>HG996490.1:5010000-10010000 GCA_905340225.1 Abrostola tripartita | reverse complement strand
GGTAAAAAAACCTGTCACAAAACGGGTATTAGTCTGGAATAGTCGCAATCGGAATTGTATTGGTCTCTCCTATGTTGTTGCCCTATGATCAAGGCGCTTATTGGCCTATAATAGTACATTAGAGGAGAATATATAATACTCAATATGTTAATAGATAAAAGTGCTTGTAATTTTCGTATAGGTTAGTGTAAAGCTGAACTGCGTCTAGATACGACACAGCTACAAATCACGGTCTGTTCAAGTAACATATGTTCCTAAGCCGTTCTATATATTTTTAAGTCACAATTGCCGTATAAATTACCTTCCTAAGCCTCCGGTCGTTCATTTGTCGCACGTGACAGACCAACTTTGTGCATATTGCTTAATATTCTTTAGTAATTCTCCCTCGTTCGCTGTTGGTATTTTCTTTATGAACACCGTATTTTCCGCAGCCCTTATATAAGGCTGCTTGAAGCTACAAGTTAAAAGCTCTCTGGTGGTGTTATGTTTTAATTTGTAGTTGATTGTTTGTTTAATTATACGTTAAGTGATGTCGTAGCAGGAGAGCCAAGAACCACAGATTTGCTATGCGACATCTTGACACACTTTACCAACTTCTAACTGTCCCGCCTTTTTTCATGTATCCTATCCACAAGGCTAAAAACTCTTAGAATACCTAACTGAATGATTTTTATAACGTCCATTTGTCACATTGATCACACTAACTTCATTCTAACGCTTTAAGTTATACCGCGTCATCCTTCTCAAAGTCTTACTTAGGCGTAACGCAGCGTAGCATTCCGTAGCGCACTCAAAAAAGTAATTTGCGTAACCTATCTTAACAAAGATAGTCTTGATTTAAATAAATAATACTGAAAAAAAAAAATCTTTTGGTATACTGAATGCTCTTAACCCCTGGCTGGCAGTTTTTTTTTGGATTAGTACCTATTTGTACCAAATACATCATTCATTGTTACAAAAATGCTATGAAGCTTGTTAATTTAAAACAACAATGACGTACGTAAAATATCTATGAATATGCATTGATACAACAATAAAACGATATCGCAGTAGGAATCATTTATTTGGGATTTTGTTTATATGTATCTATAATTCTATACGTATATGTAGGTTTTATATCTATGTATTATGAAAAACCAGCCAGTTTTAATAACAAAGAAAGCCTGAAGCTTTTGTTTTTCATTTCACACCTTTATTCTAATTAAAAGTATTGTTTTTAAATAAATGGAACAAACGTACATGATCAAAAAACGTTTCTCTGATCGGATTTTCATATCGCTCCAAAATATCAATTTTCCACTGTATCACGTGTATGTATGTATGTATATTGTCGATCTGTATTCATTCGTTTCGTCAAGGACCAACCAGACTGCGGATGAATTACATTGCTATCTCCTGTGAGCGCGCGATGTTAATATACAATACATGATACTGAATATACAACTATGTATTACGAAACCAATAGGTCTTATAACGTCCTGTCGACGCTTATAATAATATACAAATTGTATGCATTCTATTTAAGTTTTTATAACATAACATCGCGCCTGTATTCCCCGAAGGGGTAGGTTAGGTTAGGTTATAGGTCCCATGTAATGAGGGGCGAGCCTTTTGCCATCAACCGGGTACAAACCTCCGTGTTGCTACTGAAAATTACCTTATGGAAAAACCCAGTAACACTTTTCCCGACCCGGGATTCAAACCCAAGGCACCATGTTCAACAGTCGCGCTTAGCGACTACTAGACCAACGAGGCAGTCATAATAGGTAATGATTTTATGTATTTATGTGGATTATTAAAAGTATAATAAAGGTTGTTTACATAACCCAAGGCTATATCGCAGAAATGTATTGGATTTTGACAGCAAAGCTACCAAAATAAGAGGCTATGCCGGCAGTCATCGATATCTCGGAGTGCTTGGATTTAATACTAAAAACCTTTACTAAATATCAAAAATAGAATACTAATTAACGATTTAGTTAGCTTTCTTCTTTTATTTCTATTAAAACGTCGCCCCACATATTAAATTACTATGTAATTAATCATTCCATAGCTGCATGTTATGTAATATTTGCCAATATTTGCATTGACCAAAACGAGACGTTGTATACCACCTGTGTCCCTCCAAGGTGACAGCAGAGGAGTTCCTTTGTACACCCACATTGCTCCACTTACGGTATTTAGTTCGATGCAAGAGAGCATGGACCAATACTCTGTGTTCCCTGTATAAGTCCAAGGTACTGGGATAACTGCTAAGAATTAAGAGCAAAATTACAATTTCTCTGCCTTGGAATTTGAATCCAAGACTTTATGATCGCCTATTGCGCTAACGGTGTAATACTCAAACAAAGATAATTTGAGTTTTGTGGCATTTAACCTATAATAAGCTGGAATTTATTGAGTAAAAGCGTTATGGTAACTTAGTTAGCAGTGGCCGTGAGGATTTGAGTTGCATTGAAATTTAAACTAATATTAGGTGTTATTAGTATTATTTAACTGTGGTGGTGTAAGGGCATTTGTTTAACAATACGGTTCACCTCGATGGAATATAATTTTGAAGAAATCTGCGACTAGAGAAGACTTTTACTTAAATTGAGTGAGAGAAATATGTCCCTTTTCTGGCCTATGTAGGTACGTTAAACATATATTAATGAAACTGAACTTATGAAAGAGTCAGATATGAAACTGCTTGTAATAAAAGAAAAGGTCATTATGTTAACTGAAGGAGTAAATCATTAACTATTATATAACATAGTAGATTCCTTTGAGCTAAGTTATATTTAATCGAAACCCGTTGTACCGTTACGCCCAGAAAGTATGGATATTGTTAGTAGCCTTCTGATAATCTTTTATATTACTGTTGTAGTTGGATACACCTGACGGACGAGCGCTAGTAGCATCATGCGAGTGGTACGTTGTTTCTATAAAACCGGTATTATCCGGTGCCGTTTCCAGTCCATAATCAATATTAACTTGCATGATAAAAAATGTAATGGCACAAAAATACACGCCTTACATTCTTGGTTGCGTGTCGTAAACGCTGTTGCCTTGTAAGAACCAGACTTCAACCATTCAAAAATTCATCATACTCACAATCAATATATTTTTTAAAGATAATTAAAGCTTCCACAGTTTACTGTGAAAGCTTTCCTTTGCCAAATCACCTATTACCCCTACCGCCTGTAATAAATTAAGCGAGAAAACATGCAGAGCTGATAATTAACTTTATAAGATATACTTTAATGAGAACGAGATTACACTATTTTCGGCTGCCCTAGACTAAAAATTAAGACTAGAAAATGACCGCTATAGGTTTTCTACATCAGTGGGTTAAAGACACAAATGTTGATGTAACTTAAAATATTTATACTGTGTGTGCGTGACGCAGTGTTATAATATGTTAAATGTCAACAGATGCGTAATCGGAGGTATTCACGTGAGGGCCAAAATTGTTTTTCTATAGCGACGTGATTTTGTTTTAAATAAATTAAAGACTTTGACTAACACATTATAACATATGGAGAATGTTTAACACCAAATACTGATTGTTTGATTTTAGATAGAAAGTTGAAAGAGTAACACAATTTCTTGAATTGCAGCTAAGCTAAGCTAAGATTCGGACTTGTCAAGTGTCGGCACTAGATAGAGAGTCTACAGTAAAGTGATTTTATTTATTTCCATCGTAAAAATTTTATTGCTGTTTGTTAGGAATATGTCTATTGTCTTTTATAGCAGCATTTTAAAACATTGTATCAGTACCCATTGTTTTATTTACTTCATGTTTTAATGGTGGAATTAATTATGTATTTAGCGTCAAGCAGAATATTTTTTGTTGCTAAGGGATTATAAAGACCATCAAAGTATGTCCGTGGGAGGACTTTAATGAAGACCTGAAGAACCCAGTGTGTAGTGTAGGCTCGATAAACGGAAATAGGCTTGCCTCCTTAATATTTGGGACTTATGATAAGTAAGGAAATGGGAGTGTATAGACACCTGATATAGAAGAAACACTTGGCCTACTATTTCAGGGGTCACAGCCTACATGTGTGATTTTAAGTAACTCTTCTATTTTTATTTTTATGTAAGCTTAATATACTAAGTTTCGCGTTTGAGTCTGAAAGAACATCATTATGTTGGCATATTGTTGGAGGAATGTTATTTATGTAGATGCGACACGGTAATGAAAGAGTTACCTGATGCATGAAACTGATGTAAATATTGATGCGACTAACAATGTACGAACAGATAATAAAGTCAGTGTATTCACAACTCCCCAATTTATTATAACAACAAAGCTCTTTTTACGCATAGTTTTTCCTCTTTGATTTTGGTGAATAATTGCAAGGAAAGTCGTTCGTAACGCCAGGTTATACTTAATTGTATGTTCATAGAATACAGTCTATTTTGTTATTTTTCCGCTTATTATTTTTATTAATATTATGAACTGCAGACATGTGACTAGTTGTCAGTTTAAACTCTTATAAAATATGGTTTTCAAGGTGTTATTGAAAAAAACGTGAAAAGCAGGCGCGGTACAATCTGTATTTTACCAAGAATTTTGGATCCCATATCTGCGAGACTATTCTTATTCTAACTGATAACCATACTAATTAATTACGTATACCAGTTTTGCTAATCAACTATATACTTAATTAAATCCCAATCGAATTAATTAGAACACCTAATGATATTAATTATTCATTGTAATTAATATAGTTTGTTTGGTGGTTTAGAGGTACAAATCACAAGTTATGTAACCACAATTTTTTTTTTTACAAATATACTTTTTTTTTTAATACACGAATTAATACGAATTAAAATCTGATGATGGACTACCTATAAATGTACGCGGTTTTAACTTATAGATGGAGCGATGTACAGATATACATATATGCCTGATATAAGTCATGTACACAGTCATGTAGACAAAACATTTTCGTTTGTTTTAGAAAAACATTGTCCACACTAGGAATTAATTACCTCTGCCGTTGGTAAAAGTAAGAAGAAAGAAAAGTATTTATATGAACACAACGTAGATTCAATACAAATTTTGATAAAAAATATACATATTACATAGGTATGAGGTTAAAAAAGAAATAATGAGAGTCATAAACTGTGTGTCTAACAGCTGTACACAAACATAAGATGTCATATTATGCACAAACATTTTGAATTGGGGCCAATATCTGTGGATCAAAGGAATATTTGCCCTGTGTGGGGTTGGATTCCGTGGACATAGCGTTGCAGTCTAATCACTTACTCAGCGCGTAAACATGATCGTAGAAAATTTAATAGTATTAATTGCCTGAAATACGCAACAAAATACTCTTCAATAAATTGTATCACACTTATATTAAGTTTATGAGTTTGTATGCCTGTTACCTTTTTTTTTCTCAAGCGGCTGGAACAATAATGATAAAATTTTGTATGGTGGTAGCTGGCACCCTTGATTACCAGAAAGGCTACTTTTTATCCCTAAAAATGTAGCGGGGCGCAGCTAGTATTAAATAGGTGTAGTTATATAATTTGACTTCATATGCTTTACGTAATACGTATTACTGACTCAATCATACGAATACAGTTTTAGGTATAAACCCAACGGAGGTACCTAAAGCTCTCGTTGAATACCGCTCTGTACATATTTAATTTTGGTTTTGACTGTTGTCTCCGGTATTTTGATATTATATCACTTATCTATAGATACATTTGGCTAACACATGACTTGATTAAAACAAAAAAGGTTAAATAACAAAAAACATCATCAAACTACAAACAAAAATTACCAGTCATGTTTTCGTGTCGACAATGCAAAAAATTAATGATGTTTAAATCTGCAATTGACTGTGTGGTTATATTTATAAGTTACGTAGATGATATTTCTAAAATATGATCAACTATTCAAATATGCAAGTTTTGTAAATTGAATACAAGAATTTCCGCGCGACCGTTTTCGGACTCATTTTTTGTAGGGTAACTAAAATATTGAGGTAGACTGGTTGGAGGTAGTTGACCGGCCGCAACAACATACTAATATCAACATTTGTGTAGGTACGGAATAATAATGAGTCATAATGACACAATGAAGGTTATTTAATGGATCTCTTAAGTCCTAATCATTAAAATGAAAAGCAACTAACTAGTCCAGAAAGAGTTACTATAACATTCTTAGGTAGGAGCGTTCTTTTTGTAGGTTAGTCTTATTTATTCAAATGGTTTAAAGATGTATTTTTTTTACTTATCTATGCATCTATTGCAATATATTATTATCGTAGGAAAAAATGGACGCTGCGTTAAAAAAAGTGCCTACAAAATCAGTGAACTTGGTAATTACAGGTTGATCACAGATTGTGTGCATGCAAGATGCTTTTAGTTAAACCGCTTTTTCGGTTTGGAGATTATAATACAATTGACGCATCTGATAGCTAGTTAACTTTAACAATAACTTTAACCAGCAAAGTTTGGGCGGTTACGGTTACTGTTAAAGTTATGACGTCATCTAGCAAATTGTCAAATGGTGCAACTCATTTTTTGTCTTTACCGCTACTTTAACATGTTTGTTAACGTCTCGTTACGCTAAACACAAGTTCACACTTTGTTGCATCTCGTCGCAGACTGAATAAAGCGACAACACAGGATACAATTGCATACAATGACTACTTGATATTTTCGCGTTACATCGCATCGCGTCATATTACCGCGCTTGTCGCTGACCTAGGACAACGGGTAATAGTTTCCTCTTCATTTTAGTTTGGTTGGTTATTTAATAAATCGTAATAGCAGCTATGCGTTCCGACTGTACAAAAGAATCTTACTGATAAGTCTTAGTTTAAAGGCCATAGAAATATTGTGATGCATCATATATTTGCATTCACAAAGCAATAATAAACAGATGTAGACAATTGTGAATTGTTTGTTTCGTAAAGCTTTTTAAGGTAAAATGTCAGTACGATAACGAGTTCACTCTCTCCACAAGTTCTAGTTCAGAAACCGATGCAAGTTACATGTCGTGATTAAATTGAAGATTCATAAATTACCAGCCATCAACCTTGATACAAAGACATCAGAACACCATCATGTTTACCTGTTCTTTTGCCAAAATGTTTATAGTAATACCTGCTTCCTTGGTTGTTTGAGCATGGCGGACTATAAATACAGGGCCCCTAGTCTGCTATTTTTATAAATTCGTCATTCCAACACGATCCAATTCCCATCCCATTGTCATTTTGCTAAAAGTTCGTAATCTGTTAAATTCATAATGGTCGATCATTGGTCTGTCAATGGTCTCGTAATAGAATGGTGGTAGAATGACATTATCGTATTGCCATTATTATAAAACCCGTTAGTAAAAATGATTTTCGAAAAACTACTACTAAATTTGAACATTTAATTATGCCAGATTTCTTTTTTTAATATTTCTACATATTATCTATGATATTATTTAATAATGTTCTATGCAATCTTGTTCGTAAATAGCAAAAACATGATGAAATTCAATAATATTTTATGTTTTGCTGTCAAATGTGACATTACTGCTCACTGACGTCTGACGTTAATCTGTTTTTATTTGTTGTGGTCCGTGTTTTGCAAACAGTTTAATAATATTAAACAGTTTAGTAATTGTGTTTTATACCTTATCATATTAAATTGTAGTCTGTGAGTTAACTGTCAAAATTTTAGCAGATTAGGTACCGTCTACGTCTGTCATTGATTTGTCATTATGTACGAGATTACCATTCTATGCCATTTCTTTCAATGGAGTGTCAGTGGTTGACCATTGGAAAGTCATAGTGACGCTTTTGTATTAGTAGATTACCAAACTTGTCAAAATCAACAATTATGAAATCAATGATAGACTATTCTGACACTATTGTAATAGCAGACTTGAGGCCTGTTCTGACATCGAGCATTTGCAATTGGTGACAAATTCTGACATTTGGTATGCAGTTTTGTTTGTTTAATCTAGTGTTTTATGTAAAATTCTGACGGTTGAATTGTTTAACATTCATCATAACATAACAATCAAGGTTTTTATTAATTATAATTATAGATACAATGCCAAAATTAGCTAAAAAATAATCTTTACTCGCATAAATGACAAACCGCCGCACTCAGAGACATTTAATGATTACTTACTCATAACTATCACTAATTGACTTAGTGATAGTTATGAGTAGGTTTTCTTTGTGAAATCTTTACATAATGTCAGTTTAAGTAATCTATATCGTCTATGAGTGCGGCGGTGAATGGTTTAAAAGTTATCTTAAGTAGATTGACTTTGAGATTAGTAAAAACAACTTTTTTTCATAACCATGCAAAGAAGGAGCTTGACCAATTAAATGTGAAGAGTCACATGTATGTATGTATATACTTAAACAAATTGCAAAGACGATGAAAATTTATTTTAAGCCCTAAGATGGTCTTGGTAACCACAGAACGAAAAGCTAAGTAACCAAAGCTAAGTAAAAAAAGTTGAGTCGCCAAATCTCGTGAGACAATATTGATTCGTATTAATTTGTATGCTGATCTAGAAACGAAGAAAACTTAACGTATATGATCCGGTTTGAGATGATTTGGTTTTGCGGAATTTGAGCGTCATGGTAACACATGAACGACAAGTAGTAGGTATCTCTATCAGAATGTTGTAAAGGATAAAAAGTTGTATAACAATGTGGAGAATAATGGCAAGAATATATAAGGTTACGTAAATATTTATGAAGAATTTATGGAACGACTCTCCTTTCTTGACTGTGGAATGAACTACGATCAGTTAATTTAATAAGTACAATTTTTCCTTTGTACTCTTTATTTTGTGGGCTCCTGTTCTTTTTTCATTCGCCCATTAATTACTTAATAAATAAAATTGTTGTTATTGATTTTTTGGAACTTTTGATGCCAAGCATTCATAAGCTGTATAATATATCAGCAGTTCGTTGCCTGGCGGAAGTTACGAATTGACTCAGGGAATAAGCCAATAAATAGCTCGTTAACCTGTCATAAACGTGTTTTATCGTGATAAATAGATCTAATAACTGCAATATACACATACTCTTAAGAAGGTGAGTACCACTCATGAAGGTACCTATAGGTAAAGAAGTGTAACTATACAGCACTCAACAGATGAGTGACCTTTGCATAACTGTGAAATTAATTAAAATAATTAAATAACACGTCTGCCATGTCAAAAAACTAACGAAAAAAGTTAAAAACAAGTTGCAAGTAAAGTTACACTTCTTTCCCTATAGGTACTTTTATGAGTGGTACTTACCTTCTAATGAGTATGTGTATATTGCAAGTATTAGATCTATTTATCACGTCGACGTACGACAAGGCCGTCGAGATTTTTTATTTAAGTATTTGTTTTTTACATCCTATGTTACTCGCGATGATGCAAGGATTCTAACGATACCCCATACATTCAAATCAGTTCAGGCATTCAGAAGTTATGATCAAATTGAGAAACTCACATACATACTATACATGATCCGTGAAAACAGGACAGTCGTGTAAAAACTTAAACTGCTGTAAATCTTTATTGATTACTTCATTGAAAATTTTCTAGAATGTAAGTCTAAATTCTCCTGATTTTTATATCAATAAGCAATACGTGCCCGAATTTTATGATTATCACTGATACACTTTTTTGCGTGTAAGAAGTGTGAAGCAGTCGGGTAAAAAGGGCTTCAAAAACTTCATCAAGTGAGTGGAAGACTGAATGATTATACTTGTTTAACTTAGGGCAATTAATATGGTAGTAGTAATAAGCAAAATAATGGCAAACAAGTAAGGTAACGAATATAAACTAGCAAAAGCAATATAATGTGTGGTCATATCTAAATGTATGTAACTTAAAAGTTAATAACTATCAAAATTGTATGTATTAACCTTACGGATATTTAAAATAGAAGCATCAAGCAAGAATAAATTCTGATCATCAATTTATATGCAGAAATATTAATGCTCTAATAATATATAAGGTAAATTCTTCAATGTTACTATGTGGTATAGAAACATGCTAATTTTGGAACGCTATGATTTTAGGAGTTATCGATTTGGTGTACCTACATTTTATCCTTTATTAGTATTTTACAAAACAATAAATATATTGCATAAACTTCAAGTTTCTTTTTAAACAAGTGGATTGGTATAAATTGTATAAGGAAAGATATTTAAGTGAAGTATCTGATTAGTTAATTGTATAACCTTTACTAGTCAATAGTATATGGAAATGACATTTTATACATATAATTATATGTGAATAATTTAACTCTAATAAAATATATAATGAGAAGGTGTTAAGAAACGATTCAAAACTAGGTAGGTACATAACATTGAACTATGTTTTATTAATCATTATCTACCTACTCCGCTGAGTGAGAAACCGTGAGTTTATGTAACTAATAGCTATGTATGTTTTTAATTATTATGGCAACCATTTCAATGCGCTAATGATATATCTATCAATTAGTATTCCTTTTCTCATTTCCAGTTCGTAAGAAGGAAATTCATCTGATATAACTAGAGTCTGAGTAGGTTTCAATGAACAGTGAAGTCTTCCACGTCGGCCTTGTGACTGTATGTACTACCTAGAATACTTGGAACTTGAGATTGAAATTGAAGTTTATGAATAATAATAACTTGCATACTATTGTATGGAACGTAATACATCTGATGCATCAATGCAAACTGCATATCTTTGCTTTAGTTTTACAGTTATATTGTATCATAAATATACCAAGCCTTTAAAAAGAAAATCGGAAAATACCAATACGTTATACACAAAACAGTAACCAGTAATTGGTTTTCAATTACGAACAATCGAACAAGCATTGTTTTCTCCAAATTTCTAGTCAAAGGACCTTTGCACTCACAGGGATTCCTTACTGTGAGAGATTTTATTTATTGCTGTAATATCCGCTTCGAATTTCGGCGTCACCACTGCCATTGTCCTCTTCATAGTGACTAGTTGATGTGAGGTGGTTGAACTTTCTATAGCCAATAGGTTAAACCGACTCTATTTTAAACAAAGGCAATTTGTTTTGTCACGGCTTTAGTATAAGGCACAAATTAGTTGTTATTGTGTAACAATAAGAGGTGATCTCAATTTACGACGAGTAGTTTTCAGGGCTCTCAAATCTAAAGTAATTAATTTTCGCTGTTTTATGGAGTTGCGTGCAAATACCTGGGAGACAGGTTAGGCACAGGACCAACGGCTTAACGTACCTTCCGACGCACGGAGGGGTCTCGACATGTGAAAACGATCACACATCATAAGACCGACCGCGGCAAGTCGATATACAAGCTGTGCGGCTTAATCTTGCAGATCGACTGATATGCGCGGTAGCCACGTAGCTACCGTAGCTTCGAGACCTCTCTACATAATGTATTTACTTATGAAATAAAGTTTTAAATTTACACAGTCTCGACATAAAGTAATAGTAGATAGTAGAGACTTAATTCTTAAATCACTCTACTTTTAATGTGGACAATATTATATACAAGCACATATATAATGACATCAAAGATGACAGGCTGTTTCGGTCCATAAACCTTTCAGTTTGTAGCGTATGAAATAGTTATCGGAATAACCTTCCAGCTCGGAACTTTAATCTCCGAGTCTGAATTGTGTATCCGGAATAAAATGGTCCTTGTTACAATAAACATAGTGCCAATATAAATAATATAGGATGTGAGTTATCGTCTTTCATAAAAATTTACAAAAACACAGTAAAAACGGTACATAAACGCATGAATGCGGGCAGGGCTTTACGCAGGTAGTTAACTGAGAACTCCTTCTATACTATTAAAGAATTCCTTTAAAAAAAATAGCAATTTAAATTATCTAAATAATAAAAAATTGCATGTCATTATGTCATGATTAAATATGTTAAGCTGGTATATATAATATGGTTACATTAGTTTTTACAATAGTATTATATGTAGTATACTATTGTAAGAACTTATGTAACCATATTTACCTGAAAATAAATCTTTGACTCTGACATATAATTTTATATTTATTTAGTATTATGATATTTCAGTGATGTAACTGTTAAGGATTAACTCCTAGTACTTACTCACTACTTTATATTAGGCGAAAAACCACTATTGCGTGTATGGGTTAAGTTATATAGAATGTCATGTATAATTTCTATCACATAACAGACACTTTAAACGCTGTCAAAGGTGAACAAGATAGCCTGTCAGCCACTAATACTGTCATAAATCACATAGTTTTATTCCCCTATTGTTAGCCGGCCTCTTAGGATTCACACTGTTGCATGACGCTCCAACAAACGGCCCGATGTAAGATATCCGATATTGCTACATCAATATTAGTTTTCCATTCTCTGATTTTCCCGTTCCATATTTTCGCTATAGTTTTTGTATTTATTTACGTGTGTTTCATGTTTGTTGTCTCTAGAGATTATCCTAATTGTATTTTTTGCTTTGTGTAGGAAGCTCACGTTAATTAAAGCATGGAGAGTTTAGAGAGATACAAAGCTCTTAAGATAAATGGTGATTGTTTGTAACGGGGTCACCCTCGCTCGTACGGTGTAGGAACTTAATATTTTTTGTACGGCCATAACATATTTACTGGGTATTATTAAGGTTTTTTTGTATGGTGAAAGGGTTTACGATCATAAATGTCATCTGCTCAAATATCAAAACACAGAACAAACATCAGTATTAAAGAGTAATATATATTCATACTAGGTAGTACAAATATTTTTTACGTTTAGGAGAAATCAGTATCCGATCCACGGCCCTTTGTCGCCTACCCAAGGTTAGATTTTTGGACATCTAGATTTTGATGCACTGTGTAGCTGTGCCTGAAGGTATGTAATAAGCAAGCACGGACTTCCGTATTTCGCACGGAGGGACTTTGAATCCCGTTTCGGTAGAGACCGCACTCAGCAAGCACGTACTTCCGTATTTGACACGGGGGGACTTCGAATTCCGTTTCGGTAGAGACCGCACTCGTAAAAAAAATCGATTTCACTTTCGATATAGTACCTATGTTATTAATAGACATACCTAGATAACGTGTAGGTACCCCAACGGTTGCAAGTTGTGTTTCGTAGTAATAATAGTGTGTGAGTATGTAAGACTACGGAAGACATAGACGTACAGTTTGACGTTATAATAATAATAGATAACGCAAAAATGTACGGTTATGTTTCAGTATAAAGTTACTTTATCGCGGTATTTTCACTTATCGACCATTTTCCCAAGACTGTTGTTTCAGTGGCTGACTAAGGTATAAAGTGCGGATAATATAAATATTGATACACTGTTTAGTTGGTGTTATACAATATTTGAAGGAATGGTTTTATATTGATTTTTGCAAAGTTATATTAGGATCAACCTAATATAATTATAGGTTTTCAAGAGAGTGAAACGGTTTTTATTAGGTGGGCGCGCTCCATCGTAGGCCTTCGCTATGTCGCTTACCATCTGGAGAATTGTGGGCAAGCGCACACCTATTTAATATAAAAAAATACATTATCTAAAAAACCATCAACATTTCGTTCATAACAGTTTTCGTTTGTAAACAAACACTTCTTCGTCTTTATAAAGTACATTGTTACTCTCTGATTGTGTATCGCTGCTGTTCAGACTTTATTTGGTATTAAATTAATTATATGAGGTAATAATAAAGTTCCTACAAAGTTATATAAAGTCATGAATGCATTTCCGTCTTTTTGTTGGTCTTAAATAGGTAAATCAAATTCGGGACGACATGTCACCGTTTCTAGAAGTAATTTATGAAGTCAAACAATTAGGCTAGTCCATTGTGTTTTAGAACCTGTTTTGATTAAGGCTCTACCATGAATTTACGCTTAAGTCTTGCGAAATCTTGAGACACTAAAAGTTAAAAGAGTGCAGCGAGTTCAATGAATACTAATGAGGGTCTTCAGGTTCGCTTCTGTGTAGATCGATTCTTGAGATTAAGTTGGGATTGTTGCGGTCAGATTCTTTTCTCGAACTTACATAATTATACTCCACCAAGCCTTGAAAATCTTTTTATGCAATAGCGTTTGTATTCGAAACCTCGAAAAACGAGCAGTGAGTGTTATTCCATAAAAATAACACTATAAAGTCATGTATGCACATATGTTAAAACTGTTGTTGTGAATTGTGAGTGACGAACTGCAGGGTTAGGGAGTGGACACATGACTACGGTGCGGCACCGGCCACCGTACGGCGCTGCTATTCTTCTCCTGTTGCTAAGACGACGAATGAAGAACAAACAGAATCAAAGAAAATATTGGGTGAATCCATACCTTTCTTTAATGAACCATCATGGAGGTCATTTTAAGAGGAGATTAGTTTTTATCCTTATACTCCTCCTTTGTCTTGTCCCAGAGAACAGGAGGTTCTTCCACGAGTGAAATTAAAATCGACATTTAAATTGTCAGCAATTTTAATGTATTATTTAACACGTGCTAACTAAGCAACAGTAAAACATTAACTACCGAGCGGCGCACCGTGCACGGCACAACACCGCGCCGTATCCTGGTAGCGGCGTCGTGCTGTTACACGATGGCTGGTGCCGCACCGCCCGCACCGTAGACTTGTGTCCACGCTCTTACTATGGGCATGCATTGCAGGTAATTTTCCGCTGTGGCATTGGAAGCGAGATGCGCACGTGATTATGTGCACTGTAGTGCGGTAGTGTAAATAGGAGCGAAGTTCGGGTATCCCGCCAAAATCTTCAACCGATCAATTCTAGTATCGCGATAAACTAGGTACTGAATCCAAGACATTAATTTTACACCATTTAAGGTCAAGGCAGCAACAGTGTTCCATTTTATTTTCAAGTACCTTTCACTTGACTTGGAAGATTGTTGGCAAGGTATAAAATTTTAAATGAAAAATTAAAACCTTCAAAAAACTCAAAACTGAAAAATAATATTTTATCACTTAACTTTACATAAGCGAAGTGGAAGTCGGCGCCAATTCCTATGCTTTGTTAATAGTTTTAGCTTTGAAACTAAAGTCATACGATAGGGTTCATATGATTTTTTTTTTCAAATCGGTTCATTGACTGATTATGAGGGAACATACATAAAAAAGATCTCGACGAATTGAGAACCTCTTCCTTTCTTTGAAGTCGGTTAAAAAGGATTAGTGCATAGTGCAACTAAAACATATATATTCATTATTTGAATCGATTTAGTTCAACAAAGTACCTAATAATATATTGGGAGATAGACGGTATTTAAAAAAGAAAAACTAGTTTGAGCCGCTGTGTACTGGGGTCGAATACAGTGAATCGGCCCTCAGTTCACAGTGAATCATCAATAATATAACCTAAACAATAATGCTGTTTTTGGCTGTTTATAAAAAAAACCGGGTCAAGTGCGAGTGTGAGTCGACATCGACGGTTCCGTGCAAACTGTAAATTATGTTTACAACAAAACATTGTTCTAACGAAAAGATAATACGTATACTAAGTTTACAGACAAACTTAACTTTGCCGTTGGAAAACTGTTACCCCAATACATTGAAGTAGGTAGCGGTTAGATTATCAACTGCAAACAAGTTATTCTTATTTTTTATGTGATGTAACTACAAATTTACAGTTTTCAGATTTATTCTTTTACTTGTGCAGTAAGCTAATGATTCTTGCCAAATTTTATGTTTTTTGGACAACGGGAAGTACCCTATAGGTTTTGAGTGTGGAAATTGTTAAAATAATCAGCATAATTGCTCGTATCTTTTCATTGCGTTAACTTAGAAGTTCCATATTTTCACAGCTTCAAAGGACAGCAGACCCGAGTATTTTATATTAATTTTAACTTAATACCTTCACGCGTTCTTGAGAAAAAGGGGTTGTCAGACAGACGGACAACGGAGTGATCCTATAAGGCTTCCGTTCTTTTCGTCTTTCCTTATTGAGGTACGGAATCCTAAAAAATGTATTTATTTATAAATTTAACCAAATAATAAATGACACTTTAAATATGATGACTCCTTTGGCACTCACAGTAACTATTCAGTTGTAATAGTTAGAAACTAAATAATTTGGCTTTATTTGTCGCTTTTCTCACACTCATACTGTTTTCATTTTTTTAAGCGTCTTCTATATCTTCTGTAGTGTGTCCTGATTTACGGGGCTTTGCTCGACGAGCCATTCTAAAAAGGAAAATTAACGAAGATGATAACATTTTGATAAATTATCTAATAATAAATTAATGTGTGGGTATCTGTTATTATCAGTAGGTATACAGTGGATCACCTACTGTGTAACCAAGTGATTTCAGCCACTGTGTACAAAATTGCTAATTTAAATTTAACCTATACCACGAGTGACAGTTGTGCGTAAGTCGAAGTTCATTATTTGCCAAAATTACCTTAATTAAACTTATTTACCAGTCAAACTATTAATTCATCGATGTTACGAATGGTTTGTGAATAAATACAAAGTACATACATCTTATCTTAAAACTCACTTTTTCTTTCGTCAAAACAAAAAACACTGTTGCCACTAAAGCCACTGTTGCTGCCTTGAACCTACTTCGTAGTTCGGTACCGAAAACTTATCTTATAAAAAAGAAGACAATGCAATATACTAGAAAATAACGAATTGAATGACCTCTACATATATGTTAGTAACCTTTACTAGATAATATGAGAAAACATCAGAACTCAGGTCTTTAAAATAAATATTTACCTTAGCCTTTAGCGAAATAAGATTATAGGTCTTATGCATTGCGTAATATGTAAATAGCGTCAAAATAAAAAAGCTGTTATTTCAAGGAACAGGTAGGTATCAACAAGAAGGCTTTATTATTAAAATTAGAAGGAAATATACGATAAGATACTACTCGGTACTGTACTTTGGTAGATATTTACGTGAAAAAGGCCACCGTAGATATATGTTTTGAAACCGCTTGAAAACAAAATGTTGTAGACCGTGTACAAAGAATTTTATGGTAGAATCCTGTGGGTACAATCCAAGTTAAATATGCTACCGTAAATTATTTAGCCAGCTTTTATCAATAAAAAAAAGCTTCGTAATTTCAAAAATGGTTTTCTCACAGCGTACCCATATTGATAGAAGTCTTATTAAAACTGGCTGCTGTTAAATTATGTACCTACTGTAATAGGTACAGTCAGAAAAATGGAGCATTATCAGTTCTGAATAGTTACTTGCATTCATCTACATTCATTGTGTAAATAGTGAATGATTAAATTATTGCATTTGCATTTATTTTTGGTATTAAAAGAAGAAGTAGTATACCTAGTGCTTACAGCTCTACAATATTCATTCAATCAGTCAGTATCTATAAATACACATACCTTCTTCAAATGTTGACAACACTTTGAATTCCTTTGACTATATCATATTTTTACTTCTGTCTGTACACGCATTAATACCGGTATTAAGGTTCACCATATTGCCCTGGATAATAAAAGTTTTTAATTATTAAAGTTTTTAATCCGTCGTCAATCATTCGGTAATATTACATTTACCTGTTTCATTTGGTGAGGTGTTAGAAAAAAACCAAGTCATTTTTTGTAATCTTTTGATTATAATGTTAGTGATCCTGTATAAAACGTACAGCATAATTGATATATTTGCATAAATGGAACTCGACTGAGTATAATGTAATTAATTTTAGGAAGCAACACAATCATATTAATTTTAATCCGAAAAAAATCTTTATAAAGAACATGATTATATTTTCGTGAGTGTTATTCATATTATTTATTTTATATACCGGTTTTACTCACGTCAATATTCGGGAATGCCCGACTAGTTTCGGACTCTAACGGTGCCCTTATTCATGAGCAGGAGACACGGCGGGTCGCGAGCCAAAGTCGAGGACGGGCATTCCCGAATATTGACGTGAGTAAAACTGGTATATTTAGTAAATAATATGATTAAATTCCGGATTTGTTAATTTATAAAATTTTAATCATTTGATGATGTTATTCATTTCGAGTTAGGAAGGTATGTTTTGTTACTTTTAGTAGATAGTTACTTTAATGTTGCCTTCTCTGTTTATAATTGCTCAAATCTGTTTCTCGTGATCTGTAGGACATTTGAGAGTCACCACTACCACAGCATAAACTGTTTATAAGATCTAAAAATTCAATCAGGTTTTTTGTTTGAAAACGATATTAAATACATATGAACTTAATGGATATATACTTTGATGCAATAAGAGGTGTCTTATGAGTTTAAGTATTGTGACATTGCACTGTGGCGTTCAAAGGGATGAATCTTTATTTTATTTGAAAGGTGACTTAATCGAGAGACTTCTTAGCTGTGATCTAAGAAAATGTATTTAATAAGTCATTTGTAGGTGATTAGGATTTATGTGCAACTTTCACAGGTCTGATTAATTTGAAATTTTGTATCCTGTTTCAATGATATTGCAAGAACATGGTAACCTTGCCAATTGACATGCTTTTTAAATTTAATTTATCTACAATTAGACACGGGAAATAAAGGCCTACTTACATACAAGTTTTCTTAAAAATATTACAGGTTTTATATTTGTAACCTTGAGCTCAAAAAGTCAGTTATTACGACATTGAAAATAATATTTTTGCCATTATAGTTCATTAAATGATAAACGATTTTATTTCTGCAAATAGGTTTTAAAAAACACTTCTACACGTCATTTTTTATAAACTAGTTAGAATGATGGTGTCGGCATTTCCTAACTGACTACCTCTGAGAAGCAATGCCGAAACAAACTCAGGGGTCAATGTCTCTTTTAAAGTCCAGACAAACGTAAGTTTATATATAACATTAAATATTATTACATGTCAATATGTACAATGTAGGTAGCCTCAGATGGTCTTTTGATGAAAAATCCAAAGCAGGCTTGAGTCGACCTGTCCTGACAGACGCTCCGTCTCGTACCATCTGCAGGACATTTGGGTAGGCCGTAAAAAATGAGTCAAACCGCCAGTCCACCTATACTATACATTATGCTCACAGAGAAAATTATTCATGTCAGTTTATAAAAAAAAATAGATCAAATGATCAAGCTATGTCAATAATTAGGTCAAATAATATAAAAAATAAAAGTGAATTTCTAAAGTCACGGTAAAAAAAAAACAATTAATAAATTAAGCCCAAGCATTTTTGTCCTGTAAATAGTCTAAAACTCTATAGTACCCTTTTTTACAAAGGTTTCGTTTAATAACATACTTGAATTTATTCATACTTAATTTTTAAATATTATTTAGGATCTTGTTATTATCTGCACATTACCATCTTACTAGCCGAATTCACTGTTGTCATCGTCATTTTCAATGTCGTAATAACTGACTTTTTGAGCTCAAGGTTACAAATATAAAACCTGTAATATTTTTAAGAAAACTTGTATGTAAGTAGGCCTTTATTTCCCGTGTCTAATTGTAGATAAATTAAATTTAAAAAGCATGTCAATTGGCAAGGTTACCATGTTCTTGCAATATCATTGAAACAGGATACAAAATTTCAAATTAATCAGACCTGTGAAAGTTGCACATAAATCCTAATCACCTACAAATGACTTATTAAATACATTTTCTTAGATCACAGCTAAGAAGTCTCTCGATTAAGTCACCTTTCAA
This sequence comes from Abrostola tripartita, assembly GCA_905340225.1. Taxonomy (NCBI): domain Eukaryota; kingdom Metazoa; phylum Arthropoda; class Insecta; order Lepidoptera; family Noctuidae; genus Abrostola; species Abrostola tripartita. The sequence goes on along the minus strand of HG996490.1, from coordinate 9,990,419 downwards.
ATAAAATAAAGATTCATCCCTTTGAAAGCCACAGTGCAATGTCACAATACTTAAACTCATAAGACACCTCTTATTGCATCAAAGTATATATTCATTAAGTTCATATGTATTTAATATCGTTTTCAAACAAAAAACCTGATTGAATTTTTAGATCTTATAAACAGTTTATGCTGTGGTAGTGGTGACTCTCAAATGTCCTACAGATCACGAGAAACAGATTTGAGGCAATTATAAACAGAGAAGGCAACATTAAAGTAACTATCTACTAAAAGTAACAAAACATACCTTCCTAACTCGAAATGAATAACATCATCAAATGATTAAAATTTTATACAATTATATTCTTTATTCATATTATTTACTGTTGTCATCGTCATCCGAATCAAACGAATCTTAAAATCTTGGTGAAACCCCAGGTAGGCCGCATTCAAATAAGGTTATTTGAATGCGGCCTACCTGGGGTTTCACCAAGATTTTAAGATTCGTTTTACCCACTCAGTACGGAACTTAAAACAGGTAACACTGACAATGGTCTCGAAGTTCTTATACATATTATTAAATATTTAGAATCACGTCCGTCGGCTTGTAGGGCAGAAGTCGAGAATAATTTCGTACGTTTGTTTATCATATAATTAACTTAACCTTTAACTGCTGTGAATGGTAACCTAGGCCTTTGCATTATAAAATAAATATGTTAAAGGAACAGCAGGTAACGTACACACCATACAAAATAACCTGTTTCGCTCAGAAAATATAATTAGAAGCGACCTTTCTTGTAGTAAACGACATTCCATGATGAATAGAGATGTTGACGACTGTATTTTTGCCGCCTATGAAACAGTGTAAGTGAAGTCGTATAAAATACAGGTTATGGTCCGCTTATGTGCTTTGGTTTGTTGTAAAAAGTTATATTCAATCATATCACTAAGTTCTATGTTCTAAGATGGGGTAACATAGGAGTGTTGTCGTTAAAGACACACAATACATATATACGGAAAGTCGTCAGTCTGTCAAGTGTATTACGGTATTAATAATAAAATTGTTAATTAAACTTCCCAATAAATTGAAAATAAGCCTATTAGTTTAGCTACATAAATATTGCCCTGAATTTTCCTTATACTAAAGGTTTTCCAGGAAACTTTTTATATTTAGATTATTTTGTAGAGAATATTAAATTCAACAATTTCAACATAAAGAAGCTCAACCTATTAACATATTATGTTTTAATAGGTAAATCTTAAAAAGGATACAGTGTTATCTTTACTAATACCTACTTAATGAGTCTATCGAGATCTGCAGCCACTGAGAGGAGACTTTTTGAGTAATAAATAGACAGAAGATTAGAAAACAAATTGATAGATCAGTTACTATAACAAAGGTGTGCTAGCTGTCATGTGGTTCTAAACATTAGATATTACTACAACTATTTTGTTCCAACGCTCCCACTATCTACTGTCAGTTTTCAACCTACCGACATATATTATACACACACGAAACAGTGCTTACAATTGTCAGGTAAATTGTTCATTAGCAATACGAATAATGTATGTAGGTCCTTAATTAGAAAAAGTAACGTCCTTTTATCATTACGTTTGCTTACTCCGTAATGGCAATTTCGTCTTGATGTCTAGGGATTTATCTATTTATCCGTTACGTACGTTGATACAGTTGATATTACATAAACTCTATACCTAGATTATTACTAAAACAAAATAACCTCTGGAAACATTGTAATAGTGTGTAGGTTGCAGTGATAAGTGAACAGCGTTTCTTGAACAGTAGTTTTTGTAAGTGTGATCCATTTCATTTTGCAAATACTCGGGTTACGCTAAAGTAGTAGTAGTAGTAAGAGTTGCATTTACATATTATGTTGCTTTAAGATCTTTTAATGTACTTTATAAAGTAATGCTACGTGCAGAAGACCTTTTACTTTTTACCATTTAAACTATTTTCAAATATTTGTTATCGTTTTCGTCTTAGCGATTATAATTTATTATTTTATTATTATAAATATAGCCGTTGTGTGAAATCCTACAACTTATGTTGTAGTTGCTATATTTGCAATAGCGTAATAAAACGTGATTGTTACGCTAATCCCTAAAATGGATCTTATTTCCTCTGTAGCTTTCTGTGAAGGAAAGTTCAATATAGGTACAACTGATATAATTAGTGACACAATTGATCCACTCAAGTATTTTAAATGGATTTATTTATAAACTAGATGTGCCCGCGACTCCGTCCGCGTGGAAATTCGGAAACAGCAAAAGTATTTTTAAATTGTTTTTAATATATTAGCTAAGATTGAGCGAATTCGATTTAGTAGTTTTTCCGCCATGCCGTAGGTACTATTTTATTACATGTATAGCTGTTGCCCGCGACTTCGTCCGCGTGTATTTCATGTATTTTTTTTTATGTAAATTGAACTTTTAACAGAAAAAAATACCTACCAGGCAGGCTGTTTTAAGTAGGTTACAAATCTTTAAACCACTTATTTAACTAAGAATACTTTCCGGTATTTAAAAAAAAACCGCAAAAATTGAACGGTAATTACGGAAGTTACAGAAAGTCTATTGAAAATAATATATAACTGAAGAAGAGAACATAAATAAATCCGTTTTGTGCGTTTCTGAGTTCCTGTACATTGAAACTACTATAGAAAAAAAAATTGCCAAGGATAAAAGACAACCGTGACGACCAGATTGGCGCAGTGGCTAAGCGATTGGTTGTGGGTTCGATTCCCGCAAAAAAAGTGTGATCCGTAGATGTTTGTCCCGAGTCTGTGTGTGTGTGTAAGTGAAATTTCAAGTTTGTGAAACGCACCCACGATACAGGAGAAATTCCTAGTGTGGGGCGACGTTTTAGAAACCTATACAATACAACCCATTTCTATTATTTTGGATATTTTGTCTGTTTGTCGGTTTATTCGTAATTAAGTTAAAATAGGGAATCATTGCAGTTGACTCTTATAAAAAATATTGTTACAAAACATACGACAACGACACGCTTGTATTCCGCGAAGGCGTAGGCAGAGGTGCACATATTGTACCTACTCCCACGTGACCTAAGAGTAAGCGTCGTACGATTGTGTGTGCGTGTAAGAAGCAGCTAAGTATTCGTAAGATTAAAGGCTACTTTAAGACTGCGTGAGACAATGGTAATGGTTGATGTTGATGGTCATGGCGAAGCATAAGGCTGTACACTCAGCCGAAATCGTTATACACAGGATAGAAAATCTATCTTGCTGCTAGAATGTGCGCCTCAATGATTTGACGACCTGATTGGCACAGTGGCTAAGCGATTGGACTGCTGCGCTAGGGGTTGTGGGGTCGATTCCCGCACGGGACAAAAAAAATGATGTTATAGCTGAAGGATGCCTTTGAGCTAGAAGTCGTTAAATTACTTTGACAGAAATAAGTTGCGGAGAACCGTATGTGTTACTTGCTGCGAGAATTACAATTGTCTATGAGGTAATGAGAAAAAATCTATATCTATACATATAATAAAATCGTAAACGACCCGTGTCTGTACATTCAATTTTAAAAAAGAAAAACAATTTATACGCTCTGTATTTATGTCACCGACGCCAAGAATATAGTTTTTAAAATTTTTGTCTGTTTGTCGGTTTGTCTGTGCGTTTGAACGCTGGTGCGATCTCAGAAACGACTGAACCGATTTGAATGCAGTTTTCATTGATGTATTGTGGCAGCTTCCCATAATATTTAGTATATTTATATTCCATTTTAATCGGTTCATAAAAAAAAGTTACGTCAATCTTTACATAGGTACATGTAATAAAACAGTATGTCTTGGCGTAAAAACTACTAAATAGAATCTGCTCAAACTTAGATAATATAGTAATAAAATCATCAATACATTGCGCTCTTTCCTCTGACGATTCCTGAGAAAGCGTATCTCTCATTCTTTTGGCATTCTTCGAATTTTGAGATAAGGAAGACCGTTTTTCAGGTGGCATCGTAGGTGGAATAAAAAGAACCTAATAGGATAAATACACAAAAATAAAAAATGTATACTTACTTAATTGAAATTTATACTTAACTTTACAAAGTACTATAATTATATAAAGAAAGGAAGGAGAAACAAACAAAAACACTAAACAAACTAATTATTATTATTATTTAATAATACCTACTTTAAACTTATATCTAAAAACTACGTATCTGTATTTTTTAAATCTATAGTGCGCTTATTCCAAGGAACTTAATGCACTGATAGCCGAGTGGTATGACCGTAAGACTGTTAAGTCAGATGTCGCAAGTTTAAATCCCGGCACACACTAATGTCTTTTCGAAGTCATGTGCTTACTATAATATTACATATAGCGGGTGCAACCAATGCTGCTTATAGAAATCTTGACAAACTACCCTCTATGCACGCTCCGGGTTGTCGTGTGTTGAGACACTTTGAAGAAATGCCTAACGATTAAACACGTTATTGTGGCTAATTTATAAAAGATAGATATATACTATTGAAGACTTTTTTGTAGATCTTTTGGAGACCATCATCTTTGTAATACATACTTTTGGTGTATGATCAACGAATGCGAGGATAAGAGCTCGAAAGCGCATTTTCATCCGACTTGCTTCAAATTTATCATTACTACTCAGCTCCTATGTGTTTTAGCGTTATGTTATATAGCCTATAACCTGCCCAGGAGTATGGACTACAATCGTACCAAGTTTGGTTAAAATCCCTTCAGTAGTTTTTGACCCATGCGTGCACATACAGACAGACAGACAGACAGACAGACAGACGGACAGACAGACAGACAGACAGACAAAAAATTTACTAATTGCATTTTTGGCATCAGTATCGATCACCAGTCATCCTCCAATAATAATTTTGAATATATATTCAATGTACAGAATTGACCTCTCTACAGTTTTATTATAAGTATAGATCTAAAAAGGACAGGCCTATAAAAGTGAAAGTTGTGACATCTAATAACTTTAAAGTGAGTTATTAATTTCTAAGCTCACTATATATTCAATAGCAACAGGATTTTAATCCAATCCTAAAGCTCAATAAAAACAGTGTTTCCAAATTACCCCATCAATCAGTCACACTAGTGCCAGTTGTTTGGTTACGTCCATAGATATTTCACTCTGAGATTTATTGAATAGTGGTTCGTTGCCGAATCAAATCATTCTGTGCAATTTAACACTGCTACTACACAGTTAACCTTCTGATCTTTCACTATCACCTTTGTTTCCCCAATTTTAATAAATGTGGTTCAGAAAGTATCGATCAGGATATTTGCTGAAATTAAGACAGGTTATTTTCGTCTTCGTGAAAAACAATGTTATTAAAAGTTGGCGGAAGTTTTTTTTATAGTAATAATTATTATTATTCAATCTGAAAGCAGAGAACCTAAATAGGTACATGCAGAATAGTGAGAAAGTTCATGCAAATAGACGAACATGATATAACACCCCATCACAACACATCCTCAACATTATAACACACCACACGCTGCATTTACTTGTCATAGGACCGAAAATGTAGTTTAAACTAGCCAGTGAGCTATGAAACAGAACATGTTCCCGATAATAATAATAATATTTTTATTTCTTCAAAAAACAGTACACTAGCTTAGTTAAAAAAACTTATAGGCTAATATTTTAAACATAACGCGGATAAAACTTTTGTATGCGGTACATATACAAGTTTATATTTTTGTAGGTCTTTATGCTTTTTACTTGTATCTTTGTAATTAAATTAATTTAACGCATTAACAAGAACAAAAATAAGTGGTTGTTTCTTAAGAAGCTACGGCTTCAGAAGCTGCTAGGCTCACCACCTGAAGATGATAGAATTTTAAGGGACTTAAGCAATTTATTAATTTGTTTTCACGTAATTATAATGAGACACATGTTTGGTAACAAGCTGCTCTTTAATGCGGTATAACTTTTAAATTTGTGCCTCGTCGTGTAAGCTACGGCTTTATTTACCACCGCGCAAATGTTACAATTAGACACGTTTTAGTGTCGTGGTTAACTGTTTACGTAATAAAATAACAAGCTTGATTTCTGTTTTCGTAGTGCTGTATGTATGATAAAATATACTACACCCTGTATTTTATAAGTAGTGCTTATATTCCATTATACTTTCTGCAGTTTAAACATCGCAGATCAAATATCTGACATAAACAAACACCTAATGGCCAGTAGCCACGATCTGTGTGCCGCGGCCGCTACGATTCTTATTGTGCTAGTGTGTAGCATTGTAGAGCCAGAAAAATATATCTTTGTTGCCGGTATTCATATTGCACGTAAGGCTGAATAAACAAGTGACTACTCTGAATAACATCGGTTATTATTCAGTAATAGAGTTTCATATTTACATGTAAACAAGGATAATGATCACGTTACGCCTACTTATTGATTAAAAGACAAAAACAGACACATTAGCAGTTTGTTTTTGCAGTTAAAGTATTACGTACGTGAGTACAATAATTGTCCATACTACGACGATGCAGGCACATAATCTTTGAATGACAAATTTTAAGAGTATGAAACTACGCACCTATTTGATTATTAATTGTTTTCGAATAGTTGACAATCATAGTAGTCTTTTGTCTGTATTAACCCCTGTAAAGTAAGATTGATGAGTCAAACATTGTGGACATAAATCGTTCATTTGCTTGGGAGAGGGTCCTCTATATTGAAGTAATTTTTCAAGCATACCAGTCCGTCTGGAAGTCTTGCGCATGTGTACTTTGGACGAGGCGAGGGTAGGTTGGGCTTAATATTTTTGCTTCTCGCCGTGAAATGGACCTTAAGCTTTGTATGTACCTATGTATGTACTAAGCATCTAATGGTAATTAGTCGGTGGTTTTTCATTTAAAGCTCATTTTATTATAATTATATCGATAGGACGAGAGTTTGGGTAGAAAAAACTGCCTATCAGTTTGAGGCAGTAAAAAATAACTGAAATAACCCATTTCAAAAGTGGTAAAAATTACAATTGTAGGGTATTATGGAAATCAGGAAATATAGAATCATGTACCTATAGGTGTACACACAAACATATACTAAAACCCATGAACCGGTAAACCAATTTATCTTAGAGTATTCCTTCGTTTCATAAACGGAGAGATGGAGAAATTTTGTAATAGTTAGCTTGGCAGGTGGATCAACGCAGGCAGTATGATATTATCAGTGTGTTCCATCAATCCCATGCCGTCCACCCGAGGTAATCCTTACGGACACTAAAGAGAGGGGTGGCTATTCTTAGACTGCTAAGACGTCAGCCATATTGGCAAATGTATACATACGTGCGAGTACACATAACCTTTTTATAGGCGATTGCAGCTCTAAGGGTAGTGTTATATTTGTGTCGCGCCGCTGCTTGCCAGTAGCCTATTACCGTCGCGTTTTGGTTTATAATCCTAGCGGTTGCTATGAATTCAAGAAAATGATACATATTTTTTATCATCATAACATATTTTAACCGGACTTTGAAACTTAAATAGGATCCTTTATAACTCTCCTTTGGGAACTTTAAAGTCTCGAGACAGCCTGACCGGCTCAACACACGTTGATGCCTTTGTATTTACGTGACTAAAAGCTGAATCTCCAAAAAGACAAATATAAATAATCATCTAAATTATTTATATTAGTCTCTCTGGAGATTAAATAATGCAGTTAACTTTCACTTTTAAGTACCTATATTAAAATCATTTGCTGCTTTCTATGCACCTAATGGCTATTTATATATAATATGACAGTGACGAATTAACAAGTTCGTTTACATTTGAACCACGAATAACTCTTTTAACTATAATACTAATTAAATCTTTGGTCAAAGGCTTTGACTCAAAGCTAAAAAGTGTAAAAACACCACTTAATTGCATTTTTATACGATATTAACGCAGAGTGATGACGTTAATGATAATTTGGTACATCGCTGTAATAATATCGACTTTTCCAGAAGTTTACAAAAATGCTCCAGTATCTTATTCATTATCGTTAATTAGAGAGTTTTGGCATAACGTATAGATAATAATTGATTCTTAGCCAAAAAATGAGCGATACTTCCTTGACATTGACGCAAATAAATAGGTAGGTACCTAATCAATTTTTATTATGTTTTATGTATCTTAGACATTGCTTGATCGATTTGCTAGAAATTTTGTACATCGACAGATCTTGCTTGCTTTGATTAAAGATATGTTGTAGGCTCTACTAAAATCTACGCACACTGCCTACTTACTTATCTTTTTACAATTTAAAATAAAATATTGTAAGTAAACTGTTGTACAATGAATATTACAAAAAGCCACGTCTCCAGGGACGAAAGACCACAGGGTCGGAACATGTTGATTTAGTATTGCGTGCGCTCGACTTAGTTTAAATTTTCTTTTAGTCAAAATGACATACTCATTTAAGACTTAAATAAAAATAATCAGTAAAAATGAAGTCAAATTCCAATTGAATATGCAAGATATAAACATGCATAGATACCTAAGTGGGTAATCAGTTAACATGTTATGTGTTTTAAGACTATTTACGGTTTTCTATAACGGTAAATAATAGCTTATAAACAAAAACATCAGTAGAAAAGGCACGCAAATATCATTCTCCAAGAATTTCTCGCTGACGCTCGTTTTAAAGGGCGGACATTTCAGCTGCCAGAATGATACTCTGCAAGTAAAGGCCGCGCTTTTTAAGAGAATGGGATTTGGGCGCATTGAGCTCAGTTCTAGAAATAAAGAAATAGAGCGACATCTAAAATACATTATTGGAAATTTTACACGTTTTAACAGTATTCTACATAAACAGTAGGTATACCCGTACAAACCAACATAATATCATTTTCTATTGATATTTTTTTGATTATAACTAATTCCTATATTACTAATAGGTAGTCTTTCATAATTATGCACGCTTGTTAAAATACCTATTATTTAATGTTATGTTGTTTCACAACGTTAGATTTAGATAGTTTTATCCTAGGTTATCTATTATGAACAACACGCAATTATTTTAAGGGATGTAAAGTAAGCAATATACTAGTCATAAATACGTACGTACATCATTTTATAAATTAAAAACCACATAAGAGCCATGTTTTCTTAGCTAATATCCTCTGTTTTGTAAGTTCTGAGGTTCAAAGTAATTTACTGTCGCTGCCGGCAGTCGACTCGACAGCAAAACCGTGGCGGTTTTATGTATGTATCTATAGTTGTATACCTACTAGATTTTTTCTGTAAGAGTGTTAAACATGCAATCAAATATTTGGATTTTACTGTAACGTGACGTGGAATTGTTTTAAAAGTTTAACGCTTTAGATATAGAGTTTTAGTTTGAAAAATTGTTCATATTAGTTCATATTTTGTGTTTTATATAATTTACTATCAATTTTCTGTTCCAAAATCACGATTTTTAGACTACATGTGGAAGCTTGTAATTGGCCATATTTTGTATAAACTATTACTTACTGTATCTGTTTAGCTGTAAGATTTCCTAAAATAAATAAAAATAAAATATTCATCAGCCTCACTTGATCCAGCCCTGAAACTTCCAGTGTCAATGTTGGCATTTGAGTTGCAGTAATATAATATTTGTGTGTCGGCTAATGTAAGTCAGTCTAAAGTTAGTAGTCGTCAATATAACAGCACTGATAGCCGAGTGGTACGACCGTTGGACTGCCAAGTCAAAGGTCGCAAGTTCAAACCCCGGCACGCACTAATGTCTTTTCAAATTCATGTGGGTAGTATAATATTTCTCACTCTCTCTAGTAGTTATAAGTCGCTAAAAAAGGTGATCGAAAACATCGTGTGGAAACCGGCACACCTGAGAGATTTTTCAACGATGTGTAAAGCCATGTCAGAGGCCTACAGGCGGTTTAAACTCTGACACCAGGTTGTTCATCAACCATACGATAAGAAGAAGTCGTCAAAATTGTATAGACAACCTCTATTTTGTCACACTATTTTTCAACCTTCGGGTAGGCGTATACGTTTACCTACCTAGGATAGGTTTAAAGAAACTTTATTCTCAATAAAAACATTACATAATGTCGCTTACTTGAGAACAATAACAATTAATTAAATAACTAAGATTAGTTTCGACAACATTCGGCACAGACAAAAAAAAGAAAAAAAGAAAACAACAAACAAGTCCCATCCAACGCACCCATTTCTCAGATATCTGGTTTGTAATTAAGTAGGTAATGGCTAAGCTGAGTTTTGAATGCATCAAATGAGTGCAGGTTTCTTATATGTGAGGGTATTTTATTGTAAAGCTGTGCTCCTTCAAATTTGAGCATTTTTTTGCCGTAATTAGTCCTTATTTTTGGCAAAACCAATAAACTTGCTCGGCGACTGCTTCGTTGGTTAACTCGTCTATATTGGGTAAGTGTAATATTTGTGTGTATGGTTTTGTTGAGAGCCTTTCTGATAAAAATACATGTGTTGTAAATGTATAATTGTTTTATATTCATTATCTTTGTGTCTGTGTATATTTTTGTCGTTGCTGTTAAGTACGGATAGTTAAAAAGCATTTTTACCAGTTTATTCTGTGAGATTTGTAGTTGTGACAGTTTTGTTTTTGGAGCACTACCCCAGACTTCAATTAAGTATAGCAGGTGTGGCTTCACTAGGGAATTGTAAATAGTGTATCGCAGTCTTTGTGGGAGGCATCGGACTATATTGCGCAAAGTTCCAACTAATGTTGAGAGCTTGCTTTTGATGTAATCGATGTGAGCACTCCATGAAAGGTTACTATCTATTCTAAGCCCGAGATATTTTTCGCAAGATTTATGTTGTATTGGCTCATTATTTATTGTAAGTGGGTTATATGGGGGAATGTGTTTGTTTTTTGCCTTGTATAGCAAGTTTTGGAAATGTTTATTGTTAATAGGTTGAACTGAAACCAGGTGAATAGGGAATCTAAGTCTTCTTGGGCTTGTTGGATAATGTCAAGAATCGAGGGCCCAAAGTAGAATAGTCATGTAGGATACATACCTAATAACAAAATGTTCCCATAAAATAATTCAGATGCCATCGCCACCCTTAAAAAGCAATAAACATCTAACAGCTTCCCGTTTCCGAGACTTTCACAAGCAATGTCCGTTCAAAAACGACGCCTTTAGCCATGAGCAGACTAAGACTATAACCAAGATCTATGAAGCGCACTCAAACTTAACTTAGTCTCAATTTGTGCATGGAAAAAATAAGTCTTGTGTTTTTGTATGATTGGTTGGTTTACTTTTATAAGTTTTTAGTACGTTGTCGTTTTTTTGGACTAACGCTATTGCTGAGTGCAATCTTAGCCAAATTCTAAGCTAAGTGTAAGTGCACTTTATAGACCTCAGCCTGAGACTTCAATGTGCAAAATAAGTTGTGGGAATAGAGACATTCTTCTGATACGCGTTTTGATCTCAAGTGCTGTTGACATTTCGTTAGACTGAATTGTTGAGTCAGGATTTCCGTGCAAGAACTGATTTTGAGTTTTCGGATTGAATTTCTGTTGATATGGGCTGTGAATAGCAAAACGTACTCGATGATTTTTGCTTGATAATCAAACAAATTATTCCTATTAATCATCGTCGTCTTGATATATAATGCAAAAAGACGCACAGAATGTCAGATATTTCGTAAGAGAATGAGATGATATTAATATGAGTGTTTATTTATTTCCTTGCTTTATTTTTTGGAGCATTCAATGAACACGTTACTATTGTTAGAAACACTTTGATTTTAATTTGTAATAATTATAACAAGCGTTTAAATCATTATGATCAGTTTAAATTATATTTGAACGTTTATTATTATTACATTAATTTAAGAGCCTTGCTCCCATTCCTAGAGCAATCATCGCCCCTTTCTCTCCCATGCATTGGTTTTGACCTATTGTTTATAATTATATGCTTAGAATACTTACGCAGTCATATTATTTCGTCTATTGCAGTACACTACGCTCTGTTAGTTTTGTATGAATATTGATTGCTTTTTGGCCGTGTGGTATCCGGCCTAGAATTGACCACCCCCTTTCCTCCCGTGGGTGTCGTAAGAGGCGACTAAGGGAAAATTCAGTAGATGGGCAGCAGCGTCTTCTGTAACTCCACCACCAATACTGCGATCCCCAAGCCGCTTGCCAAGCGTGGGGATTATGGCAACACCCCCCGCTTAAACGAGGAGGCCTATGTTCAACAGTGGACGTCTTTTGGCTGATGATGATTGATTGCTTTCATGGAATGTAATTATTCTATTTCCTTCGACATATTGATCAGTCTTAAATTCAGGAAGTGCTCTGTGTCCAACTATCTATATTTTGTTTACGTTTTGTTAAACAAACTTCTTCTACTATACCTAAAACTAATCTTACGTAGTGTCGCTTATTTATTTAAAAGGTACGTTGTAAATATATTTTGGGGAAAGTAAAGATTGAGCAGAGCAGACACATTGTGGGGTGACGTGACACGCATGCACGCTACGGACGAGGTCCACGTAGGTAATATTTTACACTGTTCTCCACAAACTAGTAAGTAAGGTACCATATATATATATGTAGATAGTTGGTACCTACTGAATATTAATAGAGAACACCTTACACACTACAAATACAATATATGGAACGTAGAGACAAATATATAAAGGTAAGCGTTGAAGTTTTTCACCGCCTAGGTATACGAAAATTGTACCTATAACCCCAATTCAATAAAACTATTTTTTCATTTGCTTAAATACAATATTATAATTAAATTATCATTAATACGTAAGCTGAAGGAATGTTTGAAACCCTTAGAACGTACCTTCAGCTTACGTATTAATAGTAGTAATGTCTAGAACATCCTTTAGGGACCCCCCTAAAGGATGTTCTAGTCATTACGATATTATTTTCCTCATACTATAAGCTCTTATTATTCTCCAAATATTTATAGCAATAATTCTACGTATTTGTAAGCATATCTCACTAATCGAAGTAATATAGGGTTTATTGACCCGCGCAACCTTTTTAGGGAATTCGCCAAGTTCATTGACCCTATTATTACGTCTGGCCCGATGATAACCAATCAGATGGATTATCTGATCGGAATCACCTTTAGCCCCTCTTTAATTAGTTTCCATTTCTAACCCAAACATCTTTTTGCGTACATCGACTAAGTGAGGCAATTCCGACCACTAAATTCCAATAGACAGATAATGAAAACGTAGATTAAAAGTACACGTTTGATCCTTTAAATTATATAGTTTTTTTTCAGTTCCTACATACTACGTGCGTAGAGTATGCAGCTGTATTTTAGATCGAAAATTGGGAGAAATTATTTGCGGCTCAATGATAAATTATATTCCAATATTAAACCGTAAATAAAGACGAGGGTTTGGGATGGTGCGAGTAAATAAACATAATATATATTAAATTATTATGTAGTTTTGTTTATACCTATGTGTGTAAATACGGACTAAATTCGAGACGTTTATAATACAGAATGAATCTGCAGACTTTAGGATCTAGATAGTTATTTCAAAGCCCTTGATTTGGAAAACTGCATTTAATTTAATCCCATTGAGTATTCAGTAGAGTACCTAGAATTTCAAAATGCTTTGTAGTTTAATTAGCTAGTCTTTCATTACTTGGAATACGAGAATAATCTTATCTTTACCCTTTGTTGTTTCAAAAGGCACTTTTAAAAGTCATGTCTTTTGTCATTAGATACTTACTTCACATAAGCTATCTTAAATACTTAGGGATTTGTGATACAGAACCAACAGTTTAAGTAATGTCAAGGTTATCTTAATCATTTTTTTTTATCTTAAAATGTATAGGTACAAGTCAAAAATTTATTAATCCTGATCAACTTATCCTTACGGGATTCTGAAGAAATATAAGAAACGTAAGAAAGATACTTACTTCCCCACAATACGTGCTCTGAGATACCCTGTATTATTTATATAATATCCTCTTTATTTATCAAAAACAAAACCTAGTATTATTATGACTCAGTGTAGGTTATGAGCAAACCTACATGAATTTAGGTTCTGTTTTGAACGTAAGCACTATATAATCTAGTCGAAATATTGAAACATCTACATCGATATCCTACATGAATAGAGCTTTAGACAATTTAATTTAATATATTTATAAAGTCAAGACAATCGAGTATTGTGGGCCTCCTCCTGACCCTTGTCGAACCAGACGTTAAACATATTAATCACTTAATCAAAACCAGATCTAGGTCCTTCTAACTAAATATGCCTTTAGATTGACTGTTTCTTTGTTTATTTGTTGCAGGATTGGCTGAAGGCTCATACATTTTTTTACCAAGCAGTCTTAACTTTTACAAACTTACTATTGAAAGACAGAATCAAAAAAATATATCGTAGCAACACTAATAGATTTTTATAATAAAACAATAAAGATAATTGAGCACGTCTACCCGTGCTTCATGATATTATCATTCGATTTAGTGATTAATTCACCTGAGAGCCGAATTTAAAAGAAATCGGAGGCTGAGGGTCGATCACATGGGACAAACCCAAAAATAAATCTTACCTAAAACTAAACGAGATCGTAAGCTCTGTCTGGAAGTTTGTGTTAAAATAATATGTACAAAAGATTTTCTTAAATAAATTATTGTATCGTAATACGCTCATGTTACTTGTTTATATAAATTGAATAGAAAATACCTAGCTTCTTTTAGTAGAATATAATTATGTTTGTGTTTACCTGAAAAGGTCCTGACGCAGAATCGAATTATACAAACACAAGTTTTTTTACATTTTTATTTTATCAATATTTCCTTGATTGTAATTATAACTGAGTAGTCAATATTTTTTGTTCTATTTATATTTATATTGTTTATTTCAAAAACCCTATAATTAACTTCGGATATATTGACCGTTTTTTGGATAATTGACATAAAACATAATTTAAATCATCGAATTCTTTGGCCTTAATAACGTGGCAGAAACTGGTAACGTCCAAAAGTTTTTTTATTAGGTTAGTCATAAAATTTTATCGCCCAGTCGTTTGGATGATTTGAATTCCGTATAAGAACGGGACTAACAAAATTTCCGATTTATTTCAAGTTCCTCCCTCATTGGGTATTGTTTAGCTACGACGCGACGGGCCGATTCTTTACAACAATTGGATTATGCTAGAGGAGAATATACAAAAAGGACAAGACAGTATATAAGGCGGAAAACGCCTTTAATATATGTGTTTTTAAACGACGGACTTGCACTTTACAAGTTAGTAAAAAAGATATAACTTTTTTTAATAAATTTGTTGACAGAGTGTCAAGATCATATTAGGTGTTGGTTATTGTCGCCACTTATTTCCACTACACTTACACTTATGTTCCATATCACTGTTTATTATAGCAGCAGTGACATATAAGCAAGATGTTTATTGTTTAGTACTATAAGGAATATTTTCATTAAGGTAAAGGTTTGTTTTAAATTATGGAGTAGGTACAATTCGCTGGCTAAAAGTTTTATAAGATGATCAAATCATCTTTCCTTCTAATAAAACTTTTAATCATTCATGTGAAATCCCATTATTATAATTCCAATCCAAAAAATCCATATATGTGATAATGAAAATATGTTATAAAGCAATAAAATCCTTTGGCACGCACAAATAAAAACCTTAAATAAGCTCTCGTTGTAAGAGTCCGGATCATATCCAGTTTACATTTAAATGTGACATCTATATGATTAATAGTACTTGTTATCACTTACATTGTCATTTGCATAAGTTGGCTGCTTTACGGTAATTTTGATCAAATCATTCTTCAAAATAATTAAAAGATCGACAAAATAATTATGTTTGCCAAATCCTTTTACTTCACGCTCGCCTTCTTTCACCGTTCTTTGATTCATCTTTTCATAAGATATTTAAATTATTTTGTAAGTAAGTAAAAACCTATGTTATTATAGATACTAATACTTTGTATAATAACCCACAACACTCGATGCGGTAATAACTTCACTAACCTTTGTAAGGCTCCCACCTTAAGCCGCAAGAGAGCCATCGTCGATAAATATAGGGTTGTAGGGATCGCCGAAACACAGTTAGGTTTTGTGATAAGATATTTTATGGTCGTGGGATTCTTTAACAATATATATTGTATCTACGTATATGTAATTATGTATAGTATTCGTACAGATTTTTGTCTTCTATAGATATTTAACCAACAGATATTTACCAATTTGTTTACGAATAAATTAAAGTGCTACGAATTATGAATAAATGTTTATTTATACGTCGTCTTCTGACGTCTTTTCTGTGTGGTCATCGCCTATGCATTTTTTCCTTATTGTACAATTAGATTTAGACAAAATAAATTGATCATTAATGATTAACATAGGCCTAATTATATTTCCAACTAACATTAGGTGCGTGAGAGGTAAAGTCAATGAACGAGTCGATTTATCAAAAATCATGACTAGGTGCCTATTTATAAACTTTCTGAACATAATACCATCAATATTTCACTATGAAAAATAATGAATCAGCAGTTTTTAAACGATGCGCGATGATGTAAAATTGGCTGGCAAAGAGTCGAGGGCGTCCGGTTTTATATTTTATGGAAATAACTGCCCCTAGTTAACTCAACGTACTAGAGACCGGTACTTATAGGAGACAACGCGTTTAAATTATAAAAATAAATCGAACCAAAAACGTAGGCCGCTTAAAAACAAGTTTTTTAACATGTGAATTATTATGCATATGGGCGAGACACGATATCATTAATTGCTTATAACTAACTTTACTTTTTTACATCGCTTGTGTTCGTTTTATTACATCGCGGTTATTCCACCGCTCAGGTAATCCCAGGGCTAGTTTGGGATTACCCCGGTTATGGTAAGTGCGTTTGCATCGTTTAAAGCTTTATACGGGTGATAAGTAGATGTACAATAATCGCAAATTATGCTAGTGCTTACAAATATAAGTATTGACGTAGGTCTGTGTGTAAACCTAGGTATTTATTTTATTGCACACGTACTTATCGGTAGAGTGGTTCGTGCGGAACTCACAGTTATACTGTTACTCACAGTTAAACTGCCTACCATCAAGCAGTTCATGAAGCAAGCCAGTATCCGCGTTTGGAATCTGCCAATTCCCATCTCAATCCCTTGGTTGTAGCGGCCGGCCGTTACAAACCTTGGCGGATTATATCTAAGACCAGACGCCCTAGGCACGTACTCGAAGAGCCCGACGATGCTATAACCGTGCTCCAGAAATGGTTAAACCCAGACACTATCAACACTTTACACGACCGACGCCGTCGCTTATTAAGATCTCGCCTACTAAGTCAGCCGCGTTCACGAATTAACTTAACGAACCGTCCCGGCCCTTGTCCAGCCAGCCCGGTGCCGAGCACTAGTATATTATAAAACAAGGCTCTAAAAAATAAACTGATCCAGCAGTCCCTGTTTCTTTTGCGCATAGGCAGCGATGCACCGAGTCGAGGTCCGGGTCCCGCAAGGGACGCCCATGGTTGACATCGCTTAACTTATTAGTTGTAATAAGCCTGCCTGGAGGCTCAAGTAGTCTCGCCTTTTGTCCCGTGACGCCCCATAGGACCCCACTCGGGGTCGCTGGCATCTAAAAGTATACAAAAAAATAGTGATATTCGTCATCGCTTTCTATCGGTCTCATGGACGAAAATTGACCCATCTTTGATAGGATTCCTAGGTCCGATCAGATCAAATCAGTCACGCTTTTTTCATTGTTTTTTAGCTCTACTAACTAGAAAACTGATAGAAATATTATTGGAGTTAGTATTGTATATCTTAAGTTACTACTGGCTAAGCATTTGCTGCAGAACGTTCTCGTAGCCTTTATTATATTCAGAATGACGTAAACACTTGTTATCTTCGTCGTTCACTAAGTCGGTCTGTAGTTTATTGAGAACCGCTGCGTATCGATACATATTATAATCCAGTGTATCTACCATGAGTTACGAAAGTAACTAATGTAAACTTTCAACAACACGGGTTAGCTGACAGTATTTTTGACAATATTTGTACCAAGAAAACTGTCATGGAACTCAGCGATTTAAGTTTATCGCGTTACCTACAGGGGGCTTTGGGATATTCGTTACCAAAATAATAACAAACATTATCGATAGTAAGTTGAAAACGCGACCACTTTTGCCATGACTTAGGTAGGTACTACACAGAACCACATCGTATCATACTTCGTTGTTCCTTGCAGTACAATGGGATATTAAAAAGCGTAAAACAATGGAATCGTAACACTGACAATAATTCCGAAGTAATTAACTTGCAGAAGATATAATTAAACAATTTTACTCGAGAGTTCTGAACTCTATGATGGGCAAGTTTTAAACTAAATAGTGTATTTTATAACTAAAATGTTTATATCTGTATTTATAGACTAAAGACGAAATACGAAACCGTATTTTCGATTTACTCCGAACAGAATTCTGTGTAGATCGCAAGTGAAGTCATTGTTAGCGTGCCTTAGTAAGCTAAGGCACGCTAACAATTACTTCGTTTTCATGGGAGCAGCCCTTAGGTTCAACTCAGCTAAAACGCTATTCAACATCCATAGAATGAGGCAGGAGGGACATTTTACAATAAACCCGCTGCCTCGCACACATGCGCAAACAACTAAAATCGGGACTAATATTTGCGGAATATTTGTGGCATGCTCAATATTCTCGATCGGCTTGTGCGTTGCGATGGTCGCTGTTCTAGTTTGGGCCTAACCAATATTTGACAGTAGATAGTAAAAAAAATATGGGTTATTTTGTTGAATTATTTTAAAACGCTTGCACAGTGAAGAGAAAAGAAAACTAATTACTATGATAACAGAACCCTCAAAAAACGATTACCATATCTATTGAACAGTCTGCCGGAAGACATAAAGGGTGCGAGTAAAAAAATAAATTGGTTTAAAAATAAATTAAAAATATATTATTTAGAAATGTGTTAAATTGCTACCTATAAATAGTAGTATAATTAGTTTATTTTAGAGACTCACCGACCCTACAGTTAAACCACTACTACGGTTTTGTGGTGCTTAGTTTATAATTTTTATTTTCCATTTTGTATATATTAATAAATAATAATAATAGACATAACATGTGGGAGGTGGATTCGGCAATCGTTGTACCGATAGTAGTTACGGTCAATGGCCTAATGGCCAAGAGCCTCGATACCCATCTTAAGAGGCTCGCGTTAGGCGGCTGGGTTAAGGGCTTGATGCAGAAGGCGGTACTCCTTGACACGGCGCGCATAGTCAGGAGGTTCCTCTCTCTGGAGCCCTAACCGCCGGCAGCTAGGACCCTGATCCCGTTGTCGGTTGGCGACTATTTTTTTATATTTTAAATATATTTTATTTTTATTTTGCTGTTTTTGTACATAATATATATTTAAAAATGTAATTAATAAGTAAATGTTTTAAATAAAGGAAATAATAATTAAAAAAGAATGTTGGTAAAGGTTTGAAATTTATAATGAACGCAGAACGTTTCGGACTTTTACCAGTATGAGTTGGTAAATCTTAGGATTTACCACAGTTTGTGTAAAATATACCCAGTTCATATTGTCTGCATTTGTAAATTGCATATTCTGAGATTCGCACTAAATGGGTGTAAAGTTGCGAATCATAAACATGTGATGTAAGAGTAAGCTAACAATGTTCTAGGCTCAAACAAATAACACTAGGAACAGGAATGATCTTTTAATTTATTTTCCAAATTACCTAATTAAAAGATTGATTACCTCACATGTGACCGTAGTGGTACTAATAAAGTTAATCGTACTTTAATACATTTGGCCGTGTTAACGACCAATTAGTATCTGACCTTCAAGATGTTTACGTGCAGTAACACACAATGAGTTAAATAAATAATACAGCATAATGTATCGTTTAAGTGAACATAGGTTTGTTTATGGTTTTTAATCATCATAAGGTATAATTTATATGGACCAACACAGACGACCTTTTAAAGTGTGTTATCTCAATTCAAATAAACTCAGAAACGGGTTCAGCGTAGGACTTTAACCCTTTGTCAGATTTAATATATTTTTTATTAAGAGCACATTTGTAGTTCGATTAAAACAAGTTTTTCTTGTTCACAGGTAAAATGACATTGCCAGCGCCGCAGACGATCGACGAGTATCAAGATTCATCCGTGATGAACACGACGAACGTGACCGGTCACATGGCCGCCTTCGACGAGCCCTACGCGCTCGACCTGCTTGTGCCGCTCACCGTCACATACGCCGTCATCTTCGTGGCGGGGATCCTGGGGAACACAAGCACTTGCGTGGTCATCGCTAGGAACCGTTCCATGCACACCGCCACCAACTTCTACCTGTTCAGCCTTGCGATTTCAGACCTCATATTACTAGTGTGTGGGTTACCGTTTGAAGTGCACAAATTATGGAATCCATTCACGTACCCGCTGGGCGAGGCGCACTGCATAGCCATCGGCCTGGCGTCGGAGACGTCGGCCAATGCGACGGTGTTGACAATCACGGCGTTCACGGTGGAGCGGTACATAGCGATATGTCGGCCTTTCATGTCGCACACTATGTCCAAGCTGTCCAGGGCGGTGCGGTTTATTATTGCTATTTGGGTGTTTGCGCTTTGTACTGCCGTGCCTCAAGCGATGCAGTTCGGTATAGTGACGTATGTGGATAATGGTCAGAACGCCAGCGCTTGTACAGTGAAAGGTGTAGGTGTGCACCAAGTGTTCGTTATATCCAGTTTCGTATTTTTCGTGGTGCCAATGTCGATGATATCAGTGTTGTATGCGTTGATAGGAATCAAGCTGCGGACCTCGCGTGTGTTGCATCCTGTGAAAAAGCTCTCAGTGGACAGTAATGAGAGAGCAAGTGGTCAAATGCAGTATAGAAACGGAGCCTCACAAAGAAGGGTCATCAGAATGCTCGGTAAGTGTAAATGAATACATACTAATCCTACATTATAAAAAAACTAATAATGACTTATTACCTACCTCTTAGGTGATAGGTTGATCTTATATTATTGTGGTTTGTTACTGTACTACCTTTTTTTGGCGTACTGACGTCGACGACGTCCTAGACTGGTCACCTATGTGACATCAAACCCTCGTAAGTCGATCCAACCGAAGGTACTAAAAATAATCATCTAACGAGATAAATATGCCTAATATAATATTACGTGCTTACCTAATTAAAAGTTAATTATAGGCTTATCACTGTGTGTGTGTGTGTAATTAATCGCTGAAAACATATAGGGTATGTAGGACATACCTACCCTCAAGAAATCAAATGCATAATAAGTATTCCTATGTAGATCTTACTTCAATCGACACAATTTATAATTATAATTATGTATATGTCTGTATGTATGTATAAATTAAAAATATAGTAAAACATTTACCTAGTCTTAAAAATTTAAAGTTTTGGTTTCTCGTTGTATTTAATTTAAACTATTAACATCTTAACTAAGACTAGTGGGCTTACTCTCTTTAATTCCGACCAAATTGGATTGGAATTGTAAAGTTTCTGACTCTTAAACTTAACACTGGCGCCAAATGATTTCAATATTATGTGTGGGAGGAACTAAGACTAAGTGAGATCAAAAGATTGACGGCAAATGTTGCTGGAAATTAAACAAACCGCTTGTATATGTATGTATAAGTAAAAGTGTATAAATAAAATATTTACGTCTTAATTATAAATAAAAAATTATTCAATACAAGTGTAACCTACAATATTATGTTAAACAGACGTTTTGCTCATTATAATCAACAATGTATTCTCGATTTAAATGTTGATTTTTAAATTGTTATTATGGTGGTATCGACTGTAAGACCTTGGTGTTGTCTTTGTCGAAACTTGGATATCGTTAACGTCAACTGTTTGAACGTTTCTTAACCCAACTATCCTTGAACCTTGAATTAAATCTTAAAATAACTTCTTGTTTTTTTTTTATTTAACACATAATAATATATCGTTCGGCTCGCATCTGACGTTCGTTCGTTATAGTACCTATGCAGTAAATCCGATTATAGAGTATCTGCTATGTTTTATTTGTGGAGGCTTGTTAATAGCAATTTTCATGTCCAATTGTATACTAAATTATGTTAGTAGTCTGTAAGCCTATTTTTTAATAATAAAAATAAAGTATATACCTATATTCTATTGTTAATCCTGACTGCTCAGAATACAGAACTACCCAGAAGCCGTGTCACCGCGAGAAGTGACACAACACCAACTAAAAATGAGCCGTGTGACCGCGCAAAGTAGTGACACGAACCCATTATTCTAAAATGGAATAGTTTGACGATTTGACATTTAGTTAATTAAGACCGCGCTCATCGCTGAAACGTTTTACATGCTGCGCATTTACTCGTAATTCGATTATGCCGTCCTGCATAATACCAATGTGAAAAACTGCAGTCGGAATTTAATAAAAGCTTGTAAAAATAATAATAATAGGATTACATTACGTTTCACATAGAAATGTCATTTTATTTAAATATTGTTTAATTTTTAATGTTATTATTGTCAAATAAAACTAAGCGTCAATTTTGTCAGTGTTGCAAGTATTTAGGTGAAATTTTACCCCACGATTTCTTAATAACTCTTTTTGAGGAAGAACTATGTTTCATGTGCGTAAGGTGTTGAGTTTGATTAACCCTAAATATTTTCTAAATTAAAAGTAGCCGTAGATACTCCTTATAACACCAGCTATTTACCTGTAAAAGTCCCGTCGAACTCCGTCCAGCCGTCGCGGAGATTACTCGGAACAAACAGACAGACACAAAAATTATTTTTGTTATGTGTATCGTGTATAGGTACTATCGTCCACATTGAGTAAAAAAAATATATTTTGATGTTACAAGTATGTTCCAATCGTAGCCAACATTAAGTATTTATCACTTCTTTTTAGAAGAAATACAAATGTTTACGTAAAGCTTTCTCAGCCACATAAGCGATATGATTTTGTTCTTAATCCTTAGGTCTAGGATACGTGCGAGATGATTTTAGTGTTTCAGAATAGCATAACAGTTCAACATTGGACGATGCTCGAAAATTTGTGAGTCGGTTTATTAGCCTGCCAAATTAATTTGGAATGATAAACAAAATTTGAAATTTACTTAATTGGTATTGTTATTTTCATAAACTTGAAACTTTTTCATGTAGGTATCGTGAAAGTGTAAACATTTAATATTCTGACAATGAGAATAATTTACAAACCTAAGTCCAGTGACCGCAATCGAATAATTATAATTGTTAATTATTTGAACTTCCATTTTCACGCAAACATATTTTTTACATAGTTGTATAATGTACACAAATGTTTTAAAAACAAAAACCATAGTATGGGATGTTCTGGAAACGGCCCGAGCCAAGCATTGTTTAACGTGAAAGTGAGAGAGAATCAAATAAAACGGAAGGTGAAGAATGAAGATGAATATGTATGAATGTAATACCAGAATAATATAAATAACAAGTCTAATAAAGCAACATAATTGGTATGCTAGTCCCCGGAGAGAGACGATAGGTACCTACCTATGTTTTTCTTAGGCTCTGAATCTTATTATTTGTGTACTTACCCCTGAATTAACAGGGGTTAACAGTTTTTTTTTATTATTTCTTTTTAAAAGTTTCAGTTTTAAATCAATCAACCTATTCGTGTAGTGATAGTGTACGCGAATACAGAGCAGGGGGTCTTCAGTTCAATCTATGCGATACGGTCAAGGGTAAAAAAGTAAAATAAGTTGTGCGTATGATTTACCACTATTTTTATTAACACTTCCCCTCGCTGGTCATTATCCTGTACCGTAACTTTGTTTCTTAGGAATTACATAGGTATCGCATGTAGGGAATACAAACCTCCAGTCTTCTAGACAATCATTTCCGGATCGCGCAAATATTGGTTGGTCTCCGGCGATCAAACTCGATTAATATACCAGGTCCATTTACCTACCTACTTGGCCCATACGCAAATTGAGTCGTTATTCATTTAAATATTTAGTTTAGTAATTTCGACATTTCAAACGTTTTATATTCTTGTAAAAATAACAGACCTTTTGTTTATTTAACATTCAGGGTTATCTGTTAACTGGAACCCTGTTGACGCATGTTGCTATAACAATTTATAGCTACACGCGCTTTATTGCTCTTTCATTTGAATATAAAATCTATAAAGTTCTACGTGGCTGCAGTAATAAGCCGTTACTGCAGCCACGTCGAACGTTTATTTATTTTACGTAGGTTTGAGCGGTACTTGGAGATCAAAAGAATAAAAACGTAAGCGTGCTTTAAATAACAAGGAAATGAAACTGCTGTGGAGAGCGGAATATTGACGGAACTAGAAAACTATATTTCATGATTGCTTTTATGCCAATAACGTTGAAGGGCTAAATCGAATAGTCTATTGAACATCATTTCGTACTATTTTAATACATAAGTTACAAACACTATCTATCTGTTTGATGTTACCTCATCGCGTCTAAATCACTGAACTAATTGTGATGAAGGTTGGTAAGGAGATACCTTTAACACTAGTAAACTTGCAATAGTAAACCTTAATAAGACTGGTCGTTGAGTTTCCTTCAATAAATAGTATTCAGAACATAAAACTGCGACTTCCTCGTTGGTCTAGTGGTCGCTAAGAGCGACTGCTGAGCACGAGGTCCTGGGTTTGAATCCTGGGTCAGTCAAAGTTTTATTGGATTTTTGCATTACGTCATTCTCAGTAGTAGCACGAAGTCTGGATTTGTGCCCGGATGGCAATAAGGAACCTCAAAAATAAATGGTGAAATATAGACATGCACAGATGTGCATGTCTATATTTCACCATTTTTTTAAATTTTTTTTTAGGGGTAGGCAGATGCCTACCCCTTCGTGGAATAGTTACAGGCGTGATGTTATGTTATGTAGGACATAAAAGTACTTGACCGTTTAATTTTATTTTATTCACAGATATATAAAAATCAGTACCTACCCAGGCCTGTTTTTACATTAAAGCATTTTTATAGAAATATGTACCTATATTAGAATATGCTTGATAATGTAGGTATTTATGTATGCTTTAATGATTAGTTTACTTATTTACCATACCTAACCATATGTACAGCGATGAAAGAGTAGTTCCTATTCGATCAATGAGTGTCTATAGAAGAAGAACGGTGAAACCATCGCATTTTATAATTCATATTCTATTATAAGAAATCCAGAAATAAAATAATATGATCGATTCGTTGAACGCTTTGCAGATGTTAAAATAACTAACCCGTTTATAAAATAGAACTGACGCCTCCATTGGCAAACGTTGCAGGAAAGTCTTGTGGAATCGTACTAGTTAATTATAAAACGTTCAACGGTCGACTAACTAATAGTCAGGTTACTCACTCATTACGATACAGAAATGTGGAACAATAAGAGATATTATTGCGATGACTATTTTCTACAAAACATGAGAATAAACTTGAAATTTATTAGCTTTCAACAGCTTTGAAGGAAATGTGTACTTTGATAAATAAGTAGGTAACGACGCAATGTCCCATTTTAGAGTGGCGCATAGATAAAGTACTTAATTTACATGTAAAATTTGCAATTTTACTAAGAGAAGACAGGAGTAAAATGGACCAAATATAGAGCAAAAGTCATTATGTATTTCTATGTAGTATGGAGCTATTTAAATAGGTTAACAATGTACAATATCTACCTATACATTATTGACCTCCTTTATTAGTGCATGATTAGTGCCATAGGAATGTAATAAATGTTATCAATTGCAGTAAGATACTTTGTACATAATTTATTTATACATATTGGGGTTCTTTTAATGTACAGACGTTGTTAAACAATTTAGTGAACGGGGAACTATACGTATATACAAAGTAGGTAGCTCAGATGGTAAGAGCTGCCCCACCGATCGGCGGAGGTCGTGCCCGCTCGTGTCCATTATTTTTAAATTTCATTTATAATGTTTACGCAATATATATTATCATTACTGTTAGCAATAAAATATTAAAACAACTATAATTATACTATACCAAACATTCCATTCTTTACTTCCTTTTCCATTTAGATAACACAAAAATTACCTTTAACACATTTCAATTTTATACATATACCTACATATTAAAATTCTATTCTTAATATTAAAATGGATATAAAATGACTTAATTGATTCCTTACCTATCGTTCGATCGTTTACATGGCAACATTGTAATTTTTGTGTGGGTACTGTGGGTAGCATTTTTAAAAAGAGCAAACCCTTTGGTCGATCGCGCATTGACTTGGGATTTTAATGTCGGTGGATAAAATAAAAGTGATTATTATAAATGACTACAAGTTTTATTTGCAACTCCTCATGTTCTGAATTTTAAGATTGTCCTTGCGATAGTCTTACATTAGTAATAAAAATAAACTTTAAATTAAAACAAATGAATATTTTATTACAGTATTGTCCCATTAATCAATTTTTCAAATTCATTCAATAGTAAAATGGTGATCACCTGAATTAATTGTATTTTACGAGGCAATTAAAAAAAGAAAGTAGAGTAATAAAAAGGCAGATTCAAAACCGTGCTGCGAAGGCATTAGATACCTGCATTGTTTGTATTAGTTAGATATTTAGTAATTCATATATGATGCCTACGTATCATGTACTTAGTGTCTCGTCTACATTTCCCAACCCATGTGGTATTTTACACTCACATTTCCCATACTTAAACAGCCGAGCCTCTTGCCATACCTACATAATTATCATCGGACATACCTACCAAAAAATTTAAGAAGTTAGTTAGCGATAAAATATTTATATTGAATGGTATTTTATGAAGCCTTTTTTTTTTTTTTTTTTAACGTGAGGGAAATGCGTTACGCATTCCCCGCCGCTGGGAGGCGACGGGGATATGTGGGACTCTCCCCCATGAACCCAATAAGATCCACGAGGGCCTACCCACTAAAAACCTCACATATTGCCTGCATCAGCGCATAAGTGGCGGGGAGGCGGGATCGCTATAGCATTCTACCGCCAACCCCACCAGCGCTATCCGCCCTGTAAAGTGGGGCGGATTCTTCGCTCCCCCCTATGTAGAGGTAGGGGGGTACAGGACTTCGGTGCAGAGGCCAGTGCAATGCAGAGGTGGGTCTCCCAACCCAGCCTCCGCGGGCCTCTGCTCAGTGAAGGGACGAAAGCTCCGTCCCCTCACTGACCCTTTGGCGCATGGGTGCGCGTCACCAGAGGGAGAGGTGGGCCACATCAGGCAGACATGGGCACCACCTCCCCACCAGTGGCAGCTGGAGCAGGGGTCGGCCGCAGGGTTGCGGTCTTCCCCTTACCCTTTTGGGGCACGCTAGCCCCACAGGGCTTGGTGCCGATCGGGTGGTCAGCCTTTCGACCCGCAGCAGCACAGACTGTGCAGTGCGGATCCCTGGCGCACGACTTGGCCAGGTGGCCGACCTCGCCGCAGCGGTAGCACTGCGTGCGGCGTTCCTCCTCGGACGTGCAGAAGTGCTGCACGTGCCCGTTCAGTAGGCAGCGGAAGCATCGGGTGGGCCTGGCATCGAGCAGTTTTACCTGCGCCGAGACCCATCCGACCAGCAGCCTACCTCGGGCCACCTTTTGCGCGGCTGCCACAGGGCAGCGCACCCATACGCTGCCAAGGCCGGAGGGGGTGTGACGTACCTCCCCCGCCTTGACCTCGTCGGCCGTGCAGCCACCCGTACGGGCGACTGCGGCGACGACACTTTCGGACGTCGCGGAGTCGTCCAAGCCCGAAATGCGCATCTCTGCGCACTTGATAGGCCTGGAGACCCGGACGTCCTCGGCACCCAGTGCCTCTCTCAATTTAGCCGCGAGGGCGTCGGCCTTCTCGCCGCTCTTCGCCCCCGGCAACTCGAAGATGCGGGCCCCGGTCACCGCCTGCCTGTATCGCAGGCCGGTGATTCCGAGGTCCGCCAGGGGCACCTTCTCCTTGGCCGTCGTGAGGACGGCCGCATAGGAGAGGCCGCGCTCAACCGCGCCTGGCTGCAGCGTAATTACTACAGCCGACGAGCGCGGCACGCGCAGCCTCGGTGCCCTCTTCTTAGGCGCCTTCTTGGGCGCCTTTTTCTTCAGCCCCTTTGCAGGGGCGCCCGAGCCCTTGTTGCTGGGCTGTTCGGGCTTCTTCTTCCCCTTCTTCTTGGCCACCGTGGTCCAGCCCTCCTCCGTTAGGACGGGGCTGGCAGAGGTGGTGGCCTCAGGGGCGGCCGCCGCTGAAGAAGTCGAAGGCTGCGGAGGCTCCGCAACCTTCTTCTTCTTGGGCTGCTGCTTCTTTCCCTTGGGAGGGTCCGAAGCAGCAGCAAGCTGTGGGGCAGCAGTAGGGGCAGGCACCATCTGCACCTGCTCCGTCGCCGCCGGCAGACTCTCGACCGGAGCCGGAGAGTCCGCCCTTCTTCTGTCCGCCGCGAGGGGTGGACGGGTCCGCTGCTCAGGCAGCAAGCGGTCGTCCAGGGCGGCGAACCGCGCGTTCACCATGGTCCCGACTTGGACCATGATGGCGCGCGACAATTCCTCAACGTCCAAGGACGGTGGACGCGCCGTCGCAGCAGCCGCGGCCTCAGCCGCACCCTGCCGCTTCGCCATGAAGCGGACTTCACGGCGAAGCTTCTTCAGTTCGCCACTGAGGGCGCGGCCATGCGCCTTCAGGTTGGCGTTTTCGTCCCTCAGCGCTATCATCTCGTCGTTGACGAAACGACCGCTGAGGAACCCCACATTGTCGCGGATGGTCTGCACGGCCTCGTTGAGGACCCGCACATACCCGCCCTTCAAGTTCCGCGACTTCTTGGCGACCTTTGTCACCAACGACAAAGCGTCGTCGACCGCGTCCTTGACGTGGAGGCCGTACGTTTCCAACGAATCAAAGTCGTCGGATTCGACCTCCTGTATCGCCCTCTGGCGAGCTTGGTTGCGCTGCTCGGCAGCTTCTGCCTCACGGAGGATCTCCTCCTCCGTGTCTTGCTCCCGCTGCCGGGCTTGCGCGGCCTTCAGCTCGGCCTGGGCCTTGGCCACACCGACATATTTGCCGGAGGTTGGCGGTCGGCCCCTGCCTCGCTTTGACGCGCTCCCCGAGCGCGATCCTGACGTTGGCCTCGAGCCGCCTTCAGGCGACGACGAGCCAGACCGTGGCCGTTTCCGGTAGGTTTTGCCTACCGCCCCGACCACTAGGTCATCCGGGCTCCTGAAACCGGACGCGCCGCCGTCCGAAGTCGGCTCCACGTCGGTCCCGGAGCGTCTAGAGCCCTCCCGGCTCTTCCTCGAACTGCTCTTGCGAGCAGACGAGTGGCACTGGTTGCCCCCCCCAGAATACGAGGGGCAGACGGACCCCGAAGGGCCCGCAGAGGATTCTCCTTTCGCATTGCGTCCGGTACCTCCCTGGGGTAGTTTGTTGTCTCCAGGTGCCATTGTCATTGATATCCTTTTTTGTGCCAGGGGTGTGGTCCCCTGGGACATCCTCGGGACGGGGTTCGCCCCCGCCATTCAGCCCACGGCCGGACGTCACCAGCTCGAGCTTAGGGTAATTTTATAGTGTTGTCTTCACGCAGCCCCCGGCCAATAAAGGCAAGGAACCCCCATCCCTGTCCCAAAAAGAACAGGATTACGGGTTCGGCCGGCGGTGGCCAACTGCCATGCCCGACTGCCCACTCTCGTGAACAGCCGGACCCGCCGCCCGCGCTCGTAACCACCTCCCCCTCCAGAAGGAGAGGAGGAAACAAGCACTCCGCCGTCGCCGCTGCTCGGAATACGTCCGAGACGCCGACCGGCTCTCCGCACCTCGCAAAACCGCGAAGTGCGGACCAACGACGGTGACCAAAAGGTCCCGCCCGGCCAGACAAAAGGCATCTGACCAGACCCGCCGCCATGATCGCTTCTCGCGAGAAAAGCGATCCCAACACAGTCAGTCGCTTGTTCGCATCCCAGTCATGTCCGAAAACGGACACGTACCTGGAGCGAACTTCCCCAACCCCCCAGCGACCGACTATGACCGCGTCCTCAATGAATGAGGAGCGGTCCCAACGCCTGGTTTTGGTCCGCGCCGGTCGAAACCGGTACCGCGCATATCTGCGCGGCGTTCCCCTATCCGCCACCCGGGGGACGCGCCCGATACGAGTCCAGAAACTCGTCCGGCAGGCCAAACTGACCCGCCGCGGGGAATTTTTTTTTTTTTTTTTTTTTTTTTATGAAGCCTGGATTCAACATAAAATAAAAGCTGAGCCTCTAATAGTACATACGAGCAGGACTGAAATGGGGTTCCCGTTGACCAAATAAATGAATGTCTTATTTATATTTTTGTAACAAATTGTGCAATTGACACGACAATAAATAGTAAGATAAACTAGGTATAAAAATGAATGAAAAAGTTTTATCTGAACCTGTTATCTGAGCACTCTTTATCATTAAAATTCCGCTAGAATATTTGTACCATATTAAAAGTAATTTGGAAAACATAATGCGATTTGCATAGCACCTGCATTCCCATGAGAGATCGGCAAAAGTGTGCTGTTACACTCCCACATGTCCTCAGAGGGTACCATTGTATGAAGAAGGCGAGTCTATCTTCATGTCACTTGTCACTGACACTGAAAGTGCATTGAATATACAGCGCTCTTACCATGATACGAGACACCTCAACGTGCAGTGAAGTGCAGCGTTTCGCTTCCACAACAGAAAATGTCCCGCCTTAACAGTTCAAGGTAAGGGAGCTGGTACCATTAGAAATCTTATAAAGGGTCTAAGTGAACCCTAAACTGGTGTCCTTAAACACGATCAGAAAAAACATAAGGCCACGATGATAAAGTTAAGTAACGCATAAATTGAGTCTTTACCATTTTTTCATAGTTAATTTCACTTTCTTTACGCACTAAGAATAAGCTTAACTGACTTAAAAATAATGGTTATATTATGTACATTTCCAAGTTTCCTAGCTAGTAATAACACAAGTTAATTAAATATTATTTTTAAAGGAAAGCGATATATATTTTCCCAGTCTTTTGTTCCACTAAACACCATTTTCATAACACTTAACCCGAATAACGACACTGAAAAAAAAACTTGTATAATTCATAGTCGAAAGTTTAAAATAGAGTACATTACTTTAAAAAATAAATAAATCAGGTTGTAATTACCACTGTACGTGTAATAAACAAGCGGTAGAGAGCGTTAAAACGTTTTATGTCATGATATAATGGGTTGTAGCGGCATTTTATAGACTTTATAGTGAAGTCTGCGGCTTCGTCTACGTTCTATTAGGGATTTAAAATGTAAAGCGGTATACTCTGTTTTGCCACTTGTTTGTGGAGCTACGCCATTTTTTTTGCCTGGTCAACCAGATAAAAGTGGATGTTATTTTGAAACAGTAAAAGATTTAAAGCATTGAAGTTTTTACTATGCAAATCTATCTCCGAGGAAGTTAAAATATTTAAATCTTATGGGAAAAATAACACTGATGTAGGTACTAACTGTGGCACATACTTTTACATGATTTTTAATCCATCTTATGTTGCAGCGTGATCGTAATCTAAGATTTTAAGTAGGTGTAACTTGTAAGGCTCGCTAGTGACGGTTAATCGCGTGACCGCGTAGTTGAGTGGTCAAATTGACGGCTCGCGTGTATTGCATATAAGTAGAAAATAAAGGGAGGAATAAGAAATTACAATATTATTAAATACCATTATGTAGAGCGCTATTATTTTACGAATTATCTTGTAAGGTTTAGAACTTTAGACCAATTAATCATATGAACTACAACACTCATAAAATATAACGCATAAATGGTGTCATAATTATATGTTTAATACTAAATCAACCTTGTCAATTAAATTAACGGAGTACAGAACGCTGACCGAAACTATGACCGTGAGCCTGGGGACAAACTGAATTTAACCAATTGACATCAATGAAATATAATTCTACTAACAACTAATTAATAATAAACTTGTAAAAAATCTACTAATTTGATAATTTAAAACTACGCGAGGGAGAGAGAATAATCTTTACATATTTCTTTTGAAACATGTATTTCTTTTCACTTTTGTAAATTCATTAGCGAATATTTAGATATAAAAAGAGAGCTACGATGTAAAAATGATAAAAACAATCTTATTTATAGCTTTTGAGACATGTGTTTAGCATGTAGGTCGGTAGTTATGTATGTGCATATAATTAACCGACCGAAGACTATCGAGGCTCTCTTAAATCCACGTATCTTAATTAAATATATAGATATCTATCTATAATCAAAATCCTAAAGAAGATGATTAATAGTCTATTGATTTAATTTTTATCCCTGTATGCTAGCAAAGCTATAAAGATCAATGAGAAATCAATGTAATCCATTAATGCCGATCATAAACCAAATGAATCCGGTACGGTTACAAGACAAAAACTGTAAAAACAAAAACAGTAGGTGCTACTTTAGTGACTTGCAGATTTAAAGTAACGAATATGTAAATTGTTACCATGATGTATCATGTGTTTTGAATCTATTCTGTTATTGAGGTTTTATTAGCTTAAGAAAGAGATAATACTAGAGTTTAACTACGATATCGGAGTAGGTAGGTAAGTAAGCGATAATGCTCTTCGCGCATAGATAATGAACCTATACTTACCTATACCTGTGACTAGCCTTATAACATATGCCAAAGATCTTTATCGAGGCGCTGAGGGGGATATCAGTAAATTAGTGGATGACCAACGAACCGACCACGGAGCAAGCGCAGTTTGACCTAGATTGATTGACATAATCATGCGGCTGGTATTTAGCCATGACATACCACCTGTGTATGTGTAGCAACAAAATTACACTAAATTAGATTTTCCATTGTCGAAAGTCGCTAGTGTGCCGCGAAGGTTTAGGCGTTTGTGCCTGGTACTGCGATAATGGAATAATAAAGTTAGGCAGACAAGGTTGGATTACAGAGACAAAAGTTTGAATAATTCCCAGATTTTTGCGTCTTGTCTTGTCGGAAAATGTAAGCTCGAGTAACCAACGATGTTACTCCTGGAGTCGGTTATCCGTAAACGTTTAAAAATAAAATTAATAATGTTTTTAAATTGTTAAGGATTAACGATTTATATACTACTAGTAAATCGGAAATGATATGTAATGCCTAATATCATACAATATCAATAGATATTTCAGGGCTATTCATTCGCTACACGGGTGTACGTTTTTACACGTATTTGAATCAATAAAGCCTCGATTCATTCATCTACAAAACTCAGCGAAGGAGAAGTAATGGATATCGACTGTTGGTTTTTACTATAAAAAGTCTTGTATTATTATATATATATATATATATAATATCCTGATAGTGACTAATGGCACATGTCGGACACATCTTCAAACTATGGATATAAAAACTAAGATTTTGTTTTTTAACTAAAAAGCACCTTTTTATCCAATCAAATTGACAATATATCCGTTAGTATACAACCGTTTTTACAAACATGAAGCAGTAGCGCGGTTTTTTCTGTCTGTTTCTATGAGCTAGTAGACTAAACATAAATTTTACTGTAGTGTAGAGATAGACTGGTGAGCCAAATCATAGTGGGATTATTGCCCAGGGTGCGCTAGACGTAGGTAGAAATTCTCAGGTTACTATTTCTGATGAAGGTTGTCTACTGTACTTGAAGATAACTTGGTTTGTTGATGGCATTATGATTTTCCTTTGCCAACAGTTGCGGTGGCGCTGTCATTCTTCATTTGTTGGGCGCCGTTTCACGTGCAGCGCCTGCTGGCCATCTACGGAAAAAGTTTGGACCACCCCTCCGACACCTTCTACCTGGTAAACTTATATTCATCATTTACTTATTTTAAACTGACTTTGATCAAGTTTGCAAATTCGAGTAAGTAAGTTAGAAGCAACTAGTAAGTTAGAAGCTTGGAAATAAGCTTTAGATAGAATTTTTATTAATTTTTTTATAATCATTCCGGTTCGGCGTAGACTTAGATTTACCCACATTTGCCTTTGTAGTATACAAAAATCATTTTTAAACATTAGGTAAAAATCAACTGTGGCCGATTACTGGAACTCTTGTAACCCACGGTATACAACTAAAACCAAACGAAAAGTGCTTGGTGGGACCTATATTATAAGTAGCCAATAAAGCAGGGAAAGGCAGTTAATTCAGTTCCCGAATCTACATAACAAAGCGGGAAACAGAAAAAAATGTAAGCCATAGACACAATAACAGATGTACTAAGATGAGCAACGCAAGTGCAACTGTTAGGAATTCGTTAAGTTCTTGTTGCAATTTTCCTATCCATAGAGTTATTTGTTTGTTGAAGCTTGGTAACAATTTTTCATTTAGTTGCTCGTGGCACTCATTAATTTTTTTTCATACTAATAATAATAGAACAAGTCTGAAAAGTCTTTTGTCAGGTGGCAACAAAGTTCGTGCCTTTAATGGTTGGGTTATGCCAACCCTGATGTACTCCTTTGGTATACTCAAGTGGACTCAGACCGAATTAGATGCCTTGGATAGGAGAGTCCATACGCTGCTAACTTCAAATCGGATGCATCACCCACGTTCGTCGGTAATGAGGCTATACATCCCACGAAAGTGTGGTGGTCGAGGATTTTTAAACGCCAAGACACTCCACAATCGTGAGGTGTGTAGCCTCAGGGAATATTTCCTCCGAGCCGAAGTGGGAATGCACCGAGAGGTAGTTGCAGTAGACAAGGGACTCACTCCGCTCTTCCTGGCTAAAGAGAACTGGTGCAAACCTGTGGTATTGAGTGTTAACGACCGCAGGGATGTATGGCAAAGCAAGGAGCTACACGGACGATTCTACAAGGCTCTTCATGGGCCCAACGTAGACCTCCTATCGTCCGTCTCCTGGCTACGCTTCGGTGATCTCTTTGGAGAAACCGAAGGGTTTGTCTGTGCAATTATGGATGAAGTTATCATGACGAACAATTACCGGAAATATATCTTAAAGGATGGCACGGTTGACATATGTCGGGCATGTCACTGTCCGGGTGAATCCTTAAGACATATTATGTCTGGTTGTTCTCGTCTTGCTAACGGCGAATACTTACACAGACATAACCAAGTAGCCAGGATTATCCACCAGCAACTTGCTTTGAAATACAAACTGGTGGATTCTGAGATGCCATACTACAGGTATGTCCCCGACCCAGTTCTTGAAAATGATCATATCACATTGTACTGGGATCGATCTATCATCACTGACAGGACTATTGTTGCCAATAAGCCTGATATAGTGGTGATAGATCGATTAGAACGCCGCGCAATGATTGTTGATATCACGATCCCCCATGACGAGAATCTCGTGAAAGCCGAAAGAGATAAGCAAATTAAATATCTTGATCTGGCGCACGAGGTTGTCGACATGTGGGAGGTGGACTCAGCAATCATTGTACCGATAGTCGTTTCGGCCAATGGTCTCATGGCCAAGAGTCTCGACCAACACCTGAAGAGGCTCACGTTAGGCGGTTGGGTCAAGGGCTTGATGCAGAAAGCGGTACTCCTTGACACGGCACGCATTGTGAGGAGGTTCCTCTCTCTGGAGCCCTAACCACCGGTAGCTTGGACCCTGTTCCCGCTGCTGGTTGGGCCCTATTTTTTATATTTTTAAATATTGTATTTTTATATAGATATTTAAAAATGTAATTTATAAGAAAAATAATTTAAATAAAGAAAATAATATAGTACAATAATTAAATACAAAAACAATAATAATGAATATATTTATGTAGCATAAATACATTAGTTTATTATTACTTTTTCAGGTTTTGAAATATTTATTGTTTTCTCCACAGGTTTACATCGTGTTGACGTTTTTATCCGGGGTGTTATATTTCCTGTCGACAGCGATCAACCCTTTCCTCTACAACATCATGTCAAATAAGTTCCGAAATGCTTTCAAGGTAAGATTTTAAAACTGTTACATTACATTCCAACTAATAAAGTGAAGTTCTATTGTTCTGTGTTTTTTTTTCTACAATGTAAATCACTCTACCACGGGTAATACTTTTAATAATTGTATAATTTTTTTTACCTTTCGGTGTCAAACTTTAACTTTGGTACATATTTAGGCGCATAGAAATTTTTTGCTCTTATTTTTCATAAAAGTTTCATACTGGTAATATAAGCCGTAAGGCAATACGAAGGTAATGTCTGGAGGTCATTACCTTCGTAATATTTCGTGGCTTTTTATCCATGGGAGTCAAGGTTCTTAGATTACATCCTAAAGTTAGGATATATCGATATCGACCCTTTTACACTTCGTTTGTAGTTTCACAGATTGGATCACTTTGAAAAATGCTCTGACTTCGCTGAGCCAAAAGCGTAAATTTACAACATTTTAACCTTTTATCTGCAGTTTCCAGTACAACAGAACAAAGTGACACTATATATCGCGTTACTCACATATCTTAATGTTAATATTAAACTGAATCATTTCTGTTTCGCCCCAAAGTAATAAGATACGATTCATGGTTTAGCAATTTGAATGTCCGCCGACGCACCGAACCCTTAGATGCGTCGAACATATTACATGTCTAGGCGAATGGAAATGAATCGGGTGAATCTGTTTTATTTTGGTATTTCCAGTATTTTGATTTATGAATTGATTCCGATCCCATTGGAGGACAGTATTGTCGAAACATGAATTAACCGCCGCCGAATTATCAGTAATAGGATGTGTCGCCGTCATCTCTCAATTATAATTATTTGTATTACGTAGAGATAACGTTTTTACGTAGCGTTGTAATTAAATTGCTTGCATAAATAAGCAAATATTGGTACCCTTGGATTATTAAAAAACTGCGTGTATTAATTTGAACATTTTTTTTTATGTATAATAATTATACATTGTGTGCATGCGATAGTTGTAAATTAAATTAGGTTAATGCGACTAGTAATGGAAAGATAAAGTTTCTTCCCGTCACTGTAAAAAAAAATCTACAAGATAAGTAGTATTCTGAACTGGGAACCACCTCCTTTTCCTGTTTATTTTGCGAAGCTAAGATTTTCCGACAAACAGTGTTAGGACAAGCTTTGTTAAGTGATAGTATACTAATCTGAACATAACAGAGGATTTCAAGTTTAAGCTCGGCGCACTGTACCGAACCATTTCCTTTAGTTGACCCTCCATGCAACAGGAGATAAGCAGATTTAGAAAATAATCTTGGTAAACGCTTAACTGTAGGTATGTTGAGACAAATATACTATAAAAAATATATACAACAACTATTTGTAAGCTCAACTTCAAACTAAAACAAGATACTTATTATGCGGCTTAAGTCGAAGGAGAGTCGTTAGGGCAGCCTACAGCCATTACCCACAAAGGTCACAGAACAGTATTGATCAGCATACCATACTCACAGTACTTCCGAATGATGTCAGAAAATGCATTTCTATTGATATTCCTTTTTCTTTCATTAGATACAAGAGCTGGCTGTATTTAAGAATAAAAATAAAAATTATAGAGTTTGTGTCTAGAATAAATAGTGGGTGATTCTGTAAAGTAATCTTAAAATACAAGCGCCATATTCTACAATGCGCTGCAAGAAAATAGCGCATTCTTTTTGAAGGTTTTCATTTTCAACCGTGGCGTATTTTCGGCTCTCCTGTAGCATAGATCAACATAATATAAATACAATTCTCCTAAAGTGATGGGGCTCAGTGCCTTTCCGTTTTAAACACAAACCTTACGTCAAAGTGTCATACTGTTTGATGGAATATAAACTAACACAAAATGTTGAGGCTTTAAACGGAAATTAGTAGAATGGTAACAAAGGTAAATCAAAACAATCCACGTTAGCTTCGATTTTTATTGGACTGAATCATATTTCATAAAATGTTGCAGGACCCAGGCAAGTACCTGCCAATGATTCTTATCAACAACTTCATAGTTTACCTACCTTATTATTCAAAGGCACCACGTATTTAGGTATTTAGAATTGTATTGTGCCCTGCAATAAGTTCGCCCTCTATAACATACAGGACTCGGTAGACCAACTAAATCTTGGATATTGTTGGTGTGCAGATATATATATACCTTCCTGCCTGCCTGACTTAGAATTGAATTGCAATAGATCGCAAAGCGCAACTTGTTTAAGCACCGACAATAGACATTTTGGAAGGAATTAACAGTATCCGTTAAAGATACTACCCGTAGTAGAAGTTTCGTGGCAACACTGGTATAAATATACTAACGAAAGATCACGAGATTAAGGAATATAGTACAAGTCAATAATATCAGAACCTCCTCATGTAGGTACCATGGTTTTGTAACACTAAACTTCATAGAAGACTGATAGTGTTTGCTCACAGACTGAGGTCTGGACACATGCCGCTCAATAAGTGGATTTTTAATGAAATAAACGAATTCAAACGAAACGAATTCTAACCTAACTGTGAGGTGTGTGGAACACTTGAAGACGTAATGCACTTATTGACGGAGTGTGTCAGACTTCAGTCTGCTAGAGAAGTCCTACTAAGGGAGCTACACATAAATGTATACGACATGAATATGTTCCACTACATATTGTCGACACCTAACTCAGACGCTGCATATAGTATATAAGGTAGTTTTGTTACGTTTTCTTTGTTAAATTTTATATATAAGGTATGATACTACTGGCATTTACAAATTTATAAAAGTCCTTTAATCAATATCGTGAAAAAAAAAATACTACCTTTTATATCTCAATGACCATGATAATATATTTAATATTACGCCATAATCCCACTTTTATGTCTTGGATTTATTCAGTAAGCAGGTGCGTTGGTTTTTGAGATGTGTGAAGTAAAATTGATATATAGGCCTTCAAGCTTGTCCCTTCTCGTTAAGTGGAGTATAATAGAGTGCCACCGACCGCCACTCCTCGTCTCACATTGCTAACGTCTGCTCAATATATTTTAAAGATTCCACGTACGTTTACCTTGTTATGTTATGAAGTTTTTGATATAGAACACGTGTTTGTTTTTGTGTGCTGTTGTTTATCTGTAAGATCAAAGACAAAATATAGACTGCGCATATAGCAAAAAGCAGGTAACTGCATCTTTTCCTGTACAATAATAATTATTATGATATAATTGTGCTTTAAATATGTGGATTATTAAGGGTTTATATACAACACATTGTTATTTTTTTGTTATACATATTTGTCGTAAAATACTGTTGGTCCTCCAAAATTAATTTCTACAGTAAATTGTAAAGTTAGCTAGATGACAAAATCAACTATGTATCTTTATCATCAGCAATGGCAGGAGTCGTTAGAAACAATGTAGGCTGTGTCACTGTGTGTACCGCTAAATTATATGTGAATAAGTTTAAAGTTCATTGTTTATAATTTTCAGATCAACCCACTGCACCACAATCTTCTGTTATGAGTAAACTTACCGAATAATAGATTGAATGAAGCTTTGTAGTGTGAGAATATATTAAATTTGAGTTTATGGCTGATAAATAAAATATAGTATTTATTTTTGTCTACATATGGTAAACCGTTGGTTGACTGGTAGAGAACGCCTCAGGCATTAAGTCCGCCTTTGTTTACTTTATGTAACTTAAAGTTTAAATATATAAAACCTCACGACTCGAGTAACAATTGATTTACGTTAAAATAGAATTATAGGTGGTGGTGGTAATGGTAGGTGAAAGGTTGTGCCTAAACTGGGAGAGATCTGTGGATCAAGCGTAGCAAAATTATTGGAACAAGGATTCCATTTGCTGCTATTACCTTTTCCAACACATTTTGGGTTGGGTTGAATATGCAGGTAAACTTTTGCAGCAAAAGTAAATTTAGGTTATACATTTTAATAGTCTATAACTATACCTAAGTCTAGTACCTACTGCCTAAATAGAAATCAAAACAAACGAACCCTAGTCACCTCACTTGTTTTTATTAGTTTTCCGAATTGTTTTTTCCCTATCCAAGACACATAACTGCCGTAAGAAATTTGGCAGTGAATTAACACTGAACTTTAGAGAAACTGGGGCAAGCAAACAATATTATAACAATAACATCTTACTATCCACTCAAACTTGATCCCTATGAAGGGCAAAGAGGACAGAGAAAATTGTATATTCGAGAAAAATAAATCTCGTCAATCATGAAGAACTATTTTTGTCGCCGGACGCTTAATTCAAATCTGCATATAATAAAGATGAACGACTTTTCCATTATGGTTTTGATTGAATATGAAGCCAATCAACAATCAGTCAATTACTGATGATGATGGACACTAATAACGTTTTTCGCGAGAGTAATTTTAGAATTAAAATGGGTTTCTTAATAATTGTGATGCTATTTTTACAGCTAATAGGTACTAAGTTTTTAAATTAACTTCATTGATGTGGTTATAAAATCATTATCATATAAATGGGTCTTGGATAGATAAGAATGATGTGACATAAATAATTATGTGTTTTATATCTACATAGTTTGATAATGAAATGTGAATGGACTCTGCAGTTTTCTTAAACATGTTTTATACTTGGAATTTATGAAAATAGTGAATAAAAAAGTAAATAACTATTTATTTAATTACGTAGAATATATTATTAATGTTTATACAGTTTCAGTATCTAAATTGATAAAGAAAATTTGGAACATGATGGACACGAGCGGCAGAAGCTTAGCATGCTTAAATGAAACCAAAAGTCATACAATTTCAGTATAATAGAAGTTGTGTACATAGTCACAAATATTTAAAATAATACATTCTATTATATGGTAAAGTGTCTAAAAAGTTAGTATGTTGATTTTGGTACGAAATCACTCGGCCAATTTTAAAACTTTTTAAGTAGATCTTTTTTAGTAGGTATATTTGTTAATGTCGCAACTTAATATTATTTCAATAGTTGATCTATATAATATTAGATTCTTGGAAATTCACTGATCCTGAACAATTTTAGAGACAGTTGACTGTACATAATAATCATAATTATGCTTCGTAACATATCTATCGACGCAAATAATTTATTTTTTAACTAAACCAGCCGTTATGAAACCGATTTAACTTGACGTACCTATATTCGGTATACTCATAAATATTTTATAAAATGTTATTTATCATGACCACATCTTAAATTGAGTACCACGATGCCATTAGAAAATATTACCCATGTATTGACTAGAACTATTGATTAATTATATTAATTAGTCAATGGCTCTTTTTAACGATTCGTTGAAAATTAAATTGAAAACTATTACTTTGTGTTTTAGGAGAAAATTTATGATGCATTTTATTGAATAGCAGAATAAATGTTTGAAACTACAATATTTAATGGGCCTACCGGCCTATCCGTTATATGTACATATATAGTAGGCCGCTTTATGGCTCCCTAGGTTAATTAGAGCCGGACTAAAACTATAGCTGTGTTGGAATGGAGCCTACAATTAGAAAAAAAAAATGCGACTAATATAGAGTAAATCTTACCTAAATGAAACCATTTAATACTAGACCAGTGTTCACAACCGTCTTAGGAACCAAAACTAGGCTCCTTTGTTCCCTGCAACAAATGTCAGAGAGGCGTGGCTTTGTCTCATTTGCTGTTTTGTTTATATACCTTAATATTATAATATTGTCGAATAGCCATCCTTGTAAAGCAATTGAAATAGGAACTTTGTGCGCTGTAGAGTTGACAAATGGCATCGTTTTATTGAACAGTTGCAGTTATTTAATGTATAGCTGTAGTTCTGTGTTTTAGTTTATTGTATATTCTTACAAGAATCGAGCACTGACGTATTGTGCACACATAGACTTGCGACAAGTCGTATATTCTTGTATCTAATCTTCTTTTATCGTTTCAATACAAGAAGGTTTTAAAAGGAGAATTTATATACCAAGCGCAGTATCAGTTTTTTGTCAATGTAAGTACTACCGCGGTATGTTTAGTTATGTGAAGTTGTATGATCACAATGCTCAGTGATTTGTTCGGCAGTCAGAAAGCAAGGGTTGATCCTCTGGTTTGCAGGTCGTCGTTAGTATTAGAAAATGCAGACTTAAATTAAAGAGATCATTTGATAAATTTTTTGG
The DNA here is from genome assembly GCA_905340225.1 of Abrostola tripartita. NCBI lineage: Eukaryota > Metazoa > Arthropoda > Insecta > Lepidoptera > Noctuidae > Abrostola > Abrostola tripartita. The sequence continues at coordinate 9,948,402 of HG996490.1, read as the reverse complement.
GCGAAAGTCTAAATGATCTGTTTCTAAGATTAAGATCGATTGATGGGTATCTATCAGGTTTCATGTTGAGGTTTATTTGAGAGATTGTTCTGTACACATCAAGAGAAGCCAACTGCCCCAGCCAAGCATGTGACCTTTACACTTTGTGATCGATGCTATCCCGAAGGCAAAGTGCTTGAATTAACGATAACGTTGTGAGACATGCGGTTTCATAACCCTGTACGCAATGCCTACGAGACAAAATCCTTCTATATTACAACGCGTCGCGCTACGCCGTTTGAGGGTTTACCATAAAGTATTACTGCTCAAAAGGATTAAAGTGCTAGACACATAATGTACCTAAATATTAAGTTATATGATTGATTAAATCGATCTGGATAGGCAAATTAATTTTATGGTCTAATTAACCAATTTAGATAGGATGGCGAAAAAGCCAATTAAGCATCGTAGCATCGTGCGGGCCAATTAAAATACCATACAAAATTAACAGTAGCTACTAATAAAGTCAATTGTACAAACTGCAAAAGACGCGATTACACAAATAAAATAATAGAAGCACAAAAGAAGCCGTTTTTATAGATAATAGTACCTACAATGGAAGCATTTTAATATGCTTCCATTATCCATTACCTACTATTTTTCTTATAGACATGTCCGGCTCTAGGAATTTCTTCTGTATCATGAGTGCGTTTCCTAACATAAAATATCACACAAACACTTACAATAAACATATGCGGATCGTATAAATATTTGTATGCTGTATAGATGTGGAATTCACGGTAAATGCTTGTTTTTACTATAGAACTGAATTGTTGTGGTAGTGAATTCTTATATTTACCGACAGACTGGCTAATTAAATTATTAATCGTTAATAATTGCCCTAGTGCTTCACACATCTCACTAAAAACCGACGGGTTCACGTCGTATTCGTACTAGCCTTAAAAGTTAAAGGAATGGCTTATGAAGACCTAGGAAGATATTAAGATCATGTCTCAGCTTAATTCATATCCTGAAAAATTCAAAGAGTCTAACATTAAAAAAATTCTGACACCGAGATTGATACATCGAGTTCCAGAAATTTGGGCAAAGGTTATTCAGCTATAAATGCGTCATCATGATTCAGCAATTAAATTGTCTATCTAGAAAAGCAATCAACCCGTTAAGTGGCGTAAATAATTTTTCGTATGGGTTGTTTATAATAAGTAAAAACTGGAATATTTTATCTTTATGTTAAGATCTTCTGATAGCTAAAACGCGCAATTTATATAATTTTTTTGCAGTCAATCAATAGCTATAAAAACAAACCAGTTAAGTTGATTAGTACCTAGCAAGAATGTAAAGGTTTTTCCCCGGAGTGGACGCAGACTTAGCTTTAGATTCTATAAACGGTCCTAATGGAATAAACCGCAGTATTGAAATACTAACACTTATTTTCTTTTTTAAATTTTATAAGGCTAATGTTTGTACATATTTTTTGTGGTTTTGTAAGTTTTGTCTTTGCTAGAATTAGAATTCAAATCAAACAGAAATCTTTGCTGTCATAGAAGATTCTCTTTTGCCGGATCTTTGCTTTGAACTGCCGGAAGAAAGCACACCTCAATTAACATAGAAGTATGAACTTAATAAATTACAACACTAAATACGCTGTACAAAAGATACATAACGTAACCCAATATATATAGGCTATGTAGGTAATACGTATATATTTGCGAAGCACGACACAGCCGTGCGTGGGAATGCGTTAAACTGTTGGCATTACTGAAATGGCTTTTATCATGGAAGAAGATGAGTGTTACATTTTTAGCTCAGATGACGTGTGACGTCGAGTCTCTTTTCTTACATGACATTTCTACATCACATATGGAGAGAATTAAACAGTTGAATATTATATCACCAATATAGTTATCGAATATATTGCCATTGTTCTTTGCTTACAAAAAATATTTTCTAGATACCAAATTATACGACAAGCAATTATCGTATTCTTATTCATCTTTTTTTTTTACTTGTGTTTCGTTCAAAGGCTTCTTTCTTAGAAGCCTTTTAGTAGGTACAGTGAAATAGAGACGGTTTTTCCTACCGTTATTTCCTGCGTCAAAATGCTTTGAAACAACGCTACTAAGAAACTACAATGCATAATAAAGCAAAGTTGACTAAACGCTACGAGTAATGCGCTTTCAATGGGTAATATTCTTACAAAACATACTTTTTTTACAAAAAGAAAGAGAAATTACAAAGTTTGATTGAAATAAACTTAATATTTAATTAAAGACGTTGCGAGGAGAATTAAGTTTTACTATTTTAATATTTTGATAACATAACCGATCAGAGTCGAGGTGTTCTTAGTTGCAGTGTAGCCGCATATTATTTTTTGTTCTGGTAGCGGGCAACGCAATTCAATAAGACTGACCGAGAGCAGTAGGTATAAGGCAGTTTTCTAAACACGCCTTTCTGAAAGAACCAGTTATATGCATGTTTCACATTGCTAGGCTTAGACTTAGACTCCAAACATATGTCTTTGGATCATAAAATAGCTTCGGCGTTCCATCTTAGGAAATTGAGCCATCAATACAGGGTAAATCCAATGTCTATCAAGGAATGTTTGCAAACTAGATGTTTTCTAGATTCTAGGAAATAGTTCTCAATGTTGCTTTATGCATTTTTTGTTAGTAAGTTTCTACCAAACTACGTAGGATATAGAAACCTCCTTGAAAAAATATTTGGTATTATATTATTAAAAAGTAAAGTTTAGTTTTAAAATTAAAAGTATTTCTAACTCTACGGACGAAATGAGTTCCGATATAATATGCAGTGGAGTATTTCTGTGTTGTGGTTTAAATGCTAATGTATTGCATATTAATTAGTAAAATAAAGACATTCTCTTAATTAATTATACGTCCTTATTTCGAATATAAAAGTGGTCATTAGTTAATTAGCCACATTCAGATATAACTCACAAATTATAATTATCTCTAATTAATATTGTGTGCATAATAACCATTAAAAACTTTGTTTTATCATTAAACTGCATATTATTATATATCTATCTAATGTATTTAATTTTGGGAGACCCAGTTTAAAATTCTATAGGGACACGTTTCTATGTTGTGTGGCAAGAAGCTTAGTATGGTATTAATTGAATGAGAAAGAAAGAGGTCATCAAGTGTATTTCTTTGCTCGAATTAATATATTCTAGCGTTAGAAATTAGCTCAGTATTTTATTATTAGACATTTAGTGATTCTTTTCAACAGGCCATATTCGACTGAATCTTAAAAAAATTATGTACCTATATAGAGTTTGGAAAAGATCTAATAAAGACCTTCGGAGATAAAAATAAAACTCTATAAATGACATTGAAATTAAACAATACCTTCGAATTTTATTGTAGTACCTAAATTATATTTATAACACAACGTATTGAAAAACGTCGAGTGCCCTTACTTACAAATCAGTACAAAAAATGTTATATTATTAAATACATATGCGATAGTAATAAAAGTGGGTATTAAGATGTAGACTATCAATTTTATGTTGTCGTAAAGGTATCCAGACATTTTATGTTTTATAGTTACCATTAAAAACAGCTGAGTTGTCGTGAGGTTTGAGGTATTTAAGAACTTACGACATTCTGTAACGTAAGAAACTTGTAGATATACCTCTATAGTTACATAATCTCCTGCTTGGGTGGGGAAAACTTGAGTGAAATAGAAGCATACCTCTATATGCTAACGCACAATCAATTACACAACTTTTACATGAATTTCTGGTAGTTTGTGCCTTTCATGTTACCATGATATCTACTGTATCTTAAGTATACTTCGGTAAAATGTTGTCATCTTCAGGGCATTTTTTATTCTAATTTAAGCCTAATGATAAAGTAGGTACTTATAATATTCCTCTACGACAAATATTACAACGTTGTAAAGCGAATGGCAAAATCTTTTATCTCGTCCTCTTTGTCATGTTAGAGTTAATTATTTTGCGTTAAGTATAGTATAAACTATGGAAATAAATTATTTTATTTATTTATTTATTATTTATAAAACTTGAAGGTTAAAAACATTTTCAGTTTATTATAAGGATTCGTCCTGTTTTTAAACGGACACTTTGTGTGGAACATAATATTTTGAAATAGGTATATATTTCTCTCAGAAATTAATAGATAAGAATCATTCAGCCACTTAGACTCATAACTATAACCATTAACGGAGGGAAAAAATTAAAAAACAGAAATTAAGTGACACTATTACGTTACGACCGCATCAAATATTCCGCTGCGGCCAGCGGCGTGGTATTCTTATCTTGATATTATTATAATTCTCTAGATTCCTCGTAGCTTGGAAATGTAGGATGTAATTGCGCACCCTCAATGATGGCTGTAAGCGGGCTGGTAGAGCAGAGAGCGGCGCGGGTAAACTTACCTTACCTAAACACTTAAGAACTGACCATTTTAATTATAATAGGTCAGTTTGCGTATCTTCTTAAATTTAAAGCTTTGCTTTTGTCGGTGGAGCAAACGCCACTGTTCTTTATTTTCAGCATTTGATTTGACCGCTTGGTACGTCAACTCCTACCTTCTCCTTTACTGGTTGAATAAAATTACGCCTTGGGCTTCCCCTTCCTCTTCTACCTTATATTTTTCCATATAGAACCGTCTTCAGGAAGTTATCGTGACGTGTCAAGGTACTAATCATTTTTCCTCTACTATTTTCTATTGATCTCAACAACTGTCTGGTTGTTTATGTAATGGTCAATTCGTGTCGCTATGCTTTCCTGGCTGGAGGCTCCAAAAGTCTCGCCTTTATCCGGTTACGCCCAATAAGACCCCCCTCGGGGTCGTCGGCATAAAAGTATTAGGAAAAAAAAAAAAAATGTCGCTGTGCTACCAGCTTAGCTAGATAGCCTTAGAACGCAATCATAATCAGAGTTTAAAAACAGTAATGGCGGCCCTGCCTGCGCATACTTTAAAATATACATAGGTATGTAGAGTCATCGTTTAGATAGCGCTATAACCAGTGATTTTTATGTTTCGTCACCAACTCTGTGCCCGATTAGGACTCTGACCTGACAAACTAATAGGTCTTACTTCTATTACAACCATACTGACACTTTTTAACCCGTCTGAAAGAGCTTCGCTCTTCGATACATTGCTATCAAGGACACAGCTTTTAGGAGTTTCGAGAGCACAGTAATCATCAAATCAATGATCAAAGTATGCATTATAGCAACCATAATCATGTTTTATGCAAATGCTTGTAGTAACTTTTGGCATTCAATTAACAAAAGGGGATATTGTATAGACGGATTTTGTTAGTTTCACTGGAATGCGCATTATGAGGATAGCCTGAGAATTGTGACGGAAGTTTGCTCTGATTTGTTTTGATTTCCAATACGGGATTAGTAGGTCACTAGTTCACGGAAGTAAACAAATACCTATTAACTATTGCAGCAGGATACATATTTTCGTAATAAAAGTCTATTTATGTGTGTGTAGAAAGATTAAGTGTTTTTTAGTAAGAGACCATCTTAGGCGGAAAACTTTTCAGACATTTTTATTATTTTTAAGGTTAGTCTGGATAAATGAATTCCTGAAGCCTGTCATTAGGTCAATAATAGTGATGGGCAATAAATTACACTGATATTTAATTTTTCTACCAAAACAGAATAACAGATTATGATAAAATACTTGTTTGTCTTTAATTTCTAATTGTAACTAGTGTAAAGAAATAAGATGCATTGGTTATATTTCGGTATATTATTTAATATAAAATAATTCAATGACACTTATTTTAAGAAATAGTTACGACAGGGTTACAGATTAACGATTAACGATAACTTACAAAGTTACGTCAAATGTTTATTTTTTCGTCTTATGGTTTTACAAAAATATTGTTGTTTTATTTAAGAAACATTAAATTTAGCGCGAAATTATCACATTTATTATAACATGAAAATGTATGATGCAGTTTTTAATCATATCATTAATAGAATAAACAATAGAAATATTATTATTGAAAATAATCCGCCACTTCAAAGTTACATCGTCTTTTCTGATACGACCTGTCAGGAACGCATTCTCTCGGCGGCGTAACTATAACAACATATTTGTCGGGAGGGTATTGTGTGACAGACCTAACTATGTAAGGCTTTAAAATCTCTATACAATCCTTAACCTATGCAAAATATGTTGTTTAATTAACTATGATTTTACTCAAAATGTTAGCAGATATTTATTAACATACTTCGCAAGTTCATTATCCAACTGACCTCTCATTTCGTACTACATAGATTCTTATCTAATCAAAGATTAGATACATAAATATATTGTTAAATACCAATTACCTACGTCATTTATCTTAAAATCTCTAATCTTAGATTTACTTCCTCGTCATATTTTATCGTAAAACAAGTTATTATAAAATTTAAAAGTATTTAAATATTTTATTAAATATTTATTAGCTTTACTATGCAACTCTAAAACTAATTATATGTTATGCATCTACTTACATGCATTTATAACGTTGGATACATGATTTTTAAATTAACACTCATGCATTTTTATGCAATTTAGATTAATATTTATTTATTGTAATTAATACGTATGTCGAAATATTAAATCATTATTCAATCATTGAAACTACATTCGTAAAAATATTAATTATGTATGCTTTTTTCCCTGCAACTACTTGCAATGCATTATGATAAGTTTAGTAAACGTACTCGTTCAGTAATTATGCTAATACATGTTTCAAAAATTTAATTATTTATTATTTCTCAAGGTACATACAGGACACAACAGTTTAGTTATCTTAAGACTGCAGGTATTTCATTATTTTATTCTCATTAATAATACTATTATAGATGACGTTGGCGACCTGGTGCGGTCGTGGCGGGCCGCGGATGGGGCGCACGTACAGCGCATTACTGGCGTCGCAACGGCTGCGTGCCGGCGCAGGGGCCAGCGAGCGTGCGCGTGGTACTCGGCGCCTGCGCAGACTCTCCACAGCTACCACACAATTGTACGATGCGCCACCACGAGCGCAGGTGAGGTTAGGCCCAAAATCGAATACTAAATGGGAACAATGGGCTACGATAACTAACGCTTTACTAATGCTATTAATAAGTAGAGCTCATAAGTATGTTTCCTTTAATCTTACATAGTATTTAGAAGATATTATTTCATTGGTGTTGGTTTCAATAACAGGATTGGATTAGTGATTTTTTATGCTACTCCGAGGTTTCAGATTCTTTATAATTATACTAGCTTATGCCAGGGTCTTTGCCCCCGCGTATTTCGATTAAAAATCCTGAAGGTAGTAGCACAAAGCAGATTTACTTAATTGAATCAGATTTTGTTAACAATTTTATGGGTTTTTATATACACCGTCGCGGAGAAGTTGTAGGTATCCCGCGAGTTTCCCGCGTTTTTCTAATTTTCCCATGGAACCCTAAATATATTAGATTTTCAAAGAAGGCGTATAGTAGACCTTATAACATCAGCTATCTGCCAGTGAAAGTCCGGTCAAAATCAGTCAAGCCGTTGCAGAATAGCTGTCACCCGTAAATTTCCCGTGTTTTTCTTGTTTTCCCGCGGAACCCTAAACATTTTCGAAATCCAAAGTAGCTTATATTAGACCCCGAACCAGACAGTGTAAGTCGGCATTGATTCCGCTACCGGAGCTCGTTGTGTTCGGTCGCTCTCGCAACCGCTCATTACGTGTTTCGTATTTCTCGACCGTACGCTATTATTACGATTTATCGTAATTAGCATTTTCACCGACCGCAACTACTTGTTGTACGGAGCCGCTACTTGTAGTGGTGAAGTATATACTCGTGGTTGTTTACGGTTGTGATTTTACGAGTCTGCTCTTTTCAGAGCGGATAAGTATATCACACCGTGGTCGAAGGGTGATTGCGCGCCTTTTTCGAGGCGTTGCGTCATCGTTGTTTCGATACGACAGGTATTGGAAAACCGTATACTAATTTATTAGTACGGTACTCGGTGGATACCTAACGGTGCCAACGAAGCCGAGTGGGTGTCAGCCCCGAGGACACTCGCCTTGCTCCTTCAGAGTGAGGCAGTAAACTCGGACGGGGTTGGATCAGTCGGCCTTGGGGGATCTCCTAGTCGACCCCAACTATCGCCCCTCCCACCTACCCTTCCCCTGTACTCCTATTCGTTGCCGCAGTTTGTGCAGTATAGCCCCGGCTTGCTGTACTCTGCGGTAGCGCTGTTAGGAACCCCGGTCGCACAATACGACTGGCGCCGGGGATTACAAGCTTAGGGTTCACCTGTAGGCATACACCCTCCCTGCCTATCCCGGCAGGGAGTTATCACTGCACTCACCCCCGGGCCCATCCAACCCGGGGAGTAGTTAGTATCGTCAGTTAGGTTACGTGCCGCGAGTTTCTTACAGATTCTTCTCGCGGTATACGTTTAGTTAACGAATCTGTTAGTTGGTTAGGCGAGTACGCGCGTGCCACCCCTCGCGGGGATGGCGACTATCGACCCGCAGACGGTCGTAGGGTCGGACATCACCAGCGAACTGGTGGCCCTGCTGGGTTACCTTCGCGCGGTGATGGCCGACCCCGTCATCGGGAATTTGTTAGGGGAACGGGGCCTCACCCCTCCCACCCTCGCGTCTCTCGCGCCCCTCTCCGCCCAGGTCGTCGTTCCTCCTTCAGAGGACGCCCCGGCCTCGCCCGAACGGGACTCGATTGAGAGTCCCGCTCCGTCTCCGACCCCCCGCCCCTCGCCGGCGGCTTCCCCCTCGCCCCCCGATGCCGAGATGGCATCGGAAGACTCCGATTCTACGGCTTCTTCCTCGTCCGACGACTTCATCGAAGTTGTCGGAAAGAGGAAGAAACGCGCCCACGCCCAGGGGCAGGTACCGGCCAAGGCGGCCCGGACCGATTTAGACCTGCCTCTCTCCGGTGTGCTTGCCGGTCCGCAAGCGTCACCCGCTCCCTCTCAGAGCCCTCCGCTCGCCTCTCAAGGCCCCCCCCCCCACCGCGCCCTCTAACAAGAGGGCCCCTCTACCCCCTCCGATCTTCCTAAGGGATAAGGCCCTCTTCAAGGAGGTTCACGCAATATGCGCTGAAAAGCGCATAGATGCGACAGCACGTAGCACCCAAAAGGGTATACGTTTTAATCTCCGCGCCATTGGGGACTTTAGAGTCCTTACGCGCGTCCTTCAAGATAGGGGTTACCCCTATCACACCTATTCCCTCCCGGAAGATAAACCCCTCAGGTTTATCATAAAAGGCGTACCGGTCGCCTTCACGTCGGAAGAAATCCTTGCCGACCTTAAGTCGCAAGGTATCCCCGCTAGAGAGGTACACCGACTCACCACGAGTCGCTCTGCACCCAACCCGTCCGCGCCCTACGAGATAGTTCTTGTTCTCGTAGACAATGTAGTAGGAGTCAAGCCTAAAATGGCTAAGTTAGATAGTATATGCCACCTGACCGGGATCACGGTGGAGACGCCACACAAAAGGCACCAATTAGGCCAATGCCATAGGTGCCAAATGTATGGCCACGCACAGAGGTGTTGCTTCGCAAGACCTCGCTGCGTCAAGTGCCTGGGCGACCACGGCACCCAAGACTGCTCCCGCCCTAGGGATCGCACGCTATGCGTCGAACCCCCTAGCTGCGTGCTTTGCGGGCAGTCGGGCCATACGGCTAATTTCAGGGGATGCCCGCGTGCTCCCAAATCCCATCCGCCCAAGACGGCGAGATACGCCGTACGTGAACCGCAGGCCAGCCAAGCACTCCATCTGAGGGCTGACCTGCCAGCACGCCTGAGCCCACAAAGGGGTTCACCATGGAACGCTCTCAACCACCAGAGGGCATTCCCCGCGCTGAGGGGACCTCCCCCATCTCGGCCTCCTAGAGGCAGCCAGCCTCCTCAAGGCACACCTCCGCTTATGAGCTTGAGCGTACCGCGTCCAAGCCAATCAGGCTCCGAGGCCCCTAAGGCCTGGAGCAAGCCCGCGACAGCACCCCTTCAGGGTAATAATACTTCCGAATTGGACCAAGGATTCAGATTATACATGAGTATGATCGCCGATCCGAAGGTCAAATGGTCATTGCTTATGACCCGTATGAGCCTCTGCAAATCTGCAGAGGAATCCGCGCGCCTCGTCGCTGAGTTTCCGCCCAGCGACTTCTCCCACCTTATGTGTGCCTTTACCGGTCAGTAATGCTCCCGGTTCAAGGTAAACATAAGCCCAGATCGATCAAAATAGGGTTCTTCAATGCGAACAGTGTTGAAGGACAACGCGATGAGATCAGAACGTTCCTCTCTGATCACCAATTAGACATAATGCTAATACAAGAGACCTTCCTTAACCCGTCTAAGAGGGATCCTAGAATTGGGCGCTACAATCTGGTGCGCAATGATAGGACTAGAGGCCCTGGTGGGGGCACTCTCATCTATTATAGGAAGTCTCTGTATTGCATACCAATTGACCCGCCCTCTCTTTCTCACGTAGAAGTTTCTATCTGTCGGCTAGGTCTGACCGGTCACGGTCCCATTCATATTGTATCCGCGTACGCGTCCGGTTCGGGCATAACCGATATTCGTTCCGATATAGAAGTCCTGCTTTCCTTAGGCCCATCTGTCATAATAGCAGGTGACCTAAACGCGAAACACGAGTCGTGGAATAGCCACTGCCGTAACCCGCGGGGAAGGTATATGGACTTACTTAGTAATTCCCTCCAATTCGATATAATAGGTCCTCTATCACCGACTCATTTCCCTACGCAGTTAGGATTCAGACCCGACGTATTAGATATAGCTCTCCTGAAGAACGTCAGCCTTTCGTTGCGTTCGATGGAAGTTATTCACGAATTAAATTCAGACCACAGGCCAGTTATCATGTCTCTAGGGCCCCGGGTAGGTCCCCAAGACGCTGGCCTTCCCCCTCCCACTAAAGTGATTACGGACTGGGCGAAGCTTGGGAACCGTCTCAAGGCAAGCTCATCCGTACATCTAGATCGCATACCAGGTATTATTAGCTCCCCCTCCGATACGTATGCCGCGATCGACTCTCTCACGGATCACGTACAGGCCGCCCTGAACGAGTGTTCACGGCGAGTACCAGAGGCTGACGACAACCGTTGGTACTTGCCGCCGGAAGTGCGTGATCTATTGAGGGCGAAGAATGCGGCTATACGCGCCTTCGACTCCCTTCCCAACGAGTCTAATCGCGCTCACATGCGTCGAATGCAGCGTGCTGTAAAGAAGCGTATAAGTGAGATGCGTGAAGCTCGTTGGGACAGGCTATTAGAAAGTTTAGAGCCTACGCACTTAGCGTACTGGCAACTCCAAAGATCGCTTAAAACGGAAGATGTGGCACCGATGCCACCGCTCATCCGTCGCGACAATCCGGTCCCTGCCTTCGACGATGACGAGAAGGCAGAATGCCTAGCCGACAGCTTAGAAAGTCAGTGTAAGCCCAGCACTCTACCAGTAGACTCAAGTCATCTCGAAAGAGTAGACAATGAAGTCGAACGTAGACTCGCTCTGCCTCCCGCTGAGGATCCAGAATTCCCAATCGCCCCTGTCACCATTGGCGAAGTCCGTTTACTGATCAAAGGGTTACACCCCAAAAGGTCCCCCGGCTCTGACGGTATCACTAATAAAGTTGTTAGGTCATTCCCACCTCTATTGATAGGTCTTTTAACCGCCATCTTCAATGCGGCTTTAGATAACAACCTCTTTCCGGACGTGTGGAAAGAGGCTATAGTTATAGGTATCCCCAAACCCGGTAAACCCAGAGCCGACCCGACTAGTTACCGCCCAATCAGTCTCCTCAAGACTATTGGGAAACTTTACGAGCGTGTCCTTCTGGCACGACTCAAAGATTTTGCCATCGGTAACAACCTCATTCCCGACGAACAGTTCGGCTTTAGAGCAGAACACTCCTGTGTTCAACAAGTCCATAGAATTGTTGAACACGTTAGTTTAGGGTTCCAAAGAGGCCGATACACAGGTATGGTCTTGTTCGATATCGCGAAGGCGTTCGACAAGGTCTGGCACAATGGCTTATTATATAAGCTATACCAACTTGAAGTGCCAGACCGTCTCGTACTCATCTTACGGGACTATCTGTCGAATCGTTCCTTCAGATATCGCATAGAGGGCGTTCTATCTTCCCCTCACCCGCTTCAAGCCGGAGTCCCACAGGGCTCGGTGCTTTCTCCCATTCTCTTCTCACTGTTCACCAGTGATATTCCTCACGGTAAATTCACTCAGCTAGCTCTCTTCGCCGATGATACGGCTCTCTATTATACAGGCATGTCGCCTGAAGCCATAGGTCGCATTCTCCAAGAGTCTGTCACAACCCTAGGGAAGTGGTTCAGAAAATGGAGAATCGAGGTCAATCCCACTAAGAGCGCAGCAATCCTCTTCTCGAAGAGGAAAGCTGCTCCCTCTCTCCCCCCTCCGATCACTCTTTTCGGCGAGCCAATCCCTTGGGAGCAGCAAGCCAAGTATCTGGGTGTAACCTTAGATCGCAAACTCACGTTCCGAGAGCACATAAAGCGAGTACGCGCGCGAGCCGCGTTCGCTCTCGGGCGTCTCCATCCCATGATCAATGCGCGCAGTAAACTCTCCCTTAAATGTAAGGTGAGACTTTACACCGCGTGCATTCGACCTATAATGACATACGCGAGTCCAGTGTTCGCACACGTGCACGATGCCCGTTTAAAAACAATGCAAACCTTGCAAAACCGCTTCATGCGCCGAGCCACGGACTCTCCGTGGTTCGTGCGGAACTCACAGCTTCACTGTGATCTTAAACTGCCTACCATCAAGCAGTTCATGAAGCAAGCAAGTATCCGATTTTTCGAATCCGCCGAGTCTCACCCGAATCCCTTGGTTGTAACGGCCGGCCGTTACACACCATCACGGATTTCCAAAACAAGGCGTCCCAGACGCGTACTCGATGAGCCAGATGATAGTACAACCTTGCTCCAGCAACGGTTGAATCCTGACACTATCAACACTTTACACGACCGACGCCGTCGAACACTAAGATCTCGCCGTCGAGGTCCGCCGCGATCGTTAAATATTAACGTAAATAACCCTCCCGTCCCTAGTACAGCCGGCCCGGGGCCGAGCTCTAGCTTATAAAACAGTCCCTAAATAATAAATCAGATCCAGCAGTCCCTTGTTGTTTTTGCATGTTAGTCAGCGATGCACCGAGTCGAGGTTCGAGTCCCGCAGGGGGCGCCCTCGGTAGCATCGCTTAAAGTCTTTATTAGTAGTTAGCCTGGCTGGAGGCTCCAGAAGTCTCGCCTTTATCCGGTTACGTCCAATAAGACCCCCCTCGGGGTCGTCGACATAAAATATACCGAAAAAAAAAAAAAAAAAAAAAAAAAAAGTGTAAGTCCCGTCAAATCGGTCCAGCCGTTTCGGAGATAAGCCGGAACAAACAGACGGACAGACACACATTTTTTTTCGAATGCATTTTTGTTGAGCTGACATTGTTAATACTTGATCAACGATCTTAAGTTATTTATTTATTTAAATATTTTGAAAATTATACAACATTTTCGAATTTGGTGCATTTTAACATCGTTTAATGTAAGAATTATTTGTTCTAAGTTAATTAATTTTGGCATCTGTTGAAATACATATTCATGAGAAACGATTGAGAATATTATTTATTGCTATAGTTTTATCCACGAAGAAGGTTATGCAGCGATGTCGACGTCAAAGAAAAATACCGCATTCCTTGTAATATTATTCATAGCGTCAAAGTAAACTATGACCTATTTTAAATATATGGGTGAATGTCACGACACTCACCACCATGAGAAGGCTTGGTACATTTTTAAAGCATTATACAAAAACAATTGCCGCTTTAGGGAACATCTTGACAGAAAGGCTAAGACTCTAGGGTAATATCGGACGTCGCCCTGGATACGATGCCGTCGTTATTCACACGACAAATACTTAAGTAAGACTGGCGCAGGACAGATAAGAAGGAAATTTAAAATGTTGATCAGTTGATCACTTATAATATTCTGTATATTGTGAATGAGGTAGTTTCTGACCTGGGAATAGACACACTGGTTCTTCCGTAAATTGAAAGAGCTACCTTTTATTCGCTAATCGGCATAATAAAACGTGAAGAGTCGTTGCACCCTTTGTTAAGCATATTGCACACGGCACGGATGAGTATGAGATATGGAGTAGCTAAAATAATAATTTTAGTTTTCTGCACTTTTAATTAGTTACGGTATTTAAATTACTGGGCGACCTCTAGTAACAATAAAGTCAATCACCAAGTAGAAGTGCACATTTTCGATCTGATCGTTCACTGTATTATGGGTTGTATTTTTATTATCAATTATCATGTCATGAAGCCCATAGCAACTGTTACTCAAAGGTCAATATATAACTGTTACACATTTATAAGTACTATGTTACTATGATCTGATTTTAATAAATTCTGAGAACGAAACCTGTTGGCATAAGACCGGTTCCACTATTAAGGTACTCTATGATCTTTTACTATATTTTGACTGCGACTTCTTCCGTAACAACTCGGAATATACTTAAATGCAGTCCATAAACAAATGAATTTTCCGTTAATATATACGTTTAGCAACCCTCTGTATAACTTCCTATAAAATAATCAAACGACGGATATTTAATTTAGTACTAGTCATTTTACAATGTTCAATAGCATTGTTTTGTTTCAGCATAAACATTGAACATAGCTAGCGTCTCCGTCTGTCACGAAAGTGATGTAGTGTGTAAGGATAGAAAATAGAATGTTTTTAAACGACATATTTAATATAATAAAATGTCAGTTATTGTGCGTATAAGATAATATAATATGTCAATGTCATATTTAACTATCATCAAATGCAACACTAAAAGACATAACATTTCGAAAAACAAAAATTATTGTGAAATTTATTCAATTATGCATATTTTGATGATACTTTATGATTATTATTTAGCTTTGAGTTTGCCGACAACAGTGGAAAATGAAAAATAAAAAAACACCAACGGATGAGCCGTTTATATATAATAGGTACCTAAAGATATTTAGTTTACTTAAATTCGAGATGTGGTCGAGGTAGCCTCAGCCATAGGGTAATTTTTTAGTGCCTGCGATAACTCATTAACATTTTTTTTTATTTAATTTCAATCTACTTACTATCTATATACAATAACACAAATGTATCGTAACCAGTAGAACGAGTAACTGTGAAAAAAACCCCATAACTTCTTTTAAACGAATAATAATTATAATAGTTAAAGATACATTTTATAGGTTTTTGTGTCAGATTTTCGTATTCTACTTCTGCACAAATCTTACGGCTGCTTTCAAGATAAGGCGATGCCCTAGAAAATCAGGTTTTTGATGAATACATAATAATTTTAATGTTAAAATATAACACTTATCATGTTAAGTAAGAATCTTCTTCTGTCGTTTCGGTTCAAGCTGATAGCCGTTGTGATTATCGCATGTTGTTTGCTTTTTGTATTGTAGAGAACCACGGAGGCCCATTTAGAAATGTTGATCGAATAGGTTTCTGAGTAGGTACTAATTTGCTGTTGGTTTATTTAGGGACGTCTTTAAACTAACAGCAAACTTGTACTTAGCAACCTAGTAAAGGCCACAAAATATAATCTAATTTGGAAACTGAAAAACGAGCAATCTTAATCTAGTGTATTAAATCGTGAATCACATATTACAGTTATTTCATATTTACGTGTACTTCCAGTATAATTAAATTTTCATGTATATTTATAATACGTTACCTAGTTACCTATCTGACGGTTTGGTATACACAAAAAAAAATTACAAAATATTATGTACGAATAGTATGTATCCAATTAAGTATAGGTATAATTATATCCGACTACCACAATCAAGTTATTTGTGTCATTATAAATTCTATTTTAATTTTGAACTCCTGCCCACGCTTCTATCCACACTTGCCATGAACTCTTAAAGCAGGACATTTTACTTATTCTTTACTTTACACTGCACTTAGCGGCGTCTCGCTTTCACATCGTAAACTGTCCTGCTTTAAGAGTTCATGGTAAGGCGGCTGTAATCTACACGTAATATATTAATAAGAAACTCAGTTGAGCTCTTAATCTAATATGCATGTACTAATCTTTAATTGCCCAGTCAAGTAATAAAGTATAACCTACTTGACATTTTTATTTCAGAATTGTGAAATGTCGCATAGGACCAGCAATAAATACTAAGACTATTTTCCTAAATATTTATACTTATCTTAAAACACGTGAACATTAGAGCCGATCCGCCCTCGACCGGATTTAATGTCCGCTTTATAGCTTTTTTATTTTATTGAAGAATCTTCGAGAATGATTTTCGAGTATGAATGCCTTTTAATATTTTACTTCGTCTCCCTAAATATTTCTTGGGTTAACATGTTAATATATGGAGCTTTAATTTATTGAGGCCACTCCTAAAATATAGCATAGCCCGGGGCTGCGTATAACAAGCCGTTTTAGCAGCCCATATATCTTTGAGACCGCTTAGATTTTTATTTTTGCAAACGTAAATCAACAACTTAAGACATTAGGCACCAAATTGTACTGTTTTTGGGAAAAAATAACTCAAACAGTTCGCTATAAATATATTGTAACTCAGATATTACCATTGCATACAATATACCTAAGTACGTACTAACAAAGTTTATACTACCGTTTATTGAATCGGTGCAAAAATGATGGCGATCGAAACGAAATAAAATCCACTAGATTCACCCTCACACCGGGAATTGTATTTTTATTTTAATGAATTTTGGAGACATTTATTGATCAGCAAACTGTGAAATATTAGATGATAGTTTAAAGTCTTAGAAATGTAGATAAGTTGAGATATTAGAGTAACAAATGTTTATTTTGGTATTTCTAAATGATACAGTGATATAAGTATCTAGTAGTAATTGTAGAGGTAGTTCGAAATGTAATAATTTTCGAGAGATTTCAGTAGGGTTTGCTCGACCTTTGCCGTCTCCACCATTCGGTACACTAACATTAAGATAAATACTCTTTTTGTCATTTGTAGTGTAGCAACGTGTTAATGGGTTTGGGTAAAGGTCTCTCAGGCAAGGCCTATATATGTATATGCCAGAGCCTACAGAGGGTTGAATCTTGATATTCATGAAATATCATGTGATTCAAGCCATAACATTAAAATATGTGTTAAAGTAATGCGTCACGGTTGATTTAATTAAAGGCAGATAATTGCCAGACATTATTTATATTACAAGGCTATAATATAGCAAATGCAAAAAAGTGTAAACAACTTTACATTGGCTTGAAGCACCGCCAAACAACATCAAAATAAAATGACTTAATATATTATGACGTCGTCGTGACTCCCTACAAATTCCACAAAATCCTGTCTTATCAGTCACTTACAATGTACAAAATTTCATTAGAAATCCAAGGCTTAAGGATTTTATTATTGCTAAAGTAGAATTTAGGGTTCGGAGGCATTCAATTTAAATGGATTATCCGTATTTGTTTTATTTAATTATAGTCTAATTGCCATTTGTAGAGAATGCTGTAATTATAGGCTGTGTTACTGACATAGGAAAAAGTATTCTTATTGATTAATATCAGCCATTAGGGCTGACAAACAAACTTGGTAGGTGACCGATGATGACTTGATGATGAAGGTAAACCAGTTTTCTGCTTTGAAAAATAGAGCGGATTATTTTGTAGATACAAACATATTATATCTTGAATGTAATACGTGTAAACGTAGTTTTTTTACGCCGTCGCGTCGTTTACTTTTCCTTGTTTTAAAGCAGAGTATACAAAGTAAGTTACTGTTGCAGTTACTCGGGATTTCTTTTACTACATCTCCGCCCAAATAATGTTCAATTAACAAGTAGTTCCAAAATAAATGTCTGATCGTTTTCCTGCCTAATGTTATTCCTTTGCGGGAAAAGGTACACTCCAAGTATTGATATTTGATCAATAACTAAGCTTCTACCAACATAATATTGATGTAACAAGGCCTTTATTATTGTTATGCCACGCTGAATGTTTGATGCAGGAGAAAAACATATTATCTCGCCGTTCCCCTTGCATGATTGATTACTTCTCTTCGGCGTGTGCATAGAAGACATTTAGAATGACACATTCTTCATTTCCCAATGCCAAATAGTGCTGAATCAAATATTTGTTTGTGTACGATTATGAAACACAAAACCTCGCTTGATATTTTTAGGTTTCACAGATAATAATTATGGAATTGATGTTTTTGTGTCTAATGATCTTAGGTAAATTTATTGTTGTCTTGTTTTTGTGTAAGTTAACACCTAAAATAACCAGTTTATTTTTAAGAACAACTTTGACCAGCATCGTCTTGAATCGGCAAATCACATGCATAAACGCCTCACCAGTAAAACATATTATTGCGTCTCATAAAAATATTTCCAGGGGCTCTGAAACGACAGAAGCACAGAAGGCCAAACATTAACCTACAGCCCCCTTACCATGAACTCTTAAAGCAGGTCAGTTTAATATGTGGAAGCGAGACGCCGCATTACACTGCACGTAGCAGCGTCTCGCTTCCATATCTTAAACTGTCCTGCATTAAGAGTTTATGGTAAGGGGGCTGGGCGCCAGTAGGATCGTTCAACAAACAGAACTCTAATAAAATAAGTACATATATTTTGACCGAGGTCAAAATATAGAGACACTTATCTAGGTACATAATATTAAATAAAATCCGACTTTTTCCCGTATCTGTGCCTATTAATAGGTTTTTAATGGAAACGGTTAACACGTTTTCAACGCTATCTCGGTGTTATGCAAAGAATTCTGAATGGTACCAACATTTATTACTTTGGTAATATTTCAAGTAGAAAAAGCGCAGCTAACATTTTCTTTTAGTTGGGTTAAACATTTTTACAATTCATGACTATAGTTTGTGTAAATAATAAATAGATGTTTTAATTTGTGACATTTTGTATGCACAGTGCTACAACAGGCGGGATCTATCAACCGTTAACGAGTCACCCAGCGGGAACGGCCATTGGGGCCGAGCGTGGCGTCTTCGTATCCACGACCCCTCCGACTCCGTCGACTCCCCTCGAAGCATCTCCAACTCCAGTCTTCGCGAAGTCGACGATGAGCTCACCGGCGAGGAGCTGGCCACCTACATGTACCACGTGAACTGTAACATTGGAGGACTCACCTGAGACACGTCTGTGTAAGCGACAGTGACCACGCTTGAGCTCCTTCCGAGCCGAACTCCGAGTGACGGTAATCGAAGACATAACAGTGATGTATTTTATAGACGTTTCTAAACGACTGTATATAACTGTTGTCCATTGTTAGTTATGGCTTTAAGATTCAAAACTTATGTGCACTGAAACGTCCATTTTGGATTAAGTGCTAATCTGTGTTAGCTGAAACAAGACGGTAAAATAATGAAAACATTAACCTTGAGAATGTGTGTGATAGTCGGAGCCAAAGTAATAGCTTACTTGTATAAGGCGGTTAGGGCTATACCTAGATATATAGTCCCGGAGACCTACCCGCCGCAGAGTCATAAAGCTGTTAATCTTTGGCACGCACTTCCTATAACTCATTGTATAATCTATTAATCACTTTAAGGTGACACTTTACCTAAATTCTAGTTAGGTACATAAATGATATTGTTGGGTGACTTATGTACAAAATGTAATGATCAATGTAAATTTTTACGATGTTTTACTAGTGAAGTACCTATTTATTTTATTTTTGAAGAAAATTATTATAAGTAAATTATTTATTGAGTGTCTGAATAGATAGGTGTAAAAATAAGTAACATTTGTCCGGAATACTCAATTGATAGTGTGTACGGCGGTGGTTGTAAGTTGTATGTGCTAAGCACAAAACAAATTTAAAAGTTAAGCATCTACTTATGTGAATCTCAGTGGATTAGTGAGAACTGAAGGCTAAAGTTTCGTTAAGCATACACCAATAATAATTATCGAGGTATACAAAATTATGTGCGTGTAAAGCCGCGAAAATAGAGAAATCCTAGCGTTAAATGGACCGTTGTTTCCCACCCAAATCTGTAAGGGTCGACCCATACATCACTACATTCAAGGACGGATTCCGAGTAACTTTATTCACGTATTTGTGACAACACTACGGCGATAATAATATATGACTCTGTCTTATTTTTATTTCGTCATGTGTGAGTCGGCCTATCTTCGCACAGATTTGTGCCCATACTCAATGAGACTGGAATAGCAGTGTGATTATAATCATAAACTGAAATAGGTACTACGTTAATTGTATATAAAAGGTACATGTGTGTCGAGTCTGTACGTATGTAACCTAGGACGTATTTTAAACGATAATGTAGGTAACTAAATTAGGTATCGAATATTAAATTGTGTAAATGAATCGCGTATTATTTTTAATATCTTACAGCGCCATTTGGAATGAGTTGCCTATTGACTCGTATTTTGATATTGTTTTGTACCAGCTACCCCCTTACCATGAACTCTAATAGCAGGACAGTTAAAGATGTGGAAGGGAGACACCGCTACGTGTAGTGTAATGGGGCGTCTCGCTTCCATGACGTAAACTGTCCTGCTTTAAGAGTTCATGGTAAGGGAGCTGATGTTGTTAGTCACATATGGGGGCATTTCAGGCTTTGACTGTGTATTGAATTAGCAGCTAAACGTTTAGTAAGAAAAGGAATATGTAAATACCTCCTACAATGCTTTATGATCCTTTATGTTTGATAATAATTAGCGACTCTTTTATATAGTAATGTGTGACATCTGACATGTAACTACGGTATACACGTTTGCATAGGTAGATACATGAAACGCTACATACAATTTATTAAAAAATTATAATATTACATGAATAACCTAAGCTAAAATACCAATGTCGAAAACGAATTCTTATCAGTCTCAGAAGACCGGTTGGTTATATTAAATACTGTTCTGCATCCCAAATCATTTCTGTCTAAATACTTTGAGTGTGAACTTTTAGAAACATTGAGAAGCTGTCTATTAATATGTATGTTTATTTACAGTCTCTTTTTAAGATTTGCTAGAGGCGTTTATTTTGTAGTTCCGTGTCAGATGACACCAATATGCACGTGTCTCATTAAAATGTTGTAGATTAAAAATATCATTGTTAATAGTCGATAAGTGAATTGTTGTTGTAAAATATAATAATGAGTGATCTATTTTGATTATAGTAATGTCTATAAATTAAAACGGAAATTACTCCAAACTTATGTTTTTTTTTTAAATTAAGCTGAGATATGGAACAATATAAATTATTCTCTTTTGTCACCGGAAAAGTGACTCCACACTCGTAATAGGGCCGCCAAAAGGAAATATATTTACCACCTATTAATGCCCAACTTAAGACAACCGGCAAAATGTAGGTAAAGAATGGACTAGACTCCTAAAAAAAGAATACACTTCTGGGAATTACAGGCGTGATGAGACTGTATGTGACAATACCATCACGCCTGTAATTCCCAGATCAATCAGACTCGAGTAAGTTGAAGAAAGAGAAAGACTTTAGAATCGATCGTCGAACATTATAGGTGGGTAATATTTCTCATGTGTTATAACTCTACGGAACACAATATGTATGTGTATCACTGGCATTTCAACCCTACCTCTATATTGCTACGTTTGAATACGAGAAATGTCAATGCTCCTGTTTTACGTCGCCAAGAGCCTTGATTAACTTTAGAGGAGAAATTCTAGCAATCTTACGTTTACTAAGGTGAACCCTATGTCATAGTATACTATGACCTATATGATAGGGACATTTTCCGCATTTCAAAGTATATGCTATGCTGTCTGATTAAGTAATGTAGAAAATTTAAAGATGACCTAGTTATATTAGAACATAGTAAACACCTGATTAGCTTCTCAGGAAAAAGTATGGTCCCTATTGGCCAATAAGGATAAACATGTTAGCACGATTCCAAACCTCAAGCTTCTAATGAGAATATCCTCGTAGATACACCCACTACGATGGGTGTATTTTGCGACCCATTTCAATCCTTAAACTTTGGAAGACCATAAGCTCAGCAATCTCATCCTACCAGATAACAGACTCGATAAAAAATGAAATTGACATAATACATAGTCGTACTCGATACATTATGCCAACCCCATACATTTATCATTATATTCAATTCTATTATAAAAGGGTTTTTCCACTTGTTTAGGCTAAGTCCCAGAACATTTTTTACATTAAGCTAAAGTAAATATTTATATTATCTATAAAACAACTAATAAAATACTTTGATTGTAATATTGAGAACTGTCTTTCCCTACATATCAGCGAGCGCAATATCTACAACTTGTACAGGATGTTTTTGACCTACTTTTAGTTTTCATCGACTTCTTACCTTATTCTTGTCAATCACACTGCCTTGGAAGCGCTCGAGTGAAACCTGGCGTCGTAAACTAACGTAAAGTATTAAAGGTAAGATTAATTTATAAAATGGTGTTTAGTACCTACTAAGGAAAAAATGGGGTTCCTCTCAGATTTGGAAACATAGTGGTTTATATTACATGTTTAAACAAAATGATAAACTAAAACTGGAATCTTCTCCAGATAAAAGTACCCATGGACCTAAAGGTCCGTTCTAAATATTGGTGTAAGAATTTTGAAAATTTGGATTGATATTTTCCATGATTTCCCCTTACATATAAACTTTAACACTTTATTTTACCTATTAATAATTATCAATATTTCACCAAAATTTAGAATGGACATTCAGGTTCATGAGCATTTTATATAATAATTGATGTAGTAGGTCCTTTTAAACCGTTAACATCAAAGTAATCAGAAAATCTAAATGTAGATCCTTAATCTGGTATATTGTTGAACGACGACGATAGGTACTAGCGCATAGCGAAGTGACGTGCGAGATGATGTTAGTGTTACAGAAATAGCATAGTCGCCCTCAAAGTATAAACAAAGTTTTTTTTTAATATATCCTATGTAAAAACTCGCTCCTTGCCTCCGATATTTACGTTCGATTCGTACACATTTGCATGAAATCATCTGAAATCAAAACATGCCAATTGCATTCGATACGGCTTGAGTCCCTTAATTAAACGGTTTCGATTTCGTTTAGATAACATTTGTTTTACTTAAAAGTATTAGCGATGTGTTAATACAGTTTGGTACCGTTACATTTGTCTTAATAACGAGCTCTTAGACCCGTGTTAAGACTTTAAATGTAATCGAAAGCTTTAAAAAGCTTTAAATTCCTGTAATTAAAAATAACGACTTGTTTTACCACTCTTTTCTAAATTGAATATTATGAATTGCGTTTTAAGAACGAAATAAAGAAAAGCACACATTTAAATGACCTAATATTCGAAAAGGAAGAATGATTTATTCCTGTTAATAGAATTTAACAAACATTTCATAACAAACATGTCAATTTTATATAAATAATAACTAAATGGTGCCCCGCCGCGATAGCATTGTCTTATATAGGTGTTACTTGGATCGGATTTGATGGCACAATAATAGATGCTATTTTTGACTTTTTAAATGACCGCTTTACTTTTTTGCGTTGGGGTTTTTTAATTTTTTTATTTACTTTTTACTGTGACTTTATCTGTATCTATCATAACTTCCGTAACGAATCTCCGGATATTGTTTTCCTTTTTGATCCATGTAAGTTTAATATGTAAGAACAATATTTCTCACTTGAACTTGGGTATATTTGAAAATATTTGATTGTTAATGCTTACTTTTACCCCCTATATCTTGTAAATGGCTAAACCGATTTTGATATAAAATATTTTTTGTAATGTACACACTATGCCCTTTCATTTGATAGACCCCACTTTGGTATATATGGAAATATTCCATTTGTCTGCCCATATATCTTTTAAATGGCTGAACCGATTTTGATATAACTTAATTTTTTGTAATATACACAGTATGTCCTTTCATTTGATACCTATACCTATACGAAAGCATATCTAAGAACCATCGCTGGAAAATTTACTTTCAAATGAAAAAAACCGCATCCAAATCGGTTCACCCGTTTTAGAGCTACGGTGCCGCAGACAGACACACAGACAGACAGACACACATAGCGCTCAAACTTATAACGCCCCTCTTTTTCTGTCGGGGGTTAAAAATGGAGCGTATCGTTATATTACTTTTTGAATGTATTGCATCGATTATGGTGTACACTTGTATTGTTTGATCATAAATGAAATAATGTAACTATTAGGTACCTAGACCTATGATGATACCTACTGCCTTGGTCGAATTTATTTTATTGAGTGTTAACACTTAAGATCTTTCAGGGTAACAGATTATTAACGACCTATTCTGATCACAAAACTCATGCTCATTATCGAATGCGGATCTATACATTTCTGTTTGAAAAACGGAATTGTGTAGCTACGAACTCCTGAAGTTTGAAGTAGAATGTATACAACTATACAATTACGCGTCTGCTTGCGTACATCTTCAAAGAACATAAGGAGAAATTACAATTATTTTTATTCCTATATTACTTAGTTCGAAGAAGACAAACGAGGAAATTTATTTAGAAAATATTACACGAGAGATTTTATTATTTACCGTAGGTAGGTAAACAATAAAATCTCTAAGTAAGGCTTCCTATGAAAATCCTCATGTTTAGCTGTGATATCGTAGTATATTATTATAAAAGATAATATCTAGATTTAACAGAAGCCCCTTCAATTATAAAAATTGACACTGTTGAACAATTGGTTAAAAATATTAAAATAAACCTATAACTCGTTCGTATGTCAAAGAATAGAGATGTGAAAAGACTTCACACATAAAATAGTTTTTGTCTGAAAACATGGCAGACTTTTAATACATAAACAAAAGGATCCGTCAGTGGTATTTTTATTCAATAATAAATTAAATCCAAGTCGGCGTTTTATACATTGTTCCCTTTATTATATAATACCCTCAAAAGCAGCTTCTTTTAAGAGATTCTCTTTTTATTTTTGTACCATGAACAATAAAAACAAGGTATAGGTAGGTTTTTCTTATTTAAAAGGTGATTTGATCTCTTGTATACCTATAGACCTATTATGATTCAAGAAAATCTTCCGATACTGGTTAAAAAAGTATTAAACCTTTTTAATGAAAGTAATATCAGAAACATTCCACAGTTCTGATCGGCTAATGTTATTGTTGTTTTTTCCTTACCTAGGCGACACGAAAATATTTCATAATTTTTCGACACATTTGTTAGAAAACTGATCAAAATGACGTGTCCAAATAATATAGAAAGACAGATTAGCTTTCAAACTTAAATTGAATTAGCTTTCGCAATAATAACTGGAAGTAAAATAAAACTTTTCAGAAGTTGAGAATTAAGAAGATTATAAAAAATGTTTGCTCAGCTTGCTTCAAAAGTGATTCAATTTAAATAGGTATACTTACGTTACGCTTATTATTATTCATTTTTATCCGACAGAGACCCAAAGTTATTGATATAGCCCACAGGATCAACAAGCTGAAGTGGCAGTGGGCAGGTCACATCTGTCGCAGAACTGACAACCGTGGGAGAAACGTAGTGTAGGACGTCCTCCAGCTAGGTGGGGCGACGATATACACAAAATTGCTGGCAGCGGTTGGAAGCGGAAGGCCCAAGTGCCATAGGAGAGACTGACTGAGAGGCAGAAGGCAGACTAAAATAGGCTGATGATGATGAAGATGAATGCGCTTCTTCGTGTTATTATTTAAATCCAAACTGTTAAGACGTGCGTCATAGACTTGTTACATCCGCCGTTTGCCAACATGTCTCATAAATAACCTATACTATAATTTGACCTGGCCCTTTTTAACACATTTATGATTACTGTTAGGCTACTTATAAATTCGTACAAAGGAGATGTTGCACTTTTGTATGGGACTCCGGCCATAACATGTACCTTTTAGCGAGGTTGGGAAACTAGCCGCTGAATAGAGTAAAGCAAACATTTTTTCATAACATGTAATGATTTTTGTGCAAATAATAAATATAAAAATTGTTTGACGTTTGTCACGAGTTATGAATGGTTGCAGAGATTTGCATAACCAAGAAATATTTGATATTTATTAGAACTTAGTTTAGTTCAGAAGTACACTTCAGGAAAGTAGATTAAATTATATTATTATTATTTTTTAACGATGAAATCGTTACACTTACTTATAATTACCCAAAAATATGTATAGGAGAATGATTTAACAATTGTTAATACGCACACCTTTTATATTTATAGTCTACGTAATAGGTATTGAGTTTTGATGTGACATGATTACAGAACGAAAGCAGGCTATATAAAATATGAGACGGCATGTTGAATAGTATGGCAATAATTGAAAAACTATTGCTTTTTACTGCACTTATTGCACAACAAATCAGGCCTAAATTCACGAAAGAATATTTTTCCTCAATTCGTAGTTTTTTTTTCTTTTTCGATAAATGTACAAGAGGTGGCCGAAAATGAAACAGTTAATTAACTCTCCTAGTTAATGAACAGTACCTACACAAATGCTTAAAATATTCAAATCGTGGTTCCTATAAGTAGTAGGTCTGCAATAAGGCACCGCATTTTATTTGGGATGTGTACCTACATGTAAAATATTTTCGAGGACAGTTTTGGTTTTAATCTAAATTCCGCTGCATTCATGTGACATGCCTCGCAAGTGGAACGGAGTGCCGAGTGGATGTGATAGTATAATTAAATAACCCTTAAATATCTGCTGTACTCTGGTACAGCGCCCAAATGACACAATACATTTATAGTGGTGGACGTGCTTTATGGATTGCTTTTATTTAATTAGGTGTATCAGATTCTTATTTGATTAATTCTGAATAATATTTGATTAGGCAGTACTTTTTTATGAAATCTCACTACAACACAACATACCAATTTGTAGGTTCACAGTTTACTGACTCATTATCTAACACACGAGCTACATTTACTTGTTTTTGATAGCATACTTACGTTAGGTTAGTATTATACTGTATAATCCAGTAGAAGATTAAGGTTACTGTATAATGTTAAGGGTTTATAGTTTTAATTATTGCCTTGAGTAGTTGAGTGATTCAATTTCAGTATTATGTCACATTATAAAATAAACTGTACGGATGGGTTTAGTGATCATATACACACATAGATAAGAGGCAACAGGCCCAGATATCGGTGGATACACTTCTGTACGGAATCCTCGGTGCCCGAGTTCAACTCGCGCCTTGACCGGTTATTTTGTATCAACTAGAATAAAAAACTAAAAACTGTCATAGAACCTCAGCCTCACGTTTCCTGCACACTGCGGATTTTAATTTATCGCTTTAATTAAAAATTAATTTAGCCCTCTTATTAGTAAAAAGCGGGCCAAGTGCGAGTGGGACTCACGCACCGAGGGTTCTCTGCAAACTTCAAAATTATGTTTACAATAATAACATTGTTCTGACGAAAAGATAATTACACTGAATTCCCAAACAAACTTATCTGTGCCGTTGGAAAAGTGTTACCCCAATACATTAATATAGGTCGTTGACAGTTTACCAACTGCAAATAAGTTATTTTTATTTGTGCTATTAGACCAACCCTCTTTCCAAATTCCAAACTCTAGGACAACGGGAAGTTATCTATAGGCTTTTATTTTTATAGGCGAGTGTGAAGATTGTGAAAATAATCAGCATAATTGCCCGTATCTTTTAATTGCATTGACGTAGGAGTTTCATTTTTCACAGGCCCAAGAGACAACAGACCCGAGTATTTGATATGAATTTCAACTTTATGCATTGACGCGTTCTTGAGAAAAAGGGGTTGACAAACGAACAGACAGACAAACGGACAACGGAGTGATCCTATAAGGGTTACGTTTTTCCTTTTTGAGGTACGGAACCCAAAAAATTACAATTTTAGTCTGTCAACTGACGGCTTTAATTTAATATACCTAGGTATTATCCTCGTGTATGAATGAGAAGGTGAGGGGATTTTGTGCTCGTTGCCATAGAAATACCTAACAAGTAATGTTTTCGATAGGAAATCAAAAAAGCGAAAGCTCATGGTGGACACGCTGATTAAGGTGGACATCTTGGACCGTGAAAGTACGTAAATGTACATGACCTAGGTATTAAACAATTTTCATATGAGTCATATGTTCAGAAATGTATGAAGTAAAGTTTTTCATTATGCGGAGATGTCGCTCGATCAATATCAATATGAAGTCCATTCCCGCGGCCGCTGTCGGTGCAATCCGGGATTGCTAAAGTTCACGAGCGTTTGTCTGCCTACGATCCTTAGGCAAATAGCCCTATCTCTCTTGAACCCTGTGACTTGTGTGGGTGAGCTGCGGAGTTATTATACTCTCCTGTTCACTGTGTGTAACCTAAGTGAAGCAAGTTAAACTTAGCTTTAAACTACTTACAACTTATTATCATGATGACCAACGTTCAATTAATTTTGTTCGATTTATATTTATCTATTTTGTAACCATGTAAATAAAACTGTAAGCCCACTGCATAATATTCATCATTAATCCTAAATTCCAATAAATCTAGAGTACTTATGGCATAAATTATCCATCTGTCTCCTCACCTGTCAACTCACATAGTCTGACGAAAATTTATGCAATCGTGTAATTGGACGCTACCATTTAATCATCAGCAGCTTCTGTTTGTTTCAGTACCTAATAATAATGTAGTTCAAAAATCTTTAACTAAAAAAGACAAAAGCCAGGCGACGTGAGATCTCCTGCACAGTGAATAAATAGTATACATTTAGTTGAATGTGGATATTTTTTGTCGCAATCTGTGGCCGCCAGTTACTCGGCCATTAATCCGTCCAGTAAAACCTAGATTTGCTGCCTAACACTTCTGGCTACTTTATTGGGAAATATAGGAGAGATATATGTATACACAACATCATAAAACATTGTCCCAAAGATATAAATATATAGGAACATTATCTTCGCCTACGACGAGCATACAGCTTATATTAACTGGCCCGATTAAGTGTGTTGGGACTGTAGGAAACTTCCTGTAAGTTGGAGTCTAAAAATAGTCTTCGATCTTATGTAGTGAAGTGATAGGCTTGGTAGTTCCAGCAACAACTAAAATCATCATCATCAGCCGGAAGCCGTCCACTGTTGAACAAAGACCTCCACCTCAGGAAGGGGGGGGGGGGCATATTCCCCACGCTTGGCAAGAGGCTTGGGGATCGCAGCATTGGTGGTCAACAAGTTACAGAAGACGCTGCTTACCATCTTCTGGATTTTCCCTTAGTCGCCTCTTATGACACCCACGAGAGGTAAGAGGGTTCTCTACACAGAGATCTACTACAGGGCATACAACAACTAAAATGACGTCGCTAAAATGAATAAATTATTCATGCATGTAGCACTTTAGTTCAAAAATATTGGTATCAGAAAAAAAATCTCAGGATTTAAACACAGATCACATGAATATACCAAACTTTAATAGGTATGACTATTATTATTACCCTTTCGACCCAAACCCAAATGCTATGAAGGAATGTTGGATACGAATTTATATTCATTATCTACACACCTGCCCCCCTAGCCAAGTGGCAAAACGCTTGACGAACAGAAGAGAATGAAATGAAAAATATATTATGGGTTTAACATAAATGTCATTGACAACATAATCGAAACATTATGTCATCCCATAGATTTTATACACCAAGTAGTTCCTACTGTCATCCCCATACATTTATCGCGCGCCGCTTACTGCGGTATAGCCCTATGGAGTGCGTCTTATATTCCTTGCAGTATATAACGCTGCAAAAAGCCTCGTCGACTTTCAGTTTAAGTTATCAAAGGCACGAGTAACTGTACCTGTTAACTGTAGAATTAATTATTTATTACATACATATGAGAATACTCATGGTCCGCGTGTGATTGCGTGGATTTATCACTCACGAGCACGTCGGCATGCGCTTTATTAGGCTTATATCGATCACCGTTTATCACTAGATACCATCTCAGGACGTAGATAAATTGCAACTATGTTCTTAGTAGGCGCACTCACGGTAACTGACAGAAGTTTAGTTTTATTATTTTATTACTTCTTCTTCAGTGTATTGACTTTTTATGGTTTCAGAGTTCTTTAAGAAGCTGTAGTAAATGGTGTGTGTGCGATTATATTTGCCTAAGTATAGACTAACATTCGGTTAAATAAGAGGCACTTAGTTTGTAGCGTGTACGGTGTATGTGAGTCAATATGATACCTGCCTGATGATAGGTTATAAAAGTTAAAAAAGTCTCATCGTTATAAAATCTAGGACATGCTTACACTTTTTGCTCAATATCCAACACCAAACCACCCGATTTTAAATAATATATTGATTAGGCATATAATATAGATAAAGCAATATACTAGGAACACTGGGTTATCAACTAGAGATGTTTATATATTTTGTGTCATATTATTCTTACAAACTTTTATATTTGTAGTTGTAGTTTGTTGATTACTTTATAATAAAGTTTAAGTTCCACTTATTCAGTTTTCACTGACACTGGCGACTAAAGATAAAATATTTTCTCATAAACATCTAACACATATTTTGATACAAAGGTTCCTATACAAATTGTTGTGCGTACGTACTAAGTATTGCTAAAATAATATTTTAAGGCATTTTATAGGTACCTACTACATTTTAAAAGTAGGCTTCTCTTTTAATTCATTATTAATTATATTATGATTATATGTATATGTATAAAAATTAAATAGTACCTTATCTGCAAAACATGCGTGTCAATTATATAAGTTTCTCTTTTTCCGACTGGTAATATAATATAAAAAGTAGGTAAATTATTTTGGTTGGTTGTCACATTAATGTCAAATTTAACATGCCCTTTGTAAGAAAACCTATAAGTATTAAAAGTATTCGCTTCACAAACAAAAATACTTCGGGGAAATTACGGTTTGCCTTCGGTATCCATATAAATATTACATAATATACGCGAATCGAACGAAATCTCCACTACGTCTTATGAATCAAATCGTCAGAGACGAATGAATATCTAATAAAGAATCTAAAATTTAACGAAGGTAGGTGAGTACTGATTTTAGCGCCTTTTATTAGATAAAATGTAGAATTTACCGTATAGATTTATATAATATATAGGTACCTACGTAAATTACTGTAATAATTACTCGCTTTTACAACGCCTCTTGAGCAACTGCAACCCGACAACTAACTAATTGAGAAGATAAGAGAAAATAATTTGTCTAAAAGTCACATAAAAGCGATAAAAATAATTAATAGGAATGGATTACTCAAGTGGATGACAGTAATCAATTCCACCAGTTAAATCTCATTGCTCCTACGACTCTATATTTTGATCTAAACCCTGTAGCTCTGAGTAAATATCAAAGGTCACTAATCAATTCATTCGGTGTTGAGTTGTTGACGGCTGAGTGCTATTCAGTCTCTGTAAAGCTCATAGCGAGTTCTATTTTTGTTTTAACATGATCCACGATTTTTGCGTAGTGGAAGGTAGAACAGGGTCCACGTTAGTTTATTTTTTTTAAATTACATGCATCATGAATATTGGGTTAAGTGGAACTACTGTCTGTAATAATTTTCGATACAGCTCCAGGTGATCGCTGTGTAGTACAAACGAGCTACGTGCCCATTCGACCGGCAACGGGAAACGATAGCAACCCCTAAGACAAATCCGGCGTGAGTTAGACACGGGTGAAGTTCTCGAAGTAAACAAACAATATTCAAGTGAACAAACACTATTACACTTCTTCACTTATATTAGTTCTGCGAAAAAATTTAGTTGAAAACACTTGGACAACTCTGCACGGTTCATTGGTTCGTACCTCCGGGAATGACTGTCTTGAAGTTTTAATGGCATGCTTTACCGATAGTTATTAAGTTTGTGAGTGAGGAATAGTTGGAGTTTTCATTGTTTTGGAAGCAAGTCACACTTATTTACTTTGTAAAGATAAACTAATAATTTACCTACTGGGTTTCTCAGGTTGAGGTCTTAGGTCTTTACCTAATGAAGTAGGTACCTACCTATATTCTTTAAGGTATCCAAATTGTTTGGCATTGATTGGCCTTGACTTCAAAGTTATAGTTTTACCTACTGTGTATTAAAAGTACGTTCCATATTAAACATATTAGTGTCGAACCGTTAAGTATATGTATAGTTTACGAATACTCTTTCGAATGCAGTTGCCATTAAAAGGGAACAACCGATTAAAGTTTCGTATAGATTTATTTGTTGCCAGGGAATTCGTAAAATACGTTTTACCTATTGTCGAATGAAGTATATACATTCAAGAAACTAAAAATCTAATTTAAAGGGTGATCAAGAATAATTGGATTAGAAGAGCATCTAAACTTTTAGGGCTTTCTTTTTCTTTCTATTTATCTATCTTTTCTTAAAATAAAGCGTCGCCCTACATTAGGAATTTTTCCTGTATCGTGGGTGTGTTTCAGAAAAGTGAAATATCACATACTCTAACACCCAGACTCGGGACAAACATCTGTAGATCGCACACATTTTTATACCGTGCGGGAATCGAACCCGCAACCCTTAGCGCAGCAGTCCGATCGGTTAGCCGCTGCGCCAATCAGGTCGTCAGGCTGAGAAGTATCTACTACTTTTTAACTAATATAATATTGTATGAGCTTTTTAAGTTGAGTTGTGTAATTATGTTATTATAAAGTTCCATCTAGTTTAACGTAACCACGGGGAAAGCACGAACGTACAATTAACGAAATGTTACCACTAACGAGGCAATCTGAGGAGAGAATAAATAACGTCCTGATTTTAAAGTTTTATTTCATTGTAGAAAGTATTATGTTTGTAAAGGATTTATAACAGTCTGCACTGCAAAGAGCCCGGCACTGCAAAGGGCCTATGTAAATAATGCTTTACAGTTACCTACATATTTCTAGTAGCCCAGTAGTTTTTACTTTAAGGCACTAAGTTAAAAAATTGTAGCTTTTGGTTATTTGTTAGTTGTTGCTAGTACAGATGTTAGAGGAGAGCAGATTAGGCTCCTGCAGGAGAACATAATTTTACATATAATAATTCATCATCATCATCATCACCCGGAAGACGTCCACTGCTGGACAAAGTCTTGTAAATTATTTTACGTACATAATGTAACCTATTATTGCCTCAGAATTTCCCAAGTTAATTCAAAGTATCATATAATATTATAAATAAAAGTAGCTTTTTTCTACGTTATCTTTAGACCCATTACGATTTGTCACTTAATAATTATTCATGTATTTTTTATAAATATAGATTTCATTAATTATTCAGATTATATCAAATATGGTCATGGTTCACATTGTCTCCGCTTAATTGTGTAAGTGGTAAGCTGGTTTCACGCTCTACGCATTGCGTTCTCTAGTGAAAAGGGAAATCTTCCAGGCGCGTGATGTTCCCAGACAAGTCAGTGGTTAACAGTTGTCAGGTAAACGTTCTTCATGTGTCGTACAGTAGAATTACTCTACTTTATTATTTGTTTGATTTTGTGTCTGATGTCATAAAAGCGCGCCTGCCAGCTTAACACATTCATTATCTACTGTACCACAAATATGAGACACAAGGCTAACACAGAAGCAACCTCATCTCAACATCAATACTCTGTACTTAATTTACGATGCTTACATGTACTTTGAATCGAATTGCCACTTCACTGAGGAACAAAATTATTCTGGTATCTCAGGGTAAAAAGCAAGATGACTTAGGTCTCTAGCAAAGATTTCGCTACAAAATGTGAAAAAATTTAAGTATCTTGGCCACCTTCTTGCTGCCGACCTCAAGGATAGTGACGACATCGAGAGAGGGCGAAGGGCATTGTCATTGAGAGCGAGCAAGATTGAGTGATTTTGGGGCTCCCCGAATACTGCAGTGCATCAGGGATGTTCGCAGGAGCGCGCGTGGATTGCTTCCACGCAACTATGGCAAGCGGTGCGGGTCTTTGGTGCGGCGAGTGCGGGCCAGCGCCAACTGTATACTCAGTACGATTACAAGTAGGCTAGACTGTGTCTATGTGAACCACTGCTGCCTGATGCATGTTGCTAGTCGTACATGAGTCGCGCAGTGAGAGGGCTATAGACCTTAGGCTTAAGAATAACTAACACTTAGAGTATTTGTAACTTGAGGAATAAATGAATAATATATGCATGATTTAGCCTGTCTGCTGGAACACATCGCTTTTAGTGATTAGAACAGTTATTGCAAACTGTATTATTTTACAAATTTAATTCTATTCAGATCCGAAAGTGTGCAAAAGGTGCACACTTAGAATTATATGACGAAAGTAACTGAACGACGAATCGCTTACACGGGTCTCCAAGAACATAACTAAATATGCCTATAAGAATAGCACACAGGTAGACGGGAACTAATATATTATACGCATACGAAAGACATACTGTTATCTCTACTACCCATTTATCAGGAAACTCAATCGGATAGGGAATATTAATAGACCCTCTGTGTAGTGCATAGCTCTGTTATGTGGGCGAACGAGCGACAGAGCTGAACACTCACTAATTAACGGTCGATTTTAATGTAAAGCTGCATGAACACACCGTATCAGGAAACATTCGACATAACGAATGACTCCATGATTATAAACAATTAAAATGTTTTTATAGTAAAAAAAGAAAAATTAAGTGAGATATAATACGAGTTATCATACGAAAAATAATGAATTTATTTTAATTAAGAAGTAATAAATAATGATAATAAAGCATCTACCTATGTCCTTGGTACAATACATACTACTGCGAAAATAATCTTCTTCTCCTCTATCAGAAGCCACATTTCGCCATAATTTAGCTGCGCTGCGTGTCTAGTGTAGGCACTGGTGTAGAACAGCACGTGTCCGCCAACCTCCTCTCTCAGAAATAACAATATAATTATAAAGTTTGTGAGTGTGTGTTTGTTACTTCTTCACACTCAAACGGCTGGACCAATTTTAATAAAATTTGGTACGGAGGTAGCTAACACCCTGAATTAACACATTCACTTTTTATCCCGAAAAAATGTAGCAGGTAACACCGCGGGGCGTAGCTAGTAATGATTGAATTCAATGAACTATGACCATACAGATTTGAGATTAATATCCATATTATCGAGAAATCCGTTTCATTCTATCATTTCTCAAAATACTGTAGTGTCTACCAAAAGTGCGACTGTATGGGAAATTGAAAATTACTATGGGAAGTGGATGTGGATACCCGTTTGAGGTTATTGCGGTTTATCTAAAGACGTGAGATTGATCGATGGGCTTTGTAAGGCTTGGCTACTAAACTTTACCATTCATAAATTGGCAAATGAATTTGAAACATTGCCAAACTAACACTCACTTAAAGTTCGTGACAGTGTTCCACATTAGTAAAAATACGGTTCTGCTGGATGTAAAATTTTAAAAAAGCTTTAAAAAAGCATTCCAGAAAATTGGTCAAACAGAGGAATGAACATGTAAATCATTAAAACTTTTAATAATGCTCCTTTTGGAATTTGCGGCTGTCGGGTAAATGAATCAACTTAATGAAAATTAAA
Source organism: Abrostola tripartita (assembly GCA_905340225.1). Classification (NCBI taxonomy): domain Eukaryota; kingdom Metazoa; phylum Arthropoda; class Insecta; order Lepidoptera; family Noctuidae; genus Abrostola; species Abrostola tripartita. The sequence goes on along the minus strand of HG996490.1, from coordinate 9,912,822 downwards.
AATTTCTGCAGTAGCTAACATATTGGTTCTGCGCGGAACTCTTTATTACTGGCACATAAAGACTTGATCTTGAGCTGAGTAATTAAATTTCTAAGCTACTTTGCTAAATTTTGTCATGCAAAAATAGAGTTAGTCATTATTTTGTAACTTGTTGTGGTTGTCTAAGTGCTAGTCTACTTGCGGTCAGGTGAAGATCGCTCGTAGCGCAGATATTTCAGCATAAGTGCTGACTAAGGTCAATGCACCAATTAAGTGTCACTTAGGAGTTAAAACATTTTGCTACTTCTTACTCCCCTTTTCTTTCCGGGGTGTAATGCATCTAAACTATTCCGTAGTCTTTCACGATTACAGAACAAACTTCACAACGACAATACCATACGAAGTTTGTTTAGTGTTTAAAGTTCTGTCGCTTGCTTCATTGTGGTTCAAGTATGTAAACAACAAATAAATAATTGCAATCAATATTTTTCTCTCAGTTTAACGTACATTCTATTATATCATCATGATGGATGTAATCTACTAAACGATAGGCAGAGGTAGCTTTTGACATTTCAACAGAGCATGTAAAATGGAGCGAGCTAATTACTATTCGAGCATAAGACAAACGTATAAATAATGCAATAAAGTATGCAGATAACTGGCGCAGAAAAAGACACTGATTATTTTTTACTGGATTTACATACCCATGTGTATAGAATCTGATAAGTTAACCACTGTTCCCCCACTACATAACGTTATAATAATTACATTGTAAATGATATAATATTTACTCTCTCACAGGCATTTCAGAAAGACAAAAGCTTTGTTACAAGTTTCGGTTGCGTAGTTTAAATATAATAAACAACTTTTAAATACGCGCTGCAGCTGGCAGCTTTACTAGCGTAGCTTGTAGGTTTAAAAATATGATATTGTACAACCTACGTTCATACAACGTACACGTAACACCACTAAAATCTCAGGGCGTAAAAAAGATAAAACGTTGCAGTATAATTCACTTATTTTACCGTATATAATGCAAGGAGAAGTAAAAAAATGTAGTGATATACCAACCAAATACCAACACAGCTTTTTATATTGACTTATCGATATAACATAGGAGTTTTCATCTAGATATCGCTTAATTTAAAATCTTGTTCAGATTTGATTATTTTAATTACCATCTGCTATATTAATAAGGAAACATTTTATACAGACAAACCCAGCAATCACCGGCCATCACATAAAAATATTCTATATAAAAATGCAATAGGTAGGTAGGTTACTTATTGTCACAAATTAAAATTATAATAATACCAATGATTACCTACTCTATTATTGCACAGCACATATTTCTATTTGGAGTTGTTCTAAGTAACCAGAAGACAATTAATCACTTAAGGAATAAATGTACGTACGTTGGCAATAAATTTCTCCGCTACGCAGTGTAGCCAACACAATTTTGTTGCGAAGGGTGCGTAGATACGCAAAGCAAATTATAGGATAACGAGTACGTAAACGACAAGCTAGACCTTGGATTGTGAACATTTAACAGATCCCAACCGTTCTTAAGGTCTTAGAATTTGAATATAGAGCGTATTATCTTACTGTGTCGATAAACAACAGACCTATTTTTGTGCGGTGTCAAATTGCGGCAAAATATACAAAAGACTTGGATCGTCGTCGGTTATATTATCTACATCTATTAGATTTGGAAGGTCGGTTCTTAAAAGCATATAAACTTCTAAGAAACTTTTATACACATTTTTTTTTACTTATCTACATTTGGTTGAAAACAAAGAGGACTACCTTAATATGTTAAAGTACGACTAATCTGATAATAAATATATAGAGTTTAGTTACCTGACTGGTATCAAGTTTCCAAAGTTTAAAGATGTTAGATTAAAATTTTATAATAATAATATCATTTATTCGACAAGAATATGGTACAAAAGATGTTACATAATAAAAAAAACTGACATATCCGCCTTTAACAGGCATGCGAATATTAGGTACTTGAATTAATACTTTAGAGAAACTTTCTATTAGGTTCTTTAGAAAAACTTTGTAGAATAACAACATTTTTGCACAAAGATTTTCTATTTTAATTATACCATGTTTTTAAGTTACACATGTAAAGAAAGAATAGCTGAAAGACAAGCTGAGATATATCCGGCTTCGAGATATTTGGAGAAGATTGGAACGGATACCTTCACGATTGTCTAGATAAGTAAATATCGTAGAACTCACAAGGTAAACGTATTCTATCCGATTCTTAATTATACGACATGTCTTCTAATTTATACGACAATGTAACAAAGGCAAACCATAACATCACAACACCAAAAGCGTCCCTGCCTGCCGCAGACGAAGTTACTTCAAGTGTTTCCTTAGTACAAATAGATAGCAAAAAAAATAAAAAAATGTTATTGTAAGTGACTTGATAAAATATTGTATAAATAAGATGTTGGTATGTAATTTATTCAAAAATAACTTGCCTGTACACTTAGTCGGTCGAAAATTAAATGTTTTAGGAATTTAAATATTATTAATTCATTGGCTAAGATACATACATTTTACTATCTATTTGGTTCAAAATTCACAAGGGAAACTTGAATGTCACGAATAAACTACAGAAACAACTTACACGAGACGGAATAAAAGTGATCGACTTACTTTATTTGTAGCGTTGCAAATGAAACGTGTAATTGGCAAAAGTTCTGATTTGATTACGGAGCTTGATATCAGTCGTACGGAACACTAACGTTATTGTTATTTCAGAATGCCGCTTCTGCATACCTAGTATGCCAATTGCTTTGAGCAGCTCCAAAAGTCAAATAAAAAAACAAATCTAAAAGTAATAGGGTAGTGTAATTCGTGTTACAATTTAAAATAAAATGAAAACATTTTTTCTTTTAAAAACATTTTACACTTTTGTTATGTATGTAAGAACTCATCAAGATCATATTCTAGAAAAGTATTAAGAACGCCAGTAACATTATTCTAAAAGGGTCATAATCGTAAAATAAGTCACAGCGCTGCGACTCCATAGACTAAAGTTTCAGGCAGCGCTGCGGGGGCCTCGAGTAGTCCGAAATGTATTCATAGTGAGGGAGTTACGTGCTACTCTGGCTACGGGATAAGTCTACGGCGCCTACGCCTCGTAGAACTGATTGGATTGGAAGGAGATGAGCTACTTAGTCCCGACGGGTTATTGGGATTTCCCATCTCTTTAAATACATTCGTATTTATCAGTAGACGTACTTACTTTCCTATAGGGGTACGCTCTGCACTTCCTTATTCCTCCAGACAGTAAATAAATTACCAAAACAGCAGCGAGCTTATTTATTGGAATTTTTACCGAGCACAATTTAAACAGCATTTCTCCCATATATGTAATTATGCAGACTTAGAGGTTTTTGTGTAGTGATTATGTGCACTATGAATCTATTTTCAATGTTATAGCCCAATAAAGTACATATACGTAAGCTATACTGCAATATTAATGCGTAGCTCGTAGCTTGTAGGACTACGTTGCAGGGTGAACGTTAATGTATTGTACACTAATGAGTTTGTAATCATACTACATACAAAAGAGGATTACATTATTAACTATTTTAATTGATCCCGGTACATCATTATAAATGGCCACAATTGGCCATTATGTTCGTTTTATTATATTGCACGAAAACGAATTTGATAAAAAAATTCCCATACTAGGTATGATGATGATTTTGCGTTGTTGCGTAGTTGCGTATTATGGTATTACTGTACCTACAAACATGTTGTATTCTACTGTAATCGTAGTATTTCATCATGAGGCTAATTTGCTTAACAAATTTCTTTAGAACCTTTTTGCTTCTATATCGTAATGTTTTTGTAGTTTAACCGGGTATTTATAAGATTATTTTAACTGCGGGCATCACACTAATATTAAAAAGGCGAAAATTTGTGAGTGTTTTTGTATGTTTGTTACCTCTGTTCACTCAAACGGCTGGACCATTTTTCCTAAAACTTGGTATGGAGGTAGCCTCATAGGCTCCGAAATATCCTATTTTATTCCGAAATGTAAAACGTAGCTGGTAACACCGCGGGGATCAGCTAGTGATATAATAATTCCATTTCAATAAATAACTACGCCACAAACAATAAAAATATTTTCAATCGTATAACAACATGACTTTTGCGGGTTCAGCGCGCAGGGGCGAAAACCTAATAAAAAATTGCGTTTCAAATATATTTATTTTTACACATCAGCGGTCCGCATATACAGGACAAGCTTTTATTTAGTTATATGGTCAACGGGAAGTTTACCGAGTAAAGGAAACTTATTATAACCACGTCACGCTCTGATAATAAAAAAAAACTGTTGCGATATCGGTCAAGTTGTGCCCATTTGTCAAATTTATCTTTCATGACACGAAAGTAGTATAACAGCATAAGAGGAAACTAGGTAAATATGTCAAAATACATACATAAATTATATTTGTATTTTTTTGTCTATTATGATAACGTTACAATTACAAGGCTACCCAAACAGATGTTTTTTTTACGAACGAATTGGCGTAGGCTGTGTCCTTTGGCCATTTGACATTTGTATCATATCCTCAATTAAGCTAAACAATTTTAGTCCGACTTACCGACGGCGTCGGTGCAGTGTATATAGAAGACGTTTAAAATAAACACTTTCGTATTTAGCTTTAGTAAACTATGTCATATTATGTATTTCTACTCTGTACATTTTAACAAATATAATAATAAAATCAGCCTGTTAATTTTCTTAGAAATTTAATTTTAATATTTTAGAGGCTTTAATGTTCTATATGGGCTTATCCTGACGTTTCATAAATATTATTGCTATTGTCAGACACTGACGAGTACTCACAATATCATCCTGTTACACGTTGTAGGTAAGCATACATTGTTTGCCTTTAAGCCCTAAGGTTAACAAGAGCATTGTTGTAAACTAAAGTTCTGCCCTATGTGTATGCAACATCACAACACAACTATTTAGGTACTTGTTTACACTTCTATCCCAAAGGATTAGAAGGAGGACAAGAAGGAACACAACTTGGAAACATAAAAGTCAGCTATTTGTATTGCTAGCTTATTGACATTAATTATCGTCACTTGATATTTCAAATGTATTCAAAACGTTTCTTTCAGTTGTCTAAACAATTCAGTTTAACCTTATAAATACAAAACGTATGGATATCAAAGAACATTCTCAACGATATGTCACGTCATTCGAATAATGATGGTAAGAATGTCCAACTTTTGTATAAAGATCAAAAACATTTTAATGCTTGCAATAAATCATACTCCATAAAATATTTTTACAACGGATGAAACCTTTACAGAATAGGTCCGTCATTCAAAATAGTGGATTATATGCTTGCTTATACTTATATATATGCCTGATTGCTTATACAAGTAAAGCCAAGTTCTTAAAGAGTTGTACAGAGAGAAATACCTACATGCTTATTTCGGTGTTTAAATATTATATTTAAAGTTTGCAGATCCATCTACCTGCGAGTAAACCACTGTCATAAGTTTTTGGATATTTATAGTATACATAAGGGTAAAATTAACATAACCTTAACCCGGCATTTTTTAAGAAGTAGGTACGCCAATGTACGATTATCTTCTTCGTTGTGTAGATGGCGCCCCAGGAATGGGAAATTAAATTACCTGTGACCAATTCCAAGCATATCAACAGCCGTTGGCTTCCCACAGATCCTTCATGGTGCAGGTGACGTGCCAACCTACACTATACACATACACATTACAGGCCTTATTACGTTGCTACCGCGCAGATCTATCGATTTGCAAGGTGCTCGCCGCGGTCGGTCTTGAGATGGGTGACCGTTTTCACAAGTGGAGACCCCTCCGTCCTTCGAAAGGCATGAGAAGTCGTTGGTCCTGCGATTGATCTTTCGCTGGTCATGTCGTCTACCGTCCTATCTATATTAGTAGTTAAGAACAGCATTGGTTCATATTTAATTAAACTGGTAGTTTTGGTTGTAGAGAGCTTTTATTAATTCTTTATTCAGAATACATCATATTAGTACAGGCTACATTTTTTAAAAGGAACTTACTTTTCTTTCATGTACCTAATTAAGTGATAGCAATGTATACGGGAGAACATACTCAGTACTCACTCTTCGACAGCAGTCTACGGCAGGCTCCCTTTGCGTGTCCACAAATTTAACTTGTGTTGCGAATAGAAATCTAAAGTGAATTACTTATATTTTTCTTTTGAAGATGAAAAATGCAAAAATACTTGATTAATAAACATGATAATCTTGTTTACCGTAATAACTAATTCTGTATTTCTTTCAGTTATTCAACAATAACTTTATTGGAGTCATTTTGGTATTTTCCTTATTAAAACAAAGGAATTTGTTTGTTTAGGGGTCCAAAAAATATTCAATTTCTCTGAAAATTTTACAAATCACGTAATGTTATAAAATTATTTCCAGAATTGGTTTGCTTCTGTAATAAATGGTAAATACCAGACCATTTTGAAAGTAACAAATAAAACGGCTTTGATTAAAAATATTATCGAATTTGACCAAATCTTTGGCCAAAGAAAAACAGGGTTTTCAAATCTGCCCTTTTCAAACCGCTCTATGAAGAAGACAAATGCATAAATAATACTATAGATGATACATATTTTTTTTCCTTTGAAGATTCCATCATTACCAATCTTCTACCCAAATATATTGAGGTCGACTTTCAATTTTAACTTCAAAACATTAAATTAATCAGCCTATTAATCAAAAAATGAAAAGACTAGGTTTTATCTACAATGTAATTCGAAATAGAAATATAACTATCTTGCTATGTTATGAAACCTATTTATTTTGTATATTTCAACGTTTTAAATCTCGATGTAAATAAATGAAAGCAATCTCTCCGTACAGCCAGAAATGTTTTTATAAAATCCTAGGGTTGTCGGTTGGTTCAACTAAGCCGTAAGTAAATTATGGTCGAAAACGATAGGTAGGTAAGTGAGCCCATTTTGTATTATTTCTGCCTTGCCTGCCTTAGTAAAGAGTTGCGTATTCGAGGAATCGTTTAGTAAAGGTACGGTACCTACCTACATATTGCGTGCACTGTTTGATAGTGATATAGTTAATTGGTACCATGCAAGTAGGCTTTAATAGTCTGAGTAAAGATAAAGTCTTATAATAATAGCCTTCAAGACATTTCGTTTGAAACTTAGAACTTCTAAGCATCTCTCAGCACTAACAACAGATAATGCTTAGTTGAGTTCAAATCGGATGCAGAAGCGGGTTCCAACGGAACGGAATGCAACGTAACAGAAAGGGGAGGGCCTTATGCGGAGGTATATTCTCAGAATAGTGAGCATTTCGGAAATTATTACAGTGAGTTACCGTGCCACAGTCGCTCGGCGCGCCGCAAGCTGCACGAGCCATTTAACGTCAGCACCACGGCTTGTGACCAAGTGACCGTAAAAAGCGGACGATTGTTGCCGTCCCTCATGCAGTGATGACTTTGATATCCTACTTGTCTATCGGTACCAAATTATAACACAAAAGTACACAAATACACCTAAAACACACAAATACAAATACACCTATACAGTATACTTACGTGACACTACGTGTGATTTCGCGGGTCAGACAAAAAAGTAGTTTCCTCCGTGGCACATCGCTTAGTTGACTTGATCTTATCGTTGTAATAGATGGGAATTTAAGTTTTAGAAATGCCCGTAGTCTAGTCTATTTATATTGGGTACTTAAGGGTTTAGTTCTACAGTTGTTAATTTGCTCTAGTGTTGAAAGCGTTTTGCAATATTAGGATTAGTAGAATATTCTGTAAACAAAACCGCCCAATTAGCATTTAGAATATAATTGGTGTAATGGAAATGGATTTGCGTTTGACGTAGACAAGTGACCTCTCAATGAAACATACACTTTGCTATGGTTAAGAAGAAAAAGCCTTTTCTTTTCCTACAGATAATATGATCTAACCTAACCTAACTAACCATCACGATTGCCCGTAGCATGTTACTAATGTCAGACACGAACTCAATAATTGTAGTCATCGTTACCCTAAAGAGAAGCATTTGGTATTCATTTAACCATCGTTACAAAGCATATTATTATAGCGCCTCATCAACTCTTCTTTTACGGGGAATTATATCGTTATCATATGAACAACAACGAATTTTGCTGCAATCTGCGGATAAATATTCCCCTTATCTTAATATTGTCTATCTATTATCTACTTAAGTAGATTGTTCTACTTCAAACTATTTTCAAAAAAGTATAAAAAACAAACCACTTTCGATAGTTACATAATAATGTAAGCAAGCTGGATAAAATGTAAATAGACAAACTTTTGAAAAACTTACCAGTATGGATGTAGTTTGAAAGGGGATTATATACTTTCATTGTAAAGGTTATGCCAGTATATTCGAACGACTGTACTTAAATAAAACTGTCGTATTTTCAGAACGCTTTATCTGTTTTTTAAGTCGTAGGTAGTAACTAGGAAAGCCGATGAGTGGCGCGGTTTTTTGACTGGTTTTTTTCTCGATATCGTTACGGTAACGAGCGAATGTGGATTATATCGATTATTGCCATGATGTGAACGAAGATATACAGAGAAATGATGTTAAGCTTATAAGTAGTGTAAATAAGACGATTGAAGACTGTCATTGATTTTAGTTATCTAGCCTAAACTTCTTATTCTAATAAACTTTACATATAAATATACAGGGTCATTTTTAAAATTAAATTGTGTCTTTCTTACAAATAATCTTGATCTCCAATATAAACTTCGCCTAATTAGTTTCGTGAGCACTTGGGCGAATAATGTAAATTTGTACCTTCTGAGCGCTATTTATAGGTAGGTAAGTATAAAACTTGTATAATGTAGTCAAGACAGTCATTTTATTCAAATGTTAAGAATTATGACTAGGTCGTCATACGAGAGTTCTGGCTGTAAGAATACCCGTTAGAATAAATCGGCTATAATAATATCACGGGCCATTTGAGTGCGAAATATAGACTACATTAGAACGCAGCCCCAGACAATAGGCGGGTAATTGAGCGCAGAGAGGCGTTAGTACTTGCACACCCTTCCCTATTAACACGGAATTACCTAGAATAAAATACACAGATGTACCCGAACTTGACCTTTGGTGACTGACTCGATTACCATTGCTAATAATATGAATATACTTAGTTTCCAGCATTAGTACGTACCTATAACCTCTTCATTGTAAGTTTGTTGTGATATATATTTGAGTAATATGATTTTGAATAACGCACCAATGGTAATTTTCCCGGCTACGGCTTTATATAGTTAATAGAATAATTATAATCAAATGGCTAATAACTGTACTGATTATATTTCCTTCATATAAAATATTACTTATAAATTACATTTTTGAATATTTATTTTTATGTAATTATGACAGCATTTTTTAATATAAATTACAGCAAAATAAAAATATAAAAAAGGTCGCCTACCGGAATAGGGAACTACACTAAAATAAGTACAACCTTGTCACCTCTTCATAATTTTTCGTGGTAAAATTTAGTCAAGGATTTGGTGACGATGTTAGTGGTATTATTATAGTGGGTACACGACGTGGTATGCATAGTAGGTACATTTGATGTTCGTCACTGCCGGCAAAGGGCTACATACCCAATTACTGTCGCCACATAATCCAGGGAGTAGACCTTACGACCTTTGCTAGGCGTTAACAAGTACTTTGGACAGACGGAAATTGAACTAAGGTGTAACAGCAGTTTTGGCTATGGTTTTGTTTGACATTGAAACGCTACAATATATTCATTTCATACATAATATATTTGTTCAGTATTCGTATTTGTTCGCATAGTATTGCATTTGTATTACCTTTATAATTAGTTTTTGATGATACATTGTTTCATTGCGTTTCAAAACCCTGTGTCACTCACAAACTGAATTAAATTTAAACCTAATTAAATAAAAAAAACTTTTTAAAAAATCAATAGAATACTTCATAACTAAGTATGAAGTAATTTTTATTTTGCGCAATGCACTTGTAATTGTATTTTTCATATTAATAGAATTAGTTAAATATACGGTATTTGGTAGCGGACCCTACATCATTGGGGATTCTTGGCAAGGCGTTTTCAGGCGCCGCGCTGTTTGTCTAGGCTTTAACATAACGGCACAATTAATTAAATACTAAGCTAATAATATCATGTAGTGCTTCTGTTCAGGGAATAGATAGATAATGTCAAAAATGTTTTTCCTGTGTTAAATAGCAAGATGCAATAGATGTTCATGTACAGGTTTTTTAATTAATTTGAAATATATAAGATAGCGGAGTGGTAGGTAATGTTTTGGCACATTATTAAGTTATTTAGCCTTACCGTTCTTACAAAACTACGAACTGAAATAAAGATGAAGCCCAAAACAATGGATGCACTTGCTATATTTTCTAAGCCTCGTATATATAGGTTGCGAAAGATTACTCTACCAAGGTGGTAACTAATAAAGTGCATTGTGACGTTTACTTAAGTATATCTGTACCTGTTTATTTTTATTTATTGAATAAGTATTCCATTTTATAAGAAACCTAACTTCTTGCGGTTCCGATTGACACAGGCGAGAGCTTAAAAGTTTAGAAGAGATTTAAATAGAAAAAGAACTTGCATCGTTAGTCATTTATATGAAAATGGTATTTACATATTTCTCTAATATTTCTATTTTGATGTAGGCATTTGTATCTATACACTATCTTAATATGAACATTATATTTCTGGTACCCCGTGTATAATTTGAATAGGTAGATATTACAAATTCTAGACGGTGACCATTTTAGGGAGTTATTATTAATTACTAGCCCATAACGCCGGAAACAATAACAATTCACACAATTTGTTTATCCCACAAAAATTTAATAAATTAGTGTTGAAACCTAATCTGCGTATCATTTAGGGAAATTACGCTAAGTTTGGTGTGACATGCGCCAAATTCAGTTAGATGTTAATTACCATGTAGAATGCTTGACGTTTATATTATGATCGACACTGTACACAATAAACACTTTGTTAGTTTAAAAATGTAAGCAAGATTTGTTTCTGAATATTTATTATCTCAAATGAACTTATTAAAATTTATATTTGACTGAACTTAAACTGCCTAAATTGTATTTTGGGACCTGGATGCATAAAGTCATCCGAAAGCAATTAGAGACTAAGTAGTTTAGTTCTAAAAATATTCTGGTTGCAAGTGAATCGGATTGCAATTTCGTTTCCAATTATGTATTTTGTAATTCAGCTTCATAGGAACGTGTTCCCGACTGGCGACTCGCCAGCGAACCCCTTCACTTGTTTATTTATTTATTTTATTAAATGTTTCTTGTTCCATTTGTTGAACATTTAATTTTTTCCTTAATAAGCATTTTCTCCTTGGAGTTAAATGTCGCGATGAAATTTTAAATGTAGATATGTTTCACAACATAACGTCAGTCAACAAAATTTGGTATATTAAACCTACTAACCAAAAGACTTCCAACCAATTTTCTGGTGCCGCACCTTATTATTTAATTAACGGAGTTATGAATTCTTTACCAGACGTTTAGCGACACTAGAACTTTATTGGGGCACAGTATCAAAATGCTTCCTATTTGCATAAACATAGAATTAGCTGAATTTTGTTCCAAATCAGTTCATGCACGTACGTTCTACAACTCTTTCCGTGTGAATCGAGTCTTAGCGGCAACCTGTCTGCGAGATTAGCAACTCAATTAAACATAATCACTAACTGCTAATAATGAATCTAGTAGATAGTAATGTCAACCACCCACACCCAGGATAAACTTAAATGATTTCCAAGAAGAACTAATGTTTTGAACTGCAGCAGACATTAAGGAGGTCAGAGGCTCAGAGGTGACCAGCGAAATAGGTTGTGGAATCAAAAGGCATACTTAATTTTTCTAGCCTAAAGAAAATTAGGGCTACGTCTAGATAATTTAAATTAAATATGGTTGCCTTTACAATGCCTGTAAATACATAAATGAAAACAGTTTTATATTATTCCATTAATTTCTTAAAATATACCAACCACTATTTGAAGTTCTATAGCAATAGCAACACAGCGCTCAGGTAGTAGGTACCTGTGTATAATGTTATTGACTATACATACCTAATAATAATTTTGAATTACACTATGAATACAATAACAAATGGTAGAGCCCTTGGGTCGCGTTCTAGCGATAAGCCGATGATAACAAAACAAATAGCGATCTATGACAACACATTAATTTTATCAGAGAATTATAGTATTATTATCGTAATATAAGACCGGTCCCAAATATAAATGTACACACCAAGTTTTGTGTCCAGCTGTGTGTTTCCTTATAGGTACTTTTATAGAATAATATTCCTATAAGATTTGTCATTTACCTTCCATTCCTTTGTATCTACAAAATTATAAAGAAACGACTACATTATAAAATGATATCACGAATATTATGATACAATTGGTACAGTAATATTCTAAAAATATCCAAGGATATGTAGTGTAAAAACCTTTTCGTGTACATCGTAAGAAACTTGATAATATGACCCATTTGACAACGTCCTCCCAAACTAGTAAAATTCAAGGACATTTGCTTCACTCTGAGACCGGGAAAAGATAATCTGTTTCCAAATGTTTGCACAAATTAATATTAATGGGTAGATATATTATATACTAATTTGTTTGGAAATACTACTGACTTATACTCTAAGGATCTATTATTACTTATCAGCCGTAGAATAAGTGTTTTGGTACTTATATGTATAAAATGTATTGGTAATAACTTAATTTACCTAACTATTGTGTAACAGCTAACAGAAGAAATTATAATGAAATTGGTCAAGCGGTAGTATATTTCTTGGATCAGTATTTAGTATGGAGGTAGAGTGTGAAGTATTCCAATAGGTAATAAAGTATTATTTATACCTATAGCGTGCAAAGCCGTATTTGTTGTAAAATGATATAATTCTAAATATTTTTAAATCAAAAAACTGTATCTCTATTGTTTATTGTCTTCATGCATTGCATGATTAATGCGAGCTTATACGCTGCAACGCCTGCAACACATAAGACGTGTCTTAGCTGACTAATCGATAACACCTAGACAGATCGTGACTATTCATTTGATGAGAGAATTAATGGCGCAGGTCATCCTCTGTGTTTATCCTTGATCCATTGTGATGGGTGAAGTTTAGTTTGTAGGTATAACTAAGTTTACTAGTTTTACCACTTACGCGAATATTAGACATTGACATTGTATCGTGGTTTTAATTGGTTTTTTGTTCCGGACGTTTCGAATCCTTTACAGCATTCATGGTCACGGGCAGAATGAGGTGTCAAACGTCTAATTTGAACAATTACTATCAACTAGGTACCTTACATTTTTAATTAATATTTACAATCCGATTCACGCAAAATGAACTCACTGTGTTATTCGGTCTTGCAGTTTTACGCGTGGTATTAACTTTAATAGAGTCTACGTTGGGATTCCAAGCAGGTATTTCCTACTTCTATCCGGAACTTAGTAAAAATAATAATAATAATAATAATATCTTGGGACAACTCACACACGGACATCTGATCCCAAACTAGGCAGAGCCTGTATTATGGTAACCAGACAACTGAAAAACATACTTATTATATATTTCTGAATACATACATAATATAGATAAATTACACCCAGACACAGAACAAACGATTATGCTCATCACACAAAGATTTGTCCTGGGTGGGAATCGAACCCACGACCTCCGGTTTAGCAGTCAGGGTCACTAACCACTAGACCAACAGGCCAGTCCAAAAGGCGTTATTTTGATGTTACAAACAGATACTTCAATTTATTTATGTGTATTGATTAATATTGGTGATTGGTGGACTTGGATTACGTACATTTTTACATTCTATATACCCTACAAATCTAGAATATGCAAAAATAGATTGTGTTATCATAATAAATATGTGTTTACGCTACTGCCTATCAGTGTGATGTAATTTATTATTCGACAAAATCAAAATGTAGATACTGTTAAGATAATTACTTTCAAGTTCTTAGTGATAATCTTTACACGTGGTAATTAGCCTTGATTATTAAAATTAGCGCTTTCATTGTTTACATTAAAACAGTGGAGTTTGCGACAAATATGAAAAGGAACTTGCAAAAAATTGTTATTACTGTTGTTGCCTTTCCCAATAATTGAAAAGATTTGTGCGCATCTAGCATGTGACGTCATATAATGATTATATTTTGTTGTACAAAATATAATCTCGATTACCAGTAGGTAGTAATCTCATTAAAATTAATTGAAGATAATGTAATAATAAGTTAATTCCAGTGCCTACGAACACTCTGTGAAAACTTAATGTGTCCCGAAATGTAATTACAAAGTCCTACTGTAATTGTAACAATTGTAAGATAATGTAGTCTCAGTATTAGGTTCATAATTAGTCCTTAAAAGAAAACTTTATGAAAGATATTTGACTTTGGATATGTTCTTTATTGGATCTCAATTACAAACAATATTTAAAATAGCAAGTTTAGGGTTGATTAAACTTAATTTATAAATACTTTTGTTAGTTTCCTTTTACAGTTTTTATTTCGAAATTCGATATAGTCTTAAATAACATAATGTATAGGTACCTACATAATTAAATCGTATCTATACATATAATAAAAAACTAAGTCAAAACTGTACATAAAATATATTTAAAAAAAATACTACAATAGAATGACATTTCGAACCAAACACTTATATTCATAATATTCCAGAACACGCATCTCTTACGTCACATTTACATGTCACTACCTACATAACCATTTAATATACCTGCACAGTACACATAATAATTCATATAAGGCTTATACTATAGAGTTGCGTACAGATGTCAGTCTCCTTCGGCCTAAGGTACGAGGACTCTTTAGTAAATCCTGAAAACAAAACAAACATGTGATTGACAAAACAAATAAAGAAATGGAGCCATTAGATAGATCATTTTCTCTTGGTTAAAAGGTAGCCTTCTTCACATTTAGAACTTTATAATATCTCTATGCAAATCACGAGTTACGTTGTTATCCAAGTAAAATAAAAACGCTGGTTCGTTTTTATTTTACACACAATATCATGTAAGAAGATTGTAGTTCAATAGGCCCGAATATGGCAAGTTAAGCCCGTGGTCCTGCGCCAGATCTCTCTCCAATCGGTCTACCGACCTATCGGACTATGACAGAGGGAATACGAATCACCTGTGTTTGCGGGCCATACTTGTGCACCGTAGAGTCTCCTGCGTAGTTGGCTAGTCTCAGATGAGACAGATCGCCTTGACCGAAATTCAGTCCGGAGGACATTATTTCTATTAAGGACTTAGTTAATTATGGACCTAGAGGGAAGTTGTTCGACGCACCATTTGCGCGCACAAACGTATTAAAATATGCTCCGATGGTTCGAGCTATTACGATTATTAACAGCGTTTCACGTAAGATATTTGCATGTACATTGGCGGAATTTTAGAGAGTAACACTGGATGTTTTGTCTGTAGGTATCATAATTTAACTGTCTTTTATTTTTGTCTGTGGCTACATGGTTATATTGGGTGTATACATGTAAAAATGATGTATGTCTGATAAATAAATAAAATTAAAGTGAAAACAGGACTTACAATAAGCTTACACGGGTCAAGCAAGCTGAAACTCAGTGAAGCATTATAATTTTGGGACCGTCCCTGGGGACACTACACTACTTGACTCTATACAGCGTGGTATTCTTCTTGCTGCACTATTCAAATGTTCTTGTTTATAGAGGTATTTTTGCTGGTTTGGACACGCCTCGTTGGTCTAGTGGTCGCAAAGCGCGACTGCTGACCATGAGGTCCTAAGTTTGATTCTTGGGTCGAACAAAGATTTACTAGGGTTTTTCCATTCGGTGATTCTCAGTAGACGCAGGTAAACGGGATTTGCGCCCGGTTAATGGCAATAAGCTCGCCCCCTATTACATTGGGACCTACAATATAAGCAGCTACGCGAGTTTATTATTTCACCTCTCCTATTCCTTCGGAAAATACAAGCTCCATGTAATTTGTATGTTAGCTCTGAAGCTTTATAATTAATTTAAAGAAATTCTTCAATTAGGTACTTCCTACTCGACACGATAAATGCGGGCCTCCTATTTGGCTGTGTTCCAAAAGAACGTTAACTACGACACATTGGACCTCGATTACTTTTTCCACACATATTCAGTTGTATGCTAGTTTCAATAAAGCCGTTAATTTGGCATCAATAGATTATGGTTGAGTAATGTTGAGTAGTGTATAACACCTGATGGGAATTACTATTCTAGTCTAACATTTCATCTAACATAGATTGGGCATTTCTGTACGTGGGAAATACTTAATCAAATACTTAGGTAACTTCAATCTCATGAGACTGAATAGATTGTTCGCGATTGAAATATTAACTTTTAAAATGTGAAACTGAAACATGATAAATACGCGGCAATTTTTTTATTTGTACCGTAAATGAAATGGGGCCCTCAGTACCCGTTACTGATCATATTTAAGCAATCAAAAGAAAAAAAATCGATATCCCAAAATTGTCTACTAAAATGAGTAATAATTGGTAAAATCGTAACTGAATTAACATGAATTACAATTGCTACTATAAGTAGTATTCGTAGTATTTTTCTTCCTATTCGTTTACGTATTCGGCATTCATTGATAAATCCCGACAAACTCGCGTCGAAGCTCAAACTACGCTGTTTTCCTTGCGCTTTCCCGTAAACGACTTTACTCTCTCTGTAATAACAATACCTGTCCCAATAAGCCCTTAAAGTTTTTGTACTTATTAAAAAATAGGGGTGTATACGTACTCTATGCTTTATAACCTCGCTTTTAGTTTTACGGGACTGTAAAAATAAGTGGAATTAGGTATAATAAGTAACTATAAAATACATTTGGTGGACTGCTAATTTTACTTGCACTTGAACAACAATTATCCCTGTAATTAGTAAACCACAATTCCACATAACAAAAAATATTTTCTATACCTATACGGGACATTAATTAATCTTACATAGGCCAGTAAAAAGTACTTATGAAATGTCGGTTATAGTTGCATCATATTAGCCTCGGTATAATATATGTCTCCTCATCTACTACTACTACATACTAGTTAAATTTTCAGCAACTTTCTTTTCCCACGCTACTGTATTTAGCACAATACACTGCACGATACTGCACTGTGGAGATATGTAGCGCAGATGTGTTTTATAGGTAGTTAGTAAAGTTCACTACTCGTTGGACGATGTCAAACGCAGCTCCGGAGACGAATTTATGAATACATGCAGGGACGCCCCCAGGTTGCCGACATCACTTGTATGTGTGCTGGGTAAAATACTGATACTCAGACGCAGCTGGTAGAGTTTGATGCCAGCGAAACTGATTTATAGATTTTCTATAACAATTTCAGTACTTCGAAAACTGTTTAACTTCGGAAACGGATTGGTTTACGAAAGTTGCTGATTTAATTACGGTAGTATGTACCAAGCAATATGGCTTAATTGAGTTTTTTCTTCGTTAAATGATATATCGCAGTCAGTGCTTCCTACTGTATAATATTACAAGACGTTCCCTTCAATGACAATAATGTGATTTAATCATTATGTTGGCAAAGTTATTAGTCTCTTGGGGCGAATAAAGATGTTACCCCACTGGCCATTAAGACGAAGTTTGAATAGGATGATGATAATAACTATACTTACTTTAAAAGCTTGTCGGAATTTTTGAGACATTAAACTGTATAGTATCGGGTTCACAGCAGTCGCCGTATATGCGTTATAGCATAAGTAGTTGATTATTTTCCATATCTGAAAAAATATTCACTTTTTTACAAGTACATACTTATTGTGTATAAAGAATCAAGATATAAAAAATTTCACAATGCTTCTGCTTCAGATTTATTTGAAAACTAACTAGTAACTAAACTAACTAACTATACATCATGCAGTAGGTATTTTAAGTCAGTTTACTTTACGCTTTACTGGTCTTTACCTTTTTATTTTACTGGTCAGTTTTATTGTTTATTTTATGTATGCAAGGTTCTGATGGAAATGCTGTCAAGTTATGTGTCTATAATTATATATTATGTACCTCTAAATATCATATTTTAATCGACATAATATACTTACATTATAGTAGTCGTCATAATTGAAGGTTGGTAGCACAGTCATGATGCGCAGAAGACAATATGGCGACCAAGATAGGAAGAAGGATACTGCGACGGCCGCTGTAATAAATAATTATAATATAAGGTGTACATTGGCTTTTAGTAATCATTTCATCAGTATTAACCACTTCAATGTTTTTACTCGGCTCTCAGTGTGCCTTACCATCTACATAAGCAAATTTTTTTCTGGCACATGCCATTGTTCTTTTGAATTATTTTATGTGGAAAAACTGACAAAAAATAATATCTCCGTCCGTCGCCGAGCAAGCAAGTCGTTAAAGACTCCAAACCCTTCTGCGTCCTCACTATTCAAAACTTTTCGGGCGACTATCGAAGGACTCGGATGTCGCGAAAATAGAAGTTCACAGAGCGTGGACTTGCGACATTCCCCGCGACCCGTAGATGTCGCAAGAGACGTCAGGCGACATCGCGCGGGACGCGTACATTTTGTGTCGAGCAACAGAGTCGGGGGACATGTCGCCTAGTGAAAACGAGGCTTCAACCGGTCACAAATCTAATGCTGTATGTTATAAGTTACTTGCAGAATTAAGTAAATAACACTATAAATAAAAAAATAAAATAACAAGTCATCTTAAAAAAGGTATTTTTAAGATGACTTGTTATTTTATTTTTTTACCTACCTATTAATAATATATAGTAACTATTATCAACAGGATTACGTTCGATGATTTACGCCTTCAGTTCTTTTGACGATTCCCAACTTCGATCGGCATTTGGAAATAGAGTAGTTCAAAACACTATATTTGTAAATCAGACCAGGATCCGTCTCGTTCACAATTACATCATTATTTATTGAGCTACAAGCTAATCATTGTTAATATTAAAATTAATATTGTTGAATATTAAACTGTAGTGATTATTTCCTCATGATAGAGTTCAGAGATGTCACGCACGTCATTTAGTTCGTGATGCCATAGCTACTAAAATAACAATAATAAATATAATTAATACTAACCGATCATAGTCACTGCCTTATCCCTGTTTTGTTTCCCGACCTCCGGGCTACTCCGCAACTTGTTCTGCGCCGACCTCAATGTTATTGTCATTTTGATGTACAGAACAAATATTATAGTCATTGGTATTAGGAAAAACACAAAAATCTCGATACTAACTACGATACTCATAATGTTCGTCAACTTGTAATAACAAAACACGTACTCTTTTCTTTCCAATACATCTATGTTGAATAAGTCGGGGATACAGAAACATAACGATACTACCCATATTACACCTACAATTTTGAAGACACGAGAGTTTAACGCCAACTTCTGCCGTAAAAATGGTTTGGAGACGATTATGTACCGCTCGACGGTAAATGCTGTGATTATTAGAAGGCTGCAGTTACTTAAAACGTCCCAAAGAATGAAGTGTATACGACAACCCACTTCTCCTAAAGGATAGAAGTCTGGAATAAAGATTATGTATATTTCAATCGGTATGAACAGCGCGGTAAGAAGGTCTGTTATGGCCAGGGTAGCGAGGTAGCAGTTGGTGGGTGTTCTCATAGTCCGGTCCCGGGCTATAACCGTCAATGTGCAAACGTTGCCAATGACGCTCAAAACCATTAACAGGCCCAAGCATATGCTCAGAGCTAGTTTGACGGTATACGTGTCCTCCAAAACAGTTCCATCTTCAAAAAATGCCATACCAACTGGCCCGAAGAAGGAAAATGAGTTATTCTCATACTCACTGTCGTTTATAAATGACATTATAACATAAATTGCCATATATTCTCAAAAATGATTGGATATTGATTCTAACTACATTTTATAATGAACTCTACACAATAAATATCAAGACTCGGCACATAAATTGAACAGTGTCGCTGCGACTAGCGATAGGGAAGTACTGATAAAAAGAAATTTCACCACCGCTTTGACGCTCCCCTATACAGCGTGATGGTAGTTTTTTACATTATTTTTTGTTTTATACGGAGCTAATGTTGAAATTACTTTTAGGTTGATTAAGAAAGTTAATTTAACCTCACTATTATCAGTATTTGCTCGTTTGTTTGAACATGTTATTGACGAAACTTTTTCTGTATGGCTGATCATTATTATCAAAAGTTGCTATTCTATTACCCCGTCAATGGTTTGAACAGGACACATTAGCAGTATATTAACATTCATTAATAAGTAACACGTTATTTTTTCGATAACCAAAATGAAATTTGAATCACAATTATGGATCTGCAGTAAGTTGTAAGTATTTAAAATAAGTCACGTATATTCTTACGTTCAAACACTTATTTACGCGTTTATTGTCAACTTCTTTGTAAATAAAATAGACCTTTATACAGAACTTTGAACGAAATTTTGAAAAGTTCTCCCTGAGAAGCCTTTTTCTTAATTAAACCCCTTTCAACAGAAATTGAGGGTAGAAGGGTATTCTTGTAAACAAGGTTTGGTCAATCAGATGTCCCAATGTTTGTTACTTATTCAAGTTTCGGTGGCATATTAATATCGTAGTTTCTATTATAGTGAGCGTATTGCTCTGGTGGCAGACGCTGTTTCTTTTATTTCTAATTACCACTGATTTATGTTAAATATTTATCGATAGGTACTTTAATTTTAGACAATATTTACGATCTACATCTCTAGCACCAAAGTAAAAAAATCTTTGTTACTTCCCGAAATTGGGAAAGTTTCATAATGCTACAATATTTTTAACCAATTCGCTTTTGAATGAAGGAGTGGTTTTTAAGAAATAAGGTTTAGGTTTTTCTACAGCTTCTGTTCTCTCATTGTAAACGTAATTGTGTTCATGTCATACAGCCAAGCTCTGTCCGTCCTTACCATCAAGGCGCTATTTGTCGCCAACATTGCTCGTAGTAAATAACTTGGAATCACTACTGTTCGCTCGTTAGTAGTTACAAGAGCGACTCCATTGAAAATTCTGTCAGGGGAAGTTAACACTGCTCTGTGTTGAAGTAAATAGTACATATCCATGACTCGCTTATAAAAATAAGTAATTAGTGTAAACGGAAGCCTCATTAGTTTCACTCTACTTGTTAACTATATTATTAACATACCCAAATTTAAAAACACTTATGAGGCTTTTGTATGCGTTAATTATTTTTATGATTTTTACCCTAAGTATGTTCATTTGTGTGCTTCTTACTCGAAAATCAATACTTACGGTTTGCAATATTACTGTTTCGTTACGATTCGGCGTTTTATTTGGCATAGCTAATGTTGTCATGATAAGTAAAGATACCTAGTTCCCACATTTTTCGACTGGAGCATAAATTTCAGGGTTTGGAAAATTAAAGAAGTTGGTTTCTTTTGTTTGTGACTCAGCGAGTTACTCTTATCAACAATTTTCTCCTAAAATTTCACCTTCAGTATTACGTAGCACGTTTATTGTGTTGTAGGATGGTGATAAAAGAAATATATCGGTCCTCTAATACATTTTTTAGTGTTATTACGTTCGACGATTACGGAAAATTCTATTATACCTACTAACATTATGGGGTGGATTGATTTTGATCTTTAGTACAAAATCCGCAGATAAGTAAAGTGAAATGTAACAAGATTGATGATTGTTAAATACATATTATCGTCAAACTTCATGAGATGGTAGGCAAGATAGGGTAGGTGGCTTACTCATGACTGAATAGAATGGTCATAGCAAATTTGTTACCCAGCAGTAAAATAATTATCGCATAACAATATTATTATTCTAAGAGCAAATAATGAAATGTTTTATTGTTATACGTGTTACTAAATATTTTCCGACACATTGTAAATGTAAGGCATAAAACAGAAAATACCTACGTTCTCTTTGCCGCTGAATAAGACGAATAAACGTTTTAGAATCGGATTCGTTAAAATGAAAGAGCAATTTATAAATTCCGTTTTGCAGTATTTCAGAGTAGGGATTTTTTCCTGCTGCATTATGCATTAAAAACGACTTTTTTAACTAGTTATGTTAGGTCCTGTGGTTGTCGAACCAAATTCGTATGCAGCACGAGCTAGCAGGTTCAGGCGGGCAGATTTTACGCACATCAATATGATATTTTATTGTCATATGTACAGGTATGTGTAGGTATTGTATATGCTCTATTCTTTAACATAATTTTCTAAGACCGAAACCTGGAAGTATATTATGTCTGATTAAGTAAAATATAATTATAATAATATATAAATTCAAATTTGTCAAGGCAATTATAATAATATAACTCGGTTGTTAAAAAACCACACCCTGGCTATGAAAGTAATTACGTTGATCTGAACAAGCGGTCAAATTGCCGGCACCCATACAGTGCAGGCATACGGTCACCCCTAATTGAAATTACAGCTTGTCGTAATAAGTAGCAACATAATACGAGGATAGGCGTTTTCGTTATCATAAGGAGTTTTCAGAATGACGATAATATGAACGCTACTTTTTTGCATGTATCAATATTAATTAACATTACTTATCTTCGCAGATTTGAAATTTTGTAGACGATATTCTAGGTTCTGTTGAGGACTTATTTTTGGGTATCGAACCCCCCACACACAGGGAACTTATTCAGTCCTTCAAGCTCATAGGAACTTCTTCAGTTAGACCATTTCATCGAATTAACATACAATTTAAAATCAAATAAGTATGTTTTTATTGTATTAGCAGCAATACAATAAAAATCAATGCTAGAAAATAAATTAGAGCAGTCTTTTTTTTTTTGCTTTTTCCGCGGCACTGCCACGTATTCCTTGTAAGATAATAAAAGTTAAACTTTCTGACTCTCATTATGTCTCTTAAATAGCCTTTAACAAAATTTCTAGTTGTATTGATACCAAAAAAACAACACAAAGAATAGAGAGAGATTAGAGACACAAAAAACACACTTTCGTATATCTCAATTTGTTTGTCTAAAACTGTTGACATTTAAATATGTGAATACTTTTCTACTGTACATTTCAGTACGATGCCAACAATTGACTGGTAAACTTTGCTAGATAGTTGAATTTTTCAGTAATCTCTATTAATGATTATTTTTAGAGATGAGCCGACTATGAGTTTGGCCGACTAGGCCGACAGAAATGTTCGTCGGACGGTTCGTTTGCAGGTACCTATTGTTTTCGTAGGGGCAGAGATTTTTTAATAAAAATAAATCCTAATTTAGTAAATGTATATATCGTGTGGTATCCGGCTTAGAATTGACCACCCCCTTTCCTCCCGTGGGTGTCGTAAGAGGCGACTAAGGGAAAATCCAGAAGATGGGCAGCAGCGTCTTCTGTAACTTGACCACCAACACTGCGATCCCCAAGCCGCTTGCCAAGCGTGGGGATTATGGCACCCACCCCCCTTCTAAGGGGGAGGCCTTGTTCAACAGTGGACATCTTCCGGCTGATGATGATGATGATGAAATTATATACAGCTCTGACAACTTATTATTATAGAGAAAGTATATAAAATAAATTAAATAATGGGCCGACTAGTCAGCGCTCTTTGCCTTGTATCTCTAATTATTTTGTTTGATCTATGATTCTGATTGTATTAACTACCTATATAATATTAATAAGTAATGATTAAGTTATAAAACTTTACTGTTTGTTCATGTATGTTATTTTAGATTTTATATTCATACTAAACTACCATAAAACCTTAAAAAAAGCAAAGGCCTCTTGAAAAAACAAGAGCTTAATATGGTAAATTGCCCCTATTGTGTCGAATGTCATCATATTGCACGTCAAACTGCCGCGCCCACACTTTCATAATTAATCTCAAATGACAGCAGAATGTCCCTACTAGTTGTTGTATCTATGTAGGTTCAAGATCACAATCATTAGCCGTACGCATAGTTTCATGGTTGTACAGTGTGCACCAAAATAGTTCGCTTTAATACAGTGCGTGTTTGATATCACATTGCCTGCGCTGCGCTTTTGGTGGCAGTGAGCATTCTACCTACCTACAAATTAGTATAAGTCCTGCTGTACAATCAGTTTTAAGATTCGATACGCACAGTTAAACAGCGTTTTAAATATCCTGACAATTACTCAAAAAATTGTGGGTCTGTACATAACTAAAATCCATGCTAGGTACCCTCAATAAGAGAGAAAAATAAGATAAGAAGAACAATAAGAATTTAAAAAATAATTAGGTTTAGTCGATAGAGTAAAATTAGCTCGTTTGACAATTTGACACTATTAGAAAAACTACCAAAACCTCGACTACTGTAGTATCTACGTTCTGTTTTGAATTCTGCTAGGTATTATTCGGTTTCGCACAGAAATACAAATAAAACTTAATATTTTTTTGCAACTATTTTTTATTAATTTCAATAAGTATATGATAAATTTGTAAACAATAAAGCTGATTACTGCAATTCAAAACTATATTACAACTTTAATTTGCATAGCGTGATTCACACGCAAGAAATCGTGATATAAATATCTTATTCAAATTGTTGTGCAAAATTTGTAAACAAACTGCAATCACTACTGTGATAAGAAAAACTGTTGTTTTTATTTCTTATCACCAGCGAAGAATGTCCTTGATGGCAACCGTGGGACAACAACACCAACAACCGTGGGAAGCGTAGGCAATCATTAAATAGTCACCACGAGGAATATTACATGCCGTACCAGCTCATTAGGAGGTTAAAAAAGATAACACATAATAACAAAAAATCTATTTCATATTCTGCCGATGGAATATAGATGGGCATTATTTGTTAAAAAACTAATCATTAATTCTAAAAGTCTTGATAAACCATTATCATTAAACATTAAGAAATAAATAAATATAACTGGTATCACATTTCCCTCACATTGCTATAATACGCATACACGATACACCCATCGATCTAAAAGTAAATGACATTGTGTAATAGATAAATTTGATTATTCAGTCTTTTCGGGGTTGATTATAGCAGCTAATTTCTTGTCCTCTTGGTGTACTTCATGGTCGTCCCAGCCCCAAACAGCGTGGCTCCCGTCGCCGGTTCTCTTCACGCGTTGCTGGATGACATCAGTAGACACCGTCTTGAGATCGTATGCCCATCCAATTTTGGCCATGGTATCAATGAATAGCTTAGTGAAGTTTAAGGAATAATCGCCGAGTTCTGCGGTTTTGTAGTCCCAGGGGAAAGTGTGATGATAATTGTGGAAACCTTCTCCAAGTACGACGAGCGAAACAGGTCTGGTCTCCACGGGGTTGATGTTCTTGTCATAAGGCTTGCTGCCCCACAGGTGGGCGGCGGAGTTCACCAGCCAGGTCACGTTCAGCACATACACGTAGCGGAATATGGAGCACACGTAGAACGCGTTCCATACGGATTCACCCCACAAAGTAGGAATGTAGCAGGGTAGGATGAAACAGATCAGAGGCATCAGTGTCAAGTAGTACCTGCGAATGAAAGATGGACGTTAGATGGTCAATGGTCTCAGCCATCTAGAATCGAATAAAAATAAACTTGTAAAGTTAATATTTAAGACATGAATTTTTATTAATGTTATTTTTAATGTATGCACACTTTTACTAAGCATTTATATAACCTGTTTATTACCACCGGTCATAATTAATGTTTTATAATTTAAACTTACTTTTTCTGGAAGCGAAGAATGGGATCGCTCTTTAGGTCGCTGAGGTCGATGGTGAGTCCTTTGGCCTTAATTTGCGGGTGTTTCCTGACCAGCAGCCAACCGACGTGGGAGAAGAAGAATCCTCGCGTCGCGTTATGGGGATCAGCATCAGTTTCAGAGTACTTGTGATGCATGCGGTGGTCTCTGGCCCAGTCAACTACAGCATCCTGAAGCAAAGTGCACGTTTTAAGACAAAACCCTAGTAAAGATCAAGATTCTTGAAATAGTTTGCATATACACGATACGGGAGCAGTCATTTATGAGGGTCCGACATTTTGAACAAAATTACAAAACCTTTAAATCCTATGTCTAAGTTACAAAGTTTAGTGGAACACCATGACAGACAACATTTAAATCTTTGTTTGAACAATTATAATGTACCTACTAGCTTCCACCCACCCGCGACTTCGTCCGCGTAATTATGGTCTTCTCCGGGTAATATATAGCCTGTGTCCTTTTTGGGGGCTCAAGCTTACTCCGAAGGTACCATTCATCGCAATCAGGGGAACATTACGGCAATGTATAAGATACGAACAAACAACCATAGATAGCTACCACCTATATTATTCCAACGGGATACAAACGTAGACTGTAGTAGTACCTAAGTATCCAACCTATTGCATTATGTTAAGCTGCACAACTAACCCACACAATATTATCGGTCGTTACTCGCCACGTGTTATCACAATATTCAATGTCATTGTTTATCGAGTTTAAATCCTACAATCAGATAAGTATATTCTTTCGTTAGACCCAAATGGTCAAGAAAAGTTACCATTATTTTTTTAATATTCTTTCTAAACTTGACTTGTGGTATCACTTTATAGGTCAGGCAAAGAGGGTCCGAAATTTAACTTGGTTGGCTTCGTTACAAATAATTCAATATACAAAATGTTTATAAAATATAATATATTTTATAAACATTGTACCCTGACCTGATCATGAACGTCTGTTATATCAGCGATATAAATGAACCAAGTCACTCAATCAGTTAACTGGTCACCCAATCAGTTAACCCTTTAGGGTACCTAAGTATACTAAACTTCTGATCAATCTACTTACATACTTTCTATATATAAGGTATATATTAAGTAAAATACTGTAGCAGATAAAACATTGTTTACTGAAGAAAGTCCCGAGATTGATCACATTATATATTAGTGATAAGTTAATTACGGGTTAAAAGATTATTGGCGATAATAGTGTTAAAAGGTGATATTGATAACAGCGATTCTCACGCGTGGTTCGCACATGCTTGCTTTGATTGATAACTCATATTCACGTGTTGCCGGTATGTTATGATTCCTATTGGAAATTAGCAGAAAGTTCCATGAGTCCTTACAATGTCATTAGATAGTGTCGTTTGTTTATCTTATGTTGCAATGTATGTACGTAGATATTAGAACAGACACTCCGGCCAACCTTCTCTAGTGTTGTGAACTCTGAGTCATGCTACGTTGAAAGAAATGGCAAGAAAGCAATGATTATTTTCAGGTTTACTTCAATTATAGATATCATCTTAGTCAAATCGAATCGAAAGCATCTTAATCACATCATCTTTTAAAAAGAAGGTGCTTAGACGCCCCCGTGTACAGAAAATACTTACATGTTGGTGATTGGAACCGATAAAGGCTAGAAGCTAAGTTCTATACTAGATTTTAAATCACCTTGACGACCTGATTGGCGTAGTGGCTAAGCGATTAGACTGCTGCGCTAAGGGTTGCGGGTTCGATTCCCGCACGGGGCAAAAAATTGTGCGATTCACATTTGTTTGTCCCGAGTCTGGGTGTTTGTGTATGTGATATTTCATGTTTGTGAAACGCACCCACGATACAGGAGAAATTCTTAGTGTGGGGCGACGTTTTTAAAAAAAAAAAAAAAATAGAATTACAACGCACATTTTTTGTCTGAGTAATTCAATAGGGCTAATTGTAAAATATTATTTATATTAATATTGTATATGTTAGATATGTGTGGGTATTGTGTATTACAATACCCACACATATCTAACATATACAATACATATTAATTAATCTTTGAGATACTTATTGATTTAGCAAATAAATCAGAATGCGAGCATTTTACAATTAGCCCTATTGAAAGGAATAGATTATAAACTTGGCTATACAACGTAAGCAGCGTCTAAACAGGATCACAGCGTCAGATGTTTCGTCAGGCCATGTATATTGTATGGGATCTACTTATAAGTCTTGAGGTTTCAGAACGTTACAATATGAAATGTTTAAGGTGCATGGGACTTACTTGGAAGGCTAAGGTGTTGAAGATAGTGAGCAGGATTCTTAGTGGTAAGCGCGCTTTGTAAGACTTGTGTGCCCATAGCCTGTGTGCGCCGGCTGTGATGCCCAGGCCCGAACATAAGTACAAAAACACCGCTGAAAGTAAACCAAACAAAGTTAATTAAAGTTACACAAAAACTAAGTTTATTTTAATTTAATTTAAGGTATATTTGGTATATCTTTCTGTCTGTATTTTTAACCCCCGACGCAAAAACGACGGGGTGTTATAATTAAAGACTAGGTAAAGGTGTTAGTGTTGGATGCACATTTAGTCAAAGATGGTTAAGAAAATAACCTTTACAGATTGTTTCTGTAATTTTTACTGTTTAAGGTTATCTATCTGTATCTAATTTAACTGTAATGCGTCTAGTCGTCTGTCGCGCTCCGCGCCACATAGCTTAAATCCCGTATTTTTTACGAAACTTAGTAGGTATAAGTACAACCTTATTTATCTTAATAATATATTTAAAATTGGTAAATTTATTCAATTTAAAATGTTTAAACTAGACCTTGCGTGTACCACTGGATTCTATTATTTTTAATGAAACAAAAAACCTCCGTCATGGTGGCAAAACTGGCATAGATACCTAACGCTAAAATATTCTTCTTACAAAAAAATCACGACGCCTCGTGATTAAAGACAAATGTGGTCATTTATTATAATATGTTAAAATTACTGCAAAGTGTCCTATTATACAAGAGACGTAACTTCCTAGTACATTTCTAGCTTTTCCTAAACAATCTAGCTGTACAAAGGTAGAGTACAGGACATATACCTACCTATTTTATCTATTATTTAATTAACAATCCAATAACGCTTTGCGAAAAATATTTACGCTTAGGTATTAAATTATATCTAAATTGTCATGTGCGCATGTCATTACCCTAGTGCGCAAGTCAGTGTACGTAAATGCAAATTGTCTATATTGTGGGAACCTTTAAACTCAATGTTGTTGTATGTTAAATCAATGTTTGTAACATTTATCTCACTACAAATTATTTAAATACTTAGCATTAGGTAAGAAAATAATTTTAAATTAAATTCGTAAGGATTTTAAACTCTGCAGTGATCAATCAGTCTTTCATTTACTATACGGTTTTAATTTACTTCTGATCTATTTAAAGGTTAGACTGTTCTGCATAGTAAGAATGTTAGGGTCAGTTCTATTATTTACAGTAAACAAACACGATATTAGTATAAACAATATTTCTCATGCGGAACATTAATAATATCTGTATTTTTATTTGAAGTAGAATCCTACACTTGTGAATAAATAGTTAATCAAACAACGAAATGATTTAGACTGGTAATTTAAAATGCAATGAACAAATAAAATAATAATATCCACTTACCGAAAATATCTGTTAGCCACATTGCTTTTGTAAGGAATAGGTATGCTCCGTATATTCCTCCTATGTGCAACGACAACATGAGAATTACATTTCTCCATACTATCTTCCACTCCCTTTTCTCGGCCGATGGTGGTACAATGACTGGGGCGTCTGTGTCCTGGTTCACAACGTCTGTTTCATACAGGACCCATGACCCACCAGTCTGCCCTTGAGGAGGCATAGTATCTGTAAAATTATAAATCATAATTCAATGATTTATGTTTGTATAAACTGTTGACTTCAGTATAATATTATATTAATTTTTCCTTCTGTTTATTTCCTTAAAATAAAATTTGTTACAAATTTCCTTATTGTAATAAGATTGAGAGAATATAGAGGTCTCACTTTGCATATTGATTCAATTATTCGATAGTGGTAATTAACGGACACCAAGTCGACCACTCTTTACACGACACACTTCACACAGCAAAAATCAATGTATGTTGTTATTTCTACAGTCATAGATTTAAATCTTTATATGCATGTGCGTCATGTTTTCCAATCAGACTGTATTAAAATGTTATCTATTCAAACGATATGAATAGGTTTAATCCACATACTTAGATTTGATTTAAGTAGATCTGAGACGGAAAACAATATTGCTAACAGAATTCGGGCATTCCTGGAATTTTTCCACTTTTACAATGTCTTTGTAAAGTTTAAGTCGAATATACAGGATAGAAAGTTTAAAATTTAAATCCACCGAGATTCAATTCAGAGCTCTAAGATTCCAAGCAAGATATAAGCGTGCCAATTTTTCAGGTTTCTATAAAATGCGGTATTCAGGTTTTTGTTCCTATTTCCGGGCTAACTTATGAACCGTGCAACTTAAAACGTAATTAATTATGGTTTTCAAGAGACTATTAGATAATAATTTATCTATACAGAAAATAACACTTGGCCTCTGTATAAATTGACTTACGAAATCGGATCGGATGGGATAAAACTACATTTTATAAAGTAATCTATCATTATTAGGTAAAAGCTCTGATAGCCGAGTGGTATGACCGTTGGACTGTCAAGTCAAAGGTTGCAAGTTCAAACCCTGGCACACATCAATGTCTTTTCGAATTCATATGCATACTTTAAATTAGTTATCAGTTGCTTAAAACGGTGATGGAAAACATCGTAGGAAACCGGCACACCTCAGCGATTTTTCAACGGTGTTTAAAGCCATGTCAGAGGCGGTTTAAACTCTGACACCAGGTTGTTCATCAAACATACGATAAAAGAAGATTAGGTTATTATTTCCACGTGTAAAGTATTTTAGAAGAAAATAATAAATATCTACTAGACTACAAAATTTTCATAGTTTTAATCAATTTGATAGAAGAAAGTTAAATCTACTGAAAAATGTATTGACAATACATTTTCCAGTAGATTATAAACATTCTTGGCTAGATTAGTAATTATCTTAGATAGATTATTTATATTATCTTAATAAGTATGTTTGCAATCTTTAATATGAAAGAAAGTAACAAAAAGCCGTTTAGTTACCTTGTACTGTACGAACTGCATTCATTAAAATAAAAGTGATTTTGAATATTTGGTGCACTACTATAATAATATTAAATGGCTCCCCCAGCGTCAGTTGCATTTTATTTGAACAGGTTCTACTGAACGTTTAACCGCTTCAAGGTCAGACTCAGGGATTTTTAAAATACAATAACCATTTCAGAAATTTCCGGTAGGTAGGTATAAATAGCGATGTTAACCACCATAAGTAATGAAAACAATGAACGTTAGGTACCAATTTATGTAAAAATTGTTTTTGATTGATATCTGACGCGGAAGAGGGAGATATTAAATCATAGAGTATTAATTGTTGCTTTTTATATTTAATGTGTGTTTTTGTATGCTTATTGTGTTGGATCCCAGTAATCCGAATAAATAATTAATTGTTATTATTATTATTCATTAATACAATACGAGCACCAATTGGAATCTACCAAGGAAGTCTGGCGAAGTTTTGGTGCGTAAGGCATACTTGAATAATCCTCCGGAGAATACAGGAATTATATCTTTTAAAATACAATATGTGACAAAAATAGACAAAGACGTATTGAGTGTATCTGTAGAATATTATTAGCTATTACTTCAGGACGATGCAGTTAGTCAATACACACATTTGAAAAGCCACCGAGTATACTTGACCGAAAGGAGCTGAGAGCTTCGAATACCTTATATGCTTGCATAGCGGTTTATACTGAGCTATGATAGGTACTTTTTAAATATTATGGTCACCTGGGTAACAAATAACAAACAGAATTGATTGATCCTTCCTTACATCACTGAAATTGCTTACTTGAGTAGCAATAACAGCCACTGCTCGATGTTTAACTATGTATTTGTCCCATTTTTTTATTTATTACGTCAGTAAATTATAAAACACAAATTATGCTAATATTTTATTTACGTATCAAGTAAGTCCATCTGGGTAGGTGCAACGGTTTTAAACTCAGTTTCTCGTAGCAGCACAAGAAGGCTACTGAGTAGTTCACTATATTAGTTTGATACTAGCCGGGCTCGTAACAAGAATTTTTAATGTAATCTTGATTTTATTCGCTCTCCATTTTAAAAGCTTAGGTATACCACTTTGTACCTTGATATCAAAGTGTTTTTATGTAGATATCTACGCCGTTGGTTAATGACACTCTGTTATGACTGTGGCATTTTTTTTCGTGCTGGACAGGGTAAGAACTACGTAAAAGAGTAAGTAAGTAACAAAGACAAAACAAAAAAATATGGTCACACTATTCATGACATTTGAACACTAAACATTGATCTACTTTGATAGAAATTAGATGAATGACTGACATGTGACTGACTTGATTGCTGCTTGACCTAAGTATTATCATTTCTGACGATTCTGCCTTCTTTATCGGTTTTCAGAAAAAGGTTGTTTTTAGTTGCTGTCAAACGTCGAAGTCGAACAAAAAACTATGATAGACTCGGCCTTCAAAATGATATTAGCAAGCTCTACGAATGCGTAGGTACGATTTGTATCTATTATCTTCTTACTATTCATCATATTTAACTTGACATTTAAACAAAATGCAAATACACACGAATTTCGTTTCTTTCTTCTGATATACTTCATAAATAAAGCTAACAAAAAACAGTATACGTAAACTGTTTTTTGTTAGCTAGTTATCTAAGTTCTGAACGATAGTCCAGATTCGACGTGCAATTCAGTGCAGTTAGAGCTAAGTCTACTTCAATAAACTTAAATCTGAACTCTCTCTCTATCTTAAGATTGCACCTACTCTGGACTATTGATGGTAATAGCGATAAAATTTAAATGTAAAGTTTTGAGACCGATTTCGCGATGTAAGTGCTATCAACCAAAAATAATACGAATAATAAACCTTGAATTACTTATTGTCTCATCTTATTTAAATACGGTAACTAGGGGCTATCCCAATATGTCACCCAGTGAAGTGTCGTTTGTGATAACCTTACGAAGTGATAGGTACTGTTAGCAGTCGAGACCGCGTGGCCGGCAACGACTTCTAAAGGTACCTACCAAACTTTTTTTTATTAATTCTGTATTTAAATTAAAGGAGTTCAGTCACTGAGTGACTATGTCATCCCCGGAACAACAAATCACAAAAATAACTTAGGCTATGATCTTTCATTCGCATATAGAACAATTGGGTGAGGTGGTTTCGCCCATTAGATGGATAAATTTATTCGATAGAATATGGCCAGAGCGCGTCCTCAATACGTCTACAATGTGTCTCCTGTCCACTCCCCTAACATCAAACCAGAGGTCACGTAGAGGCTCACTTTGTATGGTTTTATACCTACCAAAGTTAGCGTGATTAATTAATAGATATGGAATGGCATAGGTATTAATTTGGCTAAAATAATTTTAGTAAAATTAGACACACATATAACAATGCTGCTGGTCTTCCACACACAACTGATCCAGGTAACAAGGCTGTGGTTACAGTTATGATATGATGAGAAAAACGTAGTGATGACGTCACGTGCGCGTGTGGCTCACGCGGTAAGCGCGGTTAAGCTATATACCCGACATCCAATCACGCATGTGAGCCATCCTATATAAAGTATATACGTAACGTGGTGGTTCAGGAAAATTTCATACCTACATAAGCTCCATTCAAAATAACTGACAACATTTTAAGGGGTCAGTCGGTATCGGAATGCAAGTTACAAGAGCAAGTAGAGATATCTGATTAAAAAGTGTACCTTGATCACAGATTGTAGCCGTGCATTTTATTACCATCATCAGTAAATAGCAAGAATATTTCAGCAATTTAAGATATGAAAAGAAAAACATTAGGCATGACAATGTGAGTGATGTGCGTGAAAATTGAGCGTGGTATGCAATCTAGAATTGTTGTAATGGCCTGGTAGATTATTTTTAACATTTTAGTTTGTTGTGGCACTGCCTATACATATCAAAAACAAAATGAATATTACATGACGAAATATCGAAAACCACTTCACGTAAAAAGATGAAATTTGGCAGGGAGGTAGTTTATAGTTAGAAGACGACTGCTAAGAACAGATTTTCCGACAGGGCCGGATTAAGGAGGTCTAAGCAGTCTCGCAAGCTTAGAGTTTATAATAAGATATATTTTTTCGACAGGGCTGAACTAAGGGCTGTCACTAGTTTATATGAAGCCCTAGGCTTTTTGTACTTGTACTTGAAAATTTGAAAAGAGATAGAATATAATGTAGTTAGACAGATGTATCAGATAAGAACAGATTTACGACAGGGTCGGTTTAAGGGAATATAATTGCTTCTGAAACATCTAATTTAGGTTTATATCGGGAAAATTATAAACAACATTTTAAACGTCTTTAAAAAGTGTTATTAGTCATTTATTGAAATATACTGACTAACAATTTAAATTAACGCGAGCAAAGCCGCGGACAAAAGCTAGTTGAAAACACAAACGTTGTTTAGCTGCTTGTATTATTTTGCCTTAATAACAAAAACATAATTATTTATTTTCAAATGCACGTCACTTAGGTCAAAGATTGCGGTTGGTTTGATTTAATCTATATCTAGGTATATATATGTTACTGTAAAAGCCCGTATATTGGTAAATCCTGGGTGTTACTAGTAAATCTGCAGATTTACCAACCTCAGTTGGTAAATGTTAGGATTTTTATAATCTATGATGAATTATCGGACTTTTACCATCAGAATTTGGTAAATGCTAGGTTTTACTAAAGGTCGGTAAATTTTAGTATTTTTTCTTTTCTGGCAGTCGCCGGCCACTACCGCAATTCACTCGCTGCACTTACGGCTCGTGCGTTGCAGTGGTCCGTATTCTAACCTAACCGAATTTTAACTATAAATAGTTAGTGCAAAAAATATTAAATATAACATTACGCCTGTATTCTCCGAAGGCGTAGACAGGAGTTTATAGTAAACCCATATTTTGCCAGTTATGTTATGGGTTTCAATGTAGTAGGGCCAACCTATTGCTATCAATCGGGTAAATTCAATGGCAAAACTATTTTTTTTTACTTTGCGTGACCAAAATAGAATAATATTAAAACGCTTACAGCGTGCTATATATCCGTTGCTCAAAAATTAACTAAATTGTACATTGGATAGGCTGATCAATAATCATAATCACTGTATTTTTTATAAACATTTTTTATCAATCAGGACTTTATAAATCTGTAATGAGCAAGACTAGACAATTTTTTCAACATGTTCCATCTCTCTAAGGTAAAACCTAAACTATACCAAGAGAATGCTGGTAAAAGTTCCAAATCAATGATAATCGCAGAACAAATCGGACTTCTACCAATGTAGGTTGGTAAATCTTAGGATTTACTGGTAGATCCTAGGATTTACCACAGTTTGTACTTTTCAGTAACATATACCTATATGATAGAGTTAGGTAAGATTTATTGGTTTAGTTGTACATAATATATAATGAGAAAACCTCGAAACAATCCATCCGATTTCCAAAATTCTATAACCAATATTTAGAATGAACTTTCAGAGTAGACATAGAAATCACTAAAAAATCCACGCCGTCGATGTCGCGCGCAGATTTTAGTGTATAAATAACAAACATGTACTATATCACTAATAAAAACTATTCTATTTATATGAATAAATTAATTAAACCGTAAGCATTGTCTTGGTTAACCAATAAATATTTAAATTCAACTAAGTCATTTGCTTTTCAATTAGAAAGTACTACCTGAATTAATTAAACAGTCTATTATTTACTGAAAATTGGTGTTCTATTTAGTTCAACTGTTACGGAGCGACACAACATTTTCTGCTACGTAAAACAATTCGGTTATGCTACGAGAATAAAATTGAAGAATATTTCTTTAAACCTTTCTTTAGCAAATTATTAAATTCAGAAAACCGTTAAATTAAAAGGTATGCTTCAAGAAATTTATGTTACGACCTACATACGGGTCAGAGTCACGTCCAGCCTGTCTCGATGTGCCCTATATTCAACAATAAAAATGACTCTTGGTAAAAACAAATAAAGAATTGGGAAAATACATTGCTGATTCAGTTATAAAGCAGTTCATGTTTTGATCACAGGACCGTATTAAGTATCATAAATTATTGAACCATTACGGTTTATTATACCTACAGATAGTGAACTCTAGAAGACAAAATCAGTTATCACTCGTCTTGACACGGAGTGGACTGAATAAGCGTTATAAAACGATATGAGCGTTTGTGCCTGGGATGGTGACGTATTGATAATGAGCTGATGAAAGGATTAACCTAATGAAAAATCCAGCTGATGCTAGGGTCGTTTCCCAGGTCGCATATAATAAAAAAAATGTTTAGCTAAGCGATGCCGGTGCACGCGTCATGCTCGTGAACGGATGTCGGCCGTCGCCACTAGACAGTCCGTAACTACCTCGGCCTTTATATCGACTTCTACACAAGTCGCCACGACAACGTACTAACCAATTTTAAAAGGGACACGAATCACGATGACTTTTTTTACTCGTTTATTATGGAAACCAGTCACCTGTATTTTGTTGATAAATGATTTGTTTAATGAATGTTTTATAATATAATAATATTATAAAGCCGAAAGTTTGTGAGCTCTTCACGCTCAAATGGCTGAACCAATTTTGAAAAGATTTGGTATGGAGGTAGCTGAAACCCTGGATTAACACATACTTTTTATCCCGAAAAAATGTAGAGGGTAACACCGCGGGGCGCAGCAAGTATAATATAATTATAAAAATAATATAATTTAGTCTGCTAGCCATATTAACCCCCGGCAGCCCCAAGGACTCTGTTGGTCGTAAGCACTAGGTAACTGGTTCGATTCCCGCTAGGGATTTTAATAGTAAAAGGTATGTTAGTGACGGTAGTTAAGTCAAAATTATTATTGTTAAATATTTTTAGAACTGTAACTTATATCGCAAGCATTCCGTATTTTTCTAGGAGTTAAATTGGCTGTGACATCAATGGACTCGTTTTATGCGACAAGGGAAACATAATATTTTGGTCAAAAAATACAGACCGATACTATAGTTTTCCATACCTATTCACAGTACGCATAAGTCTAGCGCAATTGTATGTTTATTTGACCGCGGTGACGGGTGCGCGGGAGTGGCGTGATCCCTGTATGATGCGATCACAATCGAGCGACGATCACGAGACAGAGCTCGCTTTGTGTGCAATAAAAGATAGTTCGCGATCTCACGTTGACCGACAGACGAATCCATTATGTTAGCAACAAATGTTATCGGTCGACATTAATCTAACCGACTCCTTACTTGCCCCTTATTTATTCAATTGGTGTTCAATTAGACACCTTTTTGTTACAATTAGTAACTTTAAACATAGTTTTTGTATATAAAATAAAACACTGACGAATCGCATCCTAAACAAGAAACAAACTATATATTATATGAAGTGTTTTTATAATAACGCCACCATGTCGATCCCGCTACAGGACGAGAGCAAGAAACCAATCTAACTGCAGCGTGGTGCAAAACAGGGAGACGTTATTTTTCCGAAATTGTTCACAAATGCGTCGGAGGACGTTTTTAATCTCTTGGACTGGACCGGGTGACCGGGTCCGACATCAACTATCATCTATATAAAAAATGAACATGGACAAGACAAAGATCATGTCTAATTTTCATGTCGCACGCATACCGGTTGTCGTTGGCAACGATGCTACACTACGTCTACCTAGGACAAATTGTTCAGTTAGGCAGGTCCAATGTCGACAAAGAGATCGCCTGAAGAATCCAACTCGGATGGGCAGCGTCCAGGAAACTACGCGACATCTGCTCGTCCTAAATTCCGCAGTGTCTGAAGACGAACGTATATAACCAGTGTATGTTGTCAAAGATGACGTATGGATCCGAGACGTGGTCGCTCACGGTTGACTATTTGTAGAGGCTCAGAATCACTCAAAAAGCTATGGAGAGAGCTATGCTCAGAGTTTCTTTCCGCGACAGAATCCGGAATACGGGAATTCGCCAAAGAACTAAGGTCGCCGACATAGCAAAGAATAAGATGCAAGTTAAAATGGCAATGGACCGGACATATCGCTCGAAGAACTAATAACTGCTAGGGAAGAAAGATTTTTGAATGGCAACCATGAACCGGAAGACGCAGCGTTGGCAGGCCTCCCACTAGGTGGACCGACGATATCGTCAGAGTTGCGGGTCACCGGGGGTTGCAAATGGCAAGTTGCCGTTCATTGTGGTGTTCTAAGGGAGAAGTATTTATTCAACAGTGGACGTCTTCCGGCTGATGATGATGATGAATAATAAAATTATTGTTGTTAAGTCAAAGTCAGGATATTGACAATTGATATGACTTTAGAGTACAACGATTGACTATTACTTAATAAAAACTCTTATTATATCGAAATTATATGTCGCTCACACGGCAGGTATGGCAATTAAAAAGTAAATAGAATAGACAGTTCAGTGTCAGAAATTTATAAAAGCAATTAGAGTATAATTTAGGGACCAGTTTATTATTATTCAATATGCTTAATCACGTTAATGTACATACTATGTGCATAGTACATCTACATTTCGTTCGTTTCGCGCTTTGCGACCACTAGACCAAGCACGAACTGTTTGCGACGGTTAAACAATTATTATTTGATTAATATTTACAAAAACTGAATGCCTTCAAATCCCCTCTTTACACACGTGTGCATAAATTAAATGAAAAAAAAAAACCAGTCAAGGTGCGAGTTGGACCCGCGCGGCGCACCGATGGTTCCGTAAAAACTTTCAATTATATACATACCTACATACATACATATTCGCAAGTCACGCCTATTTCCCAGAGTTATATATTATATTTATTATATTAATTATCATAAATCGTTTTATCATAATCAATCATAATCATTTTTTTTTTATTTAAACAAAGAAATCACCCCACATTAGAAATTTCTCCTGTATCGTGGGTGCGTTTTACAAACATGAAATATCACATACACAAATACCCAGACTCGGGACAATCATTTGCGGATCGCACAATTTTTTGTCCCGTGCGGAAATCGAACCCACAACCCCTAGCGCAGCAGTCCAATCGCTTAGCCACTGCGACAATCAGGTCTTCGAATTATTTATTTTAATATTTTTCCAACGAAAAGATAAACCGGATTTATAGACAAACATAACTTTGCCGTTAGAAAACTGTTGCCCCCATACATTAATATAGGTAGCAGGCAGTTTACCAACTGGAAATAAGGTATTCTTATTTTTTATGTGATGTTACGACAAATTTACAGTTTTATGAATATTTTTCCTTTACTTGTGCTGTAAGACAATGCTTTTCACCAAATTTTACGGTTCTAGGTCAACGGGAGGTACCCTATAAGTCTTAACTGTTAAAATTGTGAAAATATTCAGCATAATCGTCCGTCTCTTGATTGCGTTGACTTAGAATTTTCCCTTTTTCGGACCGCAGATCCGAGTATCTAATATTAATTTTAACTTGATACCTTCACGCGTTCCTAGGAACAGGAGTTGATAGACCGTCAGACAGACAAACGGAGAATGAAGCTAGTGATCCAAATGGGCTCCGATTTTTCTTTTGACATACGGAACCATTAAAAAAAAAAGTACATTATTGTTTGGTTTGCCCATAATTAAATTTATTTTTAACCCCCGACGGAAAAAGTAAGTTTGACCGGTATGTGTGTCTGTCTGTCTGTCAGTGTGTCTGTCTGTGGCACCGTAGCTCTGAAACGGGTGAACCGATTTGGATGCGGTAATTTTTATTTTAAAAGGAAATTTTTCTTAGATATGTATTATCAAAATCGGTTCAGCCATTTACAAGATATAGGGGGTAAAAGTAAGCATAAACAATCGAATACTTTCTACCCTAAATTTTAAGTTTAAAAATTTTGAAATAAAATAAAATTTTAAAAACCCCCAACGCAAAAAAGTAAAGCGATCATTTAAAAAGTCAAAAATAACACCTATGTTTCATTGAGCCATCAAATCCGATCCGAGTAACACCTATTTAAGACAATGTCGCGGCGGGGTACCGATACGTGTTTAGAGCAAGAACTTACGAATTCAACACCTAGATTTACAAAACTTAATAGATAGTACGCGGTACCCCGCCTTATTTATATTAAAATTTAGAAGTTATAAATAAAATACCTAATGTACCTAGGTACCTTATATTATGTGACAGAACCTTTTTGGTTTCTTATTACAATTTCTTTCAACTTCAATGAAACACATATAGAGAAATATTAAATATTTTAAAATCATTTATTAGCTCCGAAGTTGGTATTGCTAAAATTTCGGTAATAGACAATAATGTAAAGAAAGCTTACCTTAGTCTGTTAGAGATGCTGACACGAAACTAGTAATCGCGGTGAATATCCACGAATTATCACAACTAGTTTTGTTTCTCGGAAGATATGATTGATTACAGACGCACCACAGAAGACTGGCAGCTAAATTTCCTGCCGACCGATTATATACAAATGCGACTTTGCTATGATACGCCGCGTTCGGGAAGACCGACGCGCGCGCACCGCTTTGACGTCACTTGAAGACTGAGGGTCAATTTCAGTCTCGTGTGGTTCAGCGTGTAGAGTAGTGATGCACAGATTGTGTTTTGGTGACCTTCGCATTGACCTCACCTAACCATGTTGTGAAATTGTCAGATATCAGTTTAGCAGTGCACAACAGTCATATAAACGAAGGGCAGACTAAGCTTTTTTTGACTATATTAATGAGATGTCATGTAGGTACAGTCAGTACTATTTTACAAAAGGCAAGTCAAAAAGTTAAATGTAATGTAATGTTCTCGAAGTTCTTTATGGATGTGTGTGAGTTTCTTTATTCTACTATAACTTCTGAATGTCGAAATCGATTTAAATGTATGGTGGCATTGGTCGACGTAAGATTTTTGCCATAGCAGTCGTATTTTTTAATCAATTCTAATACCAAAATGTTTAAATAATTACTTAAAAATACGTTTTTATATTATATTTTTTCTACGTACAACCTAAATCACGTACGTAATATTGTAATCGTAGGCTCATATGATTGCACTTAAAGCAGAAAGGTCTAGTTCTTTCTAAAATTGTTGGAAAGTATGTTCCACACGTTCCATAAAGAGGACAAGGAACGTAAGAATCCTGTAAGTTAATCCAGAATTAATGTGACGCAATAATTTAAAGTTCATCATCATCATTATTGATTCTTATTATCCAATCGTATCCAATATCTGTTAAAGTTAGACTCAAAAAATAACCTACTATAGTTTCTTGGTTTCGAAAATTCTGTTACGTTCCTTCTCGCCAGGGACAAAGAGAAATTTTTAAGGCTGATGTCTGACTTCAAGTGATTGGAAAGGAACAAGAAAAAGTCACACTCCTTCATGAAAATTTTC
The DNA here is from genome assembly GCA_905340225.1 of Abrostola tripartita. Classification (NCBI taxonomy): domain Eukaryota; kingdom Metazoa; phylum Arthropoda; class Insecta; order Lepidoptera; family Noctuidae; genus Abrostola; species Abrostola tripartita. Next base: position 9,871,422 of record HG996490.1, on the reverse strand, counting down.
TTCTGAAGGTAAATATTCTCTCTAGCGTTATCCGTGTAGCACTGATAGCCGAGTGGTATGACCGGTGGACTGCCAAGTCAAAGGTCGCAAGTTCAAACCCTGGCACCAATGTCTTTTCGAATTCATGTGCGTATTTTATATTAGTAATCAGTTTCTAATAACGGTAAAGGAAAACATCGAGAGATTTTTTTTTTCATAATCTTCTAATTCAAGTTTCATAAGTTTATGTAGTATGCCGTTATAAATAAGAATAGAACCTGCTTTGTTAACCCTCTCTGTAATGTAGGCAGAAAAGATAAACACTCAGCCCACGTCTATTGCAACTTCAAATACAACAAAAAAACCGGTCAAGGTGCGAGTTTGACACGCGCACCGAGGGTTCCGTACCATTGATATAGTTAGCGGTTAGTTTACCAACTGCGAATAAGTTATTCATATTTTTTATGGGTTGAAACTACAAATTTACAGTATTCTGATTTTTTTTCCTTTACTTGTGCTGTAAGACAATACTGCTTACCAAATTCCATGATTTTAGGTCAACGGAATAGGTGATGAGTGTGAAAAATAATAAAAATAATCAGCATAATTGCTCTTACTTTTGATTTCGTTGACTTAGAAGTTTCATTTTTTCACGGCTTCAAGGGACAGCAGACCCGAGTAATTGATATTTATTTCAACTTTATACCTTTACGCGTTCTTGAGAAAAAATGGTTGACAGACAGACAGACCGACAACGGAGTGATCCTAAAAGGGTTCCGTTTTGAGGTTCGGAACCCTAAAAACGCTACAATAATACGTTTTTATAATCAACAAAATTACATCGGTTTACGCATTACAGTAGCATTTTCGCTATCATCTTAAATCACAGCGTAATCAGCCAAGTCAATCTAATACATTTGTTTACCTTATGTACCTTGACTCTTTATTAAAGTTTGTTTATTGCTCACGTGGAGAGTAATGTTATTGTATCATATGTTGACCAGAACAAAGATCTATGTATAGATACTATGTTTCAATAAGATTTGACCTAAACTGAAACAATATTTATAAGTTTCTTTTACAAAATAATAAACACGGGCAAGCAAAACGAAGTCCTACACTTTTCAAATTGCAATAACTTTTTAAGTAAATAAAAAGAACTCGAAAAAAGGAATTTTGTAGCAAATTTTATCAGTTATTTTAGTTGACATCACAAAGCACATTAAGAGAATTAAGTTACTCGTGTCAACTAGATTAAAGCTTTTGCGTAATTAATGTATAAAGTAAGTAAGTAATACACATTTTATGCAGACTGAAATAAAATAGACTAGTTGGTAGTCTATTTTGTTTCAGTCTGCATAAATTATTTAGAATACTTAATAATAATAAAAAATACTTAATTTTTTTTTAATTAGAAGTTAGTGATTTAAAGTAAAAACTTCAAATCTATTAGTTTAAAAAAAAAAAATTAAATGTGTACTTACTTAATTTTGCAGGCCAATGTAGTATAAAATAATATTGTCTGATGATAAAAATAAAATTAAAATACGTATAACACATATGGTTAATAAATTGATTTGATTTAGTGCCTAGTGACTGTACGTATTTTAAAAACTTAAGGTAGATAAAAGTATTAAATGATTGGAAACATTTTATGCAGACTGAAATAAAATAGACTACAGTGTTGGTTTTAATCATACACAATTACGCAAAAGCTTTAATCTAGTTGACACGAGTAACTTAATTCTCTTAATGTGCTGTGATGTCAACTAAAATAACTCGAACATACTAATATGAAAAAAAAATACGTATCATCATTTTATTTTAATCAATTAAAATATTTGTTAAAGGTAGAAAATTATATGTGCCAGGAGAAAAATAAATTAAAAGAAATCTGTCTGGTATAAACCTGACAAATTTTAATTTCTGGTAAAACATAAATACATATACACATGAAACCGAATTAATATACTGAAGGAAAATAATGAAGCATATTGATTAAAATTAGCGTCAATTAATTAAAAGGGTTTATACTTTATTTATGTTTGTAGAGGAAAAAGAGTACGCTGTTGAGATAATTTAAATTGTTGTTTATGAAGTGAATTTACCCATCCGGTTTCCCCTCATGGACTTTGAAATATATGACTAAGAGACCATAGAGAGGATAAATAGGTGCGACATCCTCTTTGGGCATGCATTACATGTTTAGTTCTATAAGTCACCCATTTGTTTACTTGTTTTTTCTGACACATCACTGCTAGTTCTGAAGATTTAAAAACCTTGAAACTTTCTCCTACCAGCCTGAAAGCTCATCTGTCCGTACTGATTTATTTAGGTTACCGAGGTTGTTTTTAATATCATTGATAGATATTTTTTATGTATTTGACTAGTGGCAAAGTTCTGCCTTTAGGTACCTACATCTAGCCGTCGCGCGTCGTGGTGAAAATATGATCGACTAAATGTGCCCGAGACTCCGTCCGCGTGGAAATTCGGAAACAGCAAAAGTATTTTTAAATTGTTTTTAATATATTAGCATTAGCTAAGATTGAGCGAATTCGATTTAGTAGTTTTTACGCCATGCCGTACTATTTTATTACATGTATAGCTGTTGCCCGCGACTTCGTCCGCGTGTATTTCGGATAAAACACCAGTAGTAAATTGAACTTTTAACAGAAAAAAATACCTACCAGGCAGGCTTTTATAAGTAGGTTAAAAATCTTTAAACCACTTACTTAACTAAGAATACTTTCCGGTATTTAAAAAAAAACCGCAAATATTGAACGGTAATTACGGAAGTTACAGAAAGTCTATTGAAAATAATATATAACTGAAGAAGAGAACATAAATAAATCCGTTTTGTGCGTTTCTGAGTTCCTGTACATTGAAACTACTGTAGAAAAAAAAATACCAAGGATAAAAGACAACCGTGACGACCTGATTGGCGCAGTGGCTAAGAAATTGGTTGTGTGTTCGATTCCCGCAAAAAAAGTGTGATCCGTAGATGTTTGTCCCGAGGTGTTTGTGTAAGTGAAATTTCAACGCACGCACGATACAGGAGAAATTCCTAGTGTGCGGCGGCGTTTTAGAAACCTATACAATACAACCCATTTCTATTATTTTGGATATTTTGTCTGTGTGTCGGTTTATTCGTAATTAAGTTAAAATAGGGAATCATTGCAGTTGACTCTTATAAAAAATATTGTTATAAAACATACGACAACGACACGCTTGTATTCCGCGAAGGCGTAGGCAGAGGTGCACATATTGTACCTACTCCCACAATTCCGCTAGGTTTGGTGTAGATACCAATGTATCAGTATCTCAACATGCAAAATTTATAGAGAACTCGTGACCTAAGAGTAAGCGTCGTACGATTGTGTGTGCGTGTAAGAAGCAGCTAAGTATTCGTAAGATTAAAGGCTACTTTAAGACTGCGTGAGTCAATGGTAATGGTTGATGTTGATGGTCATGGCGAAGCATAAGGCTGTACACTCAGCCGAAATCGTTATACACAGGATAGAAAATCTATCTTGCTGCTAGAATGTCCGCCTCAATGATGTTACAGCTGAAGGATGCCTTTGAGCTAGAAGTCGTTAAATTACTTTGACAAAAATAAGTTCCGGAGAACCGTATGTGTTACTTGCTGCGAGAATTACAATTGTCTATGAGGTAATGAGCAAAATCTATATCTATACATATAATAAAATCGTAAACGACCCGTGTCTGTACATTCAATTTTAAAAAAGAAAATCCATTTATACCGCCGTACCCATACTGGCGCGGCGAGATTTGGAAGTTTTATTTCATCTATGTCTTATATACCGATTTCTTTTTTTTTTATAAAATAGATATTAAAGTGTACTTTTTGAATATTGAAGTTTGATAACGATATATCTATGTGAAATACAATATATTTATATATTTTATTAATACACTTGAAGAAGTGCCTAACGATTAAACACGTTATTGTGGCTAATTTATAAAAGATAGATATATACTATTGAGGACTTTTTTGTAGATCTTTTAGAGACCATCATTTTTGTAATACATACTTTTGGTGTATGATTGACGTATGCGAGGATAAGAGCTCGAAAGCGCATTTTCATCCGACTTGCTTCAAATTTATTGTTACTGCTCAGCTCCTATGTGTTTTAGCGTTATGTTATATAGCATATAATTGCATTTTTGGCATCAGTATCGATCACCAGTTATCCTCCAATAATAATTTTGAATATATATTCAATGTACAGAATTGACCTCTCTACAGTTTTATTATAAGTATAGATATAGATATAGGAATTTAGTATGTGTTTCTCTAAAACAGTGGTTCCCAACCAGTGGTCCGCGGACCACCAGTGGTCCTTCCCAGAATATGGTAAATATTATTTGTCTTTCTACTAAAACACGCATGTTGTATTTTACTATTAATTTTTTTTGTTATGCACGATACTATTGAGTTTTTGATTAAAGTTCATTTTTGGATAGATTCAGTTTTTTTTAATCGTAGGCCCTGCTAACAAAAAGAAACTAAGTGGTCCCTGGTCAATAAAAGGTTGGGAACCACTGCTCTAAAAGAACGTACAATAAATATATATACAGGTTACTCATATATTTTTTATAGATTGTTTTGAAGATTCCTGTAAGGAAATTTATAATTATATAAACAACACAAATCAAATCATTTACTCGCAAAATATGGGTTATAGATGGTACAGCAATAGGTATCTGGTATACGAGAGTTAATACTATAGAGTATAGACACATGGAATAATATTACCTACATTATAAATTATTATTATTTACTAGCTTTTGCCCGCGGCCTCTCTGCATTGATTTAGATTGTTGGTTAGTATTTAATATATATATGTATATATTACCTTTTGCCCGCGGCGTTGCACGCGTTAACCCCTATTCAAACCCCATAGACAGTTGAATTTAAAAAAAAAGAAGCCTATGTCCTTTCGCGGGTCTTAAACTTTCTACGTGCCAAATTTCATCAAAATCCGTCCAGCGGTTTAGTCGTGAAGGTGTAACAGACAGATAGACAGACAGACATAGTTACTTTCACATTTATAACATTAAGCATGGCTGGATTACTGTATCCGATAAAAATAATAATTTACAGCAATTTTAACAATTAGCACTCCTTAGTGTCTACAAATATTCTTGTAAACTATAAACTAAATCGAAAGTAAAATATTCTTTATATTTTTTTAAATTAAATATTATATTATCTAACTACTATACCTACTCTACTATCTCTGAAGTCACGTGTATGTTTTAACATGGTGCAAGTATCTTTCAGCACGTTTCTCATATTTTACGTGAATCATATTAATTGATAACCTTTAATCAATGTATTAAGTGCAACCAGATACTTGAAGACTGCTACAGATAAGCTTTGCCTCTATACGTGCGTGGTTTAACATTACAAGTCACTTGAATCACGTGTTATTACATAGCATTTATTTATTAGAAAATAAGACTGTTTACAGATGCTGCTATGAGAAAAAAATAAAAAAATAAAGCAAGTGATTAGGTACTATCTCGGATGTCTGAAGACAATAGTTAAATTGCTTTATGCAGTTGAACTATCGGCATCGTAAGACATTTACACAATACTTAAGTCTGTTAATATTATATTTATTTGTTTTGTTGTTCTACTCAATAATGTTATGAATAAAAATGTAATTTATTATTTACTATTTTAAATAAAGGAAAAAATAATTAAGTACCTAATTCGAAAACAGAAAATCAAGACAAATACAAAACTGGTCAAGGTAGAACATTTATGTCGTAGGTAATGTCTTGATCTCTGTCTGATATATTTTCCCGTTTCGCACTTTCTTGATCAGTTTCATTTTTCTGTACTTAGATTATAATTATTCGAACTTATTTTTGTATTTGGCTATTTACTTTGAACAAACTTCAATGTGATGACCGATTGCAATTTGTCTCATGATAAAAACATTCTTAATACGTCGTTTAATATAGGTACTTACTAAAGGATACAAGCGTTGGTAGGTATAATTCGTGCATACAAGTATAGAATATAAATCTATTACGGAAATTCATATATTTTTTTACATTATATTATATCCACATACTTACCTAATAATAGACAACTTGTAATTATTTTGTTCCTCATAAACAGTATGAATGCATATTCTCTTCGCATTTTCATGTCCGATCGTGATTTATTAATAGTGAACACATATTATGAAGTGTTGGGTAGAGGCGTGTTCATGCATTGATTTAAAGTGTTTCGAGTCTGCCAAACTGGCAATATCTCGTTGACACAAATTAGTATCTATATACTTGCCACAGCACTCACAACTTACATTATTTGTCTGTTTTTCATCATGGCGTGTAATAGTTCCATTTTTAACTGACCATGTACAAATACCACTTAAAGCAAGGTGAGATACATAATTAAAATTTGTAACATCATGTTATTTACAAAAGTTATTTAACTACTTATTTATATAGTGACACCGTGAATTATTGATTTTTATTACATAAGTTATTTTTTGATAAAACGTGCCTTTTGGCTTGGCCTCAATGCTACAAACTTACGTTAAATCTTTGATTATATGTGGTCCAACTTGCTGTGATGTAGATATAATAAATTTTTTTCTTACATAAAAATGCAAAAAAAAGGAAAGGACTATAAATTATTATCGTGCGAAAAGCGCAGGTTCGTAGGCTTTTTTTAAGTTTACCATCATCGATATAAAAATAACATCAGTTGCTAGAAATTGCTTTCATTGTGTGTGGTCAGGTTGACTTTTGTTCAAGGAAAATTATTGGATTCGACTCGACATGTTGTACAGTGCATAATAGAGATATGGTTTAACTATTGGGAAATTATTAATAAATAATTAGATTGTTCATAGGCGTATTGTACTTACTCTTTAAATGTAACTTTGGTTAGTTACCGAAAAAATTACGTACTCGTAGTAATATTAAAATTTCCTTAAAACCATTCCATTAATAACAATAAACTTATTGCAGTACCAGTATCTGTTTTATAAACAAGGCCTTCTAATTAATTTAAGAGAACCTAGTAACGGTGGCAGGACTCTGTGGAAATAATTTTAAACACGATTGTTACTATATTATACACTAGCGGACCCGGCAGACGTGTAGCGTGACGTGAGCTATCAATTGCGGAAGATGGCAGAATACCAAACTAATTAAATTAAAAATTAATTAAACGGATATGATATTTTTTTTCGTGAATTTTTTCCATATTTCGTCGAGTCTTTTGGTCATCCATACCAAAAAGCTTTAAAACGCCTTCAACGAGTGCGTCCTACCTGTTATGATATACTGAGCCGAGACGTGGTCACAAACGGTGTGACGCTCGCTGAGTGACCTTAAATTGGTGGATCAGCCATCTAGTTACTAGTCGGTCAATTTCTTTATTTATATTTCTGAGTAAAAAATAGTCATTGAAATAAAATTAACCATAATACATAACATTATATCATATCATTACGCCTTTATTTCCCGAAGGAGTAGGCAGAGGAGCACACATTTCATTATGGACATTAGGTATTAATGATTAAAAATGAAAAAGTAATATGGCAGTTTTTATTAAATTAAAAAATTAATACACGGCTGAACATTTGGCTCAAACAAAAAATACTTGAGCTCTGTTTTACGATTTTTTTTATCATTATTCTATGAAATAGTTTTGAATAACTCTTTGCTTTGAAAATTTGTCTGGCTTGTAATATTTACCAGTACGCCTAATTGAGCGACGAAATTCTGAACGTTTTAAGTTGTCCTACGGTTGGGTAGCGCCTAGCATATTATGTGAAATACCTACACATTATGTTCATAAATGTTTAAAGTCATACTAATTTATATATTCAGATTAATTATTAGTAGCCAAGAATAATACTCAAATACATCTTTGGTTGTAATAGTCTATTGTAATGTATTTGCAGATTATATTACAGCTCACAACTTGCATACCTTTGTGGAAATATCACGATATCCATTATGATGACTGGGATTGTCCCCCGCGACTTAATCAGTGGGGACTAGCTAAAGAAACTATATTTTTGACAGTGACAATAGTGTCACTGTCAAAAATATAGTTTCTTTAGCTGGCCCTGGCATACGCTAAGTATAGACTTAGCGTATGCCAGGGCCGTTATAGTAAGCGGTAATCAATCCCCGTGCCCTCTGAAAATGGGTGAGACTACGCAACCCTATGAAAAAGTTAATTAAAATTATCCATAGATAATATCATGTTTTATTTATTAAGTTTGGGTGATTCTGATTCCACTATAGACGTGGTCACTTACGTACTGGGCGTACCGTAGCGTAACGTACCGTAGCGTACCGTTGATATGAAAAGGTGAAGATATATCCACATTAGGCACAAAATAATCCCTCTGCGTAAAAGAAATAAGTACAACTTGCTGAAAACGATTATATAAAAGTGGAATGATTTGTTCAACAAAAAATCTTAAATAATATATAGTTATGTATAGCGCCCTCGGGCTGAAATACGATGTACTAACTACAAGAGAACTTCCTGCATGTTCCGAAAGCGCTTCAACTTTATATATAAATACAATTTGTTATCACTAGGTGGAACTATGTTCAGTATCTTAATATTTAAATCACCGATTGTCGATAGTCGTCAAGTACCTAACCATAAATAATTATTTTATAAAACAAATGTCTTGCAACACCGCATTGCAAGAATTAAATAGTCGAAAATAACAAAAATAACTATGACGTTTGTGACAGAAAACGTTTGCATACATTATGTAGGTCATTGGTAGGTCGAATGTATTGCGATTGGAAGATTTTTTTGAAATAGGTATACCTACTTGATGTTATTACCGTTCGAAAACTACCAGGTTAATTAGCGCTTGCCTTAATAACTATTGCTTGATAATATTGTCAGTGTTTATCATACGAATAATTAAAACGTGACATTTCATTATTGGCATAGGTAGTTAGGTACTCCTGGAATTAAATACTCGAAATGCCTCTGGGGTTAAGTTTACCTTCATTATTATACATACCTATGCAATTATCGGAACATTCCAGCCTTTTCATGAGCCTTCATCAGCCTTCTCAAATTCAAGCAAAGTTTCATCAGTATAAAGCCTCTTCTCGCATAGAGAAGGATTGAGCATTGATCACCACGCTAGCTCACTGCGGGTTGGCGATTTCAGATATTTAAATCCTGGTCTGCCTGGTTAATCTACTGGTCACTAAGTGCGACTGCTGAGTATAAGGTCCCGGGTTCGAAACTCAGGTCAGGCAAAGTAATACTGGATTTTTCCATTAGTTGATTCTCAGTAGCAGCACGGTGACTGGACTTGTACCTTGAATGGCAATAGGCTCACCCCTATTACATTAGGACCTACAACTGGTGAAATTTTGTGAAATGTGTGCACCCTCCCTACCACTTCGGGGTATACAAACGTGATGTTATGTTATAAATCCAGGTTTCCTAACGATTACTGTCACCATTGGTAAGTGGTGCGCTAGGATATCTAAGAAAGTATTTATGACATTGAAAAAGTCTCATTGATATTAGCTTAGGCTTAAACTTGCAACCGAACCTGTTTACTAATCCCGTATGTCAATCCCTAGTGATTGACACAACGACGTATGGTAAAGCACATGTGGTCGTAGCACATATATCAACCCGGAAAGGAAACGTAACCGTATCAACTCGAGCCGTGCAATATAATTTGTTTGAACCTCCTTACTGCAAAGAACACTAATCCGATTCGTAACGTAATCGCCTCGCCTCTGGACGGGCGAGCCGTAAGCGCGGCGTCGTCTAGCCGTAGCCGAGTCGACGTATCGGTGCAGCGGATCCGCTTTGGTTTTTTCTTAAAAATAAAAAAGAAAACGTCGCCCCACACTAGGAATTTCTCCTGTATCGTAGGTGCGTTTTACAAACATGAAATATCACATACACAAACACCCAGACTCGGGACAATCAAATGTGGATCGCACAAATTTTTGCCTCGTGCGGGAATCGAACCCGTAACCCTTAGCGCAGCAGTCTAATCGCTTAGCCACTCCACCAATCAGGTCGTCAACCACCAGGTTACGTCTCAGACAGTAGACCGATGATCAAGTAAGTAAGTGAGACGTCTATTTACCTAACTCGCTTTAACTTACACTGTTCTAAGGTCTTTCTGTTTCCCACAGTCAATGCATAGTAGGAACTACTTGGTATTAAAAATCTATGGGTTACGTGCTTACGTAAGGTTCACGCCTGTTTGACCGCGAGGCGTTGGCCTAAAGCTGACCCTGAAGCTATTTTTGAAGGAGAAATCACAAAAAATACCCAGCGTCGATTGGCAAATTCCATATACAGGCTTGCAGAGCATACATGTATGCTCTGCAAGCCTGTATAGTAGGTCTCGAAAGTAAGAAAATATTTTTTATAAATAATTACCAAGTTTCGTATTTTACGTTTGTAATGCTACGATTTTGCATGCAGCGTTTCACATAGGCTCAGATTCTCTGACGTCGAATAACGACTAGTCTATACTATAATACAAAGATTTTCCGTGCTGACTGCTTCGTAGGTCAAGTTGTCACAAAGCTCGAATGGTCGATTGTAGAGCGTGAGGTCCTAAGTTTTATTCCCGGGTCGGGCGAAGTGTTATAGGGGTTTTCCATTTGATAATTGTCAATAGCAACACGGAGTCTGGATTAGCGGCCGGTTGATGACAATAGTCTCGCTCGCTCCTTTAAGACCTATAACATAACTGCCGAAACATGGGTGTTCTATGCACCTCTGCCTACCCCTTCGGGGAATATGTATGTTATGTTTATATAGACTAGAAGAATAGATGTATAATGAAAAAACGTGATCGCAGAACACTACTAATCTCTATAATATTATAGAGATTTAAGAATTGTTATAGCCGACATCGGTGGTGAGTTTCAAAGACAGTAATTATACATTTATAATGGAAAATACATGCTCTTTCACACTACACGTGTTTCTTATTAATCGACTTTGGGTTTTTCCTACATACATTGTTAGGCAATCTCCTTTTATTGTTATTTCACTGGTTTACATATCATAATATAATGAGATAAATAATACACAGATTACAATCATAGAATGCATGTTCTCCCGATATTTCAAATAATATTAACCGACAAACATTAATTTATATCGGCGACATGCATAAAATACCTATAAGTAGATATAGTTAGTATTTAATATTTATAAATAGTTACCCAGTTATCGTATTTATATGTTTCCAATATACATATAAAAATAAATCCCTATTTCCCTTCACGGCTTCACCGATCATCACCACCGTGAACGGCTGAATCAATTTCGCTTAATGCGTTTTTGTTGTGTTTGTTATTGACAGAAGGTTCATAAGAAACAAAAAAATAAGTTGCACGAAACAACAAAAAGAAAACTTAACGACTCTATAAACTTTTCTTATGAAGCCTTAGGGCGTTTGACTTAATAGATATGACAGGACGTCTATCGGGTCAGCTAAATAGTACATATAGAAATAATAGGTATATATTTTTCAATTATTTAAGTGAATCCCAGTATCTTGAAAGAAATACAAAACCTTAAAAAATCGTTTATTGATTCGTAAATGCTATTACCTATTCATGTTTATTTAGGTAGGTACCAATGTTCTGTATATGTGTGTAATATAACTTAATTTTATACAATATGTGTTATTGTTGTTGAGACCTATAAACCAGTACGCGTGTAGGTACCTACGTTACAGAATCGATGACATTGAATTCCTTAATGTGACCTGTGTTTCTAGCCGTACTAATTAAATCTTACTCACATAACATATTATTGGCATTGTTCACCGTAACTTGTACTTGATGCTTGTTTATCTTCTAGTGGCATATCATCCCACCCCCATACCGGGTGGGTCCCATCACCGGTTCTCTCCACCCGTTCTAGTATCATTTCTTCCGATACCGTTTTTAAATCATACGCCCATCCAATTTTGGCCATTACGTCAATAAATAATTTTGTAAAGTTCAAAGAGAGACCATCGAGTTCAGCTGCTCTGTAATCCCACGGGAAAGTGTGGTGGTAGTTGTGAAAGCCTTCTCCAACAGTCAAAAATGATATTATTTTTATTTTTACTGCTTTTATGTCTTTATCGTACGGCTTTGTTCCCCACATGTGTGCAACGGAGTTTACCGACGGAGCCACGTGTACCGTAAATATGTAGCGTAGACATGCACACACATAAAAGGCTATCCATACCTCTTCACCCCAGAGAACGGGAATATACGATGGCAAGACGAAGCAGAATAGAATTACCAGTGCAAAATAATAACTGAAATGAAAAATAACATTTATTCCGTTAGGTAGGTATGTACTAGTTACTAATATAGTGGTCTAGATAAAAATACCTTGATGCTAAAATTACTATATTACTTGACGACCCGATTGGCGCAGTGGCTAAGCGATTGGACTGCTGCGCTAGGGGTTGTGGGTTCCGATTCCCGCACGGGACAAAAATTTGTGTGATCCACAGATGTTAGTCCCGAGTCTGGGTGTTTGTGTATGTGATATTTCATGTTTGTGAAACGCACCCACAATACAGGAGAAATTCCTAGTGTGGGGCGACGTTTTTTTTTTTAAAAATGACACATGTCATTGATAACTTATTCGAAACATGATGTCATTCCCATACATTTATCATTGTATTCTATTTCTATTCGTCAAGCGTTTTGCCACTTGTCTAAGGGGTCTGAAGTATATACGTCAGATTTGATGGCAGAAGGTTTCATTCGAAATACCTTTTAGAAATATGGATTGATACTTTAGTCGTACATCCTTTCGAGAAAAACAGTGATATACCTAACTATTTACACTAAATTCCTTCGTTTCGATTTGAAATTAATAGGTAATTGTGATTCGCTATGAGATAAACACATGGCCACGAGTCACACCTATTCAGGGATTACCGGATGTGCTTAGATTCCTACGGGGGCTCTACCTGCCATAATTTTATATTTACTACGCTCTAATATAATTGTGTTTTTTACCGTTCTATTGTATTCCATTGCCTAAAAAAACTTAAACTTTAATTGGCTCACCACACACAGAGGTCTGCCATTTAGTCTTTGTAAACACTAAGTACACGCCATAAAAGGCAGCAATGTGTAAGGATAGGAAAAAGACAATTTCTGTCCTTCTCCCATCTGGTAAGCGGGCCGGATCTCCACCAGTTTTCGAGTTTGTATATGATGTGGTTGACATGTAATAGTTGTGATTCTCTTCAGATAATTTCGTCATTCTGCAATCACCAGGCATAATATCTCATTATTTAAAAGCTTAAACATGTTAAACTATGTGCATCGGAAATTAAAAAGTGTGATTTGGACGTGACTTTCACTGGCAAGTAACTGATGTTATAAGAAGTAACTTAGGCCACTTTTAATTTTGAATATAGTTTGGCCCTTGGGGTTCCGTGGGAAAAAATAAAACCCATAAAGTTGTTAACAAAATCAGATTCAATTAAGTAAATCTGCTTACTGCTGCTAGGTACAGGTTTTTTAATCGAATTCCGCGGGGACCAAGTCCCGGGCATAAGCTAGTTAAGTAGTTATACAATAAATCAAGACTGAAGTTTCATCTAACTGGAATAAAATTGAAATACATAGGTACAAACAACCCTAACGCTTAAACACAGCTTTTCTTACCCTTACAAAAATTAGTTTGTTGATTTTATTAGGTTTTCCGGAAATGTAGGTTGGTAGCTAGGTACCTACGGTAATTAATAACTGTAAGTATTTTAATAGTAAGTAACCTGCTATTGCCCTCACCTAAATGCTTGTCTGGCGCATTCTCGTAAGGTAGGTATCATTTAAAAATTTAATTAGAGGCTTGAGAAGACACTGTCTAAATATGTCACAAAACATTATTTTATTACATATTATATTATATCGCCAATTATTAGATAATAGTATTAAAATGAAGTAGGTCATAGGTAATAAGCCCATGCAATTATATGATGATGTCATAGAAACAACGTCAATGACAAAGCTGAATGTCCTTGTGAACACTTAAAAACTTAATTAATTGTAAAGTCGTGTCTTAGAAACTTATTCGTATTGTATTATATCGTGTATCTAATGTGTTAGAGTAAAAAACTAAGCAGCATGGGGACACAATAGTATAAACAGTATAAATAGAATCGAGCTACCACGTATTACCAAATAACCGAGCAACATTAGAGATGGTAAGTCAGATCATATCACTTCTTCAATTCAATATTAAACGAATATTTTAGGGTACCTATTTAGATTGAGCCTCGAACTATTGATGAATCTCACTTACACATGAGTCAACAGTATTTTCTAGCTCAGGGATATTTTCCCGTTAATTTCAATAAACCATAGTAGTCAGAGTAAACTAAACAATTCTAATTACTTTAAGGGGAAGATTCAAGTGCTGGTACTAATCGCCACAACAGCTGTAGTAATAGCTAGCCGAGATGCCCGTTCTCCAGGTAAACATTGTACCTATTAATTATTCTTTCATCATCATCCAAAGCCTTAACATTGTAATTATAATTAAGTGCATTGCTATCTTTATTGTCTTTATCTTCCAGGTGACTTTTAATTACTCTGAAATCATCCTTAGTAAGGAGAGAATGATTGTATGCAGACAACCCCAACCACGGAGTAAGGGACTATACGTTTTTTTGTCTTTAAGTTTCCTCTTTATTTAATAACGAGTTTGATCTCATAGAAATCATGAGGTACTATGCGTATTCAGCTCAATTCAGCTATAGTCCATATAATAGATCAGTGAATTGAGTTGAACAAGGTGTACCTACCTCTAAACATTTGGAAACATAGTATTCAGGTCTTACAACCCTGAAAGCGTTGATGGTCCATCCAACCGAAACTTCTTTACCAACGACGGTAGTCACTGACGTTTACACGTTTTAAAATCTCAATTTTGTCGCGCTTGATTTTATTTTGTACCTATATATATAACAACATGAAGTCAATTCATTTAGAATCGGGTCTAGCATAAAAAATATATTTTTAACTGGGCTGTTATATCTTCGTCATCAAAGAAAACGTTATTATTACGCTGTAATCTGGTTTTTATCTATGTAAAAAACGCCACGCCATTTATGTCTATACCTACAGAACATTTACCCGATACAATATCAACATTTGTATCAACTAAGCATTAAAATAATACAAAAATGTTAGAACAAGTCATCGTTGTTTAGCCCACGCCAGGTTTAATTAAACCGTGTAATTTAATTATTTATTCAATTGATTACTAGCAGTGCCCGCGACTCCGTCCGCGTGGACATTCGGAAACAGAAAATATATTTTTAAATCGTTTTAATATTATTAGCTAAGTTTGAGCAGATTCTATTTAGTAGTTTTTACGCCAAGCCGTACTGTTTTATTACATGTATGTATGTAAAGATTGAAGTAATTTTTTTGTTTGTGAACCGATTTAAATGTAACAAACACTACCTAAATGTTATAGGAAGCTTGCCACAATACATCAATGAACCGCATTCAAATCGGTTCAGTAGTTTCTGAAATTAGCGCGTTCAAACGCACGGACAAACAGACAAACATTTTAAAAACTATATTTTTGGCTTCGGTTACATAAATTCGGAGTGTATACGATACTATAGATATAGATATATTTTACTGTATTTTATTTGTATCTACTTCGTAATATGTAATAACGTAAACCTACCCTAAGTAGGTACTCAAAAACTGTGCAGTTATTCTTGATTATATTCACACAGACCTTAAAGTAAGTTTTGGCGATATAAGGGGGAGGCCTTGGTCCAACGGTGGAGGTCTTCCGGCTGATGATGATGATGAAGGCTTGTATCGCCAAGACTTCTTTAAATTACTTTGTTTACAATAATATACGAATCAACATAATAATATAAATCGCCTTTTGTTACCGTGCCATCATCTCTTGCTAAATTGTCTTTAACTAATATTCCTAAATGATAAATTATTATCAGCACTTTAACAGTGTGACAGTTGAAAATCTTTTCACGTCACTTTCCTAGGTGGTAACGGCTGGCAAGGAAATAGTGGCTTCGGCGGGGGACTGCCTTCTGTGGGCGCAGCGCGCTCCGGTCGCGGCAGCTGGCCTGGCTCTGGAGGCGGGCTGACTCGGTCTGCCACCGGCAATGGAGCAACGAGCGGATGGGGCGGAACTGTTGCATCTTTCGGATCCAGCGGCCGAAGCAGAAGTTCGTATGGAAACGGAAACGGAAGACATTCAAACGAGGGATGGCCGGCGAATGGCTACGGGTCAAACGCTGGTTACGGCGGAAATTATGTCAGGTCGAATGCTGGGTGGAGTGGCAGTTCCGCAGGCTGGGCCGCATGACTTGATTCACCTAATGGTTCTGACGATACAGACGTAGGATTTTGCTGTATCAACAGCTGGCAGTCCTCTTGCTAGAAGACAATCAATATTCACATTTTTTAACATTTTAGGTATCTTATTTACAATAATCAGCTCGGGCTTTTAACTATGTTAATTAACAATAATAAAATAATACATTTAATAATAAACTAGAATGTAACGAAAAAGAACTTAGTATTATTTCCTTCTGTCCAAAATAATTTATATCTTTCAGGGAAAGTCTGCAGGTGTCACTTTATAAATGTTTGTTTGTCAATTGGAACACGGAAAAGGCGGGCTGTTTTAGCACTTTCAGTCGACAATTACTTAAGCGATACGAAGGTAATACAGTTTTGAGTCAAAGTAAAGACTTCCTATGGTCATGCTGACTAAAATACTTCTAAAAGACGTTGTGAAGAGAAATAGATACGTAATCATCTACTTCTCTACTATCTAATTAACTTACTATCTCTCTACTTTAATAATCTATAAACCGGCACACCTGAGAGATTTTTCAACGGCGTATAAAGCCATGTCAGAAACTCTGACATCAGGTCGTTCATGAACTATAAGATATAATCGTATAGGTCTTTATAGTCACTAATCATATCGTTATAATAGGTATAATATACCCAATTTTAACTTGGCTAAAGCAATACGTTACAAAAGTTATAATTACTGTCATTATTAACTATAATTCTACCCACTTTAGCTCTAAATTATTACATCATCAAAAAAACTGATAGAAAATTGAAAGTGACGGTAAAACTACACTATACAATAATAAAGTAAGTATTTTTGGAACCATCTGCCTCATATATGTTATAAGTTAAAATAAATAAAACAATGTATTTTTGTCTAAACACTTTACGACAGTTCTGCTATGATCCTATGAGGAGTTCCGCACCTTCTGAGATATGCACCATATCTCAGAAGTTCAGCAGTGAGCCTGCTCACATTCGGCGGCTGACTACACGTTTGGTTTTAACACAGCCTTACTGTATTGATACAAAAACTCAATACCTACTACCCAGTTGGAACACTTTCTATCTGGCAAACACATTTATCAAAACTGTTAAAACTCAAATTATTATTTATTATTAAAACAAAATTGACAACTATTCTGTAGACCTAAATAATTTATTAATTCTTGGCGGACGACTCAAAATCACGCTCCCTCTGCGATACCTTCTTAATAACTAAGATGTTACATTACTTACCTAATGATCCAGCACCATAAATAAATAATTAAAAATGAATACCAACCTAGTAAATTCTTAGAATGTATGTAGATTCACTATTTTACTATGACATAAAACGTATTGTGTCTAAGTAGTTACAGTATTGGAGTTTTCACAACAGGTTATTTTAATCATAGTTCCTCACGGATTTCTTTGTCGCACCATTCAGCGCTCTGACAGTGGTAACTGCAATCGTTGATGATGTTGTCAAAGGTAATGTTAATTTAATCATGACGTGACTTAATTTATACAAGTATATAGTGTTGTTATTATTTTATATTTATTTACAGATTAAAAACGTACTATTCAAATTGGATTCAAGACAGGATTCTCCGGACGAGAGCAACAGACTTGTACCATTAATAACCGATTCGTATTATTACATAGGTCTCTTGTCATACACAACAGTATACAAACTGCATTGGGTTGCGAAAGTTTCGATATGTTGTTTCTTAATATCGTGTGTCTTACAAGTTATAACTTTATTCATGTCTAAAGGCGACCCTGATAAGTTGTTTGAATGTTTCAGTATTCTGTCGTTCTGTAGTATGGGAGTTCTCAAAATTAATTCATTGTGTAAATACCATAAAGGCTGGCATTTCCTTTTGAACCAAATCTCAACATTAGAAAACGAACAACTAAAGGGCACGCCGTTGTCAAATCTAGAATACCAGTCGACTAATGATGAAAGTATCAACTTTTCAGATTTCATCAAAATTTACACTAACAAGTTCAGAATCGCATCGACGATTTTAACTCGAATTTACTTCTTTACAGCATTTTTATTCATACTCTCACCATTTGTAGAAATGATTTTTTGTATGTTATTTGGTATGGAATGCTTGACCTATCCGCATATCCTGCCATGTTGGGCACCACTTGACGACTTCTCTTTTGTCGGCTATATATTAACAGTTTGGTGCGAATTTATGGCCGCTGTATTTTGTGTTAGTGTTCATTTAGCATTTGATTTGACGGCTTTTGGCGTCATGATCTTTGTATGTGGTCAATTTGCTTTACTCCGTGAGTATAGTTCATGCATAGGAGGAAAGGGAAAGAAGTATAACCTATCAAAGAAAAGAGACGATCGGGCCCACTTTAGGATCAGTCACTGCCATCACACTAACATCATACTGGTCAAGTAGGTTTATGTTTTAATGGTTTGTAATACCTATATTTAAGTATTATGTTTTAATGTGTATTTAGTATACCTACAGCGTAGTTATTTAGTCGTGTCTCGTAATGTAATGATATATTCTCATACTGTTCTTTTACTTTTTCAGTTCCATTACTGAACTGGACAAATTGTTAGTAAATATCATAGGCGTATACTTTTTTGTTGCTACACTAACACTGTGTTCTGTTGCTGTAAGATTACAAACGGTAAGCGTCTAGTTAGTTTGAGTTTTCTGGTTGGTGGGTTCGGAAACATATTTTTTATATTTATGCAAAAATGTTTCTGCCTTGCCTAAGTATGTTAGTGTACCTAAATGTAACCTTTGTTACAATGTAACTTATAATTGTAACCTTCAATGTAAAATAAACTAATTGTACGCACCTTTTTAAATTCAGTTAGGACATCGAATACACTTTTCTTCTATTACTTAACCAAAAATATTATTTACACTTTAATTTGTTTAATTTAACAGGAAGTCATGAGCTCCATGCAACTAGTATCACTGATACAGTACATGTGCGGACTACTTACGCAACTCTTTGTATTTTGCCGCTACGGTGACGCTGTCTTAAATGAGGTGACTATCTATTTTGACCAATAAACACATATGCAGAGTAGACCGGGGCAGATGGTAACCGATGTGGAAATAAGTCAGTCTTTAAACTTCTTTTATGACATTTGATTTTAATATCCATCCCTTATATTAATTATTACTAACTAGCTTATGCCCGGGACTTCATCCCCGCGGATTTTGATTTAAAACGTGTACGTAAGCAGATTTACTTGATTGAATCTGATTTTGTAGACAATTTTTTTTTTCTTTTGATCAAACAACATACCTATTTATTTCGGCGGTTTTTTCTTTGGAATTCGATTTTTTTTTCATGTCAAAATGTCTAGCTTCTGTTGTTAGTTTTTGAACAATGAAGAACAGACTTGGTCTTTTCTGCATCAGAGAATTCTTGCGATGGCGCCAACCCATGCATCAGTGGTCGTTATGTAGCGCGGATATTAGTAAAATGTCACTAGATGAGAGTCAGTTAAATGTTTTCATTGATACAAAAAATAAAAAAGACCGCTCGTTTAGTATCACAGGGAAATACTGCGACTTATGTAAAGAATACATAGCACTACGGCCCAATTCTTGGAAAAGTCCCTGTTTCTTTTTAAATTATTAACTTGGTAAATGCACTCAACAGAGAGTTGGCATCAATAAATTTGGAACTCTAGGTAAAACTATAGCCGATTATCTACAACTTCCGAACTCAGAGCAGTACACTGGCCATTGCTTCAAAAGAACTTCGGAAACCCTGCTAGTTGACGCCGCGCGCCGGTGGCGATATTACAACATTGAAGCGTCATGGTGGATGGAATTCGACGGCCGTCGCAGAAGGTTACATAGGCAGAATCTACGACTAACAAAATCTTAGTTTCAAATTCTATTCTAACAGCATAGAAAACAAAAAGAATGATATAAATATTAATTTGCCAATAGCCCCGACAGCAAGTACGAGCACCTCTAATGGCAACGCCTGCCCAGCAGTACATAATTATGGAATTTCATAATAGTAACATACAAAACTTCAATAATTATTATAAGCAGTAAAGTATGTCTTACTTTTTGAACTTTGATCTTTTATTTAGTAAATCCAATCTCAATGTATGAAAGTAGATAAAAAGTTGTATAAAACTGCACATATTATGGTATTAAACACTCGTGTGATACTATTACAAACCTCGCTCCGCTCGGTTTGTAATCACACACTCGTGTTTCATACCCTTCATTATGCAACAGTTTTATAAACTATAATTATATTATTTAATTTTTTATTAGATTAGATAACATTCAGCTACTAAAGTAGCTGAATGTTATCTTGACTGTACTGTTTTTCGTCCGCGACTTGGTCCACTTGGATCTTTTCTACGCATCTATTCCAGGATGTAAAGTAGCTTGTAGCCTATATTATGTTAATCCAAGTTATAAACTATCTATGTGCAATTTTTTTTCTTTATCCGTTTAACCGTTTTTGCGTAATAATCGTCCAAAAACACAATCGCTTACATTTATTATTAAAATCAATTTTACAAAACCTGATATATTTATATTTGGTGATTAAATTATTATTGTAGAAATTATATTTGTCTAAATAAATGAGTAATGAATTAAAAATATTTTCATAAATCTCGAATAAAGGTACATTGTAATAACGATCAAGATTTTTATGTCCGTCTCGAAACTCGCGCTGCACTGTTTGTATTGTTTTTCTGTGGGTGTGCTACGCAACATGACAATTCTGACCGAATAAGAACGTTAAAATTTTGTGAAATAAATAAATACTATCGTATGCCAATGAATTAAAAAATACTTTAAGTGTATTTAGCTTATTTTATATGTATTGATGATTAAGCGATTATGGAAATTGGCGTAATAAGAAACGACCCCTTTGTTAATTTGGCTTCTAAGCGCAACTAATGAGCATGAGGTCCTGGGTTCGAATGTCGGGTCGGGCAGTGTTATTGGGTTTGTCCATTAGGTAATTCTCAGTAACAGCACGGAGTCGTCCCGGTGGATTTCAATTCAGATAACAGATATTTCTGTACCTACCAACTTAGCAGCAGTAAGCAGATTTACCTATTTGAATCCTTTTTGTTAACAATTTCATAAGTTTTTCTTTTTTCCCCGGATCCTTTTAAATAATCGTTTTTCGGTTAGTTTTAAGAGTTATTTACTTTTTCTATACCTAGAAAAAGGCAACGCAGGATTATTATATTTTTACGACATTAGCACCAGGTTTTCAAAAATACTTACTATTTTGTTTCAGAGTTCAATGGGCATGGGCCAAGGTCCTTACGCTGCTGCAATTTGGTGCCTTAGCCCTCGTATCAGAAAGGATTTAGCCATACTTAGCGCCGGCATGATGCGCCCACGCCATCTGCGCGCAGGGCTCTTCAATAACCTCGATTTGCCATCATTTATACAGGTAGGTATTACATTGTATCTATTAGTTTCCTATACATATGTACGTATAAAATTTAAAAAATATGACTGCGCTTGGTATGATTTTGAAATAATATTTTCCTAAATGTCGCTATGCATATCGTTATGTTTCACAATATGAAAAAGGAAAGTTTATCTTGAGGGTAGTTAATTATACCAAAAGAAGCTTACATAGCCTCATCATCATCAGCCGGAAGACGTCCACTGCTGGACAAAGGTCTCCCACTTAGAACGCCACAATGAATGACAACTTGCCATTTGCATCCACCGGTTGCCCGCAACTCAGACGATATCGTCGGTCCACCTGGTCGGAGACCTGCCAACGCTGCGTCTTCCGGTTCGTGGTCGCCACTCGAGAACCTTTCTTCCCCAGCGGTTATCGGTTCTCCGAGCGATATGGCCTGCGCATTGCTACTTCAACTTGCATATTCTTTGAGCTATGTCGGTGACCCTAGTTCCTTGGCGAATTTCCGTATTCCGGATCCTGTCGCGCAAAGAAACTCCGAGCATAGCTCTCTCCATAGCTCGTTGAGTCTCTCTGAGCCCCTCTAAAAGGCCAACCGTTAGCGACCACGTCTCAGAGCCATACGTCCTCACTGGCAAAACACACTGGTTAAAACCTTCGTCTTTAGACTAAGTCACGTAGTTTCCCGAACGCTGCCCGTTGGACCGTTACCCGAAGTTGGACCTGCCTAACTGAACAGTTTGTCCAAGGTAAACGTAGTGGTCAACAACCTCGAGAGTATAGTTTCCAACAATAACCGGTACGGGTGCGACATGGACATTAGACATGATCTTCGTCTTGTCCATGTTCATTTTAAGGCCCACCTGTTGGGGAACGAGACTGAGGCCGCTGAGCATAGTATTAAGCTCCTCCAGCGACTCCGCCATAATAACTATATCATCGGCAAAACGAAGGTAAGTGATGTATTTGCCATTGATGTTGATGCCGGACCCGGTCCAGTCCAAGAGCTTGAAAACGTCCTCCAACGCATTTGTGAACAGTTTCGGAGTAATCACGTCTCCCTGTCTCACACCACGCTGCAGTTGGATTGGTTTCGTGCTCTCGTCCTGTAACCGGATCGACAGGGTGGCTTTACTATACAAACACTTCAGCACCTGGATATACCTATAGTCAATATGATATCGCTGAGGGGACTGCAATACAGCCCAAGTTTCGATTGTATCAAAGGCTTTTTCATAGTCCACAAACGCTAGACACAGTGGCAATTATAGTCCTCGGTCTTCTGTATAATCTGGCGGAGCGTTTGGATGTGTGGTCTATGCCTTTTCGGAAGCCGGCTTGTTCGCGAGGCTGGAAGTCTTCAAGCCTGCGTTCGAGGCGGTTCGTAATGACTCTCGACAACAGCTTATACACATGGCTCAGGAGCGAGATGGTCTATAACTCTTCAACAAGGTGTTGTCGTAATTCTGTCATCACCCGGCGCCTTGTTGTTCTTAAGCTGCTACAGAGCCAGTCTAATCTCGTACAGGCTGATGCCTGGGATGTCCTCAGTGTAGTGTCCGGTCAGTTTAGCTCTGGAGTCCTTAGCTACGCTGACAACAGGTTCCCGTGTCGAGCTGTACAGCTGGCCGTAAAACCTCTCGAGCTTTCTCAATATTTCCGGTTTCGATGAGATGATACTGCCATCGTCGATCTTCAGCTTCGTCATTTGGATTTTCCCAACAGAGGAATTCCTCGCGAACACTTTGGAACCCTAGTTCCGCTCAATTGCGTCCTTAATACGGGCAGTATTAAAGGAGCGCAAATCGTGACGCGTGGAGATAGAAATTCGCCTATTGAGTTGGCCGTATTCCGAAATCAGCTGAAGATTGCAATTTATCTAATTCCGGGCTTCCATTAACTTAATCGTTTTATTGGTGAGCTTCTGAGGTTTTCTTCGGCGTGAGGTTCTAAAGAACTGGGACCCCACTGCTTGGACAGCTTCCACCAACCCGTTGTTTATCTCGTCCGCTGCGCGCTGTTCGGATTCGGCTAGGCACTGGAAACGATTACGCAGTTCGAGTTGAAAGCGTTCGGGGTTCTAGATTTGGGCAGGACCAGGACGGAGCGTGGACTTCATCAGACGAGACCGTTCAAGCTTAACATTAATATTCAGTGTGCCTCTGACAATACGATGATCGCTACTGGTTTTCACCTTCCCGATCACAGAGACATCACTGAATATACGCTTCTTTTATCGTTGAACTATCAGGGCTAATCCAAGTCCACTTCCTGGATTCTGGTAGAAGGAGTTCATCATATTGAGTTCCTCCTTCTCCGTGAAGTCGACCAGCCGCTGGCCCCTCTGGTTCCGCTGCCTATATCCATGCCAAAGTCCCTAAGAAGCCGCTGCTGCCCATTTTCTGGATTTTCCCTTAGTCGAAACCACCCACGGGAGGAAAGGGGGTGGTCAATTCTAGGCCGGATACCGCACGGCAATGTTTCCCACTGCATCCTAAAAATAGCGTTATCTGTGTCACAAACTGTACAATTATACCAGTAGTCAATTACGTTGAATCCAAAATGGTCTGTAGGAAAATCAGACTTAGTTGTATTTTTTATGACTGCTTATAATTCAATAGCTATATAAACAGATATTACGTATTTTATTGTTATATTTAAGTAAATCAACGATCTTTATGTAAACTGGGAATTTGTTGCAGATCGTACGCACCGCGTATAGCTATTATGCAGTGTTAGGAAAGAGAGGACAGTAAAAGTGAGTAGAGGTTGCCACAGGCGACATGGGTTTCTTTTAGCCGCTATCAAGATTTAGGCGCTTTGGACATTAATTAATATTTATTAGGAACACTACACACTGTAATGCTCTTACCAAAATAAGATGTATTGATGATGCACTGTTTCAAGACTTTTATTATTAGTAAACCTAGGCCAATAAAACAACTATTTATAGACAGTACTTATGTCAGGCGTTTCGAATAAATAAAAGATACTTCGACATTATACAAGTTTTATTATAATATAGAACATTGAGAGACAAAAAATACAATAATCAGTGGTGACACCGATTGAGTAAGAGACATTCATAATGATAAAGAACGTTTTTAATTTAAAAATGGCCAACAAAAATCAGGGCATGTAAATTTACGTCGTTTATTTAATTCAGTGAAACGGAGAAATGTAACTATAAAATGTGTACAGTATGAAGGAAATTGTGTTGTCAGAACAGAAATATTATTCGTTTGTGATGTATATTTCTTATTTGTCACTACATTTTAAGTAGAAAATGTTAAAATCACTTTGTTTTTCACTTTATTTATTTTTGTAACAATATAATTAATATATATGTTCATGATTACATCTTGGGAGCTTGTAAATCTAAGCAACCCTATTATTATCGATAAGTATATGATTAGTTTTTCTACGCATAGATATGCCAGTTATGTAGTACCTATACAAAAAATAGTGTTTAAGTCGAGTAAAATGCTTAAGATTAAAACCTGCATAGATCCAATCTTTTTAATTTATTCGCCAAGTCGCACTGCTGCCATCCACACTAAACAACAACCTCACTCTTATCCAAGAGATGAACAGACACCAAGATACATTATAATCAAACGTTCGTTAATCAATCAATCACCCATGTTCAGCGAGTTAACGATTGATTAAGAAAGAATCTTTTTCCTGCAATGTTTCCGGAAAACCACCCACAATTGCGTGTAGTCGGTACGAGCATTATGATAGTAGAAGCGTGGTACGACACGGCTCGGCCTAGCCCCTGTGGTTCGTGAGCAGCCAGGAGGTGACGGCGTTAAGGTGGTACACGCTCCAGCGGATGTTGTTCCGCACCGTCTCCAGCGCGCGGCGCCGGCCGCCCTCGCCCGCGCCGGCGTCCGGGTACTGCGCGAAGAAGGCTTCCATCTATAACAGAAACATTTATGTTTTTAAACAAACAACTATACTTAAAGCAAATGTTGAGCTGTCACTTCTTAAAAAAAAAAACTCGATGAAAGAAACAAATGATCAAGCTTATAGTCAACTCGCAATTACATTTGATGTATTCTTTTCTTGAAGTGTGGTGTAGGTTTTTTTAACTTACGTACGTGTTACTTATTTCCCACCACATTAATTACTTTCACCTTTAAATAATTAATACCTACTGACTAACTCCGCTATGTGTATGTGTTGCTAAATTTAACGAGGCACAAAAAGATCTCCTCAGTCCATGTAGATAGACTCGACGATTTTATAGGATGTAGGTAGTAGGTACTGTACCTCTTTGAGTTTGAGATCCGTATTGAAGGAGCTGGTGATGGCGGGCAGCACGTGGCCGAGGTAGCGGCTGTTGAGCGTGAAGCGCTGCACGAGGTAGGGCCAGCGCGAGCGGACCTCGTCCCACACCAGCGCCGTGCCCGACGGGTTCGCGCTGATCTGAGTGATCACGTTCAGGTAGTCCTGGCTGCGAATGTTCGTCTCGTCCCATGCCATCAGCAAGAACCTGTAATGAGTTGCCTTTAGAGTAACTGATGCCGATTATATGATGATCATTCATGATGTCAAATCACATTTTTAAATGTATGTATGTATATATACCAACTAGACACCGCAGCGGCGTTGGAAAAGCCCGACAGATGAATTACATAGCTATGTGCAAGATTACATCAATTAACTCTATTAATTATATGTGTGCACAAAAGATCAGCTGGAACGGATAAATGGAAGAAAAATACATATTACACTATTTTAATAAAACCGCAAAAATAATAATTATAATAGTTTAGGATCCATCTCACTTGCGCAATATGGCGGTATCACGTGGTGCAGCTAAAGCTTTACGGATTTTCATCTTCTCTTGCACATCTTCTTCTTTTTGATAAATTTGCCAGAGACTATCCCAATCTGCCATAGAAGCCGATTTCATTCCTACAATAATGCAATGCAAATTATTTTAATAAAGACTATTGTCAATAAAACGTCGATTTTAAAATTATATTTAAAAGAATAATTATTATTTTATTCAGATAACTTAGATCCAATGTGTTAGTAATTACAATAATAACTTACAACTATTGTTAGTAAAGTGATATGATATTGGTGATACATGATGACAATATTAATTTATCACCGTCCTCACCACCTTTTTTTAAATTGGAGAGGTAACTCCCCTGTTGTTTTGAGGATGCTGTTGCTAGTGTCTCGTACCCTGCTCAGTAGAGATAGTTTTTTTTTAAATCACCGCATGAAAGCCATCAGTTCTATTCTGTACAAACACTTCTGAAGCACTATAAAAACGAGGCCTTCGGAACAGCATCCTAAAAGTATTAATGTACTGCGCGGCCCATTTGTTTCCCGCGTAGAAACTTTGGCAGTATGCCTTAAAAAGGGTAATTTTGACGTCAACACTACATCAGGAGAATCTGCGTGCCAGCATATTACCTCGGACCGATAGCGCCCTGCGCTTCCTTTCAATGTCTACATTGTTTTTAAGGTCGGCGGTGAAGAAGTGCCCGAGGTATGTAAATTAATCTACCTTATTTAGTCTCGAGCCATTTAACATAATGGCAGATATACTTTCGGGGCATCTTTAAGATCACGTTTTTACATTATACTACATAAAGCATTATACAACAATTCGTGTCTACTGTCTAGCCGCATAAACTTCACAGTGCTTCAGTAACTCTCCTACAGACCGTGCGTAAATATGAATGCCTAATGCACAGTACATAAAACATGGGTAGTAACCTCGGCAGGTGAACCCCCGCAAACTTAAAAAGCTCGTTATAGCCCGATCCAAAACAACATTATTACTATTTTTTGTGTAAACTGAGCCGTTCCTAGGTAATGTTATGTAATAAAAAGCGACAAAAGGAGACAAATAGTATTTCTTGAAAAAGTTAAATTACTATCGAAGCTAAAGGTACAGATATAATTATGTAATACTTTACCGTAAAAGTATACAAGTTCTCTAAGGTCCTGTTGTATGGGCACACTTTCAAACTTGCCGTGTCTGTTTAACCAGGCAAGGAACATATTCTTGACACGTTCCTCGGCATCGGGTAACTGATAACGCACAGCTAGGGTCAAAATTCTTGTGCGTAGCAAACTGTAACAAAAGTGAAGCTTGATAGCAAGTAGTTACTGTAGAGAAAAGACTAAGTGGAATTAAAAACTTAGGTGATATTTTTTGTATGAAGGTAGGTACTGAGGTATAACTGCAGCTTACAGCTAGAAAGACCCCGCGGAACGAATCACAGCATAAATGTAATCATTATATTTAAAAAATAATCAAATTGTTAATACCTTGCAAGAACGGGAAGGTTTTCTGCGTCCCAGCTTTGTTTGACGTAAATCGGGCGAATTATACGCTGTACGTATTTCTACCAACAAAAAGATGAATTTTAAAATGCCTATATCACCTTTAACGTAGGGAAGAATTTTGTAAATGTGCTACAACAGTACACACTACGTTTATAAAATAGTCGTAAAAGTCAATAGGGTTTACTCGATGGCAAGCTGGCAACATCGCTTTACGACAGTAATTAATTGTTGATAAATACATTTTATTAAAAATGGTGAATGTTTCTAAGGAAGTTGTCGTTTAATATTATTGTACAAGCAGATCTATTGATTCAAAACTCAATATTTACTCACCATAAGATTATCATGAGCCAAAGAGTTATGGAGTCTATCCTCAAGCATCCGGAACACAGAAGAGGCAGTTTCCCACGGAGTGAGGTCATTCTCCACCAGCAGGTAGGTGGTCATGTTTAGAGCCATGTGGAAGGGCAGCATGCGCGCCTCGGCTAACGCAAACACGTCATCCAGGAGGTTGGATCTGTCTGCCGAAGTTAGCTGTCAACAAATTATTTATAATGAATATCGATAGGTATGATTGAGACTACCTTGTTGCTTGCAAAGCGCCACTGCCGAGCGTGAGGTCCTGGATTCGATTTTCCATTAGGTTAAGTTATTAATTCTCAGTAGCAGCACGGAGACTGGATTTGTACCCGGGTATTGGCAAAAGGCTTGCCACATTGAAACCTTTAACATATTAACTGGGGAAATGTGGGTTTACCATACACCTCTGCCTACCCTTTCAGGGAATACAGGTGTAATGTTATGAGTGAAAACAAGGATTCACTTTGACTACGTAAAAACATTCAAACGTAGACTCTTTTTGTTACCGACACGGCATAAAATCCCAGGAAACCGTAGTTAAGCGAGCCAACGATTTATGTTTCAAGTAGAAGCAACTAGTTAAAAAAAAATTATACTTTTGCGCAGCGCCTTAAATGTAATTTTAGGTTGTCGTTTCGTTGACTCAGTATAATTATATGTTACCGGCAATGTTTATAATTCAGGTATTCCTAGGCAATGTATAAAATTCTTCAGACACTGCGGAATTTTGGGCGACAAGATGTCGCGTAGTTTCCCGAACGCTGCCCATCCGTGTTGGATTCTTCGGGCGACCTCTTTTTTAAGTTAGACTTGCCTAACTGAACAATTTGGCGAAGGTAGACGTAGTGGTTAACAACCTCAAGCGTATTGTTCCCAACGACAACCGGTACGTGTGCAACATAGACATTAGACAGAGCTTTAAAGCTCTTGGCAGAGTCGCTGGAGGAGCTCAATAATATGCTCAGCGACCTCAGTATCGTTTCCCAACAAGTGGGTCTTGAAATGAACATGGACAATACAAAGATCATGTCTAACGTCTGTGTTGCACACGTACCTTCGATGAAACGTAAAACGCCTTCGGTTTCAAAAACAGTTTCGGAGAAATCACGTCTCCCTGTCTCACACCACGCAGCAGTTGGATTGGTTTTGTGCTCTCGTCTGATAATCGGATCGACATGGTGGCGTTACTATACAAACACTTCAACACCTTGATATACCTATAGTCGACATGACATCGCTGAAGGGACTGCAATACAACCCAAGATTCGATTGAATCAAAGGCTTATTCATAGTCCACGAACGCTAGACACAGAGGCCGATTATACTCCTCGGTCTTCTGTGTAATCTGGCGGAGCGTGTGGATGTGGTCTATGCCTTTTCGGAAGCCGGCTTCTTCGGGAGGCTGGAAGTCATCAAGCTTGCGTTCAAGACGGTTCGTAATGACTCTCGAAAACAGCTTGTACACTCAGGTCTATAATTCTTCAAAGTATTGACACCTTTTTTGAAGAAGAGCACCACCACACTCCTGTGCCATGCTTCTGGCGTACTACCCTCGAGTATGACGGAATTTAATAGCTTCTGGAGTACTGAAAGTACCGGTTTTCCACCCGCTCTCAGAAGGCCCGTTGTTATAATATTGTATATATCGGCGACTAATCAGCGCTTTTTGCCGACTACAAATAGTCCCGATTAGTCGGCTTTACCGACAACTCGGCACATCCCAATTTTAAATAAAACAAATTAAAAATATGTCTTACGTGCTTAGCTTTAGACTTGAGCTGCTCTATCAGTGTCTGCCACATGACCATAGAGTAGTTGACTCTGAAGTATCCAACTTGGTTGTTGTTCAGCTTCAACCATTTGTCGCCGTCCTTTACTCTCAACTTCACTGTAATAAACAACAGGAGCCATTTAATTGCTTTGCTATAAATTTGTTACATCAATTATCAAAAGAACCTATAAGGCCTCATTCGCACGCAGAGCCGTCCTCGCACAAACATGTGTTTTTTTAACGTATTTTGAATCCCGTGCAAATGACACTAAAGTAAGAATGCACTCTGATCTTACCTGATTGAGCAGTATCGGACAACCATGTTATTTCGTCACTAGGTCCAGTGTTGGTTGTGTATGTAATAGGCACAAACCAACGGTACCTAGAAACCAAATCAATTATGTATATGCTATTTAGAAAAAAAAATATTTTAAAACAAAAGGTCAGAAAAAAACCACAAAACTACTAAAAACTAAAGTACAGACATGATTTATTGTATAGTAATCGTATATTATTAGAAGTGTTTGCAATAACTTACTTGAACTTAGAATCATTAGCGTGTTCTGCATCAGGATCAATAAGGAATCTTGTCTGTGTTACAAAGAAAGTGCTGGGCATGTCTCCAGTCTTGATTTCCAAAACCGGGTACCCCTTCTGCCGCGTCCAAGTATCCATTACGTATCTGAAATACAGCAATATTGGTCAAGAAACATTTTCCCTTTACACCAACCAACCTTTCCGACACGTGTTTATTAACCGTGAGATACTTTGAATGAAATAATAATATTGATAAAGGAAATTTGAAAAATGATGGACACGAGCGGGATTCGAACCCGCGACCTTCGCCGATCCGTGGCGCTGCTCTAACCAACTGAGCCACCGTGTCGCTGCTCGCATCCATCGAATTTCAAGTTCCCTTTTAGTATTTACGTCTTAAGGGTGACGTCAGGTATTATCTGTTGGAATCTATGATTACCAACTCAGTGTTATACCTTTACAGCTATAAATCACTGAAACGATAATACCAACCCAAATTTATATGACTTTTGGTGCCATTTTAGCATGTTGCCCATGCTAAGCTTGAATCTAAATTGATAAAGGAAATTTGAAAAATGATGGACACGAGCGGGATTCGAACCCGCGACCTTCGCCGATCCGTGGCGCTGCTCTAACCAACTGAGCCACCGTGTCGCTGCTCGCATCCATCGAATTTCAAGTTCCCTTTTAGTATTTACGTCTTAAGGGTGACGTCAGGTATTATCTGTTGGAATCTATGATTACCAACTCAGTGTTATACCTTTACAGCTATAAATCACTGAAACGATAATACCAACCCAAATTTATATGACTTTTGGTGCCATTTTAGCATGTTGCCCATGCTAAGCTTGAATCTAAATTGATAAAGGAAATTTGAAAAATGATGGACACGAGCGGGATTCGAACCCGCGACCTTCGCCGATCCGTGGCGCTGCTCTAACCAACTGAGCCACCGTGTCGCTGCTCGCATCCATCGAATTTCAAGTTCCCTTTTAGTATTTACGTCTTAAGGGTGACGTCAGGTATTATCTGTTGGAATCTATGATTACCAACTCAGTGTTATACCTTTACAGCTATAAATCACTGAAACGATAATACCAACCCAAATTTATATGACTTTTGGTGCCATTTTAGCATGTTGCCCATGCTAAGCTTGAATCTAAATTGATAAAGGAAATTTGAAAAATGATGGACACGAGCGGGATTCGAACCCGCGACCTTCGTCGATCCGTGGCGCTGCTCTAACCAACTGAGCCACCGTGTCGCTGCTCGCATCCATCGAATTTCAAGTTCCCTTTTAGTATTTACGTCTTAAGGGTGACGTCAGGTATTATCTGTTGGAATCTATGATTACCAACTCAGTGTTATACCTTTACAGCTATAAATCACTGAAACGATAATACCAACCCAAATTTATATGACTTTTGGTGCCATTTTAGCATGTTGCCCATGCTAAGCTTAAATCTAAATTGATAAAGGAAATTTCAGCTCAGTTGGTTAGAGCAGCGCCACGGATCGGCGAAGGTCGCGGGTTCGAATCCCGCTCGTGTCCATCATTTTTCAAATTTCCTTTATCAATTTAGATTCAAGCTTAGCATGGGCAACATGCTAAAATGGCACCAAAAGTCATATAAATTTGGGTTGGTATTATCGTTTCAGTGATTTATAGCTGTAAAGGTATAACACTGAGTTGGTAATCATAGATTCCAACAGATAATACCTGACGTCACCCTTAAGACGTAAATACTAAAAGGGAACTTGAAATTCGATGGATGCGAGCAGCGACACGGTTGCTCAGTTGGTTAGAGCAGCGCCACGGATCGGCGAAGGTCGCGGGTTCGAATCCCGCTCGTGTCCATCATTTTTCAAATTTCCTTTATCAATTTAGATTCAAGCTTAGCATGGGCAACATGCTAAAATGGCACCAAAAGTCATATAAATTTGGGTTGGTATTATCGTTTCAGTGATTTATAGCTGTAAAGGTATAACACTGAGTTGGTAATCATAGATTCCAACAGATAATACCTGACGTCACCCTTAAGACGTAAATACTAAAAGGGAACTTGAAATTCGATGGATGCGAGCAGCGACACGGTGGCTCAGTTGGTTAGAGCAGCGCCACGGATCGGCGAAGGTCGCGGGTTTGAATCCCGCTCGTGTCCATCATTTTTCAAATTTCCTTTATCAATTTAGATTCAAGCTTAGCATGGGCAACATGCTAAAATGGCACCAAAAGTCATATGAAATAATAATATTTATCAAATTGAACCTACACACACCTACTTAAAAATATCAATGTACATACGATAGATTTAAATCAGGATAATCTTTCTTGAAATATGGTTCCAATGAGGATAGCAGGTCTTGTGTGACCGTGTTGCCATATTTATACTTTTTCAAGTAATCCGACACTCCCAAACGGAAATTTTCAGCACCAATGAAATTTTCTAACATTCTCAAGATTGATGCTCCCTAGAAAATAAATATTAAATAAATAAATATGCATCGTTATTTTTACCCACGCTGCATTTAAACATTACTTATGGATCCACGTGGATCAGGCAGGCTGCATGTGGGTCAGGTCATAAAAAAGTATACTACTACATATTTTGTGACAATTTGAAAAACGAAATGACACAATGTAGAATGCCTCGTTGTTCTAGTAGTCGCTAAGCGCGACTGCTGAGCAAGAGGTCCTGGGTTCAAATCCCGGGTCGGGCAAAGTGATACTGAGTTTTCCATTAGGTAATTCTCAGTAGGAGCACGGAGTCTGATTTGTGCCGGGTTGATGGCAATAGGCTCGCCCCCTATTACATTGGGACTTATAACATAACTGGAGAAATGTGGATGTACTATATGTTCACCTCTGCCTACACCTTCGGGGAATACAGGCGTGATGTTATGTTATGTTACAATGTAGTAAATTCATATAACGGACTATTTCGCACATCCTCACCTTATTGTAAGAAATTGAGTCAAAAATAGCAGTGATTTGATCTGGTGTAGCCACAGTTTGTACAATAGGGTGGCTCGACAGTTTCACATCTGTCGACAGCACTGGATGCAAGGTTTTTGTTAAGAAATGATCCATCTGAAATAAAAAATGTTTGCTACTACTTCAGGTGCATTTGTTTGTATAGGATTATACTTGCTAAGGCAAAAAAAAAACTTTAATCAATAGAAATACTAATAACTGAAATAAATTATGTTATTTCATTGTGGCGTTCTAAGGGGGAGGCGTTTGTCCAGCAGTACACGCCTTCCGGCTGATGATGATGATGATGATTAAAGCAAGTTCAATAAGTTAATATTAAACTAACTGTAGGTATTTATTTTTGTTATCATGTAAAACAAACCTCACAACTATAAAAAGAACCACTATCTTTTTTTTAAATTAGCTCGTTCTATGTACCACAGCTGGGCAAAAGCCTCGCCCCGTATTTCTCCACAAATCTCTATTCAAACCACTATCTTAGGCCCTAAAATATAAATGCACAAGCACTGCATCAGTAGATTTATAAGAACATTATACTGGACAAGAAAATGTTGCTTTAATATTTACCACTTTCCAGGATGGTTCAATAGCATCCAACGCTTTAACTTGCATGTAAGAAGCAAAGCCTTCATTTAGCCAAACTTCATCCCACCATTTCATGGTGACTGAAAACAACTTCAATTCATTCATCAATGTTATAAATAATATTTTATAAAACAAGAGGAGAGATTTTTTATTTTATTAAAATCATTTAATAATATATAATATCTTACTTTTATATTTATTCATAAAATAATACAGACAGACATCTATACTTATAATAAAACTGTAGAGAGGTCAATTCTGTACATTGAATATATTTTCAAAATTATTATTGGAGGATAACTGGTGATCGATACTGATGCCAAAAATGCAATTAGTAAATTTTTTGTCGGTCTGTCTGTCTGTCTGTCTGTCTGTCTGTCTGTATGTGCACGCATGGGTCAAAAACTACTGAAGGGATTTTAATCAAACTTGGTACGATTGTAGTCCATACTCCTGGGCAGGTTATAGGCTATATAACATAACGCTAAAACACATAGGAGCTGAGCAGTAACGATAAATTTGAAGCAAGTCGGATGCAAATCCGCTTTCGAGCTCTTATCCTCGCATACGTCGATCATACACCAAAAGTATGTATTACAAAAATGATGGTCTCTAAAAGATCTACAATAAAGTCCTCAATAGTATATATCTATCTTTTATAAATTAGCCACAATAACGTGTTTATTCGTTAGGCACTTCTTCAAGTGTATTAATAAAATATATAAATATATTGTATTTCACATAGATATATCGTTATCAAACTCCAATATTCAAAAAGTACACTTTAATATCTGTTTTATAAAAAAAAAAGAAATCGGTATATAAGATATAGATGAAATAAAACTTCCAAATCTCGCCGCGCCAGTATGGGTACGGCGGCATAAATGGTTTTTCTTTTTTAAAATTGAATGTACAGACACGGGTCGTTTACGATTTTATTATATGGATAGATATAGATTTTTTCTCATTATGTCATAGACAATTGTAATTCTCGCAGCAAGTAACACATACGGTTCTCCGGAACTTATTTCTGTCAAAGTAAGTTAACGACTTCTAGCTAAAAAGGCATCCTTCAGCTGTAACATCATTGAGGCGGACATTCTAGCAGCAAGATAGATTTTCTATCCTGTGTATAACGATTTCGGCTGAGTGTACAGCCTTATGCTTCGCCATGACCATCAACATCAACCATTACCATTGACTCACGCAGTCTTAAAGTAGCCTTTAATCTTACGAATACTTAGTTGCTTCTTACACGCACACACAATCGTACGACGCTTACTCTTAGGTCACAAGTTCTCTATAAATTTTGTCTGTTGAGATACTGATACATTGGGATCTACACCAAACCTAGCGAAATTGTGGGAGTAGGTACAATATGTGCACCTCTGCCTACGCCTTCGCGGAATACAAGCGTGTCGTTGTCGTATGTTTTATAACAATATTTTTTATAAGAGTCAACTGCCATGATTCTCTATTTTAACTTAATTACGAATAAACCGACACACAGACAAAATATCCAAAATAATAGAAATGGGTTGTATTGTATAGGTTTCTAAAACGTCGCCCCACACTAGGAATTTCTCCTGTATCGTGGGTGCGTTTCACAAACTTGAAATTTCACTTACACAAACACCCAGACTCGGGACAAACATCTACGGATCACACTTTTTTTGCGGGAATCGAACCCACAACCAATCTCTTAGCCACTGCGCCAATCAGGTCGTCACGGTTGTCTTTTATCCTTGGTATTTTTTTTTCTACAGTAGTTTCAATGTACAGGAACTCAGAAACGCACAAAACGGATTTATTTATGTTCTCTTCTTCAGTTATATATTATTTTCAATAGACTTTCTGTAACTTCCGTAATTAACGTTCAATTTTTGCGGTTTTTTTTTAAATACCGGAAAGTATTCTTAGTTAAATAAGTGGTTTAAAGATTTTTAACCTACTTAAAAAAGCCTGCCTGGTAGGTATTCTTTTCTGTTAAAAGTTCAATTTACTACTGGTGTTTTATCCGAAATACACGCGGACGAAGACGCGGGCAACAGCTATACATGTAATAAAATAGTACGGCATGGCGTAAAAACTACTAAATTGAATTTGCTCAATCTTAGCTAATGCTAATATATTAAAAACAATCTAAAAAAACTTTTGCTGTTTCCGAATTTCCACGCGGACGGAGTCGCGGGCACATCTAGTAAAAGAATAATATTATAGGTTACCCAGATTTCCAAACCACATATGAGCTAACTCATGAGTTATAGTGTTAGCAACACTAATTTTGTTCATAGCTGATGCTTTAGCTTCATCAACTAGGAATGATGTTTCCCTGTATGTAATCAGACCCCAATGTTCCGTTGCACCTGACACATAATCAGGAATAGCAATCATATCTGAAAGTTTAATTTATTGGATTATTAAAAGAATTAACATTGCTGCAACTGAGCATATATTTATTATAATGGGAAATAAATTATAAAACTCAAAATTTGTTCTTAAACTGCTTCAATTTATATAAAATGTGATCTTTGCCTTCAAGAAGAATTTCTGTCAGTACTATATTATAGACCTTTATAGATTTAATTATGCCTTTAAACTGAAATTAAAATATAACATAACATCACGCCTGTATTCCCCGAAGGGGTAGGCAGAAGTGCACATATAGTACACCCACATTTCACCAGTTATGTTTTTAAGTCCCAATGTAATAGTGGGCGAGCCTATTGCCATTAACTGGGCACAAATCCAGACTCCCTGCTGCTACTGAGAATTACCTAGTAATAAAACACAGTAACACTTTGCCCGACCTGGGATTCGAACCCAGGACTTCGTGCTCAGCAGTCGCGCTTAGCGACCACTAGACCAACGAGGCAGTAATATAATATTTCAATATTAAATTACCGAGCTTGGGTAGTGGGAATGGTACTTCATAATATTTTATGTAGAACTCAGTTGCTCTCTTCCCAATATCTTGAGCAAAATCAATTTTGTGCAGCTCTTGTTTTTGTGCAAATGAGCGAAGTACAAAGTTGCTTCCAATCCCACCAGCATTTATTTCAGCC
This sequence comes from Abrostola tripartita, assembly GCA_905340225.1. NCBI lineage: Eukaryota > Metazoa > Arthropoda > Insecta > Lepidoptera > Noctuidae > Abrostola > Abrostola tripartita. Next base: position 9,834,017 of record HG996490.1, on the reverse strand, counting down.
TCCTTATAGTCAAAGTCACAGATAACAAAGCAGGCCAAGTAAGTAGACATGGGGACACTTTTTGCAAAAGTCACAATATCCATGTTAGAATCCTTATCAAATACGGATGATATTTCCTGGAATAACATTGATTGAAATTATTATAATTATATTTTTGGTTACATGTAAGTATGAAGAAAATAGGCTACATTATATTTAAAACATCACCCATGATATAATTTCAACTGAAGTTGTGTCAAGTAAATAAAAAAAAGATAATAAGAACAGCTTATATTAAGTATAATATAGGCATACAAGTAATTTTGATACACTTGTGTCTGACAGGCAAAAATAAGTTAAATAAATAATATAATATTTGTAATACCTGCCTGTGGTAAAATATTCTCATAAATAACATACATCTCTTGCCTTATCTTAACTATAATTAAGAACTGTTTAATAAGTCTAGAACCAAATAACAAACAAAAGCTGTTCTATAAAAATGTAACAGTCATACTCACATTCATGTTAGATAGGGCAATATAAGATGGTGGCTTCCACAGTGTTATGTCATAAGTGGCTTTAAAATCTGGCTCATCAAAGCAGGGGAATGCTTGACGAGCATATGTTGGTTGAAACTTACTGGCCACCATAGTCCTGAAATAAAAGTGCAATTAAATTTTTCATACATGAACTAAATGTTGCTCTACAGCTACACTATGTCATTCTCCTGTAACATGTAAGTACCTATGCGTTATTTAGCAAAAATATCTCATACACCTAGATCCAAAATAATTTTTACCCATCCATGTGGCTAAAGCTAACCACTGTGCCAATTAGAATTTATTTCATAATAATCTTTAAATATACCTGGAATCATATAAGCGTGAGGAATATAATCCGACAATATTTCGGGTGAGATCACCAGAGAATTCAATACAGATTTTGTAGTTCCCTGGGCTTAAAGCAGATTCAAAATGTATGAATAGTTGTTCCATTTGTTTAATTTCCAAGAACTTTGAGACAGTGACTTCATCATCACCTTTGTAAACCTTAACATCGGCAATATTTAGAAAATTCGTATGAAGATTTATATAGTTCTTTTCCTGCTTGATCAAAACGTCAATTTGTACGCTTCCTTCAAATTGTCCGGCGTCAATGTTAGGACGCAACTCGAGTTTATAATTCTCAGGACGAACTAGCGGAGAAAGCCTTTCAGACAATTTCACGTTGATACGCATATCTTCCATACTATTATTAACAGTGCAAATAGGCCGGTCTTGCTGCCTTAGAACATTAGTAAACCTGAATATTTGTCTACGACTGCGCCGTCTAAGAGACATAAGGTTTGCGTAGTAACACTTTTTAATATATAAACTGCGGTAGAAACATTTCATTAGTAGTTAAAATTATATTTATCTATTATAATGGACTGATTCTAAACCAAAACACCTCTATCTATTACTATTGATTTTACGTAGACGCAAAGTATAAAGAAAACTGAATGTCATCATGACATTCTTTGATTTAGACTAAAACTGTCAAACTGAAAACATGGACTTTTATCCAGCCAAACATATATTTCTAAATAAATACCCACCCATACTATTATTACTTGTAAAATTCTAAACAATACCTATTGAATCGAACAGTTGATATTTAAGAAAAAAAATTAGCGTTCTAAGTTTATACCTACCTATAACCACATTAAATTATAAGCCTATAATTTAACGGGAAAGCGTCGTCGATAGGGGCAAAAAAGAAAAGCAATGACTCTCAAACTCATCGGCAACTAAGACACAACACGTGTTTTAATAATTTGTAGTATTTCATAAATATCTTTAATTTTGCTAAACTAACTATCTCTGTAGGTACTATTTTTTTATATTATAAAGCTGAAGAGTTTGTTTGTTTGTTTGAAAGCTTGAACGCGCTAATATCAGGAACTACTGGTTCGAATTAAAAAAATATTTTTGTGTTGGATAGTCCATTTTGAAAATTTCGAAATTTACGCGGATGAGGTAGCGGGTGAAAGCTAGTACCTATATAAATAGTTTGTGGGTTCGCTATAGTAATGTCGTAGTAATGTGGCTAAATTTAAGATAGTTATTATCATACTATCATTAATTATAACATATTGTGTCTTAGTTGCCGCAGATTCAGTCTTTACTTCCTCAAGAAGTTTTGTTGAGCTATGATTAACAAATATCACAAAAAAAACATGGAATTACGCGCCTCTCGACGGCGCATTCACCTTAAATTAAAAAAGAACAGACTTGTAACACTGAAGTATTTTCGGAATAGTGGCAGTACAGAAAATTAGTGTTTTTGTGATATTTTCGCAGATCATTCTGCGGTATTTTCAAAAGTAGCTAGTACTATTATTTCGTTCAAATACAAACTATGTTGTTTCATATTAATACGGTATTTAGTACCTAATCAAAGTTGTTTACTTACCCACCATTTTTTAAATTGCTTGAATAAAATCCGATAATTTTGTTATCCAAGCTTCCTGAGAATAAGATAAACATCTTGTAGGTTTCTTGAAGCATTTCATGTTCTAAGTTTATAATCAATAATTCTCTTTTATCGGTAATCGTTTCACTGGATAAAACTGATATACTTTGATTATTTCTGTTCTTTAATGTAACGGAATGAATGTCCAATTTATTTGTATGCAATGTTATTGTTCGAGTTGGTTGTAAAATGCGAATCGTTATCAAAACCGATCCATCAAAAGTTTTATTTGGCTGATGAGGATTCAACATAAGCTTGTAATTTTTGGGTTCAATGTTTCTAGGCAGTCGGTAATACCTTTTATCCTGTAAAAAAACAACATAATTAATAATTACCTACCTATTAGGTATTGGGTAAGTACCTAGGTACTTAAACCTAATACCAAGTATTTAAAATGTGAGGCACACAACAATCTGTCCGCCAAGTTTGCGACTTGGATCCTATACCTATAGTCCACCCCGCTAAACAGCTAATACAAATTTAGATGAGTAAACGGGTAACCTATGACCTATCATGGTGGCATCAGTGCCCGACAGTGACCCAGTGTCCGAAAGTTTTTTCCTAAATTACTGAAAATTGGCTTAAAAAAAAAACAATTAATTAATTCGGCAGCTCTGGGCAATAGAAAACTTTAACTGACTGTCATCTAGTGACATTTTACTAATATCCGCGCTACTTGTTACGGATTGCCGTTATAAACTCTGAATGGTGTTCGAACGTAAAAATCCACATTTTATAAAGATTTTATTTAAAACATGGGTATGAGTTTTTGGTTTCTTTTTGTATTATTATCTTCTTGAATAGATATATAAATTGTGGAAGTTATTATAATTCATATACCTACGTAATAAGTTATTTTTATAGTAAGTAAGCCGGTGTCGGTTACTGGTTCATCGCAAACCTACCGTTCTCCAGTATTCGACAGTTAATATTAATACTACTTTTTTTGGTAATGATGTGGTTAATATAAGATATAGGTCGTTTTTATCATTTCGTACATCAAAAGGAAAATCAGAACCCTTATAGGATGACTTCGTTGTCCGTCTATCTGTCTGTCTGCCCATCGGTCTGCCTGTCAATCCCTTTAATCTCAGGAATGCGTGAAGGTATCAAGCTGAAATGAATATCAAATAAACAGGTCTTCTGTCCCTTGGGGCTGTGAAAATATGAAACTTCTAAGTCAACGCTATCAAAAGATACAAACGAATTTGCTGAATATCATAACATTTTTTACGAGGGTACTTCCCGTTCCCGTGTAATTATGAAATTCGTCAAGAAGCATTGTCTAATAACACAAGTAAAGGCAATACACTCATCACATAAAAAAATTAAAATATTTTTCTGTAGGTTCTAGAAGTCTCACCTTTATCCAGTTACGGGTCGTCAGCTTATAAGTATCCCGAAAAAAAAGTTTGAGTGAGCCCAAAGAAAAGAAGTAGGTACATGGGTTACTTTTTACCCGTTTATGACAAGTTGAAATTATTATAAAGATGTGAATGCGATAGCGTAATTGTAACAATATGAGTAAAAGCGCGCGCAACTCAAACGTCACTCAGGCTGAATGTCCCAGTTTGGACATTTTTGAGTCCTCAAAATGCATCTGCCTCAGTTTATATAATATCATTGGCCTAAGAGCATATTTTAGTACACACCTAGAAGAAAAATCCGCGTCAATAATTATTCATACTACCTACGTGACGTGATCGCTAGGTATGCACATTGCACACCTACCGTCGAATACTGGGTGTCGGGGACTGGTAAACTGTCAAATACTGGGGTGTCGGGGACTGGAGATCTACTGTCGAATACTGGTGCTGAAAATTTTTGGTTTTTATTTTAAACCTTTACTCTTTTCAACAATAAATGCACATTATAATATTATAAGGACCTATTTCACTATTTTGTCTCAATACTTTTATTTAAAACTTTTAAAAAGTAGTAAAAAACTATCAAACAAACACATAACCATTACTGCTTTGCATTATTTAGTCTGTTAATGTATGTAATGTTATCTACTTATATTTTTGGTGTACATAGAGTTTAATAAAATAAATAAAAAACCTCCTTGAAAGTATCGAACACTGGTGCCACTACGGTAAGTAGATCTAGATTATAATATTCTTCTTATTATTGTCGTAGTGTCTCGACGTTTCTATACATTTTTTATGAAAGTAAATCAAAGGGGCAAGGTCTGCGCTCTGGCCGCGACGCGTCCTCTTCTTACGTCTTTTTTGTGTGGCCATCGCTTTAGGTAATCTTTGTTACACATACTACATCTTCTCACCTCAATCTCTATATCAGGTGATGTTGAGTTTTTATCGTCAACGAGACGCTCTAAGAATAGTCTGCATTTTTCTCTATCCAAAGCTGCTAATGTAACAGTGGACACAAATAGGCATAAAGTGGCGATTATGAATAATATGAGTAATTTGTTGCTGCATGTCCATTTTTTAAATTTCGAATTAGTCATCTGAAAATAAAAAAAATATTGTATAATATATAGCTAGGTAAGAAGCTTTGATTATATATATGTCGTAAGAAGTTAATTAGGATTGATATTTTTTACGGTAATGAAGTTTCGGCTCGGCATCATTGGAAATCCTTCCAACACTCGAAGAAAGAGAAAGGTCTTTGCGCCCAAAAAGGGAAAACCGTGTGGAATTACCCGTTCATAAGCGTTTTGAGCAGTTACCTACCAGTACCTACTTACCTACATATTCAACACACTCGGAGTTTTTTTTATCGGATCACAACATTGTAATGTAACTGTCCCTCTTTACTAATCGCCTCTCTACCTCTATGTATATGTCGCAGCCAACTAGCCTAAAAACCTGTTCAATTTACAGCCTAGCCTGCGGCCTGAATGATATTCATATAGTAGGCAAGCAGTAAAACGTTATCGATCCAAGTGAATTACCTAGTTGTTTGATTAAATGCTTAATGCCATTCAGGTCGCTAGTTGAACGGCGCCGTATAGTAAAGAAGCTTGGTTGATAATTTAACAGCTTATTAAGCTAGTTGGCTGCGACATACATATAATATAATTATGTTTACCCGAAAATAAGTTTGCTCACAGCGGATTTACCATTTCAGACGATTAAATTAAACTAATCTTTATAATTATCTATTTTACTATTGTTAGTTACCTAGAACTAGATACGTTTTGGTTAAATAATGTTATTAATTACCGACATCATATAGATAATAGACATAGATAATAATAACCTCCTTAAACCAATTACCATTAATTAAATAGGGTTGGCATATACAATTTTTTAAGTGCAATTTCCAAAACAAAATGAATGTTTTTATTCCTTATTTAAAATAATTAGAAAGCGTTCGCCGCATGTTTCTTTAATTTATTCTTTTCTAACAACACGTTTAATTATTTTGTATTAATTATTGTTTAGTTAGAAGTGGAATTCCACGTTTCGTAAATTGTGATCACGCGTGTGTTAGAATAACTATTGACAAGGACCAAGTTACCTGACATGTAAAAATGCTCTACCAACACGAGTCGAAGCGCCGCGCCGCCGCGCGCCGCCCCGCCCGTGCTCCAAGCAGGTCGACCAAGATGACCAGGTAAAATAATTATGTACTTACTACTAACTTACTATTATTATCAATATATTTTACGTTTGTCTCATCACGTCAATATAATCACGGTAGGTAGACGTGTACTAAGAAACCCACGACTCGCATTATAAATAGTAAACATTTTAATTTGAGGCGGCCCTCATGTCATTTAATAGCCCGCAAATTACTACAATTATTGTAAATGAAAATGAAAATCACCAACATCTTATCAAAAACATCTCACCCACGTCACACTCGATTGTTGCAACTTGGCAAAACTGCGCGTTAATTAGTTATTGATAAATGCGTTGGCGTTACCGTTTTTTTTGTTCATTGGTTATTATGGTTCTGAGCGTAGTCGTTCATTGTAGCGGGAGAGGCCTTTGTTCAACAGTGGACGTCTTCTGATTCCGACTGATGATGATGATAATAATCGCATACTTATCCCTAGTAGCTATGTATCTAATTCAATTATCACATCTTTTGTTCAATTATCTAAAACCAACAAAAAAATAGGAAACTACCCGTATGCTAATTAACTTACAGTTGGTATTTCTAGAGTGAGAATCCTTACCTTGCCGTAACACAGTCTGTGACTAGCGCGGACGGCAATTTATTTTTTCTCTATGCCGCCAATATGTTATAACATAGCTATTTATGTTACTTTCTTACCCTTGATTATAAGTTATACTTAACATAATTCTAGCATCGGTTTGAATAGGTTTTTACTAAAAGTCAAACAAAAAGCATCATTCTAGAAGCTCATGTATTACACTTAAAAATCATCAAAGAATTTATGTTTCATTTCATTTCATCTCTATAACTACTTATTATAATAAATACTTAGTTTTACGTGATTGCGTACAACGTAACACCTAAGTCAAATAAATTCTATTCTAAATTGCCTATTTATCTTTGTATCTCCACCAATCTTCTGAGGTTCCGATTGAATTGTCAGGTACCATTGGCCTTACTCCACCATGACTCTCGACCACTCGAAGTCCTGAGGGGCACTGAGTCAAATGCTGCAGAGCATCTTTAGAATCCTAAAGAATAACATATTCTGTATAATATTGATGTACTTATTTGCATGATATATATACCTACGCAATTTTATAATGTTTATCATAATTACGTACTGACGGTACGTAATAAACATTATAAAATTGCGTATCATTCTGCTGCTATTCTGATAGATATACCTAATTATTACCGCCCAACTTAAAGGCGGCTGCATTGACATTTGCGGATCATAATGATAACTTAATATTTGCATTTATGCAGCAAATTACGTGTGAATATTTTATTTGAAAACTGATTTACTCATAAGTTGATGTTAATGCTACAAATAATTATGTTTGTGTATTATTAATATATTTTTATACGTTTATTGTGAAATGATATAAAATATTAAAGGGCATGTGCATATAAAATTATAAAAGAACTTACCTACTTACCGTTAAAAATAATGTAGGTATAATAATAAAACAAAGATACAGTTTAACTTTTAAATATTCAGAAAGGCGAAAATCGATATTATTTTATAAATAACTATATACTAACCGCTCATATTTTATATCTTTTTACTATTTCGCTGCTTACTTTCTCACATCACCTCCAGCTATTAAAAAGCGAAACTTAGGTAATTTAATCAGAGCCTTTCTTCACTATGATTAAAAATATTTCATATTTTTTTAATTTCAATTAAAGTTCACTCACCTCGCTATCCTTTCACTTTCGATTCTATAGATATTCTTATTATTTAATAAACATTTACTCTTGTTAATACTAAACTGTATTTTTACAAATAAATGCACGGTATAGATGTTTGTACGGAGCGACTCACTGCCAACTACGATTAAAATGCTCGCGCTGGCTGTCGATGTTACGACATAAGTTTCACTCGATGACAGCCGCCGTCCACTCTAGATGGACGCAATAGTTTGACAACACAAAGTAACTAATAGTCTTGTAACGAGTATAAGCGAATTTCTAAAAATGATGTTGTTTAGAAGTTAAGCCTACATTTTGTATATTGCGTAAAATTTAACGTTTTAACTGTAACAATGATTACTCATATTCCTTTTAATATAATCTACTATAATAACTTTCGTGAGTGTTATCCATATTATTTACTATATACGCCGGTTTTACTCACGTGTGTATACGGGAATGCCCGACTAGTTTCGAACTCGAACGGAGCCCTTATTCATGAGCTGGTTACGCGGCAGAGTACAATATATGTACAGTAAGCAATTTGCTGTTCCTTTGCGTTAGCACTTTACAGCCAGTATATCTAAAGATGATAGATCATCATTCATATCAATACTTGTCGTACAATACATCGTCTAGCTGCTTTACGATATTTTGGTCATATCCATTATCCTCATAAAGGTTTTTATTTTAATATTTCTAATAAAAAAAATATCCTGTTTATATAATATACCGACTCTATATTTTGCGACACTCCTACTGTTACAAATAACAAATACATAATATGTTAATGTCAACAACCAATATAATATTATATTAACCATTTGCATATATTATATTGACAAATTATATCATATGTAGGTATATATATGTACTATTAACAACTATTATTTTTGTCTTTATTCCCATGTTTATTAATGTTTTCGACTTAAAATGTGTTTATGTTTAAATGTGGTGGCTTGTAATTGCAGGTTGCAGCAATGTGTTGATAAATTGTAATTGTAAAGGTTATAATTAGTCTGTAAGCCTTCCTAAAAATAAATGAATTAAAATATCATTTAGGTAGTACTAGCTTATGGCCGCGGCTTCGTCCCCGTGTACGTAGCAGCGGTAACCAGATTTAGATAATCTCATTTTGTTACAAATTTTGCGGTTTATATTTTTTCCCGTGGAACCCTAAATGTTTTCGAAATTAAAAGTAGCTTTTATTAGTTCTCATGACATCAGCAAAGTCCAGTCAAAATCGATCCATCCGTTTCGGAGATTAGATAACATAGTATTTTTGATATAAGTAGGTATGTATCAAGTATACTATGTATGTAAGCTATCATAATTATGCATTTAGTAAAAAGCCGTTTTTTTAAGTAGCCTGTTCAGTTTCCCACTGCTGGGCAAAGGCATCCCCATTATTTTTTCACAAAACCCTGTCCAATGCCATTACGGGCCATTTCTTTCCCGCAAAGATGTCCAAATTAACTCGCCATCGCTTTCTCGGTCTGCCTGGTCGTCGGCGGCCGGCGGTGGTTATCCATTTAGTGGTAATATTGGCCCACCTTTGCGGGTTCATACGCACGACATGGCCAGCCCACTCCCACTTTAGCTTGGCAGTTTTTCTGCCCACGTCTGATATATGTACCTGTCATGGAACGCAGGCTGACATAAAAAGCTGTTATAACATATTAATGTTAAATTTGATATTACAAACAGACACTCCGATTTTAACTTTTTTGTTTTAATGAGTATTTATTGGTGTAGTTGGGTTGGATGAAGTTTTAAGATATATTGTTTGTAAGTTGATTATACTGTCTCGATGATGGTGTCAGCTTCGTTTTGAAACTTCTTGATCTTCGTATTTTTTAAAAATCCTTACAAATTGTTTTACTCTAGTGTTAGATCTAACATAGTTTACAGTATTACCTTTAGAAACAAACTTAGGACGCCATATCGTCGAAACTTTAGGGGTCAATTTTGATACTTTCACAAAATCCTAATTTTAAAGAATTATTATAGGCTATTAATAAATGATTGCAGTTTAAAATTCTCAATTATCCTGCGAACCATAAAAACTTTTATAACGGTCCGTAGCACCATATTGCACTTATAACACGGTTTCGTGGTGTTGTTTATAAAGTAGTAATGTTACTTTCTATAATATCTATTATTACTTTTAAAAGACAATATTATATATTAAATATACATAATATAAACTAAATCAATACAATTATGCTGAAGTTGTTGCCTACTACATACTTTTGGAGCTGTCGATTCGCACACCAAAAAATTTACTACCTGCGAATTGCCCACAGAAAAAATAATATTAGGTATTAAAAGTTGTCGATTCGAACATTTTGTGCAAGTCCAATTCGTGCGAATCATCCAATAACCCGGCGCGGCGATAGACTTTTTCAATTAGTATGAAGTAAGTAGGTATATTTCAGTTGTAATGAATCAATAAGTTCTTTCAAAACGAGAACAATGTAGGTAGTCTATAAATTTAATTAAGGTAGGTACACGAGATGTTGAGTTTTATTTAGTTGATATGTACCTTATTGTTTACTCGTGTGTAGGTACTAAGTAGTGGAGACCTTTAATTAGTTATTGTTTACTTTGTTGCATTGAAAAACGAATGGAAAAATCGCTTACCTTTAGGGAAATCAGAATCAGTTTCGAACAATGAGAAAACATTATCTTCAATTGAAGTAGGTAATCTTTCTATTTTTAAAACTGGGTAGAGTCCATTAACCTGCGCAAAATGTAAACAGTCAATATAAAGATATTGGTAGTAATTTTACGAGTAAATTGGTAGTTGTTTAGGGTAGCTAATTCAAACTATGTTGACACCCTAGGAAAAATGTTTACTAACGTAGGTATGTATACATAGGTCGCAGGTCGCAGCCAACTAGCTTAATAAGCCGTTCAATTAACAGCCTAGCCTCCTTACTCTATACGGCGCCGTTGTACTAGTTTGGTTAATTAATTCGGAATTTTTTTTCATGATTCTGGTTAAAACGCGGCAGAGTCGCGAGCTGAACTCAAACACGTGAGTAAAACCGGCGTATATAGTAAGCTAGCGGCCCGCTCCGGCTTCGCACGGGTATAAAATATACATTATAAGTATTTCTCCACTATTTAATGCATGTTATTATATCTATAAACCTTCCTCTTCAATCACTTTATCTATTAAAAAAAACCGTATCAAAATCCGTGGCGTAGTTTTAAAGATTTAAGCATACATAGGGATATAGGGACAGAGAAAGCGACTTTGTTTTATACTATGTAGTGATAATATGGAAAACAGTCACGAAAGTCATACTTCAACCTGTCTGTCACAAAAGTGAGCCTATAGCTAATTTATGTTTTATGTATTATGCGTACACTTTACAAACTATACAAGAGCAGCACGCTAAATTCTTATAATTATTATGTATGTCAAATAACTACATTGTTAATTTGAATTAATCTAATAAACAATTTCTAACGTCAGATATTTCATATTTTCAGTTTTTGTCACGTAGTAACCCTATTATATGAATGGCCTAAACATCAGCCAGTTTGTAATAGACTCTAAAGCAGGGTTCCCACTACGCCGGACCGGCAGATCTGCCGCGCCGGTAAATCTGCCGGAAGGGCTAGTGGCTGTACAATTTATATGAAGCTATTCACATTATCCCGGGTCCGGCATTTTTACCGAGCGTTTTGTCACCACGAAGTGCCGGTAGAACGACCGGACCCGGAGTAATGTGAACGAGTTTGTGCCGGTATCTGTCCCCCGCTCGCCCCGCTCGTGCTCCCCTCGCCCCGCCCGTGTTCCACTCACGTCATTCGGCTCGCATTTTCTGGTAAAAGTAGACGTTTAGCATGGATACTCAAGCAGAAACTTTAATTACCCTTGTCCAAGAGAGACCTGGGGGCTTACCATGAACCCTTATAGCAGGACTGTTTTCGACGAAAAATGAACTGTCCTGTTATTTTGTACCATGATCACTTAAAACAACAGGCGAGCCAGCGGTCACGTGATCTAAGCCGGCGAGCGATCACGTGACAGTAGTTGGCCTGCAAATATCCGTACCATGAAGTAATTTTTGACATACAAACATCGAGAATTGAACTACTTTGCTGTCAGATTAAACCGGTGTGAAAAACTAACTTTTATTGACCTGTTTTGGTTAATTTTAAATAAAATACATGTTTTTTCATGTATAAGTACTACTTAGCATATTATACAAAAGTGTAACGATGAAATTACATAATATTACGTTTATTTTGATGATCTTCATGTTAATAAAACCTCCTTTCTCTAAGAATGAAACATAAGTTCATACTTCATAGTTATAATTACTGTAAAACGGAATGAGAAAATAATGTCAGTTTGAAACTGACAATCTTTTTGACAATAGTTGTGGATTTCTAAATAATATTTAATGTATTTTGCATAAAGTTATTAGCAAGTATTCGACTAAGCCATGGTGTCCATTGTGCTGTAAGATTTCTATGAAATTTGTACATGACATGCCTACGGTCGTATCAGCTACCGATCTGAACCAAATAAATTAAACGAGTTGAAAACAACCTATCGTCATTTTCTTAGACGATAGCAGTGCTCTAACTAGATCGTTTATTGTGACTATTACTGTAGAGGACCGGCAGAAGAACTATCGGCTGGTGTAAGGGTAGTGATGGCTGTAGTGTGGTTTATAATGTTGGGCTTGGTATCAAGAAAACATATATCTTGAGGCATTAAATAAAACTTTAGTATTTGTTATATTAAGATGTTGATTACGAAAATAAATCTAGTGACATTATGCTACGTGTTTATTTTTACCCCACACGACCAGAATATTATTTATTAAATGGTATACCTACTTCTATCAGCTATATTATTGAATAGTGTACGTACTATTCAGGTTTTATACCCTTAATAGCCATAATATGACAATCGCTATAAACGAGATGACGGATTGGTGATTTTTATTGCTATCTTATGATTCTAAGAAACAAATCAACATAATGTTTCTTATTTAAAAACCTCAATTTGTGGTAGTTCCATTTCTTAAACAATACCAACTGACGTACTTGTCATCGTTCGAAAATAGTAATCGTTTTATCAAGTGTCTAAATTATCTGTTTTAAGTGTTGAAAAGGTTTCTAGCATCTTAATCATGTCTAATGCGATGTTTGGTAATAAAACGTATTGTTTTAATTATTATCATCGTAATAAAACATGTTATCCAAATACTTCAATACGATTTTTTTAAACCGTAAAACCGGTAACGTCGCGGATAAGTATTTCCGAACGTTTGTTTATATTATGAAGATATTAGACTTTGCTGATCAGAGACAATACAGCAGATGTGAAATCGATGCATTGCAGCTCTGATAGAAATGATCATGGTACAAATAGAAAACCTGTCAGGCTATCCTTCAAAGTTAAACTGCCCGGAACTTGGCAATTATTTTGAAAGTTCATGGTAAGCCCCCTGTTCTGTGGGCTAAGACCGAAGACGTCTATAAAGACAAAAACTTAAAGTTAGCAGCATGGCGTGAAGTATGTTTAATACTGAAAACAAACTTCGATGAACTGGATGAAAAATTAAAAAATACTTGACTGTCTGAATTTCTTCCGGGATCCGATGTAATGTGAACACTCTGTCCGGTGTCCGGTTTCCGGCAGATCTGCCAGTCCGGCGTAGTGGGAACTGGGAACGCTGCCTAAGGCTGAATATCATTTAGGAAGTTAGTTTAACGGCGCCGCACATTAAAGAGGCTAGGCTGTTAATTAAATGACTTACTATGCTAGTTGACTAAATGACTTGTTTGAACAGGCAAATCACAACTTAAGTAATAATATAAGTAATAGCTAGACAATACCAGGCCGCCGCGCCGTACGGTAACCAAAATTTGGGGTTGAAAAGTTTGAATTTGAACTCTGTACCTACCGTAGTAACTTACTACAAAAACACCAAAGCGGTTCCTTGAAGCCAATAATTTATTGTTACATATCAGTAATAAAAATAAATCGTTATTGCAATGTATTTTGTTGATAAAATATGCATTTATTTTTATTCGTTTAACATAAACGCTATAAAAAGTTACGGTTTAAATGGTAGGTAGCATAATACCGAGACACGTAATGATGATACAATGTATGACCAAATAAGCTGAACGTTAATCGCTAAATTCCATCTTTATTTATCACCCTGTAAAAACTTTCTACTTATGTTAGATAACTTGTAATAAGATTGAATGTAGTACCTACTTACGACATCAAGTCAAAATAATAAATAATAATTTAAACTAATGATCTTATGTTAGGTACCTAATCGTTCCTAAATGTAACTTAGGTACATTATTATCTACTAATGCGACTAAAGTCACCTGGCAAGTTTTGAGTTTTATTATAAACTAGATTTCGTCTGCTCAGAATGGTTTTAAAGTCACGTAAATTCTTTTTTCTTTACTCTACCCCTTAAGGGTTGATTTTCTAAAGATCAATGGGATCAATTTTAAGGCCTTCCTATCTTTATTATGACTTTATGTTATAGAGTGATTAAATATAATATGTAGAGCACAAAATTTAATTAGGTGAAATTAGGATCACATGAAACTACATAATTAATCACACTAATAAAAGTATATATATGTATACTGTACAGTCCTCCTTATCGTTTTCGACAACGGCGACCCTTGAAATTACCTTCTTTGATGAGCTCTAATGTAGCTCGCTAGACCGAACTTAGTTAAATTAATTAATTTAATCTATACTTATCTAAACCTACTTATAATATTAAAAGCTGAAGAGTTTGTTTGTTTGCTTGAACGAGCTAGTCTCAGGAAGTACAAACCGATTGGAAAAAAATCTTTCAGTGTCAGATAGCCCATTTATCTAGGAAGGCTATCCTAAAACATACGTAAATCCACGCGGGCGAAGTCACAGGCGGAAGCTGGTTTTTAATAAAACTAATATTATAATGGCGACAGTTTGTGAGTGTGTTTGTTACTTCTTCACGCTCAAACTGCTGAACCAATTATGATATAATTTTGTATGGAGGTAGCTGACACCCTGGGTTAATAGGTACACAACTTTTTATCCCAAAAAATGTAGCGGGTAACACCGCAATAATAATATTTGATAGATTATAATATTATTATAATACACAGCTAAATATGCAATATGATTGACTAAGATATCGTTCGGGAATGAGGAATTTTCTTATTATTATTTATTGCAAAATTATATTGAGTTCAATGGAGATTATTCTTTTCAATGTATAAAATACAAATTAATGTAACCAATAACAGTTTAAATGGACATCAATGTTAATAATAACCGGCTTATATAATTTTAATTAAGAATATTTTATAACGCTTAATATTTATTGCGGTTTTTAGAAAACTATGTATCTACCTATTGCATAATTATGCATTTGTGGGTGAATTTAATCCTTAGATTCATTTTAAAACTTAGTTATCATCCCATACATTCATGATACAACCTTTACAACTACATGAAAGTGTATACCACACACACAAATAAGAAATGCATTGTCTTTGTCTGTCTGCCTCATCTGCCTGTCTATGTGTTCTGGCTAATCACCGAAACGGCTGGGCCGATTTAACGGGACTTTTATTAACATATAGCTAATGTTTTAGGGTCTAATGTACTTCGATTTAGAAAATATTAAAGGTTCCACGGGGAAATAGAAAAAAAGCGGAAAATTCGCGGGTTACAGCTTACAGCTTCTCGGCGACGCGACAGCTAGGCTGGACGGATTTTGACGGACCTTTCACTGGCAGAAAGCTGATGTTATAAAGAGTGATTAGTCACTAGTTCGCTACATTTAATTTTGGTTATAATAAGGGTTTTACGGGAAGAAAAAAAAATTACAGATTCAAATAAAATCTGCTTACTACTGCCACGTACAGGTTTTAAAATCAAAATCTACGGGTAGTAGTAGTAGTATACATACAGTAGATAAAAATAAACAACTATGTATCATTTCTAATAAATATATTTTTACAAAGTATCAATAACGTAACAACAAATTTTTCTTTTACAATATTAGTGTTACCCATCGGTCGTTTTAACCAAACCAATTTTAAAGGTAATCTTCTAGTATTCTACGTGTTCCGTCGTGGAAAATAATTATTAGCCTCAAGCATTTTTTAAGCACAACTTAATACCTACGGTATTAATAATACCTGTAACTAATTAATTAAATTAAACCTCTCTAAAGAAATATTTGTGTTTATTGACAATAACCTATTGACCTAGGCCTAGTCCTATCTACTAACTCATCACTCAGAACACATGCAATCAGCACAGCTAAAATGGTCAGATTGAGCAATTCCTTTAAAGGTGAATCATTTCCCGAATTCCTAGCAGATCACATTAACAAGGAGCACATATAAAAAGGAGCTGAATCATACATAATTATTACACAGAATCATTAGTATTTTGTAACAGTAGTACATTATGACTTGTGATCTTACTGATGATTCTGGGCCAAAGTGGGCCTTTTAGCATAGCATTATTTATGCTATACCTACTTCACTACATTCTTTACTTAAATCAGTCGAGAAAATGTTATTTATTATTACTATAAAATACAGACTCTTTAAAACATTGGTAAAATTATGTACAATATTGTATTCAAACTCCACGCACATATGTATAATTGTATATGTTACTGTAAAAGCCCGTATATTGGTAAGTCCGAGGTTTTACTAGTAAATCCGCAGATTTACTAAAGTCATTTGGTAAATCTAAGAATTTTTATGATCTAGATGATTTTTCGGGCTTTTACCATCAAAATATGGTAAATGCTAGATTTTACTAAAGACGGTCGGTAAATGTTAGTTTTGTAAATACATCTATGAGTATTATCGGTACTATTCATTTCTGGCACTCGCCTCTGCTACGGCTCGCACGCTGCGCTCGCACGGTTCATGCGTTGCAGTGATAGCTGTAGATACTAACCTTAACAAGTCAATTATTTACAGTAGATAGTGCACAAAATATGAATTATTTTATTAGTTTAAAACCCTAAATCACCTCGTTGGTCTAGTGGGCGATAAGTGCGTTTACTGAGCATACGGTCCTGGGTTCGTATCTCGGGTCGCGAAAATTATTACTGGGTTTTTCTTTTAGTAGCAGCACGGAGCCTGGATTTGTACCCGGTTGCTTGCAATAGGCTACTATTACATTAGGACCGTGGATGTGCACCTCTGCCTACCCCTTTGAGGAATACCGTATTCTCCAATACAAATAACATGGGATGTTATTTTATAAAACCCAGAAGTGTTATGCTAGAATTCTAGATATGGACTGACTAGTCGGTCGCAAAAAGGTCTATTAATCTAGGTAGATTATGTCTAGGTCGTATGAGTAAACCGGGAATGTTCGTCGTGCTATTATAGTTTAAATACAGGCAGAATTTTTAAGTAAAATAAAACATGTCAGTAAATTAGGTACCTACTTAATCAAAATTGAATCTTCTTAAAATAAAATCGACATGATTCGATCAACTTTTTTTGTCGAATTGTAGGATGATTTTAAACACACCGTTTTCGTAAATAAAGTAATGGGCCGACTAGTCTGTGTTTTTGGCCACCTAGCCATATAATATATATGGCATCATAGTCGACTTTACCGTCTAGTCAGCAATTAGTCACAACATCTCTTCTTCTAGCCTTTTAATACTTCTGATACTCAATTTTTTTTGTAGTTTTTTGGCTGAGTTGATCAGTAATCAAAATCACTGTATTTTTTATTAACACTCATAGCTATCACGGCGTTATACACCTGTAATGAACAAGACTTGACAATTCTTTCAACATTTACTATGTCTGTGAGGTGAAACCTAAAATTTACGGAGTTGAGAGAGAGATGAGAGAGAGGGGTGAATGTTCGAAATTAATGATAATCGCAGAATATTTCGAACATTTACCAATATAGGTTGGTAAATCCTAAAATTAACAACCTATATTGGTACAGTTCTTGCTTTTACAGTAACATATATTAGGAAGAATTAAATCTGTATACTACAAGTTTTCCAAGGATTATAATTAAAGTTATAATTTAATTTAAGTAAGACGCATAATGTTCCATACCATTCCCTTGGTAACCGTAATGAGCACTGGCCACTTCAGCGTCTCTACCCTTGAAGGAATTATGGTTCTTAAAGGCGTTTATCATAATAAGGGTAAGAGCTAGTTTTCCTACTAAAAGAGATTTAAGCAGCATGAACTTGAGCATGCCCATGACAAGTGGCATTATTGCAGATTGGAGAACGAATGGCATTATAAACATCGGTAGAATCTTCTGCATGAAGTTCTTCTTCTTGCCTCGACCTGAAATTAAATTATGATTCAGTTTAATTTACAAATTCACAGATAACATTTAACAAATTAATTATTAACCCTTGTTTCTTAACGTTCTGCGTAACTCATGTTTTTGAAATTGGTAAATGGTAAAATTATTGGATACTAAAAAATTAAAAACAAAAAGATAAATAATTAAAAATACCCCTACGCTATAAAAGAAAAGCGATTTTGATAAAACATGTCTAAGAACCACCTGGTTTCAAATAAGAAAAAACCGCATCTAAATCGGTTCGGTGCCACAAACAGACACGTACAGACACACATAGCAGTCAAATTTATAAGTTTGGTTGCATAACACTCCACTTTTTGCGTCGGGGGTTAAAAAACTGAATGACACTAAGTTACATAATGTAATTCAGTGTGATTCATATTTAGTAAAATGAATGAATGCTATGATATGGTAGATCCAGACGCAGTTCATACTGATTTGTAACTCTACAATAATAATGATTCATATTATTATCATAATATGATACCACTAAAGCAGCCTTGTTGTACCCCTCGAATGTTTAGGTATTGCTCTAAGAAACCACAGAACTATTTCATGTTATCAATACACATAAATAAAATTGGAGTGTCTGTTTGATTCCGATTTTAACGGGAATTTCACTGGCAGATAGCAGATAGTCCGGGGTCTAAAATAGGCTACTTTGAATTTCGAAAATGTTTAGTGTTCTGCGGAAAAACGCGGGTAAATGTTGGGTTACAGCTACTTCGCGACGTCTTGACGGATTTTGACGGGACTTTCAATGGCAGATAGCTGATATTATAAGGTCTAATAAAAGCTAAGTTGAATTTCAAAAATATTTAGGGTTCCACGGGATAATTAGAAAAACGCGGGAAATTTCCGGGATACGGCTTCTTCACGATGGCTGGACGGATTTTGACGGGACTTTCACATGACAAATAGCTGATCTTATATGGAATATCAAAGGTTAATTTTAATTTTGAAAAAATAAAACCCATAAAATTAATAATAATAATAATAAAAATCAGATTTAATTAAGTAAATCTGCTTACTGGTGCTACATACAGGTTTTTTAATCGAAATCCGCGGGCAGGAAGTCCCCAGCAAAAGCTAGTTCTTATTATAAGAGTAATGTAAAGGAAAGGCACAGTACTTATAATATTCAAGCGAATATTTTATACCTACAGCATATTAAAATGACTGCAAATTTTAAAGCCCAATTTACAATGTAACTCCATAAAAACACTAAGAATGTCACAATGTAGCCTTTGCGATCTCTTTTTTTTCGAACTTTCGCGATACCGCGCTACCACGCCGACTAAAAGTACCCACACAATTCCAGCTTAATTAATTTTTTTGAACCATTGAATAATCAATCTAAAGTTTACATCTGTACTATTTTATGATTATACCCCCTATTTCTAGTCATAGGTACTATTATCACTTATTATAACTTCCATAAGTACCTTCCTGGCTAAATACTTTCTTATAATATTGAAGTCAAGCGTAGGTAATTTATAAAGTAGGGTCACGGTAATATTATAATACAGTACTCCTACTTCATACAAACGGACGAAACGCAAGCTGTACCTACGCGCCTCGAATCCTCGATCTTGGGGTGCGCTCTGGGCGCAGACAATCACGGCTGTACCACAGTGTCGAACGGACGGTGTGTTGTATTTTTAACAATAACCGCGCGATTTTTTCTCTAAAAATCTGTTAATATGATGAGTAGGAAATATTGTGCCGTTTTTGGTTGTATCCATGTTTCCCAAAACAATTTTTAATTAAGCTTTATATAAGAATGCGAATTTATTATACTTTAAAATGTAACAATAAAGCATTTCGTACGACTCAGTCGAGGCGCAAATATTTTTCGGTCCCAAATTTATAAGCCCGATTTGTTTTTCAAACAAAAACATGTTTTTTTAATTAAATCTACCAATCAAAAAACAACATGAGTTTTTATTGAACACTTCAATTTTCCATTCAATATTCAAAGTATTTCATTTATTTATATAAAAAGGATATTTACAATCTCAAAACTAAATAGAAACAGAAAGTAGGCAAATGTAATTAAAATGCTGGAGACGGGCAGCCCTAACGCATGTTTACGTACCGCGCGGCTGTAGGCATTTATTTCTATCATGCGGCCGAGTTACATTACTGTATATATTACCGTGGTAGGGTGACTGTGTTAAATGTAGGTAAATTTTTTACTTCTAGAACCTTATGTAAGTTTGTTACTTGCCGTCGGGCAGCATCCGTGCGGTATTCAAGACTTGGTTAATTATAGTTTATTTAACCAAGTCCTTTATACCGCACGAATCAGTCGAACAGAGTACCATTTCCCCCCAACAAGAGCAGGGTGCGTTGCAGAGCGGGGTACAGAGAATGCGTACATGTAACTGGAAAAATCTGAAGGCTATTAAAAACTGATTACGTTGATGATAAAGTTAAGTTAGAACTTCAACCATTGCATGCTTTAGCTAAAGCATAGTATCTGTTACAAGTTACAACGATAATTTGTTAAATGCTTTGGATCAAAAATAATATAAAAGTTCCAGTTAGTTTTATTATAGCAAATTTTTTGTTGACAGGCAACTGTATGATAATAAAAATATAAGTTTAGACATCTGGTAGATTTTGAATAAAGAGTTAAAGACACAATTAATTACTCATGAATTAGTAATTAAATATGTCTTTTACTCTTTATTCAATTCGGATTCCTGTGTCACAGGAATCAGTGTCTTCACGCGTTTTCAAATCAAAACAATTTTATTTGGTTTTGGCATAAGTAATATTGTTAGACAGAGACAGCAGTTGCTTAGAAATGACGTCATGCCTGTGTAGTAATTTCACATACCCCGTACATTTAACGTTTTGCCCAAGAGGGATAAGAATTTTCTATCATGTTTTATAGGTCAAATAATGAAAAGATTACCTATGTTATTTTTGACGCTTTTATTTTTTTTATATTCCCTGATATTAAAGAGAGAGATCAATCATCGCACAGCCTAAACCGCTCGAGCTAGAACGTTGACATTTTGGCATTAGATACCTCTACCTCCCTCTCTACCTCTACCCTGTTAAATATGGCGGTTTTTCGCTTGGTAAAAAAACCGCTCTTTTTCCATTTTTTCATGGATTTAATTCAGTGTGTTTCATGATTTTCAGTTCCCCTTTAAACGGGTTATCATTAGTTAATTCTACTTTTAAATACACTTATCATCCCTCTTCACGATCTATTTCGGCGGTCGTTCCAATGCAATGGGTTTCGTCAGCCATATTAATATCTATACCTACCCATTAAGTCGGTATTAAAAAATTACGTAAGACGACTAGAACTTTTTTTTAGAAAAAAAATGCGGACACTATCTTTTAGTTCGCGGGACTTTATTATAAATTGAGAACTCTAATGTTTAGGTGATTATGTATGTGCAGCCTTTTGTTGAACAATAAACATAAAATCACAAAGTCATTGATGACGTTCCTCTGTCCGCAGACCGGTTTACAAACCGCACTTTCATGTGCTCCACTTATTTCGGCAACTTCACAAGCCGGTGTCGCCCTGTCGAATATTGAATATTCTCATGACTTCCAAGTTCCAATAAACAATTGCACCTGCCTGACACCGTTCTGATTACTGGGTTGGTATTTGAATGTCGTTCGCATCATTTCACTACTTTCTAGGACCGATGTACGAACCGTAAATAATAGTATCTAGGTAGTATAGTGAAGGTATTGTATTATAGTAGCCCGTGATAGCAACACATATTATTATGAATCCAGTCCAATACGTCATTCTTTTTTATTCACGTATCTTCAACTTTATTAGATTTGAGATTAATGTTATTACAATAGCATGTATTGCGGTGTTTATAACTATCTAATAACGATACATATTATGTATTTGACACAATATCAATACACAATATCATTGACGTAATCTAACTGTCATTTTAATAACGGTGTCTATTTTTTGTTTACGGCAAAAGTCTATGTTCAAACTTAGAAAATATTATATTATTATAGTCGTTATTCTCTACAGTCTTGCTTAATGTCAAACATTAAGTTCTAGATGTCTGAGATTTGGCATAGTTAAGGTTTATTTATGGGCATTTTGTCCTTGTATGAAGTTTTGACATTTACATATGTCATTTTAAAGGTCTTGAAAATAGCTTTATTTTATTGTATGACAACAACATTGACACTTGTGCAGAGAAAGAACTACCTATGTCTGTTTTTCTTTTAGATTTATTTAGAAAATCATTCAAATAAATAATGTACCTTTTTGCTTTAATACATACCTACCTTTGTTCCTGTGATAGACTAATCTAAGGTAATATTTATACCCGGTGAAGAGAATTTTGAACTACAAAAACAGTCGAAACTTCGAAAGTATTTTTGACTTAAACTGTTGATCTGGTCTGGTACCTCTGATTGAAATATCGATAAACTTCCATTTGAACAAATGCCTGCAGTCTATCTATGACATACTTATTTATTATTGTACAATCAAAACTAATTATAAGAGTACAGTACGTTGAACTGCAAATATACTGGCATACTTTTTCGTACGAATAACTCACATAAAGTTACACCCGAATACATTTTTTAAGGACTTTCATCTCTTTGATTGCACCTGAATTTATAAATATCTGAATTTTCAATCTAATTAAGTACTATTTATTGCAAGCATATATGCAAATAAAAGTAATTCTCGATATTTTTAGTAAACGTACTGGAAACCAACGGTGAAATTTAAAATTACTTTCCACTGTTCTAACAGTGTATCTGAGTTTTGGCCGGTAGTAAGTTTTGACTATTACATACATAAAAGTAGGTAGGTCCATTACATTAGTGAACATAATATCGTCCAGATAAATTAAGAAGAAAATCAGTAATAGTTCTTTCCCTGCACAACTGTAAATGTTGGTGTCATACAATAAAATGAAGCTATTATTATGACTTTTAAAATGACATATGTCACAATATAGAGTACCTATAACGATGATATTAAAACTGAATAGAAATTATATTGGCAGAAAGATTTAGACGTCTTCAAAAACAACTGGCTAGATGGTGCCAAAAATGGTAGTATTTAATTAAAATGTAAATTACCGTTTAAAAGAGATATGAAAAGTAAATAGTCACGCTCATAGTCTTCTTCTTCTTCTTATCATATTGTTGATGAACAACTTCGTGTTAGAGTTTAAACCACCTGTAGGTCTCTGACATGACTTTACACACCCTTGAAAAATCTCTCAGTAGTGCCGTATTCCTCACAATGTTTTCCATCATTGTTTTTAGCAACTGATAACAAATTTATAGTACGCCCATGAATTTGCAAAGGCATTGGTGCGTGCCGGGGTTTGAACTTACGACCTTTGACTTGGCAGTCAAACGCTATCACTGCTTCAGGGTCATAGTAATGCACCAAGATTTTAGTATAGCAGCCAGCAACTGAGATTTTTACAGATCTAAAGGAGTTGTAATCAATTATAAGTAGGTAATATAAAAACGTTATGTGTTTTCAGTATTATCGTCGCCAGCATGGTAAATAAGGCAAATGATTACATAAAATTTGCAAAAATGGTGTTTTTTCAACGTTGGATTTTGTGACATTCTATTACAGGCCCGGCATTCCTAGAAATAGAAAGGTCGGTCTGTAGTAAAATATCATATCGGTCTGTAAACCTCTTGAATTACCTTACAGCGTGTAGGTACAACTTCGAGCACTAAATAGGTTATTTTTATATGCCCGCCGGCTACTGACGATGACGGACGTCAGCTTTGTAACCAACTTTCCAAAATCCAAGTCGTAAAGATGTTTCTTTGAGGGTTTGAAATGCCTATAACATCCTTACAGAATTGTGTTTTGGTATTTCCAAATGGTGTTGCATTGTTGCAAATCTGACGTATATCTATTATTCCTATTACCTATGAGACAAATAGAATAGTAGACCCAATAGAACCTGACAGTGCCACTCTGAGTGCAAAAACCTTATTACTCCGCTACGTCATTTGGATCGTAAACGTATTAATGTCAAGTCAAAGTAAAACTTTAGATTGAAGTGGCTTACAAAGGCCGGGAATTCACCACGCACTCTGTTTTGTAGTCTACACGCCTTATGCCAAATAATTCCTAATATGCGTCAATGATATTTATTGTTGAGATACAACGTGAGAGGCACCCAGATATTCACTTGCCATTTAATATGTTGACAACAAGAGATGTTTTATTTGAAAATTCGGTAACCTGTTAAAATCCATGTTATGATTTAGTCCAGACCCGTAAGCTTTTGACCTCCTAAGTCGGAACCCAATTACATTCAATGTATTAATATAAAACTCTTTCTATTACGTTTTATAGGTCTTATAATAAAACGTTTAACCATTTTTTGTCGCCTTAATTTTTTTTTACTTAGGGAGAGATCGATTATCGCACAGCCGCTAGGGCTACAACGTTGAAGTTCTGGCAGTAGTTACGACTTACGTCGTAGGCTAAGGTAACTAAATACTAACGTAGGGTTTTTGGAAATTCCACCCCTAAGGGGATGACCTATAAAACACAATACAAAGTAATTGGGATCCGAAAGGTTTTGGCCTTTTTAAGGCTAACGAGACTCGACTAATTCATAAAATTATATTTCTTATTATGTAGGTACCTGCTTGATTTCAGTGTACAGCTGCTGGAAAAGAGCCCTAAGTTTCGAAGCACTGTTACTTCACTACCTTCAAAGTATACACTGAACATACTCTAATTTTAGCATTAACATAGGTTTTGGCCGAGATTAATGTGAGTTATATTCTAAATGGGAGACTGTCTTGATCAATAAAACTTGCAAAAAGCATAATCATACTAGCATAAACTGAATTTGACACCTTGAGTTTTTATTGATTAAAATCCTAAAAACATAATTTAGTACCGTCATTCACCAAGACATGTTCTTTGATAAAATAAAATGCTTATCTTAAAGAAAACTCTAAGAGTCAAACTCATTCCTATCTTGTTTATTCAACGTCTGTCTGGAAGAGATCGTTGGCACGGAGATCCTTATACAACAAGGGAAGTATAATTCACGTAAAGTAGGCTACTACTTTGTTATCGCCACCATGATAATAAATGATCGTGCTATTTGAATACCTACGTACTCAACTTATGGTTGGTAAATTATTTAATGACCTCGTCTAAATCTAGCTTAATGCATCGCGATCTTTATACAGACGGACCGACTTACATAGTTTGCTCATGTTTCTTCATTTAATACATTAAGTCAAAACTTATTTAAAAGATAGTTGTGTATAATACTACCTAAGTTTTTTTCTTAGATTCAAATGGCACGTAGGTTTACCACAGGCACACTGTTTAACTTATGTCACAAACGCGGAAATGACAGTGACAAAGGCGTTTCTATAATTATTACGTGTGTGTACTAAGCAAACCTACATGTTAACAGTATAAGTTGGGAAGCATTTAAAATTATCAGCCAGCAGTTGGCTTATACGGTACGAGAATACAAATAGTGTAATTGTAATTTAACAGTGAGTTTAACAGTTTGAGAGTTTGAGACACCTGCGTCAACTGTCCAGGGGTTAATAGTCGAATGTTTTTAATAGAAAACATTCTATGACACGGCGTCAGAATTTTAATTTTATGATTAGTAAGTACCTACGTATAGTTATTATTGGGTATCATATGGACCTTACAAATTTATATACTTATCACTTTATAATACAAATGTGTTCCCCATAATTTATAATAAAATAAATCATTGCTAAATGCGAAAGTAACTGTCCGATAAACCTCTGATCTGATTATTATGGAATTTGATATGGATAAGCTTGAACCCACGTAGCCTACCAGAATAAATCATGATGACACTTAACTTTTACACATATAATATTACATAAGCACTTACCTAGATTTCAACTATTAACAATATATAATTTTAAAACAAAGTTAGGTTGTTTATGTTTTGACTTAACAACGTTATTATTGTAGCTCAAAAGATTCATGATTAAATTTGCAATACCTACTTACAAAACGACACATAACGTTTTCTTTGTTTTAAAACACTTTTCTTGACTTCTGACCGACTTTGACTGGTTTGTTAAGCCAAACAGTAACGACCCTTATAAGTTTTTGCCACAAATATTAAAAACACAGTAGGTATTACCATAATAAAAAATACCCTTACCTTCGCTTAAGCTCCTGCCGGTATCAACTTCAAACGACAACATCCTGTCCGTGCTGTTATCCCGCGGGATGCTTACGTAAACGCCGTCATATAGTTCCAACTTATCGTCCTCCACGAGATCGTGTTTGGGTACATTTTGTCCAGATGCACAGATAATACATAGCGTTATGAGGTACAGAGTCCACGTCAGTTGCGGTGCGTCCATTCTGCCGGTTGTTTGGCCAGTGCACCGGCGCACGCACGCCCCACCACGCCTTTTACCATACCCCTAAACTGATCTTATTCGAACGCGTTCATACTCTCCACGATCACACTCTTGTTATTCAGTTTCACTCGTAATTTGTGAAATTCATTTAATTACATAACGAAGTCACAAACATTCACAGGGGAATTATTACTGTATTGCATGATACGGTAGGATCAGTGAATTCTCATGAATATGTACTTTAACGTGTAGTAATAAATACTTATGTATTATTTAATTGACCTGAGATGACGTAGTAAGTAGATAATAAACTAGAAGTAAAGAATGATTTATATTAAACAGATTATTCAGACAGACAGATTTATATTAAAACAACAAATAGTTTAGCTTTAGACGATCAAAGCAGTGATTACACAAACAGTGACTGCATAGGTACATCACAATGTGTAAACTTAAGAACTGTCTAGATCTAGATGTGGTGTGTGGTAGATTCTAACGGTGGAAGTCACAGGGAAGTGGAGCACATCGACTCGATCATTTAGTGCTCTGAAGCGCGACACAAACTCGTGCATCAATGTTACTTGCTAACTCTTTCTGATTCATTGAACATTAAATCCATTACAAAGTAAAGCAGATTCCGTATATTCTGAATATTTTCAACGAGTGGTAGTGACTAGGTTGTACTTGTAGGTCTTCTTCTTCTTCTTATAGTATGGTTGATCAACAACATGGTGGCAGAGTTTAAATAGCCGCCAATAGGCCTCTGACATGGCTTTACACACCGTTGAAAAATCTCTCAGGTGTACCGGTTTCCTCACGATGTTTTTCCTCACCGTTTTTAGCAACTGATAATTAATTTATAATACGCACATGAATACGAAAATACATTGTTGCGTGCCGGGGTTTGAACTTGCGACCGTGCTGCTTATAAGTATACAGACTTGTAAATGGCTAATGTTCGAAACTCAACTATGTAAAGGTGTTTAACCACAATATACACTACGCTGGTGTTGTTGTGAAAATTTTAATCTATGGCACATAGTAGGTACCTTTCGAATTATCAACATCTTTCATTTTCACCCGCTTTTGCATTGGGACCTAGAACATAACTGGCGATTTAATGTCGGTGTTTGACACACCTCTGCCTTCTCCTCTTCGGGGAATACAGGCGAGATGTTATGTTTTTACCATGTCCAAAACTTGGTTACTTAAGAGTTATTCAGGAACCTCAGTTTTCAGGATAAAATGAAGGTTTACCTATATGTGAATCAAACAAAAACAGTAATGTAAGTAGTAATGTAAATTTAGGACAAGGTATCATAAGACTAAATTAGCTGCAAATGTGTTTGCAAGGAACCCCTTGCAAGGAATATACCTATTATTTTATATATTTTCAAACATTCTGTATACTTATTTGGTAGTTATCTTGCCTATATTTAAATTTTCTACTCTGACTGCAGGGTTAAAAAAAAAAATGTAATGATTACAATAACCCATAGTGATTGCAAACGGTTAACGCACTTATACCGTAATGAAAACCGTTTCCCCCAGTTGTCTTACACCTATGCAGGATGACATACATTGTACACACATACACTGTCATCACTCTCAATATCCACGAAGATATTATAAACAAGGGGTACAAATGTTTTCTTGCCACAACTCCGGGAAAATTTGGCTTAATAAATTACATGTAAGTAATAACTTTCCATGTCATCAATACAAATAAATAAAATTGGAGTGTCTGTTTGTTACATCAAAATAACAGATTTTTACTCAATGCATTGCGATAGTATACACGATACATATTACCTAAACAAAAATGCAATTAAAAGTCTGTCTATCAGTCTGTCATACATTCCTTTTTTTGGGCAGTCGTGTAAAAAATGAGGCTTGGTTGCAAGTTAACATCGATCGTAATTTTGCGTTAACTGGGTCCAGCTTCCAGCATAAACACAGCCCTACTAAACACCTTTTTCCAAGTTAAATGCTAACGAAACCTGGCGGTAAGAGTCACAAAAGTTACTAAAGAGCAAAATGATTTGTTCTTTACTTAAAAAAATCACATATATTCCCTTAACTACATACGTTACAAAACTCCGTACTCTGCGACCAAGTTAAGTGTTCTCTTCAAAAAAACATTACATTTCCAGTTTTAAAATTTTAAATTTCTCATCGTTTAAGGCACTTACAATCGTCTTTTACAAATTTTTGCAGCCAGTACTATTCGTAACATTTTTTTAAAATAATTTCATAAAATAACCTTGTTCTATAGACTTTGTTGAGTAGTGTATTCATTCTATGAATGTGGTAAGACAACTTGTGTAGGACACAGGCACAGGTCAGCGCACCTTCTCCCCCTCTTCCTTGTTTGTGGGCAGTCATCGACTACTACTAAAGCAATATTACTTGTTACGACAGTTCTGCTATGATCTTATGAAGAATTCCGTTCCATATCTCTGAAGTGCATCATCAGGTTATGACAAAAACTCTACGGGACCAATCGGGAAATTATCCTGTGAAAGGATATCGGGATATATCCTTTCACATGACCAAATATATTTTCAAATCGTATCATAAATGACGGACTTATGAGGTTAAATACATAAAAAACATACTACCAAATTGACAACCTCCTCCTTTTTTTAAGTCGGTCAAAAAGCTACTGAGGTATATACCTAGTAAATAATTACAGCTCCAAAAAAGCTCACCCTTCAACGCTTTGTGTCTTGTGAAAAAGAAAAGTAGTGGTATCGACCATAACTGGTATCAGCGCGGGCGGAAGTAATATAAATGTTTACGCGACGAAAGTGTTTGTATAACGTAATAAATAATAATTAACTTCAGTTTTAACTGTTTTTGTCTTTATTATTAATCGCCGCCTTACTTGTTAGTTAGTCCCATAGATCTGTCGATATTCACAATAACTAAAGAATTAAATTTTACTAGGTAGGGTCATGGTAAAATTTTGGTAAGTGGTAAAGATTCTATCGCAACAAATTTAAATAACTTGTGAGGTCTATTAATCTCTAGGTATAGAAGTAGGGACGGAGCTGTTGTAGGAATGCACATTTATTAAGTCTATGGATACCAGTTTTACACTGGTTAGAAACTGCTAGTCGGCGCTTTATAGTCTAGAATCTAGATAGGTTTTATAGTTATTTGTTAATAATAAATTATTAACAAGCACAGCCTTGCATCGTAGTATCATGGAACGTGCTTAATAAAACCTTTCCTTAACTAACGTAAAGGCACCAAATTCCGAGGGATTCAAAAAATTGCACCATTAGGAAAAACGCCTTTTTAAGCAATTTACAGGTACTTTGCAAGTTTAATGCAAGATACATTAAATAGTAGATAATTTATCTATTCATGTTTATATGAGCAAAGGTGTGTTTTATTGTGTATGAATAAAATAATCGGTAAGTTTCACGATAGCAGCCGACGCGCGGTTCATACATTTCGGACCGAAATGTATGAACCGGGTTAGGTTATATGAGTACATAACTCCGTAGTATTGACGTATTACGTCAAAAACAGAGTGTTCATTATGTTACACAGTTTGTTAACGATTTTTTTATGATTTTACTAACTGAAGGAATATACCTGTAAAATAACTTTCATAATCCGATACACTAAGAACTAGACCAAGATTGATTAAAATTATATAAAAATAAATATATTTCATTTTTGAACATCATGACTGTATCGTGCTCCCCACCTCCTTTCCTTTATATTTTGTTAATTCTGAATTAGGATTTTTACAAAGGAAATAGGTGACTCGGACTTTTTCATATTTTTACATAACTTAACATGTTTAATCAATTATAATAGTCAAACTTTGAGTATAATTCAAAAATAGGATAAATAAAAGTTCTGATAAAAATTGCCAACTCTACAGTAAGGTATAATGAACCCCTTAATGTTTAATGTTCTTTCTAGTTATGCTGAAAATACCGCGGAATTTACCTTAATTGCTATTTTTTGTTCAACTCTTTCCTTATTAGGTAAGGTTATCATGATTCAATTACTTATTTGAACCAACTCTGTTGTAAAAGCGGACTATAAAGTATATAATGTACAGGTAAACGACGTTTATGTATATCTATATTATAATTATTAATACGTGAAGCGAAAAGATTGGGTACATTATTACGAAAATTACGCGGACGAAAGACTCCTCGTCTTTTATATCGAGGAGGAATGCAGAAAGCTATTATTTTTGTATAATATGCTTTAAAAAGAAAATAAATTAAAAAAGACACACATAGACACACACGTCAAGTTTGTACAATATCATCGCATCAACTAGCGACCGGTTTGTTTACCCCACAAGGAAAACAGCGGGAACCGTTCTAACCTGAGGTTCTAACATAGAACTTTCGATTCAACTTGAAGCCACACCTTTTGAAGATACCCACCATAGATTATAAGATCGATAAAGTTATTCGTCGTCCATAAAAAAAAAGGTGAAGATAATAATAATCAGCTGGGTGCTACCATTCTTAGTCCGGAAAGGAATTTAAATGTTAGGTTATGGTGGTAGGTTTAATATAGGTGGGTATAGTAAGAATTGGAATCAGAGACAGCAAGTGCACTGCAGTCCCTAGCGAATTATTACTTTTTTCACATTAATTAGGTATTTTTAGTCAGTGATTTAAAAAAAAATCATTTTCTACTAAAAAGTTTAGGTACTTATATCAGTCGCACGTCATGGGTTTTTCAAATGTTATTTTACCTTTTCATTGTATTTTTGAGTCGGCGCGGCGGTGATTTTGATACCCTATCCAATAAAAAAAGAAGGATCAACATAGGACTACTCTGTAAAAAGTTATGCGTGGTTAAACATAGCAATCGGTGAATGAACAATTAATCATCCTCTGTTTTCTTACACTTTGGGTTAGATTTTTTTTCCAAAATTATATGGGAACAATTTCGGGGTATATCCTTTCCAATAAAAAATAATTATCAAAATCGGACTACCCTGTAAAAAGTTATGCGTGGGCAATTGGGCATACATAAAAAAAAAACAAAAAATATACGCGTCGTCTTGAGAACCTCCTCCTTTATTTCGTCAGTTAAAAATGATCGCATATCGTGTGCGTTGAGTCCGTGGAAGTACTCGTTGAACATTTTATTAACGATTCAGGGATTTCAGTCGGAACTTTTAGGATTTTTAGCTGGAGTTTTGTTCAATACGTAGCATGATGCTGCATAGACAGCAAATTTTTTTATAGGCAGAAGGTGGTCTATGTATAGTCATGGAACTTTCCCTGCTTAGTTCTATACAAGTTTGGTATAGCATACCCACTTTTAAGAATGCATGCAGGATCATACCACTATACCTTTCAAACCAATGACCAGGCATATCAGTCTTTAGAACTGTTGTAGGTATTTATAGCAGATACAATATACAGTATTGTGCGATTAAATCGTTGTAAAAGAAGCGTGCTTTCAATACTGCAGATATTTATAAGACAATTATCATAATTGTTCGCATGAGACATGATTTCTATGTATTCAGTTGCAGACAGTAACGGTATTTAAGATGACACATAGTCTGTTATGCTATTAAGTACCACTTCGTAGACTATTGGGTTGGTTAGTACGTTGAAACACGCAATTTTCATGAGTATGAGTCGTATTCTCAATAATAATAAATACTATGTTGTTCGAAAATATTTTGAGTGCATTGTACCGACTTACCTGGAAGAACTGGATTTGCAAAACCGCTTTCATTTTTAATAAGGAATGTGTTATTGTAACTTAGGTACTGGCTGGGTACTGAAGATATCTGCGATTGATTTACTTAAGTATACAACTTTTAGGCATACTTAGAGTATGTACTTACATACCCAAGGGGTTAAAACAATTGTATTTACAAAGTACATATTTAAGTAAGTATGAAAATGAAAGAAGAACTTTTATTAATGTAAGCATGGTAGGTTGGTCATGATGAAGTATTAGATATGCTTGACTATAATCAATTTTTATAAGGCGCTAATATATAACTATAATATGTCATACCTACAAGTCTTTGATCAGAACAGCATTTCATTTTAGTAAACGCTTAATTATACTAGCGTTTTAATTGTCCAATTACAAACAACGTCAATCAATTCTTTTATATTCGTAAGCGAACAAAATTTTCTTCAGTCTTCAGTTTCTTGGATTTGCAAAAAATATATAATAAGAAATTGCTGTTGTCATTTTTATAATGTACATATTTCATGCCTATATTCTATAATTAATTAGGTTCCCGTTACATAGGAGTTACAAAGGTAAGCAATAGCACACCACAGCCTTGGAGAAATACTAACGTGATTATGATATACCTAGGTACTATTAAATATCTACACTTTATAACTGAGCTTTATAACAATCACTGATACTACATACTACTACTACTACACGCATACTACCTATGTAATAAAATATATATCTTATGTTTGTTTAATATCTTTAACGACCCCTGTACCAAGATATAATTCTGCTACGTTTACGGGTTCTGAGTTCTATATCCGCACGTGTGGAGACAATTCTATGATGGAAAAGACGTCAATAGTCTGTCTTATTAATACTTAGTTTGATGTGTGATACGAGGCGTACAGTTGTTAATTTGCTTTATTTATGAAAGTACTTAATACTGAAATATAGTGAAAGAACCATCTTTGTTTAAAACATTTATTGAAAAATAAATACTTAACAACTAACTTGATCGTCTAACTTTCACAAAATCTCACAGTTTTCGCGAGAGGCAGACGAAAATTGTATATGACAGACATCGTTAAAATCTTGTAACTCTACTGATTATACGATTTATCGTACCACGGATTAAATAAATAAATTACAAGTCAGTGAGTTAAATGCTTAATATTTTGCCGAACATAATCGTTCAGTCATTGAGGTAGCCATAGCGTTTACTCAATTGGTGGGTTTTCGTTTGTGAGGCACCTTAATATGAGTCTAATTAAGTTCTAGTTTTGTTAATAAGCCTAGTCTGAGATAGTGGCATCGTTGTCTGATCTACCCCACGGGGAAAGCAGTGGGCCGGGGGCGGCCCAGGGTGCGGGGAGGGCTGGCGCTGGTAGGAAATCAGCGCGCGGGTGCAAGTGTACCAGGGACGAAGGAGATGCAGCCGCAAAGAATAGCCTGGATACAGCCTGTCAAAAATAACAAATTTTACAATAAATTAACAATACTATTTGGTTCATATTACAAGCGAAATTGTATTGTGCAAAATAAAATAAATGTTAATAATAGTACCATCCGTTCACTTACCTGACTGACAGATACAATAAGGAGCATAACACCGATGGCCAGGTTCTTCACAGATATGACTGCTAGAGCCATAAGGAGTGTGGAGATCACGCCCAAGGTGAACATTACCGGTAGGAATATGAATGACAAGCGTTTCAAGGCATTGTGACCAAACGTACGGCCGACGTTCGCGTCTGGAATATAACATGGAAAGTATAAGTGTTTGCAGTTATTTTAATTAATTACACTGACGTCATTACAGCATATATTTTAATATACGATTTTTTCGCTTTCTACTTATTTTATACCACGCATTACGCTGCTACGTGCAAAATGTTTATGTTGGGTGGAACGTCCATCTTGCTGATTTACGTTACTTAACATGTTAAACAGTGAATTTAACAAGCACATGCGCTTATTCTTCATGAATGAGTAAATACTTAAGAACAAGTTTCTAATTAGTGTTCTCAGAGCGTAAAATTAGCTGTTTTAGCTTAGCACGTGGTAGCACGTAATCACTATATCTGCAATACAACACAATTAATGTCACATGAGTTATCTATATAGTGCTTTAAATAATAGCAAAAACTCTTCTAAATCCCTTGTTTGAACTAGAGCCGATGACCAATTGGTTTTAATAAGTGTGGAAGCTTAATTTAGAGAAATATAATCATTTTGCAATAATAATTGTGATTGTAAATGCTTTGATTACGAAATACCTAAGTATTACGAAATTATAAACTATTAAGCTACATACCTGTTAAAATTGATATTGCAATACTTACATATTAAAAAGCATCATGTTAAAGATTTTTAGGTAAGTTAAAGATGTAACAAAAAAAATCTAGTGATTGATTACAACATACGACGATACTTAAGTCATAAATCTCAACACATAACGCTAAGCAGAATAATGGTGTAGTGTTATAATTTATATTTTTTACGTATGCACCAGAAACATTGATACTTATCTATTATTATAAATTAGAATGGAGTTTAGATGAAAATAAAAATAAGTATACATATAGTTATATGTATGTATGCTTAAGGAAGGCTACCGTTTATACTAAAATTATATTAGTAAACAAAAAGTAAATTACCTTCACCCAATAAATCCTTAACTTCCACATTGTCACAGTTCACTGCAGCTACGAATATAACGATATACGTTAGAGTCAATAGGGTAAGTGTCTTGCACATAATGGCTGTCTTTTAATAAATTAAAAATAACAATTAGCCGGTGATCTCCAGACGTCTGCTGGTGTTAGACTGGTAGAGTGTGTGCCTGTATGCCAGGATATAAAGTGTCTTATGGAAGACAATGGCTGGTGAGACCAAACAATCACGACAAAAGAAAGCGCAGGACAACGTGACTGCACGAAAGAAATGTCGCCCCCGATATCAACGCTGCTTACGGACTAATGTTGAATCATTAACGGTGTGCATGCTCCCGTTGGACATTGATTGGATCCTTATCGAACAAATGAAATGGTGAAAGTAATAACTATCTATACCTACCAAAACTGCAAATCCATTAAGTATTTTAACAATCTAATATATTAGGTACAGACCTACATATGTAGTTATATCGTTCGTAATCTCGTAGTAACAACAGTTTATGGGATTATAGGAGATGAAGTCTTATTAGCTTCCGTTAATACAAAGCTATCAATAATATGTAATTATACCTAATTAACTAGAGGTCGTCTGCGGCCAAATTTGACCGTAATTATAATACAATTTAAGTTTTCTACACTTTTCAAAATAAACTTTAACTAGGTATACGAAATCTCTCTCACTCTCCACCGGTAGCGCAATAATATCAACCTAAATAAATACCTAGATGTTTGACTATTAGAAAGACTATAAAGAATAACGATAAATAATATTAATTTTTCCATAGTTTGACAATCAAATCATAAACTTTAACCTTAAACAAAAGAGTATACATATTAAGAATGATAGATCACGTCAATGATATAACATTATCATTTAAAAATGTAAGTATGTGTGTGTGCCAAACTCAAAGTAGTGTGTTTATAATGTTTTTTTATTCATCGTTTTTTATTTCTTCTGCATATTATATAAAAAAAATTGCTTTCTGTAGTGGGAGCAAGCCTGCAAGGCGGAGGCCCCTTCTAAACTTTAACTGTACCAAACATGCCCCTCCGCCCGCGTAATTTCGTAAAACGGGATTCAAAGTTATCGTTTCACGAATTAAGTAATATCTAATAAACAAAGAAAATAATACAAATTCAATCAAAGTCATTGCTTCTCTGTACACACGACTCCGCTAGACTTGGACATTTTCATTATAATTTTAATTAAATCGATATGAAAGCAATATTCGCAATTTCTTTTTCTTACCTTATCGAATATCTATTATTAGAGTTAATTAAGTTAATTTATTAGAAGCACTACAGTTGAAATTGATACTGTAAGTATGAAAATTAATCATGTGACACTCCTGCTAGTTTTGCTTTCAGTTTATTGCCCGAAGTCATGTAAGAATAATTATTAATGAGTGAAAATATGATTTGCGTGTGTGCAGCATAATCAGTGAACATTAATCAGGAATCTTGTCACGTACGTTACAGAGAAACTCGATGGCGCGCACGGGCAGCGACGCGCAACTCTGCGGTGCGCATGCGCCCGTCAGTGTCCGTGACCGTGTGTATGCTAATCACACACTATGTTGGGCTATATAGGCCATTTCCTGTCGACATGGAATACCGAAAAATCGAAACGACATCAGTATTACAAGGAATTTGGAGCAAAATTAGTGCTTTCACGCACATCTCATTTTCTTGTTGTCACATTTGTTATAGAAGCACGACATAATATGCAGATTGGCATTCATGTCGTGACTGCTGCAACGTATTCATGTCTCGGAATCTGTCGCTGCGACAATCATGAATTCACGATTGTATACACTGAATTTTCTCAGTAGGTAGGTATGATATCTTACAGTATACCTTTATATTCTGTTTACATTATTAGAATGATTTCGAATTTTTAACTATATCTAAAGTATCTATAGTATAAAAATACATTATAGACGGACAGACGGACAACGGAGTGATCCTTAATGGGTTCCGTTTTTCCTTTTTGAGGTACGGAACCCTAAAAATGCTATCAATCATTTGGTCTCAGTTAGTTCTTCCCAATGGCGCCAGTGGTAAGTTCAAGGCGGATCCAGCTTTAAAGTCAGGGGGGGGGGGTCACAGAGTCCTTACAGGCTTCAATTTGATTACAATAATAATAAAATAAAATTAAAGTGTCTGTTTGTACTTTGTAACATCAAAATAACAACTTTACATACGATAGCATACACGATAGATATAAGAAAAATGAAATGGCTGGACCGATTTTGATGGGACTTTCACTGGCAGATAGTAAATGGTCCAGAGCTAAATTTTTATTTAAAAAATATTAATGGTTCAGCTAGAAAAAAAAACTCGCAGGTAACAGCTTCTCCGCGTCGGCTGTACGGATTTTGACGGGACTTTCACTGACAAATAGCTGATGTTATTAGGAGTGACGTAAGCTACTTTTAATTAAAACCTATTAAATTGACGAAATGAGATTCAAATAGGAATATCTGCTTATTGCTGCTACGTACAGTACAGGTAATTTTTATTGAAATCATTTTCGAAATTCAAAGTAGCCTACATTAGACCCTGGACCATCAGCTATATGCCAGAGAAAGTCTCGTGAAAATCGATCCAGCCGTTTCGGTGATTAGCCGGAACAAACAGACAGACTACTTATAATATCAGCTATTTGCCAGTGAGAGTCCCTTCAAAATCCGTCTAGCCGTCGCGTCGTGGAGAAGCTGCATCCCAAGAATTTCCCGCGTTTTTCTAAATTTCCCGTGGAACCCAAAATAATTTTGAAATTCAAAGTAGCCTTTATTAGACCATATAACATCAGATAACTGCCAGTGTAGGTCCCCTCAAAATCCGTTAAGTGGTCGCGGATTAGCTGTGACCCGTATATTTCCCGCGATTTTCTAATTTTCTCGCGGAACCCTATATTTTGAAATTCAAAGGAGCATTTATTAGACCTTATAACATCAGCTATCTGCCAGTGAAAGTCTCGTCAAAATCCGTCGAGCCGTCGCGGAGTAGCTGTACTTATCCCGCGCATTTCACTGCTTTTTTCTCATTTTCCCGCAAAATCCTAAATGTTTTCAAAATTCAAATTAGCATATATTAGACGCCGGACCATAAGCTATCTGTCTATGAAAGTCCCGTCAAAATTGGTCCAACCGTTTCAAAGATTAGCCGGAGCAAACTGACAGACAGACAATTTTATTTTAATTGCATATTTGTTGTGTATCGTGTACGCCAGCTATACTCTAAGTGTGTTCCGCGGAACCCTAGGGTTCCACGATACCGCTGTAGGGGTTCCGCAAGAATTTAGAAAAAAAACAAAACACCTCTCTCTGGTCGAACGTTTTGACTCCGCGGCCGCGCGTTGGTATATTTATTTATTTATTTGTATTTGTATAAACATGTGTTACAATAGCTGGTACAATATCTCATAAGTTTGGTATCAACATGGGGCCGAGGCGATGACAGGTAAAACAGCAGGAGCAGTGTCACGAATAAAAAATAAAGCGCCTAATTGTAGTTCCAGCCATTGTATTCTGCATAGACAAGCACTTGCGATGAAGCAAATGCCGTCAAATCTAAAATTAGTTATGGATGAAGCGGTAAAAATAATTAATTTTATCAAATCACGACCACTACAATCCCGATTGTTCTCATTATTGTGTGAAGATTATGGCAGCAAACATAAAACACTGCTGCTCCATACAGAAGTGCGATGGCTGTCTCGGGGTAAAACTTTAACAAGGCTATTTAAACTTAGAGCCGGGTTACAAATGTTTCTTTCAGCAGACTGATACTTCTTTTAAATTGAAGGACCGTTTATATGATAAAACTTGGTTGCTCCGATTGTCTTTTATGGCGGATATCTTTTAAAAACTGAACGAATTAAATTTATCATTGCAAGGTAAACAGACAACAGTGTTTCTGGCCTATAACTAAATAACTGCCTTCAAAAGAAAATTAGATTTTTAGATTATTTGCGTTGGTAAGAAAGAAATAGAAAGCTTTATGTCACTCAGTGAGTTTGTTAGCGATAACGACTCGGAAATGTTTCAAGATGATGTGTTTGAAGAATTGGTCCAATATCTCAGTTCGATGAGCGCATCTTTTAAAAAGTGTTTTCCCGAAGAACAGAATACAAAAATGAAACTGAATTCATGGATTCATAATCCTTTTTTACCCAACTTACAAAAGCCCGAAAGTATGTCAAACGAGATAATATGAATCTCTTTTAGAAATGTCATCAGACACAAGTATGGAGTCACTGTTCAAAACGACGCCTCTTAACGATTTTTGGTGCAGAATCCGTGATGAATATCCAATGCTTGGCAAAATGGCTCTGAATATTCTTCTCCCGTTCCCAACAACATATTTGTGCGAAACAGGATTCTCAACCTATGCAGCCACGAAAACAAAATATCGCAATAGACTGGACGCCGAACCTGATATGAGACTTCAACTGTCTTCTATCAAACCTGATGTCAACCAATTGATGAAAAATAAAAAAACAGTCTCATACCTCCATAGTTAGATTTTTTCTTTTTTAATATCTTCTATTATTGTACTTGCCATGTGGTAACAGGTAAAGTAAGTAATAATTAGTAACTGTTACATTGTACTTTTATTATACTAATTAGTAAAGAATACACTTTTAAAAACTATTGTTTTATTGTATTCATCCATCAAGTATTTTGCTTCCCAAAAGGGTTCCGTCACCAAAAAAGTTTGAGAACCACTGGTGTACGCTAGTTATCATATAAAGCAACTTTCATTGTTTGAAGGGCAAAAATAACAATCGCATTTAAGTTGCGTGGAACATATTAATCGACACTTTTTGTAATGGAATCTGCGAAATGCAATGCTTTGCAAAAAGTCTTCTCTTGCAACACTATATCGGTAACGCATGGGAATTATGCTATCAATGAACTTTATTAATCACTGCTCGCATGTCTAACTATAAAAAAATATTGGTAGGTACCGCTTCATGGTGCAGAAAAACTTTTAAATCACGTAACTCATAACGAAAGTTATTCATTATGCTAGTAATTGTTTTTTACTAATAGCGTGGCAACAGAACGAGCTTCGCGGCAAAGGCATAAATTAAGGTGCCTTGCAATTGAAGCTTAATACAAAATACAACCTCAACCATGACAACAATTACGTAAAACCGGGATAGTGGCCGCAGTGAGATAGTTGGCATGTTTTCATGTTTTTAAAAAACCGGACTTCCCTTACCGGATTGCAGTAAAGAACGTTTGTTAGTCTCGCTAAAACTCGAGAATGGATGGACCGATTAGGCTAATTTGGTCTTGAAATATTTTTTGAAGTCCAGGGAAGGTTTAACCAAACGGTGAAAAGGAGGTGCGAAGTTCGCCGGGTCAGCTAGTTTTAAAAATAAATCTACATTAATTTTAATCAGATCATTCATTACTCAAATCATAACTGATATAAACGTATATAATTGTCAGTGATTTTTTTCAATGATAAGAAAGGAGACCAATAATGCAAGATCTACTACCAAATCTGAAAATTATCGTAGTACGGAAATGTGTACAGTATAATTGTGATGTATGAGTGCTTGGAAAATATTCACGCGTTACTCCGTAATCAATAATTTCAACTATTCTGCAATTTGAGTAGTTTTCTTGTTAATGATATTAAGTTATGCCACGTTGAACTATACCTCTAGATTAGAATTGTAACGGAGGTTATTTTTGCAGAGGAGCTAGGCTGAGGCGAGTATAGGAAAATAAGTGAAAAATATAACAAAAAAGTCTTTGTTGTCTTTTTTCAAAAAAGGTAGGTGGTATATCATAGTACAATTTCTTGTTTAAACTATACTATCAAAAGTGAGAAGAGGCTAGAGTCATGAGGGTCAAGTGTGCGCACTTAAGCTTTGAAATCGCACTGAATTAAAAATTGAAATCTAAATTATACAACACCGTATTTATTAGTTAGACTATTTATTAATCAACAATATAAGAATAAAAATAATCATCTAAACTGGCACAAATTCTTTGAATTTATAAAATACGAAGGTAGTCAAAATGCGTACACTTACCCGAATAGGACGGTAACTGTGCGCAGCGGTAGGGGTAAGTGTATGCCGCACAAATTTTTGACACAACTTTTTGAAATAATAACATGTTTAAAAGCTTATTATTTTACTTAATAATCTAATTATGTTTCAGTAATGATAATTGAAAATAAAAATCTAATAAGTGTTAACAAATGCAATCAATATCTAATAAAATTCCTTATTAATGTATGTATAGTTAGATATGTAAATGTTGGAAAATATCTTCCCATACTCTTTGCTGCCTTTCCAAGTTTTCTCAAAGTACTGTCTTTTAAACCAACTAGTGAAGCAGCTTTGCGTTTAGTAGCACTTTTCACAATTTACTCTTTAGCAGCTCTTAGGTATTCATCCGTCACTACACATCTGTCGGGAGCCTTCCGTTGGTAATTTCTAGGCATTTCAAATAGTTATTCTAGATTCTGAAACAAAATATTGCAGTATTTATCTTACATGAAACAAAGCAAAGAATAATCAAGCGGGGTAAGTTTGCGCGCGTATACTTACACGACAAGCTTGTGCGTACACTTAACCACACCCACCAAATTGAGACTTTGTCAAAATTGATAATTATTGCGTCATTCAAGAAATTCAACCACTATTCACTTTTAAAACCTCAAAATGTGCAAATATCGATAACAATTGCAAGATTTTTTAAAGCATACACTATTACAAAAGATTACACTGTAAATATGATAAAATATTGTAAGAAATGAAAAATAATTTACTTGCCTGCAAAACCAAAATGGCTCGCGGCCTGTCGCTGACGAACTAGCACTTTGTTGGACGTTGTTCGGGCTACAAAAAAAGGGGTATACCGTCTCGGAAATATAAAAGGCTTTCGAGATATTTAGCGTGCCTAAAATTTCCCACTGCGTACACCAACATGACATATTTCACGAACAACAATTTTATGGTTTTCTCATACATTGTTGTATGTCATAGATTCAAAATGTCGACGTAAATAGGAACTTTATTTACGTTACATCTCCGCTAAAAAAACATGATATCAAACAATGAATTGAATGGATTCTAATTAACTAACATAACTGCGTATAAGAAGTACAATAATAAGCTATTATTGTAATAAGTTACTTAATCAATACGTTGCTAATAGTTAGTTTTAATTTATTACCCAAAACTACAGTCTTGAAAGAATACATTACACTTGTACATATCACACTAATATTAAAAAGACGAAAGTTTGTGAGTGTGTGTGCTTGTATGTTTGTTACTTCTTCACGCTGGCTAACAGCAAACGGCAGGACCAACCTTCTTATTTTGACAAAATGTAGCGGATAATACCGCGGGGCGCATCTAGTAAGTTATAGTTGATTAACCATGTTATTCGAGCTTATATTCGCAAATAACTCTCGGGAATTTTCCACGATTGATAAAGGTAAAGCATTCAATGTATGTAGATTATAAAGTGGTAATGTCTAGACAATGCATTTAATATGAGGTTGCTTTCTATAGCAGCAACAATATAACGAGAGATTTTTTTACATGTTTACTTTCATTTCAACGCCAATAAATTTCAACGATAGTGTAGCGTGCTGAACGCTACTGCTGGTTTTTTTCTAATATATATTACGTCGTAGGTAGGTAATTATGTAATATTCCTGTGGTTAAGTTTGGGACGTTACTAATATTCTTATTGAAAAACTAAATGCAAATAACAAGGTGCATTAAAATACTTTCAATATAGGTACCTATGTTCTTAAATATATTAAAAAAAGAAATTAGTACATAACACATACATATCACAATAAGTTTACCATATTACGAGTTTTTTATTGCTTAACATTCTGCTCCACTATATAGTTCTGCCAAACTATATTCCTTGATAACTTTATTTGTAGTGCCCAAATGGTAAAAATCCAAGTACTGTCGAGTCGATCTCTACGCTCTTTCTAGGTCTTTACCTATGAAATTGCAGTTTTTTTTTATGTTAGTTAACGTATGTAATTTGTTTATTTATTAATAAAAGCCATGCAATCGAAGCATCATTGCCAAAGCAGTAGCAGTTTTAATAGCCCGTCTTGAAGAAATCAGCTGGACGGTAAAAAATATTCAAAGGCATTTTGTACTGCCTCTCGGGCCTCGGGTATTGCATTTTTTTCCCGCCATGAAGACCATTCTAAGATCTAAAATTTGTAAAAAGTAGAAGTCTGTTACCAGGTATGTAGTTATAAAACAGTTCGTTTCGTAAGTTACTGCCGCCGTTAGGCTGAGTACATCTGAGTGAACGTTAACTTAGCTCAGCTTTACGTCAACAGGCTTCCCTCGAGGCGACTGACCCCAACTACAACACTCCTACTCCTATATAATCTTCCTTTTATGATTAAAAATTGGTGGTGCGTTCATTTGAAGTGTTAGCTCCGTAAACGTCGTTGATGTTGCGTGCCGCTTGTGCCGCGTTGCTGCCTCGATGGTACTCATATTTCACTTACTCGCATTTGTAACGTATTCATGATATAATGATTTCTATCACTTACTCGAATATTAGTCATTGAAATAAAACTATTTTTACGGATTTTGTAAATAATAACTAAAAATGTAAGGTAGTTGATAGTAATTGTTCAAATTAGACGTTTAACACCTCAGTCTGCCCGTGACAATGAATGCTGTAAAGGATTCGAAACGTCGTCGGGACCAAAAAACAAAAATAAAACCGCGATAAAATCCGTAAAAATAGTATTCATGATAATTAAAAAGATTATAATGCGATAAAAACATAATGCTAATCAATAAACAAATTAATAATTTAAAAAAATGTTTTGAAAAAAAAAATTGAAATTAGAATTACAAAAATAAAATATTTGAATTGGTCAGTAGGTACTGTAGGGCGGTAATTTCTTAGGCAAAGACCTATTATAATATAGCAATTTCATCATCAGCCTAATCCACTGCTGGACATAGGCCTTTATATAGCAATTTATTTCTCTCAAAAAGAAAAGCTTTCTTAATATTAATATTTAAATACTCCTCTGCGTCATCTTGTGAACTCAATCAATCAGTAAATCTTTCATCTATTCGCCCATGCATTTAGTTTCCTTTTTTTTCTCACGTAGCATTAACAACTAACAAATTAGTAATAAGTGGATAATATTGCTAGTAGTATAATAAGTACTTTGTTTAATAAGATAGTGTGTATACCATTTAATCGTACTCCTGTTTTTTATCCCGGATTAAAATAAAATAAAATGTTTAAAACACTTATTTAATCTATTATTTATGAGATTTTCAAGAATTTTAGATAATGTCGGCAAAAATGAGATGTGTCTATAGTTGCTCGACCGATCTCTGTCTCCACTCTTATAAATGGGATGCACAATAGCCAGTTTGAAGGCATCTGGAAACGTTCCTGTAGAAAAGGCCAAGTTAGAAAAGAAAACAATTGGCGGAACTAAAATATTTTTAAATTTCTTAATGAATGTACCGGAGATGTTATCTGTA
This sequence comes from Abrostola tripartita, assembly GCA_905340225.1. Taxonomy (NCBI): domain Eukaryota; kingdom Metazoa; phylum Arthropoda; class Insecta; order Lepidoptera; family Noctuidae; genus Abrostola; species Abrostola tripartita. Next base: position 9,789,562 of record HG996490.1, on the reverse strand, counting down.
TCCACGGCGCAATCTCTCCTGGAGTGACAGAGGAGGATCTGCGAAAAGATAACTGCGGGGTCTTTTTCTTTCCGTGAACGGCCAATATTAGCAAAATATGACTTAACTTCGTTTACTGAACGCATTGGATCATTGGGTCAGGTAATATTAGATCGCCAGCATGAGATTGCTGTTTAGAGGTATGAGTGATATTTTGATGATTAATAAACAAAATGAATGCCTAGTGCAGATTTTTACAGGGTCTTCTATTTCGAATGTGGGCTTATTTAAAGTACCGGCCACTATACTGAAAAATCATAAAGGGCATTGGTATTTAAACAGGAACTGCATGATGATCCTTGCAATAATTATGTATTTTGATCAGTTTGTAGTTATAGTATTATAAAATAATTTATAAATACATATCTACAAACCGCGGTGTACCTATTGGTGTCAATGCGTTATAACGATTTGGGTGACAAATTTAGCCCGTTAAGTGCGGAAGCATACAACACAAACACAACAAAAGAAGAGAACAAAAGAAGAGGTCCCGAAACCAAAAGTATAACGGAAGTTATAGCAGACCAAATTAACTTTTTTATGACGATTTACGATAGACTTATTACACTTTATTTAATTAAATCGTGAGAAAAATGTTCGCTACATAATACATACTATTATCATAAAGGAGTAATGCTTAATTTGATATTAAAATTAGATAGATAGATAGATTTATCTTTATTGTACACCAAATACAAGCTTAAGTACAGTCTATGGATAATGTACAATGGGCGGTCTTATCGCACTTAGCAATCTAAAATTATCAATAATTATACTTGAGTATGCAAAATATGAGGACCGCACTCAATTAATGGTCTTAGGTCTTTTTCAAATTTGCTAGCGAAAGTCGTGCGGCTCATACAAATATTAAACGTCCGTTTAGTAATTTGTATGAACCCTATGACAGCCGCACGACTTTCGCAGGCAAATTTGAAAGAGCTCATATTTATTCGTTTTTGTACAGGCCCCAACAGAAAATCAGCGCCGCAGCTATCAAGCAGCAGCATTATGCTGAGTGGAGACCTATTTTTGATTCGTAATTGTAGTTGTTTTTTAAACCCCGACGGAACAAGAGGGGTGTTATAAGTTTGACCGCTATGTGTGTCTGTCTGTGGCACCGTAGCTCCAATACGGGTGAACCGATTTGGATATGGTTTTTTTATTTGAAAGTAAATTTTCCAGCAATTTTTCTTAGATATGTTATATCAAAATCGGTTCAGCCATTTAAAAGATAAAGGGGAAGACAAATGGAATATTTTCATATGTACCAAAAAGGGGTATCAAATGAAAGGGCATGGTGTGTACATTACAAAAAATTATATTATTTTAAAATCGGTTCAGCCATTTGCAAGATATAGGGTGTAAAAGTAAGCATTAACAATCGAATAATTTCTAATATACCCAAGTGGGATATCAAATAAAAGGGCATGGTGTGTATATTACAAAAACAAGACTAAATTTTAAGTTAAAATTTATTAATATAAAATTTAAAAACCCCCAACGCAAAAAAGATAAGCAGTCATTTAAAAAGTCAAAAATAACACCTATCATTCAGCCATCAAATCCGATCCGAGTAACGCCTATTTAAGACAATGTCGCGGCGGAGTACCGCTACGTGTTTAGAGCAATAACTTACCAATTCAATGACTGATGATTCGAAGCAATTGCTAGTAACTTAAAAGAAAGTACTCAAACTGAGGGTCTGACTTACTTCAGCGGTACCCCGCTGCGACATTGTCTTAAATAGGTATTACTCGGATCGGATTTGATGGCTCAATGATAGGTGTTATTTTAGATTTTTTAATTGACCGCTTTTTTTGCGTTGGGGATTTTTTAATTTTTTGTTTTATGGTTATACTTTTTTATGCCCGGACCTTCGTCCCCTTCGATTAAATAATAATATAATATTCAAATATATACGAGTGTATATATTTGAATATTATATTGTTACAATTTTTGGTTCTTATTTTTTTCCCGCGGAACCCTTAGTATATTCAAATTAAAAGTAGCCTGTGTTACTCCTTATAACATCAGCTATTTGACAGTGAAAGTCTCGTCAAAATCCGACCAGCCGTCGCGGAAAAGCTGTGACTCGCGAAATTCCCGAGTTGTTCTTCTGCGCTTTCCCGTGAATAACTCGGCTCTTTATGAATATTGATTAATAATTATGACTTCACGTATATAATAACAATACATGTCCCAATAACCCCTTAAAGTTTTTATACTAATAATAATAGCCTAGGCCTAGCTTAGGCTCCAGTCTCCCACAATAATGTAATTATTGATAACAACAGCATGATACCATTACCTGTAACATCTTAAATATTGTGGTGAGAAAATAAACGTATTATTAATAAAATAAAAGTATTTTATTAAATGTAGGTATAGATAATATTATTTCTTTTTGACATTCGTTTGTATCGTTATCTTTTTTTCTTTTTACGATAAAATAAAGAATTATATTTAGCTAGACTCGTGTTAGGTATACTTTTTCCTCTTATTCATAAAAAATGACAATTTTAAACCAAGGATTAATTGTATCAGCTGTCACTGTCGTTTGCATGTCAGAAAATACACAGTACATATGTAATAAAATATGATTAGCTAAAGGAAATGCGTATAACTCTACGATATTAGGCTTACACTTTTGTAAACGCTTTCGCTGGGTGTGGCGATGCACGTAGTATTTGTAGTGAGTGGTGAGAGGGGGCACTGGCAATGGCTGCGGTTTGCGCCTTCAGTCCAGCCGACGCAATGCGCCCGCTCACCGCACTGCTCATACTAACAGCGTGCCAGTGTTTGCACGCACACGAACGGCCGCGAACAACACGTGAACTCATTACGACGACACTACATTCGCTACTCGGAGAACACTACCATCCCGTACAACGCATACTGTCCTGTACACACTCATTAGGACCTGCGAAATGTCTCAGTGCCCTCAGTGTGTGGCGTGCAGAACGCGCTATAGAAGCATACGCAAAGGATCCTGCTAGCCGGTTTAATTTGGTTAAAGATGTGGAACAATTCCCATGGATGAAGTATAGTAATGCCAGTGACGAACAGTTATACTCACGGCTCTATGATGACACTGAAAAATTGCTACAAATTCGGCCCCTGGGACTTAATATGTTATCGGGTTACAAATTAACACTGGGTTCCAAAGGAAATGGAACTATGAACGTCGACATCTATAAAAGTAAGTACCTACTTGCATTACATATTTTAATTTTTTGTTGCCTTCAAAACCAATACATTATACATATTTATATACCAACCAAAAAACTATTTTGTTCGTCTAGACCAACTTCGGTAAAGGAGTCCGAATCTATTTTGAAATGCGTAATTCATTAAAATACTCCCGCGCGGGCAAGCAGTACCCATTTATTGTGCCTCCGAAATTTACGTTTAGGAAAATTTATATATGTAGTACACAATATTTCACCGAACTGTTGTGTTTTTAATGCCAGTATTGCCTAACTACCTACAATGTAAAACTTAATAACATAACTATATACCTACGCAACGAAAAAGTTGTAAAGTTTATCTTCAATAATGAGTTGGAGTTCGTTCCCTTTTACAATAACTTTCATATGAAAGTGTTATAGCTGGCCAAGCGTTGCTAAATATAGTAATTTCACTTTTTTAAATTTATTTTTACTTTCAGGTGACGATGTGGAATCTGGCAGAAGCAGCATTAAGAAATTGCAGAAATCATTTTACAAACTCGCACCGATTCTTTTGATACCGGGACTTGTTATGTCTGCTATATTTCCCTTTATCTTGCCTGGACTAAAAATGATGACTATTATGGTCGGAATGATGAATAATATGGCATTAATGGGAGCAATTTTCACAATTCTAAGAAATAATGCTTTCAACGACAAATACGAACATAAAGTTGTTTATGTTAATAGTGGTTATGAAAATGAAAAGTACGCTGCAACAAATACTGAAGAGCACATTCATTCCGATCACTTTGGTCTTTTGTATGATGATACCAAAAGACCTGCTAAGCATGAAGACCACTCGTTTGGCGAAGATTTTGATAACGTTGAAGAGTTACCAGCTTTGTCCGTAACCCCAGAATGGCTTAAAGCGTATGCAGATGGAAAAATGTTGGCGATCATCGGAAAAAATAGAAACAATGTGAAACATTAAACAGCCAGATTCAGTATCATGCCTACAAAGTATACACTTGCCCATTTATTATACATAATATAAACTATTAGGACTGAAGCCTAGAAATACTATAATGTTGTTATTTAAGATTTCGTAATTATCTAGCTTAATTTGCTTTACTTTTCTTAATGACTTATATTACCTATATGTTTACTTATAATACCTATGTAACTTAACGGTGTAGATTAGATTTGTTTTTGTTAACAATTGTCTATTTATTTATTGCATTGTTTTACGTACACCTATTTGTTTAAAGTTTAAATAACAATAATCTATAGCAAATTTGTGATATATTAGGATATGAGACTAAAACTACATAATTAAAATTATATGTATATCAAATAGTAGTACATTTCAAATATTTTTGTAGGGATGAAACACAGAGGTTTCACTTTATTGAAAAAACCAATCTTGCTTTAATTGGCTTGCTCTAGCCAATTATTAGCTGATAAAACAATTGGAGTACGTATGTAATAATTGAGGTTATCGAATACGCTAGATAATAAGTAATAATATGCGAGTCTTAACTTTTTTATTTATTTCTTTGATGTAAGTTATTTTATACTCTAATTCTTAAGAGATTCATCTCTTAAATTAATAGGTATCATATCTCTTAAAGAGATAACTTCTATCTCTTGCAATCACTAGAACTGGTGATCAGTTTTATAGCTATTAGGTATACTCTTTTGTATTCTGAAACTCAGTTAACAGTTAACCGACGTTTATGCATAACTTTATATAGGGTGTGGTTGGTTGTCAAAACAACTTATAAAGCGTAAGTAACCTAAGCGTAGTTGTAATACCTACTAGGGTCCATTAGATAAATTCATTTTATTGCATAACTGTGTACTTTTTTGTTCATAGTAATTTTGTTTTTTAATTTAATTCTTGATTACAGTTGTGTAAAAGGTGGACTTATAAATGCCTGACGTTTATTACCAATCAAACCTTTTTCAAAGTCTAACATTTTACAAGGTAGATGCAGTTTATCTAAAAAGTACATTCATATTCATAAATAAGTTTAGATGGCTGAATATTAAAATCAGGATGAAAAGTGTTGAGGATTAAGGAATATAATTGAACCACCAATTGGAAGAAGGGAATAAATCCAAAAAAATAAGAATGGAGGTAATTAAAAAAGGCTTTGTAACTTTATACTTACAAACTTATAGGCTCATGCAGTGATGTGTCCGAAATATTTAACACATCACTGGGCTCATGTGATATCAGTGATAATGAAGAAAATATAAGTTCGAATTTATTTACTATTAAACCTGTCTGAAATATATGTATAATTATTATTATTATTTCAGCCATGGTCGTCCCACTGCAGGGCAAAGGCCTCCCTTTCCTTCCTCCATTCCTCTCGGTTGTGAGCTGCTGTAGTCCAAGTGGCCTTATAGGAATCAAGCTTGTCCCGCCACCTTCTTCTGGGCCTGCCGCGACGCCTTTTGATATTGTGTGGCATCCACTCCGTGGTGGTTTTTGCCCACATATCATCGGACATGCGGCAGATATGACCCGCCCAGTTCCATTTCAAACTAGCGGCTTTATGTCCAACATCAACGATTCGTGTTTTGGAGCGCAGTGTTGTGTTCCGTATGCGGTCAGTTAGCCTAACCCCCAGAATGCTGCGCTCCATGGCTCGTTGGCATACTCCGAGTTTGGACTTTTGCTGAACGGTCAAAGACCAGGGGGCTTACCATGAACCCTTATAGCAGGACTGTTTTAGACGAAAAATGAACTGTCGTGTTATTTTGTACCATGATCACTTAAAACAACAGGCGAGCCAGCGGTCACGTGATCTAAGCCGGCGAGCGATCACGTGACAGTAGTTGGCCTGCAAATATCCGTACCATGAAGTAATTTTTGACATACAAACATCGAGAATTGAACTACTTTGCTGTCAGATTAAACCGGTGTGAAATACTAACTTTTATTGACCTGTTTTGGTAAATTTTAAATAAAATACATGTTTTTTCATGTATAAGTACTACTAGCATATTATACAAAAGTGTAACGATGAAATTACATAATATTACGTTTATTTTGAAGATCTTCATGTTAATAAAACCTCCTTTATCTAAGAATGAAACATAAGTTCATACTTCATAGTTATAATTACTGTGAAACGGAATGAGAAAATAATGTCAGTTTGAAACTGACAATTTTTTTGACTATTGTTGTGGATTTCTAAATACTATTTAATGTATTTTGCTTAAAGTTGTTAGCAAGTACTCGACTAAGCCATGGTGTCCATTGTGCTGTAAGATTTCTACGATATTTGTACATGACATGCCTACGGTCGTATCAGCTACCGATCTGAACCAAATAAATTAAACGAGTTGAAAACAACCTATCGTCATTTTCTTGGACGATAGCAGTGCTCTAACTAGATCGTTTATTGTGACTATTACTGTAGAGGATCGGCAGAAGAACTATCGGCTGGTGTATGGGTAGTGATGGCTGTAGTGTGGTTTATAATGTTGGGCTTGGTATCAAGAAAACATATAATAAAACATATCTTGAGGCATTAAATAAAACTTGAGTTTTTGTTATATTAAGATGTTAATTACGAAAATAAATATAGTGACATTATGCTACGTGTTTATTTTTACCCCACACGACCAGAATATTATTTATTAAATGGTATACTTCTATCAGCTATATTATTGAATAGTGTACGTACTATCTATGGTACTATTCAGGTTTTATACCCTTAATAATATGACAATCGCTATAAACGAGATGACGGATTGGTGATTTTTATTGCTATCTTATGATTCTAAGAAACAAATCAACATAATGTTTCTAATTTAAACACCTCAATTTGTGGTAGTTCCATTTCTTAAACAATACCAACTGACGTACTTGTCATCGTTCGAAAATTGTAATCGTTTTATCAAGTGTCTAAATTATCTGTTTTAAGTGTTGAAAAGGTTTCTAGCATCTTAATCATGTCTAATGCGATGTTTAGTAATAAAACATATGGTTTTAATTATTATCATCGTAATAAAAAATGTTATTCAAATACTTTAATACGATTTTTTTAAACCGTAAAACCGGTAACGTCGCGGATAAGTATTTCCGAACGTTTGTTTATATTATGAAGATATTAGACTTTGCTGATCAGAGACAATACAGCAGATGTGAAATCGATGCATTGCAGCTCTGATAGAAATGATCATGGTACAAATAGAAAACCTGTCAGGGTATCCTTCAAAGTTAAACTGCCCGGAACTTGGCAATTATTTTGAAAGTTCATGGTAAGCCCCCTGGTCTGCGCACCGTAGGTGAGGATGGGGAGGATGCATATGTCCATAAGCTTTTTCTTAAGCGTGAGAGGTAGCTCCCCTTTCACGAGGTCTTTCATTGACCAATAGCTTTTCCAGGCGCTTTCAGTGCGTTTAGCAACTTCCATGTCTTGTCGCGCCTGGAAAGAGACTATTTGGCCAAGGTAAAGGTATTCTTGGACATATGCAATATCGGTCTCTTCTATCTCAAGCCTACGTTTGATGCTATTCGTCATTAGCTTGGTCTTTGCCATGTTCATGCTAAGTCCAACCTCGTGGCTTGCTTTGTTAAGTTGTTGGACCATTGTGCCTAGTTCTTCGGCCGTGGTAGCAAAAAGGACTATGTCATCTGCAAACCGAAGGTTAGTTAACCTTTTTCCGCCAACAACAATGCCCTTTTGCTCCCAGGAAGCCGCTAGTGATACAAAAACTTCTTCTAGGGTAGCTGTGAAGAGATTAGGAGATAGCGGATCGCCTTGCTTGACTCCTTTTAGAATGTTAGGAATGGATCCGGTTGAGTGTAGTTTTATAGAAGCTGTGCTATTGTTGTATATTTGTTTAAGTAGGAGGATATAAGTATTTGGAATGCCTTGGTTATGAAGAGATTGAAATATTGAAGAATGGTTAAGGCTGTCGATAGCTTTAGAAAAATCTATAAATGCGAGGTATAGGGAAAGGTGAAATTCGTGATGTTTTTCAATAATTTGGTTAACCGACTGTAAGTGATCAGTAGTTGAGAGGCCGCGTCGAAATCCTGCCTGTTCAGGTGGTTGGTGTGAGTCCAGTTGTTCAGTGATACTCCCTTCAATCACTTTAATGAACACTTTATATAGGTGAGACACCAGGCTGATGGGTCGATAGTTGCCTATTTCACATTTATCACCCTTTTTGTGTAATAAAGTTCATTTATATTTATGTATAATATTTATTTATATTTATGTGTCTGCAAATATGTTAGATTTATCGCCTTGTTCTAATTTATCATAAACGATATACAACATAATTTGAAATAGTAGACAATAATATCTATAATGACAAAAACGATTTATTTATTACAAAAAACGTAAGGACACTCTGTTATTCATTTATTTCTTCACTTTCAGATCTTGTAGTTGGCCAGGTCAGAAAAATATCGTAAAAATCTTTGAACTCATCTGGAATAGGTATAGTGGATCATTTTTTGTGTCGTTAATTTTGTCTCATTTCTGGGTGGTGGAGTTTCTGATATTTTTGAGTTTGTAGGAGGTTTTTGGAGCAAAAATGTAGCTTTAACAAAACCATCGATAAATTCGGAACATGTCAAGTAACCTTTATGACTTGAACTATACTCAAAGTTTCAATATAGCAAAATCTTGATTTTTGTTACCTTGTCTAATGATTTACAACTTTTCTTGAAACATTAATAGTTTAATAAGTTGTTAATAAGTTTTTATCGATACCAGTAAAAAAGTTACATAAGTAATGGTGATACTGGACCTCGCACTAGGATACCCTGTGTTGCAGGAGCCAGTCTCTTTTGTCTGATACAAAACATTATATTATTATTTATGTCTATAACTAATTAACTATATATATATATATAATCTTAATGTACGTTATCTTAAAGTAACTGTGTGATTTGTGAGTGAATGACGCTGAGGGTGTGTATAACTGAGTTGATTCGTGAGGGTGTGTTTAGGTGTGGACAGGTTAATAAGTTGGTTATATGATTTTTGGTGTCAGTTTTGCATGTTTTCCATGCTGAGCTTGAATCGAAATTGATAGAGGAAGAATGTTGTTTTTGTTTGATTTTATTCATTAGTAATATTTAATTGTTATTGATAATATTTTCTGTATATATATAGCTCAAACCCAGCAGCCAGTCATAGATTTACTGCCATGAGTTTATAAAATCAAGTATGTCGTTAGAAGGGTTAACTGGTTTAACTGAAATACTAAGATCGGTAGTATCGCGTCCCCCACCAATAGCGATGCGTTTTTGTTTACCGAAAAAATAACAGCTAAAAAGAAACACAATTAGAAGAAGGGAATAAAATAAGGATTTGTTTTATTTTTCTAACTATTGTTATGGCCGCATGAATCTATACGAAGCAAATGGTTTTTGTTCCTTTCTTCGTTCTCACAATTAAGCGCTACGTCTAAAGAATTTAAAAGTGTAGAAAATAGAATATGTCAAAAAGTGGCGTTTATTCCCTTTATCCAATTGGCGGTTCAATAATTAATTATGTTATTATACCTTATACAATAAATTTATCAATGGACTTTACTAATAAACTTTGTGTAGCGGATATATAATGACGCTACCGTTGCTTATCAATAATGTCAAGGCAAATTGCTGTGTAACTGTAGCTATTTTAATAGAAAGGAATAGTTCTGCTTACGAATTTTATTGTAAAATCATTGCACATCTTTTATTCTCTGGCTTTAGTGTAATCTCATCCCATCCCCATTCCGAGTGGGTACCGTCACCTGTCTTTTTTGATCGCGTTTCTATCATTTTCGTTGAAACTTTTTTCAAGTCATACGCCCATCCAATTTTAGCCATTACATCAATAAACAAAGTGGCAAAGTTAAAAGCGTATCCGCCAAGTTCAGCTGCTTTGTAATCCCATGGAAAAGTGTGGTGATAGTTGTGGAACCCTTCACCGGTTGCGAGTAATGACACTGTCTTATTTTCCACTGGGCAGATGTTTTTATCATACGGTTTGGTACCAAACATATGAGCTGCCGAATTAATGAGAAATATCATGTGTGCTGTACAAAGGTGTCGTAAGACAGCAGCGACATAAAAAGCAGTCCACGCTCTTTCCCCCCATAGAGTGGGAATATAAGTTGGTATAGCGTAGCACAAAAGAATTACTAAGTAATAGTAATATCTGAAAAAAAAATACATATGTTAAAATAGCTCATTCTCTTTCACCGTACATTGTTGTTGCAGCTATAATATGTAATTTGTTTTAAAGAAAAAATATCATTTTTTTAATCTATATCAGAATTCGATCCGTATTATTGTGATTCGTGCAGTAGCGGCAGAATTCAAAAATGTATTTAACCCTGTACAGAATTATAAGAAGCAGTTTTTTAATAATATAATAAATATTACTGACTTTTGTTGAAACTTTAGTAATTGGTCACTTAGGATGTCGTTGAGATCGGTAGTTCGCCCTTTAGCTCCGACCTCGGGGTGCTTTCTAACAAGCAACCAGCCAATATGGGAAAAGAAGAAGCCTCGCTTCGAGTTGTGAGGATCGGCGTCGGTGTCACAATGCCTGTGGTGCAGGCGATGGTCGCGCACCCAACTGAAAACGGACCCCTGAAAGAAGGTAAAATAGTAGTGAAATATTGTTGAGCAAGATTTAGTTAAAATCATTTTAGAGTACGCGTGTATTGTAGTCCACTCATTTTTGGTGTTGCAATGTTTTATACAATTATGTATAAAACGTTCTTAGAAGGGATCTAGCATATTTTTAATGTCGTAGGTACTTTTGGTTCCCGCTTACTTGAATCACACACACGCACCCAAAAACATCCAAGCCCTGTGTCGGATTTTAGAACCTGTGACCTTAATACTAAGAAAAAATAATTTTATTAATATTATTAAAACATCACGCCTTATATTCTCCGAAGGAGTGGGCAGAAGTATAAAGTACAGTAGTATACACTTCTCTATATAAACGTTAGCATGCCAAATCTCGCTCTTCTCCGGTGGCCCAATATTTAAAAGGGATCCGAATTTGCACTACACTAATAATATTTATAGAAGATGATTAGGTAGGTACCTATGTATAACATTCAGTAAGACTATCCACGATGAAAATATTAACGAAAAAAAATATTATTAATTTAAAAAAAATGTGTAGATACTATATACCAACCTGATATGATGCAGTGTAAAGCACTAATAAAATAATACGTAAGGGCAATTTGGCTTTGTATGATCTATGCGACCATAACCTGTGCACGCCAGCCGTCACAGACACCGTTGTAAAAAGAAACAGTATATATGCTGAAAAAATGTATGGAATTGTTGTAACATACCCCTTATCAAAGTTGTTTTGAAAGCTTTTAAAAAAAATACGTACCAAACACACAAGTTTGCAACTTAGCCTTTGTAAAGACCAGATAAATACCATTTATCCCTGCTATGTGAGAGAGTGCAAAAAAAATCACATTCCTCCAACATAATATCACAGTTTTTCTCTTTTTAACATCCCTTTCAGGAATTTTCATGTTAGTATTGACACTGTCCATAAGGTAGAGCAGTTGGAGTTTTTGGGTCGACCCAATCCGAAACGCGTAGATAACCTTGAATAATTGAAGAATCTATTTATTTAACCCGTCCTTTATTATAAGGTAGATACAATACAATGTTTGAGCATAAACATCTTATTTCTTTAATATACCTTTTAATTAGATTAATACTAGAGGTAGACTTGAAGTGAACAAATAAATTACACGTACCGACTTTTATTTGCGTACCTACGATTGAATGTGTTAAAGTAAGTTATGGTAAGTAGGTACATTATAATTAATTATACTAACTGTTGTTTGCGACTTCGTCCGCGTGGATTGTGTTCAACAACATAAATATACAGATTCCTAAATTCCATCTCACAGACCGCGAAACGATCATAAAGGATCAATATCACTTCAATAGTTAACTTTCTGGAGTTTTTATTAAAAATTTCAAAGACTGAAGAACAGAATTATATTATTGTTTAAAAGGTTTATAGGTAAATTTATTATCTACCATTTTCTTCACCACAGCCAAGAAACTGTCCTTTCTGGTAGCAGAGCGTGGTTCGGTTGTGGTACAGTTTAAAGTAGCAAAGTAGGTACTTGTTGCGAATTGAGGTTAGCACGTGGCACATGGTAGGCTCGTAATCTATTCATATAATAAATCTGTAGACAAGACGATTCTTTACATCGAATGTATTTTCACAAAAACTTCTGGGGGCGTTAAAAAGGCGCAACAGAACCCATTTTTAACATTTTTGAAATTCGTGTCTGTTTGGTTGTTACGGCAATCACGTCAAAAGCACAATATTAATGTGGATACCACTGATATCAAAAAATTTAGTGTAATTCGATGTAACATTTAGTTTTTGTTTCATCGCAATCGGTTACTTACATCCAAAGAAATAAACATTTTAAATTTTTAAGTGTTTGAAAAGAAGTAACGCGATGTTCGATCCTTGCCTAAGAATTTTGTTTTGCATTAGCTTTTATTCCTTTTTGTGTTTTTGTACTTAAATATTAATATTTTTTTTTTATTTACTGGAATGTAATCAAAAGCCGTGCGGTATCCGGCCTAGAATTGACCACCCCCTTTCCTCCCGTGGTTTCGTAAGGGGCGACTGAGGGAAAATCCAGAAGATGGGCAGCAGCGTTTTCTGTAACTTGACCACCAACACTGCGATCCCCAAGCCGCTTGCCAAGCGTGGAGATTATGGCAAACCCCCCCCCCTCTTGTAAAAGGGGGAGGTCTTTGTTTAACAGTGGACATCTATCGGCTGCTGATGATAAATCAAACAACATCATAATATGAAGAAATATTTTTTTTGGGATTATCTCTTCATACGTATCGACTCTCTTGCAGTAAGTGGACTGTAGGCACACATAGTCAAGTTGAAGGTCTGAGATCCACCTCAAAGTACTAATCAGCTGTAGCACTGGCAAATCTACATACCTTCACGCCTTATTCCCCGAGGCAGGCAGAGGTATACATTACGCTCACATTTCGCCAGTAATGTTGTAGATCGGGTGAGCCTATAAAATCATTAACTGGGCACAAGTTTAGACTCGGTACTCCTATCAACAACAATTTGTGGAAGAACTTATAACACTTTGCCCGACCTGAAAAACATACCCAAGACAAGACTCATGATCAAAGTCACATTTTGCGAACACTAGACCAATGAGGTAGTCATTCTAAATTCCATAACATTATATTATCTGTCTTTTTTTATCCTGGGGAAATTCTCATGGACTTCCTCAGTTCTGAGCGGACGGAGGGGTATGTCGGACTTTTACCGGCTGAAACCCTGGGTGGCCTCCCAACTACCTTAAGTCAAGGGATGCGGGATCTGCGTACGCTACAAATAGTATCTCTAAATAGGTTCCGTCCCGCCTCTTCACGATGACACGTGCGGCAAGTAGGCCGTAGGTGCCGCACGTTTCTTTTCGAAAGGCGCGCGCGGAACGCCAACCTGCTTCGCCTATTCGGGCTTTTCTGGCCGGCCTATTGGGCCACAGCTTATTGACTCCAATCAATATAAGCGCTTACCGCATTTTAGCGTATGAATTATAACCATTAACACACGCAGAGTTAGACTTAAGACCGCAGTCCATAATCTTTAAATCAGCTGAGACTTACACGGCTAACTGTACGACGCTTGCTTCCAAGTTACGAGTCCTGACTCTCTGTAAATGTTGTCTGCTGAGAACTAAACTACGAACGAAGTCTTCAATGCAGTATGCCGTCAATGCAGGCATAGGTACAGTTAAAATCATAATTAGTTGTATAGTGTTGCAGTATCATATTTAATAAAGGTAAGTTCAGAAATTGTTAGTGGGTGACCTTTATAAGCAAAAAATCGTTAAAATAACTTTCATGTTAGTCACTAGTTGTTTGATACTGGGACTTTTACTTCACGCCAAACGCGCCAAAATGGCAGGCGTTTAAAGTGGCCGTATTAAGATGATATTTATAACAATTTTTTTCTTCCTAAATTTTCGTTATTGGGCGCTGGTTTTTTTTATAACTATATAACGATGTAAGGTATCATATGAATAAATAAAAAAAAATACATGCATTTTCCCTATTATCAGGTAAATACTTGGTAACTTAGTGAACTTATGAACTAATACTAATAATCCTACGGTATCTGTATTCATTAACCTACCATACCTACGTACATAAAATATTAACGCTTAAATTATACATTATAACTATACAAAACAAGAAAACTTCATAATTTTTATACAATATTCATACGTGACTGATTTTTATCATCATAATATATAAATAATAGTATCGTGACGATGATAAATTAACTTAATTTAGTGGTGCGCGCAGAATAAAAATCTTGTATTCTATTTTTCTTCACACATATTGTCATGACATCTTAATATATTAAACAAATTATTATGTACACTATGAACAGATTTAAAGAGAATATAAATTTACAAATTACTCACAAATACAACACGAAAAGGTAAATTACAGGTGTGCTCCTCCAGTTAAAGGAGACCACAGCATTCACTGAAAGACTAGGTAACTAACTAGTTTTTACAATTATTTACATTTTAAAACAATAAAAATTTAAAAAGCATCTTATTATTGATCCCCATCCATGTCAACTGGTAACGTGCTCAAAAGACTGATTGCCATGAGGAATAGCAATGCTTATTCTTTAGCCAAAAAATCCACCTACCCTTTGGTCACGTGTAGACTCAACTGTGTTTCAGCCGCTTGAAGGTCTCAGTGTCATCGATGAGAAGTGACGCATGGAATCCCTAAACGTAAACTAATAGCGATGTGGAAACTGTTGTCATCCAACATTGTTCCAATTTTGGATGACGGAAGTGAAGACTCCCATTCTCCACGGCCAGCAGACGAGCGCGCTCGGCAGTATTGATTGACGTATTTATCAATATTATATTCCGTATTAAACTGTAAAGAGGCTCGTCCCACTGTCTCTGGGAGAAGACCTGTTTGGGATTTGGGCAAGCCATATCGCCTCAGACAAGCACGGTACTTCAAAATTAACCAAGAAATGCTGCAGCCGAATTCTTCTGGTTAGCTTTGAAGTACTGTGGACTAAGGAGAGAAAAGCCGGTGCACCTAAACTAGAAACAGTGTGGACTCCTAAGCCACCCATACCAACTGTTAGCGTACCTTGGGAGCTGGGACCAAACTCCATCGTCTAAAGACACATTTAAAATCGAAGTTAGGGTGGGACGGATAATTTGGTCAATTTTATCACATAATTGTGCATGGTTTCACAATGCGCTTGGACGAAGGTTGTAAATGAATATTGGGCCGAAACAACAATACCGAACTAAATAGTCATGGCCAAATGTATGTTAATTTTGACAAGTCTTTCCGAAATCATATTAAAATGTTGAATTTTTTCGTCTATGAAATCTGCATAAGATGCTTTAAAAATAGGAGTCCCTAGGAGACGTAGAGAAAATTCATCCACCACTTTAATTTGAGGAGCTACAGCATTAAATTTTGATAAAATGTCTTGTCTATCGGTAGTGTCCGGAATATAAACTTCACATTTTAGTCCAAACCTATAATTTAAATTGTCCCTATGAAATTCCAGATATTTTAAAACAGTTTCCACGTCACCTCCTGGGGTTCTATTATCCAAATAAAAGATGTTAATTTTTAAAAGCTAAAACTATTAACTAAGCGACCGCATAGGATTTGGTTCCGACTTCCACTTCGCTTATGTAAAGTGATGTGATAAAATATTATTTTTCACTTCTGAGTTTTTTTTATGGAGGTTTTAATTTTTTATTTAATTTTTTGTTGACATTCATACTTGGTATAAATTAGGCGTTTCAACATTTTTTTGATTCGTTACTCCATGTATCAAATAGTCTTTTTCTTTCTTTTGTCATATTTTTTAAATTATTGTTAATCCAGGTTTTGTTATTTATGTTACTAATATGTTTTAGTTACATAACATTTACTAGGTATATATCGTTGAGATCACCTCTTTTATAGCATTTTACATCTCAATAGGATGCCCTATTCCTCTTATTCCCTATTCAATAATAGCATACTTTCAAAATCAATACGTGATAACTTTCTCGAATTTTGTTATTATCAAGTACCTATGCGTTTAGTATTTGAGACGGTGAGCCCTGCGGGAGGAGGGTGCGTGCCGCGCACGAATCGCCGGCTGTCGTATCGTTCGAGCTCGAGACACAGAATAAAAGTACTACGTACAGAAGCACCACTTCGTGTTACAATTAAAATTAGAAATAGCGACTATTACTTCTAAGGAACAAAGTGCAATTTAGCTTGTGGCCAAAATGTAATGCAATACATCTAAAGTGTCCCTTTATTTACGCAAAGAGAAACGACGTTTAAGAAATTCTCATAAAAAGTATTTTTTACAGTAGTTTTGCTTGTTCAGTTCATTGTAATATAAAATAATAATAAATAATATACATTTTCGTCGAATTAATCATAGTTTGCTTTGTGTCAATAGTCATGGTCACTAACCACCACATTCCTTGAAATCTAGTTATACCCCGCCGCGACATTGTCTTAAATAGGTGTTACTTGATCGGAATTGATGGCTCAATGATAGGTGTTATTTTTGACTTTTTAAATGATGGCTTTACTTTTTTGCATTGGGGGTTTTTTTTTAATTTTAAAATTAATTTTTATTTTAAATTTTTTAAACTTAAATTAAAGTCTTGTTTTTTATCCAGTTGTTAATTATCACTTTTACCCTTATACCTTGTAAATGGCTAAACCGATTTTGATGTAACTATTTTTTTGTAATATTCACATCATGCCCTTTCATTTGATACCCCATTTTGGTATTATATATGAAACTATTCGATTGGTCATCCCCACTTTCATCCCCTATATCTTTTAAATGGCTGAACCGATTTTGATACAGGTTAATTGTATGTAATGTACCCATTATGCCCTTTCATTTGATACCCCACTCGGGTATATATAAAAATGTTGGCATTTTGATGTAACTATTTTTTTGTAATATTCACATCATGCCCTTTCATTTGATACCCCATTTTGGTATTATATATGAAACTATTCGATTGGTCATCCCCACTTTCATCCCCTATATCTTTTAAATGGCTGAACCGATTTTGATACAGGTTAATTGTATGTAATGTACCCATTATGCCCTTTCATTTGATACCCCACTCGGGTATATATAAAAATGTTGGCTAATCATCCCCACTTTCACCCCCCATATCTTGTAAATGGCTGAACCGATTTTGATAAAACATATCTAAGAACACTCGCTGGAAAATTTCCTTTCTATTAAAAAAAACCGCACCCAAATCGGTTCACCCGTTTCAGAGCTACGGTGCCACAGACAGACACACAGACAGACAGACAGGCACACATAGCGGTCAAACTTATAACACCCCTCTTTTTCCGTCGGGGGTTAAAAATGGCTTTAAACACAGATATGGTCTATCTATAATTCTATATCTGTGGCTTTAAAACATTTGTTAAATCTATTTTGAAATATTATAAAAAAAATTGGGCTACAAATCTTTCCAGCAACAACTAGAATATTTACACTGCAAGCTTTTATGAACTCAAAACAATCTATAGACTGCGGTCCTAATATTTTGCACGCTCAAGACCTACGAAATTGCCATTCTGCAGAATTGACCAATTCTTTTTAATTATTTTATTGAAAATAAACTTTATTCAATTACTATAAACTTTGTTAATACTTAAAATTTTGAACGAGATTCTTTTAACCGACTCCAATAAAAATATATAATTAAAAAAATTAAAAAACACGCCTGCCATGCCAATGTTCTTAAATTATATTTTTTTATGTTTCATTTTTTATATCCTATGTTACTTGCGATAGTGTAAGGATTCTAACGACACTCCATATATCAAAATCGATTCAGGCATTCAGAAGTTATGGTGTAATAAAGAAACTCGTATACATACATACATGAACCCTGTAAACATTACACTCCTTTTTTGGGCAGTCGTGTAAAAAGGGCGAGGTTCTATGTTCGTCTGTGTACCTATGTATTTTTAACCGACTTATTTATTTTATATATTATGTTCACCGATTTCTCCGTCAATTGTGGACTGAAGTTGTTTTTTTTTTGTATGAAAGAATGAATATACTACCGGTATTGGTCCCATATAGTCGTAATCTGATAATGAACTTTGGAGACATAGAATGGAACTCCTTATAAGATCTTAGCAAAAATGTCGTAGCAAATAATATTGCTTTGTTTATTTATACATGTAGTATTTATACATTAAACATGTAGTCGAAGACTCAGCATTAACAACGGGGAGGGGGAGGGGTGCGTTGACCGACAACCACCACTATCCATGATTAATTAAATATATCGTGTGAAAGGGCTTTTTGTAAGGACTTATTTTCTATAGCCACGTCACACCGATGACCGACTGTATGTAACAGTCGGTCATCGCGTCTGATCTTGGCGAAAAAGCCGATATTTGATTAAATTCTGTTAAATTTACCCAGCCAAATGCAGTAGCACTTTGCTCCTATAGGTAACAGTTCCATCATTGAGCTATTTGATTTGTTTGGGTATTCCTTATTTATGAGTATAAAAATCACTTCCATGCATTGACAGCATACGGAATTACCAAAGAAGTGACATATTTATCTCATTCTTCACTACCACTATTCATTTGTAAAAAAAAGATTGAAACCAAATGCATAACATCCTTTTCGAAGTTTGTTAAATTAAGCCAATGTGTATCGTGTTGCGATTATAGGCAGGTTTTTATGCTAGATAATATTCTGAGGATTTCATAGTGATACGGTTCGAGACTCTTCGCCTTAGTTCGGGACTGTGTTTCCTAGAAACACGTCCACACTGACGTAACGTAACAAGTTTACGTCGGAATGTTCGCCGAATTGTTACAGATGGAGACACACCTTGACTTTAGATTTTGAGCATTATTTATGTTTATTGGAAACACCGGTAAATTATCATTTTATAAATGAAACAAAACGAAAGATCCATGATTTATTTCAATGTTAAGGTACGAGCATACCATAATGTGATATTAATTAATCATATTTTAGCAGATATCCGTTCCAAATGTTTTGTTGCAAATAAATTAAAACTTAAAACAAGTTTATGTCAAGTTTCATTAGAGGCCTGGTACATATTTGAAAAAGCATCGAAACAGGCCCTTAATAAAGTATTAAATTAAAAAATAAATATAATTAACAGTCACCACGAACCATAACAGAACATTATCAGATTAATACTAAAATAGTATTTATTCACAGTTAATTCAGTCACTTATAAAAAACACCCATCCAAATCTACCACTTTTTCTTACTATCTACTAACGCAAGACATCGGCCAGATGGTTTTAATTTTCTAGGTAATATAACATCAATGTTATTCGGCTACTGAGCAATATTTGCCGCCGGAGTCCAGAAGAGCCGGAAATACAAAATAAGACCTATCATTAAATTACATTTAAGTAAATTTACGATTTACTATTAGTTAAAACATTATAATTGTTTGGCTCCTCTTATTATTTATTAAATTAAGGTATAAACAACACAACGCATCTATAATTTTTTTTACTATTCATATTGAATCAACATCTACGGAACTGGTGGCCCACTCTCGAATTTAATTTCAATTCTAATCCAAGGCCAATGCAAAATGAATATTGATTTAACAGAAACATGATTCAGTTTTAATGAAAATAAATGCTGTCAATCATTTGATCTCAGTAAGTTCCGTTCCGTTCTGAATGGACACATCATATTGAAACAATTTGGCGCCAGTGTTAAGTTTAAGAGTACGAAACCTTACAATTCCAGTGCAATTTGGTTGGAATTAAATTGAAGAGTAAGCCCACTGCTTACACGCCGTTCCGTAGTAGGTACCTACGTATCTGTAAGTTACATAATAATAATGGTAATTGCTGATAGTTAAAATGGTTTTTACATAAAATGCGCACAAAATACTATAACAGTCAGTCACCAGAAATATGTAGTTGGGACATTCATTTCGTACACAAGAAAAATTAAAACAAATTCCATTACACGAGGAATCTATTCAGTTTTTCTGTGAACAATTTCAGCAAATTGTTTATCTTCTTCTGTCATGTCTGTGTCATCCCAGCCCCACACGGGGTTCTCTGGATGATGGTGACCGTCGTCCTCCAGACTCTCCTTGGACCACGGATGACTGCCGTCTCCTGTCCTGTTCACTCTTTGCCGGATCATGTCAGCTGATACTGTTTTCAAATCGTAAGCCATACCTATAAAACAAAGTTAGAAGTAATATTATCCCATCATACTATCTCCATATACGAGTATATACTAAGCTCCAGTTGAACGTGACTAATCTCGTATGTACGTATGTTTCTACTGGTGTAGTTCGAATATAATTTGTTTTAGAATAAACTAGCTTATGCCCGGGACTTCGTTCCTGCGGATTTGGATTAAAAAACCTGTACGTAGCAGCAGTAGGTATGCAGATTTACTTAATTGAATCTGATGTTAACAATTTTATGGGTTTATATTTTTTCCCGCAGAACCCTACATATTTTCAACATTTAAAGTAGCCTAAGCAACTTCTTATATCATCAGATATTTGTCAGTGAAAGTCCCGTCAAAATTCGTCCAGCTGCCTTACGAAGCACGGTGGGGTCTCGACATGTGAAAACGGTCACCCATCACAAGACCGATCGCGGCGAGCACGGTCCAACCACGCAGATCGTCCGATCCGCGGGCTTGCTACAGCTACATAGCTACGAGCCCCATTCCGTGTCCTGAGCAGATATTTTAGCAATTTATGAAGGTCGTACTGGACTAACTAAGTAATTTTACAATACACTCAATATGTTGACGCCAAGTCATATTTTGATCAAGCCAGAGACGTAAGTAATTTCTGTTTTAAGTTTGGGCTATTGTCTTATTTTCAAACTAGATGTGCCCGCGACTCCGTCCGCGTGGAAATTCGGAAACAGCAAAAGTATTTTTAAATTGTTTTCAATACATTAGCTAAGTTTGAGCGAATTCGATTTAGTAGTTTTTACGCCATGCCGTAATATTTTATTACATGTATAGCTGTTGCCCGCGACTTCGTCCGCGTGTATTTCGGATAAAACACCAGTAGTAAATTGAACTTTTAACAGAAAAAAATACCTACCAGGCAGGCTTTTTTAAGTAGGTTAAAAATCTTTAAACCACTTATTTAACTAAGAATACTTTCCGGTATTTAAAAAAAAAACCGCAAAAATTGAACGGTAATTACGGAAGTTACAGAAAGTCTATTGAAAATAATATATAACTGAAGAAGAGAACATAAATAAATCCGTTTTGTGCGTTTCTGAGTTCCTGTACATTGAAACTACTGTAGAAAAAAAAATACCAAGGATAAAAGACAACCGTGACGACCTGATTGGCGCAGTGGCTAAGAGATTGGTTGTGGGTTCGATTCCCGCAAAAAAAGTGTGATCCGTAGATGTTTGTCCCGAGTCTGGGTGTTTGTGTAAGTGAAATTTCAAGTTTGTGAAACGCACCCACGATACAGGAGAAATTCCTAGTGTTGTAGAAACCTATACAATACAACCCATTTCTATTATTTTGGATATTTTGTCTGTGTGTCGGTTTATTCGTAATTAAGTTAAAATAGGGAATCATTGCAGTTGACTCTTATATTTTTTTTTGTTATAAAACATACGACAACGACACGCTTGTATTCCGCGAAGGCGTAGGCAGAGGTGCACATATTGTACCTACTCCCACAATTTCGCTAGGTTTGGTGTTGATCCCAATGTATCAGTATCTCAACAGACAAAATTTATAGAGAACTCGTGACCTAAGAGTAAGCGTCGTACGATTGTGTGTGCGTGTAAGAAGCAGCTAAGTATTCGTAAGATTAAAGGCTACTTTAAGACTGCGTGAGTCAATGGTAATGGTTGATGATGATGGTCATGGCTAAGCATAAGGCTGTACACTCAGCCGAAAACGTTATACACAGGATAGAAAATCTATCTTGCTGCTAGAATGTCCGCCTCAATGATGTTACAGCTGAAGGATGCCTTTTAGCTAGAAGTCGTTAAATTACTTCGACAGAAATAAGTTCCGGAGAACCGTATGTGTTACTTGCTGCGAGAATTACAATTGTCTATGACGTAATGAGAAAAAAATCTATATCTATACATATAATAAAATCGTAAACGACCCGTGTCTGTACATTCAATTTTAAAAAAGAAAAACCATTTATGCCGCCGTACCCATACTGGCGCGGCGAGATTTGGAAGTTTTATTTCATCTATATCTTATATACCGATTTCTTTTTTTTTTATAAAATAGATATTAAAGTGTACTTTTTGAATATTGGAGTTTGATAACGATATATCTATGTGAAATACAATATATTTATATATTTTATTAATACAGTTAAAGAAGTGCCTAACGATTAAACACGTTATTGTGGCTAATTTATAAAAGATAGATATATACTATTAAGGACTTTTTTGTAGATCTTTTAGAGACCATCATTTTTGTAATACATATTTTTGGTGTATGATTGACGTATGCGAGGATAAGAGCTCGAAAGCGCATTTTCATCCGACTTGCTTCAAATTTATCGTTACTGCTCAGCTCCTATGTGTTTTAGCGTTATGTTATATAGCCTATAACCTGCCCAGGAGTATGGACTACAATCGTACCAAGTTTGGTTAAAATCCCTTCAGTAGTTTTTGACCCATGCGTGCACATACAGACAGACAGACAGACAGACCGACAAAAAATTTACTAATTGCATTTTTGGCATCAGTATCGATCACCAGTTATCCTCCAATAATAATTTTGAATATATATTCAATGTACAGAATTGACCTCTCTACAGTTTTATTATAAGTATATAGAATATAGATTAAATATTT
The DNA here is from genome assembly GCA_905340225.1 of Abrostola tripartita. Taxonomy (NCBI): domain Eukaryota; kingdom Metazoa; phylum Arthropoda; class Insecta; order Lepidoptera; family Noctuidae; genus Abrostola; species Abrostola tripartita. Next base: position 9,766,390 of record HG996490.1, on the reverse strand, counting down.
AAGTTAATGTCATCGGTTCTCTGTTCAAAAGTCAATATATACAGGTTTTATCTAGATTATGATTCCTAGATATGTAGGTATTGATTTACTCAATAATAAAAAACCCGGTCAAGTGCGAGTGGGACTCGCACGTCGAGGGTTCCGTACAAAGTTTAAATTATGTTTACAGCGATAAAATTCTTTTAACGAAAAGATAATATACTAAATTCAAAGACAAACTTAACTTTCCCGTTGGAAAACTGTTACCCCAAGACATTGAAATAGGTAGCGGTTAGTTTATCAACTGCAAACAAGTTATTTTTATTTTTATGTGATGTATGCTATGTAAGCTAATGCTTCTTGCCGAATTTTATGTTTCTAGGTCAACGGGAAGTACCTTATATATAAGTATAGGTTTTAAAGTGGAAATTGTGAAAATAATCAACATAATTACTCGTATCTTATGATTGCGTTAACTTAGAAGTTTCATTTTTTGACGGCTTTTAGGGACAGCAAACCCGAGTATTTGATATACTATAATTTCAACCTTATACCTTTACGCATTCTTAAGAAAAAAGGGTTTACAGACAGATAAGTTTTTCTTATTTTTTATGTGACGTTAGTGAACATTTTCAGATTTTCTCCTTTATGTCCGTATGTATAATAACTGGCCCAGGAGGCTTGTTTACAGCCATGTACAATTTCCAATAGGTTGTGTTTGTAGACTAACTTTCATGGGTTCATATAAAATTACCAAAGGTATATATTATGCAATAAGTCTGATTCTAAACTTTCCTATAATTATGTAATTCGAGCTAGTTTAAATTAAAAATATGCATTCGCTTCCCCCAGGGAAGAGTGGTAATAATCATAGAATTCAAAGGGTCAAAAATTCATATATTACCTAATATATGAATTTTTGACCCTTTGAATAACTACTTAGTTATTTTGCTATTTCACACACCATGAGAGCAAGTATTGCATCTCAACCAATTCAAGACAAATGTTATCTTACCGTGTTTAGCCGCGAAGTCAATTAATGCTGTGGAGAGATTTGTGCTGTAGTTTCCAAGCTCAGCTGCTTTGTAATCCCATGGGAAGACGTGATGGTAATTGTGCCAGCCTTCCCCAAATGCACAGATGGCGACTACCTTGTTGTCTGTTGCGCCTATGTTTCTGAAATAACAAGATATTGTGTTAGTAACAATAAAAAAATTGTTTAAATGGTCGTTTTATAAAAAGCGTTTGCTGTAAATTATTCGATATAACAGTATGTTAGTTGTTAGTTGGTCTATTACATAACACACGATCACGCGATGTACAACTGGTGCTTACATTTTGTACCTACGCTAACATCAATTCATGTTACCAATTAACTATTTACGGATTCAGCGCATTATTTCTTATTATAGTGTTACACAAGCTCAAATTTCGATGACTATGCATGATTTAGTTCAAAGTTCCGTACAGCAAATCCATATATCCCTAAAGGACCAGTAATTCGAACGTCAAAATTTTGTGAAATGGCTCTTAAAACAAAAGCATGCAAAATTTTGAACATAGTTAATATTCAAAGTATTTCTTAATTATATATAAATTAAAAAAACCCCCAACGCAAAAGCGAAAACCGGTGATTTAATAAGGTCAAAAATAATACGTATTATTTATGTTACCAGCAATTGCTAAGATAAAATCAAATTTTTGATGCAAATCTGGGTGTTTAATTGTTTTAAAAAGTCTTTGAGTGTCATGATCATGCAATCTTAACTATTTTACTTTTATCTATTTATTTAGTTATTGATCTAAACTTAACGGCATCAAATAAAAAAATCACATCCAAATCGGTTCACCCGTTGAGGAGCTACGGTGCTACAGACAGACACACAGACCAACCCACATAGCGGTCAAACTTATAACACCCCTCTTTTTCCGTCGGGATTAAAAAAATATTTTTATAAGACGCATAAGTAGCTTGAGTTAATGGATAACTAACTACTAGTGAGGTATACTGATAACTCTAATAAACTTAGGATCCAGCTGTGTTCTATCATTTATGGAATTGCGGGTAAATAATAATAATAAATAATCCAAAGTAGGTAGCTAATATTATTAAATTCAAAAACCTTTAAGTTTACCGAGGCGAAACGGGGTCGAGTATCCAATGCACTTTTCTTTTACTTTCACTTAATGTTAAAATTTATCTCATCGGTAAAAATTTAAACGAAAACTTACTTGTCGTAGGGCCGGTTGCCCCAGATGTGGGCCGCAGAGTTGACGAGCCAGGTGAAGTGTAGCGCTACTGTGTATCTGGTGATGGACGCCACGTACCAAGAAATCCAAGCGTTTTCGCCCCAGAAGTACACAGGAATCCAGGCAGGGATTATAAAACATAGGAGTGGCATCACCACGAGATATGTTCTGAAATAAAAGTTTAACATTTGAAACGTCTGTTAAATTAACAAATCGTTATAATTCACAGCCTGTAACATCGCTTATGTTATACCCAGCAATGGGATATGTAGTAACCAATTCGTTGTGTGGAAAAAGTTATGGACTATGAAGCCAAACTTCATTCCCCAAAATATAAATGTTTATTTTCGTGTTTATCATCATTTTTTAGTTATTTTTATAGAAAAGAAGAAAGAACAAAAAAATACGAAAGTTATACTATTTATATAATTTACGAAATTTATATTCCTTTAGCACCTGATGCGTTTATATTAGCTGTCTGTCTTATCTATCAGCACTAGTAGCATCATCAGTCATCACTACATAGTATAAAACAAAGTCGCTTTCTCTGTCCCTATATCCCTATGTATGCTTAAATCTTTAAAACTACGCAACGGATTTTGATACGGTTTTTTTTAATAGATAGAGTGATTGAAGACGAAGGTTTATATATGTATAATAACATCCATAAAATAGTGGAGAAATACTTATATATTTTATACCCGTGCGAAGCCGGAGCGGGCCGCTAGTAAAGTATATACAAAAGTCGCTTAAAGTATTTAAAAATCCTTTCCAACGATATCGCATGGTGTTATTGTTTCGTAGGCCAGCCTCCATATGTTTTTGCCTTCCTTTTAATTGAATTCTTTCACTTTAATGAACAATAACAGTATAATCTTTACACAAAAATACCGCTCAGCCCCCTTACCATGAACTCTTAAAGCAGGACAGTTCACCATGTGGAAGCGAGACGCCGCTACGTGCTGTGTAATGCAGCGTCTTGCTTCCACATGGTAAACTGTCCTGCTTTAAGAGTTCATGGTAAGGGGGCAGGTGGCTTACTCTCCAATTTAATTTCAATTCTAATACAAGGCTAATGCAAAATTAATATTGATTTAACGGAAAAATGATACAGTTTTATTTAAAAGAATAATGTCAAAAAGGAAATAACTGATATTAAAAGGATCTCAGTTATTTCCTCCCAATGGACACATAATATTGAAATCATTTATTTATTTTACGCCAGGCAATATGGCACCAGTGTTAAGTTAAGTTTTAGAGTCCGAAACTTTACAGTCCCTATCAAATTTGGTCAGAATTAAATTGGAGAGTAAGTCCACTGACCCGTTTTTTTTTTTTTTTCGAAAGTGTCTCTCGCAGTTAGCACTGAGGGAGCTGTTACTGCTTAACCGGACGATTGGCGAGACCTAATACAAGTCCTCTAGCCAGACTTATAAACTAAAAACTACAAAACTAAGCGACAGCGCCTGAGGGCACCCCCGCGAGGGGTTCGGACCTCGGCTCAGGACGTCGCTGGGGGAGGGAGCTGCTACTGGGGAGTAACTGCTGGATCGGATTATTTGAGGTTTTAGGGGACATGGGCGAGTTTTCTCGCACGGCACGAGCCGGCGGCGCGGGAGGAACTCTAGAGGGGCGTCGCGACGGACCTCGCCGGCGAGGTCGGTACGATGGTCGGGTGAGGCGGCATTGGGTGTTGTCGATATGAGCTTGCCGCCGATCGATATGAGCTTGCCGCCGACCACTGACCCGTACAAAAATCAGAAACAATGCGAAGTTAACAAAACATGATCGGACACGCTCGCAGGCGGCGATTGCGAGTTGCGCACAAAACAGCTGTAAACAAACTGACACGGAAATCCCCGAAACCGTGATTAGCTTGGCCGACTAGTGGGCCAATTAGTCGGCCTTTTAACAATCGACTAATCTCTAGCTTTGTATTAAAAAATTCAAAGTAATTGTTACGAGGTTTCGGCCTTTTGAATGCTATCGGGACTGGACTAATACAGGATAATTAATTGGCAAACGTTTTTTTACTTAGTTATAATATAATATTTTATAATTAGTGATCGCAATCCCGCATTGTTTTCATTCCTGCTAATTTTTTGCTGGATTGACGTGCACTCATAATATAAAATTTGTTCTATCACTTTGCGTGCTTTGTTCTAGTGTATAATAATTATTATATTTTAATTATAAAATATCCGCACATGCATGCGTTCAACTTACAGTATTGTTAACATTTTTTTTATGATATAGAAAACTTAAATATTTTGGAAGAGTAACAAAAAGATAGGCTTTATTTAACCTGGCAGGGAATCACTGCAAAAACAACAAGTGCAACCGGTTTTATAAGAAAGAAGTTACGGAGAAACAGTAAATCGTGCCTGAAGAGAAATCCAAGGCAACCGACATTACTCGCCTCACCTACGTGGTGGCGTATATATGTACCAAATTTTATCAAAATCGGTCCAGCCATTAGGGCGTAAAGAGGTAACAAACTTAAAAACACAATCACAAGCTTTCGCCTTTAGGTGTGATGATAATGAAGATTCACGTGTATAAAGGTTTTGAAAAATATTAAATATGAATGAGCGTTTAAATAGGTACTTGTGCAAACAGTGCCATATTAGTTATTTACACATTTAACACGTACCTATTACTTATCCGAATCCAATTATGTTTATATAAGAGAGAAAATATATAATTTAGACATGCAGAGCAAATGGCACGCTATCTCACAGGGAATAGGAAAGAGCATTCATTACTCCGAAAAAGTTACTATTAATACCTACTTTATATAGAGATTTTATTCGTATTCTCTTTTACGTAAGAAAATAGCACCTATATTATTTACTATACCTATAAGCCGGTTTTACTCACGTAGATATTTTGGAATGCCCGACTAGTTTCGGACTCAAACGGAGCCCCTAAATAATATGGATAACACTCACGAAAGTTATTTGAGTAAACTAACACCTATCGATTAGATTATCTTAACCGTTTTACCTGACTATTACATTCAGGGCATCAGGAAATTTACTTTATATTTAAGTAAGTACCGATACATTATTAATCAAATATTATGCATAAATATAAGAGCTTTACCTTATTATGCCACGTGCGGGTTCCCTACTAATATTTTGATAAGGTAACATAAGATAACAGTTTATTCGTGAAACATGTGTGGGTAAAAGGTGTTACATATAATATTCTGTAACAACAAGCTGTGCCTATAGGCATACAAATAATATATTTACAATTTACACACAAGTAGTTATTAAGGAATAAATGGGCGATTCCGCTATAGACGAAACTCGACTTTAATTTTTAAATAACATTGTTTGTTAGTTTTTTTGATATTAGTGCAAAGAAAAAGTTTAAATAGCAAAATACTTTTTCTCTCTCTTTTCTGATTGTACTTCTTATTTTAATTCTTGGCGCACTTGCAAATATTACCATTCGAAGAATTAGTTTAAACAGAAAAATAACACTAGGCTATACTGGCCCGAAACAGCTGTTGCAGACCGTTTAAGGTATGTTTTACTAGCTAAATGAGAAGTAAAAATAGCAAATTCTTTTAACATGCCTAAAAATGTAAGTATTTCTAAATTGATAAAGGAAATTTGAAAAATGATGGACGCGAGCGGGTTTCGAACCCGCGACCTTCGCCGATCCGTGGCGCTGCTCAGTTGGTTAGAGCAGTGCCACGGATCGGTGAAGGTCGATTCAAGCTTAGCATGGGCAACATGCTAAAATGGCACCAAAAGTCATGTAAGTATTTGTTGGTAAATTTTAAGCACCATTGACTACAAGAAGATACTGTTAGTTTGTTGTTCCCGCGATACAAAAGATAAAGTTTGTTTTTCGCACAGAAATACAGTGCTACAAATCAAAAGCAAACTTAAATCTATCGTTTTTAACAGTGTAATGTTAGATGAATTAAAATAAACGTTAACTAAAATTAGTTGCACCCGCGATCATGGTTAGGATCGCGAGTGCAACTCTTTGACAACTAGCCTTATTATGCTTTATTTTATATTTATGGTTTTGATATACCCTGAATAATATTATATGCTGTATATGATTGATGATATACATTTAGTATGTGTGTTTATTTTATACTAGCTTTTGCCCGCGGCTTCGCTCGCGTTAAGAAGCCATCTATTGTCAACATTTAGAACTAAAATTATTTTGTTCGTCCTAATTTATTCGTTCCATTAGGTACTGATAGGTTAAAACTAATACATTTACATCCTCCATCATCCCTTATTTTATCCCCATGGGGGTTGCATTTATCCTATTTAAGCGGACGTCTTCATCATAGTAGCTCCAATCTTTAATTTTAGTTCAAACAGTCGAAAATCTAAGAAGATTTATACAAACTTTCATCCCCTATTTTATCCCCTTAGAGGTAGAATTTATCAAAATCCTTTCTTAGGGAATGCCTACGTCATAGTAGCTTAATGCATGCAAAGTCTCAGCCCGATCGGTTTACAATTGACAAAGTTTCATACAAACTTTCATCCCCTATTTTATCCCCTTCGAGGTAGAATTGATCAAAATCCTTTCTTAACGGATGCCTACGTCATAACATCTACCTGCATGCCAAATTTCAGCCCGATCCGTTCAGTGGTTTGGGCTGTGCGTTGATAGATCAGTATGTCAGTCAGTCACCTTTGAGTTATATATATTTAGATATTCTACTTTTTCATAGAAACATCGGTTATCTCTTCTACCTTCAAAATTACCAGCAGAAGCATGCCCCAAAACTGGTACTATACGTGCTGCAGCACAGCAGCAGCTGCTGCTGTCTTACCAACATATTATGTGGAAAATTATGTTCCGTATGGCACCAAAAATCACACTTATATTATAAAGGCGAAAGTTTGTGAGTTTGTTTGTTACCTCTTCACGTTAAACAGCTGAACCGATTTTGCTAAAATTTGGTATGCCAGCCGGTAGCTGACACCCTGGTTTAACATATAAGCTCCTTTTTATCCCGAAAATAACTAGCGGGTAACACCGCGGGGCGCAGCTAGTTTATAATAAAATACCAAAGAAATAAAAGGACCTAAAAATAATTTGCTTCGATAAAAAAAGTAAGAAATGTTAATTAAGAAGGGATAGGTCCTACAGTATTCAAGAATGTTTAAATGATACAGAGGTCTGTTAAAAGTAATTTTCTTTCTTTGTAAGTATAAATTTCAATGTTTGTATTAGCTTTCTAAGTATGTTTGATAACATAATATATTATGATACCTAATTCATATTTGGGTCATTCCATTATCGCGGGTGCAAGATTTATACGCATATAACATAACATCACGCCTGTATTCCCCGAAGGGGTAGGCAGAGTTGTACATAGAGTACACCCACATTTCGCCAGTTATGTTGTAAGTCCCAATGTAATAGGGGGCGAGCCTATTGCCATCAACCGGGCACAAATCCAGACTCCGTGCTGCTACTGAGAATTACCTAATGGAAAACTCAGTAACACTTTGCCCGACCCGGGATTTGAACCCAGAACCAGTACCAGACCAGACCAACCAGAACCCAGTCTACGCATATAAAGTTTCTTAATAATAAACATTTTTAATTAAATTAGTCTTGGAAGTTAGTTAGGACTACATTTGAACATGTTCACTTTATATACGTTAATAAAAATTTTAATGTTATATTTATATAGCCAGGAGGAAGGTTCAAAGTGCTATCACGGGTGCAACAAATTTGGCCCAACCTTGCCTGGTCAACAGAAAATATCACATTTTTTATTTTTTAAACTTCGCCTCACACTAAGAATTTCTCCTGTATCGTGGGTGCGTTTCACAAACATGAAATATCACATACACAAACACCCAGACTCGGGACAAACATCTGCGGATCGCACAATTTTTTGTCCCCTGCGGGAATTGAACCCGCAACCCATTGCGCAGCAGTCCAATCGCTTAGCCACTGCGCCAATCGGGTCGTCATTATTTGTGATGGAAGTGTGACAAAAACATTTCTTATTTCACTCGATGAAATCGTTAATAATAATACCTGTTTACTGATGCCTATCAGCACCTTATGAAATCAATGAAATAAACTCAGAGTACAAAACAAACCAAATTCCACGACCGCGCAGAAGTTATTGCTTATTTGGACAATTTGTCCCTTAGTTTACAAAGATCGCGCGCATTTTTTTAACGTTTTACACGCTGCGCATTTAATTCGATTACTTATGCCGACCTGCATAATGCCAATTTGCAAAACTTCAGTTGGAATTAAATAAAAACATGTTATGATTACTTTTCATTTGTACACATGGACACAGTACACGGAAAGGAAAAATGGCTGCACGCGGAGCCTGTGAAAATATATTACTTTTCTTGGCCGGTATATTGCCTACTTACGCAAACATACATGTGGCCCTATAGTTGCTATACTGTCTAGTATCACAAGTGATGTGTTTGTTGGGCGCGGTAGTGATTTGAAACCAAATAAGACCGTTTTCTAGCGACTATCAGTACCGTAGACACACAATGTCTGATCAACAGTTTTTGTAATTATACCTTTTTGGGGGCACTGTTATTAAACAAATACTAGTAAAATCCGGTTTTTTATCAAGAAGAAAAAAATACTGACTTGGTTATTCGACCACGCAAAAATAGAAGCGCAAAGATCAGTGTTGAAATTTAATCATCGTCGAGTCGTCTTTGTAGTGAATCAAATTATATATTAATACTTACTTCTTTTGAAACATAACAATCGGATCCTTCTCAAGATCGGACATGTCAACGGTGGCTCCCTTTTCGAACACATCCTTATGTTTGCGCACCATCAGCCAGCCGATGTGTGAGAAGAAAAACCCTCTTTTGGCGTTGTGGGGGTCTGCGTCAGTCTCCGTGAACTTGTGGTGAACTCTACACAAATGACAACGTCACACATTGATTGACTTTGATTAATAAATTATCCCAACCAAAACATAAATTTGAAATGAAAACCAAGTTCTTTATTAAATAATAGGTCCCGACTAAGTCGACTTCGCTGACAAAAGAATTGAGATCTATATGGGTGCCAAGTTCTGTGTAAAAAGTCCTAAGACTTGACTCAGCTATTTTTTACGCATGCCCGTTTTTACATGTCGCGAAACCCCTCCGTGCTTGGGAAGGTAAATTAAGCCGCTGGTCCTGCACCTGATCTCTCTCCGTTCGTGTCGGTCTACCGTCTCATTGGACTATAAGAGTGGGGGAATAGGGAGTGCACGTGTGTTTGCGCGCATACTTGTGCACTATAATATCTCCTGCGTAGTTGGCCAGTCTCAGTTGAGACAGACCGCCGTGACCGAAACTCGGTCAGGAGAACGGAACATTAATATTAGCATAATGCAAATGGGAGGTAGGATACTTAGATAACTTACAAATAAAAGGTTTACAGTATGTTTCTGTTAAATTTCAAACTCACAACCTGCAAGAGATCATGAGCATGATAATATAATCGTATTTAAAAAGCTCACCAGTGCGTCACAAATGTGATAAGTACGTCGATATAAACATCACGTCCCCTATATGTACCTACTACAAGAACTCGGGCTTCATTATAATCTAATTATATCTTGTGTAGAGAAAACCAACTGCAAGTTAACTCTATAAAATGGGTATTGGGTACATAGATCTATCGATATCATCATAATCGGCCAAAAGATGTCCACTGTTGAACATAGACCTTCCCGTTTAAGCGGGGAGGGGGAGGGGGGGTTGCCATAATCTCAAGCTTGGCAAGCGACTTGGGGATTGCAGTATTGGTGGTAAAGTAACAGAAGACGCTGCTACGACACCCACGGGAGGAAAGGGGGTGATCAATTCTAGGCCGGATACCACACGGCAATCTATCGATATGCTACACTAGTTAACTTAATTGATGAAGCTAAAACGCTGAATTAATTTGATTATTGATTAAGTAGAGAGCATGATCTTAGGATAAAATACATGTAGGCTTATTTCCACGCGGTTGTTTCTTCGATAAAGTCGCAGCATTTAACCCATATCTAATTCTTGGTTACTGCGGCCTCTGCGAATCTACTTATTTACTGACCTATGATCTCGCACCCATTCATAGATGTGGTTTTGAAATGCCATAGTCTGCATCAGAGCTAGGAACAGCCTTAGAGGCCAGCGAGCTTTGTAGGCGCGATGTGCCCATAGCCTGTGGGCACCAGCTGTTACACCCATGCCAGACATAATGGCAAAACTTAAACCTGAAAATAAAGAAAAGATACATGTTAATATAAACGTGAATGTGTAAATGTTCTTTAATGCGAGGCAAATGCTCACTAACCGTATGATGGTGAACGCATGAGTTTGAACCAGAACTTTAAGAAGTGTTTTGATGAAATTTATAAGATTTTACGGCACATAATGCCATCTACAAACAGAACTTTTGTCAAGATGATGAAAAAAATAAAAACTAATAAATTTAATTAAATTGATTCTTGCGCAGATTAAATAATTTAAAGTGCAGGAAATATAAAACTGTAATTTTCCCACTGAAATTTTCTTCACATAACCTACAGACAACGACTATCGATTGCCATAAAGGATTCGTGAAATCAAATAGTGATAATTCCCAGTATTACAACCAGCAGGGAAAAAGTTCTATAAAGTAAACATCAAATAAACATATTTTGTGCCTGCCGAACTTATCTGGCTCCTTCGTGTGTAATTATTTGCAAGAAAATGTAGAAATATTACCACAACGTTAGGTTGCAATACAATGTTTAATTCATTCATTAGGTGCTCACACACTTACATTAAAATTTGTGTTCCTTTTTTCTATGAGAATTGCATGGTACCACTAAAAATACATTTATAGGTTAGTTCAATTTTTATTTCATAATTGTATGTTGTGGGAAAAATATTTTACTAACATTATATGGATTGATTGACGTAGGTATCGCTGTAGTTCAATCCTTGAACTAACAAGGGTTGTGCGAAAACCCCGATCAATAATAATTATGAGTAGTCGCTAAAAGCAATATGAGTTTGATTGGACGTTGAGTGGAAACCGAGCTGACCACGGTGAACTAAACCCAAATGTAATTAAAAGTAGACAATGTACTCAATCAATCAATAAATGCTAAACGAAACGTATGGATACAGTTTACACAATGGTGATTGCAGTCAGCAGTTTAACGGAATCGTAGCCAATAATTATTCTGTTACTTATAATTATCCATCAGAAATGATATGTATAGTTAACATAATTATTAGAAGTGTACATTAGATATCCTCTTGTTGTAGTACTAAATATGTTTAGATAGAACATTGATTTGTTTAGTTTATATGTTCTCGCTTCATCGCAGATGTCTACAACAAATAAAACTATACTTAATAATAATCCTAATTGTAGCTATCTAGCTAGTAAGTGTCTTGATAACTAACATAACTGAGTTCCATAAAAAGTTAAAGGATAACAGAACATCATTATGTTCTGTTATCCTTTAACTTTAACAGTTATGTTGAACTGCAAGCTTGTTGCCATAAGGCTAAAAAGGTACTTACCAAATAAAATGGTTAGAAGCTTGACTTTGCCGGTGAACATTAGGTAGAGGCCATAAAGTGCAGCGACGTGAAGGTACACAAAAGCCAGCACGTTTCTCCATACGACTTGCCATCTGTAATTTATAAAATGCCATAAATATGCCAGGTACTATTTTAATTGCTTATAATGATAGTTATGAATAATACGTATAACTTGCTAATACATAAAAAGAAACTAATTATTTTCGATTAACGCTGATTGTTTCTTTGCATCAGTTAGAGCTTCATTTAGTGAAATGAATGCCTTGAAATAATTATGCCGTATTTAAATAAATAAGTATGTCTTCTAGAGCCAAGCGACAATAATCGGTTTGGTGGATTTAGAATTATATAAAACAACAATGTAAAATTAAGAAGTAACGGTCTTTCCACACCTTAAAAAAGGTAGGCTTTTCAGCCAAACATCCTTTTAACATACCCGTCGTATTAAACATCCGAGATATTTGTCTACTTTCTGTATGGATGTTTCCATTCAGATAATAGTGTCATCTGTAGACTATTCACTAGTTTAATAACATACTATGCAATGACAAGGTACAATGATTTTTGTCCGAAGTAACTAGAAGGTAACTTAACTAGCCCTTAAGGGTTAACTAGTTATCTGCCCTCCTAGATAAGTGGCAGAACGCTTGACGAATAGAAATCGAAAAAAATTAAAAATCTTCACGATAATCGATGCTTCTTAATTTCTATAATGTAGTACGTTTACGATTAACTTACTCGTAATCTCTGTTGTTTTTCTGTGGCTCGGCAAATCTCAGGTCATCTTCGTGAAGTTTCTTGGTGAAAACCGTATTGGCCATGAGCAGCGGGGTACTCGACAGCGCGGCCATGGCTCCTTGCTGAAAATACAATTAAATAGACATATTATATGAAGTCGTGGTGGCCTAGTGGTTGACATACCGGATTTCTATGAACGAGGTTGCAGGTTCAAACCCAGGCAAGTATCAATGTGACTTTTTCAATGTCATAAATACTTTCTTAGATATTCTAAGACACCACTGACCTGACGGTGACGTAAAACATCGTAAGGAAACCTGGATTTAATTATCTGAAATCGCCAACCCGCAGTGAGCTAGCGTGGTGATCAGTGCTCAATCCTTCTCTATACGAGAAGAGGCCTTTGCCCTGCAGTGGGACAGTTATAGGCTGTTATTATTATTATTATTATAATAATAACGTACTAATTCATTATTCTACGAAACTACTGGCTGATTTAGAATTTCATTACATGATAAACAATAGGCATGCGTTCTTTTACGTACGACAAATAAGGTTTTTTTTTTTTTAAATTTGGCGATATTAGCGAGAGAGCAAGTAAGTATTCAACTAGATCTTATCGCATTCTCTTTCACAAGATATCTTCTCTTGTGTTGAAATACATATAAGTATTATTGAATAATCCAAGCCCAGAATTTTATCAATTTCGTTAATTGTACACCTAATTAATTTCCAAACGAAATCCAAGCATTAATTTTATCAGTATTTTGTAAATATTTAACTAGTACCTACATACAAAGGGCAATTGAAAACAAAATGAATTCATTGAAGCTTCGAGTAGGTATTTACTGTTTTAATCGCAATATAGTGTTAGTATTTACAGAAAGTGGTTTTGCTTTTTTAAATTTTCATTAAAACTGTTTGCTTAGCAGAATTCTAGGAATATGTACCGTTTAGAGTTCTTTTTATTGACTGTACGATTATGTTTAACCTACCAATGTAATTTACCTAAAAAACATAATGCTTTTGGGGAAATTCCTAGCGGTCGTCCTGATTTATCTTCATTAATATAAAGTTGATTTTGTTACTTCTTGTCTAGCAAGGGTCTTCTCAGATCGTTGCACTTGTCCTTAGTTCTCTTGCTATGCTCACCGTTATTTCAACGACACTATACATACGTTAAGACCCACTTCCTTAATATTAACAATCTATTCAATGTCAATCATAATTGCTATCAAAATGCACTGTCATCACGCTAAGTGAAGTAGCTATGCAGAGCCAGAAATATTTATTAGATAGGTATATTATTAAGCATAAAATTTATATTAAAATGGATTTTAATAGATTGCACGGTTTCCACGATATTCAGCTTTATTAGGTACCTTATCATTACGTTAATCATAATTAAAAATAAAACAAAATACCATCGCTAAAAACAAATCAAATGGCGATCTGTATTAAATTTATAATTTTCTTTTTTATTGCGGACAATAATTCATTCACCTATGTCTGCCAGACATAGTACAAGAAACTTAATTTTCACTACCCAGTGTTATATGGATTAGTTCGTATATTATTCAGCCACGTAATGTGGTTAGGCTGGCAAGGCAGTAATTAGATTTCTACTACGTTACGGTTCTGGTGCACATCAGCACATGCATTATTACTTTGACAGAAGCATTGGTATGATTGCTTTTGCGTAAACTTGATAGCATAAATTTTTCAATTGGTTTCCTCTCTTGGTTCTGTCATGATGTCAAAAATATGGCAATAATACTAATAGTAGAGATTTTTAAGGTGTTTAGGGTATGCGGTGGCCGTATGTAGTACAGGGTAAAAAGATGACTCATTTCCCTTGTGAAAAGAAGTAGATAAATGCTCGAACGAACGACCTAGTTCCTTTAAACGATACAGGCCTTGGCTTTGGTCGGGAAATCGCGGTATTAGCATTTAGCATTGTTAGGTCATTATTACGCTTATGTAATAACCACGAAGTAAAATACAATACTGAGATCTTTAATATTTCTACACGACTGCCCAATAAAGGTGTGTTATGTTTTCAGGGTTGATGTATGTACATATGTGAGTTTCTTTATACGTTTATTCAACCGTAACTTCTGAATGCCTAAACCGATTTCGATGTAAGGACAGTTGTTAGAATCCTTACACCATCGCGAATAACATAGGCTATAAAAAATGAAACAAATAAATAAAAAGGGACCGAGTAAGAAAGTAGAGTAATAAAAGAGATTATTGTTATACCGGTCGGATCCCTGAATAACCTGGGGTATCACTTTTATTTTTATAATATTTTATTCCGGTCCGATACCCTAGCAGATTTTTGGGACAGTAGCGACAAGATATATCTTCGTACATGGTTTGTTGAAATACATATTATGTTAGTAATTCTTATTGTAATGGATACGTATGTTAGTATCGACGGACACTGACTCTACATTTTCATGAAAATAATTAAAAAAAAAATAGATCCTATCAAAATATAAAAAAAATTGCCAACCGCGACCCTGTGTTTTTGGACGTAGGTTACTAGGATATCAGAAGTTTAATAATAATTTAATATCTTACATACATATGTATATCATGTGCAAATAAAAATATTATTTTTACTTAAACATCTATCGGATTTTCTCTTTACTGTACTTACCTGTCAAAAAGAGTCAGGGCATCAGACCGGAATGACAAATTTCATAGTGGATCAGAAAGGAATTAAACAAAAGAATAACAAGCAGGGGATAAGATTAGAGGATCCGACTAGAATAAATCATAAAATATTAAGATAAACGTGACTTTGTAAATAACGAAACAAGCAGCGCTTATTTATAAATAAAGTTTTTATTAATATTATTATTATTATTTTAATATTATAATAGAGAGTAATTCTACATTTATCTTTTGAAACTTGAACTAGTTGTTAATCACCAGATAGCCTTGCCTAGATAAAGAAGAAACAATTTTGACAGTTTTTATATAAGTATTAAAAAACTACTGAATTTCGGGATGATGAAAAACCGAGCCTGGGGTAATTAGAAATCAACTTACTGGAAATGAAATAAAATTATAATTATCTGACGAGCATCTATGCCCGGGACTTCGTCAGCGTGGATTAAAAATTACCTCTTTAAAGTATAAGTATATCTGATAAATCAAATGTGGGTATGCCGGGAGGACACGTGCAGCACTTCTGCACGTCCAAGGTGGATCTCCGCACGCAATGTTACCACTACAGCGAGGTCGGCCACTTGGCCAAGTTGTGTGCCAGGGACCCGCTCTGCATAGCCGGTGCTGCAACGGGTCGTGAAAGGCCGATAACCCGATCGGCACCAGACCCTGTGGGGCTAGTGTGTCCCAAAAGGGTAAGGGGGAGACCCACCTCTGCATTGCACGGGGAATGCGTAAAGCATTTCCCTCACGTTAAAAAAAAACCGGCCAAGTGCGAGTTGGTCTCGCGCACGAAGGGTTCCGTACCATTATCTATAAAAACGGCAAAAAAATCATGTTTGTTGTATGGGAGCCCCTCTCAAATATTCGTTTTATTTTATTTTTATTATTTATTTTTAACTAAATATTCTGTCAATATTTCAAGCGTTTACCTGTTGCCGTTATCAATATCGAGCAAAAACGGTCAAAATCACGTTTGTTGTATGGGAGCCCCCTTAAATATTTATTTAATTCTGTTTTTTAGTACTTATTTGTTGTTATAGCGGCAACAGAAATACATCATCTGTGAAAATTCCAACTGTCTAACTATTACGGTTCATGAGAGCCTGCAGCCTGGTGATAGACGGACGGACAGCGGAGTCTTAGTAATAAGGTCCCGTTTTACCCTTCGGGTACGGAACCATAAAAAGAGGTAGATGCTGGGAAAATCAAATAGCATTGTCTTATAAGCACATAGATCATTTATTAGTTAAGGTCATTGACTTCGTGTAGGTGAAAACATAAAGAAACAAGATACAGAATACAATGAATGAAAAGTTTATACAAAAAGCAATCCACTTCTTTCTTTAGGTTAATCAACAAGAAGTACCCGCCATATACCAGATTAAATTTTACATTTCTTGCTTGTAGATATAATTTATGAATAAACATTTTATAATAGTTATAGTATAAGTATGTACTTACCTATTTCTGAAGCTTTTTGCTAAATCTAAGTCTAGAATAATAAATGAAATGAAAGAATGTCTCTCATTTTGAACAAATCCCTTCTCAATCTTTGAAAAAACAAAGGCGAATTTATAACAAATCTGGTAATAAAAAAATATTTTCTCAAAATTCGGGTGTATAATTACGAATGCAAAATAACAACATAAATATTATTAGTATTGAAAAAGCCTGAACTGCAATAAAGAAAAAAAAGATAAAAACGAAATACATACAGACGAACATAGAACGTCCTCCTTTTTTGAAGTCGGTTAAAAAAAGAATGATCCGTTCTTACGACGCTGGGACTGTGAAGTAATCGTTATGTATGTACCTACCCCAGAAAAGTATCTACGTGGTGGAAATATTTTAAACAATAGACAAGAAGTTATTTCTTGTTTCAATAGTTGCTGCGGGCTGCGGCAACGCTTTCGAAGACGACCTATCTTTCGGCATAACTTCATCCCACCATGAGTCTTTGGCTGAAAAATTAAGATTAACCATGAACGACAGTCACTAATCATGCTGAAAATATTCAGCCAGTAAAAATAAGTAATGGTGAAATTATTAAATGGATATCAAATTAATATACAGATTTACTTCAACAGACACAGCAGTAGTTTCTAAAATCGTAAGGGCCTATTAACAAAAGATAAAATCTATCTCCACTACATTTTGCGTTACATTATTCGCGTACACTGTAGGTAAGTCGGATTCCTAACAAATACAAAGACTTGTGAATATATTTAATTACATTCACTTTCTGTCGTCGTAATACCTAAGTGATTAATTAATCCTTTGACTACAGTGTTCTCTCACGTCCCACTTAATTCCAATGTCATAATTTGAAGGCACGGTGTATGACGACAAGATAAACCACTGCAAGCATCAGATGAAAGTGTCGAACGATTCCAATCTCATCACGTACACTTCTCACCGCGAACATTAGCTTGTGGATACGTCAGTCTATGATCGAAAGATAAAATTATAGGTTCCTTATTTATTTATTTTAACTTTGCTATGCATAAAATAATGATTTCCTCGTTTGTTTTAGGTGCAAAACATTATGGGGTCGCTCCTTATTGACGGTGTGAAGGGAACGCTGTCACATTATATTTTCGTTACTAGAATATAATTGCGCTTGAAATCTCAGTTGTCCCGTATAAAGAGCAGGTTTAGAATGTAATACTGTAAATATACTGAGGGTTTTTATTTTCTTTAAGTCATATAATGTAAAATACTTGAAACTTTTCCCACCTAACCGTTGAGATCACATCACAGAAGATGTTTATCCGGCTCGGGCTCTTCGAACTTCTATAGGTACAATAATACTAACTAATCTACTAACATAATTATAATAATTTTTGTTGGATTAAGCCCGCGACATTCTGCATTCCTTTTTTGTATTCTATAAACGATAACAGGATCAAAATTATACCTTATACCGTAGCCATTCTGACATAATAACTGTTGCTATTGATTTTCTTAATACAGCATACAATACAATATAATAGAATCGATTGAGGTCGTAATAAAGGTTTTTCCGACTTTAATAAGGTATAGTATTCCAATTATATTTAAAGCTGTGCTAAGGTATGAGCTAAGAACGGTAAAAACAATATTAAAACAACTCTTTGGAATCGTCTTTTGCCTCATTACAGACGTTCATGTTATTGTTTTTTTCCTTTAAAAAACGTCGCCGCACACTATGAACTTCTCTTGTATCGTAAATTTGTCTTGTGCGGGAATCGAACCCGCAACCCGTAGCGCAGCAGTCTAATCGCTTAGCCACTGCTCTAATCAGACAAAAATACATTTTACTTAAAAAAAAACATTGAGCTATGTTTAATATTGTGGCCACGGTCGCGGGTACCTAAAGTAAAAATAAGAGTAATATTTTTTATGTAATACGTTTTATCAGTGCCATTCCTAACCCATGCTGTATATACTTGAACAGAAAAATCATATAGCATATCGCCTGATGTATGTAGAAAACGACCTTACGCGAAAACGACACAGTAATTATGAAACAGAAACTTTTATAATGTTAGACAAGGAAATAATTACTTTATTATTAAATAAAATAATAATTTAGTGTACATGTTATGGACCAAGTGATAAATTGGCATTATGAATTACTCTGCCCCATAGGTGATGAACATTTTAATAATGCCCGGACGATTTAACATTTCAGTAGTTATTATAACACTGCCCTTTCATATTGGGCATTTTTCAAACACCGCGGGCACTTATTACAATACCCTATTAATCACTTGGTCCATAACATACATCTTACACACGATAATTTATTAGTATATTTGTAAACCGTTTTATCGTAGGCTAGTAACTGAAGATCAACAGCTATAGGTAGTACCTTCTACATAATAAACCCTTTTAACAATAATAACAAAATGTAACATCAACTTCAGCATTACAATATTTCGTTTGAAAATTATCTTAAGGATTAAGCGAGAGAGAAAATAAATCCAAACGAAAGCTTTGAGTGCTGTTATATTAATAGGTATAACTAAGTTACACAATTTGGATCTTTCCAAAATATTATCCAACTAAATATTTGATTAACAATACGATTGCTTGGACGTAGAGCTACAATAAAACTAAGAATCATCGTAAAGTGCTCATAGTTAAAGAGTTTGTTAAACTTTTTCTTTGTTATCTATCCGTCTAGTATTTGTTGAGAAAAAACACGTATTGACTAGGTTCACCATCCTTGTAATTCACTTATAATTTTATTAGTTCGTCATTGTACGTTTTTTATGTTAATAAGACGTATTAAACATCATTATTGTGCAAACATTTACTATTATTCACTATGATAAAAAAGGACAATAGTAAGCAATTCACATTTTCGTGTGAAGATACTGACCGACATTCCTACACGTTGTGTTTATACTTAGTAGCTATAATAATAACAGAGATGCATGTTTATTCTCCGACTGTTAACGTTATTCGAAAGTTATATCATTTAGAAAATGAAGGAAAGGTGACAAGATCGTACTTTCACAACTGCCATATAGCAAGTGACCATTGAGTGGCGCATTGTGCCATGTGCCTAGTTGTGCACGTATGATTGTTAACTAATTACTCAAGGCCTGCTGAGCCCTCATACAGTCTTTGAAAGATTCATATATGAACTAAAAAAATACTATTAGCCTTACATGACTAAAGAATACGCGGTTAAAACATTTGACGGCGAAAAACGCATTTCTGTAACCATTATGTTACTATGATTAATTGCTGTTAAGAAAACGTTTTTTTTATTATTATTGTTTATTATCATTATTAAAGCATTACAGGTAAACTTATTGTACGAGTACATATACTATGGTCCACAAAACTGTATTAAACAGTTTGTCTGTTTACTATGATGATTCTCACTGTTTAAACTATTATTTTAAATTACATTTATATTGCAATGTATGTTTATATTATGTTTGTATACTATGCAAAAAGTGTTTCATTAGTAGTCTTTTATATCTATTTTCATTTGCAGCGGCTTTATGATATAAATCATTTCATCTTGGACTGTACGAATAGAATGTCTAATTTACATATTGCATTACTTCCAAATATTGAGATATTTAAAAGAAACTTTCAAAATACCTCTCTCATGGTAGAAAATATGTTTTCTTTATAAATAGTGGTTATTAGTGTTGTAAGAGTAGTAGTAGTCACGAGGTAAACGGGTTGGTAAGATGCATTCTTGCAATCTTTGGACTCGATATGCTAACCGTGTTTCTATGCACCCCACATTGCCAGTATTTGGAACTTTACAATCAATAGAAATCGAAATGGTCAAATAAAAGTTCAAAGATTTATTTTCGAGACAGTGAGTGTAATGATGGGTTCCTTTACATAGAGTTAGATTTAGATATAGGTAACTACAACTACCATTTTTATAATTGAACACCAAATGCGAAAGACAATCGTCTCTACTAAGTATTTATAGTGTACAAAACACCTGCATTTGGTGCACCTATAAACCCCCATTCATCACGCATGTCATAAGTGTAGAGATGCCTGAACCTGATATTAAGTATGTAGGCCGTAGATGATGATGGTAGTATCATAACTTAGAAAGTTTTAACAATACTACATAGACGTATTTGTTCCGATTTATGATTACTAGCATATATTGTTCAATCCATTGTATAGGTATAGGTACACACACGGAACTTACTTACCTTCTATATATATTATGCAGAGTCAAATAACATTGTAAATAAATATTGAATATTGACACGTACTTTTTAAATGCCTCAAACAGACGGCTCGACAATCACATAAATTCTCCCTACACACAATACATTTACAATTAGTCTGAGAAAGTTGATTCATTGATGGATGAAGAGAAAATAATAAAAGGAATACGGTACTAATAGTTAACACCATTAAAATTATGATAGTACCGTTCGCTCCGGCGAAAATCTTGAGACATCACACGTAATAATTGTCCGCAATGCCACTGACTTTTACTTCCTCTCGAAGAAAAGTAAATAATGGGAACGAAACTTGTTGTGTGCTTGACCTCGACTGACTAAAGTCAATAAGATTGCGTGGGGATCGCCGGACACTTTCACCACGGCTAGCGGCTGGCGGTGACGCGACGTACCCGCGGAACCTGTAGAGAGTGCCCACGTGCACCGCGGTAGTAGTGAGGCAAGCATCGAGCGTCTCCCTAAACGTACCACACCGCACCGCACTGCACGCTTGATGTAGTTTCAAAGCTCAATACAAATAGCCGCACTGTGTTACCGAGAGGGGAAATATATTTTTGAAGTTGTTTTCAAAGCCTTATGATCATAATAAACCCACAACGAGTTTTATACCACCTCAAATAAACAATGAGATCTTTATAATAATAATGTCCTCCTGACCGAATTTCGGTCACGGCGGCCTGTCTGAGCTGAGACTAGCCATCTGCGCAGGAGATATTATAGTGCACAAGTATGCGCGCAGACACAGGTGCACTCCCTATTCCCTCACTCTCATACTCCGATGGGACGGTAGACCGACACGAAAACGATCTTTATAATAATGAGTACTCAGCTGCATTTTGAGTTTATATAATTATCTTATAGGTATATTGTTGAATAAACAAGCTCAGCAACAGAAAAATTGTCGTGAAGTGTCTCTGGCATGGTCTTTAAGCACAAAGCAACAGTTCAACTTCCGAAGAAACTTGCTGCATCCTATAGAGAAAATGAGTAAAAAAAATCTATTCACAAATGACTTGAATAATGTAACCAAAAGTAGTTCAAAGTCGGCTGACCTTGATATTCATTCAAATCTTCGGAACTGTTCTAGTTACCGTTAATAACGCTAGTAATGTTTATTTGTATTGCTAATGGGAAAATTATGGGTATTATACAATTAACTTAGAGTAAAAAATGTTTTACTTAGTACATTATGTTTTAAGCTTAAAGCTGTATAGTCAAAATGTACATTGTAATTAATATAAAGCATCCACATCAAGAATAGGCTTCTGCACTTCGCCATAGAATGTTATGGGTCCGAATTGTGATAGGGGGCGACCGCGAGCCTGGAGTTAAAGTCGGCGCCTAATCCTATGCGTTTGTTGTGTTAATAGTTTTAGCACTAAAACTATACCTCACACGATATATTTAACTAAGCTTGGGAAATGTGTGGGGGAGGGTCAACGCATCCCTTTCCTCCCTTTTTTGTGGTCAGTCATTGACTACCCGTATAAACAAAGCAATATGCTGCTATGATCATAATGAGAACTTCTGTTCCATAACTCCGATGTTCATTATAAGATCACGATAATCTTTATATGGGACCAATTTGGGAGTATATTCTTTCAAACGAAAAACAAATTTAAAATCGGTCCACAAATGACGGAGAAAAAGTTAATCATACATAAAAGTAACAACATATATACATACAAACTAACAAAGAACCTTCTCCTTTCAAAAACTAGTGAACACTTTCACCTATAAAAATGCTATATTAATTATTATTATCTGTTTTATGTATTATATATAAGTAGAAACACGAAGGTTTTTCTCTTCCACTGAAAACGGAAATGTGTATCTTCGTTATACAGGGCATCACTCTCATACAAATCATTAGCAATTTATATTTTCAGAATGCTTATATCTGCATTACTTTTACTTGAATCAAGAAAATTAATTAATAGTATACAATTTCTCTCTAATGTAATTTTTAATCTAGATAATAATTACGGGACCCCGTATAAAACAATCTAATACTTAAACACCTGTAAAACTAGTTCAACTTGATATCGCAATATGATTCATACAAACATGCGTAAGGATTGGTAAAGCATTCGCTGGGTTATTTGGTAATAAACAAACGAACAAACGCATACTTTTTCCGCATTAAATGCACATTTTGATAGAAATTGACGTTGATACCTAGTAGTTTGTGGTTTTCTTTTTACAATGACAGAAGAACATTTAAGTTCGTCGCAGACATCTCGGAGTTAACTTTGTTTTCGAATACTTTACAATCCGCATGTCCTAGAAACTGTTGGTCGTAAAGTTTATTCAACCAACACAAAGAGGTCGTACCGATGCACTGTTTAGCAATTTTGCTTGCCTTTACAACGCTTAGAAATATCTAGAATATTTTACATTACTCACATTATTTCTTTGAGGTATCACAATATTTATTGTATTTGTATGTGGTTTGTCGAAGTATTAACATTTAATACAATAATAGGCGCCAAAAAGTCTGGTTCTTTATTGTAAGAACCTTTGAGTTGACATCCAAGTATTTAAAAGATGAAGTTGTTAAGTAACTCAGAAGTGATCAAAACCTCTGAAACCGTGATAAAAGATATGTGGCAGTCCCTCTATGAAGTTGACTGAAGACCAATGACCTCCATTACAAATCCGAAACAAGGTCTTGGTCACGTCTGCATAATTTTAATAGAAAGACAAAATTAAATCTTAATTAGCATTATTTTGCATTTTAATGACCGCGTCCGTTGTAAAAATAGAAAAGTGTTTGCTTATTAATAAATTTGAAAAGTAACACTAACTAGGCACTTTCTAATGTACCTACGCTCATTATCACCTTCTTTTCTTTGTGTACTGCATCTTATATAACATACTTCGTGTTTTTCACCTAGATCCTTCTATCATACTAAAGACCGGATTACTAGCTTTTGCCCTCGGCTTCGCTCGCGTTAATTTAGATTGTTAGTTAGTATACTTACTGCCGCACTCAGAGTTGTTAATGATTACTTAAACTGGCACTAAGTAAGAATTTCACAAAGATAACCTTTACTAAGTTTAGTTTTAGTAATCATTAAATGTCTCTGAGTTCGGCGGTAAAATAAATAACTAATAACACACCGCTTAAGTTTTTAAGGACGCTTAAATTGTTGTTTATATAATATGTAGTTCCCACTATAAACCTAAATATCTGAGTTCAAGATATTATTTTTTCATGCAATCTTCCATCCCCTGTTTCACCCCTTAGATTATTTATAAAAGTCGCATGAAATGATGTTTATATATTTCTCACATTAGAAACCTATTTTAAAGATTTTAACTTCTACGGCCTTTCGGTTGAGTTCTCCAATTCCAACTATATACGTTTCTTATTTTTCTAATTAATACACTAAATACGAAGTTTTGTTTCTCTAGCTTCAAAACTGGAGAAGTTTTATACAAACTTTTAAACCTATTTAAAAACCTTAGAGAAATTAATGTAAAAAAGCATAGCATAGCATATGCTTTCATGGGTCATAAACTACTACCTAGTCCTACTTGATAAATTTTATCAAAACTCATCCAGCGGTTTTGTCATGAAAGCGTAACAGACAGACAGAGAGATATACAGAGTTACTTTCACATTTATATTAATAATTAATAAGTATGGATTTTAAGTTATTGCATATTGGGACATATTAATTATAATAATTTCTGTATCAACGAGACAAGTTTGACAATATTTTAGATAACATCCCTGGCTATGCACCCTAGTGACAAAATATCAAGTTTAACGATCTGGCACTGGATGTGAAAAGATGTTACTAGGCTAATGAAGTATTTTAGCTAAGTAATAGAAAGCCGTCCGCCATGTGCAAAAATAATACTGATGTAAGGTTGCAAAAGTGAAAGACATGAGAGAAAAAAAAAATCGTAATGCGACGGAAACATGGATTAGAAATGTAAAACCGCTTTAATTTTGATTTTCACACCCACAACAAATAACGAGGTCACTGTAATTTAAAAAAGATTACGAATATTATTAACATACATTCGACTAACAGATGTTCCAAGATACTCTTGATGTTAATAAGAGCAAAACCCCAACCGCGGCCCTACAGTGAATTGTAGCGGTTACACGTCTAAAATACTTCTGAATACTAGCACGCTACAACCATGACTGTGTATCTGGACCGAGCGATTTTGATAATTGATGAGCTCATGAGAAAATACACGGTAAGTAATTTAAATAATAATACTGTAACAGATTTCAACAATTCTTATGTTTTTATGTTTCCATTGGCTACAATATTTTATTTGAAAATCATCAAAACTATTCCTCACGCTTGTGTTTTTTTTTAAACAACTAAATTATGATGACTTACGTTGAGTGTATTGTAACGGAGTTAAAGATTCGTAATGTAAAGTAGGTTATGACACTTGAGTGAGTGTATTTTTATATGAATTGGCACAGAAATTTAGTATATTACAATACTTATAGTCGCTTACGTGTGGTGATTACTTAAAATCAAACAAGAGTAATAATGATTGCTACTATTATTTTAATTATCTTTCTACTTTATTTTCTCTCGAGTCTTTATTATGTACGTACGTTAAGAAACTTGGATTACATTTTTAACAACCGTAACTTACTAGAAACATTTAGAATTCATAGCGTTAGCAATCCTTTTATTGTGCTGTAATTTAATATTTAATATAAAAAGACATGTGCAAATGGAGACTTTCAACTGAAACTATTGTGAGTAGGTACTTAAATATTACATAAGTTCATGTCATTGACGAAAAGTGAATTTTAAAATTGAGGAGGCTGGAAGAATAGACACTCTGACAATAAATATGAGTACAGTATAGGTACTTGATTGCTGTGTTCGAAAGCGAAGTTGGTAGGCATCGTGTTATGTATGGACTCTTTGCCACTGGTTCATGTATCTTATCAATTATCTAATCAACGTATTACTTCAGTTGGTAATACGGGATGTGCTATATACCTAAGTTAACAAATACAAAGCTTTGTAACCATTTATTGAACTGTAGTTACCAGGCTTGTTTATTTCAGACATTTAAATATATGTAGAGAGTTGCCTATTAACAACCTAATAACGTTACATTTCATGCCAAAACATAGCAAGTGAGTTTTTGTGTAAATATGTCATACTCATGTATTTAAAATACCGCGTAACTAAACTACCACATACGGTATTTTTATATCTGCCTAAGAACAAATGTACAAAAACACCAAAAATAATGACAACAAGATTTTCTTACACATTCGTGTTACATTTTAAGGAACCAAAGACCTGTTCTTACAATATATACGCTTTGATTTGCGCTCAATATAATTTTAAAGATCCCATTTTTTTAGGAAAATTATATATTTTTCATCACGTACATTTTTAATGTGGTAACAACTTAAAGTTTAATTCCTGTACGTAAGTACAGTGTAAAACACTACAGAGCTGAGGTGTTTGTGCAGAGTAATGTGCAAAAGGTTTCTGCAAAATAAATAGATAAGTGGGTAGGTACTAGGTAACTACGGTACAAATCTCAATAACATGTAGTCGTAGTACACTAACTCTTCGTGATAGAAGTACTAAGATGCGCTTGCGGTCGGGACGTCATTGATTGTTTTCAGTTGCAATGTAGCCTTCAAAATCGTATTAGTCGGTTCATTGTCATATAAAACCCAATAGTCCCTTTCGTTTGTATGGTTTAGGTTTTGAAGAACGCGTATGTGTCACATAAAAGTACATCTTTTTTAAGCTAAGTTTATTAACAAAAAGGTAAACGGTCATCGTTCTCCTCAAGTTATTAAGTAGAATTGACATTCTAACTGGTACAACATGCAAATGTCGTAACACAACAAATCTTATCTAGACTAAATTCATACAAAATTTAAAAGTGTGAGATCTCGTGACTGACACCAATTGTAATATAAATGTAATTGATGCTAGAGTAAATATACTAGTGGTTTATATAATTAGTTGGATTATGAACGTAATCATAACGATAGCAAAAACTAACAATTGTACTTAGCTCTCCTTCTGTATGTCATTGCTTATTAACTTAGTCCTTCTTGTCAAACCTAGGAGTGAGTCTACACCAAACGTTACAAGTTTTATTACCAATTTTATGAATTATGAGATTTATGTAAATAATAATTCCATGAAAAAAAATTACAAACGAGAATATAACTATGGAGACCGAGTAAAAGTTATATAATATATAGATTTTAATCATTATTCTAAATAGATGAAAGTGACGTATTTTATTTATTTAATTCTAACAAGATATTTGAATAGATATACCAAAAATTATAAAAATGAAACCTTACCTTAGGAAAATTTATAGCTGAGAAGATGTTTGAATCCAGAAAAAATGAGCACACACCTTTACAAGATATTACTAACACTAGGATATTAAGAATACTAAATATGCAGTTGGTATTTTTGAGGGCATGAGGCACACGAGCGCCGAGCGTCCGTGACACTACGCACAGGTCGGAGCTTTGAGTGGCGCGTGCACACTCAGCTCTTACTTATAGTTTCAGACGTTCGGTGTAACACTTTCCCCACCTATCTTCATCTCTTCAGTAAGAGATTTCTCTTTGATTTTCGAAAATAACCACTTAATCTATGAGTGAGAGAGAGACTTCATAAATGATTTTTTGTATTTTGTATATTGATGATTTTGGTAGATACTAATATGAAGTGAATATTAACTGAAAAAACGTAACGAAGATGGGTACTTTGTCGCGTCTTGCTAACGATATCCTTTGACAATAATGACGAATACATTCTTGCAATCAATATCTAAAAACTAAGTATTTACGGTAAGCTGTTTCACAAAGATGAAACAATTTTTTTTTATAAGTACCCATTTTTCCATGTGTACCATACTTAGTAGCGCGAGAATTGTAATTATG
Organism: Abrostola tripartita; assembly: GCA_905340225.1. Lineage (NCBI taxonomy): Eukaryota > Metazoa > Arthropoda > Insecta > Lepidoptera > Noctuidae > Abrostola > Abrostola tripartita. Next base: position 9,738,536 of record HG996490.1, on the reverse strand, counting down.
TGAAAAAGAAATGAGTATTAATGTCACTAGATCACTGCTTTACATTTTCGTTCACAGATGACAGAGGTTAGGAGCTCTGCTGGCTTCTCCTCGTACGTTTTAGATTACTATTTTCGTCCTATTTAGTCTGTTCTATTTGGCCAGACTACACCAAAACGGTGATATATTGAACTAAAAATTGTAATAACTCCCGACACAAAACACTCCTTATAGTAAACAATACAATGTGTTGGTCGTTCTCCCTATGTTAAATATAACGTACCTTGTGACCTTAGTAAGTAGGTAGGTAACATATTGATTCTAACGAGGTCGCGTCGGGGCTTTATATCAGATATATATTATTTATTAGGTTTGCTTTGGTTGGTTTTTGACTATTTTTGTAGGTTTTATGTTCTTTATCTTGTATAACTAATTTGTATTCTGTTTATTTGTTTAACGGTCTCCGACGTGAAGACCTTTGAATCGTAAGATTACTATGTACATACTTAGGTATATTTACCCGATTACGTTGAAACAAAAAAGGAGGGTTATGATAAATGTGATCTGTATGAGTGTTCATCTGTTTCCTCATAATTTCTAAACTAGGTAGGTACTTAACATAATTTGACAAATGAGTGAATGAGGTATGCTGGTATAGGCTTTATGACGTCACATTTCATACAGCAACATTCTATTTTTTTTACATTTTTGCAGATATTTTTAGTATCAGGAGTTATTTTTTTATATAGGTATTTTTTATTACATACTTCTAGATACTACATAGTAGACACACTACGATTATCACCATCCCCACATTCACGTTTATGCTATTAGGACGAATCATATTGTTTTCACACACAAATTGCAATAGAAAACCTAATATTTTCACATAAATATTTCAGCAGTGCAACAATTTTAAACGTTCGTACCTTTTTTACTTAACCATGAGGCTCCGATCACTATCTATCCAACAACTACTCATTGATATCATTCTAATGCGCATCAACAAGTTGCTGAGAAGTTGGGTAGCACACAGACTACTTGAAACAGCTGCATCAGGTCGAGGTAACCATGTCATGGAAATATGCAACGAAGTAACAGTACACGAAATTGAATCTATGAAAATCTGTGAAAATTATTGAGATCCCTTCTTTGACTAGGAAATGAGCTCATTCTTCAAATGTCTGAACAGATTTTCATAATTAGGTATAACAACATGACATGTTTAAAAGCAGCTTGAGTTAGCTTTACTTTTAATGAATCTAAAAAATTCTTAAAATCTTTTCCTGTAATCTTTGTCTCCAAACAGGGTTCATAAATTATAATGGTATTACGATTTTTTATTGATTTTTCAATACAAAGTTACCTCATAACTACCTCTTAGATCCATTATATGTATTGTTTTTTGTCATCAAAGAATACTTACCTTAATGATTATAATATACGTCATTGTCCAATGTTCTTTACACATAATTATTCTTGCATTCAACGTTATGTGATCGCTTGAGTGTCAGTCGTTTCCTGTTGATCTAAAAAATAAACGATCTTTAAACAAAACCATCTGAATCTTGTCGTTTTTCTGAACCTCTTCTTCAAAGGAAGTCACAATTCGATTGTATGTTTTTATGTTTGAATAAGTTTGGCGAAATCGTTATCAAAAGTTTATCTGAAATACTGTTCTGAGACGGTTTCATATTAATTTGGTGACGATCTGATAAAGAACTTCAGACAGACATAATAGCAGGGACCTCTACCTACTAAAAATAATTCAACGACATTCTTGTACGTAGATAGTACATAATTTATTATTATTTTATATATAACTTCACACATAGCATGGAATTAATATCTGAAATTGAGTCTTAAATTATTGTTTGTTCCCAAACTATTGTGATGTTTTAAGATAAGAACTTAAGACGTTGATAATTGATCAAAGCTTATTCCCGTAACATGTAGGTAGGGACTATGTCTTATTAATATACAATAAATGTAATTATTTCAATCTATTAAAGTATACAGGGTTTTATAATTAGTTCATAACCTATTAATAATAATAATAACAGCCTATAACTGGCCCACTGCAGGGCAAAGGCCTCTTCTCGTTAGAGAAGGATTGAGCATTGATCACCACGCTAGCTCACTGCGGGTTGGCGATTTCAGATAATTAAATCCAGGTTTCCTTACGATGTTTTCCGTCACCGTTAGTCAGTGGTGTCTCAGAATATCTAAGAAAGTATTTATGACATTGAAAAAGTCACATTGATACTTGCCTGGGTTTGAACCTGCAACCTCGTGCATAGAAATCCGGTATGTCAACCACTAGGCCACCACGACGTATATACACATAAAATAATAAATTACCAGTATAAGTACATGCTCAGAATAGATAAAATTTTCCATGATTGTTAATGACTACGGCATTGTGTTACATAATATTACATTTATTTACAGTTATGTAAAGAAGACGAGGATTCCTTAATTGTTTCCAACTCAGTACTTAGTGATGACTATTACTTATATGGGTTTACAGTGTACACACACTTTTATGCATGTACCTATGTATAATTGTATATATCTATATCACACGGCAAAATCTTATTAAATCTATTATTACCCAAACCAAATACATTTGTTTGTTGCCCCATTTCCCTGTGTTGCCCTGTGGATCACACAAATATTTGTCCCGTGCGGAAATCGAAACCGTAACCACTAGCGCAGCAGTCCAATTGTGCAGCCATTGCGTAAATTAGGTCGTCAATTTGGAACGTCTTTGAAACATTAAATTGCGTCCCACGTACGGATCTATGTAAGTATTATTATTGTAAACAACACACAAAAACCTTTTTCAAAGTGATACACTATAGTAAAGTTTTCAACAAATATAAGCATGAAACATATTTAAAATAATTTTCTTATTTAATCATAAATATCAAGAATGTCAAAAGTTCTTCATTTAAAATCTAAAAGGCGGCTAATAGGTAACGAACAGTCTTCTTCTCAAAATTTCACATTCAGACAAATAAAGCTTTAGACCGTACTATAGTATAATTATAGTATAATACGGTATTTCGGGTCCGCGTACTATACACTGTTCAAGAAATATGTAATCAAAAATACTACATACCTACACTCTAACCAACATATATTTCGGTCAAATTATGAACGTGCCTTTACGTAAGTATTAAGCGATAGCGTGCTTTTGTACCATTTTTTTTAACGTGAGGGAAATGCGTTACGTAGTCCCCGCCGCTGAGAGGCGACGGGGATATGTGGGACTCTCCCCCATGAACCCAATAAGATCCACGAGGGCCTACCCACTAAAAACCTCACATATTGCCTGCTTCGGCGCATAAGTGGCGGGGAGGCGGGATCGCTATAGCATTCTACCGCCAACCCCACCAGCGCTATCCGCCCTGTAAAGTGGGGCGGATTCTTCGCTCCCCCCTATGTAGAGGTAGAGGGGTACAGGACTTCGGTGCAGAGGCCAGTGCAATGCAGAGGTGGGTCTCCCAACCCAGCCTCCGCGGGCCTCTGCTCAGTCATCTCGCCAAGTCCGTCCCCTCACTGACCCTTTTGGCGTTTGGGTGCGCAACACCAGACGGAGAGGTGGGCCACATCAGGCAGACATGGACACCACCTTCCCACCCGTGGCAGCTGGAGCAGGGGTCGGCCGCAGGGTTGCGGCCTTCCCCTTACCCTTTTGGGGCACGCTAGCCCCACAGGTGGTTTGGTGCCGATCGGGTGGTCGGCCTTCTGACCTGCAGCAGCACAGGCTGTGCAGTGCGGATCCCTGGCGCACGACTTGGCCAGGTGGCCGACCTCGCCGCAGCGGTTTTTTTTTTTTTTTTTTTTTTTTTTTTTTTTTTTTTTTTTTTTTTTTTTTTTTTTTTTTTTTTTTTTTTTTTTTTTTTTTTTGTCTAGCACCTCCAACGTTATCGGAGCCTGTTTTAACCTATTTTACTTTCATACCAGTTCTCGCTTGTATTCCTCTCGCACTTTCATTCTGCATACTGGGTTTTTCTCACTTTCATCATCTTTCGTACTATGGGTGGGACTCCCATATCTACACCTACTGGTATGCTATTTTCTGTCTTTATTTAATATGTACTAGTAGGGTAATAAGTAACAGCGATTACCTTTTATTTAACATTTTGTGTTCTTACAATCTTACATCCTAGGATTTTTAGACATATTCTTACATTTTATTTTCTTATGTCTATTTACCTTACATTTTTATTGCTATTTCTCTTGTATTCTTTATTCTTATGTACTATATTCTATTCCTAATTAATTACAAGCTTTTACATATCTTTATTTACATGATTATAATTTATATGATTATCCTTGTAATATATATTCAATATATTAGGTAAACATATTTTATTACACTTTTTTGTTTCTATTTATTACCTGTTTAACAATTTCAGTGCAATAATTAAGATACTTATTTCTATTTTTTCCTTGAATCACCTCTTTTACGTTATCGGTTGTTATTTTTAAGTCTAAAAGTTGCTCAATGTTAAATCTATACTTGCTAAATACCGGACACTCAAAAAGTATGTGTGGGACTGTTTCGTTTTGTCTAGGGTCGCAGGTGCATGATGGGTTCTGTTTACACTTGAAACGTGTCAAGTATTCAGAGAACCCACCATGCCCCGTCATTATTTGTGTTATTATGTTATTTACTGTAATCTTCCTCACTGTTTTAAACGCCGCAATCGCTTCTGGGAAGAAGATCCTAGTGATGGATGCGGTCTCATCGGTGGTATACCTTTGATTCCACTCGTCAAGCGTTGCCATTCGTATGCCTCGCTTGACGAATGAGATCGGACATAGATCGTAGTCAGGTTTGCGCTTGGAATTTGCAGCCGCTTCCTTTGCTAACAAGTCTGCTCTCTCGTTGCCTTCGAGACCTACGTGGGCTTTAATCCAGAACAAGGACACAGCTTTGTTCTGGAGGGACAGTGATCTGAGGTTGTTCCTTGTTTCCACTGCGAGGGGATGAAGACAGTTATAATTGGTTACTGTTTGGAGAGCGGCCATTGAATCGCTAAAAACTCCAAACGACAGCGCCTTGTGCCTCTTCATTTCCCGAGTTGCCCTGCATATCGCTAGGAGTTCAGCCTGGTAAACAGTGCAGTAATCCGGTAAAGCAAATTTGAGGGCTTTTGTTTCTGATTCGCCAGCCCAGATGGATAATGCGGCGCCGACTTTTCCCCCAATTTTGCTCCCGTCGGTAAACATACGAACCTCGAGTTCGTTGTGAGCGTCTACTTGCTCCTGGTTCATCAGGCCTATGATGTCCATACTAACATGCTCCGCAGGGTGTGGGATTTCGATAGCTGGACACATCCGCTTCACGTCTCTACCCTTCAACTCCGGCCGCTGGACGCCCTTCTTGGCTTCGTACAGCGATGCTACTTCCCGAATCCGAAGATCAAGGGGAAGCAGTCCGGCCAGCAAGAGCGACGAGTGCAGAGAGACCGTGCGATAAGCCTTGGACAGCTTGAGTGCTATTCCGCGTTGCACTGCGTTTATTTGTTTTTGTATTCCTCGTTTTTTGGTCGCTGGTGCCCACACGCTAGCGGCGTACAAAATTATTGGCTCGACGGTTGCCATGTAGATGGTTCTGACAACCTCTGGGTGAAGCCCCCAACTTGTTTTTGCTGCTCTGGAAAGTTGCTTATGTATGCCTAGTGCCTTCCTGCAGACATTTGCGACGTGTTTTTTAAAAGTAAGTTTTTCATCCAGTGTGACGCCTAATATTTTCAAGTCCTTGGACATGGCAATGTCGACCCCGCCCATGTTCAGGTGAGGGGTGTCATATTTCAGTTTCCTTGTAATAGTCATAGCTATGGTCTTATGCGGTGCAAACTTTAGTTTGTTTTGTACACCCCACATCCGGACATGTTCGAGGGCGGCATTCGCCTGTCTCTGGATCTCTTGGCCTGTGTCACCATCAAAAATCAACACGATGTCGTCAGCAAACGCCTGGCAGTACTCGCCTCTTGCATATAAACTTTTCAGTAGTGGGTCCAGTAGGAGGTTCCACAGGATAGGACCACCGATGGATCCCTGGACGCAGCCTTTGTTCATGCCTTTTGAGAATTCTTCTCCGGCGTATCGAACTTTGACTACCCTGTTACTGAGATAGCTGTCTATGACCCTCCTCAAATTCAGTGGACACTTTTCCTCAGCCAGCCGGACTCTTATAGCTGGCCACCATGCGCTATCGAAGGCTCCCTCTATATCCAACGATATGAGTGTAATAATTTTCTTTTGGTTCAACTTGTTATTTATATGTTGCATTAAAGTATAGAGGGAGTCCTCGGTGCTCCTTTGTGGCATGAATCCGAACTGGCGAGTACTCATCTTCGGCAGTAGGTGAAATTTGAGGCGGGCCACCAGCATTTTCTCGTATATCTTGCCCAGTATTGGCAGCAGGCCGATGGGTCTGTAGGATTTTGGGTGGGCGTAGTTGTCCTTTCCAGGTTTCCTCAGTACTATCACTGTTGCTTGTTTCCAGATTTTCGGGAAATAATGTTGAGCAAGGCACTTGTTTAGCAGTGTCAGGAATGTCTCTGGGTCGCTGGCTATCGCACGGCAGCAGATGTCCGCTGTTAATCCATCAGCTCCTGGGGCCTTCTTTGGATTAAACGATTCGCTTGCATGCCGAAGTTCTGTCAACGTGAATGGTGGATCTCTGTGTTCATCATGTTCAAAAGCATTCACTGTCTCGGCCTCGGCTCTTATGTGGCGATGGTATGCGTTTTCATTTCCCGTGCAGTCTTCTGGGTAAAAAGTATCCGTAAGGAGTCTTACTGAACTCTTTGCGTCCAGTGTGTCCCCATCCTTTTCCAGAGGCAAATCTTCCTCTCTACGTGCTGTCCTTCCGAAAATGCGGGCCCCGGTCACCGCCTGCGTGTATCGCAGGCCGGTGATCCCGAGCGCGGCCTCTCCTACGCGGCCGTCGTGAGGACGTGCGTAGGAAAGGCCGCGCTCGACCGCGCCTGGCTGCAGCGTAATTACTTTAGCCGACGAGCGCGGCACGCGCAGCCTCGGTGCCCTCTTCTTGGGCGCCTTTTTAGGCGCCTTTTTCTTCTGCCCCTTTGCAGGGGCAGCCGAGCCCTTGTTGGTGGGCCGCTCGGGCTTCTTCTTCTGCCCCTTCTTCTTGGCCACCGTGGTCCAACCCTCCTCCGTTAGGATGGGGCTGGCAGAGGTGGTGGCCTCAGGGGCGGCCGTCGCTGAAGACGTGCTGTTATACCTAGTCAAACCGGAGAAAGAGTCGTCGTCCCATATTAACTATGTTCCCCACCACTCGATAGAGACAGAAGATTTTCCTTATAAATATTTTTTAATTAAAAAAAAAACCGCCTTCAAAAAAACAACAATAAAAAACGGGAACTAAAAAGCAAAAAATAATAAACAAGTACTTTCATACATAACACGCTAACCTACCTATATTTATAATCTATTCTAACCTACGATTAACCTATAATAAAATTTACAACTTTTTTGCAGTCGGTGCCAAGCGCCAACATAATTAATTTCCAATCAGAACATGAATTCCTTATCATATGCCAGAATTCTACAGAGTTTTAGTTTTGTTTCGATAGATGGCGTTGTTCATTTAGACACTATTCCTGAATCGCGCTATGGTTTCGTTACCAACATTTCTACAAGTAAGGTGGCTACACAACTATGCATTACGTTCACGTGACTCGGAATCTCTTGGTTATTCGTCGAACTCCTTGTTTTGATGCGTTGTGTGATTTATGGTTTCTTTCGTTAAGTCTTTGAGTAATTGATTTGTAAAGTAGAGGTGTATTATACTGTTATCATTCATGCTACACTTACTTTGTGTTTGTGTCTAATTATAAAGTAAATAAATAATAATTTAAATATTTTAGTTGTTTTCTCATTTGATTTATTAATAAAATCTAGAAGCTGTGGAATTAGTTTTTTTCTCCTTTTAGTAATAGTCTGTAAGTGTTTAGTAATTTTTTAGCCATTGCTTGGCACCGACTGCAAAAAAGTTGTAAATTTTATTATAGGTTAATCGTAGGTTAGAATAGATTATAAATATAGGTAGGTTAGCGTGTTATGTATGAAAGTACTTGTTTATTATTTTTTGCTTTTTAGTTCCCGTTTTTTATTGTTGTTTTTTTGAAGGCGGTTTTTTTTTTAATTAAAAAATATTTATTTTTTTATTTTTAGTGGTGTAAATATATAAAATAGGATATAGCAGCTGGTAGGTAGCTTTTCAGTGACTATACATATACCTATACTAGTGATAAGTATAGTTGTTACTATCCGCATTAGTGGAAAGTTCTCATCAACACAAATAATATAAGCCCAAACACGAGGTAGTTTACATATTCAGCTGCCGAGTTCCTTCGACCTTCTCTAGTCCCCATCATCAGATCAGCTCCAAACCTTCACTGTTGCAAAGGTCTCGTCAATACGAACATAATAAGCCCAAACACGAGGTAGTTAATATATACCGTTGCTGAGTTCCCTCGACCTTCTCTCGTCTCCATCATCAGGTCAGCTCCAAACTTGCACTAGTGAATAATGTTATCAAACATACACCTGAGCATTAAGTTTTTACCCTATGCATGCCTACAACTTTCCAAAGTTGCCCTCGATTTCTCAGGGTTCCCATCATCAGATCCTGACTTAATGACTATGGGACCACCTGGAAAGTATACCCTACCAAATAAAAAAACAATTTTGCAAATCGGTCCAGGCGTCTTCGAGTAATCGGTGAACATACATAAAAAAAAAAAAAAAAAAAGATCCCGACGAATTGAGAACCTCCTCCTTTTTTTGGAAGTCGGTTAAAAATACTATTTTTTTTGAAATTGTACGTTATTTTTATAACTTAGCCATGAGTCTAGTAATTGTCAAACAATCATCACACATATTTTGTGCTTTATCATGAGTCTCAGCTGAGATTGGGCACCACATCCAAATTTAGGTAGACATTATTTATTATAAACTAGCTTATGCCCGGGACTTCCTCCCCGCGTATTTTGATTAAAACCTGTATGTAGCAGCAGTAAGCAGATTTACTTAATTGAATCTGATTTAGTTAACAATTTTATGTTTTTTTTTCCGTTAAATATTTTCACAATTAAAATGTTAAAGGTTGCCTTAGATACTCCTTATAACATCAGCTATTTGCCAGTGAAAGTCCCGTTAAAATCTGACCAGCCGTCGCGGAGACGCTGCATCTCGCGAATTTCCCGCGTTTTATTAACTTTCCCGCGTAACTCCAAATAATATGAAAAATTCAAAGTAGCCTTTATTAGACCTTTTAACATCAGCTATCTGCCAGTGAAAGTCCCGTCAAAATCGGCTATCCGTATCGGTCCAGCCGTTTTGGAGATTACCCGGTACAAACAGACAGACTAAAAAAAAATCGATTGCATTTTTGTTGTGTGTCGTTTGCATTGAGTAACTAAAAATACTTTGATGTTACAAACAGACACTTCAATTTTATTAATATGAATTGATATGATTAATTGCTATTCAACCACCACAGCCCACAGCTGCAAGGGAGAAAATATAAATAAACATAAGAAACTAATTGATTGCGGCGTATATTATGTTATTTTTCTTTTAAAGTATCGTGCTACGCCGTTCTGATTTTATTCTGTATTGTTGTTAGCTCATATACTTAATTATAATTCACAGGAAAACAGCATGTCTGTTGCATGAATTTTTATGGATCTGAATAGTTTTTCGTATAATATACCGCATATATTTATGTAGCAGTTCTAGTTTATGTCTATGGGATTTTTCACTAAGAGTGCATATATTTATTCTGGCTTTTGATATGATTTACTATTGAATTACTATATATATAGAAACGCTCCCCTTGTTCCTCGCTTAGTTCACCAAGATTTTCAGGAAAGTAATCTAGATGGCGGTGAAAGTAGTGAAGCTTCATACTTATGTTGCATCCAAGCCACTCAAAGTATATCAGCACCTGTTCAACGTGCTGAATGTAGCCATCAGACTTTCTATTGCCCAAAAAATGGCTTACTACCCAAACAAACACCTACCACACTCATTTCTCGATAACTGTCATGTGGTTGATAAAAATGTATCATCCTGATTTACGGACCATCAAAAATTGAGATTTGTGGAACACTTTTGATATGCATTTGAAACATCAGCCGTCTTAGTTAAATAGTGCTTTAAAGAATGGCTAGGGTGGAACTATTGTGTTACTAGTATTCACGACTGGTCTTATAGCAGATTTAGATTGGGAAATATCCACTTCGAGAATTTTGTATGGTTCATTCGTATGATTTTCGTTATACCGAAATAACAGTCATCGTGATGATTGGATGGATCAAGCCTGATACTAGGAGATTCGTACTTAAAAAAAGAACTCATCTTATTTGCCAATAATTGCAAAGATTTGCAATTATTGGCAAATAAGATGAGATCTTGGATGCAAACGGCAAGATGTCGTTCATTATGGCGTTCTAAGGGGGAGGCCTTTGTCCAGCAATGGACGTCTTCTGGCTGATGATGATGCAAAGACTTGCCATAATGTTTACGTATCAAGCTAGGTATGCAGGGCATGGCGTTTGTCGGGAATGGAAACCCAAAGTAATCCAAGTACTTATGCTTTTTTCACGAAGTCCCATATGTTCAAACAGATTTTTTTTAACATATATATTCTCCACAAATAACACAAAAACAGTCAGTGCTGTTAAAATATGTCTTTCTTGAGGAAAACATAATAAAATTTATACAGATACTAGTTTAGTTTCACCGCTTTGGATAGAAATTATTGACTACTTAAGTACATTTAAGATGGTACCTGTATCACAGGAAGTCTGTCTAGCCACCAAAGCGGGCACAGGCGGACTTGAAAGTGAACGATAGTCACACTTCTAAAACTTATTTGGTCGCAACGATCCACTCTAATATCTGATTAGTAGGTATATTCCACTTTAGTATTACGACCGCCAGTCGCCCTAACAATTATTTGTTGTATAATTTTATTATTTGTGCTCTCCGAATTCAATCCTCTCAAGTTACATGGTGTGAATATTGTTCAGGGTGAAAAGTATTCTGTAAATACAAAGTGTTTATTTCGGAAAACGAACAACGAAAATTCACTCAATTAGCTACTCTAAACTTGTAAGAGTGAGATTCCATAATAACCAGTGTAATGTAGCAAAATGTAGAACGTTCAAGCATTAGTCTTCTTCTTATCGTATGGTTGATGAAAAACCTGGTGTCAGAGTTTAAACCGCCTGTAGGCCTCTGACATGGTTTTACACACCGTTGAAAAATCTCTCAAGTGTGCCGGTTTCCTCACGATGTTTTCCTTCACCGTTTTCAGCAACTGATAACTAATTCATAGTACGCACATGAATTCGAAAAGACATTTGGGCGTGCCGGGGTTTGGACTTGCTACCTTTGACTTGGCAGTCCAATTGTCATACCACTCGGCTATCAGTGCTGTTCAGTCGCATTAGTCTCTGTCTGGTTCTCGATGTGAGACGTATTCTACCTACTTGATACTGTACTCTGGCTTCGTACCAAATCATCAAAGGCTCTCAGATAATTATTATCGTAGTCTATTGTCTAACAAGAAAAAAGAAAAAAATGAACACATAGTGCAGGCGCCAGAGGTACCTACTTAAGTTTGAGTTAAAACTCCAAGCCTTTATGAACTCAAAACAATTAACAGACTAAGGTCCTCATATTGGTACATTCATGCACCTCCAGCACCCGGTCTACAATAAAATTAAAAAGATGCTAGCAATCATCTACTAATGGCTTAGTGGCGTATAAAGAGTGTATTATAAAGAAATTATTATTAATTTCTACATGCTATATGCCAGCCACACAGATTTCAAAAAGGAAGTGCTACTTTTTCGACTTATTGCGTAAAATTTCATTCTTCATTCAAAAAGCAGGTAAGTAAATAGGTATTATAGTCAAAAAGCATTGCTGAAGATATGGCGATAAAGTTCTATTTTAATAATTATACCTAGGTATAGTAAATAAAATTTTTTTTTTTATTTAGATTCAAACTTCACGTAAAGCAACATAATGTATACTATAATGCTTGGAGGACCAATACTTGGAGCTTCACAGCATTATTTTTAACTTTGAATATTAAATTTGTATTTTTGTTTCGCAGGAAACACTTCTCCGCCTGGTCGTCCTTGGTCGTTTTACAAGTCATGTGTCAGGAACAAATACAGGGAACTAAATATGTAGGTATTGTAGGTACATACATGACTGATATGGACAGTTTGCATACAACATATTCCTCTTACGGCTAACAGTTGGTTATTGATGTGTGCAGACTTACAAATCCTTTTGTGTTTGATATACAAAATTAACTTTTCTATGGCCTTGTTTAGAGAGCTGTAAGAAACAGAATCGTCTGCATTTCCCGTATTTTTAAGTAGTAATATTTTTTACTACCTACCCTTAAAATGTGGACGTCTAACAAAAGTTAGCTACATCTCTGCCATTCCCATAAAAGTGGCGTGAAATTATGCTGTACTACAAAATCAAAACAACAATAGGTATTATGCGAATCGTCACAATCTAAATAGTAATTAATTTCGGGCAGCTATTGTTAAAGTTCAGCACAAAATAAACTTACAATTTTCAATCAAAATTACACAAGTTTTAATTATCTATTAGTGTCTATGCGTTTGTGAACCGTATCGTTGTATTTTGATTTATGGAATAAAAATGGCATTTAACACCCAAAGACGTGTCTGGTTCATAATATCGAGAATCACTACATCGTATCGAAAACGTTCCATCGACGGGTTAATGAATCGACAGTACTCCAAATACCGTACTATCGATTTGGTGTACTGTCGATGTAGCGTACCATCGATTTGGAGTACTGTCGATTCATTAACCCGTCGATGGAACGTTTTCGATACAACGACCGTCGATGTAGTGAGTCTCGATGTTATGAACCAGACCCAGACAAAATGTACGAATTGGGCGTTCATTCATCTGAAAGAACACCAACTTAAACTTAAACACTAGCCGGCGGTACGTCGCTTGTAGAAAATCATATAAGATAGTAAATTATGTAGTACCTATTCCGTAACATGATTAGGCAGGTAAGCCTATTTAAAATCTTAGAATTAGTTTAATACATATTTATTAAATACAAGGAGCCTGTAATACAATTGTGGTTACGGTACCGTAGGTGATGACTACGTATTTACTTTCTATTCTAATAAATCCACATAATGACTTGACTAAAAAAACTACCTTGTTGGCCTGTTGATTGAGGTTGTGTTCGCGTGTATTATAATTGCAACGCAATGAATTATAATTAAAAATATATATAAATATTATTACGTTTAATGTGAATGATAATATTTTTCAAGAAGATAGCGCCTGAACAAACACATTTTGACTCATTTCAACAAATAATTGTGAAGTTGAAAATGTAGGCACCATAATATATGTATAAATAATATATCTATGAATAATTATAAATAAAATATACTTCTAAAGTCGACGTGATAATTTTTATTAATCTACTATTATATTAAATTGATAACAATTCGAGATTAACTTAACAAAACAATGATTACTTTGCCTGTTAAATAATATATTCTTCGAAGATTTTGTTATTTGCGTTTTAAAAAGTATCTAACAACCGAATATTCGAATACGGTATCCCCACAACTAGTAAAAGGTAAGTAACTTAACTTAAACTATAAACTTAAGACATATTATTGCGTGCGTTATAATATCGTTTATGTTATAACGTAATATGTATTGTTAGGCACAATAAATCATAAAAAGGTATACATAAGGTACTATTTAAACATTACGAAAATACCACCGGTGTGATTTGCTTGTCTGTAGATACATAGGTTATTATATTCAAGGTCGTTCCACCAACCAGTACCTATAGCTGTTAGATGGGGCAGCCCTAAATAAATAGTCGCCTTTTGTATGTACACGTCAAAAAATAAAGAATTAAAAAAAATAAAGTTCATAATTTATAATTGATATCCTTAGCGTATCCTACTACCTATTAATTTAATAATTAAGATGACACGTCGATTTAATCAACTACATATAGGTACCTAAATACCTGGGTACGTTAAATCGTAAAGTTATACACACAAATAATAACATTTAAAGCTTCATTTAGAACTCAGATAACGTTATGACATGTTATAAGGTTTAGATGGTTTGTTTACTAATGCAATTTCACAGAATTGCTTGCAATAAAACACGCCTTGGATTTTCCGGCATTGTGCATTTTATTGCTCATACGTTGTTTCTAGGCGTTGTCAAAATGTTGTCTGATTGATAAGTAAATTGATCGTCTTTTATTTAATATAAATAAAATAAAAAGCCTTTTAGTTCGTTGCAGATTGATGAACAGAAAAAAAGGTAAATTCTATGATAGTACCTACCATTATACATTTATGTTAGTAATTAACTTTAGTTCTTATGTTTAATTGTTACTTTACATACATTTTTAATTAATCTTATGGTAAAAAATAAATTTTTATTTTTCGTTTTCTGTAAGCACCCCTCTGCAGGTAAAGGCCTTCTCCAACTATAGCCAGTCCTCTCGAGATTGGGCTACTTGAATCCAGTTGGGGTCGTATATTTTTTAAGCTCATTTTCCCAACTAGCTACAGGTAGTAGGCAGGGACTTTTATTAAATAGTATCATTATTGTGATAATATGAAAAATGAAATATATTTTTCAGTTTTACTGATTAATGATAATTATTTACCTAATTATTTTTTATCTTTGTATTAATACCTACAAATAAATATTAAGATAATCAGTTGTTTACAAAAGAACCTACGCAGACTACTATATTATTATATATTGTTATTAATACGTTATATTGGGGACGCATGAATAGGTAGGTAGGTACCATTGGTGTATACGTAACTCATGAATGACCCACATTACAAAGCGCTAACAAGGCTTGCTGCATTGAACCCTTATTAACCTTAGTGATCATTGGGGAGTGATTCAACGGCCTTTATTAGCTACAGACGTCTGTCAATTTTATTATTTCGTTGTAAGTGTGGCATCTCGCTTCCTCATCGGAAACTGTTCTGCTTTACGAGTTCATAGTAAGGCACCAAGCGCGAACCAAGCTTGAACTGTCTTCGTATCTAAGGTCGTCATAGGCTTATACCGATACAAAAAATTATAAGAAGATTAGAATCGTGATAAACTTTAATAAATGTGAACTAATTCTAGGCTCCTTGTGTTCATTAAATATTGAACTAATTCTAAGAATACTTTGAATGAGCTAACCTGGCTAATCACATTACGGAGTACCATCACTATCTACATCATAATATCCTCCACAAGTGACGAACTAACAACCAACCCTATATTGTAATAAAATTATATTTATAAACATTGAGTAAAATTCGTTTGAGTTACATGTTTCAATTAGAGTTTTAATCGTTTTGAAAACCTCGAGAAATCTCATCAAAGATGTGATAAGTTATCAGCGTGATTGTTGCCAGTCATGATGAATGTCCCGACTGTTCAATTAAACTAGAATTACTTCACTTAACTATCATTCTACATCAAATACACTTTAGTAACAGAGGAATTTCTACCTTTTTTCTCGAGTTTCGATATGGAGGTTTTTCGAAAGCTTCGTTTAAGTATAAAACTGCTATAAAACAGGTTACGCGCACGAATGCCTTCTACTCACAAAGGTTAAGTTCAAGGACAGGTCTCAAAATATTTACAAACTGTATCTCTGAGAATACGGCCGCTTTAAGGTATTATAATAACCTCAATATACCTACTTCACAAAGTAGGAGGGCGGCCAGCAAAGCTGGATAGCCGATAGAGTGGATACGGTTACTCGATCATTAATAACACCAACATTATATAAATTATCCATATATAGTTTTTAACCTTCTACATAACAGATACTATAAAGCTGAAGAGTTTGTTTGTTTGGTTGAACGCGCGAAAGTCAGGAACCACTGATTCGAATTAAAAAATATTTTTGTGTTGGAAAGTCCATTTATCGAGGAAGATAGGCTATAAGACATTCGAAATCCACGCTGACGACGTTCATTCTATAAATGGAGCTTTTTAATTTGCACAAAATATACTTTGACAATCTAGACTCCGGGCCACAATACAGGCAGCGTGTCCAGCCAAGTGAAAAACAAAAAGGAACTGGCGACGGAGCTGCTGGGTCACCTGGGTGTAATATTACACGAACCATTTCGAGCTACTTTTGACCCCTTCACAACTCGCATCTATTTAATATACATATATGAAAATTGGCATATTTAAATTGATAAAGGGAATTTGAAAAATGATTGGCACGAGCGGGATTCGAACCCGCGACCTTCGCCGATCCGTGGCGCTGCTCTAACCAACTGAGCCACCGTGTCGCTCAGTTGGTTAGAGCAGCGCCACGGATCGGCGAAGGTCGCGGGTTCGAATCCCGCTCGTGTCCATCATTTTTCAAATTCCCTTTATCAATTTAGATTCAAGCTTAGCATGGGCAACATGCTAAAATGGCACCAAAAGTCATATAAATTGGCATATTTATTAAAAACCCTCGAGCTTGTATAAAATTTAAAAATTCATTAATGTAGCTCAATAAGTTACGGATATATTGACGTTCAAAAACCTACATTTTTGTGACTGACTCACTGACTTATAGATCACAACCTAACCCACTTACAGATGACCCAGAAACTTGATATTTAGTATCAAGGTAGACTATTATGCATATACAAAGGAAAAAATCTAAAAACATAAAATTATTGGTAATAATTAAGTATCAACAAAGTAATAACAACGTTAAGTATGAAAGTAGGTGAAAATACAGTTTTATTCCTATTTCTTATAGTTTCTTATTCTAGGTGACCTAGAAACTTGATATTTGGTATCACCTATGCATACACAAAGGAAAAAATCTGGAATCTGAAAGTTATTGATAATTTCAAGTTGCACCGAAGTCATTAATGTCTTATCCACACGATCATCGTAATCCCTGATTAAATTAATGTCAAGTAGGTACTTGCAATATAACATATAACAAAGCATGTTTTTTCTGATAAGAATGATAATACAATTGAACATAATACTGCTCAATCAATAAGATTCGATATATTCACACGCTTTTGCAGATTAATAAGTACCTACTAAACTTTTTAATTTGAGAAGTTTATAAACTGTGTACCAATTCGTTAAGCCTTATTCGTTAAGTATTTGAGTGATTAAATAACTTATCAAACACACAATCTTTCACATTTTCAATACCAGTAGGATTATGAATCGATTGTTCATAACTAAATAAGATTTTAAGTATGATACATCATCTATGTATTATAATTAAAATTTACAGTTAAATGTAAAGCCATTAGACAAGTGGCAAAACCACAGAATAAAAGCAAAACGCTTGACGAATAGAGATCGAATAGAATGAAAAATATATGGGTTTGAAATTTGTCATTGATAAGATAGTCGAAACACTTCATCCCCATACATTTATCATTCTATTCGTCAATCTTTTTGCCACGTCCTTTCTGTATGTTTTGCGTTGCGACTTTTCTATACATTTTTAACCGACGTCAAAAAAAAAATTAAATTAAAAAATTAGCCAAGTCCCAACATCCATTAAGCGATTCAGAAAAATAGTACTTATGAGAATGCTGCCATAAGTGCGTGGTTCATAGTTTCAAAGCTAAAACTATAAACTAAGCGAACGCATAGGGTTTGGCGCCGACTTCCACTTCGCTTATGTAAAGTGATGTGATAAAATATTATTTTTAACTTTTGAGTTTTTTGGAGGTTTTTTTTTTTATGGAAGTAAATCGAAAGGGCAAGGTTCTGCGCCCTGCCCGCGACGCGTCCTCGTCTTACATTTTTTCTGTGTGGCCGTTGCCTAAGACATCTGCAGGCCAAATTATAACCAACGGTTATTTCTCTAAGTTCTCTGTCCATTAAATGTTTTATGTCTTAGTGTGAAAGCAATAGCTCATGTCCAAAAATTTTACGGTATAAGAGTTATGCAACAATATGTTGCCCGAAGAAATAGGCAGAGGATGCTAAGGTGTACTTTCCTATTTATCTACGGGGACTATAGTTAAGGCTGGTTTCACTTCACAGCTGTCCTAGAGACCCGTACGGGCTGCCTTACAGGCTCCCGGAAGGGGGGCACACATGAGAACATTCACGCGCTAGAACATTGTTTATTGTTTAGGTACGCGACCCGCTTCGGGTAGAGCCCGCACAACGCTACCTGCCTACCTGGCTACCCGCGTCTTAGCTACCATATTGTACAGAGGGCTTAGACAAGTGGCATGAACGCTAGTAGTATAGATTGTCAAATGTATGGGATTGACATAAGCTTTCGCTAAGAGATTTGATCTCTCGTAACGAACGCTCAACTAGTAGCCAAGTGGTAACAATCATCACATCCTCTATACAAAATCGTAGTCAAGCGACAGCTTTGACGATCTAATACGCCAGCGAGCGTTCGAAATTTTCGATAGATAAGCGAACGCCAAAACCTTGGAGAAAACAGAAAACGCTAAAGTTAGCGAACTTTGCGATTACTATGCTACTATTGCTAGTATATTTTGTTTTGATCAGCCGCAAGCAGTGTCGAAAATGTTTGTTCCTTTATATTTAAAGTTTTAAGTTTGCCATACTCGACTGTAAATGTAGAAAGAATATATTCATTCATCAATTTGATGAAAACTAAGTAATGGAATAAACTTTCCACAGAGTCAATGGTAGGCCTTCTACACATAAAAAAAGTTATAGGAGAAATAAATCAAACTTCCTACAATTTTAATGAAGACTAGATGTGCCCGCGACTCCGTCCGCGTGGAAATTCGGAAACAGCAAAAGTATTTTTAAATTGTTTTCAATATATAAGCTAAGTTTGAGTGAATTCGATTTAGTAGTTTTTACGCCATGCCGTAATATTTTATTACATGTATAGCTGTTGCCCGCGACTTCGTCCGCGTGTATTTCGGATAAAAGACCAGTAGTAAATTGAACTTTTAACAGAAAAAAACTTTTACTTTTTTGTAGATCTTTTGGAGACCATCATCTTTGTAATACATACTTTTGGTGTATGATCAACGAATGCGAGGATAAGAGCTCGAAATCGCATTTTCATCCGACTTGCTTCAAATTTATCATTACTGCTCAGCTCCTATGTGTTTTAGCGTTATGTTATATAGCCTATAACCTGCCCAGGAGTATGGACTACAATCGTACCAAGTTTGGTTAAAATCCCTTGAGTAGTTTTTGACCCATGCGTGCACATACAGACAGACAGACAGACAGACAGACAGACGGACAGACAGACAGACAGACAAAAAATTTACTGATTGCATTTTTGGCATCAGTATCCATCACCAGTTATCCTCCAATAATAATTTTGAATATATATTCAATGTACAGAATTGACCTCTCTACAGTTTTATTATAAGTAATAGAAGATAGATATAGATATAGATAGATGAGAGATTGTTCCCAAAAATAGCTAGTAAGAGGTGGTATGAAAACGAAAATGAATAATTTATGTAATAGAATAATTGATTTTGATTGAACAAATAATCGTGATTGAATATATGATCCTATTATTAACATAAAATTCTATTGTTTTATCTATCTATACTTATAATAAAACTGTAGAGAGGTCAATTCTGTACATTGAATATATATTCAAAATTATTATTGGAGGATGACTGGTGATCGATACTGATGCCGAAAATGCAATTAGTAAATTTTTTGTCGGTCTGTCTGTCTGTCTGTCTGTCTGTCTGTCTGTCTGTATGTGCACGCATGGGTCAAAAACTACTGAAGGGATTTTAACCAAACTTGGTACGATTGTAGTCCATACTCCTGGGCAGGTTATAGGCTATATAACATAACGCTAAAACACATAGGAGCTGAGCAGTAATGATAAATTTGAAGCAAGTCGGATGAAAATGCGCTTACGAGCTCTTATCCTCGCATTCGTTGATCATACACCAAAAGTATGTATTACAAAGATGATGTTCTCCAAAAGATCTACAAAAAAGTCTTCAATAGTATATATCTATCTTTTATAAATTAGCCACAATAACGTGTTTGATCGTTAGGCATTTCTTCAAAGTGTCTCAACACACGACAACCCGGAGCGTGCATAGTTTGACAAGATTTCTATAAGCAGCATTGGTTGCACCCGCTATATGTAATATTATAGTAAGCACATGACTTCGAAAAGACATTAGTGTGTGCCGGGATTTGAACTTGCGACATCTGACTTAACAGTCTAACGGTCATACCACTCGGCTATCAGTGCATTAAGTTCCTTGGAATAAGCGCACTTTAGATTTTTAAAATACAGATACGTAGTTTTTAGATATAAGTTTAAAGTAGGTATTATTAAATAATAATAATAATTAGTTTGTTTAGTATTTTTTGGACAAACATCTACGGATCACACTTTTTTTGCGGGAATCGAACCCACAACCAATCGCTCGCGCTCAAAAAAAATGCCAAGGATAAAAGACAACCGTGACGACCTGATTGGCGCAGTGGCTACACTGCGCCAATCAGGTCGTCACGGTTGTCTTTTATCCTTGGCATTTTTTTTTTCTACAGTAGTTTCAATGTACAGAAACTCAGAAACGCACAAAACGGATTTATTTATGTTCTCTTCTTCAGTTATATATTATTTTCAATAGACTTTCTGTAACTTCCGTAATTACCGTTAAATTTTTGCGGTTTTTTTTTTAATACCGGAAAGTATTCTTAGTTAAATAAGTGGTTTAAAGATTTTTAACCTACTTAAAAAAGCCTGCCTGGTAGGTATTTTTTTCTGTTAAAAGTTCAATTTACTACTGGTATTTTATCCGAAATACACGCGGACGAAGTCGCGGGCAACAGCTATACATGTAATAAAATATTACGGCATGGCGTAAAAACTACTAAATCGAATTCGCTCAAACTTAGCTAATATATTGAAAACAATTTAAAAATACTTTTGCTGTTTCCCAATTTCCACGCGGACGGAGTCGCGGGCACATCTAGTTTCAAATAAAAATCTAACTTTTTCTCCCGATTGGTATTTGGCAAATTTTACGATTTTTAATTTTACACTTTTTCAACACTGGCCGGCGCTTGTGTGTGTGACTGTGTCCATAGAACACATATACACTAGCATTCATATCAAACAGACGTTTGTTAACGCTTAAAAAAAAACAATATACTTATTTGTTTATCGATTGAATCGACTGATCGTTCGCCAACTGATTTGACACTTGGCTACCAATTATCTATCGCTTTCGACTAAGCGTATACGTTTCACGAAATAGAAACGATACCGAGCGTTTGACACTTGTCTAAGCTCTCAGAACCGTCGCGTCGCGTCGTTTCAGAGTACTGCGAGCGATACCCGTACCAGTCTCTTGTGTACGGACGGCCATTACGGGTCTCCCGGACTATGAACCTAATAAAGGTAATGGTTTTATTGACCGTTCGCATAGCTTTCGACAAGTCATCAACAAACAAACATGAACCAATACCTATATTATTAACATCCGTAGCCGTGGGCAAAAATACAATAAGGAAAAATGTATGTCCTGTGAATTTGTACGGAAAGAAGAAATATCCTAAACATACAAATTCAATCCAAACTTAATGGCAGACGCGACTAGTCAACGTTTATTTTAAGTAATTGAACAATCTATTATTCTTAAGTATAAGTTGATGGCTGTTGAAATTATTTGAAAGGCTGTACAGTTTAGGCTATCGATATTTAAGTTAGTTTACTGTTTTAGTTGAGTGTCCTTAATTCAGAAAAAGTTAATGCCTATTAAATAGAGAGAAGGTCTGCCTAATAAAATCTCCTTGACATGAATGGATTTAATAAAATGTTTGAGGCAAAACTTGACCTGTTCAGGAAAGTTCATTTTGAAATGGAACTCTCGGTATCACAATCAAGTGACCAATGTCCAGGCATGACGTCACTAGTTGTGCAACAGCCTGCCATTACCATGGTATATTCCATACACGCTAAATACCTACGTCACGCTATATTAAATTACATACACAAAATACACATACCACGCTGTATAATTTTATAACCTATTTTTTGTGTACAGTTTGTAAAAAATAGGGCATCAGTGAGTTTTCATAACACATTATGGACTTAAATGAGAACAGATAATGTAACAGCTTTATATATAATAATACTAACCGCCGCATTTAGAGACGTTAATGATTACTTAAACTGACACTAAGGAAAGATTTCACGAACAAAACCTTTACTTAGTAATAGTTTAATTATCATTAAATGTCTCCGAGAAGGGGGTAAATGTTTGTAAAAATAAATTAATTATGACTAATGATCAGCTTAACCAATGTACAATTTGATTAAATCTTGAGCAACGTGTACCTACATACATATATTAAGATGCTGCAAGCATTTTTTTACTGCTAAGTGGTCGCTAAGTGCGTCAGCTGTTGAGCATGTGATCCTGGGTTTGAATCCCGGGTTACACAAAGTGTCATTGGGTATTTCCATTCCGTAATTTTTAGTAGCAGCATTGAGTCTGAATTTTTACCCGGTTAATGGCAAATAGGCTCGCTCCATATTGCATTGGGAGCTATAATATAACTGGCGAGGGTACTATACACCTGTGCCTACCCGTTTGGTGAATATTTTTGCCTATGACTCGTTGGTCTTGTGGTCGCTGAGCGCGTCTGCTGAGCACTAGTTTGTGGGTTCGAATCCTGGGTTTGGTTAAGTGTTATCGAGATAATACTCAGTAGCAGCATGGAGCCTAGAATTGTGCCCAGTTAATAGCAATAGGCTGGCCCCTATTACACTGGAACCCATAACATACCTGGAATATGGGTGTACAATTAACTTCTGTCTACCCTATGCACTATTTACTGTTAAAATTCGGTTGGTTATAACAGCGACCACTGCAACGCTCGAGCCGAGCGAGGGCAGCGAGCGTACTGCAGTAAAGACCGGCAGGAGCCAGAAATGAATATCATAAATGTATTTTCAAAACTAACTTTTACCGACCATCTTTAGTAAAACCTAGCATTTACCAAATTCTGATGGTAAAAGCCCGAAAAATCATCATAGATTATGCAAATCCTAACATTAATCTGCGGATTTACTAGTAAAACCTAAGATTTACCAATATACGGGCTTTTACAGTAACAGATACACTAATCACAGAAGACTGTGCTAGGCCTGTGCAATATCTAAATGTTATCCAAACTTACCCTGCCCCAATTGAAATTTAAAGACAGCAACATTCACAGCTTATTGGTTTTTAGTGGAACAAAAGCTACAGCTGTCCTGACTTTTATTAACTATCGTCGTCATTTACTTATTAAATTGTGTGCTCTAAATTTCAATACATGCCGTTTCATTGACATTGCCATTTAACTCAAAATTATTGGTTGAATAAACAAAACAAGTTTGGGTTCAAGATCTGAGCCGTGAAGTGTGAGTATGGGTGTTTATGGTGAATGAAATAGGCACGGGGTTTCGAAAACCCAAATCTACTTATGAATTCTAGCCTCATCTACGTCCCCTTCCAAAAATAAACTTAAGATGTTAAGCTGTTCCAAATAGGACTAGCGAGTGGCGAGTCAACTTACGACAGTCAGTACGACAGTCTACAGTGAGAATAAATATTAATAAGAATTTTGTAGCCAGATCCAAAATATAATTCGGCCACTTCTAAAAACCATTTTACATGAATAGACGGGCTTTTCTTTGACGTGCGTAAACGTCAAATTTACGCGTCGTCTGAACACCACCAATCTAACTGTCTTGTCTGTCTAAGGAAAATTACGTATCGCAAGTCGTGTCGCGAGCGAGCGATTTGATGCTTAAGGCGATGAGAGCGTCGCACGTCGCGTGGGTCGTCGCCGCGCCCCGCTGCCGCCACCATGACGCATCGCGCCGAGTGCCGACACAACTGTGACCAGCTCTCGCAATATGTCCTACAATATTTAACACTTCTAAAAATATTTGTTCAATTTATCTCCAATTCCACACCTATTTCTATACCTATTTCCTATTTCTACAATATTCAGCTACTGTATTGTAGTAAGTATTTCTATAAAACTACTAAAACTATTTTGATGGAACTCTACCTAATTTTGACACAAAGCTACAAAATGTAAAATTTTATGTGTATATAAGTATATGTATATATACATACATAAAGTCACGCCTATTTCCACGAGGGGTAGGCAGAGACCACGGATTTCCATTTGCTACGATCCTGACATATATATATATACATATATAGTGAATAATGAAATATAACAAGCATAAATATAAGTATTAAATAAATAAATAAAAATAAATTAAAGTTATATTTACAAATTAAATAAGAATTAATTAACTAGTCTATTTTCAAGTTATGATAAAATAAATTGAATGTGAAAAACGGCTAATAACATGGCTCCACAAATTAAATTATAACGATACAGAGTTACTTTTGCAATGTGTGAATTAATAATCACAGTAATATTATAAAGGCGAAAGTTTGTGAGTGTGTTTGAATGTTTGTTACCTCGTCATACTCAAACGCCTGGACCGATTTTGCCAAAATTTGATATGGAGGTAGCTGACACCTTGGATTAAACTTTGGATTAACACATAGGCTTTTTATCACGAAAAAATATAGCGGGTAACCCCGCGGGGTGCAGCTAGTATTTAATAATATTTAAATTATCGAATGTTTTTTTTCGGTATAGTTTAGTCCTGACGACCCCGAGTGGGGTCTTATTGGGCATAACCGGACAAAGGCGAGACTGCTAGACCCTCCAGAGAGTAATTATTGAATGATGTCATTCGCTTATTAATCTCATTTTAATCAAACTCCCTCTTGCACACAAACACTCATGCACACACCCACGCACATACACACACACACACGCACACACACACCGAACACACACAAAAGGATGAGATAGGATACAAAAGACCCCATGTCTAGACATGTTGTTAGAATTATCGTCCGCGTTTATGTTGAGACGGAGACGTAGTAGTGCAGCGTTTGGACGGGCCGACCCCATCCTATCAGTGGTACTACAGCACCAGTCCACCATAGAACGTCGCGCGCGCCGCCTGTATCGCACCACGAACACACCACGTGTCCAGTACTAACCTGTGCGCCGACCGTGAATTAACCCGGCTTCTCTTCGCGCGAAAAGCAAACCGATCTTGCTCAAGTCACTATCAAGTATAAAAATATTGTTTTTTTTTAAATTGTGTTAAGTTTGAATGGTGTCACCCTAAATTTGAAAATTTTTATTGCGTGGATGCATTTTTCTCGTAACAGTGAATGTAAATAGTCACGGAGGCGTCGCTTTTCAGGTAGTGTGTCAAGGACGTTACATGTACTGTCAAAGTTGTTTGGCAGCCAACTGTTTGTTTATTTATCATTTTAATCACAATTTAGGATAATAAAATGACAAGTTTGTATTTATTTGCATATTTAATAGGTGACAAAACTTTACCTAATGTAAATGAATGTTTTAAGGTGAAACAGTTACTCGTCAACTAATTCTTTGAATCTCGTTTGCGTGATCGATATATAGACCCCTATTGAGTGATTAAATTCTCTAGTACCCACATCCAGTTCAACTTAGTTATTAATGATGCGTGATATACCAATAGGCATTTATTACGTCAACCAACAGGCCGGATTGTTATGATGAGGCCCTTCATCAAAAAAGGCGAATAGAATCCATCTGCACTTGCTTCACGTTCACTATAATTATGGAAAGATACTTAGCGTCAAACTACTATGATAGCAATACAGTGAAGCATTACAGTATTTTGCTGTGATAATTTAAAGAAGAAACACATCTGTTAATTAACGAAGTATGATTCTTTATTCGTGCAACGGTTGTAGGTACATTCTAGATATCATGTATTAATAATTAAAAAAATAAATGCTTACTCAACTGAATACGGAAGAGAGTAACATTACTGTCTTCTACCATCTTCGTTATAGTTGCGTGTGTAAACATAATGACTTTTTCAAAAGGCTTAACTTCGGAAGTGTCTTTTATAGGGCATGAAGGCACTCAGGGCCGCGTGGTTTAGAATTAACGCATAAAAGGTAGGTATTTGATATAAGCTTTCTCTTTCTGTGTCGCAACGCTCGGCGAGTTGTTGGTGGGGAGATACTCTTGTAACTTGTTTCTTCTGACACTAAACTACGATGTTTTACTGAGGTTAAAGAATTCGCTTTGCACCGATTTTTGACAGAATTTGGAGAAACGACTATGAATTTGACAGATTTAACTTATAAGTATATCGTCGTGTAATGTAAATATTTATTTAATTTAAACAAAAATAATTTGTGTTTCGTTTTAAATATTACGGTTTAAGACTCTTTATTATTAAGGTCACTTTAATATATTTTCACACCAGAGGTCTTTTTTGCTCCTGATAGGCATATGCCAAAGACATATTCAGGGTGTCTGTTATTTAAAACGATTTTAAGTGCAATAACCTTCATTTATTATTGACTAATCGAACTGTTTACTGTCTACCACTGTAAACGTATAATAATATTCTGATGGTCATTTGTGTAGCCGTGGAGTACAAAAACTTTAAATACCGTAAATAAATCGTATATTTAGAAATCAACTCTGTTACTAGGTACTTGCCTTTTTAGCGACTATGAGATCTCTCAACCATCTCAAGGTTCGATTATTTACTGAACTTTCTGTATACCTACTAACTACAGAGAATATCTAAATGTTCTAAAGCAATAGGTAATGTATTATTTTTATTAGGTAATACATATACATACGAATACATAAATCTTACGTGTGTAAAGTGTACGTCCATTATTGAGCAACCATGAACAATGTTTATAACAGTTGACTTTGGACATATTGTTTCATTAACTATTCATTGGCTTCAGACAAGTGTTTTGTTTTCATAGAATGAACATTAGTCTGGCTAACTCTTGACCATATGCTTCAAATTTAAAGATACCTAATTGGAAATAACATTCAAAATCAATAATATCTAAGTAATTTACTGGATTCACAATACCTATTTTTTTAATGGTTCGCTAGTTTTTATGCCAGCAATTTGACCTAATATTCACACTTTTACACGACTGCCCGAAAAAAGGAGTGTAATGTTTTCAGGGTTCATGTATGTGAGTTTCTTTATTTCACCATAACTTCTGAATGCCTAAACCGTTTTAGACGTATGGAGTGTCGTTAGAATTCTTGCAACATTCCGAGTAATATATGTGTTATAGGATATAAAAAAGAAACAAATAATAAAATGTAATTAAAAAACTTGGTAGTCGTGATTTTTATTTTTTTATTCCTAAAGTTCTTCATATGCACTATAAATGGCAGATGACGTCATCTTTATCTGCCCTTACTATTAGGTAATACGATTATAATACTTTCTCCTCGCCTAGCTCGTTTGAGTTCGCCCTTGAACGAACACATTAATATATGACACAATCCACTATTTAGTCAATGATGTCATTTCAGAGAAGAGATTAGACATGACACGCAAACGAAACGTACTATATTACACGTATTCACCAAAGTGAATCTACGGAGTCTAAATCTTTAGCACCATCATACAACTCAGAATATTAATCTAGGCAAAGCACTAGATTATAGTATCACGATAAATCTTTGCAAATGTAGATAATATTTGCTTGTATAAAAAGAGAAACGGTAATTAGAAAAGTAAAGAAAATGTACTTATCTTATCGCTTATTTTACTACATAGATAAGAAACCGGCATTTAAATTGTATTGACTAATGCAATAATAGCTTAACAATGGCAATAAGACCTTGATGAATGCTCATTCTCCTGGGCCACCTACTTTTGTCACAAGTGTAAATTCGATGAGTTAATTTGTCTCCGCATCCAAATACTTTGCAGGTCGTTGACATACATTTATTGTATTTGCTAGATGTAGCGCTGGGACAATTTAAATTCGGTTTGTAAAATTTGAATAATTCATAGGACGGTACTGATCTGAACTGTGTTGATAAACTAATCGCTGTAATTATAACACACTAACAACATTAATTTATCAGTAATAACGATGGTGTTCACATTCTATTTTTAAAAGTAAATACTTAGGTAGTAGGTACCCTGTAAATAGTAGATACGGCTGGGTGCCTGACCAAATTTAGATGACACCTACGCGTACATGGCAGTAAATGTATATTACAGTCTTCAGATGAGAAAAAAACAGGCACTAGACATTCAGATTCAGTTTAAAAGATAGCCTATTATATTATTATTATGTTAGTGAATTGATGTATAAATATGATCAACATCTATTAGGTATTGCTCTAACGCAATTATAATAGATCCCGCGTCCCTCTACCTAAGGTAGTCAGGCGGACACCCTGGGATTGTAGCCGGCAAGAGTCCGGCAAACCCCTTCGTCCGCCTTTGACGGAGGAAGTTCATGAGGATTTCCTGAAACAAACAAAACAAATAACAACACTGTCCCCATACAACAATATTAAGTTTTTAAAGACAAAGCTTGAACAAAATTAATTGCTATCAATTAATTCCCTAATCATCACCGGAACACCAGTGGATGCAACTGGCAAGTTTCCGTTCATTGTGATGTTTTAAGGGGGAGGCCTGTGTTCAACAGTGGACATCGTCCAGCTAAAGATAAATTAATCATTAACTTTATCTTGTCTTCAAAAATAACATTTTTTTTATTCCGAAAACGATGATAAATAATACTAGAAGTGGATTTCAGGTTAACATTATTCCACTGTGCACTGTACAGAATCGGTGTCATAGGTATTACTATTTTCCGTAGTGACGTCATCTACTAAATGGTCTCAAGCATTTCTGCCATAAAGATCGTGTTACTAATCCGTACTTATGGAGTGCTTACATCATGGCAGCAACGTATATCATCAATACACATAAATATAATTGCAGTGTCTGTTTGTAACATCAAAATATTTTTTTTACTCAATGCATACCATAGTAAACACTATACACACATCAAACATGCAAAAAAAAAAAAAAGTGTCAGTCGTTTTGTTTATTCCGGGTAATCTCCGAAACGGCTGGACTGATTTGGCAGGACTTTCACTGGCAGATTCCGGGGTCTTTTATATCTACTTTTAATTTCGAAAATGTTAAGGGTTCCGCGGGAAAACGAGAAAAACGCGGAAAATTCTTAGGTTACAGCTACTCCTTGACGGCTCGACAGATTTTAATGGAAGTTTCACTGGCAGATAGCTCATGTTATAAGGTCTAATAAAGGCTACTTTTAATTGTGACATTATTTAGGGTTCCGCGGGAAAAAATAAAAACCGATAAAATTCTTAACAAAATCAGATTTAATTAAGTAAATCTGTTTACTGCTGCTACGTACAGGTTTTTTAATGATTTTCAAAATTAAATAATGTCACGCTTTTAATAATTAAGAAGAACAGTATTAATACGAGAAACTCACGACTCTTGTTCGGACAATCGCTAACAGCACGACCATCTGTTAATATAGAATAAACAATAAGGTTGCTGCGCCTGCGTCAGACTGGATTTTCTTCGGTAAACACTTGACATACACACAAGGCAGGTTAGTGTTTTATCCTTTATAGAAACTCTCAGCAATAGCCCGGTGCTCGGGAAAATGTTCTAGATTAAATGAAAAATATTTTATGAAAGGAGTGTTAGACTTCGATTCATATCTGTTGCAATGTTGAGGTAAGGCAACCACTCCTAACGTAAGTGTATTTCGTTTAGTTTTTTCTTCACTAAACCAGATGTAATAAATAATCTCCATTAACATACAACAACATACATGCATACATATCTACAGTAACACACAACTTTATAGTGAATGTAATAATTAAAATTATTGTTGTATTATTGTATTTATATATTAGAAAGTAAATTATGATGTGGGGCTCGTAGCTATCCGGCTACCCGGCAGATCGGTCGATCTGCGAGGTTAAGCCGTGCTCGCCGCGGTCAGTCTTGTGATGGGTGACCGTTTTCACATGTCGAGACCCCATCGTGCTTCGGAAGGCACGTAAAGCTGTTGGTCCTGCGCCTGATCTCTCTCTGGTCGTGTCGGTCTACCGTCCCATCGGATTATGAGAGTGAGGGAATAGGGGGTGCACCTGTGTCTGCGCGCATACTTGTGCACTATAATATCTCCTGCGCAGATGGCTAGTCTCAGCTGAGACAGGCCGCCGTGACCGAAATTCGGTCTGGAGGACATTATTATATTAGAAAGTTTAATATTATTATCTACCTTCTTATTATTTTCTTCTAGTTACCTATTAATATGTTTTTTGATAAGATAAAGGCAACTAGGTATATTACAAACACATTTTACATATTAGATATATATTATTATCATTTACGAGCTGTGTTCACAAATAAGAGACTGTGTGATGCCAATGATGACATAATATCTATATAATTTAGTTCTAAATGATATCTACCAAAAGAAATATCAATGGTAGACGTAGGTAGGTAGGTAATCTATTGCTTCTACAAAGATCTTAAAGATTTTGCCTGTTACATTTAGATTTTGCCGATAAAGCAGATTAATACAAAATGTGTAATACATTTCTCCTTAAAGCACATTATTATCCTAATCAGTTGGCTATTTCGTTTACCAACCAACCGTCGTCTTGTTAGTAACCATGCAATTTTTTTAACGAATTATAACTCTTTATCCCAGAATACGGAGAATTCCTTTAATTAGTTATTGCTTTAACATAAAGAAACTCCTAAAAGCGTGCCAACAACCGACAGGAGCAGGTAGTTTAAAAAAGACAAAGTTATTCAAACAATCTTGTAGCAAAAGATTTTTCTATTCAATAGGTAGTTTGAACTAATAACCAAGGCTCGGAAGCGGTTTAAAAAATACCGGTTTGTTTCGGTTCTCCTCCAAACTTTTCTTAGGAACATGAAAGTTATAAGAACTTTATTTTAACCTAAATTAACCGGTTTTTTCAAAGATCGATATGTCGGTAAACGCAAGTTGATTTTATATTAGGCATTAAGCCTGTTTGAGGAAGGGTACATTCTGCGAAAAGGACATTTTGCGAAAGGGACATTATGCGAAAGGGACATTTTGCGAAAGGGACATTTTGCTACCTGTAGACATTTAGAGAAGTGGTCATTTTGCGAATGAGCCCTTTTATTAAATTATAAACAGCCTCTCATAATGCTTTACAACTTGGACTTCGAGTGGTTTAAAACGCCTAAATTTAAAGTGATGTCATAGTTCATAGTGGATTTATCGCAACATTTAGAGTTCCTAATTTAGATATCATTATATACGTTACTTCAACAAAATGTAAATTAAACGGGTATTTTTAACCCATTTTAACTGTAAGTATTCTTCTATCTAATCTATCTAATAATTGAATTAAATTATTAGTAACAGCGGTAAGTTATGTGTATTTGAGCATTGCTTTATTTCTACATCATCATCATCATCATCAGTCGGAAGACGTCCACTACTGGACAAAGGCCTCCCCCTTAGAACGCCACAATGAACGACAACTTGCCGTTTGCATCCACCGGTTGCCCGCAACTCTGACGATATCGTCGGTCCACCTGGTGGGAGGCCTGCCAACGCTGCGTCTTCCGGTTCGTCGTCGCCACTCGAGAACCTTTCTTACCCAGCGGTTGTCAGTTCTTCGAGCGATATGGCCTGCTCATTGCCACTTCAACTTGCATATGCTTTGAGCTATGTCGATGACCCTAGTTCTTTGGCGAATTTAATTATTCCGGATCCTGTCGCGCAAAGTATAGCCTCCGAGCATAGCTCTCTCCATAGCTCGTTGCGTGACTCTGAGTCTCTCCAAAAGGCGAACCGTTAGCGACCACGTCTCAGAGCCATACGTCATCACTGGCAACACACATTGGTTAAAAACCTTTGTCTTCAGACACTGCGGAATTTTGGACGAGAAGATGTCGCGTAGTTTCCCGAACGCTGCCCATCCGAGTTGGATTCTTCGGGCGACCTCTTTGTCGAAGTTGGACCTGCCTAGCTGAACAGTTTGTCCAAGGTAGACTTAGTGGTCAACAACCTCGAGAATATCGTTCCCAACGATAACCGGTACGGGTGCGACATGGATATTTGACATGATCATTGTCTTGTCCATGTTCATTTTAAGACCCATCTGTTGGGAAACGAGACTGAGGTCGCTGAGCATAGTATTAAGCTCCTCCAGCGACTCCGCCATGATAACTATATCATCGGCAAAACGAAGGTGAGTGATGTATTCGCCATTGATGTTGATGCTGGACCCGTTCCAGTCCAAGAGCTTGAAAACGTCCTCCAACGCATTTGTGAACAGTTTCGGAGAAATCACGTCTCCCTGTCTCACACCACGCTGCAGTTGGATTGGTTTCGTGCTCTCGTCCTGTAACCGGATCGACATGGTGGCGTTACTATACAAACACTTCAATACCTCGATATACCTATAGTCAATATGACATCGCTGAAGGGACTGCAATACAACCCAGGTTTCGATTGAATCGAAGGCTTTTTCATAGTCCACGAACGCTAGACACAGTGGGCGATTATACTCCTCGGTCTTCTGTACAATCTGGCGGAGCGTGTGGATGTGGTCTATGGTACTAAAGCCATTTCGGAAGCCGGCTTGTTTGGGAGACTGGAAGTCATCAAGCCTGCGTTCGAGACGGTTCGTAATGAATCTCAAAAACAGCTTATACACATGGCTCAGGAGCGAGATGGGTCTATAATTCTTCAACAAGGTGTTCTCACCCTTTTTGAAGAAGAGCACCACCACACTCCTGTGCCATGCTTCTGGCGTAGTACCCTCGTGTATGACGGAATCGAATAGCTTCCGGAGGACTAAAAGTACCGGTTTTCCACCCGCTCTCAGCAGCTCCGTTGTAACTCCGTCATCACCCGGCGCCTTGTTGTTCTTAAGCTGTTTCAGAGCCACTCTAATCTCGTACAGGCTGATGTCTGGGATGTCCTCAGTGTAGTGTCGGGTCAGTTTAGCTCTTGAGTCCTGAGCTACGCTGTCAACGGGTTCCCGTGTCGAGGTGTACAGCTGTCCGTAAAACCTCTCGAGCTCACTCAATATTTCCGGTTTCGATGAGATGATACTGCCATCGTCGATCTTCAGCTTCGTCATTTGGCTTCCCAACAGACGAATTCCTCGCGAACACTTTGGAGCTCTGGTTCCGCTCAATTGCGTCCTTAATACGGGCAGTATTAAAGGAGCGCAAATCGTGACGCGTGGAGATAGAAATTCGCCTATTAAGTTGACCGTATTCCGACATGTCAGCTGAAGATTGCAGTCTCATCGCATTCCGGTCTTCCATTAACTTAATGGTTTTATTGGAGAGCTTCTGAGGCTTTCTGCGGCGTGGGGTTCTAAAGAACTGGGACCCCACTGCTTGGACGGCTTCCACCAACCCGTTGTTTATCTCGTCCGCTGTTTAGCATTCGGCTAGGCACTGGAAACGATTACGCAGCTCGAGTTGAAAGCTTTCGGGGTTCTGGATTTGGGCAGGACCAGGACGGAGCGTGGACTTCATCAGACGAGACCGTTCAAGCTTAACATGAATATTCAGTGTGCCTTTGACAATACGATGATCGCTACCGGTTTTCACCTTCCCGATCACAGAGACATCACTGAATATACACTTCTTGGTCGTCATGATGAAGGCGATCTCATGTTTGGTTGAACCATCAGGGCTAATCCACGTCCACTTCCTGGATGGTCGCTTCTGGAAGAAGGAGTTCATCAAATAAAGTTCTTCCTTCTCCATGAAGTCGACCAGCCGCTGGCCCCTCTGGTTCCGCTGCCCATATCCAAACGACCCTACTCTCAACTCCTCGCCATTCTGAGTGCCCACCTTAGCGTCGAAGTCCCCCATAACAACGGTGAAGTATGTTTTGGAGGTATGCATGGCTTCAGAGATCTCCTCATACATAGCCTCTACTTCATCGTCAGGGTGTGTCGAATTCGGGGCATATAACTGGATGACCTTCAACGAATACCGATCGGTGATTCTGAGTATCAGGTAAGCTACCCTGCTCGACACACTATCGACTTTTACCACGTTATTAATGAGGGACTTACGGACGAGAAACCCAACACCACCCTGGGACTTTCGGTCTCCTTCCTGGAAGAAGAGCATGTTGCCGGAGTCCAGGATTATCGTATCCTGTCCCTCTCGTCGGATTTCAGATAATCCCATGATGTCCCAACACAACCTGCTCAATTCTTCCTCCAGCTCGACAATCTTCTCATTGGTCCGAAGCGTGCGGACGTTTCGCGTTGCCAGGGCCAAAGTCCGGTGGGGGTGGTAGCGAAGAATCAACCGGTGATTCTTAGCACCCCCTGCTCGTCCGTTACCTGTCTGTTTGTCGTTTTTTTTTCCCCCTCGCCTCTTATGACACCCACGGGAGGAAAAGGGGTGGTCAATTCTAGGCCGGATACCACACGGCTGACATTTCTACATCAGCAAAGGTGAAACGTATTTTCTTATTATAATAATTGTAATAATCTGTCGAGTGAAAAGTATTAAGTTTTACTGTTCGTAGTAAACTAATTGTTTAAATAATGAATGTGAAGTCCAGTGAAGTCCATTATCGCTAAGATAATACATAAGCTTTTACTGAAAACATCGAGGTGATTTAATTTTATATGTATTGCCATAGAGTCGTAGGTAGATCTATATCCTGGGTTATGGGTCCAGTTATGTTATGGGTTCCAATTTAATAGGGGCGACACTATTGCTATCAACCGGGAAATAATCAGAATCAGTGATAATGTATTTATTACCCAATAGAAGAACTCAACAACACTTTGCGTGATCCGGCATGCATTCGAACCCAGGACCTCATGCCCAGCAATCGCGCTTAGCGAACACTAAGCAGTATAAAAATAGAATAATTTAAAAACCGCTTGTAGCGTCTTAATGTACCCGTTGCTCAATAATTAATTAAATAGTACAATTGTTAAGCTGATCAATAATCATAATCACTGTATATTTTATAAATATTTAGTATTAGTAAGGACTTTCATCATCATCATCAGCCGGAACACGTCCACTGCTGGTTAAAGGCCTCCCCCTTAGAACGCCACAATGAACGACAACTTGCTGTTTGCATCCACCGGTTGCCCGCAACTCTGACGATATCGTCGGTCCACCTGGTGGGAGGCCTGCCAACGCTGCGTCTTCCGGTTCGTGGTCGCCACTCGAGAACCTTTTTTCCCCAGCGGTTGTCAGTTCTTCGAGCGATATGGCCTGCCCATTGCCACTTCAACTTGCATATGCTTTGAGCTATGTCGATGACCCTAGTTCTTTGGCGAATTTAATTATTCCGGATCCTGTCGCGCAAAGTATAGCCTCCGAGCATAGCTCTCTCCATAGCTCGTTGCGTGACTCTGAGTCTCTCCAAAAGGCGAACCGTTAGCGACCACGTCTCAGAGCCATACGTCATCACTGGCAACACACATTGGTTAAAAACCTTTATCTTCAGACACTGCGGAATTTTGGACGAGAAGATGTCGCGTAGTTTCCCGAACGCTGCCCATCCGAGTTGGATTCTTCGGGCGACCTCTTTGTCGAAGTTGGACAAACTGTTCAGTAAGGCACCGAACAGTATGTCCAGTAAGGACTTTATAAGCCTGTAATGGACAAGACTAGACAACTTTTTCAACGTTTACCATATTTCTGAGGTAAAACCTAAGATCCGCTCTTCAATAGGTAACGTGCTTAGCTTCAGGCAAGTTACAATAAAAAAACGCTAACATAATAACAGTAATATGTAATGTAATGTGTAAAACAATTAACAATTAAACGAGTAACCCTACTTCTCTCCCTCTGCAAGCTCTATGGCGTCAGGTGGGACCTAAGATGAATTATATATGTAACTGTAAAATCACTACATAACTGCCGTAAATCCTAATATTTACCAACCTATATCTGTAAAAGTCCCAAATGTTCTGCGATCATCATAAATTTCGAATTTTTACCAGCATAAGTGTATGCTGGTTCTCTCTGAGTAAAAACTGTAAACTTGTAAAAACTGTGTCTGTCTTAGATAAAACCTTAGATACCGAGTGCGGCATTTAAGGCTTTACCTCAGAGACATGGTAAATGTTTTTAAAAAAAGACGTCAATAGTCGTTCATTACAGGTGTATAAAGCCGTGACTGATACTCACCCTCTTACTTATAAACGGTGCTAACATGTGTTTTATGATAACCTGCTAACCACTTGTAAACACTAGTTTTTTACATGCAAACGACAGTGACAGGTATAGTTTAATCAATTGTTCAACACTGACCATTTTTTTAAGTGAGGGGGTAAATGTTCATAAAAAATACAGTGTTTACAACTCAGCTTATGTACTATTAAATGAATTATTGAGCATCGGGGATATTAAAACGCTGGAAGTAGAGATGTACTGACTAGCTGCTGACTAGTCAGTAAAGCCGACATTCGGGCCAAATTTGTAGTCGAAGGTTAGTCGGCGAGTAGGCGGCCCAATACTTTATTTATATTTTTATGTTAAAAATAGAGTGATTTAAATGAAAAATGATCGCCCAATTCGTCAAAGAAAGTCCATACACATGAATGAACACGAGGTCCTAGGTTCGAATTCCTGGTCGGGCAAAGTGTTATTGGGCTTTTCCAGTAGGTATTGTCAGTATTGTCTGTGAGCACTACAGAGTCTGGATTAGTGCCGCGCGTGGCAATAGCCCTATTACATTGGGACGTCTGGATGTACTATAGGTACACCTCTGCCTACCCCTTCACAAGCGTGATGTTATATAAGGGTTGTTTATGTTTATGATTCATTTTCATTTTACTATAAACCTATTTAAGTTGGTGATACACTAGCAAAACCTAAAATTTACCAATATTTGGGCTAGTACAGTAAAATAATTATACATAGGTAGGCCTAAGCCGATCTTAATATATTATCTAGGTAATATATAGGTATATAGAAATTGCGACTCAACGTCAGTCAAACCGCTAACCGGTTTTATAAAAATAAAGTTAAAAGCCGTTTAATTAATTATTATGCTGTATGACAATTCTTTAGTTGACTTTTATACTAAAAGTTAAGGAAATAGTTTATTTCAACGTTTTACAAATAGAGTCGAACGAAAGAGCGCCAAGAATATAATAAACTCTCAAAATGTATGTAAAGGAAATATCTGATGCATATTTTACGACTTTTATGATTA
Organism: Abrostola tripartita; assembly: GCA_905340225.1. NCBI lineage: Eukaryota > Metazoa > Arthropoda > Insecta > Lepidoptera > Noctuidae > Abrostola > Abrostola tripartita. Next base: position 9,701,286 of record HG996490.1, on the reverse strand, counting down.
GACATAATAGATAGCGTTATATAGATGGCACAGTGCCTACAGCATAACCCTGTCGTGTCATTTATATAACAACAGGGCCACGCACGCCATGTTACCACCAACTTATATTTATTCGTCATATTTGACTTACAAAAATACATGTAAGTAAATACAGCTATTTCGAATTAAATGTTTGACCAGCTGTTGTCACTACAAATAAATTTATAACATTACGAGCATTCTAAATTCATCCAGCCCTCTTACCATGAACTCTTAAAGCAGGGCAGTTTACGTTGTGGAAGCGAGACGCTGCATAACACTGCACATAGCAGCATCTCGCTTCCACATCTTATCTGGTCCGCACTAATATCCGACTGAAGAAATTTCAGGCTTAGGTGCGTAGTTTTAGAGGTACCCGGACTGTTTACACGTAACCTCTTAAACCCTAACTTAACCCTAACAATCAAATTACAACATTATTTTATTATAGAGGTACGAATGCCATACTGCCGTATATGTATCTATCATAATACCTACCTACCTACCTGTAACGGCAGGTGCAGGTTGCACAACAAAAGCAGCAAACTACATTATTACTCTATATATCGCGCCGCGCAGGTACCTATTACGGCATTATAGGTAAAGGCTTACTCTCAAGTGTCTACGGAGACAAAGCATTACTTACCTACATACTGAAAATTCAATTAAGGTACCGACTTATATTATTTTATTCATACCAACAAACGTAGTCATGGTGACACATTTTTAAAATTAATAACACATATTTTATGTTTAACTAGCGGCCCGCTCCGGCTTCGCACGGGTATAAAATATATAGCCTATGTCATTCACTGAAAAAATGATTAAAATCGATCCAGTAGTTTTGATTTGTTCATTATTGCCCGTGGCCCGCACGCTACGTCCCGCAATTTTTAAATATGTAATATCTTCGAAAATATTCATTTAAATCATATGTTGTAAAGGGCCATATAGATCTATATTAAATCAACAATGTATGGTATTTAATTAGATAAGGATTAATGCTGTATTGGTTAAAATCGCTTCGAAAATTAGCCATTATTTGTCGTAAAAAGTAAATGACAAAAAATGATATTGTGGGATATCCATAAGACATAGACATATACCATAGCGGAGTTTTCTGTATATCTTTTCAATGTGTACAATACTTAGTACATTATTTTGATAAATCTCGTAGGGTTCAGCCTGCGTTTGCAATGTAAGCGGAAAAAATGTAATTATTTACGACATCACATTAGAAACCTCAAAAATAACAGTATTTCTCCACTATTTAATGGATGTTATTATACATATAAACCTTCCCCTTTAATCACTCTATCTATTGAAAAAAACCGCATCTTAATCCGTTGCGTAGTTTTAAAGATTTAAGCATACATAGGGATATAGGGACAGAGAAAGCGACTTTGTTTTATACTATGTAGTGATTATCCTGACTATTGTGTAACGAAGTCGGACTCATTTCAGCTATAATTGAGGCACAATTCAACGGTGTTACTGGTTTAATTGCCATATTAGAAAATGATTAGTGTTTCTTACTGATTTTCGGGGCACGAATATACATATATCTACCTGCTACAATTGGGATAAAACAACTATTCACTGTTGCTTTCAATAAAAAATTGTCTATTACGGAAACATGATGAGCATTTAATCGATTTCGAGTTTATTAATTGGGTTACAATTAAACAGAACTGGACAACCATTATGTTGGTTGTATTGCTATTAGCATATCGTACATTTCGATAACATTCCAGAATAACTTCCAATCCGGTAATAATTGTTGTATACGTTTACAAAATTTGTATACAATTGTCTACAGTGATACGGATGAAGTTAAAATATAAATAGCTGTTACGCTACGGCAAGGTGTGACGGTAGTCACACTTGAATGGAACAAACCTTGAAAAACATCACAGAAGCGTTAAGTAAACATAATTGTAAACATTTACGTGACCTTAAATATTATACATCTGTAGTCCGCTAAGAACACGGAATTGTATGAACGTATTACAATAAACTTACACTCTAAAGTCAGAGTAGTTTATAATTATTACATACAAACATAACCAGTCTAATATTGTATAGTCTAAACTTCTTCGGGGGTAAGAGTTATATCTTGGTAGTTTGATGTGTAGGTTTGTGATCATGTGGTGCCAATGCAACAGCATTTTACAAGGCTTCATTAAAATCTACTAAGATTTTTGATTTTCTTAATTAAAATATAACAGAAATTCATAATTTAGACGTAATAATTTATATTCATTGTCCGTAGTTTCTGTAGAGCATTATTCTAAAGTATCTTAGTTATTCAATTCTAGTTATCAAACTAGAACGTTATTGTTCTTGGTTCTTACCTACCAGACGACTTGGGAGGCGTCGCGCGGCGGTCTATAATCGCTTTAAATTATTTACTTTTGCTATTTACTAATGCTTTTGAAATCAGTATGGCGTGTGTCTGTAATAAATATTTCCATCGTCTTGTGGAAAAGGTCATACCTACACTATTCTAATTCCACGCGCTTTGAAACATTTAAGAAATATTCATCAATGGTTAGGTTAGCTACTATGTGAGAGGATTGCATTTGATATCAAAATTATGTCTACTTTTTTATAACAGTGATGGTTATCATAATGGAATATTATTTATTGTTCTGGATAGTGCGTGTAAAATTCTGCTATTAACTTTAACATATGATTAACTAGCGGTCCGCGCCGGCTTCGCACGGGTATAAAATATATATTATAAGTATTTCTCCACTACTATTTAATGGATGTTATTTTACATATAAACCTTCCTCTTCAATCACTCTATCTATTAAAAAAAACCGCATCGAAATCCGTTGCGTATTTTTAAAGATTTAAGCATACATAGGGATATAGGGACAGACAAAGCGACTTTGTTTTATACTATGTAGTGATTTAAAAAATGTAGGATATATAATTGCTAATAATTTTGTATCGCTTCTCGATCAGAATGCACGCAACTGAATCGCTCGAAGTACAGAGGAAAATGCAAAATGTTTGTGGTAGTGATGTAACTATAAGTAGTTGATGGTATGAATCATGTCCAACTAATAGTGTCGTAATGGTCTTGCTTACATTATAAAGTGGTTCAAGAAGTACTTTTGGGTTATTTGGATTGCTCTATCATTACTTTAGATTTATTTTTATCATCAGATAAATAATTATTTATAAATAACACAAATAACATTAACGTTTGTTTTGTCTACGCGTTGATTTTATAAATGCAACATTCTTGTATAATTTCTTCACTAAACTGTAACCATGGCAGTGTGATAAAGACTGACCAACTCATTGACTGTTCATGCGTCCTGTGCAAAAATTTGGAACAGCGCTCACATAGGTATAGTCGCTGTATACATGGTGGTGGCATCAGCCTGCTTTTTAAGTAAATTTCAAAATTTGAAACAATCTTCAAACGTGGTTCTTCAAAAATTAAAGTTAGTCAACTCGAATTAATTGAATTTTTTAAAATAGGTACCATAGATCTTAGAACAAAGGTTGCTTATTTTTAGGTGAGTAATCTGTTTTGAGTAACAAGATAACCTAAATAGCAACTCTGAGAGAGAACATTTCTAGATATCAAGAAAAATGAGGACAAAGGATTAAATATTATATTTAATATATAAAAATGTCTACCAAACTACCTACATAAATTCGCACGTATGAAAATTTTAAAATTCTTTTGTAGCAAAGCTTTTTATGTTTTCTGTTTACGGGAAAAAATTGAAATACATTAAATGTCCCTAACATCTTCATAAATCTCATAGTTTAAGAGTCAATAACAATAGCGCACGTTTATCGTGCATGGAGAAATACAACAGTAATTGTACGTAATTAAAATGCGTGACTTTATGAGCCATTCATAATAGCTACATGCTACATGCTGGACAACATATTTCACATCGTATTTTGCCATTGTAACGCCACGAGATCTTTAATAATTGTAAGTAATAATTTATCTCTTATCAACTTTACTTACTAGAACATAAACATAAAATCACGCCTATATTCCCCGAAGGGGTAGACAGATGTATATAGTACACCCACATCTCGCCAGTTATGTAATAGTTCCCAATGTAATAGGGGTCGAGCCTATTGCCAGCAACCGGGCACAAATCCAAGCTCCGTGTTGCTACTGTGAATTAACTGATTAAAATATCCAATAACACCTTGCCCGACCCTGGACTCGAACTCAGGACCTGATACTCATCAGTCGCGCTTAGCGACCACTAGACCAACGAGGCATAATAACCTAATGGAAAAGCCCAGTATCTACTATTCTAACCATAGATTTTGAACACCTAGTAGGTATCTGGTCTGCCCCCTTAGACAAGTGGCAAAACGCTTGATGAATAGAAAGATAAATGTATGGGGATGACGTCATAATATTTCGACTATTTTATCGATGACAATCATAATAATATGTCATCCCCATACACTTTTCATTCTATTCCATTTCTATTCGACAAGCGTTTTGCCACTCGTCTAGGGGGGCTGAGGGCTTAGACAAGTGGCAATAACGCTAGTAGAATAGATTGCCAAATGTATGGGATTGACATAAGCTTTCGCTAAGAAATTTATCTCGTATCGAACATTCAATTAGTAGCCAAGTGGTAATAAATTCTATGCCGATACCTTTTGGAAAACGAAAGTTAGCGAACTTTGCGATTAATAATCAGCCGCAAGCAGTGTTGTAAATGTTTGTTCCTTTGTATTTAAAGCTTTAAGTTTGCCATACTCAACTGTAAATGTAGAAAAAATATTTTCATCCAACAATTTGATGAAAACTAAACAATGGAATAAACTTTCCTCAGAGTCAATGGTCTTTTACACACAAAAAAGTTATAGGAGAAAAATCGAAGCTTGCTACATTTTTAATAAAGATGATTGTTCTTAAAAATAGCTAGTAAGAGGTGGTATGAAAACAAAAATGAATAATTAATGTAATAGAATATTTGATTTTGATTGAACTAATAATCGTGATTGAAATATATTCAATTATTAACATAAAATACTATTGTTTTATTCCGAATAAAAATCTACCTTTTTCTCCCGATTTGTAGTTGACAAATTTAACTTGATTTGATTTTTAATTTTACACTTTTGCAACACTGGCCGCAAGCGCTTGTGTGTGTGACTGTGTCCATAGAACAGATATACCGTAGCATTGATATCAAACTGACGTTTGTTAATGCTTACTGAGCGATCCAAAGACAATATCCATATTTTTTTCTATGGATCGAATTGACTGAGCGTTCGCCAACTGGTTTGACATTTGGTTACCAATTATCTATCTTTCGACTAAGCGTATAAGTACGTTTCACGAAATAGAAACGTTACCGAGCGTTTGACACTTGTCTAAGCCCTCTGAGATTCTAACTATATAATCATTATAATCTAATATCAACTATAAAACGTTGTCATGTTTATTGTTAAAAAATTAGGCGCTTATTCTTTTATTCTATGTATTAAATCGCAATCGGCACTACCGGGTCGATGCAACAATTTTTCCCAACTGTCCCGTTAACGGGGCGGCACGACCGGGGTGGATATGTTCTACCCAGCGTGTCGAGCCAAGTAAAAAAAAGGAACTGGTGATAGATAATTAATATCAAAAAAGCAATAACCGCGTAGGTGAATAGAGTGATTTTACAAAATAAAAAATTTATAAATTAATACTAATAATTTTCTGTGCAAAAAATAATGATATCCTATCAAAATCATAAATATGAAATAAGAGCTAGCAAGTTCTATATAAAATAAAACGTGTTGTCAACTTCACCGTCAAAAGAATTGATACCTATTTGGGTGCCAAGTTCTGTAGTACAAACAAGAAGTACACTAACTTGCAAATATAATATAGCCTGTACGTAAAAATTAGCTGAGTCAAATTCCTGGACTTCCTACACAGAACTTGGCACCCATATAGATGTCAATTCTTTTGTCGGGGAAGTCAACAACGACGTCATTTTACATTTATGTTTTTGATGGGATAGAACTTACTGCCATTGACAAATTCTCGAATTTGAAGTGACTTGAATCTCGAATTACATGTTATGTTAAGTTGATTTGAGCTTTAAATTAAAAGTAAGTACCTACTAAAAGATAAAATGAAGACAAATATAATAATAAACTCTTCTTGTACAGTAGATCCCAACAAAAACATTTACATGTAAAATTCTGCCAAGACGAGACTATCAAAAAGTTATCAGATCTCATGTAGAGCCAAGCTCCTGACTCTGCAAGCCCTAAATTCACAAACTCTACACCTTCGTCAAAACATGTGGCTTGACCGTTTTATAATTTATAAAACGGTCAAGAGAGAGAGAGAGAGTCAACAAGGAGTATCAATTTCTAGACCTCTAGCATCAAAAAAAGTCTAACACAAACTGCCATGCCCTAGTTTAAGTAAGGGGTTGGGGGGTAAAAGTTCCAAGCTTTACAATTTTTTGTTGTTTGTGTACTAATACTAGCTTACAACTTACGTACCAAATTTCAGCTCTCGAGGACTTCAGGATGTAGTACCTTAAGTACCTTAAGAATTTTGATGATCATCAGTGTGTCAGTGACGAATCGTGGTTTTTCAAATATCAATAAAATCTAAAATATACTATGCAAAGCTATGCAATTTAAACTGTTTAATAAATCCACTATAGACATCATATTCCAAGAATTTAGTTTATCTGGTATAATCCAAACCCAAGTTATACGGGTTCAAAAAAACGACGAAGCACTTCGAGAAAACGTAGGTAGTGCCCTTGCGCTTCGCTTGACTCGCCTTGGCGATAGATATTACCTTACTACACAAGGTGTGGTACCTTACTACAAGGAGTGTTTCGGATCCGTAGTTGTTTCAACATAAGGAGAATCTTGTTGAATGAAAATTAAATTTGCTGTTATGAAATATCATCATGATGAGAATTATCTCATTTTCTAACCTAGCATAATGTCATCTTTGGGTTTGTCGTCGATAGAATTGGTACAAGATCACACCTTAAAGTTAATGCGTTCATATGTTTGGGTATTTAGACAGAGGTGTTATAATATATTATTAAATTATGCCCGTGATTTCGTCCCCGTGAAGTCTCAATTAATAAACCAGTACATAGCAGCGTGCGAGCGTCCTACCCTCTACAACGATACTGCATTGTTGCTTACCTATTTAATTTAAAGTAACTGACTGGAGGCTATCAATATTCAAGTAGCTTTATGGGCAACCCTACTCAAGTCAAGTAGCGTTTGTTAGATGAAACAAATTAAGAACCGTGTGGTAGAGAAAATAATCGAAATGGGGTAGAGATAGTTATTGTATTCTTAATCCTTTTTTCGCCAGTTTTGAAAAAAAATATATATTAAATATCATAAACCTCGTATTCTTTTCAGAATGTCTCCAGCTCAACAAAATATGGAAATGTGCGGTGAAGAGATACAATCGGAACCAAATATTGCATATCAAAATGGTAATATGCCACATTACGAGAACAACAATACAGTGATACGAGACAGTGCTAGTGACAAAGTGACAAGTGATACAGACTTTGATATAAAAAAATACGAAGCCATGAAATTCAGCGCACAAATTAGATGGCCGGACCTCATGGTTCAAATTATTTTGCATTTAGTTTCTATCTACGGACTGTACTTGGTTTTAAGTAATCAAGTTAAGGTGATCACAATACTATTCGGTAAGTTTATTTTCTCAATTTGTCCAATAATAACAATTTAGTCTGTAGTATAATTTAATCCTATGTTCCGAAGTAAAGTTAAAGCCATAAGAGCTGTTGAAATGAGTTGAAAATGTTGTCCCGAAAATTTGAAGATTATAAGAGTTATTACCATACCTTATTATAATACCTTTGTGTCTGAAATTCAGGTTTTAGCCTCGTGTATAATTATGTCTTAAACATCACATAGCCGACTTGTTTCATGTACTTGCGACATATAATTAGCTTATAAATCAAGACGCCGCGCGCCGCTGGTTGTAACTAGGTGGGCGTAGGTACGCGAAGTATACCTACATAAGTAAATAAGTAAAACATTGAAAAAGTAAGTTCGGTAGAATACATAAATGGTTTTAAAACTATGAATAGAACCTAGATATAACCGATAATAGTCTATTCAGTTCAATAGTTCTTAAAAAGACTCGACGGCTTTTAGGTACGAGAAGTGCGAGTAAGAATTACAGAAAGGTTTCTCTGGATTCCGCAATTTTATCCGTTTGATTCCCGATCGAAAGTTACTTCATGGATACTAGAAGGAAGTATCAAAGCCGTCTCAGACCAAATCATAGGGTTCATGATAAATATGGTTATACACATATGTATATTTGTATAACCATATTTATCATCTGTGCCTTCCAAAACTATAAAAGTTAAACGTATCAACAATTATATTTTTATTTATTTTCATAACTAGCTGCACCCTGTAGTGATTCCCACTACATTTTTTTGGGATAATAAGTAGCCTATGTTTCTCCAGGGTATCAGCTCTTTAAGCGTGATGTGATAACAAATATACAAACAAACTTTTGCCTTTACAATATTAGGGTGATGATCATGGCAATCATTACAATTCCCTAAAATTAATATTTCATACAAAAAAAAAGATCCCGACGAATTGAGAACCTCCTCCTTTTTTTGAAGTCGGTTAAAAAGAAGACTCTCCATGGGCAATAATGAGAACCACCGACTTGTGTTTTGATTGTTGTGTTGTTTCAGCTTTAGGCACGATATACACGTCCGGGTTCGGCATCACCGCGGGCGTGCACAGGTTGTGGTCACACCGGGCGTACCGCGCGAAATTTCCTTTGCGGGTACTGCTGGCGTTGCTCTTTACTGTTACAGGACAGGTCAGTTTTTTACTTATTATAATGTTTTCTCTTGTACTCTCGACTACATAAACGCACATTTGACGACACTACAAAAGGCCTCGAGCTATCTCTATAATAGGTCTTGGCCTATTATATCTTATTAGTATTTAATACACACTTATTAAATAGAACTGGTTACCTCTATATCATATAAAAATATACAGTTGTTTGTATGTCTCTATTTAAAAAAATGTACAGCTCAAAGAAATGAGCTCAAAGCCCAAGAATAAAAATTCATCCATTTTATTTTCTTGTAAAAATAACAACACCTGGCTTGGAATAAGATACATTTTAGGGTTTTTATTTCACGGCGTAATATCGAACTCTAGTCGTGGCTGGTTATTTCTACGAAACTTATAGAAAGACCTAACAAAATGGTCTCTAGACTGGATGATGAGAAAATATCAACGACCATAATAGAATCCCGGAGCCAAAGCCCTTTTATAGACTACGAGACGTGTAGTACAGATATATCAGTACAGTATCAGCTGCGATTAAAAACGTTAAAAGTAATTCGAATGTGGTTTTTATTAAATCAATGTTGCTTATTCTATTGGAATCGATTAGCGTCAACCATGGCGTGTTTACAAGAGCGTGATATGGCACGCCATCAGCTAGACACAGGGGCCCTCCCCTGCCCGTCCGCTCTCCTTGTCGAACTATCCATAAATTAATTCCCTTCAGGCCTTCAATGGTTAGTGGCTTTTTAATGACAAAGGTCATGGTAACTAGAAATGACATTCTCGCAAAATGTTTTAGTCGGAGGAAAATGTGATTTGAATATTTCACCTTGATAACTTTTATGTACAATCTATTGACTTTGAAATCGACCATTCGAACCTTAGATGTCAGGCATCTTAGATTCAAATCAAATTGTCAATTTATAAATCGGTACCAGTATGTAGGGTTGAAAATATTTCAGGTACACTTTTATGGTGTTGTTTCCTTATGAAGTAAATGGCGTGTATTTTGAACATCGGCTTTTGATGTGTCGACAATTATAGTTTGCTACCTAACCAATAATACCTATGTATAAGATATTATCTTATATCCGAGAAGGCAAATATAATTACCTACATGTACATGTATTTGCTGTGTTGTCCTTGTCTTCGCTACAACTAAAGTTATTATTAACATGATTCTCCAAGTCCCGCCCGGCTCCGGTTTCTCAAATTTAAAGTGATTCCAGGGTTTAATTTGAAAGTTTAAGTCAACATTCCAAAAAATCTGCGGATTTTTTTTAAATAATTCAGAATTATGATGATATTATCTGATTAGAAGTACTTATACGCCTGTTGTCTAGACATACAAAGACCCGTGTATCTTTTTAATACCAAGCACAACTGATTAATTAGTAGAAAGACTGAAGATTTAGCGAGCAAGCATGCATGGTCTGTAAAATAAAACCAAAGGATTTGCTGTCTGCTGGATTAAAACTTAAATTCAAAGTAAATATAATTTTACTTTGGAACACACGTAAAATTATATTCTTTTTAAACAGTTACGAATGATTTCTTTCTGTAAAAAGAATTGAATTTGAAATCATCATCAATCGTGAATAATTAAACCTTACACCGCCAGCTCAAAACATAGCCGATTGCAATAATTGTACCACCTACTTTCCAGACCAAATAAGTGGTTCTCAATGATGTTATTATTTTCGACTTAGCATAGGTACTCCGTAGTGTAGTTTTATACTTATCTTGCAAGTCTATTGTTTAATCCAGTAAGGTAGGTAAGTAGGTACATTCAGTATATTCCTTTATTAACTGATATAATACATTTTTAAATATATAATGATATACAGAATAAAATATTCTTATAATACAGAAAAAAGTAAAAAAATAGGGCACAGCCTATTCTGCCTGTCATCGCCGTCATATATCAAATAACGTCGGCCCAGCGCGGGCAGCGGCGTGGGTTGCACCAACAGCACTCAAACTACATGTTCGACCCGTTTTCATCTGTAATTAGTAATTGCTAGAGATGGGCCGACTAAGAGTTTGGACGACTGGCCGGCTGATTAGCCAAGCGCTATTATCTTCTGATATCCTAGTACCTAAAGTCCAAAATACGTGGGCATAGTGAGTAATTTTTTTATATTCAGATGGGATTTCGAATGGGAATTCAATATTTTTGAAGGTATGTTTATTCGCAAGCGAACTTATAAGAAGTTTTATTTTTTTTTATTAGCGAGTATTGCTGTCTCTCTCTTTTTGTTTTGTCGCCTGTCTATCATATGTAACTTGCATAATTTCTCCACTTTTTAAGTGGTAATCACAATTTCAGGTTTATCAATCCTATATGAGTTCGTTTTTTAACTGTTTGGCACAAGGCTGACCGTCCCCGACCGCCCGTTGCGCCCGCGATTAAACCCCTACATCGCTATCTATACTTTTCTAACTAATTTCTAACAATTGGGACCACATATCTAACTGGCTAAATGCGAGGGTAGGTATTATACAGTTGCCCCTGTCAACACCTTTGGGGAATACAGACGAGATATGTTTTTTGGGTTCCGTACCTCAAAAGGAAAAAAACGGAACTCTTATAGGTTTTATTTGTTGTCCATCTGTCTGTCAAGACACTTTATCTCGGGAACGCGTGGAGGTATCGAGTTGAATTTAAAACCATATTCTTTTCGATTAATGACGAAGAATGAAAAAAGAACTACCTTTTCCCTCTTTATATGTATACCTAATAAATTTGGTGTATGTAGTAGGTACCTAACAGTTTGCACAGGTATGCGTGCCTACTTAGTCCTTTTTTAAATTTTGTAATTAAACACAATCCTAGTCTACTAAGGTGTCTTGTACCTAGTAGTATTAACTATACATATTACATTTTAATAGGAAATGAAAAAAAACATAGGTCGCATTCAGTTCACTTAAAAAGCAGACAATATGTATTATGTACTGATCAATTTGTACGGAACCCTCGGTGGGCGAGTCCGACTCCCACTTGTCCGGTCCGACAACCTAAATGTATATCTTTCTGGTAAGCACCCACTTTTAGTAACTTCGGCGAGACATAATTAATACAATAGTTAATACAATCGATGTCTAACAGTGGGTCGCCACAAAATAGCTATATAACATTTATTTACACTCTCACTTACAATCGTCATTACAGGTTTTCAACCTAATGTGACAAAGAAGTTGTTACTTATTATTATTTTATAAACAAGTCTATAATAAACAAACAATTTCCAAATAAGTACTAAAATACGCTGTATAAAATAACTTTCAATTATATAAAACGTTTTTATTATTTAATAATAATAATTGAATTTTTTAGAAAAATCCCTTTGAAATGATACCTCACACAATATATTTCATTTTGGAAAGTGGTAGGAGGGGTGTAGATGCACCCCCTGCCCCTCTTTCTCGTAAGTGGTCCATCAGCGACAACACGTATTAACTAGCAATCCTAGCCCAGTAAACCCCATCCCAATAAACTGTGCTTTATTCTAATAATCTGTATCTTTACTGCTTCGAAGCAGTAAAGGTCTTTCCACCGCCACACTCGCAGCTGATTGTTGTTTTCGGTCTTTTAATTATTGAAACAATCACCTTGTGAAATTTTATCCGGCGAACTATACATTTATTTCACGTGTTTTTTTTACAACTTCATGAAAGCGGCTGACGCATAATCCCCTCCCATCATGTAGCTGACGATTTTTTTTAAGCTCAGTATGATGCAAACTACTTATGAAAAAAGTTTCAGCCGGCATACTATGACTTAATTATTTTTTTTACCACTTCCGTAACCTTTCAATCCTAAACCCACCGCGGGTGCGCCAGCTGACTCTTGGTTCACTTATCAGTCATTCGAGATCTATTGAAAAACATGGAATTGGATCGGCGTAAAAACACTACCTAAAATGCAACGGTACCTCTCGGGCATTACGCATGATCAATAAATAAGTTTACTAATATAACACTTCAGAAAAAGCTTGCATTGTTTCACTTGCAATAAATCAAAGCATAATATAACGCCTGTATTCCCCAAGGGGTAGGCAGAGGTGTACCTACTAGTATCTACACTCACATTTCGACAGATATGTTATGTCCCAATGTAATAGGGGGCGATCCTATTGCCACCACCGGGCTCAAATTCTGACTTCGTGCTGCTACTCAGAATTACCTAATGGAAAAACTCAAAAATCCTTTGTCCGACCCGTCATTCGAATCCAGGACCTCATGCTAAGTAGTTGCGCTTAGCAACCACTAGACCAACGAGGCAACGTGCAATTCAGTGTTTTAGGTTTACCAAAATAGTAGTCAGACTTAATATATATAATTCAGAAAAATTACAACTAACTGTGTACCTACCTGACATGCTCTTAAATCCAATTTAAACCCACTTTACCAAAAGGTTTAACTAAAGGGGTGGCTCCGGCTCTCTCGTGGTACTTGCTGGCTTGATAATTTGGCTTACGCGCCGGGAGAAGCCAGCTGTATAGTCGTCCCTAACTAATACTCCACCTTCCAGCGCGACATATACACTTGGGCTCTCGACCACCGAGTGCACCACAAGTACACGGAGACAGTGGCGGACCCCCACGACATCAGGCGAGGGTTCTGGTTCGCGCACGTAGGCTGGCTGGTCCTCACGCCGCACCCGGCGGTGGTAGACCGCCGCGTCGCCCTCCGCTCCTCCTGTGCGGACCTCCTAGCTGACCCCGTCGTGAGGCTACAGAAGACGTAAGTAACTCAAACAAGCTTATCTGAAAATTAAAGTCAATATTTATTTTGATATGAACATGACATATAAAATAATTCCTATTTTGTAAACATTTTATGAATTTTCATACAAATCAATCAGACAGAGGTAAAGAATTGCATGCAAATCATATTATTAGGACTTGTATTGACAAGTCATATTAATATCATGAAATGTTCACAGATTGCTGTGAACATTTCATGATCTTTTGTATGATCCAAATTATGCACTAGCTCATAGCCGCTTCTTCCTCCCCGTGGATTTTGATTAATAAACCTGTACGTAGCAGTAGTAAGCACATTTACCTATTTGTATCTGATTTTATTTTAAGGGTTATAAATTTTTTCCTGCGGAAACCTAAATATTTTCAAAATTTTATACCTATCTGCTAGCTAGCTGCTAGATAACTATCTGCCAGTGAAAGTACCCCGCCGCGACATTGTCTTCATCATCATCATCATCATCATCATCATCAGCCGGAAGACGTCCACTGCTGGACAAAGGCCTCCCCCTTAGAACGCCATAATGAACGACAACTTGCCGTTTGCATCCACCGGTTGCCCGCAACTCTGACGATATCGTCGGTCCACCTGGTGGGAGGCCTGCCAACGCTGCGTCTTCAGGTTCGTGGTCGCCACTCGAGAACCTTTCTTCCCCAGCGGTTGTCAGTTCTTTGAGCGATATGGCCTGCCCATTGCCACTTCAACTTGCATATGCTTTGAGCTATGTCGGTGACCCTAGTTCTTTGGCGAATTTCCGTATTCCGGATCCTGTCGCGCAAAGAAACTCCGAGCATAGCTCTCTCCATAGCTCGTTGACTCTGAGCCTCTCTAGGCCAACCGTTAGCGACCACGTCTCAGAGCCATACGTCATCACTGGCAACACACACTGGTTAAAAACCGTTCGTCTTCAGACACTGCGGAATTTTGGACGAGAAGATGTCACGTAGTTTCCCGAACGCTGCCCATCCAAGTTGGATTCTTCGGGCGACCTCTTTGTCGAAGTTGGACCTGCCTAACTGAACAGTTTGTCCAAGGTAGACATAGTGGTCAACAACCTCGAGAGTATCGTTCCCAACGATAACCGGTACGGGTGCGACATGGACATTTGACATGATCTTCGTCTTGTCCATGTTCATTTTAAGACCCACCTGTTGGGAAACGAGACTGAGGTCGCTGAGCATAGTATTGAGCTCCTCCAGCGATTCCGCCATGATAACTATGTCATCGGCAAAACGAAGGTGAGTGATGTATTCGCCATTGATGTTGATGCCGGACCCGTTCCAGTCCAAGAGCTTGAAAACGTCCTCCAACGCATTTGTGAACAGTTTCGGAGAAATCACGTCTCCCTGTCTCACACCACGCTGCAGTTGGAGTGGTTTCGTGCTCTCGTCCTGTAACCGGATCGACATGGTGGCGTTACTATACAAACACTTCGATATACCTATAGTCAATATGACATCGCTGAAGGGACTGCAACACAGCCCAGGTTTCGATTGAATCGAAGGCTTTTTCATAGTCCACAAACGCTAGACACAGTGGCCGATTATACTCCTCGGTCTTCTGTATAATCTGGCGGAGCGTGTGGATGTGGTCTATGGTGCTAAAGCCTTTTCGGAAGCCGGCTTGTTCGGGAGGCTGGAAGTCATCAAGCCTGCGTTCGAGACGGTTCGTAATGACTCTCGAAAACAGCTTATACACATGGCTCAGGAGCGAGATGGGTCTATAATTCTTCAACAAGGTGTTGTCACCTTTTTTGAAGAAGAGCACCACCAGACTCCTGTGCCATGCTTTTGGCATTGTCTTAAATAGGTGATACTCGGATCGGATTTGATGGCTCAATGATAGGTGTTATTTTTGACTTTTTAAATGACCGCATTTCGTTTTTGCGTTGGGGTTTTTTTTAATTTTCCTCGTATAGGTCCTGCGCGTGTCCATCATTTTTCAAGTTTCCTTTATCAATTTAGATTTAAGCTTAGCATGGGCAACATGCAAAAATGAAACAAAATGTCACATATGCATTTAGTTAAAAGCTATATTTAATGTTACAAACAGACACAGCAACATCATTTATGTGTATTGATGATTGTCGTAATGTCATTCTCCCAATGTGTCCATTTTAAGTTTACAGTAAAAGGTTAGGTATCTCTTTTCATGCAATCACGTTTATCTGAAAAGCACAAAGGCCTCGACTACAAATTTAATATGTCATGACCTTATTAATATATATGCGAATATTAAATTATGTTTAAAATGGAGTTCTGTAACATTGTTTAATGACTCTGTTTCTTACACTAGTCTAGTAATTTTGCCGACAAAATATTATGTTGTGACCGTGTAAAGATTAATTTGATGCGCCAATATGGAAGGTTCGGTACACATCATAAACTAATGGCTTTATGTTGCCTTAAAATAATACAACTGTTCTAGGAACTATTAATACTTGCCCGTAGATAATTCAAGGTTAACTAGTTGTGAGATTCTTTACGAACCTATTTATAATTTGAACAATAACTTTCGAAGCTTGAAGGTATACTCTAACTCTAAGTAAAATTTTAACAATCACTCAATCTAACTACATAAATACAATCTTTTTACGTAGACCTCCCAAAAAGCCTAATCATAACTTTCTAAGTTTATTACGATAAAATGAAACTTATGCATATTATATTGTTTTTAATGAATTCGCAGAAACCTACTGTACAAATTCTAATTGACTTTCACGCATGAAGTGTTTCTTCATGCATGAAAGTCAAATAGAATTTGTTTTCATATTTGTTAAAAACTTAGGTAATCAAAACGTTTTATGGTCAAGGCTTGTAAAGAGTTTCTAATGTTTTAAAAGTATAGTATGAACTACACTACGATTATAACGTTAATGTGTACAATATATGAGTACAAATACGAACGTATGCCTGTTCATATTCGTATTCGGTTTAAGACCTGTAATATATGGATGATTAATAAATTATATTATAGAAAATTCTAAGCAACGTTTATAATAACAATAATTATCTACTAAAATCACATTTTTTTGTAATTTTACTGTCTTAGGAATTAATACATTCTAGAATTAGCGAGTTTACCTAAGCTAGTACCGACACCTTATTAGGTTTTCTAACTTAGCTAATGCTAAACAAACTTCAGTCAGTAGCAGGCTACTTATTAACCTGCTCGTAATTCTCATTTGATTACCTAAAGATACTTGAACTTTACACGAATTACTGTAACGTGACGAACTGTGATTGTATCCAGCAACGCGGCTTAACGTGGCGTGCCGCATGTGCCAGGGCAAAATGAGTTACCTGCGTAACATCACAACCTACGGGTAAAGGATAGCCGACCTTCGAATAGTTTTGTTTGTTGTGTTTCTTCTACTTCTTATAAATTATACCAACTGTTCTACAGACTATTGAGTACCGAAATGGTTTTATTAAATCAAGTTCGTCGAGGGCCGATTAAAGTTATTTGCTTACTGTGATTAACTACGAATTTTGTAGCCCATAATGTATGTAGCGGAAATTCACGAGTTGTGGGTGCAGTTTGCAGACATGCACAGGCAGCCCAATTAGTGGCAGCTTTCAGACTTTATTGAGAAGGACTACCATAGGACTCAGAGTGTGACATAATATTGTGGATGTGAAAATAATGCATACCTCTGCTTACTCCTTTTAGAAAAACAAAGATTTGCTAATGGATACGTCAAACTATTTATAAAACATGAACTGCCAAGCTTAAGTTCAAACCTACCTTGTGGATAAACCTCATATGAAATAATAAAAACATTAATTAAAAAAATTATAACCTCCTTCAAAAAACTCAAACGTGAAAAATAATATTTAATCACATCACTTTACATAAGCGAAGTAGAAGTCGGCGCCAAATCCCAACATCCATTAAGAGATTCAGAAAAATAGTGCTTATGAGAACGCTGCCATAAGTGCGTGGTTCATAGTTTCAAAGCTAAAACTATAAACTAAGCGAACGCATAGGATTTGGCGCCGACTTCCACTTCGCTTATAAAGTGATGTGATAAAATATTATTTTTCACTTTTGAGTTTTTTGAAGGAGGTTATAATTTTTTTATTAATTTTTTTTATTTCACGAGTTTTAGTGGTGTATGGAATTCATCCGCCCCAGACTTTTGTGAGACTAGTATTTCAAATCCTTTCACACACAAAACATAAAGCCCTTTTAAACGATACCTCACACGATATATTTAATCCAGGAAAGTGATAGGAGGGAGGTCAACGCACCCCCACTCCCTCGTGGGAGTAGTAGTCGATAACTAACCACTAAAAATAACAAGGAAGACCTTGCAGTGGTGTAGTTATCGACTACTACTTAAGCAATATCATTATCATATCATCAAGATACGGGCTTTTTGCTGTGACCCTATGAGGAGTTCCGTTCCATATCTTCGAAGTTCCTCATCAGGTAATGACAAAATTTTTAGGGGACCAATTGGAAAGTAAACCCAACGAAATGACAAAAAAAAATCAAATCGGTTCATAAATGACTGAGTTATGAGGGCAAATACATAAAAAAAAAAGATCCCGACGAATTGAGAACCTCCTCCTTTTTTTTTAAGTCGGTTAAACATTAATTCTTAAACACATACTAAAGAAAAAATTGACCATCATAAGACAAACGCGATGTTCAAATAATCTTGCCGGTAATGATTTTCATGTATTGGAAAAAAAGTTGTTATTAGTAGCACATTCAGCTTTTATTATTAAATAATCTTTGCAATAAATACCTACAAACGTTTTAATTGCTATTGAAAGTTATAGAGGGGCAATCTGCAAATATAATTGAGTTGGATTGTTAGCTAAAGAACTTGTGCCATAATAGCACGGTTCAAAACTGAAAATGTGGATTTCGGCATAGTTTTGTCAGTATAAAAGTATATCTACAGGTTCGGAAAAATATCAAAATACGGGCCTAGGCGATTGACCTGTGACTGCTAACAAGTATATTTAAAACATTATTTATAAAAGTCACAGACAGAAATTTCACCAGATATCAATAGGAATTCTGACGGAGCTTAGCTCAGTATCTAATTTTGTATATAAATTAAAATCGAGTAAAGAAGAAATCGAAGACAGACAAAGTGGAAAATAATTTTAAATATGTGAAGTTATCTACATTTATACCTTTTATTAACTAGTGTCCGAGTAAATAATTTGCCTAATTTCTCATAAGAAGATTATAAAGTAAAACGGACCTAAAATCTATACAGCAGACAATGAATTCAACAATGACATTGAATGTAATATTTTTTGTTCTAGTTTCTTCATCCCGATGTTCGCGTTACTAAACATAGCGCTACCTGTCTGGGTGCCGTGGTACTACTGGGAGGAGACGCTGGTGAATAGCTTCGTCATCAGCTTCGTGATGAGGTTCACCATCACGCTCAACATCGCCTTCTGTGTCAATAGCTTCGCTCATTTGTGGGGCAACAAGCCTTATGACAGGTTCGTTGCTATTTGTATATCTAGAATGTTGTCATTGTATTTCAAACTAGTATTAGTATGTCCTACAAAATTACGTAGCATCATTAAAGCAAGTTATAATCGTACAGACAGCTGTATATAGATCATCTTGATGGCTCATAAAGTTTAGTGGTAAGCTGGTAAAGGAATCGGTTAGCGAAATTGTTTCAAAGAATCGTCGTTACATAACAATAAGAATAAATAATGCCTGTGTCGGATATATCTCGAAGTATTTTATTACGGTTTCCATACACAATATAGGAAGTATATTACCTTTCTACGATATATCGTAAATTTGTTTAATATGTAAATTTTTCTATAATTGTCCTCGCACAAGACAATATTCTGATTGCACCACTCATCGTTATGTATAAGCATTTATTGTGATCATTTATATCAAGAATTTTCTACAAGAGGTTTGAATAAACGGCTTATCCAGATCGTAAAAGGAATCAAGACACGGTCCATTCGGAATTAATAAATTAGGTATATTTTAGAAACTTTTACAGTTAATTTACATCGTGGGGCTCAAGTAAAATCGGATCTTTTTAGATCGAATCTTTTTGGTGAATAATCTATTGTTGTACGTTGTTCTATTATAATTATAAGGCACGTCGACAATATTAATTTAAACTTTAGCACGTATTGTTATCATGGATATAATAAATCTAACTTGGATTCCCGAGTCTCGACCAAATAAAATCTAGTTCTCTGCTGTAAAATTGCTTTCGTCGTGGGTATGTCGATTTTATTTTTAACCTGATTCCACGCGCTACATATCACACACATTGTCAGCTTCCAAATTATACCACGTCTTTTTTCGGATCCAAAGTTGCCTTAGGATTTACCTACACTACACTACTACTTTACACTAGTTGCCTCATGCAAAATACTATTCCAAGTAATCTGAAGAAACAGAAAGAGACAAGAAGCTTTTGGTTAATAATTTTAAGTCTGAACTGATTGCTCAGGTTCGTGAAGTCTGTAGAGAACGGCTTGGTGAGCCTGGCGGCGCTGGGCGAGGGCTGGCACAACTACCACCACGTGTTCCCCTGGGACTACCGGACCTCGGAGCTAGGGAGGATGAACGTGTCCACCAACTTCATAGACCTATTTGCAAAAATCGGATGGGCTTATGACTGTAAGTTTATATGTATATCAATATTAATTGTAATTAAAAATGTGTCATATTCATTGTCATATCATTTCCCAATCTAGTGCTGGCGCTTCTGTAAATGGTTAGCTCGGTAAAACACACAGATTAATATTCTGGATATTGCCGGTATTTTGGATAGATAGATCCCATCCACCCCGGTCGTGCCGACCCCGTCTCGTAACGGGGTGGATGCGACAGATCAAGTATCATCTACCCCCGTGTGTTTTTAACGGGGAGAATAGGGTATTATTATGTCCACATAAAATATGAACTAAAAATAAAAAAGATTTTTTTATGCATTAATCAGTTTTTATTATTGGTAAAAATATGAGTTTCAAAAACTAAAACCCTACTACGACAAAACTGCGATCTTAAAAGTATGAAACAAGAAAATATATTGATGTGTTTATTTTTACGAGGGTTTAGAGTAAAACCGTAGTCAGATGCCGTGAAATTGTGAAACAATTACCATGATGGCTGAAAGTAATTGCTGTCAAAGTTAGTCTGCTTTTAGGTTTATAGGGTCCATCGGCATCTGACTACCGTTTTACTCTAAACCCTCGTAAAAATAAGCACACATCAATAGGTATATTTTCTTGTTTCATACTTTTAAGATCGCAGTTTTGTCGTAGTAGAGTTTTAGTTTTTGAAAATTATATTTTATTTCAACATTTTTAGTGAATTTTAATAATCGAATTTTTTATGGATAATAGTAATTTAGATTATATAAATTAAAATTCTTAATCTATCTGTTTTGATTAATTAATTTAATCATAAAAATTTTGATAAAACGATTTTGATAAAACATATCTAAGAACCATCGCTGGAAAATTTACTTTCAAATAAAAAAAAACCGCATCCAAATAGCGGTCAAACTTATAACACCCCTCTTTTTCCGTCGGGGGTTAAAAATAACAAAACTATTTCTATTCACATTATGTTTGTATGATTGAAGTTAACTCTAAATCAGTCTTTCCGTATTAGGCCTATTTTTGCAGAGGGATATAAAATGTATTGATTTTATTATTTGTTTCAGTAAAAGCCGCCACGGACACGATGATTACGAATAGAGCCAAACGATGCGGCGACGGCACTTTGGGAGAGACACAAGAACCCGAGCCGACCTCCGAACATTGTCACGCCGAGTGAAGACAATCCTTTCAAATATTATATAAGATATTAACGAAGATTGTGTGTTGTAATGTTGTGTACATGTGTTTTGAAAAATGTCCACTTGTTGATTTATATTTGTTATTTTATTACTTAGGCTACCGACAACTGTTCTGTTATGAATCGTTACCTAACTTTATCTATGATCTAGAGAAAGGGTTTTCAGTAGATGGCATTAAAAAGAAGCTTCACGAACGACACTGTCGATAGAACTCAACGAAATTGCAAAACGCATTGGCCACGTAGGCTATGTGTAAGAAATCTTTACATTGAATTTTTGTTACGTGTCTTTTAAATCATATAAATAACGTATAAAATGTATTTTCTTTTAAATTATCTGTAAAATCTACAGCTTACTTATATTCATTAAAGTACTTAGAATGTTTGAAGTTTCACAGAAGATTTAGTTACAGTGATTTATGAAAGTTCTATTAAACTTCTGTCTCTAGGATCTCGATTGTTAAAAAAATAAAATAAAGAGTCAATTTTATCGATTTCAGAAAAAGTTAGGTAATATAAAAATATTAATTGTGATATATTATTCCGATAATGATAATGACACATCGGTGAATGATAAAAATCATATATATTCCTAAAATGCCATATGTTCAAAATACGAATAGTTTTGATATAAATTATTCAAATATATACAGGTAATCTTACATTTTTTTAAAAGACCAACAAGGCCATCTCATTAATTATTATATTCCAACCTAGTTGGGTATACCGACTTGTGCTACTAAGTCTATAACTGTTTGAGAAAATATTATTGCGTTGTATGTAACTTAATGTACACGTACTTATAATAAGTATAAGGGTTTGTAGAAAGTAAGAATCTTTGAATAAAAACAACTTTTAATAGTCAAACAGTTTGTCTGTCCGTCGATCAAAGAAATGTTATTGCATAATGTCAGCACAAACTACCAAAGCTTTAAAGCCTAAGAGGATTTTAAGTACAAATAATAATAATATTTCTTGTAATAGATACCTGTTGGACTTGATAAATAATAGATACTTTAAGATTGTTTTATTTGTGGCATTGAATAAAACAGCAGAACGCAAACAAGTAACAAGAAGAATCACGAACAAAACAATATTTCGCAGAGCAACCTTTTTAAAATTGCGTGTTGTTTTATATTAATTAATACCTACCTACTTACATTTAAAATTTAATACGAAGTTATTGAAATATTTCACATGTATTTTTGCTTATGACCGATTTTCCTAATTAGCTATGTTTGTGATTGCATTTTTAACCATCTAGACAGCTAATACGAATGAGATTTTTGATAACTTAAGTTACAAAACCTGCATAAATGGCAGTCATAGCTTTAAGAGCCATTTCACAAAATGTTGACGTTCGAATTGTCATGTGTGCGTAGCAACACGCACACACAAACAATGCAAACAGTGTAGCGCGAGTTTCAAGACGGACATAAAAATCTTGATAGTTATTACAATGTACCTTTATTCGAGATTTATGAAAATATTTTAAATTCATTAGTAAATTAATTAGACAAATTATAATTTCTAAAATAATAATATATTCACCAAATAAAAATATATTATGTTTTGTATATTCTATTTCATTTTAAGTGGAAACGATTGTATTTTTGGAGGATTATTACTCAATTACGCAAAAACTGATATAGAAAAAAAATTGCACATAAATAGTTTATAACCTGGATTAACACAATATAGGCTACAAGCTACTTTTCATCCTGGAATAGATGCGTAGAAAAAATCCTAGTGAACCAAGTCGCGGACGAAAAATAGAGATTTACGTAGCTGAATATTAATCTACTAAAATATCTTAAACTAATAAAATAATATACTTTACTTGAAAATAAACAAAAACGGATGAAAATAATACATAGAAAATGAAAACGTTGTGGTCGTAGTACAAACATGCGTTTGCAATACGATTTTAGTAATTTGAAATGAGACAAAAATATGACACAGGTCCTACCTCTTTGGGCGCTCGGCCCCGACTAATCATTCTACGTTTGTGCATCGTAATTTATTGTGATTTTGAGTGATATTGAAAATGATATGATTTTAATTAAACAAAGGAATTTTGAAAAACACTATTATTCGATTTCATAAAGAGCATAGTTTATTATGACATGATTTTAAAATTAAAATATACCTTTATTTAAACCAAAAAGTCGCGATAAAATTACACTATAAACCATGAAAATAGGTTCCAGTTTTAATTTTTATATCAATCAAAAGTGTTATTATTCGAAAATTTGGCACCGGATCACTTAAATTTATTAATGTTAATGATAGAATTGACTTTGCGATGATTTTTCAGAAAACGTGTTGCGGGACATTTACCACCATATAGCAATCAAGTTATTTTTTGTAAATCTATTAGCTTATGTGTCAATACGAAAGATTGGTCTAAATTTTACATGTATTTTAAATTCCTAAGTACTACCTAAGATGGTAAATTAGGCGTCGAAAATCTTAGAAAACTGCGTAAAAATGTAAAATGGCTCTTAATGTATCCATATTTATACACATAGGTCTATATCATCTATATGTCGTAATAACATTCTGTTGTAAAAGGGGATAATGTACTGTGATAACTTTATATTCTGATCCCTATAAATTATTAATACCTACGCACTAAGAAATAAATACTGATATAATTTATCAATATTTTTTATAGTGGGTGTATTTGACTTGCATTAAACATATACCAAATGTTTACATAACTTTTTTTTTTATTTATATTGTGATCTAATCATATTAAAAGGTTTAGACTTAATGTAAGGAAAAATGAATACTACTGGTTAAATAAAGAAAACTTAAAAAAGTTGTTTTTTTACAATTTGCAAAAATCCCAAAACTTTTTCAGAATTCAAGAGATGTAGGTACCTAATTTATATTTTATCAGGTATATAAAAGCGACTAAGAAGGAGTGCAGAAAGCTATTTTTTTTATATAAACTTCCTCTTAGTTAATATCTATACATAAGAATAAATTAAATTAATAAAAAAACATTACACATACCTACGTACACACGTACATATTTATTTGATAACTAGCGTAATTAAGCCCGGGACTTCGTCCCCGTGAATTTTAATTAAAATACCTGTAGTAGCAGCAGTAAGCAAATTTACCTATTTAAATCTGATAATGTTAACAATTTTATGGGTTTTTATTTGCCAGGAAAGTCCCGTCAAAATCGGTTCAGTCGTTTTGGATAAACTGGAACAAACAGACGGACAGACAAAAAACAATATTTGCATCTTTGTTATGTGTATCATGTAAACTATCATAATTATGCATTGAGTAAACGCTGCTGACATGCTTATTTCGACCTGTAACATGACTATAGTTATAATAATTATAGTTAATAAAAATTTGTAATAATAATAATTATTATTATAAATTGACGACTTAATCAGAACATAAACAATATCGGAATATAACTTATCTAACAAGATTCTATGAGTAAAATCATTACAAAATTGATCTGCCCCAACCTAAGCTAATCTAATAATACTTTTCAATTTTTGTAACTGCATCCACATTCCCTCCGCATCGCTCGCTTATCACCTTATTTTCTACTCAATCTCTTAAAGTCACATCACACATACTTCTCAAAGCCCGCATCTCTACTGAATCAATGCGACTTTGGTGTTATTTCGCCATACCCAACTTTCACTACCATACATCAGAGTCGGCACTAAAACTCCTTTATGCACGGCCAGACAAGCGTTTTTCGAAACCTCGATGGCCATAAAGGAGTGTAGTGCCCCATTCACTTGATTCCCATATTTTACTCTCCTTTCGAAATCTTTCACGTGCTTTCCATCCCTTGTAAATAACGTCCCCAGGTTCAAAAAAACTTTCACTCTTTCTTTTCACTCTCTCTCCGCCATCATAATATTGCATGTAGTAGGCAGCATACATTCATCTTTTACAAAAATCTTTTTTTTCGGCGGTAGATGTATTAAAGTAAAGACGTGTCGTCATTTGGAAATTTAATTAAAATATCAAATATTAAGTTTTAGTATCTCCTACAAGTAACATTCACTGCATATAGCAATAACTTACAGTACTCACGTCAGTTGCATCCATGTAACAATAGTTTGCAATTAAACAACCTGCCAGCCAATCACTACCACTTCACATAAAAATACTCAAGTGCACAACAATGTCTTAACTTGCGGAGATCCTGTCGGTGCAGAGGAGCCTCGAAGAAAGCTTCACCCGGAAAATGGGGGAACTGGAAGCCCAAAATCCAGAGTGCAGGGTCTGCCAAGGACACGGTGGCCAAGATAGCAGAAGAGTTTCGCACATTCAGAGAATTAGTTTCTCTATCCTCGGCTTGCTGCGTAGGCAAATAAGTGAATGTGCCAATCAAGTTGATGACTTGGAAACCAGGCATCGTCGGAAGGTACTTGTCTTCTTGGGTGTGCCTGAGGCTGACAATGAGGACAGCAAGACAATTATTCTTCAGGTCCTGAAGGGTAAGCTTGCTCTTAATAGTCTCACTGCATCTTCAATCAACACCTGTCACAGACTGGGGGTCACCACCAACAATCATCATCGGCCCATTCTTGTGAGGTTTGCATGTTTGGATGACAGGAATGCTATCTGGAGGGCGAAGACACACCTGAAGGATACTTCGATCTCGGTCAGGGAGTTTCTGACAAAACCCAGGCAGTTCACTTTTGTCTGCAAAGCGCGTCTGCATTTCGGTATGCGTGCTTGCTGGACGCAAGACGGGGTCATTAATATTAAAACTTCAGATGAGAGTCGACATAAAGTCACCAAACTTGACGAATTGACTCCGCTGTTGTCCAAGTACCCGAAGACGCCGGGCATATTCTCGCCAATAAACAGAAGCGGTGTTGAGGCTATGGGAGAGAGAAACCGTAAATAGTTTATAATATGACTTCCTAATGTCATGTTCTTTTTACTTTGTTGTTAACATATTATGATTTCGGTTTCTTGTGCTTACCTTCGCCTTTGCAATAACTTAGTCTTAGATTGGTTATCTTTTGTACGTACAAAATAGTATTATGTGTATGACTTCTTTACTTTTCTGTTGTTGACTTAATGTTATTATCTTTCTTCCGACCGACCCTCATGTTTATTTATTTTGTGTATGTTCAATCTTATGTCACAGTTTCCATGTCAAATTTTAATATATTATTTTTAAAGTTGGTAACGTGTGTATGCACATACACACGTTACCAACTTTAAACGTATACGTATAACGTTTAAACGGATACGTTCCAAAAATTAGTATATTTCCTTAATAGTTAAAGTTCACGTTCCGAAACTTATGATCAAAATATTGTATTAGTTTCCTGGGTTGTGTATTGTTTCGTTAAATTTGTATTCACATAATGTTTTTGTTTTGTGTTGTCTGTTGTCATGTCTAAATTGTTACTAAATTTACCTGTGTGTTGGTGTCAGCTGGTGGGTGGTGCAGAGATGCAAGCGTTGCACCAAATAATTTGCGCATTATCTTATACATTTCATATATATATATATATATTTGCGTATTTATATAATTATATATTACCTTCCTATTACCTATTTATTCTGATAACGACTCTTTTCATTCAGCTAATGGTTCTGATTCCTTATCTGATGATGACAGTTTCTGTTCCGTCACTATAACCACCGTGGGAGATGCTTTGCGAGAAATTTTTCTTCATAAAAATGACAAATTTTTCAACGTGTGCCACATTAACGCTCTACATGTACCAAGTCACTTCGCTGATCTGTACGAAGCTTTCACTGAAAACAATATTCATACGCCATCCTGATTTCAGTAAGTTTGCTCAAACCTCATCTGCTGTCAACAACATATCCACTTCCTGGGTTCGTCCTTATTCGTAATGATAGGGTCGATAAGGGAGGGGGAGGTGTTGCCATTTACCTTTGTGGTGATCTTCCCTACAAGATTATAGCCAGTTCTTCTTCAAACTACACCGCTTCCGCCGAATTCCTTTTTCTCGAGGTTTGTGTCAAGGGAATTAAAACAGTCCTTGGAGTTGTTTACAGCCCTGCAACTGTTGACTACTTCACCGGATTCGAATCGGTATTGGAATCTTTGGGTTCAGAGTATGCGCATCACGTTATCATGGGCGATTTCAATACCAACCTCCGCAATCACAACTCCCCTCGTTCATCTAAACTCCTGCACCTCATTGAGTCAGCCAGCCTCCCACTGGACTTCCACTTCGCTTATGTAAAGTGATGTGATAAAATATTATTTTTCACATTTGAGTTTTTTGAATGAGGTTTTAATTTTTTATTTAAATTTTTTTAGTTCACGATTTTTAGTGGTGTATGGAATTCATCCGCCCCAGACTTTTGTGAGACTAGTATTTGACATCCTTTTACACACAAAACATAAAGCCCTTTTAAACGATACCTCACACGATATATTTAATCCAGGAAAGTGATAGGAGGGAGGTCAGCGCACCCCCACTCCCTCGTGGGAGTAGTAGTCGATAACTAACCACTAAAAATAACAAGGAAGACCTTGTTAGTGGTCAGTTATCGACTACTACTTAAGCAATATCATTATCATATCATCAAGATACGGGCTTTTTGCTGTGACCCTATGAGGAGTTCCATTCCATATCTTCGAAGTTCATCATCAGGTAATGACAAAATTTCTAGGGGACCAATTGGAAAGTAAAACCAATCATATGAAAAAAATATTTGAAATCGGTTCAAAAATGATTGAGTTATGAGGGCACATACAAAAAACATGGTGACATTGGACACTTTGTCATAGGCCTTTTCCTTCCCTTTCAGAAAGAATGGATGAAAGAAGAATGACAAAACGAATATATGAGGCGAATATTAATAGAGTATCGGAAAGGGAAAGACCTCGGCGAACATACCGAGACCATTTGACTTTTGGTGTCATTTATGCATGTTGCCCATGCTAAGCTTTTTTTTATTTTCCCTTTATCAATTTAACATATATTTTTTAAAATTCCCCTTATTTTAAAAAAAAAAACGTTGCCCCACACTAGGAATTTCTCCTGTATCGTGGGTGCGTTTCACAAACATGAAATATCACATACACAAACACCCAGACTCGGGACAAACATCTGCGGATCGCACAAATTTTTGCCCCGTGCGGGAATCGAACCCGCAACCCTTAGCGCAGCAGTCTAATCGCTTAGCCACTGCGTCAATCAGGTCGTCAAGTCAATCAATCTAGATACAGAGGCCAAATCAGAAATGTTCTGTAAAAGGGTCAAGTGAGGAGTACCCTTAACCGACGAGCGTGTATGAGGAATGTGATGCAAGTGAATGAGGCGAAAGAAGTACCTATGCCAGGGTCGTAGCAAATGGAAATCCGTGGTCTCTGCCTACCCCTCTGGAAAACAGGCGTGACTTTATGTATTGTGTACAATTTTTCAGTGCAACTAATTAGCTCACAGAGAAATCTATTAATCTCGATCTCTTGTGACATTCACTTGAATAAGTACCGATCTGTTCCTTGGTGCCTTCCCCCATATAATTATTATTAATTTTACTACGAGTTATCAGGATCTTAGGTGTTAACAATTTAAGTTTACGTTCTACAATCAAAGGATAATAATGGTCAGACCACAGAACATCGTTTTTACATACACATCAGTTACGCAACTTAATACAGGGCGTGTGACTATACAATAATCTAACCACCTCCCAGAGCGCCACTCATAGAAGTGTAAGTATCACTGGTTAACCCTTATCTGTCTATATCAATACAAGTCCATTCCAGTTCAACACAGAAACTTTATAACTTGTTCATAAACAAAATGTGAGGAAACATAAACGCCTGTATTCCCCGACGGGCTGGGTGTTTAGTATACACCCACATTTTCAAAGTAATAGGAGGCGAGCCTTTTGCCATTAACCGGGCACAAATCCAGACTCCGTGCTGCTCCTGAAAATTACCTAATGGAAAAACCCAAAAACCCTTTGCCCGACCCGGGATTTGAACCCAGGACCTCATGCTCAGCAGTCGCGCTAAGCGACCACTAGACCAACGAGGCAGTCAGAGTGGGGATGCGCATTAAAACCACCCATAACAAATACTAAGTTTACACTGTTATCGTCTACTACACTCACCGTACCGAGGCAATCTGTGAAGTCCGATAAGTTATCACTCACATCTGTAGGCAATTAGGCTTGTGTCTGCGTCTATTTTCAGTTTGGGTTGCCTTTGGCGCAGCAGTCTAATCGCTTAGCCACTGCGCCAATCAGGTCGTCAAAAGTACACACACACATTGCACATACACGAGGATTATAAATGTCCATATATGTCCAACATAGCAAATTATATAATTCTAGACCTTATCTACCTTTTGAGTCCTTTGACGGTAAGTGCAGTTATAGGCGGAGCGTACCTACGCCTCAAACTTTACTTGCCAAGATGAGTCTAACTACTATAGACTATAGAGTTATAATTAGAGTAAATACAATGTCATTATCATAAAAAATGACTATGAACTATTTATTTATCTATATGTACTTCATCCTTTATTAAATCTATAATACACACATCAGCAAAATCTAGGGATCAAGCTTCTTGAAACAACTAATTTAAAAAAAATGTTATGAAAAAGTACTGATGCAAAAATTTGTAAATGTAGGTTGAAAGTGCATTTAATAATGGTTCGAAATTTAAAAATTATAAACCGGCAATGTATTTTTTAAATTAGAAGGGAATACGTAACATGGTCGCAGAGTTTGGTTTTGTAACGTATGCAATTAAGAGAATATTGTTGTTAATTGTTTTTTTTTGTTATAAATAACAATTGTTGTGGCTTTCTACTAACTTGTGGGACTCCAAGCGCCATGTGACGTCAGTATTTATCGCATGAAACGGTTTTAAGGACTGTATATTATATGCTAGAAGCTGTACCCTTTTACCGCGAAATTTCAAACATTGTTAACTCGTAACTAAGCCTCATTTGCTGATTGTGAGCACGCTACAAGGCTGCAGAACATGAAGTTGAAGAGATTACAGGTTCAATATCTGGAGAAAATACCGTTTTCTGCCAAATACTGCACGAAGTCAGACAAAAATTACAGCTTGCCCGCTTGTAGGAAGGCTCCAGTTTCAGTACCAAGTGTTTATTGGTGACCAAACTGCCAGGAGAAGACTGCATGAAGTCAATCTTTATGATCGCGGTCTGCTTAGAGATCCAGCTCAGTGATGTGGAAATCGAGGAAGCGTTTATTGTGAACTAACACAGATTACCGTTGGGTCGATACTTTGTGGGCTCTTATTATGTTTTCCTATGAGCCCTACTAAGAATTTCATATCGGTTCAAGGAGAATGCTTGGTGATTTCCCTATGGCTAGAGTTCCATACTAAGGTGATAAAATCATGGTGTGGGCTGAAATACATCTGGATGAAAGAACAGATCTCGTTTTAGCACGAGGCAATTTAAATGTAGAAGAGTACCTTGGTAATATTGTTAACCTATGGGCCTTCCTTACCGACATCATCCTGGAATAAATTTCGTGGTAATGCACGTGCATCATGCATCCACTGCCACACTGGAGATACATTTGTGTTTTGCGAGCAGAATGTTCCGCTGTAAGAGTGGCATGCTCAGTCCGCTGATCTCAATTTCATTCAGCACTCGTGGGATTGGCTCAGAAGAAGAGTTTCAAGTGGCCTTCACCAAAATTGGAAAATGGAAAAATAACTTTTTCAGTTCGTTCCAGAATATGAAGCCAGCACCCTCAATTGACATTAATTATCTCATGGTGAGCATGCCACGCCAATGTGTAGACTTTACTAAAGCCTTAGGTGTCACAACAGATTATTATGAAGAGGCTGGAAAATGTTATTTCAATTTGATTATTACCAAGTCGTTAATTTTTTTGGATTCCCGCCTTTTCGTTTTTTGGCATCATTTTATTTTTTGTTTACGAAAAATATTTTTTTCCAGCAATCCATTTATTGAATTTTACCATTAAAAAGAATATTAAATTATGCATCTATAGATATATTATAACAGCTATAATAAAACAATGTTACATTAAAAATAAAGAGTGTAATACCCTTGTTCCCTAGACTTTGTTGATGTGTGTAGTTACATACTTAATTAGCTAAATGTGGGTGTACACTATAAACCTATGCCTACCCCTTAGAGGAATACAAGCATTATGTTATGTCTGTATCATACATTCTTTCTTCATGTTGTTAGATTCTGCTTCTGAGTTCCTGCAAATGTCAACAAACAGGTGTTTTCTGGAATAAGGAAAAAGCTATGGATACATTGTCTAAATTAGGCTGTGGTGCTCAACTAGGCGCAAAAGCGGTATCTGAATGAAAGCGAGTTTCGAGATAACTGAAGTTTTAGTTATTGGGTTGGATTGGTGTTGGTTATCATAATTTGTGATAACAAATAGACTGTGATTTTTGATATTTTAGCAGCTATTGTGATTCACAATAGCTGCTAAAATATATAAATATGTATGTGGATATACCTTATTCAAGAGATACTGCTACACCGCTTAGTAAATGTAGAATTAAAATTTCTACATGACTAGGTCTAGAATAGATAGCGAAATCTTTCATCAGGGTTTTCATAATTATTATGTTTTGAACAAGATAGCGCTAAAAGGCGTGGTTCGTAAGCTGCGAATTTTTTTAAGCTATTTAATGGCGTGTGGTATCCGGCCTACACTTGACCACCCCCTTTCCACCGGTGGGTGTCGTAAGAGGCGTCTAAGGGAAAATCCAGAAGATGGGCATCAGCGTCTTCTGTAACTTAACCACCAACACTGCGATCCCCAAGCCGCTTGCCAAGCGTCGGGATTATGGTAACCTTCCCCCCTTCTAAAAGGGCAGGCCTTTAATCAACAGTGGACGTCTTCCGGCTGATGGTGTATTCAATGGCATAAAAATCAACGATTGGTTTTTTTTTTTTGAGTTATCGCTGAGTAGGGCAGTGTATTTGTTAGAACTTAAACAAAAAACACAGGGCTTTTAAATCGATACTATCCTTTAGATAAATTGCCTCCGTCGTTGGTCTAGTGGTCGCTAAGTGCGACTGCTGAGCATGAGGTCCTGGGGTCGAATCCCGGGTCGGGCAAAGTTTTACTGGGGTTTTCCATTAGGTAATTCTCAGTAGCAGCACGGAGTCTGAATTTGTGCGCGGTTAATGACAATAGGCTCGCGAAATGTGGGTATATACCTCTGCCTACACCTTTGGAGAATACAAGCGAGATGTTATGAGTGTGTGTGTGTATGTATTCTTCAGATATATATGAATTAAAAAACGCGACTGCCATGACAAAAACGAAGTAAAAAACTAGTTCCATCGCAGTCGGGGTACATCTTAAATAAGACAGTGTTCCACAGAACGGTCCCCCGACTGCGATGGAACTTGTTTTTTTGTCATGGCAGTCGTGTTTTGAGTTTTTAAATTATATTTTTCTATACGTTTAATTTTTTTATAGCCTATGTTACTCGCGATGGTGTAAAGATTCTAACGACACTGCATACATAACATCGGTTTAGGCATTCAGAAGTTACGGTAGAATAAAAAAACTCACATACATACATACATAGATGAACCCTGAAAACATTACACTCCTTTTTTTGGGCAGTCGTGTAAAAATACTAATAGGTATGTTATATAATTCGCTATTATTATTTTTTTCCTCTTCGCTTCTTTTTTTCGGTTATTGAAAGTATATTTCTACTATATATACTTTACCTTCAGTTACAACATAACAATACGCGTAGGCGCCTATGGGTGATAAGCCGTTGTAAAGGTTATTATTATCAGGCAGTCGGTTTCAACGAAAAGCATAATTAAATATAAAATATTGTATTGCTTGTCAGTCTAGCCGTTTTACTGAAAGGTGAAAGAAACAGTATTGTTACTGGCAACCTCAAGTAGGCGTTTGTGTGATGTGACGTTCAAGTATCTTTACTACCTACAGGATATTTATTAGTATTTATAGAATGATCGTTCATTGATTATTATCATTGAAGTTACGGTTCAGGCTGGAGGCATCTTATTAGGTTGCCCAAATTTTCGGCATAACTCGAACTAGAAACACTAACATTTTCTATGGTTGCATCTGAGTGTTTAAGCTTACTCTAGAAGTCTAGACCAAATATTATCAAAACTTGAACAGATTTTGATAAAAAAACATGAATCTTATGATGTTTCAACACATCCATAACACATGGGTTTTATAATAAACATTACATTTACATTGTACATTATGTTATTTAAGTACTTCAAATTGAATTACGTGCGCGTACGGCGTTGGTAATTATATTAATCCTGTTGTCAAGTTATTTTGTATTCGGTGGCGCCCAAGTTCCGGTAATCATGGCAAGAATAAAAAATAAGTTTGTCTACATACCTAAGTGTGTGTAGTTAATTAAGTAATAATACAGTGAAGTCGTCTTTAATCCTTGAACAAACAAAAGACATAAACCTAAATGTACTGAAAAATATGATAATTAAAATTTCTCAGACTATTTTCTATTAAACTTGTCTTTCTAGTCAGAAGGCGTATTTCTACCCGTAGGTACCATATAATGTATGTATTGTATATCTGTAATTTTATCGAAAGATTTAAGTATTAAATTGCATATAACATAACCATGAGCAGTTTTCCATCGCTGTTGTGGGAAAACTGGAATAAGTACAGCGAGTTTTCACGAGCGTCGAGTTCATGGCGAAAATAAGCGGCGCGCGGCGCTAGTTCAGTCTACTGGCTTGTACCAAGCAGAGCGCACGCCCGCGCCGCTGACGGTGTCGCGAACTACGCTGACTGGCCGGAGATTTAGAAGTGTGGACCAACATGAAGTTATTATATTAATAATAAAACATGCGTTATTGTGATACGAATAGTTGCGAGTTTCACATATCTGTGTTTTGATCTTAAAATAAAAACAAAGGTGAGGTACAGTTTAACATTAAAATGTTTTTTTATATTATTTTCTGTGAATATTTAACAAAACACTTTAAGACCTTCTTGTTTAAGAGTATATATTTTATGTAGTTTGTTACAATTTTAAGCTCACACAAGCTGTTTAAACAGACTTTAACCATAAAAAATACTTAAGCCACTGAATAAGTATTTAGTAGATAGGTATTAATTTCAAAACATCATCAATTAATGTTTCGTCTACTTATATTACATTGTTGAAATGAAACGGCAACATCATGTTTTTTTAATACACTATCAGCAACGGATAATTGCATTCATTTGAATTAATCTGCATCATATTTTGCCAAGACCATCATTTTTCAATGCAATTAATTTAATGTCATTAGTCTGCAATTCTTGTAGATAATGATATGTAAATTACACATATTAGGTTGAATTACTATTAGTATACAGGTTGTTTGGTAATACGATACATTCCTAGCAAGGTGTTAAAGTAACGCAAATTCGCAGCAAATTGTGTCGTAGGTGGGTATACCATGTTTGAAACTTGGTTATTTGGAAGTTATTCAAGATTTAAGAAGCCTAGTTTTCAGGTTCAAATGTCCTCCCATGTGAATCATGAAGACAGAATATCAATAATTCCATAGTAAAATGGTTACAAAACCAGTATATACTATAAATAGGTCATATTATGTCAAAAAAACAAACTTAAGGGTTTTCAGACGTTTGTTGCCTTTTTCCTTTCAAACTTTCCAGGAATGTATCTTATTGCCAAACACCCGTCGGTATACTTTATCGAAACATAATACGGTGTATTGGAACCTAACAACTAATAAAATTTTATTCGCTGGTAAGGTCGCCTGAACGTCGATAAGACACCCCTCGGGTATTCCGCATATAAATCGAGTAAAGGGATATGTTTGGAAGATTGATTCAACTAGATAGGTACTGTCTCATAATAGGCTACTTGACTCATAAGAAATTTAATACAATACTTGAATATTTCCTACAGTATTTGGCTTAGGAAACTAAAATATATCGATTTTAATCTGCCAAAGTAGGTAAACGATTGCTTTATACCTACATAATATCGATTTAGAATTTAATTTTTCACTTTTATTGTGACATGCTATCGGTCATGATGATGACGTCATGTTTCTTTTAACTAACTGTCGTGGTATTTTTCTTTAAATAAACTCATAATATACGTGAATACCTTGGTATTACCAATTTATTGATAAAATCAGTCATAAACATTCGTTTCGTAAAAGCAAAAAAACACAATAAGCTGAGAATCGACACTTTAAACGTTAGTTTTTATTTTTGCGTTGAACCCAGGTTTCTGCTTTGCTGAGTTAAGGTTAAAAGACCTTTTTATAAATACAGTGTATTTAGTATTACAATATAAACGTACCTAGACCTAAATATCGTGGTGGCACCAGTGCCCGACAGTGACCTAGTGTCCGACAGTTTATTTCATAAATTACTGAAAATAAGCTTTAAAAAAAACAATTAATTAATTCTGCAGCTCTGGATAATAGAAAACAATAACTGACTGTCATCTAGTGACATTTTACTAATATCTGCGCTACTTGTTACGGATTGCCGTTATAAAATCTGAATGCATCTGGTGTTCGAACGTAAAAATCCACATTTCTTAAGGATTTTGTTTAGAAAATGGGTATGATTTTTTGGATATTTTTTTTGTATTATGAACTCCACTGTATTATCAGTTTGTCTATTGAATAGTTACATGAATTGTGGAATTTATTATGTAATTCCAAAACGTAATAAGTTATTTTTATAGTAAATAAGTTATTTTTATAGTTGTTAGAGCTAATCATAAACATACTTTAAAGTTTGCACGGGACCCTCGGTGGGCAAATCCAACTCGCACCTAGTTGGTTTTCTTCGATAATATTTAGTAAACATACCAGCTAACTGCCTACATAATTTAAAATAGTGATGAGTTAGGTACCAGTACCTAATCGATAAGGTCTCGGCTCTACGCTTTTACGGGTAACCACAGAACTGAATTTGTAGAGAGAGTAAAACTTAGATTTTTTTTAAATTACAAGTAATCCTTAGCCAATGAGATGAAAAATGTTCCGAATTGCACACATACAGAAATAACTTGACTAAAATGTAAAAGAGTTAGCTTAGATAATTGTAACAGAGTAAAAGAATAAACCGACTCTGGCAGAATAGTTGGCAAACCGACTCAATTGCCACATGAAAAAAAAGGTTTTTGACATTTGCGCACGCATGTCTAAAGTCACTCAGGCTGAACGCCCTAGAGCTGAGCTAGGCTGAGCGCGCTAGAAACACATCTACTTCATTTTATACAATATCATTGGCCTCAGAGCATTTATACATCTAAGATAAAATTATTCCGTCAAAATGCTGCGTCAAAATTATTATTCATTCTACATGAAGTGATCACTAGGTGTCCATTACTGTCGAATTCTGGTGCTGACTAAATAATTTAGATTTTTGGTTAATTTTAAACCTTTATTTCTTTTTCAATAATAAATGCACAATATAATATTTTAAGAACCTATCAGTATTTTAATTCGATACTTTTATTCTAAACTAGCGGTGCCCGCGACTCCGTCCGCGTGGACATTCGGAAACAGCAAAATTGGATTCTATTTAGTAGTTTTTACGCCAAGCCCTACTGTTTTATTACATGTATGTAAAGATTGACGTAACTTCTTTGTTTGTGAACCGATTTAAATGAAACACACACTCAATGTTATGGAAAGTTTGCCAGAATACATCAGTGAAAACCGCATTCAAAGCGGTTCAGCCGTTTCTGAGATTAGCGCGTTCAAACGCACAGACAAACAGACAAACCGACAAACAGACAAAAATTTTAAAAACTGTATTATTGGCTTCGGTAACATAAATACAGAGTGTATAAATTGTTTTTCTTTTTTAATATTGATTGTACAGACACGGGTCATTCACGATTTTATTATATGTATGTATATATGTATGTATATGTAAAGATATAGTTATATTATTGATAGCTGTGCCCGCGACTCCGTTCGCGTGGACATTCGGACACAGCAAAATTGGATTCTATTTAGTAGTTTTTACGCCTAGCCATACTATTTTATTACATGTCTGTCTGTTGCCTGCGACTTCGTCCGCGTGTATTTCGGATAAAACACCAGTAGCACATTGAACTTTTAACTGAAAAAAATACCTACCAGGCTAGCTTTTTGAAGTAGGTTAAAAATCTTGAAAACACTTATTTACTCGTATCTACGAATACTTTCTGGTATTTTTTTAACAAAACCGCAAAATTTGAACGGTAAATACGGAAGTTACAAAAAGTCTATTGAAAATAATATATAACTGAAGAAGAGAACATAAATAAATCCATTGCGTGCGTTTTTGAGTTTCTGTACATTGAAACTACAGTAGAAAAAAAATGCCAGGGATAAAGACAACCTTGACGAACTGATTGGCACAGTGGCTAAGCGATTGGACTGCTGTGTTAGAGGTTGCGGGTTCGATTCCCGCACGGGGCAAAAATTTGTGTGATCTGCAGATATTTGTCCCGAGTCTGGGTGTTCGTGTATGAGATATTTCAAGTTTGTGAAACGCACCCACGATTCTGCCGAAATTTAAAAAACGTTTTATTTAAGAAAAAATATACCTATACAATACAACCCATTTATATTATTTTGGATGTTTTGTCTGTTTGTCGGTTTATTCGTAATTTAGTTAAAATAGGGAACCATTGAAGTTAACTCTTATAAAAAATATTGATATAAAACATACCATAACGACACGCCTGTATTCCCCAAAGGCGTAGGCAGAGGTGCACATATTATACCTACTCCCACAATTTCGCTAATTAACGCCTATATTCTTCGGAGGATGGCAGCAACATATTTAGTACCCCCTTAATGCGTTCGTATAAATTCTTCGTGATGGGGGCCTATAGTTACTATCCAAATGCAAATTTAGTTTCCGAATACCTTATCGTATGTATTTTGTAGAAAAACTAATTAAAAATTGAAATTAATTAAAACATAGTAAATAGTCCGAAATGTTATGTGAAAAGTATAAATAAAGGTCTATTATAATTATTGAAGTGCAAAAACATGCAAAAAGAAATGAAAGCTAATGCAAAAAGAAAA
The DNA here is from genome assembly GCA_905340225.1 of Abrostola tripartita. Taxonomy (NCBI): domain Eukaryota; kingdom Metazoa; phylum Arthropoda; class Insecta; order Lepidoptera; family Noctuidae; genus Abrostola; species Abrostola tripartita. Next base: position 9,662,758 of record HG996490.1, on the reverse strand, counting down.
CCTTTGCCAAGGATCGAACACTATACTAATCACACGCAGGGCGATCGCTGAACCGCCACGCTACGATGATATTTGACAATTGGTTCAAAATAGACGTTTCTATACATGTCATGATTTACTACTGAGTTCCTTGTGATAGCGTGATGATTTCCAATTCAGAGGTTCATCTGTAACTAATCTACATATTTCAACTATTGGTTTTGTCTTTTATTAATTCTGCTGTGAATAGTAGACGAACAAAAAAGATACAATGCAATATTGCTCATCCCCTTTTGCAAATACCGTGATAATATATAGCCTATGTTACCCGCCGGCCCTTAAAGAATATATTTGCCAAGTTTGAGCAGATTCTATTAATATTTACGCCAAGCCGTACTGTTTTAATACTTGTATGTAAAGATTGACGTAACTTTTTTGTTTGTGAACCGATTTAAATGAAACAAACACTAAATGTTATGGGAAGCTTGCCACAATACATCAGTGAAAACCGCATTCAAATCGGTTCAGTCGTTTCTGAGATTAGCGCGTTCAAACGCACAGACAAACAGACAAACCGACAAACAGACAAACAGACAAACCGACAAACCGACAAACAGACAAACAGACAAAAATTTTAAAAACTATATTTTTGGCTTCGGTTACATAAATAGAGAGTCTATAAATTGGTTTTCTTTTTTAATATTGAATGTACAGACACGGGTCGTTTACGATTTTATTATATGTATATAGACTTATAAATAGTCGTATTCATTTAACAAACAAACTCATAACCTCCTTAAAGTGTCGAACACTGGAGCCACTACGGTACGAAGAATAAGCTGTAAATCTATTTTTACTACATAAAAACGTTTGTTTACTAATCATAAGACGATATTGACGTGTTAGCAGAGACAATTTGTAGACCAACATGGCGGACAGCATTTCTCTTGTCTATTTTTGGAAAGTACATTTTTATAATAAACTTTTACGGTTTTCTAGGTATAATAATCTATACATATAATAAAATCGTAAACGACCCGTGTCTGTACATTCAATATTAAAAAAGAAAACCAATTTATAGACTCTCTATTTATGTAACCGAAGCCAAAAATATAGTTTTTAAAATTTTTGTCTGTTTGTCTGTTTGTCGGTTTGTCTGTTTGTCTGTTTGTCTGTTTGTCGGTTTGTCTGTTTGTCTGTGCGTTTGAACGCGCTAATCTCAGAAACGACTGAACCGATTTGAATGCGTTTTTCACTGATGTATTGTGGCAAGCTTCCCATAACATTTAGTGTTTGTTTCATTTAAATCGGTTCACAAACAAAAAAGTTACGTCAATCTTTACATACAAGTATTAAAACAGTACGGCTTGGCGTAAATATTAATAGAATCTGCTCAAACTTGGCAAATATATTCTTTAAGGGCCGGCGGGTAACATAGGCTATATATTATCACGGTATTTGCAAAAGGGGATGAGCAATATTGCATTGTATCTTTTTTGTTCGTCTACTATTCACTGCAGAATTAATAAAAGACAAAACCAATAGTTGAAATATGTAGATTAGTTACAGATGAACCTCTGAATTGGAAATCATCACGCTATCACAAGGAACTCAGTAGTAAATCATGACATGTATAGAAACGTCTATTTTGAACCAATTGTCAAATATCATCGTAGCGTGGCGGTTCAGCGATCGCCCTGCGTGTGATTAGTATAGTGTTCGATCCTTGGCAAAGGTTTTCTTTTTGCATTAGCTTTCATTTCTTTTTGCATGTTTTTGCACTTCAATAATTATAATAGACCTTTATTTATACTTTTCACATAACATTTCGGACTATTTACTATGTTTTAATTAATTTCAATTTTTAATTAGTTTTTCTACAAAATACATACGATAAGGTATTCGGAAACTAAATTTGCATTTGGATAGTAACTATAGGCCCCCATCACGAAGAATTTATACGAACGCATTAAGGGGGTACTAAATATGTTGCTGCCATCCTCCGAAGAATATAGGCGTTAATTAGCGAAATTGTGGGAGTAGGTATAATATGTGCACCTCTGCCTACGCCTTTGGGGAATACAGGCGTGTCGTTATGGTATGTTTTATATCAATATTTTTTATAAGAGTTAACTTCAATGGTTCCCTATTTTAACTAAATTACGAATAAACCGACAAACAGACAAAACATCCAAAATAATATAAATGGGTTGTATTGTATAGGTATATTTTTTCTTAAATAAAACGTTTTTTAAATTTCGGCAGAATCGTGGGTGCGTTTCACAAACTTGAAATATCTCATACACGAACACCCAGACTCGGGACAAATATCTGCAGATCACACAAATTTTTGCCCCGTGCGGGAATCGAACCCGCAACCTCTAACACAGCAGTCCAATCGCTTAGCCACTGTGCCAATCAGTTCGTCAAGGTTGTCTTTATCCCTGGCATTTTTTTTCTACTGTAGTTTCAATGTACAGAAACTCAAAAACGCACGCAATGGATTTATTTATGTTCTCTTCTTCAGTTATATATTATTTTCAATAGACTTTTTGTAACTTCCGTATTTACCGTTCAAATTTTGCGGTTTTGTTAAAAAAATACCAGAAAGTATTCGTAGATACGAGTAAATAAGTGTTTTCAAGATTTTTAACCTACTTCAAAAAGCTAGCCTGGTAGGTATTTTTTTCAGTTAAAAGTTCAATGTGCTACTGGTGTTTTATCCGAAATACACGCGGACGAAGTCGCAGGCAACAGACAGACATGTAATAAAATAGTATGGCTAGGCGTAAAAACTACTAAATAGAATCCAATTTTGCTGTGTCCGAATGTCCACGCGAACGGAGTCGCGGGCACAGCTATCAATAATATAACTATATCTTTACATATACATACATATATACATACATATAATAAAATCGTGAATGACCCGTGTCTGTACAATCAATATTAAAAAAGAAAAACAATTTATACACTCTGTATTTATGTTACCGAAGCCAATAATACAGTTTTTAAAATTTTTGTCTGTTTGTCGGTTTGTCTGTTTGTCTGTGCGTTTGAACGCGCTAATCTCAGAAACGGCTGAACCGCTTTGAATGCGGTTTTCACTGATGTATTCTGGCAAACTTTCCATAACATTGAGTGTGTGTTTCATTTAAATCGGTTCACAAACAAAGAAGTTACGTCAATCTTTACATACATGTAATAAAACAGTAGGGCTTGGCGTAAAAACTACTAAATAGAATCCAATTTTGCTGTTTCCGAATGTCCACGCGGACGGAGTCGCGGGCACCGCTAGTATAATATATGTGCGTAACGTATAATACTTTGTAGGTATAAATCGTTAAAGATTAAATAAGGCAAATCAAATAATTATAAAAAAAATGGTTGTATGACAATTATAATTTCGCATTCGTGGATTTTGTGTAGCAAAACGTTATTGAAGCGCATGGGTGTATGAGTCTTATGTCAAACTGAAAAGTATGTCATGGATATTCATTCGTTTTAATGATATTTAAAAAAGTATACATATGTTGATAGCGCGTTTCATTTTGAAGACTCGACAAGAGAAGGTTGTGTAGTACAATTGTTGTCCGGTTTCATATAAGACTAGTATAGTTAGGATTTAGAGTTCAGAACACTTTTCTCGTTCATTTTGTCAGTATCTATATTTTGTAACATATCATTGTTTCGCTCTCTATTTGTGTTTCGTGTTCTTAGATTTAAACAGAAACCGCAACTTTCACAGGCATTAGGTCGAGAGTTTAGTTATCAGTAATAAATATGGAATAAGATGCTGCATATTGCATGCTTATACATGACTTTTAATGAGTGGGGCAAAGTTCTATAGAGCTTCTAGCACTGTCCTTTCCTCAGCGTCAACAAGAACTGGGAAGGTTATGGCGTCAGTTTTTGGGATTCTGAGTGCGTCATTATGATAAAGAGTTTAGAAAAGATAGCCATTATTATGGGCTCGTACAAGGTATACCTAAAGATTGAGATGATTGCATAGGATTGAGGAGTATAGAAAACAAATTTATAGAATAGTATCTAAAAACTTGTTGAACAATAAGTCAAATAAATAATCTACGTTTAAATAAATGTACATTTACACAAGTTGGCAGTTTATTATTCGGATTGCAATTAAAAATGAGTTTCTGCTAACTATGCTTTATATTTTATTATACGTTAATTTTGGCTTCGATAATGGATGGGTATATAAACAAGCTGGACGGATTCCGAAATACCTTTAGGCAATTAAGAATAAACAACATGTCATTATATATTACTAAATAATTGGCTACTTCAATAGACTATTCAGACGACCTTTACGAATGATATTTGAATAAGAGTTGAATACGCATGAACGAATATATTTAAATCAATAAAAGAAACCCCGTCTGGATTTAATGATATTCTTGACCTCATTAATAAGGTGAATATCTACTTAATTCTAATGTATTACGGTTCGTAAATACAGTACAAATAGTCAAAGACAGTTAAAACTTAGATCAGTTGCATGCGGATATACCTATAATTAATAAAAATAATTTTAGCAGACTGCGGCTGACTTGCTATCTTATTTAAATTCATCCATTCAATATTATCCATACTTAGGCAATCGCTGTTATAACAGTTTTGAGCTACTGTATAAATAATTACTATTGTATGATAAAGTAATATTATTGTACTACAATATATCGTAACTAAAGTATAGTTAATCATTGTAGCCGGCTACGCGTATCTTCCGGCAATGCAAAAAGGACTTTCTTACATATACAAGAATAAAGTAATGTTTACTAGCTTGTTTACCGCATCGGTTTAATTGCGTGTTACCTTGCGATATTTTCCATCAAGGTGTGATACTGGTGTATTCTATAATAATTAAAATATACGTAGATCCGCAATTTATGTAGTAGCCGATACAGATGTAACATAAAGGAACACACAATAAATAAATGAATATGAAACATTTTTAAATTAATACACTTAGCCTGTTTCACCATCTACAAGTAAAGTGTTGAGTAGTCACTTCTTGATTACCGCTAATCGGCAAGTAAGAGTTACTAGTATCTTCTATCAATTTCACGAACAAAACTATCGTCTTGAGTAACAACTTGCCGGTTAATTGAATGATGATGATTATGATGATGAATCCAATTTAAAGATGATGACAACAAGTTATCTAAACATTGCAACCTTTTAAGTGTTTTCGACAGGGTTTGTGTGTGCGTACTGTGTGAGGAATATCATAATATTGTAAACATTAAGAAAAATGTGAGGCCAAAGTCACTACGGTTTTTGACTTATCAACCAGCATGTTTACGGAATGCGGACGTGGGAATACATGCTGCCCCATATTTTAAATGATTTACCGAATGAAACTTGTATAATACCTAATATTAATGTAAAAAACTGTTGCAAAAACATTGCTTAAGCAAATATTAGTACTTACTACTTAAATTATAATTAGGTTTAAATGCACTAAGATGTAGCGTCTGAATTTACCACTGTTAAACCCTGGATGGTTTTTGTGGTATTCACTAAAGAACCATGTAGGTAATAAATGATAACGTGTTGGAAAAAATATCATGCTTAAATAAAATTGCACATAACTTTGCATCGCTTTTAAGAGGCACTAAGTGTACTTTATAAACATTGGTTGCAAATAAACGATTTGAAATTAATTATGATTGCAGAATGTTTCGGACTTTTACCAGTATGGGTTGGTAAATTACTTATATACTGTTACTAAACAACACTCCCTGTTAAAATACGAACCTGATAAATTCAAAAACCAGCGACGTAAGGATACAGTTTGCACAACAGCTGCATTCAAAACTAGTTTCTCACATAATTTCTTCTGTTACCAGGGTTCTAACTTATATAATAAGTTAAACCGGATCCTATCAATATATTCATTACCAAAAAATAAATGTAAAAATATGGTTATGGAGTGGTTGCAAAAGTTAGATTATAACCTTACAGAAAAGCTACTCCATGAATAAATATTGACTAGGTGAAAAGCTAAATCATCAAAAATACTTAGTTCATCTACACTCACACAAACACACACCCACACAAACACACACCGACACAAACACACACCCTCACAAACACACACCCACACAAAAACACACCCACACACAGACATACACAAACACGAAACCCTACACACAACACATCACAACACACCCTACCATACATTCACATATACTGAGGCGTTGTTTTAGTTTTTAGTTTAAATGTTTTTGTTAATAAGCTCTTATTTTTTGTTAACTACCTACAAATGTTCTCCAATAATATTTTAAAATTACTCCTTATATCTTAAGTTCTAACATTCTCATCATAACACTAATAAAACTGTTCTTTTTGCTTCCGTGGGTGGGGACCTGGTGATTTGTATTACAGGCATTTTACATGCCTACCTCAGACACCAGCTTCTCACATATTCTAACCTATGCACATACCTGTTTTTAAATAGATATAAGTATCATTGTAATTATGTAAGGTTGGTTCTTGTGAGGAGAAATAAATAAACATTATTATTATTATTAAATCTTAGGATTTACCACAGTTCGTGCTTTAACAGTAACATGTCCACCCTGCGTACCATAACCTTTTTAATATTGGAATTTTAGTTTCATAAACTAGTCACATTGGAAAATGGCGAGTATATTTATTTATTTTCATAAATTTTTAATAGCTTATTATGCTGGAACTGACTAGAACTTAACATGATGGTTATAACAGGACACATTTTCTATTGTTTTTGATATATTTACTTAAACTGGTAATTTTTTGCCCACTTTTATTGCACAAAGCGTAATTTATATTATATAATATACAACGGCGATCAATTACAGGGCTACTGGTGTCATCATCTCGCTCTGAAGATAGCCCAATGAGATCAGACTACTTTTAGGTTTCTTCCAAGTAGACCTGTGGTTAGTTGTTAAAAAGCTACTTCAGGCTTTTTAACCAAAAAATTGTGACGACATGACAAGTAAGTAAAAAAAAATCGTGTTTATTTGTGCACTACTGGGAGTATTACACTACTACACCCGCATATAGCCAATTCATTTTATAGCCTTATTATTTTTTTAATTACATTCTACACAATCTTACTTCACTATCCTAATAAATAAAATATTCAGAATTGGATGGTCTAAAGAAAAAAATCTTAAATCAATACAATTATTTCGATCAAATGAACATTTTAAACAATAGTGCCTACCTATCACACCTATGTATATGTCAGCTAATAATTTATTTTAAGCTCCGAGACATAAGTCTATAGGTTATTTGAACTGTTAAGACCTCTGTAGTCAGCTTAAGCCGAACGCAGACGGCATCTAATTACCTGATAACGCTCTGTTAAACATGAAAATTCTAAACAGCGATAAATGCTTAAATCTTTGTGCTGACTAGTGGGAACTTCATAGAGTAAGAACACTCTGACAATAACGGTTCTTGTAGAGTTCATATTAAAAAAACGTGCTTGACAGTATTAATTTGAAGGTGGTCTCGAATATATACACCCGCAGAGTAATTTCCGCTACTGATAAGTGTAAAATCTCGCCTGTCACCACTAACCACTTATCTGGACCAAATCGGATTGTCGCCTCTTATGACTAGCCTATCCAGCGGAAAACTATCACGATAAGATAGACGATGTTCACACTAAAGATCCATTCTAAATATTGGTGAAAGCGAAGCGAAAGGTGAAAAGAAGAATAAAGATGAAAAGTTTTAAAGACCTACCCCTAATGGATTGAGCGAAACTCTTTTACTGAGAGATTGTGTATTATTTGATAGTAAATCTAATGCCATAAAAACAAAACTTGTAAAAAACCCAAGTTTCGCAACCCTGTTCTTCTACCGGAAAAAGTTGTGAGATCCATGTAATACCAAGTAGGTTACTTTATTAAGTCCCTACTTAAGGGACCTTCTGTCTTAAGTTATTACTTAATTAGCTAACCTAACAACATCTATTAGTGACCATATAAGTATTATAAATCTTTTATGCCTGAAAATACAACGTATCTCACAGGTAATTCATAAGTAAGATTGTTTAGTGTTACATGTTAGTGTCGGCTTTGTTTACGGGCGATACTGCTTTCCATTATGCAAAAGCAACTTGTTTGTATTCGTCGAAAGAGCTGCAATTTTGTCCAAACTGAATCCTTCCTGCTCTAGAACTTGAAACCACATGTCTTTTTTATGGAATCTGCCTTTAACACCACTACTTTTAGATCAGACTTCGCCCATTGGTAACGTAGGGTTCAATCTTAGAGCGCGATTGAAGGAGCATTCGAAAATGATTCCATCAGATAGGTTTCTGTTTCTGAACATAGTGTCTTGGTAAAAGTATAGACAGAAAAAGACATAATATGACGACAAACCAAAAATCTGGATAACTGAAAAAGTTCGGAAAGTACCATACTTTTCAAGAACTTCTTCAGTCCTCGAAAAGTATCCATCTCTATCCTTTGACATGCAAATGACAGTGATAGGTATAATTTAATTAATTGTTCAACATTGTCAATTTTTAGGTTTCCGAAACTCATAAGTAAAAATGGAACCCTTATTGGATCACTTTAATGTCCGTCTGTCTGTCAACCACTTTTTCTCAAGAACGCGTATAAAATGTATTAAATTGAAATTAATATCAAATACACAGATTAGCTGTCTCTTGAAGCCGTGAAAAAATTAAACTTATAAGTCAACGCAATCAAAAGATACGAGGAATTTTTCCGATTATAATTTTAAAATTTTCATTCTCAATACCTACTATAGGGTACTTCCTGTTGGCCTAGAATCATAAAATTTTGCAAGAAGCATTGTCTCACAACACAAGTAAACAAAATCTGAAATCTGTAAATTTGTAGTTACATCACATACAAAATAAAAATTATTTATTTGCAGTTTGTAAACTAACCACTACCTATATCAATGTATTGGGGTAATAGTTTTCCAACGGAAAAGGTAAACGTTTTTCCATTATTCCGGGTTATCTTTTCGTTAGAGCAATGTTTTTATGATACCTATAAACATAATTTAAAGTCTGTACGGAACGCTCGGTACGCGAGGTGAACTCGCGCCTTGGCCGGTTTTTTAAGTAAGGTGGTTAGTCAGCTGTGCGAATACGACGCATATAAATATAATTTTTACAAGGTTTTGCAATAAGTAATTGCGTGTTTACTTGATGTTTATTTCTTACCAGTATTACTCGTGTGTGTATTGAGATCTGACCTTAATGTTACATTTAATCATGTAAGTAAAAATTACAATATTTTCCTCAAACAAGTTGTGATAACACATTTAATTTGCGCGGGGCTAACGAATATTGATAGACACACGGATTGTCTTGAACAATAGCCCTCTTACTTATGAACGATGCTAAAGTGTATTTTAAGTTAACCAATTCTTAAGACTATTGATATCTGTATTCTTTGATATGCCAACGACAGTGACAGGTATAATTTAATGGGGATTTTTTAATTGCACCTCTATTTACAATTTATGCTAACAAAGTGTCTCCACTTATTAACCTACCGCATACTATATAATAACTATAATTAACTACTTTATTATCTTAACATGTTCTACTAAATACCCGTCAAGGTGCGAGTAAAACACGCGCACCGATGGGTTCCGTACAGACTTTAAATTATGTTTATATGATAATAGCATTGCTCCAATAAAAAGATAAACCGGATTGATGATCAAACTTAACTTTGCCGTTGGAAAACTGTTACCCCAATACATTGAAATAGGTAGTGGTTACTTTACCAACTGCAAGTAAGTTATTCTTATTATTTGCTGTGTGATGTAACTACAAATTGCGCGTTGTCGTAGAAGATTCATTTTTGCACGGCTTCAAAGGGCAGCAGACCCGAGTATTTGATATTAATTTCAACTTAATACCTTCACGCGTTCTTGAGAAAAAGGCGTTGACAGACAGACAGACGGAAAACGGAGTGATCCTATAAGAATTCCGTTTTTCCTTTTTGAGGTACGGAACCCTAAAAATATAAAATCAATCTAGATCATATTTTGTTCATCTCTTTTATTGAAAAATCATTTTGGTGCCAACTGCTCTAACGTACCTAACGCCGCAGAATATATTGTCGGATCCAGACGGTGGAATCTGTTTTCTTTAATGAATGTTAAGGGTAAATTTATGCAAATGAGAAATGTTGAAGATTGAACTATTAGTTAGAACTAGCTCACTATTGACATTTTGTTGTATAAAATAATAATATTAACTTGGCAAACTTAGATTTACAGGAAACTTTTGAAAAGCGCCCACACTTTTAGACTTCCGCTTTGTAGTTTGGGTTTCACGTATTTACTGATGGGTATGGCGTTGCTAGGCATTAAAAAAACTGTTTAATTGAATAATGGATACTTAATAATAGAGTATGACTGCCTCGTTGGTCTAGTGGTCGCTAAGCGCGACTGCTGAGCAAGAGGTCCTGGGTTCAAATCCCGGGTCGGGCAAAGTGTTACTGAGTTTTCCATTAGGTAATTCTCAGTAGCAGCACGGAGTCTGGATTTGTGCCCGGTTGATGGCAATAGGCTCGCCCCTATTACATTGGGACTTACAACATAACTGGCGAAATGTGGGTGTACTATATGTTCACCTCTGCCTACCCCTTCGGGGAATACAGGCGTGATGTTATGTTTATGTTATGACATGATTTGAAGAGTAAAATGGCGATTCGATTGCAGAAAGAAACACATTACGCGCTCGCTTTGTTAATATGAATATTTATTTAAAACAAAATCGTTTGAACCACAGTCGATAATAAATCTGGCAACATTATCTATGCAACTCTCAAGCTGTCATGCATGTCAAATAATTCGTAGTGCGTTTTGTTAATACGTTGAATAAATGAATAATTCTAGAACTTATTTGATTTTTAGAGTGTGTACTAACCATTTAATTACAGTTAAATGTAATTAATACTTATTAAAATAAGGCTTTATTCATAAAAAATTGAACTCAGACATTGTTTCATGATTCGTTGTAATTCAATGATCATCTCAATTTCTACTACAGAAAAAAGTTATTTGTATCTCGTCAACCAGGGTGAATAAATTAATAATGTCTTCTGATATGAATATAGCGTCTTTTCTACAATATCCAACAAAAATCTTCAGGACACAACCATTTTTCAAAGGGATCCAAGTTCCTATCCTTATTCTTTATTACACATAACATAAATGACACATAATACAGTTACAATAAATGCTTGCATGCAATATTGAGTTTTTTACCAGCAAATCTTCGTCTCTTTCTTTTCTGAGTGATCTCTTCTGAGTGAAAGAGGACAGAAAAGCAGAGGGCAAAATATAAAGTGTGCGATAAAAGAAAACTAACACTTATTATAATTACTTACTATACTACCTATTACTAATATACATATACACACACATTATTTTATAATTATATAAATACATATACTCTACACATACTTACTTACATGGTTACAAAAATTCGGAGAACACTAAACATCTACTTGGAAAGGAAATGCACCTTCCCCTTTTTCTTAAAAACATCTTGCGTCCGGCTATCCCGAACACCGTGAGGAAGTGAGTTCCAAAGACGCACAGCACGTATGGTAAAAGAACCATCATATCGACTGGAAATGTGATGAGGAGTACGTAGAAGAAGAGACGATGGCAATTGACAGGGTTAACCTCTGGGAATAAGTCACTCAAAGCGTTCACGCAGATAAATAGGAGACGTAGGATTGTAAAGGACAGAGAAAAGAAGAGAAATATAGTGTGTTGCCCGTCGCTGCCGAATAGGTAACCACTTCAATTTTGCTCGAAATTCTGACACAAACATGGTTCAAGTTCTCATACAAAATGGGCAATCTCCTTTAGATTTGCTAAAGGAGATTATATTTCTACTGAAATAAGGAATAATTTTATAATAATCACTTTTGCTTAAGAATTATGCCTATATTAAATTTATAATAATAATAATAATATCGATTTATTTCAGGCATCAAAGGCCCATAACTATAAATACAATACTATATTAATATAACTTAAAAATACTATAAACACATACAGTTATATAACTATACTACACACGAAGTGGCGGCGTCGTGTTTCGCTGACTGGTGTTATGTAGTCGGCCACGAAACCGGCGATAAACAACACCCTTCGGCCATAACTCTTCTTTGAGGAACTTTTCGAGATGTTGAGTCGGAACACGCACCACGAACGACTTGAAGTTAGTGTTGTGACGCGGCTCCAACTTCTCGACCCTCAAAATCTAGTTGGTCTTCACACGCAGGTACTCCACGACCTCCTAAGCCTTCGTGGAGTAGTGTAGTCTGGACACGTACAGCTGCGTCGTAGGGATTGCTGGACGAAGCAGCATGTTGGGTCCTACCAGCGCGGTACCGCACTGGTTCCGACAAGGAGGCTTCTTCTTCTTCTCCACCTTTATGAAGCCATCCACGCAAGTGTCCTTCTCTGGACCCGCCTTTTCAAAAACTTGTTAGGTTTCGACCGGCTCTATAAAATTTATTTTTTATTAAGAAAATAATTATTGCAAAGTGCCACAAATGAGCGGGATTTCAAAGTAGCTGTAATGCAACGCTGTCAGATAAAATGTGACGTCGAAGTCTAAGATATTGAAAGTGTATTTTACATTTATGTACTTTAATACAGTACACTGATAGCCGAGTGGTATGACCGTTGCTGCCAAGTAAAAGGTCGCAAGTGCAAACCCCGGCAGGCACCAATGTCTTTTCGAATTCATGTACGTATCATAAATTAGTTATCAGTTGCTAAAAACGGTGAAGGAAAACATCGTGAGGAAAACGCCACACCTGAGAGATTTTTCAACGCCTGATGATGTCAGAGGACTACAGGCGGTTTAAACACTGACACCAGGTTGTTCATCAACCATACGATAAGAAGAAGAAAAATACAGTACTTACTTATAAGTAGGTTTTATGTCATGTTTCGTATTTTATTAGTTGTAAAATTGATAAATTACAGAGCACAATAATTTTATAGCTATTTACTAGTTATTTGATACTCAGACTTTTTCGTCACGCCAAGCAAAATGCGCAATATGGCGGGTGTTTAAAGTTAATTAGGATGATATTTATAAAAAATGTTTTCTTCCCAAATTTTCGATACTAGGCGCTGATTTTTTTACAATTATTATATAGGTAACAATTTGTAAGGAATGTAACGACATCTCCATACATAAAAATCGGGATAGGCTTTCAGAAGTTATGGTGGAATAAAGAAACTCACAAATATACATACATGGGCCCTAAAAACATTACACACTTTTTCTGAGCAGTTGTGTAACAAATTAATTAAATTAAAAAAAACTGCCTTCAGAAAAACTAAAAAGTGGAAAATCAAATTTTAATCACTTCACTTGACTTGCAAAGTTGAAGGCAACGTCAAATCCTATGAGTTCGCTTTGTTAATAGCTGTAATGTTCTCATAAGTACTTTTGACTAAATTAAATAATTAATGTTGGGATTTGGCTCCGCCTTCAAGTTTGCGTATGTCAAGTGAAGTAAATAAAACTTTATTTTTCACTTTTTTTAGTTAGTGTATTATATTATATATATGTATAAATTACCATTTTTGGTGGTGCCTAGAACTCACCACCCAGACTTTTGCAAGACTAATATTTGAAATTATTACAAAAATCTGTTTGAAACGATACCTCACACGATATACTCGTATTTAATTTTGGACAGTAGTAGGAGGTGGTTCTGAATTCGGCTGTATCTTATTTATTTTCTTAATGTTTGTTACCTTAGAACTCCGTCATTTATAAACTGATTAGAAAAATTACTTTTTCATGTGAATGTATTTTTTTTTATTAAGGACAAGCCCACCACTCATGCCCATCATTGTAACTCCTGTAAGCCAGGATCTACAATGATAACCATTAAGAACTATCGAGGCAATGAACCTCGAGGCGTCCCAGAGAAATGACTCGAATGTCTTGGAACCAGCAACGAAATTAATCATTAAAATGTTGAAATGTTTTTATTAAACTTAGGGCCTTTACTGAAAAGATAATTATGGAAAACTAGAGATAGTAAAAATCTTTTCAAGCCTTTAAATGCGGCCTTAATGTAAATAAAGCTTAAATAGCCATCAACTTCATTACCGTCGCTGGCTTGTTTGTATCGCTATGTAAAATTTGTAAAAATAAAACTAAATCATAAGATAGAAGATGATAGAATTGTAGCAGACAAATTACTTTGTTATCATAAATCTTGGCTGTTATGATGCGTTATAAAATGGTTATTTAGTTTTTTTCTCTAATCGTCGTCTGCACTTACATCTTTTATTTAAGATTGATGAGGCGGAAAACGTCAAAGCCGACCGATAAGGTCAGTTCTATGGACTGTACCTACTGAAACTGATAACATCGCAAAACCTTAACCGGTACGATACAGGTCTATGGAAAATAATGTAATTATTATAATAAATATATACCTGTTTGTACATTTTTACTATTTTTAATGTTCAGCTAGATAATTTTCTTGTTGACTATACCTATAGAAGTTCTGATATGCGGTTCTCACAGAAAATGACAATGTATACTATAAATTAAACTTTTTTTAATTTAACAGTCTTATCACAATTACCATTAATATCATTGTAACCTTGAGGCCTTAATAAATGTAAACTTAAAATACGTAAACCTACTTAATACGTGAAAATATATTATATCGACTGTACTTTGTACTGACTTGAGGAATTTAGTAAATAAGCGGACTACAGCACACATATCAACCCGGAAAGTGTTCGTCACCGTATCAACTCCAGCCGTGCAGTATTATTTTTATGAAACCTCCTACTGCAAGGCACACTAATCGGAATCGTAACGTAATCGCCTCGCCGGGACAAGCTCCGGCGAGCCGTAAGCGCGGCGTCGTCGCCTAGGCGTAGCCGAGTCGACGTATCGGAGCAGCAGCCGGCAGCCCCCCACGTTTTGCCACTTGTCAAGTGGGACTGAGGGCTTAGACAAGTGTCAAATGCTCAGTATCGTTTCTATTTCGTGAAACGTATACGCTTAGTCGAAAGCGATAGATAATTGGTAGTCAAGTGTCAAATCAGTTGGCAAACGCTATGGATATTGTCTTTGGATCGCTCAGTAAGCGTTAACAAACGTCAGTTTGATATGAATGCTAGTGTATATGTGTTCTATTGACACAGTCACACACACAAGCGCCGGCCAGTGTTGCAATAGTGTAAAATTAAAAATCGTTAAGTTTGCCAACTACAAATCGGGAGAAAAAGTTAGATTTTTATTTGAAATAAAACTATATTTTATGTTAATAATAGGATCATATATTCAATCACGATTATTTGTTCAATCACAATCAATTATTCTATTACATTAATTATTCATTTTCGTTTTCATTGGTATGAGCAAAAATAGCTAGTAAGAGGTGGTCCTTTTACTAGCTATTTTTGGGAACAATCTCTCATCTTTATTAAAATTGTAGCAACTTTGATTTATTTCTCCTATAACTTTTTTTGTGTGTAGATGGCCTACCATTGACTCTGTGGAAAGTTTATTCCATTGCTTAGTTTTCATCAAATTGATGGATGAAAATATTCTTTTTACATTTACAGTTGAGTATGGCAAACTTAAAACTTTAAATACAAAGGAACAAACATTTTCGACACTGCTTACGGCTGATCAAAACAAAATATACTAGCAATAGTAGCATGGTGAACGATACCTTCACAGGGGAACGCTGCAACCAACCCCCAGAAATATCCCTTAGTCACCTCTTATGACACCCACTGGAGGAAAGGGGATGGTCTAATCGAGGCCGGAAACCACACGGCCTATTGTACCAGCCTCTAAGTATTTGGCATGTATGTTCTGTAGTTTCACTAGAAAATTGGTTTTTGATCACTGTGTGCTCCGGTGACAAGTAAAACAGCTGTAGAAAACTGCTGTTCTAAAATCCCACGTCCTTTACGACACATAATCTGCAAACAAACATTATTAATAAAAAAATGAGGATAATTAACAAAAATCATCAGTAGAATTAAAAAAATAGTTCTCGTAAATAGTGTCTCTTATCGACCACTGGGACCCTTTATGTTTATGATGTCTTATGACTATAAACAACCTAAATAATGCTTTGATGAATGTATATAAAATTAATTTACTTACCAGGCAGTAATTATATCACAATGAAAAACAGAACAAAACACTTTGGTGTCACTAAAAACTTTTGAAAAATAGACCGAAAAAGCGCGAAGCAAGCTGTCAGTTTCCAATTCACCTAGATAATATACCAAATTACCTACGTAGTATTTTCAGTAAAAACTAAATCAAAGATGTGTAGCAATAATAAAAAAATATAAAATTTGGGCATTGGCTTCTTAATTATTAATATTATTCTTATTATTGGCTAGGGACACATATGTCCCCGTATTCGTCAAAGGGTTAAGACAATTTCGCAGCGGGGTACCGCTTATGTAAATCAGACCCTTCATTTGATGGAGTTTGAGTACTATTTATTAGTACGATATAGTAAATTTTCACTGAGCAACGCTCAGCTAAATCATTTACTGATTTATAGGAATATAAAATTTGGTTAGGTTAGGTTGGAAAAGGGACCTTTTGCTTTTTTTTTGGCCGGGTACATGCAGCATTTCTGCATGTCCGAGAAGGATCGCCGCACGCAGTGCTAACGCTGCGGAGGCCAAGACGTGTGCCAGGAATCTGCATTGCACAGCCTGTGCTGGTGCGGGTAGAAGGCCGACCCGATCGGCACCAAGCCCTGTGGGGCTAGTGTGTTCCAAAAGGGTAACGGAAAGGCCGCAGTCCCGCGGCCGACCCCTACTCCAGCTGCCAGGGGTCAAGAGGTGGTGTCTATGTCTGCCTGATGTGGTCCACCACTCCGTCTGGTGTCGCACACCCATGCGCCAAAGCCAAAGAGTCAGTGACGAGGCGGACTGTCGTCCCCTCACCGAGCAGTGGCCCGTGGAGGCTGGGTTAGGAGACCCCCTGTGGATCTTATTGGGTTTACGGGGGAGAGTCCCACATACCCCCTCGCCCATCCCCCGTCGCCTCCCAGCGGCGGGGGATGCGTAACGCATTTCTCTCACGTAAAAAATCAAAAAGGAATCTTTTTGGCGGTTGAGGGATAATAGCGATCCCGCCTCCCCGTCATCATAGGCGCCAAGCAGGCATGTGTAGTTTTTTGTTGGTATCCCTGTGGATCGGCCTTTTCGGTTCATGGGGGGAAGTCCCACATTACCCCGTCGTCTCTCAACCGCGGGGAATGCGTAAGGCATGTTCCACATGTTGAAAAAAAAAGGGACCTCTGCAACAAATCTCCAGAATAGAATAATATTGTTTCAATGGCAGTCCCCGTTTTCTCCTCTTGTCTTTTTCACGTTACGGCTTGCGTACTCGGTATTGGAGACTACCTAGGCAATGTATAAAATAAATCATATTTTAAACCTAAAACATTCAAGTAATGTATTACTTGAACGTTTTAGTTTATGTATAGAACACCATATTATACAGATTGCCGGTAACATATACCTAAGTACATTTAATTGCTTCAAAAACTTAAATGAGAACAGATACTAGTCGCTACGGCAGCGCCGCACCGCGAATTTCAATTCATTTGTGTACGTAGTGACTACTTAAGTAGTTGTGATGAGCCCATTTATATGTAATGTGCCCAGATCTATTAACATCATTTAATTAAAATAATCTTACAATTACAATAAACAACTTGTGGTGGATTTGAAATGCTTGTTAAATTTAAAATGATTGATTAACCTGAGTTCTAATAGAGATTTATTTTTGCTGTTATTGGATGCCAGTTTGTATTTCATTAATAACCTACTTATTATAAAAATTGAAAATGTCATTTAGAAATGGGATTTTAACACTAAACAGTATCCCAGAGTTATTAAATATAATATAATATCTTGACTCATTGATGGCCTACTAAGCCTTATGGCAAAGTTATCACCTTGCCTATCTATGTATGTCATGGATCGGACTGCTATAAAACACGGCTCCTTTGACACTTACTTAAAGGGTAACTACCACTTGGTAAAAGGCTATTACATTCTCAACTATACCACCACCAGACACATAACACACCTTTAATTTTAGTCGCTCTGCTTCAGTCGTCGAGCCACTGGTGCCGAGTAGTTCGTGTGGAACTTACAGTTGCACTGTGCACATTGTTAAACTGCCTACCATCAAGCAGTTCATGAAGCAAGCTAGCATCCGATTTTCGTATCTGCCAATCCCTTGGTTGTAGCGGCCGGCCGCTACAAACCTTTCCGGATCTTCAAGACTAGACGCCCTAGGCACGTACTCGAAGAGCCCGATGATAGTATAACCGTGCTCCAGCAACGGTTAAACCCGGACACTATCAACACTTTACACGACCGACATCGTCTGTTCCAGCATTCCCTATTGTTTTTGCGCATATGCAGCGATGCACCAAGCCTAGGTTCGCGACCCGCAGGGGACGCCCTTGGTTGTCATCGTTTAACTTTATAGTAGTAATAGCCTGGCTGGCGGCTCAAGCAGCCTTGCCTTTTTGTCCGGTGACGCTCCTTAAGACCCCTCTCGGGGTTGCTGGCATGTAAAATATCCCGAAAAAAAAGTGTGACAGTGCCACGCTATGTCGAACTTGCCGTGTTATCGATTATGCGCTATGTGTGATCGTTGATTATATTGTGCCAATTGTTTACTCATTGTAAAATAGACACGTGTGATTGCTAACGAGACTTTTATTTCGTGTCTATCGCGATGTCTTCTGATAACGAAGCCTCTTGTGACCTACCTCCGTTGTATAATAATACCTGCGCTGGATAGTGAATTTCTGACACAATTGAACTATAAGATATTTTTGACTGCCTCGTTGGTCTAGTGTTCCCTAAGCGCAACTGTTGAACATGAGGTCCTGGTTTCAAATCCCGGGTCTCGCAAAGCGTTCTTGGATTTTTCCATACGATAATTCTCAGTAGCAGCACGGAGTCTGGATTTGTGCTCGGTTGATGGCAATACAAATAAACTCGCCACCTATTACTTTGAGACCCACAACATAACTGGAGAAATGATGGTGTACGTTATACCTCTGCCTACCCCCTCAGGGAATACACGCGTGATGATATGTTAGATATTTTTAGCAGTACCGGTTATTATTAAACACTAGTTAACGAACTGTAAATATACACTTTACACCTCTGCTACGTAATTGGTCGTAAATTAATGATGTTAACGTGTTGGCTGTACTTTATTCACGTTTAGACCTCATTTCTATATTACATAAAAAGTCCATGTTAGCTTTTACCATACACAAAAAAATCATCCGAGTTAACTGTGCACAAAAGTGACTGAATTATAATAAATATTTGTTAAATATCATTCTGGTTCAATCATAGCTGTCGAAGTTTAGGTGTACTATACACCCCTGCCTATTCCTTTGAGGATACCGGCACAATACTATGTCATACTACGTGTTGTTAAACATCTGTATTTCTAACTAAGACAATATAAGAAACCGTGTAATAGATAATTATAAACATATGAAAAATATTTCATAATATAAAAAAAAAATCTGCAGCAGTAACCGTTATCTGGAGTAAGTAAGTATCTGTCAAAAAAATAAAAATCATAAATCATTTGGTCTAAAACCTGTAATGTTATATATATATATATTAAGATTTTCCTTGCAGTTTCAGAGATAATCAGATTTTTCATACTTCTTCCTCTTCTTATCGTATGGTTGTTGAACCATCTGGTGTCAGAGTTTAAACCGCCTGTAGGCCTCTGACATGGCTTTACACACCGTTGAAAAATCTCTCAGGTGTGCTGGTTTCCTCACGATGTTTTCCTTCACCGTTTTTAGCAACTGACAACTAATTTATAGTACGCACATGAATTCGAAAAGTCATTGGTGCGTGCCGGGGTTTGAACTTGCGACCTTTGACTTGGCAGTCCAACAGTCATACCACTCGGCTATTAGTGCTACGGCTATTTTTCATGCTTAGTCCATACAATTTTTTCGCACAAAAATTATATTATTTACTATATATACCGGTTTTACTTACGTCAATATTCGGGAATGCCCGACTAGTTTCGGACTCTAACGGAGCCCTTATCATGAGCAGGTGACGCGCCGTGGTCGCGAGCCAAACTGTTGTAGGGACATTCCCGAATATTGACGTGAGTTAAACCTATATATATATAATAATATGGATAACACTCAAGAAAATTATTATTGTAACAAAAATATAATTAATTAATTTTTGTGCAGAGTTAACTCGGATGATTTTTTTTCGTGCATAGTAATAGCTAACAGGAGTAATAACCGCCAAAAAATCGACACTTAAAAAAATAATTCCCTAAGTCTATGAAAGCCGATTTTCAGCCCACAGTGCGCCGCCACCTTATAGATATTACACTTTTCTACACTGTATACGACGGTGAACAGACACTGTAAATTACAATACTGATTATCGATTTCTGTTATATATATTTTTTTATCAATCTCAAACCTTTCGGTTAGCAAGCTTGTATTATATATGTTATAAAGCAAGCTTGGGTGATTCGATAATCCTATACTATCCTACTGCTATCTATATCCTACTCTATTTTATCTTACTACATTGACTTCAGACTAGAACGAACTGATATAAAACCCATCGATTTTAAATAAAAAGACCGGCAGCAAAAATAAAAAAACCTATTAACACATCCAAACCAATGATATCCATTAATATCTGTAAGATATTCTGACAAAAAATCCAAATGAAAATAAACTTTAAAAAATCCTGTTAGGAACTGCACATAATGCAAAATTAATTATGTATAAGAGTCAAATCGGATATCCATTTGAAAACAGACCGCATTGTTCTCTTAATAATAATATTATTGAATGAGTAGGTAATGACAGTACTACAATTTGGTCAAAAAGAAACTAATAATGTTTATTTGTGATAGTTTGATCTATTAATAACAGGAAAGATTTTTTGTTTCTTTGTATGTTTTTTGTTTGTACCGAATAGGCTCCGAAACTACTGGACGGATTTTAACCATTTTTGTAAAATCGGAAGGTGCCAAATCGCGCTTACTCGCCAGTTGATGAATAAACCTTTTGAAATGCTTTTTACAACGACTGGTATAACCGTGGCCTGCCAAATCAATGGTCGCAAGTTTAAACCCGGCATGCACCCATGTCTTTTCGAATTCATGTGCGTATTATTAATTAATTATTATCAGTTGCTAAAAACTGTGAAGGGAAAGAAACATCGTGAGGAAACCTGCACACCTGAGAGATTTTTCAACAGTGTGTAAAGCCATGTCGGTGGCCTACGGGCGGTTTAAACAACGAGACCAGATTGTTCATCATCCATAAGACAAGAAGAAAACAACGACTGTTAAATTTGTTAAACCTTTGTTTCTGTCCAGAATTGAAACCTACCTACTATGCATATATGTACATAAATGTATTAAAATACAATACAACATAGCTAAAAAATGTTAATGTATTACACGCTTTAACACGTCCTTCACATTGTTATAATTATGCACATAATAATGTACATAAGTTGGTAAACATTTATACACAAATATGGGTAGGTAATAAAATGATGGCATGTATATTATATAATTAATATTATAAAGCTGAAGAGTTTGTTTGCTTGAACGCGCTAATCTCAGGAACTACTGGTCCAATTAAAACTTTATTTCAGTGTTAGATAGCCCATTTATCGAGGAAGGCTAAAGGCTATAAAACATTCGAAATCTAAGGAAGAATGAAATAAAAATAGTAATATCATAAATAATATAACAGTCACTTTACAGAAGTTCAATAAAATAAATAGAATGATTAGATTATTATAATTATAGTCTTACAGTCTTAGTACTTAAATGTTATTCTAAGTTATTTTATCAGGTCAAAATGCATAAACCGTAGTACTTACTTCTTACCTACATAAAAATAAACATGTTTTCTATGGCCAAACCACACAAATTGTTGTACCATGTGGTAATCGAGAACGCAACCCCAAGCACAGCAGTACAATCGCTTAGCCATTGCGCCAATTAGGTCTCAACGGTCGACATGTTTTATTATTCTAATACAATATTATTATTAGACATGAAATTAGCTTCATCCAATTTTTTACTATTGTAGGAAAAGAAAGAAACTTGTCTAACTTTAGAAATAGGCCTTTCTAATAGTTATTCGATTTTTAACAAAGTCTTCGAAGGCTTGAACCGTAATAGTTAGACAGTTGAAATTTTCACAGATGATGTATTTCTATTGCCGCTTTAACAATACAACAAAAAACAGAATAAAATTAATATTTAACGGGGCTCACAATAAACGTGATTTTTTGCTCGATGTTGATAACGGCAACAGGTAGAAGCTTGAAATATTCACATGAGTTATCACTTTCAAAATAAATGGAGGCTCCTATACAACAGACGAGATGTTCTTGCGCGAGTGCTTGTTGCTGTACTTGGCCGGTATTTACGTTTGTTACAGCATGACTCCGTCATAGTTTACTCGATTTAGAAAAAATATTTAAATTTATGATGGTATTTTATCATGTTCCTAGCTAAATATGTTGTAGATCTTACTATATCCTTCCCGCCATATCGCGATGCTATTTTAGGCCGGTTTATATGATACGAGATTCTTATCCTAAGTTCGAGACGTTCTTCCAAAAACCGTTCACAACTCCACACTGCCCCCTTACCATGAACTCTTAAAGCAGGACAGTTTACTATGTGGAAGCGAGACGCTGCATTACACAGCACGTAGCGGCGTCTCGCTTCCACATGGTAAACTGTCCTGCTTTAAGAGTTCATGGTAAGGGGGCTGAGCGTGACATCGGCGGTTTCGTTACGGATGAATGATCGTTGAAATGTTACAAGTGAGGACGCACCTTAACTTAAGTATCTTTGTTACCTAAATGTTTTCTATCGTATCTTAGTTACAGGCCAATTTATCCCCTGATCAATGCTACTTAGATATAGTGAAATTCGTATGAGTAGTTACGGGTGACTTTAGGTGGCGGTTAGTCTACTTGACACTTTACTTCTCGATGGTGAAACAGGCCCTAACTCTAATAGCTTGTATAAAAAATAAAATTAAAAAAACAAAAAAACACGACTGCCATGACAAAAATTGTTTGTAATTTTTTTGCCATGGCAGTAGTGTTTTTAAATTTTTTTAATTATATTTTTTTATATGTTTCATTTTTTATAGCCTATGTTAATTGGTATGGTTTAAGGATTCTAACGACACTCCATACATCAAAATCGGTTCAGGCATTCAGAAGTTATGGTGAAATAAAGAAACTCACTTACATACATACATGAACCCTGAAAACATTACACTCCATTTTTGGGCAGTCGTGCAAAAAACGGATTTTTTTGCAAAATTAGAAAACGTTTAGTCGAATTTGCCTTGCAAAAAATATCCTAAATTTTGACCCAAGGCGTCGCAAGTCGTCATTCTAAAAGCCATTACATTTTATCGCCCATAAAATGAATGTTGCTGAAAGACAACGTTCCCCTCGTATCACGACGATGCCACGTATTTCGTGCACACTAAAACAGTATGCTACAGTAACATGTATAGACGTATACAAACCGACACTATTTGCTTTTAGTTAATTATTATAGTCTCTTGTAGTCCATAACAGGAGGCTCTTGCAAAAATGCAATAATTACGACTCGTTAAAGACCTTAACTATAAGAATGAGGGGATGGGTAGGTCTAGGTACTGTGACCTTTCCTAAGCTTTCCAGAGCCAGAGTTATGGTGACACGCATACGTAATCATCTTCATTTGACATATGTAGGTACTGATTAAAGTCCCTAGTGAAACATTCGGTAGGTATACCGACTTGTAATCAATTCTTCAAGATAAATTATCAACTTCATAGGTTTCAGTGCATCAAAGTTCCAATACCATGTATGGGTCCGTACAACCTGAATGACTCTGCCGTGATTATTGGCGTTGAATAATTGGAATTCTGTAAACAAAAGAAATAGAATAGAGTTTAGATAAATAGTTAGATGAAAAGTTATGATTTTCAGGTAGGTATTTCCAATTTACTTTAACGTGTCGAAAAATATTTAAAAAATGTATTAGGTATTTAATTTTATTGTCCTTAGGTTTAGTGGTCGCTTAGCCCAACTGCTGAGTATGAGATCCTGTGTTCGAATCCAGGGTCGGGCAAAGTTTTATCGGGTTTTTCCATTAGGCGTTTTTCAGTAGCGAACGGAGTCTGGATTTGAACCCGGGTGATGGCAATAGGTACGCCCCCTACCTATTACCTACATTGGGACCTATAACATAACTTGCAAATGTGGTAGGTAGGTACTGTGATAATGTAATATGGACCGCTGAGTACCTATGAGTTTGTAAGTTCAAATCCCGGGTCGGGGAAAGTTTTATGGGGTTTTTCCATTTAGGAAAACCAACAATTGTACAGTATAATTCTCAGTAGCAGTACTTAGAAGAGACAGACAGACTGACGATAAGCGAAGTGACCCTTTAAGGGTTCCGTTTTACCTTAAATGTATTTATGTTGTTAATTATGTCCTCAAAGGTTTCCTAATATGTTTTCATTGAATTCCTGGAGTTATATAGACGCTTTTATGTGCCTATTTGTTTCGGAATATTTATACCTACTTATCATTTTCTTAACCCAGACTGTTCTAACATCGATTCTTGTAACCGGATAGAATCTAACAGAGTATTTACCATACCTAATAAAATATCTGTTTCTAAATTGCCTACCTACGTCATACTTATTGTACCATCAGATCCAAAACAAACCTCTGTAGGCCGCAGTCCGTAGATCCGTGAATAAAAGACTGCCCTCAGCGAAAAAATAATAAACGCGTAAAATAACGCTTAAAATAAAAGCGCAAAAAAAATACTACACAATTATCTTTTATAAAACAACGAGTATTTTTCTCTTTTTAAAATACAATATACCTACATATATGTTAAAGTTGTGTGCTTAAAATAAACGGCTGGAGCTCCAAACCCCAATGAAAAGGCTTTTTCGGAGTCTGTAT
The DNA here is from genome assembly GCA_905340225.1 of Abrostola tripartita. Lineage (NCBI taxonomy): Eukaryota > Metazoa > Arthropoda > Insecta > Lepidoptera > Noctuidae > Abrostola > Abrostola tripartita. The sequence continues at coordinate 9,637,663 of HG996490.1, read as the reverse complement.
TACTGGGTAAGTACAAGGCGTACACATTTATTTGCCTTCTAATGATCTCTTCTCAGAATGCGAACATCAAACATGAAAATAACATTGATATACAGGTCAACAGGAAGCGCTTGTGTCTTATAAGTACATAGACTAAAGGTATGTTTTTTTACATAATAAATAAATAAGAAATCTATTTTGATAAGAATTTTTTGCTCAACGACGTAATGGATGCATAAAAACTTTTTACTTCAACCAGTAGCAGCGCATCCCTTTATAAAACTGTGTATAATAAAGGACATCAACGAAATAAAAACACTTCGATACAAATAAAATAAAAAGATAATACCTAGGTAACGCAGATGCATACAATTACACAGCTTTGTTCTCACAGCTGCAGGTCCCACGATTCTAATAAAGCGGAATTAAAAACATAACCTTTCCTTGGCAGTCAGTCGGGTATAAATTATTTCATCGTTTATTTCTTTAATCTGAACTTTCTTTTTTACAAAATTGATAAAGGAAACTTGAAAAATGATGGACACGAGCAAGACATGAACCTGCGACCTTCGGCGTACCTTGGCGCTGCTCTAACCAACTGAGCCATCGTGTCGCTGTTCGCACCTATTGAATTTCAAGTTCCCTTTTTAGTATTTAAGTCTTAAGGGTGACGTCAGGTATTATTTGTTGGAATCTATGATTACCAACTAAGTGAACAAAATGATGTTCACGAGCAGGACTTGAACCTGCGACCTTCGCCGTACCGTGGCGCTGCTCTAACCAACGGAGCCATATAGTCGCTGTTCGCACATCATTTTTCAAGTTTCCTTTATCAATTTAGATTCAAGCTTAGCATGGGCAACATGCTAAGATGGCACCTAAAGTCATATTCTTTTTTACAAGTTATCCTCTAGTCAGTTTTAGTATCAAAATAAACTTTTACTAATTTGAGTAACATCCTTCACTTGACAAAATAGATTTGTGGACATTTAAATTTGCTATTAATAAATATGTAAGGTCGGCAAGGCCTGGTTATAATATATATAAAAGTCTCTTAAGCACTTATCCTCATTTGACTAAAAGCCGTCTTGAACTAAGATTTATGTCTGCAAGTGGAAATAAGTATTTCCACTTGCAGACTTACGCGAATTTACCGAATAAACGGATTTTATCGCGGTTTTATTTTATATTTTGGTCCCGACGTCCAGCAAATGGATCCAACTTAGTATTAGGCTATCTCCTACGCAAGGACAATGCCAATATCAGATTCTAATAGCTTTTTGCAATTTATTGTTAGCGATTCATCTCCGTCCTATTCATCTCAGAAGCACCCACGGACCTTGGAAGAATGTTACAAGTCCAGTCTTGGGCTAAACAATTCAGAAAATAACAATTAAGAAAGTGCTGCAATATAATATAGCCAGTATTGTAGCCGAGCCGAATAGCGGTTAGCGTTTCCACTTGAAAATTTAAAATGATAAACAAAAATAAGAAATAAAGGCATTTTTCGGTTTTGAAATAAAATTACGACCTCAGGATTGATTTAAAACAGTTTTCAAAAAAGGTGTAATACCCTCTTGTAAGATATAAGACGGTACAATAAATACTAACTTTATCAATAATTAGTCTGCTTGTGACCACGGCCGGTGCAACTCGATCAAAACATTAAGCCAAAATTAAAAACTTGTGTTCGCGTTAATTCCCGTGTCGTAATTCAAGGTACAATAAATGACCTCACGCTATTGTATAGTACAACTGAAACGTACCAAGACCGAATGTGGTACGAATACTTACAAAACATAATGTTACATTGTTTGAGCAGAAATTATAAACATTAGCAACTTTGCCCGCCAGGAGAACTAAAGTTTTGATCAAAGGTTACGCAAGCAAAGGGCTGACAGGCTAACAGAGTCATCGCGGATTAGTATAAAATGGAATGTCATCAAGCGAAACGCAACGATGTCATTTTAAAGAAGGCTGACTGTTATGAGCACGACATGTAGGTACATGTTGAGGAAAATACTCGAATAGGTAATAACAATCCTTAGACTGGTTTTATTAATATTCGATAAGATCGACAGTACTTATATTTTTTATATTGTATAATAAAATTGTAACAGTCAAGATCTCTTTAAGTCACTCTTTCAATCATGTCAACATGTAATTAAAAAAACGTTAAACCAATGGTTTTGTTGAACCACGGAATGAACTCTCTGTACTGCCTGAAATGTTGGTACTTTCTTACAGATACGACAAATTATAGGGAATACTTCTATTTAAATCATATTCAGTTCATATTCTTGTTCATAATTACATACCGATTCCACTCCGTTCTAACGTATTAGGTACCTAAAGACACATTATGCTGTTAGTCGTGGTGGGTTTCTTCAAAATTTTTAATTTTTGTTTTTATTTTGTCCTTTATATAGATTTCCTTTATTTTAAACTTAAATAACTTGTAAACATGCTACAATCAACATTCTCAGTATCAGTTTCAATCAGAAAGTTCCACTGAGACTCTCGTCAACCAAAGCATATGCAATAGAAAGTACGCATGTCAACCAAACAAACGAGCTCAAACTTAACTATCTTAGCAGTTTCCATCTGTGAGTTCTAGTGGCAGTCTTTCGGCTCCATCATCAGACCATCGTCAATATGTGCAGTGGAAAGTACGTATGACAACTAAAAAAACGAGTCCAAGCTCGGCTGTCTTAGTATTTTCTATCTAAGAGTTCCAGTGGCAGTCTTTCGGCTGCATCATCAGACAATCCTCAATATTTGCAATGAAATGTACGCATGACCAGTAAACAAACGAGTCTAAGCTCAACTATCTTAGTATTTTCCATCTGAGACTGCCAGTGGCAGTCTTTCGGCTACATCATCAGATCATCGTTAATTAAATATATGGAATAGAAAGTACACATAACTAAATTAACGAGTCTAAGCACGACTATTTTAGCAGTTTTCATCTGAGAGTCCCTGTGGCAGTCTTCCGGCTCCATCATTAGACCCTCGTCATCACAATTAAACAAACGAGCCCAAACTTGACTATCTTAACAGTCTCCATCTGAGAGTTCCAGTCCAGAACTCCATCATCAGTACATGGTACTATCATATTGCAGTATCACTAAACTAAAGAACAATGACTAGTTCCCACACAATATTTTACCTGAAATCGATTTGAAGCGTCTATGCACCAAACATTTTTTTAAACATAGGGGTTCTATTGCTTAATCATAATCATAAAGAAATTAATACTCAATGCTTTATTGCGTTCCATCTATGGTTCCATAATAGTGACTTAATATATTACAGATCATTATAGAGCCTGTGAAAGAAAAAACAGCAATAGTGGCGAGAGAAAGAAGGTTAACCTAGTTAAATTACAATTCTAGAGGCCCGAAAAAAAAGATATGAACATTGTTTATATTTTGAGGTTATGTAAGTATCTAGAAAACAACTTCGAAGAGATGTGCAAAAAGCATTGATAGGATATACCTAGACTGTGTTATATTAATATACTCCGCCCAATGACCTATGATTCAAATTTAGTGTCTAGACTTGATGAAGAATATTAAAAAATTCTAGTTCCATTACGAAATAGGGATGTAGGCTGTGTAAGATTGATGTTACCCAATGTCTTTCACAATTAAGTTTTAGAGCCCTACCTTATTAGGATGCCATGACGACGTCGCCGGCTACCGTATCAAAACAGTTATCCATTGTAAATGAACTAACACAACTGGCCGCCACAGGGGCTGCTATCGTAGGCCGCGTCTGTGTGGGCAACACTTTAAAGTCTGACCTGCTCAAACAAAGTTCTTTCGCGTTTGAAATGGTTCATATAACTTATCTAATGACGCTGTGTGTAAATAAGTAGTCCTTAAGTGCTTCTGTGTGAAGGATACTGGTGGATTTTGGTTAAGCAATCGGTTATTTTTTATAACGGAGTTAATGATCAGATCATGCATGCAAAAACCAAGTGTACACATACTTAAAGGTAACTTGATTCTCTTTTACAAGCGCTGCATATCTATCCTGTGACAGTAGTATGGTTGTGGATCAACCATTGGCTAATCTCTTTGTCACCAGCAGCGCTTCTGCTTTACGCAGGGTGCCTTTGTGGATTATGCTCGCGCAATACCAAAAACGGCAGAGAACGAAAATTTAACATTATTTGAACTGCTACTGAATAAGGATAGGTCCTTTAAAAACAAGCTCCACGGCCGCTCGGGTCTGGTAACGGTGGATGGTTCAGCTTCAAGTTAAATGCTTTTGTTACGCCTTACGTATATGCCTAAGATAGATTTCCTTGTGACACATAATTAATCATGATAACGAATTAATCTATACTTTACTATTATAAAGAGGGAAGTAACATGGTATAATTTATTTAAAAAAAATGAATTCTTAAAGTAAATTGCAATAATATGTGGGTTATACATTACTGCAATTTTCAAAGTAGCAAAATGTTACCTATAATTTTTTGTGTTCTAAAATGTACCCACGTAAATAAGAAAGAGGGTCGGAGGAAGTACACTGCCCTGTGTCACGACATAGGGGAAAGTAAACTCTTTACTGATGACATCGTCAATCTAAACGCATTGGATACGCTCACTCAGACAGTCCTTAAAAAGTTTCAGTTATTCCCATGTTTTTCATCTTTCGAGTTAGAATAGGCACAGAAACCGTGTCAAAAGCTTTGGCAGTAATCGGAAAGATTAATATTCATTTTATTTAGTGGCTCTGGACAATCTAAGGATAAGGAGGTTATCTATTAATTGGGACAGAAATACTAGATCCGTAATATCACGTCGTTTGAATTGATATTGATAATTTGAATCAATTCTTACCATAATTATCTTTCCTATACCTTGAATGTTAGTTTGGTTACTCAAAACCAAGTATATTATGACAGTAATAAAGCATGACAGATTGGTAGGTTATACAAATATCACATGCGATATGGATCCGTAAGCTCTATACTCTAAAGTGAGTGATATCAGCGACAATCGTTGAGAAAAGCATGATTGTATGGAATGCGCACGACGGGTCCATATTTGGTTTCTAAAGCAAGTTCTTATCTTAATAAATATTTCTACTACCGCTTCGTAATAATATTCCGATCACAAGTCAAACCTACCGTTATTGGGTACTGCTGATTATCCTGTAAATTTATTCGTAATCTATATTCTATGGACAATAAAAAAAACATTTTTTTCACTTCATCTTAAACATCCCTATTTTATACTATTAGAGATGAATTTTTAATACCTACTGGGATAGACTCCGGATCGTTGTTTTATGTTGAAACTGGTTAAATATCATGCTACAAAGTTTAATACGAACGATTTTTGAAGACATCATCAATATAGCGATATCTAAACATTTAAGAAAAATATTTATCTTTTGATTAAGTAAACTTAGTTTAGATTAGTAAACAAAGAACTTTAATTTAACAGTGTGTTTCAGTCAATATAATACGTAAGTGCATTTAGTTTCATTTTTCATAATGTTTTATCAATTACAACGTGATACACCAGACTACCTTGTGATAATTTAGTCGTTTTAAGATAAAAACGTAACAAGAGGTGCCATAATTTAATTAGAGCCAAATATTGTGTTGTTTTTAATTAAATACGTATCTGTATACTTCGATAAAAGGACAGCTAATGAACTCAAAGAACTTAATACTTAAAACCTTATAATTACAAAATTAAGGGACTTTAAAGCCTCTTCCGAGAAACCAGGGTTTCTGCCTTCATATCGCATATAAGCGATATGTAATACCAGCATAAGAATACATGGTTACATATCTACATAATATGGCTTGCTGTCAGAAATACCCACATCATGACTTACCTGGTTTTGAACATTGTGATTATAATCTTGTTCAATTACATGTGGGAAATGAATAGACCAAGATTATCATCACATTACAGTGCACAATACTGTAGTAGTTCGCGAGTCGCGACGGAACTCGTTTCAATGTCACAGTTGTTAGGTAATTGTGAACATGTGACTGATTGATAATAACGGTGGAATTTATGCGATATACTCCTCTATTGCAACAGCAACGAAAACAAAACAATATGCCTGGTTGTGCACATGCCTGCGACCACTTACTTATGATTACCTCAATTAAGATTTTTATTTTCAATTTATCTAGGTATGAGCCTACGGTTATGTGTTATTAACGCGTTAAAATAATGCATTAAAAGAACCTCGACAATTCTCAACCTATAATTAATAGTACATGTTATATGTATGGTACTTACGGCGCGCAGCGTGAACCGAGTAGAGTAGCCCGCTATCAACCTGCTGCTGATTGACTGGTTGTTTACTCTGCTATTTATCACTTACCACGATAAAGCAATACTGTACCTACATGTATCCAATAGTACCTACTTCATAACTAAACTAATTCATCATTCATCATCAGCCAAAGACGTCCACTGTTAAACATAGGCCTCCCCGTATAAGCGGGGGGGTTTGCCATAATCCCCACGCTTGGCAAGCGGCTTGGGGATCGCAGTATTGGTGGTGGAGTTACAAAAGACGCTGCTGCCCATCTTCTGAATTTTCCCTCAGTCGCCTCTTACGACACCCATGGGAGGAAAGGGGGTGGTCAATTCTATGCCGGATACCACACGGCATAACTAAACTAATAAACACAACTTATTACATATGGAATAAGAGTAAACATAAACCTCCTTTCAGGTTCATGAATAAAATGTATCTCAAATCTGATTAAACGCAGTAGGTCAAGCACAATCAATCATTTCACGATCGGTATGGAAATGGGTAAGCAAATGGATACTCTAAAGCCAGTTCCGCAACTATAGAGTTGCACGTTTCCAAGAAAATGCTCTCAAAACACTCGCCGCATTTCATAAATATTCCTGAATTTTCGCATACAAAAATAGTATGTGTGCATGGTACACGTGATAGTTTTTTAAAATGCATTATATTTATGAGATTGTACGTCAAGACTGGCATTAGGCGCGTGGCATAGGCCCCCTAATACACTGGGACCAATATAACTGGCGACATGTGGATGTACTACAGGTTAACCTACCTACACAGGCGTGACATTATATATGCCAAGAATATGAAAAAAAGATTGAAAGATTGATCTTATCGTTCTGAAGGAGACAAAAACATAAGTTCCAAAGATATTTATAAATACAGTGATCCATCATTATTACCTACAATGCCAAACCTTTAAGGATACAGGAATGCATAATTTATTGGAAAACCTAAGGGTAAATAAACTTAATAAAATGTAGGTACATACCTACAGCCATAAATTCTGCTGCTAATATTCATTGCAGTGAAAGGTTATTGAACCATTAAAGACTAATGTGGACAACAGGTGGCAACGGACTATTGATGGATAAAACGAGTTGACGAAGAGATTTGTTATTCTACAAAAAGGTTGCTCTCTACAAAGAAAAAACTAAATAATCTCTTCTTTGTTTTACGTTGTTAGCTACAGCCAACGAGTAGCGCTTAATGAAATCTTTGAAAATGAAAAGCGGTATATATGTATGTATATATATATATATGTATATTGTCCTCCTGACCGAATTTCGGTCACGGCGGCCTGTCTCAGCTGAGACTAGCCATCTGCGCAGGAGATATAGTGCACCAGTATGCGCGCAGACACAGGTAATAACGACGTCCTTCGCTTGACCCAAGGCGCCACTATTGATTGATCACTAAAGAAGTTGAGCTTTATATTGTAAACGAAAATTCTCAAAACTAGGACAATAGGTACAATACCTAAATTATATCGTTTTGAAATAATGGGTATTTACAAACACGTAATATTTCTATATCTATAATTCTAAACTAATCTAATAAACACGTAAAGTTTGTTTGTACCTAAGGGTAATCTCAACTGACTTTCAACATTCTTACACCAATATAATTTATAACTGACTCCAGGACGGACATAGGGGCCTCTAATCTTGGAAAAGACATGAAAAATTTACTTGCATAGGAAGTCGCGGGTTAATTGTAGCTATGATTATAGTTAAAAATAGAATAGGTACCTACTAGATGTTGTCTAAGACATTTACAATGTATAATCAAAGGTGTCGACATTTTTAACTCTAGGCAACCTCTGAGCAGAAATGACAAAAAACCTAGTAATATGTCGACCCAACAAATAGTCGGTAATAAGTCCAGAAAATACTTGCGAGTTTTTTACTTCAAAAATAAGTTTCAGAATTGTAATTTAATCTGAGAGTGAAACGTGACATGCTTAAAATCAGACACTGACCTAGGCAATAATCTGAATATGGTCTGTCTATGTAATTACTTCAAAGTACAGAAAGCGGTGAGAGCTCCATTGTATCTAGCTAGTGGTTTTAGAACCATTCAACGCTTCGGGCTATCACTACTTGATATAAATTAAAAGTGAGCTGAAGTTAAATGTAAATATTATGCACTCTAAAGCCAGTTCTCGCACCCATAGATGTGCACGGTTCCACGGAAATGATCTTAAAGCATTTGCCGCAGTTCATAAATATTCCTACATCGTATATTAAATAACCCCTAAAAATAATGCGGTTAATTGATACTAAAGTACGACTAGAAATATAATTTTGGAATCGATTTAACATTAAATTATTACAGTTATAGTGCGGCCGCACAGAGAATGCGTTCCTGAAGTCTGTCATTAGGTCTATACTAGTGATGTGATAAATTACATTGATATTAATTTTTAACCAACCCAAAACAGAATAACATATTAAGATAAAATTCTAATGAAATTTATCTTAAAAAATGAGGCCTTTAATTTCTAATTGTAACGAGTGTAAATAAATAACAATGAATTAGTAATATTTCGGAATACTATTTAATATAAAATAATTCAATTACACTCATTTTCAAAGTTACATCGTCTTTTTGGATACGACCTGTCAGGAACGCATTCTCTCAGCGGCCAAACTATAGTTGACCACAATGAGTACATGTTATAGATTGTTATCTTTTAAGTATTGCTATCTAAAAGTATTAAGTGCTTTATGGTCACAATCTATACCAACTCTTTTTACACAAAAGGTGTAACATTAAAATCAGTAACTGATTATACAATCACACAGTAAACTCAGGGGGCACATGTTTTTATTATCTTAATCAAATTCTGTTCTAAAAACATAAAAAGCTACATGCACATGTATATTAGTTAGTAATGCTAATCATGTTTATAGAATAATGAACTCTAGTCGATTTTTCTTAATACTTTTTTGAATGCGGTGGCAGAGCCGTGAAAACAATAATAGACAATAACAGCCGCAAAAAAAGTCACTCGATTCGTTTGCTTCCTTTCGTTAACAGCGTTTAAAATGTGCTTTACATGTATGACTTCACCCTCGGCCTTTCGATTGGTACACCATGAGTGGCTGTGTGAATTGCTTGCAATATAGCGATCAATCGCTGTATCGTATCGAGTTTCTCCTGTATCGTGGGTGCGTTTCACAAACATGTAATAATTATCACATACACAACAAATACCCAGACTCGGGACAAATACTACGGATCCCACAAATTTTTGTCCCGTGCGGGAATCGAACCCGCAACCCTTAGCGCAGCAGTCCAATTGCTTAGCAACTGCCCCAATCGGGTCGTCATTCAGTTCATCATCATCAGTCACTGTTGAACAAAGGCTTCTCCCTTAGAAGGCCACAATGAACGGCAACTTGCCATTTGCATTCACCGGTTGCCCGAAAGTCTTACGTTAATAATGATAATAGATAAACAACACAGGCCATGTTAGCCAAGCCTGCTGGAATCTTGCTCAAGCAGTGGTTTCAGGAAGACTATCAATGTAGGGGATCGCAGGCCGCAAGGGTTGAAGAAGAAGAACAACACCGAAGACGTTGAAAGAATTTCGTTTATTCAGACTTTTCCAGCTTAAACTATTACATCGAAGCACACAAGTATACGTAAACAGCGAGATTTCGAGACTGCCCCGAGCCACCGAATTGCGCCTCTTTTGTTCTCGCACAGGCAGGCACAAGTAGTGGCCGGCGCAACATGCAAGATTTATTTACATTTGTCTATACATATTATCTATACATATTTACTATTATTTATAGCGACGTACAAAAGTGACGAAAACTAACACACTTTTAGTTTATTTATTTATTTAGGCAGCTGTGCTTCCCAACATTTCCACCCCCTGTAGGAGGGTTCATCCGACTACACTTCCGTCCGTAGGAAGCACAACTACCTTCACAACGGGTCGTCGCAGGACCCCATGATTTGTGCTTATGTCTACCACCCTTACTATAGAGTCTGCACCTGGGTAAACACTTTTTATGACCCCTTTGGTCCACTGGTTTCGTGGTTTATTAGCGTCCGTAATCACTACCACGTCACCCACTTTCACGTTTGGCGCATCACTAGTCCATTTGCTACGTCGTTGCAGCGTTGGCAGGTATTCGCGTAGCCAACGCCTCCAAAAGAGGTCGGCCAGCGCGTTCACCCGACGCCACAGGCGGCGGGAATCCACGTCGGCGGTCTGCCGACGTACGCACGGCGCATCTCCCGCGGCAGTGCCCAGCAGGAGATGATTTGGAGTCAGCACCACCGGGTGCTCGATGTCGCTGCTCACGTAAGTGAGAGGCCGGCTGTTGACGACTAGCTCGGCCTCGGCAAGGAGGGTGTAGAGGACCTCCTCGCGGGGGGCGCGCTCTTGTAGTGTCGCCTTTAGCGCGTTCTTAACAGAGCGCACCAGTCGCTCCCAGCACCCGCCCATGTGTGGGGATGCCGGGGGGTTGAAGTGCCAGGCAATGCCACGCCCAACAACTTCACTACTCAGCTTGTCGTGGTTCATGTCGCGCAGCGCTGCGCGAAGCTCAGCGTGCGCTCCGACGAAATTGGTGCCGCGGTCGGAGTACACGTCTGAGGGTCGCCCGCGACGCGCAATCAGGCGCCGCAAGGCGAGTATAGCTGAGTCAGCACTCAGCGAGGACGCCAGCTCCAGGTGGACGGCGCGGGTGGTGAGGCAAGTGAATAGGACGCCCCACCTCTTCTCCCTGCGCCGTCCGATAGTGACTTCCATCGGGCCAAAATAGTCGACCCCACAATGGACGAAGGCTCTTCTCGTAGACTCCAGCCTGGCCGGCGGAAGATCACCCATCTTGGGCGTTGCTGGCTTGGCCCTTTCTATTCGGCATCGTTGACAGGCTGCGGTGACGGCCTTGACAGTTGACCGTAAATTAGTCACCCAGTACTTCTCACGAACTCTGTTCACTACTGTTTCTTGATTAGCGTGCAGCGCCTCTTTGTGATACTTAAGTAAGAGGCGCCGCGTGAGCGCATGTCTCCCATCCAGGATGATAGGATGGCGTTCACCGAAGCTTAGTTCACTACAGGCGCCTAGCCTGCCGCGCACTCGCAGCAACCCATCTTCAAACAGCATCGGGTCCAGTGCTCGCAACTTGCTGTTGGGAGGTAGCGGGCGCACCTCTCGTAGCGCCGCGATGTCTACCGCGTAGCTCTCGGCTTGTGCCAGACGCAGGAGGCGCCTCTCAGCCTCGCGCAGGTCGTCCGCAGACAACGTCGATGTCTGACGCCGCTTGCGGCATCGTTCGATGAAAATATACACGCGCGCCACGACATTCAGGGCGCGCGTCCAGGTAGGCAGCCGCTCGTATCGTAGCAGCGGCTCGTCCTGAGCCGCAACGGCATGCACTCGTTGTTCTCTCTCCAGGTCCTGCTCTGCCACCGCGTCGAGGTCGGTGTCAGCTGGCCACTGCTCCTGTGGACAGCGAAGAAAAGAGGGACCCGACAGCCACTCATTACTGTGATCAGGCCAGTCCATCCGGGTAGCTTTGTCAGCGGGGTTCATCGCCGACGGGACCCAGCGCCAATTGGCCCTCTCCGACCTCCTATCTATCTCAGCTAAGCGGTGTGACACGTACCTTTGAAATTCTAACGCATCTGAATTTATCCACTTGAGGACAGTTTTACTGTCTGTCCACAGATGCACACTACTGATTTCTACGCCTAAATTCTTTACAACTGTGTCAGCTAATCTACATGCTAACACAGCTGCTTGTAACTCTAACCGCGGGATGGATGTTACCTTTTGTGGCGTTACTCTCGCCTTACCTAAAACTATAGCGACATCCCTATTTCCCTCTGGATTTAAACCTACTACGTACGCTACCGCAGCGTAAGCGGATTCGCTCGCGTCACCGAACACATGTAATTCTAGGTGCCCTAATTGTAAGCCGTACCACCTAGGTATAGACACGTCTTTTAGGTGATGCAGATTATGTAGCCATTCAAACCACATCTTGGCTTCAGTCTCTTTCAATTTCTCATCCCATTGAATACCCGTGTGCCACACCCGTTTCATGAGAATACGCGACTGTATGACACACGGATACAAGAAGCCTAAGGGGTCAAAGATCGACATTATAAATCTAAGAAACTCTCGTTTTGTTGGGACTACGTGTCCCTCTACAATGGCTTTAGGTAATCGCTTAAAGGACAAATCGAAAGCTAGCTTATCCGCGTTCGGCGACCAGATCATACCTAACGTGCGCTCGGTTGCACCCTCGCCTTTGTCTAATGACACTCGGTCAGGCATGTCCGCATTCAGTTTCCCGCGCAGCTCTGGAGAGTTGGTCACCCACCCCCGTATATTAAACCCGCCTCTGGCGTGAACGTGGGTAACCTGCTCAATTAGACTACTGGCTTGCGCGGCGGACCAAGTACTGTCTAGGTAATCGTCCATATAATGCTTTTCGTGTATGGCGGCTACCGCATCGGGGTACATCTCTTTATGCTGATTCGCGTTCTTATTTAATATGTAAATCGCTGACGCGGGTGATGACACGGCCCCGAATATCATCGTGTTCATGACGTACACGTCAGGCTCCCTATCACAGTCAGACGACCAAAGAAACAGCTGTGCCCCTCTGTCTTGTTCTCTAATAAAAACACGTAGGAACATATCGGCTATGTCCCCAGTGAAAGCGACAGGCCCTAACCTGAATTTAAATAGCACGCCTAACAGAGAGTTGAGTAAATCAGGCCCCGATAACAAATTGTCATTCAACGAAGTTCCATTGTAACTGGCCGCGGCGTCAAAAACCAATCTTAATTTTCCCGGTTTGTTGGGATTCGTTACCCCGAAGTGGGGTAAGTACCACACCGAATCGGACTTGACGCCTCCCTCTAATTTACTCGCGTACCCTTCGGCCATCAGCCTATCTATCTGTGCTGTATAGGCTGAGGCGTATACAGCGTCTTTACGTAACCGACGCTCAATTCCCGCTAGACGTTGACGTGCGTACTTATAATTGTCAGGCAACTGCAGGTCGTCCCGCCGCCACAACAGGCCTATTTCCCACGCGCCGCTCTCTGTCTGACGACTGGTGGATTCTAAAATAGCCTTGGCTCTTTCTATATCTTTGTGCTTTCTAGGCACTTCTGAAATTCCTATAGCTTCTAGCTCAAACTGTTTTTTAACTAACTCGTGCAAATCTATAGTTGACTCTAGTACACAATTCACCGAATGTTCGCTATTATCTCGATAACTACCTACAGGTCCGTGCACAACCCATCCTAGACTGGTCAAAGAGGCAACTGGCTTACCGGATTTCCCTCGGCGAGTCTCCTGGCTGATCAGTAGCTCCCAGTTGTCCTGACCCAGCAACAGCAGCGGCCTGGCCCCCCTCATCTCCTCGCATCCCAAGTCGCGAATGTGGGCGTGTTCCGTTAACACTGTAGCTGGCACTGTTTGCGCGGGCAAGTCTAGGTTCTTTAATGTACGACACTTCACTTTATGTGTTAACCCGTTCGGTCCGCGCACTGACACACTAATTATTTTCGATGTATTGTCAACAATCTCTTGACCACGCGCACTGTGTAAGGTTAGCGGCACTTGTTTACCTCTGGCGTTCTCAGCTAACGAGTCGTCGATCAGTGATACGGTCGCTCCGTCATCCAGTAGGGCATAACAATGTTTGTCCTCACCGTTCACTGTCACACACACAGGTATTATTTTCAATAGCGCTTTTCCAGTGTAATCACTAACGTTTGTGACGCTCTCGCTTTTCTTATCGGCGTGTAGTAAAGTATGATGGGCGTAATTACACGACGCGCACCTATTTGCACGACAAAAGTTCTTCCTGTGTTTCTTCGCTATGCATTTAAAACACAATTTATGTTGCTTGACGTGTTCCCATCTTTCGTTGACACTTAACCCAGTGAACTTCTCACACTTGGGCAACTTATGTTTCTCCCCACATAGTGTGCATAGCTCCTCTGTTTCCTTAGCTAGTTGACCATTATCTGAGTGAACGTGTAAACGTTGAACGTTTCTATTCGGCTGTTTTACAACCTGTACATTAGCTCGGGACTTAGTGGCACTAGCTGCCGTTGTGGGCGTGTCCATCTCCATTTGTACATAATAGGACGTGGCTCGGGCTAGATGACTCAGGAAATCCGCGAGTATTTCTAGGCTCGGTGAAACTCGCACATCTATGCCTTGGTTCGACGCCACGCCCATTGCGAAATCACCGTATTGAGCCCGCTGTACAGGTGTAAGTTTATTCAACAGTTCACTTACCAGTTGTGGGTTGTTTAGGTAACCAACGGCTCGGACACTTTTCAGGAGCGACACACAATTTCTCACCGTTGTTGAGAACTTTCTGAGTTCACGACCACTCTCTGTCACTTTAGGCAACGCCCGCACTTTGTTCAATGCACACTCAAGCACTAGATTGGGATGTCCGAACTCTTCATCAAGTGTTTTCATGATCTCAGCCGGGTTAGTAGAGGTGCGCAGCAAATCCTCCACGGCCAGCTTCGCGTCGCCTTGTAATGACGTTTTCAAGCGCGCCAGGTTCTCGTGCGGCTTGAACTCGTACATGACCGTCGTGTCGTGGTACATATTCTTGTACGACAGCCACTCTGCTGGGTCGCCTTTGAAGAACGGCAACTCGTATGCTTGTCTAGGCACCGGTCGCGGACGTGCTAAGTTTGTTATAGCGTCCGCCAACTGGTCTATTTTTCTGTCTCGTGACCTGCTCCTATCCGCGTCGTCTGCGAACGTATTTCCCCACTCAGGCACTTCTCTAACCTGCTCTCTTACTCGCGGGGCACTGGCCGTAGGTAAGGGCGTAACGTTCCCTATGTACGGTGGTTCGCGAAACTGAACGGACGCGGGCGCACACTGTGGGAGCGTAGGTATGTACTCGGGCGGCGGCGCGGGCGCGGCTACCTCCCGAGAAGGCGCGGACACTTGACGCGGCGGCGGCGGGTCGCAACACACAGCGGATACATGCGTTTCCCTATCAACGGGAGCCGTTTCCGTGACCCATTCTTCCACGCGACGCGTCGTTCCCTCTTCGTCCGATCCTAAGTCGTCTTCGACGGCGGCGTCTATCTCAGCGAGATCAACCTCGAGCTTCTTCTTTACCAATTTCTCCTTCATGCGCACTAACTCGCGTTCTGCCTCGTACTCAACCCTCCTCCGAAGGAAGTCGGCACTTCTGTGGCCGCTCTTGGAGGAGACGAGGCTTGTCCCGGATCTTGCCTTCTGTATTCTCTCCGATCTCACAGGCGTGAACATATCTCTGTGGTCGATAACTCGACCTCCCGCCAGTGGGATCACAGGGGCACGAACCGACGTCGTCGTAGGCGCAACGGAGGGCGAGCCTGGAGCCCGTTCCGAAGGTACTCCAGAGTCTTTTTCCAGCTCTCGCCGCTTGTTTATGTCAGCCTCTATCTTGCGTAGCTTGCTCCTCGTCGTAACAGTGCTTCTTTCACTCATCTTGATTCGTGCTCCGCAGATCCGGCTCGAAGGACCAACTTTTGTAGGGGATCGCAGGCCGCAAGGGTTGAAGAAGAAGAACAACACCGAAGACGTTGAAAGAATTTCGTTTATTCAGACTTTTCCAGCTTAAACTATTACATCGAAGCACACAAGTATACGTAAACAGCGAGATTTCGAGACTGCCCCGAGCCACCGAATTGCGCCTCTTTTGTTCTCGCACAGGCAGGCACAAGTAGTGGCCGGCGCAACATGCAAGATTTATTTACATTTGTCTATACATATTATCTATACATATTTACTATTATTTATAGCGACGTACAAAAGTGACGAAAACTAACACACTTTTAGTTTATTTATTTATTTAGGCAGCTGTGCTTCCCAACAATCAATCATAGAACCAAGATTTTTATAAAACGAGGTTTTAATTATAATACTCGTAGCAAATGAATAAAGTATTTTGCTAAATGGATAAAGGAAATTTGAATAATGATGAACATGAGCAGGACTTGAACCTGAGACCTTCGCCGTACCGTGGCGCTGCTCCAACTCAGCCATCGTGTCGCTGCTGGCACCCATCGAATTTCAAGTTCCCTTTTTTATTTATTTACCCCATAAGGGTAACGTCTATTATCCGTTATCAATCTAGATTCGAGCTTAGCATGGGCAACATGCTAAAATGACACCTAAAGTCATGTAAAATATTCTTCTATCAAAAATGAAAGTTTTATTCAATGTAGCTTACATTGAAAAAAAACTCTTTCGTTCAATTAAAATTTATTTTTACCATCATTTTAGTTGTAATTAGAATATAACTTAGCATAAGCAGCACTGTTGAATTTCAACTGTAAACTAATGATGTTATATAAAGAAAAAGCGGCATCATTACCATAAGAAGTAGTTAGTCTAGCTATAATGTTTAGATAAGATATATCTAATTTTCTAGTAACATAAAAATGTCCTAGTTAAAATATATTAGGAGATACCTACTCATTATGTTATTTCTTGGAAAAGTAAGTTGTCTAAAGCAAGAATTCTCATAACTTCACTTTTTAGTAATTTTCCATTTCTCAGTTCCCAGAAAGCCTATTAGCCAAATAAATAATAATATTAGAAAAACTTCGAAATAATACAAGCTTTCATTTTGTTACACCTCAAGCCCAGGTTTCTATGGAAGTCGATCCGTCTCCTTTAAAACTTGCAAAGTTGCAACAAGCCGCTTTCTTTCAGCGTCATTTTAAGGGGAACGATAAAAAGAAATAAATAATTCATTTGTCATAGTACAATTTAGGTGTATATAATTTGTATAGTTTCATATATTCAACCATTTCTGGTGTACAAATATTCAAATCTAATAGTTAAGTAATCTAATAAATTCTTATCGCTAAGGTAATCGTTTACAGAATAGTAAAATTCGATTAATAGTAAGTCAAATAATCTACGTTTGCACATGTGTACATTTAGAGCTTTTATTCAATTTGGCAGTTTATTATAAATTCGGATTGCCATACAATATGAGTTTCTGTTATGCAATGTGGTACGTTGGTTTTGGACGAATAATTGATTTGGAAATCTGCTAATTCTATTTGTGACTGACGTATTTTTATCAAAAAGTATTAAATTTTTATATACGAATATACACATCTCATAAATATCTAAAGGGTAGTGGCAGAATATGATGTTTCTTAAACAAAGGTACACAACTATCTAAATATACAGCACCACTTATTGCCCTCATACATTTTTTATGCTCTGAACGCCCTAATGCAGTCAACTGAGTTGCCTCATATGACTATTCCGTAACGTAGAATAGAGGCGATGTAACGATGATACGCACAAAGAGAAGCGCTTGCAGTTGTTACCTGCCTGATTCTGTTTAGAACGAATACGTAACAGTCTAGTTTTGAACAAATTTTATCAATATGTTGTTTCCAGCTACAGTGTTTATCAATAATTATTCCGAGGAACGTAGTTGTTTCTACTCTTTCTAAAGATTTTTCATTCAGATTTATATTTAATGGAGTAGGTTTGTTTTTGTATGTATGAAATTGTATTAATTTAGTCTTATTGATATTTACTTATATTATCTAGCCAATTATTTGCATTACTTAAAGATCTATTCATATCCTCTTCGTACTTATTTTTGTCATTGCAGTGAACAAGTAAAGTTGTGTCATCTGCATATAAGACACATTTATAATTAGTAGATTTTGATAGTAGATTAGATTTTGGTAGGTCGTTGATGTATACTAAAAATAGTAAAGGTCCTAATATACTGCCCTGTGGTACTCCGCATGAGTTTTGAATATCCCTAGATCTTTGGGTAGTTTTAACGTAGTAACGTCCTGATAAACAAGGTATTTCAACGCATTGAAAGCAATCTGAGAGTTAGCTTTTTATCAAATCCTAGGGCGTTGTAATAAAAAAAAATTGAAAGCCTTTAATATACTAATAACCTATTTACATCATAGAAGCACTTTTTCAATCAAGTTACAACCAAATTACACTTTCCGCCGCACTCAGAGACGTTAATGATTACTTAAACTTACACTAAGTAAAGATTTCACTAAGAAAACCTTTGCTTAGTAATAGTTTAAGTAATCATTAATTGTCTCTGAGTTCGGCGGTTAGTGACAGAACTAAACACAAGTATTGGTTTTAGCGCGTCTCTTGTATTCGATGTAAACGACTTAAAGGTACGTCCATACATACATACATATTTTATTGTCAATCCACGGAATTGGATTGAAAAAAACAGATCATGTTATTTTTATTATTCATAGTTTCATACCAATCCAACAACCGAATCCTCTAGAAGGGCGTGTACGATGGAAACAATCCAATTACGGGCGAAGTAATAATGTATTCTATTGCAACTTCGTACGAGTGCTCTGTTTGTTCCAATTTTGGTCCATTTACAATTATAATTAAATGCTAGTGTAGTTATGCGCACCCCATATTCGATGATATACTTACAAAATGTTTACAAACAATGTCTTTATGATTTTATTTGGCACCCTCGAAACGAAACATCATTTACGAGTTATTTTCCTATTTCTTTAGCAACGTGTATGAAGAAGACAAAGCGTGGATTAAGGAAATGACTATTTAATATTATTAGGCAGTATTTCGTTAGTATAATTATTTATATCGTTTGAATCATAAATGATTTTATTTCTGCAAATGGGTTTACAAAAACACTCATAGTTTTTTTTTAACTAGATGGCTTTGGCATTGCCTTATTGACTATCTCTGAGAAGAATTATGCCGAAACAAACTCAGGGGTCAAGATCTCTTTTGAAGTCCAGACAAGTACAATATTGTAGAATATTTACGTGATAACAGTATAGGTGGTCTGAGAAGTGGTTTTTTGAAGAAAGAATCACAGCGAGTTTGAGGCGACCTGTCCAGACAGGCGCTCCGTCTCGTATCATTTAAAGGACATTTGGGTTCAGCGCATGAAATTCTTTATCGAGGAAGGCTTTAAAACGAATAGTATAATACTTTAAATTTTGAAAATATTTTTCGAAGATATAATCGCAAAGTGACAAAGCAAATAAAAAAAACGTAACTTTCTTTTAATTTAAAAAATATTTAGTGTACTCCGGAAAAAATAAGAACGCATGAAATTGTTAACAAAATCAGATTCAAATAGTAAATCTGCTTACTGCTGCTACGCACAAGTTTTGTTATCCCAATCCACGGGGACGAAGTCGCAAGTATAAGCTAGTCCTGAGTTCCTGACTATAATTAGGTTTAACATATATATACATATATACATATAATTAAAAGACTAACCCCCGCACTCAGAGACATTTTATGATAATTAAACTATTACTAAGTAAAGCTTTTGTTCGTGACATCTTTCCTCAGTGTCAGTTTAAGTAAACATTAAGGTCTCTGAGTGCGGCGGTTAAAATTAGAATTTGTATTGTTAATGGTTCAAAACCATTTATCTAATTATAAATGTTATGTACCCTAATATTGTGGTACTTATAGGTACTAAGGAACAATTATATTAAATTAAAGTTGCAAGTATAATGTTATATGTATGTATGTTATATTATGTACCTATGTATTACAGTTGATATACTTTCATTAAATAAATAAATAAAACTTAGGTTCTCTTAAAATATATATTATTAATGAATTTAGTTCTCTGCAAGTAATTTTAAATGCCTTCTTCGGCTTATGAGTTGGTAGTTGGCAGGCTCGCTCTTAGAGAACACAATGTGAATCTTTAATTCTACAGACTTTTTAAAGTCTTCATGATTAATATAATTTATAGTTTCATATAGGAATGTTATTAAAATAAAATATTTCTTGCTTACAGATGGACCAAGAGGCAACAGCATAAGCTCCGATAAGAAGGCAAATAAAACACAAAACTCAAAATGAGTTATCTGAGTGACGTAGGAAATTTCACGGGCAATATTTCAGCCCCAGTAGATCCGACCGGTATATTTGGACCACAGAGAGACTCACTTCTCATCGTGCTACCTATAACTATTACATATTCACTAATATTTATAACCGGGTTACTGGGCAATATATTTACATGTGTAGTGATAGTGCGGAACAAAAGTATGCATACAGCAACTAATTATTACTTATTTAGTTTAGCGATGTCAGATCTCCTTTACCTAATAAGTGGAATGCCTCAGGAGATGTATTCTATATGGGTTAAATGGCCCTATGTATTTGGACACAGTTTTTGTGTACTAAGAGGCTTAGCAGCCGAAGCTTCGACGAATGCGAGTGTGTTAACAATAACGTTGTTTACGGTGGAGAGATATTTAGCTATCTGTCATCCATTTGTTTCGCATAAAATGTCGAAGCTTTCGCGAGCAGCGAAGCATGTAATGCTATTGTGGGTGGCAGCGATAGGGTTCGCGTTGCCACAGGCCCTTCAGTTCGGGATAAGAGAGCACCGTGGTGTGACTATGTGTCTACAAACACGAGTCATTATAGAACACTCGTTTGAAATATCTACGTTCTTCTTCTTCCTTGCGCCAATGGTAGTCATCACGGTGCTATACTCATTAATAGGACTCAAACTGAGAGAAACAAATATAAGCAAAGAACAAACTCAACAAGATTTTGACATAAGCATTCGATATTCGCACAAAATAAGAAGAAAACACAGCCTGGCCACAAGGAGAGTTGTCAAGATGTTAGGTAAGAATATTTTGTAATTTAACTGATTTCCCTTTATTACTATACTGTACTACTATATTAACATGATGAATTACTGCCTCATTGGTCTAGTAGTCGCTAAGCGCGACTGCTGAGCATGAGGTTTTTCCATTAGGCAATGCTCAGTAGCAGCTCTGAGTCTAGATTTGTGCCCGGTTGATGGCAATGGAATAGCCCCCTAAGACATTGGGAACTATAACATAACTGCCGAAATGTAACTATATTATGTGCACCTCAACCTACCCCTTCGAGGAAATTAGGCGTGATGTTAGGTTATGTAAATTATATTTACAAAAAGCACTTTATTTTCCTTTCCATTTCCACTCCTTTTTTACTTGGGTCCAAAGGTACCTAAACTGGTTCAAACATTATACTGGTATTTTACTTTTCGTTTACATCGACACGTTTCGTTGCACGAAAATTGATAGTTTTAAACATTAACTTAGCTGCACTTAGGATGCACTATTCTTCGGACTGCAGTCTTATTAGGCCACTTTAGACTTAATAAGCTAGTATTGGAGGTAGGCTATTACCGCATGTAAGCGGCCTGCAAATTATTTGTAAATATTCATTCTAGGATTTCTAGGTCTTCCAAATGTCTTAACCAATTGTATAAACAAGCTATTTACTATGTCCTCAATGATTTCGGCAATGTTTCAGATGATAAAACCACAAGATTAAATTACGGACAGAGTAATATTGTAAGTCCACCCACGTACTATTATGGAATGCAATAAAGTATTGAGTATTGAGATACAATTTTTTAAGCTTAGTCCACACTGTTCTGCTAACAGCGCATCGTTTGTTAATTATGATTTATCATAAAAAATACGTCAACAACATAAATTATACTTAAATAATAATATATAATAAAATATGACTTTTGGTGCCATTTTAGCATGTTGCCCATGCTAAGCTTGAATCTAAATTGATAAAGGAAATTTGAAAAATTATGGACACGAGCGGGATCGACGTCACCCTTAAGACGTAAATACTAAAAGGGAACTTGAAATTCGATGGATGCGAGCAGCGACACGGTGGCTCAGTTGGTTAGAGCAGCGCCACGGATCGGCGAAGGTCGCGGGTTCGAATCCCGCTCGTGTCCATCATTTTTCAAATTTCCTTTATCAATTTAGATATAATAAAATATCAACACAAATTATCGATACACAAATTACTGGTGTACCTTTGTCAACATTCGATTTGAATAAAGGTATCCAACGGTTTTAGCACGGTAACAAAATAATAGCACAGTTTAGATACTCATACAAAGCGAGACGCTGCATTGCACGGCACGTAGCGGCGCGGCGGCGTCTCGCTTTCACATCGTAAGCTGTTCTGTTTTAAAAGTTCATGGTAAGGGGGCAGTTGGACCACGAAAGCGTCTAGATAGGGCAATCGTGCGGTAAGGTGCGGGGTGCGAGTGGAGCGGGTATTTCCCAAATCACAATGTTAGTAACTAGGAAGCTATCCCGCCGCGCGCCGCAGGGCATACGCGCTCAATTAGATTTACCTATATATTATATTCTTTTATTTTATTTATTTCCAATTTCGATGAGGATGAATATTATAATGATTTTTGAACGTTTATATTTGTATTTAATGTTTTTAATTTGTATTAGATTTCAGTTGAAAATCGTTGAAAAATATGTCCTATCAGAAAATATTTTTAATGGACGCTAAGCAACATCGATCATAAATAATCTACTAATTATTTTTAAAGAGGAGTTTTAGAAGTTTGCCATTGATATTGTTTATTTGCGTTCGTTTGTTTGCGTATCTAAGGCATTGTATGATCGTATTCAACCGGGTGGACCAATTTGAGTAAAATTATTATCTATTTTTAACCCCCGACGGAAAAAGAGGGGTGTTATAAGTTTGACCGCTATGCGGCGGGGTACCACTTAAATAAGTCAAACCCTTCATTAGATTTAGTACTATCTAGTGTTAAATAATTTTAATCGTTAGTATTTGATTACTTTAGTTGCGACCGTCAGACTATTCTAGCGTACATTAAGCTACTACCTTACTCTTGAAATATACTAATAGATTAAATGGTTTTCGTTTAATACCGTTTGAGCGACAGTCAATTAGCGAGATGAGAGCGGAAGATGACTTATAAGCTCTAATAATATTATTATTAGGCTCTTAATCTATGTATTTGGGTCTTAAATAGTTTTTTATGTATTTAAGGAATTAATATGTACCTAAACTATTATAAACCTTTATATAATACCTAAATAAAATTTAATGACAGTTCTTACGTACTTGTAGTGTGAGTGTTGTTTGTTTTTATTTTACCACAATAAGGTTTGCTATATTTAATACGTCCAAAACCCTATTAGATTTTCCTGGTTACAAATTGTAAAAATATTTATTTATTTATACTTAATGCACATTTTATGCACATAGGCGGACTTAATGCCATTGGGCATTTTCTACCAGTCAACCTTTAGGGTGATGCAGAGTTGAACAGTGGTAGGTGCACTAAGTATGGAATGGGGGAAAAAAAGAACGTAAACTACATAATATATTGATGCTTACAACAATATAGTGTACGTATACATAAACTACTTACAATATATGTACATAGATAAATTACTAATAGATTATAAATAATATTATATAGACATACATAAACAGAAATAAATTAAATGCGAGGAGTGGAAACAGTAGGTTGCTAATCAAAAAAATAAAGTAATCACAGCTAAGATGGCAGTCTTAAATTTTTATAAAAATATTCCCGAACTTTCGTTTTAAAAGTGTACCGACTGTTAGCCATCCTGATTTCTACAGGGAGGGCGTTCCATAGAAGAATGGACTGTACAAAAAAGTTGGAGTGAATGAAATCAGAGCGGTGAGAGGGACATTGTAAAAGACGATTATATAAAGAACGAAGACTTTTGTTGTGGTTAGAGGACAAATACTGAAAATGAGAAGATAAGTAAGAAGGAGAATTAGGAGAGAAAATATATACATACCTAATCATCGTCCGTCTGACATTATTCAAATTATTTATAGATAATAACAACCTTGATAGACAGAGACCTTAATGAAAATAAAGAAGTACTTTGTAAAAAACGATGTTTTATATTTTTCACCAAAGCCTGCATCTGCATCAATCCCTTATTAACCAAGCCGCCTAAAGAGAACTTTTTCAGATGTTGGTCGAAGCTCTTTGTCATTGACCATTACCTATTATTAAAGCTTTCCGTATCAGTTATACAAAGGTAATCATAGGTACTAGGTCGCTAAATATAGTATAGGTAGTACCTGGGTATATTCCTATGAAAACCACTCGACAACAAGATGATATTTCCGGTATTTTCATCGCCTTCGTGATAGACGTTTTTATTACCTAATTATTATCAGAGTTATACAAATATTCACCTATAATATTAATATTTATACATCGTATATAATAAAATATGTAATATACATTAAACAAGGTGAAATTGGAAATCACATACTATTCTAAAAGGAGAATGAGCCCATTTAGGATTATACCTACATTATGATTTATGATAAACAACACTTTAACTATCCCTAAAATGGCGAAAACTATTGATATTTAGATAGGTAGGGACCTACATCAATTGACTAAATTTATCTGCCAGTAGATTCATTATTTTTCACAATGTTTGTTTTGATCATGAGGAATCTGATGGCTCCTTTTCGCATTTTGAGTGATTTAATGTCACCTTGAATAATATTTGTGTTGTTATGTTCACAGTCGCAGTTGTGGTAGCATTTTTCATATGCTGGGCACCGTTCCACGCGCAGAGGCTGGTGGCAATATACGGAACCACGGAAAACCATTTAGCACGATCACCGATCCTCCTCTCCGTGTACTCTTTCCTCACGTACATTTCGGGAGTTTTCTACTACATGTCAACGTGCATCAACCCTATATTTTACCACATCATGTCAAACAAATTTAGGGACGCTTTCAAGGTGAACATAATTCAGTATTTGTCTCACAAAATAAATATTACATAGGATACATAAACAGGAAAATAACCTACCTTAACATAAATACCTACATTAAATCTGTTTGCTTAAAATGAACAATGGCCAATTGTGTAATTACCCATTGTAATTAACTTACCTGTATATCCATCTGATAAATATAATCATTAACATTTCATTAAAGAACCACAATTAATTTAAATAAATTAAATATTATTTATTTCAGGCAATTATTAAACCCATAAATACAAGCATCAATAAATAAGTAGTATTAAAAATTAAAAGTATTAACAATATTTTAAAAAATAACTTCAAGCCCCTATGAAATTAGTTATCTGTTTATAATTTATTCAAAAGTTTTGTATCTCTTTTGAGATGGACAGCATGGAGCACAGCGGTCACAATTCTGTTACTACTAAGGGCTGCTCTTGTGTAGAATAACACCCTGAACTACTTTAATAATGCGGAGAAACCAGCAACTTGCTCTCGGTGAACAGTTGTACACGAAGAGTGTTATATTTACTCTTTGTGTACCGGGACCAGAGTTGGCTGGTGTAGAACGACTGACAGTAGGCCTTGAACAGCGTCACCTCGACTTGTTTCAAGCACTAGTCAAAACGTATAGCTAGCATGTTACATTGCGTCTCTGCCGTTTTATATCATAATCATCTGCTAAATTTTCTCTTACTTGTAACTTTGTAACAACTTTTAAAGGGTTATTCCACAAATACCCATCATAAACTAATAGTTTTAAACTGATGGGGATTTGTGAATAAAAAGCCCACTAACCACATCATCATCATCATCAGCCAAAAGACGTCCACTGTTGAACATAGGTCTCCCCGCTAAGCTGGGGGGTTTGCCACAAACCTCATCATGAAAATAAATCATCATAAATTTTGAATCTGACAAATTATCGTCAGATTCAAAATTTAATAAATAAAAGAATAGTAGTAGTAATCACAACAGTCTTTATTTCATGGCATTCCTCAGAGCGCACCAAAGCGAAGCGCACCCAGACTACTTATTCCTCGCGGCGCACCAGTTTGGTAAACTTATATCCTAATACCCAAGTACCAGGATATCAGAAGTTTTATGAAGATCACACAAGTCTACAAAACTTATTTGTACTTACCTACTATTTGTACAGCCGTGCTATTCTAAAGACATCTCAAGAATTCACTTCTAAATCCGTGGTGAGATTTGACGGCCTTCGATCAACTATGTACTAGATTACCGATCAAAAACGGCCCGAGAAATAAGAGCACAATTAATTTTGTGTTCTTATTTGAAATTAGTATGCTCTAATCATAGACGTTAATATGCCGCAGTGCCTTCTTTCTTGGCCAATTTTGCGAAATGATTTTGTAACATTACCTACCAAAACTGCCACGCCTTTAATCCCTTAACGAATAGGCAGAGATGTTTAAGTATCAGGAGTCCCGCATAAGTCTCATTCAAGTGTAATAGCGACAGCCGGCCAGCCTTCCATTCATCAAACAATCATCGGGTTTATCCTCTTTTAGGATTTTCTTTTCCATTTCTAATTAGTCACCCCACGAAATATTAACCTGTCCACGTGAGAAAATACCCTAACATAATTTTTTGCTTGAAATATACGTGTCTACAAGAATATATAAACAGAAATCTCATATCTACTTTATGATAATTACATTAAAAGTTGTCCGTGCAATATGTGATTGAGGTTTTGGATTGACCTAAAAGGTCTAAAAGCAATCTTACGAATCAGTTAGTGATTCTACTAAATCTATAAATTACCTGAAAGTGTTGGAAACTACTTATAAACTACGATTTTTAATAATTATTGTTACTATCGACTCCTATAATAATGTTACAACAACACATAAATTAGATGCATCAACATGTTCAACATGTGCATTAATTGCAATTTATAGACATAAATATTTAAACTTTTGATAACTATAGCGCACACAAGAGGCGTCATTGTTAACACTCAGAATTCTTGAAGATGGAATGGGATTGACATTTACTTAAAATACAAAACAGAAAAGCGTGACTGCTGAACGTGATGTCTTAGATTTGATTCCCGGGTCGGGAAATATTATTGGGGTTTTCCAAAGATAATTTTCAGTAGCAGCACTATAACATAACATTTGTATCTACAAAATGACTGATGAAATGTGGGTGTATCTACTACCAGACACCTGTGCCTACCCCTTGAGGAATAGAGGCATGATATTATGTACAAACATATAAAGATTTTGATCCTACTTCCTTAGTAAATAAAACTTCGTCAAATTAAAGTTAGAAGGCGCTCTTTTTCAGAACACAATGATGTGCAGTTGCTGCCGGTCCGGAGAGAGGACCACAGCCAAGCGGTGCTCGTACACAGCGATGGCCTTCGGCCCCCGAAACCCCACATCCAGCGGTACTGTCAACTCAGGTTACTTACGCTAACAGCTATTATGTATTATAATATTATTTATTGGTGTGTTTAAGGAAATTAGGAACACTCGTAGTCGTAGACTTCTTCCTTTCTTGTCGGTATAAGCTATATAAAGGTATAACTTATACATATCTTAGAGACAGCTTATCCTGAGGTATATAGTCGCTCGCGCCTGGAGTAAAATTAGTGCAGGCGCTTCGGGATGCCTACTCAACTTCTTCTTTGTAGGCGGTTTCAATTGAGGGTAATTTAAAATAAAACCTCAATTCCGTTATATAGAACAGTATTTAGTAACAAACTTATAATATAATTGATTAGTACAATATTATAATTATCTTCCACCCCTGCCGCAGAGGTTGTCATGGTACAGTAAACCAATTATAAAATATAAATGCTTGCAGTGAACCAATTAGTAAGATAAATATTTATTTTATGTGTAACTACTACGTATTATCTTTATTCGTATTCGGTGTTCTTAAAATAACAAACAGATTCACAATTAATTTGTTGTTTCGCGCCGATTCAGTCGGTTTCTAATTTATCTATAATTTGGCAAACTGACAAATTTCATTACCTAGTTTATTTCCACATACGTCACGTATGCAATTTCTTGAATATAAATAGGTACCTATTAGTAGGCTTTATTATAGCGTTGGCTTTTCCATCTATATAATAGAATATAACGTATTGATTGAATTATAGTTTCCTTAATACCAGACAAGTTCAACTAAAAACATTATCTAAAAAACAAAACATTAAAATATAATTAAGTTTATTAGTTAGACCATCAATAACTCTGCGAAAGATCCTTTTATAATTTCTAAAGTTTTTTTTATAGTCCAACTGTTATAATAATATAATTAGGTCAGCAGTGATAGCCGAGTGGTATGACCGCTGGACTGCCAAGTCGCAAAGGTCGCAAGTTCAAAACCCGGCACGCACCAATGTCTTTTCGAATTCATGTGCGTACTATATATTCGTTATGAGTTGCTAAAAACTGTAAAGAAAAACATCGTGAGGAAACCGGCACACCCGAGAGTTTTTTTAACGATGCGTAGTCATGACAGAGGCCTATGGGCGGTTTTAAACTCAATAACCATACGATAAGGAGAAGAAGATATAATAGGTTAATGAAACAAATTTATTTTGCAGATGATTTAGGTAATTACCTAGTAACTAACATTTGTGGACCTATTTATATTATTATATAATAGTAAATGCACTGAGAATATTTAGAGGTTTAGTGGCAGAGGCGATTACGACCTCGGTAAATTATAATAAATTTCACATTGCAGGTAATTCATCAAAGAATTCGCTGCGCAACGACAAGAGCCTCCGTTCCAAGACGAAAGTTCCAGACAGTAGTGAGCGAAGCGTTCCGACCGTGCACGTGTGCCACAACGGGAAGACGATAGCCACGCCACCCGTGCACGACCACAGAAGCTGCAAGCATGCCGTGCAACAACCCATGACAGAAGAAATCCGAAACAACAGAAACACACAACTAAATACTGCAAGCAGTTTGGTAAACGTCCAACAAAGACCTTGCTCGCCAGTGCGCTGCACATATCCATCGTCTCCCACTGAGATCATTACAGTCACGCCTGACGCAATAGCCAGGAATACATCAGACGAAAAAACAGTTAACTCGGCAGATGAACCAGAGAAATGTATCAAAGAAATAAAATTAAGGATAATACAACGCGAAAAAGAATACGGATAAAAAGTGTTTATAATAATATCTATGATATAAAATGAATAATTTAAAAAACTCGATCTCAGCAGGTAGTCCTTTATTGTAAGAAATACGGTACATGTAGATTGTACGAATGGTTTCATATCGTATGATATATGTTTGCACTTTATTATTTAAGTTATTGCGCGTGCAAATACTCAAGCTCAGCCTCTAAGTCAACTGCAACTTTTATTTGTAGACCAATGCTCGTCTTCTGGCCAGCAAAGCCAGCATCGAACCGAAAATCTTTTAACACCTTGCGCTAATAAAATGGCAATATTAAATATGCAAAGACCGAGCATCGAATTGCAGAGCAGGATCAATGTATTAAATATTTTCGTATTTTATGTTACTGTACCGAACAGTAAAATATACAATATAGTGACGGCCTACAAAAAAACAGGCTACGGCAAACCGAAGGGCTTAAAAAGATATTGTGTAATTTATATTACTACATTTATTCAAAAAAAAATCATCTTCCTTGGTCCCTATGTATATAACAAAATAAATAAAGTTGTTAATATGTATATCATTTAAATAAAACACACTGTAAAATGAAAATACAAAATCACTTAACTGGCCTGTCTTACGAGGAAACTGAACAACTAATAAATATAGTAAACTAATTTACCTAGAGTACCTTAGCCTTACCTTCAGCTGTTATAATGTTACAAATTTGTAACTGTACTTTGAAACTTATAGTAAATAAAAATTTATTATTATTATTATTTTCATTTATATGTACAACAATTGTCTTTTTGTCTAGGCAGCGGACGTCTGATTTGTTGGATTAACTCATTTTATAAAGAGAGAATTAAAATTATTGTTCGTAATTTAATCACTGTCACATTTTTATATTTTCAGTAGGTACAAAAATATAACTTACTTACTTCGTTGCCTCAGCGACCCAAAGTGGATCTTGGCCTCTGATATAATGCTGTCGAAAGAGATCTTAGTGAGCTTCAAGCTAACAACTGGCGAGATAATTATCACGAAGGTCCGAAATAGATGGAGAACTTAAAACATTGACTTACCTCAAACATAATAAGGAATCCCTTCAAAATACATAAATAATAATCGGGTCAGTTAAGAACCATTAGGCCAATACCAGTGAGATATCAATAAAACCAAATTAATTTATTATACGTTTCCTTTTGACAACGATGAGGAAGAATACTTCGATGCTTTTTAATTTTAATTTTATATTTAAGTTGTAAATAGTTTTTAAAGGAGGTAGAATTTAAATGTTTATATGTATATAATTATTTCTCTTATAATAAACGATAAGTATTTATGTTCAACATATACATATATACCTATATGGAAAGCAGGGAATACCTATTATAAATAATAATAAAATATTTTTTGCGTTTCATTGTACAAAGCTCAAATCTTCTATCTGTGTAAATATGGCTCTGAGTACCTATAAATATTTAATCCTAATAATAATAATAATAATAATAACGTTTATTTCGGGCAACGCCCATAGTGTTAGTAACAATGGTCTTAAAAAATAGTGTTAGTAGACATACATAAACACACAAAACGGTTTAATTATATACAGTGGAGTTTCATCCAATGTCGCAGCATTGGAGACTCCCATCTATCTGCAAAAACACTCAAAATACTGTTGGTACTGCCACGGAGACGAGCGAGCAGGGAAGCGCTTCTCTTACGCATTATGGCCGTAAAACCATCAATATGCCTTTCCGCAAACATTGTTGACGCGCTACATCGCCATGGCAGCCCCAACAGTATCCTGAGTGCGTTATTGTACTGGACCCGCAGATCACTGTATGCACGCAAACTATAACTAGTCCACAGGCCGCACGTGTAAAATGACGAACAGAAAGCCTTAAAAAGCGTAATTTTGACCGCCTCTGTACATCGAGCAAACCTGCGGGCCAGCATGTTGCAGCGCACTGACAGCGATCTACGTTCCCTGTCAATGTCTTTGTTATCCTTCAAGTCGTCGGTAACCCAGTGACCCAAGTACTTAAAACTGGTCACTCTATTTAAGGGTGCTCCGCCGAGCGACACCTCAGGTATAGTTGGGTAACCTATAGCTCCTGCCTTAAACACCATTATTTCGCTCTTTTTGGCGTTATACTTGAGTCCTTGAGCTACCGCGTAAGCTTCACAACTTGATACCAGCCGCCTCAAGGCACCTATCGATGGGCTCAGCAACACCATATCGTCGGCATAACTAATGTTATTAACACAAACCCCATCAATATGACAACCGATATTGGTGTTGCTGAGCTCACCGATCAGCCGATCCATGTACAGATTGAAAATACGAGGTGAGCTCAACCCCCCCTGCCTCACTCCGCACTCCAACCGATACACATCAGAGAACGACCCCTCCCACTTCACACTGTTTTGTTGGTTATTATACCAATACTTAAACAAATTAATTATGTTACTAGGCAAGGTAGTTTCTTGTTTTAGCTTACGCCATAGAGCTTTATAATTAACTAGATCAAACGCCTTTGACAAATCCAGAAAACAGGCAAACACAGGCGTTTTTCTGTCAGTATAGTACTGTACAGTCTGCTTGAGGCATAAAATAGCACTCTCCGTGGAGAGTCCAGGCCGAAAGCCAAACTGACTGTCTTTTAATATAATATGCTTCGATAACTGTTTGTCAAGCAGACTGTCCAGCACCTTGGCTATGACAGTCGCCAATGATATAGGCCTGTAGTTGGAAATGTCAGAGGCATCCCCGGTTTTATTTTTAACGATAGGCACTACAGTCGTGTATATAAGGTCGTCAGGTAAATAACAGTGACTCACACAAAGGTTGAAAAACATGGCCAACACTCGCGGCAGGTGTGCGCCGGCATGTGCTCGATGCTAAGACCGTCGTGTCCGGGCGACTTACCTCTTTTCATTCCATTAATCACTGTCGCAACTTCCTTTGCAGTGAAGTGAACGATAACGTCACCCGAAACAGCCTCAGAATCGATCATCTGAGTCTGATCTCTAAGTATCAGTGGATCAATCTTAAAATGTTGTTTAAAAGCATTGGCTATACTTGTCGGTTCATGCACGCCCGCTACACTCACAGGTCGGCTCGACCTTGGATTCAAACGATTAGTGGATTTCCAAAATGACCCAAACTGTTTCTTTGAATGGTTTTTAGCTATTATGTCCATTTTTATTTGATGTTCATTATCTTGACAGTATTTTAATTTGTTTTTAAAAACATTTCGAAATTTACACATATTATTGTAAATATACCCTGTCCTGGGTTTATTGTGCAAAAGCCAAGTTTGATACCACAGCCGAGCCTCCTCATGAGCGCCACGAACGTGGATGTTCCAACCAGGTACATATTTTTTCTTACTATTTACAGATTTTCCAATACCCACATAACTAAGCTCAGCACCCTCCGTTAAAACATTAACCAAACTAGTATACATCTGGTTTAACAGTGTGAAGTGATGAGTATTAGAACACATTCCATGAGCACAATCAATGAAATCCATAGGAAAATCAATAAGTTTCAATTTGGAATTACAGTAGCCATAATAATCAATAATCATATTATTATCCCTTTCACCCCATATAACTTTATTACAATTAACATTTTTGGATACTAATTTGGGTACAATTAATTTTAAATTACATTCAATTATCACCGGAATGTGATCAGATGAGTACACATCATACTTAACTGAGGCACTCACAACTAACTGTCTCGCGGCAGTACTTACCACACAGTGGTCCAGCCATCGAGCTGCACCGTTCGCGGTGCTTACAAACGTATAAGTGTCCTGTGGTAACAACTCCATGTCAACACATGACCACAATTGCTCCGCACACACCGTCATTAACTCGCTTGCAAAACGTTCACCGGGATGCGCATTAAAATCCCCCAATATAAAAACAGACTCTGTATCACTATTTTCACATATTGCTATAATCTCACCGAGACACTCTGTAAACACTATTAGATTCTCTGTCGAATTTGTAGGCATATACACTGAAAAGACTAACAGAGAACTATCCGCGTAGTCAATCTTAATCGCTACTAGGCGATCACTATGGCACGACAACACGGTTACCGATTGGAAAATAGTTTTTCTCCACAACAGTGCCACTCCACCGTACGGCCTTCCGATTAAAACTCCGGCTGAGGTGTCAACGGCGGATTTTCCAGTATATGCGAAGTCACTGTGTAGATTCCCCAAGTATGCTACGTCATGAGGGAGCAGCCAGGTCTCTTGTAATGCTATGACGTCACTAACTTCACACAATTCTCGAACGCAATCAGCTGATCTAACTACATTCTTACAATTGAATGTCGTAAATTTCACGTTTCTAATTGCTTTATCCATTATGTGAGTTGTTTATTTACATCCTTAATCACCGACATGGTGTCTCTGCCATTTTTAAAATGAATAAACCGTCTAAAGGTTATACCTTCCGGCCATAGGTTGTCATCCAAGAAAGTGTCTATTTTATGTTTTGGTACTAATAATTTGAAAGCATTATACGGCCTCTCTTTCTTCATATTAATTTTCTCTAAAGTAACTATTTCATTGGACTTCGTTTTTATGTACTCACAAATGTCGGTTTCCGTAGTTTCTTTATTGACTTGTGATATAAACAAAGGGATTTTTAATTCCGCCGCTCTAAATTTTCCTGCCACATTAGAAATTGCTTTTCCTGTCATCCCAGCAAAGCGTTTGTTATTGCTCCGCTTCTGTACTAAAATCCAGTTATCCTTCGGCTCGTTCTCGATTGAATTTCTATTGCTAACTATTTGCGCCAAAGTTGGTTGTTGATCAATAATCGCAGAGTCGTCGTTAACGACGATAGACCGGTTTTGCGGAGTGAGGGGGACCGCCCGATATTGTGTCTCGGGCTCACGACCCAGCTGCGTGTGCGACGGAGCGCGCGTCACATCGCTGGCTTGTTCGTGACTCATCACCGTACGAGTGAGGCTCGGTCGGGTTTGAACATCAGCTGTTACATTCCGGGCGACATACCCTCCTCTTTTGATATTCACGTTCAAACTGTTATTTTGATTATTTATCGGTTCAGAATTTGATTTTAACTCCTCAAATTCTCCTTTAGTCACGTAATTTTCTTTGATGTCAGTAATGTCGGCCCTTAACACCAATAAGTCCTTTAATAGCTTCGTCACGTCAACATGATCGAAACAAATCGGTGGTAACTTATGTAGATCATAGGCTACAAATACTGGTATTTGCTCTGGATCCATAGTTTTAAACACAGAAATCATATCTTCCAAGTCCTTCTGCTTTTTATTCTTGCGCCTTGACACTAATTTTTGCAGTGTTTTTGTCGATGTAAACAACAGTTTCTTTGCTTCATCAATCTCTTCTTCCGAGAACGCCGACGAACAAATCCTTATAAGGCTTTCGTTGTCGACGACGTCATGCCTATTCCTTATAAAGGCTAGGACCTCCGAAATTACAATATTACACGTAGTGCACTTTAACGTTTTCACACTTGTCACAGACATGTTATTAGTACTTAATCCGCGACCGCCTGCCAATGCGCGCGCGCGACGACTGGTAATAATACGTATCTACTTGAATAAACAATATTACTAAGATTCAGATAATATTATCTATACTTGGACTGAGTGTTTTTGTGATATTGTCAATAGAATCTTCTCAAAACTATTTGTTAATTGTTATTTAATAAAGCCAGTGAAAAACCGTCCAGCCGTCGCGCGTGGCGGAGCAACTTTAAATCGCGAATTTCCCACGTTGAGACTTTTTACCCGCAAATCTCTAAATATTTTCGAATTCAAAGTAGCCATTTAGAAAACGGCAGGCAGATAGCTGATGTAATAAGGAGTAATTTAGACTACCATGAAATTCAAAAATATTTAAGGTTCCACGAGAAAAAAAACCCATGAAATGTTAACAAAATCCTACTTACCTACTGCTGCTACGTACCTACAGATTTTTTTAATCAAAATCCTCGGAGACGAAATCGCAGGCGTACTAAAATTGAAGTTTATTAAGTGATAAAAAAATACTTACCTATTCAAATATTTACATCAGAATATTATTTTTAACTTAATTATTTTGTAAATGAAACGTGAAAAGTTTGTTTGTCGGTATAACTTTTATACTCGCGAACGCAACACAACATTATAAACATATATTTTTACTTGTATTTTCCAACAAATATTTCATTAAATACTTTTTGATTTGTACCCACGATATTTTAATTTAAATAATTTGTCCTAAAGAAAAATGTTTCAGTCCCAAGATTAGGGATATAATTAATATTTAACCAAGTTATTGAGTTTTTAGAATGTATAAAACATTCCTACGCAAAATTTACAAAAGAAAACCTTTTGTAAATTTTATGGTAAAATAAAGCGTTTCTCTATATTGCCGAGGGCTGCTCAAAAGGGATTAAGCAAGGATAAGAAAAAATATGAGCTTTATACTTTCATACGTATGTGCCTATGTAAGTTCAGCGGTGGCTGACCTTAGATTAAAATGTATCTTTTTAGACAAAGAACCAATTTATAACTGAGATTTGTTCGCATTAATAAATCAGTATAAACGCTTACTGTTAAAAGTGTATATTTTGTAATTTGAGTTCCCAGTAGCATTTAGTGGAGTCTAAAAATTGAGCCGTCATGTTCAGCATTATGCGACATTAGATCACTGATCCTGCCAATCGATGATCAGTATACAACCAAACTTGACTTGGCGCTGTTTAAAAAATAATTTTGTACCGTAAAATCTAAAAGATTTTGTTGGAAACTGTATTAGATACAAATTGTTACATACCGACGACGTGTAGATTTTTAACCGACTTCGAAAAAGTAGGAGGTTATGTATTCGGCGCGTATTTTTTTTGTCAGACTATATACGATTGTAAATACTAGTTAGTTAATATTAGTTAGCATAAAACTAAATTTCATCCCGAAGACCAGGTCATTGTTAGTAAGAATGTCATTATTATTGAAACTTTTATGCGTCTTATCATTTTACCGAAGTTGCGACTATTTATTAAAATATCTATTACAGTTGTCGAACAATTCCTGGGTCTGAAATTACCGGCTCGAAGAAACGGCACATTTCGAATTTTGTCAAGTATAGTCATATTTCAATATAATGTTATCTACTAATTGTTACCATTTCTAATAAAAAAAATTTAAATCAATGTATACCTGTAATTATTTAAGCGTTGTACAATTGTACATATTAATTACTGATCGAAGTACAATTAATTATGTTTTAGATATTCGTTTTAAACATAAAAGTAACCATTCGATGTTTTTGGTAAGGACCTAATATTCATTCAAAAATAATTGTTTATTATTAAGTAAATGGACAAAGTTGCGACTGACTGTACCACAAGAAAACCAAAGCAAAAACTTGGAAATAATAAACAATTTGATACTAAGATTTTATCTTCTAAATCTATTTTATTATTAATGTGGGTATTGTGCATTTAGTAGATGAACAATGTCATTGTGTGTCATAAATTAAAACAATAAAAAGTATTGTTCGTTGTTGGTCAAGTCTTTTTTTTTTGCACGCAAGATCCCCGCGGTTAACTTCGCATCCTGCATGAACTTCTTTTATCAACCTGTGTGTCTATTTGTTCAATAGTATTCCTACATTCCATCCGAACCTGATAACAAAACTAATGTAATGAAGCGTTTTTGCTTGTTTCTAAAAATAAAGGTGTCCCTCATTTCGGCTGATCCCGCCAACTTTTGCTTGTCGATAAACTGCATCGCTGCAACTGTAAGGCGAAATAGGATTTCATCAACAATAATTTAAATAGATAAAATGAAATATATATAATAGAAACAACTTTAAGCCCGCCTACTTTGTATTTAGAATTTTAGACTAATAAAAAGGCATTGTCATAAATTGTTCCAAAGAAAGACTCATACTAGGTAAGAAAGTACGTTGTACATTTCATTAGAATTCAATTAAACAAATTCAATTTAATATTGAGTCAATGTTTATCGGCAAATTGTATTTACCTGGTACCTACAACTAGCTACCATTTGCAGGTATAATAAATTCCAAATGATTGGAAGCTAGCCAAATTCCATCACATCGATTTTCGAAGTAGCTATAAAGATTTTCAATGATGTTTTATTAGATTGTGAGAAATATACCTTTTCAATTTCATAAGTTGCGAATAAGAAAAAAAACGGTGACAAAATTTCGAAGTATCCAGCTATGGGCTACCTTTATACATATCTCTACCTATATACTTAGGCTGTGGTACATTTCGCAGTTCCGTTAAATATCTTCAAAATCTATAATCACTATTACCCATGAGAAGTATATCCTATAACAAACCTTTAAGAATTGATTGTCAGTCTTTCACCAAATCAAGCTACTCAACTATGAATATGTTACTGACAATCTGTACAATCCAGTATTCTATACATTACCTAGGCAATGTAGGTATAGAATCCCTAAAACAGTCAGGTAATATATGAAATATCATTATTTATACTTTGCCTATACCCTATTCATCTCGGCGTGAGAAAGTATGTAAACAAAGAAAACAAAGTTTCTCAAACTTTTATTTCCATTTTTTTTTAATATTATTATGGACAATGGACTGTCTTATTGTGATATGAATTAAATGAAACTACTAAATAAAGGGAGGTCTTTGCCTTGCAGTGGGAAAATGTAGGCTAAATAAATAAATTATAAATAAAATAAATAAAGATTTATTCTGAAGCAGAAGAGCATAAATAAAACATGCGAATCAGTTAATTGCTTTGTATTAAATTTCCAAATTAACAATTTTTCCATTTACTCCAATTTTAACTAGAATCGACAAGAAACTCCATATTTGCTGCAGTTGGTGTAGCAGTAGTAACACAACAACATTTGAAGCTTCTATGGTGAAATTGTATGATTCCTATGAATCAGATAATTCTGATTCAGACGAACTGTCACCAACTTGAATTAATTATGAATCGGTCAACAACTTCATCTATGATGCCATCAATTTTTTTTTTTTGCCATCAAGAAACGTAACAAAAACAACAAATCTAACAAGAAATTATAAAGAATTTAACGAAAATATCCGGAGACAGTACTGTCGTATCAACAGGGTGATAGATAGTAAAGATGGCGGGTGTAACTCGATGGATTTCAAAACGTCATCGATCAATGTAAGATGTTGCCATTAACTGTACTTCATAATTTGGTAGTATAACAATGCGCTCATAGTTTGAGAAACACGATTATTTTAGGGTTTTTTACATGTAAACTATTTATGAAGGAATTTTTTAAAAGGAAGAAAATAATCACAGGGATGTTTGATGAGAAAATTCATATTATTATGAAAAGATTGTATAAATTATCTATGCTTATTATTAAAATATATAATTGCAAAGTCGTTGGCATGTTATTTTGTTTTATATTTTCATAAATATTGTCACGTTTTAATCGTGACCTTTAAAATACCCATTTTATGGTTTGTTTACAAACTTTCTCACGCCGAGATGAATAGGGTATAGGTATTTTATGCTAGGTAATGTGAGTAAATGACAAGATAATAAAAGGGAGATTGTTATTGAAACAATGTTATTCATTTCAGAGGTCACTGTTCTGACCTAACCAATTTTTATAATCTTGTAACTTAGTAAATGAAAATCCAGCCAAGCGTTGTTCAGCTTGTCCAGACTGGGTTGTTTTATAAAGCAATCAGTGGCTTTGGTGATTTTTCATATAAAACCACTAGATTTTAATAACATTGATAAATGCAGACCAAAATTTAATTTAATTCGGCGACCTGATTAGCACTGCGGCTATGCGATTGGACTGCTGCGCTAAGGGTTGCGGGTTCGAATTCCGCACTGAGTCTGGTAGTTCGTGTATATGATATTTCATGTTTGTGAAACGCACCCACGATACAGGAAAAAAAGTCTGTTTACTTTCGGTACACATTTACGTGCCGTGTGGTATCCGGCCTAGAATTGACCACCCCGTTTCCTCCCGTGGGTGTCGTAAGAGGCGACTAAGGGAAAATCTAGAAGATGGGCAGCAGCGTCTTTTTTCTACTTGACCACCAACACTGCGATCCCCAAGCCGCTTGCCAAGCGTGGGGATTATGGCACCCACCCCCCCTTTCTAAAAAGGGGAGGCCTTTGTTCAAGAGTGGACGTCTATCGGCTGATGATGATGATAGGTACACATTGTCGGTGGACGAGCGGGCATTCTAAACAATCCCAAGTATCAAACAACTAGTAAATAGCTGTAAAATTGAAACTTTAAAAATTGTGCTCTGTAATTTACTAATGTTTTGTACTTTACAAATAATAAAAAACGAAAAATAACATGTAAAATACAAATGTAATAAAAAAATAAAAAACACGACTGCCATGGAAAACTACAACTTAAAAAACATGTTTTTTTTACTTTTTAGTTCGTTTTTTGTCATGGCAGTCCTGTTTTTTTTTTTTTTTATTATATTTTTTATTTGTTTCATTATTTTATAGCCTATGTTACTCGCGATGGTGTAAGGATTCTAACGATACTCCATGCATCAAAATCGGTTCAGGCATTCTGAAGTTATGGTGGAATAAAGAAACTCACATAAATACATTCATACATGAACCCTGAAAACATTACACTCCTTTTTTTGGGCAGTCGTGTGAATACACTTTCGATATCTAGGACTTTGGCGTCACATTACATCTGACAGTTACCGTTGCGTTTCAAGTACTTTGAAATTCCTAGCAATTTTTTAATAATTAAATTATTAATTACCTATTATATGAAAAAAAAATATAGACATAATTCTTAAGCAAAAGAGATTATTAAAAAAGTAATTGGGTCATATTTTAATCACATGCATATTCCCTATTATGCATAAGATCAATTTCTATTTGGTATATAATTTAGGTATTTTATACAATATCTAAGCAATGTACAAAATACCTGGGATGTTCAGGCAATGTATGAAATATTATGAAAATTATTGACCATTACATACTTTACTCCACCGGCAATGTATATAGTAAATAGATTTTGGTCAATATTTCTGTAGAAACATCAACAAAACAGCTTCTTTTTCTTATCGTATGGTTGATGAACAACCTGGTGTCAGAGTTTAAACCACCTGTAGGCCTCTGATATGGCTTAACACACCGTTGAAAAATCCCTCAGGTGTGCCGGTTTCTTCACGATGCTTTCTTTCACCGTTTTAAACAACTGATAACTAATGACTGCATATGAATTCGAAAAATCATTGGTGCGTGCCGGAGTTTGAACATACGACCTTTGACTTGGCAGTCCTACGGTCATACCACTCGGCTATCAGTGAACAAAACAGCTGATTGTTTCATATAACAACTTCATCTTCTAAGGCAGCTAAGCCACGTTCAGCTAGATAGTCATTTACTGAACTATAGGAATATGAAATTAGGTTAGGTTAGGTTGGATGTGTGACCACCGCAACGCAACCACCAAAAATGAATAATATAGTTTCAATGGCAACCTCCATTCCCTGCTCTCGTCTTTTTATACACATTTCCGGCTGCGTATAAGGTATTAGGTATAAAGAATACTTAAACAAAGTGTAAAATAAATAATATT
Organism: Abrostola tripartita; assembly: GCA_905340225.1. Classification (NCBI taxonomy): domain Eukaryota; kingdom Metazoa; phylum Arthropoda; class Insecta; order Lepidoptera; family Noctuidae; genus Abrostola; species Abrostola tripartita. Next base: position 9,596,966 of record HG996490.1, on the reverse strand, counting down.
TCATACATTACCTGAACCTTTTAGGCATTCTATACAATGCCTTAGCATTGTAAAGAATACCAGATTATACAGATTGCCGGTAACATATTATATACTAGCTTCTGCCCGCGGCTTCGCCCGCGTGGTGTGTTGATAAAAAGCAGCCTATTGCAAAAATAACAAAATCGAAGAATAAATAAGATTATGTCTTTTTTTAAGGTTACGCCTTCAATGTAAGAACGGGACCCTAAAGAATTAGAATTTGAAGAATTTGAAAATTTTTGAGGAGCATAGATAGGTACGGATATAATGATTGATGGTGATGGTAATACAAAAGTTATAGCTACTGCAATATACTCCTATAAACTACATTAAAAGATTTATTTTGGTCAGCAAAGACATGTAGATTTTGCCCTTTAGAAACGCGGGAGCAAGCCACATAGAGCTGGCCGTGGGAAAAACATGGTGAGCCCAAATGTAAGCCTGCTACCTTTAAGGTTTCACCCTGCGATTTGTTGATGGTCATTGAAAACGCAACGTTTAAAGGGAACTGCAGGCGTTTAAAATTAAATGGTAAATTGTTGGGTATTATTGGGATATGGTGGTATAATGAACATTGTTTCCCTTGGCTTCTCCGGTTAAGATGGCAATTACACCATACATTATTTTGTTATATCTTAAAGGGTTTAGGCAGCGTTTTCGTTAAAAGCTCCCAGACAACTTATTTTTTTCCAACATTGTCAACAATTATCGTTACTTAAACGCTTTCACCCCTGTTGACCGGGATAAAAAGTAACCTATATGTTAATCCAGGGTATAACCTATCTACATACCAAATTTCAACCAAATCGGTCCAGCCGTTTTTGCGTGAAAGAGTAACAAACATCCACACATCCATTCTCACAAACTTTCACATTTATAATATTAGTAGGATTCAATTTTCATATCTTCGGATTAACTGTTTACTTGTTCGGATACAACAACAAAAAAAAACATTGTGAACGTAGAGCTCTAGCGGTCAGGAGAAACATGCTGGCCCGTAGATTTGCACGCTGTACAAACCAAGCAAAAATTACCCTATTTAAGGCATACTGCCAGAGTCTGTACGCGGGCAATCTATGGGTCAATTACACCAGAAAGGCACTGGAAGTACTGCGTTTGCAATACAATAATGCCTTAAGGATGCTGTTGGGACTGCCTCAGTACTGTAGTGCGTTGGAGATGTTCGCGCAAGCCCGCACGGACGGCTTTCACGCGGTAATACGCAAGAAAACAGCGCTGCTGTTAAGAAGAGAGAGAGATAGTCACAACAGCATTCTAAATCAGATTAAAGGAGATGATTAATCTTTGTATGGGACTCCGGCCATAATATGTACCTTTTTATTAGCAAAGTAGGGAAACTAACCGCTGAACTAAGAAAGTAACATTTTTTTCATAACATCGAATGTGTTTGTCCAATTATTAAATATTAAAAATGTTTGACGTTTGTCATGAGTCATGATTGGTTGTAGATATGACGTTTACATAACCTAGAAAAAATTGTTAATACTCGTAATTATCAGAACTTAGTTCAGTACACTTCAGTAAATATATAAATATAAATATGAGACGCCATGTTGAATTATATGGCAATAATTAAAAAACTAATGTTTTTTATACATAACAAATCAGGTCTAAATTCACGAAAGAATATTTTTTGTCAGTTCGTGGTATTTTTTTTCTTTTTTGATACATGTACAATAGATGGCCGAAAATGAAACATCTCCTTGGTCCATACATTATTGTTTACTTACACTAGTTTGTAAGACATCTGTTACTCACACTAATAGGAATTAATTTTGGCCCGAAATAAATAAATCATTATTATTATTGTTCGTATGAACAGTACCTTTTTTTTTGTTTTTTTTTTCAACAAAAAAGCCTACATTCTAGTCAGATATATGTATGTATAGTTTCTTAAACTGGTAACAATATTCCGTTGTAGCACTATGAGTTCTAATATAAATAAAAAAACGACAAGCAAGGAAGAAGATGAGCATACTACCGGTGACACGTATGCGATCTGTTGAGCAGTTAATTTACAAATAAACTAAACTAGGTACGTTGAATAGGTTATATCAAAATCAAATTAAACAATTTCGACGACCTGATTAAGGCAGTGGCTAAGCAATTGGACTGCGATTTGATTGTTCCGAGTCTGGGTGTTTGTGTGAAACGTACCCACCACGGTACAGGAGAAATTCCTAGTGTGGGGCGATGGGCTAAAAGCTAAGATTTGAATCTTATTTAAAGTTTTTATTAAAAATCAACTTTGGTATACATATAGGTTTAATATTTTCCTAAATTTACTGCTTAGATGGGTAGAATTCTTGGGTAGAATGGTTAAATTCTTAGCTTTTTTATAAACCAATTGCTACGCTTTATGTGGCGTAACCGACTACGCTAAAGTGCTGAGTACCTAATATATTTGTAAAGTTCGTTGCAACCACGTAGCACAAAATAGCACGATCGTTATTTTCCTCGCGTGATGTAGAATCATCTTATCATAAGCGAATTTTACAGACTGTATCCCGGAGCGTCTTATTACATTGAATATTGCTGAATGACAACAGTGAACGATCTGATGAATCTGATGTCATTTTACACTCTAAATAAGTATTCGTTTTTGCTGCAAACTTAATTTTTGTAAACAAAATATTTTTTTAAATGAATTATCCTGTATCGTGAATGCGTTACATTACCCAACTTTAAAATTTCACATACACTAACACCCAGAATGGGAATAAATATCTGTGGATCACGCAAATTTTTGACCCGTGCAGAAATCCAACAGCTGCAGTCCAATCGCTTAGCCACTGCGCCAATCAGATCATCAATATTAATTGTTTTGTAAAATGTGAAAAATATTAAAAAGAACAGTTAGTTGTAATATAAATCAAATCTATTGGTAAGACTGTAGGTAACGCAGCTAATTGACTACGTCACTTGGATAGGTCAAGTGAATGTTAATGATTTAAGCAACCGCCGTGCATTGTCACTGTGTTGTGTTCAACGATAACGGCTGCCTGTCGGTACAGTGAGTTTATTCTACTATTTATTTTGAATACTTACTTCTTTTTTAATAAAGGTGGACAATTCAAAAAGTTATTAAAATTTACTGACCGTTGTGCTTTAAGAAAATATATTATTTTTCGATGCTTTAGGTATCAGTCAAGCGTAAATAAACGGAGTTGTGATCGCGTGCTCTATTCCATCCTGCAAGTTCAAGACCCTCTAGGTTACAGAGTACTTTGACTGATGGTTATAAGGTTTATTATCTATATATACCTACTCGTAATAAAGCATTACTAAGCAGGACACTGCAAATAATACGAAGATTATAATGGTCGAGCAAAGACGTCATTATTTATACCTATACAATTATAATTTTGAGTTCTAATATTGGTTTTTATAGACAGTTACAATACTTTTGTGTATTCGCATTCATTCTCTCACAGAACACCGGATTATGCGTGTATGTCTAAGTCTTTACACGCATAATTCTACTCCATTCATCCACAAACATATGATTATTATTAATTTCAGCACATTCACATCCTATAAAAATAATATTGGGTATAATAATGTTATTTATCATATCACTAGAGTAAATCTTTATGAATAACAAGTGACTCGTCAGGTTTGACCGTCGGTTGTGAGAACATACCTATTAAATTACTTTGGTCGAAACGCCGACTGTGTACAGAAATTAACCAGCCACTTGTATTTATAAATAACTTGTTTAACCAGTGTACAGGTCAGGATCTCCGGCGAGGCGAAACAAAACCTTAAAGACTACTAAATGTAAACTTGTTTAATAAAAATAAAAATAAAAAAAGATAAGCTAAAACTAAAATATTTACAAGTGACGTAGATTGTAAAAGGGCGGCAAAATAAGTGTGTGAACTCTGCATTCGAATTACAAAATAGCCCTGGAATGTGACCATAGACTTAAAAGTAAACAGAAGAGCCACATCGATTTCTGTCGCTTATAACCAGTTTAAATACTTATGATTCACTATTACTCTAGGTAACAGAAACGTTCAAAAAATCCTTAAGCGAATACCTTGCTCGTCCCGTGTTCAACACTTTGTAGATCTATCACAAAACAAACCATCACACTTGTATTCCCCGAAGAGGCAGCCAAAGATATATAGTACACTCGCATTTTGCCAGCTATATTTTTGGGCGCCCAATGTATGGAGGGCGAGCCTATTATCATTAATAGGGCACAAATCTAGACCACATCTTTCCTCATTTCCACTCCACGCTGCTACTGAGAATACCCTAAAGGAAAAACCCAATATCACTTCGCCCGACCTAAGAAGCAAGCCCAGGACCTCAATCGTACCTTCGGACCACTAGACCTAAAAGGCATTATTGATAAATAATTAATTAACGAAGCCATGGTTCGGTGGTGTACCATACTAATACTACGCTCCTGATTTATTACTTTATCATGTATGCTTGTCGGTTAGTTCTCTTGGTTATATGTAAGCTGTTGGTCCTGCGCCTGATCTCTCTCTGGTCGTGTCGTCTACCGTCCTATCGGATTATGAGAGTGTGGGAATAGGGAGTGCACCTGTGTCTGCGCGCATACTTGTGCACTATAATATCTCCTGCGCAGATGGCTAGTCTCAGCTGAGACAGGCCGCCGTGACCGAAATTCGGTCAGGAGGACATTATTAATATTATATGTAAAACTATAATATTGTATACATATATCTAACACCAGATTAACACCTCATGTTATATGCTATGATTTAAATTAATAACCTGAATAATTAAAAAACCACATCCCTGATTATACTTTCAAATTACATGTTTTGGAAAGTTCTTCCTTTATTTGCATACAATTGTTTTTAACCTTTTAACATTGACATAAAAAGAAAAAAATTGTCTCTGTAATGGATAGTTCATAAAGAATAATTAAAAATTTTAAAAACCCTCAACGCAAAATAGTAACGTGATCATTTAAAAAATCAAAAATAATACCTATCATTGAGCCATAAATTCCGATCGTAATACCTATGTCGCGGCGGGGTAAAAAAACTAGTGCGAGTGTTACTCGCGCACCGAGAGCTCTGTACAAACCTTCAATTATTTTTATGATAACAAAATTAATATTTTAACAAAATATAAACATAATTCACGAACAAAATTAACTTTGCCGTTCGAAAACTGTTACCCCATACATTTATATATGTAGCTCACGAACAGTTTACCAACTGCAAATAAGTTATGATAGATAGACTATACTTTATTGCACACCAAGAAACAAATAATACAGAACTAAGGCACCAGTGCAAGTGGCGGTCGTATTGCTTAAAGCAATTTCTTCCAGACAACCATAAATGGACAACTAGGTAGAAAAAAGTAACGGGCAGATGGCGGAGTACATCATATACAGTTCAACAAACAATACATATTTAAGATTTATCGTTAGTTATATATTAAATTAAAATATATTTATGTATACGAATAAGAAAAGTGAAAGTGACTGGGTTTCGAAAACGGGAGAGCGAGCCTTGTAGGTACCCTGGAGGAGGCCTGAGTCCACCACTGGACTGTAATAGGCTGATTTGATATTTAGCCAAAACATTTTTTCCGTAAAAATACAAAAAAAAGGTATTTAACATAAGTGTTAATATGCTCAATTGGACTAAACGATCACTACATTTACAACCACTAGCTGGCAGGCACGTGCAGTTTTCCAGGCATGTAGAACCGTAGGTAAAAAGTGCTTAATCGACAGCTAACATTTATAAACAACTCGTGGAAATAGTGCCTATTGAAATTCATATTCATTCATGAAATAGTCCCCAAAAAAACACTTTTCACCGCTTCATATTATTTATTTATAACGGAGTTGGCTTATTCATCAACTGGCGAGTGTGAGTGCGCGCGACTTGGCACCTCCCATTTTTATTTTTTACAAAAAAAAATTGTCTTCATCTCGCGCGCACGTCAAAGTACAGTCATAATAATAAACGGATTTCAAACAAAAACTTTAAATAACTAACTATTGCCCGCGGCATTGCCATTGCGTTGGTTGGTTCTCGACATAAAAAAAGCCTTCGACACGGAATAAATTTCGATACTTTTGTCGAAACTAGAAGGCTTAGGAGTTCGAGGACATTCCCACAAATGGTTCAAAAGTTACATGGCAGATAAGGGAACAGTATGTTAGTGTGGATAAGTACCTAAGTGATGCTACTTCCTGCAGTCACTACTGCAGGAAGTAGCATCACTTAGGTACCGCAGGGCAGTACATTAGGCCTGACTCTCTCTCTGACGTATGTCAATAGTCTTCCAGAAATAATATCGTCCAATACAGATATAATAATCTAAATTGATAAAGGAAATTTGAAAAATGATGGACACGAGCGGGATTCGAACCCGCGACCTTCGCCGATCCGTGGCGCTGCTCTAACCAACTGAGCCACCGTGTCGCTGCTCGCATCCATCGAATTTCAAGTTCCCTTTTAGTATTTACGTCTTAAGGGTGACGTCAGGTATTATCTGTTGGAATCTATGATTACCAACTCAGTGTTATACCTTTACAGCAATCATAGATTCCAACAGATAATACCTGACGTCACCCTTAAGACGTAAATACTAAAAGGGAACTTGAAATTCGATGGATGCGAGCAGCGACACGGTGGCTCAGTTGGTTAGAGCAGCGCCACGGATCGGCGAAGGTCGCGGGTTCGAATCCCGCTCGTGTCCATCATTTTTCAAATTTCCTTTATCAATTTAGATTCAAGCTTAGCATGGGCAACATGCTAAAAATGGCACCAAAAGTCATATAAGATATAATAATGTTTGCTGATGATGCCGTGCTTTTGTTTTATGGCTACTCATGGGAGCATGTGCAAACAATTACAAAAAACTGTCTGGCGAGTGTAACAAGATGGCTAGACACAAACTTACTTACACTAAATATTAACAAGACTAAATATCTATGTTTCACCAAGTCTAAAGCAACTAGTCCGGCTATAGAATACTCTATTACAATACATACATACATATCCTTGTAATATACAGACTTTTAAGGGTATTCAGTGCGGCTGTGACAGCTTGGCCAGAGTCAACTGTATTAAGTACCTTGGTGTTCAAGTAGACGATGACCTAAACTGGAAAGAGCACATCTCAAATTTATGCACTCGGGTTAGAAAGCTTATATATATATTTAAATAACTTAGAGAAGTTGCTTCTACGAAACTTCTAATGCAAACTTATAAAGCTTTATGTCAAAGTATAATACATTACTGTATTACATCATGGGGTGGAGCAGCGAAAACCATAATGCTTGAATTGGAACGCGCACAAAGAGCAGTTTTAAAGGTCTTGATGCAAGTGTGCAACTGTCCCAACTTTGCCACGAACCAACAAAAAGAGAAGAAGTCGATGCCCGATCCACTTTTGCACAACGACACTACAATTTTATAGCGCCACGAATCTACAACAGAGTTTCTGCTCAAAATACTATTATTTCGTTTTTTTGTGTTTAATTCATAATTTTACTTACAAAATTATACCGAATATTGTAATATAGAACTAAGCAATAGGGAAGGCACTGTTTCCTGATATACAGGCTTCCTAGTTCAAGAGACAGAACTCCTTTTGTGTTGTGACATATTTGGTGGCTAATAAACTATTTTCTTATTATTATTTATTATTACTTAGGTACATACCTACTTAATATAATACCTGATTCCTAGAGGGGTAGGTTAGGCAGAGAGTAGATCATAATAAGTAGATATATACTTAATCCTGAACTAGTCCTATCAGTACCTAAGCTTGCGATTAACACCACAAACTTACATTGTACATGTTTTTAGTTTGTGAACCTCGAGAGGCATCAGTACACTCAATACTAGAAAGGGAAACCAGTAGCCAAATGTAAAAATGGCACAATGGTTCCGATATTCCTTCCTTCCTTAGTACTGGCAATTCTCGTGGCAAACACCCGTAATACATAACAATGATTGAACAGAAATTTATGTAAAACGAATAAATTTCCATTTAAATATATTAAAATATTTTTGCATACAAATCCCAGTTCAAGTGGGCACAAGAATCAATGTATTTATTTAACGAATCTTCATTAATAAAACCTCAAGTTATGAAAGAAAGTATCTCTATCCGCTACGTTACTATATATTAATGATTACAAACCACGGATTTTTTATTAGATGATAAATAAAGGTAAATATTTGTTTGTGAGTCTTTTCTATACGTACCTTTACCAATGATCTGATTACGATGACAGTTGCAGGAGCCATAAGTAGCCTACTTTGCATTACTTCGATGTAAATTACAGTAAGTAAGAGTTTTGATTGTGAGTCTCGAGCTATTAAATTTATAATCTAGACAAAAAAAAGTTCCGTGTATAACTTACTTAACACTAAGAATGCCTAGTGTTTAGTTACTCATTATGCATAAGATACATCGTCGTCTACTTTTTGTGCAAAAACCGCAACAATTATCCTTAGTGGCTCTATGGCTAATGTTCAGCTTTATAGTATTAATAAGTATAAATAAATAAGTATAGACTGTCTCGCTTAATCTCATAAATGTGCAAGCACAGTTAATGTAATGCTGCGGTATCATGTGACAATATGTTATGTGAGTGACGTAGTTTGACCTCACTTTTTTAGTAAACCGAGAGTAAGTTACGCGGTCTTGTCGACAGAGTGCGCTTACAAAAACTGCATAGGTACAAATTAATGCGTCATTCGCTCTCACGAATCACACTGAGTATAGTGGACTGAGTTTCATTCAAGGTATAAATTTGGTGAGTTTGTTACGCATCACTCCTATTTTTTATTATACTTTGAAACTTACAGTTATCATTGCCAACATAACTAATGCTTAGAAACCTGCAATTGTTCGTGTGTTTTGGTCTTCTTTTAAAATATGCCAAGTATTCTTCCCAAGGAAAGTTCGATGTCAAGGTGTCAAGCAAGCACTTTATAAGAACACAGCATTGTTAGAAAAACTAAACTGATGAACTACATAATGCATCTGCACCTTAATGAATTTTTGTCATCCAAACGATACCCAAGTTTTTCAATAGAAAAATTTAAATTAATATTAGGTGTACATTTTTTTCAATTATGGTTGCTACATTTTTCAGATCTGCGGAAACAATGGCAGACGAAAGTGAAGCAGTGCCGGGGTCGGCGGAGTACAAAGTCAGCAAGAGTCGCGAGGCCAACTGGCCAGCAGTACTGTTCTTCATCCACATACATCTACTCTCTCTCTACGGAATATGGCTCCTGTTTTACGAAGTCAAACTGATGACTCTCCTATTATGTAAGTCGTTAGTGATCAATTTATTCAGTGAATAGCAAAAAGTTTTTCATGATTGCGTTGTTGTTAGATTTTCCTCAATAAGCCTCTATAATATAAATAATTAATATACATAATAAAATATAAATAATTCCTCTATAATAGAGAGATAATAGAAATATCATCTAAAAGAAAATAACGTATTAAGTACTATTTATTATTATTAGAGACTAGCTGCGCCCCGCGGTGTTACCCGCTATATTTTTTCGGGATGAAAAGTAGCCTATGTGTTAGGGTGTCAGCTAACTCCATACCAAATTTTAGCAAATTCGGGCCAGCCGTTTGATCGTGAAGAGGTAATAAACATACAAACACACTTACAAACGACGAAGATGTGCCGACTAGTCGGTATTTATTATATTCTACACATAAAACTTATCTAAATAAATTTTACAGATCACCATAATGCAAGAATTGATGAATAAGTATTTCATCTTTAATCTGACCTTGCAGTTTCTACTATACATGGCTGCGTGGCTAAGCAATGCCAGTGTTTTTGCTTAACATAGCCGCATAGCATTGTATGCTAATTAATATACCTGGGTCCTATAAACTACTAAATAAGCGTTGACGTAGGTAAAGCGAAATATTCATTCTCACTTTCATACTTCAGATCCACCACCTATAGTATGACCTAATGTGTCTCGGGTTAAACATATCATTATAAATAATTTTGTGTCATAATTAATTAATTATGTGAGTTTTCTGGCACATAACGGCTGCTACTGAGAATTACGAAATATTAGAAAAATCCAATAATACTCTCCGACCCGAAATTCGCTCCCAGGACCTCATGCTTAGCTGTGGCGCTTAGCAACCACCAGACCAACGAGGCAGGCATTTCTAGCCTCATTTCTACCATATAATGGTCAAATAAATAATGTGTAATATAAATATCATGTTAAATATAATAAAAAGGCTTAATAAAGCCTTTTTATAAATAATTTGCTTAGCAGCAGCGTCTACAACAACACGTCGAACCTAGTTTGGATTAGGCAATTATTTTATCGTCTGTACAAATCATAATAAATTATCAGGTTTCTTTCGAGCGCCGAATTGTTTTTGATGTTTTCCTTACTCGATTATCCCACGCAATGGGAGTAATGAAACAATAGATCTCGTCACAATAAGCGTGTTTGTTATCTTTTAATGTAATTATATTTAATTGCAGTTGTAGTGCTCACATCGGTAGCTATTTTGGGCATGACGACGGGAGCTCACCGCCTATGGGCACACCAGGCATACAACGCCAGCACAGGACTACGCATCACACTTATGCTATTTCAAACCTTAGCTGGAATTGTAAGTATACTTGCTTGTAAGTCATTATTTACTATATATACTGGTTTTTAGTCCCGTCAATTTTCGGGAATGCCCGACTATTTCGGACTCTTACTTATTCATGAGTAGGTGACTTATTATAGTTTGTAAGTCATTGTTTTATATTGCCAAATTTATATTTTAACTCTGGATTGTTATTATACATGCAATGCATAAAACTGTGAAAACTCACAAACAGTAACAGTAAACGGGCAAAAGCCTCTTTATATGGTCATCATCATCAGCCTAGCAGCCCAGCATCAGTCAACTGCTGGACATGGGCCTCTTCTATGGCACGCCACTGAGTTCGATCTTCAGCCTTCCGCTTTCAAGCCAGACATTTTGATATTTCCATAATATAGATTGGATATTGCCAATACATAGTAGCTACTTAAATATTCAATTTTATATTTTAACATTTCTCGTGCACTTTCGGTATCAAAGTTGGATGTGCGAATAGAGTTGGGCATCTAAGCAACTTATTGCTAGCTAATTATCTCCAAACCTGTTCATTCCAGAACTAAATAATATAAATACTAATGAAAAAAGTAATTATGAGACAAGTATCTGTGACTTTTTCAATATCATAAATACTTTGTTAGATATTTAGGACACCATTGACGGAAAACATCGTGAGCTAGCGTGGTGATCAATGCCCAATCCTTCTCTGTACGAGAAGAGTTATTTGCAGTGCAGTGGGACAGTTATAGGCTATAATTATAATGCCAGCGTCTGTTCTCTTATTGCACACCTTGCTATATAACTAAATATTTCCGTTTTTCTATGTTTTGAGGCATCACTATTATTTTGATTACTGGTTCCGAGAGGTGGAAACCAGGAAACTTGTATGCAAGGTTTTTATTACCACAGGCTCCAGCGATCTACAATCAGAGTTTTGTTCTCTTAGCTTAGTGTTACTGTTCTGATTTCTGATGGTACTTTTGGTTCATGGTGAGAATTAAACGATTATTATTATAATTTTTTGAGGTTTTAAATATACTATATTTGGCCTCTGGCCAGTTGTTTCGGTAGACCTCTAAATTATCCCGCCATCTTTACTACTTTTCCATAAATCAATATTATAAAAGTTAACGTATGTGTACATGGGTTTCAAAATAGTTAATAAGTACATCATTAGAGGTATATCATGGCTGACTCAGTTCTTGATCTTTGATCACCTTTATTTTCCAGGGCTCCATATACGACTGGGTGCAGTACCACAGACTCCATCATGCACACTTCGCTACCGAGAATGACCCTTACGACTATAACAGAGGTTTCATCTACACACACTTTTTGACACGCCTAAGAAAACTGAGCCCACACCAAGAAAAACTAAAAGATGCCATAGACATGTCGGATCTTGAGAAAGATTCCGTAGTAATGATCCAAAAGAAGTGAGTGAAAGCGTTGTTTGTTCAGTCCTATACCTTACTCTGCATAAATAATATCGTCACGCATAGCACCCCAATCAATCAGGACAAGTATAATGCTTTTATCTCCTAAACATTTTTATGTGTTCTTCAGTATTTAAAAGTTAAGTAAAAAAGTAATTTAAAGTAAAGAGAGAAAATTCTTAAGTAAACGTAGCCAAAGCCAAATGCCCTTTTCGTGAAGGTACGCTACGAAAACTTAACCCCTCATGACTGAAACATCAAAACACAAATTGTTTCTTGTTGATACTAATGATTATACACAAATTTGATAACTGCGAATATTATTCTACAGATTGTACTGGGTGCTATACGCAATACTGTTTGTGTTGCTGCCTTTGAACGCTCCTCTCGAGTACTGGGATGACACTGTCCTCAGTTCCGTGTTCGTCATCGGCTTCCTACGCTATTTGATCGTCCTCCACGCATCCTGGATGATTGACAGTGCTATCTGCGTGTGGGGGCTCAGGCCGGGCGAAAAGTTAGTATGGTCAACGCAGCGATGTCTAACCTACTTGCATGAAGGAGAAAATACTAATGTTTTGCAAAAAAGATAGCACTTTTGTATACAATATCTTATTCTTTGACCGTATTAGGTATCTGTTCATCAAAGCAAATTAATTCTTTAAAAAAAGGTGTACTACATTATACCTTTATAAAACAAACAATATACTTGATTGGGAATATCGAGAGACTAAGCTATTTGCGTAGTAACCATTTTTTTAAGGATTTCTTTTTCCTAAAATCTGTTTGTTTTCTATATTCAGGTCCCCTCCAGATTCGAATGCGGTGTTCATACTCACGAAGACATTCTGGCCTCATTACCATTATCTAATCCCGTATGATTATAAGTCAGGAGAATACGGGACATATGGTGAGTTATCTTTTTGTAGTAGGTAGTAGATGACTTGTTTAAAATCTATTCTTTCTTTCGTTATTACAAAACACGAAGTTGTAACCGGTTCTCTTTGGGAACACCAATGCAAGACATCAAATTATTATAATTAAGTATATATATTTATCAAAATATTCACGCACTATTTAAGCGCATTATCAAATCATCCAGCAGTGGACTGCTACGTGCTGATGATGACGATGAATTAAGGGCCAAGGATATTAAATTATAACCCTTCCATCCATTATTATACCGACTATTCGCCTGTCGTTTAACACTAAGGGTAAGAAAACGTGCGTTCTATACTCAGGCACGAGGAAAAAATTGTATTCCTTGAATGGTAGGCCTTTGTATCGAGAGATTTTCTTTACACACAATAATACTTTGTGGAATTATGAGTGTGTTGAACGCACATCTTTCCTTTTACTTTATCCTGTCGGATAGGTCTATGATGGTGTTGTATGATATTTAAAACCAATAAAAATGTGTGGATGTCTTATGATTCACAGACTCCGGTTGTTCTACTGCATTTATCCGAATCTGGGCAGCACTAGGGTTGGCCACTAACCTTCGCACAGTAGAGACAGGCACCGTTCAGAAGGCACTGGCTGATGCGAGTAAGGCTAAGAAAGATTTGAGGACCTGCATAGACACCGCGGTCAGACACCAAAACCTTCCCGAAGAGCATTACCTAAAACGTGGATAGTGTGCATGTGTGTATTTTAAGGCTTAATTGTATGGTAGTATATTAAATAAATTACGATTGGTAATATTTGCTTTATTCAATGAATGCTGTTCCTACGTAGATAAGTACACGCCATAGTAGGTGCTACGACGGTGCTCGGTACTAAACGAGTCTACAACTTACAAATTGCTATGTTCATAACGCCATCTATGAAACTTCATACTATAACATAGTATTTAGTGCTTCACGATAGAGGTCGCTTACGTCTCTTGAGTAGTTGTAATATTCACAAGGCGGTGATAACATCCAGCCACAAATCGTTTTAACTCTTTACGATTTTTCCAGCAATATTCTCCCAACCCTGAAACCACGTCAATATAAAATAGTATTTTAGTTAATGTATACAAATATTATAATTTATCTAATTAAAAATACAGATATTGTGCATAATACATGATAATACTCATATAGTAGGCATCGATTTAATTTTAAACAGTTTCCTTTTCCGTTGCACATTTTTCATAATTAACAGTAATTTCATTTCTTTAAGGAAATGTGGAATTAAGTTTTAATTAAATACACTCGTAATAGGAATCGAATATTAATAATGTAACATATTAAAAATATCACCACGGCTCCCTACGCTCAATTGACCAAAAATAGGTCCGCAGGTATACTCATTACTCCGTATACCCATACTGACCACTTCTGGATAGTGAGCCGTGATACTACACGCAATAGGTCAATTCAAGCGAGCCTATCATTATTTGTCGCGCAGAAATTCAGGTTAGTCAATTGTGTCTTAAAATAACCGGGACAGGCGATGTTATTAGTAACATAAATTTTATTATGTAGGTAGGCCTGGATTTTAAGAGCGTCGTCGATCTGGCCCTCGCTGACTCATAAATTGCACATATACTTTTAGTACGACCATGAATGAAAGAGTAAATTATTTATCCAGTGGCGGATTTACCCTAAGGCTCGAAAGGCCCGGGCCTAGGACGGCCACATTTTAGGGGCGACCGATCGTGACAAAAAATTCACTAATAATAACAAGAAATAACGCAAAGTACTAAGTACAATAGTATAATTAGTATATATTCTGAACGTTCGCGGTTCGCGCACATTATGGCGAGCCGCACGGCACCACATCGTATAACAATATTTTTTCTAAATTATTTTCGTACATTTAAAAGAATATCATCATACATGATATAAAACAAAGTCCCCCACCACAACAACAAGTGGGTGCCTTGCATAGCCTGCTGCCCAATCTCGGAGGACCTCGGGAAGAAGTTCGCCGTCTCTACGCAGGTGTAGTGCGATCGATGGTCCTTTATGGGGCACGTGTTTGGTCCAACAGATTGTCAGGTGTCCGACGCTGCAGGATTAAAATCAATAGATTTCAGCGGAAGATGGCCATTCGAATCGCACGAGGATACCGAACTTCTTCCTTCGCGGCGGCAACTCTTCTGGCTCGCTTCCCGCCGCTGGAAATTCTGGCGAATATGGACGCGAGGATCTATGACCGGACCCGTGCCATATCCCAAAGCGGTGACAGTATGCCAGTAAGAGCTTCGGCAAGGTTGAGGCGGCAACAACGGCACGAGCGGCTACAACAGCCGAAATATTAGTTTAAGCGCGTTGTTGAGGTCATTCTACCGCATTTTGAAGCCTGAATATGGAAAAGCGCATCTCCTAGAGACTTATCCAGGTGCTCACCGGGCACGGTTGCTTCGGTGAGTACCTCAATAGAATAGGGTGAGTGGCCACAGCAAGTTGTCACCGTTGTGGGGTGTCCTGGACTCCGCACCACACACACTCGAAGAGCGCCCTGCATGGAGCACGGAGCGGCCAGTCCTGGTCGCCAGGATCGGAAGGGATCTGACTCTGCTGGCAGTATTGGTTGCGATGTCGGCAGAGACAGAAAACTGGAGAGCGGTGGCCTCCTTTTGCGAGACCGTAATGGTTAAAAAGGAGGCTGAGGAGCGGAGAAGGAAGCGTTGGGGAGTGCAACCAACTTGACAGCTAATACGCCAAAACCTCGACTAAAAGCACCACAGAAGGGCTTTTGGTGTTGTGTGCGCACAGAGAAGGGGACTCTAATATCCTATATAGCTATTCCAGAGAAGACTGCAGCACAGTGGTCACGTGCCGCTATGTACAGCGATTCTAAGGCGAGTCCCCTTTAAAATCTCCTCAGGGATGTACCAAATAGGCGTTGCATGGGGAGGTTCCGGAGTTGGTCTTTTTAGAGGTCCCGGGACGGTTTTAGTGAGGTAGAACACCAAACTCCCCGGTCTCTACCCCACAGGGGCTGGGTGCCTTTTATAGGTATCCTCCCGAAAATAAAGGTACAAAAAGCGTTCGCTATGGTGTGTATCTATCGCTTACACATAATCAAAAGTAACCATTTTCATGCTTTTGTATATTTTTTCCGCTTTCATCCGTGCGCAGCCGGCGTCGTTCGTTTAAATGTAATGTATAATCACATCATACTAATATTATAAAAACTACATACATACCAAATTTTATCTAAATCAGTTCAGCCGTTTGAGAGTAAATAAGTAACAAACATTTCGATTACAAACATTTAACCGATGGGTGAAGTCTATATGATGGGTGTTGAGAAAGGGGCGGCTGAACCTTACTACATGACCTGGGGCCTAGGGAGTTAAGACTGCAATTCCGCCACTGTATTTATCTATGGTACGACTCTTAGGTATACGTAATTTAAAGTCAAAAAGGTAGAAAAAAGAGTAATGCATTATGCTATTACTTCAAAAACAACCTTTTTATGGGAGCCTCGTTCCTAATCCCGACTTGCCTAAATCTAATTGTTTATGATCATAACTGCAAGTCTTTAGCTAGTTCCAAAACATGTCAGGTTGATAACCTTGAGATTTGCCTCCAACGATTTTGATAATTTCGCTGATGACGTCACTTAGCAGATGGTCATCACGACTCACTGCCCATAAAATTATTATTATAGCCCTGACATTACGGTAGAGACCGAAAGAATAGCAGTCAAAGGTAACTTAAAGGGCCATAATAATTACTATGAGTGAATTAAAAGCCTTTATTTCACCACTGATAAGTATGGCAATGAGCTCGATAAATGGGAATAAATTCACCTCCTAATGAATAGGTATACACTTACAGATATACTGCATTAGTAGAGAGTCTTTTCTGTCTCTACTAGAGACAGAAAAGTGAGTGAACCCGAGTAATGCTCGATGCATTACTCGTCATACATACATACTGTAAAGAATCAACATCAGTAAAACTGAGTACCTATATACACTTACCTAAAATCAGAGAAGTAATTAATCCAACAATAAGTAAGATAAGAGCTGACCGCACGTCGGAAGCTCGGGCAGAGGCGAAGCCAGGAGGCGGCTCGCACTGTGGCATGTCGGGCACCAGCGCGGCCTCTAGACGGGCCAGCGCGCCGCCACTGCGCAGCTGCAGGAGTCTGCAGACCACAACATAATGGTGATAGTATCTTCATTATCTCAGAACAAAGACGTCTTTATGAAGCGCCTGTGCTACTCACATTCAGCTGATTCACGTAAGCTTCATTCGGTCATCGGTCCACCTTATAAAGGGGAACCGATCCAAACAACTCAAATGTACAGGATTGTTTAAAAATACTTATATCCTCACACATTACAGATTACTTCTTTAGACAACTCTTAAATTAATTCCTTAAAATTGCAATGAGGTAGGTAGCAGTTAGATGGTGATATTTTGTCTACTACAAAATAAAAAATGTCTTACGTTTAAAATAATCAACTATTTTTTAAAGTCGTTGAGCTTTACTTGTCAGTTATCATCATCAGCCTATCTCAGTCTACTACTGGAAAGAGGCCTCTCCTATTAGTTATGCCACCTAATTAAGTCTTTAAAGGTAATTAGCACGTTTTAATTAAGCCTATATAACT
The DNA here is from genome assembly GCA_905340225.1 of Abrostola tripartita. Taxonomy (NCBI): domain Eukaryota; kingdom Metazoa; phylum Arthropoda; class Insecta; order Lepidoptera; family Noctuidae; genus Abrostola; species Abrostola tripartita. The sequence goes on along the minus strand of HG996490.1, from coordinate 9,579,314 downwards.
GCTATGCACAAAGCTAAGCTTACTATAACACAGTAGGTACCTACAGGTTCCAGTGCATATTCATACGTAATATCATGTTGTGATCTGGTGTCGTCTGACAAGTATTTTATCGATTAACAGTTTTCGCGATACAGACACATTACTTAAATAATTGCCATAATTGGGTCTTGTCGCACTTGACTACTAACTAGATTGAGGTGAAGTTTATAATCATGACGAATTTTATTTTAACCACTTGTCTGTAATGATTTGAATGTGCTATGTATCAAAACAACCACTTCAGACACATGGGACCGTATTGCCTCCTATAGGACAAGTACTATATAAAGATCGTAACGTAAGAATTATGACACGATAGCCACTGCTAAAGTTTACTACTTTCTGTTTTGGTTCTATTGGACCGACCATTTGAAGATTCGTCGCGCACTACGCTGCTTGAGTCACGTAACCAATTAATACACGGAACCCATTGCATTAATACAAAAGTTCGTCGTCAAAGAAAGAATTTTACATAGTGAATAAAAAATATTTTCTAATGTTTACATTACTTACTTTTTATTATTGGATGAAATCAGCATCATTTGCGAAACTTGTAAGTTTCATAGAAGCACTATCAGGCTAGCTAACAATAATATATCAAAGGTTTCTCTTATAATGATATTGGCCGACTCGTCATTAATTGCATAAACTTATTACAAAGATTGAGTAGTTACGGTAATTAACTACGACTGTTAATGATATTTTATAAACGTCTGTAGGTATTTGAGAGATACTTGTTGTACAAAGTTTATTTTACCAATCGTTTACTTACCAAACTGCCGTCTTTATTAAAAAGGGAACAACTAACATCTTGTAAATATTAAGAAAAAAATAGAGTCGGCCTTTTTTTCCTGATTCTGAATATGTATATAATTCAATTTCGAGAAAAATGTTAGTTGTACCCTTTTTAATTAAGACGGCAGCATAGTAAAGGATTGTTCTTTTTATCGTATGGTTGATCAACAACCTGGTGTCAGAGTTTAAACCGCCTGTAGGCCTCTTACATGGCTTTACACACCGTTAAAAAATCTCTGAGATGTTCCGATTTCCTCACGATGTTATCCTTCACCGTTTTTAGCATGCGATAACTAATAATTTTATAATACGCACATGAATTCGAAAAGACATTGCGTGCCGGGGTTTTATCTTGCGAACTTTGACTTGGCAGTCTAACGGTCATACCACTCGGCTATCAGTGCTATAAGGATTGGTATAAAAATAAAAATTAAAACCTCCTTCAAAAAACTCAATAGTGGAAAATAATATTTTATCACATCACTTTACATAAGCGAAGTGGAAGTCGGCGCCAAATCCTATGCGTTCGCTTAATTAATAGTTTTAGCTTTGAAACTATGAACTAAGCACTTATGACAGCATTCTCATATGTACTTTTTTCTGAATCGCTTAATGGATGTTTTAAACGATACCTCACACGATATATTTAATCCAGGAAAGTTTTAGGAGGGAGGTCAACGCACCCCCACTCCCTCGTGGGAGTAGTAGTCGATAACTAACCACAACAGGGAAGACCTTGTTAGTGGTCAGTTATCGACTACTACTTAAGCAATATCATCATCATATCGTCAAGATACGGGCGTTTTGCTGTAATCCTATGAGGAGTTCCGTCCCATATCTTCGAAGTTCATCATCAGGTAATGACAAAACTTCTAGGGGACCAATCGGCAAGTAAACCCAATCATACGAAAAAAATAATTCAAAATGGTTCATAAATGACCGAGATATGAGGGAACATACATAAAAAAAAAGATCCCGACGAATTGAGAAACTCCTCCTTTTTTTGAAGTTGATTAATTAATGTAAGCATGTATTTATTTATAGGTTTTGTTAGGTTTTTATTTAGGTAGGTTAGGTTATTATTAACCGGCTTCAAACAAAAGGAGGAGGTTCTCAATTCGTCGGGATCTTTTTTTTTTAATACATAAACATACATAAAAGAATTTTATATAAAAAAAAAATTCGTCGTTTTTATTTTGTTATAAGTCAAGCAAGCATATTGCCAGTAGCTTGGCACAAATTCTGACTGTGTTGATACAGAACTACCTAGTAAAAAACGTAGCCCGACTCGGCAAGAAATTTTCAGGCTAAGCAGTCGCGTCTGCGAACACTAGACCAAACTAGAAAACTATTTTATAATTTACTGTTTTTACATTAACTCACGACAATAATGTCGGCCTAGCGTACGGCGATTGTCGGGGCAGAGGAAAGGCGAGGTGCGCACGCGTGGAGTGGACCGGCAGCTCTCTGACTGCACAGCGCCCTCGAGCCTGGCTCAGAGACCTGTAATAATATGTATGACAAGAACCACGAGATGCCATAAAAGTACATTATTTCACACCATTATACAGATTCTATAAAAGGAATCAAATTAGAAAAATAGAGTACCTACAATGGGCGGTCTTATCGCTAATAACAATATCATCTAGACAACCTTAGGATGTACTGGAGCGAAGAAAATAACTAATAAATACATAAACAACACACCTGTTTTCCCGATGGAGCAGGCAGATGTGTAGGTGGGTAGGTAGGTGTGTGAGTTGTTTAGACATAATACTGCCTGACCGCAAGCCTGTGTGTGGTGAACTGTGTGTATTACCTAAGCGTGGAGCGCGCTACCCTCTGACCCGCGAAAAAGGCATAGTCCTGCCTCGCGGCCCGCGCTAGGCCCTCTTCTGCTGACGTCACTAGGTTATCAGCGTCTGAATAGCCTCGGATGTAGAAAGCATTTAACTGCACGTCTTTTGTTGTCTGTAATAATACATAGTCCCCTTTCAAATGACATAAACGATCTACTGTACTAAAGTTCTATTATTTTTCTTTATTTCTAGTTATTTATATCTTATAACTATTAGGTATTTATAAATTTTATTAATTTTAAGCAATAGGGAATACAGTATGAGCTTTTAAGTTGGCTGAAATTATTATTAATAATAATTTTTTGGAATATTTATTGTCCTAACCTGTATTTAAAACATATTTTGTTAACATTTATTATAATTTATAGTAGCATAAAAAAGCTAAATAAAAAGAGACAATCAATCAAATTTAAATTATGCATTCTGTTTTATGACACATTCCAACGTTCTGTCTCACTTGTTATTTATCCTCATGTATTAATGGGTTATTGGATGATTCGCACGAATTGGACTCGACTGCTAAATAAATGGGTAACTTTGAAATAGTTTTAGATTTAAATACATACATACATACATACATAAAGTCACGCCTATTTCCACGAGGGGTAGGCAGAGACATACATTTAAATACATTCTTCAACAAAAAATATCGTTCATGTTTCAAACTTAAGAGTGATATTTATGAGTGTCTGCACTCGGATATAGTCGCTTCCTATGGTCCTAGGCCATTGTGGTTCATAATTAAATGCAACTGTTTTATTGTATAATCACACTTTGGAATAGACTAGAATTTATAAAATTATGTTAACGGTAACGGCGTTCTTTTACGTGACGGGAACTATAGCAATGTTATTCCAAATCAGATGTGGGAACACTATCTTTAACGACGAAAGTGTTAACGAATCTTATTCATAAACAAGACAAATAAAACAATAATGGCATTACCATGAGATACATTTGGTCAGCCCCATTCCTTATGTAACCGATCTTGAAATTGGGTGAGTGGAGCACTGCGGCGATGGTGTCGACGCTGGCCACCCGCACCGACAACACCGAGGTTATGAAGGCGGCATACGCGTTGTAAGTGACCACAGCGAAGAACAGACACACGATCAGCACCACACTGGCGGCCGGATTACAAGGGGTCCAAGTACCACCTGTAATAAACTTATTATCATGTATTATTCCAGCCATGATGGTCCTGTGCCTGCAGGAAAGAGGCCTCGCTTCCCCCATTTCTCCCGACGCTAAACTGCATCGCCATTGGGTGTTGTCCACATTGTTGTATAGCAGTCAAGCTCGTCCCTCCAGCGCCTTCTGGGCCTGCCGAGACGTTATGCCCATTGATTATTTTGGGGCACTATTAACGACGCTGTTGACTGTCATATTTCACGTACCTGAGTCAAGTGATTAGGCTACGAAAATCTACCAACCAACGTTTAAAAATACATATTACTTAGCACATGGCAGTACAATATTATACTTTTGAGTATAAGCTCTATTGTTTCCTCTGAATTTGAATTATAAAAGCGCGGGACGCTAGCGTAGCCTCTATTGCTTATATCACTATCATTTTTTTGTTGCTATCATGATAATAACCATAACTTTCTTTTAATTGAATTGCTGTCTTCGCTAGGACAGAGTTCTTACCGTAGGTAGGTACGAGTGATCCATAAAATCATGCAAAACCATACGCACATGTTGTACGCATAGTGCGTATCGGATACGCATTAGACTCTGTAACTAATTTACATCTGAATCTTTGATTTAAGTACCTATTACAATAATTAAGTAGGTGCCACTCCACGCTCACATTTTTTTTAATAAATTATTATATAAATTGCAGGTACCTGAACCTTGGCCAAAGCTCAATTTAGTATAAGTGTTAAAACACTAATAGTGTAAGCAGCGTTTAGTTTATTAATAACTTTATATATAATAATAATTTTCGTAATAATAAACGCATTTTTATCTTTCTGTATGATAGGTACCTTAGCTTTAACCATAATAGATAAAACAATATTTTATTCGTTAGTCAGGATTCAGGGCTCACCATTAATCTAACTGGAATACACATAGTACAAGATCCCACCGTAGTTCATATGTTTTATAATTCAGACCTAGTTTTTATACATTGGACTGCTTTATTATTATCAGTAAAATCAAATAAATATAATATGTTTACCTAAACTTTGTCCATTTATTATAATTATACGAAATGAATAACGCATGCGCGCGTGAACTATTTTCCAGTCGCCGGTTCACAAAAAACTATGTGAGCATCATATAAATAAAACGGAATTTAATATAATTGCAATCTAGTTGTTGTGGCCGCAGTGTAATTTGTGTTACATAAAAGTTTTTAATTTGAGCTTTCAAGGGCTCCTTCCAGAATTTCTACAAAACCTACCCATCAAAGGTTAGTATAATTTTGTAGTTAAATAAATGTTTTTATCCTTCAAATAAGATAAACTTTGGTGCATGCCATGTATGTGAATCGCCTAGGATCCCGACTAAATACCCAGCAACGTTTTAGAAAAATAGAAAAAAATAAAGAAAGTTTGAAATATCTATTTATTTAAAATCGACGTTTATTTTTGCCCCATATAGATATTAAAAGAATTTTTACCGGTAAGGTCAAGGTGTTATATCCTAAAATAAAGTCTCTTTCACAATCTAACATTGTTGTTATGAACAATATCAATCCACCCAAAGCATATCCATAGACGACAGTCAGAGTCGGTCGCTCAGGGTTGTCCTTTAACCAGATAGTATTCGATGGGGTGTGGAGGACATAAAGAGGAGACGGCATTACCAGATTTCTTCCCATTTTAAACACTATGTTAATTAAAATTTTGCTTCCGCGTGCGACTTCGTCCGCGCGGATATTTCTACAGCGTATTTTCTATTTTCGCTGAATAAATCTGTAAAATATTCCCTGGGGTCAACCCTATCAGACATTACAATCAGTTCAGTGGTTTCACTCAGTTTTGTCATGATGAGGTAACTAACAAAAAGACAGAGTATTTTTACTTTTATGAAAAGATGACAAACCTTGTTGACAAAGTATCCCAGTGGACCAAATAAGAGCTTCGGTGTAGCTAATGCACCGGTCGTCGACGCCCGCCGACGTGGTCAGTCTGCTGATGAGCACGATGGATGTGGCAGCGACGAGGGCCACCACCACCACACACGCCACTAGACGACCGCTGAACGGAGCCAGGAATATGTCGCGGACCGTTGACGTCTCTTGTTGACGAATATAAATGTTGCACCTGTAAGAGTACAATGCTTCAGTATAGTGACCGTAATAGATTTTAGACTTAGCGCTTTTGACCTTTGGTGCTCCAAGTGTTCAGGAGCCAGTAAGTGACTAATAAACTCGAAAAGGTTTAAGAGTAAATACTTAGACGAGTAATTTTTGCTCATGGTCTATCTCACTAAAACCATGCATCATTGATAAGCATTTATATCCTATATCACTTTCTTATCCATAAACTACCTATTCGCAATAAAGTAATTTTATCCGTTGTTCCTTTGCTTCGTGAAAAAAGCACACTTTCGTATCTCTAATAATACTTAATAGAATGCGTTCGCATCTTTGGTGAGCTGGAATTAATTTTGACCATGTGGAAATGTAAGTATTAACTTACATAGTCTCCGCAATAGGAAAAATAAAGTCCATATCTTGTCGACGAGTCGCATGAACTGTAACAGGTTCCAATGCCACATCCACGGAGTTGTCCAACAGAGCTCCAAGCAAGCCGGTCCAAGTGCCCTCATACGTTCGAAAACCCAGTTTATTGTAGTAGCGAGTCACGGAACTGTTTGTAAAGTCAGAAAAGACGATTATGTTAAATTATCAAAATTATTCTCATTCGATAATTAGTTTTAATTAATTATAAAATTGCTTAATAAGTATACAATTTTTAGAAAAATGGACGGCTCAATTTGCGCAGTGGCTAAGCGATTGGACTGCAGCGCTAAGCGTTGCGGGTTCGAATCCCGCACCGGACAAAAATTTGTGCGATCTACAGATATTTGTCCCGAGTCTGGGTGGTTGTGTATCTGATATTACATGTTTGTGAAACGCACCCACGATACAGGAGGAATTTGTAGTGTGGGGCGAAGTTTTTAAAAACAAAAAGAATATGCATGTAAATGCAATAGTTAACACTTTTTTCTGGTATGTAATTCTACGCCTCCTGATCCGTAGCTGCATGCATGTGCTAGTCACCTGACTAACGAAACAGATACTTAACAATAGATGGCTGTCTCTTCATTGTAAATACCATATCTCAGGCTTACATAAATTAAAACAGATTTTTATTTGTACTGACTTACGTAGTGTTCAATCGCACTGTCAGGAAATGTAGAATGTCATCTAACATCGGCTCTGCTGAGGGACCATCGTCATCTAGTGAAGGGTTTCCATCCTCAGTAGAGTTGCATCTGCCCACAACTAAATCCTCTCCTAAGAAATTGCGAGCTTCTACTGGGAAGGGAGTCTCCACTGCTGACATCGACTGAACACTGTTCCAATTACCTGAATTTGTAATTTAAACATTTGGAAACAGACTTAGAATGCATAAATATGGTTACAAAATATTATTATACGCACAAAAAGTCTACTGCATTACACTCATGATAATGTTATTCATGTACTACATAAAAACAAACTTACCTAAATAATGAGCATATAGTGTAGAGTTAGTTCGCACTTTAAAATACTGCATAATACTAATTACCCTCTGCGGTCGTTTCAGATGGGGAACTTGGTTCCACTTCTTGAACTGACTCAGTGAAAACCTACTAATGTTCATCATATTAAATGTTCTTGAATAATTATAATTGATGACTCCTGACTGAAAAAGGGGAAGAACACTTCCGTCCTTTTTAAAAGTTTTAAATTTCGTCAAATTTCTAAACCTCTCCGAAGTTCGGTAATAGTTTCGTTCAAATTCATTTTGACGGTTTCTTGTATTCACTTTACTAAAGTGATTATCCTGAAAGCTAAGCTGCCGATTTGGTAAATTTCTTCGAACTTTGTAAACGAAATTAATATCACAAAGTCCAAGGGCATCTCTGACAGGTAGATTTTTACTGTTGGTATAGGCAACAACAATATTTTGATCAAAGCGAAGAGAAGTAGCATTCAGTATTTCATTAATAAACTTGAAATCCTGATAAGATCTCGCTGATAAGAGCCAGTCGTAAGATGATGTATCCAAGTTTAATTTATGTAACTGGAATAAAGCATTTCATCAACACACACATAACACAACAAGAAAATTCTTATAGTACCTAATGTTACTACATTACTTTTTTGACGAGATCCGTTAGCTTCTCTGTTGCATTTCGTCTGAGGCGAGGTGAAAGAATTATGATCCCAAGATGGTCTCGTAAGCGAACATTCTCCAGTGGTTCTAAAGCCGTAGCCACTCCGTTGATACTAAAGCATTTCATTAGTCGGAGGATGGACCACTGGCAACCTGTGATGAAACAAATAATAAATGTTCAAAAAATAAATACTCAGTGAATACATAAAATCGATCCAATTTCCTTGAGAGATTACGCTAAATTGTAAAATAAAAAGGAAGCTTTTGAACCACCGCTTTTTCTTACAATAGGAAATATTGTCATTCTTCATTTTTAGTATGAAAGCTTACTTATACCACCCACTCCATGTTTGCATTATTACATTTATCTTTAAATTATTCGCAAGTGGGAACTAATCTAGTTTGGGAAAAGCAAGCCGTAAGAGGCCGTAAGCCTGCAGTAGACCAGATGAACGGCAATAATATGATCGCGACTTTCATAGAGCTTATGATGAGCGGTGACGTGTGAATATACAGGCATTATATAATTACGAGTGAACAAAAGATCGTATTCTTTGAATAATTTATAATCTTCGATCTACATAGAATTGTTTCTGATTCTCCTAGATATGTGAGCCGGTGTTTGAATTTAGTTGAGTACGTTTTCAATTAGTGCAGAGGCGCGCACAATAATTCTGCGTCGGCTTTAAATTTAACGTGCCTAACTACATTTTCTTTTTATATATTAATTTATATTATACCTATTAAAGCTAAAATATAAAGCGCTATTACGCATACACTTATTAAAGCGTATGTGTAATAGCGTTTTTTTATTTTAGTTGGACCATGGAAGCTTATTTAAATAAACTTCCATGGTCCGTGACGATGCAGTAATAAAACATTTAATCAAATACTGCATCCCTCATCATAACGATCTGAACTATAATAGAACAATCATCGATTCCAGCCTATATAAATCGATACAATAATAGTTTCTATTGTTTAACCCAAGCCTTTTATATTCACATCATCTATTTTCTATTTATGTTTAGGTAATACTCTGGCTACCGATATTTAAGCCGCGTTGCGTAATAATGCAGTGCATATAACTGCTGATCATGAGTGTGATCGATTCGATGCCTGATAGATTCAATGATTCGTAATAGCGATTTATGAACATAGTTGTCGATATCTTAATCAAAATCCTGAGTGAAAGTACGTGACAAGGTTTACGCTGTACAGATTTTCAACAGAACCTCAGACACGTAGGACAAACAAACGTGATCGGCGGTCACTACGCTCACATACATTTTGTGCATTACACAGATGTTAATACGCCTGAATCACACGTGAATCAACTGTGGTGATTTCAAGTGTTGTGAATTGTTTAGTGTTGTTTTAAGCCGGCGCAATATCGGTATGTATCTGTGAATACAATCTGTTTATGTAATATTAAAAAAACCGCGGTTTAAGTGTTTATTTTTAAATGCCTTTTTACCGTATACGTATTTCTATTTTCTAGAATTGTTTTTAAGTTAATATTTTTCTAATTAAGACTAATTCTTGGACAAAATGATTTGCACTTAATTTATTTTATAATCTATTTTAATTTCTCTCAATTCCTCCAAAATACATCCGAGAAACCCACGAAAAATTAACATACTTATCAATCCAAATTATTATCCAAAAATTATTACCAACTTTTCTATACAAAAAAAACATTTCGTAATCGAATATGTTAGTTAACAAAATCGTCCCCAAAATAATATTTTGTACTTTTTCCCACGCTACTTCTCCATATTACCTGGATACCATAACCACGGTAATATTATAATACAGTACTCCAACTTCATACAAACGGACGAAACGCGAGCTATACCTACGCGGCTCGATCACGGGGTGCGCTCGGGGCGCAGACAGTCACGGCTGTAACGCAGTGTCGAACGGACGGTGTGTTGTTTTTTTAACAATAACCGCGCGATTTTTTCTTTAAAAATCAGTTAATATGACGAGTAGGAAATATTGTGCTGTTTTTGGTTGTATTTATACAAGAATGCGGATTTATTACACTTTAAAATGTAACAATAAAGCATTTCGTACGACTCAGTCGAGGCGCAAATATTTTTCGGTCGCAAATTTATAAACCTTAAGTTTACTAAATTAATTAAGTTTTTGCGATAGCTTTTGACTACCTAATATTAATTAACTAAAGATTTGAAAGTGGATATTCTGAAGTCTGTTACAGGATGCACGTAACCTAACATACCTACGTGCTGCTTATGGCTTCGCGACTCGCTACTCGCGTCGTAGCAAAACTATTAAACCTTTCCTAAATATGGATATTTTTCAATGAGGTTTTGCTTAGTTTTCTTTTTTACGTGTTAGCAATTAGCTTTAATCTATAATTCTATAGCACTACATAGAAATAGCTTTTGCCTTGTTCCGCGCATCTTTTTAATTGTTTTCTTTCATAAGAACCTTTTCCTGACAATAACAAACACAGAAAAGAATTAGCAAAATTGCTCCAGCCATTGACGTGTGTTGCCGTGACAAGAGGAAGTATGGATTAATTATTATATTTGTTTAGAGATATATTTAAATCATTCTAAGAAACATTCACTAGACAACAAAAACGGAAATAGGGATTCAATGATATTATATATCTACATTATTATTTTTAATGTACAAGTGTATCTAGTGTCAGCTTCAGGCACACCCTGATAGCGATAACGAAATGTTTTTCTAACGACATAGTCATAACGTGCTCAAATATTGTTTAATTTTAAGGAAGGCTTATTTATTTTAATCATCCTAAACATAAATAACGTTATACTTACAACTTTCATCATGTAGGTTTACGACGTACATAAAATTTATAATTAGATAAATGATATAGAAATACAAACTAAAAGTGATATAAAGAACTTTAAGTAACAAAACGTATCTATATCTGAGTTAGTTTAAAAATACTTAACAAACTTAAAATTAACATACAAACAGAAGAACACACGTTACAGGATGTGAGATTTATTGTTATATTTGTAAAATGGAACTACGCTTGATCTTCGTTTATATTATTAAGTGTGAACTTTACTTTCAAGCTCGCTTCTTTTTTATTATGGAAAGCCAAGCTGAGACTGGTGATGTACCTACTAGTCACTTACCAACTTCGAATGACTGGACTCACCCTACTAACCTTAATAAGATTTTAAATCTTTCTTAAAGCATGTTTCATTATTTACGTATGACGTATTACATAACCATCTGACTGAAGCTTTTGTAACCTTGGATTCATCATAATGTGATATGATCACGTGTTATTTTGTGTGCATGTTATTGTAGTGTATGTGGGTACGCGTATATTAACTGAAAAATTAAAGTTTATCTTTTCAAATGGTTACGGTTCGCCGCGTCAAGCTAATAGTTATCATATAACCTTGAGGCCTTAGACGCTGGCAGGAATCCATTATATCACCATCCAGCATAATAAATATATTAACCCACCCGTTGCGCTCTTGGTTGAAATTGCTTCTAGCTTTACACTTGTAGTTATACTTACTATGTCTGCCTTGTGCCTTTAATCTAAGACTTAAAAATGAGAAAGAAAGTAATTTCTACTTGATGAATTAAGGTATGTAAAAACCTAGGTTAACGACTATCCAACGTCTAAAGTCTCCTAGCCGCTAACCAACCCGCTGGTTCCATATTGTTATCGAATATATCTACGTCTAAATCTTGCTTCGTTTAATTCACTAATTTGACACTACCGGCACGGGCTTCTGTATATTTTTTGCACATAGCAGATCATTGTACTATGGCAGGATAGGTGTTTAGCGACTCACCATCTTTGCGAATATCCCTCTAGCCTCTCGATCACCGGCCTACAGCTGTACGCACTTATTGATCTCTTTACGCTTATGCTCCAAATACTTAGATTTTACTTAATAAGCTTTTATGATATCTACTTTGCCAAGCACCTTGTAATAATGTTAGTTAATATGTAAGTTTATGATGGTACTGTGCATCAACACATGACAGTTAAGTACCAAAAGAGGGAATTAAATTCATATTTTGCCTAGAATTAAATTAGTCAAAGTGACCCTCATCAACGATTCAAATTATTAATTGCTAAAACATAACGTACAAAGATGTTAATACCTACAGTTAGTTCCACATATGTTATGTATTTTATCATTATTTAATGACTTGCAAATATTCATGATAACTTAACTAATAGAAAATAGTGTTACCATGGAACCATTTGCATCACTTTGCATAGATAATTTTTTTTATATAAACTATTGTTACTTATGAATAAAACAATATTTTGTAGCGACAAAATAAAACAATGCAAATAGGTTGGTATCTTTTGTATTAAGAGCCTATGTTATAGAAAATATTTTTACTTAGTACCTTGTTCGAGGTCTGGAGTGTAGACGTTTGCCTGTTGCCACCCGCGCCAGACCACGTATTCTAACACAAAGGGAAGCGCCGCCAAAACTGCTTCGGGACAATATGCAATTCCTTGCAAAGCTTGTGTAATCAGCGTGGCCCACCATAAGTAACAGATCTTCATTATGCCTTTTAAATGTAAAAAACTGTGTCTATTTTCATCTAGACTAGACTAAAACGACGATGCTTTATGATCGTGCAAGTTCATAATTAATACCTTTTAGGCATCAACAATATGAAAACAAATTAAATGGTCTTACCTGTCTATCTTTCACAGACACAGCACACGTGAAACTAGAACTGAATACAGGAGACACTATACATATACACTAAGCATTACCGTACGTTGACTTAACTACGACAGTATCTAATAAAAGATGATCAATGATTTAAAGTCGTTAATCAAACGCCATATTTTACATTGAAAATTAAACCCAAGTTTGTTTTTGTTTCTTAGAATTATTTAGAGACATCATTATATAAAAATGAATCTATATTTCCCTTAGTCACGGCAACATGCATGAATGGCTGAACCAATTTACTAATCATTTTTGTTGTTGTGTTTGTTATTGTAAGAAGAAGGTTCATATAAAGAAAAAATTAAGACAGTTGCGCTGAACATCAGAACATTTTAGAAAACTTAACGACTATTTTAACTTTTCTAATGTAACATTTAAACAACTGACAGTTACGCCAAACACGATAAGGTTACATTAGAAAAGTTTATATTGTCAAAAGCAATAAGATCCTACATTAATAACCTGATGCAAAATAAGACAACGTCTGTCGGGTCAGCTAGTATGAGTATAAAATGTTATAATGACAACGTATTGGATGCGAATCAAACAATACCTCTATACAGAAAGTATAATAAATGAATAATTAAAATAAATAAAATAATAAAAATAAGTAGCATTTTATAAGGTAAAGCCGCAGTACCAGCTAGTATTAAAGACAATTAATTAACTAAATCAATCAATCATACTGCTCACATTGCGATGTGATTGATGTGCACGCGTTTTAGAAACTGGAACTTCTCTATATCAAGCACGAAACTTACAAGTCTAGGTGATTAATTGACCTGCTCCCTTACCACAGTTTATGTTGAGGAAGCGATACGCCGCATTACACTGCACGTAGCGGCGCGGCGCGCGGCGCGGCCGGTGTCTCGCTACCACAACGTAAACTGTCCTGTTTTAAGAGTTCTTGGTATGTAAGGGGGAATATACATATATGCATATTATATACAGCTATTCTTATATTCATGCTAGTGCTCTTAACAAAATGCTCTTTCTAAAGAACTTAGTAGAATGCACTAGTGGCAGGTATGTTTTCCATAAAAGTAAAATAATTAAGTAGATACTTACGTGAAGTATAAAAACGCGGGTGAGCTCACGTTAATAATGACAATATCACTATCAATAATTATAATAATTGTCATATTTTTTGTTATAAAAAGTCGCGTTTTCTCTATTTACTTGAAACGTTCTAAAACTAATAAATTTTTACCACTGCGGTGTTTCGGTGACCTGCAATGCAAGCTCATAGTAACCCTGCTGCCCCCTTACCATGAACTCTTAAAGCTGGGCAGTTATTGTTGTGAAAGCGTTGTGAATTTTGAGTATTGATAGCCGAGTGGTATGACAGTGGGACTGCCAAGGTCAGGTCAAAGGTCGCAAGTTTAAACCCCGGCACGAAACCGGCACACCTGAGAGATTTTTCAACGGTGTGTAAAGCCATGTCAGAGGCCTACAGGCAGTTTAAAGTCTGACGCCAGCCCCCTTACCTCATGGTAAAGGGACAGGTTGTTCATCAACCATACGATAAGAAGAGCCAAAATTTCAATCTTTTAGCTCCATCGGTTAAGGCTGTGCGATGAGCGATCTAACCCTAAAAGATAGTAGAACATCGAACAAAGTAAAAAAAAACAATAAAGCGGTCGAATAAAATGGGTAAACTTTTCATTATTTGACCAATATAACATAATAGAAAAGGTTTTAAAAGTATTAAAACTAAACGGGTTTCTAGGTTTCAGCCTTTTTAATACTAACGGGACTGGACTGTAAGTATTTTCAGAACATAGGTACCTACTTACTTCGGCTACCAAAACTTGGTCTCGGGAGTATTCATTTAATTTTGTTTTCATCTTACTAATATTACAACAGATTTTTTTTATAAAACGTCGCCCGTCCCTATGAATATCTCCTGTGTCGTGGGTGCGTTTCACAAACATGAAATATCACATATACAAACACCCGACTCGGGACAATCAAATGTGGATCGCACAAATGTTTGCCCCGTGCGGGAATCGAACCGCAACTCTTAGCGCAGCAGTCTAATCGCTTAGCCACTGTGCCAATCAGGTCGTCATATTTTCAAGTTGCCGCTCAAAGGCTCCGATTTTTTTTAAGAGCCATTTTACATTTTTACGCAGTTTTCTAAGATTTCGGACGCCTAATTTACCATCTTGAGTAGTATTTAGAGATTTATATATAATGTAAATTGTAGACCAATCTTTCGCATTGATACATAAGCTATAAGCTAATAGATTTACAAAAAATTATTCCCGAAAAGCCGCGCTTTTGCGTTTTTTAACTGCTATATATATGATCAATATCCCGCAACACGTTTTCTGAAAAATCATCGCAGAGTCAATTTCGGGCTCCAAATTCTATCATTTGCATTCACAAATTTAAACATATTTATTCGCATATATTTTTATTTAAACTTACGGTGCGGTCGATTAATAACACTTTTAATTGATAAAAAAAAACTGAAACTAATATTCATTAGTTTTCATTAGTTTATACAGTAATATTATCGCGACTTTTTGGTTTGAATAAAGGTATATTTTAATTTTAAAATCATGTCATAATAAACTATGCTTTTTATGAAATCGAATAATAAAGTGATTTTCAAAATTCCACTCCAAATCACAATAAATTACGATGCACAAACGTAGAATGATCAGTCGGGCCCGAGCGCCCAAAGACGTATGTAGGTTCGGTGTCACTTTTTTTCAAATTTCAAATTACGAAAATTCGTATTGCAAACACATGTTAATACTATGACCACAACGTTTTCATTTTCTATGTATTATTTTCATTCGGTTTTGTTTATTATCAAGTAAAGTATATTTTTTATTACTTTAAGTTAAATGTCATTTTTGTGTCATTTAACATATTGCCCATGCTAAGCTTAAATCTAAATTGATAAAGGAAATTTGAAAAATCATGGACACGAGCAGGATTTGAACCTCAGTTGGTTAGAGCAGCGCCACGGTACGGCGAAGGTCGCAGGTTCAAATCCTGCTCGTGTCCATCATTTTTCAAATTTCCTTTATCAATTTAGTTTAAGATATTTTATTAGATTGATATTCGGCTACTTTAATCTTGACTGTACTATTTTTGTCCGCGACTTGGTCCACTTTGACTTTTTCTACGTATGAAAAGTAGCTTGTACTTTCATTATGTTAATCCAGGTTATAAACTATCACTCTAGTCTTTTAACAGTTTTTGCGTAATTGAGTAATAATCTTCAAAAATACAATCGCTTACATTTATTAAAATAAAATTTACAAAACATGATATGTTTATATTTGGTGATTATATTAATAATGTAGAAATTATAATTTGTCTAAATAAATTACTAATGAATTAAAAATATTTTCATAAATCTCGAATAAGAAACATTGTCATAACGATCAAGATTTTTATGTCCGTCTCTAACCTCGCGCTACACTGTTTGCGTTGTTTTTATGTGGGTGTGCTACGCACACGTGACAATTCTGTCAGAATTCGAACGTCAAAATTTTGTGAAATGGCTCATAAATTGCATTTATTACCTTTTACGGATTAAATTGGCTTTATAATAACGATTACAAAGGTAGTCGTTATTCCTTAACGTCAAACTTCGCTGATCCCAAAAGACGCTCGTCAGCTCAAGGGCTAATAAAAGCACTTTACTTTGCTTTTATAAGGAATGCATACGCTTTAGTTAGTAATTTCATTTATTTTTAATTTAATTTAATTTAATGGGGTATACTTTTTGCAACAAAACTGGAACAACCGACTGTACTTACATTTATTGCTATTCACACACAGACATGACATTTCGGTACGTTTTGTAAACAATGTTAGCAGCTAAAGAAGCAATCGATTAATGATAAAGGTCAAAATAATTTAATACTTATTTGTTTTAGAACGTATTGTACAGAAACGCGCTTGTGTGTCGAACAAGACATCGTCGTTAGCGCAAGCCTTTCAGACGCGCAAGTCATTGTTGTTTAACAACTTCACAAGCGAATGTGTACTGACCCTTATAATATCATAAGTATGTAGGATTATATCTACTAAATTTTATATCCCTACTTACTATATTATATAATAAGTTTATGTTGTTATTTTGATTACAATTGCTAAAAGTTACATAATTTTACAAATTATCTCCTTACTTACTGCTAAAGTGCCAACTGAACAATCTTTAGTTAGCATTCATAGCATTATTAAATAGTGTCATTAGCGCCGAAGTTCTTCATAGACAAGATACATTTGAGCTTCATAATTGTTTCATCTAGGATTGTATAATTTATAGAAGACGATTTAGCTGTTTAACTTTTTTATTTTAAAGTAAAGCTACAAGCCACAAAAAGGTAGGTACCTAGGTACAATATTGTTATTGTGAATTGGTCCAGCAATATTCTTCTAAAGAGTCAGGTATAAAATGATGGCTTACATATATGATGTAGATACAGTTGGCAGATCACATCACAATCCATAACGAAGTTAAGCAGTGCTTTCCGCGGTCAACCTATGGCTCATACTTTTCTCGCACATAGAGACATTCCCGTGCCTCGTCAACCACGTAAATCTATGGTCCTGTTCCTGCGTATACGTAATACTGTTCCGATAAGATCAAAGGGAGAGTCCTTTGATCTTATCGGAACAGTATTACGTGATGTGTACTAAGGTATTAATATGATGTTTTCTTACTTTAACAGAAAACTACAATGGCTCCCATTACCTTTACCGAGACTGAGATCATAGAACAACCTTTACACACGAACGATTACATAGAGTACAAGCTCACTCAACCTTCAAAAGAAAACAATGACAGCAAGTTTAACAGCAAAGAGTACAAAATCAGCAATTACAATCAGATGCTAAGCCGCAACGATCCCAAATTTTTGGCACCCATACGAGAATGGGAGAGAAGAATGGGATTTCTGACACCAATCAGATGGATCAATGTTATTACCATAACAGCAATGCACATTTTAGGCTGTGTTTGGCTTTTTTACTACATTCTTCTCAGTAACAAACCGATTAAATGGCAGACTGTAGTATTTGGTAAGTATCGCATTACAGTTAATTTTAAGTATCTGTTACCAAAATTTGATTTGGTTATCGTTATATTTAGACTATTTAATTTGATATTTTTTTAAAGATTAACCCAGGTTATTGAGGTCCGAGAGACTTACAATCCGGGCAGGCTGACGAGCTACGGAAAATAGCTGATGCTTTGACAAACAATTTTGGCAAGACATTTTCCAACAGTAGGATAAATATACAGAGTCATCTGATATGATTCACTGTTCGTCTTTCTGACCTCTATGTAATAACCGACTCTCATCACACTCTTTATACATCCACGGTGGTTGAGGTACCTCACACCTATTGAACTATAAATTACTGTTCCAGGGTGCTTGTTTGGCATAGTTGCGGGATTCGGGGTCACAGGAGGGGTTCACCGGTTGTGGTGTCATCGCTCATACAAAGCTAAATTGCCTCTACAATGGATCCTAATCTTATGCTATTCAGTGGCCGGTCAGGTACCTACTATTCTATATAACTGCTAATTTAACAAAATAAGTAAAAAATATGAATACTTGAAACACATTAAATAATATGTAAATTAGAAATAAATCCAGTTACCTATCTTACTAGCTACCTTTCTTTTTTTTACCGAACTTCGTCCTTTATCCGTACATAGTCAAACCGCAGGTAACTAGTAAATAGAATACAAAATAATAGGTATGTAGACATAATTATGTGAGAAATAAAAACACAACTAACGTAGTGGCACCAGTGGTCGACACTTTAGGGAGGTTATGTGTTTGTTTGGTAAATTATCACTACTCTTTACTAACAAAGAAAATAAAAACTAAAATCGTTCAAAATCTCCAGCATTCGACTGTAGATCTACAGTCCCCGACACCCAGTAGGTATTCGACAGTATACCAGACCCCGACACCCAGTTATCGACAGCGATATCACGTCATGTAGATTAATAATTTGACGAGGATTTATCTTAGGTGAGTACATGTGTAAGTACTAAATGGCTTATTACGGGGGTAGGTTCCTACTTCTTAATGAAAAACAAAACAAGTCCAGTGTTCGTATTCTCAGTACTACTTTCAGTATCTCCTTAGAATTTAATTATACAATACAGGGAATACAGGCATGAGGTTGTGATGACCTCCTAGGTGTCGACTACTGGTGCCATCATGCCACTACGTTATTCAGGTAGTTAGTTTTAACTGAGTAACTGACTAGGTAATTAGGTAGTTACTCATTTATTATTTAGGAGATATCTAGATCTATCCATGTATTACTGTCGTTTAATTTAACTTTAAATAAAGCAAAAGTCAAAGTTTTGTCATTAACTATTAGATAGTTAACATGGTATCCATCTTATATTATATAATATCTTACATTTAATTAAAAAACTAGTTAAGTTATATATTTTAGATGTTAGATAGATATACCTATAACAATGCTAGAATGCCAAGTATATTTAACAAACTATCACCTATAATTTACTTAATAACATTAATATACGTATAAAGTGCAATCAAAATACCTAATTAACTGTAATTATTTGTACAGAACACAATATACGAGTGGGTGCGGGATCACCGGGTGCACCACAAGTACTCTGAAACGTTAGCAGACCCTCATGACGCCAATCGCGGCTTCTTCTTCTCCCACGTGGGCTGGCTCATGATGAAGAAACACCCGGACGTGCTCAAGCAGGGAGCCAAGATCGATATGAGCGACATCGCCAACGATCCTCTCATTCACTTTCACACCAAGTAATTACCACACATTACTTTATCCTCAGAGAGCGAGATAAGCATTATTACCTACTAACATTTTTGATGGCCAGCTGTGCGTGCTCACATATATTATTGTGCGTGCTGCCACAGTATTAGTGCTACTGTGTAACTACCTACTATTATTTAAATAACGCAATAGCTAAGTTAATAACCTAACGAATGCAATAAGTGTTTATTAATAAACTTTAATTATATTTTTTTTTTTGAAATATGAGGTTTGCTTTAAAAAATGTAGGTATATAAATATAGGTGTCTACATAGTTACGGTAAGGAGATCGTAAATATTTTATTGAGTCGATTAAAGATTTATACAAAGCCATGAATTGACTTTATGCCAAATGAAATTATACATTAAATATATAAGGATACCTAAACCTACCTACGCATAAGTAAACGCATAACTACGCAATAGAGAGAGAAGAAATAGGTAAAATCTCTCGATTTTTATTTACATATTAATGGGTAAAATGTTTTGCAGCAAACTCTGCTTTTTAGGGTTCCGTACCTCAAAACGGAACCCTTAAAGGATCACGCCGTTGTCCGTCTGTCTGTCTGTCAACCCTTTTTTCTCAAGAACGCGTGAAGGTGTTAAGTTGATTTTAATATCAAATACTCGGG
The DNA here is from genome assembly GCA_905340225.1 of Abrostola tripartita. NCBI lineage: Eukaryota > Metazoa > Arthropoda > Insecta > Lepidoptera > Noctuidae > Abrostola > Abrostola tripartita. The sequence goes on along the minus strand of HG996490.1, from coordinate 9,559,116 downwards.
TCTGTTGTCCCTTAGAGCCGTCAAAAAACGAAACTTTTAAGTTAACGCAATCAAAAGATACGAGCAATTATGTTGATTGTTTTTACAATTTCCACTATGAAAACCTATAGGGTACTTCCCGTTGACCTAGAATCATAAAATTTGGCAAGAAGCATTAGCTTACAGCACAAGTAAAGGAATAAATCTGGAAACTGTAAATTTGTAGTTACATCACATAACAATTAAGAATAACTTGTTTGCAGTTGATAATCTAACCGCTACCTTCAATGTATTGGGGTAACAGTTTTCCATCGGCAAAGTTAATTTGTCTGTGAACTTAGTATATTATTTTTTCGTTAGAACAATGTTATTGTTGTAAACATAATGATGATTATATTGATGTAAACTGTCATCGTTAACATGTTTCAGGTATTTCCTGTTATTCAAGATAGCATGCTGCTGGGTTCTGCCGGCGCTGGTGCCTGCTTACTGCTGGAATGAATCTTGGGAGACGTCCATCATGTCGCAGTCAGTGATGCGCTACCTGTTAAGCCTCAACTTCACCTGGGCTGTCAACAGCTTCGCCCATTTATGGGGCAACAAGCCTTACGACAAGTACGATCCATTTTTCCACTCCAAAATTGTTCTACATGACTGTGTTTACATAGATAGGTACGAGAGACAACTTTGATAAGACCTAATTGCACTGTGGCTACTTCTACTAAATAAGTTGGTACCTAATGCCTAAACCTAGTGGCTACCTATAATTCGTTTGTTCCGAGCGTGGATGTTTCTTGGGAAGGCAATGACTGAATCTGCCACAACTAAGACGCCTAACACACGTGTTTTCAATTATAGCACCACATTGATATCTTTAATATCGCAACATAGCTATCTCCAATTTATTATTATAAAGTTTAGCTAAATATATTCTACACAATACATAATTCCCACATTATGTGGGGTATTAAATGGGGAAGTAAATTTCTGAAACTAGGAAGTTGTCCATACACGTGATATCTACACATCTCCCCCCCTCCTCATCCACTCAAAGAATGAAGTTTGTTGAATCAAAACACCTAACTATAGCTAATCTCGCGCTTAAAGAAGAGTTAAAACATCTATAGGTATCTACTTACCTAAATGTGTGCTTACCTACCTAACCTCTTACTACATTTCAGAAACATCATGCCAGCTGAAAATTGGGCTGTTTCTCTGGTAGCAATAGGAGAAGGTTGGCACAACTACCACCATACTTTCCCATGGGACTACAAGGCTGCCGAACTAGGAATGCCAATTAACCTAACTACAACGTTGTTAAATTACTTCGCGAAGATTGGATGGGCGTACGACATGAAAGAAGCATCTCCGTCACTCGTCAGGTCGGTGGCAAAGGCCCGCGGCGAGCCACAGGGCAAAACTAGTTCATAGTTTTAGTTTAATACTTTATAATTTAGAAATTCTGTTTAAAATACCTAATTTACTTTAAATCACACTAGAAAAATAGCGTCTGTAATTAGGTTTTGTGGTGAGTCACTATTGTTCCGCAACGTACTAGGTAATTATTTGTAAATGTAAGTAAAAATGTAATTTAGGTGTATTTTTTTTCATCAAATATGTTTTATAAAACATAGGTAGTGATACTAAAACAATCATGCAACTACTACCCTCTTCTCGAATAAGTCTTTCGTTACGTAGGTGTAATGACCTATTGCAGTGTGATATATAATAATATTAATATTATGGTTTAATTGCATTTGTGACCAATTTGATTTTTGAACCTAGTTACTTTACATTGTATAGCGCCAAATAATGGCAAATGTGATCTTAGATTATATTAATATGTTTTTAATTTTTACTTAGGTAGTAGTGAGGTAGCTAAGAAACAATTTTATGAAAACTTGTCGGTAAAAAGTTCAATAAGCCATAAATAAATTGTATTAAATAAGTTTATTATTTATTTACATGAAGTATACACACAAAGGGTCACCCCTTTTTACATTATTTGTGACTTTGGATATCGTATCTTAATTAAAAGAAGTCACCAGTCTATCGTTCCACGACTCAAAATATTTTTACGTCGGGGATAAATAAATACCTAGTTAGTGATCATCGCAAAGGATTTCCGTTCACTTAAGTGTAAAAATAATGGTAAGTAACAAAGCTAAACCAGTAAAAGCTCAACTCTCAGTCAACAGTCCCCTAAACATTTATTACAGTACCAGTATCTAATAGATAATAATATAAAATAAAAGTTACTAGATAATAATCAGGAATCGGTAGGTAAGTAGTCACTATCTTGGCAAATATGTCCAAACAAATTAGTACCGTGTAATCACAAAATAGGTAGGTTCTGTTTTCGGCCACTTCCTTTGCTGTCGTGACTTTTTATTGCAGCTATAATAATAATTTTCCACCTATGGGTTTTAAATCAGTGATTACTAATTTTGTACACTAAGCTAATTGTGGCAACACGTAATTTTGTATTACTTATAAGACCTATTTATAATTAGGTGGTTTATAATACAGTTATAAATAGATGATGTAACAAAGGATGTAGTTTAATTTAACACAACAACTTAATAATATGATTCAAATACACCTAGCACTTAGCAGTGATAATGGAAAAGTTGTTTTTAAAAAGATTTTCAGAAACAGTTTTACAATATTTTATGATTTTATAACTAAAAAAATCACGAATACAGCACCAGCACTTTACTAACAAACCTAAATAAAATAATGAGAGTACCTTAAAACAAAGTAAGTAAAATCATTCCCTCGCCTAACTTTTCATATTACATTGCTATGCTATGACTAAAACAGTAGTACTAAATATGTGAGATGGTTTTTCGCTCAGAATACAGAACAAACCAGAAGCCGTGAACGCACACAAAAATGACACCACACCAATTACGCCGAAGTAGGGTAATTGAACGATTTGACATTTAGTTCACAAAGATCGCGCGCATCGCTGGAACGTTTTACACGCTGCACATTTAATTCAATTATGCCGAGCTGCGTAAGGCAAATGTGCAAAACTGCGGACGGAATTATACAAAAATATGTTAGAATTATATTTAATTTGTACATTTCACATAAATATGTCCTTTTATTTAAATATTGAATAATTTTAATTGTAGTGATTGTTAAATAAAACCAAGCGGCCATTTTGTCAGTGTTGCAAGTATTTGGTTGAGAGTTTACCCCACGATTTTTTATTAACTTATTTTTGCACAAATTTCTAAAAGGAGAACGAACTATGTTTTTGTGCGCGTTAGGTGTTGAGTTTGATTACCAGTTTGAGCACTGTCATTGGATAGCAATACGGAGTCTAGAATTGTATCTAGTCCATGCCAATAGGCTCGCCCTCTATTGCGCGACTGCACTTCGTGTATGCATTAAGCTATTAATATTATTTAATGTATTGACCTCACCTACATTTATTTGTCCTATTGGTCCCAGGACCTATAACATAAATTACGAAATGCGGGTATACTATATACCTAATGCCTTTTAGAAATACAGTTTATAAGAATACCCATTTGAGAAAAATACAGGCGTAATGTCATATCATGTTTATTGGTAGAATTCCAAACTATTGCATTACAATATATCTTTTTTAAATTAAATATATATAATAACCTCTTATACAAATCGTAAAATAACAATACTCAAAACATCGTCATTTACCCCAGAAGTAGTAACTGCCATTCCTAACCTAGCAACATTAAGCGGGTGTAAAGTGGCGGCAGGGGGGAGCGTACGTATTGTTGATGGACACAGTGCACATAAAGGAAAAATGGCTGAACGCGGGGCCTGTGGTTTTTCGTTAGCAGTAGCTAGTCCAACTCTTAAAATAAAATCTCTTAAACATAATAAGAGAGACATGATTCTAAAGTAAATTGTTATATTATCAACTCATCAATTTGAAGCAACACATTAATATTAATGACAGTATGACATAGGTACATATTCCAGTTTTTATATAAACTTGACAGAAACTTGCAGTTAGCAAGAATGATAGCCTGCAGTAGAGTGGCAGAATGGCTACAGACTATTCAAAACTTTTTTCGCTATGCCAGTTAATTATTGACGACCTGTTGCGGGTTCGATCCCCGCACGGGGCAAAAATTTGTGCGATCCGCAGAAGTTTGTCCCGAGTCTGGGTGTTTGTGTGTGTGATATTTCATGTTTGTGAAACGCACACACGATACAGGAGAAAATCGCAGTGTGGGGCGACGTTTATAAAAAAAAAAAACAAATTATTACACAATACTATTAAACAACCCACTGTATGATTTTCACCACTTTTAATTTATGTTGATACTACATATTTTTAAGCAATTATAAGTTAATCTTTAATTAAATACAGTTACATTTAAAATAAAATAATGATATACTATGGTATAATAATTAAACAAATAAATAACCATGTGTAGTATGTTTGCTATTGATTGTACTTACATAATAATAATTTAGTAATTAAATGCCATATCTACTTTACCTTATAATATAACTTTGGATAAAGGTAAAGTTTGATCAATTACAATAATTTATAATAGTAATTCCACATTATTTTTGAATATAGAAATAGATATCTAACAATATTAAAGCATTTTTAAAATAATCTTGTTAAAACCGACATACATAATCTGCAGTTTACTCTAAACAGTACATTTAGTATGTATAACATTATACTTTTTTGAATAGAATCTAAACCATCCAAAGTACCAAAATGTAAAAACTGGTGCTTCAGCCTTCAATTAATGAGAAAAGGTCTGTCTTAGGCTTTACAGGATTTCCTATAGACACAACGTCTAATTTATTATCAGTACTTATTTTGGCCTCTTTCACAGGCCTAACATTTTCATCCTTGGAGGGTTTTCTCTTTAAGCTCAAAACTTTGTTGGTGTAGATACCATCACTGCCATTGTGTTCACTGCATGACACCTTTCTTTTTTTAGTCTTAGTGATGACAAAGTCTAAGTCAGAAGAATCATCATCAAAATCAGCATAAACCGGCACGGACCTACCACTCCTAGTAGATCTTATTGGTTGAACTCTTGTAGTCTCTTCAACAATCTGTATTGGCGGTGGCCATACAGCAAAGTTAGCAGACTGCCTAGCTTGGCGATAGTTATTTAAAGACATAAGCTTTATGTACACTGCTAGAGTACGTGCTTTTTCTGCTGGTGTAATTGTAGTGGGTAACAAACTCCATGGTAAGCGTCTGTCCCTAACATTTAAATATCTTCTTTTCATTGGCTTTTTTGGTAAGGCTTGGGTGCTGGTGTTGTTGACTTTGTTCTCTACCTGTAACATAACACAACACTATAAGGATAAATTAATGATAAGATAACTATTGATAGTTATCATAGACTAACTTTTTCTCTGGCAACTTCCTCTTCTTTTTCAGTTGATTTTGAATTCTTCAATGCTTTTAATAGGTCACTTAATTCTTCTTTTGATAGATTTTCTTCCTCTAGCCCAAATTCTAGGGATGAAAACATTGGTACCATGAGAACAAGAGGTCAATATTAATTACTTAAAAAAACAAATGGAATTAATATGTATTTAAATATAATAAGAACTACTAAGCAATTAAAACTACTATTTAAATACGCTTCCTTATTTTAATAGCACAAAATGCTGTACTTAGATGTGTTTATCATTATTTACCGATCAATTCATTCTTCATCTGCTTCATTTCAGAATCACAACTATCATCAGACGATGGAGCGGTCTCCATGTTTTTGTTTTTATTTTGAACTGCAATAATTGTTCATTATTCGTTTTACTGATTTTATATTAATAGCGCGAACCGCAACATATGCAGCAATCAAAATTGTGAGACAATACAACTTTTAATCAAGTGTAAGCGCTGTATTTTTCACTATTTACTTCAGTTTAATAATAAAGATAAGTACACTAGTACAGATAAACCGTACGGCGTACCGTCGTATTTATGTTATTGTCAAATAATATTTTCATTGTGGGTAACTTCATTTATGGATTAATCGCCTAACATTTAAAGAAGAATCGATTAAAATTATCCTGCGTGTCCAGTACAATAATATTTTCAGGGCACTGCTGGGGCTGCCACGCTTCTGTAGTGCATCAGGTATGTTTGCCGACGCACGCACAGACGACTTTCATGCAATGATGCGAAAAAAGGCTAGCTCTCTGATGTGCAGGTTGCGTGGTAGCGCCAATAGTGTTCTGAATAATATATCTACAGATCATATGTGTACTGTGCAAAAACATTGGGGTAAAATGTTGAAAAGTCCAATAACATACCAACATACTCAAGAAATTAATGTCTTTGTGTTTATGTTTTATTTAATTTGATTTTATGTTCTGTTTGTTTATCATATAAATAGTGAATATGGATTGTAAGGTCTGAAATAAATGTTTTATTATTATTATGCTCAAAGAAAAAAATCACGTTCTAACAATGAAACTTGTGCGGAATTATTTACCGACGTATAATGATATAATCTATGGCATTGGACAGGGTTTTGTGGAAAAATAATAGGGAGGCCTTTGCCCAGCAGTGGGACACTGAACAGGCTATTAAAAAAAAATGATATAATCAAGATTTCTGACTTAAATTGACTTAAAATAAATGAATTACTATATTCGCATCAGTATTTTGATAATCAAATCATATCAAATCCAATCATCCGTACTATACTATAATATTCTATACTTCCATACTAATATTATAAATGTGTAAGTAACTCTGTATGTATGTATCTGTTACACCTTCACGACCAAACCGCTGGACGGATTTTGATGAAATTGGCCGGTAGAAAGTTTAAGACCCGAGAAAGGACATGGCTACTTTTTTTATAATTCAACCCACTATGCGGTTTAAATAGTGGTTAACGCGGGCGAAGCAGCGGGCAAAAGCTGGTGTTATATATTAAGTGAAAGCATAGGTGAAAGTAACTCTGTCTGTCAGTTACGTCTTCACGTCTAGACCGCTGGGCGGATTTTGATGAAATTTGGCATGTAGGAAGTTGAAGAGCCGAGAAAGGATATAGGCTACTTTTTTTTTAAATTCAGCCCTCTAAGGGGTTTATATTGCTTCGGCTCCACCTGCGTTAACGATAATATTAGTGTCCACTTACGCGTTAATTAACGCACTAAAAATGCATGTTGGCTACATCTGCTTACAACGCCGTCAAAAGTTAATTCCTAGTGAAGTTACACGTTAACTGTACAACAATGGAGGTTGAAGTGGCTGCACAGGTTGCAATGAGTGTGATAAATTATTATATAATTTGGATTCTCGAATCGAATTTCGACCTATCCTCATTCGACCACTCTATTGTCGTAATAACACAGTTCCCGCCTAAGAACACCCTTGCACTGCTAATACGCCCCGCGGAATGAGACGGCGTTAATGCAGCCAACATAGCTTAGGGCGCTAAACTACGCGCTAAAATCCTTTGAATGCCGTTTAATGCCGTTAGTAAATTAACACGTTAAAATCTTGGCAACATCTGCGAAACGCGTTATCTAGCGTTAATTCGGCGCGTTAAAACGCGTTAGGAGTGGAGAGAACAGGTGGAGCCGGAGCATAAAGGGGTTGACGCGGGCGAAACCGCGGGCAAAAGCTAGTAAATCATAAATCTCTTTAATATTTTGTTAGTCGATTGTAACTTAACATGCTGTGTCTAAACTCTAGCTTTCACACTAAACTCAATGACTCAACTGACTGGCATATTGTCTGTGACATTTAGCAGTGTTATTAGTTTTTTACACTGTGACTGTACCTACTATTATAGTAAATGACTATAAAGAGTGTGTGTTGCAATTATGTTATTTTCTAATTTTTGATATTGATTTTATTTAATTTGACAATGTTTTCATAAAAAATCTTACGTCTTAAAAGATGTGAAGTGATAAAAATATTTTAAATGTGGTGGAACTTAAAGCTCAGGTCGATTTAAAACAAAATGGAAGAAGAGATAAGGTGTTTTGTTTGTAAAGAGTTCTACAGGGAACCAGTATTACTTCCTTGTGGTCATGCACTATGTAGGATTTGTGCAGTTAATTTGCAGACACACATACATGAAGGCGAAAATGCGGTAGCCTCTAATGATTACCAAGAAGCGGACAAAGCTTCTGTGTCTAGCGAAACCGACAGCGGAGTAGTATGTGGATCAAGGCCTAATAGTTACGCAGGAACCCCGGCTGCGCCCGCATATTCAAATGCAGCATTTACATTATCATGTCCATCGTGCAGTAAATTAATATATTTGGATGATAATGGAGCAGAGGGACTTCCACCCTTTCGCGTTATGCGAACAATTGTTGAGCGGTTTGGTGGTGTCACGGGTACGCCTCCGGCTGAAGAAGCTTGTCAGATGTGTGAGGGTGAGCGGCGCGCTGCAGTGGTACGGTGCGAGCAGTGCTCAGTGCGCTACTGCGCTGGCTGCCGCGATGCCTGGCACCCGACGCGCGGCCCGCTGGCACAGCACGAGCTCCGAGCTTTGGGCACGACTTGCGCAGACCACGGCTCACCTCCTGTACTTTACTGCAATACTTGCTTAGTTCCCATCTGTCAGCGCTGCCTTGCTGAAAGACACTCAACACATGAGACTCAGGCATTGTCCATTGCTGCCAGAACTCATAAGGTTATTTTAATCTCTTTTTGCTTATCAAATACTAGCTTCCACAGTCCGCTGCGACTTTGTCCACATGGTCAACCCTGTAGGTTCATTAAATATTTTTATAATTTGATGGATAGGTTTGAATATAATGCCTTCCACCTAAACATACAATCTACCTACCAATTTATAGTATTATTAAAATGTTAGTTTACACTATAAATATAATTAAATTTAGTGTGTCCCATTAATTGTAATGATAATTTTAATTTATGAATTGATCTGCTTCACCCTTTTTTTAAATGGCAGTACATGTTTTCATAAATAATGTTATGTTTGCATGCCAAATGTGGTTGATCTCTATTGTATCTTAAGAACTATTGTATAATACCCATATTTGCAAAATAAATTTCTATTCTATTAGATGAGTGGTTCCAGATTATAACTATAGTTAGTGTAATAATTGTCTTTTAACCTACATATTTAAAACAGTAACTAGGTTTTGTGTTCTTAGTTATGTAGGTATGTTTTACTTAGTTTAGTTTAGTTATGCGATGCCTTAGTTGATTGTTTTATATGATTCTTTTGTATTTCAGACTGAACTATCACAATCATTACAACATCTATCCGAACAAGCCAAGGCCATGACAGAATATATACAGTTAGTCAAGGGGACAGGAGATAAAATAAATGTAAGTAACTTTTCACTGATACAAAATCATAAAAGAAGACATAATTTAAAATCCAAACAAAAATTATACTACTAAAGATAATTTGATACTATTTGTCAGATGAGTAAACATTGACATTATTAAATAAAATAAAAAAGTATGTTTTGGATGGACTTAAGCTTCGGAGCTAGAAGCTGCATTTTAACACTTTGTTGCTGAAGCAGACACTATAGTTACAATTGCAGTGCACCATAATTATGTGGGTCACTAACTCACTAGCTATACTGATAAAGGATTAATTAATAAAAGAATAAATTATTATTATCTATTCAAACTTTTGAAACCACTTATTGTTAATTTATATTGGCAGGAATCATGTGAAGAATTAGAAAAACAAATAGATCAAGCTAGTGCAGAAGTAACTCGTGCCATAGAGAGACGACGCGACGAGCTAATACGCGCGGCTCGTAATACTCGCTCACAGGCCATCACTAACATGCGTTCCCTGACTTCACACGCCGCTCAAAAACTACGAGAAGCTACTGCGCTGTTACACTTCTCTATTGAAGCTCTCAAAGAATCTGATCATGCAGCTTTTTTGCAGGTAAGAAAATATTTTTTTTATATAACATAACATAACATCACGCCTGTATTCCCCGAAGGGGTAGGCAGAGGTGAACATATAGTACACCCACATTTCGCCAGTTATGTTGTAAGTCCCAATGTAATAGGGGGCGAGCCTATTGCCATCAACCGGGCACAAATCCAGACTCCGTGCTGCTACTGAGAATTACCTAATGGAAAACTCAGTAACACTTTGCCCGACCCGGGATTTGAACCCAGCCAGTGCTCAGCAGTCGCGCTTAGCGACCACTAGACCAACGAGGCAGTCCTTTTTTTGTATAATCATTGTAATTTTACTTCAAAATTATTATACCATAAAGAACTTATTTTAGGCACACAAAATTTCGGTGGCTTCCAATATGGAGCAAATTAAGTATTTTTTATTTCCTCATGATCTGTAATATATAAGTTTGACCTAATTCTAATACTTGGTACTACATTGGTATCAGCAAACTGTATTACAATAAACACTGTCATATTGATAAACCCAGTGTTATCATCCCTCAGTTAAATAACATTCAATACATTTATACCTAATCTGTCATAAATATTTTTTTTTCTATAGTCTATATTGTTTCCCATTGCTGGGCAAAGGCCTCTCCCCTGATTTTCCAATTCCCCCTATCCTTGGCCAGCTCTGGCCAGCCGCTTTGGAAGGCGTCAAAATTGTCCCGCCAGCTCCGTCTGGGCCTTCCGCGTCCGTCCGTCTTGTGGCAACCATTTGGTGGAGATGTTAGCCCACTTTTCGGGGTGCATATGACAGATGTGGTCGGCCCAATTCCACTTCAGCCTGGCAGTTGTTGTTCCTACGTCGGCTATGCGTGTTTTGGAGCGCAGTGTGGTGCTCCGGACGTGATCCGTCCTTTTGATCCCAAGGATGCTGCGCTCCATAGCCCTTTGGCAGACCTTCAATTTGGACTTCTGAATCTCGGTCAGGGACCAAGTTTGGGCACCGTAGGTTAGGATGGGCACATGTCATGGAGCTTTCGTTTTAGTGACAGTGGAAGGTTGCCCTTCATTAGCTCTTTTATAGACCAGTAGCTCTTCCAGGCATTGTCGACACGTCGCTCGATCTCTTTGTCTTGCCTGTAGCTGAAAGTGACTATCTAGCCTAAGTAAATGTATTCGTCAACACAGTGTATAACATGCCCATCGACCTCGACCCTACGTTTCGTGCTGTTGGTCATCACCTGAGGTTTCCGTCGATTCGTTTGAAGTCCATCTTGAAGGCTTGCAGAACTTAGGTCTTGAAGCATTAGCTCGAGTTCTGATACTGAAGAAGAGAAGAGGACAATATCATCAGTAAAACGTTGGTTTGTCAGCATCTTACCTCCAACAATTATTCCTCTGGACTCCCATGTAACTGCCAGGCTTCTAAAGACTTCCTCGAGAATGCTATTAAATAACTTAGGAGATAGGGGATCACCTTGCGTTACACATCTCTCGATCGGAAACGACTGACCATAGAATTGTAATTTAACTTCTGCTGAGCTGTTATTATAGATGGTTTTAATTAAATTTACATAGGTGGGTAAAATATTTTGGTTATGAAGTGCAGTAATTATTGATTTACAAATGCAATATATAGGGGTTTATGATAATCATAAAAATTTTCCAGTATCTGATTAAGTGTGTGAAGGTGATCAACGGTTGAAAAGTTAGGCCGAAATGCAGCTTGTTCGGGGGGTTGATAAAGATCCATCTGTCCAGCAACGCGATTTTAAATAATTTTAATAAACGTTTTGTAGAGATGTAAAATAAGGCTTATAGGTCGGTAGTTACTCTTATCTCCTTTCTTGTGGAGCAAAATTATATTAGAATATACATAATTTTAGGATATTATGTACATTATTCTTTCGGCTCAATGTTATGTATATTACCTATGCTAGGAAAATCCTGTCACATAGGCGCCAACCATTCTTCGATAAGCATGGTTTTTTTTACAAATTTTGGGAAGCTAAAACGTGTTATCCATTTTATTGAGATTAGACTATAACTTTTTAAATGTATTAATAATTTAAATGTATAAACAATGTAAATATAATATCTAATGATTACAAATTGTGTTTTAAGATTATGAGGAAAATATATATACGTCATATGCTAACAAAATGAACGAGAAAAGTGTTCCCAACTCTGAGTCCGAACTGCACTAGTCTTATGTCAAATCGGACAACAATAATATTGTACTACCCAAGACTACAATTGTCCCCTTTCGAGTCTTTAAAAGGTGCGCGCTAGTTTCATATTTAAGTATAGTGTACAATCAAAATAATCATAGTTGTTGACCATTGCTACCTACACAGTACACATCTTTATTAAATGTGTTAATTAGAGTGTAGCATGTATCGTTCATGGAATGATGAACAATATAACGAATTAACATCAATGTAATGTGTAACCTTACCTACCTACTTACGAAATAGGTACTCTCATTATCATCATAATCTCATCAGCATTACTATGCAGAATGTAGAGTAGGTACTTATTATTATTTTTTATATTATTATTATATTGATGCTCATACTGCATTGTAGCAACAGGTGTCTCCTATAATCACCGGCTTAAGCTATCTTATGAACGTAAACAAATCAATGACCGATGTCTGTGCGATTGTACTTACTATTGACGCGCAGTTATTATAACTTAAAATGTTCCTATGTTCCATTTTGTATAGTAATACTCGAATGTGATGTGTAAATTAGTCATCTTTTTTTCTTATTAAAGACAAAAATTTGTGGGCAGTTTTAAACATTACTCCAGCTAATATTCACATTATAAGAATGCAATTGAATTACGAAGCTTAACAATTTTTTTTTTTTACTGACACGTTTGTATTGTTTAACAACGTTTTCTTGCAACGGTGGGTCTTCCTCATGTACATTGTACACCCGCATTACAAATGTATTTTTTGACAGGTGGGCAACATACTTTCGGCGCGGGCGCAGGAGACCGCGTCAAATCTGTGTTCGTCATTGGACTCCCCTCCCGCGGCCCCCGCACTCACCCTCGACATCGAGCCGGTGCTACGTACCGTCAAGAGTATGAACTTCGTGGAATGCATACGTAAGTTGGTGTAGTATATCAAGAATCATTTTTTATTTATTGATCACATTATACGTGTTGCCTTGTCGACTAAAACTTTCTTTAAAAATACCCATGCTTACGTTGGAAATGCAGCAGCAGAACAACAAATGAGATCACCAGGTATTACACAGGTTTATCACTTATAACATTAGAATACTAAATTGTCGACGGCTTCGCGACCTGGTAAAGGTCACAGGAAACTTATAAACAAATAGATAACAGTGAAGAATGTTTAGTTGTGTTGTTTCTGAAACTGAGAAGAACTTCTTCACTTCTATGTAGACTATGTGATGCCTGTGGTGGCATACATAAAACAAGAATGATTAAAACGTTGAATAATGAAGTGTTCTCATCTATTAAGAATCAATGCCGCACATTTCTCCGCTCCTCATAACTCCTATGCAAAAATGCGGTTGCGATTTATCAGAGTCACACCAGGTCGACACCTTTTAAGACGCGCTTTCCTGGCAATCGTCATCTTACTCCGCACCCTACAGACGTTACAAATGTAAAAATGCCCCATTATTCTTAAAAAATTACAATTAAACCAGTCATTAAATTGTTTTTGTTTTTATTTAAAATTATACTACAGCACTGATAGCCGAGTGGTATGACCGTTAAACTGTCAAGTCAAGGTCGCAAGTTCAAACCCCGGCACGCACCAATGTCCTTTCGAATTCATGTGCGTATCATAAATTAGTTATCAGTTGCTAAAAACGGTGAAGGAAAACATCGTGAGGAAACCGGCACACCTGAGAGATTTTTCAACGGTGTGTGTATAGCCATGTCAGAGGCCTACAGGGTGGTTTAAACTCTGACACCAGGTTGTAAATCAACCATACGATAAGAAAGATTAAAATACCTGTCACTGTCGTTTGCATTTCAAAGGATAGAGATGTCAATAGACTTAAAACGGGGTTTAGTTAATGCCGGTATGATCCGCGTTTATGAATAAGAGAGCAAATGTATAATTCGGTTAGACTAGGTTGGTGTGCTATGAGTGAAGTGCAAGCGTGGTTGCAGCGCCGGGAGCGCCGGAGCTGGCGGTGGAGGCGTGCGCGGCGCGCGGCTGCTCGTGCACGCTGGCGTGGCGCGCGCCTGCGCAGCCGCGGGCCGTGCGCGGGTACGTGCTGGAGCTGGACGACGGGCTGGGCGGGCCCTTCCGGGTCAGTGCTGCTACACAACTACACAACTACACCTCTTGTTCACAATATACATATAAAATAATTTCATTATAAAATCATGCAGCACTAGAAGTGAGAAGAAGTGATTTGTTGCTATCTGTATGCTGACAACATGCGTGACTTGAACTATATTGATGTCTTAAATGTTTTTAGGAAGTTTATTGCGGTCGCGAAACAGTCTGCACCATCGACGGGTTGCACTACGCTTCGTTGTACAGCGCGCGGGTGAAGGCGTTCAACGGTGCCGGGGAGGGGCCCTACAGCGAAGTCATCGGCTTGCAAACTTCTCCAGGTTAGAATGCAAGCATTACCTATATAATTTAATAAAATTATTTCGACCTGAATGCTGATCTGCTCAACAAACTCGACCGACTTCTAAATAACTGCATTCGATTCGTTTTCAATCTTCGTAAATATGATCATGTGTCTGTGTATCGATCGCAATTGAACTGGTTGCCTATCTGCGAACGCAGAAACATGAGAGCTTTGACCACCTTGTTCTCTATATTATTTTTGCCTAACTCTCCTTCATACCTTACGTCTCACTTTCACTTTCTCTGTGACAACCACAGTAAACATCTTCGTTCTTCCAGTAATCGTCTCCTTCATTGTCCCTCCCATCGCTCTGACTTCACTCACTCTACCTTCTTCATTCAGTCCATTCTTCTTTAGAACGCGCTCCCTCACGAGATCAGGATGGTAAATAATCGACTAAGCTTTAAATATAAGATCAAAAAACACCTACATACTTGACAAGTTGACGGATTCATATCTTCACTAACTATATGGATATTATTATATTGTATGTATGTATTTATTTATATATGTATTGCATTATATATATTTACTTAAGTTAAGTATGTATTATAAATTCTCTCAAACTCAACTGTTGGTGCATCTACCTTGTTTTCTATCTCTGCTCCACCCAAAGGTTTGACTGGTAGAAAATGCCTATGGCATTAAGTCCGCCTTGTACACAACTGTACTAAAGAATTAAATAAAAAAAAAATGCTTTTTTACATATCCAACTCGTATCAGTGGCATACATTGCATACAAGGAATTATGCAGTGCCTTCCTCAGTGAATTTAAAAGAGTTCAATACATTGTTTTAAAGTACATATTCTACTAAATATATAAAAAAAATCGGCATACTACAATAATTGTAACATAAAAAACAATACTTCTAAATATACCTACTACATGAATATAATACTTCAATAATTAATCACCACAATAATACCTATACGCTTTTGGCCGCGCCGGTAGACCCTCGCGAGGGCTTACCAAGTATACTTACACTATAAAAATCTCTTATGGTTCATAAGACAAAAGAGAGAGAGAGATTTTTAAGAAAGTATTACAAAACTTATTGCCTATGAATATAGTTAAATAAGTTTATATTCAAAATATATTTTTAAACACAAGCTTTCTGCGACGATCAAAGTACTTGTGAAGACGAATTAAACAAGCCCAAACACGATAGAATTGCGCCACTTCGTTACAGAGTTCCTATGAGCGCCTTCTGGCTCCATCATCAGACCAGGTCTAAAGTATGTGAGTATATAATTACTTTAAAGTTTCTTCGACGGATTTGACAACGATAATACGAACGTATTTCAATTACGGTAATGGGGATTTCCATAAAAACGTTGCAAAGGTTCTGCCCCAACCAATTTACCACACTGGCCGCATATTTCATAATATCTCGTTATTAAAGCTCATCATGTTTTTTTATGTTGTTATGGTTGTTAGTATTTTAGTTGTAACTACATTACTTCACTACATAGTATAAAACAAAGTCGCTTTCTATGTCCCTAAATCCCTATGTATGCTTAAATCTTTAAAACTACGCAACGGATTTTGATGCGGATTTTTTGAATAGACTGAGTGATTGAAGAGGAAGGTTTATATGTATAATAACATCCATTAAATAGTGGAGAAATACTTATAATATATATTTTATACCCGTGCGAAGCCGGAGCGGGCCGCTAGTATTGTATAAAGTCATAACCTGTGATGGAAATAAGGATAATAAGTATCAGAAAATAAAAAAGAGTACGAAATGCAAGTATAAGATCTAAAACTCAAGTAACAGATGTACTTACGAGGATAGACCAACGGAAGTGGAGGTGGACCGGGCATACATTTATCAGGAAAAATTGATTCAAATTGTCACACATTGGTATCCTTGAGACGGTAAAAGGAGAAGGGGAAGATAACCCAGAAGATGGGAGTATGAGTTAAAGATAACAGCGGGCCCCAGCTGGAGAAGGGTTGTTGATATATATTACAGGAGGCCTTTGCCAACAGGCATACTGAGCTCAGAGATTTACAGTAAACATAAAATTAAATTTAAACTGTTATATAAGGCACAGAGCCTTATATGTATAACAGTTAAATTTAATTTCATAGGAGATGACTATGTCCAGCAGTCGGCTGAGATAGGCTGATGATGATGATGTAAGGCTCAGGATAGGAAGCTAAATGTAATGTAATTTTAATTAAGTAAAATAACGTGTGGTGATAGTTGTAGGAGGTTAAATAAATTAATGTAATGGAGAATAATATTCGTAATATTTCACACATTGCCCGAACTTCCCAGGTGTTCTTTATAATGCATGTATATAATACCTGAATTATACAGAATGCCATTAACATATATTAAACCTAATTATATTGAAAAAAAAAACATAAATCTCGGTGTAAACAATAACCTTACTTATAACCGATGACATACCGTCTCTTAACTTAAACACATCTTAAGTCTGTTGACATCTCTGTTCTTTGAAGCAATCGACAGTGACAGGTATAGTGCAATCAACGGTTAACGTTAACGGTCGACGGGCCAAGCTGTGCACGCCGACACCGCCGACACGAAGAGGAATGAAGTCGATGTTCGCGCGTGTTGCAGTGGCGTGGTTCTCGTGGGACGCGCGCTGCGGGGAGGCGGAGGCGGAGGGCGGCGTGTCGCTGAGCGCGGACGGGCGCGGCGCGGCGGCGGCGGGCTGGCAGCCGCGCGTGGCGCTGGCCGACCAGCCGCTGGCGCGCGGCCTGCACTACTGGCGCCTGCGCGTCGAGCGCTACGACGGGGACGCCGACCCCGCCTTCGGGGTGGCCCGCGCCGACGTCGCCAGGGACAAGATGCTCGGTTAGTGCGCTGCCAGCTAGAACTTAGTAGGTACTGAGTTCTATTTATACCTATTGAATAATGTGCGTATGGATTGAGGAGCCACTTCAGATTTCTAAATAAAATTCACACTCTGATTTAGTAGTAGTTTAGATAATTTTGTAGGACAAATCCTACAATTTGTAGTATCTTATAAAAAAAGTTATTTTACCGTAAAGGTTTTTTAAGTAACAGTTACTGTTATTAGTTACTAGAGAAGCTAATATAATGCCTGAAATTAAGCTTATTCATAAAATATAAAGCTTGTAAAAATAAACGTTAAATACTTGTCCTGGTTTTATGTATATAATTATGGTCACCCGTAATGGCGAATCGTTAGGAACTCCTTTACGTTAAAATAACTTTTTTTATAAGATACTACAAATTGTAGGTTTGTCCTACAAAATTATCTAAACTACTACTAAATCAGAGTGTGAATTTTATTTAGAAATTTGAAGTGGTTCCTAAATCCATACGGACATTTTGAATAAACTCGCCTGGGGCTTCTGAGTAAACGAGTGGGGTATTAGTAGTAGGTAAATACACCCTACCTTTCCGTTGGACTGTGTGTCAGAAAAAAAGGAAGTGCACCCATGTTTTCGCACTATCCTGCTGCAAGATAAGTAAATATATACATACTGTTCTTTATGGTATTCTGTTAAGGTCGATTTCTGCTTGATGGGGTTATTTTAGAATAAAACAAACGTGTTGTCAGCTCAATATTTGTCCTCACACTGATTTTATTGTTTTTTTTTTTCGAAATAATTTTATGCCGACGACCCCGAGGGGGGTCTTATTGGGCGTAACCGGATAACTCTGATTTTATTGTTATGGTGTACCGGTTTTAATATGAAGCGTAACACATACAAATACATCAATATTGTCTTACCTTTCAAATTAAGACAGAATGAAGAAGACCAACATTAAATCTTTAGAATCTAACCGTGTATGGGTAAATTTGGGAATTTCAGAAGGTTAAGTTTATTGTTGTGTTTGTGGCGCGCGCAGGCAGCGACGCGCTGGGCTGGGCCATGTACATCGACGGCTCGCGCTCGTGGTTCGTGCACGGCGGGGCGCACGGCGGCCGCGCGCCCGGCGGCATCGCGCGCGGCTCCGAGGTGGGCGTGCTGCTCGACCTCACGCGCGGCACGCTGCGCTTCACCGTGGACGACCGGCCGCAGGTACGCGCCGACGGCGGCCCCGCCTCGCGCCTGCTCGGGCCCGGCCGGCTGTTGACGGGGGTCTGTTCGCAGGGCGACATCGCCTTCACGGGCCTGCGCGGCGCGTTCTACCCGGCCGTGTCCCTGAACCGCGGCGTGGCCGTGACGCTGCAGCCCGGCCTGCCGCCGCCCGCGCTGCTCTCCGCCGACTGAGCCGTCTCCGCGGACTCTCACATGGACAGTGGACACTGCCCCACCTTACTTGCGCCTGCACAACTGACTATTGCATAGACTGTTGCTAAGCGCACAATTTGAACTAAAAATTCGACTACTATTACTTAACGCCCAAGGCGATACGTTGACGATTTGTTTAGCAAAATACCTAATTAATACTGTTCACGGAATTGAACTAAAATCTACGCCATTATTTATTTCGAAACGTCCACAAATATCACTAAACAGGTTTAAAAATCGTATGATAAATACATATTAAATGTATTTATTCATTTCATTAGACACATTAATCTCGAACAAACCTTATTTTTCGTATGAACTGTATTTAAAATTGGAGGACGTCAATAATGTCCTAGGTGATTATATTATAATCGCCTAATAAATATACGCAATAGAATAACGAATTTACATTCATTGTTATTAAATACATATTTTGTAATGGCCCCTATAGTTTGTAAGCAGTGTTTAAAGATAGAATAGAATAATATAATATATTAACGTCATAGATAGGCATAGAATTGGATTGTGTGACACAATGTTTTAATATTACAAATAAGTTAGTATTTCGTCGTCATAGAATACAGAACGGGTGAGTATTTCATATTAAATACTTGGTGACTATCCACACAAATTACCTGGAACTACGAAAATTATCGCTGAGATTACTAAAATGAAAATTCGATCTCATTCAGGTAAACGAGCGTAAAAAGACTATACCTGGCAAACTGACTTGGTTAGATTTACTATTCAACATTTGTAGATTTTCCCTAATTAATCAAGATATCACGCATTTGGCTTACAAACAGCTAAGCTGCGTCCATTTCTCTAGAGGTCAATTGTTCAATTTAGAAATCAACCTACACAATCTTAACTTGTACTTAATAAGTCGTTTTTTGATCTCCTTAATGTTTATACTTATTTATGTTACAAGTTAACATAAAATGTAATTGAAATCACTAAAAAACATGACGATGCCTTGAATTCCTAATTTATAAGTTAACAGTGTTTTGTGTTCATATTGGTCTAGATAATAATATAAATTGGTAGGTATCATATATCTGTGGACCTGAAGTGTAACTAAAATATTCAATTTTCCACGAGAATTGTTCGCCATGTTTACATTTCGCTTATTGGATAATATTATTTTTTAAATTAGGGTTTTGTGTGTTTTTTAACAAAGTCCAATGAACAAATATTTTTTGTCACTCATAAGAGGTGACTCTTATTAGAAGCATTACATATTAAGTAGGTACATTAAAGTCCATAAATATACTTTCAGGTATTAATAGTTCATCATTATCTAAGCTGTTATGCGAAAATTTTATACATATCTTAGTAAAAATAATTATATCGTGTATTATATTTATTATTGTTGTTCTTTTTTCATTTATTTATTATGTGTTTTAGTGACAGAAATAATAATTTATATATCTAGTGATGTAATATTAATCATATAAGTTTATGACAATTAATACAGTGCTATAATATCCATTGTATAAACCGTGTATGTACTTAATTATGACTGATTTTCATTAAATACTTTATTATATATTTGGATGTGTATCATTACGTAATAAACTTTACAACTTCCTGTTGTATCTAAGGCCGTGTGCCGGCCACGAGCTGCACATTTGCTGCGCACGTTGTATTTCATGATCGCGCGCCTAAGGTTAAAAATAGCAGCGAACTGACGTGCATTAACGTATTATTGTTATCATAAAACATGCCGAGTGAGTAGAGGATCTTTTCTCAAGAATACAACACATATGTAATATATATGTACGTATAGCTTACACACAGCGATATTTAAAATTGCGTCTGGGGGCACGTTTGGCCCATACGGTTGGTCTGGCTGCTTGCAAAAAGTATTGGAATAAGTAGTTCCTTGAGCATAATAATACAAAAAAAAACTCAGACTTTATGTAATAAATGACGTTACTTTTTGTAGTTGGTACCTAATAATACTTAGGTACTATAACGTTCACACTTTGTCAGAAAATAAGTAAGGCCTGGCGGCTCTGGGATCTTGGAGTATATGCTTTGGTCAAATAAGTCCTTGTTTCCCTTCGGCGAGTATAGTGGTGGTCTTTTTCAATAAAGGTGACAACACCTTGTTGCTCGTTTCTCACCCATGTGTACAAGCTGTTTTCGAGTCATTAGCAAGATGAACCGTCTCGAACGCAGGTTTAATGAATTCTAGCATCCCGAACAAGCCTGATTCCGAAAAGGCTTTAGCACCATAGACCATATACGCTCCGCCAGATTTTACAGAAAACCCGAGGAGTATAATTGACCATTGTGGCCAGCGTTTGTGGACTATTTAAAAGCCTTCGATTCAATTCAAACCTGGGCTGTATTATAGGCCCTCCAGTTATGTCATATCGACCTAGGTACCTATATCGAAGTGTTGAAGTGCTTGTATAGTAACGCCACAGTCGTCGATCCGGCTACAGGATGAGAACACAAAACCAATGCAACTGCAGCGTGGTGTGAGACAGGGATAGGTTCAGAGTCACTGAACGAGCTATGCAGTTTATTTGCGCGACACGATCCGCCATACGAAAATTCGCCAAAGAACCAGCGTCAGCGATAAGTAACTATACCTCGAATAATATGAAAAATATGCACATCGCTAGACGAACCGACAACCGCTAAGGAAGAAAGGTTCTCGAGTGGCGACCACAAACCGGAAGACGCAGCGTTGGCAGGCATCCTCCCACCAAGTGGAACGATGACACCGTCAGAGTTGTGGGCAACTTGTGGTGTCTTCTAAGGGGGAGGCCTTTGTACAACAGGTGGACGTCTTCCAGCTGATTGTGATTTCTTTCTGCGATGTCTCCGCGACATGTCCCCAAATATAAAACTCATAAAATTGTTAACAAAATCAATGTCATAGACAACTCTCTCTGTGATTGTGGTCTTGACTATGGATCCCTTGATCATATATTTTTCGCCTGTCCATTAAATTGCAAGTCGTTTGACTTGTATTTAAAACTTACGCAAATTAAAATTCCTTTACCTATTAACTTTCGTTCCCTTTTATGTAACTTCTGTCCTTCTATTATTAAAACTCTCTCTAAATTTATCAGACAAAATAATATTAAATTGTAGCTCTTTAGGTTTTAATAACGATTAAATAAAAATAGACCCACAAAAATGTCTAACTGCAAACGTTGCAGTCTTAACTCGAATCTGGCAGAATAGTTGGAAGTCCGACTCAATTGCCACAAGGAGAAAAAAAAAATCAGGTTCAATTAAGTAAATCTGCTTACTGCTGCTAGCTTGTTTTTTAATCCAAATCCGCGGGGACCAAGTCCCGGGCTTATGCTAGTTAATAATATAATAAACGTACCTACTACTTCTAATATACTTTTATGTTCAAAGACAAATCAATTCTTGAAAATTAAATAAAATCAAAATGGCGGATTTTAGGCGCTAAATTATTGTGTCGTTAATAAAAAAATATAACCCATACCTGTCGATCCTGCCACGATATCAAAATGAAGAAAAATATAAGGAGATTACAAAAATATATAAAAGTCATGATTATTAATGAAACTAAGTATGTGTTACAATTCCAAAAATAAAAATGATTTTGTAATAGGTATCAACTTTTATTGAAAGCTATAGGCACGAAAATGTTCCCTTTTCTCGATTAATTAATACAGGAATTTAGCGTTTCACAGAGGTTTTTTTTTATTGTAGGCTGTATTTACAAAACATTTAATTACGCTGCCTTGCTTTATTAAAGATGAAATTTTCAGTACTTATTTATAAAAAAAAAGAAAGGAAGGAAAGAAACTATATGAGCCATACAATATCTGGACCGGCTCAAATCTTCTCAATAATGGCTCTCGGCTGTTAGTCACTATAAAATAATTCTAGAATACATAATATTGTTTCTTTTAAGTTTTTTAGCAGTCGGGTTTTTTTATTTTATTTTGGCTCGTATTTAGTTTGCATGTTAAACAATTGAAATAAAGTGCATGTAGGAATGTACAATTTCGTAGCAAAAGTCTCTTCCATTCCATTCCGCAGCGGTGTAAATTAAGCCTAGGATGTGCGAGCGTTTTTCACATTCTTAGATCACAATAAGCCGATGGTCTCGTATTGTCGGAATAGTTCTAGCGGCCTATGAGTTTGGAATATTATAGAGGTACCTACACTAGCTGTTCGCGTACAACTTAGTGCAAATAAAAGATTATATGGCGTGAAGAGTTTTATTTTTGGCCTTTTTCAACAATAATATATTTCTGAAATAGATAAAACAAGATAAATAATTATTAAATTACAGAATATGCCACTGCCAATATGGGTACTGCTAGAATGTATCACACATTTGTATAAGAGCATGATTTATTGGAACCATAACATCTTCATAAAATCTTATTTGATATGCTTTCCATTTTAGGTTACTAAAACTCTGGTGTAATTATGATCAAATTATTATTATTTCCCTGACTGAAGAGTATGTTAACATTGATTCAAGGCATTATCATCTTTGTATCGTAAACGCAGCAACACAGGTTGCTTGGTTTGTCAAAGCTTCATACACATAATTACTGAAAATAGAGATCAAATTGGCTTGTGCATGAGAGCTTGACAATGGGACAAGTGATAATATAACCATGCAAAGTACTGAGATCTGTTATCAGACACCAATACAGTAAACCAAGAATCAATGTCACTGTTTTTTTTTAACATCACATGAATCAAGGTATAGCCGCTTTATTTTATTAACCTGCATCTTTTAGTTATATTAAATGGTCAGTTACATTTACACATACTTCGAAGATTATCGGAAGACTAAATAATTAAATATATAGTACAGTTAAAAGGTACACACTCTTATCTTATATTAATCCAGTTATGCGATCAGCAACACAGACGATTATATTCTCTCATTATATCCAATTATTCTGTATATTTTAATAACTATAAACATTTATAGTTACTGTGTTGCTGGGTGTACCATGAAACCATCTTCAGTCTATATCACAGATATATTTTGTCAAAATCATTTTCCTTACTCACAACATTTGTATGCAATTCCCAACAAATATTAATTGAATTTCAACTTCCATGTTCCAAAACAATCCTTATTCTAAATACAATCAGCAAAGCAATCTTTCCAAACATTTTCAACTTGGTCATTAACAACAGTCCTGTAATAACAAGCTGCATATCTGCACAAATACATTTCCTTACTACAGGTTATAACAGGCTAATAAAATAAATAATATTCGACACTGGTTATATTCCTAACTGTGAAACACCGGATTCTTCATTTACTTATAGAATTTTGCTCTATATAGTCAGTGTGAAATCAATGTAACATTTAATTGAAAATAAAAATGAATTGACAGTAGGACATACAATAAGCATTGAAGTTTGTATTCATATAAAACAAGGATTGATAATCCCAAAAAATGTTTGACAAACTTTAATGTAATTGATACTTGTAAAAGTAAGTTTGATAACCAAATAACTCTTCACTTGACATCCCGAATCTTTTATATCCCCAGAGAGCAGATGTTAGTTTTGTTAATTAAAACAAAGCTCTCAAATCAATTAATCCCCAGTATGGGCAATGTACCATATCTGCAAGCCGCATCAGAATGGTTCACTCCCCTACTATGTTTAAAGTCACAGTTTCATGCAAGTATTATGTTTTCTAAATCAACATTTCATTTTAGACCAGAAAAATCCAGGAGAGCCTTAAAAGTAATACAGGTCTTTTTTTCATAACAGCATTTTAAAGTTAATATTTTGAATAATTAAGAAAAATATGCTTTTCTTTAAGTTCAGCCCTCCTAAGTTTTATTTCAAGCTGTAAATTACTAAACACTGTGACAAGAGCCGCTTTACAATTAAGAAACAATAATATATGACAACAGAAACCTGCAAAGCTAGGCCAAAATGATACGTCACCAGACGAAAATCAAACTGAAAATTTGTTGCGTTGATTATACTCAGATTTTGAGATCAGTTAAGTTTTGTCTAAAAGGATTTGTATCATGATGGCCTTTCTTTTTTAAATACGGCTTGATGGCCAATGTTGTTTCAAGCGGTCAGAAACAACATTATTGCTAACACTGAAATGTTTAATATTTCAACAATGAGTGTTGTTTGAGCTAGTCTAACTACCTACCCACATGGCAGAATTTCAAGATTTTTAAAGAAAACATAACCCAGCGCTAGCTCAAACTTACATGGTGTGGGTAGGTATTTATGATAGCAGCAGAAAGTCAACCACAATTTATGTAAGATGATGGACAAATCTAGGTAGACTCTCACAGATGATGCTCAAATAAATATTTTTTATATTTTAACAATTTAGGAATTCGCACACAATATCCAATATGGACAAAGTCCGCAAGATACCTTTTTGTTTATGTCCTGATGTGTGGTTTATTTACACTTTAAAAAAGTAACCCATTTCAGGTCAAAGTCTTACACACGATAAACTATTTACACTCACATTTTGTTACAATAAATTCATTACACTTTTTTACAAATAAGTTTTTTGTTTTTAAAGATTTAAACTATGTAGTTCCTTTCACCAGTCAGCAAGTCCAGTTAGTTGCGGTGTGCGCTGCGTGCATGCGCGCTAGCGGTGCGACGGCGGCACGGCGTTACTTATCGGCCGAGTCGTCGTCGTCTGGGCGCGACACGTACAGCGCCGGGTCGATCACCTTCGGGATCGGCTTGATCTCTGTGCCCAGCTCCTGCTCGATACGGTGCAGAGCAAAACGGTCTTCATACGTAATTAGGTTGATGGCGATACCCAAGTGGCCGAAACGACCCGAACGACCAATGCGATGTAAGTAGGTTTCCGCCATGCGCGGGAAATCAAAATTAATGACGACATTGACAGCTTGCACGTCAATACCTCTAGTGAAGAGGTCAGAGCATACAAGATTGCGGCACAATCCCGCGCGGAAATCGTGGAAAACGCGATTACGATGCGCCTGCGCCATACGCGCATGAATGTAGTAACAGCAGTAACCCAGCTCGGTTATTTTCTTTGCTAGCAGCTCCACACGTTGAGTTGAATTACAAAATATTATAGACTGGTTTATTTGCAACTAAAACAAAGAAAGTGGAAATTAAAATAACTTTAGCTAAACATATATTTGTTGAGTGGTAGTTCTTTCAACTAACCTTTGAAAAAAGTGTATTTAAACAATGCACTTTTTGTCTTTCTTGTACAAATGCATAGTATTGTGTTACTCCTTTCAGTGTTAGTTCTTCCATGAGATTAATCTCATACGGCTCTCTTAAGTGTTTTTCCATGAATTGTTTAACACTCAGTGGGAAGGTAGCAGAGAACAGCAAGATCTGGCGCTCTTTAGGTAATCTGCAAGGATATTTTAATTAACGTGCTGCTTGACATCACAAACAATAACATACAAAACAGTCAAGAAAATTTATATACCGAGAAATAACCATATCCAGCATTCCTTTGAAGTCTTGAGATAGAAGTTTGTCAGCCTCATCAAGAACCAGCATCCTGCACTGGTCCATTTTAGCAACTTGTTTATCCATGAGATCAATCATACGACCTGGTGTGGCAATTATAACTTGAACTGTAACAAATATTTAGTAACTGAGTAAAGCATAACAATTTCCAAATAACAAATCGTTCTAATATATTAAAGATTAGATGTTTACCATTTTGATAAATACGCATAATGTCATCTCGGAGATTAGTGCCTCCTGTAGTAACCATTACACGAATATCTGTGTGCTTTGCCAGTTCAATGCAAATTTGTGATGTTTGGAGTGCTAGCTCCCTAGTTGGTACCACAATTAAAGCTTGAATAGCATCTTTTTTGGGATCCACCTAAATGTAGAAAAATAAAAATGTATAAAAAAGAACTAAGACCACCTGAAAGGTATAAGAATGATAAAAATTGTCAGTAATTACGGGGTTTGTCACTTATATAGAAGTGAAGGGGAATCCAAAAATATCATCATTAAGAACAAAAATATACATTTAATTTGCAAATACTAATTTAATAATGAACTTAAAAACTTTAATTCAAACCTGTTCTAAAACTGGAATACAATAAGCGCCAGTTTTGCCAGTACCATTTTTAGCTCTTGCAAGGACATCTTTACCACTAAGTGCGATAGGAATAGAAGCCTCTTGAATGGGGGAAGGCTTTTCCCATCCCTTTTCAAAAATGCCCATCAGTAGCTCTCGTTTTAGGCAAAACTCCTCAAACTCATTTCCTCTTGTGTCTGTTACATCCTTTAAATTCAACAAAATAAAGTTAGTATAATTGTGGGTTATCAATTTTCATTTTTCAGTTGATAAGAAACAAGATGTACACGTATGGATAAACTTGGATGTAATAAAATCAACACTTGTATAGTGCAATCCTAATTTATTATAACAGATTTTTTTATAAATAAACGCTACAACTCAAGTGGAATAATTAATAATGAACAATACTGAAATTTTTACCATTGTTAAGTATCAAGATTTCAATGTGACTGATAAGTGAATGTTAAGGTAAATACTATATTTTAGGATTACAAATTGAAGATACTTAATTATTCAGTAGTAATAATAAAATAAAATTTAAAAAACCCCAAACGTAAAACAGAAAAGCGGCCATTTAAAAAGTCAAAAATAACACCTATCACTGAGCCATCAAATCCGATCCGAGTAACACCAATTAAAGACAATGTCGCGGCGGGGTACCGCTACGTGTTTAGAGCAATAACTTACCAATTCAACAATTATTCAATTTGCCCCAATTCAATTATTCAATTGTTAATGCTTACTTTTACCCCAATATCTTATAAATGGCTGAACCAATTTTGATACAATATAATTTTTTGTAATGTACACAACATTCCATTTCATACCCCACTATGAAAATATTCCATTTGTCTACCCCTTTATCTTTTAAATGGCTGAACCGATTTTGATATAATTTAATTTCTTGTAATGTACATATTATGTCCTTTCATTTGATACCCCACTTGGGTATATATGAAAATTGATTGGTTATCCCCACTTTCACCCCCCATATCTTGTAAATGGCTGTACCGATTTTGATATAACTTAATTTTTTATAATGAATACATTATGCCCTTTCATTTGATACCCCACTTGGATATATATAAAAATATTCGATTTGTCATCCCCACTTTCACCCCCTATATCTTGTAAATGGCTGAACCAATTTTGATAAAACATATTTAAGAACCATCGCTGAAAAAATGAATATCAATTAAAAAAACCACATCCAAATCGGTTCACCCGTTTTAGAGCTACAAGTGCCACAGACAGACAGACACACATAGCAGTCAAACTTATACCACCGCTCTGTTTCCGTCGGGGGTTAAAAAGAAATACATTTAACAAGACTGTTTTACCTGCAATATTTATTTTATTGAATAGGATCTAGAAAGGTTTGTTGTCAAACTTATATTTGTATTTTTTCAGATAATAATCATTACCATTTTGTATTGGGATGTAGGAACACAGAAAACTACTGTTCTACAAACTTGGAACTCCTTTTTTTAGAATAATTAATGGTTTTATCAAAAAATATTAAAATACCTAGTATTTACTACTAAAAGAAGTCAAATGTTTAACACAATTGGCTATTGTTTTTTTCAATAATAAGTATTGATTATAACAATTTAAAGAAAAAGTTTTCGAACTTATATTTTACAATTAAATAATAACTAATAGAAAAGGGAACAAGCTACTTCATATTAAAAATGTAAATAGTTTTTAATTAGTAAATTAAAAGCATAATATTATGGTAATTACTTGCTGGCAATGATAAAATTAGAGGGTAAACATAAAAACTTACACTAGTCTTTATTCTCCTGTCTTTCGGGGGTATTTTTAATTTTGATTTCCAACCGATGTCATCGATACTTTTATCGACATCTCTGCAAAAAATATGTAAAATTAAACATTGTACTATAAACTGTATAAACCACACAAAGAGATATACGAACCCCTTATTCTGACTGCTCATACTGTTTCCAACGTGATTACTTGAACTAATTCTATTTTCGGTCATCATTTTGCCAAATAATCCCACTAGGGACACGACTAAAATTAGAAACTTAGAATCACAATTCTTTGTCCAAGTCTGACACTAAACAAATTTTACGATAAGTCACTTTTCGACACATAAGCTATTTAGAAGTTTATCACGTTCACCAACTTAGTCCGGGGATATCTGAAACAATAAATGAAATACTATCGTCAATTATCATAAAACATATCATAGAGACGCTAAAGCGAGACATCGGTAAACGAGATTACGAGACGCGTCAACAAGCAGAAAAATAAGTACAAATAAATATAAAACAGTTTATTCTGACTCGTACAGATTTACTTACTATAACTAATGTAACTTTAGTAAAGATAATGTAATTCAATTCTGATTCGTTAAGTATTTAAGTGCAAACTGAATAAGATTATAAAGATTAGACGGGATAAAACAGAGTCGTAGTTATATCTTCAAAATTTAATATGGCCGCCAAGAAATTTATAAATGACAAGTTGTTATTATCACAATTAAATACCAACGAAGATAAACTGCATTAAAGTATTAACTAGTACGCGGTGAAAGTAAAAATAAAACATTTAATTCATATATAAACATTACCTTGATAAAATTCTACAAAAGACGACGACACTCGATACTCGACGACGACATCACAATGTAACCAAAACTGTGTTGCCAATTCATACTGCAAAGTTATAAACATATCTAACGACAGTTTACAACTAGTGTGAGTTTGAAAAATATTAAACAAACTTACTTAATTTAAAAAAAATCCTATTGCAATGACCTAATAATCAGCACTTGCTTACTTTCTACAAAAATGACTAGCGGACGTACGGTACGTACACTATAGTATAATATGTAATTGAAATAATTATATTTATTTTTTATCATATTTTAAATAATAGCAATACTCAAGTAGAATAGACAATATTTACATTTTTTATGCCTGGTTAACACTCTCGCGCGAGGCAAGGCGAGACACCACGAGAGCCAGTGTGTAAACGGCTTGTTAGCGTAGTCACACCACTCGCGGTCGCTCGCGAGAGGCGCTCTCCTCGACGGCGGTTTTTTGAACGGGAGTCAAAGGGAATAATAACAAACGCGAGCGAGCTGTTTACATTCTCGCATTGAATTAGTTGCCTACTGACCGTCGAAGGAGTATAACCATAGACAAAAATAGTATATTGGTCTATGGTATAACACATAGCAGAGCATAAAAAATATGAAAATGCATGGATAAGATAGATTTCGTAAAAAGTAAACGAGAAACGTCGGCATTTATTCATAAAAATGCAATTTAAATTATATAAATCAATTTTAAACGCCATCCACCATATCGATGTTGACGTGACGTCACTCCGATGGCACTAACATGCACTAACCCATTGAGGTATATCTATGGAGGCGCCCTAATCTTCTTTAAAAACTTTTACTTAAACAGATATTGAGGGAATCGACATGGTAACAACCAATTACTGTTTGTCTCTTTCTAACTAGTGACATAAGGAAAGCGAAATGACATGTAGGTTGTTTTAGCTAATTCTGGAAACATATGAGCGGTGACGTCACGATAATGTGTTTGGGTGCCGATTCGCCATGTTTTGTGATCGATTAGTGGTATATTGGCTGTCAAGTGATTGCGTTATCGTATCTTTTTTGTGGTTTTTATTAAATTTGAAGACTAAGAGCTGAATCTAAGCTCCTTTTTGAAGTCTGGGCTTGAATTCCAAAATCTCTCAGTGTAGTATAATACAGTGTAGCTCTCGTAAGAACGAAAATCGGCCCCTAATATCATTTTACAGGTTAGTGTTCGTTTTTACTTTTTAAAAACATTACAAATGACTAATTATATTTATCACTATATACTCATATACACTGGTCATTAAGTAATATTAGTCATGTTTAGCTTGAAATTGGGTTTCTTCGGTTCTGGTAGTACTGTTTGCTGACATGTTAATATGTAAACAAACAATAGTGACGCCAGTGCCACTTTGATTTTATCGACATTGTCGATTAATATAATTTACATACGCCTATTTCTCAGAGGGGTTCAAATCCCGCTCGGTCCATGATTATTCAAATTTCCTTTATACATTTATACACACTAATCTAGTTTGGATTCACGTTAGTTTTAATCTAGTTTGAAATAGTCTACCCTAATTAATTCTACGATTATGCCTAAATCTTGATTAATTTATTAAACAATTTTAGGCCCGGAGTAAGGGAACATCGCTTTATTAAAAAACGTAATTGGCAAATTGAAGAAAAAAAATAGAATTAATAAGAAACAATCTGTTACTTGAGGAGGCAAATCGCTAAGACCAGAGGATTACCTTTGCAACAAAAATATTCATAAATATTTGCAAAACAATATACTACACCGATGAAACTTAGCTTAATGAAGGTTTGTTTATTTTTTGTATGCTATGTTTATTTTACTTAAACTGCATTGCATATTATTATGCTGTAAGGTCTTTCAACTTTGTATATTAAAGTCATGTATGAAGTCTAAACAAACTGTTAATTCATATGTATAAAATTGCTGAGTTTTTCATAATAATCCTAATGAAATATTTAATCTATTACAGGACACACTATGAGCAAAGTTTGGCAGGATGAAACGATAAAATCTGCCAAAGAAGCTCACTGTCAGGGGCTATCTACTGAATTAAAAAATCCAAGCGGAAAAGGAAAACGACTTATTATACTTCACATTGGTAAGTGTTATTTTAAAATAATTATAACGAACTCCCTATCCATGGTATCTAAATACATAATTATAATACTATCAGCCTATTACTGTCCCACTGCTGGGCAAAGGCCTCTTCACATACAGAGAAAGTATGAGCATTGATCACCACACTTGCTCTCTGCATGTGGTGTCTCAAATGATTGAGAATGTACTTATGACTTTGAAAAAGACGCATTGGTACATGTCAGGTTTGAACCTGTCTGAATACATGTCATATCAAAATTAAGTTTGAGAGTAGAGAATCCACAATCATGCTTTATTATTGAATTACATACATATTAAAATAGAAATATTAAAACAAATCAAAATTACCATACCACACATAAAAAATGCAGTATTTGAATATATATAATTAATCCAGTAATTGTTTTGTTTACAGGCTCAAGCGCAGGCTTTTTAGATGGAGGCGAACTCATTTTTGAAGCCAAAAAAAGCGATGGTGATTATCATTCTGAAATGGATGCACACAATTTTGAAAAGTGGTTCGGTCAAATAATTTTGAAATTAGATACCAACTCTGTTATTGTCATGGACAATGCACCGTATCACTCAAGAAGAAAAGAAAAGATACCTACATCCTCCAATAAAAAAAGTGAATTGCAGGCATGGCTAAAAGAAAAAAACATATCCTTTGACGAAACAGAAGTAAAAGCTTCTTCAGCTACTAACAAAAATAAAACAGGTAAAAGACATGTACCAAACATATGTGGTTGATGAGATGGCCCAACAAAAGGGTATCACAGTGGCTTCCACCTTACCACTGTGAGTTAAATCCTATTGAGTTGATATGGGCCCAAGTCAAAGGATATGTTGCAAAACATAATAAAAGCTTCAAGCTAAATGAAGTCAAAACATTATTAGCCGATGGATTAAAAATGGTTACAGTGGAGGATTGGCAAAAGTGCATTGACCATATCATAAAAGAGGAAGAAAAAATGTTAAAAATTGATGGCATCATAGATGAAGTTGTTGACCGATTCATAATTCAAGTTGGTGACAGTTCGTCTGAATCAGAATTATCTGATTCATAGGAATCATACAATTTCACCATAGAAGCTTCAAATGTTGTTGTGTTACTACTGCTACACCAACTGCAGCAAATATGGAGTTTCTTGTCGATTCTAGTTAAAATTGGAGTAAATGGAAAAATGGTTAATTTGGAAATTTAATACAAAGCAATTAACTGATTCGCATGTTTTATTTATGCCCTTCTGCTTCAGAATAAATCTTTATTTATTTTATTTATAATTTATTTATTTAGCCTACATTTTCCCACTGCAGGGCAAAGACCTCCCTTTATTTAGTAGTTTCATTTAATTCATATCACAATATGACAGTCCATTGTCCATAATAATATAAAAAAAAAAATGGAAATAAAAGTTTGAGAAACTTTGTTTTCTTTGTTTACATACTTTCTCACGCCGAGATGAATAGGGTACCCTATTCATCTCGCTAAGCTTCTATGGTGAAATTGTATGATTCCTATGAATCAGATAATTCTGATTCAGACGAACTGTCACCAACTTGAATTATGAATCGGTCAACAACTTCATCTATGATGCCATCAATTTTTAACATTTTTTCTTCCTCTTTTATGACATGGTCAATGCACTTTTGCCAATCCTCCACTGTAACCATTTTTAATCCATCGGCTAATAATGTTTTGACTTCATTTAGCTTGAAGCTTTTATTATGTTTTGCAACATATCCTTTGACCAGGTAAATCAAAGTACTGGCCCAAATTATCTATACAATTTTGCCATTTTGATGGCAGTTTGTTTATCCCTTTACTGTAGAAGTCTGCCGGACGGGAGGCGATGAAGTCAGCAAAAGCGTTTTGTACTGCATCACGGGTGTTAAATTTTTTCCCACTTAAAAAATTGTCTAAATTTTGAAAAAAGTAGAAATCTGTTGGGGCAAGGTCCGGTGAGTACGGTGGGTGACGGAGAGCTTCCAGCTGTAACTCTTGTAGCTTCGCGATGGTCTGTCGTGAAGTGTGAGCTCGCGCGTTGTCGTGGAGAAGCAATGGGGAAGAGCGATTGACTAGTCTTGGTTGTTGAATTGCGAGCTTCTCCATCATTGTTTGCAATTCTTGGCAATAGACATCCGCCGTCACTGTTGTGCCATTCGGTAAGAAGCTGTGATGTACAAGTCCGACACTGGTCCACCAGACAGTCACCACCATCTTCCTATGAGTAATCTTTTTTTTAGCGCACTGATTAGGTGCTATACCCGGGTCCACCCACTGAGACGAACGCTTACAATTGTCGTACAGGATCCACTTTTCATCGCAGGTAACAATTCGATTAAGAATTCCCTCGTTTCTATGCCGATTCAGTAGTGATATGCATGCTTCGACACGTAAATCTCGCCGTCGGTCGCTTAGTTCGTGTGGCACCCACTTATCTAGCATTTTTATCTTTCCGATTTGACGCAAGTGCTTCAATGTTGTTTTGACACTAACTCCAAGGCCCGCAGCAAGCTCAGCCGTAGATTGAGATGGATCCGCTTCCACTATCGCCTTCAATACGTCGTTGTCGACAATAGTTACCGGCCGACCGCGAGGCTCGTTCTTCAACTCAACATTTCCAGATTTAAAACGATTGAACCAATAATGGACTGTGTTTATGCAAGCAGTGTTATGCCCGTACACGTCGTTAATGTTTCGTGTTGTTTGCGCAGCGGTATTTCCACGTAGGAACTCATATTCAAAAATTGTACGAATTTTCAGTTTATCCATAGCGCCAAAAACTACCACAATGTCACAAAAACAAAAAACTATCTAAAAACAAATGACTGAAATTGAAATTAAATTAACACGTCTTTCGAATAAAATTTATTTGAATTTCGAATTGTGCGCCATTCTCCAATTACATAGGTAAAGACCTATTATATACCTCAATGCCGAAAGCTTACGACTTCATAAGACAAGCATATAAACTTTTTTTTTTTTTAAATCAAGAGGCAGCCTAGTTTTCGCATCTCATGGTGTCCGGAATATAATTGATAAAAATTAGAAAATAATATCAGGCCTCTTTAATTAAAACAAACGTCTTAGAGCATTATTATTTAATATTTATAGGTACCTACATAATTACTCGTTGAATTTGATAACACTGATATCTATTTTATACTGAAAATAATGTCGAACATACTATAAATCACCGATTATTGCTCATTAGAAGTGTTATATAGATTTAAGGTTCAGGTACCATGGAAAGAAAATAAACGATAAAGTGTCGCACCGAAGTTTTCTTATCCTTACATTATTCATTTCTATGAATAATGATTAAAGTTGTTTTGTTTATTAAATGATAACATATTTTGCCTTTTTTTCTACTACCACTACAACTTAGGTACTTGTTTATATATAAGGGCAATGATTAAACCTAGTTAGTATAATACCTAACAATACAAAGTCTTCCGAGCCCTTGTCACAACTTACTTTTGTCGCTCTCCAGTCTAACCAAATTTGGCTAAACATGAGTATTTTAGGTAGGGAGACTGCCATCAGACCCGTTTCACGTGCGCGCCTATTCGCAGACCAGCCGTGATAAGCTAACTATAAACCTGATAGATACTGATAGTAGTAAATAAATTGCGGTCGACCTGTTTGGCTTTGTGACTTCGTAACGAGCTCCGTAAAAAAACTGGATTAATAACAAATAACTTTTTCAACTTGTTTCATTTTGCTGAAATTCTCTAGTGTAGAAGTATCTTTTGATTTCATTGACTTAGAAGTTACATTTTTTACAGGTACGGATCCTTAAAAATATGTAAACTAACATGGAACATCCTTTTTAAAAGTTAATATAAAATAAAATAAATCGATATCGATGACCTTTGACCATTCTATCTGGAGCATCCCTTATGATTTTTGCCATGTTTTGCGACATATGCGACAGTAGGTAGGCACCCGTTTTTTGTAGGTACAACCGGTCCATATGTATGTATATATTCCTTTGTCTCAGGGGCGCCTCCATAGATATACCTCAATGATTTTACCCAATGACGCGGACGCTCTCTGTCTCTGACTGCTGTCAGTGGTGAATAGTGATTATAATTTATAATCTATTTTCTGTCACCTGTCAGTCAATTCTCAATACCTCACTCAGATACATTAAAATAAACACTTTCCTTAGCTTACCTTAATGTTATAACTAAGGTGTTTAACTTTTATTACCCACGTACATGAGATAGTGCATAGAGCACAAAGAAAGGAAATTTAATACTTGTGTTATCAAATTTCTTTGAACTTGTTATCAACAATTTATTTCTAACTATGTATGTAGTATATCTTCTCACTATTAACATTTCAAACGAATTAAGTGCAAACCGAACTATTATTAAACCTTCTATTTGTAAACACCAATTTCAGGACTGAATATTGGAAGTCTCAAGCTAGAAAATATTGCGAATTTTGCAAGTGTTGGTTTGCCGATAATAAAGTGGTAAGTTATTTAGAGTTAATTAATTATTTTAATTCATAAGTAGGCACAGTTGTGAACAAGATGGACACATCAAATTTTGCAAGTCTGACTATAATATTATATAAAACCTAAATCAGTATATCCGCACTGTAGTCTAAGAAAAGCTATAATTTGTAACAAGGTACCACACACTGTGATCCTGGGTGTCAAGCAGCAGTTGTTAATAGCAATTTAGATTGACCCTGTTAGTCAACTTACATAAGCTCTATTATCATGATCATCCAGCATTTATTGATTTCAGCTCAACAGGTATGGGTTATTATACAATACCATTAGTTAGATTTTAATAAATTTTTTTATACTTATCTCAATAATAAATAGGTAATTGTTTGAGATAAAAAGACTCATATTAAGAATTTTAATTCCAGTCTATTTCATTCCATGAAAATGGTAAGCGTCACAAAGAAAATGTTCAAAAGCACATATCCCAACTCAGTAAAAAAAGTGCTAAAGAATTCAAGCAGAAAGAAAAAATAGATGATGATATTAAAAAAATGGAGTCAGCAGCAATGACTGCATACTTAAAAGATGTACAAAATAATGCAGACTTAACTTCACAGGTATGGGTATTATATAATTTAAAATTAGAGATCATAATATAATTATAATTGAGTATTTAAGCTCACAGAACCAATCTTGGGTACAAACAAAAAATATATAAAAAATAAATAAACATCAGCCCCCTTACTATGAAGTCTTAAAACAGGACAGTTTACGATGCGGAAGCGAGACGCCGCATTACACTTTACGTAGCGGCGTCCCGCTTCCACATGTTAAACTGTCCTGCTTTAAGAGTTCATGGTAAGGGGGCAGTTAGTGTGGTAGATGAACTCTCAATTACATATTAAAATGACGGACATGTATATTTAAACATATTTTAACCCTGAACATTTAAAAAGTGGGATGCTGATCCAACAACTGCAAGTTCAAGTTACCCTGTGTCCAGATGAGTTTTATTTATAATTTTGATAGTTTCTTTTTTACAGAGTATAAATGAAATGATAAGTCAAAGCAGCACAAGCAGTGACACAACCATTGTTGTGGCTACATCTGCGATGAAGGCTGCGTGGAATGAAGTGAAAAGTGAAGATGGAAGCTCTTATTACTGGAATACTGTAACAAATGGTATTGAATGTTGGTGAAATTTTAGTTGCCATTATTAAAATGTTTAGTTTATAAGTAACCTTACACATCATACTGTATCAATATATAACTATTTATCTAAAAAACAGTTGTAAAGATTTAATAGCAAATTGTATTCAGTGTTACTATACTACTTTATAACTGATCATATAGATATTTATAATCTAAAGATACACTATGGATATGTTACTCTTGGTAATTCATAATAGTATTTAAGATATTATTATTGCAACAGTGTCATTCAGCTTTATAAGGCTGTAACATCTACTAATACTACTATTATTTCACAGAAACCACCTGGGATACTCCAGATGAGTATTTATCAGTTGCCGATCAGGAAAAGATAAAATTGAAAGAAGAATCACAAGATAAAAAGAAGCAAAAAATAAAGTAAGCTATAGTAAAATTTATAATACATACATTAATATGAGGGACTTTTAAATATCACACATTTAAAGATCTCATCATTTATTTAATTTATATTTTTTAAGTATAATTTTACTGTTATTAATTGTATACTCCTGTTTTAACATCATACCTACCTGTAATTAGGTACATGTAGTGTACAGTGTACATACATACATAAAGTCACGCCTATTTCCCAGAGGGGTAGGCAGAGACCACGGATTTCCATGTACATTTAATTATTATTTCTATGTATATATTTTTAGAAAACAGCAGCAAAAGCAAGCTCAAAAAGAAGTAAATGATGAAGTAAATGCTCATTTAGCTAGAGAAAAAATGCGGGAGCTAGCAGTGAAGAAAGATGATCCAGCACCCACCAAGAAGTTCGTGGACTATGGGCCGGCGCCGCGTGCTGTTAAGCCATATGGCTCATGGACTCCTGTTGTTACTCAGTATGTGAACTATTTATAGAAATAATACTAAAACAGTAATCGGCACGACGACTCGTGCCGATTACTGTGAACACTCATCTTCAATGCGCGCTGCTACTTATGCATGCTGTTATCTGTGCTCATGGATTGTGCCAGGTAGGAACTGTATAATAACTCAATAATCGTTTAATGTATTCTTGATCGTATATTTTCTAGGCCTGCAGAAAGCGTCGATCTGCAACTACCCAAGCCTGGAAAAGAGTTGCCTCCGCCCCCAGTGATCATGGAACCTGAAGTCATACAATTTAAAGAGAAGCGCGTCCAGTCACTTGGCGACGAACCGGTAGAATTTAAAAAGCGGAAATTAAACAATCCCAAAAGAAATATGCGTCAGAAGTTAGATGACGATTGATAATTATTATGTGTTAATAATATTAAAATGTGTAAATAAGTACAATCAAACATTGTTTTATTTAATAACCAAAACTGTTTTATTTTTGAATGGGTAGATAAGAAATATAAACATCAGATTTTGAGTGACTCACCGCAGGACAATCTTTCACGGCACCTTCTCAGGCGATAAACATAAATATAATACGTTATAAACCGGTTTTGCCATGGTCCGATGTGATGGATGGAAACTTGCTGAACCACGGTTTAGTCCGGTTGTCTGGTTGCACACCTGCGTAATAAAACCCCTTCGGCCTTATTACAAAAAGCGGTTTTTCTAAAAACCAAGGTTTAAATCCTCTAAAAACCACGGTTTATAGGAAAGTGTTATTACAAAAAGTGGTTTTTCGAAAAACCATTGTCCATTCTATGGTCTAACGCCAAACCTGGGCGGCCCCTAGTTTAAAGTAAAGAACTATGGTTTAAAATATCATATCTGTCAAATTTCATCTTTTAGGTTATCATATATTGTTGTTGTTTTTACCTGAACATGGATATTATAATGGTAAATTTAATTGATATTGAGGATATTGAAGCCGATATAACAGATATTATTTGCTTTTGTTGGTTCATCACACAAAATATAATAGAATACGATTCACAAGAGGAATTATTAGATCCTCTCGTCTGTGAGCCATACCGGCTCCCGGTATGACAATATATTCGCATATATTTCACTACAAATGCCGTTCTAACGCATTATTTATGTTTATCAATAAATAAACTAGCATAAAATACATACTTTTGGTTTTAACATACTAAATTACGTCAACAAACATCTTTATACAAATGAGTTCGAATTACGTCACGTTTCGTTACACGGATGTACTTAGTTGTATTACTAGCTAATACAACAAGCTTCATTCTAAACAAAACTACAGTTGACGATATAATTGATATTAAAATCTAAGCAAAATAATAATAGTCTCAATATTTTTAACGCTTCTATAGAATATTTAATCATTAGTCTATGATTAAACTTTTTTCTTTTCTGGGCAAATGGAACGTTTTTGTAGAATGATAACAAAAAGAACGAACGATGTTTGTATTAATCTGTGGTTGATATACAAACAATGGTTCAAATGACAGTGCTAAGAAGACCACGGTTTTTATAACTTTTGTAATAAGGACAAATTTAGACCATGGTTTTTCAGATAAGCCTGGACTTGAAAGGCTAGGTTTAAACCGATGTTTATTTCGTTTTTTGTAATAAGACTGCTTCGGCCTTATTACAAAAAGCGGTTTATCTAAAAACCAAGGTTTAAAACCTCTAAAAACCACGGTTTATAGGAAAGTGTTATTACAAAAAGTGGTTCTGCGAAAAACCATTGTCCATTCTATGGTCTAACGCCAAACCTGGGCGGCCCCTAGTTTAAAGTAAAGAACTATGGTTTAAAATATCATATCTGTCAAATTTCATCTTTTAGGTTATCATATATTGTTGTTGTTTTTACCTGAACATGGATATTATAATGGTCAATTTATTTGATATTGAGGATATTGAAGCCGATATAAATAAATAAAATAAATAAAATAATCTTTATTTCGGACGAGTTACATCCATAGTGGGTTAGTAAGTAAATCTTATATCTATGTTAGTAACCTTAATATTTAGTGACAAGCTCATTGTTCGAGATGCATCTACGAACAATATCACAAAACAATGGCGAGTCGTACCTCCATGCTATAGTCTTCAGAATGGAGTTGGAGCTGGCCCGCACCCTGCAGAGCAACGAGGCAGATTTCTGTCTGATGATGGCATGGAAGCCATCAACTTGTGCATGGGTGAACATACCAGATGCACTGCAGAAACGGGGCAGCCCCATCAACATTCTGAATCCATTATTATATTGGACCCGCAGGGCGCCGATAGTCCGCTGAGTATAATTGGTCCATAGGCTGCACGTGTAGAATACCTGACAATAAGCTTTAAAAAGCGTTATCTTAACTTGCTCGCTACACCTTGCAAACCGTCGTGCCAACATGTTACACCGGACTGCCAGCGCCCTACGTTCCCGCTCGATATCCACCTGGTCCCTAAGGTCGTCGGTTACATAATGCCCCAGATACTTGAACTGATAAACCCGCTTTAGTTCATTCCCGTTAAGTTTGATTGCAGGTACGGATTCTGGGCATTTACCACCGTCGGCCCTAAAGATCAAGAACTCGCTTTTTTTAACATTATACAATAGGCCATGTGCCTGAGCGTAAGACTCGCAACACTCAAGTAGCTCCCTGAGAGCCCTGACCGTTGGGCTCAGCAACACCATATCGTCAGCGTAACTGATGTTATTGATACTAACGTCATCAATGCGACAGCCGATTTTCTTGCTGCTGAGCTCAACGATCAGATCGTTCATATAAATGTTAAATAGCTTTGGTGACGTAATTCCTCCTTGTCTTACACCACATTCTAGACCATACGGCACAGAAAGTTTATCGGCCCATCTCACGTAATTAACCTGGTTGTAATACCAATATTGAAGGATACGCAGCAGTTCAGCTGGCACTTTCCTCTCCCGAAGCTTGTCCCACATAACATCATACGAAACCAGGTCAAAGGCACGGGAGAGATCCAAAAAACACGCATAAACGGGTGTTTGACGTTTTGTATAATATTGCACTGTATGTTTGAGTCCCAGAATCGCGGTTTCGGTGGACAAGTCATTACGAAATCCAAACTGAGCATCATGTAACAGATATTATTTGCTTTTGTTGGTTCATCATACAAAATATAATAGAATACGATTCACAAGAGGAATTATTAGATCCTCTCGTCTGTGAGCCATACCGGCTCCCGGTATGACAATATATTCGCATATATTTCACTACAAATGCCGTTCTAACGCATTATTTATGTTTATCAATACATAAACTAGCATAAATTACATACTTTTGATTTTAACATACTAAATTACGTCAACAAACATCTCATAAACAAATAAGTTCGAATTACGTCACGTTTCGTTACACGGATGTACTTAGTTGTATTACTAGCTAATACAACAAGCTTCATTCTAAACAAAACTACAGTTGACGATATAATTGATATTAAAATCTAAGCAAAATAATAATAGTCTCAATATTTTTAACACTTCTATAGAATATTTAATCATTAGTCTATTATTAAACTTTTTTCTTTTCTGGGCAAATGGAACGTTTTTGTAGAATGATAACATTATGAACGAACGATGTTTGTATTAATCTGTGGTTGCTATACAAACAATGGTTCAAATGACAGTGCTAAGAAAACCACGGTTTTTATAACTTTTGTAATAAGGTCAAATTTAGACCATGGTTTTTCAGATAAGCCTGGACTTGAAAGGCTAGGTTTAAACCGATGTTTATTTCGTTTTTTGTAATAAGACTGCTTCGGCCTTATTACAAAAAGCGGTTTATCTAAAAACCAAGGTTTAAAACCTCTAAAAACCACGGTTTATAGGAAAGTGTTATTACAAAAAGTGGTTCTGCGAAAAACCATTGTCCATTCTATGGTCTAACGCCAAACCTGGGCGGCCCCTAGTTTAAAGTAAAGAACTATGGTTTAAAATATCATATCTGTCAAATTTCATCTTTTAGGTTATCATATATTGTTGTTGTTTTTACCTGAACATGGATATTATAATGGTCAATTTATTTGATATTGAGGATATTGAAGCCGATATAAATAAATAAAATAAATAAAATAATCTTTATTTCGGACGAGTTACATCCATAGTGGGTTAGTAAGTAAATCTTATATCTATGTTAGTAACCTTAATATTTAGTGACAAGCTCATTGTTCGAGATGCATCTACGAACAATATCACAAAACAATGGCGAGTCGTACCTCCATGCTATAGTCTTCAGAATGGAGTTGGAGCTGGCCCGCACCCTGCAGAGCAACGAGGCAGATTTCTGTCTGATGATGGCATGGAAGCCATCAACTTGTGCATGGGTGAACATACCAGATGCACTGCAGAAACGGGGCAGCCCCATCAACATTCTGAATCCATTATTATATTGGACCCGCAGGGCGCCGATAGTCCGCTGAGTATAATTGGTCCATAGGCTGCACGTGTAGAATACCTGACAATAAGCT
This sequence comes from Abrostola tripartita, assembly GCA_905340225.1. Taxonomy (NCBI): domain Eukaryota; kingdom Metazoa; phylum Arthropoda; class Insecta; order Lepidoptera; family Noctuidae; genus Abrostola; species Abrostola tripartita. The sequence goes on along the minus strand of HG996490.1, from coordinate 9,516,588 downwards.
TTAAAAAGCGTTATCTTAACTTGCTCGCTACACCTTGCAAACCGTCGTGCCAACATGTTACACCGGACTGCCAGCGCCCTACGTTCCCGCTCGATATCCACCTGGTCCCTAAGGTCGTCGGTTACATAATGCCCCAGATACTTGAACTGATAAACCCGCTTTAGTTCATTCCCGTTAAGTTTGATTGCAGGTACGGATTCTGGGCATTTACCACCGTCGGCCCTAAAGATCAAGAACTCGCTTTTTTTAACATTATACAATAGGCCATGTGCCTGAGCGTAAGACTCGCAACACTCAAGTAGCTCCCTGAGAGCCCTGACCGTTGGGCTCAGCAACACCATATCGTCAGCGTAACTGATGTTATTGATACTAACGTCATCAATGCGACAGCCGATTTTCTTGCTGCTGAGCTCAACGATCAGATCGTTCATATAAATGTTAAATAGCTTTGGTGACGTAATTCCTCCTTGTCTTACACCACATTCTAGACCATACGGCACAGAAAGTTTATCGGCCCATCTCACGTAATTAACCTGGTTGTAATACCAATATTGAAGGATACGCAGCAGTTCAGCTGGCACTTTCCTCTCCCGAAGCTTGTCCCACATAACATCATACGAAACCAGGTCAAAGGCACGGGAGAGATCCAAAAAACACGCATAAACGGGTGTTTGACGTTTTGTATAATATTGCACTGTATGTTTGAGTCCCAGAATCGCGGTTTCGGTGGACAAGTCATTACGAAATCCAAACTGAGCATCATGTAACAGATATTATTTGCTTTTGTTGGTTCATCATACAAAATATAATAGAATACGATTCACAAGAGGAATTATTAGATCCTCTCGTCTGTGAGCCATACCGGCTCCCGGTATGACAATATATTCGCATATATTTCACTACAAATGCCGTTCTAACGCATTATTTATGTTTATCAATACATAAACTAGCATAAATTACATACTTTTGATTTTAACATACTAAATTACGTCAACAAACATCTCATAAACAAATAAGTTCGAATTACGTCACGTTTCGTTACACGGATGTACTTAGTTGTATTACTAGCTAATACAACAAGCTTCATTCTAAACAAAACTACAGTTGACGATATAATTGATATTAAAATCTAAGCAAAATAATAATAGTCTCAATATTTTTAACACTTCTATAGAATATTTAATCATTAGTCTATTATTAAACTTTTTTCTTTTCTGGGCAAATGGAACGTTTTTGTAGAATGATAACATTATGAACGAACGATGTTTGTATTAATCTGTGGTTGCTATACAAACAATGGTTCAAATGACAGTGCTAAGAAAACCACGGTTTTTATAACTTTTGTAATAAGGTCAAATTTAGACCATGGTTCTTCAGATAAGCCTGGACTTGAAAGGCCAGGTTTAAACCGATGTTTATTTAGTTTTTTGTAATGAGACTGCTTCAGTCATATTACAAAAAACTAAATAAACATCGGTTTAAACCTGGCCTTTCAAGTCCAGGCTTATCTGAAGAACCATGGTCTAAATTTGTCCTTATTACAAAAGTTATGAAAACCGTGGTTTTCTTAGCACTGTCATTTGAACCATTGTTTGTATATCAACTTTTCAACCACAGATTAATACAAAAATCGTTCGGTCATAATGTTATCATTCTGCTAAAACGTTCCATTTGCCCAGAAAAGAAAAAAGTTTAATAATAGACTAATGATTAAATATTCTATAGAAGTGTTAAAAATATTGAGACTATTATTATTTTGCTTAGATTTTAATATCAATTATATCGTCAACTGTAGTTTTGTTTAGAATGAAGCTTGTTGTATTTGCTAGTAATACAACTAAGTACATCCGTGTAACGAAACGCGACGTAATTCGAACTCATTTGGAGATGTTTGTTGACGTAATTTAGTATGTTAAAACCAAAAGTATGTATTTTATGCTAGTTTATTTTTATTGATAAACATAACTAATGCGTTAGAACGGCATTTGTAGTGAAATATATGCAAATATATTGTCATACCGGGAGCCGGTATGGCTCACAGACGAGAGGATCTAATAATTTATTCTTCTTGTGAATCGTATTCTATTATATTTTGTGTGATGAACCAACAAAAGCAAATAATATCTGATATATCGGCTTCAATATCCTCAATATCAATTAAATTGACCATTATAATATCCATGTTCAGGTAAAAACAACAATCCCTCAGTGTAGTATAATACAGTGTAGCTCTCGTAAGAACGAAAATCGGCCTTTAATATCATTTTACAGGTTAGTGTTCGTTTTCATGAATTATTTGGTAAAATAATTACAAATGACTAATTATATTTATCACTGATTATATTTATTGACTCATATACACTGGTCATTAAGTAATATTAGTTACGTTTAGCTTGAAATTCGGTTTCTTCGGTTCTGCTAGTACTGTTTGTTGACATGCTAATATGTAAACAAACAATAGTGACGCGATTGCCACTTTGCTTTTATCGATATTGTCGATTAATATAATTAACATACATACATGAAGTCACGTCTATTTCCCAGAGGAGTTCAAATCCCGGTCGGTCCATAATTTTTCAAATTTTCTTTATCAATTTATACACACTAATCTAGTTTGAATTCATGTTGGTTTTAATCTAGTTAGAAATAGTCTACCCTAATTAACTCTACGATTATGCTTAAATCTTGATTAATTTATTAAACAATTTTTATATTAGGCGCAGATCAAGGAAAACACCGCTTTATTAAAAATCGTTATTGACGAATAGAAGAAAAAAATAGAATTAATAATGAACAATCTCTGTTGCTTGAGGAGGCAAGTCGCTAAGACCAAAGCATTACCCTTGCAACAAAAATATTCATAAGAAATTCGGAAGTTCGCCTTGAAATTGCAATTGAAATTGTCGAAAGCTTACGACTTCATAAGACAAGCATATAATACTAATTTTTTTTAATCAAGAGGCAGCCTAGTTTACGCTTCTCATGGTGTCCGGAATATAATTTATAAAAATCAGAAAATAATATCAGGTCTCTTTAATTACAACAAACGTCTTAGAGCATTATTATTTATAGGTACCTACATAATTACACTTTCTCGTTGAATTTGATAACACTGATATCTATTTTATACTGAAAATAATGTCGAACATACTATAAATCACCGATTATTGCTCATTAGAAGTGTTATATAGATTTAAGGTTCAGGTACCATGGAAAGAAAATAAACGATAAAGTGTCGCACCGAAGTTTTCTTATCCTTACATTATTCATTTCTATGAATAATGATTAAAGTTGTTTTGTTTATTAAATGATAACATATTTTGCCTTTTTTTCTACTACCACTACAACTTAGGTACTTGTTTATATATAAGGGCAATGATTAAACCTAGTTGGTATAATACCTAACTATACAAAGTCTTCCGAGCCCTTGTCACAACTTACTTTTGTCGCTCTCCAGTCTAACCAAATTTGGCTAAACATGAGTATTTTAGGTAGGGAGACTGCCATCAGACCCGTTTCACGTGCGCGCCTATTCGCAGACCAGCCGTGATAAGCTAACTATAAACCTGATAGATACTGATAGTAGTAAATAAATTGCGGTCGACCTGTTTGGCTTTGTGACTTCGTAACGAGCTCCGTAAAAAAACTGGATTAATTATAACAAATAACTTTTTCAACTTGTTTCATTTTGCTGAAATTCTCTAGTGTAGAAGTATCTTTTGATTTCATTGACTTAGAAGTTACATTTTTTACAGGTACGGATCCCTAAAAATATGTAAGCTAACATGGAACATCCTTTTTAAAAGTTAATATAAAATAAAATAAATCGATATCGATGACCTTTGACCATTCTATCTGGAGCATCCCTTATGATTTTTGCCATGTTTTGCGACATATGCGACAGTAGGTAGGCACCCGTTTTTTGTAGGTACAACCGGTCCATAAATATATTCCTTTGTCTGAGGCCAACAGTGTCAATTGTGTTGTCAATGGAGACGCTTGTTTTTCTATCATAAAATAACGTAACAATTTGCCACAAGAAGAAAAAAAAAAAAAAAAAAAAAAAAAAAACGTAACAAAAATGGCGAAATGAGCTATTATGGTGTGTAGAAATTACAGAGGCCGATTGAATTTATAATAAATATGTATCCTATCACCCGTATGTTAAATAAATTATCATTAGTTCTGGAATAATGAATTATTGCAAATATTGGAATATAAATAAATAAAATTCGCCATTTTGCAAGTGTGGCAAGTTTGTGAAAACCAAATTTCCCACAATTACACATGCGATATTATTAATGTTATGGTGGATAATGGATCTTCAGTTTTCTACGAATCGAAGTGTATTGTAGTACATTGAAATAAGCTTGATTTTTAAATTCAAGATGGCGGACGTATTGATTTTTGTAAAATTCGACATGGGTGTCCTTTTCGGGGATCATGGTGATGCCGATGTCGAATATGCCACCCATTTTGAATTGCAAGATGGCGGGCTTATTGATTCTTGCAAAATTCGACATGAGCGCCAGCGTGTGTATACTTAATTACGTGCCTGCACCGAGGAAATTTGAGGAGTTCCTTCGTCTGAAGTTAACCATGGGGATAGTGTTCAGATCATGGTGAACTTTAAAACGAGCTATTATAGTTAAATGTGTATATAAAATGTTGAGTCACTACGGTTGACCGTTGAGGAGTTCCCTTGTCTGGAAGCAACCGTGGTGCTTAGATCATGGCGAAATTTAGGACGAGCTATCATGGTTAAATGTGTGTACAAAATGTTGAGTCTGTACTGTTAACCGTTGAGAAGTTCCCTCGTCTGGAGCCAACCCTGGGTTACAATTCGGTCACACTTATCATGAAAATGTATTGTATTTAGAACTGAACCAACGTGAAAAATTTTAGCTCCGTAAGAAAAAGAAAGTGCCATAGCCAATTGCTTGTAATTAAAAAAAAACATTGTCTTCATAATATATAATTAGTACCAAACACAATAATTATGTACCTATTATATAAAAATAAATATTATTTCGTGTTAAAAGATAGACTGGACCACGTTGGGCAATTTACCCCATTTTAGTTGTAATGTTTATTAACTGGTATCATTACGCACGCATACTAAGACAATCAAAATTACATGTCGCTTGTGTAAGACGTAGCTGTCACGCACACATGCAAAAAAAACAATTGGCACGTTGATTTTTGTATCAAAGTAGCGCCAGACTCCATCTAGATAATCTAAGATTCGACTATGTTATCGATGACATGGGTCATTCCCATACATTTTTCATTCTATTCCATTTCTATTCGTCAAGCGTTTTGCCACTTGTCTAAGGGGTCAGCACAGATAATAGGATTTAGGTACAGGTACATACTTATTACTCAGGTACCCGTTATAGTTAAACACATAACTAGAAACAAATTACTTATATTATTTTCTAGCTTATGCCCGGGATTTCGTCCCCGTGTAATTCGAATAAAATTATGTAGGTACAGTAGCAGCAGTGGGCAGATTCCCTTTGAATCTGATTTTGTTAACATTTTTATGGGTTTTTATTCTTTCCCTCGAAACCCTCAATATTTTCAAAATTAAAAGTAGCCTAAGTTACTCCTTAAAACAGCTACTTGCCAGTTAAAGTCCCGTCGAAATTCGTCAAGCCGTCGCGTAATATCTGTAATTTCCCGCGTTTTTCTTGTTTTCGTGCGAAACCTTAACATTTTCGAAATTCAAAGTATGTAGTTTCATATTAGACTAGGGAATGCAAATCTTAACCTTTTTAAGTGTAAATGGACTTGGTAGACACTCAAATCAACTTTTTTTGATATCTAGGTAGTTTTGCAATCAGAACTCAACCACGTCTTTACTACCTTCAATAAGATATTTTCAATTTCTACGTACTCTTTGCTGTACCTAGACGCTGTAGTTTTTCTTACATCCTCTTTCTTTGAGTGTCGTAAACTTTCAAAAGTTTAATTGGTTAAAATTGGTATAAGATGCAGAAGGTATCTAAGCATAGACATGATGTAAGTAGGTCATTACCTTACCAGAATTATAACGAAAATACATATCATACTTAGTTATAGCTGGTTGTGCAGCTACGATTAGTAAACGACAATATGCAAATACTTAGCTTGTGCGCAGCACGGTTCATCCTAGCTGACCTTTGAGAACGAAGAAAATATAAAGTGACACCTGATTAGCTAAAAATAGAAACGCTTGATATATTTTAGAATATAATTATGGTATCTAGTATCTACCTATATGCGAAGTGAGTTCATTGGTCGTTAAGTAAGTATGATTAGTATTAGCAACATGACTCCCTAGACATATTCAAGGCTACTGAGTGATTAGGTCATGATAATAGAGATCACCAGATCACAAATTGTCATACAATATCCGATTATCCGATGATATTCAGATTCCATATTGCCTCGAGCATTGCAGTGATCTTTGCCTAAACTTAGTGATAGTACCTACTTTTCGTTAGATAGGTACTGATGTAGGTAATTACTACTGATTATGTAATGTTGGTTTTCCAATTTATAGGTAGGTGAATAATGTATCTGTAACACAAAAAACATACAACTGAATTCAGAACCTCCTCCTTGTTTGAAGTCGGTTAAAAAGAAAAAATACTTATCTACCTACTTTCGTAAAGCGAAAAGTTAAGAAAATTTAAACCATACTTTTGTAATTATTCACCTTTGTAGGTCTTCGCTGCGATAATAGAAGGGCTCCCCTATCTTCTACCTTCTTATAGTAGGTATTTGTGACGACCTTCTGGGATCCTTTTGCACTAAGACCAAGGAAAATAGTGTTTAAGAGGTCCATAGATGATATAGCTATGTTAAATGTGTATTGATATAAGTAGTGTAGGATTGTACGTAAGACTGGGTGGGACCTATACCTACTTCTCTCTAAAACTCTTATTCATAACTTCCACCCATCTTAAGTCTTTTGACATCTCTATTCTCTGACATGCAAACGACAATGACAAGTAGGAATAAGTAGTTGTAATTTTTATTTATGGAATAGAGGCTTTAAGATTAATGTGCAAGTGCGACTGAGAAAATATAAATTCGATTAGATATGAGATTATCGCATCGCATTTTTATCGAGGCGGATCTTAGCGAGGTCTGTTATAATATATCAGGCACCTATAGGTAATTTATAATTTAGTATAATAGGTTTAAAGTTTAATCCTTCCTTTAAACCTATCTATCAAAATGCTGAACTCACTGAATATTTTGTACCTATATAAACTACCATTTTATTTTCGTTTTTATGTATTGAAAGTCCTTAAAAGAGAACCATAACTATCTAAAAAGAAGCATAGTTTTGCTCTACTATATTCAGAACAGCATACTGAGATATGGATATAAAAAAGAATATTTTAACGCACTATTTATCACGAAAAAAATACTATGCTACAATACTGAGTATAATTTTTTCTACCTATTAACCGGGCGTCACATTTTCTACGTGTCTATTGTCACACTATGATCCAAGACCGATATGGAAATCAAGTACTATTAACTGTTAATGCGACATTGTGTGTGAGATTTTTTACATCCTATATGCTGCATGTTGAGGACGGTCCGAGGATCATTAGTTTTTCCAATCACGGACGGGACGCCGGACCTCGGACTCCGTATATAAGCAGGAGCACAGCAGGACATGAACAACATCTGCACACGCATCCATCGGCAGCAGTCCCGTCTAGTGATCTACTAGATCTTGTTTAGTGCTGTTTCCGTGAACTGATCAACTCTACTTAAAATGTTCAAACTGGTAATTTTTATTTTTTTAATATTTAAGAATTAAGCAGTGTGTAAAGTTAATTTCATCACTCCTAATTCTATTCTGTGATCTAGGACTAGGATTTCTAATTATTTTATTTATTTTTGAAATACACAGTACCTACGTGCGTACGTTACGTAGGTAACTATATAGATACCTGTACCTACCTGCTACACTCAGGTGTTTAAATTCATTTCATGTAAACTGAATTGACTACCCATCCGCTGTACATTTATTAATTTCATCATAAATCATAATCTGTCATCTTGGCACCCAATACCAGCCAATCCACCAATCTAAAGGATATTATTTCATGGATTTGAAACGATGACTCAATTGGCGCAACCGATATAACTATGAATAATAATGCGATTCATGCCACATTAATCCCGAATTTGGTTGTTTGCGCGTGTGATGTGTCATGTACCTATGTACTACCCCATATAATATTATGTGTAACGTAGTAATTATATGTAAGATGGATGTTAGTTGTCTTGCTAGTTGCGGCTGCTAAACTACCGTGTTTGCGATTTTCTTTTGTTCACCTGCATGTAAGGTTAACGTTAAGTGAGCTAACTTTAAATTTACACTGGTGGTTAAAAGTCCTGACTCAACTTAATTATTATATTTTGAAACAGATGATGCTCGTGTTTGCGGCGGCGATGCTGATGAGCCCTGCAGCGGCTAAGCCCCAAGTGCTGTATGACTACGGATACTACCCGACCACCTACGTTGCATCCTACGGCACCCCGCTGGCCTACTCCTACTCCTACCCCTACGGCTACGCCTACAGCTACCCCCTAGCCTACTACTAGCACCTGCCGTAGAGCGATTTAAGAACGCCAAATACCTATAATTTGATTTTAGATATTACGTAGTCGTTTTACGATTAAATCTGTATAATACGGGCTTTAAAACCATGTGGGGTGTCAGTATTTAAAGGCAAGAATAGTAATTCAAAATATTATATGATGTGTGATATGTTTTAATAAGTGTGATATAAATAAATTTATCAAATATTTAATTATTGACCTTTTTATTTTAACTTTTTGACACTGGTTTCTGTTCGATTATATTGTAAGTAGGTCATTTGTTTGTAGTTTTATAAAGTTCCATAGTTGAGCTGAAGATGGAAGGCAAAAGTTTTAAAGGATCATCATACGAAATTCGTAAAAAAAATAATTGAAATCGTATTTAATGGGTAGTATGGGTATGGGTACCTACTACCTACCTATATTCATTTCAAAGACCTTATCAATACACAATAAAATTGGAGTGTCTGTTTGTAAAATCAAAATGGCTTTTTACTCAATACATATACCCAACAAAATTGTTTTTTTTGTATGTCTATTTGTTCTGGCTAATCTCCGAAACCCATTTTGATGGGACTTTTACTGGCAAGTAGCTGATGCTATAAGGGTTAAATATAAAATATTCAGGGTTCTGCAGGAAAAAAAATTTAAACCAGTAATTTTTTTAACAAAATGAGATTCAATTAGTTACCGTATCTTACTTATGTAAAGCAGTGACAAGGTGATATTTATATAAGTGTCAAGACAGATTATTAACTTTTTAACTCTCATAAAAATCGGGTCCGTCATCAGACAATTAATTAATTTTATACGATAATATTAGATAAGACAGTCTTTTTTAAGCTCATCAAGGTTAACCTTACCCAGAGATTTATACCTCCACATTTTTTAATAAGTACTTACTTGTGACATTCAAAAAATTACATTATTCGATACCTAATGCAACAGATAAATTCAATAACTTCTTCAATGGTAAATGTATCTAATCTGGCCAAAGTCAGGGCTTTAACCTCTGAATAATTAACCAAACAACAGCCGAGGGTTCGTTTACGTAGATATGGTAACACGAGGTTACCCGTTAAGAAGTAATACCTACTCTTGAAGTCGTGACTGATAGCTTCCTAAACTTGCAAAAATAAACAAGACTCAATATTGAATTGTTAATACACAAGTAATGTTCCAATTGTTTCAGTTATATTGTTTGTTTGGCTGCTAAAACTTTTGCTAGGCAATCTTATCCATCCTAATGGCCCAATGCTTAAAGAAGCGCTACAAATCTGACTATAGAATCTCTGTGTTTATATTTCTGGATCCCTTGGTTTGAAATTACGTACCTACAGTACATTTTAATACACCGACCTTTATTGTCAGTAATTTTAAAATTAGTCACGAAATAAAAATAGTAGTAACGTTATTAGCCGTCATCACAACACATATGCAGCACTTTATTGATTGAGATGACATAGTCAATGACACAATAATCGTGGCATGTACAAGTGACAAGGCCACACTTACCTCAGTTCACATGCTCATTTGTATGCCGGCGCAGATACATCATCCTTCGAACACAATGCTACCTAATCCGCCTTTGGGAACTCCATTATCGATATATTATCTTGGCTTGTCGTCAAACAAGGATTTCAAAGTAAACAGCGCATTGTAAGTCTGTATAATTTGCTGTAGCAACTGATAGGTACTAACTTTACTACGTCGGTACTTATGAAGCTGTTATGATAAACTACACTTTTAGCCTACATTTACAGTAATTGTCGGTCGCCTTGGGTTTTTAAATTCTAATGTTAAATCATATTGCTACATACGGTTTTTACTTAGAGTCCTGCTCACCTCAGTCCACTAGACGTAAAGGCCTAAAGGCTACGGTAATAGGCGCGGCGCGGCGCGGCGCGGCACGGCGCGGCGACGCGACGTCTAGGAGTAGTCGGCAAGTGCTTGGTATTTACGATCTATTTTTTATTGGTTAATGCATAAATACTTACGTAGAATAAAAATGCAGGTCAGATTATGTATATTATGTAATTAGGAAATTTATTACTTTTTGTATGCAGATAAATTAATCACATTTAGTATATTAGTTACGTACTATTGCACAATCTTTAATTGGCACGGGTCAAAACACTCGTAAGATTTCTAAGTACTCAATTGTGTTTGTTTAACAACTAATATAATTCGATTAAATACTTTTGATAGAACAATGATATCCCGTAATTTTTCATGTACCTAAATGCATTTAGCCTCATTTACATTAATTATATTAGTTACGTAAAGCAGACCGGACTTGTATTAGGGTGAAACCTTATTACATAAGAATAATAACTATTTGTTATATAGTGTTCTCCGGACCGAACTTCGGTCACGGCGGCCTATCTCATCTGAGACTAGCCAGTTGGCTAGTCTCAGATGAAATACGCCGCCGCGCCGCGCATACTTGTGCATATTAATAGTGCACAAGTATTCGCGCAAACACAGGTGCACTCCCTATTCCCTAACTCTCATAGTCCGATGGGACGGAAAACCGATAGGACCGGAGAGAGATAAGGCGCAGTACCGACGGCTTAACCTGCCTTCTGAAGCATGAAGGGTCTCGGCATGTGAAAACGGTCACTAATCACAAGACTGACCGCAGCGGACGGCGTAACCTCGCAAATCGACTAATCCACGCGGTAGCCACGTAGCTACGAGCTCCTTAACTATTTTTATATTACTTAGTACCTATACAATTTGAACGCAAATGTTTTTTCTATTTTCTGCTGCGTAGCAGAAAAGTATTCAGCTCTGGCAGCTGTTATGGATGACAGACAAACGATATTCTTTTAATGTCGTTACAATGTAATTAGTTGTGACTGTCGGTAGTAATTACTAGTTCTATGGGTTTTTTGCCCAAATTGTTTAGTTTTAATAAAACACTTTGTAATTGTACCATATTTTATTTAAAACAGTAGGTTTACTTTGGAGTTACTTGCCGGTCCTTCACCGAAGGAATGAAGTTTCATAAGCGCTTATAATTGGTTTATGTATGTAATTATAATAAAATTGAAGTGTCTGTTTGTAACTTCAAAATAACAGCTTTTTACTTGATGCATATGATAGTTTACACGATACATTATGACAAAAATGCAATTTAATTAGAAAGAACCGAAAAAGGAAATTTGACAGGACTTTCACTGGCAGATAGATAAGAAAATCAGATAGAAATAGGGAAATATGCTTACTGCTGCCACTTAGGTACAGGTTTTTTAATCGAAACCCACGGGGACGAAGGCCCGGGCACGAGCTAATATGTAATAAAAAAAATCGAATTCGACTAATATCTAGGTTATCTGATAGGTTGACTATATTCGACAATCGACGAATATTTGCAGCATTAGCATTTGTTATGGACTCCATGTGTTACCTAGGACATAGATTACAAATAATTACTGCCTTGAGTGATATTACATTAAAATTATATAAGATATTTACATTAAAAATTATACCATGACATAACGACATAACATTGAGGAGAACAACTGAGGAGACATGTAGGTAGACAGGTACCGTACTTATGAAAATAGGTTTGGCTTTCCAAGGGGATATGATTCAAGGAGATCTATTTTACCAAGTTGTCAAGTATAACAGTTAGGTACTTAATATACGTAATTCTTTGGTTACAGAATTATGTAGGTATAGGTACAAACATCTTATAGCAAAAGCTTAGGTATTGAACGTAAATAACAGTACCTACCGCTATACTTCTAGCATACAGAAAGAGTCATTATTGGTAGTTTTCCTACTAGGTATTACTCTCTCATTTGCTAACCTATTCGCATACCTTAATAATATTAATTAACGTAAACTCGGCTAAATATTTATAAATAACAGGATTTTTATTATAACTAAATAAATTAAGATTTCTTAAATACATTTATCAAAGTAATTATTGAATTTTTAGAAGCGGTTTATTATCTAACCACCTGTTAATATATTTTCTATTGGGAAATATATCATTAAAGAACAGATAATCATGATTTTTATGAGCGTACTTATTACACGAATGCACCTACATGAATATTAAAAAGGGGTTATTTCTATAGTAAACATAAACGTTTAGTTGAAGAGGAAATTGATACGCGCCGATAACTACTTATATTATCTACTAGATACATATATATATATTCTATACTTCTAAACATACATTCTTAATAAGCGATAAGTTAAGATGTTCCTATGTAGGTTTAGGCAAGTAAGGTGAGTAAGATATAATTTTCAATTTAGATTCCACCTCTCATAATAATCAAAACCGTTCTTCACTATTGTTGTTCAACTCACTTCACTAGTAACACCAACGCTAAGGTATTAAATAATTCTATTATTGAACACTTTGCCACTGAACAGTAGGTACCTACTTTATAGTTTTTGTCTGCATGTAGAGGAAAGATAGTTTGTTCACGAATTCTGATAGGTTGAATATTTTGTGCTTAGGCGACTTCTAGGTCGGAGTCAGAGTCATCAGTGTAGGGGCGCGGCGTGGGCGGCGCAGGCGGTGCGTGCGCCGGTGAGAGCGCGGGTGACAGCTGCGGCCGCGCCAGCAGCGGCGCTCGCCCGCACGCTCGCTCCTCTTGCAGTTTGCGAAGCCGCTCCTGCTCCTCGCGTTTCTGTTTGCGCCATTTCGCTCGTCGATTTTTGAACCACACCTGTTGGACAACAAACATGCGTTAGTTAAATGATTACGAACTCTTTCGTCTTTAAATTAAGGCAAAACAATAGACTCTTAATATGCGACACGTAGTAATAGCTTGAGTCCTTACGTAGAGGTTTACAATTCAGCATGATTGTAGCGGGGCTGGCTGAGTCCTGCGTACTGGACTACTAAACATTGTCACTTGAATTCTACACTTGTTTGTATTGTTATTATAGAATTGAATCTTCTGCATCTAGATATAAGTAATGCATCGACAACAAATTAAATGAACTGTATTACATGACTAATCTATTGTAGCAGTGGATAGTTAAAAGGTAGATAGGTTTTAGGGTACGATGGGATTGACATACGCTGTGCGTTATAAAAGTCCCTAAATTTTAAAGAAATAAAAAAAAAAAAAAAAAAGGTAGATAGGTAGGTATTATTATCAAGAAACAATCATCAAAACATAACCTAGTATTTTAATTGAATTTATCTATTCACAAGACATAGAGAACCTACCTAATGTTGGTGAAGAGCGTTATACTAAAATTATAAAAAAAACTGGATGTTGTAGATACTTACTTGTAAGAAATGTCGAAACAACATCCATTTTTGTATAATACGGCGTGATATCCTAATTCAGAAGTTTCTTACTTATATTGAAACATTCAGTAGCGTACCCTTGTAAACGATCAATCGACTGTTAATGCATCGTATTATCTAAGGACAATTGAGACGACCCAATTTTGTAGCAAACATTGACCAAGCTACTGAACTGCATAATACGAAAAAAAACCCAATAGCAGTTTTTTTGTGTTGAGGTATCATTGATATTTCCCGGTAGGCAGGGCTGCGGGCCGCTGCTTTCACTTGAGTGGGCAGGCACAAGTGTGAGATGTTCCCAGACTGCGGGTGGTCGAGGCCGGCGAGCTACCCATTGTAGCGCCTCGCCGTCACAACACTGGACCGGACAGTCTCGTTTCCAATGGTTCCATAAATTTGACAAGATACATTTATATTGTATTACAATGTAAAAAGCGATTAGCCGGGCGTATCGTAACAAATTTTAACAATATGAAGAGATTGTGTGTTCAATACATTTACAAAGTATGTATTAACTTACTTAAAAAGTCAATTATGATTTACTCGCTACTAAACCTATTTTTTAGGAAGCTTTGTTCTTCCAAATAAAATTTTGATTTGTTTTGATGACTTGATAATAAAAATGTTAGATACCTACCTAATTAATAAAACTGTTTTGTATTGAGTTCCTAATATCACGCATAATAAAGTCTAACAATGGTTTTCCAAAAGATCAGACAAGTTGATCCGCCACCGGATAATATACCATACAGAATCTACATTTTGAAAGCGGCACCCTAGGCTTATTCAGAAGAACTTCTAAAATTAATTCGTTAACGATAGCACCATTGTCGGAGTTAATTGCATTACAAGAGTCGGTCGGCGGCCGACAAAGGTCCCATTAACTTTCGATGAAAGAGTGACGGGGTTTTCGCGTGCGGCGTCCGCCCGCGCCCCTCCGCTCATTGGGCGCTACTCGAGCGGCAAATATTGCCGCTGCCACTGCCAGACTTCGGGGCTCCGACTCCTTACACACGCTGTTCCCAGTGTTCGCACCCGACTCCTTTGTTATTCCTCACCCACAATAAGATTAGCCTGATGTTCTTTTATGTACTGCTGATTGTGTTTGGTTTAACTCGTTGGCTGTTTTCATTGCAGTCGATGAGTACTGTCTGTCATAAAAGCACCCCTGTTATCTGCGTTTCGTTATTGCATTAGGTACCTACTAATCTATGCGAGCTTAAAATATTTCTTGGATATAAACATTTAACAGATTGGGCGGGTTGTGTTTATTATTCCTTGAAAATACTATTCATATAAATAAGAAGTTTCTGAAGTTAGGAACGCAGAAAATACTCAGTAACAGATTCTTAACGCGTAAAGTGAAAAGTTTGAGTACATTTTTACGAAAATTACGCGGACGGAGGAGTATGATATTTGGCAAAGTTAATAGGTATGGAGAAGGACAGTAAAAAGCTATAATTTATGTAGGTATAATAAGCATTAGAAATAGAAAAAAAATATAAAAAAAAGACGTCAACAATATTGACGTAATCTTACTGTTATTTAATATTGTCTAATAATATGTTATTTTTTGTTTCTTGCAAAAGTCTAAAAAACTTAGAAAAGATTAATATCTATTATTCGACCTTATTCTCTATAGTCTAATGTCACTGAGCCACCGTGCCGCTGCTCGCATCCATCGAATTTCAAGTTCCCCTTTTAGTATTTACGTCTTAAGGGTGACGTCAGGTATTATCTGTTGGAATCTATGATTACCAACTCAGTGTTATACCTTTACAGCTATAAATCACTGAAACGATACTACCAACCCAAAATAAAAATAATAATTGTGAGATTTGGTTAGTTAAAGTTTAAATACAGTAGAAGTGCAGAAAGCTAAATATATATTATAATTACGGTCAAATTTTGACAGCGCCGCCGGGCGAACTCTAGTCATAATTAATATGGCTAGATGCCTACTACCTTTACGTACTAAAATGTTTAAAAATTGAAATCAGTCTCTATTGAAGCTCCACCGATGAACTATTGTTTGAGCAGGCAGCTAGATTAACGTTGGTACTGTGGAGCTTATAGGCATAGCTTATATCTGGGAGTTTCATATTTCCCATTGTTTTAGTGCCATTGAGAGCGTGGAGAATTCCCAAATTCTATTGTACGTTAACGCCGCAGCGCTCTGGCATCATGCATGCATAATTTCAATGCGGTATTGTTCATTATGCTGAAAACAAACACGATATTGAAGAGTTAAACTATGAGGATGGTTAAAGATGAAGATAATCTAAGTACCTACTTATATTATGTAATTAAGTATGAACCTCATCTTAAAAAGTCTAATTACCTTGCACTATCAACAAATTTAACCCATCATACTCAACAAACGCATACCTGCATTAACGATATGAAATTGGTATTTATTTCATAAGCATCGAATATTATATAAGTATGAGACTATCACATCGAGAAGTGGGCTATTCTTCTCGCTCTTCAATCGATTGGCTTGGCCATCTGGTCATAACTCATGATGATTGCGCGTACACAGCAGCTTGAAGTTAAGGTGAGTTGCCGAGAGCGCATTTTTCGTCGGCAGTCCTAAAAGACTTATAACCTAATCAGCAAATACCGTTAAGCCGTGATTTTTTAACGATCAGATGATTCAGGAGATCAGCCTGACAGTTAGGGTAGTAAAGACACGTATTTTTACCAAGTGTGATATATTTATTTCGGAGAAAGCTAACAGTAAATAGGGCACTATTTACCGGCGGGCTTCCTTTTAAGAATTTCTTGAAGTAAATCCCAATAACCCTTTTCCCGGACTGTTAATCTCGTAATACTGCTCATATTTTAATTTTATTCGCGAGAATGAATCACGGAAGTAATTATTAATCTATGTTTACTTTATAAATCTAAGCTGTCGACAATGAACCTTTCAAAATGAGTCAATCTGTTGTGTGTGAGAAGACAAGCAGATGTGGTAGAGGTTGCAAAGGGCGGGGCTCTGCCCGAGGCGATGTGCACCACGGCTCGACGCCTCGCCGCCGACGCGACGCCTCGCCTAGTGCCCAGCTCGACGCGCCCCAAATACTAGATAGATACTTAATACGAACTATAAGTAGCTCTCTACGCTATAACCACGGCTATAACTAACCTTATCATAAATAAACGTTATCTATATTATATATATCTAGGGTTAAGTGAATTAACCCTAGATATACTAACGATAATTTATAATAGCTTAGCTTTATAATACATACATAATAGGTTAGCTATCTAGGGTTAATTCGCTTAACTACGTCAAAATATTTGCCGCATGAGAACCGATTTAGTTTCAACTTTAACTTTATTCCATTCTGTTTAGTGATAACAGATGAGAGACAGCATGGTTCCCATTCCCATTAATAACTTTATTCTCTGAGTTAATCCAAAGCGTACCTATGTTGCTATTTTCAATAAGAAAATTACTAAAGGGCTTTATTAAGTTAACACCACAGCTAAATAAAATAAATTGAGATATAACATTAGGATTATTACACTGATGAAACGATTAATTTTATGAATTATAAATAATAAGTTGGCTCTAAACGTTTTCGCTACGTGACGTAGGTAACATTAATGTTATTACCAAGCTTTTTGAGCTCTTTACTGTATTTATCTTACATACGGTATGTAATATAAATACAGTAAGCCTACTATTTTTAGACAGAAGAGAATGTAGCAGGCGCGGGGTAGCGGCTACGGTAACGTAGCACGAACATCGTAAGTACCCTACCTATATTTTCATTGCTTATTCATCTATGTTATGACTTACATATATACTTAGATCGAATATTAATACGTGAAGCAAAAACTTTGTCTCTTCTTACGAATATTGCGCAAAATGTGAGATTTGGCATAGTTAAAGTTTATATGAAAAAAAAAGGACGAAAAGCTTAAACTTGTATCATAATTACGGTCGTTACGTTATAATTACGGTCTAATTTTGGCCGCAGGGCAAGCTCTAGTACCTACATACAATATTGTACTTCTTCGATATTGCTTTTTATTCATGCTTGCCAGTCGGCTTATTTCCAAAAATCGCGCGTAAGTCTAGTCATCGACGCTTTTCACCGACGTTCCGACAGAGCTAAAAATCAATATTTGATTAGTTCTCGTGAAATAATCAATCCATTAAAATATGTGGGAGAGGGAGAAAATTTTATGAAAGATGAAATAGGTATCAAAACATCCTTAATATAAGGTATTAGTAAATAGTTATCTACTTATGCAGAGCGAATTAAGTAATATTATTAAATTACAAAGGCAATTTCATCAGACGGGCATTTATGAAAAGTTCGTGAAAAGTAACTGAATGTATATCATTTCATAATTTTTACACTGATTTTATAACATCAACTGTAACAGTGTAAAGTCTGATGTAGGTATGCTAAGCGCCTTATTTATCTTGATTTCCAAGCATGTCATTCACCGTGTCAAGTTAAGGCTGGGGAGTAAAACGTTTTTTAGACTACAATCGACACAATGATTTGTTGAATGACAACCTAAAAGTTTACACTAAATATTTGCACATTAGGTATACAAGTATAATACATAATTATACTATAAAGAAGAAAACTACAACGTTTACAAAAAATAAAATATACCTACATCACATAACAACTTAGAATTAAACAATTCACCTGTTGTTCATCATCTTGCAAAATTAAGCACTCACAACACAAATTCTCCCATGTCATCGTAATCACATCACAGTGAGGTACGGACGTCATGAGTGCATAGATCAGTGTGAGCGCACGAACGAGCGGAGAGTTATGTACAGTGTGAGACGGTGCGGGCTTCGGGCACAAACCAATAACGAATGCCTCTAGGTTAGGAATATCATAGAAATAATGATCACGACATGTAAGTAGAGATCGATCCCCTACCTATTAAATTTATACGTCTTAGTGTTCAATGTTCATCAGAGCTCCCAACCATACCAGAATTGTAAGCAGAGGTTATCATCAATACCTACCCATAAATAAAATTAGAGTATCTGTTTGTAACATGATAATAACAGCTTTTTACTTATGCATGCATGCATGCAATGCATATTTAATAGTATACACGATACAAATATTAAAAATGCAATTTAAAAAAATGTCTGTCTGTTTGTTCCGGTTAATCTTCGAAACGGCTGAACCGATTTTGACGGGATTTTTACTGGCAGATAGCTGATGGTCCAGGGTTTAATATCAGGTTCCGCAGGAAAATTAGAAAAACGCGGGAAATACGCGGAATACAGCATCTCCGCGACGGCTGGACGGATGTTGACGGGGCTTTTACAAATAGCGTTTGGCAAATAGCGTAACTTAGGCTACTTTTAATTTTGAATATATTAAGGGTTTCGCGGGAAAAAAATAAAAAACCCATAAAATTGTTAACGAAATCAGATTCAAATAGGTAAATCTACTAACTGCTGCTACTTACAGGTCATTCCACGGGGACGAAGTCCCGGGTATAAGCTAGTTTTAAATACCAACGGCTCGCCTCGCAGTACAATTGTAAGCAGGAACAAAGATTTCATCCCGTGAACCTTACAGCTCAAAATATAAAATATAACGAGCATAGCTCAGAGTTATCTTAATCTGCCTTTTAGTCTATGTTAAGCTCGGCTTTGCCATAACCACACATACATCTACCACTGGTATGTTGGTCTCTATATTTTTTGCACTGCCGTGCCGTGGTCACCAGCTAGGACGAAGCCTTACAGCGTGTGAACCGCGCGGATGTTGCGCGCGGCGGGGCGGGCGCGCGGCAGCTCGGCGGAGCGGCGGCGAACCGAACCCAAACTTATTGTAATAATGTTGTTAGAACAAACACCGCGCTCCCTCCGCCTTGTTTGAGATTACAATTACGGTTTTAGCGAACTGATTTATTAATGGACCGCCTGATCCGCCCTTGATACTTTAATGTCGATTTAATTTGCATCTACACTAGGTAAGTAGATGCTTGTATTTCAGATCTAAGTATTTTATAACAAACTTACTGGATTTACTAGCGCTAATTACAAGTATATGTTACGAGAATGTATAGGGGTAGCTCTCGGTTGTTGTTTGTCCATTCTTCTCCATTCATATTTTTCCAGCCGGCATTAGACAAAAATATTACTTTTCGTAAAGGTTGTGCTTTTAAGATTTGCCAAAATGCAAATGCAATACTCGCACACTAACTAAATTAAACTAGCTAAGTATGCACATAATAAATAGGGCCTTTTTCCGGTGTGCAAGTAGGTATGTAAAATTCCGCCATAATCGATTCAGTGGATTAGGTAGTCGTGATAACATAAAAAACAAGCGTCAAAATTACATTCTCATATTTTAAACCCTATCAGTGGTTAAAATAAGGATTTGAAATAAAGTATCTGAATGGTACTTATACATACTTAATTAGGTATATAATAAGAACCTATTATAAACTAATTTAGTAGCGTTGTCCGCTGCTTAGGGTCGGTATTGCCCTAATTTTAGTCCTCTTCCAAGTGATACAATGAGTTTTCAAAACATAACTACATCATATCCAGCATCAATCAAATATATTTAGGTTTGCCTACAGCTCTAGTATAGTACTCTATGGCCTACAGTTAATCAATACATATGTACCTTTTAACCAATTAAAATTTAATAACGATTCCTTAATTACATTGTAAAATGTCACACTTTATTATTCACAACATTTTACAATTGTATAATACACATCGCATCGCATCTAAGTAATAAAAATATCTAAGTAGTTGTTTTTTTAATCCGAAGCGTCGTTGAAACCCTTGCACCTGTCGTATTTCATTTCCCCATTAGCAACGAAATGCATTAGTCAATATTAAAGACGCCATCCGCGACTATAATTCCACAAAGGGCACTTCAAATCACACCCATCTCTTTTCGGTTGATGTCATAACATTACTCCTCTGTACGGCCGGAGGCTGTAAAAGTATCCCCTCGAGTCTGTCACTTCGTATCAATTACCGCACGCAAACACCCATGCTGCCCGCCCTGTGCCATAAAGTCGTATCTGCGCACTGTGCGCCACTCGAAGCGAAATTCAATTGTCAAAAGATTGCTCTAATAGTACCACAATACCTTCGCAAAGCGAAAAAGTGTTTCAGTCCGACAGTTGCCGTACAAAATCACACTTAAAGCTACATGAGTAAATGTCAAATTCGTTGCGGCACACTAGCCCGAAGGGAGTCCCAGAGGGTCGTTCTGCAAACAACGCGCTCCCCTAAACGTTATACTTTGAAAACAATAATTTGTATTGCGTATCGAACGCGTCTATAAATAATAGAGTGATACTTTACTCGGCGATGTAACCAAGCTCGATAAATTGACTCGTTTCAAATAATCATTTAATTACTAAATAAAAGAATCCAATTTTTTTTCATGAACGTGATAGGATAGTTGCAAACAATGAACTGTAGCGCCTTCCTACCAGTCTATCACAACAATTTGTTGGCACACAACCTTTCTACCTACACCTTAACTAATTATTAACGGGCACTAACTTTTTGATAGCTACTTCTACATCTACTTTAAAATTTAGTTACAATCATGGTCGAGTTACTTATTATTTACACAAATTAGGTACTACCTACAACTAGATTCACCACAAAATGATAACAACCTACTCGTATGTATGATTTCAATCAGCCCAGGTCTTTTTGTATCATATATTTAAATTGCCTCGTTGGTCTAGTCTAGTGGCAGTACCTACGGAGACTGGAATTGTGCCTGATTGATGGCATAGACTCGTCTTCTAATATTGGGATCTATAACATACTTAATATTGGCGAAATGTCGGTTTATATAGTAAACCGACATTTCGCCAATTATGTTTTGTGCGCCTGTGCACCTGTGCCTACCCTTCGGGAATACAGGCGAGATGTTGTTTTATTTACATTGCAGGTACCTATGCTAGGCAACTTGTACAATTGTATATAAAATATCTAGTAATAAAATTGTGTATGAGGAATTGAAACATTGTGTTATGTACGTTTCGCTTCACAGCGAAAGAAGAATAACAAGCGTGAAATGAAACAAGGCGAGCTCTTTGATCACTTGACGCCGCGCCGGATCGCTGCTCAGCTCATAAAGGCGTTATTGCTTTCAGGCGACACGGAAGCACAGGACAAAATGGCGCCGCTTTATTACTTAGTAACACATTGCTAGCGTATCTGTTTTATTGTAGCTACCTATTAAGAGATAAGTCCTGCCGGGGGGAGGCTGCAGGATGACAAGAAAGCGTGGCCGGGCCACTGGGCGGAGCGACACGCCCTCTTTTTCTTGTTCATTGCTATGTGTAGGGATGTTCTTCCATTTGTGTCATCTGCTCGCGTACGAGCTGCGTCATTTCACCAATATAATTAGGCTACATCTCCTGGTTAGATACAAAGTATGACAAGATCGACGAAAAGTGAATACTTTAACAAATTTGTCAGTTTTCACATAGTAAATTAAATGCCTATCAATTGATATGATAGTATCAATTTATAGTATGCATAGATAGCATGTAATTATGTACCTATATAGGACAAAAATGCATTAAACTAATATTTTATTTGAAAGGAAGGAAAGGCTAGGAAAATGCAATGTTAACTTTTGAAGATAGATAAATCATTCAGAATGTTCAGATACATTACTGCATAAATTGTATATGTACCTGCTATTAGTTGCAATAAAAATATTTTGATGATTCGCTTGTAACTATACGATATTCACAGATCAAAAGGAAGATATAATTTATTCGATGGAGGAAAATCTATTGAATGTCAAAGAAGACTCTAGATTTGCAGCGTCCCCCCCCCCCTTCTAAAAGAAGGAGGCTTTTGTTCAACAGTGGACGTCTTCTGGCTGATGATGATGATGTTCAATAGAGCATGACTTGAATAGTTGGTACCTCTCACAACACACTTCCGCTCTACCAAATTATGACCGCATAGCGGCTTGCCCCGGCTTTGCACAAATTAAAAATTTCAAAATTAAATATACACACACACATAAACCCTAATATATGCGTCATGTTACAAAAAAAAGAAAATTATAAAGAAAGTTTGAATAATATTACAGCAGGTATTGAAGCAGTCTTAAATATGAAGTTAAGAAGATAATTTATTTTGATAAAGAATAATACCTGTTAATACCTGAAATGTAGATAAATAATATAACTCTGCCAAAATGAATGTTAACATTAACATAATAGTTATAAGCTGCTATAGCTGTATCAAAATGGATCATTATCATTAGGTATTTTACTAAAGAAAGTGACTGAAAATTTTTCCTTAGTACAAAATTACAGGTCTGACGTTTAGTAGTAGACAAATATAACACATACAATCAATGGTTAAAAGGTTAAATAAAGTCTTTCGCTCTTACTGTTGTAATTTTAAAACGGTCTTAATTACTATTTTTATGAAACAAAATCACACGTACCTACTTAAATTATTAACAACTAAGATATCGTATATAAAAACTAAGCTACCTGCCCATTAAATAAACATGTAGTTAGCGCGTCTAACTTAACTGACAATCTACAAAGGCTTATTACCGGGACAAGATCAATAATACACAAAAATGTTAGTTATTCATCCAAATTTATTTTATCGCCTTCAAAGTATGCTCTTTCAGAAACGATACGATTTACGCCACGAATAATTCAATCATCGAAACATTTGATAACGCTTTTTCCGGAATTGAGTTCCGTTCTTGTCACGAATTCTCCTTTATGTCTTCTACCGAATTAAAACGGGTGCCATGAAGTGGAAATTTGAGTTTAAGAAAAAGAAAGAAGTCGGTTGGAGCCATATTTCGTGAATAAAGTATTTGGTCAAAAATTCGTTCAGAGTTGTGCGAATATGCATTATCGTGATGCAAAATCCAGAATTTTCTTTCTACAAATCTGGCCTTATTCGTTGAATTTGCTCTCTTAATTACACCGCATAATACACAAATATTCGTTATTTACCGTTTGACATTCTAGCAAAAATTCTAAGTGCACAACACCACGATAGACAAAGACTTGTCAACATGACTTTGACTTCCGATCGACTTTGGCGTGGTTTTTTCGGTTTCGGTTAAGTTGAAAGGCACCTCTCCGAAACTTGTTGATTAGTTTGCATTTCAAACTCGTAAACCCACGTCTCGTCACCAGTAACTATGCGTTTCATGAATGATGGGTCGGAATTTACTCGTTCTAGCTTATTGTCAGCGATTGAGTTTTTTGAGAAAATTCAGGTCTTTTGGGACTAGCCGAGCGGCAACGTGTTTCATACCCAAGTGATTATTTAAAATGGTACGGATTAACTCGTGAGACATAGAAAGTTCAGCGACTATCTCTCTCAAACTTGAATGACGATTTTACAATTTTCTTCATTTTTTAATGTTAACCCCTGAGTTTGTTTCGGCGTTTCTTCTCAGAGGTAGTCAGTTAGGAAATGCCGACGCCATCTATCTAGTTTAAAAAAAATGACGTGTAAAAGTGTTTTTTTAAGACCTATTTACAGAAATAAAATCATTTATCATTTAACTGCAGTTGAAGGCGTTGATGGCCTACCAGAGCGAGGCAAATCTTACATCACATCTCGACCGCTTTTGAACGCTTTGTATCACTCTGATGCACGTGTTTTTTCAGTTGCTCCGAAGACGATATATTATGGTTAGGTTATGATCTAACTAAAAACAACACTGTATTTAATTTAAATAGCAGATTCAACTCAAACTCCGCATAAAAATGGAAAACAGTTGTGCCAATCCAACAACAAAAACATCAAGAAATTGAATTTGGAACCATAAACAAATCAGCCATTCCCGATACTTGTTTGACTGATATACACATCATCACAATAATATAGAGATAGGTATTAACTTATTTGAAACATCGCAGAATGCATTATTATGGTTTAATTACATTAATATCGTCGGAAAACATTAATTTTGGAGTTACAAGTAAGTGAATATAAGCCATTCAGTTAATCAGACAGTGGTGGCACAAGATCAACATTGACAGGCGCGCCGGCGGCGCTCGCGGCTCCCAGCGAAGCCGCTCCGCGCTCTTCGGAGACAACTTGATTACACCTCACTTAATAATTAATTTGTGTAAAGAGTTGAACGACTGTGGTACAATAGAAAATTGCAAACCGTTGTCTTTTCGTTTACCCAGCTACCGATCTTCATAAAATATTGACATACCACGTTTTTACGCAAGAGGAATAATAAGCTAAAAGTCGAGAACACCCGATTGTCTTAGTAGCTTAGAACCTAACTCTACACGTTAGAAGATGTACCTATGTATGTTAGAGCTAGAAGAACGTTCCAAGTTAATTACAGTTTAACGTTTTAAAAAACATACCTACTACATCAATTTGCACTACTTTGCCGTTGAAATTGGTCTGTTGAGCGAAAGCTCAGTTCCACTGGCCAGTATTATAGAGTCAATGCGAAGAGAAAACTGATCTTCACAATCAATTCTCTTGTCTGGGAAACCAGGTAAGGAGTGTGATCAGAAAAAGTATTGCAGGCAAGGAAACACAGCAGAATAAAAATAAACAGTTAGCAACTAAGTGAGTAGTTATCTTCTGTTTTTTGACATACCTATATGATATCTATCTATAAAACATATGTAAAAGTCACTGCCAATTATTATATATTTAGTGGAAACATAACCATTTAATATGGTGTTAGGTGTAGAGCTGATGAATTTAAACGTCAAATAAAGAGTTGAATCGAAAACAGAAACAAAGCAATAGCGGTGAGCGCCGCTCGGTTTTGGGCAAGTGTTGTGATGCCTAAACAAAAGCGCTTTAATAATGCAATTTCCAATTGCCGCTGCGCAAATAGCAGGGGCAACAACGAAACCGAGTGTATTGCCACAAAAACACACAACTTTCGTTGTATCTACAATATACCTCCTCACGTCGCAGCTGCCGCTAAATTATAAAGCAACCTTGATGCTCTTTAAAAGACAACAAGACAAAACCGTTTCCATCTAATAGAAAGAAAAGTATGACAAATGAATGTAATGTAATTGCAAACATTAGAATATTTTAGAATAGTTATATATAACCTAGTCTGGACTTAATTGTTTATTTTTGCACTTGTAATTTAGAATTACAAACTTGTTGACTTAATGGCGAGATATTAAAAGCTATATTTTATTGATTTCTTGGTGTCATTTTAGCATTTTTAGTATTTAATTTAATAGGGAACTTGAACATCGATGGGTCCGAGCAGCGACACGATAGGTCAGTCGGCATAGCCGCGCCACAGTACATACAGCGAAGTTCGCGGGGTCAAGTCCCGCTCTCTGAGCTATGTTTTTGTTACAAAATTAAGTATTTAATCTTTATGATAAGTAATGTTACATACAGTAGATACGTACTATTTATACATTACATACCCAAGTAATAAAAATTATGTTCCTTGCTGGAACATAATTATTGTAGCAGTCAAATAATTTACATCCTCGATCGTTCAGTTTAGGTATACATAAAGCTACTCGACATATCTAAGACCTTAATGATGTCCTCCTGACCGAATTTCGGTCACGGCGGCCTGTCTCAGCTGAGACTAGCCATCTGCGCAGGAGATATTATAGTGCACAAGTATGCGCGCAGACACAGGTGCACTCCCTATTCCCTTACTCTCATAGTCCGATGGGACGGCAGACCGACACGACCGGAGAGAGATCAGGCGCAGGACCAACGGCTTAACGTGCCTTCCGAAGCACGGTGGGGTCTCGACATGTGAAAACGGTCACCCATCACAAAACTGACCGCGGCGAGCACGGCTTAACCTCGCAGATCGACTGATCTGCCGGGTAGCTGCATAGCTACGAGCCCCACAAACCTGACCTTAATAGAGAAGTTGAAATAAGGAATCAATTTATCCTAAGCAAATGGAACCTGGCCGATGATAAACCAAAGCAAGGCTTCGTATAAAGAATTACTGGTTGATTACTCAAGTTGTAAGTTACGCAAATCTTCTCTCTTTTACGAAAAACTTCATTATCCGGGAAAAGCCGTAAAAGTGACCCTCATTAGTCGTATTGTTGTGCTTTTATCGTTCCCTCCAATCCCGGCCGGGGCAGCATAAATAAATCAAATTTAATTAACTCAGATTAATTTTCGCGGCGCCCGTCTCACGCGCGCCGAGCGTCCCTTTTTATTTACCCCGAGGCAAAATTCTACTCGGTTGAAAACTCTACCCGCCAGCGGTGATTTACTATGGATTCCTTAATAAAAAGTTTACACTAAAGCAAATTTCATATGTAGACCGTTGCTCTCAAATAGAAAAGCCATAGAAGTTATTTAAATTACTTATATTTATTATGTACATTGATCTTTTAACTTGTCTACGTAGCGATCTGGCTTCATTTTGTCAGTTTAATCGGAAAGTTAATGATCTGCGACAGGTCGTTAAAATTGTTCACCTGGTATTGAAATAATGAAATAACAATCATATATTTTGCACAAACGTTTGTAGAACAATGCCGTTTAAAATAAGTAAGGACAGCGTGCCTAACTTATCTACGTTTATGTAGAGCTGACTTCCTTAGCGAGATGGGTACTGATGATGTGCCAGTATAGAGTAAGAAGCCTTGTGTGAGAAAGATAAATGATATCGATAGTTCTAGTTTGTACATTTAGACATGCGGCAGCGTGTCCAGCCAAGTTAAAAAATAATGGAACTGGAGACGCAGCTGCCGTGTGTAATATTAGTATAACACGAACCATTTCGAGCTACTTTTGACTTTGACCCCTTCACAACTCGTAAACGATTCACATCAATTTACATACCTGATATATGCTCATTCGCTTACAAACATAAAAACACCTTTTAAAAAGTAGAAGATACACACAACATAAACACTCGTCATAAATCCAGATTTTATTTACCACCTTCACGAATAAAATGCTCAATGAAAGCCCATAGGTACTATATGGCAATAAAATAGGGATGTAACGGAGGCCTTCTTAACGGATGCGGAGGTTAACGGAGGCGAAGGCGAAGGTGAAAGTGGATGTAAATAAAATAGTAATTTAAGGTTCAAAAGTTTTTATATTAAATACTTAACACTTAAGTAAAAAATTGAAACAAAAAGTAAAAATTTTAAGTTAACTTTTTTGTAATCAAAATTAAGGAGAGGTAAATTAAATTTGACAAACAATAGTTTTGCGGCTTTATCACCTTCCAAACGATTTCTAAGGGATTCATAAAGTAATCTGTAACTCCGTTACAACTACGCAAAAATTGTGCGGAGGCGGAAGCGGAGGCGAAGGTACGATTTCTTGCGGAACTTCCGCAGTAACGGAGGCGGAGGCGAAGTTCCGTTACAACCCTACAATAAAAATGTTTAATAAGCTTCCAAACACTATTAAAAACCAGAAAATACTACTAACATTTCAGAAAAAACTAAAACAATACTTAATTGAAGTGCTGCTACTCTGTTTCTTTCAGTTTGAGTTGTAAAGTATGTATATATATATATATGTATATATATAATATGTATTGTATTTTAGTTTGTTTATATAGTATATTTATGTATGTGTTATTTTTAGTTATTTTATATGATAAGTACCTGTAATATAGTATTATTTTGTTTTTATCCATTTCGGTTGTACACTTTTTCAATCCTCTTATGCTAAATCTCTCAACTACTCTAAGGTTTACTGTAAGAAAACTCAATTCTGCGTTAAGCTCGCCTCTGTACATCATGTTTCGTATTGTTATATGTAATCATATGTTTTGTGTACAATAAAGAATTAAGAGTAAATAATAAAAAATAAAACAAATAAATATATAAATAACTACTCAAACATATCATAAACTACAATAATAACACATAACTAACTACAAATTACTCAACTTTATTAAACCTATATATACTTTTATAGATTATCTCGAAATGTAGAATAATTATTATAGATTAAAATTATTTTAAGGTTATTTCTAACTACTACTGTGATTTTGCTATGCCTGCAAAAGGCACTAAGATATAAGTTCCATAAATTATATAAATATGAGACCTACTGTACACTTAGTAAGCAATAAATATTAGAATTTGAAATTTATATTATTTAATCTACATATATGGAATTTGGCACATTTAGTAAAGCTGGGGAGCTTTACTAAATGTGCCAAATTCCATGCTATAATAAATTTAAAGAATATAAAGTTTCATCAATGTAGTTCAAACAGTAATTGATATTTAATAACGTTTAAAAACCGGTATCTTTATTTGGATATTAAACTAGCCGAAAGTTGTTAGTTTGTTTCTCAAACTAACAACTTTCGGCTAGTTTAACTACCTATTATAATTATCTATAGTCGTTTGGTTAGAAAAAAGTGGGGTTAGCTAACTTTATAGATATTATGTAGGTAGCTATCTATTGATACTTTACTATGTAATCCAGCTGTAAGCATCAAGCTTCCGCACACGACATATAGGTACCAAACTACCAACAAAATGAATTTTACTAAACCTTCTAAAGTACAGAATGTCATTTAGATTTGCGCGGTCCGTCCGGATAAGATGAGTGGGCGAGTAAACAGTGGCGCGGCCGTGCTGTCCGTCTGGGTGGCACGCTGTCAAGTGGTCGGCACACACTCGCGCGAACACCAGTAGCCCACAAACATATTCCGACTTACTTTACACATCCCAAATTCTATTGAGAGCACTCACACACTGTTCTCATATCTTGGCATTTCGATGCTTCGTCTAATCCAACTTAGAGCGATGGACCACACTCGTATGCAATTTCTTTTACGATTTTGGGAGAGGAAATATTTTACTATATCTAGGCCGTATCCGTGTCTTCATAAGAAATAACTAGTACCAGCTAGTACTATGTTGCAGCTTTTTGTGAATAGCAAATAAATTGTCTCGTTGTGCGTAACAGCAACAGCCGACCACCCACATAGGTAGGTGGCGTAAAATATGTCATGTCAGCATTATTGACATGTTGGCCTTTCCCTACTACTAAATGTTACGCCCCGTTAATCTTGGCATACCGGGCCATAGGCGCAGAACTAGATTTTTTAAATTAAAGTTAAAATCGTTTACTATAAATAGATATTTAAGATAGATATTATTATTCAAGCAGGTTGTATCTATATGTAAATTATGCGGTATCTTTAAAACATTAAAAAGGGACTTAAATCTTTTAACTTTAATCATGTTTTGCCATTTGTGGTAGAACCGAGATAGATGCCACACTTTTGAAATCAGTTTATATCTGCAGCACAAAAATCAAAATATTTCATTCGTAAAACTGGCAAGTAGGTTTTTTTATCTTCTAATTATTGAATGGTAAAAAACATTATCGTTCATATTCCCAGAGATAGATTCCTATTAGCGATTTTGGCCTCTACATTTTAGGACATCTATCCCATATAGTGGATAGTTGCTTAGTCCATATAAATTACGTTTAGGATAGACGACCTACTAAGAAACGGGGCAACTATTCTGAAAAAACTTTGTTCGTACCTTGCCTTCCCATGCAATCGCACAGTCCGCTTAGAGGTAAGTAGTGGAAAAGTCTCTCGATAGATAAATAATAAAATAAAATTAAAAATTAAAAAAACCCCCAACGCAAAAGAGAAAAGCGGTCATTTAAAAAGTCAAAAATAACACCTATCATTGAGCCATTAAATCCGATCTGAGCAACACCTATTTAAGACAATGTCGCGGCGGCGGGGTACCGCTACGTGTTTAGAGCAATAACTTACCAATTCAACACCCAGATTTGCAACAAAAATTTGATGATTTTGATGCTAGTAACTTAATAGATAGTACTCAAACTGAGTGCCTGACTTACTTAAGCGGTACCCCGCCGCGACATTGTCTTAAATAAGTGTTACTCAGATCGGATTTAATGGCTCAATGATAGGTGTTATTTTTGACTTTTTAAATGACCGCTTTTCTCTTTTGCGTTGGGGGTTTTTTAAATTTTAAATTTTATTTTAAAAATTTTAAACTTAAAATTTTGTCTTGTTTTTGTAATATATCATGCCCTTTTATTTGATATTCCACTTGGGTATATTTAAAAATATTCAATTGTTAATGCTTACTTTTACCCCCTATATCTTGAAATGGCTGAACCGATTTTGATATAAAATATTTTTTTGTAATGTACACACCATGCCCTTTCATTTGATACTCCACTTGTGTATATATAAAAATATTAGATTGATCATCCCCACTTTCACCCCCCATATCTTGTAAATGGCTGAACAGATTTCCACCAAACATAGCTAAGAACACTCTCGACTGATATACCTTTCAAGCAAAAAAAACCGCATTAAAATCTGATCATCCGTTTGGGAGCTACGATGCCACAGACAGACACACACACACAGACACGTCAAACTTATAACACCCCGTCGTTTTTGCGTCGGGGGTTAAAAAGGCACGCTATTTATCCGCGAAACTACAGAAATTACAATTGGGGAACCTATTCCTCAGCTGGCGCGTCTATCCCGGTTAAAACTAATTACCTATGTAAAATAAATATTCAACGAATAATAATATAAATACGAAAAAAACGTCGCTACACACAATAAAAGAAAACTATGTACTTACCTAAGTTCCAAGAATAAAATTCAGATGTTCTTACGTTGCTTTCGATATACCTACCTATATTTTATAACATTACTCTCGATATATTAAATAATCAGTTAAAAGTAAGGTTAATATGTAGGTTAGATATTTAATTTATTCAAGATTAACATATACCTAGTTTACACTGCTGAATATTTAGCACGTTTACTTTTGAAGTATTGTTTCCATCAGATTAGCGTTCGTAGCTAAAATGTCTGTTGTTTAAATTCCACGTCTTGTAGTTAGGTTACATCAAACAGAAACTAAGCGAAGACGAAAAATGTAATTAATAAAAATGATTGTTACAAAAAGTTAATAAGTCGCCAATTGTTTTAGGAAAAGAAAGTTTCGTACGAGTCGGTGCCGTAAAATCGTTTTCCTTTAACATTTAAATGTGGAAGCCATGTACAAGAAAGGAGAAAAAAATTGTTTTCTGTAGGCATTATGAAATAAGTAGATTTCCTATTTAACTTTTTTCGTCAAAGCAATTACCATTTAAAATTATTATACCTTGTCCATTGTATTTTTTATGATTGATATTAAAAATTGTTTGTCCAATTATGAAGAAATATAGGATATTCCTACGATTTAAGAAATTATAAATGCGTTCTGTAGCTAGAGGAACAAACGGTACACAAATAGAATATGTATTAGCGGATTAAAATCGAAAAAAAAATTAAAATACATCAAAAAAAGTGTTAAACGGAACTGATTAATAGATTCTAGATATGCAAGGTGGGTAGGTACGTCAGGTGGCGCTTACGCTGGAGTAGCGCAAATAGAAGTTCTATTATACATAAGGTAGGTTACATTACCTATAATAAATTCGAAATCTGAATATTTTATTTATT
The DNA here is from genome assembly GCA_905340225.1 of Abrostola tripartita. Lineage (NCBI taxonomy): Eukaryota > Metazoa > Arthropoda > Insecta > Lepidoptera > Noctuidae > Abrostola > Abrostola tripartita. The sequence continues at coordinate 9,484,215 of HG996490.1, read as the reverse complement.
CTAGATTTGTTGAAGAAGCCCGTTTTACATGAATATATTTTTAAGTTTGGTCAAATATAATAAATATAAGTTATTTTTATAATAAAATATAAGTGCATCATTATCATTAACATCAGCCTATTGCAGTCCACTGCTGGTCGCAGGCCTCCCCCAGGGTACGCCACAAGGCCCGCTCTCCCGTTTTTGTTTTCAAAAGATAAGTTATGATTAGTTTATATATGAACTGTATAAAATGGTCAGGGTAAAAGCCGGGCTTAGGTACCAATAACTGGACCGCGTGAACTATTAGGTATGAAACGGCACTAATAACCTATCAGGTGTTATCTAAAATGTGTGTTAATTGAATATAAAATTTTACAATTAATATGTAGCGGATATAGTTTCGGATAATTTACCTACACATCTGTCACATTTGCGACACAATATAGCCTATTTTAATACAATACCTAGAGCTGTACTATAAAATGATTTATCTTACACGAGGCAAAATGCTTTCTAAGGGCCGGTTGTTTGAAACAGTCTGTTAATGTTACGTACGTACGTCAAGAAATAACGATTACAGATGATGTTTAACGTACGTAAAACGTGAAGCGTTGTTTCATGGCATTAAAACTCGGTTGTCAACGTTATCAGGGTTGCTAGTAGAAAACTAAACCATGATGAGAGATTTGTCTAGTATACATTTAACCATTCCCGTAAATATTTTTTCGTCTTTGGCCGTTGCCATGTCAACAGATGAATAAAAATTACAAAATAATAATTAAATACACTTAAAATCTTAGCTTAAAATATGTTCCTTCAATTAAATTTATTTATAATTTATTACGTTATTCAGTATATACAATCACTTTTTTTGATAACAAACAAAAATCGAATAAGCCACAATACAAATTAGAATTCATATTATTTTATTTTATTATTGACTAGATTCAGCCCGCGATTTAGTCTGTAATGTGTTGAAAATCGGAACGAATGTTTCGTAAAATACCCCTACATATTTAAAACCTCGGATCACATAGTTATACCTAAACTTTAACTTTTATTAGATGAGAATACAATATGTATATAATATAGCAACCTCTTCCTTTATTCTATTAACTGTATAAGAATATAATGACGGCTTTTCTTGTCAATGGCAATTCAATTTTGTCGGCCCAGAAATTAACGTTAACCATTACAGATACTTTGGTTAACGTTACGTGGTAAATTGAATTGCCATTAACAAGAAAAGCCGTCATTATATTCTTATACAATTCAATTATATACTTAGGCAATTCAATTTTGTCGGCCCAGAAATTAACGTTAACCAAAGTATCTGTAATGGTTAACGTTAATTTTTAACGTACGTAAGACTTATATTTGATGAACCATCCCAATTTTGGTTTGACGATTGTTAACTTCATTTTTAACAGTTACATGTCCGTCAAGTTTAGCTGAAACAACCCGCCCTTTGTATACTATGAAAATGAAAAATAAATATTAAATTATCAAAAACTTACCTCAACTCGTTCTTCTTTCAAATCTACCCGCAACGCGAGCTGCTCTCTAAGTACGACGTCTGGGTAGTGTGTCTTGTCGAAAGTGCTCTCTAACTGCTCAAGTTGTTCCTCGGTAAAGATTGTACGGTGGCGCCGCTTGCGCTTGGGCGGTGGACCCGTGAGCCCCGCCAGCGCAGCCGCCGCGTATCCACCGTACAGTCCCGCGTATCCTCCCGCACCCGACACCGCGCTGCCGACGCCGCTCATACCTGGGTACAAAAAAAGGACTCAGAATTAAATTCATACTGTATATATAGAACAAGCTTGAAGGCAAAAGCTTTCTGGTAAATAATGACGTAGCATTCTAACTGATGACCGACCATTCTGAGTGGTTACTTACCATCTGTTCGGCGCGAGCCGGCGCGTGTATGTATGTTAGTAATGTTAAAACGTGGTAATCAATGTAAGTAAATGTTGGAATAAAGAGGAAAAAAAAGTTCTTCTAATTACTATAAGCCCAAGTGATAATGAAGTAAGCATAGATTTAAAAGACGTCTTCACAGTTGGACTGGAGGTCTGGCTGGCGTCATGGCAACGCTTTATTATAAGTCCTTTGTATAAAATGTTTTGTTCGTTACTTTATATTATACATGATGGTATCTATATCGCAAAGAATTACAAGTATTTTAATAAAGACGATCTAGATACTGATCACTATACTAGGATACTTCAGAGAGATGTTATTTTATCATATTAATTTGTAGAGCAAGACATTCCTTTAAGTATGAGTTACCTATGTAGGTACTTATGTATATAATTATGTATCTATACATACCTAATATTAATATGTAAGTACCTATTGTATTTTAGTTTTTTTGGATAGTATGTATGTGTATATATATTTATTTATGTATTATTTTTGGTATGTAAATTTTATATGATAGGTACCTATAATTATTCATAAAAAGGATTGCTGTAAGAGAACTCAATTCTGAGTTAAACTCACCTCTGTACATTAAAATTCATAGTGTTAATATTATATATTATGTGTTCAATAGATAATTATAAATTACTTACAGAAGAACGATCAATTGTACCTATAGCATTATTTTCTTTCTATTTATAGAATGTACCCATTTCGTAAAATTTAATTTAATTTCACTGTCATGTTTCTCACTATCAAGTAACACTACCTTTTTACACTCAATTTTATATTTAAATCCGAACTTAAAAATAGAACACGTCTCCACGTATCAGTGTCAATACGCGTTTGAGTAGACGGTGCGTGAAGATCTGAGCTTAGAGCCCCATGAGCTCCCTCGGGCCGCACTCTATAAGCGAACCGTTCAAAATATTAAAGCCACGAACAAAAATTGAATATTTGGTATACCGCCGGAAACGCGAGAAGCATTACACAGTATTATTTCTTAAAGAAATATAAAAGCTTTTAAGGCCGACCGACGGCACGTTTCTAAGGCGCTATCGGCGGCTTTCTACACGCGCCACCTCTGTACCTCGAATCGCTCGCCTAAGCCCTATCGATTTTAAATACTATATGTACCTGGGCTATATGATGTAACTGTAATATGGTGAAGTAGAACTAATTGTCAGATGGGATCTGATAAATGAATGAAAATGTATATCCAATAGGGAATATGCATGTAATTTTATAAATATCATCCTAATATGGGAACTTTAAATGCCCGCCATTTTAGCGCGGTTGGTGTGACGTAAAAGTCCCAGTATCAAATAACTAGTTGTAGCTGTAAAATTATTGTGCTCTGTAATTTATCAATGTATTGTATTTTACGACTACTATAACACGAAAAGCAACAGAAAATCTACTTATAAGTACTGTATTAAAGTATATAAATGTAAAATACACTTTCAATATCTTAGACTTGGACGTCACAGTACATCTGACAGTTAGCGTTGCGTTTCATCTACTTTGAAATTCCCGCTCATTTGTGGCACTTTTTAATAATTGAATTTTTCTTAATCAAAGGGAAATTATATAAAAAAATATTAATATAGGCATTACTTTTAAGCAAAAGAGATTTATAAATAAAAACTTTGGCTCATATTTGAATCACATCTCTATGTGTACCTACAATACACAGTATCAGGGTACTAAAATTAAGAGAAAAGATTGATTCATCATAAGAATCGCTATTAATTTTAAGATTCTATCAGGCATCCCTTTTAAACTCTATTAGTTAGTAAACGAGTGCCATTAGTGCTAAAAATAAGAAATGAATAACTACTAATATTTGTATAATGATAAATAATAACAAACAAATAATACCTAAATATTTGTTAAATTTATAAATTTCTTTACTTGTGAAGGTAAATGTTTTTTTTAAAGATCAAAAAAAGGCAAAATGATATAAATAAATCAGAACATCGAATTTCTTCGAACAGTTATTAACTTTCAAAGTTTTTAAGTACATATGCTATATCTAGTCTACTATTGACGAGACGAAGTTGTTTTCTAGTTTTTTACTTAGTGTTAGTGCGTCAAAAGGTAAAATGGTGTGGCTACTGATGAATGATGAGCCAAATGCAAATTACTCTAAACTAAGTTATCAGAGGGGAGAGCAAGGTATATTTAATAATTCGCTCGTATTTATGTTTTTCAAATATGTATAATGTTCACATGTTTCCACCTGATATAATACGATCATTTAATATTTCGACCCCTAAATGTAAAAGAATTTGAATTGCCCTTCACAGAGCCCTCTTTGAGGGAGCAATAATTGTAGAGTCGAAGTGCCTCCTTAATAGTATTAATAAACAACAGTTTAGGGCAAGATACGCCATTCGCGGACATTAACGATTCTGCATAGATACTAGTGACAGTTAATCAAAAGAGGTCTCAGGTTAATTGTAGTTATAAAATAATGTTAACTGTATAAGTTGTGGAAATTAAGAATTGTTTTTTACCTAAAGTAATACACAAATAGGTATTTAATTAAATATGTTCCTAAAATAAAGATCACGTGATTGAATAAGCAGCTTTTACGCACGTCGTCGGTGTTATCACGTTTCCTAGGTAAGCCAACACGAAAGCCTTTGAATGGGTGCCCGTAGATACCTACATCCCGCTAGTAATTATAAAAAAACGACTTCTTAATGTTATCCAACTGGCAACCGACCTCTTTATAAACGGGTACTTATCAGATATTGTTACACTGATAAATGTTCGATTCGATAAGATGTTTAGTCTAAACATCCAAAATTACTTTGTTCTCAATAAAAGAAAATAAAAGTTTGTTTTTGTTATGGCAACGATTCACCAAAGCCGGGGGATATTTTGAAATTTTAAAATGTTCGCCTGGATAAGAGGAAAAAAGATTTTAATTGAGATAAGCCGTCTTCACCCCTCGATGCGGTTTGGTGTGTATACGAGGGACCGCCCGGGGCGGCTGTGCCGACGCCGACGTTGTCTTGCATTCACCGCTAAAGTTTCATGAGTTTACGGCTAATACAAAAAATATGATGGCGCAATCATTTATTTCACCGCAAAAAGGTAAATAAAGCATTAATAAAAAAATCCTACCCAGCATCGATGTCACACTAGACACAGGCAGAAAGACAAAACTTTTACCTGTAATGATCATGATCTTACTACATAATATGTATCCTATGTTTAAATAACTATACTTAGTTATTTAAACATAGGATAATCTATACACATTATTTTGGGCCTTACTTACTAATAAGGCCCAAAATAATGTGTATAGATTAGTCTTTGGGTAGTCATGAACTTGTTTCTCGTTTTATGGTCCAATGTCCAACTCGGCAACCGTAGGTGACACAAGGTCATATTTCTGAATCCATTACAATTCTTTTGTGAGATTTGAAAATTTCCCAATGGCTTTAGTATTTTTTCCAGGTGATCGCAATATTCTTCTATCCACTTCTTTAATATTTCCTTCTTTGTTTGCCTAGTAGGTACTTTATATATACTTGATAAATTACAACCAGACTCAGAACAAATGATAATGCTCATCACACAAAGATCTGTCCTGGGCGAGAATCGAACCCACGAACTCAGGGCCGGTATCTATCGTGCATTAATTAAATTAATAGTTGGGTTTAAGTAACTTGTGCAGACCCCCTGCGGTTTAAAGCTCCTCCAAAGAATGCCACTTTACCTAATTACTGGCTGTGACTAGTCAATTCTGACTCGCCGTCTCGACTATCTCGTCTGTCCATCTGGCACATGGCCTGCCTCTACCTCTAGTGCTTGTGGTCGCGTCTTTATATCTGGCCACTTGTTCTGTCCATTTCTATTTTCGTTCAAGTGAGAAGGTAGTAGCATCAGTAACTTGTGTTCTTGAGAATTTCTACATGCTCACTGTCTTTTAAACTTATACCTAGGTACACCTAGCTACTTACCATTATCGACAATTTTCGTGTGTTCAATTGTTCATACTACAGACGTTAGTCAAATGTTGTTTTAAATCTTAACACGAAAAGGTCCTTATAACTGATCTAAATATAAATCCTAAGACTGAAAAAATATGGAAATAGACGGAAATCCTCGTAATTTTTGACAATAAATGGATGAGTAAATAATTAAATTATTGTTGTTCCAATTTTTTAAATTGGAAACAAGTCTGTTTTTAACCGACTTCAAAAAAAAGGAGGAGGTTCTCAATTCGTCGGGATCTTTTTTTTATATTTGCCCTCATAACTCAGTCATTTATGAACCGACTTGAATTTTTTTTTTTCATATGATTGGCTTTACTTTCCAGTTGGTCCCCTAGAATTTTTGTCATTACCTAATGATGAACTTCGAAGATATGGAACGGAACTCCTCATAGGTCACAGCAAAAAGCCCGTATCTAGATGATATTGCTTAAGTAATAGTCGATAACTGACCACTTACAAGGTCTTCCTTGTTATTGTTAGTGGTTAGTTATCGACTACTACTACCACGAGGGAGTGGGGGTGCCTTGACCTCCCTCCTATCACTTTCCTGGATTAAATATATCGTGTGAGGTATCGTTTAAAAGGGCTTTATGTTTTGTGTGTGAAAGGATTTCAAATACTAGTCTCACAAAAGTCTGGGGCGGATGAATTCCATACACCACTAAAAATCGTGAAATAAAAAATTAAAACCTCCTTCAAAAAACTCAAAAGTGAAAAATAATATTTTATCACATCACTTTACATTTTTTTTTATATTATTAACGGTGTCCTGATATCATAATAATAGCGTATTATTCATAGCTACCTAATAGGTACCTATATAATTTTATCCAAACAGCTGTTTGACAAGTGTTCGGCCTGTATTTTTATTTCTGTAACTTGTTTTATGAAGAATATTTTTATTAACTTTAAATGTCTTCTATGACCTTTCAGATGAGACTTCATGGGAATATGTCACAGATTCACTAAAACATTGCACTTGCATTGCATTAGTTCTGGATACTTTCCTGAAAACAATATTTACAAAGATATTATAAACACTTTATTCATCAGTTCTGCTTCTGAATACGTCTCTGTACCTATACTTTACATTCTTTCTACCTACCACTAACAGCTTAGACCTAAGATTACTAGTAAGTACCTACGTAGACTAATAAGCAACACCCTTGCCTTTGTAGTTTCCAACGACGGATTTCAGCGCTGGTGAACTTAGAATGATTTCCCAGGTAGGTAATCAAATATCTAAAAAGTATCCACTTTTAGAAGGTTTTCATTGATTGGGTTTGCACAAAACCATATTCTATTTTTTTAGTAGGTAGATAGGTAGTTTCATATTTAAATATCACAACATAAACAACACTTTATGTAGGTATATAAATTGCCAAATATCAGTAACCGACCGCGTCGCCGCGCTGAAGTACGTAATAGAGTGCCCGCTGCGCTTGGAACCGGCACTGTGACGTCACACGAACCCGCACTCATTGACTTTTAGCAGCAGGTACGGCTTATGTTTATTACTGAATATCTTCGTAAGTAATGGTCCGATTTGGATAATTCAAAAAGATATATTATGCTTATGTCATAGAGAACAACCTGGGTAGTAGGTATGTATATTGAATTTGCTATAACTGTACTGATCCTCATGTCTGTATTGTAATCAAATTAATTGTTAATTCACTCTGTATCTAGTATCGATCGGACTAGGTTATCGCATTAAATTAGTTATAAGTCTTTTATTGTAATGTTTACTTAAATTAGTTAAAATAATAGGTTTTGGTTTTTTTTGGGACCTTTAACAGCGACGTACATTATACACATTGAGTACCTACTTTTTTATGAAATTTTCATAATGTAATAGTAGTAACCGCATGATATACGAGTTATATCATGCGATATAAGTAGAAATTGGTAACTTTTATCGAGGAGAGCAACGCACCGGGTCAACTTATTTAATGAGCCGCGGTAAGAGGAAGACAGGTTTAGTCATGGTTAAGTCTTACAAAGACACTTTATTTGATTTAATGTAATTTTTGAAAACTTAAGTAAGTTTTAAACGATTAAACAATTTTATAAGAAAAAGTCATAAATTAAAGGTCACATTATATCGAAATTATATCAAAATTATTCACAACTAGCTTTTTCCCGCGGCTTCACCCGCGTTAATTTAGATTGTTGGTTAGTATATACATATGTGTATAGCTTTTGCCCGCCGTTTTTCCTGCGTTTACCCATATTAAAAGCCCTACGAGGGTTGAATTAAAAAAAACTACTACTAGCCTATGATCTTTCTCGGGTCTTTAAGTTTCTACTTGCCAAATTTCATCAAAATTCGTCCAGCGGTATAGACGTGAAGGCGTTATAGACAGACTTGTGTTTGTTAAGCGAATATTAGCATGGATCAAGTATATTAGCATTTTAAGACATATATTTCAAATATATGTCTTAAAATGCTAATATACTTTCACATTTATAATATTAGTATAGTAGAAGTAAGGATGATTATACTTTTTGAGCATAAATATGATGAATATTATTGTCCATTACGTACTTTACCTAGGTAATTTATACAATTCCTAGGGATTGTATAGAATGCCTGCTGGTCCACCACCAATGTGTTAAATAAATAGATTTTAGTCTGTATTTCTATGAAAAAAACAACTAAACAGCTGATTGTTTCATATAACTAACTACTCCATCTATATATCTGAACCACGACCAGCTGGATTGTCATTTACTGAACTAGAGGAACATGAAAATAGGTTAGATTATAACTGTGAGCACCACAACGCATGAGCCGAGCGAGCGTAGCGAGCGGGACGATTGTCACAAATTAATAATATTGTTTCTTATCAATCCCCCTTTCTTGCTCTTGTCTTTTACACAAATTGCCGACTGCGTATTAGGTATGTAGTGTATAGAATATTTCATACATTATCTAAACGTAATAGTCATTTTATACATTCCCTAGGCACTGTATAGCTGAAAGCACGTAAAGCCGCGACTATGTCTATAATTTGTAAATCACTGATAAATAATAATCGATACGTGTAGAAGCTAAAAATTATAACAACCAGTGAAATTATTAAAGGGAAAAAGGCAGTAAAATTATTAAAGGAAAGACACAACATAACATCAAGCCTATATTCCCGGCAGAGGTAGACAGAGGTGTATATTGTATAGTTCACCCACGTTTCGCCAGTTATTTTATAGGTCCCAATGTTAAATATATATCATTATATGTTCCTAACCTATTGCACTATGATAAGTTAATGCATGAATTGTATAAGTGACTGCTCAATGCCCGTATATCTAGGATTTCAACTAGGTATCAACGCATCCACAGAAATATTCATAAATAAATGAGGCTAAGATATTAATACAACTGATTCTGTCGATGTTTTCTCATATGCTGGAAGGGAATAAATACAAACACAAAGGGAGAATTCTATAAGAAATACAGAAATCGGACTATAAGTAATTTTACATTTTTAACTTCCACTTGGCTATGAGCCATTACAGACCACCTCTGTTCATTAGGAACAATAAAAATGATATTGAATCCTTTCTAATCACAATTTTGTTACTATTTGATTGTACAGGAACTATACAAAAGAACAACTATTCAGAATAGAACCTTATCGTACTGAATTTGGTGGACTGAGAGATTGGGATGGTTTTACGCATTATGGGTTTTGAGTTTTTAGCTACAATGTAGAAACAGGATGGTAACTTTGAAGAGCTGCAATAATAATTTTGTTGATACCAAGGGCATCACTACACCTATGTTTCAAAGTCCTCATGACACCAATTAATTTAATTTAATTAATTAATCAAACTAAATCGGTATTTAACAAGTCAATAAACGAAATATTCATAGATAAGAGAGAGAGATTTGAAAGTTTTTTTTTAAATTGCTATTATCCATAAAAATTTAGATTATATAAATTAAAATTCACTAAAAATGTTGAATTAGTCAGCCTGAACATCGTCAATGTTTAGGTATAGGGTTCATCGGCATCTGACTACGATTTTACTCTAAACCCTCGTAAAAATAAGCACGCAATAATATGTTTTCTTATTTCATACTTTTAAATCTTATATTTTATGAGCTATCCTTCCAACATTTATCTGTAACGAGATTATCAAAAGAATTTCTCACTAGCTGATTTTTTACTGTTGCTTGGTAAATATTTATATAATTTAACAACCACACTGTCCTACAAATTGCGTGGTACGTTATCCCGGTTCTACGCTCAAAAGTTGTAGTGTGATATGGTACCCCTGTTAGCAACCGCTATCGAGAATCTTTTTAAGAGAAAAAGGTGGACGTCTCATCAAAACGAAATAACTCACGAAAAATTAGCTTGATTGTAATCAATTTTAAAAATGGTCCGTGGATCCCTGACTATAATGAATGTAATAATGAATCAAAAACCAGTGTAATTACTAAAAAATGTAGTTATTGACAAGTAGTCTCGTGTACCCTAAGTATCTTCAATTTAGTGACACTCGCTAGCTCACGGCAGACGTTGTAGCATACAAGTGTTTGCCGTAGAAGTTCGTAGCGCGCATTTTGTAGCGCGTAGCACTCCTACGGTTTACTTTGTTACATCCTTTCAATAAGGACCTTTTATCTCCAGATAACTTTTATTTGAATAATAAACTAATCACTTTGAAAGTTTATGTATAGAAATCTGGCAAAACATTAAATCTAATCTTAAATGCTTATCTAAAGATTTATTTTCTACTTGCTTGCAAGTTTTTTATTAATATCGTTTGTATTGATTGATACAATATACATATTATGTACCTACATTGTAACAAGCGCATCGGTAGATTCCATAAACTTAGGTGTGCCTTAGTTTTAAAAATAAATGAGAGTTATGTTTACCTAAACTGTTGGCAAACGTACCAAAGAGGTCATGTGCTCTATGGAACGGCGAGTGCGCCAGGTGTTGCAGCTGTAGCGGCGGCAGCGGTGGGTGCGGGCGCGGCGCCAGAATACTGTCGATGGTGAAGAGCGGCGCGGGCGGGCGCTCGGGCAGCGCGCCGCCCAGCAGCAGCGCTGTGCTGAGGAGCGCCGGCGCCTCGCGCCCCCAGCCGCCGCCCGCGCCTCCCATGCCGCCCTCGCCGCCGCAAGCGCCTTGCGTCGCCACGCTGACGACCAGCTCCGCCGCGCCGTCTTCACCGAGACCAGCTCGAGACCCGCGCCGCTACCGAAACCCTCGCCAGACACATTATACTTTTCGGTCTAAAGTCTCCCCTAACATTTCGAACACTCACTGTTTAATGTTTATGCACTTTAAAACTAACACTTGTTAATTACTTGTTATCAGCGATGTATTTACCGATAGTCATCGAGACCGGAAAATCGTATATTTTTGGTGTGATAATGGGATAATACTCGCTGTGATGCGATTGCGAGCAAATCGTTTTAGTGAGTAGTACGGTCGCGGCGCGAGTGTCGTGCTGCAGGCGGCGGCGTGTGTGGGGTGAGCAGGGCGTGCGCCGGGGCGTGGCCGCACGGGTCCCGCCCCTCGCACAGCTTAATGGATGTGACAATACGACGCTCCCGAACAGTTGATATAATAGTAATCTGTGTATCCCTCCCTTTAAGTTGTAATCTGTTATAATGAAACGCGTACGTATGTAGTGCGAAGCGCGCTGCTTCACGCTCGGTGGAGCGGCTATATGTACCTACACGTTTAACTGCCCTGTGTACTGTATACGTGTGAATAATCTACTTACCTTCAATAATATACCTATTTTAATAAACACAAACACTAGCACATTGTTGCGTACATATATAATTTTTAGACCCACAAAATAATTTATAGTTTTCTAATTTTATGCATCTTATTTTGAAAGCCACGAAATTATCCAAGCTATTCAAAATTGATTAAGTTTTAATGTTGCACCGTTCACGATAGTAAATTATATAGGTATACAACAAAGTAATTTCCATGATGAAAATATATCGCTTGATGAAGTAGCGTGTTTCCGAACTACGACCTCCGTAGCACGTAGATATATTTTATCTATGTACAGACCTACCTTTGTTTGTATTTATTTTAAGAACAATATTGAAAATATCGTGTAGTCGCTAACTGATCTTCATGTTAACCTACCATTTATGTCTACGAAAGTGTGAAAAATAACTAAGTGCCTGGTTCAGGTATATAGGCAGGTAGCAATATGGTAAAATGGTAAAGGGCTTACTGAATCTCGTTCAAAATCTTCGGTAAAAAAACTCTTTATGCAGAACATGGTGAAATGTTCTGCATAAAGAGTTTAGTAGTATACCAGTGGAGATCAAGAAATATCATGGACTCATTTGTGATTTAAGACTTTGTGATAATCCACGTCATCAAAGCAACAGAACACGGTAGGTAACTTGATGCTGGTATTTCAGATGGTGCCTTTACCGACAACATGGAGTCACCATATAACAAACGCTACGCAGCGAGTACCTATTCTGCCTAAGTACCCCGCCGCGACATGGTCTTAAATAGGTGTTACTCGAATCGGATTTGATGGCTCAATGATAGGTAAGTATTATTGTTGCATTTTTAAATGACCACTTTTCTTTTTCCGTCGGGGGTTAACAACAACAACATAGGTGTTAAATATATAAACCACATTAACTACCTACTGATTATCCCTCTAGAAAAGGAAATGTGGAAAATAAACTTACTTGAAAAGAATTATTTAATTTAATTATTATACGATGGCAGGACTTTCTTATTAGGTAATCGTGGTGTCGTGTTCTCGTAGAGTTCAGTGAAAACCGTCTCCATCTGCACCTTAATATTGTGTAATTTATGTACACCTATTATTGATATAAATAATACCTCCTACACATACCACGTGATCGCGACAGCCTTTTTGTGACAATTGCGGAGACGGAGGATTAACAAACTCGTACCTAACAGTGATCAAATTGAATGACTTGTTTTGTCAAAAGTTGCGCCCGCGGTGATTCACGACGTGTTCGCCTTTTTGCAGCTTATGAGAATCGTATAACAATACCTAATACTCACACACTTACACACAACTCGTATTATAAGGATAAAGGGTAAAAAAAGCTTTTTGTCCTATACGTAGTAGAGTCGAAATGGATGTTATTAAATAGAGATAACGTAAAAAATATCGAATTATAAAAAATAAATATGCGCAATCCAGAAACGTTTTGTAAAAACATCTTATGATATCTATACTTAATATTATAAATGTGAAAGTAACTCTGTCTGTCTGTCTGTTAGCTACGATTTGACGACTTAACCGCTGAACGGATTTTGATGACATTTGGCATGTAGTATTTAAGACCCTAGAGAGGACATATACCTACCTACTACTTTTTTTGGAATAATGTTCAATTTAACTGTTGGTGAAATATGATCATTATAATAATTAGTTTGAAATTTAGTCAAGTTGCTCAGTCAGTTACCCTACTTACCAGCAATGCAAGCTCATAGTAACCCCGCTGGTCAGAAGTACGAAGTGTTAGCGCGTAATAAAAGTAGGTACGACCTTGTGCATTAATAATGTTTATGCGCGAAGTCGGAGCTGGCCGGAGCGCCGCGCCGGTGTCCGCCCGGGCCGGGGCGGCCGCGGCGGCTCAGCAAACATTGACAAAGCTGGGAGCGAAACCCGAGCGCCGCTCTGTTTGCCTGTAATTGATGTAATTAGTCGTGTCGCCCAGCTGCCGCTGACAAAACCTCCGATCCAATGTTTGAACAATTAATATGATACTTTTACGAACCGGAAACATCTTTACGGTGTTCTATTCCGGCAAATATTGGTCACTCGACGATGCATGACAGTAAGTCAAGATTACCTGTTAAAATCAAGATTTTGTCCAATTAGATTCAACAAACAATTTTAAATTCGTTTACAAAACGACACTTATGTAAACAGAAGTTTACTAAAGTGCCTAAAATCACATTCGTTTTTATTTAATGGTAGATAAAACATGTAAACTGGTTTAGAATTTTATACTTGGAGATAGTTTTTCTCTACGGACATCCAGATCACTATTTAATTATTCATGTTAATAATTGAATTCTAGATTTTAATAATACCTACTATTACCGTTATATTATATTTAATATGTATTCAACTTATAATGTGAATAACAAACCGGTGGGCACCTGTTTCCCCAACATGTAACATGATTTAATTGACATCAGATAGAGATTACATAGTTCATCATATTGTAACATCAATATACATACATATTTGCGAACAAATGCCTAAATTATTATCACTTCTTCTTCTTAACGTATGGTTGATGAATATCTAGTGTCAGAGTTTAAACCGCCTGTAGGCTTCTGATATGGCTTTGCACACCATTATTTATTTATTATTATTACTTACTTGATAAGATTGTTACCTAGGAACAGCCAGTTATTTAAAACATCCCCTTTCTGAAACCATAATGCAAGTAGACTTATGAAACAATCAGGCAAACTACAAGAGCAACCATTTCACCAACAATAAATATCGATTTCAGTATTAATATCCAAACATTCGTGACAATGTTGGGATGTAATGTAATGATGTCAGGATGCAAATGTAAATACACGGATAAACATATCGTATTGGTACTTTGGCTAGTAGAAATGTCGCCGATTTGTTTCGCTGCGACAGTAAGCAGCTGCCAATCCCTTTGATGCGAGCCAATGGAAAATTAACTCTATATAATACGGCGATTATCCGCGTATGACTTAATACAGGACACACACAAAGGGCATAAGCATTAAAATAGCTAACAATGGCTGGGATTATCCGGGGCTAACCTCCTGATTGCCAACAATGTGTTGTTCAAACCATGTTGGCTATGCTAGTAAACTTTATATGAACATTATAGAGGCATACGCTGAAGAACAGTACAATGCAATGAGCGCTTTTGTGTAATGTTCGCGAAATATACATATATGGCGTTGTTCATGATGGTAATTATGTATTAAAAGTACCTTATATTATTATGAAGTTAAATATTTTTCAATATTTGGGATTGTCTTTTGTTTAGTTAATGAAATATGCTTTCCATACCTACGTGTAGCGTACCTATTTTTGTTGAATCACCTCAGGTTTCTCAAGGTTAACTTAGACATCTGTAGGTACATCTCAGTGCTCACTTTTGAAGTTTTAAGAACATTTTGATGTTTAAATCTCCTAGTAAGTTTGGTTCCCATGTGTCTAACTGTTTAGGTGTTTATCGTATACTTATCTGAATATTAATTTAATCCTGAGAATATAGTGTTACAGTAATAATAGTGTTAGCAAAGCACGGCGGTAACAAGATTGAGTGATGTAGGCTAGGCTTCTTAGCGCCTAATTCCCTTAAGTACGGCGCCCTGGATGCTAAGAGCATTAGCGCTTTGTGTTTTACTGGAACTGGACCGTGTATTATTACTTATTGTAGGTTAATATCCGTATTTTCACATCTGAAATGTAGTACCTATAATCAAAGGTGCCTGTCTCTCTTTTATTTATCAATTCTAATAAGTTAACTATAGTGTGTAGTATATAAAATATAGTGTGTGGAAATATACCTATCTAGTTCTTATGGTATTTCATGATACCTATCATGAAATACATGAAAATATCAATATAATAATAGATTCTACTGTTACTGGCAGTCGCTCAGCACCTAATAACGTCAAACTGCGATCCCGAATAAACAGTAAACAATCAACAATTGAACACAAAAATAATGAATAAAAAACAGATTTCTGAACATACAGCAGCTAACGTAAGCGTGTATGTTGAAATCGGAAATAATTAATGTTTTTACTTCTCATTGCATCGAATCTACAATACGCGAATGTAATTGTATTTTGCAAACAACTCTGTTTTATAAGTGGATTGAATAAACGAATGAGTTCATTACGTAACGCGTTGGTAGATAGCAAGTTTCGGCAATGTAGATAGCATTACAAGGAATGGAATAGATTATTAAAAGTTTAAAACCCAACTATGCCTAAATGAGATTATTGTACGTGCGGCAATGTGTTGTATTCAGGAACCCTACACGTCTCTTAGGAATAACGGTCAGTTAACATTGACTGCCTTTCTCTAAAATGTAGGTCAGTAGCAACTACCTAAGCATTAAAGCCACTGCTCACACTTATACTATAGAGTATTTATTGTATAAAAAGATACCCATACGGGGTGAAATACAATTCCTTTTCGCCGAGCTAGTGAGACGTTAGAGACGACAAATCTACGGACGCGTCCGGTGCGGACCCTATGAATGGCAAGAGCCTAGCTACCTATTACTTGGGCCGTATAATAAACGGCTGACCTATGGTGAAATGTGTGTGTATAACCACATCAACCCAATTAACCTCGCATGCATATAATCAACATGTAGGTGACCACGACAATATTCTTAATTAACTATATCTTCTGTAAATATGTGTTTTGTGCCACATAATGGGCAGGTAACTCTTCCATGATCAGCGAAAGTACTTCAGAAGGCCGCTGTGACCTTGATACACGGCGCACTTTGGAAACCGAACCTTTAGAAAAGTGTTCAATAGACCGAGACGATCATGAACTTGTACATAGCGATCAAACATGGCTAATTTGTACAAGAGAAAACCATATTTTATTGATGAAGGTTTATAAAACGTTTATTATTATTATTTTCAATGCGGGATAAAATATTCTCTGAGGCGTTAGCAGAGTTGTAACTATCTGGGTACTGAACACTAATGTTGTTTTATTTTTTATTCTGGAAGTTATACATAAATAATTTATTAGCTATACAATTACAATTTATAAAAGTAGGTATATGATTTTAGGTGTATAAATTGGGATTTGGAAGCAGTAAAGTGGGACTCTACATCTTTTATGATTTTTTTTATTACTTAACCAATAATTGGAAGAATAATACATCATATCTCAAATTGTGTTATTGTACTGTTTTGAATAAAGTAGATACCTTTTGTTTCGGTTTAAATGTAGGTATTATTAGAGTACGTAGGTACTTATTATACACAATACGAAATTTTTGGCATAAATTGATTGGCAGGTGGAATTACACAGGTTACAATTTTACTTGACATGACATCGTTAGTGGTCGTGTAATTTATAAACTCTATAAAATTGCAGCAGTCTAAATTGAAACAACCGACCATCTCTTGCACACTGCAGTTCTTGCAATAACCTTGTTGCAATTTAATTATGTCTCGGCTAAAAAACGTGGACTCCTACTGGTACATACAGTAAACCTATTGAGTAAACCATTACATAAAACATTTCGGTTGGAAAATAATATCTGTAATAGAAACAATACGATCACAGATTCTTATATTAAACTTGTGCATAACCCATACCAAACCTCCATACATATTTTTCTATAATAACTCGACTGTTTACAAAAGACCGTGATGAACTCATAAGCGTGTATAATCAAACTGAATACTCAAACAGATCTGCATTATATTGTAAAGACTCCGGACATGGACCAACAAGGGCGAGGATTAACAGTGCTAAGTCATTCGGAAGAATTGTTTAACGCTATCCAAATAGCGGCGTTTGGAACACGAAAAGACCCACTAAGCAGATAATTTCCGATAGACTCGAGCTCATGAACCGTCAATCAACTGTGTGTTATGTTGAATGAAGATATCTATGTGGCGAGGTTAACAATACCGCCATTGATGACGAGACCTATTCAAATTGATCCTACGTTATCTTCGCACTCAGTCGACCGGCAGTTACTTTACTTGAGAATTTGTTAGATATGAACACTTATTCATGATCTTGTACCTGAATTGTAATATTGTAATCTGTCCTAAGACTAAGTTTGTATCTTTTAATACTCAGTACCTACTTCACTACATAGGTTGGGCAACTCTATGTTAGGTACTACTTACTTACTTCCTACACCAATGTAATAAGAATAGTATCACTTAGGGGCTTCAATTGAAAATCCGTTACAGCCCTATTAGATATTCTGTGCTATTATAGAAAGCTTTGTAGGTTATTTATAATTAATCATTAGCGTAGCAACGAGGAATTAATTATAATTAATACAATGAAATAAACTATTTAATTGTACCAAAGCCATAGTTTTAAAATAATTCAAACATTCATTGTAACTACTTAAGTTACAATCATGATGCGTATTCTATTTAAAACGACGTCAGGGGTGAGTTGCGTTAATTAATGATCACCAGTATCACCAGTATCTTTCTGCATACAAGGGCGCCGTACAAGCGGGGGTGACGTAGTAGATAATCGTTAAGTAATCTGTGCCTAAGGGAGGCCTTTGCCCGGCAGTGCGAGACGAGGGCCCAGAACACAATTACATGTCATCCATAAATTTGATTAAATCAATTTATTAGCTATTTGCTTTTGACATGGTCAAGAAACATCTCACTAATTGTTTTGATTGCAGTCTATTGTAGTTAGTTAACAGCACTAATAGCCAAGTGGTATGACCGTTGGACCGCCAAGTCAAAGGTCGCAAGTTCAAACTCCGGCACGCACCAATGTCTTTTCGAATTCATGTGCATTTTATAAATTAGTTATCAGTTGCTAAAAACGGTGAAGGAAAACATCGTGAGGAAACCGGCACACTTGAGAGATTTTTCAACGGTGTGTAAAGCCATGTCAGAGGCCTACACTCACAGGCGGTTTAAACTCTGACATCAGGTTGTTTATCAAGCATAGGATAAGAAGAAGAATTGTAGTTAAAACGTAATTAACTGATGCTAACTCGCTAATTAGTGGGACACTTCCGGGCGCGGCTTTTAGTAACGGGTACTTGAAAGTAAGTAAAGTTAAGGTTCCTAAGTATTAGTGGAGTTACCAAGGACTTCTGAAATACCGAATAATTAATAGATGTACTTAGCTAATGACAAATAATTAAGTATCCTGTGTTGAACATTTTTAAGTTCGATACTGTAGAGGGTTGAGAATGTTAACCCTCGTTGGTCTTATGTTTGCCAACGAGACCGCAGGCTGTGAGGTCGTTTCCGTGGTCAGACATTATAATTTATCTTCTTAACCAGAACTCTTTACAGCCACATTTCTCCGCTCATTATAGGTAAGACCCATATTATAGGGGATGACCCTGCTGTCATTTATGAAGCTAATAACTCCCAAAACAGTCGTAACGTTGCATCACTAATGAAATACTGCAAAATTAATTACGGTTTATCATTTCTGGGTGAGATATAAACCAGTATGTGTGTGTGTCTATTTGGTATTTTACACAATACATGAACGTACCATACAGAAGACCTTCCTACGCACGATGAATTCCTAATAATTTTCTAATAATCTGTTCTTCCTCTTCATAGTAAGTAGGTGTAAGTATTAATATAGTCTATCAATATTAGGAATATAAAAAGTGTTAGCTCTATATGATATCTAATTATGTATAAAACTGTTAATGATGTTTCTTATTTAGTTATACCAATTTAACTTTAAACGGAAATCTCAAAGGCTCAGTTTATGTAGAACAGTAATTTTTTCAATTCGTCCATGAACTAGTCTGGACGCTTGCGGAATAATTTCTCCACCGCTGTAGACGGTGCTCCACTACTCACCGATATAAATAAGCAATCAATGTATTAGAGGTCAGTTACAACCGGACTTCCTCTCAGGACCTACCTACAGAGGAAGTACAGCAACAACCAAGAGAGTTCACCTTTGGCTTCAATCATGAGGGTGCTTCTAGTAATTGGTGTGCTATGCCTGGCCGCCATGTGCTCCAGCCACGAGGCCGAGGACCTAGCGGTGGCCGCGTCCGGTCACCACCACGAGCATGGCGGCGGGCACCATCACCATGCGGACCATCACCACGAGCACGGTGGCAAAGGGCACAAGGGGCACAAGGGACACCACCACCACCACAAGGGCGACCACGGCCATCACGGCAAGCATCACCATGAGGAACACCACCACGAAGATGGTGGCGGCCACAAGAAACACTGGGACGAGCACGACCACCACGGTGAACACCACGAGCACGGCCACCACCACAAGGGTGGCAAGCACGGACACAAAGAGCACCACGATAAGGGTGAACACACCGACGGCTACCACAAGAAGTACCATAAGGATCACTTCCACAAGGACCACCACTTCCACGACGGCCACCACGACGAGGGCAAGCACCACAAGCACGATCATCACCACAAGCACCACGAGGATCATGGCGGTCACCACAAGAAGGGCGGTCACCATCACTCCGGTCACCACGAGGGTCACCATGGTAAACACGGCCACCACGACAAGCACCACTACGACGAGGACCACCACGACCACAAGGGGCACCACGGACACGAGGGCCACCACCACCACCACCACGATCATGGCAAGAAGGGCGGACACGAAAACCACAAACACTGGGGCTTCCACCATGGCAAGCATTAAAAGTACAATTTATACTAATAGTTAAAATAATTACCGTTGTTAAAAATGGAGGTTGTTATTGTTGTTTTCATTTTTATATAAAGTAAATATTTTTCATAAAAAAAATGTGTCTCTTTAAGTATGAAGTAATCATAATACCAGCAACAACGCATGCTCCCTCAGCTGGAGTTTGCCTTTACATCTTTACCATAATCATCAATACATATAAATAAAATCTGGTGTCTGTTTGTAACATCAAAATAATAGCTTTTGTACTCAATGTATTTGACGACCTGATTGGCGCAGTGGCTAAGCGATTGGACTGCTGCGCTAGGGGTTGTGGGTTCGATTCCCGCACGGGACAAAAATTTGTGTGATCCACAGATGTTTGTCCCGAGTCTGGGTGTTTGTGTATGTGATATTTCATGTTTGTGAAACGCACCCACGATACAGGAGAAATTCCTAGTGTGGGGCGACGTTTTTTTAAAAAAGAAAAAAGATAGTGTGCCTACACACGATACACATAACAAAAAAAAATATCTGTCTGTCTCTCTGTGGGTACCGGCTAATCTCCGAAACGGCTAGACCGATTTTGGCGGGACTTGCACTGGTAGATATCTGATATTATAAGGAATATCTAAGGCTACTTTTAATTTTGTAAATATTTAGAGTTCCGCGGGAAAAAATAAAAACCCATAAAATTATTATCAAAATCAGATTTAATTTAGTAAATCTGCTTACTGCTGCTACATACACGGGTAATTTGATCGAAATCCGCGGGGACGAAGTCCCGGGCATAAGCTAAAACACAATAGAAATGAGCACAATTGACTAACGAAGTTTTCTTATAAGTATTTTCTTTCACTGTTAAATCAATAAGTCCTGAACCATAAAAACAAATAAACCATTTAGTTGGCCTCACATGATTTACTTAAATACAAAGCAGTAAAGTTACAAACTTCTTAAATAATTTTAGATAGAATACAATAATAACTTAAAAAAAGAAAAGAACTTACATGGATACTTAGTTTTACCATTATCTAAGTGGCTCTCAAGCCGTCAAGCGGCTGTGAAGTTATACAACCAGAATTGTATTATGTACACAAGGTTGTGGGTTCATTTCAAATGTTTATACCCAGTACACTTAGCTTATTTTGTTAGTAATTAATGTACAGTTATTTCATTTCGTTTTCGAAAACTGTTTTTCCTCCGTATACAGAAAAGAAAAAAACTGAAAAGTCCGAACAAAATTGTAAGCAAAAGTTGGCAATAAGGAAATTTATTACAATTGCGTTACGTTAGAAGGTTCTCAATTGTGAATTAAAAATGGTTAAAAGAAAGCTTATTATGACTGCCTCGTTGGTCTAGTGGCCGCCAAGCGCGACTGCTGACCACGAGGTCTTGGGTTCGAATCCCGAGTCGGGCAAAGTGTTATTAGGTTTTTTATTAGGTAATTCTCAGCAGCTGCACGAAGTTTGGATTTATAATAATAATAATAACATCCATTTATTTTAGGCATCAAGGCCCATATCCATACATACAATACTATATGAATGTAACTTAAAATACTACTACATAACAATAATGTAACTATACTTACTAAACACGTCGGCGCGGCGTCGTGTTTCGCTGGCTGGTGTCATGTAGTCGGCCACGAAACCGGCGGTATACAACACCCTTCGGCCATAAATTTTCTTTGAGGAACTTTTCAAACCCTGACGGAAAAAAAATTAAAAGACCTCCAACGCAAAAAAGTAAAATGATCATTTAAAAGTCCTAACCTATCAGTATTATTTTTGACTTTTTAAATGATCATTATACTTTTTGCGTTGGAGGTTTTTTAAAATTTTTAATTAATTTTTTTTCTAAATTCGGGGCAATAACTAAATATCTAAATAGTTAAAATAGGGACAGGGACTTACTAAAGCGGTACCCCGCCGCGACATTGTCTTAAATAGGTGTTACTCGATCGGAATTGATGTCTCAATGATAGGTATTATTTTTTACTTTTTAAATGAGCATTTTACTTTTTTGCGTTGGGGGTTTTTAAATTTTTAAATTAATTTTTATTATAAAAATTTTAAACTTAAATTAAAGTCTTGTTTTGTAATATATGTACATATCATGCCCTGTCATTTGATACCCCACTTGGGTATATTTGAAAATATCCAATTGTTAATTATTACTTTTATCCCTATATCTTGTAAATGGCTTAACCGATTTTGATATAACTTATTTTTTTGCAATGTTCACATCATGCGCTTTCATTTGATACCCCACTTTAGTATTGAATATATTCGATTGGTCATCAAAATCAAAATAATTTATTTGCTTTAAACACGTGTGAGTTTTGGTGATAACAAATATTTTTATAGTTCAACATGTTTTACCTATATTGAGGTGTGCAAATGTAGGTAGTACTTATGAGATAAACACTATAAGTAGGTATAATCAAATTTAAACAATTTGAACAATAACTAAATTTGAATATAAAATAAACTTAAATTGTAACATAATGGGTAATAAACATATTGCTGCGTCATCATCAGCTTTTAGGTGACCCACTGCTGGGCATAAGCCTCCTCCCTTAAACGCCACTCTGTCCTGTTTTGGGCCTTTTGCATCCAGGTCTTTCCCTGTACAGCAGCGATATCGTCAGTCCACCTGGCTGGAGGTCTGCCAGGGGCTCTACTAAATCCTCTGGGCCACCACTCTGTCAAGGCCTTACTCCACCTGCCATCACCAAATCTTGCCAGATGGCCTGCCCAACTCCACTTGAGTTTGCTAATACGGTCACCTACGTCCGCTACCTTCGTCCTACGCCGGATATCCGTATTGCGAACTCGGTCTTTTAAGGAGATGCCGAGCATGGCGCGCTCCATGGCTCTTTGTGCGACTCTCAACTTGTTCATAGTTTCGTGAGTAAGCGTCCATGTCTCGGCGCCATAAGTCATGGTGGGCAGGACACACTGGTTAAAAAGTTTAGTCTTCAGGCATTGCGGCATTTTTCGGGCCTTGAAAACATCGTCTAACTTGCTAAATGCAGCCCATCCAAGTTGTATGCGTCTAGCAATCTCTTTTGCCCGATGCTCTCGGCTGAAAGATAAGCAGTGACCAAGATACACATAGTGGTCCACCATCTCTAGTGTCTCACCACCAACACTAATACTTAATGATGAGGCCCCTGGAATGTCAGACATAACCTTAGTCTTGGCCATGTTCATCTTCAGACCAACACTAAGAGAAGCATGATAAAGTTGTTCTAACATGGACTGGAGATCTTGCATATTTTCGCTTATCAATATAAGGTCGTCTGCAAAGCGAAGATGCGACAAGAAAACACCGTTGATATTAATTCCTCTACTATCCCAGTTAAGGAGTTTCATAATGTCCTCCAAGACTGCAGTAAACAACTTGGGCGATAATGTGTCTCCCTGTCGCACTCCTCTTCTTATGGGGATGGGTTTAGTGAGTTCGTGTAGGCGGACTTGCATGGATGCGGACTGGTACAGGTTCCGGAGAACATCTACATATCTTGCGTCAATGTGGCAGCGATGAAGAGAATGAAATACGGCCCAATGCTCGACGCTATCAAAAGCCTTTTCGTAATCTACGAACGCGAAGCACAAGGGCCGCTTATATTCATTGCATTTCTCCATCAGCTGTTTTACTGCATGTATGTGGTCAATTGTAGAATATCCCTTCCGGAAGCCTGCTTGTTCTATTGGCTGGTACTCGTCTAGGTGGCGTGTAAGTCTATTGCATAGGATTTTAGCGAATAGTTTGTATGTTTGGGAAAGGAGGCTAATTGGTCTATAATTGGCTAAGTTCGATTTGTCTCCTTTTTTATGGAGAATTATAACTACAGCATTTTTCCACACTTTTGGCATCTGACCGCTTGACAGGACCCTATTAAAAAGTTTTAAAAGTAAATCAATAGTTGGCTGCCCCCCGGCTGTTAAAAGTTCGACGGTAACTCCGTCCTCCCCTGGTGATCTATCCGACTTCATTTGGCTAAGACCCCATGCTACTTCCTTAGCTAAAATAGGTGGTAAGAAGTCTTCATTTCCTTCGTAGGTTTGAATGGGGTGCGATCTCGGGTCGTCTGTAATCTCAGATTCTGCAGCAGTCGCAGCATAAAGGTCCTTGTAGAACTTTTCAACAATGGATAGCATGTCATCGCGGTTAGTTATTTTGTTTCCATCGGAATCCCTTAGTGCCTGTATTTGTGATAAACCTGTTGAGAGTTTTCTTCTGAAAATGTTCGGTCCTCTATTAGCTTTAATTGTATTTTTTATGATGTTGGTTGAGTAGGTTCTTAAGTCCCTTCTAATTGCTTTATGAATATCTTTGTTAATTCGTTCTATTTGTCTCTGTTGTTCTATTGTGTTCTGTGTAAGTAGTCGCCTTTGCGCGATAAGTGCCTGTGTTGAAATGCTTATTTTGGATGACTTTTTATGCGATTTACCTAGATGCTTCTTTGCGGTTTTTATTAGTGTCTCACATATGTTGGAATTGAGGCTGTCAATATCCAGGTTCAACTCTTCCAAACCTTCAAAACTATTCTGTAGGTCAAGTCTAAACTCTTCACTTAAGGTAGCGATTTCATGTTTTTCAAATGTACTGGCGCTTTTAATCATTTTTGATCTCTCCTTCGTTAAGTTGAACCTGTACATTGCCCGTACTAGTCTGTGATCACTTCCAGTCTTGAAGTTACTGA
Organism: Abrostola tripartita; assembly: GCA_905340225.1. Classification (NCBI taxonomy): domain Eukaryota; kingdom Metazoa; phylum Arthropoda; class Insecta; order Lepidoptera; family Noctuidae; genus Abrostola; species Abrostola tripartita. The sequence goes on along the minus strand of HG996490.1, from coordinate 9,459,204 downwards.
GTACAGAAACATCGGTTATCAAATTTTTCTGATTTGTAATAACATAGTCATACTCGTGCTTTGTTATTCCATCAGGGCTTCCCCACGTCCATTTTCTGGATGGTCTTTTTTTGAAGAAAGTATTCATGGCGTAAAGCTTATTCTTTTCCAGAAAATTGACTAGAGTTTGACCTCTGATGTTACGGGTACCCAGACCAAATTTACCCACAGCTCTTTCTGTAACTAGTTGTGGACCAATTCTAGCGTTAAAGTCACCAATTATAGAAATAAAATGGCAAGGTTTACTTTGGAGGGCTTTCTCTATATCTTCATAAAATTGTTCGACTTCATCGTCCTTGGCCTTGGATGTTGGGGCATAGACCTGTATTACTTTGTGTGTGTATCGTTTGTTCAGTTTAAGGTGGATATAACACACTCGGCTTGAAATACTTTTCATTTCTTGTATGCTTGGGACTAATTTTTTATTTATAAGAAACCCCACACCTCCATAGGTTATATCTTCAGGTCCTTTGAAGTAAAATAGATTACCTGAAGTCAATTTAATCTGGTCTTCTCCTTTTCGCTTGATTTCTGAAAGGCCTATGAGATCCCATTTAATGTTCCTGCATTCCGTTTCCAATTCAAAGAGCCTCTCATCCGTTCTCAACGTCCTGGCATTGTAGCATGCCAGGGTCAGGGTCGTAGTATTTTTGGAGTGATGGCCGAATCGAACCCAGGGATTCTTAGCACCCTCTGCCCCACCTCTTCCTTGGCCGCCATCGTAGCCAGGATGACTAGTGGGGCTGCTGGGGACTGAGGGCCGTTTTTTCTTAGCGTTTTTCATAATAAGGGAGGGATTTAGCCATAAAACGCCACGCTGGCTAGTGCGTCTTGGCGAGTTTTCGTCAGAGCCTCGTTCGTTAATTAGCAGGGTGTACCGCGGGCAGGTGAGGTTGACTTGGGCAGCTAGATGTTATGCCACCCCTTACACCCCATTGCTGCGTAATAATGGAAAATAATAATTAAAATAAGTAATTATTACATAATTATAATTTTAAAAGCTGTCATTTAAAAAATCTTTAACACTATAATAACATTTTACAGCTAATATTTGTTTGAGTCCCTTTTTAAACATATTTATATTTAATTTCTTTAATTCTTTGGGTAGTTTATTATAAACAGTAGGGCCCATACAAAAAATACTTTTCCTCATTAATTCAGTCTTATCCTCATGTATCCTTAGCTTACTATTGTCACGGCGGTTTCGAATGACTGTATCAGACAATCGTGGGAATAATTTAGGATTTGTTTTAACAAATAATGCAAGCTCTAATATACATATATACTGACGGTAGTGTTAAGATTCCATGTTGTAAGAAATACGGTTTGCAGCTGCTGTCTGTTTTATAAAGACGAAACATGGATCTTAGGCATCTTTTCTGAGCCTTGAAGGCTTTCTCAAAGTCGGGTGAGTTAGCCCAGAATATAATTCCGTATCTTACACAGAATTATACAGATGCCACCATTCCGTGATAAGCCATAATAAGAGATTCAGTATTGAGTACGGGAGAAAGCTTATGTAGAGCATATGCAAAGCTGCTTATTCTTTTAGATAAAGTATAGATGTGAGGTTTCCAGTTAAGTCTTTGGTCGATTGTTAATCCTAAAAATTTTGCTGCTTCAGTTTTAGTTATTAGTTGGTTTTAATGAAATATGTTGATTTCTGATGAGATGGTAGGTCTTTGTGAGAAATGCATAATGTTTGTGTGTCTGTCTATCTGTGGCACCGTAGCTCTAAAACGGGTGAACCGATTTGGATGCGGTTTTTTCATTTGAAAGTAAATTTTCCAGCAATGGTTCTTAGATATCTTTTATCAAAATCGGTTCAGCCATTTACAAGATATAGGGGGTGAAATTGGTGATGACAAATCGAATATTATTATATATATCTAAGTGGGGTATCAAATGAAAGGGCGTAATGTGCACATTACAAAAAGTTAAGTAATATCAAAATCGGTCCAGCCATTTACAAGATATGGGTGATGAAAGTGGGGATGACCAATCAAATATCTTCATCTATACCAAAGTGGGGGGTCAAATGAAAGGACATAATGTGTAGATTACAAAAACTTAAGTTATATAAAAATCAGTTCAGCCATTTAAAAGATATAGGGGCAGACAAATGGAGTATTTTCATATATACCAAAGTAGGGTATGAAATAAAAGGGCATGTTGTGTACATTAAAAAATTATATTATATCAAAATCGGTTCAGCCATTTACAAGATATAGGGGTAAACGTAAGCATTATCAATCAAATATTTTAAAATATACCCAAGTGGAATATTAAATAAAAAAGCATGATGTGTATATTACAAAAACAAGACTAAATTTTAAATTTTTAAATAAAATTAAATTAGAAATTTAAAAAACCCCCAACGCAAAAAAGAAAAGCGGTCATTTAAAAAGTCATAAATAACACCTATCATTGAGCCATCAAATCAATCCGAGTAACACCTATTTAAGACAATGTCACGACGGGAAATAAAATCTTCTATCCTCTTTCTTTTTATTAATCTTTTGTAATTATGTTTATTTATCTTTCTTTTAAATTTGCGTGCCGCGGTATGCGACGAGCGCTCCTAGCGCAGGACAGACCATGGCGCCCGAGACTGTCGATAGCTTCACCATAGTGACACCGGTGAGGAGCAACACTGGGTGTACCTAAACGCAAACTAGTGGCGATCCGGATTGTGTTGTCATCCAAGATCGTTCCTATGCTGGACGACGGAGGTGGAGTGCTTGTAGCCAAAGACCCGACTCCCATTAACCCACAGCCAGCAAACGAGCACGGTCTGTAGTGTTGATTGACGTTTTAATTAATTGTTTCCGTGTCAACCTACAGACGCGAGGCGGCTCATCCCACTGACGTTGGAACAAAAGTTTGTCGGGTAAATCCGCATTCGGGCCAGCTTCTTTCCAAGCATTCACTGCCTCAGTCATGCACAGTACCTTGAAATCCACCAGCGAAGTGGCTAGAATATTTCTGGTTAATTTTTCAGTACTGTGGACCGATCACAGAAAAGCTGGGAAACTAAAGCCGGGGTAAAGTAGCGGTTAGGCAAAAAATGAGTTGCACCATTTGGCAATTTGTTAGATGACGTCATAACTTTAACAGTAACCGTAACCGCCCAATCTTCGCTGGTTAAAGCTGTTGTTAAAGTTAACTAGCTGTCAGATGCGTCAATTGTATTAGGTATGATCTCCAAACCGAAATAGCGTTTAAGCTTCAACATATTATCATACGTCCATGCGTCGTGAATTAATACTACTAGTATTGCCATATTTAAAAATGTTTTTCGCCACTGATTTGGCGTCAATAAGATCTCATTTCACTATCAAGCCTGATAACTATACCAAAGAATACGATGGTGCAACCCAATCCACAGTCAATGTTAAAGTTAAAGTCAGCTTTACTGTTATAGTCAAATTTGACATAAACCATAACTTTAACCACTAATATGGTGCAACCAAGCATTAAACTGCTAACTTTACGGACACCCAAGCTCAACCCACCTAATCTAATTGGTAAAGTGGCTTGAGACCACGCTCGGTCGTCTAAAGCCACATTTATCATTCTAGTAAGAGTGTTCCGTATAATTTGGTCAATTTTTCCAAAAAGTTCGCATGTTTCCATAGTTGGGAAGATCGAAGATAATATGTAAACAATAAGGAATTAAATTAATGGCCGAAGGTATGCTAATTTCAGAAATCTTTCTGAAATTGCATTATAATTTTAATTTTTTTCTTATTTTTTTTTTATAAGAGTGTTCTAAAATCGGGGACCCTAGGAGGCGCAAAGATGATTGTTTGTATTTTGTATTTGTGGAGAAACTGAAAGAAATTTGTTCAAAGTCGATAGTCTGCCTGTAATGTCCGGTATGTAAATTTTGCATTTGGAATATTTTTAATCTCAACCAATAGAATCTGAATAGAACTAAATTCTCTTTTAAAAATTTAATATCTTCAATGACCGTGTTCATATCGCCTCACAGAGTTCCATCTTCCAAATACAATTAAATTTATAATTTAGTTGTTAAATAATCGGATGGATTGCTAAACTAAAAATAACAGGCCCGAGCGGATCTCCTTGTTGGCAGCCAACTGCAGATTCTAAAAGATTATCTTTATAGACTAATTTCGAGGGCTTTTTGTAGCATTGCTAAAGGTAACTGTACATTTTGGGTACTTCATTTTTTTATTCCTGCCACCAAGTTTTATTTGTTTACAGAATTAAAAGCATTTTTAATGTCAACCTTAAGTAGGACTTCGCCTTTTCCTGAATTTAAAAATGTCGAAAATGCATGTACGGCAGCCTCACAGCCCCCTTTCGAATCGAAGTCTAGCTGTAGGGGCTGAAATTTGCTGGATAAAGACTCACTGTAGTATCTACAGCAAATTTTGGCTGCTGTACGCCAAAAAGTAGTGCCTACCGCATTGGGACGAATGCCACCATCCCTTTTGCGAAGGGCACATAGTTTTCCCCCATACAAAAAGTCAATGATGGCTTCGTTCACATTACCGGATAGCATTAATTTAATCAAAGCCGTAAGCTCCTTCAAAAGCGTCTCACCAGATTGCCCAGCGCTTGGGCACGTGGGTCTTTTCAATGTTGCGGTGTCAAGCCGTCGAGGCCACCGGCGGAGCCGCTCTGGAAAGAGCCTATGGCTGTGATAAAATACTCAATACTCAATTACTTTATTACATTCCATAATGTGTACATATAGTTGGTATGTTAAAACATCGAACAATGCTGAGCTGAAATTTGTAAAGTGTTTAAAATGGGATCTGGAGCATCGGGAAAGGAATGGTCATCATCATTATCATCAAAGCAGTGAGTGTATCTGGAGAGCAAGGCGCGACCACATCACTGCTGAACATAATTCTAGCCGCTCCTCTAATATCACCTTCGCTTATCTTGGATTCTACAAGTTGCGAATGGCCTCTTGTTAAGAGGGGATTCGAAGCTTGGACGTACACATCGTGCCAAATGTAGTGCAACAATAAAGGAACTCTCTTTAAAACTGGCACAATTTTTTTAGGACTGCGTATAAACTTGCGTGAGCCCTTAGTTCAGCCCTATCACAAAATTCTTTCTACGCTAATGTCTCCTACTCATGAACTCTAAACTTGTCCGTCCCTGACGCAAAATCCGTTCTTAGCGGACGTCTACTTATTATAAACTACCTGCCTACCAAATTTCATTTTTGTACGTCAAGCGTGTTTCGATATTTCGTGATGACCTTGCGCTTTTGTTTAAATAGAAGATTCAATGTGGGTGGCCACAGTGAACGCGCGGAGACAGCGTGCGGTGGCTATAGTGACGAGCAGGCTGCCGTAGCGATTAGACTTATTTCAGGGGTTCAAACCATGGACGAGGTTATTGCAAAACAATCCGATTCTGTGATGGAAAGAGTTGCACACAAGAGATGGTGTGCAAGATGTTTACTTAGCCATATAGGTAGCTGGTTTAGATTGAATTTTAATTGAACACTTAAGCATTTATCGCCATTTTAATAGAAATCAATTAAGAACGCGCTTACACCGCGCGACCCCTTGGCTTTGTTACTCCTTGCTCCTGCCATCTGCGCTTTGAGTCGCTTGCTGCCTAGGCCCGCGCTGTGGCCATAACGAGCGGATTGGAACGTTTGAAACTAAGATTAAAGTACATAAATGTAAAATACACTAAATCTTACATCTGATAGTTAGCGTTGCGTTTCAACCTTAGAGGACCTTCAACTACTTTGAAATTCCCGCTCATTTGTGGCACTTTTTAATAATTATTTTCTTTATCAAAAATAAATAATCTAAGGCATAGTTCTGCAAAGGATATTACTAAAAATAAAATTTTGGGTCATATTTGAATGACATGCATATTCCCTATTGTGAAACTGGGAAGCAAAAGGGCTTTTTTCATGCAGTGAATGAACAATGGGCAAATTAGGCACCATGGCACATTATCTAAGATTTTGCGATTTCAATTTGATTATAATGTTTCCTTGTGACTCTAATCAAATGAGAAAATGTTGCGACCTAACTGTACGCCGCCGTCACATCCTCTACAGCCATCCTACAGTCTTGCTGACTACACTACGCTATGAGCTGTATACGTAGACGACGTAAGACTAGTATTTAAAATTACTGTCTTGTTAATGTCTTGTCTGCCTTGTTGGTCTAGTGGTCGCTAAGCGCGACTGCTGAGCAAGAGGTCCTGGGTTCAAATCCCGGGTCGGGCAAAGTGTTACTGAGTTTTCCATTAGGCAATTCTCAGTAGCAGCACGGAGTCTGGATTTGTGCCCGGTTGATGGCAATAGGCTCGCCCCCTATTACATTGGGACTTACAACATAACTGGCGAAATGTGGGGGTACTATATGTTCACCTCTGCCTTCGGGGAATACAGGCGTGATGTTATGTTATGTTATGTCTTGTTAATTTTTATATCATTTTATCATGTTGCCCATGGTTCATTCAAATTTCCGTTATTAATTTGTAGTATCTTAGTAATTCAATGAATAATGCGATAAATTGGTCAGTAATAAAAACATTACTGACTATTTTGATCGCGAAGATGCCCCTAAGAATTTAAGCTATAAGTATAATAAATGTTTAATTTATAACAAATTCGACTGAGAGACTAAATTGTTACGAAAGTATTTAATAATTGGTAATGGATAATTTCATTAACAAGGAAATTTAGGAAAAGGCGGACGGACGGGCGTTTAAGCCTATGATTCCTATGAACCAATAACAACAAGTAAAAATTCCTTAGACTTCAGCCCCCTTACCATGAACTCTTAAAACAAGACAGTTTAAGATTTGAAAGCTGGACGCCGCTACGTGTAGTGTAATGCTGCGTATTGCTTCTACAACGTTAACTGTCCTGCATTAAGAGTTCATGGTATGGGGGTTGATATCCTAACAATAACCCAACGTCGAAAAACCCGTGGCCGTGACGGGCAAATTTTTGATCTTAATTTTTTTTAAGTTACGTCCTAGCAAGTGAAATGAATGTTTAAATCTAAAAGTGTTTTTGAATTTACCGATTATAATAATATTCCTCGATAAAACAAGTGTGAAACTTAAATTGATTGCTTACATCGGTATTTTTTAGTATATTCTCCTCTCTACATACAATTTTTTCATTCAGAATCAGAATGCTTTATTTGTAAACATAGGTCAAATTACAGCAGTGTGAGATGTTACAAGTAGGTTTTAGTTTCTCTATGTTTTACCCAAAGGCGTACAAATATATTTAGTTAACATAATCATCATTCCCCTGCTCTTATCCCAATCTACATAATATTATAAATTGTCATCCCAAAACTTTCACATTTGTAATACAAGCGCATGCATAGCAATACAAATTATATGTAAAACTAATTCAGAATCGTCAAAACAGTTTAGATGATGTATAATTGTCAGAGGAAGTAATTATAGAATTGTCGTCTAAATAATCCTTAAGTGAATAGTAGCATTTTGTTATTAACAATTTGAGTAGCACTTTTTTGAAATTGTCCATGTTTAGCGTTTTTATTTGTTCAGGTAGTTTATTAAATATTTTGATGGCCTTATCGAATTTACTTTTATTCATTAGTGCTGTTTTGCCGTAGGTCACTTCGAGTTCTGATTTATTTTTATCCCGTAATTTTCTGTAGTAGCTTTTAGTAGCGATTTTGTAAAGCGATATATTAGATTTAACAAATACATTTGTTTCGTATATATACAACGATGGCAAGGTTAGAATCTTTAGACGCAGGAAGAACGGTTCGGAACTGTCTGTGCTGTTTAGTCCACACATAGCCCTGATACATCTTTTTTGGGCTCTAAAGACGAGTTCTCTATCTACCGAGTTACCCCAATATATTATGCCATATCTGAGTGTTGATGCAACATAGCCATGATAAGCTGTTAGTATAGATTCTAGGTTCACAACTTTTGATAATTTATAGAGAACATAGGTAAATTTATTGAGTTTTTTACATATTTCGTCTGTCTGAGATTTCCAATTCAAATTGTTGTCTATATTAATACCAAGAAATTTAGTAACGTCAGTTTGTTCTATTTTAGTATCTAAATATTTAATGTCTAACACTTTTTGTGGGGTCCATTGATAAAAATGCATAATTTTAGTCTTTTCTAAGTTTATGATTAAATTATTGTTGTTAAACCACGATATAATTGTATTTAATGTCATATTTATTTCATTTTCATAGGTATTAGGGTCATTACACTTAATTACTACGGTGCTATCATCAGCGAATAGGACCATGGGATATTCTATTTGCTCCGGAAGGTCATTTATATAAAGTATAAAAAGCAGGGGTCCTAACACGCTACCCTGAGGAACGCCGTATTTAATTATTTCGCTTTTGGAGCGGTATTTTTTCTCACGACTGGTATTTAGGCACATTTGCGAAATTTCTACAAATTGCTTTCTGTTTGTCAAGTAAGATCTAATGAGATCAAGTATATTTCCCCTGACGCCATATTTTTAAAGTTTACGTAATAATATATGGAAATCTACATAATCGAAAGCTTTGGATAAATCCATATAGATAGCACATACTGGATTTCTTTTATCTACATTTGACAAAATAGGAAGAAGAAGATCATAAATGGCCATATTAATTGTCTTTTGTTTACGAAATCCCTTTTGTTCCTTCACTAATATGCTTGATTTTTGATACAGGGGCTTATAAATTGCTTTTTCAAATATTTTTGAGAAAACGGGTATTAACGCTATGGGCCTGTAATTAGACATGGTTTGTTTATCATTTTTCTTGTGCAAGGGGACAATTATTGAGGTTTTTAATTTTTCAGGGAAGATTCCGTTAGAAATACTCATATTAATTATGTGGCTGAGATGTGGAGCTATGTATTGAGATACTTCTTTGATCACTTTAGTGCATATTCCGTCATAGCCAACACTATTTGTATTTCGAAGGGAATTTATATGATTATTTATATCTTGAGGTATAGTCGGTTCCATGAACAGAGAGTTTGAAGGATGTGAGCGTACATTTATTTCAGGTATAGACTGTTTTTTTGGTTTTGTAACTTGGTTGATGTAAAATTCGTTAAAAGCCTGAGTTATTTTTAAAGGGTTTGTGATTTTCTGTGTCTCAGTTTGAATTTGCGCTATTGGTTCTTTGGGGAGGTAGGTTTTAGAATTATTAATTATTTTCCATGCCGCTTTAGATTTATTAGCTGATGTCATAATGAAGTAATTATTTCGCGACCTTTGTGTTAATGTTATAACTCTTTTAAATCTAGCAGAATATGTCTTAAAAGCTTTTTTGTTATTTTGGGTAGGATTTATTCTGTATTGCCATAGTAGTCGCCGTTTCTTTTTACTACATTTTCTTATCCCGTTGGTAATCCATTTAGATTTTTGAGACAACGATTTTGTTATTATTTCGTAGGGAAAGCAAAGATCGTAAAAGCATCTGAATAGGTCGAGAAAATAAGAGTAGGCCTCATTGACGTCATTTGTTTTATATATATCCGAAAAAGTGAGACTCATATTGCAATTTCTAAATTTATTTATGTTCTCCTGACAGTAATTTCGTCTTTTGATTTTCCAACGCTTTATGACACATGTCTTTTTAACAGGACATTCCAAAAGCTGTGCAGTATGGTCTGAAAGGCCCAATTCTATAATTTCTCCCTTACAGCCTTTCACATTGTGTGCTATATTGTCTAAGCAAGTCCCACTACTTAACCTGGTGGGTTGAGAAAATAGTAACTTTAAATTATAATTCAACAATGTATATTCAAAGTCTAAAGCTTGCTTATTTCTTTTCAGTATGTTAATATTAAAGTCTCCACAGAGGATAACCTTTTTGTTATTCAATTTTATACACAATAGATGTAAAATATTATTTAAGTTTTCGAAAAAAATATCTAGATTAGATTGAGGAATCCTATACATACATACTATGACAATGTTGTGTTCTGTAAATTCTATCGCGCAACATTCAATAACATTGGTTACAGAATATTTCCCTAGATTTATCACTTTACATTTGTGGCCGACCCTGGTTAAGATGCATGCGCCACCTCTTCTATTTTCTCTGGAGAAACTCGTTGTTAGGTTGTAGTTTGGTATATTTAGAAGTCCTTCCTGTTGAGGTGTCATAAAGTGCTCGGTTATGCATATACAATCTATCCGGCTTTTTTTACTATTTTCTAATTCATCCAAGTACACAAATAAGCATATCGCTTTTATTCACAAGTCCAGCAATATTTTGATGAAGAATCTGTATATTCTTATAGACGAAAAAAGTTGGGGTTTACTTTCGGGCTTGAATTATGTTTTTTCTCATTAGTGGGAGTTGTTAAAATTTGGTGCGCCTCGACAAATAGTTTGGGTGCGCTAGCGTTGGTGCGCTTCATCTTGGAGCGCCCTGAGGAATGCCAATGAAAGAACTTAAAAATTGGTGATATACATGAAAATAAATACTTATATTTTTGTGAAAGAAGTCTGGCTTTATAGTACCATAACTTTATAGTACCTAGGTACCATAACTTTATAGTGCCATAACTTTTCCACACAGCGATTTGGTAGGTAGTTTTCGCCATTAAAATAATTAAAGTGCATAAAAAATCCTTTCCAATCGCATGTCGTTATTGATTCGTAGGCCAGCCTCTATATATTTTACCCATCCTCCTTTAGTAACTAAAAGTAGCCTATAATTATGTTGATCCGGGGTGCCAGCTACCTCCATACCAATGTTTTTAATTTATTATTAACTAGATGTGCCCGCGACTCCGTCCGCGTGGAAATTCGGAAACAGCAAAAGTATTTTAAATTGTTTTTAATATATGTATTAGCATTAGCTAAGATTGAGCGAATTCGAATTAGTAGTTTTTACGCCATGCCGTACTATTTTATTACATGTATAGCTGTTGCCCGCGACTTCGTCCGCGTGTATTTCGGATAAAACACCAGTAGTAAATTGAACTTTTAACAGAAAAAAATACCTACCAGGCAGGCTTTTTTAAGTAGGTTAAAAATCTTTAAACCACTTATTTAACTAAGAATACTTTCCGAAATTTAAAAAAAATCCGTAAAAATTGAACGGTAATTACGGAAGTTACAGAAAGTCTATTGAAAATAATATATAACTGAAGAAGAGAACATAAATAAATCCGTTTTGGGCGTTTCTGAGTTCCTGTACATTGAAACTACTGTAGAAAAAAAAATACCAAGGATAAAAGACAACCGTGACGACCTGATTGGCGCAGTGGCTAAGAGATTGGTTGTGGGTTCGATTCCCGCAAAAAAAGTGTGATCCGAAGATGTTTGTCCCGAGTCTGGGTGTTTGTGTAAGTGAAATTTCAAGTTTGTGAAACGCACCCACGATACAGGAGAAATTCCCAGTGTGGGGCGACGTTTTAGAAACCTATACAATACAACCCATTTCTATTATTTTGGATATTTTGTCTGTGTGTCGGTTTATTCTTAATTAAGTTAAAATAGGGAATCATTGCAGTTGACTCTTAAAAATAATATTGTTATAAAACATACGACAACGACACGCTTGTATTCCGCGAAGGCGTAGGCAGAGGTGCACATATTGTACCTACTCCCACAATTTCGCTAGGTTTGGTGTAGATCCCAATGTATCAGACAAAATTTATAGAGAACTCGTGACCTAAGAGTAAGCGTCGTACGATTGTGTGTGCGTGTAAGAAGCAGCTAAGTATTCGTAAGATTAAAGGCTACTTTAAGACTGCGTGAGTCAATGGTAATGGTTGATGTTGATGGTCATGTCGAAGCATAAGGCTGTACACTCAGCCGAAATCGTTATACACAGGATAGAAAATCTATCTTGCTGCTAGAATGTCCGCCTCAATGATGTTACAGCTGAAGGATGCCTTTTAGCAAGAAGTCGTTAAATTACTTTGACAGAAATAAGTTCCGGAGAACCGTATGTGTTACTTGCTGCGAGAATTACAATTGTCTATGACGTAATGAGAAAAAATCTATATCTATACATATAATAAAATCGTAAACGACCCGTGTCTGTACATTCAATTTTAAAAAAGAAAAACCATTTATGCCGCCGTACCCATACTGGCGCGGCGAGATTTGGAAGTTTTATTTCATCTTATATACCGATTTCTTTTTTTTTATAAAATAGATATTAAAGTGTACTTTTTGAATATTGGAGTTTGATAACGATATATCTATGTGAAATACGATATATTTATATATTTCATTAATACACTTGAAGAGGTGCCTAACGATTAAACACGTTATTGTGGCTAATTTATAAAAGATAGATATATACTATTGAGGACTTTTTTGTAGATCTTTTAGAGACCATCATTTTTGTAATACATACTTTTGGTGTATGATCGACGTATGCGAGGATAAGAGCTCGAAAGCGCATTTTCATCCGACTTGCTTCAAATTTATCGTTACTGCTCAGCTCCTATGTGTTTTAGCGTTATGTTATATAGCCTATAACCTGCCCAGGCGTATGGACTACAATCGTACCAAGTTTGGTTAAAATCCCTTCAGTAGTTTTTGACCCATGCGTGCACATACAGACAGACAGACAGACAGACAGACAGACAGACAGACAGACCGACAAAAAATTTACTAATTGCATTTTTGGCATCAGTATCGATCACCAGTTATCCTCCAATAATAATTTTGAATATATATTCAATGTACAGAATTGACCTCTCTACAGTTTTATTATAAGTACTAGATAATTATGGATGTGGATGTCCACATTACTAATTATTCTAGACAAAATAACTCATTTTCCATTTTTCATGAACCGCGTCCGCATCTACGTACCTACCTAAAGGAGGAACTGAAGAGGTAAAGATTGGATCCCTAACCCTACTGATGTACAATTCAATCAACTACCGACCGTATCTCAAGTGATTGTTTACAAAACTTGACTAATTAACCAATGGTACCTTTATTATTTTTTGCGTAGGCCCCAAACATGTCGCAATGATCAGGCGTAACGCGGTCCGAGCTCGACTGGCGTCCTTGCCTATTGGTTTCACCGACTGTAACCCACAAATTTAATGATATAAAATGCTGTCACAGGTGGTTCACAGACAGTTCAGTCCAAGTATTCAAATATACAACAAATAGAGAAACAATCAACAACAATGAGGTCGCTCGTCGCCCTTGCCGTGTTAGCATGTGTGGTAGTAGCTTGTTCAGGTCGAGGAGTGGAGCAGGGCGACTTGGTTGCCGCTGCCAGCCATCACGGCCATCATCACGAGGAAGGAGGAGGCAAGGAGCATCACGCTCACCATCACCACGAACACGGTGAAAAAGGACACAAAGGACATAAAGGACACCATCACCACCACAAAGGAGAACATGGTCACCACGGCAAGCACCATCACGAAGGCCATCACCACGAACACGGGGGCCACCACAAGAAGCACTGGGATGAACACGACCACCACGGCAAGCACCACGAACACGGACACCACCACAAGGGCGGCAAGCACCACCACAAAAAACATCACGATAAGGGTGAAGAGGTGGAAGGTTACCACAAGAAGTACCATAAAGACGAGTACCATAAGGATCATCACTTCTACGATGACCATCACAAGGAAGGCAAGCATCACAAACACGGCCATCACCACGGACACCACGAAAAGAAAGGAGGACACCACAAGAAAGGCGGTCACCATCATTCCGGTCACCACGAAGAACATCATGGCAAGAAAGGCCACCACGATAAGCATCACTACGATGAGGACCACAAGGGCCATAAGGGACACCACGGACACGAAGAGCACCACCACCACCACCACGACCAGGGCAAGAAGGGCGGACACGAAGACCACAAACACTGGGGCTTCCACCATGGCAAGCACTGATATTAGTACCGTTAAGCTGTTATTGTTTACTTTGTTACTTTATGCATTACCTCACTGTAAATAAACTAATGCCTATTTAAAAGGTTGTCTCATTCTCTACAAAAAATTATTTAGGACTTACCTTATGTACTTAGGTATTTTATTTTCAATCAACAAAAACCAACCTACCTTCATCTATGATTATAATAAATAACAAGAAGTCAACAAAACTAATCAGTACTATTATTATGAGTCGATCTAACGGAACTAATTCAGTTTAACCATAACTCGATGTCGTCACAGCCGCCGCAGCGCCGACGCAGAATCATTCATCCAGAAATCAGCAGCAACTGTTGCCACACACCAATCTGTCGACACCAGATGAAAGCGTTCTTATCTATAAATTCAAAGAGCGGAAACAACTTTGGCACTGTGATCATAGCTTTGGTGACGGCTACTTCTAGAGGTGAGCCAGACAAGTAAGGTAATATTTTTATACAATATAATACCTACCTAGAATGTAGTAGGTACCTAAATTTACTATTTCACAAATCGTATTTTGGTTTTAGATATGCAGCTCCTGCTTTCATTAGAACTACTAGCGTGCGTGGTTATACTCACGCACGCACGGAATGTAGCCGAATCAAAAAGCGAAAAAGATAATGCCCCAAAGGCTGTCGCTAATGTAGCTGCGTCTACTGGAATTGACCTGTCTGCAGCTGGCAGTGAGCCCTCCGATCAGGCGATAGCAGGCACCGAACACAAGAAGGCGAAGGACAGTCACCATGAGCAAGGCGGTGGTCATGAACATCACGCCCATCACCACGAAGAGCATGGGGATAAAGGCGAAAAGGGATATAAGTCACATCACCACCATGATAAAGGCGAACACGGCCACCATGCGAAACATCATCACGAAGGTCACCACGACGAGCATGGCGGGCACAAAAAGAAACACCATGACGAACACGACCACCATGGTGAACATCACGAAGCCGCGCATGGTCACAAAGGAGGGAAATTCGGTCACAAAAAGGGACATAAAAAGGGTTCTAAAACTACCGGCTTTCATCATAAATCGCATAAAGACGAATTTCATAAAGAACATAAGTTCTACGACGACTTCCATAAGGGTGGCCACCATCACAAGCACGGAGACTTTCACGGACATCATGACAAGAAAGGAGGTCACCACAAGAAGGGTGGTCACCATGAAAAGGGCCATCACGAGAAACATCATGGAAAGAAGGGACACCACGACAAAGGGCACTACGATGAAGACCACAAAGGGCACAAGGGTCACCACGGACACGAAGAACATTTTGCACACCATCACGACCACGGCAAGAAGGGAGGACATGCCAGTGGGAAAGAGCATGGTTACAGCCATGCAAAGAAAGCGTAAAAAGGAGAAAACGTGCCTAGATAATTATTTGTTAAATTATGTTGTTACTGTGTTCATTTGTTATGTGTTGCAACAAGTCATTGTACATAAAAGTTTACGTAAGACATTTGTTTATTTAAATAAAAATCATTTCAATGCGTAAGTCTCAATTTTCTAAGCCTATGTAGCAAATGGAGCTTTTATTGTGCCTTTTGATTGACCATAACAGCTACATAAGCAGTCGTTTAAAACTTTAAAGCTGAGGTATTTATCAACACGGATTTAAAGTCCTTAAAAACACTAATAACTCCATTTAATGTACTGACATTCTTGACATCATTATAACTCAGTTGTTTGCAACTAAAGTAGGCGTACTTGGTATAATATAGTTGTATTGAACGGCTGTGAATACCTAAAAGAACTACAATTGAATTAACATAACAACCTGATTAACACAGTAATAGGAGCTGGATTACTGTGTAACAGTACCAGGTTTGCTCCCCACGCGAAGTATAAAAATAATTGTTTATTCACTTGAAATATTAGTATTTACAGAGTTCTTTTATGCAGTCTCATATAATACATATTCCAATTAACTACCTATAACATTTATTACAATTATATGAATATTGTTGGTGGATGATGGTGATATCTACTATACTATAAAGACTAAAAAAAATGCAGTATCATGTTCAGGTGTTCAATGCCTTCTGCAAAAACTAATCACTACATTGACCAAGAAATTACTTAGATAATACACAAAAGAATCTCTTGTAAGCTATATAGCAGTAGTGGTGGAAGTAATCAGAGCAAGAAATTACACAATTATTTCATGTTGAAATTTATTCAGTAGAGTTGCATAAGATTTACAACAAAGCCATCAGTGGAGCCAGATGATCAAATTCAATCTTTTCTGTGATGTTCTTGGTCTTAATATTTTCATCCTGGTTAGCAATAAAGATGAGGTTCCCATCATCTCTCCAACCATATTTTTTCACCCAGTGTTTCAAAGTTACATCTAAAAACAAATTATAATACAGATCCGAGAAAATATTGACTATTTAAACAATAAATGATTTTAATTTTGAAAATGGGTTTACAGGATACATTTTTACACATAATTCTTTTTTTAAGACTGGATGGTGCAGGCATTTTCTAATTGACTACCTCTGAGCAGAAATGCTGAAATAATCTCAGAGGTCAATTTATTAGTTAACTTAATATAATATTATAGCAATCTGGGGGCACGGGGATCCACCAAGTCGAGCAAAAAAGCGGCTAATATATGACATAACATAATTTTTTAATCTGTACCAACCATCAATTCCACCCAATAAATTAGCAAGGTTGTTCTTATCAATAGTCTGGAAGGTAATGCCGACAACATGGCAAACAAACTTCCTGATGGAGTCATGGAAACCACTGATGCGATTGCAAAGCTCAGGCATCTGATGAACTCGATTCCAGAACTGTGCAAAGTCACACTGCTCTAAAATATCAGCAAGATATTTAATTTGAGATATAGTCTCATTTTCCACCTTAAAAAGAAAATTTTAATTAATTCTTTCAATCCATTATACATTTTTTTATGAACTTGTATAAAATACAGTATAATATAAATTATATACAAGTCATAACAAGATAAATGCAAGACCTGGAATTAATTGGTTTAGAATAATAGGCCTTGTATCAAATTCTGTCATAATAAATACATGTTAATTTTCAAGATTTTTTTTTTACTTGACTTGAATTAGAATCATCACTTAAAAATAAGTTAAGACTGTCTTTTGTTTAGGGAAATTTAAACCTTATATAATGGAATAAAGCCTACCGTAAAAGCACGACTGAATTTGTAGTTTGGTAATAGCTATCCTTACCCAAACAGACATAAACAACATAAATTTTAAGAAAAATGACTATGTTTAGTTAAAAAAAATTAAATTCTAAATATTATTTTAATCTTATAATTTCATAAAATAATTGGGGTGTCTGAGGTCTTACATTAAATCTGGGACATCTTGTATAGTTATGTAGAGTCATTTAAGTAGGTAGTAATTAAATTATTTATACCACAGATTCCAGAAGCAGGCATTTGCAAAGAGTGAAATCAGTGTGTGGAAAATTTGTTAATGCTTTCAGTAGTATCTGACATGTAATGTCAGCATTAAACTTCTCGGGGTTAAACTGGTACAGTTTGAGTACAGCTAAATTTGCTTCCAAATCATATGTATTCTCTCTCGACTGCATTTCCACATACCTCTCCAAAGTCTGAAGATTAGCTGGATTGTATCTACAA
This sequence comes from Abrostola tripartita, assembly GCA_905340225.1. Classification (NCBI taxonomy): domain Eukaryota; kingdom Metazoa; phylum Arthropoda; class Insecta; order Lepidoptera; family Noctuidae; genus Abrostola; species Abrostola tripartita. The sequence goes on along the minus strand of HG996490.1, from coordinate 9,441,637 downwards.
TGTTAGATGCAAAACGTTAAATTTTTCTACAAAATAAAAAGGTTGGTGCTGTGAGCATTGTTTAAACATAGCATCAATGTACCAGAATATAACCTTATTCAAAACCAAATTTCAACATATAATCTTACCTTTCAATACTTTTTAATATTGTTGCAACTGTCTGCTTCATTGTCTCAGCCATTTCGAAGGCTTATTATATTCAGTGTAATTAAATAGTTATTAAAAATATTTCACCGAGCGTGGCATCAGCAGTTACAACCAGCACGCTTGACAGTGACAGATAACATACGCAGGTAACTCAGAACAAACCTCAGACAAAGGAATATATATGGACCGGTTATACCTACGAAAAACGGGTGCCTACCTACCGTCGCAAATGACGCATAACATGGCGGATATCATAAGGGATGCTCCAGATACAATGGTCAAAAGTCATCGATATCGATAATTTTTTTTAACGATTTTATGTTATGAATTAACTTTTAAAAAGGTTCCTTATTAATTTTATGGCATGGCAAGGGTCGATGAAGGCGTGGATATTACTGCTATTACATTTGAATATAGTTTCATTTGGGTTTTTATACAGATCAACAGCATTTTCAAATTTTATTGACCAACAATATCGATACAAGCAAAGTGGGACTCGCGTCACTATTGTTTGTTTACGTATTAACATGTCAACAAACAGTATTAGTAGAACCAAAGAAACCGAAATTCAAGCTAAATGTAACTAATATTACTTAATGGCCACAGTATTTGAGTATATAGTGATAAATATAATTAGTCATTTATAATTATTTTACCAAATAATTCATGAAAACGAACACTAACCTGTGAAATGTTATTAGAGGCCGATTTTTGTTCTTACGAGAACCACACTGTATTATACTACACATAGGCATGTTGGAACTCAATCCCTGACTTCAAAAAGGAGCTTAGCTTCAGCACTTAGTGGTTAAATTTAATGTAATTCACAGAAAAGATACGATAACACGCTCACTTGACAGCTAATATACCACAAATTGACGTAAAATCATGGCCGCATCGGCACCCAAGCACATTTTCGTGACGTCACCGCTCCAATGTTTCCAAAATTAGCAAAAACAAACAACATGTCATTTCGCTTTCCTTAAGTACAACTTCAGTAGTTAGAATGAGACAAACTGTAATTTGATTTTACCATATCGATTCCCACAATAGATGTTGCAAATATTTGTATAGAAGACTAGGGCGCCTCCATATATATACCTCAAAGCGCAGGCCACACCGCCAGCTAGCGGGCGGGCGGGCTAGGCGGGTGGGCGAAGCGAACGAAGGAAACTATACAAACTACGCGAAATATTGGCGAGCTAAACTAGCTCACGGCATCTCACGGTGTGAACCGAAGTATGTAAAAAGGTGAAACGATGTTCGCCCGCCTAGCTCGCCCGCCCGCTAGCTGGCGGTGTGGCCTGCGCTCAATGCTTTTATCACTTTAGTTGTCATTTGACAATAAGAATATTTGACAGACATTTGACGTTGACAATTAATGTAGTGGATGAAATGGAGGTAACTGAATGTTGTCTCCGTACAACAAACGTTAATAGAATCTTCTTAAATTAATAAAAGAACGCGGGTACTTGTTATTTCAAGAAAGTGAATAAGTTAATGAAAAGTGCCGTACCTACAACATTTTGTACACTGTTAAAAGTTAATCTAGTACCTTAAAACAAGTTCAAAACAAACTTCAAAATGGATCAAATGCTACCGAGTCCGTATAACATACCTGGGATAGGAACACCATTACACCAACCTGAAGAGGACCAACAGATTTTGCCAAATGCTATGCAACAGCAGCACCAGCACCAACAACAACAGCAGCAACATTCCCTCGCTGCGATGGGCTCATCTCCACTCGTCGGCTTCGGCTCATCGTTAATGGGGACTCCTCAAAGATCAGTGCATACTTATGCTCCTGCCGCCAGTTATGCCACACCTCAACAGATGATGCAGCCACAGACACCAGTAATTTTATTCATATTATGCTATTTTTGTATGAATAAAAGCCAGTTCAGTGATATGATCATTTTGTATAAAACACAACGAGGCTTGTGCTTTTAGTAATCCAAATCTTTTAATAAAATGTTAGCATTGTTATATCTTTTTCATTACATTCAAATTATGTATGTAGTAATGTGTGCAGTAGTGCACTAACTTTTGAGTAGAGTTAATAAGATTATTACTATTTCTCATTAATATATGTGTGACTCTTTTTAAAGCAAAACCTAATGTCACCAATGATTACGAGTGGAAGCTTAGCAGGCCAGCAGATGCTCAGTCAAGCCAGCCCAGCACCTATGACTCCCATGACTCCACATTCTGCTGATCCTGGTATTCTACCACAATTACAGTGAGTTTTCATTATTATTACTTTTGGATATATTATATGCCTTGGAGTCAATGAACTTCTTATTCACCATCCACTTGTTACCTAGTGTGCCATATGATTATATGAATTTGATGTCATATGATAATGATACTGCTCCAAGCTTGTTGCTGTTTTTAGTTAGTTAAATGAATACAATCCATATTTATTTTTCAGAAATATTGTATCAACAGTGAATCTTAATTGTAAGTTAGACTTAAAAAAAATAGCTTTACATGCAAGAAATGCAGAATACAACCCAAAGAGATTTGCAGCTGTTATTATGAGAATAAGAGAACCAAGGACAACAGCTCTGATATTTTCATCTGGAAAAATGGTTTGTACTGGTGCCAAAAGTGAAGAAGACTCTCGCTTAGCTGCTAGGAAATATGCCAGAATAATTCAAAAACTTGGTTTTACAGTAAGTGAATTAGGTACTCATTATTAAACAATAATATTATTATTATAATAGTTAAAATTATTATAATACTCTTGTAAAGAGTGCTTACCTATATTAAAGGACCTATGAACTAGGGTTTCCACCTGTTTTTAGAAGGTAAATATATATTTTCTTGATATTGCAAAAAATAAAGTACATACATTTAGGAAACTTTAATCACATACAATAACATGTTTAAATATTTACTTGACTCGATAGTTTATGTTTTATTTAAAATTCCACACAAGAATTAGCAATAAAAATATTAAATTTTCATACTGTATTATTAATTCTAAGGGGGAGGCCTTTGTCCAGCAGTGGAACCTCTTTGGGCTGATGATGAATATTAGTACAATTCACTGAAATATAGTATGATTAGCCTACTACTTAAAATATTATCATCCAAAAATTTATAATATTGGTTCATAAATGTTGTTGTTTTTTTTTTAGGCAAAGTTTTTAGACTTCAAAATACAGAACATGGTTGGCAGCTGTGATGTAAAGTTTCCAATCCGCCTTGAAGGCTTAGTACTGACACATGGTCAGTTTAGTTCGTATGAACCTGAATTATTCCCTGGTCTTATTTATAGAATGGTGAAACCTAGAATAGTATTGCTGATATTTGTTTCTGGAAAAGTAGTGTTAACTGGAGCTAAAGTTCGAGAAGAAATATATGAGGCCTTTGATAATATTTATCCAATATTAAAAAGCTTTAAAAAGCAGTAAAAATTATGTTGTCTTATTTAATAAATTTTGTTCTTATTCTTATAAATTCTACACATTTTTTTATTTGAATATCCTTGTTGAATGTTCCTAGCGGAATTTCGGGCCAGTCGCACCGCGCTGTGTGATTTGTCAAAACGAAACATGTTTTCGCGCACGGTGAGTAAATTTTCTTAGAGAAGTTAAGTTCGTAATTGTAAGTATTTTTTGTGTTTTAGACCAAATAGTGACAATGAATTAATGGTAACATTGTATATTTTGAGCTTTAATTGTAATATTTCATAAACTACATTAGAGTTTATAATTAAAGTTATAATTTAATTTTGTGAATGGTCTGGGGCACATTCGGACAGTGCTACCTTTAATTTTTTTTACGGATACTTTAATCAAGACATTTTTTTATTTATATTGATCTGAAACTTTTCATACTTTGATTTTATTAATTGCAGAATCGTGGTGCGAAAATATATAAAAAAAGGTACGCGAACTCAAGAAGTAGATCCATGGAGTCCATCAAGGAGTGAAGATCCATGAATTTAGCAATTGATGATGAATACAAGGACGGTTGTCCTATAGAAGAGCCGCGTGTAATATAACAACAAAACCTCAACGTTGAAAAGTAAAGTTTATAATTAACAATTTAGAACTATTTTTTGTTATTTTCCTCTAAAACAATGTATTACGTATGATTATTAAGTTAGTTTTATGATAAATAGATATTCTTTGTGATTTAATAAATGTTGACGAGTTTAATAGGCTTTTTAATTAACCTGTATGAATCTTCCCCAAAGTGTACGAAAATACCCCACCTGCTGTACGAAAATACCCCACACGTGGGGTGCGTTCGTACAAATATCCCATCATAGAAAAATGACTATAGCCCTTTAACCTTGTGACTGTAGTTTCAGACTTTTTTGTAACTAACTACGATATATTTTTTACACATATGTGCAGAAACTAGATAATTTTGACAGCTTTGATTATAAATATGTCTAGATGGAGTGTCAAGACCCTGACAGCGTCGGTATTTTTTAGCGCCTATTCCTCACAATTGGCGCCAAAAGCCAACAGTGTCAATAGTGTTGTCAATGGAGACGCTTGTTTTTCTATCATAAAAAAACGTAATAAAAATGGCGAAATGGGCTATTAAGGTGTGTAGAAATTACAGAGGCCGATTGAATATTAATAAATATGTATCCCATCACCCGAATGTTAAATAAATTATCATTAGTTCTGGAATAATGAATTATTGCAAATATTGGAATATAAAAAAATAAAATTCGCCATTTTGCAAGTGTGGCAAGTTTGTGAACACCAAATTTCCCACATTTACACATCAGACCGGTATGCTGGTAGGGCGATATTATTAATGTTATGGTGGATAATGGATCTTCAGTTTTCTACGAATCGAAATGTATTGTAGTACATTGAAATAAGCTTGATTTTTTTTCGAATATTCCACCCATTTTGAATTTCAAGATGGCGGGCCTATTGACTCTTGCAAAATTCGACATGAGCGCCAGCATGTGTATACTTAATTACGTGCCTGCGCCGAGGAAATTTGAGGAGTTCCTTCGTCTGAAGTTAACCATGGGGATAGTGTTTAAATCATGGTGAACTTAAGAACGAGATATTATAGTTAAATGTGCATATAAAATGTTGAGTCACTACTGTTGACCGTTGATGAGTTCCCTCGTCTGGAGGCAACCGTGAGGGTGGTGTTAAGATCATGGTGAATTTTAGGAAGTAAATCTGTGTACAAAATGTTGAGTCCATACTGTTAACCATTGAGGAGTTCCTTCGTCTGGAGCCAACCCTGGGTTACAATTCGGTCACGCTTATCATGAAAATGTATTGTCTTTGGAACTGAACCAACGTGAAAAATTTTAGCTCCGTAAGAAAAAGAAAGTGCCATAGCCAATTGCTTGTAATAAAAAAAAAACATTGTCTTCATAATATGATATTTTGAATTACAACAAAATAATTATTATGTGTTGAAAGAAAAACACACAGCGTCGATATGAAGAATGTTTTCGTGAACTTACCGATTATTCCCGCTATACTGGTACTATACCTGTTTGTCACAGCTAAAGGGCAAAATATCCTTGTCGTTATTTACGATAGGTTGCCCCCCTTGAATCCTTGTCATATGGTCTTCACCAGGAAGTTATTTCTGCGACGCTGTGTGTTTTTCTTTCAACACATAATAATTATTTTGTTGTAATTCAAAATATCATATTATGTGTTTACTTAAAAACACACAGCGTCGATATGAAGACCTGTTTGATATCTGCTGGTGACAAACACAAAACGCTATGTGATACTATGGTGATACATATTTATAAATGTATATCCTGTAAACATAAGAGGGTTAGAAGTAACAATAATACTGTTATTAAATCAGTCTCTTCTAACCATTAAATTGTTCAATAAATATGAACCTCTTATCCTTATAAAAAAACTTCATAGTTATTAACAAATTATAATTAAAAATAAAATTATAATAACTTTTTCTAATATCAACACATTATCAAATCCAATCACATAATTATGATGATTAAAGTTTATGTGGGTTGGAAGTTTTTAAGTTGTAACTGAGATCCTTTACTTCAATCTATCTCTGACCAATAAATTTATATTTATTATATTAAATGTCTTATCACTCTTGCTAGTTCCCTCTGGTTTGTTCTCAACCTAGTTAGCAGAGGCTACTGCAGACCTAACAGATCCTGGGGAAGCTGTTATTCCCTCCTCTTATATGCTGCATGCTGGATATAGTTTTTTAATTACTGTTATTAATAAGTGATTTAAAATAACATAACTTCACACCTGCATTCCCTAAAGGGGCAGGCAGGAGTGTATTGTAACACCCTCGTTTATCGTGTCTATTGCCATCAACCAGGCACACCTTCAGACTCCCTGCTGCTACTTAACTACCTTATGAAGTAACTCACTAAGTTTGCACAACCCGGGATGTGAACCCAGGACTTCATGTTCAGCACTCACACTTAGCAACCACTAGACCAAGACGGCAGTGATCTAGCTGTTCTTTATTCTCTCTCCTACTTTAGAAACTTTAATGAGTTGTTTTGTCCATTTAACTTGGCTGGCACAATTGCTAGTTAGCATATTTTAATAAAAGCTCTCCTGCTTGTTCATGGCTTATTGAGTCTGTCTTTGACCCATAGAATGACCACTTGATTATTTTACTATCAGAGATGTGCACATCAGCATCTAATTCCATGAATAATGGCAGTTCATGTACTACTTCTGCCCAATGCCAACATAATAATTGCAGCTGTGTCGCATAAAACCATCTGTACATCACACACTGGTAACTTTGATTCTATAAGTTAAGCAGTAGCAATAGCTAAGAGCTAGTTGTTGCAAGTAAATTCTGTTCTACTGTAAATTTACAGAATATATATATAATAGAATGTACATATAATTTACAGAGTCCTATACCCAGCAGTGGGTGAAATTGGACTGTGGATGATGATGATGAAAAATAACAGTAAGTCTGTAATATTGCACTAGAATCGTACTTTGTAAGTTAACCTTTCATGTATATGTAAGTATGCTAGAACTCTTGTAATTGTGGCTAATTACATTATTACATTGCACCATTTAAACCATCTTTTTATGGCTGAAAATCTTAATAAACATTATATTTGTATTAAATGTTAATTCTGTTTCTCTACTTCTGACCAATAACAAACTGATTTGTTTCTCCCACTGTTAACTAACCAGGCATGAAGAGCCAGTTGGTTTGTTTATACTGATGGGGGACCCGTTGCTGTGTCCTCCAGCCTCTCCGCGAGGTTGTAACTGGTGGCTCTAGGGCTTGTGATTCTAGATCCGCTAGTATATTAGCCAAAATGTATCTTCCTAAAGTGGAGCTATAAGTATGTAAGTGCTACACCCTACTGTTGAGGTGAGCTAAACTCGAGGGATCAAATCAGATTAAAGAGGTGGAAATATCCATCCTAACTGAAGTTTATACCTTAGGTTAGAGGCGTTAGAGAATACTGCCAAATTGATCTTTGTAATCGATTGAGACATAATAATCTGTTGACTACGGCTTTGTCTGCAGACGCGAACTGGTCGACGTCTGGAGTGCCCCAACGATAAATTATCGGTTTGTTTCGGCTGGCAACAGATGCCATTCCAATAGCCGTCGTCCTCGGGACAAGTGATCGGCTGTGCAGTTGTACCTCCCCGAGAGGTAATGAGTTGACAGATGTATGTTTTGACTGTCTGTCAACTTCAACAACTTGCTTGTCAAGTTCAGTGAACCTAAGGAGTTTGTCCCCCTCTTGTACCAAATGTAGGCTACCAGAGTCTGATTGGACTAGAATGTGGGTAGTAATAGGCTGTGCAGTTGTACCTCCCCGAGAGGTAATGAGCTGACAGATGTATATTCTGACCGTCTGTCAACTTTAACAACTTGCGTGTTAAGTCCAGTAAGCCTAAGAAGGGTTTGCCCTTCGTTCCCAATTTTGTATTTAACTCTGTAGCGACACATAATTATGTTACCACAAATATTCACATATGTTAAAACATAATTGACCACAAAAATTGGTAAAGATCTATTGACCCAATAGCCTTTGTACCTCTAATAGAGTGCATTTTCATCTTTTAATTGTCTTTAATACGTTGAACGCCACTTGGCCAACCGGTGAGCCGCAAAGAATAGTTCTTCTATTGTGTCTACTGCGTAGCAGTCAAAACTTAATAAATTTCTTTAATACTCTTTGGAGAAACAATGATATTATATTATCTAGTTGGGTGTTCCAGGTTATACCTAAGTACTCTAACTGCTGCACTAAGCTTACTATAGACTTAGGGTAGTTTATGTACCATCCCAGCGATTCCAACTGATTCTCAACTTCCGCAGTTGGGATCAACTTGGACTGGTCCTGGTGGGTTCAGAGGAAATTATCTAGACAGACTAGAGTGCGTATCCCTCTGGCACGAAAGGTCTTCGCGACCCTATTCGTCATAGCTGCAAATGTCAGAGTAGATTCAAGGTCAAATGGTAAAGCTGACATTTTTGCTGACATAAGGATTACTCCATTGTAAACCATAATAATATATGAAAAAGTAAAACATCTCATCATGCCTGTATTCCCCGAAGGAATGAAAAAATATACTTTATGAAAATAAGTATCTGAGATATCTATCTTTACCATCCTGTCCTGCTCCTGAAGATAGTCAGGTACTGATGCATAGGAAATGAGTTGGAAAGATTTTGTATGGACATACCTGCTTAATCTCCATTGTCATCTTGATGTGGTTCTTGGAAATGTCTTTAAATGCAAGCACCTGATATTATTTTTATGATAAACCTTTTTTTTTTTTTTGTCCGACTACATTCCAATATGTAATGTGTTTTTATATAAAATTTAATATTACCCCTTTAAATATTAGTCATTGATAGTTATCATTTATCTTTTGGGCAAAAGGAATTGTTTCTTTTATTATACTTTCTTAATCCTCTTTTGGGATAACTTATTACTGCCTGAATTAAATGTCAAGGTATGTTTTAAAAACCCAGGCTGTGTCTAGATAGTAGAGCCAGCTGGTTCATGCATTATACTATGTCTCTTTACAGGCTTGTTATCTTTTAGATATGTTAGTGTATTGAGAATTCTACCCGTTCCTCCTAAGGGCTGTTGTATATGCATAAGGGCCTTTTGATCAATTAAGTTGTCTACACTTAGTGGCACCTATCATAATGACTTTTGAAGATTCTTATTAGAATTTTTCCTATCAAGCGATCTCGCCTTACTCTATATAATCTTCTAATACTCTATATAGTCTGCTCTTTTACTACAGACGACATGCAAGTCTTTTGTAACATCAATTGGATACTGTTAATTCCCTAGGGAACTACTGGCTTAATTACCTATCCTATTTCTTTAGGTTCTAATAGGCCATCTGTTAGGCCCACTAAAGCTCTTTCAGTGGGCATTAAGTAGGCCTTCCTTTTATTTAAAAGGCATAGCCCATCATTAATCTTGAGTTCAAGAAACCCAGGTTAAGCTAAAAAAGCACTGTGGTGATTTAGAAAACTTTACATCTTTCCAAGCATTTATATGAAAGTGTTTAAATATCATTAAGGTGTATACGCGGTTTGGTGGAGCACTCCTAACCGGTTTTGAACTACCCGTGTTGTCTCACAGTTCCCTAAATCCAATTGCCCTAAACCAGTTCTAAATAAATATTCCGCCGAGGAATTTAAAGGTACTGCTTTAGCCAGCGATGACAAGAGCTGGGCTTTATGTTGAAAAGGGGCAATACTGCACGTAATTAGACAACTGACTTAGGGTCGTGCTCCACGAGTGCATTGACATGAGGGTCCGATGTCTCATGACGACGCGACGATTTTGGTGAGACTATCATTATCATATCCTCTTGTTAGGAAGGCGCAAGGATTTACCCTCAGACTCCGAGTCTGATACCCTTTCTTCACTAGATAAACTGTCTTACTCTTCGTAAAAATATAGCTTCGGTCGAAAGGACGTCTCAACCATTTTTTCCGTCACATCTTGTGGAATCGTAACACTTTTATCACTCACTGATTTAGCAACTTCCACTGCACACTTTATCCCTATTTTAGGTTTGAAAATTCGACTTTATTAAAAATTTTCACTTGGAAAAGTTTTAAAGCCGTTGGCGCGAGAATTTTCACAAAACGCTATGACAAGGATTCAAGGGGGGCAACCTATCGTAAATAACGACAAGGATATTTTGCCCTTTAGCTGTGACAAACAGGTATAGTACCAGTATAGCGGGAATAATCGGTAAGTTCACGAAAACATTCTTCATATCGACGCTGTGTGTTTTTAAGTAAACACATAATATATAATTAGTACCAAACACAATAATTATGTACCTATTATATAAAAATAATTTTGATTTCGAGTTAAAAGATAGACTATACCGCGTTGGGCAATTTACCCCATTTTAGTTGTAATGTTTATCAACTGGTATAATTAAGCACGCATTCATGCAAAAAAAAAAAATACAATTGGCACGTTGTTTTTTGTTTCAATGTAGCGCCAGACTCCATCTAGATAATCTAAGTTTGACAGTTAATGATAGAATCTTATGATGCGTGGCAGCTACAACAAGACACAAGTATATAATTTATTTAGCATACGGGTGATAGGATACATATTTAGTAATCTATAAATCAAAGGCTTTGATTCTATATATATCTAGATGGAGCGTTTAGACCCTGACAGCGTCGGGATTTTTTAGCGCTAATTCCTCGCAATTGGCGCTAAAAACCTACCCTACAGCTTTTTGGCGCCAACAGTGTCCATTGTGTTGTCAATGGAGACGCTTGTTTTTCTATCATAAAATAACGTAATAAAAATGGCGTAAAAGCTATTAAGGTGTGTAGAAATTACAGAGGACGATTGAATATTAATAAATATGTATCCTATCACCAGTATGATAAATAAATTATATTATACTTGTGTAAGACGTAGCTAAAAAACAATTGGCACGTTGATTTTTGTTTCAATGTAGCGCCAGACTCCATTTAGATAATCTAAGATCAAAGGATAGAGTAAACTAATAAAATGTAAATATGAACAGAGGCTAGCGAAATATTTTCATTCGTGTGTGCGTTAAGTTAATTAATTATTCATTGCCGTGGCCCAAGAAAACAGACTTATCACACGGTTTTTTTTCCGATTTTGTCTCTCGCAGTTAGCTCTGAGGGAGCTGTTACTGCACCGGACGATACTTATGACACGGAGGTACCTTATATTAAATATATTCGGCCTTATTACCTACATACCAAAAGCGGTTTATCTAAAAACCCTGGTTGTTTTTTTTTGCATGAATGCGTGCGTAATGATACCAGTTGATAAACATTACAACTAAAATGGGGTAAATTGCCCAACGTGGCACAGTCTATCTTTTAACTCGAAATAAAAATTATTTTTATATAATAGGTACATAATTATTGTGTTTGGTACTAATTATATATTATGAAGATTTTTTTATTACAATCAATTGGCCATGGCACTTTCTTTTTCTTACGGAGCTAAAATTTTTCACGTTGGTTCAGTTCCAAAGACAATACATTTTCATGATAAGCGTGACCGAATTGTAACCCAGGGTTGGCTCCAGACGAAGGAACTCCTCAATGGTTAACAGTACAGACTCAACATTTTGTACACACATTTAACCATGATAGCTCTTCCTAAAATTCACCATGATCTTAAAACCACCCTCACGGTTGCCTCCAGACGATGGAACTCATCAACGGTCAACAGTAGTGACTCAACATTTTATATGCACATTTAACTATAATATCTCGTTCTAAAGTTCTGCATGATTATTATGATAAACACTATCCCCATGGTTAACTCCAGACAAAGGAACTCCTCAAATTTCCTCTGCGCAGGCACGTAATTAAGTATACACATGCTGGCGCTCATGTCGAATTTTGCAAGAGTCAATAGGCCCGCCATCTTGAAATTCAAAATGGGTGGAATATTCGAAAAGCTTATTTCAATGTACTACAATACACTTCGATTCGTAGAAAACTGAAGATCCATTATCCACCATAACATTAATAATTGTGGCAACTACAAAGTAACAATTACGCTGATATGGCAAAACGCCTCTTGATATCTGCCTCAGGCGAGAAGGCCAGTCGTTTCCCTTACGCCGTAATGTTAACTTGTGACCGTGTCTGTATATCGTTAATAGACTCTTATATTTACGAGTGTGCATTTCATTTATCCGCCAAACTTTATCCATACACATACAACATAAAGAGGACAAAACATTGGTGACCCCGACTAAAAAAACAGTTTAGTGAGTAACAGTGCAAAGTAGTGACGAACAGGAAACGACTCCACGTGGCGAGAAAGGTCAGATAATTCGCGGCAGTTACTTACAAAAATAAAAAATGAATCAACCTACACTACCACCGGTAGCCCAGGTGGCCAGCATCAACGTGACGGACCGAATACCATTTTTCTGGACCGATATGCCGAGAATGTGGTTTGCTCAATTCGAGTCAGCCATGGAACCGCAAAAACAGGGCGATGCGTCCAAATTCCATTTAGTAATATCAAAGCTAACGAAAAAAGCTTTGCAGCAGGCCAGCGATTTGATTCTTACGCCGCCGGCCGACGATAAGTAAAATATACTGAAAGAAAGGTTACTGACAACTTTCGAAGAAAGTGCGGAGAAACAATTTCACAAACTAGTTAGTGAAATGGAATTAGGGTCGCAACGTCCTTCGCACCTGCTGAGGCGTATGTCGGATTTAGCACGGAGTTCACGAATTTCAGAAGAAACGTTACAATGCTTGTGGATCTCGAGACTGCCAGGCTCCATAAAAGCTGTTCTCTTAGTTTGTCAAGATACCAAATTAGAAAAGCTTGCGGAAATGGCGGATAAGATAATGGCAAACTTAGACAACGGAGAGATAGCGTCCATATCAGCAACATCATCGACAACACCAGAGATAACGACTATGATGGCAAGTTTAACTAAAGAATTGAAGGAATTACGTCTAGAAGTGAACGAGATACGAGAAAATAGTAGGAGACGCGGAAACTATCCAAATTGCCGCAGGTCACGTTCAAGGTCAAGAGCTCCACGTCGTACACCAGAGAGTCCAGACTGGGTATGCAGTTATCACTTCATGTACGGAAAAAACGCGAGGAAATGTGAGAAACCGTGTAACTGGAAAAGCCCGTCAGCGGAAAACTAAGCGCAGTGCAGTCTTATACGATGGAAGGCTGCATTTCCACATCAGGGAACCATCGTTTATGTGTAGTGGACCGGAAATCATCAATCAGTTTTCTTGTGGACACAGGTGCCAATGTTTCAGTGTTACCGGTAAGTAGAGTTAGTAAATGTGAGCGTACCGAAAGCGGTTACAAGCTGTACGCAGCAAATAACACAGAGATTAAGACATACGGTTTAAAGGCCCTTGAAGTCAATTTAGGCTTGCGCAGAATATTTAAATGGACGTTTATTGTTAGCGACGTCAAGCAAGCAATTCTAGGTGCAGATTTTATCAAGTCGCACAAATTAATAGTAGATTTATATAACAAAAGGCTTATAGATAGTTTAAGTTCCAATGGTTCCATCATACGGTATGACGAAGCTTCAATTAAAAGCATACAGAACGATAGTCCGTTTCGCGAGTTATTAGAAGAATTTGTGGATATCACGAAACCCATGTCTTTTAAAGAGCCAACAGCGCACAATATTAGGCATCACATCGTTACGTCTGGCTCCGCAATACACGCGCGTCCAAGGCCGTTACCTCCAGACCGTTACGTAAAGGTAAAGGAAGAGTTTCAGTTAATGCATGAACTAGAAATATGTAGACCGTCACAAGGTGAGTGGTCTAGCCCGTTACATATTGTCCCTAAAAAAAATGGACAGCTGCGACCATGCGAAGATTACAGAGCGCTTAACGCAATTACGAAACCTGACCGTTACCCAATCCCGAGGGTGAACGATTTCACATACATATTAGCAGGCAAGACGTGGTTCTCACGCGTAGATTTAAATAGGGCCTATCATAATATAATGGTCGCAACCGAAGACATAGAAAAAATAGCTATAGCAACCCCTTTCGGACTCTGGGAGTTCCCTCGCATGACATTCGGGCTGAGGAACGCAGCGCAAACCTTTCAAAGGTTTATGGACCAACATGTACTCAGAGGGATAGAGAGCATGGAAAGCAACCAAACTTTATCCATACACATACCAATGTTATGTCCTCCTCTTTATGTTGTATGTGTATGGATAAAGTTTGGCGGATAAATGAAATGCACACTCGTAAATATAAGAGTCTATTAACGATATACAGACACGGTCACAAGTTAACATTACGGCGTAAGGGAAACGACTGGCCTTCTCGCCTGAGGCAGATATCAAGAGGCGTTTTGCCATATCAGCGTAATTGTTACTTTGTAGTTGCCACAATAATATCGCCCTACCAGCATACCGGTCTCATGTGTAAATGTGGGAAATTTGGTTTTCACAAACTTGCCACACTTGCAAAATGGCGAATTTTATTTTTTAATAATCCAATATTTGCAATAATTCATTATTCCAGAACTAATGACAATTTATTTAACATACGGGTGATAGGATACATATTTATTAATATTCAATCGGCCTCTGTAATTTCTACACACCATAATAGCCCATTTCGCCATTTTTATTATTAGTTGGCTTTTGGCGCCAATTGTGAGGAATTGGCGCTAAAAAATACCGACGCTGTCAGGGTCTTGACACTCCATCTAGACATATATATAATCAAAGCCATAATTCTTTACTTTAAACTAGGGGCCGCCCAGGTTTGGTGTTAGACCATAGAATGGACAATGGTTTTTCGCAAAACCACTTTTTGTAATAACACTTTCCTATAAACCGTGGTTTTTAGACGTTTTAAACCTTGGTTTTTAGATAAACCGCTTTTTGTAATAATGCCGATCATGTCTAGATAGACTGTCAGGCGTGGGGATTTGATAGCGCCAACTGTCATGAGGCACTATAGCTTTTTGGCGCCATCAGTGTTTTAAGTAAAATAAATTGACTTGGCAATCGCACTAAACAATTTCATTTAATATAATAAGTTATACTTGTGAGATACATTGCGTTTTCATGCGATGGCCAAGTCAATCTATTTTACTTAACACGTTCGGGGACACTCGGCCTGATTTTGAAATGTCACTTTGACACTTAATTTTTGTATGGAATGCTATAGACGCTCCGTCACTGGTAAAAATTACCAAGTCCTTACATAAAGTCACAACTGCCATAGCCTTCGTCGGCTTTAGCCGGTCCGTCATTGGTAAATAGTTTATAACTATATACATTGGACGCAACGGCTATAGCATTCGACTGCTATAGCAGGGGTGTCACTGGTGAATAGATTTTACTACACAGACAGGGCGAATCGGCTATAGCATTCGACTGCTATAGCAGGGGTGTCAGTGGTGAATAGTTTTTACTTCACAGACAGGGCGCACCGGCTATAGCATTCGACTGCTATAGCTGGGGTGTCACTGGTCAATCGTTTTTACTATACAGAGGAAGGGCACACCGGCTATAGCATTAGCATATTAGCTGATGAATAGTTTACGTCGACTAAAAGATTCCTTTGGTTGGTACTGGAAAACACACAATGAAAACACAAAATGACACTCATTATTCATTTTAATGTTACGAAAGCATATATAGTGGCACATTCAACACCGTGTTCAAAAAGATGCAAATTTTTTAGATACATTCTTAGGTTTTAGGATGTTCTCGGGTTTGTCAGCTTTTTATAAAAAAATATGTTAGAGCAAGTCAAGTTGTCGAATGTCTAATGATAATTATGTTCTCTGAATCCCAACATCTTTATCGTTGCAATGTCAAAAATATGGAAAAATACCACCGCGCTGGCTTTTTTGGAGTTGAATCACATCAGGACATCATCTGATCTGAAATGTCTATTACAGACATATTTTTATTGTACGTTTCGATCTCTTTAGGCTTTGTCAATTGCTTGCCAAATCTGTTCCGTGTTGTCTAATTAGTCTTTCCTCAACGAATATTTCCATCAACGAAAAACTGAAGCCCAACACCGCTGTCGATGAACTCAAACTCTGGTATAGAAGCAGTGGATGATCGTAATTCTTCGTCTGTGATACGTGTTGACCTATGACACTGATGATTGCATCAGCGTCGTAGGTCAACACGTTTAACAGACGAAGAATGGTAAACATCCACTCATATCAACAGCCTAGTACATCATCATTTGTAGATCTATCAATCTAGGGTATCAACCTAGGTATAGGTAGTATTGACCTAGGTACCTAGATACATCTACAAATTTTGTTGTACTAAGCTGTTGATAAATTGGTTGCTGCTGATTGCCAACCACCTGCGATCTCGGCATTTATACCGTCGTCTTCGTCATTATCAGCTTATCTCAGTCCACTGCTGGACTTAGGCTTCTTGTATGGCACGCCACTGAGCTCGATCTTCGGCCTTCCGACTTCCAACCGCTGCCAGCCATTTTTCCTATATTATCGCTCCACCTAGCTGGATTGATCTTACGTGGAGGTCTTAGGTTTTTGTTTAATCTACCTTACCTTCCTCTTCAGAGTCCGATACGTAACTTGTGGGTGACCCGCTGCCTTCATTGGGTATGTAATTAGTTTCTGAACCATATTCACCATCACAATCATTATAGGGATCCTGTTACGCTATCACTCGATGTTTTAGGTTTCTCTGAACCATAAGACAACTCCTCGGTTTCAACGTAATTGAATAATTTCAATATGCGTTCATTTTCTTTCTCGTGTGGTCTATACACTTTGCGTTTAGTTAGTACTTATGTATATGGGAAAACAGTGTATTATTAGTAGTACTAAACCTTTAATAGCAATTAAGTCCAGGTCTAACAGCTATATCACACCCATCAGACAAAACGTTATCGTTAACCATATTATCTGTATTATGTCTTATCATTGTTACTAGGATAATATACCTAAGTACTTAATGTATCACGTCGCGCGCTTTGTACACTTGTAAAACCGGGATCGAACCTGTTTCTCCTAAACACAGGTTACTCAGTAGCCTATATAGGAGTACAGAGCTTAACCCGCTTACTAGATTTTTGTATTACACTTCTGTGCTGTTGTAGGTATCCATTTACTCTAGTCCTTGTAAACAATGTAATAAATTTATTATTATTATCGGAAATAGCTTCTTTTTCATAGCTCGATCGCTAGTATAAACCACATTTACGGGCCTAAGCCAAGTAAATGCAGCATGTGGTGTGTTATTATTATTATCGGGAATAGGTTCTTTTTCATAGCTCGATGGCTAGTATAAACCACATTTACGGGCCTAAGCCAAGTAAATGCAGCGTGTGGTGTGTTATTATGTTTATGGTGTGTTGTGATGGGGGGCTATATCATTTTCGTCTATTTGCAGAAACTTTCTCACTATTCTGCATGTATTTAGGATCGCTGCTTTCTGTAAGGTTATGTAAATAGTTTCTTTCAGGTCCAGTAATTTTAGGCTATGCAGAAGATGGTTCGGGATTACGCCTGTGGAAGAGAGTACTATAGGCACTACATACACTTTTTCTTGTCGCCAGATTCTACTCACTTCATCCTTCAGTTCCGCGTATTTGCTAATTTTTTCAGAGATCGTCTTCTGTACATTATGTGTGTTAGGAACTGCTATGTCAATAAGGTAAGTGGTGTTATTTATTTTATCCTGTAAAGTTATGTCTGGTCTATTATAGTGGATGGTCCTATCGGTCAGTATAGCTCGATCAAAGTAGAGTTTGTGTGTAGTATTTTCTAAAATCGTTTGTGGAGTATATTTGTAGTAAGGTGTGTTCGTGTTTTGTATGAGTGTATATTTGAGTGCTAATTTCTGATGAATGATGTTGGCGACTTGGTTATGCCTGTGTGTGTAGTCTGTCTGTGTGAGAGTTGTACAGGCGCCAGTTATGTGTTGTATGGTTTCTGGTTGGCTATGACATTTACGGCATTTATCGTTAGTTATCGTGGGGTCCTTAATAATGAATTTTCTGTAGTTTTTTGTATTTATGATCTGATCTTGTATAGCTATTATAAACCCTTCCGTCTCTGGAAACAAGCTACCTATTTTAAGCCATTTATTTGATGCCGCTGTATTTATATGTGACTGTTCTAAATCATGAGGGTGGCGACCATGAAGAACCTTCTTTTTCCAATTATCAATTTTTTCCTTTTGTGGGTCTCTATTGTCATCACTATGCAAATCTATTGTTTGGTCGCTAAGGTTAAGAGGTGTGTAGTTATGATCATTAAGTGTTATGGCCTTATGTATGTCACTTGTGCGAGATTTTTCAAGGAAGAATACTTTAAGTCTGCTAATTTGCTTCTGCCACAGGGAATGAATATCTATAAGGCCCCTTCCTCCATTATGCCTTTTGATGGTAAGCCTCTCTATCGCAGACTTAGGGTGTAGGTTGTTGTGTTTTGTGAGTGTGGTGCGTGTACTTCTTTCTACGAGCTCTATGTCTGTTTTTGACCATTTGATTACCCCGAATGAATATGTTAGTATAGGTATTGCATACGTATTAATTGACTTTATGAGATGTTTTCCGATAAGTTGTGATTTGCATAAGGCATTTATTCTTCTTTTATATTCTGTAATTAGGGAGTTTTTTAAGGTCGTGTGGTCTAGTCCCTTGAGTTGTTTGTACCCTAAATATTTATATAAATCTGTTGGTTCCATTGCGGTTATGGTATCGCTATTGCTAACTGGGTAGTCACCGGGTTTTATTTTGCCTCTAACTATATGAATGGTTTTACACTTCTCTAGACCAAACTGCATATTAATATCTTTACTAAATTCTGTCGTTTTATCTAATAATTTTTTCATTTCCTTTTCAGTTTTTGCATACAATTTAATATCATCCATATATATTAGATGGGAGATGGTAGTTTCCTGCATTGTATTTTTAAGGCTATACAGCTTGGCAACGATGCAGCATGAAGGATAGGGGGTTCAAGGCAAGGCAGAACCACAGGGGACTCAAGGAGTCTCCTTGATAAATACCTTTCTTAATAGATATTTGTCTAGTGGTAACCGAATTTTGATGATAATTTAATTGTAAAGTTGTTTTCCAACTTAGCATTATGCTACGCAAGAAATCTATTATTTTTGAATTTATTTTATACATCTGTAATATTTTGAGTAGCCATGAATGGGGAATACTGTCAAAGGCTTTCTTATAATCTATATAGGTGCAATGAAGGTTTCTGTTCTTACTGGTAGCATGTTTATGAATTGTAGAATCTATGACTAATTGTTCCTTGCATCCCATGTGGCCCCGCCTGCACCCCTTTTGTTCTTCTGCAACTATTTGGTGTTCTTCTGTGTGGGTGCTGATTCTAGTAGCAATTGCTGATGTTAAAATTTTGTAAATTGTAGGTAGGCACGTGATTGGTCTATACTGGGAGGGTAGTGGTGAGTGTTTATCTTTCGGAAGCATGTAAGTTATTCCTGTAGCTATAAATTCGGGTATGTTCTGCTTCCCTAAAATTATGTCTGTAAAATTTCTCGCTAATGACTTATGTAATGAAAATAATTTTTTGTACCAGAAATTATGTATTTTATCTAGTCCCGGCGATTTCCAATTATGCAACTTAGCTGTAATTGTTGCTATATCGTTCTCTGTTATCTCAATAAATTCCATTTCTTCTATAGTAGTCCATCTTTTTTCCTCTTCAGTTATCCATTCTGCTTCATCGTTGTGCTGTACTTGCTCCTCCCATATGCCTGACCAAAAAGCTTCCAGTTGCTCTTTTGTAGGTATTTCTGTATTATCCTGAGCAGAAGTGTCAGACTGTGGCTTTGCTAGGTTCCTATAAAATAGTTTTTCATTTGTGTTAAATAAGGTGTTGTCATTTTTTCGTTGTTGTGTTTTCTTATATCTTTTTAATCTATGGACTTTAAGCGCTAATTTTTGTTTCAGGGTATCTAAAAATTCTTCAGGTGTTCTATTGTTGTTTTCATGTCTAGTGTGCATAATTTTGCTTTTAAATATTGCTTCTACTCTCTTAATTACTTTATTAGATCTATTGTTATTAATGTATTGCGTCAGTCTACCACAATCTGCTCTTAGTTTTTCTATATCATTTTCTAGTCTCAGTTGCCATGCAGGTTTATTATTATATTTAGGTCTTGTAATACCGTTATATTCGGTTACCTTAAAACCTAGTTCTTCCGAAACGACCAAGGCTGTGCAGTATATGAGTGTGTGTAAATCTACTAACTGCATGCTCTCTGATATAAAACTACTTAGGACACGTTCATTAAATAATATTACTAGTTGTGTAAGTTTAAAACTATATTTAAGTTTAGGTAGTTTAGGTCTAGCAGTAGGATCCATTCCTGAGTATTGGGTAAGAGCTGTTTGAAATTTATCGCGTATTTCCTTTGTGTAAGCTTCTGTTATAGGATTATGTTCGACTAAGGTATCTATATCATTAACAAGAGTAAGAGTTACTGATTCTGTTTGTGTAGATGTATGTGATATTTGTGTATTGTTTGTGTATGTTTGTGTAAATAGATCAGGTGAATTTTGGGTATGAAGCGGCGTAACATTAAAATTCTGATCAGGTGCTGGTGAAGTACGATTTATGTCCGTATTGTTATCTTCTAGTAACTGTGTGCGTACTTCTTCTTTTAGTCTGTCTAATTCTTCTTGCGATAACAATTTATTTCTAACGATTGTTCTTCTTTGATCTGAAATCCGCTGTTCTGAAACGCTGATATGTGGATATTGTCGTGAGAAAGTTTCATGCAATAGTTTTCTGTAGATGGTCATGTCAGTTTCTAATTTCGTAATGTAGTAGTATGTACGCATGATAAATAGGTTTACTTCTTTGCTCCACTTCATGCGTACTCTTTGTTTTCCAGCCTTAGTGGACGCGGGTAAGAAGGAAGATACCTCCCGCGCAACACTTGAGGCTGGCATGGGTGAATCTGTATTTAATCTAATGAGTGGTGATGATGAAATGGGTGGTGACAATGGGATGGATGGTGACGATGGTATGGATGGTGATGATGGTATCGAGGGTATGTATGACACTGTGCTTGGGCTGTAAGGTTCAACAGGGCTGTCCCTAACAGTCAGTCTGTCACCATCGTCAATGATTTCGGCTGTAGTATCTTTGTCGGTGGGAGCCCGCCTGTTCAACTCCTCACCGCTGACGGTTCGCATGCTGAGACACCCAGCGTCAGCTCCAGGTGTGCCCCGGCGATCGCCCCCGGGCAATTGCACACCTGCGTAATAAAACCCCTACGGTAGGCTTAGATTATCTAGATGGAGTCTGGCGCTACATTGAAACTAAAATCAACGTGCCAATTGTTACTTTAATATAGAAATTGTTTGGATCCCTGGTCATTCGGGTATTGCAGGCAATGAATGTGCGGATTCGTTGGCTCGATTTGCCTTCTCGAACCAGGTTGAGCAAAAATACTATTTCATTCAGAATAATGACCTTAAAAATGACTCGAAGCCAAAGTTGTTTCTTTCCTGGTCGAAAATGTGGTTAGAAAGTTCGAAACACAAGGGGTTTTATTACGCCGGTGTGCAACCAGACATCCGGACTAAACCGTGGTTCAGCAAGTTTCCATCTGTTCCAAAAAAAATTGTCACAATCGTAAGTAAACTGAGATTGGGGCACGGTTGCAGCCCGGTCTTTTTAAACAAAATCAATGTCAGAGACAACTCTCTCTGTGATTGTGGTCTTGACTATGGATCCCTTGATCATATATTTTTCGCCTGTCCATTAAATTGCAAGTCGTTTGACTTGTATTTTAAACGTACGCAAATTAAAATTCCTCTACCTATTAACTTTCGTTCCCTTTTATGTAACTTCTGTCCTTCTATTATTAAAACTCTCTCTAAATTTATCAGACAAAATAATATTAAATTGTAGCTCTTTAGGTTTTAATAACGATTAAATAAAAAAAGACCTACAAAAATGTCTAACTGCAAACGTTGCAGTCTTATTTCGAATCTGGCAGAATAGTTGGAAGACCGACTCAATTGCCACAAGAAAAAAAAAAAATTAGACTGCAACGTTTGTCGTTAGACAGGACAATGCCAGAAGCTCCATAGAACTTTGACCCACTTAATAAAAGTCATGTACAAGCATTCAATATGCAGCTTGATATTGCATATTTATTACTGATAACTAAACAGTCGACCTCAGAATACATAACAAACCACTCGACCTATAATGCCTGTAGAAGTTGCGGTTTCTGTTTAAATCTAAGAACAAAAAACACAAATAGAGAGCGAAACAATGATATGTTAAAAAGTATAGATACGTCATATGCTAACAAAATGAACGAGAAAAGTGTTCTGAACTCTGAATCCGAACTGTAGGTACTAGTTTTATATCAAACCGGACAACAATTATTGTACTACCCAAGACTACAATTGTCCCCTTTCCGAGTCTTCCAAATGAAACGCGCTAGTAACGTATCTACTACTATACTTTTTTTTAATATAATTTAAAACGAATGAATGGCAATGACATACTTTTCAGTTTGATATAAGCATTGAGGTATATCTATGGAGGCGCCCTAATCTTCTATATGAACTTTTACTTATGCAGATATTGAGGGAATCGACATGGTAACAACAAATTACTGTTTGTCTCTTTCTAACCAGTGAAGTTGTACATAAGGAAAGCGAAGTGACATGTGTAGATTGTTTTTGCTAATTCTGGAAACATTTGAGCGGTGACGTCACGATAATGTGCTTGGGTGCCGATTCCGCCATGTTTTATGACCGATTTGTGGTATATTGGCTGTCAAGTGATTGCGTTATGGTATCATTTTTGTGATTTTTATTAAATTTGAAGACTATGAGCTGAATCTAAGCTTCTTTTTGAAATCTGGGCTTGAGTTCCAAAATCCCTCAGGCCTCAGGCCGTCATCGCCATCCCTCAGGCCGTCGCTTGGGCAAAATAATAGTTGCGTCGATTTGACATTCTGTTCATCGAATTTATCCAGCCTGCTAGTCTGGAACCGATTGAACTTATCATATGGTAGTGACCACTATCCTATTTTAATAAAATTCCCTACTAAAGGTATCCCTGATAAGATTTCAACTCCATTTTTAAAACATCAACTTAATTCTGCTGATTGGAGATTATTTTCCAAAATATTAGATCATAGAATTTCCTTACTTCCATCTGTCAACATAGATAATGCTACAGAATGCTTTTCTTCCTTTTCCCTTACTGTTTCCTCCACGGCAGACGACTGCTTGCCGTCTATAAAACCTTGTGCTAGAAGAATTCCCTCTCCTCCGTGGTGGGATAGGGAGTGCACTAGCATGATTGCGGCTAGAAACCAAGCTGAAAAAGTTTTTAACAGTAATATGAAAAATCTTATATCCTTCAAGCAAATTTTGGCCAGATCCAAAAAACTATTTCGTAAAAAGAAGCGAGAGAGTTGGCTAGGTTTTTGCAATTCGCTGAAACCAGCTACCCCAGCTTCAGTAGTGTGTAGTAGTGAGTAGTCTTTCTCTAGTCTTCCTGCAGAATTGGGTCGCCAATTTTTGTCAAATATTGCTCCGACTTATGTTCCATCTTTAGAAGATTCGGAAAGTGCCATCGCGGATGACTTTATTTCCAATGACCCGTTAGACAATCCTTTCTCTTTTGAAGAGTTTCAATCTGTTTTAAATCATGTCAAAGATTCCGCGCCAGGAGTAGATGGTTTTCCCTACTCTTTCATATCCAAATCAGGCTCAAAATGCCTTCAATATTTTCTGGACTTGGCCAATTTTTGTTTCATCAACGGTTCCGTTCCTCCTTTTTGGAAGGTTCAAGTAATTATCCCTATTTTGAAACCGGGCAAGGATCCTAGTGATCATTGCTCGTATAGACCAATCGCTTTATCTTCCGTACTGTTAAAACTTTTGGAGCACCTCATTAAAAATAGGTTAGAATGGTTCGTTGAGAGTAGGAGGCTGCTGGCACCGTCTCAGTTCGGCTTTCGAAAAGGTCTGGGTACTTCTGACAGTGTAGGTACTCTTGTGTCAGAGATCCGTCTGGCTCTTAACCGGAATGAATCTGTGGTAGCTGTGTTCCTGGATGTTTCATCTGCATATGATTCAGTGCTTCTCCCTATCCTCAGGCAGAAATTGCAGAAGCTAAAAATCCCGTATAGGATGTGTCACACTATATGCAATATTTTATCTAACCGTTCCATTCAATTGAGAGTCCCTGGTAAGCAACCAGAACAAAGAACAGTCTGGAGGGGATTACCCCAGGGTTCTGTGCTTAGTCCTCTTCTTTACAATATACATATATACCGCTGACCTCCCATCTTGTCTTAATTATAACTGTAAAGTTCTTCAATATGCTGACGATATTGCGCTCTCGATCTCTAATGCATCGATCCAGGACGCCGCGGCATCGATGAATGTTTCTTTGTCTGCTCTTAATCAGTGGCTTTTGGAGCAGGGCCTTACCTTGAGTGCTCCAAAAAGTGCTGCGGTCATATTTACGCGAAGACGAAGGATCCCTTCTTTGGACATTGGTATAGATGGACAAAGTATTCCAATAAAATATAAAACGAGGTTCTTGGGTGTTACGCTAGATAGTAAACTTACAGGGGTGGACCATATCAACGAAGTTGTTAAAAAATGTGAGCGGTCAATTTCTGTCCTCAAGGCTCTATCTGGAGTTTGGTGGGGCGCCCATCCATTCACCTTAAAACTAATTTATAATGCATTGGTCAGGAGTGTTTTGGATTATTGCAGCTTTGCTATTCAACCTTGCAACAAATTGGCCATTCGCAGATTCGATAGTGTTCAGGCTAAATGTTTGAGAATCATAATGGGTGCCATGAAGTCTTCTCCCATAAACGCTCTTCAGGTTGAATGCGCAGAACCGCCGCTCAACCTAAGACGACAATATTTAGCAGATCGATTTTTGTCCAAGGTTTTCGCTCTGTCTTCCCATCCACTTCTTCCTATTTTAGAGCAAACGGACTTATCTTTCAATAATTCATCCTACTGGAATAACAAATCTATTCCTCCATTGATAGTCAGATATAGGGAGCTTAAAAACCTCCTTAGATAACAGAGATAACAATATAGTTGATACGAGGTTTAATATATTAGACGTATTACTATTATTGTGCTTATTTCCTTCAGGTATTGTCCCTTCCGGTGATAACGCACACCCATTTCTAGATGGGGAAAAGGAGTACTCACTAACTAAATCACTGTGCTCTTTTTTGTTATAGCTAGGAGATAGCGGACTCCTAGCCTTTGGTTTCAGATATACGGTTTTTCGATAGGATGTCCTTGAGCTTTGGGAACAAGGGATTGGCGAAGAATCAAGTTGAGATTTGGCGACCTCAGCATACGATCGACGAACCGCAGGAATCATACTACTGGCTTCCGCGTATGAGATTATTTTATCCGCCATAAGAGCTTTAATGCTCTTCTGGCGGACTAATTCAGGACAGCTTTTGTCCTTCGCTAAGTGGTTTCCAGCACATGAAACACAAAAGGCCTCACCTGGCAGGATACTACAACCATCACCAGAATGGTCCTGACCGCATCTAAAACAACGCGGCTTGGACCGACATTGAGTTCGCGTGTGGCCAAAACGACAACAATTATAACATTGTACTGTAGGGTACAAATATCTTTCTACCTCGAGAGCTGTATGAAAACAGAATACCCTTGATGGAAGAATTTGCCCATCAAAGGTTAAAATTACTGTTTCCGTCGGTTTCCATTCCGGTGTCACTTCAGAAGAGGTAACCTTGCGGTAAATTCTCCTGGCTTTAATAACCGGGCCACATCCTTTCGGAACCGTGATATTCTGCATTACTTCTTCATCTGTCCAATCCGTTGGGATGCCACGTACAACACCCATCCTGGTAATGTTAAATTGAGGGATAACAGCTACATACTTGCATTGAACCAACGCTGTGTTTAAAAGAAAGCCATTAGCATCTTGGTAATTTTTGAACTCTACTGAAACTCGGTTCCTGCCGAGTCGCTTTTTGCACCATCACGACACACATTGGTAATCTTGTTTTTTAATAAAAACATGCCAAATTTCAGAGGGTGTAAAACTGTGCCCACGGACTGCTCGTTGCGAAGTGAGACATGAACCAAAAAAGGCCGATAATCTCTAGCAGTATACAACTGCCTACCCATCGTATTTTTCGCCTGCTTGGGTGCGTTACTGTCCAAGCCAGAGGGAGCTGAACGCTTTCTGGAAGTTGAATTTTTACCATCATCTAAGTTACCTTCAAATGGAAGTGTTACCGTTAGCGCCGGGGAGTGAGTGAAGAGAGATGCATCACTTGGGGAGTCTGGAGGCTCAGGAGGATCGGGAGGCCTGGTATTACCCATTAAAAAAACTTACAATAGACTATAATCGGGAATGAATAGTCGAAAAAAGGGGATTAAAATCTACACAAATCACTAATAACGAAAAATCTTCGTAGACACCACAAAAAAACAAACGTACGCGGTTGCTGTCAAAAACCGAATCCTTGAAATATCTTTAAACTTCATTGACCCAGTCTAAACTTGACTCTTGCTAAATAGTTGGCACTTGGCAACCCGACTCAATTGCCACAAGTAAAAAAAAGACTGTATCAAGTAAAGTCTGCGTCATTTTGACGCATTCAAATTAAATCAGAAATTAAAATATGTATATTATTAAATTGTAGCTCTTTAAGTTTTAATAACGATTATATACAAATAGACCCACAAAAATGTCTAACTTACGTTGCAGTCTTAACTCCAATCTGGCAGAATAGTTGGAAGCCCGACTCAATTGCCACAAGAAGAAAAAAAAGTGTATTTTATTTCTTAGATAGTGATTGATCCAAAAAATAATTTGTACGGAAAGATTGATTTAAAAGCTATCCATTTCAATATTTTTTTATAAAATCTTTTATTAAAATTATAGTGCGTAGGTTGCTATAACCTGTGTAATCAATAAATTGTTTATACACTCGTTCGGCTCTAATAACGAAGTTTTAACAATTATCCTTTTGCAGATAAGTATATATAAGTAAATAAGCTATAAAATATGAGGACTGATATAGAAAAAGAAGCTGGGACTTGGCTTCTCAAACGATATGGCCAATTTTTTAAGAAACAATATCAAGATCTTGCTACTCCATTAAAAGGTGACTATTGGGAAGAAAATAGGACATTTTTGCCAATACAAGTGGCGATGTCATCTACTGAACATATTCAAATCACGGAACTAGTATCATCTGACAACACTCTGATGACAAAGGTGTTAAGTGTGCTTTCTTCTTTATGTGTAGAAGTAGTGGCTCTCAAGAAAGAAGCATTTGAAAGGTATGTTTATTAAAATGGTTTTCTTTCTTAAAATCTTAATTTATTCATTATATCTATAAGTACTACTAAGGTGAGATGTATAATGTTTTACTTAATTTACTTTTTTTAGGAATCAAACAATGACATCCTCTATGCACTTTGGGACATCCTGACAATAAGATTTAAATTAATGGTGGGCTGGTTTGGGGCTAAATATTGCAGATAACAAGCTTAATGATATCTTTTCAAATTGTTTATTTATTGCAGTTATTCCTTTGATTTACAGGCATTTCATTTTCTTATCAGTTCATGAAGAGTATAATAACTATGACATTAGTACACAAATAGAATCAATATGTTCTTTGAGTGCATTCTCAGCTCGTTGTGATGATGTACTGCGTAATCTCTGCAGCCAAGTGTTTGCTATATTCACCAACGGTGCCATTAATATCAGTGAGTTTCAATTTCATTATTTATTTATATTAGGTCCAAAAAAATTATCTACATAGATTATTATTAGGTTGCTTCAAACAGTCTGTTAATGTTACATTTGTACGTCTATAAATAACAATTAGAAAAGATGTTTAACGTAAGTAAAGTATAAAGCGTTGTTTTATGACATAAATAACCTGGTTATCAATGTTATTAGGGCTGCAAGTAGAAAACAAAACAGTTTCGTTATTAAGGCTGCTAGAAGAAAACAAAATGTGTATCACTATTTTTAACATTTATGTGTGCATCAAGTGAAACTGAAGCAACCCACCCTAATAATATTATTATTATTATCATAATATGATACAACTAGGATTAATGTTAATTATTTATACTTTTATTTCAGATGGCATTCAACTCCACTACATTATAAATCACATAGGGGAAATATTCACTATACTTGTCCTATTAGAAGTATTATTATCAAATACTTCCATAATCAGTAATTGGAATAAATATTGCAAGTCTATTAAATCCTTCAGTAATGCTCCAGAAAGTCTAGATTTAACAGAGGACAAGTTCAAAGCGATGATGGGAGCTATCAATAATATTACAAATAAAATAATGAATGATGATATTGTTCAGAAGAGTCTTAATAACTTGACAGTGTTGAGAGGAAGTCTTGTTGATAAAAATTGCTCTTTAGTAGCATCAGAATTTTCTCAATATTTAAAACAGGCAATAGCAAATCTGGACAAACTTGTGCAAGAACAGCCTAACGTTACCAATATGTACAAATGTATCAAAGTGAATGGGCTTTATGTACTCACAGCACATTTATTTGTCAACAGTGACAAGAAAATTTTTAGGTCTTTGATAGATTTGAATACAAAAGTAAGTTTTAAATAGAATACATACTCCTACTAGCAAATCTTGGGACTTAATTACCCTGCAATCTTTTCACTCAATTCATGTCATGTAACTGTAATTTAAAATGACTTCATTAATCTAAATTGATAAAGGAAAGTTGAAAAATCAAGGCCATGAGCGGAGCTCGCACCCGCGACCTGCGCCGATCCGTGGCGCAGCTGTGCCAACTGTGATATCGTCTATCACCCTTAAGACGTAAATACTAAAAGGGAACTTAAAATTCGATAAGTGCTCAGTTGGCAGAGCTGCGCCACAGATCAGCGAAGGTCGCGAGTTCGAGTCCCACTCGTGTCCATCATTTTTTAAATATCTTTTATCAATTTAGATTCAAACTTAGCATGGGCAGACATGCTAAAATTGCCAAAACTTATAATGAATACTCCATTACCTTATTATAATGAAATAAAATTTCTCGTAAATTAATGTAGAAAACATTTGAGGAGTATTTTTTATAATTATTCAAAGTATTTTCCAACAACTTTTATCAAATACTCTTGTCATTTATTTTAGGCACACAGCATACATGTGATTGGTACAACTATTTGGTTCCCAGAACAGTTCCTTCAAAGACACATGGCAGCACAGTGTGCAAAACATGATAAAATGTTGCAAACTATGGTCAAAGCAAGACAAGCCTACATCAGCACAAAAAAATATAATTTAACCAAGGATATTACAAGTCTCTACTTCACCTGTACTCAGTGGGTACTCAATATTGAAGAAATATTTTCTTCTAATCATCACAAACTTAGTGCTGCAGAAATGAGTATGAATGCTAGAACTCTTTTGGATGGCCTTGACATTGCATCCAGAACTAATCATTCAGTGCTCACATTGATTAACTTACATCTCGCTCTGGGTATACCACTCCCGAAGAGTATGTTGATATCATTATTTGAGATTATGTATATGTTGAAGACATTAAGAAATGTTGTATCCCGTAATCGTAACCAAATAATAATTTCTATTAACATGATACTGCAACATTTGGTATTTCAGTCAACTTCATCCATACTAGAAGTAAAAAAATCTTTAATGACTGACAAAAATTATGCCAATAAGAGACTAGACGAACTCACATGCCTAGTAATTGCAGAGAGAGCTCTTAAAGGGGCGTCAACTGTCGAACGAAATATAGCTGCTAATGTTGCCTTAAGTTTTGTACCAGATTCAACTTACTTAGAAGATAGCTATATTAGACTCGGAAAATTACTTGAAAAAATTCGAACCTTGTCAAACTTTATACATTCTATGGAAAATTTATGCAATTGCTCATGGTTGTTATGGCACCAGAATATTATACCGATTTATTTTGACCAAAACTTTAGCATGCAATTGAGTGCATTAAAATTGAAATACTTTTTGATGGTTTTAGAAGACTGCATTGTGTTATTACATAAAACCGATAAGCAATATGGGATAGTAAAATTCCACCAGTTCCTGAACAATGTAAAGTCTATGATAGAAAAAGGAATATTACAAAGTACCAGCCAACATATAGAGACGAATTTGCGACTACATATTCATTCACATTTACAATTAGATGTTATTAACCCATTTACATTTGAAATGACCAAGAAATTATTGCTAGTTGTAGATAACTTAAGGATACAGTTTTTATACATGTCCATAGTACCGTCAGCTGAACATTACTTATCCACTATGTACTACAATCTAACAACAGTTGTTTTATCAGATTGGAAAACATATGGAGAAATGCGTCAAATGGCAAAATTTAAATTTAATCTTAGCACTGTTCAAGATAATCTACCTACACAAACTTTAGAACAAGGGTTGGATGTCTTAGAAATCATGCGTAATATTCATATATTTGTATTTAAATACTTATATAACTTAAACAACCAAATTTTTATAGAGAAAAGCAGTAATAACAAACATTTAAATTCCATCAACATCAGGCATATTGCAAACTCTATACGAACTCATGGTACTGGTATTATGAATACTACTGTGAATTTTACTTATCAATTCTTAAAGAAGAAATTCTTTATATTTTCCCAATTCATGTATGATGAACATATAAAATCAAGATTAATTAAAGATCTCAGGAACTTCAAAGAAACTGCTTCTGTCAATGGAAATATGTATTCATATAAAAATGCTGAAAAATTTAACAAAGGTATAAGAGTGCTCGGATTAACAGAAGAGGGACAAAGCTACTTAGATCTGTTCCGCGACCTTATCAGTCAAATAGGAAATGCTATGGGTTACGTAAGGATGATTCGGTCAGGAGGGCGACATTGCTGTTCCGATGCGACTATGTTTTTACCAAACCTTGATAATGTTCCATCTTTTAAACAAATTAGCGTGGATATTGGGCTTGGACCAAGAACAACGCAAACTTCGGAAAACTTGGACCGTAATATCAATGACTTGATAACGAATTTTATTCAAGGCACAGAATATTTTAAATTACTCGTCGATGTGTTCGCGCCAGTTTTTCGTAATCCCAAAAATGTTCATCTCAAGAACTTTTACATTATTATTCCACCACTGGCTTTAAATTTTGTTGAACACATGATATTATCTAAAGACAAAATGTCAAAAAAGAATAAATTTGGCGCAGCGTTTACAGACGACGGATTTGCGATGGGTGTTGCATATATTTTGAAATTACTGGACCAGGTAAGTTTGAAAATTATTACAAAAAGCGATTTCTTTTTACCATTTCAGCTTAAGGTTAGGTAAGCTCTAATGACCGACCCGGCATCCGACTGACACTGCCTCGTCGTTCGGTTTCCATTCGTTGTCGACGGGTGGTCCATCAGTGAACACCGCGTGAATCGTGATTAACAAGTGGACATCGCGTTGCCGCGAATAGATGAGTAGTTTGTTTAGGATACACGTGTGTATTGTTATGTCTAACTTTGCAAACCGTAAATTTAGGTAACTAGAATGAAGTCCTCGTACGTAAACTAATTGCACGTGGGCAACGCAAGGCAAGCGTGCGAGCAACGGGTGGTCCACTTGCCATCCGCGCGCGGTCAATCGGAGGCGAGGCGCTCCAGAGTTGATGTAGTGAGCGAATACCAATCGTCAATCGAGCGGTTAGTACTCTTTGTATGGAATACAAAGAGTACTAACCGCTCGATTGACGGGTGGCTCTCATAAACCTGAATGACCTTTATAGTTATTATCTGGAAGTAATTAATTATCTTGTGATTGATAAAAATACTGAATGGTTTTGATCATAGATGCCCGAAATGCTGAATACTATGTGTATTCAATTGTTCATGTCGGATAATGGAATTTTTACAAGGACTAACATTTAGAACTAGCACCATAGCAACTTTTGTTCAGCTCAAAAATACCTCTCCAACTATATATTACACGTGGCTATTGAAGGGTGGGACCAAAGTTCACTCAAATCCTGTCATCGTCCTTTTTTCGTATTACAGGATTCAAATTTCGAAGCTCTTCATTGGTTTGATTCTATATGGAAGCATATCAGTGACGAAAGGAAACTTCTTCAAGAGCAGCAAGATAAGGGGTCTGTGCAACTGCAGCAAGCATTAGCACTTACTGATAAAAAAATTAGGACATTAGAAGAGGAATATAAATTATTGTACTATAGTCTCACAAGTGCAAGAATATTTTTTAAATGAATTCCTTTTATAGTTGTAGCACATTATTATGTAAGCCTGTTATCACATTATGTGTGAAAATATATTTATAATAAAAATATACCTAACAGTACATAAAAACAAAGATCAATAAAAGAAATATTCTATTAAATTTATATTTTAATTCATTAAATGGAATCATCTGTACTAGCTATAATTTGGTGCATTTGCAGAAGTGCTCCATATTCAAGATGATTTTCCAGATATTTGGCATATTTTATGATAGGCCCTCCTGCACTCTCCCCTTGTAGATAAGAAACAAGTCTTTTCATGGCTTGATAGGCCTCCATGCTGGATGTGGACTGGCAGGCTTTAAGAGGTAACACTTCGGTAGCTTGCATGCTCTCATCCAACTGACCACAGTAAATACATGGTAGTTTCTTGTCACAATAAATATATTTATCTAACAAACTGGGGCATTGTTCTAGGTTCAGTGGCACATTATACATTTTGCACCACCGAGATATACTATGATCACTCTCACTATCTTCCTTGACATTAAAGAATAGACTGCCATCCCCAGGAGGAAATGATAGGTTCTGGATATACTTTGATGGCACATTATACCATGCCATGCCAACCATGTGAATATAATCCAAAAATGATGAATTGTCTTTTCCATAAGTCAAGGTTCTGCTAATTTGCAATCTTCTATAATGATATTTGAAGCACTCAACAACTTTCTCTAATATGTTTGTAACATAATCCAGATTATTAGTACTTACTATTCTTATATTCTCAAAATGTAGATTTCTTATGAAGTTGTCTGGTACATCTAATACCAATGTAACACATTGCCCTTTAGATGCCAACTCATTTTCCCATTTAGTTAAGTAACTAAGAACTACAGAATAATTTACTTGTGAATTAGTACAATAATAGTAGTTGACTGGTAAGCTTCTGACATGTGCTTCTGTTTCCAATAAGTCCTTCCCAACAACTGCTGCTTCTTTCTTGTCAGTTCCTAAAGTATTCACTATAAATAGTAATGAGACATAACTATCTGCATGTAGTCCATTCATATAGTTACTGAAGTCAAGGTTATGTGATAAAGCACAAACCCCACCAAGGTAAACATCCTTGGAGTCAGAACTTTTGAGAAACCTTATCCATTCTTCCTTAGCTTTTTCACTGCATACATTATCAGAGGTATATTTGGATATATTGTGCCTGGTACGAAAGCTGACCAGCCAATCGTCGATACAGGTGAACTCTTCACTTAAACCTTTCAGGATATCCTTAGCTTTGTTACGTAGATGATCTTCAGTTACAGTGTTTCCATTTTTAAATTGTTGTCCAAACCAGTCTAAAAGCTGTTGCTCGAGGTTAAGACTGCAAACTTCTTTAAGTAACTTGTATTTCTGTGTGTATTTCTTGATGATAGTCTTTTTGTTTGTAAATGTTTGCAATAGTCTGGGGATGAACACCATATTCTCTGGCAATATCAGATTTACATTGGCCGTTGTCTAGAGCTTGAATAACTAGTAGTTTAGATGTAGCGTCGATTTTTGTGTATGCTTTCTTGGGAAAATCTGTTATAAATTCCGAACGGTCTTCAACCACATTTTTGTGACCAGAACTCCACATGGACATACTTTAATAGATAATTTCACTACTACCTAACAAGAAAATAATAATAATATAACAATAATCTTTATAAATAACCTGTTTAAGTATTAAGTACGGGCAAGGTTCCATGAATTAATTTTGGATTAATGAAAGTAGAAGTCTGAAGTATGGTATCACAATCAGACTGTCAAAATTGATAGAACCAAACTGGGTTACCCCAACAAAAAGTTGTAAGCTCACAGAGTTGGCAAAAAAATTAATATTCCTCATCAATATATCGACGGAAGAAAGCGGAAATGTCGTATCCCGAAAATTGCCCAAAATGACTTCTATTTCTGTCCACCGCTGGATATAGGCCTTTCCTATCTTCTTCAATATAATGAAAGATGAATAAATAGATGATTAATATGGATTAATGAATACATTCTAGGAAATATTTAGGTTTCAATTCAGATTTAATGTAACTATAATTATCTATATAGTTGATCAGAAAAAAAGCTACGTTGAATCGTCAATGTCTCGTCTTTCTATGACCTATGCTATGACGAAAAAAATTCAAGATACAGCATCGATTTTTTTCTACTATATTTTATCCGAACTCAGACAAAGGAATATATATGGACCGGTTATACCTACAAAAAACAGGTGCCTACCTACTGTCGCAAATGTCGCAAAATAAGGGATGCTCCAGATAGAATGGTCAAAGGTCATAGATATCGATAAATTTTTTTTTAACGATTTTATTTTATGAATTAACTTTTAAAAAGGATGTTCCATGTTAGTTTACATATTTTTAGGGATCCGTACCTGTAAAAAATGTAACTTCTAAGTCAACGAAATCAAAAGATACTTCAACACTAGAGAATTTCAGCAAAATGAAACCAGTTGAAATGGTTATTTATTATAATTAATCCAGTTTTTTTGCGGAGATCGTTACGAAGTTAAAGCCAAACAGGTCGACCGCAATTTATTTACTACTATCAGTATCTATCAGGTTTAATGTTAGCTTATCACGGCTGGTCTGCAAATAGGCGCGCACGTGAAACGCGTCTGATGGCAGTCTCCCTACCTAAAATACTCCTAATTAGCCAAATTTGGTTAGACTGGAGAGAAACAAAAGTAAGTTGTGACAAGGGCTCGGAAGACTTTGTATAGTTAGGTATTATACCGACTACGTTTAATCATTGCCCTTATATATAAACAAGTACCTAAGTTGTAGTGGTAGTAGAAAAAAAAGGCAAAATATGTCATCATTTAATAAACAAAACAACTTCAATCATTATTCATAGAAATGTATAATGTTAGGATAAGAAAACTTCGGTGCGACACTTGATCGTTTATTTTCTTTCCATGGTACCTGAACCTTAAATCTATATAACACTTCTAATGAGCAATAATCGGTGATTTATATTATGTTCGACATTATTAAATTTTCGGTATAAAATAAATATCAGTGTTATCAAATTCAACGAGAAAGTGTAATTATGTAGGTATAAATAATAATGCTCTAAGACGTTTGTTGTAATTAAAGAGGCCTGATATTATTTTCTGATTTTTATAAATTATATTCCGGACACTATGAGATGGTGAAACTAGGATGCCTCTTGTTGAAAAAAAAAATAATATTATATGCTTGTCTTATGAAGTCGTAAGCTTTCGGCAAGAGAAAGTGCAATTTCAAGGCGAACTTCCGAATTTCTTCAAATTTCGCTTTGGTCTTAGCGATTTCCTCCTCAAGCAATAGAGATTGTTTATTATTAAGAGCCATTTTACATTTTTACCCAGTTTTCTAAGATTTCGGACGCCTAATTTACCATCTTAGGTAGTGTTTAGGAATTTATATATAAATATAAAATGTAAACCAATCTTTCGCATTGACACATAAGCTAATAGATTTACAAAAAATAACTTAATTGCTATATGGTGATCAATCTCCCGCAACACGTTTTCTGAAAAATCATCGCAGAGTCAATTTCGGGCTCCAAATTCTATCATTTACATTCACAAATTTAAACATTTTTATTGCATATATTTTTATTGAAACTTACGGTGCCACATTTTCGATTAATAACACTTTTAATTTATAAAAAAAATAAAACAAATCTATTTTCACGGTTTATACTGTAATTTTATCGCGACTTTTTGGTTTGAATAAAGGTATATTTTAATTTTAAAATCACGTCATAATAAACTATGCTCTTTAAGAAATCTAATAATACAGTGATTTTCAAAATCCTTTATTTAATTGGAAATCATATCATTTTTAATATCACTCCAAAGCACAATAAATTACGATGCACAAACCTAGAATGATCAATTGATCAGTCGGGCCCGAGCGCCCAAAGAGGTAGGATGTGTGTCACTTTTTTCTAATTTCAAATTACGAAAATTCGTATTGCAAACGCATGTTTATACTACGACCACAACGTTTTCATTTTCTATGTATTATTTTCATTCGGTTTTGTTTATTATCAAGTAAAATATATTATTTTATTAATTTATTAGATTAATATTCAGCTACTTTAATCTTGACTGTACTATTTTTGTCCGCGACTTGGTCCACTTGGATTTTTTTTACGCATGAAAAGTAGCTTGTAGCCTTTATTATGTTAATCCAGGTTATAAACTATCTATGTGCAATTTTTTTTCTGTGTCCTTTTAACCGTTTTTGCGTAATTGAGTAATAATCCTCCAAAAATACAATCGCTTACATTAATTTATTATTAAAATATTTTTTACAAACATAATCTATTCATAATTGGTGAATAAATTATTATTGTAGAAATTATAATTTGTCTAAATAAATTACTAATGAAATAAAAATATTTTCATAAATCTCGAATAAGAAACATTGTCATAACGATCAAAATTTTTATGTCCGTCTCAAAACTC
This sequence comes from Abrostola tripartita, assembly GCA_905340225.1. NCBI lineage: Eukaryota > Metazoa > Arthropoda > Insecta > Lepidoptera > Noctuidae > Abrostola > Abrostola tripartita. The sequence continues at coordinate 9,404,702 of HG996490.1, read as the reverse complement.
CCGCTACACTGTTTGCATTGTTTTTGTGTGGGTGTGCTACGCACACATGACAATTTTGACAGAATTCGAACGTCACAATTTTGTGAAATGGCTCTTAATTCTATTTTTTTCTTCAATTCGTCAATAACGATTTTTATTAAAGCGGTGTTTTCCTTGCTCTGCGCCTAAAATATTTTTTTTTTGTTAAATTAATCAAAATTTGGGCTTAATCGTAGTGTTAATTAGGGTGGACTATTTCAAACTAGATTAATGTGTATAAATTGATAAAGGAAATTTGAAAAATTATGGACCGAGCGGGATTTGAACTCCTCTGGGAAATAGGCGTGTCTTCATGTATGTATGTACATTATATTAATCGACAATATCGATAAAAGCAAAGTGGCACTCGCGTCACTTTTGTTTGTTTACATATCAACAAACAGTACTAGCAGAACCAAAGAAACCGAATTTCAAGCTAAACGTAACTAATATAACTTAATGACCAGTGTTTATGAGTATGTAGTGATAAGTATAATTAGTCATTTGTAATTATTTTACCAAATAATTCATGAAAACGAACACTAACCTGTAAATTAATATTATTAGAGGCCGATTTTCGTTCTTACGAGAGCTACACTGTATTATACTACACTGAGGGATTTTGGAATTCAAGCCCTGACTTCAAAAAGGAGCTTAGATTCAGCTCTTAGTCTTCAAATTTAATAAAAATCACAAAAAGATACGATAACGCAATCACTTGACAGCCAATATACCTTAAATCTATAAAAAAACACGACGAAATCGGCACCCTAGCACATTATCGTGACTTCACCGCTCAAATGTTGCCAGAATTAGCAAAAACAATCTACATGTCATTTCGCTTTTCTTATGTACAACTTCACTCATGGACGTAATAATTTGAACATTGAAGTGAAGCATGTTTTTGAGCATATCGTCAGAGTTGCGGGCAACCGGTGGATGCAAACGGCAAGTTGTCGTTCATTATGGCGTTCTAAGGGGGAGGCCTTTGTCCAGCAGTGGACGTCTTCCGACTGATGATGATGATGTTTTTGAATATGTGTGCGTGACCTTGACAGCGATGGAATGTTGCTAGATAAAACCTTTTTACCCTGTAATACATTTAGTTCTTCTCGATTCTCGGCTTAATTATTATTATTACAAGCCTGTAATGTCCCACTGCAGGGCAAAGGCCTCCCCACGGCTTAATTATGCGTGTTAATAAATTTATTATTGATAGCAATATTACTTATACTTTATCAAATTAAACATATGAATTACCAACACCCAACTAGTAGTACCATGGTTGTGCCGGGATCTGCTGTTGGTAGTAGCCTAGTAAGTGAATACTTGAAGCAGGAAATTAAGAAAGGATTGTAAGAGGAATTGGGAGGCCCATACCAAGTAGTGGATGATACCGGGGTATGATGACGATGATAATGACATCAATTCGAATTATATATAAACATTTAAATGTTTAGCTTCTTTTGTTGGTTACCGTATAACAAAAAACTTCAGAACTTGATTAAAATATAGGATTGAGGGTGTTTAATGTATAAATTCATATTTATTACGAAATGTATTACATTAAAAATTAAATACAATTAAGTCTGCGAATTCTAACGTATAATTTAAATACCAAAGTGTGTAGTACCTATTCCAAAAATATTACAATGTAACTACTATGTAATGTAAAGTAGTTACATAACTTTTATATAAAAGATGATAACACTTTCATCATAATGGCTGTGTGGCGGTACTTAGTAACTAAACTAATTAACTATCCATAAAAAATTCACAGTTATTAAGAAATTGATTAAGTTTGTCTTAGCTCTCGGCTGAGCCGAGTAGAAACATTAGACGGCGACGAGCCTCACATAATATTAATGAGCTTAAGGGTCGTAGCACATATATCAACCCTGAAAGGAAAGGTAACCGTATCGCCTAACGCCTCGCCGTCAAACAGGCGTCAACCTTACGTAAGCACGTAACCCAAAGATTTTAATACCAAGTAGTTCCTACAATAGATTGACTGTGCGAAACAGAGAGATAAGATAGGATAACATTTATTTGTAAGAATATGGTACAGTTAAGATGTGACAAAAATTTTGATCCAAAATATTCCGCCGTTTCCGGCGCACAAATATTTGAGTAGGTACAATTTAAGTATTAACACAGTGTAGGTTTCAGCGAGATAGGTAGATGGACGTTCTAAGACGTAATCAAAGCGGATCAGCTGCGCCGATACGTCGACTCGCCTACGGCTAGGCGACGCCGCGCTTACGGCTCGCCGGTCCCGACTAGTGTGCTTTGCAGTAGCGAGTTTCATACAAATTATACTGCACGGCTCGGGTTGATACGGTTACGTTCCCTTTTCAGATTGATATATGTGCTACGACCCTAACACGTACAGTCGGCCAATTTTGTGGTGTTCCACTTTTACAACAAGATGCTTTGCACGGCTCTAAACACAGAAACTCCGCCCACATTTCGTCTCCGCAATCAGGATGTACTAAACAGTAAAGGAACAATAGATAAGGATTGCATTGTGTGTGTGTACTAAGCAGTCGCATTTTGCACTCGGCTAATTATTGAAGACGCTTATATTTTTTAGCTAGCAAATTGTTTTGTTACGGACTCGATATTTATTTTATTTTCGCTGTGTTTTTCTGGACTTGATCTGTATTAACTGAAAGGACTTTATAAATGAATTTATCCAGAGAAGAAACATTGCACAATCAGGCGCGTGCACACGTTATTGTGTCTCGTTAGAACAAAATAATTTAAACCGTTATGATGCAATTATTACAAACAATACACAAATGTTGCTGGGTTACTAATATTTTAAACTCAATTCAAATCGCTCAAGAACTGATAAGTATCCAGTTATACAGTGATGCCGACGCTATTGTCGGTTAGACAATAGGTTTATGATGTTTTGCTACTCGATATTATATCGCACCTACGGTGCAAAAACGTCACTTATGCAATTTTTGTCAAAATTGATCTGAGTATGAGAAAAAGTAGCTGATGTACCCCTTTACCTGGTGAGTAATTGTCATTTGTGTAGTGCGTATACTTTCCGCGTGAGGGCAGTTGTGTCGTTATTGTTTTGGCGCGAATCAAGCCGCCACTAGGAGAAACAACGTTTCATTGGCCAGTTGCGCGCGGCCCCCCGCTCGAGTAGCAGTCTCTTGGAGCTACAACGCCACTAAGGTAATAGTGACAATTTATTTTTATGTTTTTGGAGCAATAACGACACATAAGTTAGTTGTGATATTTGTTTATTGAAATAACAATGACACTTATGTACGCAGTGACATTGTTTCCCCAACTCTTAAATTGTATTTTGTAAAGCTTACGTTCGATTAACAATTGTGACAATGTTTCTCCAGTTTATTAAGGTGTAATGTTTTTATTTTGTACAAAAAAAATACCTAATACTACTAATGACGTTATTGTTTTAAGATGATTTTTATTTCATATAGAAAAATTATTTTGACGAGGTGTGTTATTCCTATTTGGATATCTATGTAATTATTTAGTGGTCATTATAATTACAACAGGCCACATGTAATATCAATATTTTAATTAGTCGATTAATTAATTAATCCCAGGTCGGGCAAAGTGTTACTGGGTTTTTCCATTAGGTAATTCTCAGTAGCAGCACGGAGTCTGGATTTGTGCCCGGTTGATGGCAATAGGCTCGCCCCCTATTACATTGGGACCTAAAACATAACTGGCGAAATGTGGGTGTACCGTATGTGCACCTCTGCCTACCCCTTCGGGGAATACAGGCGTGATGTTATGTTATGTTATGTTATGTTATGTTGTAATTAGTCGATTGTTTGTTTTATCAAAATCGATTCGGGCGTTTCAAAGTTATCAGCTCTTTTCTCGAATAATTTAAAGGATTTCGGTTATACTCTGGAACTTTTAAAATATTATAAGCTATTGTTTTACGCGTTGAGGGTTTTTAAATTTCATCAAAATTGTCTTGTTATAACACTTTTTGTTAGTTTGTTATTATGTAGGTATTTCGTTTTATTTCAGGCCTTAAAATGAACCAACGCAGCAAAAACCTTGTGCAACTTGCACTTTCAAGCGGTAGTCAAAATTCTGTTGAAGTGCAAGCTTTAGCGAGCAATGTTACAAGGATCGAGCAACACACGCAACATTCAGAACCAAACAATACAGTGTCTCATCCTACAAACTCCGCGAATCAAGCAGTACCAGTAAACCCAGATGAACCAACAACAACTAATTCAGAGCAGGATAATACGAATTTAGAGAATCCCAGTAACACTCCTTCTACTCTAGTTGACACTAATGAATCAAGTGAACGAGATGATATTGACTTCCCAACAGGCGATTTCTCCGGCACTGATTCCGGTGATGAATACAGGCCTGGCGTCCGTGCAAGGTCATCTTCATCCAGTAGCTCCAGTAGTAGTTCCAGTAGTAGTTCCAGTGGCAGCTCAAGTAGCAGTTCCAGTGGTTCTGCTGCTGAAAATAATAATTCTAATAACGAGAGTCTTGTTCACGAGCCTAACCAACCTGCGCAACCTATAACTAAACCACGAGGCAAAAAGCGAACTCGTAATCCAACAACCTGGAAAACGAACGTTGCTAAGCGATTGAAAAATTCTGGTCAAGCTTATACCTCAGTAAAAACTAAAAAATTAGTTCAAGGTAAAACAATGAGACCTACATGTACATCTAAATGTCGATTGACTTGTGCTTCAAAATTTACTGAAGAAAAGAGGACAGAAATATTTGAGTCTTACTGGAAGTTGGAAAGTGTAGAAAGGCAACGAAATTTTTTGAATGCTTGTACAAGAACACTAAAATGTGCTTACCGCCGCATAAAGACCAACAAAATGTACGACCGAAAAGAAAACACTGCATATTACTTGATTAATAACAATAAAGATATCCGTGTGTGTAAAACTTTTCTGATCAACACTTTGGGTATCACACAACGGATTATACGTACTGTTATCGATGGCAAGGCACAAAATGATGGTTTTATTCCAGTTGACAGACGAGGAAAACACGGCAAACAATGCAAATTGCAACCTGAAGTCATACAAGCAGTAAGGGATCATATCGAATCAATTCCAAGGGTAGAAAGTCATTACCTCAGGGCTAGTACTAGCAGAGAATTCATTGATGGAGGTTTGACAGTCGCAGAATTGCACAGAAATTATTCCGAAATTCAGGAGCAACAAAACAAGCCTACTGTAAACTACGATGCCTACTCACGGATTTTCAACCAAGACTTTAATATTGGATTCTTCAAACCCAAAAAAGATCGGTGTGATGAGTGTGAAGCATACGAAAATGCCCCAGATGAAGAAAAGAATAGATTACGTGCCAAATTCAGGTTACATCAGGAAGAAAAAACCTTAAGTAGACTTGAAAAAGACAGGGACATGAAAAAGTGTCGTGAACCTGACACCAACACGATTGTTTTCACCTATGACTTACAAGCAGTGTTACCCTGTCCTGTTGGCAAATCAAGCTCTTTTTTCTACAAATCGAGACTTAATTGTTATAATTTAACAATATCAGATGCAAGCAAGCAAGAAACAACCTGTTATTTTTGGCACGAAGGCTTGGGCAATAGAGGAGCCATGGAAATAGGATCGTGTGTGTATAAATACCTGGAACAGAGTGCACTTGAAAATCCTGGCAGCGATATAATTATTTATTCGGATAACTGCTGTGGCCAACAAAAGAACAGGTTCGTGTTTGCGATGTACTTTTATGCTGTCAGTAAGTTTAATATAAATTCCATTCTACATAACTTTTTAATTCGAGGTCACACGCAGAATGAAGGCGATGTAGCGCATTCGGTTATTGAAAAAGCGGTAACAAGAGCTAAAAATGCCGGATCTATTTATGTGCCCGATCAATACATATCCCTGATTCGTGGGGCGAAAAAGACTGGTAAACCATTTGTTGTAAAAGAAATGAATTACGATGATTTCTTTGATTTGAAGTCTCTTGAGGAAAACATAAACTTCAATGTGGGAAAAAATTTAAACGGAGATGTAATCAAAACCGGTGACATTAAAAGCATTAAATTTACAAAGAATTGTGAAAATTACCAATATCGAACCACTTACAAAACGGAAAATTGGGAAGAAGCAAAAGCCATAATTCAACCAAGAGGAAAACAATTACGTGGAAATAGAGGCAACTCTCGTAGAATAGACGAAATTCCATTGAAGTACGCTTACACTTCAAAAATACCAATTAAAGAACGCAAAAAGCGAGATTTATTACAATTAGTGGAGGCAAATATAGTGCCAAGGTATTATGAAAGTTTTTACAATGATCTCATTTAATTTTTTATATTTTTATACTCTATAAAGCCACATTTCCACTTGCAGGAAACAAGTTTATTGAAACCGCAGACATGTTATTTTCCTGGAAATGTGGCAATTATTTTAAGTTTTTTTATTATTTAAAAGTGTTTACCAAATAAGTACGTGAACATTATGATGATTAGAGATAAGTAAAATAATTTGTATTTGTTTGTTTCTGTTGATTATTGCGTAAAACGACAAATCAGTCTTTGGTTTTTAAATAACACAATTATTTAAATACCAAAGACTGATTTGTCGCATTAATATTAAGAAGATAACTGTGATCAAAAGTCTGAGTAGGTACCTACTTATTATTAAGTAGTAGAAATTGTTATAATTATTTTTAATTTCCTGAATAAAACTTTAAAAAAGTATGTTTTCGTATTTTCATTGTTATGACACAATTGCCCGGTTAATTGTTTTCTAGTGCCACAACGTCACTACTGGGAGGGTTGTAAATTTTAAACGTTTATATTTTTTTATTACAAAATTGTGAGATGTTTGCTTTTACTTTAATATGAAGTTCAAAGTTGTAGTTTAAATATTACCAGTTCATTTCTTTAATAAAGAAGAACTATACATTATAAGAGGATGTCGAATTTTCAAACGCTTCTCCTGAAAAATTACATCATTTGCATAAGTGACGTTTTTGCAGCGTAGGTGCGATATGATGTATTAGGTATGATTTTACTCGTATTTCTTTATTCATCATTTAAGATTATAACAAGCATTTTTCAAAAAATATTATTTTCAATATGTTTCGCAAATAAATAATAAACGATTAAAATATTTTTATTCCTTCAAAAGAAGTATCTAATACATATTATGAAAAAAACAAATATCTACGAGTAAAATCATACCTAAGACATCATACAATAGCGAGTAGCAAAACATCATAAACCTATTGTCTAACCGACAATTGTCGGCCGCACTTCATAACAGGATACCTTCTTATCAGTTCTTGAGCGATTTGAATAGAGCTTAAAATATTAGTAACCAAGCAATATTTGTGTATTGTTTGTAATGATAGCATAATAATGGTTTAAATTATTTTGTTCTAACGAGTCACGATAGCGACGTGCATGATCGTGCAATGTTTTTCAACTCTACCTGGATAGAATTAGAGCTCTTGTTAGGTATGAGTAGGTTAGCTATGAATATTATTATTATACATATTGGTTAACTTAAAAAAAAAAAAATTAAACAAGTAGGCAGACAATAATATTTAAAGCTTGAAAAAGATACTAGATTTTTCAAGCTAGTATTAGGATAATTCCAAAGATAATAATAAAGTCCTTGAAGTTTAAGTCATCTGTAGTATTTTGCAACTATTTTATTAATTACATCTTTATTAACAGCGGCAAACTGCAAATAGTACAAGATGAGTCGAACTTCACGAGCTATCTAAAAACGTTTATTAGATCTTTTTACTTATTGTGAAATCATTCAATTTGTTTTTTTTTTTAAAGAAATTTTAACTTTATGAAGATAATTTTTATTATGTAAATCTAAGATGTTTTATTATATTCGTGAACTGTCTGTGATAAGATTGAAAATGTCGTTTTATATGTCTAAATAGTTTATTTATTTAATTGCAAATAATTAGTAGGTTAATTCTTGTGAATAAACACACGTTTCTAGTGTTATTTTAAATTAGGTAATATATAAATACTTAGAAATCACCGGTGGATCGACGCAACTATCACCAAAACCCGTCATAATAATTAAAATATACCTACTATAATATAAATATGATTGTGCTTGCCGCTAATACCTTTCTTAGTCGTAAGCTTTAAAACTACTAACCCGTTTCAATATAATAATAAATCTTATTTCAATATTTGTAACTCAAATACCTAAATGTGAAAATAATTATAAATTACAATATAGTATTATTACACAAAAACAACTGTTCAAAATTCGATACGTATAATCTGAGGGATATTTTATAATCACACGCCAACAATGTAACAATCATTTGAAGCGACAAAGCAACCATTTAAGTAATATTCAAAAATCCTCAAGTCGAAATACATTATACATCAACACCACTGCACGTTATCTAATGCTTGAGTGAAATAGCACACTTGTGCGAGTGAGTAAGAGTTAGCGAGTAGTAGAAGCCACGCCCATTGGGGCGAGGCTATTACTACTGCCGCACGCCGAGTGCAAACTATTATCGCCTAAGGGTGGAACACGCAAAATTGGCTGATAGTACATAGGTAGGTGCTTTTTCAAAACTACACAATGCCCGACACAATGGTATAGTTTTGGCTTAACTAAGACAACTGCTTATACTATAAATCTAAGATTCATTATAATAAGACGACATGATACGTAAGTCAGACCATTACTTTGAATATGTAATACACAACATAATATTTAAGACCTTTCACTACAATTATTCCATTAGGTATACAGTCTGTGGAACACTTTCAACACTTATAAATATACATTAAGATGAAGACATTCACTATTTGCTGCAGTATAAATAAGTCATAATGATAGGCCGATACTTATTGGTTAAGTTACTTAGTTTTAATTTCAGATGTAATAATCTATATAAATCGTCTTTTTCTGGTTTTTATACGTTAATAGGGTTTTTGAACTTTCTACTGTAATGTATTTAATTGTCTATGACGCGTCGGAGTTAAACTCTGTATTATCAACATCAACGTGACATTGAGGGAGCGCGAGCGGTTCGTCAAGCGGCAGCGCGGTGACGGTAGCGGTTGCAGTGGCAGTGGCGGTGACTGTAGCTGTGACGGTAGCGGTGACTGTCGCGGTCGCGGTCGTCTTCGGGTAGTCATTGAAGATGTGAATGTGTGTAACGCGACGTCAGTCCGCCTCATGCTCATGCAACTGAGCAAGCAAAGCGGCTCGCCGAGACTCCAACTCGGCGTCACTCCATGCCGTAGATCCACTTGATCTGAAGTATTAAATATTGATCAGCAATAAAACAATAATATACAAAGTCATAATTATGACTGGCAAAATACCTGGGCGTTAAGTATAAAAGAAAGACATTATTTTAGCAATAAATAATAAATAAATATAAAATTTAAGTAAAATCGCCTAACATCAGCATCTGCATTGTGTACTAAAAGTGCAATGCTTAACAAAAAGGACAGCACATCAATTCTAGTGTGTACTTTGAGGAAGACACTAATTAAGGTCGCTAGGGCTTCATCCGGTTTTTTAGTATTGCGGTATATTCATGGAAAAGATTAAGGTTCCACCAGACCAAATTGACACCACCAGACATGTGTGATATTTCCTGCTAGGACAAAGATACCGCGTACCGTTCTTTCTTGTCCTTCTTATCTTTCTTCTTCTTGGGTTTGTGCGCGTGTTCATGCGCCTCCTCCTCGGGGCTAGAGGGCGCGCTACGCTTGGACTTCTTGCTCTTGTGGCGCAGTTGCTCATCGTCAGTTATACCACCCTCCTCCGGCGTCGGTGATTTCTAATAAGGCAAAATAAAAAATAGTGTTGGTCCATGTATCAAACGTAAACAGTTTAGGCCTCGAATAAACAAGTGGACAATTGCAGTAATACGTTGCGAAACATGTCGCCCAACAAAGTCTGTAGGCAAATGTCGCAAAACATTTTGCAGGCAATGAATCGTAGATTAAACTTTGCACATCATGTTGGGGGACATTATGTCCCTTGTGTATCCGTATGTGTATAATACAGAAGTACTTACAGGAATCGGCGAGTGTTTGCGGTGCTTCTTTTTGGACTTCTTATGTTTTCTCCCTTCATCAGACGTCCACGTGGCGTGGCTCGGCGCCGGAGAAGGAGATCGTGCTGTTTGTACGGGTGACGGAGAACGCGACCTCGACTAGCAAAAACAATTTGCTTAAATTACATATTACAAATTTTCTGCAATCCATCGTTTAAATTAGTCTTGTCAATAGCTCAATAGCAATCAGAACTTTTTTACTTGAATTTATGTTAATAGTGTAAGAAAGTCGCAGCGGCAGCTCACAGTAACTGACATATATTATCAAAGCGTCCATTCAGCAAAGCTTCTCCTTTAAGTCAATGATTTCTTGGATTTATTTTCGAAAACGAGAAATTAATCTGCTGAGTCACAAGATCAGGATTAAGGGATTCATCCAAATCCGAAATAGACTACTTGACTCCTAATAAATTTTATACAATAAATAAATAATTCCTACAGTATTTGGCTTAGGAAACTAAAATATATCGATTTTAATTTGTAAAAGTAAATGATTGCTTTATAACATCAATTTTAAATTTAATTTTATAACTTTTATTTTGACACGCTAAAAACGATATCGGTCAGAATGTGACGTAAAGTTTAACGTAAACAATTTTTGTGGTAGTTTTATTTAGATAAACTTAAACTTTTTTAATTATATTGATAAAATCAATCATAAACATTCGTTTCGTAAAAGCAGAAAAAACACAAAGGAGATGTTTCATTTTCGGGCATCTCTTGAACTTTTATCAAAAAAGTGAAAAAAATACCACCAATCGACGAAAAATATTCTTTCGTGAATTTAGGCTTGTTAGAAAAAGTAATAGTTTTTCAATTATTGCCATATTATTCAACAAGGAGTCTCATATATTGCATAACCTTCTTTCGTTCTGAAATCATGTCTCATCAAAACACAATATCAGTAGACGATAAATATAAAAGGTATGTGTTCTTGTACTATTAACAATTGTTAAACCATTCTCTTATACATTTTTTGACTAATTATAAGCAAGTGTATCGATTTCATCGTAAAAAAAAATAAAAAATGTATAATTTAATCTACTTTCCTCAAGTGTACTTCTGAACCGAACTAAGTTCTGATAAATATCAAATACTTCTATACCCTATTCATCTCGGCGTGAGAAAGTTTGTAAACAAACCATAAAATGGGTATTTTAAAGGTCACGATTAAAACGTGACAATATTTATGAAAATATAAAACAAAATAACATGCCAACGACTTTGCAATTATATATTTTAATAATAAGCATAGATAATTTATACAATCTTTTCATAATAATATGAATTTTCTCATCAAACATACCTGTGATTATTTTCTTCCTTTTAAAAATTACTTCATAAATAGTTTACATGTAAAAACCCTAAAATAATCGTGTTTCTCAAACTATGAGCGCATTGTTATACTACCAAATTATGAAGTACAGTTAATAGCAACATCTTACATTGATCGATGACGTTTTGAAATCCATCGAGTTACACCCGCCATCTTTACTATCTATCACCCTGTTGATACGACAGTACTGTCTCCGGATATTTTCGTTAAATTCTTTATAATTTCTTGTTATTTTTGTTGTTTTTGTTACGTTTCTTGTTTGTTAAGTTTTAAGTTATTTGTTAATTGTTTTCGTTGTTGTTTTGTTGACGGTTTTTGTTGTAAAAACATGGATGAACCTGGACCAAGCAGTGCTCGCACTTTTTCTTCGCCGAAGAAAAAGCGATCGAAGAAAACTCCGCTGAGTTCCACGGAAAAGGAGGCTGTGATAAATGTTTTTAAACATGTTGAGGAAACGTGGCAAAAAGAGTGGTATCCGAACAAAACGGAAATCGTTAATAAGACTGCCGAGATTATGGGCATATCACCAGCCACTGTATACAGATTTATAAAAGAAAAATCTACAACCGGTTGCTTAAAGTCACCTCCACTACCACCGTCGAGAACACCGGTGATTGAGAATTTAGATGACATGGATTTGGGTGCAATACGCCGTAAGGTACATATGTTTTATTTCAAGAACGAACTGCCTACCATCGACAAGGTACTGGAGACTGTTAATGCAGATAAAAAAAAATGCCAACTCTGTTATTGTCATGGACAATGCACCGTATCACTCAAGAAGAAAAGAAAAGATTCCTACATCCTGCAATAAAAAAAGTGAATTGCAGGCATGGCTAAAAGAAAAAAACATATCCTTTGACGAAACAGAAGTAAAAGCTTCTTCAGCTACTAACAAAAATAAAACAGGTAAAAGACATGTACCAAACATAATATGTGGTTGATGAGATGGCCCAACAAAAGGGTATCACAGTGGTAAGGCTGCCACCTTACCACTGTGAGTTTAATCCTATTGAGTTGATATGGGCCCAAGTCAAAGGATATGTTGCAAAACATAATAAAAGCTTCAAGCTAAATGAAGTCAAAACATTATTAGCCGATGGATTAAAAATGGTTACAGTGGAGGATTGGCAAAAGTGCACTGACCATGTCATAAAAGAGGAAGAAAAAATGTTAAAAATTGATGGCATCATAGATGAAGTTGTTGACCGATTCATAATTCAAGTTGGTGACAGTTCGTCTGAATCAGAATTATCTGATTCATAGGAATCATACAATTTCACCATAGAAGCTTCAAATGTTGTTGTGTTACTACTGCTACACCAACTGCAGCAAATATGGAGTTTCTTGTCGATTCTAGTTAAAATTGGAGTAAATGGAAAAATTGTTAATTTGGAAATTTAATACAAAGCAATTAACTGATTCGCATGTTTTATTTATGCCCTTCTGCTTCAGAATAAATCTTTATTTATTTTATTTATAATTTATTTATTTAGCCTACATTTTCCCACTGCAGGGCAAAGACCTCCCTTTATTTAGTAGTTTCATTTAATTCATATCACAATAAGACAGTCCATTGTCCATAATAATATAAAAAAAATGGAAATAAAAGTTTGAGAAACTTTGTTTTCTTTGTTTACATACTTTCTCACGCCGAGATGAATAGGGTATAGATTATATAAATGTCATCCTTTCAACTCATGACAAAAGTCTACCATTTTTTATATTTATTATTTTCACGAAAAACATTAGATGAAAAAAAATGATATTTTTTCTCTATTTAGCGGTTAGTTTTCCAACTTCGCTAAAAGGTACATGTTATGGCCGGAGATCCATACAAAAATGAAACGTCTCCGTTGCTGAGAATTGACACTTAGGTTAGTTCAAATTTTTGCGTTGGACCCAGATTTCTGCTTTGCCGAGTTGAGGACCGAAAAGATTTCCATAGAGAGACAGTGTATTTGGTGTACAATATAATCGTGGAATAAAATACGAAGAATAAGCTGTAAATAATTATTTTAACTGTTTTTCAACGTTTGTTTACTAATCGCATGTCCTATATCAGACACAATTTTATAGGCCAACATGGCGGACAGCGTTTTCGTCTATTTATGAAAAGTACATTTTTATAAGAAAGTTTTACTGCTTTCCAGGTCTCAAAAAATTACAGTAATATTTTTTTGGTCTAATGGAATAATTGTTAACCTATAAAGACTTAGTTTCAAAAGAGTCAACTAGGTTATTAATCGGATATTCTGAAATACACACTTAAGTAAAACCATAATAAATCGTAAATAATATGGATAACCCTCATCTATAAGAAATGAACACCCATTCAATGCATTCAAAACCCAGCTTAGAGAGTAACTACTAGAGGATAAATCACTTTTGGAGAAATAAGTGCACTGGATGGGTACAGTTCATCTGATGATGGAGAACATAATAAATATGTTTTCTGTAAAACAAGTACCTATTATTCTCAAGTAAGTAACATGTAAGTCTTTATTGAGAATAAAGTTTCTTAAACCATATAACACTCGCGATTGGTTTAAATTATGTACTATTGTAAATAAAATACTGTAACGACACTTCATATTTTTCATTCATGTCTTTCAGTTTAAGCTGGCACTGGTAATTGTCCAGTGCAGAACTGCTTATGTCAAGTGGAGGCGAGGACCGAAATGCACACGAATTTTGTTTTCACTAACCAGAGAGGCGGAGTGGGAACGCTTCTTTTTCTTGGATCGCTTTGCTTTTCTAGACTTCGGGTGATGGTAATGCAAATGCATGCAACTTTCTTCTTGTTCATGTTGGAAGTCCTGCGGATTTTTTTTTATAGATTAATTGCCATAATAACAAGAAACATTAATACTCTAGTAAATTAATGACACGTATGTAATACCTTATATATTCTAATCCTATCATCGTCGTAGGGCACGGCGGCGAACTCCGGGGCATTGAGATCAAGCTTCTCCTTGACTTCGTTCCACGGGAGCTGGTGGTCGACGTTCGCATCACTCAGGGCCCATTTAAATGCACTCTCTATTTTCTTCTGAGCTTTGGACTCTTCCTTTATCTTCTCTTTATTCCTAGCTTCAGCCTAAAACATACTGATAAGTCAAAGCTTCAAACAAAAAAGTATTAAGACGCAATATAATTATAAGGCCTTGCCTTTTCTAGCAATGAATTGTAAGTCAGCTTAACATTGCCAGCATCCAAGGACGCGGACTTGCTATCTTCGCAGACAACAGTCGCAAACTCTTCGAACGTGGTGTCAGGCTTCACTTCAAAACTCTTCTCTTTCAATATTTCTTTTATTACTTTCTTCTCGTCATGGAACCGTGCCTTTAGGTTTTCAACGTAAAATTTGAATAAATCAAGTGGCGTGGAACCGCTTTGTCCTGTTAAACATGTTGGTTATTTACATCATAACTTATAAGTCGTCAATTAGGAAAATACTTTTTTGATATTATGTACACGCATTTAATGATAATGATTCCTTTCCAGCTTAAGGCTGGAAATTGACTATTAGTTAATTATTACATTTACCGAGCATAGCAGAGAAACGCATATCGGCAGATATGACGGGGTATAGTTCCACCCACAGCGACATCGACGTAAGTTTTCCTTCTTCGTGCAAAGTATCGAGCAAAACCTGCAGTAAATATCATAGTAAATTAATAAGCCTTTCACTAAGTAACTTATCGTATTACAGCATGCTACAGTACAACAAACGCCATTCATGATTGTATCCGCTGGTTACTACAAATAATAAAGCAGTGGCCTACAGCCTAGGTACTTGTAATAAGTGTAAAGTAAGATGTACTTCAGGTCAACTAGAAGACCATTATATTTAAGACCTCACCAAGAAATTATCTCTGTTCTTCCTCTGCTGTCTCTTGTTGCGTTTTTTTACTTGCTCTCGCTCTTGCAAATATTCAGCTTCTAGATTTCTAATATGTTGTTCAAACACTAAAACAAATTTTACTTGATAACATTAACCAAAACTACTGGCCGAGAGTCGGGGGAAATGGAGGCTCAAGAGAGTCATAATTAGCAGTAGACAGACACTAGTTGTCGTTCATTATGGCGTTCTAAGGGGGAGGCCTTTGTCCAGCAGTGGACGTCTTCCGGCTGATGATGATGATGATGAGACACTAAATAATAAAAAAAAATCCAACAATTATTTATAAGTTTGGTGATGAGTGATTTATATGTTAAACTGGCGTCCCAACCTTTTTCACATGTTTACGAAGCGGCGCCAATGGCTTGGCTAGTGGGTAACAAGACAAATAACTTACCGATAAGTGCATCTTCTTTATCCATGCCTAACAAGCTGACGTCATTTTTGAAAGCCGAGTTTTCTAACAACAATACCTGGGCCTCGCTCCATGTACTATTGTATGTAATTTCATTCATATTCTCTAGGACCTATAATGAATTATTCGAAATAGTATCAACACAGATTACTGCTGTTAAGAGGATTTATTTTCTAAAGGAGATGTTTCATTTTTGTATGGGACTCCGGCCATCACACGTACCTTTTAGCGAAGTTGGGAGACTAACCGCTGAATAGAGTAACTTAACAATTTTTTTATAACATCTCATGTTTTTTGTGCAAATAATAAATATAATAAATGGAAACTTCAGGAAAGTAGATTAAATTATATTATTTATTTATTTTAACGATAAAATCGTTACACTTACTTATTATAAGTCAAAAATATGTATAAGAAAATGATTTAACAATTGTTAATAGTACAAGACCACATACATTTTATATTTATTGTCTACGTGATGTTGTGTTTTGATGTGACATGATTTCAGAACAAAAGAAGGTTATGCAATATATGAGACTCCATGTTGAATAATATGGCAATAATTGAAAAACTATTACTTTTTCTACACAATTAATCAGGCCTACATTCACGAAAGAATATTTTTCCTCAATTCGTGGTATGTTTTCTTATTTTCGATAAATGTACAAGAGATGGCCGAAAATGAAACATTTCCTTGCATAAATATTAAAGAAATATGCTGAGACGTTGGACGCTGGCCAACACATACCTGAGCCAACATTTTCATGTTGCGTTTTTTTAATGTCTTAGCCTCTTCTTTCTCTCGCTTGGTTATAGTAAATATGCAATCTTCAAATATATCTCTCCGATCCGATTCAGGAACACATCGCCATATCTAGAATTAATCAACTCTGTTTTGTTATTAGGCTAGTATTTTTAAGTGATAATCCCACTTATCGAGAACTTTATAATATTTTAACCATTATTCCCTCTAATAAATCACATGTGACTCATGGCGATTGTTTAATTATTGTGCCTGCTTTATAGACAAAACACATTGAATAATAAGACTAAAGGGAAATCCCTCACCTCAAGGTTGCTAAACATTTCCTCGCATTTGTAATACTTCGTAAGCGATGTTACACGATCACAGCTCAAAAGAAACTCTTCTAAGTTTTCTCTATTCTTCTTAGTTTTTAATCTGAAAAATAGTTTTTGTATTTTTTCATTTAAATAGCAATTGTTTTAGGTAGAAAAAAACCCATTTCTAGGTAAGTAATTCGTACAGTTTACCTTTGTTCTTCTCTTTCATCTTTTAACTTTTGCGTTTTGTATGCATTAAAAGCTTGTTTCTTCTCATTTAGCTTCTTAAATGTAGCATATCTAGGATCTTTAGATATAATTTTTACACATTGTTCCCAAGTCGCATTTGACGGCACATTCTGAAACAAAAAGTAATTGAAAGGTTCCATACAGATTATAGCTAACAATATTCATTGTATTCAGATTACAGATACAACCATTAAAGATATTTTGTAATTACGAACTACCTATGTAGATTACATGTACTTATATTTTTTTACTAAATACAAATGTTTACCCTATCCTTCAAAAGTTCCTTGAAGGCTTCAATAGCCTCCTTCTTGTCTTTATATTGTAATTCTGGCTGATTTTCTGAGTTTTCATTTATGTTGCCTTGCATTGGGGTTGACATTTCTTCAGGTTTACCTAAAATAAACATGGTAATGAAACACACTGTTTCTATCAGTATGCAGAACCTAGATATAATTTAATAACCAAAAGCTGTAGCTTGCTATTCAATTTAAAAATGCATGCACACACACAATATGCACTTTAAAATTTAATCAACAATATTAACGTTCATAGTACTAATGTAACACCGCCTTGATTGCTCTTGATGTTACTGTTCCTAGTTAGTTAATATATAAATATACATAAATGTCTATAAATGCATAATACCACTTACTCTCTTCTGGTATGGGTATAGAGTTGGTTAGTGTTGTATCAATCGATGCCAGAGTTTTAGCCATTGCCTCATCCAACGCTGAACTTCCAGTTTGATTTGAAGGAGAAGCTGGCAATGGTACTTCTCCTGGAGGTACTTCTGCAATTAACGCAGCCCTAAAATTGTTTAAATTAAATAAATAAATAATTTTGTATTTAAACAACATACTTATTTAACACAAGCTGGAAAAGTATACTACATTATTTATTTTTCCAATGCTCCGGCTCTACCTGCTCCTTAACGTGTTAATTAACACGCTAGTGTAGCCGTTACGTAGATATGGCCAAGATTTTAACGAGTTATTTCACTAACGGCATTACTTATTACATAAAACGCTAAGCGATAGCTCGGTGTCGGTTTTTTTGACACATCAAAGGATTTTAGCGCGTAGTTTACCGCGCTAAGCTATGTTGGCTACATTAACGACGTCTCAATCCGCGGGGCGCATGCGCAGTGCAAGAACGTATATACTTTGTTTTTAGGCGGGAACTGCGGTATTACGACAATAGAGTGGTCGAATGAGAAAGCATTGGAGTTTTTGAGTTATTGTTGAGCGGTTAACGTGTAACTTCACAACTTTTGATGGCATTGTAAGTAAATGTAGCCAACATGCATTTTAGTGCCTCAATTAACGCGTTGTTGGAAACTAATATTAACGTTAACGCAGATGGAGCAGCAGCATAACAGTAACAGTATGATCCTGTCACATACAGATAAAAAGTTCTTACGCCTCTCTTCCTCTTTCCAGGTATAACACAGTCTAGCTGCGTTTTGTAATAATAAAAGAATAATACTATTTTGAGTATCCTAATACAAATATTATTTTATCTATTAAAACATAACATCACGCCGATATTGCCCGAACGGGTAGGCAGAGGTGCTCATTACAGTACACCCACATTTCGGTAGTTATGTTATAAATCCCAAATACCCAATGTAATTGGGGGTGAGCCTACTGCCAAGTGATGGCAATAGGCTCACCCCCTATTACATTAGGCACAAATCCAGACTCCATGCTGCTACCTTATGGAAAAACCCAGTAACACTTTGCCCAACCTGGAATTCGAACCCAGGACCTTATGCTCAGCAGTCGCGATTAGCAAACACTAAACATACGAGGCAATCTATTAACAAATATACTTAATGTTAGTAAAATAAAACAAGCTAATTACTGTGCAGCCTCTTCAGCAGCTATTTTATCCTTGATCTCCTGAAGCTCTTTAGGTATAATCCAGCTAGACTCCTTTGTTTCAATGTTATGATAATACACTCGACCGGCATCAGTTGTGTATTCTTTCCATACACAGGCTGATAGTAATTTCTGTTGATACAAAAGCATATTATTTACTGGATTTAAGATACATAAGTTGCTTAAAATGTATTTTTAGTAACAATAATAATAATAAAAATCTTTATTAAAAGCATATCACAAGTTATTACAGCTAAATAGTACAATATTAGAACATACTTCTGCCGGAGTTTTTAGATCATCAGGTTTCTCCCAAAGGCTTTGCTTTGTGACAGAGTTGTAGTAATAAGTTCTTCCATCAGGAGCTTTATGTTCCGACCAGGGACTGCTTTGGTTAGCCATTGGGGCCACATCCGGTGCAGGAGCATTCATATCCTGCAATTGATGAATGCTCTTACAAATCATTAGTAAATTCTAGCAAAATAAACATTAACATTGCATTATCTTATATGAAATGGATTATTATTAAAGTATGTGTTAATGCACGGTGGGCTGAAAATCGGCTCTCATAGACATAGGGAATATTTTTTTTAAGTGTCGGTTTTTTTGCCGGATATTGTTTCTGCTAGCTATAACTATACTCAAAAAAATAATTCGAGCTAAGAGCCATTTCACAAAATTGTGACGTTCGAATTCTGTCAAAATTGTCATGTGTGCGTAGCGCATCCACACAAAAACAATGCAAACAGTGTAGCGAGAGTTTTGAGACGGACATAAAAATCTTGATCGTTATGACAATGTTTCTTATTCGAGATTTATGAAAATATTTTTATTTCTTTAGTAATTTATTTAGACAAATTATTATTTCTACAATAATAATTTATTCACCAATTATAAATAGATCATGTTTTGTAAAATTTATTTTAATAATAAATGTAAGCGATTGTATTATTGGAGGATTATTACGCAAAAACGGTTAAAAGGACATAGAAAAAAAATTGCACATAGATAGTTTATAACCTGGATTAACATATTAAAGGCTACAAGCTACTTTTCATGCGTAAAAAAAATCCAAGTGGACCAAGTTGCGGACAAAAATAGTACAGTCAAGATTAAAGTAGCTGAATATTAATTTAATAAAATGTCATAAACTAATAAAATAATATATTTTACTTGATAATAAACAAAACCGAATGAAAATAATACATAGAAAATGAAAACGTTGTGGTCGTAGCATAAACACGCGTTTGCAATACGAATTTTCGTAATTTGAAATTAGAAAAAAGTGACACACATCCTACCTCTTTGGGCGCTCGGGCCCGACTGATCATTCTAGGTTTGTGCATCGTAATTTATTGTGATTTGGAGTGATATTGAAAATGATGTGATTTCTAATTAAATAACGGAATTTTGAAAATCACTGTGTTATTAGATTTCTTAAAGAGCAAAGTTTATTATGATATGATTTGAAAATTAAAATATAACTTTATTCAAACCAAAAAGTCGCGATAAAATTACAGTATAAACCGTAAAAATAGGTTTCAGTTTTATTTTTTTTATCAATTAAAAGTGTAATTAATCGAAAATGTTGCACCGTAAGTTTCAATAAAAATATATGCCTAATGCTTACTGTATTTTTATCGTTTAAATTTGTGAATGTAATTGATAGAATTTGGAGCCCGAAATTGCCTCTGCGATGATTTTTCAGAAAACGTGTTGCGGGAGATTGATCACCATATAGCAATTAAGTTATTTTTTTGTAAATCTATTAGCTTATGTGTCAATGCGAAAGATTGGTCTACATTTTACATTTATATACCAATTCCTAAATACTAACTAAGATGGTAAATTAGGCGTCCGAAATCTTAGAAAACTGCGTAAAAATGTAAAATGGCTCTTAACTCTGCTCAAAAATGTATGAATTATAATTTGTATGGAACTAGTATGAAAAATCCGATTATCTCTGAAACCGCAAAGAAAACCGTAATATCCTTACAGATGGTTATAGAACTAATTATTTATGATTTTTTGACATACTCCATATAACGGTTACAGGTGCGGATTTTTTTTTTTAATCATCGAAGATTTTTATTTATTTTTAAATACGAATCGCGTCCTTTTAGTGTCTAAGTAAAGAAATACACGTGTTTAACAACACGTAGTATGACATTGTATCATGCTTGTATCCTTGAAGGAGTAGGCAGGGGTATATAGTAAACCTTAACTTCGCCAGCTATGATTGAACCAGATATTTATCACGAAAATTGTTTAACACTAAAATATGTCTCAAAACAAGTCATTACCAAACTTTCCACACAGTTAAACTACTACATAACAATTTAGTCTTCTAATAAATCAGAATCAGTGAAATCGTCTACTCTCCATAGCTCATTGAGTGACCCTGAGCCTCTCCAAAAGGCCAATCATTAGCATCCACCTCTCAGAGCCATCATCCACGTCTCAGATACATAATCACTGGTAACACACACTCGTTAAAAACCTTCGTTTTTAGATACTGCGGTATTTGACAGTGTTCTGTTGACTCAATTATTAGAATGCCAGCAGTTTCGGAGATTAGCCGGAACACTCCAGACAGACAGACAGACACTCCAATTTTATTTACGTGTATTTATAGAAGATGAGACTAAAAAAATTAGAATATAAGTTTTAAAAAATACTTGTCGAGTCCTAGACCCAGCCCAGGGGTCATGACCCCCATTACACCCCCCTCCCCCTCTTGGATCCGCCCTTGACTCCCACACTCAAACGGTGTCAGTGCGCGTAACGTACTTGCACAACGTGGGTATTTTTTAAGTAGTTCAGTGTTTGTTTTGTGAGACACGGGGCATCATAGACAAACATAAAAGAAAACTGCACCAAGAAGAGTACGAAATAAATATCATAGTATCATCTTTGCAGTGGTATTTTTTATTAAAAAATAAATACCACCTTCAAAAAACGTGCACCCAAGAGTGAAAAATATTAGTTTATTCACTTCACTGTACATAAGCGAAGTTGAAGTTGGCGCGAAATCCTATGCATTGGCTTTGTTAATAGTTTTGACCTTTGATTATAATTATATATGTCTAGATGGACTGTCAAGGCCCTGACAGCTTCGGGATTTTTTAGCGCCAACTGTGAGGCTCTATAGCTTTTTGGCGTCATCACTGTCAATGAGGATCAGTACAGTAATAGCAAATTCAATATAACTACTATCCACGTTATTCTCTATGACATAAGCATAAAATATCTTTTTGAATTATCCAAATCGGACCATTACTTACGAAGATATTAAGTAATAAACATAAGCCGTTCCTGCTGCTAAAAGTCAATGAGCGCGGATGCGTGTGACGTCACAGTGCCGGTTCCGAGCGTAGCGGGCACTCTATTACGTACTTCAGCGCGGCGACGCGGTCGGTTACTGTTATTTGGAAATTTATGTACCTACCTAAAGTGTTGTTTATTTTGTGATTTTTAAATACGAAACTACCTACTAATAAAAAAGATGATGGTTTTCTGCAAGCCCAATCAGGAAACCTAAAAGTGGATACTTTTATGGTATTTGATTACCTAGGTAATCATTCTGAGTTCACCATTGCTGAAATCCGTGGTTGGAAACTACAAAGGTAGGCGTGTTGCTTATTAATCTACGTAGGTAGTTACTAGTAATCTTAGGTCTAAGCTATTAGTGATAGGTAGAATGATTGTAAAGTATAGGTACAGGGAAGTATTCAGAAGCAGAACTGATGAACAAAGTGTTTATAATATCTTTATGAACGAAAGTTGTTTTCGAAATGTATAGTATAGGTTCAGGAAAGTATCCAGAACTAATGAACAAAGTGTTTATAATACCTTAAAATTATTTGTCAATGCTCATTGTAAAAAATCATTCGTTCAGTAGGTATGTAGGTAGAGTATGAAGCAAAAATATATATTTGTTTCTCTATATATTTATTCTTTTATTTATATATTTAATTATTTTAGTTTTATTTATTATCATAGATCGGCACGTGAAACCCAAGGAGACGATGCTGTGGGATTTGTTAAAGACAACACCTCCCTTCTTCAGTTTAAGCTTCCCTCCAACCAAATTAAACTTTACGTAGCTGTGTCTACCGAGCAGATCAGTCGATCTGCGAGGTTAAGCAGTGCTCGCAGTGGTCAGTATTGTGATGGGTGACCACTTTCACATGTCAAGACCCCTCCGTGCTTCGAAAGGCACGTTAACTGTTGGTCCTGCGCCTGATCTCTCTCCGGTCGTTCTCTTCTCTTTTTTCGGTTTACCGTCCCACCGGACTATGAGAGTGAGGAAATAGGCAGTGCACCTGTGTTTGCGCGCATACTTGAACATAATAATATCTGCTGCGTAGTAGGCTAATCTCAGATGAGACAGGCCGCCGCCGTGACCGAAATTCGGTCAGAACATTATTATTATTATTAAACTACGTAATTTTCCATATCTTGTTCCAACTGAAATATAAAAATATATATAAATAATTTGCTTATGTCAATAAGGCATAGCTGAGGCAGATATATAAAAGTACCGCTGTTGTGATTTAAATGATTTTAAAATATCATTCATTCTTTGCGTTTTACCCGAGTACGTCCCTGTGTCATTGGTTTGACCTTGGAATATTACATATCTAGGAATGTACCTTGTCGTAATCTTGTCGTTGTCACAACAGCCTATATCAGTCCACTGCTAGACTAAGGCCTCTGTCTTGTATGGGAGGTATTGCAATCATCCACATGCTTTACAGGCGGGTTGAGGATCGAAGCTGTAGTTGATTATACAGTTAAACACTGCTGCCCATTCCCTGGAATATATTCCTTAGTCATCTTGTAGAACACTACGGTAGGTAAGTAAGTACGTAGATATCTCTACAAAACTCAGAAAGTTTTTATACTTTTTATTAAAACAGCAGGCTTATATACTTATTTGCATATAATTTATCAACAAAATAATAGGAACCTACCTGGTACGTATATCCAAATGAGCTTCACAGCAATGTCTTGTAGCCTGGAGTTTTGTCATCTCTTTTTACAATGCAACATTATTTTTAAGTAGTTTTGCGATTTTCGGCACGTTTAAAAACTGTTTTTCTGGCGTTTTACTAGAAGTATTAGTACATTTCGGCACTATACATTATTTATACATAGTTAAAAAGTTAAATAAGACACAAACCGGTCACTTAATTTGTTTCTAAGTCACAAATCACTAAACAAAAGACTGCGCGCCTTATCGCTCTCAACGGCTAGCAGTCGGCGATGGGCCCAGTGACGTCACACGCTTTGCGCCGCGGCAACGACGACGGATCGACGATCGGCGCATTAAATTGATTGCTACTTGCTCATTTTTGGTCGTATGACAAAAATAATTACACCAATGTTTTGGATTTTTCATGGACTGTAATACTGCATTAAAAACTAAAAACTTAATTGATCCTCATTGCATTGTCAATGGAGACGCTTGTTTTTCTATCATAAAATAACGTATCAAACGGCGAAATGAGCTATTAAGGTGTGTAAAAATTACAGGGACCTATTGAATATTAATAAATATGTATCCTATGACCGGTATGTTAAATAAATTATCATTAGTTCCGGCAGAATGAATTATAGAAAATAAATAAATAAAATTCGCCATTTTGCAAGTTTGGGTAAACAAAATTCCCCACATTTACACATGAGGCCGGTATGCTGGTAGGGCGATATTATTAATGGTATGGTGGTTATTGGATTTTCATATATCTACGAATCACTAAGTGTAGGTATTGTACTACATTGACTTGAAGCTTGAATTTTCAATTTCAAGATGGCGGTCGTATAGATTCTTGCAAAATTCGACATGGGTGCCAGCATGCAGCAGCACAAGATCATGGTGAACTTACGATCAGGTATTCTTAATTGAATGTGTATACTTAATTACGTGCCAGTGCTGTGGACCTTGGAGAAGTGCCTTCGTCCTGGAGTTAAGATAGATAGATATTTTTTATTCGTAACCGTGGGGGTAGTGCTCAGATCATGGTAAACTTTAGAACGATCTATTATAGTTTTATTATTAAAGTATTGAGTAATAGTTAAATGTGTATATCAAATGTTAAGTCACTACTGTGGACCGTTGGGGAGTTCCCTCGTCTGGAGCCAACAGTGGGGGTGGTGTTCAGATCATGGTTAACTTTAGAACGAGCTATCATGGTTTAATGTGTATACAAAATGTTGAGTCTGTACTGTTAAACGTTGAGGAGTTCCCTCGTCTGGAGCCAACTCTAGGTTACAATAAGGTCACACTTATCATGAAAATGTATTGTCTTCGGAACTGAACCAACGTGAACAATTTTAGCTCCGTAAGGTTAGAAAAAGTGCCATAGCCAATTTACAGCTTTAAAAGCTTGTAATAAAAAAACCATTGTCTTCATATTAAACTAGTACCAAACACAATAATTATGTACGTAATATATATAAATAAATTTTATTTCGAGTTAAAAATAGACTCGACCACGGTGGGTAATTCACCCCATTTTAGTTGTAATTTTTTTTTTTTTTAAATCTGCTATGATCTCTTGATATAAATTGTGATCATAATCAGATCACGACAATACTAACATGGGACCAATTTGGCAGTTGACAAATTAAACAAAGTTCTTTAAAAAAAAAGGATTTATATGACTTTTGGTGCCATTTTAGCATGTTGCCCATGCTAAGCTTGAATCTAAATTGATAGAGGTAATTTGAAAAATGATGGACACGAGCGGGATTCGAACCCGCGACCTTCGCCGATCCGTGGCGCTGCTCTAACCAACTGAGCCACCGTGTCGCTGCTCGCATCCATCGAATTTCAAGTTCCCTTTTAGTATTTACGTCTTAAGGGTGACGTCAGGTATTATCTGTTGGAATCTATGATTACCAACTCAGTGTTATACCTTTACAGCTATAAATCACTGAAACGATAATACCAACCCAAATTTATAATAATACACTTCTGGACACATCTATTGGCCCACCTTAGAGTTTAGGTTTCGATGGCCCCTACCGAAATAGGATTGCTAGATTGAACAAAAACTGTTGATGCAGTTTTAAACCTGATACATTTTACCATCTTTTTCGATTGTATTGTTTTAAATTTGAATTCAGAATACCATACGACATGGAGCTACGGTCACAACCGTCGGATATGCGCCTTGTTAAAGGCAATTGATTTTTGAATAAAAAACATGTTTTATCAAATAAAGGTTTAATTTAATAACGCGTGTTGCCTCCATGGGCATCTACCACAGCTCTCATACGATTAGGCATAGAGTTTATCAACCGCTCTATGAAATGTTGAGGGATCATCTCACATTCCTCTTCTATGGCAGTTTTCAACTCCTGCATCGTCTGGGCAACTGGCTGACGAGCCCTAACACGTCTTTTTAGCTCGTCCCACATGTGCTCAATGGGGTTCATGTCTGGGCTTCTGGCTGGCCCGTCCATAACTGTGATGTTCACATCCCGAAGATATTCCCTGACGATGCCGGCCGCATGGGCTCTTGCATTATCATGCATAAAAAGGAAATTTGGGCCCACATAGTCCGCGTATGGTATCACGTGAGGTTCTAAGCACTCACGAATGTACCTTTCAGCATTTAATGTTGGCAGCCGTGGTCCTGTAACAACCTCAAGTTGAGTTTTGCCGCTCGCGGATATACCGCCCCAGACAGTCCATGAGCCACCGCCATAAGCAACCCTCTCTTCAAAGCAGCATTGTGCGAAACGCTCTCCCTTACGTCGGTAGACCTTCTTCCTTCCATCATTGCCATGTAACACAATTTTAGACTCATCAGAAAAGAGTACACGGCTCCAATCTTGCTATGTCCAATTTAAATGACTGCGTGCGAAATGAAGGCGCGCTGTTCGGTGGGCTCGCGTTAGTTTGGGCCCATTAGCTAGCTTGTGTGGTACCATATCGTGTTCTTTTAACCTTCTCCGAACAGTTCGAGCGCTCACAGATACTCCGTGGAAGTCGCGAAGTTGGTTTTGTATCTCAATGGAGGTAAGGTGACGATTTCTCAAGCTGGTCGTCACGATGAATCGATCCTGCCTTTCAGTTGTGACCCGAGATCGTGGCCTTCCTTGGCGACGAACAAAGCCGCCAGTCTCTAGGTACCTCCGATAAACATTTCGGACCGCAGATCGACTTAAATTAAGTTGAGCACTCACGTTTCTTTGGCTGTGTCCGGCCTGAATAAGTGCCACAGCTTGGGCGGCGACTTCAGGTGAAGTATCCATAGATTAATTATTGATAGAACCTCACCTTAATGTTAAGAATAAATAATGTTTGTTGCAAAACCAAAAATATCAATCACTTTTTCAAGAATTAAATCCAAGTAAACCAATAAAACCAAGTTTTCTTAGTATTCGATTGTTTGATATCAACAAACAGGCTCCAAATTGTCTTTAGTTTCTTTAAATTCTGTGTTCGAAATTCAAAAAAAGACTATTGAATGAAATTGTGAATGTGCCAGGTTCAAAACTGCATAAAAACTTTTTGCTCGACCTAATATAAAATTTTAGCTAGGACCAAACGAAACTGAAAATACAAGGTGGGCCAATAGATGTGTCCAGAAGTGTAAATACATTATCAATAGGGTTGTAACGGAACTTCGCCTCCGCCTCCGTTACTGCGGAAGTTCCGCAAAAATAAATTAATCTTATAACTTTCTTTAATAAATGTTTTAATATCTTATCACAATGATTTGATTGATCTCATTATAAAGATGGTGATGTACCATTCAGATATGTAATATTGGTTACTCACACACGACAAATAGTAGTGTTTGCAATAGAAATGAGCCAAATATGTGAGTTTTAAAAATAAGCCAATATTACATTGCTACGTGATGATTTATATATAGAATTTAATAATGTTTAGGATCCACCAAAAAAGTAATAGATACAGATCTTTTTTCTCCTGCGGATATGGATGTGGATATCCGGCACATCACTATTTATGACATGTTAATGAGTGGAATTGTTAATTTGTCTTAATTTACTGCATAGAAGGACAGTTTGGATGAAAATATGCATTTGTAAAATTTTAGTAGAAGCAATTTGTAATGACTATAAACTTGAGTTATTATTCTACATTCCCAGAGATATATAAGAGTTAACTTGTAGTAAATACAATTTAACACTGTCAATGTACATACAAGTATTTGCTTGTCATTTTTCACAGGGTACATCTGAAAATAGCTTGTAATTTTAACGGTTGGATGGAATTAATTAAATAAAAGGCTGAGGTTTAGATAGACCATTATGGACATTAAAACAATTATTACACTTGCACATAGTAGTTTGTGACTAAGATCACACAGTCTAGCTCGCCGCTCTTAGACGAACTAGCTCTCTTCTAGTTTGTCTGCTCCCAGCTCCCAGCTAGAAGGCAGATCAATATTTTGTTACTTTGACGCGCATCAAACGAACTGAAGAGCATTACAGCGAGAGATCTGAGAACTA
Source organism: Abrostola tripartita (assembly GCA_905340225.1). Lineage (NCBI taxonomy): Eukaryota > Metazoa > Arthropoda > Insecta > Lepidoptera > Noctuidae > Abrostola > Abrostola tripartita. The sequence continues at coordinate 9,376,245 of HG996490.1, read as the reverse complement.
GTTCGCGTAGTTCGTCTGTGGGAGCGGTCTTACGAACTAGTTCGTTCGCGAACTACACAAGACTAACTATTATAGAAAACTAATAAAACTTACAGGTTTAAATGCAGGAAACCCAGGAGGAGGCATAGAAAATGGTGGAATCATAGGTGGAAATCCCATAGGTGGTGGCATGCCTGTCATGTTTGGCGGCATTCCAGGCACTGGAGGCATGCCAACTGATGGAGGCATTGGTGGAGGCAACCCACCCAGCATCGAAGGAGGCATCAGGGGCCCAGGACCTATTAAACCAGGAGAACTGGTTCCGGCGTTGGGCGGCTCCTAAAAATAAAAAAGGAATAAATAATTGAAAAACCTCATAACATCCTTTAGTAGGTTTTTAAATACAAAAGTATTATTAAGAATAAATAAATTGATTCAAACCTTAACCTAAAAACTCACCATTATTTGACAACAATTAGGTTATTCGTTTTTAATACCTACTTAATAAATACAGAGTATTATAAAATTCAAGTAGAGAAACGTGATGTTAATAAAAACATATTATTTCGTCTATTACACACACAATTATTAAGAATAGCGGATTTTTATTTACATTTGACAAGTAAAATATAACTTTGTCTGTGGCATCTAAATCTACAATCATCCAATATTAACATACATAATATTACACCATGGACAATAAAATGACATCTTCGCAATTTCCACAGAGTCTTAAGCAGTAAGGCTCAAACCATGAAACTACACGGAACAACTATAAATTCATTGTCTGTGGTACGTTGACGCGCTTGGCGGCAAAATTCTGAGCTCGTTATTTTTAATATTCAAATTATTATTAAAAATTAGTTTGCTACTTATTAATGAATAACGATGAGAGTTTTGAAGATGCGGAGATTATTATAGATAATATAATAACGAATGAACATAATGAGAGTGAGATGAAAAATAATATTGACAAAATAATACAGTCGTGTAATTTGGAACACAAAAATAGTTTAGAGTTGGAAAGACGTACTAAAAGAAATAGGGAAATGGATGAGGAAGAATCTTGGACGAAGGTAATGAAAAAGTCAAAAAGATATGCAAGGTCAGAAAATGATATAAATATTACGAGTATTCCGGAGGATAGAGTAGAAGTCTGTATAACTTGTACAGATAAATTACCGAAACAATTTAAACTGGCAAAAATGTTACAAATTGAAAAGATACAAAACATTCATAGAATTAAATTTATTAATCCATTTAAGGCATTAATTCAGTTTAATGGTGTAGACAGTGCCGAGTCATTAATTAAAGCTGAGAGTTTTAATAAAAATGGTTTTAAATGTCAGAAGACACTAGAGATTAATCAGTCATATGGTGTAATAAAAGATATTGACTTGGACTTAACCGATGAGGAAATATTACAAGGGGTGAGCAGTGATACAGTTATATTAGCGGTTAGAAGGTTAAAACGCAAAAATACCTATGATGGGCTCTGGGAACCCAGCGAAGCTGTAAGATTATGTTTTAAAGGCCCATCTTTACCTACGTACGTATACATCTACGAGACCAGAGTTTCTGTAAGTCCGTATATTCATCCCGTTACCCAGTGTTCGCGTTGCTGGCGATTTGGTCATGTGAGTAAATTGTGTCCTTCTAACAAAATAATTTGCCCTAAATGCACAAACAATCACGCTACATGTGAGACAACGACATTTAAATGTAACAACTGTTCAGGAAGACATATGGCTATGGCTAAGGTATGCCCGATGTATTTAAAGGAAAAAAGAATAAGAGAACTCATGGCAAAATTCAATTGCTCATACAAACGGGCTGTTACATTACATATGCCACCACCCCCCAAATCACTAGATTTAACTCAGGCGGGTGCCTTTACCTACTCTTCAGAATAATGTTCGATATGACCCTCCTAAAGATGTACCTTATTCTCAGGTTAATGATTTTCATACATATGCCAGCATTGCTAAAGACAGTACTAGAAAAATATCAAAACAAAAATCTAAACCAATAATTCAAAAAACTAAAAAGAAGATAACTAAAGAGAAGGAGGACGATATTTTTGAATATTTTTCAGAAAACTATGATAGCGATGGCAGTAGTGTTGATCATCCTGAACAGGAGAATAACACGAACTATAAAAAAACTATTTCATGGCAGATTTTATTCACAAAGTTAAAACAGAAGTTAATGGAAGGAAAGGATAGTTCGTGGGAGAATATGTTGACTGGATGTTTAAGTACAATATTTGAGGGGTTATTATCATTTGTCATGCAGTATATTTCAAAATGGCCTTGCTTTGGTTTTATAACAGACTTATGGACTGCAACAGCCTTCACATGAATTTGAATATACTACAATGGAACGCTCAAAGTGTTCGCCCAAAACGGTTAGAATTAGAGGCAATTTTGAATCAAGAAAAAATACATCTTGCTATAATATGTGAGACATGGTTAGACCCAGATTGTAATTTTCATATTAGTGGATATAATACATTTAGGGCTGATCGGGCAGATGGTTATGGAGGGATTGTTCTTTTAACGCATATTTCAATTAAAGCACAAGAATGCAAGATAGTACTCTCAAACCCGCGGATAGAGATCCTTCGTGTTAAGATACTAAATTGTGATCATTTAGAGAATGTATTGTGTATATATTGCCCGCCATCCGTGAATACTACTTCAAGAGATTGGGATCAAATTTTTACTATAGTGAATCGTAAAACTCTAATAGCGGGAGATCTAAATGGTCACCACACGAATTGGTCAACTAAAATTGATAGTAGAGGTGGACAAATATTTGACTCGATAGTGGAACACGATTTTATTCCGCTGAATGATGGAACACATACAAGATTGAAAATGGTAAACGGCACAGTTCAAGAATCCTCTCCGGACCTGTCTCTGACTTCAGTGGACATTGCTTTAAAATTTGAATGGAAGGTATTAAATGAAAACTTAGGAAGTGATCACCTTATGATTAAAATAAGAACGAACATAATAAAAAATATTGTATATAAGAAAAAACGTAATTTTAAGAAAGCGGACTGGATTAAATACAAGGCAGTTGTTCAAGAACAATTTAGTGATTTTATAGTTTCAGATAATCTACAGTGTGCATACAATAATTTTATTAATAGTCTGAATAAGGCGGCTGACAAATCGATTCCATATATTAAGAACCATAACAATCCCCTACAGCAACAAAAATTTACCCCTAAACCTTACTGGAACCAGAATATGTCAAGAGTAGTGGCTGAGAGACGTAAAGCTCTTGCAGTCTTTAGGAAAAATCCTACACCCGATAACTTGAAGACTTTACAAAGCAAACTTAGTATTGCACAGAGAGTTATACGCGACGGAAAGACTAAGTCCTGGGAAGAATTTTGCGAGAGTATTGATGGTAAAACATCTTCGAGTGAAATGTGGCACAAAATAAAATGGTTTAAGGGTTATAAGAAGCAGAAAAGCTGCATTACCCGAGAGAATGCAGAATCGTTGTTATGTAATTTAGCTCCTGACTTTGTGTCTCCAGCTGCTCCTAGGTAATATATAATATAATAATATAATATCTTGGGACAGCCCACACACGGTCATCTGATCCCAAACTAGACAGAGCCTGTATTATGGCAACCAGACAACTGATAAACATACTTAAATATTTCTAAATACATACATAATATAGATAATTTACACCCAGACACAGAACAAATCATTATGTTCACTCATCACACAAAGATTTGTCCTGGGTGGGAATCGAACCCACGACCTCCGGTTTAGAAGTCAGCGTCACTAACCACTAGACCAACAGGCCAGTCAATATATAGGTATTATAATTTTAATGATCACTTATCTTCACCGGTTACGATACAAGAACTCAATAATTCTATCAAACAGTCAGACACTTCACCAGGTATAGACGACATATCCTATTCCATGATTAGAAACCTTCCAGATCTAGTTAAAAATATATTAATTCTAATATACAATAGAATTTTATCAGAAAGTGTCGTGCCGAGTCAGTGGAGACAGATTAAAATAGTTCCTATACCGAAACCTGGTGTAAACAATGAAACGGTCTCATGTTTTAGACCTATCTCTTTGCTATCTTGCCCATGTAAGATATTCCATACAATTATTTATCGAAGACTAGAATGGCACTTAGAGAGAGGCAATTATTTTTCTAACGAAACTGTGGGGTTTCGAAGGTCTCGATCTTGCATGGACAATTTAAGCAGACTGGTCGGTCGAATACAGACTGGATTTGCTAAAGGTTTTCCTACAGTTGGCTGTTTTATTGACATAGATAATGCTTACAATAATGTTAATATAAATAACTTATTGAACACGTTAGATAGACTTGGAGTGGGAGCTATATTATGTAATTACCTTTGGGAGTTTCTACATGTAAGACACCTATTTATTGAATTAGATAATAGTGAAACTCTTGTTCGAATCTCAGGCACCGGTATTGCACAGGGTGACCCGTTATCTCCGTTATTATTTAATGCAGCTACTATTGATATATGTAAAAATATTAATAATATATTTGTGTCTCAATTTGCCGATGATTTTGTCCTTTATGCCAGTTGTAAAAATATCTCTGAAGCAGTAGCCGTAACTCAAGAAGGCCTGTGTAGCCTTAACGATATGGTCGAAAAGATGGGTCTAAGCATCTCTCACAGAAAAACTAAAGTATGTGTTTTTACAAAAGGTTATTCAAGAAATATTAATAGACGCAATATATCATTAAAATTAAACAATTGTAATATTCAACAAGTAGACTTTGTTAAATACCTAGGTATGTGGTTTGACAGGGGTTTAAAATGGGGTAGACATATTAATGAAACATATGAGAAAACACTTAAATTCATTAATATATTTAAATTATTAGCAGGCTCGCGGTTGGGAATTCATCCAAAACATCTGAGGCGTCTTTACATATCAATTATTCGTAGTAGAATTGATTATGGTAGTTTTTTATACAGTAATAGCACAAAAAGTAATTTATACAAACTGGATAAAGTTCAAAATCAGGCTATGAGGGTAATAGGTGGGTTCATAAAAAGTTCACCTATACATGTCATGGAGAGTGAGTAAGTGAGTATGTATTCAACCTTCATGTATTCGCCGAGAATATCTCGCTACTAAGTTTTGGCTTAAGTCGAAATCTGTCACCAATAATACAACCGTGCATGTTTTGGAAGACCTAAACCAGTTATGTCATAACATATACTGGAGAAGGCAAAGGAAATTACCCTTACTGATAGTCACTCACAATAAATATTCTAATGTTCTCATTCATAACAGCTCGCAGCTACCAATGTTTTCTCTTAATTCTTGGATGAGTAGCTATGATGGTTCTAAAAACATAAGTGTAAATATTCAAGGTATAATTTCTGCGAAGAGGAATAATAGTATAAGCGAGTTGTGTAATTTGTCTGAAAAATATTTATCTGATAAATATGTTCCGTATTATAAAATCTTTACGGATGGTTCCAAGGATAAGGGTGGCTGTGGTGCGGCTTTTTATGACCCACAGATTGATTGCTCTGTAAATTTCAATTTAGATGTAGAAATGTCCATAATGCATTGTGAATTAATTGCCATATCAGAAGCGCTGTCGTATGCCATATCGTTAAAGTATAATAAATATTTAATATTGTCCGATTCTAAAAGCGCGCTGTTACATTTGTCTCGGTTGCCCTTGAATACTCGAGGGTATCCGATAGCCTATTGCATTTTGGATTCAATTTTAAAACTATGTTCTCTAAATAAAGATGTTATCATTCAATGGATTCCTTCTCATGTCGGTATCATGGGCAACGAGGAGGCTGATAGAGCTGCAAAACAAGGTTTAAGTAACGGTATCTCTTATGATGGGTTACCAATTTATAGTGAGTTATTGAGTAAAGGAAAGTTATACTGTAGACACATATGGCAAAATTACTTTGAGGAAAAGTCTCATACAAAGGGAATATGGTACAAAACGATTCAAAATCAGCCAGCTCGATGTCCATGGTTCGATAATAGCTGTTTGAGTAGGAGAGAAATAGTTTTGTTAATGAGATTACGTTCAGGACACATTCCATCAAATAAATTTAAATTCCTAATAGGATTATCGGATTCACCTAACTGTACAGAATGTGATATTATAGAAGATGTACACCATGTGTTGATGGAATGTATTCGAAACGAGGTTCATAGATATGACTTAAGGATATTATTATTTAATCAAAATGTCGGTATTTGTAATACAATACTTGCTTCACCATTATTATCGGAAGCCAAACTGTTAATTAATTTATATTCAAAAGTGTTGTAAGTTGTTGTTCACTTAAAATATAATTATATTTATAAGCACTTATAGGGGTGACATAGTCATGTCTGACAAAATCCCATTTAATTAAATAAAGAATTAAAAAAAAAAAAAAAACTATAAATTGCATCTTAACCTATAACTTAAATAACTTATGTGTTATTTTCGTTGATCCATGGTGTTAGTATAAGTTGGTTAATAAATAAATGTTAACACAAATAGTAGTTCAAGATACCTTCATCTTTGATAATCAGCTGTTTCAAGTAAAAGTTGCGTTGAGGTGTAACTCTATAATTATATTCTTTGTCTGAAAAAAGTATTGAGGTATATCTATGGAGGCGCCCTAATCTTCTATATAAACTTTTACATATTATACAGATATTGAGGGAATCGACATGGTAACAACAAATTACTGTTTGTCTCTTTATAACTAGTGAAGTTGTACATAAGGAAAGCGAAATGACATATGGATTGTTTTTGCTAATTCTGGCAACATTTGAGCGGTGACGTCAAGGTAATGTGTTAGGGTGCCAATTTCGCCGTTTTTTGATCGATTTATGGTTTATTGGCTGTCAAGTGATTGCGTTAACGTATCTTTTTTGTGAAATTTATTAAATTGGAAGACTAAGAGCTGAATCTAACACAGAGTACATTTTTATATAGGGTATAGAGTTGTTACTCACGTTATTTTTCGGAATGTATAGCGTATGGCGCCATCTGGTGCTTTGTGCACGGTACTTTCGCTTCCGCTAGGCTTCTATATTAGCGATTTTATTTTTTATTAGGGAAATTAAAATAAAACGAAGTAGATAATACAAAAACTATTTTTATTTTTTTAATCTTTTCTTGCAGTACATATATGCTAACTTCTGCACTTCATCGTTTTCATCGAAATCTGTTCTGGACCCTCTTAATAATTTATTACTATTTTTGCACCAGTTGTATACAAAAAAATTAAGTGTAATTTGCTCTATTTGTGAAATTACTTCTTTTTTATGTTTATTACATTTTATGAAACTGTAGTCAATTACTATTGATAATAATATAGTTTTCATGTATTGCATAACATTATTTATTGTGGGTTTTTTTCGTAATATACCCTTGACCACATCTTGAATGTTTGAAAAGCACTTTATTAATGTAAGTGCTGGATATGTGAGGCAAGTTTTATTTTTGTAATATTCCCTAACCTGAATACTTTCACAAGATTCTTTATTATAGAGTGACTCTCGACAATTATTGCACTTTATTTTTAACTTGCGCAGCACATATCCAGTCACATAATCTATTTGTGCTCTTATTATTGGATCATTCCTTTTAATTTCTAAATTTTTAAAGATGTGGTCACAATCTATGTCTTCAAAATCGACTTCTGTTGTATAAGCTGACCTCTCATTTGTGTTAAAAAACAAGTTTTTTAATTATTTAAATATCATGCAGGAATCCACTTTGCAATTGGACCCTGGTGAATGGATACTACTCATATTATTAATTAACAGTGAGGCAAAAGCTGCCTCAAAGGAAGCACAAGAAGGGGAATTATTTCTGTACCGGTGGCTTCTTATGCTCCCGAAAAAGTTTTCCAAAGGGTCCTGGTTGAAGCGCATCCAAAGAGATGTCAGCTTATATTTTTTTGTAATACATCTACAAGATATTCTATATTATCAATAGTGTGTAACCAGTTTTTAATAGAGGGTACAGTAACTGATTTACCATTTTTTTTTTGGAATGTCATTGAGGACAAAACCTGTTTGGCTTGAGACCAAATTCTTTTATGTGTGGACCTTGGTGATACTGGGCCCAGCATTAGTTTTCCGCTTCTCTTTTTGAAGTTATCAAAGAGCCATTCACGGAGTCAAATAATTCATTGAAGAATTTGAGAAGCGCAGCTGTTTCCTCACATTCTTGAGGGAGTACTCCTTGACCTGAAATAACATGGTTATTATTATATTGCCCGACAGCTTACACTGCACTAAACTTGTGCATATAAAAGTACTTAGCCGCCAGCGGTTTTACCCGCTACATTTTATTCGGGTGCGGGAACTACAGACTATAAACCCGGGCTTCCGGATAAAAAGTAGCCTCCATGTTATTCTGATTTATAAGCTAACTTACTGCCAAGATTCATCAAAATCCGTTAAGCCGTTTGTGCGTGAAGAAGTAACAAACATGCACACATAATCACTAACTACTTCGCATCTTGTATATCTACATATTATGTATAAACAAAATATATTATACTCACGAGCTAATGATCCCAAGTGACCAGCTACAGTACGGCTAACCCATAATTGAAATCTCTCTGGTTCCTTGTTTGGGTTCGGAAATAAATGCAGAATAACATTATCTGCCCCTGTAAAGTAAAAAGAATTGTCAGTTGCTAAAAAAGCCAAATTTCAGAATGATCATGGTATGTGACACATGCACATGTCTATCAAAATTGTATTTGTAACATCCAGCATTGAAATCAAAGGTAGATTTATGCCAATCAGTTTAAAACATAAGTACCTACTTCTGGTGTATTTAAATTGTGATAATAACTAAATGCAACATGTAGCACATTTGTTATTTTAGAAAGAAACTATAAATTCGTATGATACTATATTCCTGTTACTCATAAAAATAGTACAAGAGTAAAGCACATCCACATTAATTATTTAAAAGTGATATTACTTATACTCCGTTTGAGTAGGCACGTAACTAAACAAACCTTATTAAAATATTTACTTATATTGGTTATAATTTTAAATGCACTTACGGGTTCTGCTGCAGGCGCAACACCTTTTCATAGGCATGGTCGACAAAATCCAATTCAGAATGCAAAACAAAGCCCTTATTTTCAGCCAAAGGTCAGTCGATAACAGCGGGAATATCGGAATTCGGAATCCAAGTTAAAGCCAGGTCAGTTGAGAAAAGAAAAAACACAATAATAAACGCACCTTTTTTTTTTTTTTTTTTTTTAATTTTTGGCAATCAGCTGAGAGTTTCAACACTCAGATATTTATGCCAGTGTCGAGTTTACTGCCAGCGTCGTGTAGTGACCATACATGGGATTTGTTAAGAATGGCCAACTTGCAACGTATTTTTAGTGTCTGAAACAATACAATTAAAATTGTTAGTAGAATAAAATACTTATGATGAATATTATTTACAAATACAGATATACTACATAATTATAGTTTAATATTGTTAGATTTAATAAATTTAATAAACGCACATATAATTTTGGGGTTAGGGAAAAGGGACAGAAGATAGCGGACGTTTACCGGTCTTTGGATATTTAACTTATCTATGACTTGATCCAATTTGCAACTGTCGTGTAAAGGACAATTTAGAAAAATGTGGTCAATGGACCCTTCGTCCAGACCACACTCACACAAGGAATTGTCCCGTACCTTAATTTTATGTAGGAAAACTGGAGTACAACAATGACCAATACGGATACGACATATAACTGACGTAACCGTCTTTGGTACCTTTTTGAATTTATAAAACCAAGGTTTAGAAGGAATAGAAGGTTGGATTGCTGCGTATGCTCCGCCCTTGGACTTACTGGTCTCTGACCAATAAGCCTGCCAGGATTTGAAAAGGTCAATTTTTGCATTATGGATCAAGTCATAGACTTCAATATAATAATGTTTCCGGTCTGCGAAGCTGCCGGTAATAGCGGATTTGGCTGCTTTGTCTGCACATACGTTTCCCATTATGTCTCTGTGACCCGGAATCCATACTAATATAATCTCTACGCCCTTACTGGAGCAAGAAAACAAAAGATTTTTGATAGCTAAGATTATAGGACTGCGGAGATTATCCTTAAAGGGATTTTTGACGATAGCCTCCAGGGCACTACTGGAGTCGGAGAAAATGATAGCTTTTGAAATATTGCTGTGGGAAGAAATATATAAACATGCCTCATAGATGCCAATGCACTCTCCAGTAAACACCGATGTCTCAGGAGGGCACTGGAACTGAAGAAAGGTTTGGGAATTAGAGATATAGACAGCAATACCTGTATTGCCGTCCGGGGATAATTTAGAAGCGTCTGAATATAATTTATAATGGTTAGGCCATTTATCATTAATTATGTCTAAAAATCTATCCTTTGCATGAGATGACATCTTATTTACACCAATGTTGGGAATAAAATTGGGGTTAAATTTCAGAACATTGTATGGGTAGGAATATACAGGTAATTTAGTACACTGGCGAATAGGGGCTTTTTCCTCTACCATACTAATTTTTCTAAAGGAATTAATGAAGAGGGGGGGCTTTTTGAGTCTCCAATAAACACTCTGACTGCACAAATGCTCCAAAGAGGAAAGTTTTGACAATATCTTGTCGTTAGTCAGGAAATAAGACTTGTAGATAAACTTATCCGCAAGATATTGCCTACGGAGAAGAAGGGGAGGGTCGCCACTCTCGACTTGCAGTGCGTTATTCGGGGTAGACCTCATGCAACCCAATACAACGCGGAGGGACTTTGATTGAATGGTATCTAACTTAGCCATTGCAACTTTGTTGCACGGTTCTAGCCAGTAGGTACCATAATCTAATATACTCCTTATTGTGGCATTGTATATGAGTTTAAGAGTGTATGGGTGAGCACCCCACCAGACGCCTGCAAGAGCCCGCAACAAGTTAAGCTTCTTCTCACATTTATTGGAGACATAGGAAAGATGGGAGACTCCAGTTAATTTAGAATCCAAGATGACACCTAGAAATTTCACCCGATCTTCAACCTTGATGGGAGATCCTTCAATTTCCAAGTGAACATCTGGAATAATTCGCTTACGAGAGAAAACAACACAGGAGCTTTTGGGAGCTGATAAACTGAGTCCATGGGACATAAGCCAGTGATTTAATGAGTTGAGAGATATTTGCATGGATTCCGCTGCCCGTTCCATGGATGAATGGGACATGTACAGCACAGGTCATCCGCATACTGCAAGATCTGACAGTCAATGTTGAGAGACTTATGGAGGTCGGAAGTATAGAGGCTGTATAGTATAGGGCTAAGAACCGAACCTTGGGGAAGTCCGCGCCAAACTGTTCTGGGTTCAAAATTTTCACCTGGGATATCGAGCTTGACATTACGTCCAGAAAAAAGGTTGCTTATGCATTGACTCATCTTAGTCGGGATGCTCAGCTGGCGTAACTTACTTCTGAGCACGGAAAGAAGGACATTGTCATAAGCAGCAGAAACATCTAAAAACACCGCCAGAACAGACTCATCTTTTGCGTAAGATATCCGGGTATCTGTGAGTAGGATGCCAATGCTATCCATGGTACTGGCTCCCCTGCGAAAACCAAACTGAGTCTCAGCTAAAAGGTTGCGACTTTCCAAGTGCCATACCAACCTGTTTTTTATGAAGTGCTCGAACAACTTTCCGGTCACCGGGGAAAGGGCAATTGGACGGTAGTGGTCAGGACTGTTGGGAATTTTTCCTGGTTTCAGGATAGGAATGATGAGCTGGGTCTTCCAGCTCTCAGGGATATACGAGAGGGAGAAACAATGGTTAAGAAGTGATAAAAGATATAGCCGACTATGCTCTCCAGACATTTTAAAAAACGAATAAGGAACGCCATCTATCCCAGGAGCTGAGTCCTGGACATGGTTGAGCACTGCTTCTAGTTCCCGAATTGTAAATGGCGCGTCTAACGGATCATTGGAGGGGGCGGATAGGGTAATAGAAGGACATTCCTCACTAAGAGGGACAAAGGGAGGGGCTAATTTGTTGAGGAATGATAAGGCTAGGTCTTGAGGAATAGAAGAAGAATTTTGGTCTGAACAGCCACGACTATATCTTTTAAATTTATTCCAGATTAATGAGGATGGAGTTGTAGGGGAGAGGGACAAACAGAACTTTTTCCAACCTTCACGCTTCTTTTTCCGGAAAAGACGCCTGGATTTAGCGACTATCCGATTATACTCCATCAGGTTCGCCATAGTCATAGCCCTAACATACTCTAGTTCAGCCTCTTTCCGGGATTTCACCATGGCAGTACACTCACGGTCCCACCAAGGTGGAGATAAAATCTTCCCCCAGGCCGAATTTTTAAGTGGTATAGAACCATCAGCTGCCGATAGAATAGCACCGAAGAATCGCTCCATACAGTCATCTAGATTGTCAGGGGATACACTAGGTAAAGTGGCAACCATGTTATCCAAAATTTGAGAATACAAGTCCCAGTTTGCATCTGAGATCCTGTATTTTAAAAGCGGTGGTTTGTCCCTTTGAGGTAGTGACCGGTTTTTTAGCGTGGAACAGATTGGGTAATGGTCGCTACCATATGTTAGTCCCAATCGTTTCCACTCCAATTGACCCATTAAACTAGCAGAGCAAAGGGTAAGATCAACACAGCTTTTAGTGTTGCCGGGTCTAGGCAGACGAGTTTCTAGCCCATTATTAAGGACACATATCCCCACTTCATCCATTATATCCACCAAATCTAATCCCGGGTTATCACAATGGTCAGATCCCCAAAGAGCATGATGGCAATTAAAATCACCCAGAATTATAATAGGTTTATGGACAGCACAAATATTTTTTTCAAAGTCGCGTGCGCGCGTCCTATGCGAGTGGTCGCGAATGTGTGATTGCCCGATAATGTCCGTAGATACGATTAAGTGTGCGAACTGTAATGTGGTAATTTCGGAAGTCCTTGCGTTTATTCGTAATAAACATGACGTTATGGACAACGAAAGTCTCATTAGAATATGTGTGTCGGCGTTTTCTGAGGAGGAAATCGACGAGGCAAAGAAATTGTTGTGCAGCACGACAAAGATTGGTAAACGGTTGAAGTCGAGGCGAAAAGACAAAAAACAGAAGGACTTAGAAGACATGATAGCGGTTTTCAAAACTATAGATCCTGATCAATTGCCGGTTTTTGTCGCCTACGAGCTACATAAATTGCCCCCAGTGTGTTTCGACCACGTAGACGTCACGAAAATACTAAAGGACCTGTTAATTTTGCGTGCGGAGTTAAATGATATTAAAAATAATTCTATCACTAGGAACGACTTAGAAGTGGCTCTGAAAAAGAATAATATCATACAATCATCTGCTAATCAGTTACAAAATCCGATATTTAACTCTAATGTAAATAAAATTAGAGGTGGAGGGTATAATGTAAACAGCGGACCGTTTGGATTGTCGCCGCAACTACCTTCACAACATTCACAGCTGGTCGATTCTGACTCACATTCGCTAACGCAGCTAACAAGTGGCGATGATGGGCCGAAGTATCGCTCTCTCGTTCACTCACATGCACAGGTGATACAGACTGTCGATGAGTCAGCTACCACGCCGATTAACTCAACATTCTTAGAAAACACAGATGAAAAAAATGTAAATCTACTACAGTCAATGCAGAGTAATAAAACCGTGGCTGAAGTTTTAATGCAAGGTGAATGGCCTAAAGATCACACTAAAGATGGTTGGACGCTTGTTCAAAATAAAAAGTCGAAGAATCGGTTCGAAGGAAAAACGGGAACCGCAAGCCCTAATGCGAACTTTAAATTTAGGGCTGCTGATTCAAAAATTCCGCTTTTTATTACGAATGTTGACAAAGAGACTACTGAAAAAGATATTTGTGATTACATACAAAATAAGACGCAAGAAATAGTACAACTTCAGAAAATCAACATGAAATCGCAAAGGCCGTATAATGCCTTTAAATTGTTTGTCTCCAAATACAAATTGAATAAATTTTTAGATGACAAAATTTGGCCCGAGGGTATACGGTTTAGACAGTTTATTTACTTTAAGAACAATACAACAAAAGTAAATAAGCAGCACAGTGTTGAAAATATAACAAACATTTAATGGGTTGTATGTCGAACGTTAAGCTATGCACTTTCAACTGTAAAAATATTACTCGATCAGCTGATTGCGTTCGTCAACTATGTGCGCGAGCCGACGTGATAGCGTTACAGGAGACTTGGCTGCTGCCCCACGACGTGCCCTTCCTAGCGACCATTGATGGAGACTTCGCGTTCACTGGGAAATCAGCCGTGGACATCTCTACTGGTGTTCTGATTGGCAGACCGTACGGAGGTGTGGCGCTGTTGTGGAGGAAATCGTTATTTGCTTCAGTATCGGTTATTAATTGTGCTAGTGATCGTGTCGTGTGTATTAAAATAGCGCAGGGCGAGCGGTCTTTGCTAATATTTAGTGTGTACATGCCCACTGACTGTGTTGAAAATCTTACCGAGTTTACGAGTTGTCTTAGTGAGATTATCTCAGTGATTGAGAGCAGTGAAGTGGAGTCGGTTTTTGTGCTGGGAGACTTTAACGCGCACCCAGGGACACGATTCTCACGTGAGTTACTTTTAACGTGTATTGATCAATCTTGGTCTTGCATTGATACAGAACTCTTGCCGCAAGACTCGCATACTTTTACTAGCTCCGCCAACGGTTCCCTCCGTTGGCTGGATCACTGTGTTGTCACTGAGGCCGCAAGACATCTAGTGAATAAAGCGTCAATCTTGTATGGCGTTTACATGTCGGACCATATTCCATTATTAATAGAGTGTAACATTAATCAAATTAAACCTAAAATTATTGAATCCAACATTTCTTGTAACAAAGTTGTATGGGGTGAGAGGGATTTAGAACAGGTAAATGAATATTTTGATTACTGTAATAGCAACTTAAAACAAATAGATTTTCCACCAGAATTTTGTGAATGTGCTGATAATATGTGCCACAAACCAGAGCATCTGGTGGTTATAGATATGTTGTACAATAAGTTAATTTGTATTTTGAAAAGGGGAGCCGAACTCACTCACGCTGGTTCTGTTAAAAAGCGTCACAAAGGAAAGTATATAGTAGGGTGGAACAAACACGTTCGTGAGGCTCACCGTGATGCCCGACTGTGTTATCAGACGTGGCTGCAATACAACAAACCTACTTCTGGACTTATTTATGAAAATATGTGTTCATCACGAAATCTTTTTAAGACTAAATTCAAATACTGTCAAAACAATCAAGAGAAAATTAAAATGGATATGATAGCATCTTGTCATGAAAGTAAACAATTTAATAAGTTTTGGAAATTAACGAATAAATTAAAACATAAATCGGGGATACCGGTGAGCGTCGCGGGCGTGAGTGACCCCACGGATATAGCTAATGCTTTCCAAAAACATTTTAATGTAAACTCGCGGTTGAGTGGCTATAGCGAACCGTCAAATAGCGGCGCGGGGGTTGTCGTGGCTGGGACTCCTCCTATCAGGTTCTCCACTAAAGAAGTCGCGAGAAGTATACAGAATATGGTAAGGGGAAAGTCCCCCGGTCACGACGGCCTCAGCGTCGAACATCTTAAATACGCTGGGGTACACTTACCGCGAGTGTTGGTTATGATTTTTAACCTATGTTTAAGTCATAGTTATTTACCTGCAGAACTTAGCAATACGATCGTTGTGCCAATAATAAAGAATAAGACTGGCGACGCCTCCGATATCTCCAACTATAGACCGATATCGCTCGCCACTGTCTGTGCTAAGGTGTTGGATAGTCTGCTGGATAAAATTCTAGCCAAGCATATTGTTCTCGAGGATGGTCAGTTTGGTTTTAGACCGAACTTGTCAACGGATAGTGCAATTTTATGCCTTAAGCAGACTGTCCAATATTATACAGACAGAAAGACACCTGTAATGGCATGTTTCCTGGATTTATCGAAGGCGTTTGACCTGGTCAATTATAACCTGCTCTGGCATAAGCTCACTCACGACACTACTGTCCCGGCTGACGTGATATCACTGTTTAGATATTGGTACAGTAGTCAAAAGAATACTGTTAAGTGGGCAGGCTCATATTCTGATATGTATGGGTTGGATTGTGGGGTAAGGCAGGGGGGGCTGAGCTCCCCTCGTCTCTTCAACCTATACATGAACAAACTGATAGGTAGGCTCAGCAGCACCAGAATCGGTTGTCACGTAGACGGTGTTTGCGTGAACAACATCAGTTACGCTGATGATATGGTGCTGCTGAGCCCATCTATAAGTGCAATGAGAAGGCTACTTAAAATTTGTGAAAGTTATGCAGTGGCTCACGGGCTCAAATACAATACCGATAAGAGTGAATGGTTGGTTTTTAAATCGGGTACTTTAACTTACCAACAGCTACCTGAACTCTCACTCTCTGGGTCTCCTTTAGGTCGGGTTTCGAAGTTTAAGTATTTGGGCCATTGGGTCACTGATGACTTGAAAGACAATGTAGACATTGACAGGGAGCGCAGATCGCTGGCTGTCCGTTGCAACATGCTGGCCCGCAGGTTTGCACGCTGTAGTGAACCGGTAAAGGTAACGCTTTTTAAGGCCTTCTGCCAGACGTTCTACACGTGCAGCCTGTGGACCAAGTATACTCAGCGGGCATACAGCGATCTGCGCGTACAGTACAATAACGCATTCAGGGTGCTTTTGGGGCTGCCGTGGCGATGTAGCGCGTCAGGGATGTTCGCGGACGCGTGCGTTGACGGGTTCGCCGCGATCATGCGAAAGCGATGTGGTTCCATGATGGTGCGCCTGCGCTCCGCCTCTAGTGGCATCCTGAATGTGTTTGCGGACCGGTGGGACTCTCCTCTATTACGAAGGTGGATAAGTGTGCAGACACACTTTTCCAAATAAACTAATGTGCCATTGAACGCCAACGAACAGTTCAATGGCACATTAGTTGAGTATTATTGTTAATTTTATTATTTGTTACTAATATTAGGTTAAGTTGTTCTGCTACTAACAATATATGGATGTAAGTCTGAAATAAAAATATTTGAATTTGAATTTGAATTTTTAATAAATTGTAAACAGGAGAGGTTAGGAGATGGAATATATATAGAGACAAAGTTAATGCCAAGGAGGTTAACCCCCACAGCATTCACCTCATCTCCACGAGAGGGAAGGGAAAGGGGGGAATACGGGAGGGAACTATTCACAAGTATAGCAGCTCCGCCATAACCATCTGGACGGTCATCACGGAGCATGCCATATCCGGGAACTCTAAAATGGAGGCGTGGAGTTAACCACGTCTCAGAAACAGCAAATATTGCTGGATGAAATAAATTAATTAAGTGGGTGATCTCATGCTTTTTGGGAAGGGCACTCCTGGCGTTCCACTGCAGGAGATGGAATGTGGTGGATTTTAATAGCATTTATTAGGTTGGAGGCAACGTGGTCTTGTAAGGAGTAATTGGACAAGAGGGATGTAAGAAGCATCACAATCTGTTCGATTGGAGATGTGTTCTCACTTGCAGGAGTGGAATCGTTGTTAAGAGCACAACCATTGGGAGATGAAGGGAAGGAAAAGCTATTCGCAATGGCCTGGTGCTAGGGGGGCATGAGTTTTCTTCTTCAGTATATGAAATATTTTTCTCTGACATGCAGACCTTGATGTTCCTCTGTCTAGTGTATTCTGGGCACTGTTGGCTGTTTGCATTGTGGCTACCATCACAATAGAAACACTTTGGGTCTTCCTTTGTGCAACCGTCTCCAAAATGATCACCACCACAGCGATAACACCGTGGCTTAGACCGGCATTGGGTTTTATTGTGACCATATTTACAGCATCCAAAGCACTGTACAGTAGGGAAATGATAAAGCTCGACGGGAAGGGAATTGAAGCAGCAATATACTCGCTCAGGAAGAGTCCGACCATCAAAAGTAACTACAACAGTGGAAGTTGGAATCCATTCCGTCTTTCCCTCATTGACAACCTTCCTGTTCATCCTTCTAATTTTTAAAATTTTACCGAAGCCAGGAGGTGAACATAAGTTGTCCGAGCACTCCAAGTCGGTCCAATCAGCTGGAACTCCCTTTACTACCCCCATTCTGGTTATGTTGTATGTAGGAATAACCATGTTGTATCCTTTTTCTCTCATTGCCGGATTATTTAAAAATGCATTGGCATCCTCAGGGCCCTTAAATTCCACCGAGATTCGGTTCCTGCCTATCTTTTTAATGCCATCCAGCTTAATATTTTTAATTTTAAGTTTCATCAGCAATTGGCCAAACCTTACAGGATGAATGGATGTACCTGCCTTAGGGTCTGCCTCAACCAAAGAAGCAAACACAATATGTGGAGCCACATCGGTGTTATTATATTTAGATCTGGCAATAAGAGACGGGGCAGTTGTCCTGTCACGCTTGCCAGATGAAGTGTCATTTTCATTATTACTATCGTTTTCAATGATACCGCGTTTCCGTTTTTGGATCATTTGGGATTCTATTGCCTCGAAGGAGGATAAAGGGACTGTTAAAACAGGGGAATGTGAAAATAAGTCTTGTGATTGGGAATCAGGGGTGGGTTGGATCTGTTGAGGGGAGGCATTGGGTTTTTATGACCTTTAAGTATACAAGAAAAAACTCCACATGCGTTAGCCACCAAACACAAACCGGAAGTCCAAAAACGCACCTATTCACCTCGGAAGAAAATAAACGGATTGTGAGATTTGAAAAGAAAACTTAAGAAAAGTTAATGTCAAAACACAACGTTTCATTCCAGAACGAATGACCATAACTGATATTTATTAAAATAAGAAAGTATTTTTTTCTTTTCCATATTACACATTTAGTAGTAGTCTTTTATTATTATAAATAAATATAATATAGAATTATTTCTTTTTGTTAACTATTTTACGAGTTTTTAAGTGTGCTAAAGAGAATGTAAATACCAGTGTCTGCGTGAAATGAAAAATAAACATATGACAATGATGTTGTATTGTTTCCATAACCAAAAAAAAATACAGTATTACCAGTATATAAAAAAATACTATTAAAATTTTGAGTATTTATAATTGTATATATATAATTTATACATAACGTTATAAATAAAATACCAATGCTTAATAAATATAGGAACACATTTATGACCTTAATTAAAAATTTAAAATAGCTCCATCTACAGGTAACAGCATACAACTTTCTTAAGGTTCTCTCAGTTTGTTTGAAGTTATGAGACCATGGAATCTAAGCCCCTTTTTGAAGTCTGGGCTTGAATTCCAAAATCCCTCAGTGTAGTATAATACAGTGTAGCTCTCGTAAGAACGAAAATCGGCCTCTAATATTATTTTACAGGTTAGTGTTCGTTTTCATGAATTATTTAGTAAAATAATTACAAATGACTAATTTAATAAACTGTTTTTGATGGTAAATACTTTATTATATTTATATACATGGGTGGGTGACACATAAGATACACAGGTAGTTTTGGTTAGTGGTTGTACGAGGTTCGCAGAGGATGACTTATTTGTAACATGCGTAGCGTCGCATTCGCAGCGCTCGGCTCACTAGCTGGCCAGCGGACCCACGCCGCCGGCGTCCGCGCGGCGATCGTACGCGCATGCGTATTGCGAGCGGCCGTCCCCTCGCGCGGGAGGAGGTGCATACCGGGCGCGAGCGTTACCTACCGAGTCGCAATCCCGATATCTGCGTGCCTACTCACAAAATATAAACGAGCGTAATTGTTCGCGTTATATACTCCCCCTCTAGCCTAACTACGCGCCTCGCGGTTGGGCTAGCAACGTAGATAGGTACCTACGTAGTCTGCCACGTTTACTAGAACATTTTCTTAGGCCTGTAAAGGGCACGACAGCACGATCCCCGTCAGCACTCCCCCTGGTCTGTATGTCCTCAAAATCTCCTTACTCGGACCACGGTCTCCCCCTCGACGGTTCGTCGGTCTCTGAGTTTTACATAAAGTTAAGTTTACCTCTGGGTCTATTGATCTTTTGTCTCGGTTAACGCTGTTCCGCTTCAGCATGTTGGTCGCCGTGAAACTATACATATCACACGGGTCTACTGAGCCCACAGGTCGAAACAAGTTGTCAGCCCGTAATGGTTTATTTAGGTCTATCTGGAGAACCTTTTTCCTATATTCAGACATTATGTATGGTTGCGACATAATGCGTTCCTGGTCAGTACGTACCTTGACTCGCTGTGTCGCTAACTCGGTGGTAGATCCGTCGCGTATTAAATGCGTCGCGCGGCGACTTGTATACCCGTCAAGCATATTCTTCTGTTCCACGGTCAGCTTAGAACCTTCGTAGTGATGCAACGCGAGCTCCGCAGCCTCTGCGCGCTTCACCCTAGCATCGGTGGTGTTCAGAGAATATGTTCGTACAAAGTCGTGATGATGATGGGGGTCATCACCAAACCTCCACTTACCTCGAGTGATGTCTAGTATTAAGCCCGCCCGAGACAAGAACTCGATGCCTAATAACGTTCTCGTGTCCTCCCCGGGCAGTACTATAAACTCGCATGACACCTCGCGACCTTCGATGGTGACCGTTGTCTTTACCGCTAGTACTTCCCTTACCTCCTGGGATCCGTCAGCCAACCTCATGTGAAGTGATACCTTCTGAAATACAGATCCCGAGTCTACTAGAACTTGGTATAAAGCGGGGCTAGCTATACTATGCGTTGCGCCGGTATCAACTATCGCTACACCGGTACGTCCCATAACGCTTATATTAACTAAGGGGTGGGACTGATTATGACACCTGCCTATAACCGCACTGTTAAAATCTGCCCCTACCTCCTCCTTTTTAAATGACGATGACGTCGGCGAATGTATCCTACACGTATCGCACTTCGACCTTACAACACCTAACCTACCGCAACCATAACATCGAATAGAACTGGTACTATTCACACTATCGTTATTAGGTTTAGTCGTTTTCGTGCGATTACGACATTCGTTGCTAACATGTCCGAATTTCCTACAGTGACTGCAACGCGGCCTATTCTTCTTCGAACTAACGCTTGTAGTCGGGGAACTCGGTCTTGTTGTAATAGTCACGTTATCGAGATTGCGACTCGCGGTAGGGGTAATAGATTCGGTACACGATTTATTTTTCGTAACATTGTTAGAACTACGACTTTCTTTATGTGCATCCTCCGCAATCCGCGCTTTACATAAAAGAGATTCTAAACTACGAATTGAATCGCGGGGCACTCGTTTCTTTATACGCCGATGCAGCAAACCGTAACACATGTCTATTTGCACTACTTCATCGAGCGTATACGGTAATAAAGCTATTAGGGCTCTAACACGACACAACAACACTTCCGCGCGCTCATCTTCCCGTTGTTCAACCTATGCCGCCGACACTCATTGGTGACGTAGGTGCTACTGGAGTGGCCGCTCTAAGGTCTCCGGTGCACGTCATCAATGTGTTCACCAAACTTCTGTTGGCTTCCGCCTGCGCACGCGTGATGGTTTCCATCAGCGTGGTGAAGAATTGTTCGGTGTGGAATGGGAATCCAGTCGTCTGCCTCGTGCTGGTCGTTTGTTCGTCCGCACGGCCGAGCTCGCCGGCGCTGTTGTCATCTCCGGCCGGTGTGCCGTCGCCCTCTTCCAGACCTCGTTGGTGACGCTGTACTTCTTGCCTCGTAATCGGCATCGTCGATTCGTCGCAAATGTCCGTGTCACAATACTAAGGTGTGGGGGTTCGCACTTCAACACACGTGGCGCGTAACACTCACTGCCTACTACTCTGCGTACTTAGTTCGAGCCCCACGTTGGGCGCCAGTTTAATAAACTGTTTTTGATGGTAAATACTTTATTATATTTATATACATGGGTGGGTGACACATAAGATACACAGGTAGTTTTGGTTAGTGGTTGTACGAGGTTCGCAGAGGATGACTTATTTGTAACATGCGTAGCGTCGCATTCGCAGCGCTCGGCTCACTAGCTGGCCAGCGGACCCACGCCGCCGGCGTCCGCGCGGCGATCGTACGCGCATGCGTATTGCGAGCGGCCGTCCCCTCGCGCGGGAGGAGGTGCATACCGGGCGCGAGCGTTACCTACCGAGTCGCAATCCCGATATCTGCGTGCCTACTCACAAAATATAAACGAGCGTAATTGTTCGCGTTATACTAATTATATTTATCACTATATACTCATATACACTGGTCATTAAGTAATATTAGTTACGTTTAGCTTGAAATTCGGTTTCTTCGGTTCTGCTAGTACTGTTTGTTGACATGCTAATATGTAAACAAACAATAGTGACGCGAGTGCCACTTTGCTTTTATCGATATTGTCGATTAATATTATTTACATATATACATGAAGTCACGCCTATTTCCCAGAGGGGTTCAAATCCCGCTCGGTCCATAATTTTTAAATTTCCTTTATCAATTTATACGCACTAATCTAGTTTGAATTCATGTTGGTTTTAATCTAGTTTGAAATAGTCTACCCTAATTAACTGTAAGATTATGCCTAAATCTTGATAAATTTATTAAACAATTTTTATTTTAGGCGCAGAGCAAGGAAAACACCGCTTTATTCAAAATCGTTATTGACGAATTGAAGAAAAAATAGAATTAATAATGAACAATCTCTGTTGCTTGAGGAGGCAAGTCGCTAAGACCAAAGCATTACCCTTGCAACAAAAATATTCAGAAGAAATTCGGAAGTTCGCCTTGAAATTGCACTTTCTCTTGCCGAAAGCTAACGACTTCATAAGACAAGCATATAATACTTTTTTTTTTTAAATCAAGACGCGGCCTACTTTACGCATCTCATGGTGTCCGGAATATAATTTATAAAAATCAGAAAATAATATCAGGCCTATTTAATTACAACAAACGTCTAAGAGCATTATTATGTATACCTACATAATTACACTTTCCCGTTGAATTTGATAACACTGATATCTATTTTATACTGAAAAATAATAATGTCGAACATAATATAAATCACCGATTATTGCTCATTAGAAGTGTTATATAGATTTAAGGTTTAGGTACCATGGAAAGAAAAGAAACGATAAGGTGTCGCACCGAAGTTTTCTTATCCTAACATTATTCATTTCTATGAATAATGATTAAAGTTGTTTTGTTTATTGAATGATAACATATTTTGCCTTTTTTTTTCTACTACCACTGCAACTTATTTGCTTTACTTACTTGTTTATATATAAGGAAAATGATTAAACCTAGTCGGTATAATACCTAACTATACAAAGTCTTCCGAGCCCTTGTCACAACTTACTTTTGTCGCTCTCCAGTGTAACCAAATTTGGCTAAATATGAGTATTTTAGGTAGGGAGACTGCCATCAGACGAGTTTCACGTGCGCGCCTATTCGCAGACCAGCCGTGATAAGCTAACATTAAACCTGATAGATACTGATAGTAGTAAATCAATTGCGGTCGACCGTTTGGCTTTAACTTCGTAACGAGCTCCGCAAAAAAAACTGGATTAATTATTATAATAAATAACTATTTCAACTTGTTTCATTTTGCTGAAATCTTCTAGTGTAGAAGTATCTTTTGATTTCGTTGACTTAGAAGTTACATTTGTTACAGGTACGGATGCAAAAATATGTAAACTAACATGGAACATCCTTTTTAAAAAGTTAATTCATAACATAAAATCGTTAAAAAAAAATCGATATCGATGACCTTTGACCATTCTATTTGGAGTATCCCTTATGATTTTTGCCATGTTTTGCGACATATGCGACAGTAGGTAGGCACCCGTTTTTTGTAGGTATAACCGGTCCATATATAATCCTTTGTATGAGGAGAAAAGTTACCCACCCCAGTCCCTAGTACTAGTTCCGCCGGCCCGGGGCCGAGCCTAAATTAGTAGTAGATTCATAAATTAAACCGTCCCTAAATAATCATTGTTCTATCCAGCTGTCCCTTGCTATGTTAGTCAGGCAGACCATTTATAAAAAAAAAAGGAGAAAAGTTGTCTAGCTGGAGGCTCCAGACTGGCCGGAGGCTCCAGAAGTCTCGCCTTTATCCGGTTCCCCTCGGGGTCGTCGGCACAAACCATACCGAAAAGAAAAAAAAAAAAGTTGTCATGCTGTGACAGTGACATAAACTTATTAACGTTATTTTTGTTGTTTGAGACATCGAAAAGTTAATAAGTTTTGAACTAAAGTTATTTTCTGTATATATCATTATGAGATTACAATAATGATTTCACTCGTGGCTAAAATAATCAATATAGTCGCTACAACTCTTCAAAATATTCTACTATTAGCATCGTTCACCGGAAGAATAATAGTTTTAACTGTAACGTGGATCTCCTCTGTAATAATAGGTACTTTAGGAAACATAATTATATTTTTCCAAATAGTTTATGATGATAATGTATCGATATTCACTGAAGAAATACCGGCGTCCGCTAATGGGATAATAGATTCGATTGTCAAACAAATCTTCAACATTCAGGATGGAATTGTTGATATTACTAATAACATATATTTTAAATTCGATGCAGCGGTAACTACAGTGGATTTGCTTATACGGGCAATATTTGTGATGCTTAGTGAAGTGCTGACTCTATTCAGAAGTACTGTGATATTTGTGGGTGACACTGTTTGGTTTTTAATTACATTTATACCTGTGCATCTTCCTCCACTCCTGAAGGCAGGTTTTAAATATATTGGACATGCTACAGTTAATATAATTGTGGATTCCTACATGACATTATTAAAGTTTACAAATTATTTAACAGAAGTGCCTTTACAGTCATTTATGGGAATCACAAGTGCCATAATAATTGTGCGCTTATGTGTTCATTTTAGGGAGGAAATACTTGATCAACTCACAATGTTGTATTGGTCTCTAATAAGAAATGTATTATACTTATATTATGTGCTTCTTAATTATTTTACAAACACAGAAGTTGGTGTGATTACCCAAATAGCCAGTGGGCATGATGTTGGTTCTAGAGAAATAAGTTTGAGTTCTGCAGATGTAGATGATGCTGCAAGTGCTGCAGATTCACTTTGTGTGATATGTCAAGAACGCCAGAAATGTGTACTTACTTTACCTTGTCGACATGTATGCTTGTGTACAGACTGCTGCAGGCGCCTGTATGGATACCAGCGCACTTGCCCTATTTGCAGGACATTTATTTATCACACAGTGACAGTGTATTTGTGATATTTAATGAATAATTTATACTATTCTCATTCCCAATGTTGACAGCATTTTATTTAATAATAAGTAAGCATATGTAGGGAATATCATTTAATATTAAGGTAAGTAATGTGCTGCTGACCTAAAGCAATATTGTGTAGTATAGTGAAATGTCAAGAAATATAAATAATAAAAGCAATTTGTGTGCATATTTAAATATAATATAAGTATTGTGACAGTTTTCAAATAAGTTTCTATGGGTATTGACAAAATGAAATAATATTTTTTATATCTTGAGATACATACAATGATATATTTTGCTTTACTAGTATCACAATGATTCTTACATTAACTTTAAGGAAATAGGTCTCTGAAATAGTCACCTATTATATCTAGTTATTTTTGGCAATTATGTATTTTATAAGATTGTTAAAGTGTAAACAACTTATTTTTTACTGAGAAAATTACAAAAAAATTGTATTGAAGAAGAATAGTGATTTTAGGAATACAGTATTTAAATACCAAATATAATTTGTGTAAATAAAATGGGAAATACTAAAATTGGATCTTTTTTCTAATATTCTCATCACTATTTTTAAAGAGCAATCATTATTTTGCCAGTGTTGTTAAAAATATTGAATGTGGACATTACAGGCAACATTAAAAAATAAATTAAATATGCTAAAAGTAAAAATAAAGAATCCTAATCATTAGACTAGACTGCTTTGTTAAGTTATCATGACACTACACCATGATGTAGAAGTAGATTTACAAAAAAATGTTTAGTGATAATATTACCAACTCAATAATACCATAGCTATGTACTTCTATTTATTACAAATAATTATATTTAAACTTAGAACTACATACAAACCTACTTTATAAATCCTATTATTTCTTAATTGCAAATCAAATAGACCTAACCTGAGTATTTTGAAATATTAATTACCCATTATATTTCAGCTTTGTGGATGAATGATTATAATATTAAGTTTATTGTACATATAAATAATGCAGAGTTTATTAAGAGCAATTATAATTGGCTTTTTTCCGGTTCATGAAATTTATTCAATGAACTACAACTGTCTCATACGTGAATTTAATCCATAGTTATCAAATTCTCTTGCTTCTACACTACTTTGATTTAATACATTTCTCCTTTGCCTTGTATTTAGGTTCAAATCTTTTAATGATATTTGAAAATCTTTAAATGCATTCAACATAAATACTGCTGTTATTACTACAAGGAAACCACAAATGCAACCTATGATATCTGGAGTGTTCATATGATCCCATTCCTTAAAGAGAATACCTGATGCAATAATAACTAGTATTGTAAACATGACATAATACACAGGAGTAACAATACTCGTGTTAAATATGTCTAGTGACTTATTTAAATAGTTCATCTGAATCATAATACATAATACAGCAGTTACAAACAATACCCAAAACATATGGTGGGTAAAATTATTAACTTTTCCAGAAAAACTTTCTCTTACACCTAAAGCAACTCCTTTACAAAATACCACAGTCAGGCTACCAATAGATGAACATAGTAATAAATATATAGCAATATTAGTATTGCCAAATCGAGGCACAAAAATTAATTTAATTATTAAACCCATAACAAATATTGTTCCAACATATGTAATAAATAAATAGTCAAACAGCTTTTCAACCAATTCACTAAATAAATTGATTTCTTCTGATTTCGGTGAATGTATAACAAAAATGATTGATCCAATAATACAAAGAAAGCATGCAATCTGGAAATTTAAATCAAAATGTTATTTAATAAAACTAAAAATATTAAAGTAAGCAATAAAATATTAAACATACTTTTCCAATAAAGTTAAGTTTCTCATTAAGAAACTTTGAAGAAAGTACAGCTGCTACAAGTACACTAAGAGCTCCCAGTGGAGTTACCAAAGCAGCAGGTGCAAATGCATATGCAAGTAGATTAGCTGCTTCACCAATACCCACTGTGGACAAGTTGTATATAATTATTAAGTATGTCTTAGTTTCTTTAATACAAAAACATTTATCAAATTATATTACTTACTTGTTAAAAGACCAAGCCACCATAGCCATTGTTTAAGATACGCAAAACCACCTGCAGACGCTCTTAAATTGCCAGAGGCTTGAAGTTTTTTTAAAGCTACTTTTTTTATAATGAAACTAGAGCCGATAAACACACTAGATGATATAGCAAGGCCCAGCCCTATAGAAAAGTGTATATTATTAAAATGCTGACCATTTAAAGTCAAGTGAGAGGACTGCATTGTAAACTATTACTAATATAGCTAGTTGGATTACAAAAATGTCGTAATATTAAAGACGCTCAACTTAAGTGTCGACTGTCAGGTATGTAGTTACTTTTGATTAGATTGTGTGACAGACTTATAGTTTTATTAAGTACGTAAGCTTAGGCGACACAAAATTATTTATTTGTAGGTGCACTTTACTAACTGTGTCTTCTTTTGATAATATATTTGTGTAATATTAAGCTTCCTAGACACCATGAGTCATAATCAATTCAATGCCAACCTTTCAGTAGGTAACTAAAATAATACTAGTATTTCATTAATAACACAAGAACTCAAATGACAACTTGATAAGACAATGACAACAACTCAACAAGTACATTTATTTTCATTTTATTTAATGAATGGGTCTCTTGGACCTTTAAGTCAAGTCACATTTAGGAAGTTAATCAGCCGGTTTTTTAACGTTAAACGAATAAAAATAGAGATGATCAGATGATGAATATTGTGCTTTTTAATATTTTTAAAAAAAATGTGACAAAAAATATTTATATGTTGGTATCACCATGTGTCACGTCGTAAATCGTAATCAAATTTCGATCATACTATCATAGACAAAAATATAGATACTTAGGTACTTATCCTTAAATTCCTTTGTCTGAGCTGAGAGCATGATGTACGTAGTCTGTGGTCTAAGCCTTATCATAGAGAAAATAAGTATGAGTTCAGATTAGTCTATGGCCTTATGCATAGATTATACCTTAGATTATAGGTACATAATCTAAGGATTATACACTTATACTGCCTTATGTGTAATGTGTATGTAGTCTGTGATCAGTTATGATCTATGATACTTGATAATAAAACCTATGATAAAACCATAGATAAAACGTAGTGATTAGAGACGAGTCGTACTTGCAAAATGGAGTACCAGGGCTTCCAAGTACGTCCACGTTTAAATACCAGGGCTTGAAATACTTTCAAGTATTTTTCACTCGCACATAGTAAACTGATCCTTGTTTGTATTTAAATAATAATAATAATATCCATTTATTTCAGGCATCAAAGGCCCATAACTATAAAGACAATACTATATTAATATAACTTAAAAATACTATAAACACATACAATTATATAACTATACTACACACGAAGTGGCGGCGTCGTGTTTTGCTGACTGGTGTCATGTAGTCGGCCACGAAACCGGCGATAAACAACACCCTTCGGCCATAACTCTTCTTTGAGGAACTTTTCAAGATGTTGAGTCGGAACACGCACCACGAACGAATTGAAGTTAGTGTTGTGACGCGGCTCCAACTTCTCGACCCTCAAAATCGAGTTGGTCTTCACACGCAGGTACTCCACGACCTCCTCAACCTTCGTGGAGTGGTGTAGTCTGGACACGTACAGCTGCGTCGTAGGGATTGCTGGACGAAGCAGCATGTTGGGTCCTACCAGCGCGGTACCGCACTGGTTCCGACAAGGAGGCTTCTTCTTCTTCTTCTTCTCCACCTTTATGAAGCCATCCTTGTCGCACGTGTCCTTCTCTGGACCCCGCCTTTTCAAAACCTTGTTAGGTTTCGACCGGCTCTGTTGACCCCCTTTTGTAGTTAGCGCTTGCTTTGCCTGCGAGTATTGTAACTCAGCAGGCTTGTTAGCGGCTACTATCGCTGCGTAGGCTCGCTTGGGGGTCGATGCACCTACACACGGCGTTGTCTCTACCGGTGTCGAGGCAGGGACGGCGGTGGCATGCGTAGCAACGCTTGCATTTTCGGCAGTCGGTGACGCAGTTGAGCTCGCTGACTCAAAACTGCAGATGGAGGCGTTTTGTGCGCCGCGACGCGTGTTCACGTTAGCGGCGGCGGTCGGTGACCTACTTGCAGCAATTGCATTGCGCAACAACACTACTTCGGCGCGTAGATCACTTATAGTGTTATTGGACACGTCCAACTTTAACTGCATCTCGGCCTGGCTTTGCTTCAGGAATGTAATGTCCTTCAGCAGCCTGGTGACGTCGACGTGATTGAAAGTGACGGGAGGCAGCTTATGCAGGTCCTTCGCCACGAATTCAGGCACATCGTCAGGGTCGGTCTCCTTCATCAGTGTTATGATGTCTTGGAGACTCTTCTCTGTACCGTCCCTTCGACGAGACGGCATCTTGCTGACTTTGCCAAGCGTCGTGAACAGCAGCAACTTGGCACTGCTAATCTCGTCCTCCTTGTACGAGGACTTGCAGATCTGCATGATGCTGACTTCGTCCATGTAGTCGATGGCATGTTTGATGTATGCCAATACTTCATTGGCTATGAGTGGTTGGGAACTCATAGCGGAAAACGGGCAGCGGCTATAGCCGCGCAGTTCGCGAATATAATATTCATACTGTGCAGCGCAAGCGCGACCGTACTTGACCGCGCATCGCATATAAGGTACACAATCCTGTACACAGAGGGAAGATAGATACTTCTAAGCTCCTGTATTAAAAATACTTGCATGGGATATTGTTCCGTAAAATACATTAAAATCCGTTAAATACAAATCATATTAAAAAAACATCGACATCTCTTTTTGCTTCAAAAGTTCAAACATTATCACAGCCCTAAGGTAGTTTCGCTCAATGACGTCACAATGCAATGCCAGCCAAAACTTGATCATTTAGATTTAGAAGTACTCGATTGTACATAGGAAATTCACCCATACTTGAATATGAGCAAGGACCATAATCCCAAATACAAAAATAAATACTTGCAAGCCTTTGAGTAAAAATACTTTCATAGGAAATTATTCAGTATCTACTTACTAATATCATAATATGGAGCATAATCGCATTTACCAAAAAAATACTTGCTAGTCCACAGACTAAAATTATACGGAGAGAACGAGTTGCCTAGTGAAATACTTTAAAGTATTTGAGTATTTCACGTCCGCGCCCTGGTCGGCGTACTCTAAAGTAAATACCTGGTGTAAAAACCTGGTCGCGTAAATACCTATGTAAATACGCACCTTCCCTAGTAGTGATTATATTCTCTTTGCTTGATAATGACACGTCACGACTAGTAGGTAGTTAGTTATGTTTGTACCAATCTATTGAAAACAGCTGGCTGTCACAGGATATAAATTCAATTATTTCACTAATGTTTGTGTGACTGACGGATTTTAAATAAAATATAAAAACAAGTTAATACACTTCACCGAAAATACTATAGAATGCGATGCTCCCTCGTCGGCGAAACATCGGAGGTGTGACAGAGAGATCACCTTTAGAAAACGATTTAGACACTTACAGTAAATTAGACAAAAAGGGTGTTCTAACTTCTAATAATAGTAATACTAGTGTGTTTAACCCGTTTTCAAAATTACAAATTAAACAAGTGCAATCGAATCAATTTGTTGAACCAGACATAACATTCGATATCCTTCAAGAATTTGTGTTTGAGCCAGTGATGGCTGCAAGAGATAGAACTAATGAGTTCATATCAGCTGTACGGAGCTTACAGGGCAGAACTCTGGTCAGACCAGTTGTTAGAGATGAAAGAAAAGCCCAAATTCTTGAAACATATTCCCAATTTATGAGTATGGCGAAAGTTATCAGCAAAAACATAACAAGCACTTATACAAAACTTGAGAAATTAGCCATATGTAAGTATAAACATTTATTTTATGACTGGTTTGTGTATATTATAAATAAATAATAATGCTATATTTGATTTCATTCTTTATTAGTGGCCAAAAAGAAGTCATTATTTGATGATCGACCAACAGAAATACAAGAATTGACTTATATTATTAAAGGAGACTTAAGTTCTTTAAATCAACAAATTGCAAGACTGGGTGAGATGCCTAGGGGACGTCGAAGTATGCATAGCCACTCATCAAGTGTGGTGCTTGCTTTACAATCACGTTTAGCTTCAATGAGTAATCAATTTAAACAGGTACTACTTTATTTATGATAATAGTGTAAACCTGGTTGTATGGTGTGGTTTATATAATAATATGTTATAACAACATTGAGTGTAACTCTTTGACATCAAGTGTAAGACTATTTGTTGCAGATATAACATAATGAAAGGCAAATGAGATGAGATAAAGAGTAGTTATATACTATACATGCCAGTTTTACGCGTGTGCATTCTAGAATTAAAACATGTGTGTTAGGTGTCTTAATTGCCGCAGATTAGTAGATAGTCATTGCTTTCCCAAGAATTCATGAGCTGTGATGAGCAAATAACCCAAAAATATTTGTATTTCGCCCCTATCGACGGCGCATCCCCCCCCTTAATGCAGCTGGCATTGAATAGGACAGGAAGTTATAAAGTTGTCTTGTTTAAATATTTAAAAACTTAAAATACACGACTGCCATGACAAAAATAGAACTAAAAAGTGAATGAAAAACAAGTTCCATCGCAGTCTGGGTACCTCAGTCGATCCTCCGACTGCGGTGTCGCAGTCAGTCAGAGTCAGGAGACCGTTCTGTGGAACACTGTCTTATCCAACAGGTACCTAGACTGCGATGGAACTTGTTGCAATAGTGTAAGGATTCTAACGATCCATACATCAAAATCGGTTCAGGCATTCAGGAGTTATGGTGGAATAAAGAAACATACATGAACCCTGAAAACATTACACTCCTTTTTTTGGGCAGTCATGTAAAAAGCGTCATCCCACTGGGTGTGTCTGTATCATGGGTGCATCTTACAACCATGAAATATCACATATACAAACACCAAAACTCTGGACAAACATCTGCGGATCGCCCAAATTTATGTCCTTTGCGGGAATCGAACCTGCAACCCTTAGTGCAGCAGTACAATCGCTTAGCCACTGTGCCAATCAGTTCTCAATGTAGCTTCCAATAAAAATGTTATAAACCCCTGAAAGTTTGTAGGTAATACAA
The DNA here is from genome assembly GCA_905340225.1 of Abrostola tripartita. NCBI lineage: Eukaryota > Metazoa > Arthropoda > Insecta > Lepidoptera > Noctuidae > Abrostola > Abrostola tripartita. Next base: position 9,343,888 of record HG996490.1, on the reverse strand, counting down.
TACATTATATGACATGTACATAGTAATTGTGACAAGGTTTTAACATATTATATAACATAACTGCTATGTTGTATTAAATAAAAAAGAAAATTAAAATTACAAACCAGTTTACTGATGCTATAAATCAATAAGATTCATTCATAATTAACACCTGCTACAAATTGCAGCTGCCATCTCTATTTTTATTTTAACTTTTAGGTCCTTGAAGTTAGATCTGAAAATTTGAAACACCAAAACAACCGACGAGAGCAATTTTCTAGAGTAGCACCTTTGGTAAAAGAGGTGCCATCCCTCCTTCAGCAGGATGATGTTAGCATTGATCTAGGAGATGCACCAAGCATGCAAACACAACAGCTGGCTATGAGGGATGACTCTGATACTTATGTGCAACAAAGGGCTGAAACTATGCACAATATTGAGAGTACTATAGTTGAGTTAGGAGGAATATTCCAGCAATTGGCACATATGGTGAAAGAACAAGATGAAGCTATTGGCAGAATTGATGCAAATATTCAAGAAGCTGAAATGAATGTTGAAGCTGGACATAGAGAAATCATGAAGTACTTCCAAAGTGTCACAGGCAATAGAGCCCTAATGTTTAAAGTTTTTGGTGTATTGATATTCTTTTTTATTTTCTTTGTTGTAGTCATGGCCTGAGATTTTAATCGTTTTGGTATTATTATGGGAAGTAACAAGATTACTTTAACTTAATATATTATATTCAAATAAAATAGGGCAGAATTAAACTGAACATAATTGCATTATGATAAAAATACTTGCAAATAGTGTAAAGCTAAAACCATGAAAAAATAGTAGCAAACATATTATTTCATTAAATAAATGTTTATTATATAATAGGTTATTCATTGGTTTGAATTTGAAGTTAAGATTTTATGAAACATGTATAATGATAATGATCCCAATCAAAACATACTAATGTTTACTTTTGAGTACTATTATGTTCATACTTCATAGAATAAGAGGTACTGCTTATAAAATTGTTAAAAATATTATGTATTAATGCAACCACACCATTTAAATTAAAAAAACATTAACTAGATGCAGACTATATTTTGTGATAAGTAAATATTATTATAATCATAAATGTCACAATAAGGGTGCCATCTCACTAGAAAAGAAAGATCTTATTTGCGCAGGACCACCTCTATACATATAGCTACATGTAGTTTAAAAGTATGTATCTATATGATATTGGTATACACGTCCATGCTTTGTGCTCTTCTTGTAAGGGCAAACTATCGGATGCCGTCGATCAATGCGACATGACCCTAATTACATCCGTTTTTTTTATATTGATTAATATATATAGTAAGTTTTAATATAACTGTATAGACTACATAATTCCCTTCAAATCATCATCCCTCTTATTCATAAACAAGGATAATACATGCATTAGCTTTAACCCGTATTAAGTCTATTGACATCTCTGTTCCTTGACATGTAATAGACAGTGACTGGTAAGATGTCCATGGTTTAAAATTGTCATTTTTAGGGTTCCGTATCTCAAAAGGGAAAAATGGAACTCTTAAAGGATCACTCCGTTGTCCATCTGTCTGTCTATCAACCCTTTTTTCTCAAGAACGCGTGAAGGTATAAAATTGAAATTGATATAATATACTCATGTCTGCTGTCCCTTAAAGCCGTGAAAAAATGAAACTTTTAAGTCAACCCAATCAAAAGTTAGCAATTATAATGATTTATAATTCTTATAATTTCCACTTTTAAAACCTATAGGGTACTTCCCGTTGACCTAGAATCATAAAATTTGTCAAGAAGCATAAGGCTTACCTACAGTAAAGGAAAAATCTGACAACTGTAAATTTGTAGTGACATCATGTAAGAAAAAAGATTAACTTATTTGCAGTTGTTAAACTAATCGCTACCTGCTTCAATGTATTGGGGTGACAGTTTTCCAACGGCAAAGTTAAGTTTATTCATCAATTCGGTTTACCTTTTCGTTAGAGCAATGTTATTACTCTAAGGTTATTACCATATAAAAATAATTTAAAGAATGTACGGAACCCTCAGTGTGTGAGTTCAACTTGCGCCGTGACCGGTTTTTTGTGAATAAGGAGGCATGTGTTTATTTGTTTAGATTACTTAGACAAGTAATCAAGTGAGGAGTACCCTTAACCGACGAGCGTGTATGAGGAATGTGATGCGAGTGAATGAGGCGAAAGAAGTATGTCAGGATCGTAGCAAATGGAAATCCGTGGTCTCTGCCTACCCCTCGTGGAAATAGGCGTGACTTTATGTATGTTTTACTTAGACACATTCGCGTAACATTATTTTTATAACTTCACTGTTTTTTGCTAGAGCTACAGTATAGATACACATTACATAGGTACACATACAGTGGGTCATCGCGTTTGATCTTAGAAAAAAAGCCGACAACGTATAGACAGTTATCGTGACGTGACGCCTACTAAAGTACGGGTTGTCACGCGTTAAATGTAGATAATTAATATTTCTTTAAATATGAAGTAATCATGTATGTTTAAATCATTACGCCTAATTGTATGTTTGGGAATTAAATGAAAATCGGCCCTTAGCTTAAATATACAACGCTTAACGAATTCAGGCATAGGACGTGGCTCTCATTGTACTTCAAGAATAACATAAAAATCGTAGGTACATAACACACATAACAACCGATGATGCCGATATCTAGAATTTATAAAGACTGAGGCCACGCCATTTTGTATTCCAATAATAAAATCTAAATTGTTCATGACTAACATCCTTTAAAATTCCTTACTTTCATCTATATCTATCTTTTAAATTAAATAAAACTTCACTTGACATACGCAAATTTGAAATCGGCGCTAGCAATCTTTTTTATTAAAATGTTTATTATTTATGATTTTTTAGTGTATAAAGACTAATATTTGCAATTCTTACAAAAAGCCGTTTGAAACGATACATCACACGATACATTTTCTTTTGTACAGTGGTAGGAGTGGTGTCGATGCACCCCTCCCCCTCTACCTCGTTAGTAGTCACTTAGTCAGTCATCGATTACACTTAAAAAGCATTATCATGAAGAATGCTCGAAAATGCAAATGCCCAACACTGCAAATTTTAAGGGTTTTCTTCGATTTCCTCGGGATCCCATCTTCAGATCGTGACTTGATGATTGGTGACAATGAGACCGCCACGAAACCATACTCGGTCAAACATATAAAAATCAAAATAGGTCAAGATACATTAAAATACATTAGAAATAGATACGCGCCGAAGACATAACTCCCTCTTTTTTTTTAAATCAGTTAAAAATAGAAAATGTTTGTTTTCAAATTGGTCCACCCGATTGGAAACTTATATCCTCAGAATACAGAACAATTTATCTATAATGCCTCAGATACACATACAGATAAATGCGTCAAACTTTTTAGAAGCCTATAATAACCCTTCTTCTGGCGCAGTCGGGTAAAAACAATACATTTTTAGATCGATGTAGCGTAGCGTCCATTTCGAAGATTTTCTGACATAAGCCTCGTTTTCAACTATTTACAATTTAAATCTAACACTTTAAAAACAACATACACATGCCGTAAACGTGAACGCTGAACATGCCGTAAAATTTTGCGTTATGAATTAATTATATCAAACAAATACCTACTAACTAAAAAGGAATATTCATTGGTTAATGTTATGCAAATGGGATTTATAAAATATTATAAATAAATGAATTTAAATCATGTTTACAGTTCTTTGACTATAGTTTCTAAGAAACTTTTAACTTCCCTCTTCCCTCAACATCTAAGTTTTTTACACGCCAGCTCAAAAAAAAGAGCGTAGTGTTTTAGAGTTCAACATTCTATATAATTTAGTTTCTTACTGGGGAATATGCATGTGATACAAAATGAGCCAAATATTTTGTTTAATAATATTTTTGCTTAAGAATTATTGCCTTTATTATTTTTTGATATAATTTATATTTTATTTAGAAAAGAATGACTAAAAAAGTGCGACAAATGAGCGGAAATTTCAAAGTAATTGAAACGCAACGCTGTCGGATGAAATGTGATGTCGAAGTTTAAGGTCCTGTTTCACCATCGACAAGTAAAGTGTAAGACGACAATATTTAGCAGGTCGATTTTTGTCCAAGCTTTTGCTCTGTCTTCCCATCCACTTCTTCCTATTTTAGAGCAAATAGACTTACCTATCTTTCAATAATTCATCTTACTGGAATAACAAAATTATTTCTCCGTTGATAGTCAGATATAAGAAGCTTAAAAACCTGTCTTCGCCTGTTTATCAATACTCTGTCCTACCATATTTCTTCTGCATATGAGGTGATTAATATTAGGCCCAAGGTTGTTCATAACCTCATTAAATCTAAAATTTCCCAGGACGTAAGAAGCGACTTTATTTCGGCCATTGATAGATTCTGGAAGGGTTGGAATCTATTTTATACAGACGCTTCAAAATTGATTCCAACTGGCTGTGTTGGAGTGGCAGTCTACTTCCGAAACTCAAATATTTCCCTCTTTCTTCAGTGTCCACCAGAGTCGTCGGTGTTCACTGGAGAATGTTTAGGTATCCTAGAATGTGTTAAATTTATAAAAGCTCACAATATTAAACATTCCGTAATTTTTTCAGATTATCGTAGTAGTTAATACAAAATTAAGATATAAATAAAAAAATTTAGTAATATTTTATTGGATACTAAAATCATTTTATATGAATGTTATAAAAATAACTTTAATATAGAAATTGTTTGGATCCCTGGTCATTCGGGTATTGCAGGCAATGAATGTGCGGACTCATTAGCTCGATTTGCCTCCTCGAACCAGGTTGATCAAAAATACTATTTCATTCAGAATAATGATCTAAAAATGACTCGTAGCCAAAGTTGTTTCTTTCCTGGCCAAAAATGTAGTTGGAAAGTTCGAAACACAAGGGGTCTTGTTTCGCAGGTGTGCAACCAGACATCCCGAGAAAACCGTGGTTCAGCAAGTTTCCATCTATTTCTAAAAAAACAGTCACAACCTTATGCAGTTTGAGTTGATTAGTTCACTGCTGTAGCCCGGTCTTCCTAAACAAGATCCATCTTCGAGACAGCTCCCTGTGCGATTGCGGGCTTGACGATGGATCCCTTGATCACATATTTTTCGCCTGCCCATTAAATTCCAAGTCGTTTGACTTATTACTTGTTTTAAACTTACGAAAATTAAAATTCCTCTACCTATTATCTTTCGTTCCCTTTGTAACTTCTGTCCTTCTATTATTAAAACGTTCTCTAAATTTATCAGACAAAATAATATTAAATTGTAGCGGCCATCGGTTATTTTAATCTTTAGTTTTCATTACATATAACGATTAAATAAAAATAGACCCACAAAAATGACTAACGACAAACGTTGCAGCCTTAACTCGAATCTGGCAGAATAGTTGGAAGCTCGACTCAATTGCCACAAGAAAAAAAACGTGTCCGCCACTTAAAGTCACCCCGAAACTACTCATACGAATTGCACAATATCTGAGTAGCATTAATCAGGGAATAACAGGCCCTATGATATCGAAAGTGTATTTATGTAATATCTTGTGTATAATAAAAAACATTGATATATTACAGAGCACAATAATTTTACAGCTATTTACTACTTGTTTGATACTTAGGGCCTGTTTCACCATCTTCAAGTAAAGTGTTGAATATTTACTTCTTGATTAACGCTAAATCGGCAAGTAAAAGTAACGACTTATCTTCTATCGTATCTTAGTTACAATATATTTAGGGTTCCACGGAAGAAAAAAAAAAACCCATAAAATTGTTAACAAAATCAGATTCAATTTAAGTAAATCTGCTTACTGCGGCTACGTAGGTACAGGTTTCGTACTTTAAATCGGAATCTGCGGGACGAAGTCCCGCTCCTTCTAGTTCTAATTAAAATGAAAATATTTTACTTTATTTTATGTACTGTACGTCAAAATATATGTGACTATATATTAATTGTTTTTCTCGTATACATATCTTTTCGCGAATATCTATATTTTGTTTTTTTTCTCAGCCTGTGTTGTCCCACTGCAGGGCAAAGGCCTCCCTTTCACTCTTCCACTTTACTCGGTCGTGCCGTCGTGTGCTAAAGTGGACCAGTCTCTCCTGTAGGCAAGCAGATATTTTTATTTTATTTAAAATGTTTTAAACGAGCTTAGACTTCTTTTATTTGAATGGATATGCTTTTGTGAACGTGGAGTATTGCCAGTCTAGTTAGGCGGTCTTCGGCCATTGAAGCTTTAAGCCAAGTTTAGAGCCTTCTGAGAGAGGAAAAGGACCTTTCTGCCGTCGCTACATAGCTAATAGAAGCAATATCCGGCAAAAAAACGACACTTAAACAGAAAAGGGTTCTAGAGTATTGCACATTGAAGTCCTCCGTCTTCCCGACTGCAATGATGTTACAAACTTTGTAGTCTTTGAACCGACTTCTATTCAATAGTACAAGATTAACAATCCCTAGGCCCAATGTGAGCCATTACTTCAGTGCCCGCAACTGTGAGAAGCAACCGGAAACCGAAAAAAAAAAAACAATAATTTAAAAAAAGTATTTAATTAATTCAATGAAAGATACACTTAGGAGGTACACATATTTTAGAAAATAGAAATTTTTTTTTTTTTAAATTATGAATTTTTCTTTTTATTGTCTTATCTAGTGCCTTACACTTACAGGCTCTTAGTAAACTACATCAAGAAAGTTAATCAAATAATAATAATTAAATCTCTCATAATTAATAAAATTAAAAACGCCTGGAAGAGCTACTGGTCCATAAAGGGATGTATGAAGGGGAACCTTCTAATATCCCTAAAACGCAAACTTATCGACATGATTGTGTATTTTGCTCATCCTTCCCTACGGTTCCCAATCATGGTCATTGACTGAACATCAAAAGACCAAACTCAAGGTTAGCCAGAGAGTAATGAAACGCAGTATGTTGGGTGTTAAACGCGCAGACCGGATCAAAAACACCATCCTGCGATCCATGACAGGTATATCGGACGTAGGCAGAAAAACTGCCAAGCTAAAGTGGGAGTAGGCTGGCCATGTCGTGCGTATGGACCCGCAAAGGTGGGACAATATAACCACTAAATGGATACCCACCGCCGGCCGCCAACGACCAGGCAGACCGAGAAGGCGATGGAGAGATAATTTGGACATCTTTGCGGGAAAGACATGGCCCATAATCGCATTGGACAGGATTTAGTGGAAAAATAATGGGGAGGCATTTGCCCAGCAGTAGGACACGGTACAGGTTACTTTAAAAAAAAGTGATTAAATACTAAAATTCATTTACCAAATATTAGCAAACTATAATGATTTATGAACCACAGCTCATACACTCATCCCTATTTTGTAAAGAACAAGTAATAGCAGCCATATTGACATCTTCAGTTTCTGGTTTACCATTCATGACCCTACCCTTAACCTTAGATTTATCCACAGTAAACTGTATAGCATTTGCAGCAGGTTTTGTGCGTAAATAGTACATGCCAGTTTTTAAGCCCATTTTCCAAGCATAAAAATGGATAGATGTTAGTTTACCATAATTTGGTTCAGAGACATGAATATTGAATGATTGGCTTTGATCAATAAAAGCGCCTCTGTCAGCAGCCATTTGTATCGTTGTTTTAACAGAAATCTCCCAGACAGTTTTATATAAGTCTCTTATGTCTTTAGGAATAGCCTCAATGTTTTGAATAGATCCATTATTGTGGATAATGAGATTCTTCATATCTTCATCCCATAAATCAGCATCAGTCAAATCACGTAAAAGATGATGATTTACCACCTGAAACTCACCAGACAAAACACGTCTTTGATAAATGTTTGACGTGAATGGTTCAAATGATTCATTATTACCTAGTATCTGTGCAGTAGATGCAGTTGGCATGGGAGCTAACAGCAGTGAATTTCTAAGACCATGTTTAGCAATGTTTTCTTTTAGAGATACCCAGTCCCATAAGTCTGTTGGGACCTTATTCCACATGTCATACTGAAGAATACCCTGGCTTGCCGGACTGCCTATATAAGTTTCATAGACTCCATACTTTTTAGCCAATTCACAACTAGCTTCCAGTGCACCATAATAAATTGTCTCAAAAATTTGTTGATTTAATTTAATTGCTGCTTCACTTTCGTAAGTTATGCGCATTAAAACAAAAGCATCTGCTAAACCTTGTACTCCAATTCCGATAGGTCTATGTCGCATGTTTGAGTTTCTGGCTTCTGGCACTGGATAATAGTTGACATCAATAATTTTGTTTAGATTTTGAGTTATAATTTTAGCAACTTCTTTTAATTTAATGAAATTGTAAGTTTTATCTTCATTAACAAACATATTTAAAGCAATAGAAGCTAAATTGCACACTGCAATTTCATCTGATGAAGTGTATTCAACAATTTCAGTGCATAGATTACTGCATTTGATAGTGCCCAGGTTTTTTTGGTTACTTTTTCGGTTACATGAATCTTTATAAAGCATATATGGAGTACCAGTTTCTACTTGTGCTTCTATAATAGCTTTCCATAGGACTTGAGCTCTTACTTGTTTTACAAAACGCCCTTCTTTTTCATATTTCTCATATAGTGATTCAAACTCCTCACCCCAACAATCAGCTAGTCCAGGACATTCGTGAGGGCACATGATACTCCAATCTTGATTGCTCTCAACTCTTTTCATAAACAAATCAGGAATCCATAAAGCATAAAAAAGTTCCCTAGCACGTACTTCTTCCTTTCCTGTATTTTTCTTCAAATCTAAGAATTCAAATATGTCAGCATGCCATGGTTCTAAATATATGGCAAAAGCACCAGGTCGCTTATTTCCACCTTGATCTACATAGCGGGCTGTGTTGTTATAGACTCTCAACATGGGCACAAGACCATTGGAGACTCCATTTGTGCCCGCTATATAAGTACCCTTAGATCTTATGCAATGTACATGAAGCCCTATTCCACCAGCTGATTTAGAAATTAGGGCACATTGTTTTAATGTGTCATAGATACCTTCAATGCTATCATCTTTCATTGCTATGAGAAAGCAAGACGATAATTGAGGACGAGGTGTAGCTGCTGAGAATAGAGTAGGACTTGCATGAGTAAAATATTTTTCTGACAGTAAATTGTATGTATTTATAGCTCCTTCTATATCTTCACCATGTATACCAATGGAAACGCGCATTAGCATGTGTTGCGGCCTTTCTGCTACCTAAAATATAATAATTTGAATCTTACATTCAGTAGTGTATTGAATATACCATAAGAATTGTGAGTAATATAAGCAATCAAATGAATACCTTGTTATTGATTTTCAACAAATATGATCTTTCCAAAGTCTTAAACCCAAAATAGTTGTATTTAAAATCTCTGTCGTAGACAATAGCAGAGTCTAATTTCTCCTTATTTTTTATAATGATATCATAATGAAAATCAGAAATCATTGGTGTTCTCTTCTTGGTATGAGGGTTAACAATGTTGTATAAATCAGTCATTACATCTGAAATAATAACAATAATATTTTTCGTATGCTGGAATACTAATATATCTACCAGAAACACTTGCAATCACCTGATTTATCAAGTACTATTGTGTGATACATCAAAAAGCCCAATGGTAAAATCCAAACATGATTTTCGTCCTAGTCCTATAATAAATTAAATATATTGTCATACACATAAATATATTAATAATATAGGAACTACAACTTAGTATTGACACTAACCAGACAATAAAGCTGGAGTGTAATATGTTTTATCAATTACATATGTCTAGATACTAAAACTTTGTTTGTATACTAACCAGACAATCGAGCTAAAGATGAGATTTTTTATACTAATTAACATCAGAATTATTAATAACTACAATAGGATTGTGTTCAATAATTAACCAATAAACAAACTGTAACCTGAAAAATGCTTCTTAGTTTCCTTATGCAAATTAGATATGACTAATCGTGCAGCAAGTAATGCATAATCTGGGTGGTCAGTAGTCATAGTTGCTGCAGTTTCAGCAGCTAAGTTATCAAGCTCCACTGTAGTTACACCAGAATATATACCACTAATTACTTTCAATGTAATAGATACCTGTGGAAATGTGAATATCAGACAGTTAATTAAATAATATAGGCAAGTCAAATTATGAAATTACACATTGTTATAATATTACAAATCTTCTCTGGTTTACTTACCGGGTCAACAAAGTCCATATTCAAGCCATAGCACAACTTCTTTATTCTAGAAGTGATTTTGTCAATATGAACCTCTTCCATTCTACCACCTACAACCAAAAGAAACATCTTAGCTAACATGGTATATATGGCAGACAAAGTCCCTACTGTGTAGAATGTCTACAGAAGTTAATGAGTATTATCACATGGTCACACAATTTATTACAATTTACATGTGTTGTATTCTTATGGAATTTCAAGTTATCAAGATTTACAGAAGCTTTTAAGAGCAAAAAATCATGATTTGTTAGGATTATCAGCATAATGCTGAATTGGCAATGAACTGAGATAGCGGTAGGTACCCATTATTACTATGACATGATATCAATCGATATCTTAAAGTAACAGTTATACAAATTTTACAAATAAATAACCATGCAAGTGCCAACATGGATTTGGGATAAGTATCTACCTACATAATAGATTTCTATCTTATGATTAAGTGTTTAACGTAAACTTCGATCTCTCTTACGCAACGTAAACCACAACCTGGATCTAATTGCAACATGTTATATACGAATGTATTGCAATCACATAAGATTTAAATGAAGTACCTAATAAGTTTATGAAGACAAATTAATTCCATACCTCTTTTAAGCACGAAAAGCTTGTTTGACTTGCCGACCATGATGAATTATGCGATATTTTCTTGAAAAAATAAAGTAATGTATCCGCGATTTCAGATGGACAAATTAGTTTCAAAATCGCGATTTCTCTTTGTTCTGTCCTTCTACGAAATGAAATAATAATTATTATTGAATGACGTTGATTATGGCGGGAAAGACATCTCTATTCTATAACCCAGTAACTGCCGTTCTGGGTCCGACAGATTATAGAGTATATATTAATTTTTTTCGCTGCCAACTTTATTTTGTTTTTAATTACATAATTTATTTTTTGTGGACACAAGGGGGACTTGATTGATCTGTAAAATCACAAAAATGTGCAAATAAACCAAAACCAAAGTTTATTACTACCAAAATGCAATAAACGAAACGTGTCGTTTTTCCTTTAGATTCTTACGTAATAAATATTAAACAGAGGGGGAGGGGGGCTATTCTTATTTTTTTCTTACTGTCTATCTCTATGTTTGGGGCCCCGGGAACGGGGTCGAAATGTAGCAGTAGACATAGTCTAATGGTAACAGTGGCGTAGCGAGCCTTAGACGGGCCCCGTATCAAAATCAGTTAGGGGCCCCCAACTGAAGACTTTTCGCAAAAGCCAAATAAGCGATCACGTTAAATTAAAGTAATTATATATCAATACACCTAAATAAAATTGGAGTGTCTATTTGTAACATCAAAATAAAACTTTTTTACTCAATACATACGATATTATACACGACACCATACACTTAACAAAAATGCAATTGAAAAATGTTTAACCTGTTGTCTGTTTGTTCCGGCTAATCTCCGAAATGACTGTACGGATTTTGACGGGACATTCAATGGCAGATAGCTGATAGTCCGGGGTTAAAACTACTTTGATTTACAAAAATTGTTTATATTCCGCTCGAAAATTAGAAAAACGCGGGAAATTCGCGGGATACAGCTTCAGATTACAGAGGAGCAGGAATCACCGGGTTTAAATTCCTCGCTACCATCCCCACTGGACTTTGGACCCTACAACGCACAACGTCCGCATACTCCGAACCGACGAGAAGATTGTCGAGCGTGGGGAAGAATTCAGCAAGTTGCGTTGGGACATCATGGGATTATCTGAAATCGGACGAGAAGGCCAGGATACGATAATCCTTGATTCCGGCAACATGCTCTTCTTGCGGGAAAGAGAACGAAGTCCCAGGGTGGTGTTCTGGTGGGTTTCTTGTCCGTAATTCCCTCATTAAACGACGTGGTAAAAGTCGATAGTGTCGAGCAAGGTACCATGCCTGATACTCAGAATCACCGATCGGCAATCGTTGAAAGTCATCCAGTTAAATGCGCCGTCCTCGACACACCCTGACGATGAAGTAGAGGAAATATATGAAAAACTATGTATGAGGAAATCTCTGAAGCCTATAATACCTTCGAAACATAAATTACCGATGTTATGGGAGACTTTAACGCTAAGGAGGGCACTCGGAATAGTGATGAGTTGAGAGTAGGGTCATATGGATATGGACGGCGGATCCAGAGGGGCCAGCTGCTGGTCGACTTCATGGAGAAGGACAAACTCTACTTTTTCTTCCAGAAGCAACCATCTAGGAAGTGGCCGTGGATTGGCCCCAATCATCATCATTTCAGCCCGGTATCACCCACTGCTGGGTAAAAGCCTCCCATTTTCTACGCCATCCTTATCTGCTAATCTGCTTTGAGCGTCTTTCATCCAGGTGTTCATTACAGTTTTATAAATGTCGTCAACGCATCGTACTAATGGCCGTAACTGGCTTCGCCATTCAGTCAAAGCCTTACTCCATTTTCTACTCCACTTGAGGCGTGCTGCGCTATCACCAACGTCGTAGACTTTTGTCCGACGACGGATTTCAGTGTTACGCACTCGACCTAATATGTTTATACCGAGCATGGCTTTCTCCATAGCCCGTTGTGATACTCTTACTCGGCGGATAGTCTCCTTTGTGAGCGCCCATGTCCCGCACCGTGATTCATTGTAGGCAGGACACATTGGTTGAAAATGGTTTTAAGGCATTCGAGTCATCGAGCGCAACTGCGTCACCAACTGCAATGAATACATGCGTTGCATCGCGTGCTGCCGCCGCCGTCCCTACCTCGACACCGGTAAAAACGATGTGCGTAGGTTCACCGACCCCCAAACGAGCCTACGCAGCAATAGTATCCGCTTACAAGACTGCTGAGTCACAAAACTCGCAGGTAATACAAGCGGAAACTGCCAAACGGGGTAAAAGGAGCCGGTCGAAACCCAACAAGATTTTAACAGGGCGGGGTCCAGAAAAGGACACGTGCGACAAGGATGGCTTCATAAAGGTAGAAAAGAGGAGGAAGAAGAAACTTCCTTGTCGGAACTAGTGCGGTACTGCGCTGGCAGGACCCAACATGCTGCTGCGTCCAGCTATTCCTACGACGCAGCTGTACATCACTGACTACACCACTGTGTCCCGACTACACCACTCCACGAAGGCTAAGGAGATCGTGGAGTACCTGCGTGTAAAGACCAACTGGACTTTGAGGGTCTAAAAGTTGGAGCCGCGTCACAACACGAATTTCAAGTCGTTCGTGGTGCGCGTTCCAACTCATCAACTTGAAGAGTTCCTCGAAGAACAGTTATGGCCGAAGGGTGTTGTGTATTGCCGGTTTCGTGGCCGACTACGTGACACCAGCCAGCGAAACACGACGCGGACGCTTCGTGTGAAGTATAGTTGTATAATTTTATATGTGTAAAGTATTTTTGAGTTATATTAATATAGTATTGTATGTATATTGTATAGATATGGGCCTTGATACCTGAAATAAATGGATATTTTTATTATTGGGGAATCTTTTAAGACCGCAGTAAGTACATGTGTGGTCTAGCTTACCGAATGCTGCCCACACGAATCGTATTCTTCTGGACATTGACTTATCGGAATGTTCCTTCAGTTTCTTGCCAAAAGATTGAACATAATATCTCAGATAGTCGTTCCCTACAATAACAGCAGGAATTGAGTCGCGCGAGATGCCTAATATCATATGTCGTCTTTGACAGGTTCATTTTTAGCCCAGCTTCTAAGGAAGCATCAAAAAGATTTTTAAGCATACGTTGCAGTTCTTCCCGGGATTCACCAAACAAGATTAGGTCATCCGCAAACCTAAGATGCGAGACCCCGATCGTTCAACTTTTTAACCGACTTCAAAAAAAGGAGGAGGTTATCAATTCAACTGTATTTTTTTTTTTTATGTTTGTTTCCTCATAACTTGCGACTGGGTGAACCGATTTTCATGATTCTTTTTTTATTTGAAAGCTGGTGCTTCACGTGTGGTCCCATTGTCACCATTTCAATACCTGATGATGGGATCTTGTAGAAATCGAGGGAACTCTTCAATAAATAACAGCAGATTAACCGCGATTGTTGCTATAGCACATCTAAGCATTGTTTACGCCATCACACAACATAATATCACGCCTGTACTCACTACAAAGGTTATAAAAACAATTCCGAAAAAAAAATGTTCAAGGTCACTTACAACGTTTTACAAAAAAAACGCAATACTGAAAAATAATTAGATGTTTGTTCTGATGAGATATTCGGTTATATGAACAAAACTCTTTAAATTTCATGGGTCCTAATTACGTAAGCTGATCCGTGATCGCGGTACTGTCCCTGGGCAACCGTGACCCTGGAACGTAAAGGGCTATTGAAGGAACACTGTGGATGAGTATGACAGTAGTATGACTGTCAGTACAAGTCTGACAGTCCCTCCACCCAGGGTGGGAGGACTCATTGGATGATTTTGCCTCGTAAATAAAAGATGTATTATGACTTACTTATGTACTACTGACTTACTTATCTACCTTCATTATCGGAAGACAGATTTCGTAGTCTTGTCATTTCCTGCAACGATCTATCGTCGTGTGGTTTATTATATTTCACTAAATACCCATTTCACAAAACAAAATTTAAATCGCTAAAATGGTCATACAAATAGCAAAACCACATTAGCAGAATCTAAAGCTAAAAAATCGTGAAATAAAAAATTATAACCTCCTTCAAAAAACTCAAAAGTGAAAAATAATATTTTATCACTTATCTTCACATAAGCGAAGTGGAAGTCGGCGCCAAATCCCAACATCCATTAAGCGATTCAGAAAAATAGTACTTATGAGAATGCTGCCATACGTGCGTGGTTCATAGTTTAAAAGCTAACACTATAAACTAAGCGAACGCATAGGATTTGGCGCCGACTTCCACTTCGCTTATGTAAAGCTAAGTGATAAAATATTATTTTTCACTTTTGAGTTTTTTGAAGGAGGTTAGGTATAATTTTTTATTTAAATTTTTTTTTGATATTCAAAGTAGCCTTTATTCGACCTTATAACATCAGTTACAATTGTATGTGCCAGTGAAACTCCCATCAAAATCCGTCAAACCGTCGCAGATTAGCTTAAACCCGCGAATTATCGCGTTTTTCTAGTTATCCTGCGGAACCCTTTGCATTTTCGAAATCCAAAGTAGCCTGTATTAGACCTTGGCCCGTTTGCTCAAAAACGGTTTAGCCGTTTCGGAGATTAGCCGGAACAAACTGACAGACAAAACAAAAATTAATTGCGTTTTTTTTAGTGTATCGTACATATTATCATCTGCATTGAGTAAAAAGCTGTTATTTTGATGTTACCAACAGACACTCCAATTTTATTTATAAGTATGCATGTATTGAGTATTGCTGTCTCTATGATCATGAATGTGAAAAACCGGTAGGGATCATCGTACTGTCAGAGGCACACTAAATATCAATCAAAGAGATACCATTTTTGACTTTTGTAATATGTTGCACTTTTTTATGACGTAATTTCTTTTTCGGGAACTTTTACGAATTTTGCTTTCATACGTCCGAGGCCCCAGTACCTAGCCCGGGGGCCTCGTATCATTGATACGGCTGATACGGCGGTACCTACGTTTTTTTTATATTACACTTGGCTTCAAGTCAAACCGCAGTTTGAAATTAATCAAGATAGGAGAGGGATAATAAACAAATAATTTTTTGACGTGGCGGACGTGTGTTTACACTACTGCCCAAAAAAAGGAGTGTAAATGTAATGTTTTCAGGGTTCATGTATGAATGTATGTATGTATGTGAGTTTCTTTATTCCACCATAACTTTAGAATGCCTGAACCGATTTTAATATATAGGGTATCGTTAGAATCCTTGCATCATTGCGAGTAACATAGGCTACAAAGAAAAAACAAAAATGTTATGTAGTAGCTGTGATACATTAATTAATACCAGCCTCGAAATTTTGTTTGTTGAAAACTGTTAGTGCATGTGGCTCATCTAGAACTTGACGAGTACATTCCAAAAATATATGACACTATTATCTTAGTCACGCAGAACTGGCAAAAATATTATTACTTTTTGCTGGCAACGTCATCTATCAACTAATAGCGGTAAACACAATGCACGTAAACTTGCATGAATGTTTGTTATAACTTTTGATACGCTCAGTCAATTTAATATGTACTGTATATTATAATTATAATATTATCAACCGTGATAGCGTTATGTGATTCAATTGAATAATCTAAGTTATATAATATATTAATACGTGAAGCAAAATTGATGTCTTTTGATTAGGAATATTGCGTGCACGGAGGAGTGTGAGATTTGGCATCATTAAAGTTTATACATCAATGAAAACCGCATTTAAATCGGTTCAGTCGTTTCTGAGATTAGCGCGTTTAAACGCACAGGCAAACCGACAAACAGACAAAAAAAAATAAAACTATATTTTTGAATTCGGTAGCATAATTTTTTTTCTTGTTTAAAATTGAATGTACAGACACGGGTCTTTTACGATTTTATTATATGTATAGATATAGATTTTTTCTCATTACCTCATAGACAATTGTAATTCTTGCAGCAAGTGACACATAAGGAAACGAAACGAACACGAAACTTATTTCTGTCAAAGCAATTTAAGGACTTCTAGCTCAAAGGCATCCTTCAGCTGTAACATCATTGAGGCAGATATTCTAGCAGCAAGATAGTTTTTCTATCCTGTGTATAACGAATTGAGTGTACAGCCTTCTGCTTTGCCATGACCACCAACATCAACCATTACCACTGACTCACGCAGCCTTAAAGCAGCCTTTAATCTTACGAATACTTAGCTGCTTCTTACACGCACACACAATCGTACTACGTTACTCTTAGGTCACGAGTTCTCCATACATTTTGTCTGTTGAGATACTGTGCCTGATTGATGGCAATAGGCTCGCCCCCTATTACATTGGGATCTACACCAAACCTAGCGAAATTGTGGGAGTAGGTACAATATGTGCACCTCTGCCTACGCCTTCGCGGAATACAGGCGTGTCGTTATCGTATGTTGTTTTTTACTTATTTTTCGGCGCCAAATCCCAACATCCATTAAGCGATTCAGAAAAATAGTACTTATGAGAATGCTGCCATAAGTGCGTGGTTCATAGTTTCAAAGCTAAAACTATAAAGTAAGTGAACGCATAGGATTTGGCGCCGACTTCCACTTCGCTTATGTAACAAAGTGATGTGATAAAATATTATTTTTCACTTTTGAGTTTTTTGAAGGTTTTAATTTTTTATTTAAAAATTTTTATTTCACGATTTTTAGTTGTGTATGGATTTCATCCGCCCCAGACTTTTGTGGACTTGTATTTGAAATCCTTTCACACACAAAACATAAAGCCCTTTTAAACGATACCTCACACGATATATTTAATCCAGGAAAGTGATAGGAGGGAGGTCAACGCACTCCCACTCCCTCGTGGGAGTAGTAGTCGATAACTAACCACTAACAATAACAAGGAAGACCTTGTTAGTGGTCAGTTATCGACTACTACTTAAGCAATATCATTATCATATCATCAAGATACGGGCTTTTTGCTGTGACCCTATGAGGAGTTCCGTTCCATATCTTCGAAGTTCATCATCAGGTAATGACAACATTTCTAGGGGACCAATCGGAAAGTAAACCCAATCATACATAAAGTCACGCCTATTTCCACGAAGGGTAGGCAGAGACCACGGATTTCCATTTGCTACGATCCTGACATACTGATATACTTCTTTCGCCTCATTAACTCGCATCACATTCCTCATACACGCTCGTCGGTTAAGGGTACTCCTCACTTGACCCTTTTGTAGAACATCTCCGATCTGGTCCAAGTATGTTCGCCGAGGTCTTCCCCTTCCCGATATTCCACTAACATTCGCCTCATATATTTGCTTTGTCACTCTTCTTTCATCCATCCTTTCTACATGCCCAAACCATTTAAGCAAACTCAATCATATGAAAAAAAAAAACAAGTCGGTTCATAAACGACTGAGTTATGAGGGCACATACATAAAAAATAAAAAAAGATTCCGACGAATTGAGAACCTCCTCCTTTTTTTTGAAGTCGGTTAAAAATATCTTAAACCAACATTGAGTTAACTCAATGTAAACTAATGAAATAATATACTTTACTTGATAATAATAAAAAAACCGAATGAAAATAATACATAGAAAGTGAAAATGTTGTGGTCGTAGTATAAACATGCGTTTGAAATACGAATTTTCGTAATTTGAAATGATCATTCTACGTTTGTACATCGTAATTTATTGTGATTTGGAGTGATATTGAAAATGATATGATTTCTAATTAAATAAAGGAATTTTGAAAATCACTGTATTATTAGATTTCTTAAAGAGCATACTTTATTATGACATGATTTTAAAATTAAATTATACCTATTTGTTTATCAATTAAAAGTGTTATTAAAATGTATGCCTAATGCTTACTGCTTTGATTATATATATGTCTAGATGGAGTGTCAAGACCCTGACAGCGTCGGTATTGTATAGCGCCAATTCCTCACAATTGGCGCCAAAAGCCAACAGTGTCAATTGTGTTGTCAATGGAGACGCTTGTTTTTCTATCATAAAATAACGTAATAAAAATGGTGAAATAGGCTATTATGGTGTGTAGAAATTACAGAGGCCGATTGAATATTAATAAATATGTATCCTATCACCCGTATGTTAAATAAATTATCATTAGTTTTTGAAAAATGAATTATTGCAAAATATTGGAATATAAAAAAATAAAATTCGCCATTTTGCAAGTGTGGCAAGTTTGTGAAAACCAAATTTCCCACATTTACACATGAGACTGGTATGCTGGTAGGGCGATATTATTAATGTTATGGTGGATAATGGATCTTCAGTTTTCTACAAATCGAAGTGTATTGTAGTACATTGAAATAAGCTTGATTTTTTTTTTCAAATATTCCACTCATTTTGAATTTCAAGATGGCGGGCCTATTGACTCTTGCAAAATTCGACATGAGCGCCAGCATGTGTATACTTAATTACGTGCCTGCGCCGAGGAAATTTGAGGAGTTCCTTCGTCTGAAGTTAACCATGGGGATAGTGTTTAAATCATGGTGAACTTTAGAACGGGATATTATAGTTAAATGTGCATATAAAATGTTGAGTCACTACTGTTGACCGTTGATGAGTTCCCTCGTCTGGAGGCAGCCATGAGGGTGGTGTTAAGATCATGGTGAATTTTAGGAAGAGCTATCATGGTTAAATGTGTGTACAAAATGTTGAGTCTGTACTGTTAACCATTGAGGAGTTCCTTCGTCTGGAGCCAACACTGGGTTACAATTCGGTCACGCTTATCATGAAAATGTATTGTCTTTGGAACTGAACCAACGTGAAAAATTTTAGCTCCGTAAGAAAAAGAAAGTGCCAAAGCCAATTGCTTGTAATAAAAAAAAAACATTGCCTTCATAATATATAATTAGTACCAAACACAATAATTATGTACCTATTATATTAAAATAATTTTTATTTCGAGTTAAAAGATAGACTGTACCACGTTGGGCAATTTACCCCATTTTAGTTGTAATGTTTATCAACTGGTATCATTACGCACGCAATCATGCAAAAAAAAAAAAAACAATTGGCACGTTGTTTTTTGTTTCAATGTAGCGCCAGACTCCATCTAGATAATCTAAGGCTTACTGTATTTTTATCGTTTAAATTTGTGAATGTAAATGATAGAATTTGGAGCCCGAAATTGACTCTGCGATGGTTTTTCAGAAAACGTGTTGCGGGAGATTGATCACCATATAGCAATTATGTTATTTCCTGATAAGAGAAGATTGGGCTACATTTTACATTTATATATACATTCCTAAGTACTACCTAAGATGGTAAATTAGGCGTCCGAAATCTTAGAAAACTGTGTAAAAATGTAAAATGGCTCTTAAGTCAGTCATACTCTCAGTTTGAGTTCTATCTATGTTACTAGCAATTGCTTCGAATCATCAATTTTTTTTTGCGAATCTGGGTGTTAAATTGGTAAGTTATTGCTCTAACAGTCTAACTCTAAACACGTAGCGGTACCCCGCCGCGACATTGTCTTAAATAGGTGTTACTCGGATCGGATTTGATGGCTCAATGATAGGTGCTATTTTTGACTTTTTAAATGACCGCTTTTCATTTTTGCGTTAGGGGTTTTTTTTAATTTTTAATTTTATTTTATTTTCAAATTTTTAAACCTTAAATTTTGTCTTGTTTATGTAATATACAAATCATGCCCTTTTTTCTATATCCCACTTGGGTATAGTTGACAATATTCGATTGTTAATGCTTACTTTTACCCCCTATATGTTGTAATTGGCTGAACGGATTTTAATATAATATATTTTTTTCCAATGTACATATCATGCCCTTTCATTTGATACCCCACTTTGGTATATATGAAAATATTCCATTTGTCTGCCCCTATATCATGTACTTGGCTGAACCGATTTTGATATAACTGAATTTTTTATAATCTACCCATCATGCCCTTTCATTTAATACCACAATTTGGTATAGATGAAAATATTCGATTGGTCATCCCCACTTTCATCCCCCATATCTTGTTAATGGCTGGACCGATTTTGATATTACTGAACTTTTTGTAATGTGCATATTACGCCCTTTCATTTGATACCCCACTTGGATATATATGAACATATTTGATTGGTCATCCCCACTTTCACCCCCCATATCATGTAAATTGTTGAACCGATTTTGATAAAACATATCTAATAACCATTGCTGGAAAATTTACTTTCAAATAAAAAAACCGCATCCAAATCGGTTTACTTGTTTTAGAGCTACGGTGCCACAGATAGACAGACACACATAGCGGTCAAACTTATAACACCCCTCTTTTTCCGTCGGGGGTTAAAAAGCCGACACCCGAGTTATCGCACGTTTTATGCCATTAGTAAATTAAAACGTTAAAATGTTGGCCACATCTACGTAATGCCTTAACTAGCGCGTTAAGACGCAGGTGGAGCCGGAGCATAAGGTGATCACCAGTCATTGAGGTATATCTATGGAGGCGCCCTAATCTTCTATATAAACTTATACTACAGATATCGTTATGGTAACCACAAATTACTGTTTGTCTCGTGAAGTTGTACTTAAGGAAAGCGGAATGACATGTACATAGTTTGTTGTTGACCCCCGACGGAAAAAGAGGCGTGTTATAAGTTTGACCGCTATGTGTGTCTGTCTGTGGCACCGTAGCTCTGAAACGGGTGAACCGATTTGGATGCGGTTTTTTCTATTTGAAAGCAGGTTTTCCAGCGATGGTTCTTAGATATGTTTTATTAAAATCGGTTAAGCCATTTATATGATATGGGGGGTGAAAAGGGGATGACCAATCAAATATTTTCATATATACCCAAGTGGGGTATCAAATGAAAGGACGTAATGTGCACATTACAAAAAAATAAGTTTTATCAAATTCGGTTCAGCTATATACAAGATATGGGGGATGAAACTGGGGATGACCAATCGAATATTTTCCTCTATTCCAAAATTGGGTATCAAATGGAAGGGAATAATTGTGTACATTACAAAAAACTAAGTTATATCAAAATCGGTTTAGCCATTTACAAGATATAGGGGGTAAAAGTGACAATTAACAATCGGATATTTTCATATATACCAAAGTGGGGTATCAAATGAAATAATGTTGTGTATATTACAGAAACAAGCCAAAATGTTAAGTTTAAGAATTTAAAAATTTAAATTAAATTTAAAAATCCCCCAACGCAAAAAAAGCCATCATTTAAAAAGTCAAAAATAATATCTATCATGTAGCCATGAAATGAAGGGTCTGACTTACTTAAGTGTCACCCCGTCGCGACATTGTCGTAAATATTATTATTATAGATATTATTTTTTACTTTTTTGCTAATTCTGGCAACATTAGAGCGATGACGTCACGATAATGTGTTTGGGTCACAGACGGAAGGAATATATGGACCGGTTATACCTACAAATAACGGGTGCATACCTACTCTCCTAGGACGCAAAACATGGCGGAAATCATTAGGGATGCTCCAGATAGAATGGTCAAAGATCATCGACATCGATCATTTTTTTAAATCGATTTTATGTTATGAAATTACTTTTAAAAAGGAGGTTCCATGTTGGCTTGCATATTTTCAGGGATCCGTACTCGTAAAAAATGTAACTTCTAAGTCAACGAAATCAAAAGATACATTAGAAAATTTCGGCAATTTTTTTTATAATTAAACCAGTTTTTTTTGCGGACCTCGTTACGAAGTTAAAGCTTCACAGATCGACCGCTATTTATTTACTATTATCAGTATCTATCAGGTTTTAATGTTATAGCTTATCACGGCTATCCGGATTTCTTCTGAATATTTTTGTTGCAAAGGTAGTCCTCTGGTCTTAGCGATTTGCCTCCTCAAGCAACAGAGATTGTTAATTTTTTCTTCAATTCATCAATAACGTTTTTTAATAAAGAGGGGTTTTCTTACTCTGCGCCTAAAATAAAAATTGTTTAATAAATTAATCAAGATTTAGGCATAATCGTACAGTTAATTAGGGAAGACTATTTCAAACTAGATTAAAACCAACATGAATTCAAACTAGATTAGTGTGTAACTGTGTATGAATGGATAAAGAAAATTTGAAAAATTAAGAAGATTAGGGCGCCTCCATAGATATACCTCAATGGTCTGAGTCACCAGACGCCATATTGTCAATACTGTCTTTATGGTCCGGGAGGTACCGTTGCATTTTAGGTAGTGTTTTTACGCCGATCCATTGCCATCATTTTCAATAGATCTCGAATGACTTATAAGTGAACCAATTTAGAAGATTTGAAGAAGAGAACATAAATAAATCCGTTTTGTGCGTTTCTGAGTTCCTGTACATTGAAACTACTGTAGAAAAAAAATACGAAGGATAAAAGACAACCGTGACGACCTGATTGGCGCAGTGGCTAAGCAATTGGTTGTGGGTTCGATTCCCGCAAAAAAAGTGTGATCCGTAGATGTTTGTCCCGAGTCTGGGTGTTTGTGTAAGTGAAATTTCAAGTTTGTGAAACGCACCCACGATACAGGAGAAATTCCTAGTGTGGGGCGACGTTTTAGAAACCTATACAATACAACCCATTTCTATTATTTTGAATATTTTGTCTGTTTGTCGGTGTATTCGTAATTAAGTTAAAATAGGGAATCATTGCAGTTGACTCTTATAAAAATTATTGTTATAAAACATACGACAATGACACGCTTGTATTCCGCGAAGGCGTAGGCAGAGGTGCACATATTGTACCTAATCCCACGTGACCTAAGAGTAAGCGTCGTACGATTGTGTGTGCGTGTAAGAAGCAGCTAAGTATTCGTAAGATTAAAGGCTACTTTAAGACTGCGTGAGTCAATGGTAATGGTTGATGTTGATGGTCATGGCGAAGCATATGGCTGTACACTCAGCCGAAATCGTTATACACAGGATAGAAAATCTATCTTGCTGCTAGAATGTGCGCCTCAATGATTTGACGACCTGATTGGCGCAGTGGCTAAGCGATTGGACTGCTGCGCTAGGGGTTGTGGGTTCGATTCCCGCACGGGACAAAAAAAAATGATGTTATAGCTGAAGGATGCCTTTGAGCTAGAAGTCGTTAAATTACTTTTACAGAAATAAGTTCCGGAGAACCGTATATGTTACTTGCTGCGAGAATTACAATTGTCTATGAGGTAATGAGAAAAAATCTATAATTATACATATAATAAAATCGTAAACGACCCGTGTCTGTGCATTCAATTTGAAAAAAGAAAAACAATTTATACGCTCTGTATTTATGTCACGAACGCGCGACGCCAAGAATATAGTTTTTAATTTTTTTGTCTGTTTGTCGGTTTGTATGTGCGTTTGAACGCTAGTGCGTTCTCAGAAACGACTGAACCGATTTGAATGCAGTTTTCATTGATGTATTGTGGCAGCTTCCCATAATATTTAGTATTTGTTTCATTTTAATCGGTTCATAAAAAAAGTTACGTCAATCTTTACATACATATAAATTGTCTTTACATACAAATGTCAATCTTTACATAGTAGTACGACTGTCAAGTCAGATGTCGCAAGTTCAACACCCGGCACGCACCAATGTCTTTTCGAATTCATGTGCGTACTATAAATTAGTTATCAGTTGCTAAAAACGGTGAAGGAAAACATCGTGAGGAAACCGGCACACCTGAGAGATGTTTCAACGGTGTGTAAAGCCATGTAAAGTCCTACAGGCGGTTTAAACTCTGACACCAGGTTATTCATCAACCATACGATAAGAAGAAGATTCCAAAGAGTCAATAAGAACCACGTCTGTTCGCATTAACAGTGACAATGTGAGCGAAGGTGGCGCGTTTTTTTTTTATCGAAAATGTCTCTCGCAGTTAGCTCTGAGGGAGCTGTTACTGCTTAACCGGACAATAAGGTGGCGCGTGAATGCCCCCGCCTTTTAATAAATGCAGCGGATGGCCGTGTCGCGCGTTAAACTAAAATCAACCGTATAGCCGTACCCATACTGGCGCGGCGAGATTTTGAAGTTTTATTTCATCTATATCTTATATACCGATTTCTTTTTTTTTTATAAAATAGATATTAAAATGTACTTTTTGAATATTGGAGTTTGATAACGATATATCTATGTGAAATACAATATATTTATATATTTTATTAATACACTTGAAGAAGTGCCTAACGATTAAACACGTTATTGTGGCTAATTTATAAAAGATAGATATATACTATTGAGCACTTTTTTGTAGATCTTTTAGAGACTATCATTTTTGTAATACATACTTTTGGTGTATGATCGACGTATGCGAGGATAAGAGCTCGAAAGCGCATTTTCATCCGACTTGCTTCAAATTTATCGTTACTACTCAGCTCCTATGTGCTTTAGCGTTATGTTATATAGCCTATAACCTGCCCAGGCGTATGGACTACAATCGTGCTAAGTTTGGTTAAAATCCCTACAGTAGTTTTTGACCCATGCGTGCACATACAGACAGACAGACAGACCGACAAAAAATTTACTAATTGCATTTTTGGCATCAGTATCGATCACCAGTTATCCTCCAATAATAATTTTGAATATATATTCAATGTACAGAATTGACCTCTCTACAGTTTTATTATAAGTATAGATAGATAGATAGATTGGTAAATTTAAATTGGTCTATTCATATTGGTAAATAATATATAACTGAAGAAGAGAACATAAATAAGTCCGTTTTGTGCGTTTCTGAGTTCCTGTACATTGAAACTACTGTAGAAAAAAAATGCCAGGGATAAAAGACAACCGTGACGACCTGATTGGCGCAGTGGCTAAGCGATTGGTTGTGGGTTCGATTCCCGCAAAAAAAGTGTGATCCGTAATTAAGTTAAAATAGGGAATTATTGCAGTTGACTCTTATAATAAAATATTGTTATAAAACATACGATAACGACACGCCTGTATTCCGCGAAGGCGTAGGCAGAGGTGCACATATTGTACCTACTCCCACAATTTCGCTAGGTTTGGTGTAGATCCCAATGTAATAGGGGGCGAGCCTATTGCCATCAATCCGGCACAGTATCTCAACAGACAAAATGTATACCTAGAGAACTCGTGACCTAAGAGTAAGCGTCGTACGATTGTGTGTGCGTGTAAGAAGCAGCTAAGTATTCGTAAGATTAAAGGCTACTTTAAGACTGCGTGAGTCAATGGTAACGGTTGATGTTGATGGTCAAAGCGAAGCATAAGGCTGTACACTCAGCCGAAATCGTTATACACAGGATAGAAAATCTATCTTGCTGCTAGAATGTCCGCCTCAATGATCTTGCAGCTGAAGGATGCCTTTGAGCTAGAAGTCGTTAAATTACTTGGACAGAAATAAGTTCCGGAGAACCGTATGTGTCACTTGCTGCGAGAATTACAATTGTCTATGAGGTATTGACAAAAAATCTATATCTATACATATAATAAAATCGTCAACGACCCGTGTCTGTACATTAAATTTTAAAAAAGAAAAACAATTTATACGCTCTGTATTTATGTCACCGAGGCCAAGAATATAGCTTTTAAAATTTTTGTCTGTTTGTCGGTTTGTCTGTGCGTTTAAAAGCTAGCGCGTTCTCGAAATCGACTGAACCGATTTGAATGAGGTTTTCATTGATGTATTGTGGCAGCTTCCCATAACATTTAGTATTTGTTTCATTTTAATCGGTTCATAAAAAGAAAAGTTACGTCAATCTTTACATAGGTACATGTAATAAAACAGTATGTCTTGGCGTAAAAACTACTAAAAAGAATCTGCTCAAACTTAGATAATCTATATCTATATCTATACTTATAATAAAACTGTAGAGAGGTCAATTCTGTACATTGAATATATTTTCAAAATTATTATTGGAGGATAACTGGTGATCGATACTGATGCCAAAAATGCAATTAGTAAATTTTTTGTCGGTCTGTCTGTCTGTCTGTCTGTATGTGCACGCATGGGTCAAAAACTACTGAAGGGATTTTAACCAAACTTGGTACGATTGTAGTCCATACGCCTGGGCAGGTTATAGGCTATATAACATAACGCTAAAACACATAGGAGCTGAGCAGTAACGATAAATTTGAAGCAAGTCGGATGAAAATGCGCTTTCGAGCTCTTATCCTCGCATACGTCGATCATACACCAAAAGTATGTATTACAAAAATGATGGTCTCTAAAAGATCTACAAAAAAGTCCTTAATAGTATATATCTATCTTTTATAAATTAGCCACAATAACGTGTTTAATCGTTAGGCACTTCTTTAAGTGTATTAATAAAATATATAAATATATTGTATTTCACATAGATATATCGTTATCAAACTCCAATATTCAAAAAGTACATTTTAATACCTATTTTATATAAAAAAAATTAAGAAATCGGTTTATAAGATATAGATGAAGTAAAACTTCCAAATCACGCCGCGCCAGTATGGGTACGGCTATACGCATGTACGCTGCATTTTTAAAAAGGGTGGGGGCGTTCTCGCGCCACCTTTACTCACATTGTCACTGCTAATGCGCACGGACGTGGTTCTTATTGACTCTTTGGATCTTCTTCGTATCGTATGGTTGATGAATAACCTGGTGTCAGAGTTTAAACCGCCTGTAGGCCTCTGACATGGCTTTACACACCGTTGAAAAATATCTCAGATGTGCCGGTTTCCTCACGATGCAGAACAAAAATTACGGTCTTAAATAGATTTTTAAAAGGCAGCGTCATATATTGGCATTCTAGCAGCAAGATAGTTTTTTATCCTGTGTAATTCGGCTGAGTGTACACTGTACAGAATTATTCGCCTTCGCCATGACATTCAAAATCGATCATTACCATTGACTCACGCAGCCTTAAATATTATGAATACTTAGCTGCTTCTTACACGCACACACAATCGTACGACGCTTACTCTTAGGTCACGAGTTCTCTATACATTTTGTCTGTTGAGATACTGTGCCGGATTCATGGCAATAGGCTCGCCCCCTATTACATTGGGATCTACACCAAACCTAGCGAAATATATAGCGATAAAGTGGGAGTAGGTACAATATGTGCACCTCTGCCTACGCCTTCGCGGAATACAGGCGTGTCGTTATGATATGTTTTATAACAATAATTTTTTTTTAAGAGTTAACTGCAATGGTTTACTA
Source organism: Abrostola tripartita (assembly GCA_905340225.1). Lineage (NCBI taxonomy): Eukaryota > Metazoa > Arthropoda > Insecta > Lepidoptera > Noctuidae > Abrostola > Abrostola tripartita. The sequence goes on along the minus strand of HG996490.1, from coordinate 9,315,953 downwards.
TTCGAATAAACCGACAAACAGACAAAACATCCAAAATAATAAAAATAGGTTGTATTGTATTGTATAGGTTTCTTTTTTCTTAAATAAAACGTCGCCCCACACTAGGAATTTTGGCATCGGTGCATTTCACAAACTTAATATATCACATACACGAACACCCAGACTCAGGACAAACATCTACGGATCACACAATTTTTTTGCGGGAATCGAACCCACAACCCCTAGCACAGCAGTCCAATCGCTTAGCCACTGCGCCAATCAGGCCGTCACGGTTGTCTTTTATCCTTGGCATTTTTTTTTCTACAGTAGTTTCAATGTACAGGAACTCAGAAACGCACAAAACGGTTTTATTTATGTTCTCTTCTTCAGTTATATATTATTTTCAATAGACTTTTTGTAACTTCCGTAAATACCGTTCAATTTTGCGGTTTTTTTAAATACCGGAAAGTATTCTTAGTTAAATAAGTGGTTTAAAGATTTTTAACCTTAAAAAAGCCTGCCTGGTAGGTATTTTTTTCTGTTAAAAGTTTAATTTACTACTGGTGTTTTATCCGAAATACACGCGGGCGAAGTCGCTGGCAACAGCTATACATGTAAAAAATAGTACGGCATGGCGTAAAAACTACTAAATCGAATTCGCTCAATCTTAGCTAATGCTAATATATTAAAAACAATTTAAAAATACTTTTGCTGTTTCCGAATTTCCACGCGGACGGAGTCGCGGGCACATCTAGTATAGTAATAAAATCATCAATACATTGCGCTCTTTCCTCTGATGATTCCTGAGAACGCGTACCTCTCATTCTTTTGGCATTTCTCGAATTTTGAGATAAGGAAGACCGTTTTTCAGGTGGCATCGTAGGTGGAATAAAAAGAACCTAATAAGATAAATACACAATAGGAAAAAATGTATACTTACTTAATTGAAATTTATACTTAACTTTACAAAGTACTATATATGAAGAAAGGAAGGAGAAACAAACAAAAAAACTAAACAAACTAATTATTATTATTATTTAATAATACCTACTTTAAACTTATATCTAAAAACTACGTATCTGTATTTTTTAAATCTTAAGTGCGCTTATTCCAAAGAACTTAATGCACTGATAGCCGAGTGGTATGACCGTTAAGTCAGATGTCGCAAGTTCAAATCCCGGCACACACTAATGTCTTTTCGAAGTCATGTGCTTACTATAATATTACATATAGCGGGTGCAACCAATGCTGCTTATAGAAATCTTGTCAAACTACCCTCCATGCACGCTCCGGGTTGTCGTGTGTTGAGACACTTTGAAGAAATGCCTAACGATCAAACACGTTATTGTGGCTAATTTATAAAAGATAGATATATACTATTGGAGACTTTTTTGTAGATCTTTTGGAGACCATCATCTTTGTAATACATACTTTTGGTGTATGATCAACGAATGCGAGGATAAGAGCTCGAAAGCGCATTTTTATCCGACTTGCTTCAAATTTATCATTACTGCTCAGCTCCTGTGTGTTTTAGCGTTATGTTATATAGCCTATAACCTGCCCAGGAGTATGGACTACAATCGCACCAAGTTTGGTTAAAATCCCTTCAGTCGTTTTTGACCCATGCGTGCACATACAGACAGACAAAAAATTTACTGATTGCATTTTTGGCATCAGTATCGGTCACCAGTCATCCTTCAATATTAATTTTGAATATATATTCAATGTACAGAATTGACCTCTCTACAGTTTTATTATAAGTATAGAATAGATAGATATAGATTTTTTCTCATTACCTCATAGACAATTGTAATTCTCGCAGCAAGTGACACATAGTACGGTTCTCCGGAACTTATTTCTGTCAAAGTAATTTAACGACTTCTAGCTCAAAGGCATCCTTCAGCTGTAACATCATTGAGGCGGACATTCTAGCTGCAAGATAGATTTTCTATTTTGTGTATAACGATTTCGGCTGAGTGTACAGCCTTATGCTTCGCCATGACCATCAACATCAACCATTACCATTGACTCACGCAGTCTTAAAGTAGCCTTTAATCTTACGAATACTTAGCTGCTTCTTACACGCACACACAATCGTACGACGCTTACTCTTAGGTCACGAGCTCTCTATAAATTTTGTCTGTTGAGATACTGATACATTGGGATCTACACCAAACCTAGCGAAATTGTGGGAGTAGGTACAAATTACAATACGTGCACCTCTGCCTACGCCTTCGCGGAATACAAGCGTGTCGTTGTCGTATGTTTTATAACAATATTTTTTTTTAGAGTCAACTGCAATGATTCCCTATTTTACCTTAATTACGAATAAACCGACAAACAGACAAAATATCCAAAATAATAGAAATGGGTTGTATAGGTTTCTAAAACGTCGCCCCACACTAGGAATTTCTCCTGTATCGTGGGTGCGTTTCACAAACTTGAAATTTCACTTACACAAACACTCAGACTCGGGACAAACATCTACGGATTACACTTTTTTTGCGGGAATCGAACCCACAACCAATCGCTCGCGCTCAAAAAAAATGCCAAGGATAAAAGACAACCGTGACGACCTGATTGGCGCAGTGGCTACACTGCGCCAATCAGGTCGTCACGGTTGTCTTTTATCCTTGGCATTTTTTTTTTCTACAGTAGTTTCAATGTACAGGAACTCAGAAACGCACAAAACGGATTTATTTATGTTTTCTTCTTCAGTTATATATTATTTTCAATAGACTTTCTGTAACTTCCGTAATTACCGTTCAATTTTTGCGTTTTTTTTTTAATACCGGATAGTATTCTTAGTTAATTAATTAAGTAGTTTAAAGATTTTTACCCTACTTAAAAAAGCCTGCCTGGTAGGTATCTTTTTCTGTTAAAAGTTCAATTTACTACCGGTCTTTTATCCGAAATACACGCGGACGAAGTCGCGGGCAACAGCTATACATGTAATAAAATATTACGGCATGGCGTAAAAACTACTAAATCGAATTCGCTCAAACTTAGCTAATATATTAAAAACAATTTAAAAATACTTTTGCTGTTTTCGAATTTCCACGCGGACGGAGTCGCGGGCACATCTAGTAGCTTAATATAATTAAAAAATTATGTAAATAACATTATGCCTTAAAAAATTATGTTTCATAGTAGCCAACAGTATATTTTATGGCAATAAACATATTTGAAAAATATGTATGCCTTATTAAGTGATGGGTAATGATCATTATGTTAAATTTCGTTATAATAAGTAAATCTTGTAAAAATTTACTCCTTGCTCCCCCACACTCACATAGATCCACCTCTTTCTTTACGAGTGACTCTTACCTATCTGAACTCGCACGCGTGTAGCGTCGCTAACTACTGCTACCCAATCTCGTCACTCTAGAGCAAGCTCGTTATATTAGTATGCTTCGGGACGGATCTCGGAAAATGACACGAGAAACCGAAAGATCGGGATCTCGTAAGATCGGGAGTGCATTCCCTGCACGCATATGTTGCTTTGAAATTTTTGGGGGGTGAGGCTTAGGTAGCCGGAAGATTGTGTAATGGGCTCAAACAGCTCAAGAATCTATCTCGGAATATGTGTTAAAAGGACACAGCGTAGTAGCAATGCTCTAATATTTTTAATCTTTACTGCGTCAGCTGACAGTCTTTACACCGCTACCCATGCAGTTGATTGTTGTTTTCGTACATTTGATAAATTAAACAATCACCTTGTTTGAATTCATCCAGCGTACTATAACTTTATATTACGTGATTTTTGACAAGTTCATGCGAGCAGCTGACGAATAGTCCCCCTCTTCCATGCAGCTGACGATTTAATTAATTTATTATTATATTATACTTTACCTCAGCCGTTTTTAAGTAGATGAATAATAAAAAAAAGTCTGTTACTGTAAGAGGTAAAGATACATGATAACTATTAAAATCAAGGACTAATAAAATTAACATTATATTTGAGGAGAATTCAGTTATTATGCTTATAAAGTATTATAACAATAATGCATATTAGTATAAGTCATAATATTTAAAAATAATTTAATTATTGTACCATTTATGAATATAGGTACTTACTTATACATTTCTTACAAGTAAATAAATAATATTAGCTTATTCTATAGCTTCTTAGTATCGGATATATTATGTCTAAGGCTTCATTGATTTCGTTTCTTGTTTTGCCACCTAGAAAAAGACAAAGATCGTTATAATTATACAAAGTCGATTAATTAACCACTTTCTGATGGTCTTGGTCATCACTAATTTATGTAGCTCATAACATGCTAGTATTAAATTATGGTTGTAAAAGAAACTGTTACTAAATCTACATTTTTATCTATATAAAAACTTGCACTATCAGGTAACAGTTGATTCAATTCATTAAGGCACACTTTTGGCCCTTATAATTACTGAATTGGAAAATGTAGACGTTAAGTATTGACATCACATTCAAAAAGCAGAAAATAGTGACTGGTTAACCAGATAATTATGGATAAACAGAAGATGAGGTAAAAGTAAAATAAAAATCACCTGTAAAGACAATCTTTCCATTAACAAATATTAATAAAACCACTCTAGGTCGCACCATTCTATAAACTAGGCCTGGGAATAATTCTGGTTCGTATGAAGCAAACTGCCCATGTGCCTGTTGTAGCGCTTCTAACCTTATTGGAAACCTTAAATCAGCAGTGGCAATAAAATTTTGTATTTTAAAATCCAAAAACTTGGCCTGAAATAAATTTATTTATTTATCAAAATAAATACAATCATACTTGTTTAATTTATATTATTACATCTAACATTACACAATAATTTTTACTCCCATCGGTATAGAAACTTACAGGGTATCCCAGTTTATGAATAATTCTGGCGAATTTTCGTGCCGCTATATAGGAATCATGTTCATTTCTAAGACCCGTGCAAAGTACCTTTCCAGATCTGTAATGTGAAAAACCCATTCAATTTAAAATGTCACTATTAGATACTTTAAAGTAAACTAATGTTAAGTTGAAGAGCTCTCGTGCCGTGTATGAGATAATAATAATAAATTAGCCGTTTATTCCATATTTCCAATTCTCAGCTTACATTCGAAATGTTATTAGTATATTAGTTAGTAAGTTTACTTAGATTATGTTAGTAATATTAGTATCGTTGATTGAAATATGGACCCCTGTAAGGGTAAAGGCCTCCTCCATCTTCTTCCACAACTCTCTGTCTTTACCAGAATCTAACCATTCGTTTCCTACTACTTGAATGATATCATCAGCCCACCTTCTCATTGGTTTTCCAACGTTTCTTTTTCCTATTGGGCCTTTCCATCGTGTGGTATCAATAGTCCATCTTTTGTCTGCATATCGTGAGATATGTCCAGCCCACTTCCATTTAAGTGTGAGTGCATTGATAAGAGCGTCGGTAACTTTAGTTTTTTGTCTGATAGTCACATTCGTTACTTTTTGGATTTTCCTAATCTTCAACATGCTTCTTTCCTTTGCTGTTTGAGTGCATTTAATTTGTTGTTTTACTTTGTTTGTGAATATCCAGGTTTGGCAACTATATATTAAGCATGGTAAGAGACATGTATCAAAAACAACTTTTTTTAAATGCATGCTTTAATTTCCTTTTGGACTTCTTTCAGTGCCCACAATTTCTTCCAAGTTATGTTGACTCTTCTTGTTATTTCTTCTTCATTGTTGAACCTGTTGAATGATAATTGTTTTCCCAGATATACATAATCGTTAATATATTCCATGTTGGTTCCTTTTATTTCAATGTGTCTTTTCTGGCTGTTAGTCATAATCTTGGTTTTGTTTACATTCATTTCTAAGCCAATTTTAGAACTTTCATCATCAAGTGATCTCATCATTGCCTCTAAGTCTTTAGAGGTTTCAGCAATTATGACCATGTCGTCTGCGAACCCTAGATGGTTTAAATAGCATCCATTTATTAGCACTCCTTTTTTTACCAGTCTAGCTTCTGAAATATATTTTCAAGTAAAGCGATGAAAAGCTTTGGTGACAAAGGGTCTCTCTGTCTGACTCCCCTTTCTATGTTAACATTTGAACATCGTAGCGCATTCCATATTGAGCAATGGCTGATGCTGTCGAAGTCCTTGCTGTAATCAATGAAGGCCAGATACAGAGGTCTGTTAAACTCCCGGTATTTTTCTATAATTTGTTCTAGTGTTTGTATATGGTCTGCTGTACTAAACCCCGACCTGAAGCCTGCTTGTTCTCTTGGTTGCAGTCGATCAATATCATGTGTTAACCTTTCCAGAAGTATGGATGAGAATAATTTGTAAGTGCTGGCTAGTAGGCTTATGGGTCTATAATTCCCTATGTCGAAGGGCTTTCCCTTTTTGTAAAGTAAAATTATGTCCGATCAGCACCATTGTTCAGGTACTGTCTCTGTGTCCAGCACCATATTAAATAAATGTAGCAGAAGGGGAATCAAAGTAGGTGCTCCTATTTGGAGAACTTCATTGCGTAGTCCGCCTGAACCAGGGCTTTTCTCAGCTTTTAACCGCTTTATGTGTTTGTATATTTCTAAGCCTTCTATTGGCTTAACATGATCCGTATTGGATTCTTGAATTTTTTTTTTGATTGGTATTGAACATAATTCTTCTCCGCTTCCTGTTTGTATTACATTTTCACAGTTATTTCTTTTCTGGTATAGATTTTTGTAGAAGTTAGTTGCAAGGTTTATTATGTCGTTTCTTGATTTTGATTCTATTGGCTTTTGTTCTAGTTTTTGTATCCAAGTTTTGTGAGTGATTAGTTCCTTGTATGCTCTTTTGGTACTTCTAAACTTTTTGATGTTCCTTGTGATAATTTCTTTTCTGTGGTTTCTGTAATCTCTCTTAATTGATTTGTTGGTTTCTTTATAAAGTCTGCTGAGTTCGCGTTGTGCGTATTAGTTCGGAGCGTCTTTTTATTAATTGGTCTGTGTCGTTACAAAATATATTCTGCCGTTCTACTTGAGTTCTATTAATTGACTTCAAACTATCCGTTATGCCTTTTTCCAAGAAGTTATAACAGATTTGGATGTCGCTTGTGTCTACTTTTTTGTCTTTTATACGTATTTGTAGATTTTCGATGTAGGTTTTGATATCGATTTCTGTTTTCGGAATATTAAGTGGCGTTTTATAGTATTTTCTACTCTTTTTTGACGGTTTAGAAGTAGTGTCGCAGTGGTCTATGATCAGAAGGAAATTGTATATTGTTTAGTATTTCAACATTTGTTATTAGTTTCGGGTTATTTTTCATTATAAAGTCGATTTCGTTTTTGGTTTTCTGGTCCGGTGATATCCACATCCATTTACGGTTTCCCTTTTTCTTAAAAAATGTGTTCATTATGGACAACTTGTGTTCGTAGGCATAGTTTATAAGACGGTCACCACTTTCATTACATTCTCCAAATCCATATTTACCCATTCTACACTTCAGACTGGATAGTGGTCTGCCTTGGAATATCTTATTTTAGCGTTAAGTCGCCTATTACTAATACTTTCTCATCAGCTAGTGCATGAGCAGCCTCAATGTCCATATAAAATTGATCGATATCAATTTTAGGTGATTTTTCTGTAGGTGTTTAAACTTGGATTATTGACACGGAAAAACATTCAAACTTCAGCTGTAGAAGGGCCACTCTTTCGGAAATTCCTGTAAAGTTGGTTATATTTTTTTTTCTTGATCAGTAATCCCACTCCGTGTAAGCCCTTGGTTAGACCTATATAGCAGAAAATGTAATCTTGGTGTTCTTCGATATTACAACCCACTCTTCTTACTTCCGAAAGCCCCAAAATATCACAGAACTTAATGTTTTCTAGGGTATAATTTAGTGCAAGGTATCTTTCTGCAGAAGCTAGTGATCATACATTAAAGGTGCTCAATTTTAAATTTTCATCTTTGTTTTTGTTGCTATAAGGTGTAGGGGAGGAGTCTAATTTCCCACGATGACCAGTCGGCTTGGGAAATGTTTTATTTGTACTATTATTTAGTTGTTGCTTATTTGTTATTTTGTTCCGGTGACTGATGATTGTGTCCTATGTTTTCTTTTCAAGAGGTTGGGCTTCAGTAGATAGGGATTTGCTTCTATTTCTCATAATGTGTGACTCATTATGTCTCAAAACAAGTTAATGATGCCATTACCAAACTTTCCACACAGTGAAACTACTAAATAACAGCCTAGTCTTCTAATAAATTAGAATAAGTGAAATGGTGATTTGCAACATCGCGCAACTTTACCCAATATGGACTACATTAATCTTTCTGGTAAGTTAGCTAATTAGTTAATAGTAATTTTCGTACTGTTTTCTAAATGTATCAATGATTCGGTGGGATATCTGCCACCTCTGTGATGCAGCTCGTGAGAATCTCCGACAAAATTCTTTCGGAGTTACTGGCTGTTCGACTCGACCTCATGATTAAATTAAGTACTCTAACTTTTTAGAAGATCGAGCAAGTCTTAATTGGTAATTCTAATAGTTTAGTCACAGAACACTGTCACGTTCCGCGGTATCTAAAAACGAAGGTTTTTAACGAGTGTGTGTTACCAGTGATGATGTATCTGAGACGTGGATGATGGCTCTTAGAGGTGGATGCTAATGATTGGCCTTTTAAAGAGGCTCAGAGTCACTCAATGAGCTATGGAGAGATGTATGCTCGAGTTTCATTGCACGACAGGATCCGCAATATGGAAATTCGCCAAAGCACTAGAGTCACCGTTATAGCTCGAAGAATATGCAAGTTGAAGTGGCACATCGTTCGAAGAACCCATACCCGTTAGGGAAGGAAGGTTCTCGAGTGGCGACCAAAAACCGGAAGACACTATCGTCGGAGGTGCGGGCAACCGGAGGATGCAAATAGCAAGTTCCCGTTCATTGTGGCGTTCCAAGGGTGCGGCCTTTGTTCAACAGTGGACGTCTGTCGGCTGATGATAATGATGGTGACAGAACAGTGCCTTTGTGTCGTACAGCCAGTAACTCCGATTGAATTTAGCCGAAAACTGAAAAGCATGGCGGTTAGCGTTTCCGCGCGTAAATTCAAAATCATAAAAAAAAAAGCTTTAAAGGAATTTAACGGTTTTATAAAATTTAAATAAAAATCCTACTGGTTCATTACGACCTCAGGATTGACTTTAAAACAGTTTTCAAGTTTTCAAAAAAAGGTGTAATACCCTATTGTGTATTTATGTGTTGGTGAGAGGGAGAAAATTGTGTAAGTTGTCAAAATAAATGTGTTAAACTATAATGCCAAAATGGTATTTTTATTCTTACCTAAACACCAATGCTGTGGCTCTAGGATCAATTATTTTCATAACCACGCCATGAAATCTTGCTGGATTGTATTCAGAAAATCGTGTTCTACAGTAAATGTCTAACAATTTTAACTCACAACCCAAATTTACAGTTGATACACAGTTCCTAAAATAAAATATACAAGCAATAATTACTTTACACTTGCATTGTTTTACCAAACCACAGAGTCACAGTCAGCCATGACAGTCACAGTTACGAGGTTTATCCCACCATGATGCCGATATATGTGAAGTCATTTAGCATTCCACTTCTTTGATATGCTTGAGCGGCTGTCAGTGCATTAAATCTGACCTTCTGGTCAAACCTATACCCCACACCTCAGAAGTTTGGATCCCCATACATAAGCGTCAGCGTCACACTTGAAGTAGGGAGCTAGCCTTCCATGCCTTTTAGTTTTTTGCTCTTACGGACTTGACTTCATTATTATAGACCATGGAAAGCAAACTTTACGGTCCAATAATGGTGAATTTAAAAAGGCAATAAAAAATAAAATTAACTATATTTTTAGTACAAGAATAGAAATATTATATTGAGCTGAAAATTACCAAAGAAACTTACTGCACTTTTATACTGCTCTTAGCTTGGTTTGTTCCACTCACCATCGGGGTAACCGCAGTCATGGCACTGTGAGGATTTACAGCCTGTGGTGTAAATGTACTGTGAGTTGGTGTAAGTGCCACATCCCCAACAACATAAGACTGTGAGGTTGTAAGTGCTGGAATGGCTTGTAATATCTTATTGGAAGTGCTCTGGGTTGGTGTTTGATGTATGTTAACTAGATTCACTATTGCATGGCTGTTCATCATGGTTGAAGCAGTACTGTTCTGATCTTGCACAAAAGTGTTTTTAGAAATTTCTTCATTACCCATCTCCATCTGTAATATAGAAAATTATTATAATTGAATTAAATAGCATCTTTGTTTATCCATCCTGTAGGTATTGTCGGACTGCACCTACTACTAAAAATCATGTATAGAAATACCAGACTGATAACAAACTTTGGATCACAAAAACACACATATGCTGTCTCTATGACTTGACCAAGCAGTGATAGGATTTGGCCATTAGCAATAGGGAATATGCATGTGATTCAATTGTGGGTCAAATATTTTAGCATGGTTAGCAACGAGTTATCAAATAGTTGCATTTGATATTACACTAGTAAAAGAGTAAGCTGATTTACCTGTTTGTTTAAAGTGGTACCCCAATCAGGAGTAGGCACAGATGGAGTCATCCGCTTCTCAGTATTTTCTAAAATTGTATCATTTGACTTATTCATTTTTAAGGAACTGGAATATAATTTAACACATGAAGAGAGGAGTTGTCAAAAATAAACAGTTGATTTTGACACAATATTTTATTATAATCGGCACTCAGACAAAGGAATATATATAATATGGACCGGTTATACCTACAAAAAACGGGTGCCTACCTTCTGTCGCATATGTCGCGAAACATGGCATAAATCATAAGGGATGCTCCAGACAGAATAGTCAAAGGTCATCGATATCGATGATTTTTTTAAACGATTTTTGGTTATGAATTAACTTTTAAAAAGGATGTTCCATGTTAGTTTACATATTTTTAGGGATCCGTACCTGTAAAAAATGTAACTTCTAAGTCAACGAAATCAAAAGATACTTCTACACTAGAGAACTTCGGCAAAATGAAAGAAGTTGAAATAGTTATTATTTATTATAATTAATGCAGTTTTTTTGCGGAGCTCGTTACGAAGTTAAAGCCAAACAGGTCGACCGCAATTTATTTATTACTATCATTATCTATCAGGTTTAATGTTAGCTTATCACGGCTGGTCTGCGAATAGGCGCGCACGTGAAACGAAGAATTTATTGTATTTATAATTACTTTTTGTTTTCTTGTAAGTGCTGTGTACTTCTGTAAGTGACAAATTCACCATGACCCACAACTCCTATAGAACAACCCGTATGTAAGTTAAGTAGTGGATAAGTCGTTGAAGTTTGACTGGCCTGTTGGTTTAGTGGTTAGTGGCCCTGACTGCTAAACCGGAGGTCGTGGGTTCGATTCCCACCCAGGACAAATCTTTGTGTGATGAGCATAATGATTTGTTCTGTGTCTGGGTGTAATTTATCTATATTATGTATGTATTTAAAAATATTTAAGTATGTTTATCAGTTGTCCGGTTGCCATAATACAGGCTCTGCCTAGTTTGGGATCAGATGACCGTGTGTGAGTTGTCCCAAGATATTATTATTATTATTATGTTAGTTTTAGATTTATCTATCTCCTCTTTAGAGGGTCTAATAAACTTACACACGGGCCAAAGCCAAGTGTGCAAGATTGTATGAAGAATACATTAGATGGTGAAGTTGGATTAAATTGATGAAGTTAAAAACTTCCGAACGATCCGACAGGTGTTTAGTATTGTAGCTTTTTGAAGCATGTGGAGTGTATAACTGGGCATGTTAAGGGTGTTCAAGCTTTGTGACAATGATTTTGGTATTACTCCTGTGGATGAGACTACTATTGGTACTATGTGGACGGTTTGTGCTTTCCATTGTGTTTTAATTTCAATTGCTAGATCCTGGTATTTGCTTAGCTTTTCGGATATTGTAGTTTGAATGTTGTGTGAGTTGGGAATAGCTATATCAATCAGATAGACTACTTTATTTGTTTTATCATGAACAGTTATGTCAGGCCTATTGTAATGAATTGTTTTGTCGGTTATTATGGTTCTATGATTCTATCCCAGTAAATTTTGTAATATCTATTTTCTAAAATGGTTTCTGGTTTATATCTGTTATAAGTTTACTAGTGTATGCTAATTGTTGGTGTATAATAGCGGCAACTTGATTGTGTCGGTGTTTATAATCTGTTTGCGCTAGAGATTTACAGGCTCCTGTTATGTGCTGGATGGTTTCAGACGCCGAATTACAGTGTCTACATAAGTCAGTTGCTAGATTGGGATCTTTGATTATAAACTTTCTGTAATTCCGTGTCGCTATTATTTGATCTTGGATTGCAAGCATGAACCCTTCAGTCTCGGGGAACAGTTCACCGCGGCTTAGCCATTCGTTCGATTTATCTTTATCGACGTGTGGTTGGCTAATGCAGGCCCGGTGTCTCCCGTGCAAGGCTTTTTCGGTCCATGAAGCGATTTTTTGTTGTGTGCTAATAAGATATTCGTTAGTTTGTGTATTCCTGTTGTGCAAATTTAGTGGTGTGAGATTTATGTCTGTTTTAACTACGTTATCATGAAGTGACGAATGACCGGATTTAGCATGAAAGTATGTTCTAAGTGAGATTATCTGTTTGTTATGAAGGTTATGTATATCTATGAGGCCTCTTCCTCCTTCTTCTCGTGGCAGTGTGAGTCTTTGTATGCATGATTTAGGGTGGTGTTTTCTTTGCTTGGTCAAGTGTGTATTAATAGTGCGTTGTAGATTCTTTATGTCTGTTTTTGACCATTGTATTATGCCAAATGAGTATGTAAGAATGGGAATAGCAAACGAATTTATAGCCTTTATTAAATTTTTGGAATTGAGGTGTGTTTTTAAAATTAGGTTTAGTCTGTGTGTGAATTTTCTGCGAAGTTCTTGCTTTGTTATCTTTTGATGTATCTGTCTGGATTGTTTAAATCCTAGATATTTGTATGGGCTGAATTCGTCCATAGGATCGATTGATTCGCCAGTTTCGAGAATGTAGTTATTATGTACAACCTTGCCTCTGGTAATTGATAAAATTTTGCACTTATCAACGCCAAACTGCATATGGATATCTTTAGAGAATTGTTGTGTAATATCTGCTAATTTAAATAATGACTCTTTGTTAGGTGCGTAAAGTTTTATATCATCCATGTACATTAAGTGTGTCAAAGAGAACTGTGCGAAATCGTTTGTAAATGTGTATCCTGCATTGGTTTCATTTAATAGTTTAGACAAAGGATTAAGAGCTAAGCAAAACCACAACGGGCTTAGTGCATCACCTTGAAAAATTCCACGTTGGATACGGATCGGCTCTGAGGCAACTTGGTTGATCTTTAATACAGTTTGCCAATTTTTCATGGAGTATTGCAGGAATGTTATCAGTGCTGGGTGAATTTTATACTGATGCAATACATGTAGCAACCAACTATGAGGTACTGAATCAAAAGCTTTTTGGTAGTCAATAAACATGGTGTGAATGTCTTTTTTGCCTTTAACTGCACTATTTAAAGTAATTGCATCTATAGTTAGCTGCTCCTTACACCCTTGGCTGTTCTTTCTACATCCTTTTTGCTCTTCACTCAAGATGTTGTTAATAGTTAAATGTTTGTTAACTACTTCACTTATGCAGGCTGTTAGAATTTTATAAACTGTTTGTAAGCAAGTTATTGGTCTATATTTAGCTGGGTTTGTGGTGTCATTTGTATCCTTAGGTATCATGTATGTGACTCCGTGTGTGATGTATGTCGGTAGTAAATGTGGGAATTGAATGAATGTATTTAAGTGATTGTACATGGATGGATGTATGTTCGTAAATTTCTTATACCAATAGTTGTGAATATTGTCTGTACCTGGAGATTTCCAGTTGTGTGTGCGTTTAATGACCCCTACAAATGTATCTAATGGTATATGTTCGCAATCCATCTCAGAAATCTGTTCGGTGGTTTCATTTATCCAATTCGCATAATTATTGTGCTGTACAGGATTTTCCCATATGGTGGCCCAGAATGCTCGCAAAGTATTTGGATTAGGTAGCTCCATATCTTGATTTCCTACTGTATTATTACTAGATGTTAAGTTCCTATAAAAAATCTTCTCATTATTTGTAAATTTTGTATTTTGTGTTTTACGTTCTGTGCATTTTACATACCTTTTAAGCCTACTAGATGCAGCACCTAATTTTTGTTTTAGTGTATCTAAAAAGTGTTCTAATTGTGAATTTAAGATTTCATACTGTGCGTGAATTTGGTATGTTTGCTGTATAGCTTTTACTGCTGCAACTACTTTGCGGCTTCTGTTACCCCTAAGAAATTGTGTTAATCTACCTATGTTTGCTCTAAGACTGCCGATTTTGTTCTCTAATCTTATTTGCCACTTTGGTTTTTTATGTGGTCGTGATCGATATTGAGTTAATGTGCAGTGTGATATTCGCGCTCCATTACATTTAGCTGCTGTCCATCCTGCACAATAAATAATGCTCTGTAATTGGGCAAAATTTACATCGTTATTTACGTATCTGGGAAGAATAGCATTATTTATATAATTAACTATGGTCGAAAACTTTCTAGATGATTTTTGTTTAGGGATATACGGTCTCGTCGTAGGGTCTGAGCCTATAAAACATTGGTGAGCTTGCTGAAATGTGTCTTCTATTTCTGGATTAACTTGTAAATCTTCAGCAGCATGAATATGCAAAGCCTTGTGCTTGATCGTATTCAATGTTTTGGACTAAGATATTTTCACCTGTATTTAAGGAGTCTGTAGGTGTAAGTCCTAACTGCTCAATACGTGCTGGTGCGCTACTGCGTTGTACCATATCTACTAATTGCCTATTATTATCGAATGACGAAGGGTTCAAATTTGCATTTTCAGTATTAATTGCATGGTTGTATATATTTAGGTGTTCAGTGTTGCTCTGTAATTGTAAACCTAGATTTTCACCATTTGTACTCTCTATCTGTGTAATATTTAATTCTGCAGCTACATCCTGTTTTATTTCTTCTAATCTATCATTGTTAATATATTTGTTATTTATAATCGCTCTTCTTTGGTCAGCTACTCTTTGTTCTGTTATATGTGCTAGACTTGGGTATAAATTTATAAACTCTTCATGAAGATATTTTCTATACGCTGTTTTATTCGTTTCTAACTGTGTAATTTTAAAGTAAATTCTAATTATTGCTTCATTATATTCGTTGGTCCATTTCATTCGCTGTCCTGTGTGCGCGTGAGTTTGTGTTTCAAATAGTGTAAGGCGTTGCTGTGTTTGTGTCTCGAAAACTCGTAACTCTGATTTGACCTCTTGATAAATCTGATCTATAGTGATTTGTGGTAGTAATTTCTTTTGCATTATTGCCCTACGCTGATCACCTACTCTCTGACGGCTAACTTGCATAGCAGGATATTTTTCTACAAATTTCGTGTGGAGTGATGGAAGATATGCATTCGTGTCAGTTTCCAGGTTTGTTAGTTGAAAATACGTACGTAGGATAAATTTATTCATTTCTGTACTCCATTTCCTACGTGTAACGGCACTGCTGGAGATGGGCACAGGTTCGTTGACAAAATTTGTCTCCTGTGCAACATCTTCCGGCTGTATACTATTTAGTGATAATAATGATGATGAAGATGGAGATGAGATGACAAATGGGTCACAGTAAGACTGTGCTGATGAAGGTGTCGCTGATGAATATTCCGTATCGCTGTGCATATCGTGTTCCTCATTCGTTGCTTGGATCGTTTGACGGGGTAGAGTCGCCTCCCGGGGATTCTTCGCACCCCGGAGCCGAGCTTCAGCCTGGCTTCCGTCAGTGCCAGTACTGCTGCTAGGCTCGCCGGGAACTTGGGGCCGTTTCGTTTTGCTTCTTGTTTGTACCATATTTTCTTCTTTTTGGTTTGGGACCGTTTGTTGGAAAGGGTTGAGCCGAGATGTTCGTGGCTATTAGTATCTCCTGACTTTTAAAGGGCAGGGTGTGGTCGAGGTGATAGTGACCACTTGAATAGTTCACGCCTTCCCCTAAGCCCCCCACCACGTCAAGGTGGTCCCACAGGGGGGTTATTATTATTATTATTAAGTACCTAATAAATAAATAAATAGTAAGTTGTGTCATAGACCAAAAAGAATAGGACCAACAACCTCTAACAATAGGCTTTGCTCACAAGTTTACCCAAAATGTGTCGTAAGATCAAGATGGCGTCACTGTGCGCGTACTGCGAAGTAATAACAATAATTTATTTACTAATTGGCTTATAAAAGTGGACAATAGATGGCGTTCTCATAAATGTTGCAAAATTAAGTTTACTGTGGAATAAATAAATAAAATAAGTTTACAAAATGACTTGTGCGTAAGTGGAATAAATGGCAATGTCGTAAATGTTACAAAACTAGATCTTTAAGGACAATGCCAGATTCTGCCCTAACCATTTACAGAAAATATAAATCCACGAAAATAATTGTAACGAATACTGGACCTTTTCATAATAATTTGTTTTTCTTTAGAACTTGCGGATTTCAAATCAATGTTAAAAGGAATTCAACCCCGAAAATTCCCTTTTGCCATTTCCCTTATTCTATAACCATCTGCGTTACTTGTTACGCATGAACATAACTAGGTAACCAAAAATTATATTACATAAAATAATGAATTAAAGATTATATGAAAGCGTAACGTATGCGTTACGTTGTAGGTAAAATCGTTAAAGATTATACAAATAATTATGTATTACAAAAATGTTGCATAACAATTATAGTTTCGCATTCATGGATTTTGTATAACGAAACGTTATTGAAGCGCATGCGCGTATTAGTCTTATGTCAAAGATAAAAGTATGACATTGAAATTCATTCGCTCCAATTACTATTGCTCTACGGCAGACGACTGCTTGCCGTCTAAAAAACCTTGTGCTGGAAGAATTCCCTCTCCTCCGTGGTGGGATAGAGAGTGCACTAGCATGATTGCGGCTAGAAACCAAGCTGAAAAAGTTTTTAACAGTAATATGAACCAGGAAAATCTAATATCCTTCAAGCAAATTTTGGCCAGATCCAGAAAACTATTTCGTAAAAAGAAGCGAGAGAGTTGGCTAGGTTTTTGTAATTCGCTGAAACCAGCTACCCCAGCTTCTGCTGATATGGCTTCGTCTGACTTTTTTTTATTCCCCAAGTTAAAATTACCACTTCGAGGAAAAGGTTTTGAGTCGATAGAAGCCATAAAAGAAAATTCGCTGAATGAGCTAAAGGCCATACCGCAAATAGCCTATGAAAAATGTATGGAAGACTGGGTGAAGCGTTGGAGATGTTGTATTGCAAGCGATGGGGCCTACTTTGAAGGCGATAAAATAAATTTAGATGAATAATTTGTATTTTTTGTTTTAGTGTGTATTTTTGTCCCCTATATTTAGTACACAGAATGTATGCAGTCAGTCTATATTTCTGGCCCCTACTACACCAAATGAAGTATACCGAATAATACAGAAACTTAAAAAATAAACTTGCGTCGGTTATGATGACATCTCGACTCGAGTATTGAAATTTGTTTCCGTAGTAATATCGGCCCCTATCAGCTACATTATAAATCTATGCATGTGTTCTGGGGTTTATCCGGAAAAGCTTAAGCCAACTATAATTAAGCCTTTATTCAAAAAAGGAGATAAATGTATGTAATATAAATAACTACAGACCCATTGCACTTATACCAGTTATATCAAATGTATTTGAGAAAGTTATTTATCACCGCATGTATTCTTATTTCAACAAACACAATGTCTTGGTAAAGGAATAGAAGGGATTTCGAAAAAACAAATCTATTAATATGGCCATCTATGACTTTCTTAATATTATAACTAGATGTGCCCGCGACTCCGTCCGCGTGGAAATTCGGAAACAGCAAAAGTAATTTTAAATTGTTTTTAATATATTAGCTAAGTTTGAGCGAATTCGATTTAGTAGTTTTTACGCCATGCCGTACTATTTTATTACATGTATAGCTGTTGCCCGCGACTTCGTCCGCGTGTATTTCGGATAAAACACCAGTAGTAAATTGAACTTTTAACAGAAATACCTACCAGGCAGGCTGTTTTAAGTAGGTTAAAAATCTTTAAACCACTTATTTAACTAAGAATACTTTCCGGTATTAAAAAAAACCGCAAAAATTGAACGGTAATTACGGAAGTTACAGAAAGTCTATTGAAAATAATATATAACTGAAGAAGAGAAGAGAGCGTTTCTGAGTTCCTGTACATTGAAACTACTGTAGAAAAAAAAATGCCAAGGATAAAAGACAACCGTGACGACCTGATTGGCGCAGTGGCTAAGAGATTGGTTGTGGGTTCGATTCCCGCAAAAAAAAGTGTGATCCGTAGATGTTTGTCCCGAGTCTGGGTGTTTGTGTAAGTGAAATTTCAAGTTTGTGAAACGCACCCACGGTACAGGAGACATTCCTAGTGTGGGGCGACGTTTTAGAAACCTATAAAATACAACCCATTTCTATTATTTTGGATATTTTGTCTGTGTGTCGGTTTATTCGTAATTAAGTTAAAATACGGAATTATTGCAGTTGACTCTTATAAACAATATTGTTATAAAACATACGACAACGACACGCTTGTATTCCGCGAAGGCGTAGGCAGAGGTGCACATATTGTACCTACTCCCACAATTTCGCTAGGTTTGGTGTAGATCCCAATGTATCAGTATCTCAACAGACAAAATTTATAGAGAACTCGTGACCTAATAGTAAGCGTCGTACGATTGTGTGTGCGTGTAAGAAGCATCTAAGTATTCGTAAGATTAAAGGCTACTTTAAGACTGCGTGAGACAATGGTAATGGTTGATGTTGATGGTCATGGCGAAGCATAAGGCTGTACACTCAGCCGAAATCGTTATACACAGGATAGAAAATCTATCTTGCTGCTAGAATGTGCGCCTCAATGATGTTATAGCTGAAGGATGCCTTTGAGCTAGAAGTCGTTAAATTACTTTGACAGAAATAAGTTCCGGAGAACCGTATGTGTTACTTGCTGCGAGAATTACAATTGTCTATGAGGTAATGAGAAAAAATCTATAATTATACATATAATAAAATCGTAAACGACCCGTGTCTGGACATTCAATTTTTTTTTTCTCTATTTATATTTAGAGACTTTGAGCCTTACAAGACCATGTCAGTCTCATCGTAACCTAAGTATAGATATGTAGAGAGAAATACTACGTTCTATTCAAATTGCACGTGAAGTTATAAATTTTAATAGCATCTTTACTGTACGGTTTAGATAGTATAGATTGAAATGTACCTAATTCTAAAATGTTAATATTTAATTCAGCCATTAATATTTCTCTCTTTTGTACCTGACACATTCCATTAACAAGTGGTAGACATCTTCAACAATTCCACATACTTCACAATTAGGACTGTTTGTTTTTTTCATAAAAAACCCAAACTTGTTAAGTGGAATGTGTCCAGACCTTAATCTATGCGCAGTGACTACATTTTTTTTAGTAATCCTAATATTCGCAAACCAGGGAATACGAGGAGGTTCACTCTGCATTGTTCTGTACCAGATCCCTTTCTCTAATGAGGTATTATCAAAATATTCCTTCCAAATTTTGAAACTATTAATTTTGAATTTTGGTAGTACTTCAAAATAACAGGATCTAGTGTCAAAGGAAGAGCCCGTAATAGTTGCATTTTTTGCTAATGTGTCAACCTGCTCGTTTCCCTGTAAGCCAATATGCGACGGAACCCACTGCAACTTTAAAATAGTATTATTGCATTGAAACTCATACATGAGATTTAAAATAGCATAGGCTGTCGATGCACCTATGTGTCCAGAGGCGCATCGAGCCAAATGTTGCAACGCACTTTTGCTGTCAGTTATAATGACTACCCTATTATTTATTCTTCTATTTTTAACATACACCATGGCTTCTAATATTGCAATGAGTTCCGCCGTCATTATACATATGTTCTTATTGTTAATCTTAAAACTACCATTAGTCCCGTAGTACAGATCCAGAAATGCCGCACCTACTCCAGTAGCACTCTTTGAACCATCCGTTAATATTTTATGCCACCCATTGTATTTGTTCGATAACTCTTCCAGTATATTATTTTTCAATGAATCGAGGAGGTTTTTGTTAGATTGAATACAGTCTAAATTAAAATTTAATATTTGTAAAGTCCGGATGTTTGTGACCCAAGTATCAAGGGTAAACATTTTTAAAGGATAGCTGTTGTTTATATTCTCGTCTTTCGATTACGCTAATTATTATTATAATTATTCGATATTAGTATGCTGTTACTCACAAGGGCTTCTTTTTATTGCGCCAATACCTGTTGGTACAAAGAGTGCTAAGTTCATCTAATAAACTAATTGTTACATTAATAGACCATGATTTTGCTTTCAGTACATATTTCATAGCTAGATAGTATCTACGGATAAATAGGGGCGGAGTACTCAGCTCGCACTCCATAACATGTACAGGCGTGCTTCTTATAAAACCTCCAATTATCCTCAAGGCCTGATTTTGGATAATATTTAACTTATGGATATGTATTTTAGCGCTATTATCATACATGAAACTACAGTAATCAATTCTACTTCTAATCAATGATATGTATAGTCTACGTAAGTGGCATGGGTGAATGCCCCAAGCAGGCCCAGATAATAGTTTGAGCAGATTCAGGAATTTATGAGTCTTTTGAGCTATTTCATTCAAATGTTTACCCCAACGCAATGACCTATCAAGCCACACTCCCAAATATTTGATATTTTCGGTTGTTTGCAACGTTATGTTACTAATTTGAAGTTGAATTTGTTGCCTCCTATGTCCCCTACTAAAAATAAAATATTTCGATTTGCCACCAGATAACTGCAGACCAATGTCTTGTAAACTAGAAACTTTTAGAGTTAGATTGAACTCAACGCATTTTGTAAAATAGCTGAACTTTCATGAACTCTATTACCGCTAATGTACAGAACGAAGTCATCTGCATACTGCGATATTAAAACGTTTGTGAAAGTTTTACAAATTCTATGTGTGACAATATTGAATAATAAAGGTGATACAGGATCACCTTGAGCAATACCTTTATTTGTCCATCGGCATAGAACTGTGGGATTGCCTCTATCATTAATTTTGATTAATAATCGTCTCTCACTTAGGTACGACCATATATATCTCGATAACTTATCACCAACATTTAATTTCTCCAATGTGTCCGTAACTTTATCAATTAAAATATTATTGTATGCGTTATCAATATCTAGAAAGCATGCAACCGTAGACAAATTTCTTGAAAAACCTACTTGAACATGGGATACTAATCGCACCAATGAAACTGTAGTTGACTGTGCACGTCTAAAGCCCGTGGTTTTATGTGATAATAATTTATTATTTTCCACCCACCATTCAAGCCGTTTAGTGATCATTGCATGAAATACTTTACACACACACGACATAAGTGCAATAGGTCTCAATTTGGGTGTAAGATTTGCCGAGCCTTTCGTCTTGGGGATCGGGAAAATTTGAATATATCTCCACTGCATAGGAACAAAGCCTTGACTAAGTATACAGTTATAAATGTGTAATAAGTACAATTTAGCAGGCTCTGGTAGGTTGTATAACATCGAATAAGCTATTAGATCATTGCCAGGAGCAGTATCTCTCTTCTTCATACATTTGATCATTTCTTCCATATTGAAGTTGGTCTCTAGGGATGTGTTAATCGAATGAAAGGATGGTCTTTGTGGAACAACGAAATCAGGCGCCAAGTTGCATAAAAGTTCCTCTTTTTGTTCGGTAGAGGCCTGGAATTGCTCTTTCTTATAACCTTTTATCCATCTCATTCGACGCCACATCTCAGAGATTGATACCGACTCATCATTACTATCACAGAATTGATTCCAACATCGAGATTTGTATTTTCTTAATAACCTTTTAGTTTCACAAATGCTTTGCTCTAGTTTAGTAAGGTTATCAGGGGTTGGGTTTTGTCTAAATCGTTTTAATTGTAACCGCCGCTGAGCTATCGACTTAGAGAGTACGGGATTCGAATAGTATTTAGGTTTAAATTTTGACGTAGGATCTGTACACAGTTTTATCATAGGAATACTTTGATCAGCTACAATGTTAATTTTTTCAATAAAATAGTTGTATTTTTCTTGGACATTATTTAACGATACTGGGTTGATAAAAATAGTATTAAGTGAGTCTGCGTATAATTTCCAATTAGCTAATTTGTAATTACCTTTACTTATATTGCAACCGTACCTGCGATAATCTAACACTATTTTAATAATCAGATGGTCACTGCCGAGATTTTCATTGGTCACATTCCATTTATAATTAACAGCAAGTCAGTAGAAATAAATGATACATCAGGGGAAGATTCTTGAAGTACGCCATTGACAAGTTTTATACGTGTTGGGCTGCCATCATTTAAAGGTATGTAACTGTTATCAATTGCCGAGTTCATTATTTGTGTGCCTCTTGTATCATTTCTGTTTGACCAATTGGTATGATGCGCAATAAAATCGCCGGCGATTAATGATTTTTTGAATATAAACCAAATAACCTATCCCAGTCTAGCTGGGTGGTACGTACACTCGAAGGACAATATACAGAAATAATATTCTCTAAATTAGAACAATTAAGTATTCGAATATGTACAATTTCTAAACCTACATTACCCATTCTATGCGATGATGTTTGTACCTTAAGTGATTTATGAATCACAAACGCCACACCACCATATGAGTCTTCCCTGTCATTTCTGTACGTAAAATAGCCGCTAAAATTAAGCTCAATCTTCTTCATTTAACCATATTTCGCTTAATATGGCCACGTGATTTTTTTCTTGTTGCAGTAGGCATTCAAATTCTAAACGTTTTGGTTTTATACTCTGGGCATTCCATTGTAGTATGTTGAGCTTGCTATTACTTGACGAATTATCCATAATTCGAGGTAGTAATTAAATTTTTAAACCACTCAGCCTTTGTAAATATCTGTAAGACATATTTTTTAATTTCCTCGATTATTAATTTCACCACTGTTAAAACTTTGTCCTCGAATGTCCTATTTGAAAAGCAAGCTTCTTTTATTTTATTTAGAACTAGATGTGCCCGCGACTCCGTCCGCGTGGAAATTCGGAAACAGCAAAAGTATTTTTAAATTGTTTTTAATATATTAGCATTAGCTAAGTTTGAGCGAATTCGATTTAGTAGTTTTTACGCCATGCCGTACTATTTTATTACATGTATAGCTGTGGCCCGCGACTTTGTCCGCGTGTATTTCGGATAAAACACCAGTAGTAAATTGAACTTTTAACAGAAAAAAATACCTACCAGGCAGGCTGTTTTAAGTAGGTTAAAAATCTTTAAACCACTTATTTAACTAAGAATACTTTCCGGTATTTAAAAAAAAACCGCAAAAATTGAACGGTAATTACGGAAGTTACAGAAAGTCTATTGAAAATAATATATAACTGAAGAAGAGAACATAAATAAATCCGTTTTGTGCGTTTCTGAGTTCCTGTACATTGAAACTACTGTAGAAAAAAAAATGCCAAGGATAAAAGACAACCGTGACGACCTGATTGGCGCAGTGGCTAAGCGATTGGTTGTGGGTTCGATTCCCGCAAAAAAAGTGTGATCCGTAGATGTTTGTCCCGAGTCTGGGTATTTGTGTAAGTGAAATTTCAAGTTTGTGAAACGCACCCACGATACAGGAGAAATTCCTAGTGTGGGGCGACGTTTTAGAAACCCATACAATACAACCCATTTCTATTATTTTGGATATTTTGTCTGTTTGTCGGTTTATTCGTAATTAAGTTAAAATAGGGAATCATTGCAGTTGACTCTTATAAAAAATATTGTTACAAAACATACGACAACGACACGCTTGTATTCCGCGAAGGCGTAGGCAGAGGTGCACATATTGTACCTACTCCCACGTGACCTAAGAGTAAGCGTCGTACGATTGTGTGTGCGTGTAAGAAGCAGCTAAGTATTCGTAAGATTAAAGGCTACTTTAAGACTGCGTGAGACAATGGTAATGGTTGATGTTGATGGTCATGGCGAAGCATAAGGCTGTACACTCAGCCGAAATCGTTATACACAGGATAGAAAATCTATCTTGCTGCTAGAATGTGCGCCTCAATGATTTGACGACCTGATTGGCACAGTGGCTAAGCGATTGGACTGCTGCGCTAGGGGTTGTGGGTTCGATTCCCGCACGGGACAAAAAAAAATGATGTTATAGCTGAAGGATGCCTTTGAGCTAGAAGTCGTTAAATTACTTTGACAGAAATAAGTTCCGGAAAACCGGATGTGTTACTTGCTGCGAGAATTACAATTGTCTATGAGGTAATGAGAAAAATCTATATCTATACATATAATAAAATCGTAAACGACCCGTGTCTGTACATTCAATTTAAAAAAAGAAAAACAATTTATACGCTCTGTATTTATGTCACCGACGCCAAGAATATAGTTTTTAAAATTTTTGTCTGTTTGTCGGTTTGTCTGTGCGTTTGAACGCTAGTGCGTTCTCAGAAACGACTGAACCGATTTGAATGCAGTTTTCATTGATGTATTGTGGCAGCTTCCCATAATATTTAGTATATTTATGTTCCATTTTAATCGGTTCATAAAAAAAAAGTTACGTCAATCTTTACATAGGTACATGTAATAAAACAGTATGTATTGGCGTAAAAACTACTAAATAGAATCTGCTCAAACTTAGATAATATAGTAATAAAATCATCAATACATTGCGCTCTTTCCTCTGACGATTCCTGAGAAAGCGTATCTCTCATTTTTTGGCATTTCTCGAATTTTGAGATAAGGAAGACCGTTTTTCCGGTGGCATCGTAGGTGGAATAAAAAGAACCTAATAAGATAAATACACAAAAATAAAAAATGTGTACTTACTTAATTGAAATTTATACTTAACTTTACAAAGTACTATAATTATATTAAGAAAGGAAGGAGAAACAAACAAAAACACGAAACAAACTAATTATTATTATTATTTAATAATACCTACTTTAAACTTATATCTAAAAACTACGTATCTGTATTTTTTAAATCTATAGTGCGCTTATTCCAAGGAACTTAATGCACTGATAGCCGAGTGGTATGACCGTTAGACTGTTAAGTCAGATGTCGCAAGTTCAAATCCCGGCACACACTAATGTCTTTTCGAAGTCATGTGCTTACTATAATATTACATATAGCGGGTGCAACCAATGCTGCTTATAGAAATCTTGACAAACTACCCTCCATGCACGCTCCGGGTTGTCGTGTGTTGAAACACTTTGAAGAAATGCCTAACGATCAAACACGTTATTGTGGCTAATTTATAAAAGATAGATATATACTATTAAAGATTTTTTTGTAGATCTTTTGGAGACCATCATCTTTGTAATACATACTTTTGGTGTATGATCAATGAATGCGAGGATAAGAGCTCGAAAGCGCATTTTCATCCGACTTGCTTCGAATTTATCATTACTGCTCAGCTCCTATGTGTTTTAGCGTTATGTTATATAGCCTATAACCTGCCCAGGAGTATGGACTACAATCGTACCAAGTTTGGTTAAAATCCCTTGAGTAGTTTTTGACCCATGCGTGCACATACAGACAGACAGACAGACAGACAGACAGACGGACAGACAGACAGACAGACAGACAAAAAATTTACTGATTGCATTTTTGGCATCAGTATCGATCACCAGTCATCCTCCAATAATAATTTTGAATATATATTCAATGTACAGAATTGACCTCTCTACAGTTTTATTATAAGTATAGATAATTTTCTGCTTTGTTTGACTCTCTTCTTCCTTTTCTTGTAATTGTTCACTCTGTATTTCAACACATGTTTCTGCATCATGTTCTAATAAGTTTTTGTAAGTATTCTTGTCAATTTTCCTCTTACTGATCTTGTCTTTTTTTCTCTTCGTACTTAAATTACTGTTCATATATTCCTCAGAATTATCCATTTGTACTTCTTCATTTAACGAACTATTGACAACTATATCTCTATATGTAGTTGATTTCTGCGTATCCAATGTCCGGTTATTAGTGACGATGTTATTTTGACATTAATTAATATCCAATAACTTTCTATCAATTTTATTTTTGTTTAAATATTCATCTAATGCCATTCTATATGTGCAATTATTTTGTGACATAATTAGGCGTACTTTTTTTTCTTTTATAAACATGGGACAGTTTTTATTGAGTGCCATATGTGCTCCTTTACAGTTAACACATGTATATTGTGTGACTTCACAATTAGGGTGTCTTCACAAAATGCGGAGATCTGCCTCCGCATTTGGGACACACAATTTTGTTTGTAGGACATTGCTTAATCAAATGTCCATACTTCCAGCACCCAGAGCACTGGGTGACTGGAAATACATAGGGCTCCACCTTGAATCTACACCCGTATCCATATACATACGGGGGCAAGACAGGGCCCTTGAAACACACTCGTATTGTTTCGCTATCAAGCCACTTATCTTCAGAGAACCGTTTTAGACGGTTGATCGAGACTAATTCATATTCACAAGAGAACGATTTATGTATTTCTAATAGTTCTATATCTAAATCTATATTCTTGATGATACCGTAGGATAAATTAATTTCTTGCGTATATTGACATCTATAGTCTAACTGTTTTACCTTTGTACTAGACATTAGCTTTTCAGCATCTTCACGTTTCGTAAACTGTACAAACACTCTATATGGGTTTTTATATTTTATTTTAGTTATACCTTGAATATTT
Organism: Abrostola tripartita; assembly: GCA_905340225.1. Lineage (NCBI taxonomy): Eukaryota > Metazoa > Arthropoda > Insecta > Lepidoptera > Noctuidae > Abrostola > Abrostola tripartita. The sequence continues at coordinate 9,289,186 of HG996490.1, read as the reverse complement.
TCTCCTCTAAGTAGTTTAGCTAACCCAATTTCTTTTGGTAATATTTGTTTTGAAGAAATGCATATTTCATTTGTCTTTGTGCCATTTGTGCTTGTACCCTCATTAGTATTGTGTCCACACTCTATTGAAGTACTTCTAATAAAGGGTTTTGCATTTTTTCTCACCGTAATAAATTCTCCATCTTCCTCGATAACTTCTCCGTCTTCACTTTCTGATCTCAGTCGTTTTTCTACTAAACGTCGATACGAACCACTTTCACTACTTTCTATTTGTTGCTCCATCACTTCTTCGTCACTATTTAAACTCAATATACTATCTTCTTTCTCCTTTTCATTCATTTCTTTATTATATACTTTAAGGCGGGTAGATGTAAAATTTCGTTGACATCGAGATAATAAAGTATACGTGCACTCAGTACCGCGCACCGCACGCAACTGACATTCAATTTTAAAAAAGAAAAACAATTTATACGCTCTGTATTTATGTCACCGACGCCAAGAATATAGTTTCAAATTTTTTTGTCTGTTTGTCGGTTTGTCTGTGCGTTTGAACGCTAGTGCGTTCTCAGAAACGACTGAACCGATTTGAATGCAGTTTTCATTGATGTATTGTGACAGCTTCCCATAATATTTAGTATTTGTTTCATTTTAATCGGTTCATAAAAAAATGTTACGTCAATCTTTACATATATGTAAATTGTCTTTACATACATGTCAATCTTTACATAGTAGTACGACTATCAAGTCAGATGTCGCAAGTTCAACTCCCGGCACGCACCAATGTCTTTTCTTAAATTAGTTATCAGTTGCTAAAAACGGTGAAGGAAAACATCGTGAGGAAACCGGCACACCTGAGAGATGTTTCAACGGTGTGTAAAGCCATGTAAAGTCCTACAGGCGGTTTAAACTCTGACACCAGGTTATTCATCAACCATACCATAAGAAGAAGATTCCAAAGAGTAAATAAGAACCACGTCTGTTCGCATTAACAGTGACAATGTGAGCGAAGGTGGCGCGTTTTCTTTTTTTCGAAAATGTCTCTCGCAGTTAGCTCTGAGGGAGCTGTTACTGCTTAACCGGACAATAACGTGGCGCGTGAATGCCCCCGCCTTTTTATAAATGCAGCGGATGGCCGTGCCGCGCGTTAAACTAAAATCAACCGTATAGCCGTACCCATACTGGCGCGGCGAGATTTGGAAGTTTTATTTCATCTATATCTTATATACCGATTTCTTTTTTTTTTATAAAATAGACATTAAAGTGTACTTTTTGAATATTGGAGTTTGATAACGATATATCTATGTGAAATACAATATATTTTATTAATACACTTGAAGAAGTGCCTAACGAATAAACACGTTATTGTGGCTAATTTATAAAAGATAGATATATACTATTGAGCACTTTTTTGTAGATCTTTTAGAGACCATCATTTTTGTAATACATACTTTTGGTGTATGATCGACGTATGCGAGGATAGGAGCTCGAAAGCGCATTTTCATCCGACTTGCTTCAAATTTATCGTTACTGCTCAGCTCCTATATGTTTTAGCGTTATGTTATATAGCCTATAACCTGCCCAGGCGTATGGACTACAATCGTACCAAGTTTGGTTAAAATCCCTTCAGTAGTTTTTGACCCATGCGTGCACATACAGACAGACAGACCGACAAAAAATTTACTAATTGCATTTTTGGCATCAGTATCGATCACCAGTTATCCTCCAATAATAATTTTGAATATATATTCAATGTACAGAATTGACCTCTCTACAGTTTTATTATAAGTATAGAAGAGACCAGTTGGTTAAAGATGGGGTCTCAACCCGAAGATAACTCTTTGGTTGTACACTTCAGTCATCAGACCTTCTTTGACTTACGGTTTAGTTGTATGGTGGCCCAAAACATAACTGACCACAATAAAAATGATACTCCAAAGCCTGACGCGACTAGCAAGTGTAGCAGCAGCTGGTTGCATGAAAACCACTTCATCAGCCGTTCTCGAATACCTGCTGAACCTCAGTCCTCTACAACGAGTCATTCAAGAACTGGCACAAGCGGAAGCACTAAGACTGAGAGCCAACGGACTATGGAAACAAAATATACCAACAACCCACTCAACTGTTGACTTGAAGGAAATCCTAAAGCAGATAGAACTCCTCTAGGCGCGTAACAGAACAATGTTTTCGATAGAAGATACAATATCCAACTTTCAGCAGAAATGCAAGAGCACTTTGGCGTCAATGAAGAGAGGATGTATACAGATGGCTCCAAAACTACTCAGGAGACTGAAGCAGGAGTCTTCTCGACTGTCATTAATATTAAAATCTCGACCACCTTAAATAAACTTAACACTGTATTTCATAGCTTCACTGTATCACCAAAGCAGCACAAGACGGACTATTGAAAGAGTCAATAGTCCGTCCTATTCACAAAAAAGGCGATCGTAGTTTATTATCAAACTAGATGTGCCCGCGACTCCGTCCGCGTGGAAATTCGGAAACAGCAAAAGTATTTTTAAATTGTTTTTAATATATTAGCATTAGCTAAGATTGAGCGAATTCGATTTAGTAGTTTTTACGCCATGCCGTACTATTTTATTACATGTACATATAGCTGTTGCCCGCGACTTCGTCCGCGTGTATTTCGGATAAAACACCAGTAGTAAATTGAACTTTTAACAGAAAAAAATACCTACCAGACAGGCTTTTTTAAGTAGGTTAAAAATCTTTAAACCACTTATTTAACTAAGAATACTTTCCAGTATTTAAAAAAATACCGCAAGAATTTAACGGTAATTACGGAAGTCACAGAAAGTCTATTGAAAATAATATATAACTGAAGAAGAGAACATAAATAAATCCGTTTTGTGCGTTTCTGAGTTCCTGTACATTGAAACTACTGTAGAAAAAAAAATACCAAGGATAAAAGACAACCGTGACGACCTGATTGGCGCAGTGGCTAAGAGATTGGTTGTGGGTTCGATTCCCGCAAAAAAAGTGTGATCCGTAGATGTTTGTCCCGAGTCTGGGTGTTTGTGTAAGTGAAATTTATAGAGAACTCGTGACCTAAGAGTAAGCGTCGTACGATTGTGTGTGCGTGTAAGAAGCAGCTAAGTATTCGTAAGATTAAAGGCTACTTTAAGACTGCATAATTCAATGGTAATGGTTGATGTTGATGGTCATGGCGAAGCATAAGGCTGTACACTCAGCCGAAATCGTTATACACAGGATAGAAAATCTATCTTGCTGCTAGAATGTCCACCTCAATGATGTTACAGCTGAAGGATGCCTTTGAGCTAGAAGTCGTTAAATTACTTTGACAGAAATAAGTTCCGGAGAACCGTATGTGTTACTTGCTGCGAGAATTACAATTGTCTATGAGGTAATGAGAAAAAATCTATATCTATATCCATACATATAATAAAGTCGTAAACGACCCGTGTCTGTACATTCAATTTTAAAAAAGAAAAACCATTTATACCGCCGTACCCATACTGGCGCGGCGAGATTTGGAAGTTTTATTTCATCTATATCTTATATACCGATTTCTTTTTTTTTATAAAATAGATTTTAAAGTGTACTTTTTGAATATTGGAGTTTGATAACGATATATCTATGTGAAATACAATATATTTATATATTTTATTAATACACTTGAAGAAGTGCCTAACGATTAAACACGTTATTGTGGCTAATTTATAAAAGATAGATATATACTATTAAGGACTTTTTTGTAGATCTTTTAGAGACCATCATTTTTGTAATACATATTTTTGGTGTATGATTGACGTATGCGAGGATAGGAGCTCGAAAGCGCATTTTCATCCGACTTGCTTCAAATTTATCGTTACTGCTCAGCTCCTATGTGTTTTAGCGTTATGATATATAGCCTATAACCTGCCCAGGAGTATGGACTACAATCGTACCAAGTTTGATTAAAATCCCTTCAGTAGTTTTTGACCCATGCGTGCACATACAGACAGACAGACAGACCGACAAAAAATTTACTAATTGCATTTTTGGCATCAGTATCGATCACCAGTTATCCTCCAATAATAATTTTGAATATATACTCAATGTACAGAATTGACCTCTCTACAGTTTTATTATAAGTATAGATTACAGACCAATTTCAATATTATCAAGCGTAGACAAAATAATAGAAAAATCTATAGTAAAACAACTAAGTAATTATATTCATAAAAATAAAATAATAAACGACTGCCAGCACGGTTTTCAGAAAAGTATTCATATTCAATATTTATTGCATTCTACAATGTGGTTTAGGTGTTACATTTAAACAAAGTAATGTTCATTGTAGACCCTGTTGGGCACAGCAATTCAGAGATTTAGGAGAGAGGAAGCATTAATGTGAACTATATTATATATATTCTAATATTTATATAAAATCTTGGTTATCTCTATATATAATATATTAATTTAAATTTATATATTTAACATGTTTTTATTTAAAATAATGCATTTGCTTTTATAGTATTTGTTCATTTATTTATAATTTTATTATTGTATTTTATATATATTGTTATTTTTATTGCATATTTTTCTGTGTATTCATTATTTATTATATTATCCATTTAAATTAATCTCTAATATTTGCTTATCATTTATGTATTCACTAGTACTAAGTAAAAGCACTTATACACTTTTGTCAAAGTTTTCTAACGAAATTAATAATTATTTAAATGATAAAAAGCTGTATTCTTTGATTTTTAAAAAGCATTCGACACTTTAGAAAAAACTACATTATTAAATGCTATGGAAGAGTGCGGAGTGGGAGAACCGCTGAACAAATGGTTCAGCGACTATCTTACTAGCCGCTGCTACTGCGTCAAAGTGGGCGAGTCGTATAGCGTCGCAAGGGAAGTCACGTGCGGAGCCGCAGGGATCTGGCTGCAGTCCTGCCCCCTTACTATGAACTCTTAAAGCAGGACAGTTTACCATGTGGAAGCGAGACGCTGCATTACACAGCACGTAGCGGCGTCTCGCTTCCACATGGTAAACTGCCCTGCTTTAAGAGTTCATGGTTAGGGGGCTGTATGCTACCTAATGCACGTCAATTCCCTGTGCGGTGTGATACGCCACTGTTCCGCGTATATGTTCGCGGATGACCTGTGTGCACTCTGCGCGGGGTCCGATCTCACTGAAGTCTGCCGCCTAGTACAACTTGACGTGGACGCGGTAGTTAAATGGTCTCACGACAATGGCATAGTTTTAAATTCAGACAAAACTAAACTTTTAAACATGCACTCACCATATTTTAATTCACCTGATTCTGTTCCTTCAATGTATACTCATAGTTTTGTGTGTGTTCATAATAATCTTGCAAACTGTTTATGTAAACCCATAGAAAGAGTTAAATGCGTTACTTACCTCGGAATGAAAGTCGATGAAAACTTTTCATGGTCGTGCCATATAGATTATTTATGCAATAAGCTTAGAATATTACTAGGAAAATTTTATCATTTAAGTTTTAAAGTACCTACTAGCACACTGAAGCTCCTTTATTTGTCACTGGTAGATTCAATATTGAGTTACTCTCTTGATTGCTATGGACTCACTTTCAAATCCTACATACAAAAGTTAGAGACAATACAAATTAGATTTCTCAAATTATTAGTCGACAAAAAAACAAAGTTAAGTTGTAAAGATGACTACTATAAACTATTTAAAATTTGTAAAATCCTTCCGGTCAGTTTAAAACATAAATATCTCATTCTTACAAATAGTCACGGCAATTGGGAGAGTTACTCAATATTACAGCACAAGCATGGAACTAGAGCAGTATCTACAGGCAAGTTTGAAGTCCCCAGAGTAAGCAACTACTATGGGGACAGAACACTTGAGAAAAGAATTCCATATCTCATTAATAGTTTACCTCCAAATATAAGAAATATAAAAAATAGAACTAAATTTTGTAAAATACTAAAATGACATTTAATTCCGGTGTGCGCGCGCTCCACGCACGGACGGGTTGTATCGATTAAGCGCACTAGCGTAAATCATTCGCATTAAAAATAAACATGGCACAGTGTAAGAAATGTAAACTGTTTGTGTCTCTAAATAAAGATGACATAGTGAAGTGCAAGGGTGAATGTGATACTGTCTACCATAAGAAATGTGTGACCAAAAAGTTCCTGCATACTACAATGTGTGACGACTGTCAAACAGCAAAAAACAGCCCTAAACAGTGTTTAGAGGACCCAACAATAACATTAAACCCAACTGAAGAAGCCGGCGATAAGATATTAGCTGAAATTAATAAAAAAATATCTGTGATCTACAACGTGGAGAAAAAAATAGAAGATCTTACAAACACCGTTGAGTTCTATGCTGACATGTATCAGACATTACTCGAGTTTAAGGAAGAATCGCAGAAAAAAATTAAAGCGTTAGAACAAAAAAACGTATATTTAGAGAAGTATAATAAGGCCTTAGAAGAACGAGTACAGGAGCTGGAGACGAGAGACAAAGAAAAAAACATTGAAATACACGGACTGGAAAAACGGGGCAACGAGAATACGAAACTAGTGGTTAAAAACTTGGCGCAAAAACTGAACCTAGACCCAAATGATGTAGAAGACGCACAGAGGGTAGGTCAAGAAAAATCAGACGACTCGAAGCCAAAGGTTGTACTGGTCACGCTCCGGACTAAAAGTGCGCGAAACAGCTGGATATCGGTCAAACGAGAGACTAAGATAACCAATAACAAAGTATATGAGGACGGCAGCGAAAAGCGTATTTATATTAACGAAGATTTACCAAAATATAAAAGGCAACTGCTTTGGACCGTGAGAAATAGACTCAAGCCGAAAGGTTTTCAATACATTTGGGTGCAGAATAGTAGTATCTTAGTTAAAAAGAACTCCGAGGACAAAAAGATATATAATATTAGATCTGAGGAAGATTTAAATAAGGTCGAAAATTACGAATAAACAAGCGTACTTAACGCGGTGAGTACTCACTAGGTGACTTTTAACAGCAACATTCGATCATACAGATAACATATTAAATGACCTTACTTTTAAAAGATACTTTGATATAACATCATTAAACTGCGACCTAGTCCAAAATAAAGAGAATAACCATATATTGCATCTGAACATAAGATCACTACGAAAACATTATAATGAGCTTTTAGTATTACTGGACCAAATTAAATATAATGTAGATATAATTGTATTAAGTGAAATAAATATCAAGAAGGCAGAACTTCCAGTATACCAAATAATGGGATATAATACATACATATATACTAGAGAAACCAACAGAGGAGGAGGGATTTTAATTTATGCTAAGAATGGGTTATGCTTTGACGCTCGAACTGTGTATACGGAGGCAGTAGAGACACTTCATGGTCAATTAATTCACGGGAAAAAAAGAACACACATAATTGCAATATACAGACCACCTGCTAAGAATAAATTGACATTCATACAGCAATTAGAGACCATTGTGAAATCGGTTCCAGCAGATGACAATATTGTACTGATTGGTGACACCAATATAAACATATTAAACGATCCAACTAACCCAATAGTAACGAGATACAAAAACACCCTGTGTGAACTCGGCCTGCAGTGTGCAATACCGAGCGGAGAGATAACGCGCGAGGCGATCGCGAACGGCCGGCTTGAGACGTCATGTTTAGACCACGTATGGGTGCGAGCGGGACGCAGCGAGCTTGGCGCGTGCGCCTATGTACTCGAATTGCGCATCGCCGATCATCACGCAGTAGGAATAATACTGAATTTAAGTATGAGCGAGACAGAAATACAACGCGCGAGCAGCAGTAACAATAACAAAACAAATAATACTCGTGAGGTTATCAGTGAAAAACTTGTGAAACAAAAGCTTGATGAATATGACTGGACACATTTACTTACAATAACATGCCCGTTGACATTGTATCATACGCTGTGTGATGTATTTAATGGGATTTATAAAGAGTGTACTATTAAAATAAATATAGGTAATATTAAGAGAATAAAGCAGCCAGGGATAGATAGAAAATTATATGCAATGTTATTGCGTAGGGATTACCTTTTTAGAATATGGAAAAATGACCCAACCAATATGAATAAGCGATTACAGTTTACGAAATTTAGAAATAAATTAAATAAATTAATAAATACTGCAAAAAATAAATACAGACAGTCAGAAATAGTGAATTGTAAAGGAGATTTTAGGAAAATATGGACAACTATAAACATGTGGTTGGGTCGAAGTAAAACTAGCTTGGATGACGTTATTTTAAGGCATTTAGGGAGAACAGAATGTATAAGCCAAATATGTACTAACTTTAACAAAACATTTACGGAAGAAATTAAGCAAATTAAGCATGTATGTGACTTGCAGTTTTTAAATAGAAATGATTATGTTAAACCTAGTGACGTAAGCTTCAGATACAAAAAAGTTACTCCAAAAGACATAGAAAAAGTCGTAAGAGGGCTGAGCTGTGAGAAGGCACCCGGTGTCGATGGAATACGAGCGCAAGACATTAAATATCTATGTAAACAATTAAGTCCTATTTTAGCAATATTTATAAACAAAAGTATAGGCAGTAGTAGTTATCCCGACCAGTTAAAAAAAGCTATCATACGCCCTATATACAAGTCTGGAAGTCATTTAGAATACCCTAACTACAGACCTATAGCAATATTATCAGTTATAGATAAAATTACCGAAAAAATTATTGTTGGACAGATTAGTGAGTTCTTAGAACAAAACAACATATTAAGTGACACGCAACACGGTTTTAGAAAAGGGCGCAACACTGTAACTGCCTTATTAGGTTTTACAGATTATATTAACGAGTGCTTAGATGCTGGTAAACAAATTATTGTACTTTTCATCGATTATAAAAAGGCATTTGACACCCTAGACCATGACATATTATTACAGGCGATGGATGAATGTGGAATACGTGGTCCCATAAATAAATGGTTTAAGAACTACTTAATGAATAGACAAATATGTACCGTTATCTCTGGTGTGGCTGGGACAGAGGCGAATGTGGAGCTGGGTGTGCCGACCGGCTCGGTGTATGGTCCAGTAGGGTATATTATTCATGTAAACAGTGTGTCTAATGTTGTAAAGAAATGTAAAGTGTATAAGTATGCCGACGACATGTGTCTTGTTTTTGCGGCTAAAGATATATGTGAGGTACAACATTGTATACAGGAGGACTTCGAACAGATTACTAAATGGGCACATGACAACGGCATTATATTAAATTTATCGAAAACTAAATGTATGCACATCCACTCGCCATACAATCAAGGTGCGAAAAATGTAAACAAAGAATATCACACTGTAATAGGCCATACTTACGAGTGTTTACACATGAATAAAATAAACTGTACTTGTTTTAAATTGGAATATGTTGATAAATTTAAGTATTTAGGTCTAATGATTGATAAAAACTTTAATTGGAAACTGCATGTAAATGAAATATGTAATAGACTAAGATCGGTATTAGGTAAGTTTTACCAGCTGAATTTTTTTCTTAATAAAAGCACACTACGAGTTGTATACTATGCGCTTGCCGACTCACTTATAAATTATGGTTTGCTTGTATACGGGCGAACTTTTATCACGTACTTGAGAGAAATTAAAGATATACAAATAAGACTGATAAAGCTACTAGTTAGTAAAAATGTTAAAAGAAAATGTAATAGAGATTACGAAAAGCTGTTTCCCATTTGCGAAATAATACCTGTAGATAAAAAAATAGAATATTTAATAGGTTTACAGTATTACTATGAGGATACATATAAAACTAATGTTGAGAATAGGTAAATACAATACACGTAGGGTTAGAGAGAAAAAGTTAATCAAACCAGTGGCAACAAATTACTATGGGGAAAGGACATCAAAATATATGGTACCTAAAGTTTTTAACAAAATAGAAATATTAAGACAAGATGTTAAGATAAGTGTAGGTTCATTTAAATCAAAACTGAAAAAATGTATTCTGGACAGTTGATTAGCTACCACTTACAGATTATAACAAGTGTAAAATATATATATGTACATACATATATAAATAATGTGTATGTAAATGTATAGATTTAAATAAGTACATATAGAGATAAGATTAAATTATATATAGTGCCTGTGATTACCTATGTGCAATGTGGTTAAGTGTTTTAAAAACGAGCGCGTCTCGCCATCAAACGTCAAAGTTTGGCGAGGAAACCTAGCATGTAAGACCACTGTAATTACTTTTTGAAATAAATACATTAAAAAAAAAAAAAAAAAATTATCAGCCTATAAAACATAATATAGACATACCAATACAATTCATTTAGAACAATGAATTGTATAGCTTACCCACCCGTACTGTACGGTAGTACGTATTTAGTATTTAAGTTTCTAATTTGATTGTATAACCCTACATACCCACAGACAAACTGTGTAAACGGTTTTGTGGGGCATTGTATTAGTATATAAGTTTTATATATATATACTTAATAAATAAAAAAATAAAAAAAAAAGCGGTTGCAGCAAGAGATGTCAGAGGTCACGATATAAAAATTGTGTCAGGCAGTGCATCCGTCCTTCAAGCGCTAGCAAAATAGCAACCCACTAGACAATGGCGCAGCCGACGAACTGGCCAAAAGTAGATCAAGGACGACAGTATACGGACCGCAACCACTACTGCCTATACCCCCGGCACAAGTCAGATCATGGCTGCGCATTAAAACAGTATAAAACCATGAAACAGAATGGAGGAACAGGGTAGGTTGCAGACAGACAAAGAATGCAATTTCGGTGGCTTCGAAAAAGTTTGCCCGCAACCTCACCAGACTTAACAGGGACAAGATCCGTAGATAGAAGTACTAGATACAATAATCGGACACTGCCTCCTAAACAAACACCTTTTTAGCATAGATGTGGCGGACGGCCCTCTATGCCGAGGCTGCGTGGAGGCGGAAGAAACGCCACAACACGTACTTGTGGAGTGCAAAAGTGTGGCCGATCAACGGGCACGAACTACTACCGTCCAGCATCGTTACCGGAAAGTCTGTGTGTTTGTGTATGTGTTATTTCATATTTGTGAAACGCACCCACGATACAGGAGAAATTCCTACTAGGAATTACCTAGTGTGGGACAATGTTTAAAAAAAAAATCTTATGCGTTCGCATTCTTAATAGTAATTTGTTGAGTGCTTTCTCAATAGTTTTTTATACAGGGGCGCCCAAACGTTGGCAAAAAAATTAGGTCCCTCGTGCCGTGAGGTATCTGAATTACCCCCAAGTATATTCCGCGTTATTTCAATGTGCCCGAGTAATATTTTTTTTTATGACTGAAACTTTTCGATCTGACCAACTAAATATTTTTAAAATGGTCCCGAAAAAAAAAACATCTACTTTAAAAAAAAATAGCTTGGTCAGATTTTAAATTCCCAAAAAGTCAGAAAGAAAATCATAACTCGGAAACTAAATAATATCGCACTGACTTTAACTTCGCTTATCTACATAAGCGAAGTGAAGTGAATGAAGTATGTATTATTTGACACTTTAGAGTTCATGTTCTTGAAGGCGGTTATTATTTTTATTAAAAAAATTCTCGCTTTTAAGTGGTGCTTAGGATTTATCCCCTACGAGACTTTTGTAACGATACCCCACACTATATATTTGATTTATTTTGGAAAGTGGTGGGGCGGTCGACGTTTTTAAGTCAGTTAAAAATTGAACAGCGCGCGACTTTGTCTATCTTGCATCGAATTAACCGGTTTTTATTGCTCTAAACCGTTTAATCCGAAAAAACCTTTATGTAAAAATACTCTTTCTAAAACCTATTTACAAAAACCGGTTTATGCGAACGAAACCGAAATATAAAGGTTTTCGTCCAAGTACATAATAACGGTTTGAAAATTTTACCGCCCTGCTCTTATATACTATATTTCTCTATATAAATACAACTAACCTAAAGGACCATTAAAAAAATAAACATCTATTGCAATTATTAATACAGCATGAACAAGAACTTAGACCCCAAGAATGTAGCCTCAAAAAACACGGCCGCACCCAGCCGTCAAGAACTTTGGAGACTTCCTTCTTTTTAATTATTTATTTAGTAGTATCAGTCGGTATAGTAGTATAGGTGCGCTGCGCTACAAACTAATAGTTGAATTGGTAATCGTGTGTCAATATCGCCCGCCGTACGCGCCGTTAGTTGCTTTTATCGACTAAAATGAACAATCGTCTAATTCGATTAGTTTTAGTAGTAATCGCCCATCGCTAGGTCTAATGTCTTGTCATGTCAAATATTATAGTATTATATTGTTACTTGTATATTACAGGAAATTAGAATTAATTACAGATAGTTTGATAGTATTAAACGTGTTGCTGTGAAACATATTACAAAACATTAGAAATGAACATGCAACAGAGAGAAGAAAAACAGCTTGAGACCACAATTCAAGCAATACTAAACAGAGTTAATGATTTGAAAACTGCAATCCAGGCGCTCATAAATAAGCTTGAAACCGAATATGAAACTATTAACTGGCCGACGTTTCTTGATAACTATGCAATTTTATCCGGACATGTCAGTTTCTATGTTATTTGTATACATACCATCTGATTGGCGCAGTGGCTAAGCGATTGGACTGCTGCGGTTAGGGTGGCGTGTTCGATTCCGCACGAGACAAAAATTTATGTGATCCGCAGTTGTTTTTCTCTAGTCTGTGTGTTCCTGTATGTGATATTTTATGTTTGTGGACTCACCCACGATACAGGAGAAATTCCTAGAGACCGGCGACGATTTTCTTAAGAATAGAATACAAAAATTACCTATTAAAAATGTGTAGCAAAAGAAGATTCATTTCAATACTAAATTAAAACCTTATCAGAAAGGTGTTAATCAAGATAATTCATTTAATTAAACTAGCCATACAACTATTTGAAGCACACTTGTCATTCAGTACAAATCTTTATTAAGCTTACTGAGTTATGGTAAATTAGGTTAAAATATTTGTGCTGTTAGAGCATTACATTAGATGTCAAATCTGAGTCAAACATTTGTGTCTGCCATACTTAGAAAGAAATTATGTTTGCCTCAGGATTTGTGATACATAAAAATTTATAGCTTTTCTAGTTTATTAAATAATACAATTTGGTGACTGGTCTTTTTCAATGGACAACATGATCACTTATCTGAATTTTTAGTTAACTGGATTGAGTAAAATACTACAAGCAGAACTTGCAGCATCACTAAGATCAAGAATTGTTTTACCACTACAACTTAGTTGTGAGCGTGATGAAGCATTAGCACGTTTATCAGAAGGTCGTGTCCCAGCATGCACTCATGATCTTGTCCCAGACTTGCTCCGTACAAAACCTGAACCTCAAGCTGAACAGAGACTCCAACAATTTAATCATAAAGCTAGTACTCTTAGTTATGATACTGCGCAGGTATAATATTTTATTCCTTATTCAGATTGTTCCAAGATAGATAGCTAGTCACTATTAATATACTGCAACTTATATTTTACAGAAACAAGTTGCTCAATTCACTAAAGTTGTAAGCCATGTATGGGAAATTATATCGAAAGGGAGAGAAGATTGGGATGGAGAATCAATGCGATCCGCTGGTAAGTACTTTATTTCATACCTTAATTAAGTACAAATTTTTAGTTTCTATTACCATAATCCTGATATACATACTCCTTTTTAAATTTTTATCACAAAAACTGTATTCTGTAAACTATAAGAAAAAAAAAAACAGGGAATATATGTTGAACTTCAGAGGATACTCTCTTGGTGGTTTAGTCTAGGCTGCTGTCCTGCATGGAGAGGAGATATAATCAGTGCAGTTAGCTGTTGAAATGGAAATATCTGATTGAGTTATTTTCAACAGCGAAGGGTATCTGGTATCACTCAATTCAGAATACACCACCTGTGGCATCATAGTTTGAATGTATCAATGTTATAATGTTTACCATCATAAAAGGTTACCTTTAGGTTGCGGTCTGGTCATGCTCCACTTAACAAGTTTTTTCATTAACTCAGAGTGAGGATCTCCGTTGTGTGACTTCTGTCAAAAAATGGAGGACCTTATACAATTTCTGGTGTAGTGTGATCAGTATCGCAATCTAAGGCATCAGTTAATACCTCACCGGGATTTACATAATGGCAAAATTAACATCATACTTTCAAAGACGATGTCACCTGAGTTTCGACTTTTTGCATTTTACTAACCATACATACCTACCATGTGTTGATTAACACTTAATTTCTCCTGTATTGTGGTTGTGAGATGAAATATTAGTCAGTAACATCTGGGTCAGCATTTTACATCAATTAGTCAATGTATAATCGTTTTGTTTCATATATTATAATGTTTAACACCGCTTTTTCTGTTTCAATTAGGAATGCAACCAACTCATAGCATTGCCGATACACATGCTTTGGTGACTGCCGTGGGTACGGGCAAGGGTTTGCGTCCTGGAATCCCGTCAATAGTACCGCAGGGTGTGACTCCAGGGATGGGCCCTTCACGCGGACCTGCACCACAACTAGGACAAGCAGCACCATCATTACCCAAAGCACCATCTGCTATAAAAACCAATATCAAAGCTGCCAACCAGATTCATCCTTACCAACGTTAAATTTTCATAAATAAATAAGACGCCGATTTTTAATTTTTATTAGTTATTTATTTGGAATAAATATCCACTTTATAATACTAATGTTATTATAATTGAAGGAAAGCTATGCTGCATAAAGAATTGATATTTTGTTTTATACTTTGGTTTTAATAACTTTAGAGCTTGGCTTTATCAAAAATATCATGCATAGTAACCCAGATAAACTAAAAGTTCTTATTATAGAATAATTAAAATATTTAGCAGTTTACATAGTGCCATTAACATTTCTGCCTTTGTTGCCAAAGCCAATTTTAGCAAGTATACAAATATGCTTTGTTTACTTTAAGTTGCACATACGCATTATTGCAGAAATTAAAGACGAGTCTCGATAATACATCATGTGCTAGTACAACAAGCAAATCATTAAGAGTTAAAATAGTAATAAGGCCGTCTTAAAACATGAAATACATTGAACTTAATTTAATGTATTTACCTGCAACAAAACAAACATTATATAATTAGAATGTGTAACCAAGGCACAGTGATTGTTATGGATATTTTTTGCGGTATTCCAGGCATCTTGTAAGTTTCTCTAAGTGAAATCCGAGGTTTCCAAGAAACAAATGCTTAAATTTCTTTTGATCATTTTTCAACAGCATGTAATATGTTTTCTATTAGATATAATTCCTGATGTAATGTAACAAATAATAATATAATTTTACTACATTTATGTTATATATTTCATAAAGTGCAAAAAATGCTTTACAATAGTAAACTTACAATATCGTCTATCTTGAGAATGGCGCGTACGGTTTCAGTAGAGAGCGCCAAGGCCGAAGCTGTGACATGCAGCGGCTGCAGTACGTGCTCGTGGCGCATATCGGTGACGCGCCCGCGCCGCACGTTCACTCCCGCGTTGGAGCCCGCGCCGCTCTCAGCGCCGCTTGCATGAGCTGCGCGCAGCTCCGTCACAATCTCGATCGGATTCAGACCTTTGATACGTTGAATTATAGTGATTACCATTTATTTCTTTTTAAAGTATTAACTTATAAATTACATTTTAAATGTATATTATCACCATCACTACATAGTATAAAACAAAGTCGCTTTCTGCGCCCTATGTATGCTTAAATCTTTAAAACTACGCAATGGATTTTGATGCGGTTTTTTTTAATAGATAGAGTGATTGAAGAGGGAGGTTTATTCTTATCTTTATTGCACATTATAAAGTACACAAATACAATATTTGAAAAAAAAAACTTGTATGCACAAAGGCGAGCTTAACTCAGTATTGAGTTTTCTACCAGCAAACCTTTGAGTGATAGAGGACAGGAAACAGAGGGCAAAAAGAGAAAACTAACACGTATTATAACTACTTACTTATTACCTTATTACTAATACCTATCCTATATGTAAACATCCATTAAATAGTGGAGAAATACTTATAATATATATTTTATACCCGTGCGAAGCCGGAGCGGGCCGCTAGTTAAGTATAAAAAGGCAAAATAAATACAATATGTTACTCTACTGTGCTGAAACACAGGCATTAAACCTAGTTCGGCAGCGGAGGCTATAAAAAGACACAACATTGTATATAATTTATATGCTTACTTATAATAAGACCTAAAACTGTGTAAACATGTAATTATGCTTGGATTAATAAACTATTAAACTAAAAGTCCGTATATTGGTAAAACCTAGGTTTTACTTTAAATCCGCAATGTTAGGCTTTTTAAGGTCTATGATGATTTTACCGGCTTTTACCATCGACTTTAATTAGATGCCTAGGTTTTACTAAAGACGGTTGATAAACGTTATTTTTGAAAAATACGTTACGGGCCGACTGCCGATCATTGCTTTTGGTTTTCTGGGTCGCATCAATAAATCGGGAATGTCCGTCGTGCTACTATAGTATTATTTTTTCCTTTATTCAATTCATTTTTCTTATAAATTACATTTTATACAAATATCTATATACAAATATGTTAGGTATGGCATAAGTATGCAACATACAGCCTAATGTCAAAGTATATATCTTCTGTCTATGATCTACTATATGTAATCTATGTGAATGCAATAAATGCACATCAGTGCGCCAATAGCAACGGGTCTTTATTGTTGTGTTCCCCATATATAACAGTGGCGACGAGGATGGGAGTACGTCTTCTCAATACCGCTTTCTGCATCAAGCCATTGACCCAACCGCCTAAAGTGAGCCTCTAGGTCTTGGTCGAGTCTGTAGTAGTATTGTACATTCTGTGTACTAAATATCGGGAATTTGTCAATAAAACAAAAAATACAAATTATTCATCTAAATTTATTTTATCGCCTTCAAAGTAGGCCCCATCGCTTGCAATACAACATCTCCAACGCTTCACCCAGTCTTCCATACATTTTTCATAGGCTATTTGCGGTATGGACTTTAGCTCATTCAGCGAATTTTCTTTTATGGCTTCTATCGACTCAAAACGTTTTCCTCGAAGTGGTAATTTTAACTTGGGAAATAAAAAAAAGTCAGACGGAGCCATATCAGGTGAATACGGTGCTTGGTCGAGAACTTTTGTTGAATTTTTCGCTAAAACCTCTTTCACTATAATAGCTGTGTGTGATGGTGCATTATCATGGTGCAGCATCCATGAGTTGTGTTGCCACAAATCCGGACGTTTTCGGCGGATACTCTCACGCAAACGCTTCATGACGCCCAAATAATATTCTTTATTCACTGTTTCTCCCTCTGGAAGGAATTCGGAGTGAACCAAACCACGGTAGTCAAAAAAACTGTCAGCATCACCATGATTTTGGAGCGACTTTGCCGCGGTTTTTTGGGTTTCGGCTCGTTTTCGAGACGCCATTCTGAAGACTTGTTTGTTTTGAAGGCTTGTTTGCATGTCGTACTCATAAACCCATGTCTCGTCGCCAGTTATTATTCGTTTCATAAAGGTCGGATCCGTAGAAGCTCGGGAAACCATATCTTCAGCGACATGCTTTCGCTGCGCTTTTGAACAAAATTGAGCTCTTTTGGAACTAGTCGAGCGGCGACGCGTTTCATGCCTAAAATGTCAATGAGAATGTTGTGGACGGACTTAAAAGATATGTTCACCTCACTAGCCAACTCTCTCAGACTCATACGTCGATTTTCGAGCACTAGCTTCTTGATTCTGTCGATGTTTTCTTTGGTCGTAGCGGTTGAAGGTCTACCAGAACGAGGCAAGTCTACTACTACTTCTCGGCCTTCTTTAAAAGCCTTATACCATTCATAAGCCCTTGTTTTCGATATACACGATTTGCCGTAGGTATTTCGCAACATTTTTAGTGATTCACCATATGAAATATCATTCGAAACACAAAATTTAAGGCACACTCTATGTTCAACAATATTTTCCACTAAGATTTTCCATTGTAAAAATCGCCGAGAACTCAAAACTATGACCAACAAAAAGTGTAGTTTAAAACAAATTAAATGACAGATCCCGCTCAAACTTTGCGCGCTAAATCAGTACAGTGCTACCAACATGCAGTAAAAAAATTAGAACGACCTCTTTTACGTGGGTCTTTTTATTGACATATTCCTGATACTTTTTACACAGAGTAGTATATGTTATTTAGTATTGTTTACGTACCGTACGTAGTTTTTTTTAAACTGCGTCGGTAAATTACCTAGCTAAGACAATTTATTATTAAAGTGAAAGTACTTACCTACATAATTAAAATTGAATTACCTATGTCGAAGAAGAAATAATTGGCTATTTGACAGTTTTCGGAAAAATGATTAAAAATTTATGTAGGTTTATTTTATCCTGTAATTTGAAATTCGCGCAAAAACAGCATGTCACGTGACATTAAAGGTCTCATTTAGCAAACGTTATGCGACGATGCGACGCTTAGAACTCATAAGCGTGTTTTGAGTGCAAAGTTAACAGCTTTTTACTGGAATTGTGAACAATGAGCTAACAAGCTACAAGACGTGTGCCTTGCTTATGCGTCAAAGTACAACAATTAAATGTCCTGACAAATGTATATGACTTTTTTGTGTTTTTTATTATCAGCTTTCGTATAGCCTGACTCGCATTTCGTGATACCTCTTACAAGCACAAATCGTATTTTAGTGTTTATTTTCTGGAATCCGCGAATGAGAGAACGCACGATGCTTTGTAGCATAATATATGACGTCACAATGCTCAATCATTGCCGCTCGCGTTTCGGTTTTCAATGTCTCTGAGGTAAAACCTATGATACTGAGTGAATGCTCGTAAAAGTTTGAAATTAAAGATAATCGCACAACATTTCGGACTTTTAAATTTTAAAATTAATATCGGTTCGTGTTTTTACAGTAACATATTATGTATAAAATAATAATAATATATAAAAAATAGTAGTTTATTTATTTTAATACGATACGATACGGCTGAACTATTTGGTAGCCGGTTGTAATCTACAATACATATTAAATGGTAACTTAATACATATTTAATAGACTGCTGAAACATATTGAGAAAATGGTTGTGCTGTAATGTTTAACTCACCAGCATTTTCAGCGAGCGTCGACGGCACGACTTCTAGTGCGTCGGCGTAGGCTCTCAGGCTATAGTGGTCGGCGCCGGGAGCGGCGAGCGAGGCGCGGGCCAGCGCCGCGGCCGCCGCCGCCTCGGGCGCGCCGCCGCCGGCCAGCAGCGCGGGGCGGCGCGCCACGCAGCGCACGGTGCACAGCGCGTCGTGCAGCGAGCGCGCCGCCTCCGCCACCACGGCGCCGCTCGAGCCGCGCACCAGCACCGACACTGTGCGCCCGCCCACCGCGCACCCGCTCATCTACGACCGCACATGCAGTTAAGGCACCGTTCAAAACAATATATGAAGTCATTATTAAGTATGAGTCATACATTTAGCAACAATGCATTGTTATGCGGTTCGGGATACTCACCTTGATGTACTTTCCAGCAGGCTCGCTGACCTCTTCAACCAAATCGACATTAACAAGGTTTTCGGCTGTGAAATGGTCCAGTGAAGCGATTGGTCTGCAGCCAAGCGTTTTGCACACAAACTCGATATCTTCACGTTCAATGTCTTTTATTACCATAGTCTTAATCTTGTCCAAAAAGTGAATCGCCAGATCACTTAGGGCATCCCTATTATTAAAGTATTTTTTTTAAGAATTATTAATATTAAAGCTTAAATAATTACATAATTGTCACGCCACTTCTTCAGCTGAATACATTTCAATTGTTATTAATGTAATAAATTAAAAATTTGCAAGTACTATACCTCAAAATAGATTTTTGCACTAAAAGTACATTACAGCCAGCTTTTTTTATTTGCTTGACAATATTCAAAATGTACTGGCGCTCTTCCTTCAAAACGCGGTCCATAGCCGCGTAATCTGATACTATAACATTGTGGTCCATCTAAAATAACATGAAACTAATGCACATCAACTGTTAATTATTATTACATGCATTGTACTGTAGTTTATTACACATGTCATCTACTTAAAACTCATTCTTAATTGGAATAATACTAATAAGTATTTATTGTCTGGCCTAAGATAATGTTCACACAGTGGCGTGCATCCCATATAGGCAAATTAGGCAGTGCCTACTTACTATTAATTAAACAATTCAATACCTTACATTTACTAAATAAATAAAATAAATCGTCATACCAAATAATATAAAACAATAATTATACTTCAAAATATTTGACGACCTGATTGGCGTAGTGGCTAAGCGATTAGACTGCTGCGCTAAGGGTTGCGGGTTCGATTCCCGCACGGGGCAAAAATTTGTGTGATCCACATTTGTTTGTCCCGAGTCTGGGTGTTTGTGTATGTGATATTTCATGTTTGTGAAACGCACCCACGATACAGGAGACATTCCTAGTGTGGGGCGACGTTTTAAAAAAAAAAAAATATATACTACACAAATAAAATACTTCTATTTATCTATCACAAAAATATAACTACGATAGTCCATTCATAGCATAACGCAATAGTAGGCAGTCGCTCGAGCTGCCTACTAAATCCACGCACACTATAAAAGATTTCTCGTATTCCTATAAACACACACACTTCTTTAGAATAATACGACCGAAATATAATTCCACTTTTTCGATACGTATCACACTGACATTTGACATTCGCAAATAAGATAACCAAAGTAGGCTTGCCTTCTTGGTCAATATTGGCTGCATTCATGCTGCAAAGTAATGCATTACACTTCCAAGTCTCTTATTGGCTGTTATAGACTCATAGTTCTAAAGCAAATCAGAAAGAGAGCAAGCATGTTTTATTCTTTCTTCTCTATAGAATGGTTGGGCAATGTTGCCAGTACATAGAACTCTCCCTATTAATGTTTTTTAGATAACATTAGACACTAATTTTTATAAAAACATATTATATTTCTTTGTTAAGATTTCGTACCATATTTTAGCCTATTCCCTAATGTTATAAAGTAAAATAAACTGCTATGGGTTATGTTAAAGTTCTTACGACAAACCGAATTTTATACAAATTAAAATACGGATTTAAACAGTTTTAGTACGGGTAAAAGGTTTTATAAATCTGGCAACCCTACAGTCGTGAGTCGGGCTATATGTCACATTACGCGCGCGATTTTTATTTTAGTGCAAACAATGTTATCAATTTCTTTATTTATGTTGTGTTTCTGTAGAAAGTGTTTTTAATTTAATTTTATTCATTGTGTCGTAAGCGAAATCTCAAAATCACTTGAAAAACTGAATGTGTAAGTAGGTTTATGCTTTAAGCCCATTGAGGTATTCACGATCGCGGGAAAGGACCTATGCGCGGTACCCCGCCGCGACATAGTCTTAAATAGGTGTTACTCGATCGGAATTGATGGCTCAATGATAGGTGTTATTTTTTACTTTTTAAATGATGGCTTTACTTTTTTGCGTTGGGGGTTTTTTTAATTTTTTATTTATTGACTTTTTAAATGACCACTTTTCCTTTTGGCGTTGGGAGTTTTTTAAATGTTTAATTTTGTAATATTATGGTATTATATCATGCTCTTTTATTTGATATCCACTTGGGTATATTTGGAAATATTCGATTGTTAATGCTTACTTTTACCCCTATATTTTGTAAATGGCTGGACCGATTTTGATATTACTTAAATTTTTGTAATGTGCACATTACGCCCTTTCATTTGATACCTCACTTGGATATATATAAAAATATTCGATTTGTCATCCCCACTTTCACCCCCTATATCTTGTAAATGGGTGAACCGATTTTGATAAAACATATCTAAGAACCATCGCTGGAAAATTTACTTGCAAATAAAAAAAAACCGCATCCAAATCGGATCACCTGTTTTAGAGATACAGTGCCACAGACAGACACACATAGCGGTCAAACTTATAACACCCCTCTTTTTCCGTCGGGGGTTAAAAAACAACAATATAGGTAGTTACCTACCTATAAAATCGATATTTTGGTGAATGAAGAAGGTATACCTATAGGTGCGTCTTTTTATGTATTCGGGAAGATAATTATGTGCTAATTCATCGAAGCGCCGCTGTGTATGGTAAATAATCGCGTTTTACGTAAAAACATACTCCATTTGCCTATGCCTGCCTAGTGCCTACCTAGTCCAAAAACCAATGCACGCTACTGGTGTTCAGCTGACACTCAACAAAGATTGGTACTGAGCTAGAGATTATAAGCTAAACTCATGAGAGAACTGAGTGTGATTTAGCCTTAGTCTCTCAGCAAATTTAAATAAAATGTAGTTAAAATTTATTAACAATTCCAAATACTGTTATTCATAAAAATAATGGTATTAAGAATTTAAGTACTTAAGTATGTCTGAACTTACATCAGTTTTAGGTGGTGAAATACAAAATTGGATAAGTCCAACTTTAGCCTTTTCAATTCGATGTGGGCCATTGACATTGGAAGCACGATGGGGAATAACAAGGCCTTGCACTAGCTCAGTGTCTTCAACCGTTCCTCCAATACGCTCAATTACTTTCACGTCACGTAGATCAACACGAGCACCAATACCTCCTACTATTGGTTCCATTACTAAAATAAAATGGGTATCATATTATGTACAAATAGTGTAATTAAAATTTTCATTGTTGCATGTTGCAAAGGCATTGTTAAGCCTCGTATTCATTTTTAACATTTGTTTATAAACATGGTTGCATAGACAAGTTGCTAAGTTGCTTTAAACATGTTACAGCATTCAACATTTGAGTTTATATGAGTTGCGGAGTTCATCATGCCATGTTAATAGTTCCCGCACGGCGCGGCGAGCGATAACATCAGTTTATTAGCTTCACCGCGACGGCTGGACAGATTTTGACGGGATTTTCACTGGCAGATAATAAGTACGATGATAACGCGCGTATGTATGAGAGCTACTTTTATTTTTGAAAATATTTAGGGTTCCATAATTATAATATAAAAACCCATGAAACTGTTAACAACAACAGATTAAAAAAAGTAAATAAATCTGTGTTTACTGCCGCTCCGTACAGGGTTTTTAATGAATTCCACGGGGACGAAGTCGCGGGAATAAGCGAGTTGTGCAATTAAAGTGTATGTAACATAGGACTTCAAGCAGAGAAATGTGCATAAATACTTATATGGAGTCATAACAAAAAAGAACACCTCTGCCGACTTGATATGGATAACAGGTGTGATTAAATGTATGTATGGGTAAAAATGTAGCACTATTTTAAAATAATTTAGAATATACACTAAGTTTAAAAAAATGCAGCCATAAACATACCTGCACGGATAGCTTGAACAGCAATAGGGGCCAGGATGGTTGAATGCTGAGATACAACTTTCGAGTTCAGAGATGTTGCAGCAGCCTTTAGCAATGCATCTTCATTTGATAAGTCGACTGGAGTAGACATACCTTCCACTACCTTTCAACAAAAAATAATAAGAATTTTTGGTGTCATTTTAGCATGCTGCCCATGCTAAGCTAAATGCTAAATGATGGACACGAGCGGGACTTGAACCCGCGCCCTTCGTGCACCGTGGAGCTGCTCTAACCAACAGCTATCGTGTCGCTGCTCTGTAATTTGATGGGTGCGAGCAGCGACACGATAGCTAAGTTGGTTAGAGCTGCGCTACGGTACGGCGATGGTCGCGGGTTCAAGTCCCGCTCGTGACCATCATTTTTAAAATTTCCTTTATCAATTTAGTAACATTATAATTTATTGCGATTTTAAACAACTAGTTACGTTTTATTTGCCAGTAACAATGTCATTGGTTGTTCAAATTTTGGTGTAGTGCATGTCTCACGATAGATTGATTTCTTACTTCACCTTCCTAAAACAGCTATTATTGTGCTGACACATCATTAAGAATAATTGGAAAATATACCCGAAGTATTAATATAACAAAAATATTAAATGGAAGTATACCTGTAAAGCCATTTGCAATGCTTTTTGGAAGCCATCAGAAATGACTGTAGGATGGATTCCTTTCTGAAGAAGTTTTTCAGCAGCATCAAGTAAGGCACCAGCAATAACCACTACTGAAGTGGTGCCATCACCAGCTTCAATATCTTGGGCTCGAGACAATTCCACCAACTAAAATAAATATATTTAACAAAGCCAAAATACATCAGGGTGTTAAGGAACTAATATTGCTTTTAAATATACAGAATTATTTGCATGTCTCTATTACCATTTTAGCAGCTGGATGAATTACACTCATTTGCTTCAATATAGTGGCACCATCGTTTGTGATTGTAACCTCACCATTACTAGCTTGAATCTGAAAATGATTATATAATGATTATGTTACCAGCAATTTGTATAATCCGATATTGCCTAGACAATGTATAGAATATCGGATAAATGTATATTACAATAAGGAGTACACAGGTAATGTGTGTAAAAGACGAGATAAAAAAGGGGATTGAAACAATATTATTCTTTTCTGGCACTTGCTGGCCCCTGCCGTGGAACGCCTGCAGAGCTGGCTTGGCTCATGCATTGCAGTAGTCACAGTTCTAACCTAACCTCTGCATGGGTGAAGTAACTGAGTGGTATGTAGTATTAAGAGTAAAGTAAGTAAGTAAGTAACTGACTGAGCATAACTGAGTGCCTGCTTGTATCATCAAAATAACAGTTCTTTACTCAATGTATGCGATAGTATACAAGATACACATAGCAAAAATACAATAAAATAATTTTTGTCTCTTTGTTCCAGCTGATATCCGAAACAACTGCACCAAGTAAAAAAAAATTAAAACCTATAAAATTGTTAACAAAATCACATTCAATAAAGTAAATCTGCTTACTGATGCTACATACTGGTTTATAATCGAAATTTGCAGGCACAAGCTGCTTTTTTATATTATTGCAATTCAGTAAATAAAAATCCAGCTGGACGTTGTTTAGCTGTTTTAAAGACAGAGTTTTTTTTATAAAGAAATCAGTGGCTTTTTTTACATTTTTTATAAAGCTACTATAACATAATATTAGCATTGATAAATACAAACCAAAACCTATTTACTTAACATATTGCTGGCAGTCCAGGCGGTACTTTATATAATGCCTAGATATTGTATAGAATACCGGAATTATACAGATTGCCAGGTAACATATATATTTCACAATCGAATAACAAAACATAAGCTGAGTTATATGAACATGATCTATAAAAAAGATTTTTATTTTGATAAGCAAATACAAAATTACCCAAAGAATAATTACCATTTTATCCATGCCACGAGGTCCCAGGCTTGTACGAATAGCATCTGATACAGCTGAAAATTATATATGAGATATAAACAGCACCTAGTGATTTTGATAATTATAAGTAATTTTATTATAACAGAAGATTACTTTTTCCTAGTCAGCATGGGAACAGTACATAAACCCACGCCGACTAAAATAATTATGTTTACAACCATCTGCTAAGTCTAGACCCCTTGCTTGACAGCCATGTTTTGCAAGAAAGGTGAATATAACATACTCTGATTCAATTTTTTAAGATAGTTAACCATTATTCTCTTCTTATGTTTTAAATATTATTAAACACATTAAACTAGTTAGTAGGTAGTTTAATGCAGCCATTTGTTGATGGTTGCATCAGGATTTACTTATATTAATCATGAAGTCTTAAAACAATGCTATCTAAGGTGCTTCAAAAATAAAAACAATGAAAACTTTGGATTAACTTAAATTTATGTTACATTTACTTTATACATAACATTTGGTAGGTATATAAAGTATGAACCATAGATTTTGAATCATACAGAATAATCACGAGATTTGTTCATTGGTCTTTGGGTGGAAATAATACTTTTTAGACATAAATGAAGACTATAATAATATTTTCACAGGATGAATGTCATTATGCAGCAGTTTAAAACTTGTCTAATGTAATAAATAGCTAAAAATCATAGGTTTTAATTACAGATGTTTTTACCTTTAGCGGCATTTATGTTACTGAGCCTTATGTCAGTAGGTTTGCTTTTATCTTTGTAAACAGCCGAATTAACTTTAGCAGAATCACCACCAGCTTTCGGAGCCATTTTAACTGATTTATAAAATTAGTTTAATGCAACAATATAAAGGATGAAACAAGATTTAAGTTTTACAATTTTTTAGTACAGTATTTGTTTTAACAGATTTGACACTTGTGACTTGACGCTGACAGTGACAGTGACATGAGTGACAGACAAATTTAACAAAAACCGACAAATGAAAACCATTGAGGTATAATATATGGAGGCGCCCTAGTCTTCTATACAAATATTTGCTACATCTATTGTGGGAATCGTTAAAGTAATATCAAGTTACAGTTTGTCTCTTTCTAACTACTGAAGTTGTACATAAGGAAAGCGAAATGACATGTTGTTTGTTTTTGCAAATTCTGGACACATTGGAGCGTTGACGACACAAAAATGTGCTTGGGTGCCGATGCGGCCATGATTTTACGTCCATTTGTGGTATATTAGCTGTCAAGTGATCGTGCTATCGTATCTTTTCTGTGAATTACATGAAATTTAAATTTTAACCACTAAGTGCTGAAGCTAAGCTCCTTTTTGAAGTCAGTATATATACCTCAATGGTCTTTTGTGATTACTGGACATAACACAAACTAATATATTTACCCGTTTCCATAAACTATCTGCATTAAGATTATCAATATTTTATCTAACATACAGATAAAAGAATAAAAGAAAAAAACAAAATCTTTATTTGTATAAACATAGATAGGGAACAGATCTTATTTTTTTAAACATTATTTGAACACTATGTCTCACCGTTTACGGTATACAAATATGGTATTTACCTTCGTATTTACATCAGGACATAATAAAAATAGTAAGAGTAAAACTATCAAAAAGTTATATATGGTTATATGTAAAATTGGTAAATATCTTCTCTATCACTTTTATAATTTATCAGCAAGATACTCATTTACTTTATAATAAGTTTTTTTTATTAATAAGTTAAGGAAAGACTCTTTAAAATCACAATTGGTATCAATATGTAGAATTGAGCTAGGGATCTTGTTATAGATCCTAGGTGCCATTCCTAATAAGTTTTTGGAATAGAGAGCAGGAGGCTGATCGCCTTATTTTAAATGGTGTGCAAACGTCAACGCTAACATACGGGTACATATCTGCGATACGCGTTTGGATCCCATTAACGTTTGCAGATTTTGGTATCGCGTTAAGTACAAACGAAAACAACATAATTATCGCAGCCGGAACGTTACCAGATTGGAGTCGTTGGTGATGTACCTTTAGTTTATCTAAAATCGTGTGTTTAGTAACCAATGTGAATAATTGCAACTCTAGTTTTGACAGCTGAGAGTACGTAAATAAGAATTTTGTATAACCTATGACTCAAATTATTGCGGTGCTGACAGCCTGATATTAAAAGTTATTACTGATACGTAAATATTTAATTTGAATAAATATTAAACAAGCACAATGGGCAACCGTTATGTGTGTAATATGTCGCTGGAAATGCAGCGCAGTGAGGCGGCGGTGCCGGCCTTTGAAAATTATGGCAGGTACGTACTACTTTTAAAATAAATAAACACTTAAATATTAAGTGTACAGTATGAGTGTACTCTATGTTCCGAAAATTAAACAACAAACCACACCGTACAAACGGCGACACGATTTATATTTCAATATGTGATCTACCATTTTACGTGAAATTGCGATTGTATTTGTTGACCTATGTAATGTTTCGGATAACCTAAAAGCATGGTTTTTAAAATGCATTTCTTTAAATTTGAAAATTATTTTGTTTCAGATTGTCTTCAATATAGCCTACAATAACCAGCAAATTATGTGATAAGCCACAAATCTGTGACCAAGATTAGTTCGATAGTTTAACAAGAGTATATTTACATAGCATTTCTTATGGTAATCAATAATTTAAAATCATATAACTTTGGTTTTATTTCCCTTCCCCTGTTGAGACTATGTGATTCTTCACAACTTCACAACAACAACAACAGGGAACTCGTCAACGGTCAACAGTAGTGACTCAACATTTTATATGCACATTTAACTATAATATCTCGTTCTAAAGTTCACCATGATTTAAACACTATCCCCATGGTTAACTTCAGACGAAGGAACTCCTCAAATTTCCTCGGCGCAGGCACGTAATTAAGTATACACATGCTGGCGCTTATGTCGAATTTTGCAAGAGTCAATAGGCCCGCCATCTTGAAATTCAAAATGGGTGGAATATTCGAAAAAAAAAACAAGCTTATTTCAATGTACTACAATACACTTCGATTCGTAGAAAACTGAAGATCCATTATCCACCAGAACATTAATAATATCGCCCTACCAGCATACCGGTCTCATGTGTAAATGTGGGAAATTTAGTTTTCACAGACTTGCCACACTTGCAAAATGGCGAATTTTATTTTTTTTATATTCCAATATTTGCAATAATTCATTATTCCAGAACTAATGATAATTTATTTAACATACGGGTGATAGGATACATATCGTCCCTTAGCTAACAACACCGCTCAAGTCGAAAATTGGCGGTTTTTACATTTTAATGCCATTGGATGAAGCCGCGCATTACGCGTCGAACCATAGGTCACATGAAATAGATTTCAGCCAATCAGAAGCCGTAATTTAAAAAATAGTGACAGCGCTCAAGTCGGTTGGCGTCGCAACACCGCACAAGTCGTTAGTCTGTCATACTTATCGCGCGAAAATATTTCGCGCTCCGTGATTATTCAATTTTTAAGTCAATTTTATCGCTGAAACATCTATGCAAGAAGTTTTAATACAAGATTAAGAGGTAAGCTATAGAATAAAGTAATGTTTATTGATTTACGCGTATTAATTTAGAAATAAACGATAAAATTGTATCTTTACTTATGTACATACAATACATGGCTATAAGTAAAACTGCTAGGAGTGATCCTATGCCTTACGAAGCTCGTTATTTGGACTATACTTTTTTTACAGACTTTTCGAAAGAATTAATTTATAAATCTATAAGGCCTGGTAAAAAAGCAGGTGACCCTGTCGTCACAGATTTACGTATGCTCGAATACAGACCAAATGGCGCAATTTGGTATAAAGTTAGTTTTGATGACGAGCTTCACCCGTTACCACATCGTCTCACGCCAATTAACAGCATTAAACAAATAAATAGTTTGCAGAAATTGTACGCAGCTAGAATACCAATTACAAAGCGGAAGTATCAAGATTTGCAAGACCTAAAAAGTGTATTGCCATCTAATTGCCATTCTTTTTATGATGACCTTCCGCACAGCAATCACTAAAGACTGCAACTAAACTAAAGACTAGAGATTTTGAGTATACTTTATAATTTTATTAATACTATTATATCTTATTTCTTTGTAGCTTATTAAAGACTTAGTAAACTAAGATTAACATTTAAAATATTTACTTATTAAAGTAAAAAAATATTATATCGTTTACGTTCTAACTAGAGGTTTGTATATTACCAAATAACTTTAAGCAATTGATCTCAAAAATGTGATTCTTAAGATTTAAGTTAAGATACCTATTTTATAAAGAATGTTAATTTTCTTGAAATATTCCTTAATAAAAACTTTTATTTACAAATCATCTTTTAATACCTTAATCCCTAACATTTTCACAAACAACACCGCCTAAATCTAATAAAATATTAGACAACACCGCTCAAGTCATGAAACAAAGTTAAAATAAAGTAAATCGTCAAAATAAGTATAAATAATTATTTCTTAACCGCTAACTAGAGTATGTATTGAGTAGCAATAGAAAAAACCACAGATTTTTAAAAATAGACAGTTTTTTTCGTCTCCTGTAAAGTTGGTAAAAATGACTTAAGCGGTGTTGTAAGCTAAGGGACGATATTTATTAATATTCAATCGGCCTCTGTAATTTCTACCATAGAGAAAATAAGTATAGAAGAGGGGCGGTGTCTTAACAAAACAGCAACCCAAGATCGATTAGTTCCCCATGCCATCAGAGATGTCACTAGGAGTTCCAAAAATCACGATCGCGTATTTTTAGACTATAATTATTATTATTATTTATTTATTATCCGTACATAGTTTACGGATACAACAACAAACTGAACCTTCTCTTTATGAACTACTGTTGATTATAACACAGATAGATGGCGCGGAAATAAATGAGATAGTGATTATATGAACACTCATAAAGAACATATTACATACGCTTACTTCGTAATAATTATTACGAAATTAAATATTTTATTTACATCAAAAATATAATTATTATTAATTATAATATTTTAATGCTTTTTGATGATTAGTTAGTGGGTGAATGGTTAAAGCCAAAACTATATAGGACATGTTAAAAGGTATTTGAAGTTGATTCAGGGCCGATTTAGATGAAAAAGTGGTCACATTCATAGCACAAGTTCCGCGAGCTATTTTACCAGTAATACTTGTAAGTTTACCTAATTTTTTATTTATCTATAATAGTTTTTAAATTCATTGCTGGAATGTATTTGAATGTATTTTTTCTAATCGATTTAAAAGAAAAAGGAACTTTAAATTCGATTACAAATTAGAAGATATGGTAGTTCAGTCGATTATGGTTCTGCTTTTCATTTTAGTAGTCGTAAGTTCAAATCCTTGTGGTAGACATTATTTTTTACAATTTTTTAAACTATTTCTGATATATAAAAGCTTTTTATTTTACATTATGTTGTTGGAAGCAGTTAACGTGCGATTTGTTAATATTTGATAGAAATAAGTGCAAGACTTACTTAATATGGTTTTACAATTTAATTAATAATAATACGATAAAATAATATTTAGTGGATTCGAGAAAGATAATTCAGTTCATACGTAGTTGTTTTACTTTTTGGTTCTTGTATCAGTGGAATGTTGTAGAAATTTTAACATAAAAAGATTCAAAAAGTGAACTTATATATCATGATTTGACCCCAGTACCATGTACATTACAGTCAGTGTTACATATTGTAAGACTATTCTACCACTAAATAATATTTCAAAATAGATGTTCCAAACCTGCTTTTATTGTTTAAGAAACGTTATGACGCGGTGAATTTGAATTTTAGAATCGTATGACAACTGTTAATAAACTCAATTAAAATAATACGACTCGGCTACTGCTAGGCGACCATTTTTCATAAATATATATTATCATAATATTTATAATTACTTCGTGATATTAGGCGTATCATAAAATAATATTTTGTGGATTCGAATGAGATAATTCAGTTCATACGTAGTTGTTTTATTTTTTGGTTCTTGTATCAGTGGAATGTTCTAGAAATTTGAAAAAAAGATTCAAAAAGTGATTCATATTACCGTGTTTTGATCTTAGCATCATGTAAGCTGCGATCAGGGTTACATATTTCAAGACTATTCTAACATTAAGTTCGGTTGCAAAATAGATGTTCCAAACCTGCGTTTATTGTTTAAGAAACGTTAAGACACGGTGAATTTGTATTTTAGAATTGTATGCCAACTGTTAAAATTGATTACACTATTTAACACATTTGATTATTTTCATCAGCCGGAAGACGAACTATTTAAGTTACAAATTTGCTTATTTTTTGGTTTGAATTGAAGTAAAATACGAGGAGCTGACGTTGTGCGTGGCCAAAATATATCTACTATAAATTGTGTCACACATCAACATAATATTATAATATGAACATAAAAAGATTCAAAAAGTATAAGTAGATGTTGTGATTTGATCCGGGTGACATAAAATCTGCAGTCACTGTTATAAACCATAAGTCTATATTAATATATAATATGCTGGTAAAATAGATGTTCATACATTGCGTTTATTGTTTAAGAACGTATATCTTGTATTTTTTATATGTACTTGTATGTACTTTATATTTTAAAATAGTATTGGAGCGAAAGAATTTAAATGTCATAATTTTAACTTTGACATAAGACTAATACACGCATGCGCTTCAATAACGTACTTTATATTTAAAAATAGTATTGGAGCGAATTAATGTCAATGTCATACTTTTAACTTTGACATAAGACTAATACGCGCATGCGCTTCAATAACATTTCGTTATACAAAATCCATGAATGCGAAACTAATTGTTATGCACCATTTTTCTAATACATAATTTTTTGCATAATCTTCAATGATTTTTACGTACAACGTAATGCATACGTACGCTTTCATTTAATCTATAATTAATTATTTTATGTCATTGAATTTTTATTACCTAGATATGTTCATGCGTAACAAGAAACGCAGATAGTTATAGAATAGGGGAAATGGCAAAAGGGAATTTCCGGGGTTGAATTCCTTTTAACATTGATTTGAAATCCGCAAGTTCTAAAGAAAAACAAATTGTTATAATAAGTTCTAAAGAAAAGGTCCAGTAGTCGTTACAATTATTTTCGTGGATTTATATATTCTGTAAATGGCTAGGGCAGGATCTGGCATTGTCCTTTATGATCTAGTTTTGTAACATTTACGACAGCGCCATCTATTCCAATTACGCACAAGTCAATTTGTATACTAAGTTTTGCAACATTTATGACATCGCCATCTATTGTCCACTCTTATGAGCCAATTAGTAAAGAAATTATTGTTATTACTTGTAAGTACGCGCACAGTAACGCCATCTTGACCTTCCTACACAGTTTGGGGAAACTAGTGAGCAAAGTCTATTGTTAGAGGTTGGAGGTCTTATTCTGATTAGTCTATGTTTCTATGTACACACCTTAATAGCCCATTTCGCCATTTTTATTACGTTATTTTATTATAGAAAAACAAGCGTCTCCATTGACAACACAATTGACACTGTTGGCTTTTGGCGCCAATTGTGAGGAATAGGCGCTAAAAAATACCGACGCTGTCAGGGTCTTGACACTCCATATAAAGGAAAAATGTATGGGGATGACACATGTCATCAATAACATAGTCGAAACATGATGTTATCCACAAACATCATTCTATACTATTTCTATTCGTCAAGCATTTTGCCACTTGTCTATGGGGGCTGCTCAGAAAAGCAGCGCTACCTACTGGGTCCAATTTTGTTTTCAAACCATCCGGGAATCAAATCGGTCCAACCGTTTAGGAAGAAATAGTCAGTGACAAACACACGTACAGAAGAATTATATAAGATATCAAAGAATTTATGTCTTCAAGCATTTTATCTATACTTATAATAAAACTGTAGAGAGGTCAATTCTGTACATTGAATATATATTCAAAATTATTATTGGAGGATGACTGGTGATCGATACTGATGCCAAAAATGCAATCAGTAAATTTTTTGTCTGTCTGTCTGTCTGTCCGTCTGTCAGTCTGTCTGTCTGTCTGTATGTGCACGCATGGGTCAAAAACTACTGAAGGGATTTTAACCAAACTTGGTACGATTGTAGTCCATACTCCTGGGCAGGTTATAGGCTATATAACATAACGCTAAAACACATAGGAGCTGAGCAGTAATGATAAATTTGAAGCAAGTCGGATGAAAATGCGCTTTCGAGCTCTTATCCTCGCATTCGTTGATCATACACCAAAAGTATGTATTACATAGATGATGGTCTCCAAAAGATCTACAAAAAAATCTTCAATAGTATATATCTATCTTTTATAAATTAGCCACAATAACGTGTTTGATCGTTAGGCATTTCT
The DNA here is from genome assembly GCA_905340225.1 of Abrostola tripartita. NCBI lineage: Eukaryota > Metazoa > Arthropoda > Insecta > Lepidoptera > Noctuidae > Abrostola > Abrostola tripartita. Next base: position 9,255,451 of record HG996490.1, on the reverse strand, counting down.
TCAAAGTGTCTCAACACACGACAACCCGGAGCGTGCATGGAGGTTAGTTTGACAAGATTTCTATAAGCAGCATTGGTTGCACCCGCTATATGTAATATTATAGTAAGCACATGACTTCGAAAAGACATTAGTGTGTGCCGGGATTTGAACTTGCGACATCTGACTTAACAGTCTAACGGTCATACCACTCGGCTATCAGTGCATTAAGTTCCTTGGAATAAGCGCACTTTAGATTTTAAAAATACAGATACGTAGTTTTTAGATATAAGTTTAAAGTAGGTATTATTAAATAATAATAATAATTAGTTTGTTTAGTTTTTTTTGGACAAACATCTACGGATCATACTTTTTTTGCGGGAATCGAACCCACAACCAATCGCTCGCGCTCAAAAAAAATGCCAAGGATAAAAGACAACCATGACGACCTGATTGGCGCAGTGGCTACACTGCGCCAATCAGGTCGGCACGATTGTCTTTTATCCTTGGCATTTTTTTTTCTACATTAGTTTCAATGTACAGAAACTCAGAAACGCACAAAACGGATTTATTTATGTTCTCTTCTTCAGTTATATATTATTTTCAATAGACTTTCTGTAACTTCCGTAATTACCGTTCAATTTTTGCGGTTTTTTTTTAAATACCGGAAAGTATTCTTAGTTAAATAAGTGGTTTAAAGATTTTTAACCTACATAAAAAAGCTTGCCTGGTAGGTATTTTTTTCTGTTAAAAGTTCAATTTACTACTGGTCTTTTATCCGAAATACACGCGGACGAAGTCGCGGGCAACAGCTATACATGTAATAAAATATTACGGCATGCCGTAAAAACTACTAAATCGAATTCGCTCAAACTTAGCTAATATATTGAAAATAATTTAAAAATACTTTTGCTGTTTCCGAATTTCCACGCGGACGGAGTCGCGGGCACATCTAGTTATCATAATAAAGTAATACCACAGTCTTTTAAAATTTTCTATTAACTCAGCTGTCAGCATACTTTAATCCGTTAAAAACTGCTACATTTATACCAATTGCCTACGTTAGCGCCATTGAAGAGGGTTTATGAACTCTTACTGTTTTGAGCTGGACACTTTTACTTTCCTCCCATATGAGATGGCTCTCCTACATACCCTCCCTCCACCACCCCCCTTAGTTATAACATAGCTACTTGAGAGGTCGGGAGCTAGGTATTAGAAATCTCGACCGGCTCAATTCTTCTCAATAATGGCTCCCGACTGTTAAAGTCCGTATGTTAAAGTTAAGTTTTTTATTTTGATTATTTAAAAAAAAGTTTGAATTAAACAATTGTATTGCCTAATTTATGCAACTAGATGGTATCTGTTGTGTATTTTATAGGCTTACGTATAGCGTATTATTACGTATTTTATACGTTTGAATATGTTACAGATGACTTATGCCCGGTTTCTGAACACCTTTTATCGGGAGTTTAAGAATCCATTAGCGCTATTGGTTTGACAACTCACATAATTGGGTTTCTGAACATCGTTCTTTCATATGAACTCGGTTTATACTAAGTTTGTTTTAACCGACCAATCTGTGCCGTTTATCGGTTCCATAACGTTTTTTTTTTTTTTTTTTAATTCTTTATTTAATTAAATGGGATTTTGTCAGACATGACTATGTCACCCCTATAAGTGCTTATAAATATAATTATATTTTGAATATAAATTAATTAACAATTTGGCTTCCGATAATACACTTTTGAATATAAATTAATTAACAATTTGGCTTCCGATAATAATGGTGAAGCAAGTATTGTATTACAAATACCGACATTTTGATTAAATAATAATATCCTTAAGTCATATCTATGAACCTCGTTTCGAATACATTCCATCAACACATGGTGTACATCTTCTATAATATCACATTCTGTACAATTAGGTGAATCCGATAATCCTATTAGGAATTTAAATTTATTTGATGGAATGTGTCCTGAACGTAATCTCAATAACAAAACTATTTCTCTCCTACTCAAACAGCTATTATCGAACCATGGGCATCGAGCTGGCTGATTTTGAATCGTTTTGTACCATATTCCCTTTGTATGAGACTGTTCCTCAAAGTAATTTTGCCATATGTGTCTACAGTATAACTTTCCTTTACTCAATAACTCACTATAAATTGGTAACCCATCATAAGAGATACCGTTACTTAAACCTTGTTTTGCAGCTCTATCAGCCTCCTCGTTGCCCATGATACCGACATGAGAAGGAATCCATTGAATGATAACATCTTTATTTAGAGAACATAGTTTTAAAATTGAATCCAAAATGCAATAGGCTATCGGATACCCTCGAGTATTCAAGGGCAAACGAGACAAATGTAACAGCGCGCTTTTAGAATCGGACAATATTAAATATTTATTATACTTTAACGATATGGCATACGACAGCGCTTCTGATATGGCAATTAATTCACAATGCATTATGGACATTTCTACATCTAAATTGAAATTTACAGAGCAATCAATCTGTGGGTCATAAAAAGCCGCACCACATCCACCCTTATCCTTGGAACCATCCGTAAAGATTTTATAATACGAGACATATTTATCAGATAAATATTTTTCAGACAAATTACACAACTCGCTTATACTATTATTCCTCTTCGCAGAAATTATACCTTGAATATTTAAACTTATGTTTTTAGAAACATCATAGCTACTCATCCAAGAATTAAGAGAAAACATTGGTAGCTGCGAGCTGTTATGAATGAGAACATTAGAATATTTATTGTGAGTGACTATCAGTAAGGGTAATTTCCTTTGCCTTCTCCAGTATATGTTATGACATAACTGGTTTAGGTCTTCCAAAACATGCACGGTTGTATTATTGGTGACAGATTTCGACTTAAGCCAAAACTTAGTAGCGAGATATTCTCGGCGAATACATAAAGGTTGAATACATAGCTCACTCTCCATGACATGTATAGGTGAACTTTTTATGAACCCACCTATTACCCTCATAGCCTGATTTTGAACTTTATCCAGTTTGTATAAATTACTTTTTGTGCTATTACTGTATAAAAAACTACCATAATCAATTCTACTACGAATAATCGATATGTAAAGACGCCTCAGATGTTTTGGATGAATTCCCAACCGCGAGCCTGCTAATAATTTAAATATATTAATGAATTTAAGTGTTTTCTCATATGTTTCATTAATATGTCTTCCCCATTTTAAACCCCTGTCAAACCACATACCTAGGTATTTAACAAAGTCTACTTGTTGAATATTACAATTGTTTAATTTTAATGATATATTGCGTCTATTAATATTTCTTGAATAACCTTTTGTAAAAACACATACTTTAGTTTTTCTGTGAGAGATGCTTAGACCCATCTTTTCGACCATATCGTTAAGGCTAGACAGGCCTTCTTGAGTTACGGCTACTGCTTCAGAGATATTTTTACAACTGGCATAAAGGACAAAATCATCGGCAAATTGAGACACAAATATATTATTAATATTTTTACATATATCAATAGTAGCTGCATTAAATAATAACGGAGATAACGGGTCACCCTGTGCAATACCGGTGCCTGAGATTCGAACAAGAGTTTCACTATTATCTAATTCAATAAATAGGTGTCTTACATGTAGAAACTCCCAAAGGTAATTACATAATACAGCTCCCACTCCAAGTCTATCTAACGTGTTCAATAAGTTATTTATATTAACATTATTGTAAGCATTATCTATGTCAATAAAACAGCCAACTGTAGGAAAACCTTTAGCAAATCCAGTCTGTATTCGACCGACCAGTCTGCTTAAATTGTCCATGCAAGATCGAGACCTTCGAAACCCCACAGTTTCGTTAGAAAAATAATTGCCTCTCTCTAAGTGCCATTCTAGTCTTCGATAAATAATTGTATGGAATATCTTACATGGGCAAGATAGCAAAGAGATAGGTCTAAAACATGAGACCGTTTCATTGTTTACACCAGGTTTCGGTATAGGAACTATTTTAATCTGTCTCCACTGACTCGGCACGACACTTTCTGATAAAATTCTATTGTATATTAGAATTAATATATTTTTAACTAGATCTGGAAGGTTTCTAATCATGGAATAGGATATGTCGTCTATACCTGGTGAAGTGTCTGACTGTTTGATAGAATTATTGAGTTCTTGTATCGTAACCGGTGAAGATATGTGATCATTAAAATTATAATACCTAGGAGCAGCTGGAGACACAAAGTCAGGAGCTAAATTACATAACAACGATTCTGCATTCTCTCGGGTAATGCAGCTTTTCTGCTTCTTATAACCCTTAAACCATTTTATTTTGTGCCACATTTCACTCGAAGATGTTTTACCATCAATACTCTCGCAAAATTCTTCCCAGGACTTAGTCTTTCCGTCGCGTATAACTCTCTGTGCAATACTAAGTTTGCTTTGTAAAGTCTTCAAGTTATCGGGTGTAGGATTTTTCCTAAAGACTGCAAGAGCTTTACGTCTCTCAGCCACTACTCTTGACATATTCTGGTTCCAGTAAGGTTTAGGGGTAAATTTTTGTTGCTGTAGGGGATTGTTATAGTTCTTAATATATGGAATCGATATGTCAGCCGCCTTATTCAGAGTATTAATAAAATTATTGTATGCACACTGTAGATTATCTGAAACTATAAAATCACTAAATTGTTCTTGAACAACTGCCTTGTATTTAATCCAGTCCGCTTTCTTAAAATTACGTTTTTTCTTATATACAATATTTTTTATTATGTTCGTTCTTATTTTAATCATAAGGTGATCACTTCCTAAGTTTTCATTTAATACCTTCCATTCAAATTTTAAAGCAATGTCCACTGAAGTCAGAGACAGGTCCGGAGAGGATTCTTGAACTGTGCCGTTTACCATTTTCAATCTTGTATGTGTTCCATCATTCAGCGGAATAAAATCGTGTTCCACTATCGAGTCAAATATTTGTCCACCCCTACTATCAATTTTAGTTGACCAATTCGTGTGGTGACCATTTAGATCTCCCGCTATTAGAGTTTTACGATTCACTATAGTAAAAATTTGATCCCAATCTCTTGAAGTAGTATTCACGGATGGCGGGCAATATATACACAATACATTCTCTAAATGATCACAATTTAGTATCTTAACACGAAGGATCTCTATCCGCGGGTTTGAGAGTACTATCTTGCATTCTTGTGCTTTAATTGAAATATGCGTTAAAAGAACAATCCCTCCATAACCATCTGCCCGATCAGCCCTAAATGTATTATATCCACTAATATGAAAATTACAATCTGGGTCTAACCATGTCTCACATATTATAGCAAGATGTATTTTTTCTTGATTCAAAATTGCCTCTAATTCTAACCGTTTTGGGCGAACACTTTCAGCGTTCCATTGTAGTATATTCAAATTCATGTGAAGGCTGTTGCAGTCCATAAGTCTGTTATAAAACCAAAGCAAGGCCATTTTGAAATATACTGCATGACAAATGATAATAACCCCTCAAATATTGTACTTAAACATCCAGACAACATATTCTCCCACGAACTATCCTTTCCTTCCATTATCTTCTGTTTTAACTTTGTGAATAAAATCTGCCATGAAATAGTTTTTTTATAGTTCGTGTTATTCTCCTGTTCAGGATGATCAACACTACTGCCATCGCTATCATAGTTTTCTGAAAAATATTCAAAAATATCGTCCTCCTTCTCTTTAGTTATCTTCTTTTTAGTTTTTTGAATTATTGGTTTAGATTTTTGTTTTGATATTTTTCTAGTACTGTCTTTAGCAATGCTGGCATATGTATGAAAATCATTAACCTGAGAATAAGGTACATCTTTAGGAGGGTCATATCGAACATTATTCTGAAGAGTAGGTAAAGGCGGGTCCTGAGTTAAATCTAGTGATTTGGGGGGTGGTGGCATATGTAATGTAACAGCCCGTTTGTATGAGCAATTGAATTTTGCCATGAGTTCCCTTATTCTTTTTTCCTTTAAATACATCGGGCATACCTTAGCCATAGCCATATGTCTTCCTGAACAGTTGTTACATTTAAATGTCGTTGTCTCACATGTAGCGTGATTGTTTGTGCATTTAGGGCAAATTATTTTGTTAGAAGGACACAATTTACTCACATGACCAAATCGCCAGCAACGCGAACACTGGGTAACGGGATGAATATACGGACTTACAGAAACTCTGGTCTCGTAGATGTATACGTACGTAGGTAAAGATGGGCCTTTAAAACATAATCTTACAGCTTCGCTGGGTTCCCAGAGCCCATCATAGGTATTTTTGCGTTTTAACCTTCTAACCGCTAATATAACTGTATCACTGCTCACCCCTTGTAATATTTCCTCATCGGTTAAGTCCAAGTCAATATCTTTTATTACACCATATGACTGATTAATCTCTAGTGTCTTCTGACATTTAAAACCATTTTTATTAAAACTCTCAGCTTTAATTAATGACTCGGCACTGTCTACACCATTAAACTGAATTAATGCCTTAAATGGATTAATAAATTTAATTCTATGAATGTTTTGTATCTTTTCAATTTGTAACATTTTTGCCAGTTTAAATTGTTTCGGTAATTTATCTGTACAAGTTATACAGACTTCTACTCTATCCTCCGGAATACTCGTAATATTTATATCATTTTCTGACCTTGCATATCTTTTTGACTTTTTCATTACCTTCGTCCAAGATTCTTCCTCATCCATTTCCCTATTTCTTTTAGTACGTCTTTCCAACTCTAAACTATTTTTGTGTTCCAAATTACACGACTGTATTATTTTGTCAATATTATTTTTCATCTCACTCTCATTATGTTCACTCGTTATTATATTATCTATAATAATCTCCGCATCTTCAAAACTCTCATCGTTATTCATTAATAAGTAGCAAACTAATTTTTAATAATAATTTGAATATTAAAAATAACGAGCTCAGAATTTTGCCGCCAAGCGCGTCAACGTACCACAGACAATGTCCATAACGTTATTTGATGTATAATTCTAAGGTTGTCATGGCAACGCATGTGTTTATATTTTTATTTATAAAATAAAATAAAAAAAAAGCCTTTTATTCCATGCAACACTTAACAAAAAGAGTTTAGTAACGATCAATTTTAAATCAATAAATCTTAAACCTTAGCACGTATCATTTGTTCTTGTATAGCTATTTAATTTACATGCATCAATAATAGTAAATGACTTTAAGCTGTTTTTGCTCTTAAACATATTGTTTCAATACGTGGTTATAAACAGTATCATTTAAACTTATTTAATAGATTTTACAAATTGTGCGTTTCATTCATTACAATTACATTATTATTACTTTATTTATTATTATATTCATTCATTAATTATAAAAAAAAACTAGTAATCGAATTTAGCATGGACCCCTCTCAGGTAAAGGCCTCCTCCAAGGATTTCCATTTTACTCTATTTTTTGCTGTATGTAGCCAGTTTGTCCCAGCGATTTTCTTTATCTCATCCTCCCATCTCATGTAGGGTCTCCCTACTCTGCGTTTGCCAGGCGGGCCTTTCCATTTAGTGACCAGTGTGGTCCATCTGTTGTCTGTATGTCGGGCTACATGGCCAGCCCATCTCCATTTCAGTGATCGTGCATAAAACAGTGCGTCTATAACTTTAGTGTATTTTCTTATTTTTGTGTGTCGAATTTTGTGTATTATTTTTAGATTCAGCATACTGCGTTCCATTCCTTTCTGGCACGAACTAATTTTACTGCTAGTTTTCTTCGTGTAGTTCCATGTTTGACAGCCGTACGTAAGCGACGGCAGAATGCATGAGTCCAAGGTCTTCTTTTTTAGTTTTACTGGCATGTCACTTTTAAATACTTCTTTTAGGCTCCAATATTTATTCCAGGCGTTTTTAACTCTGCGCTCAATCTCCATTTCATTTCTATTACTTTTAAAACTTACTTGTTTACCGAGATATATGTACTTTTCTACGTACTCTAGTGGCTTGTTATCTATGCTAATATATTTCTCAATGTTATTTGTCATGGCTTTTGTTTTTGATAGATTCATCTCCAAACCCACTTGTCTGCTGTTTACATGGAGTGACTCTAACATATATTGTAGGCCGCCGCTGGTTTCTGAAAACAGTACGATGTCGTCTGCGAATCTTAGATGAGTTAGATACTTATCGTTTATGTTCAAACCGCACTTCTTCCAGTCCAGCTTGCTCATGATTGTTTGCAGTACCGTTATAAAGAGTGTTGGCGATATTGGATCACCCTGCCTTACTCCCCTCTTTATAGGGAAGCTTTGTCCAGTTGATTCCAGTTTGACCTTGCCGCAGCTGTTTTTATACATGTTTCTTATTACTTCAATGTATTTGTTATCTACTTTTTGTGCTTTTAGACTTTCCCATATACATGAGTGGTATATTGTATCAAATGCTTTTTGATAATCTACGAAGGCTATGTAGAGCGGTCTCTGTCTTTCTTGATATTTCTCTATGACTAGTTCCAAAGAATGTATGTGGTCTATCGTAGAGAAACCTTTTCGGAAACCTGCTTGCTCCACTGGTTGCCATGTGTCTAGCGTTTTGCTTATTCTCTTGTTTATGATCGAAGAGAAAAGTTTGTATAGAGTCGGTAATAGGCTGATAGGTCTGTAGTTAGCAATGTCATGTGGGTCGCCTTTTTTATAGAGTAGGATTATGTTTGATTCAAACCATTGTGTGGGGATAACAGCAGTTTCTAAGATGAGATTAAAAAGGTGCGTCAGTGGTGAGGTCAGTAGAGTACCGCCGTACTTTATAGCCTCGTTGGTGACTTTATCTGGACCTGGGCTTTTATCTGATTTTAATCTCTTTATTGCTAGGAGAATTTCCAGTTCATCTATCTGTTGAATTTTTTCTTCAGTACTCGTCCGCAATAACTCTACTTTTTCATGGTTTTTATCACTTGGGGGAATCTGTGTATCTGGATTGGTACTGTATAAGTTTCTGTAAAAGCTTGTTGCAATGTCTACGATATCTTTGCGGTTGTATACTGTTTTTTCCATCTGTTTTAAACCCTCTATCCAAAGTCTATTAGTTCGAAGCTCCTTCATGGCTTTTTTCAGGCTTCCTTCTCGTTCCAGATATTTTTCTATAGTATTAGCCCTGTGTTTTTTGTAATCTAGCTTGATGTATTTTCCCGTTAATTTATAAAGAGCTCTAAGTTCGTTTTTTTGAGTGCGTGATTTATTTTTGGTTTTTTGAAGTACTTGCCTTCTCTTTATGAGTGATAGTGTTCTTTCCGATAAAACTTTGTGTGTTGTGGTGATTTGACTGGTCGATTTCGAGGTTTCTAGGCTTTGTTTGATGGTGTCTATTAGTGAATCATAACAACTTTGGACGGTGTCTGTCTTGGTTGCGCACTGCAGTTGGTTTTTCAGACTATTGTTATAGTCTTGGATTTCTTCGTAAGATTTTAAAGTACTAATTTGTTTATTCGTATATGCCATTCTACTTTTCTGGCGTTTTTTTAGTAAAATTGTGCTTCTGACTAATCTATGGTCTGATGGAAAGTTCAAGTTGAGAGTTTCTATGTTTTGAAATATTTTTGGTTGGTTTGTTGTTATGTAGTCAATTTCATTTTTATGCTGCCCATTTGGAGATCTCCATGTCCATCTGCGACTTGGTTTCTTTTTAAAGTATGTGTTTATAATAGATAATTTATTTTCAAAAGCAAAATTTATTAGCCTCTGTCCTCTTTCGTTTCTTTTTCCATATCCATATCTTTTTGTTATTAGGTATTCGTCTTTTTGAGGTTGACCAATCTTTGCATTAAAGTCGCCCATTATTATTAAATTTGTATGGGTTAGCTCCATGGCTTTTTCTAGCGACTTGTAAAAGGCTTCGATTTCATCTTCATCCGCGGCCTCAGTGGGCGCATATACTTGTATTACGCTTAAGCTGTATCCATTAAAATTGATATTCAGTAATGCTACTCTTTCTGTGACCCCAGTAAAGCTCTCTATATCATGTTTTAAGGATATATTAATCAGGAAACCGACGCCATATTTTCCTGGTGTTTCCCCCATATGACATAGGATGAAGTTCTCGTATTCTTCTATATTGCTACCTAGACGTCTGACTTCTGATATGCCAATGATATCGTACTTCACCTCGCTTAAAGCTTCCTGTAGTTCGATCAAACGTTCATATGATGACAAAGACCTTACATTGTATGTTGCCACATAGAGCTTTTTTATAAGACTGTTGTTATATTGAGTAGTAGTTATATGGGTATCTTTAAGTATATTCCTTGGAGGGTGGCGGTCGTAATCTTCCACGGTGACCAACCGGGTTGGAAGATGTTCTTTATTGTATCTATTTTTTCTTGCTTTTTCTGCTTTCTTGAGAGGGTGTCCTACTTGCTAATTTGTATCACTTATGTCATGCTGTTGTTTTTTTGTAGTAGGAGTTTTGCTAACAAGATAGTTTAGGAGGCCCGGCTTTACTAATCCTTCTGTTCGATTGGAAAAAGTTGGGGGTGGAGTGTTCATAGAGGTTATTTTATTTTTCTTGTTAATTTGTGTACTAGGGCCTGAGTGGTTTTGGTTGATCTGTTGTTCTTGAGGGGGAGCGGAAAGAAGTCTTTTTTTGTTGTTTTCCGGGGTAGGTGCGAGTTCCGATTTTTTAATTATGACCAATTTGTCATATTTGATTATTGCTGTATTTCCTTTCTCCCTCTCTTGTTTCAGTTGTTCCTGTAGCTCTTTTCTTTTTTCCAATACATGTTGGGGGTAATCTTCTTTAATATAATAGTTAGTGTCTTTCAGTTGTTTTTTCTGTTTTAAGATTTCAATTTTTTTTCCTAAAGTAGTAAGTGTTAATATAATCGGACGGGGGTTATCAGATTTTTTTCCTATTCTTTTGAGTTCTTGAATATCGATGTGCAATAAATGTATTAATAGATGTTTAGATAAGAAGTCTATAACTAGTTTTTCTAAATGCGAGTATGATTTCTCATGATCCTCTATGCCAAATATCACCACATTTCTTTTTCTCGCCTGTTTTTCCAATTGTTCTAATCTTTGTTCTTGTTTTTTTACATTTTGTTTTAGGTCTTCGTACTTCTCTTCCCATATGTTGAATTTAACATCAATTATTTTGTTTATGCTTGCTGTGACGTTTTCTGTAACCTCAGCTCCACTTTCCCTGATTGTGTTTTTTTGTTCATCTAGTTCCTTCTGGATTTGTCGCAAAGCAGCTAGGACTTCTTCCATATTTATTCGTTTTACTTTACAGCTAGTTTTTTAGCTTTAACAATCTGATGGTAATGTTTACATACATGTGTCGCCCTCTAGTAATGAGTAGGTTGGTTTTATTGATTTCGTTCACCTTTGTTGATTTTTCTATTCGTCACTAGATGGCGCTAATTTTTCCTGTGTAGACTGACATCGTGTACTTGAATTTTTCTTTTGTTTTGTAGGTTATGTTTTAGAATAATATTTCTAGAATGGACCTGATGCTGTTTGCTTATGCTGGGAAGATTTCTAAACACTTGCATTTGCTAATTCTTCTCTCTGTTTTCCACTTTTTTCGCTGTTGTTTGAACACGGTTGGAAGAAGTTGGAAAAACAGCTTTAATTGTTTATTCACACTTAATAATGTTTTTTCCACAGCACTTTCACTAGTCCTTGTGTATTAATTTAAAAACTAAACATTGAATCGTGTTTTGTAGTCCAATTCGCATTATTTAGTTTATTAGCACATTAAAAGCACGGAGCCGATGTACACAGTGGCACAGAGGCGCCCTCTCTCCCACTCTCTCATTTTTATTTAGTAGATATTAAATTAGATTTTATTAAACTCATGGAAATCAACTACTACACTCCCTAATAGTCTTAGTCATAATGTTTTTATTTCATATAGGCTACAAAAGAGCACTTATAAAACGTCAAACTAGTTGCACGGTTCCAAAAAGTCGTTTCTATGGAGAAGAACCGGCAAGAAACTCCATAGGATTAAAACCATAATTTTTATAATCAAATAGTTTTATTTGACATTAAATGAGTAAACTAAGCATGTAAATTAAACAATACAGCCCCAGGTGTAGCAGCAGCAGCACACAGCAAGTATTCTTGCAGCAGCTACTGGGATGTAAATAATTCATTGGCCTCTATCCACAAGCATTTTAGATATAGTGCCTGCTGTCATGCTTGTCCTAGTTGTAGTAGCAGCTGCACACAGCAAGCAATGTATATTCTTGCAGCAGCTACCAGGATTTAACGCAGCTTCCTATCAACCAATGAGCATCTGCAAAGAAAAACACTTATAATTTAACTATAATCATAAATTTATTTATTTATTAACTCTTAGGGAAACTAACAGCTAAAAATCTTATCCTAAACATCAGAATTGCTTCACAGAGCCATTAATTAGTTTCCACAGATAGAAACAATTTTTTTATACAAAAGAACCCTTAATAAATATAATACAAAAAAGAAAGAAACCTGCCTATAATAATATTAGGTCAGATTGTCAGCTGTATATGTCGTATGAGGATTTAAAAAATTGACAAATTTAGTTTTTTCCTCAAAGAAGGTATGCTTGTGGCACATATATCAAGATCATGATTACGAATTATTTTATTGTAACTTTGACATGAACGATATAGAAAACTGTTTTGACGATAGTTAGTAGCAACTAACGGTATTGAAAAGAAAGGTGCACGGCGCAAAGAATAACCGGGAATATAAAAGTTAATTTTATTCAATATCTCCGGACAATCGAAGGATGAAGAAGTCACTATTCGGGACAGAAATACTAGATCAGCAATATCACGTCGTTTGCGTAACTCAAGAAAATGATGCTTCCTACAAGATTCAACATAATCCTGACAATTTGATTTTGTTCGAAAATTAACATATCGCATAAATTTTTTCTGAACTCGTTCAATCCGGTTAATGTAGACATCGTACCTAGGATTCCAGATTTGAGAAGCATATTCCAAATGAGGACGAATGTAGGTGGAGTATAAAATTTTTATAGTCTTAGCTTGCTTAAAGTCTCTAGATGTGCGCAACAGGAAGCCAAGTGCCTTCATAAATCAAATTATGTTTCATGATTTCCATAAATTAATATATCTAAAGCAATCACATGTAATGCCTAAACCTTAGATTATCTAGATGGAGTCTGGCGCTACATTGAAACAAAAAACAACGTGCCAATTGTTTTTTTTTTTTGCATGAATGCGTGCGTAATGATGCCAGTTGATAAACATTACAACTAAAATGGGGTAAATTGCCCAACGTGGTAGTCTATCTTTTAACTCGAAATAAAAATTATTTTTATATAATAGGTACATAATTATTGTGTTTGGTACTAGGTATTTATTTATTATGAAGACAATGTTTTTTTTTTTATTACAAGCAATTGGCTATGGCACTTTCTTTTTCTTACGGAGCTAAAATTTTTCACGTTGGTTCAGTTCCAAAGACAATACATTTTCATGATAAGCGTGACCGAATTGTAACCAAGGGTTGGCTCCAGGCGAAGGAACTCCTCAATGGTTAACAGTATAGACTCAACATTTTGTACACACATTTAACCATGATAGCTCTTCCTAAAATTCACCATGATCTTAACACCACCCTCACGGTTGCCTCCAGACGAGGGAACTCATCAACGGTCAACAGTAGTGACTCAACATTTTATATGCACATTTAACTATAATATCTCGTTCTAAAGTTCACCATGATTTAAACACTATCCCCATGGTTAACTTCAGACGTAGGAACTCCTCAAATTTCCTCGGCGCAGGCACGTAATTAAGTATACACATGCTGGCGCTCATGTCGAATTTTGCAAGAGTCAATAGGCCCGCCATCTTGAAATTCAAAATGGGTGGAATATTCGAAAAAAAAACCAAGCTTATTTCAATGTACTACAATACACTTCGATTTGTAGAAAACTGAAGATCCATTATCCACCATAACATTAATAATATCGCCCTACCAGCATACCGGTCTCATGTGTAAATGTGGGAAATTTAGTTTTCACAGACTTGCCACACTTGCAAAATGGCGAATTTTATTTTTTTTATATTCCAATATTTGCAATAATTCATTATTCCAGAACTAACGATAATTTATTTAACATACGGGTGATAGGATACATATTTATTAATATTCAATCGGCCTCTGTAATTTCTACACACCATATTAGCCCATTTCGCCATTTTTATTACGTTATTTTATGATAGAAAAACAAGCGTCTCCATTGACAACACAATTGACACTGTTGGCTTTTGGCGCCAATTGTGAGGAATTGGCGCTAAAAAATACCGACGCTGTCAGGGTCTTGACACTCCATCTAGACATAATTATATATAATCAAAGGCCTAAACATTGGTCATCAACAATCATGGCAGTCTTCAAGTGCAAAGTTCATTGGTAGTACTCTTCAGAACTGTCTGGTTCTTGGTTTGAGGTGCGTATCATCATTGAAATTTTATACATACATTTTAAGATATCTAACAGAAGTTTGATTATCCAAAAACCCATTAATATTGTGGAACTCTCTTTATAACATAACATCACACCATCCCCGAAGGGATAGGCAGAGGTATGTAGTAACATTATTTAAAATTTATTAAATTACTCACTATTATAATATTGAAAGAATTGTATCATTTTCTTCATGTTCGGGAGAACACATAATTGCAACATTGGTCTCATCAATACAATCTTACACTGTAAAATCTGGAAATGCAAATTATTACACAATTATATATTTTTAATTTTCTGATCAGTAAAGTTTATTATAAATATGAGTTACATAGACAATAATAGAAGAATATTATGAATAAATATTTAATTAATATTTGTTACAACTTGTTTATTCAAAGTCATTATCACTTGTTGTATACTTGAATAGCTTTTAAGAAATTGGCCTATGACATATTTTTCTTGGCTGACTCTAACAATGATGAATGAATGTCTGATAATATCCAGTAACATACAAGGTGATATCCTTAGGTGATATCATAGACTAATGGTGATATCAACTAAATCTAAACAATATTTTTGTTATTCTTTGACAACTTTGATTATATATATGTCTAGAGTCCATTTCACGAAAGAAGTCCCGCGGACAATTGTGGAACTAATTTTGACAGATGGGGAGCTCGGCCATAGCGATGGGTCGTTGAAGGTTTTTCCGTCAACGAAACGTTAACGTTGATTTGCGTTTGTCAACTAGTTGATCAACTAGTTAATTTCGTCAACGAGTTAACGTGTTACGAACGTCAACTTGCATGAACGATAAACGCCTAAACGCTTTTATTAACTTATGCTGTTGTAATGTTAGTTTACGAACAATTTGATGCAGTTTACCTAATGAAATTGGATAACATTTTATGATGACTTTACCTACTACCTACCTAGGGTTCTAGATGATTTTCCCTTCATACTTTTTTCAGGCTTAGGACTGACTGATTAATTTGCTATAAAACACAAATTTCGTACGTTGAAAATAACAAAACGTTGTGTTCAGTTTCTCGTTTCGTCAAACGAGTTGAATTCGTAAACGTCATTGTCTCGCCACTCGTTGACACGTTGACAGTCGTTGACGAATTCAACGAGTTGATTTGTACACGGTCAACGTTAATCCCGTTGAAGAGACATCAACGTTGATTCAACTAGTTCGTTGATTCAACGCCCACTACTACTCGGCCATGCTGTCGTTTGTCGATGATAATCAAGGTGCGTTTGTTGTGGTAGATATTTTGTGAGTTTATTATTGGATTAGTGCGTTATAAGGTTTATTTACGATGCCAAAAGTTGTAAAAAGTGCAGGTCGAGAAATGATATTAAAAGTGAAGGAGTTCTGTGAAGCGGAACACAAGAATCACGGTGTTTTAATACCAATAAACAATGTTCGCAAGAGAGTCGCCGCCATGACAGGTAAATGTTGGGGCTGCCATAACCAGATGTTTTCCCGATTGATTTATTACATATTGGAATTAAGTTTTTTTAATGCATTTTTATTAAGGTAAATTTTAAAAGAAATTAACACAACACAACAACAAATTGTAAAGTTATATTCAACAATAATGTAATTAAATACGAAAATAATCATTCAAACTTGTTCATTTTATTGCAGGTGTGTCAGAGAAAACTGTAACGAGAGTTACAAAAGAAGGCGCAACAGCGGCGAGTGCTTCTAAAGTTATTGTCACCCCAGGGAAGAGTCGCCCGCATCGCAAAAAGTTCGACTTGGATGGATTTGATTTGTGCGCTATACGGCAAAAAATTCACAGTTTTTATGTTGTGAGGAAGGAATTACCAACATTGGCTAAATTATGTGCAGCTTTGAGAGAAGACATAAATTTTCAAGGAAGCATCACAACATTGCACCGTATATTGCAAAGTATCGGTTTCAAGTTTAAGCGATGCCAATCGAAACGTAAATTACTTATGGAACGTTATGATATTACCGCATGGCGTTCAAAATATTTGGAGAGAATCCGAAGAAATCGCAATGTGGAGAAAAAACCTATAGTATATTTAGACGAGACCTATATACACAACACTTATCATGCCAAAAGTTGCTGGCAAAGTGAGGACGAGCCTGGGATGTTCGTGTCAGAGTCCTCAGGGAGTCGTTGGATAATTGCTCATGCGGGAACTGAAAATGGTTTTGTTAATGGTGCATTGTTAATGTTCAAATCCCAATCCAAATCCTCAGATTACCACGATGACATGAACTCAACAAATTTTTTGAAATGGATGAATGAAAAAGTCATTCCTAACTTACCTGAAAGCTCACTTGTGGTAATGGACAACGCTCCGTATCACTGCACTCAAATAAATAAAGCGCCTACAATGTCAAGTATTAAACGTAACATGCAGGAATGGCTGCGAGAAAAGGGAGTATATTTTGAAGATACTTGGACAAAAGCTGTATTATTTGAATTAATTAAACAAAACAAAGGTCCACCTACATATGCCGTGGATGCATTATTAAAATCTCACAATCATGAATTGCTAAAATTGCCGCCTTACCACTGCGATCTAAATCCGATCGAAAAAATGTGGAGTCTTGTAAAGAGACGGGTAGCGGATAAAAACGTGGGCCAAGATCCAAAAGAAATTGCACGCCTAACGGAAGAGGCTTTTGAAACTGTTAAAGCGGAAGATTGGGCAGCTCAATGTAAACATGTACAGCATTTGGAGGAAGAATATTTAAAAAATGATGGTCTTATGGATGAAGAAATGGATCGATTTATTATATCCACGGCTAGTGATAGTGAAACAGAATCTGATTCTGTTTCTATTCACTCTTCTGACAGTGATCATAGTATGACCGATCATAATTATTCAATAAAGCTTTGAATAAAACTTTTAAATGATTATTATTCTAATTTAAAGTTGGTAGATCATCTCCATTTTATATTTTAGAAATTACAGGAAGATTTATTTTTCACTAATCTGACCTTAGCAGTATGGACATCAAATAGGACCTATATTAAAAATACATTATATTCAAAACAATTTTTTTTCTTATCTAAATATTCGAGTCGTAGTAGTTAATAAAATGAAAGTAAATGAGCGATAAATTATTTCCCCTGATTTCCCCATATTTAAACCTGGCAACATTATGTCGCGCGAATACAGCGCTGCGTCTGCGGGACTTCTTTCGTGAAATGGACTCTAGATGGAGTGTCAAGACCCCGACAGCGTCGGTATTTTTTAGCGCCTATTCCTCACAATTGGCGCCAAAAGCCAACAGTGTCAATTGTGTTGTCAATGGAGACGCTTGTTTTTCTATCATAAAATAACGTAATAAAAATGGCGAAATGGGCTATTATGGTGTGTAGAAATTACAGAGGCCGATTGAATATTAATAAATATGTATCCTATCACCCGTATGTTAAATAAATTATCATTAGTTCTGGAATAATGAATTATTGCAAATATTGGAATATAAAAAAAATAAAATTCGCCATTTTGCAAGTGTGGCAAGTCTGTGAAAACTAAATTTCCCACATTTACACATGAGACCGGTATGCTGGTAGGGCGATATTATTATTAATGTTATGGTGAATAATGGATCTTCAGTTTTCTACGAATCGAAGTGTATTGTAGTACATTGAAATAAGCTTGTTTTTTTTTCGAATATTCCACCCATTTTGAATTTCAAGATGGCGGGCCTATTGACTCTTGCAAAATTCGACATGAGCGCCAGCATGTGTATACTTAATTACGTGCCTGCGCCGAGGAAATTTGAGGAGTTCCTTCGTCTGAAGTTAACCATGGGGATAGTGTTTAAATCATGGTGAACTTTAGAACGAGATATTATAGTTAAATGTGCATATAAAATGTTGAGTCACTACTGTTGACCGTTGATGAGTTCCCTCGTCTGGAGGCAACCGTGAGGGTGGTGTTAAGATCATGGTGAATTTTAGGAAGAGCTATCATGGTTAAATGTGTGTACAAAATGTTGAGTCTATACTGTTAACCATTGAGGAGTTCCTTCGTCTGGAGCCAACCCTTGGTTACAATTCGGTCACGCTTATCATGAAAATGTGTTGTCTTTGGAACTGAACCAACGTGAAATATTTTAGCTCCGTAAGAAAAAGAAAGTGCCATAGCCAATTGCTTGTAATAAAAAAAAAAACATTGTCTTCATAATATATAAATAGTACCTAACACAATAATTATGTACCTATTATATAAAAATAATTTTTATTTCGAGTTAAAAGATAGACTGTACCACGTTGGGCAATTTACCCCATTTTAGTTGTAATGTTTATCAACTGGTATCATTACGCACGCATTCATGCAAAAAAAAAAAAAAAAACAATTGGCACGTTGTTTTTTGTTTCAATGTAGCGCCAGACTCCATCTAGATAATCTAAGTTTGACAATATTGATTTTAGTACTTTGGTAAACTTTTATCACTTATTGCGGGTTTACTTGATAGTTATCAGTCTGTTTATACGCTACTAGGTGCATTATTAAATACATGCATAGTTTTCAAGTAACAATCGAAAGGTTGTGTAATAAAAGTTATAATGGGACTGTTAGTGCCTTTTCAGAGGAATTACACAAAATACGTTCTTATTGTAACCTTACCTTGGTTCTTACATCCTAAGTATCATAACGTAGCACTAGCACGGGTCAATAGTTAAATGCTTTATCAGTCTTCTATATCGCCCAACAAACTGCCGATCACTTATAGCATCACACATGTCTTGTTATAATGTTTTTATTGGTAGATTTAGCCCGATCAACCGCTAAATCGAATTCATGATATCTCTCAAGTAGATCCACCCATATTTACACAAGTTTTTCACCCAAAATCAAATTTACAAACGAAATAGTTATGATCCAATCCACAAAAAGTTGCATTGTTCCAACTTTATCCCAACCGTTGGCGTTGCTATTGTTTGACAGCGGTTCGCGTCTAATACTCGTCGGTCTTCGATTCAAGTTGCTGTCAAATCATTAGCGCGATACGAAACACTCAAAAGTCAGTGGTACCAACATCGTTCCAATGTCGTTTGGCTGATAATATTTAACGCGATCGGCCTGCTGTTTTATTACATGTACGTAACGATTGACGTAACTTTTTTGTTTGTGAACCAATTTAAATGAAACAAACACTAAATGTTATGGGAATCTTTTCCAATACATCAGTGAAAACCGCATTCAAATCAGTTCACTCGTTTCTGAGATTAGCGCGTTCAAACGCACAAACAGACAAACCGCCAAAAATTTTAAAGACTATATTTTTGGCTTCGGTAACATAAAATACAGTGTGTATAAATTGTTTTTCTTTTTTAATATTGAATGTACAGACACGGGTCGTTTACGATTTTATTATATGTATAGATATAGAAGAAGATAACTTTTATTAAACAAAATTTATTGAATTTATTTTTATTTTTGAGAAAACGATAAATTACAATGATTTTTTATATAAGTAGCGTAGATTCAAGTGTTACAATATTACATCAATTAACATTATGTACATGATAAAATACTTCATAGCTTTCGCCTCATCAATACATCGCAACTTTCAATAAAAAGTTCAGCCATTTTAATATCTTGAGAATTAAAAGGATTGTTTGTTGTCTTCTTATCCATTTCGAGAAGTAATTTTTGAAGTACTATTTTTGTAGTGGCTAGTGAAGGGTGAGCTGGAATCGAAGTATCTAAGACCTGGAAAAGCCATTTAAGAATAATGGTTAGTACAGTACGATTCAAACTTATTGGCGGCTCGGAACATCGTACGTTCCGATGCGCAAAACGCAATTTTGGGTATCAGCGGGGTATAGAGGGACGCGGTGGCGGGCGGGGCACATCCCCGCGCGCCTTCTGTCTCACTCGCACTCGCGCGACGCGTCGTGCTTTTAGTGTATGAGTTCGAGTACCTGCGCGCAACGGCACTCGCAGCTAACTTCCGAACCGCCAATAAGTTTGAATCGAACTGTACAAGTGTTATTTTTAATTGATTTTAATACCATGCTAAACAAATGTTGATTGTTTTTGTTGTTCACTCACTTGTCCATCTTGAATTTAATATCATTAGCGAATTACCACGTACTTACTGTTTTTTTAAGACGCTTGTAAAGCTGAGGTGGCATTGTAACAATCCATTCTGGCTGATTCCGGGAATGTTCCAAACTTCTTTTAAATCTCTGTGTAGTTATGGCCAAAATTGGTGGAAGAACGACTTCAGGTTCTTTAAGTAAGCTTATTATATTTTCAGCCAAAATATCATATCCAAGATGGTATAACGATATAACCTATAAATAAAAAAAGGGAAATTACTAATGTATCGGTTAAACACAGGTCGCGCGTTCAGCCATTTTAGTCTTTCCGTGCACTGTAACCTTGTGTACAAATGAAATGTAGGTAATCCTAGCATGTTTTTAAATAATATTATATAATCTTTTAAAAATATCTTTTGCTTAATAATTATGCCTATATCAATATTTTTTTATATAATTTATTTTTGATCAAGAAAATACGTTATTAAAAAGTGCCACAAATGAGCGGGAATTTCAAAGTAAGTACTTGAAATGCAACCCTAACTGTCAGATGGACTGTGACGTCAAACTCCTAGATATCGAAAGTGTATTTTTACACGACTGCCCAAAAAAAGGAGGTAATGTTTTCAGGGTTCATGTATGTATTTATGTGAGTTTCTTTATTCCACCATAACTTCTGAATGCCTGAACCTGAAGATGGAACTTGTTTTTCACTTTTTAGTTCGTTTTTTGTCATGGCAGTCGTGTTTTTTAATTACCTATATATTTTTTTACATAATTATATGTACTTTATTAATACAGTACTTATATGTAGGTTTTATGTTATTTTTCGTGTTATAAAAGTTGTAAAATACAAAACATTGATAAATTACAGAGCACAATAATTACGCGACTGCCCAAAAAAAGGAGTGAAATGTTTTCAGGGTTCATGTATGTGTTTATGTGAGTTTCTTTATTCCATCATAACTTCTGAATGCCTGAACCGATTTTGATGTATGGAGTGTCGTTAGAATCCTTACACTATTGCGAGTAACATAGGCTATAAAAAAATATCATTAAAAATCACGACTGCCACGACAAAAAAACGAACTAAAAGTGAAAAACATGTTCCATCGCAGTTGAAGGACCGTTCTGTGGAACACTGTCTTATCTAAGAGGTACCCAGACTGCGATGGAACTTGTATTTCACTTTTTAGTTCCGTTTTTGTCATGGCAGTCGTGATTTTTAATTTTTTTAATTATATTTTTTTTTTTACAGCTATTTACTAGTTGTTTGATACTGGGACTTTTACGTCACACCAACCGCGCCAAAATGGCGGGCGTTTAAAGTGGCCGTATTAGGATGATATTTATAACATTATAAATGACCTAATACCTCAAATTAAATTTAGTTTACGGGGGCTTATCGTAATGTTCTGGCTGCACCTGCGTCTTAACGCGTTAACTAACACGCCTAGTTAAGACGTTACGTAGATGTGGCCGACGACGTTTTAACATGTTAATTTACTAACGGCATTACTAATGCCATTAAGCGATAGCTCGGGTCTCGGTTTTTTTGACACATCAAAGGATTTTAGCGCGCAGTTTAGCGCCCTAAGCTTGTTGGCTACATTAGAGCCGTATCGTTCCGCAAGGCGCATGCGCAGTGCAAGGACGTATGTACTTTGTTTTTATGAGTGAGAAAACATTGTAGTTTTTTGAGCTACTTCAATCAGAACCATGCCTTTAGAATCCAAATGTATAAAATAATAAATTTATCGCACTCATTGCTGCAACCCGTGCAGCTGCTTCAACCCCCATTGTTGTGAGGTTAACGTGTTTATTCACTAGGAATTAACTATTGATGGCGTTGTAAGGAAATGTAGCCAACATGCACTTTAGTGCTTTAATTAACGCGAAGTTGGACACTAACATTAAGGTTAACGTTAAGGCAGGTGGAGCAGGAGCATAACGGAAACTAGCAACAAATGATAATGAAGTGTACAAGTGTGTTCGCAATTACAGACTATTCCCTCACACTTATAGTAATAGTACGATGGGTGGGCAAACCGACACGGCCGAGAGAGATGACTAGACTGGCGCGGGTCCTACCTACCACTTATTAACGAGTTCTCCGAAGCGCTGTTGTGTAAGCGATAACTACCTACCTTCGGGACTAGAAATTCTTACTACTTCTTTGCCTGCCCCAGGATTTGAACTCGGAGCCTTATAATTCATTATGATGGACTGACCTATGGCAGTCACCAGAGATCAGAGTTTTCCAACCAGCGGTCCGCGGAGCACAGTAAGTTGGCACTTGGGGTTTACTCAAAAAAAGGTTGGAAGACCGTATAGATATAATTTATTTCAATTAGGAATTTGCTACCCCAGCCCTAAGTTTTAAAATAAAGAAATATCCTAAAGTAATTGGTATTTTTAAACATACCTGCTGACGAGTTATAAAATCATCGTCAATGTTCCATAGCTCTGCTAAAAACCTGATGTTCTGTATCCAAACAAGACATTCTTCACTGTTATGTGTTGCATATGGTCCGTCGCATTCCGTTGTAGTTATTGTTTCAACAGCAAGTCTAACAAGCTTTGTCAAAAACTTCATTCTTGGGTTTCTTAACTTGTCTGATGCCTTCATATTAATTTCTCGATTAAGTCTGCTACCAGTTAATGCTTCCAAAACATACTGGTAGTCAATATCGAACAGAGTTTCAAGAGGTTTAGACAATTTAATATTGAAATGGCACATGTAATATACTATACATGATATTTGATAATTTAGATTTAATATATCATTATTAACATTGTTAGTGTTTTGAGCTACTTCTACCAAAGAAGGCAAACTTTCACCCCAGATTCTCTCAAATAAAATTTCCTGTTTCCCTGGATTAAACGAGGTATTGGCACAGCTTAAAAATTCCTCTAAATAATTCGATATTGTTTGCAGAAAAATTATCATGCTTGTACTATCGAACCCAACGTCTTGAAGACACAGTGGATCTTTTGGTAGTCTGCCTACTTTATTGACTAATCGGCAGGTTACTTCAAAGATATGCTTTATGTAAGTGGACCATATAATGCTGAACAAACCAATTCTTATATGCATATTTGATAAACACTTCAAACAAAGAAGAACAGTATTAAGATATTCACTATTGTGCATAGATTTCTGCCATGCCATAGAATATTCCCAGCACATGTTTGCAATTATGTAGTCAGCTGACGTACTTAATGGAAACTGTTGACGTAATAGAGAGAACCATTTGAAAAACTTTGGATTTTCATCAACATTTATACGATTATTTTCTATAAACAAATAATCAGCATCATTATCTTCATTAGTATTAGGAAACTCTAAACCTAAGCTGGAATATTTGTCCATTAATTCATTAGCGACGAGGGCTTCAGGTATGACTCCCATGCCACATAACCATTTCGCTATTAATTCAGTTACAGATCCTTTACCTCTTGTGTATATGTTCTTAAGATTGATATCAATTTCAGTGACTTGCAATTTAGGTAAGGATTTACCTTTAAAAGAGTCTTTAAACATTAGGATAATACTAAGGATAGAAATGTCCTCTAGCTTACCAATTAGTATACCCCATTTGGCATTTTCCTTTGTAACAGATTCCCAAATGTCGTCCTCTTGTTCTTGTGTTTTGGCTTCAAAAATTCTGCTTACTGCTTTACAAGCCATTGCAACAATCATACTTCTTAATGGACAGGGCATTTCTACCAATATATTTCGAATACCTTGCCACCAAGGTGATATCTCATTGTAGGCCATTTTTGTGGCTTCTATAGAAGCATTACATGTATAATAAACCACTTGAATAAATTTTTCAATAAGTTGAAGACTTATTTCATCTAATGGCATATTCATTATATGCATTATTAATAGTTTAACTAGTTGCATTGGATCCATGTTACACTTTTTGACCAAATAACTTAACATATTTATTTCTTTTATTTTAAATATAGACTCAAATGTAAAACGCGCGATGTTATTTATTTTTTCTGACGATGTATCAAATGTTATTGACATATAATTAGCTTTTTTATCGAACTTAAAGCATGAAACGAATTCTTTGTAAGTGCTGGTATTTGTATCGGCAAACGTAACTCTGGCTTGGTGTTCCTTGTAATTATTTTCTTGTGCTAAAGTCAACAATCTTTCTAGTATACAATTGTCATCCTCTAAAAGATCAAAACTAAGAGGCTGGCAAGTGTCGTTCATATGATCCATTGTTGTAGATCCAGTATCTAAATACAAAAACATGTGTATTTTTTGTGTTAAGTCCTGCATATCATCAGTGCAATCTTCATTTATTTGTCTGTAAAACAGAGTAGCTAAACCAAGGGTTGAAAAGTAACACTTGATTTCAAATTCTTCAAGACTTGGATCTCTTTCGAAACTATCCCAGAACAAATTTAGGCATGTCATTAAATGTTGTGGGGTTATTTCATATTTTCTTAATAACAAATCTATGCAATGCTTTTTTGCATCCAACGTTTTTAATTCAGAAGCTTTTGTAATTATTTCATCAATAACATATTCAGAGTCCGATGTCTTTTTTAGGTTTTCTCGTAATTCTTTCAAAACGTAGAGATCTTTTGATCTAAGGGAATGTTCGCCATCCAAAGCAAAGTAAAATGGAATATTAAACTTTTTTATTTTTCCATCAGGATCTATTAATACGCATTGACATTCTGGTAAATTAAGTTTTTTATGTGAATATTTTTTTTCGGCACCAACTAGACCACAAGTATTGTATAGAAGTTTGCCGTTTTTCGTCGCGGTAAATGTTGCCACCCTATTTCCTTTTTGCATTAATCTTATGTCTATGAGACCTTTCTTTGGATTATAAATAATCAAGAATATAGCTCTTCGTAGGTCTTTGACTACCGATAGTTGAGGTTTTTTGTCGTTAATTTCAAATATCTAAAAGCAAAATAACACTATCAATATGAATTTTCAAGAGCCAATAACTCAAAATACATGATTATATACAACTTAAAAACAAAAGAAGCCACTACGTACTTGGACAAAAGCACACTGAGCATCTCTGTACCCTTTGAACAGTCTAATTAGATGACCTCGCATAACATCTAGAACTGCGACGCGTCCGAAGCTATCAGCGATAGCTGCGAGACGCCGGTCTGGCGAGATTGCTACTACGTTCCCGAGACGTTGACCATCATGTATGCCATTTCGTTTCGATAAAACTTCTGAACGAATTAATGGTTCATTCCCGGCCGCCGTGCTTTCTACCGTGCTACCTCCAAGCCAACCCCTGCACACAAATCAACAAAAATTATAAACAAATTTGACAATCATATTACTTATGAACTTACAACCATTTTATTTTTACTTCTTCTTATGAACTTACAAACATTTTTTTAAATTAAAGAATTATTTTCTTTTCACACTGACTGATTTGAAAAACTGAGCATATTTCTAAATTATATAATATCTGCACACGTTCTTGCGATCAATAGACCAAAGGGGCTGAAGTTGAAGACATTAAACAGAACAAAATAAATGATTTATGTAGTTTTCTTGATTGTAAGCGTCAGGTGCCGGTGCTTGTTATGTTACGTTTTGACCACTTCTTACAAATTCATTTATTTGTGGATCATAGGTGTTATGTTGGTATTAACATGGCGTTCATTTAAAAGCCAGCATCGCTATGTCCTACCATATTGGCGTACAAATTTAATTATAATACAGTCTAGCTAATCAGAATAGTCTAGATAACAGAACTTACGGAAGAGCAGATTTTATTTTATTTGCCACCACCCTAGCAACATCCTGGAAGGGGGGAATAGTACCACCTTCTAGAGCATAGTGGAAGCCAACATATGGCTGACCTGCTGCAAGAATCAAGGTATTGACGGGTGGTACAGAACGATACCTGTAAATTATAATTTAAAAGTTATGATCTTATTGATTTTGTTACAATATCAATTGAAGAGAACATGTTATTTTAACAAGTAGTGCATTATGATTTTATGGGTGGATTGAAATTAATGTATTACAATTACCAAACATCATAGCCTCCATAAGTAGATGCAGCTAAAAGATGGTCATAAGTGTTTTTAAGATCCAATCCTACAACTGCGGCATCATTCATAACTTCTTGGTCTGAAAACATCCACTTGCGTACATTTATATTGCGGCTATCCACTGTGTAGTCGTCCTTAATACCAGCATGCACTGCAAATATAACATCATTTCAAAGTAAATATATTTGTAGCAACATCTACATTATGTATAACATAGAGAGAGCTGCCAGAGAGCTATGACACATTACCAAGCACAACAAGGTATATACCAAATAACACTAATGCAGTAATCAATTCAAATACTACTTGTACAGCCACCCTAAGTTCAAAAACCCTGTAGCCTACTAAGTTGCCTAAGTTGCCCTGCTTTTTTGTTGATTATGATTAACTAGCAGCCTGCTCCGGCTTCGCATGGGTATAAAATATATATTATAAGTATTTCTCCACTATTTAATGGATGTTATTATACATATAAACCTTCCTCTTCAATCACTCTATCTATAAAAAAAAACTGCATCAAAATCCGTTGCTAATTTTAAAGATTTAAGCATACATAGGGATAAAGGGACAGAGAAAGCGACTTTGTTTTATACTATGTAGATATTATATGTAGTATAATATATACATAATAATCATATTATATTATAATACATATTAATTACATAGTATATATAATAACTTGCTTTTATTTGATTACTGCATAGTAATCAAACAAAAGCGAGTTATAAAAAAAAATGAAAACTTGCACAATGGTTACAAAATAATTGTATCTAAATTATGTAACAAAATAAAATAATATTTACCTTTAGCTAGATGTGCTTTGGCGTTTCTGAGTGTTTGGTACAAGCTTGTTGAAGATATTATGCATTCAGAACTTTGAAATAAGATGTGTATATCATCAGGTAAAGTCCCATAAGTACCAGTATGGCAAGAAATTTTCAGTACTGGCTTTTCATCTAATTTTTCAAGTAACAGCAAGTGTCCAGTGTTGGTATAGAACCCTACACTGCCATTTTCAAACCCAATGATAATACAAAACCAATCAGGTCCATTCTAAAAACAGAAAATAAATTCTAAGAAGCAACTTTTTAAGGTTTTGTGAGTGTTTAACATTTATATTTTAGACCAACTTTATGATGCTGACTATGTTGGAAAAAAGTTTTGCACAAATTAATGATACAGACCTAATGTAACATGTTAACTTTGTCTTATTTTCATAATTATAATATTTACCTGATCAAATGTACATACATACATAAAGTCACGCCTATTTCAAATGTACATAATAATAATAAATATAATTATAATGAGTAAATATTACTTTACCTGAGAAGACTGTTGAGATGGACAAATAGGTAAAGCTAAAACAGCTGTTATAACTGAGGGTAGTGTTCCACTCCATGAGATTATAAAAGTATTGCTGTTAGTTTGACCAATCCATTGATTAGTCAGTAAACAAAGGCGACTTTGGTATCCAACTGCTAATAAACTGCTGCAGGAAGACATGGATATGGCGCATTGTGGCAACCATTTAGAGTCTGAAATTACACATATCAGAAGAATGAGTTATCGGTTTGTAATGAGAATAATAGAATATGAACTTAACTCACCTTCTTTTTCCTTTATAAACAAAGCTCTTCCCAACGTTGATATATCGCCACAGTCAGCTATTTGTTCTACTTGGCACGACATATTCAAATCAAACACTTAAAATATTATATTTTACTTTTATTGGTGGATTTATCCATATTTTTACAAATCTATTATCTCTCCTAGGACCTTGGTACCTTCTAGATTCTTGTAGCAAATAGCAATTTGCATTAATTTGCAATAGCAATGCAAGTGAGTGATGCTAAGCTTGTGTTAAATCATAGAGTTTTTTTTTTTTTTTTTATAAATGGTCTGCCGCACGCAGCCTCGAGGGAGGCTTTTTCTGCTTTACCGGACTTTTTGGCGAGACCCAAGAGCCTCCAGCCAAGGCTAAAACTACAAAAATTTAAGCGAGTGTGTCAAAGGGCGCCCCCTGCGGGGGTCGGACCTCGACTTTGCACATCGCTGACTATCATGAAAAGGGACAGCTGGATAGAACAATGATTATTTAGGGACGGTTTTATTTATGAATCTACTACTAATTTAGGCTCGGTCCCGGGCCGGCGGCGGAACTAGTACTAGGGACTGGGGGGGGGGGGGGGGGGTGAATTGACAATAATATTTGTCAAACGCGGCGGACCTCGTCGGCGATATTATGGCAACCAGACAACTGATAAACATATCTATATATTTCTAAATACATACATAATATAGATAAATAACACCCAGACACAGAACAAATCATTATGCTCATCACACAAAGATTTGTCCAGGGTGGGAATCGAACCCACGACCTCCGGTTTAGCAGTCAGGCCACTAACCACTAGACCAACAGTTTATAACTGTATACATTGGACGCAACGGCTATAGCATTCGACTGCTATAGCAGGGGTGTCACTGGTGAATAGTTTTTACTACACAGACAGGGCGAAACGGCTACCTATAGTATTCGACTGCTATAGCAGGGGTGTCACTGGTGAATAGTTTTTACTACACAGACAGGGCGAAACGGCTACCTATAGTACGCGACTGCTATAGCAGGGGTGTCACTGGTGAATAGTTTTTACTACACAGACAGGGCGCCCCGGCTATAGCATTCGACTGCTATAGCTGGGGTGTCACTGGTCAATCGTTTTACTATACAGAGGAAGGGCGCACCGGCTATAGCATTAGCATATTAGCTGGTGAATAGTTTACGTCGACCAAAAGACATCTTTGGTTGGTACTGGAAAACTCACAATGAAAATACGAAATGACACTCATTATTCAATTTAATGTTACGAAAGCATACAAAGTTGTACCTTCAACATTAGGCTCTTTAGGCTTTGTCAATTGCTTGCGAAATCTGTTCCGTGTTGTGACCATGCGTGGATGGTATTGCGTTGTGATCATGGTCACAATTAATTAGTCTTTCTTCAACGAATATTTCCATCAACGAAAAAGCCCAACACCGCTGTCGATAAACTCAAACTCTGGTATAAAGCAGTGGATGTTTGCCATTCTTCGTCTGTGATACGTGTTGACCTATGACACTGATGATTGGATCAGTTTCAACAGGTATCACAGACAAAGAATGGCAAACATCAACTCAAATCAACAGCCTGGTACATCTTCATTTGTAGATGTATCTAGGGTATTGACCTAGGTACCCAGGTTATGCTGTTGATAAATTGGTTGCTGCTGATTGTCAACCACCTGCGATCTCGGCATTTGTACCGCCGTCGTCGTCGTTATCAGCTTATCTCAGTCCACTGCTGGACTTAGGCTTCTTCTATGGCACGCCACTGAGCTCGATCTTCGGCTTTCCGCTTCCAACCGCTACCAGCCATTTTGCCTATATTATCGCCCCACCTAGCTGGATTGATGTTACGTGGAGATTGGTCTTAGGTTTTTTTAAATCTACCTATCTTCTAATCCGATACGTAACTTGTGGGTGACCCGCCGCCTTCATTGGGTATGTAATTCGTTTCTAAATAGTCACCATCACAATCATTATAGGGATCCTGGTACGCTATCACTCGATGTTTTAGGTTTCTCTGAACCATAAGACAACTCCTCGGTTCCGACGTAATTGAATAATTTCAATATGCGTTCATTTTCTTTGTCGTGTGGGCACTGCGTTTATGATAAATGATTTATTTCTGCAAATAGGTTTTCACGTAACTTTATAGGTTGACCGTTAACTAAATTTCCGTCACGTAACTTTATAGGTTGACCGTTAACTAAATTTTTTGAATTCCAGTCTATTCAAAGTCTTACGTAACTAGTAAAGTACCTCTAATGATGTACAACAACAAAAAAATTCACTTATTATTACGACGATATCCGTGTACAAACACAGTCGTTGATAGTCGCTCAGTCTAACAACTATCTCACACCCATCAGACAAAACGTTATCGTTAACCAAGCTTGATTAACCATATTTTAGAAGGTCAAATCTATGCACAAGCACCTATCCTATAATACAGGAATTCTGACAAATTTTGAGCAAATATTATATTATATATTTGTTTATATTGTCTTTGCCATATTTTCATTAAAATATTAGTGAGAAATCATTAAAAACACGGCTGCCATGACAAAAAACGAACTAAAAAGTGAATAACAAGTTGCATCGCAGTCTGGGTACATCTTAAATAAGACAGTGTTCTACAGAACGGTTTTTTTATTCCTACGCTTTTTGTTTGTTATGTTTAGAAATCGTTGAAGTGAAAAGCTTGCAGCGTTGTGTTGCCAATGACAAACGAACTAGGTGGAAAGCTTTAAAAAAAAAAACGAAAGTCATAATAATTATAGTATCAAAATATTGAATGAAATTCAACTACATTTTTATATATTTATTAATTATAATTCAATGAACTTTCCTTCGTACTTTTACAGGCTTAAGTCTGTCTGGAATCAATCACTCTTTACAAAAAGTAGAAAGCACGCTTTTACTTAAATTGAAAGCATGCATGCCTTTGTGGCGTTTAAACGTCCACCTATAGTGGCGAGACTACGCTGTCCGTTGTCGTTAAGCCGATAACACGATCGGCCTGCTGTTTGTGTATAATCTATGGTGTAAACCTAGCTAACAGAAAACAGATAAAGAAAAATAAAAATTGAAGAATTTTGAGATCAAAGCTCCTCCTCATCCTCTATCTCTCCATCACATCTGTTATTTTACTCTTTAATTCTTTGAGTCATGAAAAATTTAATGCCTTTTTCTTGCGATACAGATCTTTGATAAAGATGCCATGTAAATCTTTGTTAATATATGTGAACTCCATATGAACTTTTTTATTGTGAGGTAAATATTGTTTGGAATAGTTTCAGAAACAATAGGAAATGATTTTTATCACTACTTGATGATAACAATAATTGTTTTGATGTTTCTTGTGCTTCTCAGAGCGATTATATTGTTCGAACACCATAGAGTTAGAACCTCAAGTGGTGGCTCATTAATTATTACAGTGTAAAATAAGTTTTAATATTTATCCTAAATATAAAGCTTAGATTGCCCTGCTAATGCAACAAAATAAATTGAGATGTGCTTACTTATATTATTATATAGAGTTTTAATTAATATAATTAATATATATTTTGGTAATTGTTAAGTAATTGCTTGACCTTTTTAGATATCACTCAACCGGATACATATATTGAAATGTGATGGGGTGTTTACATAGCAAAAGGGAAACCTCTGACTTACATCCTAATGTGTTTCGTGTCGTAAACATTGACGAAAATGGTGCAGACTTATGTTCGGGACAGCTGGAGATAACTGAGTCTGATATAATACTCTATAGAGAAGGTAGAGACACAACAGTTTGGCCTTTACATTCATTACGGAGATATGGGTTTGAGGGAGATATATTCAGCTTTGAATCAGGTATTTAATATGGTACAGTATACCTATTATACAATTATTTATAAATTGTGTATCTACTTTTCTATCCTAGGATTGTTTTTTCATTCATTTGAATGGATTGAAAAGTAAATAGTTTAAAAAAGCAGTAGCGTTTACATCATTTTATAAGTTTACCTGGAATATTTATCTGGTTGATAATTCCCATTTATTGCCTGTCCAACAGCAAGGCAAGTGATAAGATAATAATGGAAATTGTATGGCATGATTACAGTTACCTTCTTACACATCTATGAATAGCTATATGCATTAAAAACTGAAAAGCATTGTATGTATGCACAGCAGTCATAACCACTGTTGCAGTATTTTGTGAGGTTGTTGCGAATACATCAAGAAGGCTATTTATAATAATAATATAATTTATAATTATCAATACAAATAAATATTACATATTATCTTTAGATATATTTCATATTATGGTCATTATTTTCAGGTCGCAGGTGTGAGACGGGAGAAGGAATATACGCCTTTCGATGTCGAAGAGCTTCTCTACTTTTTCGCACATTACAGCAACAAATTCAATTAAGAAATGTAATTCATGATTCGGTACCATACCCTGTTTCCAGATTAACACCATCTCCTCAGGGCAGACAGACATTGCAAGCTAGTGTAGTTCATCGCTCTTCCATTGATAACGGCCTACCAGATAACGTTCGGCCTGTTGTTAATAACAACCTACCTAATGTCATATCAAATGCAGTGGTCCAACATAACATAACCCAGTCCCCACGCTCGCCGTCAAGCGCGGACATATTAGAGGTTATGCCACTATATCCAAGATCGCAAACAACTACTAGTCAAGTCACTAATGTCTATCAGCTAAGAGATTTTAAGAGGGAAACCAATAACAATCAAGGTGATGTTACAGTAGAGAACCGTGTCTCGGAGACCCGACATGTTTACTCAAATGATTTAAATAAGGATTTAGCAATATTGCGAAATACTTTGCGTCAAGAGACTGCTTTAAACACTATGAGAGAAATAGAAGATGAGACACGATTCCTTGAATGTAGATATATGAATGAAAATGTTGTAAACATCAAACACCTGAACACTCCTTTGTCGCCAACTTTGAGTAACTCCAGTGAGCACTATGCACAGTTGAGTCTAGAACAACAACAGGAACAGCAGCAGCAGCAACAACAGAACCCTCAACAAGAAGAGCAGTCCCAACAACAACAGCTGTCCCAACAACAACAGCAGTCTCAACAACAACAGCAGCCTCAACAAGAACAGCAGTCCCAACAACAACACCAGTCCCAACAACAACAGCAGTCTCAACAACAACAGCAGTCCCAACAACAACAGCAGTCTCAACAACAACACCAGTCTCAACAGCAACAGTCGCAACAAAAACAGCTGCAACAGTCAGATTCTGTTCGGCTGTACATGAATATTGGGCCGAATGAAGCAAATCTACCAGCTGCTAGTAAGAATGATGCGGTACCTACCACACCTTTGACACCTAAACAAGTAGAGTATTGCAATTTGTCTGTGGGAAATAAACCAGAGGTTATTACTTATGCTAATTTATCGTTAGGTGAACTAGGCGACAATGTAAAGAATGTGAAACAAATATTAAGTTTTTCTTCACCATCAGACCACAACCAAAAATATTCCGAGTCTGATACTTTTACTTCTATGTCACCTGTAGAAGAATTGGAAGTAAACTATGCAATACTAGATATTGATTCTAGCAAGGAAACTGTAAAGATTCCTAGAGATATAACATCTCCTGAGAGTCAATCTTACAATAGTTTGAAAAATGATAGTGTTGCTTCTTATTCAGCTCAGCCACGTGGACGACTTTTGTCGCAGTGTAGTGTGGAGAAAGTTAACTTTGCCGCAGCAGGACCATCTGCTGCTATTGGTTATACAACCATTGACTTCGATAAGACCGTAGCGCTCACATCCGTAGCTGCGGGAGCAGATCATGACTTAGATGGAATTCGTAAAACTAGACATAATTCATGTAATATCATGTTCGGAAGTCCTGCCAGTAATGAAAAGAACAAAATGCATAGTTAAATGTGTTAGCTACCATATTTAACCAAATAGGTTAGCGATTTATATTGCGTATAATTTATTTTTATTTTGTATATTGATATCAGCCACGAGGCTTCTTTTATTTAAGGCATGTCAATATACCTATAGACATATGCTAATGCTACAAGATAATTATAGCATTAGCCTTAATTTTTTTACATTACTGATGATAAAACTGTATTTTAAAAGGTTGGCAGTTTTTTAAATGTAATGAACTTTTTATTTTTTCAAAACACTAAATATATTTACACTATTGTGAATAAAGTTTAAAAGTCCTTAAATTTACATCGTCCCGTCCCCTTACCACGAACTCTTAAAGCAGGACAGTTAACGTTGTGGTAGCGAGACGCCGCATTACACTGCACGTAGCGGTGTCTCGCTTCCACATCTTAAATTTTCCTGCTTTAAGAGTTCATGGTAAGAGGCAGAACTCGAGTATTATCTATTCCTCAGTAGTGCCATTAATCGAGTGTTACGAATACAGCGGGGTTCTATCATTTTCCGTTGTGGAAGCGAGACGAGATGGCGCATTACACCGCACGTAGCGGCGCGCGGCATCTCGGTTCCATAGTGGAAAAAAATTACCTGCAATGCTAGCTTATAGTAAGGCACTAGTTTCGTATTGATGTACGTTTTTATTGAGGAAGAAAATTGGGTCTTTATTGCTTGAATTAAAGTAAAAGGCACAAGTGAAAGACTTCGAATGTTGGCCAACGTAGTATGTAGGAAGTTCTGTCCAGCAGTGGGATTCGATGTAGGCTGAAAAATATTTATTAAACTAAAGTCACCAAATATATGTATTAGTGCACTTTTCTATAAGATAGACAAACTGGAATGAGATTTTTTTGGAGCTGGCTACACACATAATTCCCTAGCCACAGACTTTCCACTATTTTAATGTTTTTATTATGTTCCTAAAATAAATCTATGTAAATACTTAGTAGTATTGCATGCCGATGCCAAAGCAGTAATATTTTACCAAATGTATCATATTATATTAAATTGTAATTAATCATGACTGCACTTAATGTAAAATGTGTTATGTTATTTAATAATAATATATAGGTATGTAATTTGTAAACTTATCTACACAGTAAATATATATTATATATATATTTACTGTGTAGATACACAGTAAATATATATTATATTTACTGTGTAGATAAGTTTACTCAATTATATTGTAAGTTTTATTAGTGCAAAGGATAGCATTACCTGTATGTAAAATTAACGAATTTTAACAAATTAACTCCGTGCTTCTAAGTTATAAAAGATTGTATACAATAGGTTGTATAATGTTGCGCAAAGTTATGTAGAAAATACGTATGAAATTTGCATCCAACTACAGTAACATATACAAAAAGTTCAATATTTTCAGTCTGGGCAAAATAGTAATATTAAAAGAATCACTTCCAGTATACAACCTATTGCAGTACACTTGGATACCAAAGAAAAACTATTTTAGTTCATTATTTATGTTTTTACGTATAATTAACGTAATTAAACATACCACATAGCTATTGATTTTGTACTTATAGACCAGTAAAGACTCTGCATATCATTGTTGATATGTGTCATATAATACAAGATCTCAAAATAGAGCCAATGATAAACATTACATACTGTTTGGTTTGGGTTGTTGGGTTTAAGGCCAATGTTTTAAGGTGCAAATAAAAGTGGAAAATACTTACCATTTAATAATTTTGTTAGAACAAATGTCAATTTATAAAAAAAATATACTCGGATGTTTATCCGACTAATAGATGGCAGGCGAGTAAATGTTACAAACGTTTTACCCAGTAGGTATCCTTTAGTATGAAATTGATTTTCACCGTCGCGTCGTTTTATTTAAGTAACCAAATAATTAGGAATTCAGGACATTGTTATATTTTTTCTATGACTGACCAGTCACCACCACCTCAGCAGTGTGCCATGCATACAATCAATTGATAATTATTTTGTCTCTAAGCTAATAATTAAGAATTTTCCTATTGTTTATGACTTATAAGCCTTGATATAAGAATCTGTAGGTTAGCAGCACGCGCTTACGTTTTGTTTGAAATTATTTTTGTGGTATATGTATATATTACATATGGTTTTTTGTTGTTTAAGTTAAGTATTGCCGTGTGGTATCCGGCCTAGAATCGACCACCCCCTTTCCTCCCGTGGGTGTCGTAAGAGGCGACTAAGGGAAAATCCAGAAGATGGGCAGCAGCGTCTTCTGTAACTTTACCACCAATACTGCGATCCCCAAGCCGCTTGCCAAGCGTGGGGATTATGGCAACCCCCCCGCTTAAACGGGGATGCCTATGTTCAATAGTGGACGTCTTTTGGCTGATATTCTAAGTTAAGTATTGAAAATACTCTCGAATCCTATGAATAAAGGATTTCCTTTAACTAAACAGTGTCCCCCCCCCCCATTAGGTTTGGTACTTTAGATTAAATGTAAAGGTGCTGCTGAAGATTTGTGTTTACTTAATGTATGTACATGGCTAGTAAGTAGAAGATGAATTCTTATGCCATTGAAATGCATGTTATCCAAATAAAAAATACCAATGTATTTATTTAAGAAACTGATTTTGTACTACTATTTATAGATCAATATAATTTAATTAGGTATTTATTATATGTATAGATTAGTTAATTTTTACAGCATAACACTTTATCTTTTGATAATAATAATGTAAGTACAGTAGAGCGTCGATTATCCGAACTAATTGAAGGGGTGTTCGGAAAACCGGTTTTTCCGGATAATCGGCCTATATTCATTTTAGCCATACAACTTTATATCTTTAACTAGCCGACCCGGCGAACTTTGTACCGCAATTTAAGTGTTAATATTATTATGACTATGTAGGTATTGTTACTTCGAAATACGAAAACAATAATTTTACGACTGCATGTGCAGTACCTATTATCTCAAATAT
Organism: Abrostola tripartita; assembly: GCA_905340225.1. NCBI lineage: Eukaryota > Metazoa > Arthropoda > Insecta > Lepidoptera > Noctuidae > Abrostola > Abrostola tripartita. The sequence goes on along the minus strand of HG996490.1, from coordinate 9,218,405 downwards.
AGCCGCCTTTGTTTTGGCTTATTTTATTGCATACTTATCGCTAAGGCGTTTATTGTTAAGATTTTGTCTTATTTAGCTATATTTGAAAGGTATTTTATTACAATGCTAATATTATAACAATTGAAACGTTAACAAATTTTATTCCTTTTATATTGCCGCCTTTAGGGCTTTGGAAGATAGAAAGAAACAGTAATAAAGTCAGTGACTTGGAGTGCATTAAACAATGACGTCTTTGCTAATTACCTTTATAATATCGCAAATAAACTAATAAATCTAATTTCTTGAAACTTAAAGATCGTAAATCTGCATTGTAGTCAAGAAAATAAAGACGCAACATGTGTGTGCAGCCGCACTGTCGGTAGGTTCGGACCGTAAGTGCCAACAGTGTTTTTTCCCGTACCAGTGGCTCGCGCGTACTTTGTTCGGCCGCAGCCAATGTGTTAAACCTTCCCTGGACTTGGACCATGAATATTTCAAAACCAATATTAGCCAAATGGGTCCAGCCGTTCTCGAGTTTTAGCGAGACTAACGAACATCAATTCATTTTTATTTAAATAGTTGACAAACAGCAATTAACAAAAAAAGTGTACGCAGTCTTGTGATAAAAAAAATACAATTAAGGTTTAAAAAATCGGCTTGCTGTTTACACGCGGAGGTAGTCAGGCGGGCGTAACAGTTCGGATATGCGGTCGTTCGGTTGATCGACATTCGGATAATCGACGCTCCACTGTAATCAAAAGCTGAATCTGACATCGTGATGGCCTAGTGGTTGACGGTTCGGAAACGTATGCACAACCGTATTTTGAACTCGCAATATTGGGCATACGAATCCGGTATCAATAAGAGTCTTTAATTGTCTTACCTATGTACTAAGTAGTTGTTGTATAACATTAACACCACTAATGATTAGACACTACACCACAACAGACTAGTTGGTAATGTCTGTGGAGGTGTGGGTGTGCGGTGCGCCCACCCCGGCTTGTCCTCTCGGGGAATACAGGAGTGATAATAACACAGAAATATATTGATATTATTTGATATATAAATTCTGTGGATAATATCGGTACCTACTACCTACAGGTATTTTTATAATTTAGTTCGTGCACATAGGTAATGTTATTTTCTAAAATAGCGCCTAAAGCATTTTTATTTGATCTTGGTATCTATTTATATTGCATACGTACATCACATATATGTGGTTAGTTCTTACATACATTTTGGTGTCAAAATACCTAATATAGCATATTCGATCAATCCTTAGTTCCTCTAGGATCCTCTTCTCAAGATTCACAATAGGTAGGTACATACAGAAGATGTACCTACCTATTGTGAATCTTGAGAAGAGGTTCTCAAGATTCACAATAGGTAACCTGGAAAAAGCATATTAAAAATACGCGCTCAAAAATCTCAAAATTTACTTATGCTCTCCGCGAAATAAAAAAGACTACCAATCTGCAAACTGCCCTCACCACCTATTACGCGTACGCCAATGCATGGCTGAGTTACGGCATAACCCTCTGGGGAAATAGTGCAGATGCATCGACACTTTTTACCTTACAAAAGAAGTTAATTAGAATCTTGGTAAATATTGAGCAAATTGACAGCTGTAAACCCTATTTTATAAAACTTAATATCCTGACCCTACCTAGTATTTACATTTTAGAAACGTGTAAATTTGTTCGAAAACATCAAGAATTCTACACAATACGTGAAGAAATTCAACCACGCTATACACTCAGGCACCGATCTAGGCTAAATTTACCAACATCCAAGCTACAAATGCATTCTTCAAGCCCCTACGTAATGTCTATAAAAATCTACAACAATCTACCTGAAATAATAAAGAAAGAAGAAAAGTTAAATTTATTCACAAAAAAACTAAAAAATTTACTATTGAACAAATGTTATTACTCCATAAATGAATATTTAAATGATAAATGCAAATAATAAAAAAACAATATAATAATAATATAATTCTATAATAATAATTAAATAAATAATTAATACTAATAATTACATATAATCACAACTATAATAGGTACTAAAATAATAATTTTGATCGCAATGTCAAAAAATATTTATATATCTTGAAACATAGCTTCCTCTCTCCTACCCTACTGCTGTGCCCTACAGGGTCCATAAATGATCTCATCTTATTATTTACCACCTAAGTACAACTTTATGGAATAGCAATAAATATATTGAGTATTGAGTATTGAGGTAGGTACATACAGAAGATGGCGGTTTCTTTTTAGATAGCCTACTTCTACTACTAACTAATATGAGTTTGCCTATTATTACTGAAATTTTTAAACTTGTACCGCCATAAAATCTGTTTAGTAAGTAGCCTACTAAATATTGAATTTGATTATTTTTATTAGAGAGTTAAGTATTACTAATAAATAAGTTGTTGTGTACCTAATGTATGTAATGAATATCCATACTAAAAACGCAGCTTTGAGGAGAAAAATGGTCATTCAAAGTGATTAAGGCAAAAATAATGGCCATTCGCCAATCCGTGGCGCAGCTCTGCCAACTGAGCTATCGTGTCGCGGCTGGCATTCATCGAATTTCAAGTTCCCTTTTAAGGCTACAGCACACATATCAAATCGGAAAGGGATCGTCACCGTATCGCCTCGTCGTCGTCAACCTTGCGTAAGCACGATAGATTTCAAATACCAAGTAGTTCCTACTATAGATTTGCTTGATTTGCAAAACAGAAAGACCATAAAAATCACAGTAGTTGATTAAGTATTAATCAACGACTGTGATTTGTACCTACCTATAACTTATTGTATAAAATAAAGGTGGAATCCTTATTAAGATAAGCTTTTTATTTCTAGCAGAAGTTAATGGCTAAACATAGATTGCAGAAGTTAACTACTTAAATAAGTAAGTATGAAGATAAATAGCAGTTTTAAGTAAGTACCTATAGGTTCCTAGATATGTCTTATAAAGCTTTTTATAAATAGGCCATTACATAAGACTATGTAGCCAACAAATTAGCATAAATACCTAGTTTATACTTACTGAGGTACAAATACTTGGTTATCGGATCGCTACCATTACCAGTCTATTCCTACCAACCATAGCGTCACCATTATATCTAAACATAGTCCACTTCATAAACGTACTTGCTAGTTTTCTACGTGTAAGTTGCCTATCATACTTTTTTGTGTAGCGGTTTTCAGTGAACATTGCCGTAGCTCCAAGATTTTTCTTTTGTGTCCGGACGAGTAAACAAGTCAAGAAAGTGTTGAGTAGCAGACGTGATTCATGTACCTACGTACTGTTACTAAGCCGACCCCGTTTGTCTTTTTAAAAAAAAACAATTTTTCTACTGGAACCACTTTATTTCACCACAAAACACAATAGCACGGACTTACAAGTTCTTGGGTACAATTTTGGCAATGTCCCTCTTAATTGCTCCTTTAATTTAGGCAACTAGTATACGCGACAGCGTTCAGAATCTAACTGACTTAATTACAAACCTTATTCCTGTGCATCGGGTAAAAATGCAACATCAACACTTTAGTACTGGAAAAATACTATATAATAACTAAAAGCTGACTTAGGCTCTATTGCCTTGTAATAAGGGTTATAACAGCTCCCCCTTTTAAACGAAGCTTTATCTCATTAAGATGAAGCGAAGTAAGATTGAAGATATTACTATTAAGAGAGACATCCTACAACATATATTATTATTACATTAAAATGTAAAGGTTACATAATTTTGAATAAAAATTGACAACATAGTTTATTAATAGTTTTACATTTAAAAGTTTAGATTTCTATTTGACATAGATTTGACTTTATTAACATTAGTAGTGGATTTATAATTTGGGTAACGAATAGGCATAGACTGAACTGACTTATTGTCGTCTTCGGAAGTTGAAGATACTTCCGTCATCTCAATTCTATTTGAAACCTTGGACTTGCGTTTAGTATTTTGATTATAACATTGATTAAATATTTGCACGCAACATCCAGCAGTTAAATTATTTTTGTTCTTAAAGTACCTATATAATTTATAAACTAAGTATACAAATAAACACACAATTAGTATATAAGTAAAAGTAGAATAGTAAGGGCCATATTTAATAAAATGAGATAACTCTTCCAGATTATTCAGTTTTTGTTCTAAACTGTCCATTTCATGAGTTGCATATTTGAGAGAATCTAAGTTAATTTTGCTCAAAGAGATTGGCGACAAATGTGGTAAACTCTTATTAAATATGTCCTTTTTACAACAGTCATCAGTTGTTATATCAAAGCTTATATCTAAAGGAGACTTAGTAAATATAGAATAAGAACTAGTCGGTATCAACTGTACCGTTTTAGAATACCCAATACAATTAGGCGATAGTTTTACAATACCTGTTCCTGTAATTGAATGGTCACTAATATTTTCACCACATTTAATAGTCAATTTATTCATATTTGATTGGACATAAATCCATTTATTATTTCTTAATTTTTGCCAAATATCAATTTGACCATATAGTATTTTAGCATTGCATTCTGTAGGTAATGACAATGTTATCTCAGTTAAAATTTTAGATTCACAATTAGGATTACTTATACATGAGTATATAGTACTTAATTCACAGATAGAAAAGTTACTGTTTATTATTTTACATTTATCAAGAGTATCCAACATAGCATAATGCATTCTGTCGTCACTTAATGCAATATAAGAATTAGAAGGTTGAATCAAAGCAAATGTATTATGTGAGTCATCATGAGGTGTAGGTAGTGGTATGTTTTTATAGGTCATGAACTTATCAGGAGTGATCAAAGGGATCTGTAATATAAAAATGACCTTATTATTGTAAAAATAAGAACTAAATTCGGAAACATCAATAATGGAATGAATATTTTGAATGGTTAAAGAAACTGGAAAATCTAACCTTTTGCTTACTTGACTACTATGCTTAGTTAATTCTAAATAAAGATTTAAGGGACTTATAACACTAGGATGTAGTACATTAACCTTAGAAAATAAAATAGAATTTAGTGTAGTATCTAGTAAATTAGTTATAGCAAGTAAAGAGCCTTCGATGATATTAAGAAGGTTGTTTAATTTTGAGGTATATAGTAACTGATTATCGATCTTAGTAATTTGGGAAAGTATTTCATTCATCTGATTAATTTGGGCGTTTAATTTCATCTCATTTTGATTAAGTTTGCTAATGGTAGTGTTAAAATTATTTATGGTAGACTTGACAATGTGAATGTTATCTCTCATTAAATGAAACATTTCTGTCTCACTCTTTTTGCACGATTCAATTGCAGCATCATATTTTCGGGCATCATCTGCATCTAATGTGCCGAAGAAAAACTTTAAGATCTCACCTCCGAATTCTAAAGATCGTTTGACTTTATTTGTCAATTGGTTGGAGATGATATGCGATAACGATTGCAATTTGATAGAACTAGACTGGATTAAAACTTCGATAGGGCTAGACATGTCTTTGCATGTACCTAACTCTTGCGGTTGAATCTTGTTGCACAAGTCTAGAGTATCGTGTAACAATGATTCGACTTTATTAAGATACGGTTCTAAAGAAACTAAATCTACGTGGGTGATCACTTTCCAATGATCAGTATAAAAATTAATATTAGTAGTAGGTTCAAAATAAATCCCGGGGCTATGGTAGATTGGGATGATGTTTGATTCAGTGCGGCCGAGGCATAAAGTGCCATAGTAGCATATTATTCTGAAAAGAAACATAGTACATAGGTTAAGAAGTAGAAGGCTTAATTTCATTGGTATGGTACTTAATAGCCTTGCGACCTACTTGTAGGGTTACATTGTGTTTGTTATGAACTTTATTAATTTTATAAGGGCCTTTCCATATAGGCGATAAGGCTTTACGAAGCCTATGATGTTGTTTGAGATAAACCATATCTCCTACCTTGTAAGTAACGTCACGGGAGTTTGCGTCATAGTATTGTTTTGATCTTTCTTTACTGTTTATAATGTTTTGAATGGCTTTCTCGCGACTAAAGCGCATTCTATATTGTAAAGCTCGAATATATTCGTTGTATGTGTTACCAGAGGTTTCATATAACGAGTTTGGAATGGATGGTTTATAACCATATAGTAACTCGTGAGGAGTAAAGTTAGTAGTACTATGAGGTGTAGTATTATAAGCTAGAATCGCAGTGAATAAGTAACAATGCCAGTCGTTCTGGTTCTCATTAACAAAGGATTTTAGGTATTCTTTTAAAGTAGCATGTGAGCGTTCAAGTGCTCCATTGGTTTGTGGATGATACGGAGTAGTAAAAAGAGCCTTGACCTTTAGTATTTCGGTCAATTGTTTAAATAATTCGGATGTAAAACATGTACCTAAATCTGTGAGAATGGTCTTGGGAAAACCGAAAAGAGACATAAAATGAACAAGGTTTCTTGCTATTTCTTCACTAGTAGCTGAAACCATTGGGTAAGCGCTAGTAAATTTGGTTAAGTCATCTTGTAAGGTTAAGATGAATCTAAAGTTTTGGTGCCCTGCATCGGGTAAAGGACCTACGACGTCAAGGGCCAGTCTTTCAAACGGCCTAGTAGATGTGGAAGTTATCTCCATCGGAGCTTTATTTGATTTCCTTAAAGGCTTATTAATTTGGCAAAGTTTGCATTTCTTTACGTATTGTTCAATGTCGGACCGCATGCCTTTCCAATAATAGGCAGCTTTAATACGGGAGTACATTCGTTGTGTCCCTGGGTGACCAGCTATAACAGAGTCATGGTTTTCTTTTAATATTTTAGGGACTTCTACAGGAGTCGGATAGATTAATTGATTTTTATATATGTGAACTTTTATATTAGTATCGTGAAAAATATAGGAAATCATATTATAGATTTTAGAATACTTAAGCTTTGAAAATGGGTCCGTGAAATCTGGTAATGCAAGGTTGGTAATATTTTGGCAATCAATTAGTAAATTTCTAAGCATAATTAATAAGTTATAAACATCTCTATAATTAGTTTCTTCATAGTGATGTACTTTTGTAAATAGAAAATAGTAGGTTTTATTTTTATCGTTGACACATTGTATTGTAAGTGCCTCGCGTTCGGAATTTAGTAGATCAGCAGAATTATCGAGCTGCGATAATATCTCTTCGCAATGGGGCATAGAGTAATCAAAGTCTAAAGAGACTGGACAAGCGATTGTATTTAACTTAGATAAGTGTAGTCCTTGAATACACTCTTCGATTATGGTGTTTGGGACTGGTAGTTGATTTGTAAATTGAGCCTTGAAATACTGTTCGTAAGAGAAATTATTTAAATTATTTGCGGCAATAACATTGATAGGGCAACGGGATAGCGCATCGGCGTTAGAATTGAGACGACCTTGTTTATAAACGATTTCATAATCGTATTCCTCAAGTTTGAGGCGCCAGCGAATGAGTCTGCTACCCGGATCTTTTACATTAAATAGCCACACGAGAGGCCTATGATCTGTTATTATTTTAAATCTATTACCATATAAATATGGTCGGAAAGTTTTAACGGCGAATATAATAGCTAATAATTCTTTTTCCGTAGTTGAATAATTCCCTTCAGGCTTATTTAAAGTTCGCGACGCGTAAGCTATCGGCTTATCTTTGCCGACGGGACCCTGAGACAGTATGGTGCCAACGGCGTAGTTACTTGCATCAGTGGTAACATTAAAAGGTTGTGAGAAGTCAGGGTACTGTAGAAGAGGGGCAGTAATCAATTTTTCTTTTAGGATGTCGAATGCATGTTGTTGTTCCGTGTCCCAGTGGAACACAGCATCCTTTTTTAATAGAGACGTAAGTGGTTTAGTTAACTTAGAAAAGTTTTCAATGAATCGGCGATAATAGCCTATTAGGCCTAGAAACGACTTAATATTTTTAGGATTTTTAGGAACTGGAAATTGCGATACAGCGCTGACCTTTTCAGGATTCGGAGATACACCTTTATCGGTGATAATATGACCAAGGTAAGTTACTTCATGCCTTAGGAACTCACACTTGTCCGGTTGGAGTTTTAAATTGTATTCACGAAATTTGTCAAATACTAGTCGTAATTTTTGTATATGATCTTGTAGATTTTGACTATAAACTATACAATCGTCAAGATAGATATAGCAATGAAGGCCTTGTAAGCCTGATAATACAGTGTTCATAAGACGCTGAAACGTGGCAGGGGCATTTTTCAGCCCGAAAGGCATTCGGGTAAATTCGTAATGACCCGACATGTCTGAATTTGTGCTAACTGTGAAACCTGTTTTAGGCGCGTCCTTGGGACTAGTTTTCAGTTGATGAAAGCCACTTGTAAGGTCTAGCGTGCTGAAATATTTAGAGTGACCTAATTGGTCTAAAATATCAGTGATAAGAGGCAGTGGATAAGATTCGGAAACAGTGACATCATTAAGACGGCGATAGTCGATGACTATCCTCCACTTTTGTTTGCCGGAAGCGTCCATTTTTTTCGGGACTACCCAAACTGGGGCGCTCCAAGGCGAAATTGAAGGTCGAATAATATTTTGGTCTAGCATTTTACGAATTTGGGAATCGACTTCTTCTTTGTGGCATTCAGGGAAACGATATGATTTTACATTAATAGGTGGGGCATCACCTGTGTTAATAGTATGCTCAATAGCATTCGTGAAGGTTAAAGGTTCACCTTCGACATGGAAAATATCTGTGTAGTGGGAGCAACATTCTAAGAGAGCCTTTTTCTCTTCATCGTTTAGATGAGAGCAACGGATAAGGTTGAGTACTTTATTTACGCGATCATTTTTCGAACAAGAGGTAGCATTAATATTATAAGAATTAACAATTGAGCAGTCAAGTTCAAGGGGCGTCGCTGTTACGTAATAATCTTTTATTTCAATGTCACACTCTGTAGTGTTTAAAATAGTCACGTTTGTTTTTCCATTCGGTTTAATTGAGACCATGCAATTAGCGACATAAACGCCTTCACTTAAGATGTGATCTAGTATGAGAGCTTCATTGTTGTGATAAAGTTTAGGAGAGTAATTTGATACAGTGCACTCGATAACTACTTCTGATCGAGCCGGAATATTGTATGAAGGTTGAGTATAAATAATAGGAATGGAGTGACTTAATATGGAAATTGATTTTGAAGAGTAATCGATGTTTGTTTTAAAATAACTGCAAAAATCGCTACCGATTATTCCATCATAATTAACAAGATTGATGTCATCTTTAGTGACATGAAATTTATACTTATGTGTATTATCCGACAAGTTGAACTCCATTTGGAAGGTACCTAGAGTTTCTACTGGAGTTTCTGAACTGTTAATGCCCTTTAATTTGACAGTTTCAGTATATAGACTTGGAAGTTTTTGTAAACAGGACTCTTTAACGATACTTATGGTCGATCCTGTATCTATAAGGAAACATAACTGTTCGCGAGCGTGATTAGTATGTAGATAAATATGAGGTAAAGCTACTTTTCTAGAGTAGTCATTAATTTCGTATATAGGTTTAGAATTAGTATAAGATGCTTGTAACCTTTCGGTACATAATCGACATTTTGTTTTATCATTAGACGTAGTAGAACTCAGTTTAATCGACTGAGATGAATATTTGGTAGGACTCATTCCTTCTGGATGAGATGCGAATTTGGAAGAACTCATCTCCTTTGGATGATATGCGAATTTAGAAGAACTCATCTCTTTTGGATGAGATGCGAATTTAGGAGAACTCATCTCTTTTGGATGAGATGCGAATTTAGAAGAACTCATCTCCTTTGGATGAGATGCGAATTTAGTAGAACTCATCTCCTTTGGATGAGATGCGAATTTAGAAGAACTCATCTCTTTTGGATGAGATGCGAATTTAGGAGAATTAGTATAAGAATTAGCATAGGTCGTGTCATTTAGAACTTTGTTCGATTTTGGCAGACACGGTACCAAAATCTTGCTTAGTTTAAATTATCGTCATTAATTTTAGCTATATTTTCACACGTGTGTGTAGATGCGTCATTAATGTTAGTAGGTGCCGAGTTACGGTCACGTTGTGCAGTGTCAGCGGCTTGCCTTTGCTTCATATTATATTGAAGCTTGCGACACTCTTTGATCACGTGGCCAACATTTTTACAATAATTACAAGTTTTCGGATTATCTGCGAGATTAGTATTAGAATTAGGAGACGGCGAATTTTTGTAAATTTTAAGGTCTTTACCATGTTGTTTTTTATTCTTAAAACATTCTGATGAATTATGACCCGATTTGTTGCAAGTAGAACACTGTTTAGAAGATTTTAGATTAGATCTGGATAGGTTAAATAATTTTTCTTCATCAATAGCATACTGTATGGCTTCATTGAGATTAGAGGGATTTTTACAACGGACAATAGTCGATATGGAAGGGTTTAACCCTAACATAAAGGTGTTTAGGGCAAGGTCCTCCATGGCTGCTATTCTGCCAGGCAGTTCCTTTTCATTTTTGCAACTATAATGTATGTCTGACTGTATACGAGTCAAAATTGACTCCAGCCTTAAAGAATAAATAGTAACGTCTTCATTTAATAATTGTTTACAGTGTTGCAGATCTGATAATAAATGTGTGGCGTGCTTTTTCTCCCCGAAAGTAGCTTTTAGAAAGGACTTTAGCTCCGACCACGATGAAAATGTCTTAAGGCTGCATGCAACCTGTGCTTTACCTTCTAGTTGTGAAATGACAAATTTACATAGCACAGTTTGTTGGTCTACTGTAGCCAAGGACATGGAATTCTCACAGTTTGTGAGAAATGCAGGGAGGGTTTCCCTGTCACCATTATAAGGCTTTATAAATTTAGTTAGGAAAGATAGAGTAATTTTGTCGGACATTTCCTTTGATTTAGGTAACTCTTGCTTGATAGACATGAAATATTATGATATGTTGGACAAAATTAAATTTAACAGTTAAATAATAATGTTAGGATAATAAGAAATAGAAATGACAAAACAATTAAAATCAGTGAAGATAGAAAAGCAGCGTAGTGTTAAACTATTTAAAATTATATGTATACCAAATACAGAGACACGAATTCAGAGACACTTTAAATTGGAAAAATTGAAGTTCACAAGAAACACTCACAGTAACACGATGACTGCTGACACCTGCATTATCAGGTTCGCGGTGGCACTCGGAGTCCGGAGTCACGTTGCGTTGTGACTTATCGGAGTTGAACTTTCACACGGTTGGTTGACTGCGGAATTTCTTGAGTTTGAAGGTTGGTGAGTTAGACCTGAAGCTTCTGGTGATGTTGATACCGTCTGGAGCGGACTCACACTGTACAGTGGAGGCTGGCTGTCGTCCAAGTGTCGATGTGGCTGGAGCGGGCTCAAGCTGCAGAGCTGAGGCTGACCGTCGTCCAATTACTGATGTGGCTGGAGCGGGCTCAAGCCGAAGGGCTGAGGCTGACCGTCGTCCAAGTAGTGACGCAGGCTTGACCTTGGGTCAAGTCTCACTGTCGGTCAATCGACGGGGGGCTGTAGGTTCAGGATACCAGTATCTGTTAGACTCAACGTCGTAAGATTTCGTCTCTGGTATCCCACTTCTGACACCAATTTGTTACTAAGCCGACCCCGTTTGTCTTTTTAAAAAAAAACAATTTTTCTACTGGAACCACTTTATTTCACCACAAAACACAATAGCACGGACTTACAAGTTCTTGGGTACAATTTTGGCAATGTCCCTCTTAATTGCTCCTTTAATTTAGGCAACTAGTATACGCGACAGCGTTCAGAATCTAACTGACTTAATTACAAACCTTATTCCTGTGCATCGGGTAAAAATGCAACATCAACACTTTAGTACTGGAAAAATACTATATAATAACTAAAAGCTGACTTAGGCTCTATTGCCTTGTAATAAGGGTTATAACAGTACGAAAAACCTAACCATAATACATTTGCCACTATGATAGATCTAAGTCAGTTTTGGTGGTTTCATAATTATAATGGTTGAAGCTCAAAGAGAACCAGTGGTAAAAGATCTATTCATTTACAGTAAGTGTGAAACATTATCCATACTAATTTAAGAACTTACCCATGGTAATATAAAGTAGGTAATATTTTAGTCAAGGTTTCATGACCGTTGGACTGCCAAGGCAAAGATCGCAAGTTCAAACCCCGGCACGCACCAATGTCTTTTTGAATTCATGTGCGTATGATAAATTAGTTATCAGTTGCTAAAATCGGTGAAGGAAAACATCATGAGTAAACCGGCACACAGTCAGAGGCCTCCGCCTTTATTAGGTACTAGATGTGCCCGCGACTCCGTCCGCGTGGAAATTCGGAAACAGCAAAAGTTTTTTTAGATTGTTTTTAATATAATAGCATTAGCTAAGATTGAGCAAATTCAATTTAGTAGTTTTTACGCCATGCCGTACTATTTTATTACATGTATAGCTGTTGCCCGCGTCTTCGTCCGCGTGTATTTCGGATAAAACACCAGTAGTAAATTGAACTTTTAACAGAAAAGAATACCTACCAGGCAGGCTTTTTTAAGTAGGTTAAAAATCTTTAAACCACTTATTTAACTAAGAATACTTTCCGGTATTTAAAAAAAAACCGCAAAAATTGAACGTTAATTACGGAAGTTACAGAAAGTCTATTGAAAATAATATATAACTGAAGAAGAGAACATAAATAAATCCGTTTTGTGCGTTTCTGAGTTCCTGTACATTGATACTACTGTAGAAAAAAAAATACCAAGGATAAAAGACAACCGTGACGACCTGATTGGCGCAGTGGCTAAGAGATTGGTTGTGGGTTCGATTCCCGCAAAAAAAGTGTGATCCGTAGATGTTTGTCCCGAGTCTGGGTGTTTGTGTAAGTGAAATTTCAAGTTTGTGAAACGCACCCACGATACAGGAGAAATTCCTAGTGTGGGGCGACGTTTTAGAAACCTATACAATACAACCCATTTCTATTATTTTGGATATTTTGTCTGTGTGTCGGTTTATTCGTAATTAAGTTAAAATAGAGAATCATGGCAGTTGACTCTTATAAAAAATATTGTTATAAAACATACGACAACGACACGCTTGTATTCCGCGAAGGCGTAGGCAGAGGTGCACATATTGTACCTACTCCCACAATTTCGCTAGGTTTGGTGTAGATCCCAATGTATCAGTATCTCAACAGACAAAATTTATAGAGAACTCGTGACCTAAGAGTAAGCGTCGTACGATTGTGTGTGCGTGTAAGAAGCAACTAAGTATTCGTAAGATTAAAGGCTACTTTAAGACTGCGTGAGTCAATGGTAATGGTTGATGTTGATGGTCATGGCGAAGCATAAGGCTGTACACTCAGCCGAAATCGTTATACACAGGATAGAAAATCTATCTTGCTGCTAGAATGTCCGCCTCAATGATGTTACAGCTGAAGGATGCCTTTTTAGCTAGAAGTCGTTAACTTACTTTGACAGAAATAAGTTCCGGAGAACCGTATGTGTTACTTGCTGCGAGAATTACAATTGTCTATGACATAATGAGAAAAAATCTATATCTATCCATATAATAAAATCGTAAACGACCCGTGTCTGTACATTCAATTTTAAAAAAGAAAAACCATTTATGCCGCCGTACCCATACTGGCGCGGCGAGATTTGGAAGTTTTATTTCATCTATATCTTATATACCGATTTCTTTTTTTTTTATAAAACAGATATTAAAGTGTACTTTTTGAATATTGGAGTTTGATAACGATATATCTATGTGAAATACAATATATTTATATATTTTATTAATACACTTGAAGAAGTGCCTAACGAATAAACACGTTATTGTGGCTAATTTATAAAAGATAGATATATACTATTGAGGACTTTATTGTAGATCTTTTAGAGACCATCATTTTTGTAATACATACTTTTGGTGTATGATCGACGTATGCGAGGATAAGAGCTCGAAAGCGCATTTTCATCCGACTTGCTTCAAATTTATCGTTACTGCTCAGCTCCTATGTGTTTTAGCGTTATGTTATATAGCCTATAACCTGCCCAGGAGTATGGACTACAATCGTACCAAGTTTGATTAAAATCCCTTCAGTAGTTTTTGACCCATGCGTGCACATACAGACAGACAGACAGACAGACCGACAAAAAATTTACTAATTGCATTTTTGGCATCAGTATCGATCACCAGTTATCCTCCAATAATAATTTTGAAAATATATTCAATGTACAGAATTGACCTCTCTACAGTTTTATTATAAGTATAGACAGGCGGTTTAAACTGTGACACTAAGTTGTTCATCAACCATACGATAAAAAGAATAAGAAGGTAACGTACTAAGAAGGTACTAACTACGAAAAAATTGCTGATATCCTATTTACCTAGCTAGGTAGGTACCTTTATTATACAAGTCTCCCCAAGTAGACAGAACTTCTTTCCTGTGCTACGAAAATTATTTAATTAGGTACTAACTAGCTGCTCTATCTACTACTAATTTACCTACTTAAATTATTTAGTACTTAGCAGGTACCTACCCATTTAGACTGCCTACAAAAACTATCTTCGCCTGGATGCTAGGATGGGTAGCTGTATTGAGATGGGTAGGTAAAAATTGAACGGTAATTACGGAAGTTACAGAAAGTCTATTGAAAATAATATATAACTGAAGAAGAGAACATAAATAAATCCGTTTTGTGCGTTTCTGAGTTCCTGTACATTGAAACTACTGTAGAAAAAAAAATACCAAGGATAAAAGACAACCGTGACGACCTGATTGGCGCAGTGGCTAAGAGATTGGTCGTGGGTTCGATTCCTCTGCATTGGGTAATAAGCTGTTATTTTGATGTTACAAACAGACACTCTAACTTTATTTATGTATGTATTGAGTCTTGATGTCACTATGATCTTGAAAACCGGTAGGGCTCATCGTATTGTCAGAGGCCCACTAAATATCTATCAATCAAGGAAATACCATTATTGACGTTTGTCACTTTTTTAATTGTTGGGCACTTTTTTATGACATGCATACAGATCCGAAAATTACTGGAATATTAGACGGACGAGTAGATTTATCGTACCGTGTTTCGGGTAAGTAACCAATACGTTTATTTATTTTATTGGTTGTTGGTATTCCTAATTGACCGTCTAGTCTTTTTGACATTAGGTACTTACCGGTTTTTGCCTGTCAGGTAACATCTGTGAGGAACACCGCGTTCTGTAACTTGACAACTGAACGGTGATTATACGTGCGTTGTCGTTAAACGTGGAGCTAAAGCACGCCAAATTAAAATTATGCTGGTCTACAGTAAGTTTTACATCATACCAAGTTACATATTGAAAAGATTAACTTCTAGGTACCATTCGAATTCTACCACGTAAGTCTTGTGGTCGCAAAGCGTGACTGCTGAGCGTGAGGTCCTGGGTTCGATTTCCTGACCGGGCAGTGTTATTAGGTTTTCTATTACTTAATTCTCAGAAGCAGTACGGGGTCTGGTTAACGGCATATGCCTATACGTTCGAATAGCCTGCATCATCGGTACCTTACACTCATCGTCATACCTTACTAAAGAAAGCTACAAGTCTGTTCGTGAGGATACTTAAAGTTAGTAGGTGTACTTACCTGCTTATTTTATTTATCTAATCTGTACCTGTATACCTACCAAGTGTGGGTAATGTTTTTTTGAAACTTTTTTGTTGTTCCGAGTTGATTTTATGTAGGTGTCGAGTATGATTTTAAAATGGCAACAAGATGGCGCGAGAATTCTCACATTATTGACTTCTCGTGTGAGGCACGAAATGTGTATCCGCAGCCAGACCTCACCATCGAATATAATAAGTACCTAGGTTGTGTTTTTTTATTCTTATTTGTCTTACAGTCGCACTCAGTGTCGTTTAATGGTAACTTAAGGTAACACTAAGTAAAGATTTAAAAAAGTTAAGTAGATACTTGTTGAATTTGCTATGAAAACTTTTCATGAACTGATGATTGATCAAAAATCAATTTTAGTGTATTGGTTTCTGGCCAATGCCAGCGCGTGTGGCGCAATTAAGGAGGTCTTTACGACGTGAATTGTTTCGCTCGAGCAGCACTTGCTGCCTATACATATCGCAAGCAGACTATACAGCTATTAAGAAGAGAATTCAATTCACTGGTTTGTATCGATTGACTGTTTCTTTGTAAATATACAATAATAAGTAAAAAATTAAATACAAACTGAAAAGGTACCTTTTAACAGGTACATGTATTTAAACATATACCTACCTATGTGTCAATACATAATTAAGTAGATAATATCTAAGTATTATTTATTTAATACTAGATGTGCCCGCGACTCCGTCCGCGTGGAAATTCGGAAACAGCAAAAGTATTTTTAAATTGTTTTTAATATATTAGCTAAGTTTGAGCGAATTCGATTTAGTAGTTTTTACGCTATGCCGTAATATTTTATTACATGTATAGCTGTTGCCCGCGACTTCGTCCGCGTGTATTTCGGATAAAAGACCAGTAGTAAATTGAACTTTTAACAGAAAAAAATACCTACCATGCAGGCTTTTTTAAGTAGGTTAAAAATCTTTAAACCACTTATTTAACTAAGAATACATTCCGGTATTTAAAAAAAAAACCGCAAAAATTGAACGGTAATTACGGAAGTTACAGAAAGTCTATTAAAAATAATATATAACTGAAGAAGAGAACATAAATAAATCAGTTTTGTGCGTTTCTGAGTTTCTATACATTGAAACTACTGTAGAAAAAAAAAATGCCAAGGATAAAAGACAACCGTGACGACCTGATTGGCGCAGTGGCTACACTGCGCCAATCAGCGCAGTGTAGCCACTGCGCCAATCAGGTCGTCACGGTTGTCTTTTATCCTTGGCATTTTTTTTGAGCGCGAGCGATTGGTTGTGGGTTCGATTCCCGCAAAAAAAGTGTGATCCGTAGATGTTTGTCCAAAAAAAACTAAACAAACTAATTATTATTATTATTTAATAATACCTACTTTAAACTTATATCTAAAAACTATTTGTATTTTTAAAGTCTAAACTGCGCTTATTCCAAGGAACTTAATGCACTGATAGCCGAGTGGTATGACCGTTAGACTGTTAAGTCAAATGTCGCAAGTTCAAATCCCGGCACACACTAATGTCTTTTCGAAGTCATGTGCTTACTATAATATTACATATAGCGGGTGCAACCAATGCTGCTTATAGAAATCTTGTCAAACTACCCTCCATGCACGCTCCGGGTTGTCGTGTGTTGAGACACTTTGAAGAAATGCCTAACGGTCAAACACGTTATTGTGGCTAATTTATAAAAGATAGATATATACTATTGAAGACTTTTTTGTAGATCTTTTGGAGACCATCATCTTTGTAATACATACTTTTTGTGTATGATCAACGAATGCGAGGATAAGAGCTCGAAAGCGCATTTTCATCCGACTTGCTTCAAATTTATCATTACTGCTCAGCTCCTATGTGTTTTAGCGTTATGTTATATAGCCTATAACCTGCCCAGGAGTATGGACTACAATCGTACCAAGTTTAGTTAAAATCCCTTCAGTAGTTTTTGACCCATGCGTGCACATACAGACAGACAGACAGACGGACAGACAGACAGACAGACAAAAAATTTACTGATTGCATTTTTGGCATCAGTATCGATCACCAGTCATCCTCCAATATTAATTTTGAATATATATTCAATGTACAGAATTGACCTCTCTACAGTTTTATTATAAGTATAAGATAAGAAGATAAGATAAGATAGATAAATTGTGACTCACCCGCAGTCAAACCACTAAATCGGTTTTGTGGGAAAATATTTTAAAGGAATGTAGGTAGTACATAATATGTAGGTAGGTACCTACTCATACATCTGTAATAAATAAATTAGGCCTGCTTATAGTGACGGGGCGGCCCTGAGATTTACGAATTATGTGGTAATGGTTATAATCACGGGCTAATGTGATTTTACTACTACTTTTAATACTAACCAGCCAGACGAGTAGGTTAGTAATTACGGGGCCTAAGTACCTACACTCTCTGGTGAAATGTGAGCGTATTCGAGATTTGTATAGACGAGAATAGAAGATTCAATTCTTCTTAACGTTGAATTATATATGTATGTAAGTGTAAACAATATGAGGTATAGTTCCCGTCACGCAAAAATAACGCTGACCGATTCTATGGTCCTAGGCTATTGTGGTTTATAGTTAAGTGTAATTATTGTTCATTTGTAGAATGATAATTATAAGTTTACTTACCACTAACGTAACACTTTGGAATGGACTGGAATTAAAAAAAAAATACTAACTAAACTATCTATTTCATTATGTTTGCAAATTAAATATATTTTTACGACTGGCCAAAAAAGGAGTATAATGTTTTCAGGGTTCATGTACTTATGAGTTTCTTTATTTCACCACTGAATGCCTGAATGGATTTGAATGTATAAGGTATCGATAGAACTAAATAGTAAAAAAAATATAATAATAAAAAAATTTAAATAAGAAATTATAACCTCCTTCAAAAAACTCAAAAGTGAAAAATAATATTTTATCACTTCACTTTACATAAGCGAAGTGGAAGTCGGCGCCAAATCCTATGCGTTCGCTTAGTTTATAGTGTTAGCTTTTAAACTATGAACCACGCACGTATGGCAGCATTCTCTGTACCTACTATTTTTCTGACTCGCTTAATGGATGCTGGGATTTGGCGCCGACTTCCACTTCGCTTATGTAAAGTGAAGTGATAAAATATTATTTTTCACTTTTGAGTTTTTTGAAGGAGGTTATAATTTTTTTTTTTTAATTTTTATTTCACGATTTTTTAGCTTTAGATTCTGCTAATGTGTTTTTGCTATTTGTATGACCATTTTAGCGATTTAAATTTTGTTTTGTGAAATGGGTATTTAGTGAAATATAATAAACCACACGACGATAGATCGTTGCAGGAAATGACAAGACTACGAAATCTGTCTTCCGATAATGAAGGTAGATAAGTAAGTCAGTAGTACATAAGTAAGTCATAATACACCTTTTATTTACGAGGCAAAATCATCCAATGAGTCCTCCCACCCTGGGTGGAGGGACTGTCAGACTTGTACTGACATTCATACTACTATCATACTGATCCACAGTGTTCCTTCAATAGCCCTTTACGTTCCAGGGTCACGGTTACCTAGGGTCAGTACCGCGATCACGGATCAGCTTACGTAATAAATTAGGACGCATGAAATTTGAAGAGTTTTGTTTATATAACCGAATATCTCATCAGAACCAACATCTAACAATTTTTCAGTATTGCGTTTTTTTTGTAAAACGTTGTAAGTGACCTTGAACATTTTTTTTTTTCGGAATTGTTTTTATAACCTTTGTAGTGAGTACAGGCGTGATATTATGTTGTGTGGTGGCGTAAACAATGCTTAGATATGCTATAGCAACAATCGCGGTTAATCTGCTGTTATTTATTGAAGAGTTCCCCCGATTTCTACAAGATACCATCATCAGGTATTGAAATGGTGATAATGGGACCACACGGGAAGCACCAGCTTTCAAATAAAAAAAGAATCATGAAAATCGGTTCACCCAGCCGCAAGTTATGAGGTAACAAACATAAAAAAAAAAAAACAGTCGAATTGATAACCTCCTCCTTTTTTTGAAGTCGGTTAAAAAGGAAAACAAATGAACATGTAGATTAATTTTCATTGCCTACGGGGGAACGCTCTGTGTAACAACTTTATATTAAGAGGTCTACACTTTACCTACACATAATGTCACCTAGTGCGCCGATACCAGCAGAATCTGACAGGATAATAATTATGTGTGATCGTAATTATTTTTACATTTTCTTACGCAACAGTTACGTAACACCGTAACAGTTAAAAAAAAATACAGAGTAACAAAAAGTTTTTTGTATTAATTTTTTAAATTAAAGTTACTTTATAGTTGTAGGTACTTAAAAGATAAAGCTTAATAATAAAAATAACACTTAGGTAAATAGAGACATAAACATAATAGTATAGTATACATACTTAGTTACAAAATTAGTATCACATTATTGTAGTATTAAAGTAGCCCTCGTAGATGCGTCGCAACTACAGCAGCAGTCAGCAACATCCATGGACAGTAAAGCCGAATGCCGTCGTCGCCTGTAAATAGAAATGTATTATAGGAAATATTTATAATTAATTAAATACACACTTGTGGATAGCAACTATTAAGTCAGACTGTAAGTGATATGGTCATAAACTACGCTAAGGTAATTATTTATATAATCATCATATTCCAACATAATATTATAGTGATAAAGTAGTATGTTGAAACTGAAACAATGAAAATGAATTGTGATTATTCAAGGTGTATGTTTCAAGAGTGCGTGGATGGCTTATTTAGTTCAGCCAGCAGCTCAGAAGAACCCAAAGAAATCTGGCGTTTTGGGGGGTTGGATTTAAACATACAGCACTCTCGTAAAGTTTGTACAGTCGTTGCCCGGACATACGATTTAATAAAAAAAACCTTCAAAAAACTCTAAAGTGAAAAACATTATTTTATCACATCACTTTACATAAGCAAATTAAAAAATTGAAATAAAAACGAAAACATATGAGCACGTAGTTTAATTTTCATCGTCGGTCGGCTCCAAATCCTATGCGTTCGCTTTGTTAATAGTTTTAGCTTTGAAACTATAAACAAAGCACTTATGACAGCATTCTTATAAGTACTTATTTTCTGAATCACTTAATGGATGTTGGGATTTGGCACCGACTTCCACTTTGCTTATGTAAAGCAATGTGATAAAATAATCTTTTTCAATTTTGAGTTTTTTGAAGTAGGTTTTAAATAGTAGGTTAAAATTTATTTATTTCACGATTTTTAGTGGTGTCTAGAATTCATCCGCACCCGACTTTTGTGAATCTAGTATTTGAAATCTTTTCACACACAAAAAGCCCTTTTAAACGATACCTCACTCGATATATTTAATCAACTTTCTAACTTTTCACAACTTTCAGGCCAACGCACCCCTATTCCCTCGTGGAAGTAGTAGTCGATAACTGACCACTAACAAGGACAACCTTGTTAGTGTTCAGTTATCGACTAGGTACTACTTAAGCAATATCATCATCATATCATCAATTTACGGGCGTTTTCCTATGATCTTATGAGGAGTTCCGTTCCATATCTTCGAAGTTCATCATCAGGTCATGACAAAATTTGTAGGGGACCAATCGGAAAGTATAGGTACCCTATCATATAAAAAAAATAATTCAAATCGGTTCATAAATGACTGAGTTATGAGGGAAAATACATAAAAAAAGATCCCGACGAATTGAGAACCTCCTCCTTTTTTGAAGTCGGTTAAAAATACTATATTATTAAAATGTAGGTATTCAAAAATATAATATATTTGAACTAATTGGCAACTGTTAAATACTTTCACCCTTTCTGGCTCGTGCGAAAGGCACGATTTTAAGGTATAATATTAATAACATAACAAATTACAAAGCAAAAATATTTATGCCTTCAAATATTTTGTAGTTTTCCAATAAGCCTACAATATAAGCCTATAATAATACCTACAATCACCCAAAAAATAATTATGTGTATTGCCAACGACGGGCAACCGTGTCCAGTATACTATTGTAGTCTTTGACCGTGTCTGGCGTACCACCGACACACGACGAGCGGCCCCTTCGTGCGCGTGACCTGGGCCCCACCCAAGTCTGCTATTTTTTATAAATTCGTTCGTTCGCAAATCACTATTTCACTGATTCTGATTTATTAAAAGACTAAATTGTTATTTAGTAGTTTAACTGTGTGGAAAGTTTGGTAATGGTATTTAATGACTTGTTTTGAGACATATTCTAGTGTTAAACAATTTTCGTGATAAATATTTGGTTCAATCATAGCTGGCGAAGTTTAGGTGTACTATGTATACCCCTGCCTACTCCTTCAAGGATACAAACATGATACTATGTCATACTACGTGTTGTTAAACATGTGTATTTCTTTACTTAGACACTAAAAGGAACTGATTCGTATTTAAAAATAAATAAAAATCTTTCATGATTTTTAAAAAAAAATCCGCACCTGTAACCGTTATATGGAGTATGTCAAAAAACCGTTTTAAGGAGTATGTCAACCATCTGTAAGGATATTACGGTTTTCCTTGCGGTTTCAGAGATAATCGGATTTTTCATACTAGTTCCATACAAATTTTTCGTAAAAAAGTTATAATTCATTCATTTTTGAGCAGAGTTAACTCAGATTATTTTTTTGTGTATAGTAATAGCTAACAGAAGCAATATCCGGCAAAAAAACCGACCCCTATAAAAAATATTCCCTATGTCTATGAGAGCCGATTTTCAGGCCACCGTGCGTGCCCAGAAGACTGGCAGCATTGCCACGTTTTATTAATGTTCTATGCAATCTTAATACTATTTTATGTTTTATGAAACTCATTAATATTTTATGTTTTGCTGTCAAATGTGACATTACTGCTGTCTGACGTTAATCTGTTTTAATTTTTTGTGGTCCGTGTTTTATAAACTATGATAATATTAAACAGTTAGTAATTGCTTTTTGACTGCCTCGTTGGTCTAGTGGTCGCTAAGCGCGACTGCTGAGCAAGAGGTCCTGGGTTCAAATCCCGGGTCGGGCAAAGTGTTACTGAGTTTTCCATTAGGTTATTCTCAGTAGCAGCACGGAGTCTGGATTTGTGCCCGGTTGATGGCAATAGGCTCGCCCCCTATTACATTGGGACTTATAACATAACTGGCGAAATGTGGGTGTACTATATGTACACCTCTGCCTACCACTTCGGGGAATACAGGCGTGATGTTATGTTATGTTATGTTATGTAATTGTGTTTTATACCTTACCCTTTATTAAATTGTAGTCTGTGAGTTAACTGTCAAAATTTTAGCAGATTACCGTCTACGTCTGTCATTGATTTGATTTGTCATTATGTACGACCTTAGATTGAGGTATTTAAATGGAGGCGCCATATTCTTCTATATTAACTTTTACAACAGATATTGAGGGAATCGACAAATTACTGTTTGTCTCATTCTAACTAGTGAAGTTGTACATATGGAAAGCGAAATGACATGTAGATTGTTTTTGCTAATTCTGGCAACATTTGAGCGGTGACGTCACGATAATGTGTTATGAATTATGATGCCGATTTCGCCGTATTTTTTTAAATTTTTATTGATTTATGGTATATTGGCTGTCAACTTGTCAAGTGATTGCGCTATCGTATCTTTTTTTGTGATTTTTATTCAATTTAAAGATTAAGAGCTGAATCTAAGCTTCTTTTTGAAGTCTGGGCTTGAATTCCAAAATCCCTGTGTAGTATAATACAGTGTAGCTCTCGTAAGAACGAAAATCGGCCTCTAATATTATTTTACAGGTTAGTGTTCGTTTTCATGTATTATTTGGTAAAATAATTACAAATGACTAATTTATCACTATATACTGTTAAACACTGGTCATTAAGTAATATTAGTTACGTTTAGCTTAAAATTCGATTTGTTCGGTTCTGCTAGTACTGTTTGTTGACATGTTAATATATTAACAAACAATAGTGACACCTGCCACTTGGCTTTTATCAATATTCTCGATTAATATAATTTACATACATACGTAAATGAAATCACGCCTATTTCCCAGAGGGGTTCAAATCCCGCCCAGTCCATTTTTCAAATTTTCTTTATCAATTTATACACACTAATCTAGTTTGAATTCATGTTCGTTTTAATCTAGTTTGAAATAGTCTACCCTAATTAACTCTACGATTACCTATGCCTAAATCTTGATTAATTTATTAAACAATTTTTATTTTAGGCGCAGATCAAGGAAAACACCGCTTTATTAAAAATCGTTATTGACGAATTGAAGAAAAAAATAGAATTAATAATGAACAATCTCTGTTGCTTGAAGAGGCTAATCGCTAAGACCAAAGCATTACCCTTGCAACTAAAATAATCAGAAGAAATTCGGAACTTCGCTTTGAAATTGCACTTTCTCTTGCCGAAAGCTGACGACTTCATAAGACAAGCATATAATACTATTTTTTTTTAATCAAAAGGGCAGCCTAGTTTCCACATCTCGCGGTGTCAGGAATATAATTTATATAAATCAGAAAATAATATCAGGCCTCCTTAATTACAACAAACGTCTTAGAGCATTATTATTTATACCTACATAATTACACTTTCTCGTTGAATTTGATAACACTGATATCTATTTTATACTGAAAATAATGTCGAACATAATATAAATCACTGATAATTGCTTATTAGAAGTGTTATATAGATTTAAGGTTCATGTACCATGGAAAGAAAATAAACGATAAAGTGTCGCACCAAAGTTTTCTTCATTGTTCATTTCTATGAATAATGATTAAAGTTGTTTTGTTTATTAAATAGTTTTTTTTTTTTTCAATTACATAAGGTCCATAAATTGCTTGTGATAGGAGACTCCGCTCTTCTAAATTTAGACATTATCTTATAATATGCAGTTGAGATATTAATCAAAATTTGTCTTAGGAGAAGGCTATGTGGTGAGTTATACAATATAATCTATAATAATCTATTTAAAACTATAGGGTAAGTACATACAAGCGCAATACAGTTTTTGTGTATGCGAGTGTGTGTGGTGTGTGTGTGGTGTGTGTGTGGTGTGTGTGTGTGGGTGTATGTCAGTGGGTGAAATAAGACGTGTATGTAGTGTCTAAAGATTTTGGTATGTTGGGTATACTAGGAGGTAGTTAGCCCTACGACATCGGTCTTGGGTTCGGAAAAAGCTAAGTACAGCTTTTTCCACTAACTTCAAATAACATATTGAGGCCAGTAATAGAATGTTACTGAGATGTTGATATTATTGATTCGATATCATCGTAGTTTTTAGTCTTTAGCTAGTCAGCTACAACTTTTTTGCAGTCTCGAGTTTTCAAAGCATAGATGCGTAATTGTTTATTAAGTAAGTTGTATAGATAAGATGACCGTTTTGTGTACTGTCTTTTAGCAAATGCTGATCTAACGGAGACAATTGGAGCTACTGAGTGGTACCTTCTATTATTAAATTTAGTGGGATCGTATGGAAGGGATTTGTGTGTTTTTAGAATGATATGTAGTAGGTACAGTTTTCTTACTGATAAAACGTTGTTTATTTGGTAGAGACTTTGGGTGGGAAATCTATAGGGTTTAAGATACATGACTTTAAGTAGGGATAAATGATAACATATTTTGCCTTTTTTTTCTACTACCACTACAACTTAGGTACTTGTTTATATATAAGGGCAATAATTAAACCTAGTCGGTATAATACCTAACTATACAAAGTCTTCCGAGTCCTTTTCACAACTTACTTTTTTTATATTTCAGTTAGATATTTATACAGTTATTTTGTTGATAGATTATATGGAAATAAGTATTTAAGCCTGCTGTTTTAATAAAAAGTATAAAACATACTTACCTACATTTTCTAATTTTTGTAGAGATATCTACGTACTTACTTACCTATCGTAGTGTTCTACAAGATGACTTAATATAATTAGTTTTAATCTATAATATAAAAATGAATCGCAAAATGTGTTGGTAAGCGCATAACTCAACAACGCCTGGACCAATTTGGCCAAATCTTTTTTTAAAATGTTCGTTGAAGTTCAAGGATGGTTTTTACGGCGAGAAAAATTAGAATTATTGCTGGAAAAACCCTAAAAATAGCCCTTCTTTTTCCCATACAAATGATTTGTTAATAATATGTATTAAGGTTTGAAACTCCGAAATTGACAGGTCACGTCATGAGTACCAGGATAACAGAAGGAAGTATTTGTGAAATCAATCGTAGGGGATTTTTGTTTGGGGGTTCTCAATGTTGTAAAATTACCCACTGCGGCCGTATTTTTAAATGTTGGGTACTAGGATATCAGAATGAAGACAAATACGGAATACACAAATGCAAATGAAACAGATAAAACCGCGGGGTAAATTTTCCGCAATTGATAGCACATGTCATGAGTACCAGGATAACAGAAATATAGGGAAATATAGGGAAGTATGTGTTTTTTACCTAGCTCCTAAACGTGGGACCGAATTGGATGAAATTTCATGTGTATATTTCAATGGGTTCTTGGATGGTTTGAAAACACAATCCGATCCAGTACGTGGCGCTGCTTTTCCGGGACAGAACAACGTCAGCCGGGTCCGCTATCTATACATCTATACATATAATAAAATCGTAAACGACCCGTGTCTGTACATTCAATATTAAAAAAGAAAACCAATTTATACACTCTCTATTTATGTAACCGAAGCCAAAAATATAGCTTTTAAAATTTTTGTCGGTTTGTCTGTTTGTCTGTGCGTTTGAACGCGCTAATCTCAGAAACGACTGAACCGATTTGAATGCGGTTTTCACTGATGTATTGTGGCAAGCTTCCCATAACATTTAGTGTTTGTTTCATTTAAATCGGTTCACAAACAAAAAAGTTACGTCAATCTTTACATACAAGTAATAAAACAGTACGGCTTGGCGTAAATATTAATAGAATCTGCTCAAACTTGGCAAATATATTCTTTAAGGGCCGGCGGGTAACATAGGCTATATATTATCACGGTATTTGCAAAAGGGGATGAGCAATATTGCATTGTATCTTTGTTCGTCTACTATTCACTGCAGAATTAATAAAAGACAAAACCAATAGTTGAAATATGTAGATTAGTTACAGATGAACCTCTGAATTGGAAATCATCACGCTATCACAAGGAACTCAGCAGTAAATCATGACATGTATAGAAACGTCTATTTTGAACCAATTATCAAATATCATCGTAGCGTGGCGGTTCAGCGATCGCCCTGCGTGTGATTAGTATAGTGTTCGATCCTTGGCAAAGGTTTTTCTTTTTGCATTAGCTTTCATTTCTTTTTGCATGTTTTTGCACTTCAATAATTATAATAGACCTTTATTTATACTTTTCACATAACATTTCGGACTATTTACTATGTTTTAATTAATTTCAATTTTTAATTAGTTTTTCTACAAAATACATACGATAAGGTATTCGGAAACTAAATTTGCATTTGGATAGTAACTATAGGCCCCCATCACAAAGAATTTATACGAACGCATTAAGGGGGTACTAAATATGTTGCTGCCTTCCTCCGAAGAATATAGGCGTTAATTAGCGAAATTGTGGGAGTAGGTATAATATGTGCACCTCTGCCTACGCCTTTGGGGAATACAGGCGTGTCGTTATGGTATGTTTTATAACAATATTTTTTTATAAGAGTTAACTTCAATGGTTCCCTATTTTAACTAAATTACGAATAAACCGACAAACAGACAAAACATCCAAAATAATATAAATGGGTTGTATTGTATAGGTATATTTTTTCTTAAATAAAACGTTTCTTAAATTTCGGCAGAATCGTGGGTGCGTTTCACAAACTTGAAATATCTCATACACGAACACCCAGACTCGGGACAAATATCTGCAGATCACACAAATTTTTGTCCCGTGCGGGAATCGAACCCGCAACCTCTAACACAGCAGTCCAATCGCTTAGCCACTGTGCCAATCAGTTCGTCAAGGTTGTCTTTATCCCTGGCATTTTTTTTCTACAGTAGTTTCAATGTACAGAAACTCAAAAACGCACGCAATGGATTTATTTATGTTCTCTTCTTCAGTTATATATTATTTTCAATAGACTTTTTGTAACTTCCGTATTTACCGTTCAAATTTTGCGGTTTTGTTAAAAAAATACCAGAAAGTATTCGTAGATACGAGTAAATAAGTGTTTTCAAGATTTTTAACCTACTTCAAAAAGCTAGCCTGGTAGGTATTTTTTTCAGTTAAAAGTTCAATGTGCTACTGGTGTTTTATCCGAAATACACGCGGACGAAGTCGCAGGCAACAGACAGACATGTAATAAAATAGTATGGCTAGGCGTAAAAACTACTAAATAGAATCCAATTTTGCTGTGTCCGAATGTCCACGCGAACGGAGTCGCGGGCACAGCTATCAATAATATAACTATATCTTTACATATACATACATATATACATACATATAATAAAATCGTGAATGACCCGTGTCTGTACAATCAATATTAAAAAAGAAAAACAATTTATACACTCTATATTTATGTTACCGAAGCCAATAATACAGTTTTTAAAATTTTTGTCTGTTTGTCGGTTTGTCTGTTTGTCTGTGCGTTTGAACGCGCTAATCTCAGAAACGGCTGAACCGCTTTGAATGCGGTTTTCACTGATGTATTCTGGCAAACTTTCCATAACATTGAGTGTGTGTTTCATTTAAATCGGTTCACAAACAAAGAAGTTACGTCAATCTTTACATACATGTAATAAAACAGTAGGGCTTGGCGTAAAAACTACTAAATAGAATCCAATTTTGCTGTTTCCGAATGTCCACGCGGACGGAGTCGCGGGCACCGCTAGTTAATTATAAAATTGCTTATTATGCTTGAACGAATGTTGTTTTCGTTCAAGCAAAAGTATAGTATAGGTTCAGGAAAGTATCCAGAACTAATGAATAAAGTGTTTATCAGATCTCGATGAACCAATGTATATTAGTAGTGTAATGTGTAGTAGTAGTTTTGACAGAAACCTTAAAATTGATTGTCAATGCTCATTGTAACAAATCAGTCGTTCAGTAGGTATGCAGGTAGAGTATAAAGCAAAAATATATATTTGTTTCTTCATGTATTTATTCCTTTATTTGTATATTTTAGTTTTATTTATTATCATAGATCGGCACGTGAAACCTAAGAAGATGATGCTGTGGGATTTATTAAAGGCAACACTCCCATCTTCAGTTTAAGCTTCCCTTGAACCAAATTAAACTTTACGTAGCTATGTGTTTACCGCGCAGATCAGTCGATCTGCGAGGTTAAGCAGTGCTCGCAGCGGTCTGTCTTGTGATGGGTGACCATTTTCACATGTCGAGACTCCTCCGTGCTTCGAAAGGCACGTTAAGCTGTTGGTCTTGCGTCTGATCTCTTTCTTCTTGGTCGTTCTCTTCTCTCTTTTCGGTGTACCGTCCCACCGGACTATGAGAGTGAGGAAATAGAGAGTGCACCTGTGTTTGCGCGCATACTTGAACATTATAATATCTGCTGCGTAGTTGGCTAGTCTCAGATGAGACAGGCCGCCGTGACTTCGGTCTTCGGTCAGGAGAACATTATTATTATTATAAAACTACGTAATTTTCCATATCTTGAAATCTATCTAACTGAAATATAAAAATATATATTAATTTGCTTTTACCGAAAAGGCATAAATGAGGCAGATATATAAATGTACCGCTGTTGTGTTTTTTTTTAAACGTCGCCCCACACTAGGCATTTCTCCTGTGTCGTGGGTGCGTTTCAAAAACATAGATATCACATACACAAACACCCAGACTCGGGACAAACATCCGCGGTTTGCACAATTTTTTACCCCGTGCGGGAATCGAACCCGCAACCCTTAGCGCAGCAGTCCAATCGCTTAGCCACTGCGCAAATTGAGCCGTCCATTTTTCTAAAAATTGTATACTTATTAAGCAATTTTATAATTAATTAAAACTAATTATATTAAGTCATCTTGTAGAACACTACGATAGGTAAGTAAGTACGTAGATATCTCTACAAAAGTCAGAAAATGTAGGTAGTTAAGTATGTTTTATACTTTTTACTAAAACAGCAGGCTTAAATACTTATTTCCATATAATTTATCAACAAAATAATAGGAACCTACCTGGTACGTACTTCTTACAACGGAACACTATTTTTAAGTAGTTTTGCGACTTTCGGCACGTTAAAAAAACTGTTTTTCTTGCGTTTTCTAGAAGTACTTGTACATTTCGACACTATACATTATTTATACATAGTTAAAAAGTTAAATAAGACACAAACCGGTCACTTAATTTATTTCTAAGTCACAAATCACCAAACAAAACACTGCGCGCCTTATCGCTCTCAACGGCTAACGGTCGGCGATGGGCCCCTGTGACGTCACACGCTTTGCGCCGCGGCAACGACGAAGGATCGTCGATCGGCGCAATAAATTGATTGCTACTTGCTCATTTATGGTCGTATGATAAAAATAATTACACCAATGTTTTAGATTTTTTATGGACTATAATACTGCATTAAAAACTAAAAACCTGATTGATCCTCATTACGCTACCCATCTAGGTGCATGTTCACAAAATGTCACTGATTGTACGTAAACCCATTATTCATATAGAAATACAATTTTAAACCATGGATTAAGTTATACCTATTAATCTTTTGTATGACGGCGAATAGAGATGTCAATAGACAGGTTTAAGTTAATACCTACAGGTATCATACTCATATATGAATAAGAGGTGTTGCGTATTATAATAGTACCTAATGTTTTTAATCTTAATAAATTCTACCTCATAACAATCTGAAATCTCAATAGGTAATCATCTTGTCACACAGAAATCCAAAGAGTAAGCAAACATAAATGACAAACAAGCTGTTATAAGTAAGTTGAAATGATGTGTTAACAGTAGATTAATTTAGACTAGCTGAAGTGATATTATTTTAAACAAGATTGTAATAAAAATCTATCTATTAATCAAATACTCAGCTGGTAACGTGCAAATTAAACAAACCAAAAATTCACTTCACCTAGCCGCGACTAGACCTACTGCAATTTTATTCAGTCTTGGTTAGAAGTTACTTAAAAGGTGCATGGACGTGGCCAGGATCTTCAGAGGGGTCAAATACAATTTTCTTATATTTGCATAAACTAAATAAATAAAATAATAATAATAAATTATATGTATAGGTACTAAAGTAGTAGACAACAGGAAATACATATTGATACACTAAAATTGACCATTGATTAAAATTTAAAACTTTAAAGTTATGATTTTATAATAATTAATGATTTGTTCCGTTAAATTATTTATACATAATATGCATACTGTTAAAATAAGGTAACTCGTGTCAATAAGTGTAACAAGGCCGCAGCATTGTCGATCGTGTCCCTAGTTTCTCTATGACTTACTGGAGTTTTGTAAAGGCTCGGGCGTAGTTTCCGGCTCGCTCTCGTCGTCGGGCGCCTCAGTGGAGAGCGGTAAGGCGCCTGGCGTCGACCATGACCAACAATCACCGTTAGTACACAGACAACACACAGTGGCATACACTAGCTACCGTAGAATACTTATTTAGATTAGCAAACAACAAATCGCTCCTACACAGAACACTCAAAATGCTGAAATTAAAGCAGGCGCTTTAAAAAGTTTAAATTATGAGTTTAAGATAACTAGGTAGATTTTTTTTATATTTAAATAGTTATGTTGAATTTAAATGTAAAATCAGAATTATTTCTTAAATCATTATAGTACTAACAGATTGTGAAGACACTCCAAAGCCAACATCTGTGTGCCAATAAGCGAAATTGATGCGTTCCTTTTTTTTTGCAATAAATCATGTATAATCATACATGCTTAGGTAGATAGTCTTAAAAAAACCTAATACGTAGAATCAAATATATTACGTCTTCTCCGTTTCTACGTATTAAGACGAGTACAATAATATACCTGCAGGTACGTATGTCTCCGAGTCTACATACGGTGGAAGTTCTAAAGACGCGTAAACAAGCTCGCATTGTATTTCAATGACTTCAGAATTGCTCGCGCTAACAGTAGTGTTGGCATATATTTTGTAAAAACCATCTTGGTCGGTGTCTTCTACAGTTTTAGATGTGTTGACAATTTCTCTGTAATTTGAATTAAAATTTATTTAATTGTGTCTACTCGTAAATAATTGTCGTCCAATGTTAAATCCTTTAGTGTTAGGTATATAATTATAAGCTTACTTATATTGATAATTATTACATACCCCTGAAGAGTAATGGACAGATCTGGCAACGGCGCGACTCTCTCAGCTTCGCATTCTATTAGCAATTGGTCTTCTTCATTCTCAGTCTGACTTTCAATTAATGTATAATTAATTATTGGGCCTGTACCCTTCGCTAGAACAAAAGCACAAAATTAGTCGGACACCAACTTGTATGAAACCTAGTATTGCAAATAAATGATTCTATTCTAATATATAATATTAAATTCGACGACCCGATTGGCGCAGTGGCTAAGCGATTGGACTGCTGCGCTAAGGGTTGCGGGTTCGATTCCCGCACGGGACAAAAATTTGTGCGATCCACAGATATTTGTCCCGAGTCTGGGTGTTTGTGTATGTGATATTACATGTTTTTGAAACGCACCCACGATACAGGAGAAATTCCTAGTGCGGGGAGACGTTTTGTTTAAAAAAAAAGATATTATATTATCTATATTGTATTCAAGACCTTCAGAAGTACTCACAGTAAACTATTAGTGTATCATTATTGCGTTCTTCCTTGATGTTAGACACTTCACATTGATAGATGCCGGAATCCCCAGGGTTGACATTCAATAAAACAATAGTGTCATTACTTTTTATATCTGAAACATAAATATATTTTTTAGTAAAATTAAAGTGTAGAGAGGCGGAATAAATTCCTTAGGCATTTTTTTCCGGAAAACTTTAGGAGTTTACCTTATAATTAACTAGCTGCGCCTCGCGGTGTTACCCGCTACAGTTATCAGGATAAAAAGGAGCCTATGTGTTAATCCAGGGTGCCAGCTACCTACATACCAAATTTCAACCAAATCGGTCCAGCCGTTTTTGCGTGAAAGAGTAACAAACATCCACACATCCATTCTCACAAACTTTCACATTTATAATATTAAGTAGGATTGTAGACATAACATAACATCACGCCTGTATTCTTCGAAGAGGTAGGCAGTGGTTTATAGAAAATCCTCATTTCGCCAGGTATGTTATACATAGGTCCCATGTAATGGGCCTATTGCCTATTGCCATCAGATGACCAGACACAAATTCATAAATGTAATATTTTTCTTCTCTTTACTAATATTCTAGCTGTTTACCGCAGTTTCACCCGCGATTCATTTGCATCTCCATTAGACTTCTGATATCCTAGTACCCAACGTTCGAAACATTGCGAACCAAACCGAATGCATTGATTATACTTCTGTATCCTGGTACCCATGACGTGGGTACATTTTAGAACACAACAAAACATTAGTACAATTTTCCTACTTTGCGTTACATTATTGCAATTTAAAAATAAATTATAGCCTATTTAACTTCTTAATAATTTAGCTTTCTAGTGAAAAAATGGTTAAAACTCAAACTATTTCGTGTATAACCAAAAAATATTTCGTTTTTGTAACATTAGTAGGTATAGATTTATCAGTGTCTAAAAAAAGGTTTATTGGTGGTAACCAAGAGTACAATCAATCCAGGTGGTAAACGTCAAAAGCGCTTATAACAAATAAATTATTTTTCTGTTACAGTGATTAAATAGTTGACTGGTTCGGCACTGAACAAAACATTGAAATGTTTACTTAACATAATATAGAATAGTCGGTGGCGGATTAAACTAAAGGCAAACCAGGTACTTACCTAGGGCCGCGCGCGCTAGTTAACGTGTATTCCGAAGTGATCCCATATACTATACGTATCTAACATTCAAAAGCAAAGTGAAAAGTGGCGGTGGGGAGGGTAATTAATATTAGATTAGCTTTTGTCTGCAGCTTCGCTAGCATAACGTTAGATTTGGATTTAGTAAGGATATTTAGAAAAAAATACTCCTCACAGTCTTAAATCATGGGTTAAATCATGATTCGAAAGACATGTAGCGCCCTCTAGCGTCCTAAAGCAATTGTGACCGAAGAAAAGTTATTCCTTTCCTGGGGAACAGTACCACTTCATCTAGAAGGTAAAGTCATGAATTATGAATATACGGTAGGTATATGTATGTATAAGTATACATAATTTCATGATGATCGGTGCAGTAGTTTAGGCGTGAGAAGCCAACTAACAAACTCACTTTCGCATTTAAAATAGGTTAGTTACGATAATATATACGATGATTATATACGATGTGCCGTGTGGTATCCGGCCTAGGATTGACCACCCCCTTTCCTCCCGTGGGTGTCGTAAGAGGCGACTAAGGGAAAATTCAGAAGATGGGCAGCAGCGTCTTCTGTAACTTCACCACCAATACTGCGATCCCCAAGCCGCTTGCCAAGCGTGGGGATTATGGCAAACCCCCCCGCTTAAACGGGGAGACCTGTGTTCAACAGTGGACGTCTTTTGGCTGATGATGATGATGAGTTACAATAAAAAAACATTGTAAAGATAAGTGATAGTATGCAGTTACCTATTTTCGTGGCGTTATAGTGATTAGTGGATTCAGCGGCATGTCCAGCGATGCGTTGATAGATTTGTTTCCTGTCGTCGCTGGAGGACGAGTCCAGTATCCACCACCACTTGACATAGAGCGCGGCTTCCGTCTCTCCCTCTCCTAACTCATACTGGCATCGTAATTCCGCGTCATCTCCGACTTCAACTAATTTCGGCACGACAAATTCTTTTATTGATAATTGTAGGCTGCCTGTAAATGAAACGTAAAAATAATTTTTGTGGCAGGTAAATACCTAACCCTCGAATTCGTGATTTTCTAGGTCTTGGTCCATCTTAAAAATGAGTACGAGTTTATACAGCAATCAAGCTGCGATTGCCTTATGTGATCCCTGTGCGCAATTATTTTCAACGTTATGGTCATATTCAGTGTGCCAGTGCCTAGTTTCTTTGTATTCTGTAACACATTTGTTTACATACAATCTTGGCTGGGTGCTATACAGTCGAATTATTAGGATATGTTTATAACGTGTACCTACCCATTACGCCCGACGTATGTATATACCTAACGGTTAAATCTCTTTACTGCAATCAACAATACGCCAGCCATGTGTGGCGATTGGAAATGGCATTTCAATATTCACCAAGGTCGCATGTTACCTCGAACTCAGAAGGAGATTCCAGTCCGGCAAGAGTATATCTATAACCACTTGAAGTAACGACAATAATTCTGTATTAAATTATGTTTATTTATTACCCGACTACGGCAAAAAAGCCGGAGAAGGGTTATGTGTTTAACAGTCTATGTATGAGGGTATGTTCATCTGTTCCCTCGTAACTCAAAAACCACCTATCCTAGGTTGGTGAATGAGGTGTCATTGGTTGTGTCTTGGCTGTCTGTGTGTCATAGGCTATATGAGGTCACGATAAATTCAGTATGGCGGATTAAATAAACAAAATTACCGCGTCGAAAAATATTTATTTCATAGCATGTGATTGGTATCAAAAGAAAGGTTTTACAAAGCACATCTCAAATATACTAAAATATTACTACTAGATAGAGTTTAAGCGATGCTACCGAGGGCGCCCCCTGCGAGACTCGAACCTCGACTCGGTGCATAGCTGTCTAACATGCAAAAACAACAAGGGATTGGTGGATCTGATTTATTATTAAGGGACTGTTTTAAAAGCTAGAGCTCGGCCCCGGGCCGGCTGTACTAGGGACGGGAGGGTTATTTACGTTAACAGGTAACGATCGCGGCGGACCTCGACGGCGAGATCTTAGTATTCGACGGCGTCGGTCGTGTAGTGTTTATTGTGTCGGGATTCAACCGTTGCTGGAGCAAGGTTGTACTGTCATCGGGCTCATCGAGTACGCGTCTGGGACGCCTAGTCTTGGAAATCCGGGATGGTGTGTAGCGGCCGGCCGCTACAACCAAGGGATTGGGTTGAGATTCGGCAAATTCGAAATAACGGATACTAGCTTGCTTCATGAACTGCATGACGGTAGGCAGTTTAAGGTCACAGTGAAGCTGTGAGTTCCGCACGAACCACGGGGAGCCCGTGGCTCGGCACATGAAGCGATTTTGTAAGGGTTGTAAACTATTTAATCGGGCATCGGGAACGTGTGCGAACACTGGACTCGCGTATGTAATTATGGGTCTAATGCACGCCGTGTAAAGTCTGACCTTACACTTAAGGGAGAGTTTACCTACTGCGTGCATTAATCATGGGGTGGAGACGCCCGATAGCGAACGCGGCTCGCGCGCGTACTCACTTTAAGTGCTCTCGGAACGTGAGTTTGCGAGGTTACACCCAGATACTTGGCTTGCTGCTCCCAAGGGATTGGCTCGCCGAAAAGAGTGATCGGAGGCGTGATGTTTGACTTTTTTTTTTTTTTTTTTTTTTTTTTTTCGAATTTGTCTCTCGCAGTTAGCTCTGAGGGAGCTGTTACTGCTTAACCGGACGATATGTGATGTGATGTTTGACACGGACGCCGACCATTTTATACCCGGGCTTGATCGCAGCCCGACGTCTCAAGTGCCCTCTGTGTTGTGCGCGCGCACTAATTTATTTTGTAGTTCTTTACATTATTATTTGCTTACATAGTTAGGCTAGCCACTATTTGTGCAGCATTTTTGTACATATGTATATTAGAGTCATTTTTACAATAAAGTTTACGGTATACACAATCTGGAGTTTTACTCAGCAAGTCCTACAGTGGTGACCCCGACGTGATCAAATCAAGCAAGAATCTCCAGATCTCAGTTCTTCAAGCTCAGTCTACACCTCAAAGTTTTGTTCATCCGACATTATGTTTCTCAGCAAAACCATGTTTAAAAAAGAGATCACTACAACATTAAAAAGCCTGAACCCCGATAATTAAATTTAATAGTTAAGCACTTTTAAGATATTTCTTTAACAGCTAGTTCTTCTGTATTGTAATCTGTGGATAACGTTGTGAGTAGTGTATTTGTTAATTTTACTGATAAGCCGCTAACTATGTTACAAGATTTACTATACTACTGTTTGTTATCCCTATGTAAATAAATAAATAAATAAATAAAGACTCCAACATGGCAAACAGAGGCGATCAAGCTTACGAACTCTCCGGTGTTTCTACGTCGCTACGCATCCCACCTATATGGCGCGAGCGAATAAGACTGTGGTTCGCCCAATTTGAAGCAATCATGGCTCCGCAGAAGAAAGGTGACCAGACCATGTACAAGCTCGTCGTCGGCCATCTTGAGCGTCAAGACCTTGATGAAATCGCCGATATCATTCTCCGCCCACCTGAGAGCAACCGCTATGAAGCATTGAAAAATCGACTGCTCCAAGTGTATGAAGAATCCGAACAACGAAAAATACAGCGGTTACTACGTTGCATGAAGAATCTCGCCGCTGAAAACATCTCAGACTCAGTGCTGCGTATTATGTGGAGCAACCATTTGCCGCAATCTGTAAGAGCAGTCCTCGCCATTAGCGATAACATTGCTAATCCATTGGACATCCACGAATATGCGATGATGGCAGACAAGATCCTCGAGCAGACACAACCACTCGGCGCGGTCGCTGCGGTAAGTAATTCAAATAATAATACAGGATAAAGTTTTCTGAGTAAATAAGAAACTTTTAACTTTGAAAACTATTAATTAAGTATCTATGTTACCGGCAATGAGTATAATTCAGGTTTTCTATACAATATCTAGGCAATGTATAAAATACCTGGGACGTCCAGCAATGTATGAAATATGATGAATATTATTGTCCATTACATACTTTACCTAGGTAATTTATACAATTCCTAGGGATTGTATAGAATGCCTGCTGGTCCACCACCAATGTGTTAAATAAATAGATTTCAGTTTGTATTTCTATGGAAAAAACAACAACGAAACAGCTGATTGTTTCATATAACTAACTACTCCATCTATATATCTGAACCACGACCAGCTGGATTGTCATTTACTGAACTAGAGGAACATGAAAATAGGTTAGATTATAACTGTGCAACGCACGAGCCGAGCGAGCGTAGCGAGCAGGCCGATTGTCATAAATTAATAATATTGTTTCAATAGCAATTCCCCTTTCTTGCTCTTGTCTTTTACACAAATTGCCGGCTGCGTATTAGGTAGTGTATAAAATATCTAGACGAAATATAAAATAAATAATATTTCATACATTACCTCAACGTACCTAATAGTCATTTTATACATTCCCTAGGCACTATATAGCTAAAAGCACGTAAAGCCGTCGACTATGACTATAATTTGTAAATCACTGATGGATAATAATACATACGTGTAGTCAGAAGCTAAAAATTATAACAACCAGTTTTACATAGGTGTATTATCCATTAATTTCTATGATTGTACTGGAAACCTACCCCAACAGGGTTTGTAAAAGGAAAGATAAAGCATAAATAATGATGAAGCTGTAAAATTATTAAAGGAAAGACAACATAACATCAAACCTATATTCCCGGCAGAGGTGTATACTGTGTAGTATACCCACGTTTCGCCAGATATTTTATAGGTCCCTATGTTAAATATACATATGTATATGTCCCAAACCTATGGCACTGCAATAAGTTAATGCATAAATTGTATAAGTGACTGCCCAAACAGCTAGGATTTATACTATCAACGCATTCGCAGAAATAGTTATAAGTAAATGAGGCTAAGATATTAATACAACTGATTCTGACGATGTTTTATCATATGCTGGAATAAATACAAACACAAAGGGAGGATTCTATAAGGAATACAGAAATCGGACTATAAGTATTTACATTTTTAACTTCCACTTGGCTATGAGCCATTACAGACCACCTCTGTTCATTAGGAACAATAAAAATTATATTGAATCCTTAGTAATCACGATTTTGTTACTATTTGATAGTACAGGAACTACACAGAAGAACACTATTCAGAATAGAACCTTATCGTACTGAATTTGGTGGACTGAGAGATTGGGATGGTTTTACGCATTATGGGTTTTGAGTTTTTCACTACAATGTAAAAACAAGGTTGTAACTTTGAAGAGCTGCAATAATAATTTTGTTGATACCAAGGGCATCACTATATATACCGATGATTCAAAGTCCTCATGACACCAATTAATGTAATTAAATTACTTAGTCAAAATAAGCAAGTCAATAAACGAAATATGAATAGATAAGGAATTTTGAAAGATTTTTTTTTAAATTGCTATTATCCTTAATAGTAATTTAGATTATATATAAATTAAAATTCACTAAAAATGTTAAAATGAAATATAAGTTTCAAAAACTGAAACCCTACTACGACAAAACTGCGATCTGAAAAGTATTAAACAAGAAAATATATTTGTGCGTGCTTATTTTTACGAGGGCTTAGAGTAAAACCGCATAATTTATTTATTCTTTCGCAAACAAGCAATTTAGTTGTAACTTGTTAGATATGTACATAGCTAAAATTTTATAAAAGCACAGCACCTACATAATATCATACCTACAAAAAATGCTTAATTCAAGTAAGTTCTGTTTTGGCTACATTTCACAGCGTGTAGTGTAGGTAATCGTTTTATTATTGTTGCAAAGATCTTAAGAATTGAAATTGACGGGCTGTAGCAGGATCACTCTCATTACCATCCCGTCTACCTGCGGAACAACTAGGGTCGGCAGTCAATCTGCATTAGTCAAGATTTATGATGCAATTATGACGAAGACTTATCAATGTATATTTTAGTACATATGTACGGACGAACTGACTTCGATATAATTACACCTCTATAGGGGGTCCTACGTTTATAAAATGTTGAGTTCAACCAATCCTTTATGAAAATTCTATAAATAATTTCTTTTAAGAAATTAGGTCATATCCCAATGAATAAGCGACTATCTTGGCTAACCTTGAGGCGGTCCGGGAATGTTAAAAATACCACCGCGATCAGAGCGCACGCGGTGTGGATCGACGCTATTTGAACTATTCGATATCATACCTACTACTAGATCAACAATCAGCAGAGAACTACATTATATATTGCAGTCACCCTCACCACTTATCTTCCTAGTCTCCGGACCATTGTTTATACTGCCCAGTACTATACAGTAGTTAGAACTACCTTTAATACTAGACCAGTCAACAAATTCTATACTTAGGAAATGGACAACACCCAAATATTCGATACGGAGAGCGCGCACAAAAGCAAATTGCATACAAAAGTTCCTCTTCCTGTGGTGTTATGATTGAATGAGTCATATGAAGTAGAACAGGGATCAAACATCCTATTGTACGCGCTTGGGAGTCACATATTATTATACCTTTACTTACAGATATTGCTTCTGCGCTGCAGGGCCTGTTTAATGTAGTTTACTTGTCTACCATACAAATACCTACTCATAAATAATGTTTAGGAGTTGATTGCATAAATGCATAGTATCTATTCAATATCATAATAGTAGGTAGGTACATATTTACCTACATTATTATTTTAGATAGGATTTAGGTATAAGGATAACGAAAATTATAATCGAATTAGATCCTAAATGGTCATTCGAAATCACAATGATACGCCAATTAACATAGTAGACTTTTCCTTTTCACAATATGATGCCTGGTTGTCTTTGGTGGTACTCGCCAAGTTAAATCAAATCGATTAGTTAACGTAAAAATCATCAAAATCTATCTCCACGTTTGGGCTCTAGAGCGTCACAAAGGATTAAATACGTAAGGCTGATAAACACAATTACCCTCCTTTGCGTCGCGCAATCGGGTACAAAACGATGTAAATAAAAATAACAGATCACCAGCCTGCCTTTATATGGATATCAATCGCAAGACGAAAATTGTAGAACACGAGATTCATGGCCTAGGGTTGGTTTGAGAAGAACGCACAGAACACATGTAAGGTCCATATACGGTATAACGCACCTGCCACAAGGCACAGGAGCAAGCAACACGCGCGCCGGAGCGCTGCAGCAGTGGACATCGCGAGCGGCGCGGCGTGAGCGAGGCGCGGGAGACGCGACCGACTGGCTCGCCTGGGCCTGCCGCTCGCGGCCCGCCGCCCGCCCATAGTACCATCTGATTGGCCTTGAGGCAGCGCGAGGTAACCACTAAATTATACCAAATCATAATTGTACTTCGATGTAAAGATCTATAGCATAGCACAGGAGCTCACTGTTGTACTAACGTGACAATAGCAACATCTTACAAAATTTATGTTTATAATCGAACTACTTTCTAAGGTAGGTACGACATGTTTTTTTTTACAGTAATACTTAATTATGATTTGATTGATATAAGAATAAAGTGTACCTAAATAAATATGACCTACTATGCATACATTACATTGCATATGCATCATGCTCGTAACGAGGAGTCAGGTCATCGACGCTTTAAAAGACAGTTTTGCAGATTTCCTAGAAACTAGCTATACTACGTAATAATAATGTTTAAATAGGTACCTATTTTCTTTTGGTTCCGACGTGGTTTGTAATATATTTTTCGTATATTTTCAACAGGACTCAAAAGATCGTCATTAATGGGCATGAATCTGACTCTATATTCGTTAAATCTGGTGTTCCACAGGGATCAGTATTAGGTCCTTTTCTATTTGTGTTGTTTGTTAATGATATTAAACATTGTTTTGTCAACTCACATTTCTTGATGTATGCAGACGATATGAAAATTTATATCACATGTAAAAATATTCGTGACTGCTGTTATCTGCAACAAGATCTTGATAGACTTTATGAATACTGCCTCAAAAATAAACTCTTTCTTAGCCTTCCCAAATGTCACAAAATTTCTTTTACTAAAAATAAGAATCTGATAAAATTTAATTATTCAATAGATAATGTCGGTCTTAAGGAAGTTCAATCAGTCCGCGACTTGGGTGTTACGCTTGACTCTAGTCTGCATTTTGATATTCATATTGATAATATAGTAAAAAAAGCCTTTCAGATGTATGGATTCGTGATGAGATCTTCAAGTAGCTTTGTGCGACCCTCTACATTCTTAATACTTTATAAAACACTGATTCGATCACAATTAGAATACGCTGTCCAAATTTGGGATCCTCTATATGATAAGTACAAGGATATGCTAGAAATTGTGCAGAAGAAATATTTACGTACTATGAATTATAGATGTCATCGTCCTAAAGTCTCCTATGAACAATTACTGAAACACTATAATATTCTTAGTTTGGAATCTAGACGATTTCTTCTGGGTGTAATGATGCTGCACGGTATATGTAATAATAGATTCGACTGCATTCCACTATCAAATAGTCTATATTATATAGTACCTAGATCTGTCATGCTTCGTGGGGTACGTGTTCCTCGGCTATTCCACACAAATTCGTGCAGGACTAACGCCGGGGTGCGCGTGCCTCTTCGTCGTCTCGTTGATTTGTACAACACTTACTTTATGGAGCTTGATATATTTACTCTTGCCAAACATTATTTTAAGGTGAAAGCAATAGAGATACTGAATTCTTAAGTGTTTTTCTTGTTTTCTGCGCGCTTGTCTTCTCTTAACTGTCTTAGATGCACACTATACGTCAGTTCTCTTTTAACTTGTTTTTTTCTTTTTTGTGAAATCGTAGACAATGGTGTGGGTTACATGTGTAGTAACATAAACATAGAATAGATTTTATATAAATGTATTTCTAAGTATTGTACTAATTTAAGAATTTTTGGTTAAGCTTGGCATGTAACTGTTTTTTGTCCCCAATAAATAAAATAAAAATAAAAGTAATGTTATGTGTGTTATGTGGTCATTTGTATTTTATGACAAATCGGGCAAATCAATCTAACAGGTGGGCCAAAAGAAATCACCCTATTGCTTTATGCTCTTATTTTTGTAAATGGCGGCCAATGTCAAATCTGTTTTGACATTTGTGGACTAGACAGATGTAGAATACAAGTGAACAAGCCATGGAGCGATACACTCCCCAAGAAAGCGGAATAATCGTGTCTATTTTTTTGCGTAACAATTCGTCTGTGGTGTTGGCGCAGCGCGAATTCCGTCGCCGATTCCCCGGTCGTCCGACACCGACTGCGCAAACACTGAGCCGTTTGGCCACCAACCTTGAAGAGTATGGGACCACTGGAGGACATGTGGTTCCAACAGGACGGAGCAACGGCACACACTGCGCGAGCCACAACCGATATTCTGAAGGCGGCGTTCCCGGATCGCCTCATCTCTCGTTTTGGCGTTTCGCACTGGCCCGCAAGATCGCCCGATTTAACCGTTCCAGATTTTTTTTGTGGGGTTTTTTGAAGTCCCGTGTTTACGTGAACAAGCCCGAGACTCTGAAAGCCCTCAAGGACAACATTCGACACGAGTGCGAAAATCTGTCGCCCGTAGTTCTCGCCGAAGTAATGAAAAATGCCATAAAACGAGCCCGTATGGCAATCAATTGTGACGGCGCCCATTTGGCCGATATCATCTTTTCGACTTGGACAATAAAATTCTAAAGGTTCAAATAAACATAATCAAAAAACAGAATCGAAGTTTTTCATTTAGAAAAAAAATTTGAGCCAAACAACATCGGATGATTTCTTTTGGCCCACCTATATATAGCAACGCTTGAACTATGAGCAAATCATTATTATGTACTTAGTCCACAATTCCACATTCAAATAAAACAATTGCTGATGAATAATAAAAATATATTATATTGTTATTTAAATATAAGTATACAATATGGGACTATCTTTAAACCGATATTTTACCGATTGTAATTATACCGATATTGAACTGGCGACAATTTAGAGGTTGAAATGCGAGAGTAGTCTTTCACTAAATGTGATGTGCTTGAATAGTGTGGGGTGTGAGTTGGCGCGGGGCGGCGGGCGGCTGGCGAGCGCGATGGCCACCGTGTCGCGCAGGCGCGCGCGGGGCACGTCGCCCCGCAGCCACACGAGCCGCCACAGCTGCTCCTCCGTCATGTCGGGGCACTTGGCCACCACGCTGTGCAGGTCCAGCGACAACATCTCGATGTCTTGGCAGCGTAGCACCTGCACACATCGTCCGTTTTACAATCTAGATCTACCTGGGCCAATACTCTTTGTACCTGTACAAAATTATTACTCAAACCGCGCAGTAAGAATCTGTGCAAAATATGGCAACTGTTAAAAGTTACTTTATATTATGACGTTATCGGTTTTATTTTTTTTGCGTAAAAATAGTTTCTTTTTTAATATCATCTCTTACCTTCCCAAAGTTTGATAAATGGAACCTGGCAACAGAAGATGCGACTCACCTCTGCAAGCATGCTGATGACTTCGAAAGGCCAGTCGACGTTGACACCTTCAGCCGCGATCTTTCTAAAGAACGACCTTATTTGATTCGCCTCTTTCACTATTTTCGTAGCCGCCTGCTGAGCCTCTTCGACATTTTTAAAAGTAACTTTTTTGGATAACATCGCCGTAATATACTTCTTGTATACCAGGTTTTGCGCTTCGTTAATGACATACTCGAAATTTTTGTCCCTCAAATGATTGTAGTCTTGAAAATAGTCGTCGAGTGTGATGCAAATAGTATCTACGGGGATGGTAGAGGGCAGCCACTTCGCAGTGAATAGGTCATCAAAGTGAACCTCTAGGTCTAAGAACGCTTCCTCAAGAAGGAATTGGGCGGCTTCATCTCTCAAACTCTACGGAAAAACCAAATT
Source organism: Abrostola tripartita (assembly GCA_905340225.1). NCBI lineage: Eukaryota > Metazoa > Arthropoda > Insecta > Lepidoptera > Noctuidae > Abrostola > Abrostola tripartita. Next base: position 9,174,039 of record HG996490.1, on the reverse strand, counting down.
AATTTCTTACATAACTTATAATATGCTCTTGCTTAACATTTTTTTTTGAAAAAACGCAAATAGTTTTAGAACTAGACTGACGACAAACAAGAACTTAAGGTGCACAGGTACACAACCTAGGTAAGATGAGTTTGTAGGTATTCTAATAGGTTCCGCATACAAGGCAAGGTATCGCAATACCACTTCAATGCCTTTCATTAACTTTGTTCGTCGTGTGGATTGTCATCTTCAGTGAGAACCAGGTATTAGGCTTTAGACCCGTAGGCAGCGATTGTATTCTACGCATTTTACGCTGTATTAAAAGCCGATTGGGTGATACGTTATTAAATTTCCTCTGCAGTATAATAGTGTGGATAATCATATTGGACATACGGTTATAAAAGCATGGCATAATATTCTGCTTTTAAGTAAAATGTCCAGTTATGATGTACCTACAATTGCGTGGCCTTAATAAAACTTAATGTGCGGCTTTTTACATGAGGCACAAAAACATGATTTCGTTTTAATGCAGGCAAAAGAGATTGCTAAAAAATACCCAGAGTCGACAGCAATTAAATGTATACCAATGGCTTAAATATAATAGACATTTGATGGTACCAAGAAGACGACTCTGAAAACTTTATTCGGCTAATACCTACAGGTGTAATATTATGTTATTTTTATGTTTTTACATATCTATCTGTACGAAACGCGTAGCAGGAAAACGAAACAAGAGAATAATCGAAAATTACAACATCAGTTCAAAATACTTTATCCTTGTCGTTATAATTATTGATATAGCTCCTATACCCCACGGATTTCGGAGTTGTCCTTGGTACTATTAAATGTCTATTATAAGGTGCACTCATTGGCATACATTTAATTGCTGTCGATTCTGGGTTTTTATTGTATGAAGTTTTAGGCATGTCCATTCTTACGTATTTAATTCTTTTTAATTTACAACCTAATTCGTTACTTATTACGAAGTCTGCAAAAAATATTATATGGAATTTATTTTCTTTAAATTATGAACCATAAAAATTTGTAACATTTACTGAAACCCAAAAAAAACTTCTGTTTAAACGATACTATTACAAAATTAATATTATCAACCTGGAAGGAAGTGGAAAGCTCCGTCTTACACTAACGAATTAGTTCTAACAACCTTGACACTATCGAGTAACGGACAATTTCCTAACCGCTTCTACCGATTAGTATATAAAATCATTGTCACCGGTGGAACAATATCATTCTACCACAGCAACAACGAGTCTTATTAACTATGAGAAGGAGTTTTCTTGTGGCATTTGGCCTGCTGGCCATTGCTGCTCTCAGCTCCGCGAGGGAGATCCGAGAGAAGAGAGCCGCAGACCTGGAGACCGCCGCGTCGCATGGACATCACTGGGACAAAGGTGGCGGCCACGAGCACCACGGACACCATCACCACGACCACGGAGGTGAACACCACAAAGGACACAAGGGACACCATGAACACCACCACGGCAAGCACGGCCACCACCACCACGAGGGACACAAGGGCCACCACGGTGAGCACGGAGGACACAAGAAACACCATCACCATGACGACGGCTACCACCATCATCACCATCACGGCGAGAAGGGCGACCACGGCCACGGCCACGAGGAGCACGGCCACTGGCACAAGGGCCACGACACCAAGGGGCACCACGGAGTCGAGAAACACGACGAGTTCAAGAAGGACAAGCACTTCCACGACCACCATGGCGAGAAAGGCTTCCATGAACACCACGGCGGCCACCACCACGAGGGCGGTCACAAGAAGGGCGGCCACTTCCACAAGGGACATAAGCACGGCGGCCACCACGAACACCACCACGGCAAGAAGGGACACCACGAGGAGGGCGGCCACCACCACCACCACAAGGGCCACCACGGGGGCGGTGGCCACCACGAGCACCACCACCACGAGCACCACCACGACAAGAAGGGAGGGCATGAGGACCACAAGCACTGGGGACACAAGAAGGGCCATTAAGCTGTTGTTGAATGTTGTACCTGAATTATTATTGTTTGATAGGTTAATGAGAGGTTTTGTTATGTTTATAAGCCAAATAAATTAATTTTGTACGAATTATTGACTTAATTATTTCATAAAAGTGCTAAATGCCCTAGAGACAAGATGACTTAGAATCTGATTTACGTACATGTTTAACACATTAGTAATACTTAAGGTACTACTCCTAGTACTGACAATATCATAGTTTACAATTTACATAATTGGTCTTGTAGTACACCAGTATTTTGATTTTTGTACTATTTATCGCGGGTTCGGGACATGTCAGATTGTAGCTACAATGTTAGGTTTAGTATGGGATAGAAAAGGGGTGACAGCAATAAATTGTCAGTGACATATTGTAAACTCCTAGCATAATAATATTATAATAATCATATACATTTTTAATAGTTATTAATTTTAGCAATTAGGTAGACTGAAATATACATTCTGTGTACTAAATATTGGGAATTTGTCAATAAAACAAAAAATACAAATTATTCATCTAAATTTATTTTATCGCCTTCAAAGTAGGCCCCATCGCTTGCAATACAACATCTCCAACGCTTCACCCAGTCTTCCATACATTTTTCATAGGCTATTTGCGGTATGGCCTTTAGCTCATTCAGTGAATTTTCTTTTATGGCTTCTATCGACTCAAAACGTTTTCCTCGAAGTGGTAATTTTAACTTGGGAAATAAAAAAAAGTCAGACGGAGCCATATCAGGTGAATACGGTGCTTGGTCGAGAACTTTTGTTGAATTTTTCGCTAAAAACTCTTTCACTATAATGGCTGTGTGTGATGGTGCAGCATCCATGAGTTGTGTTGCCACAAATCTGGACGTTTTCGGCGGATACTCTCACGCAAACGCTTCATGACGCCTAAATAATATTCTTTATTCACTGTTTCTCCCTCTGGAAGGAATTCGGAGTGAACCACACCACGGTAGTCAAAAAAAACTGTCAGCATCACCTTGATTTTGGAGCGACTTTGCCGCGGTTTTTTGGGTTTCGGCTCGTTTTCGAGACGCCATTCTGAAGACTGTTGGCTTGTTTGCATGTCGTACTCATAAACCCATGTCTCGTCGCCAGTTATTATACGTTTCATAAAGGTCGGATCCGTAGAAGCTCGGGAAACCATGTCTTCAGCGACATGCTTTCGCTGCGCTTTTTGAACAAAATTGAGCTCTTTTGGAACTAGTCGAGCGGCGACGCGTTTCATGCCTAAAATGTCAATAAGAATGTTGTGGACGGACTTAACGGACGGACGGAAAAGATATGTTCACCTCACTAGCCAACTCTCTCAGACTCATACGTCGATTTTCGAGCACTAGCTTCTTGATTCTGTCGATTTTTTCTTTGGTCGTAGCGGTTGAAGGTCTACCAGAACGAGGCAAGTCTACTACTACTTCTCGGCCTTCTTTAAAAGCCTTATACCATTCATAAGCCCTTGTTTTCGATATACACGATTTGCCGTAGGTATTTCGCAACATTTTTAATGATTCACCACATGAAATATCATTCGAAACACAAAATTTAAGGCACACTCTTTGTTCAACAATATTTTCCATTGTAAAAATCGCCGAGAACTCAAAACTATGACCAACAAAAAGTGTAGTTTAAAACAAATTAAATGACAGATCCCGCTCAAACTTTGCGCGCTAAATCAGTACAGTGCTACCAACATGCAGTAAAAAAATTAGAACGACCTCTTTTACGCGGGTCTTTTTATTGACATATTCCCGATACTTTTTACACAGAGTAGTATGTATAATTGATTATTTCTGATTGTAGTGTTGACTGTGTTGAGTCTCCGGAACTGTTAGACTAGAGCAAGACGCTTAAAAAAAGCTTATTATAGAAATAATTAGGTTGACAATTTGAATGGTCATCATGGTCAACGGCAACAAACCTGGAATGTGTTAAGCATTTTTTCGAATTTGGCCTCAGCGGGCGGGTCGTGCCGGCCGGGCGGCCAGTGGCGCGCCTGCGTCTGCTGCGCCAGCCGCACCAGCTGCTCGCTGTTGTTCACGATGGTGATCATGTGGTGCGTGAAGTACGCCACGCGGGAGCGGTCCGCGAAGTGCGCGTTCTGTCACAAATCACTTCATTCATTATTACTGTACGAACATACATATAATTAGCATACGTAAAAATCTAGTTACGACTCTAACCGCCGCACTCAGACACGTTAAGATTACATAAGAGCCATTTCATAAAATTTTGACGTTCGAATTCTGTCAAAATTGTCATGTGTGCGTAGCACACCCACACAAAAACAATGCAAACAGTGTACCGCGAGTTTTGAGACGGACATAAAAATCTTGATCGTTATGGCAATGTTTCTTATTCAAGATTTATAAAAATATTTTTATTTTATTAGTAATTTATTTAGACAAATTATAATTTCTACAAGAATAATATAATCACCAAATATAAAAATTCATGTTTTGTAAAATTTATTTTAAAAATAAATGTAAGCGATTGTATTTTTGGAGGGTTATTACTCAATTACGCAAAAAGGATATATAAAAAAAATTGCATATAGATAGTTTATAACCTGGATTAACATAATAAAGGCTACAAGCTACTTTTGATGCGTAGAAAAAATCCAAGTGGACCAAGTCGCGGACAAAAATAGTACAGCCAAGATTAAAGTAGCTGAATATTAATTTAATAAAATAATACACTTTACTTGATAATAAACAAAACCGAATGAAAATAATACATATAAAATGAAAACGTTGTGGTCGTAGTATAAACATTCGCTTGCAATACAATTTTTTGTAATTTGAAATGAGAAAAGTAGTGACGCAGATCCTACCTCTTGGGCGCTCGGGCCCGACTGATCTTTCTACGTTTGTGCATCGTAATTTATTTGAAGTGATATTGAAAATGATATGATTTGTAATTACATAAAGGAATTTTGAAAATCACTGTATTATTAGATTTCTTAAAGAGGATTCTTTATTATGACATGATTTTAAATTAAAATTTACCTTTATTTAAACCAAAAAGTCGCGATACAATTTCAGTATAAACCGTGAAAATAGGTTTCAGTTTTTTTTTTTATCAATTAAAAGTGTTATTAATCGAATATTTTGCACCGTAAGTTTCAATAAAAATATACTTATGCCTAATGCTTACTGTATTTTTATCGTTTAATATTGTGAACGTAAATGATAGAATTTGGAGCCCGAAATTGACTCTGCGATGGTTTTTCAGAAAACGTGTTGCGTGAGATTGATCACTATATAGCAATTAAGTTATTTTTTGTAAATATATTAGCTTATGTGTCAATGCGAAAGATTGTTCTACATTTTACATTTATATATAATTTCCTAAATACTACCTAAGATGGTAAATTAGGCGTCCGAAATCTTAGAAAACTGCGTAAAATGTAAAATGGCTCTTAAACTGACACTAAGAAAAGATTTAAAAAAGAAAACCTTTTCTTAGTGACAGTTTAAGTAATATCAATTTCTAAAGAAAGGACAAATTTAATGACATAACACAATTTTGTGCCTACAAGACAATAAACCTCCACTTTATATGTATGTATGTACGGAATGGTGAACAATAACAACATAAAATGCCATGTTTACACAATATGAACACAGAAATATCTAGTTTTCCACTGAATAATTTAGATTGGTTCAGTATTTTAAACGTTTATATTTAGTAAAATTACGATCAACTGACCTTAAATTGTATTACTCCATCTCTGTACATGTTCCCATAGCGTGTTACTTGATCTATACTCAGAAGCAACGCTTTGAAAGTTATATCTTTGCTTATAGTTTCAGTAACCTGAAAATGTATATAAAATTGGCTAAAAATAGTAATTAATCTGCCGTTTAATTTGACCAAATTATGATAGTAATGACTAAGGCAACCCGTCTAGGTATCACCCAGAAACAGATTAAGCACTTGTAAATGGTTGTTAGCTAAGAGATCCCACGCAAAAGAAAGCGTAATTATTTTTTGGTAAATTTGAAAATGCTTAAGTTACACAATATAGTAGCGTAGTGATTTATAGTATGATTATAATTTCTAGCCTGCAAGTTCTGGTCGATCATTTGGAAAATGATGACGGGCGCATGCGTGTGGTAGGCGTTGGAGTGCGGCTCCACGTCCGGGGCGCGCTGCCCCGCCCACTCCGCGCGCTCCGACTCCAGGGTCTTCTCCATCCACTCCATGTAGTTCGATTCCATTTTCTATACATAAACAGTACTTTGGAACATTATTGAACTTGGTTTCCTATTTCCACTTGGTCCAAACTGAACCAAGTGGGAATAGGGGGATCTACAAAAATGGTTTCAGGGCCATGGTGCCGACTTCCACTTCGCTTATGTAAAGTGAAGTGATAAAATATTATTTTTCACTTTTGAGTTCGTGTATTTTAAAGGAGGCTTTAATTTTTAATTTATTTGTTTTATTGTAGCCTCCTTTAAAAGACACGAACTGAAAAGTGAAAAATAATATTTATCTTTCAGTGAATGCTGTGGTCTCCTTGAAGTGAAGGAGCACACCTGTAATTGACCTTTTCTTGTTATATATGTAAATGTAATTGCGTATCCTCCGATGGACATCCTATTGATAATTAATCATGACTATGTAATTCATCTTGATTGGGAGAATGACTGCATACCTGTAAATATTCGTCCTGTAATTTTTGCATGGTTTCTTTACTGAGTAAAGGTGGCAAGGTCGACACATCAATGTTCAATTCTGAACTGCTCATTAGTTCGTGACCCGGGTAAGTGTTTAAAATCCACGATAATAATGTTACATATTCATTGCCTTCTATCCCAGTAGTAACTACATCTTGAAGCTGTAATATGAACATTATATAACACAGGTATTTGTAGTTATAGTAGATATGCATAAAGTTTGTAAACGTTCAAGTTACTTACACTTGCTGATAAACAAATGTGGTACATGTTGACGTATTTGTTTACAATATCGTAGTGTGGCGGAAAGCAGGGGACGCACAAAGTCTTGACAACTCTGAGGTCTTCTAAAATAAGTTGTCTAGTAAGTTCCAGATAGCGGACCAGCCACAGTTTGTTATCCTCGCGTTCATCGACGCGCGTGCCTTCTATACGCTGTGCGACAGCGCATTCCAGGACTTCAAATGCTTTTGCTCTCCAGTTTTTAGGTCGTCCAGGAGGCATAAAACCTGTTTGACTCTGTTGCTGTTAAACAATTTTGTAATGTAAATTAGGGATGGAAGTAGCAGCACTCTGGGATCGGCACATACTATATTGTGATTATTTAGAATTAAAGTGTTACAGATAATACATATTAATATCTGTAAATACTTGTACTGAGTCCCAGCGATTAATTGTTTGGAATTTAAACAGTATACGTAAAACAGTTACAGTATTTTCTGACAAACAAAACGAGATCTCAGAAATACCCAAATCGGTGCTATATGTATATAATATCGAAATATAATATGACAAATCATGAATTTGTTAGTTTCAAATAGATCTAAGGTAGTCTATTGGTAAGCTTTTTGCTCAGGCTTTTTGGATATTATAATTTTGATGGTTTGCTGTCATGGGAATAGGGAACATTATAGAAAGAAATTTTAAAACTAAATTAAAATTTATTCAAAATAACCAACAACAAATTAAATTAGATATTTTGGCTAAAAGTCATTCGAAAAAAGAGTTTTCTAAATTCTGGAAGTCCACTAACAAATTAAATACCAAGCCGAGTCTCCCTGCAAGTGTAGCGGGTCTGAGTGAGTTTTAAGGTACAGTCTCTCTTGCAAATAGACCGGCGGGTATTCTATGATGAGGGGCAATTGTCGGGGTCTGGTGAGCTTGCCATAATATTTACAGCTAAACAGGTGGCTACTGTTATTAAGAAAATGACAAGAGGTAAATCGCCTGGCCTGAGGCATGCGGGGCCACACCTGTATAGGGTTCTTGCTCTTCTTTTTAATTTATGTCTCAGTCACCGTTATTTGCCGCAGGACCTTATGCGTACAATGGTGGTTCCGATTATTAAAGACAAGACAGGGGACGCCTCTGACGTGTCCAATTACAGGCCTATTTCGTTGGCCACGATAGTCGCCAAGGTCTTGGACAGTTTGCTTGATCAACAGTTGGCTAAACACGTCGAACTTCATGACGCGCAATTTGGTTTTAAATCTGGTTTATCCACGGAAAGCGCCATTCTGTGCCTCAAGCAAACTGTTCAATATTATACTTCCCGAAAAACACCTGTTTTTGCTTGTTTTTTGGATCTGTTAAAGGCATTCGACCTGGTGTCGTACGAGGTACTATGGGATAAGTTGCGGAGTGATACAACACTACCGAATGAAGTTACATCCTTGTTTCGTTATTGGTACTACGACCAGAGGAATAGTGTCAGATGGGTGGAGGCTCAATCGGATGTGTACGAGCTGGAGTGCGGGGTGAGGCAGGGGGGGTTATGCTCACCACGCCTCTTCAACTTGTACATAAACCGGCTAGCGGCTAAGCCTGCTAAGCCCATCGATCGGCGCTTTGAGGAAGTTGGTGGCTATTTGTGAGTCTTATGCAGTGTCCCATGGGCTCAAGTACAATGTTAAAAAAACCGAACTTATTATGTTTAAGGCGAGTGCCATAAACTATTCTGATATTCCTGGTGTTTCGCTCTGTGGCACTCCTTTAGTATGGGTGACTAAATTTAAGTACTTGGGTCATTGGGTCACTGATGATCTTAAGGACAATATGGATATAGAGAGGGAGCGTAGGTCGTTGGCTGTTCGATGTAACATGCTGGTTCGAAGATTTGCACGTTGTACTAATCAAGTTAAAGTCACTCTTTTCAAAGCTTTCTGTCAATCATTCTACACGTGCAGTCTTTGGACCCGCTTTACGCAGAGGACATACAGCGATCTGCGTGTCCAATATAATAACGCGTTTAGGATACTGTTGGGGCTGTCGTGGCGTTGTAGTGCGTCCACTATGTTTGCGGAGGCGCGCACAGACGATTTTTACGCCATTATAAGAAAAAGGACCGCCTCCATAGCCGGCCGGCTACGCGCCGCCACCAATAGTCTCCTGAGCGTGTTCTCAGATAGGTGGGACTCCCCTCTGCTGCGCCACTGGGTGAGGATCCATACCAATTGATATTATATCTCCTCCTTATTACTAACACTAGTCATTAAGTTATTTTGTTGCTACTAACACTATGGACTTACGTCTGAAATAAAGAATTTGAATTTGAATTATACAATTGGCCATATAAAAAATATATTTCCTAGATTGATGCCAAAAATACTTAACGACTGCCTTTGCGATTTATTTATCGGCATTGCAGCAAGCCGCACTGAAAAAGTATGGTATGGCATCATACGAATGCGTGTAATCAAAATGTCTTCGCCTTGGCACATCTTTTTCAAAATTGTGGCTCCGATGACGTTTTTCATTAATTAATTTACAGCAAGCCAGGTACTATTTATTACAAAGATGGCGTGACTAAGGGAAGCAGGGATTCATTTATATTGCTATAATAGTGTCCCGCGCTTTCACCTGCATTTCATTTGCATTTATGTAAACTCCATTAGATTTCTGATATCCTAGTAGCCAACATTAAAAAACACGATGCTGTGGGCATTTTTTTAAAATGCAAATTGTACCAAATAATTGAGATCTCCACTATATACTTCTGTAACCCTGGTACCTGTGACGTGAGCAGTCAAGGCGGAGTACCTAACCGGATTTATAATATATTGGTACAATTTTTTTCCTTATGAATTTTTCCAATATTTTAATATCTGTTCTGAAATCGGTCAAGCAGGTCTCAAGTTATAAGTGTTTTAACAAACCTGACTTTGTTTTATATAAATAGAAGATTACTTAAGTAAATACTTTTGAGGAAGAAATTACCTGTAGAGCCATCTGATCTCTTTTTTCTTCTCTCTCAATGATCCTTAAAGCAGTGACAATGACAGTAGGCTCTTTACGAACAGTATTCAAAGTTCTTGCTAGGATGAGTTTGATCTGTTTCTCAAGCAAATTCGACACCAACTCAACATCTTCAAAATAAGCCTTTAGCATAATCTTATCATGTGAAGACTGGTTGGGCAGCCTATGTAGTTCATATAATAAGTCATCTCTAGAGTTTTCTAAATCATTTAGACACTGAAAATAATTCATGAATAGTAATTAACAATGAACACTTTATGCCCTAAGGAAATACCTGAATCACCTCCATGTCAGTTTTGCAATTTGATTAGTAGTTATTACATATTTATAGTCAAACACTGTTGCACCTTATTAAACAGATTACATTAATTGTTACAGGGTTGCAAAAATTGATAATTTCCACAAAGTAATAAATATCCTTCATCTGTTATGGTATTGTATTGTTTCACTTACTTGATGTGCATGCAATAGTTTGCCTTCTCCTATCCATTGTTTAGTTTTAGCAACACTTTCTGGTACTGTAAATATGTGTTTCAGACTGTCCATGGCTGTAACATATTGTGAGTGACGAGAATCTTCTTCTCTCACAGCTTGAAGAGACGCCACCAGGGGAGGCACACTTTTTAATAACTCTTCCAGTTCATCCATTCTGTAGGTACCCATTAACCAATGAGTTACAAAATTATGGTAATTAAATAAGGGACTTCTTAAATTGAAAAAATGGCATCTCAGTATATTTATACTCCATAGATATATTATGTAACCAAGGAATTCCCAGGCTGTTTTGATATAGCAACCTCATTTAATAATTATAATTTTACTATCACTATGACATAATAATATTAACTAGATTTTCTACATCAAAACAAATAGTAGGCCATACATTATAAATGTATAACAGTAATTTAATAATTAGTTTAGGTTGTTGGTGTTAGGTGTTAAACAATTATAATTTATACAGATATTATATTATATAAATTTAGGACGCAGCAGCTGATTACACCTTTCACATTTTTGCATAGTTGAATTTGTATTTTTAATTTTCATACCTTGTTAAGTCTAAAAGAGATTAGTGTTCAGCCAAGAAAATCACTAGACTAAGACTCAGTGGGCTCCTTGGTATCAGTGAAGCTGCTGAATGAAGTTATGACAATTCATATAAGTGAAACTTGTACATACTTGAGGCTTACTTGTTGAACATCTTCCAAACATTCTTGCAGCTGTTTCAGGCCAACGCTCACTCCATCCAGTTTACCTTGAACCGCTGACTTCAGCTGGGCCTCAATGGAGGCTTTCTTGTGAGTAATTCTTTTCTTGTAATGTTCTACCTTAAATATAGTAGTAACATTTATATGATTATATTGGTAAAAACCAATTTAAGTTAAATCTATATTAATCTACAACAAAGAACCAAATCACCGGTTATAGGGCAAGAATCATGATTGGCTGGTATTTAAAGTGTTTATAATATGTAAAGGTAAAAAGTCTACTATTTTAATATTGTGTTATTTGGTCTTCTATAGTAGATACTGTTCTGGCAACGCCTACATAATACTTATGTACGAAACCTAAGGGGCCGTGCTATTAAATGTTTGTTTATGTTTAAATAAACTAACTTTTTCTAGCTGTCCTGGTCTCTGCATCATATTCATCACCATCTTCTCGGCTGCAGCCTTCGCCTCGTCTTCTATTTCGTCCATGGTACTCATTTTAGTAACAGCTATTTTATCTCTTTAGTGTAACATAGGTATCTCAGCAAAATAGTTTATTTGTAATTTAATTTTAAACCGTTAGTTAATTATATTAAAAGTATTGTTACATCTAGTATAGATTATAAATAGTCACAAAGCTATGATGTGATGAAATCTTGTGATGTGACATTTGACATGTTTTGACATTCATCTATGATTATTTGACAAGACAGTTGACATTTAAAAAACTACAGACCAAAGAGCATAATGGTATGGTATGGTATGGTCTTTATTTAAACATTAACATTTAACAGCGTTATAAACAGATATAATAACATATAGAAAATTGAGAGCTACCTTCTAGGATTCTTTGTCACCCAGTGTCCCTTCCCTTGAAATGCCGTGCCGAATTGACCACCCCCTTTCCTCCCGTGGGTGTCGTAAGAGGCGACTAATCCTGAAGATGGGCAGCAGCGTCTTCTGTAACTTGACCACTAATACTCTATGCTAATACTGCGATCCCCAAGCCGCCTGCCAAGCGTGGGGATTATGGCAACCTCCCCCCTTCTAAAGGAGGAGGCCTTCGTTCAACAGTGGACGTGTTTCGGCTGATGATGTCCCTTGAAATAAGCGCTTGAGAACTCATATAATATAGAGTCTGTCAAGCGAGTCGTGTCTATGAGTTACCATTTAGCTGATTTCTTATAATGGCAATACAATTATCTGTCAATCGTTCCATTCTAACCTCCAAGCATTCCTAAATTATTTTTATTTCATTGTTTTGATTTTATTATGCCAAAACCTTTAACAATGAGTGTCAGGAGAATATTGTTTACAATGATCGATAAATAATAAGATAATTATTAAATTCGAGTATCAAAAGAGTTTTCAGCGTAATATATCAGTGTTCACACCTGTAAGATTGTTAAATTTGCCGCCTTTTGTATGGGACTCGCCTCGCTTGACAGACTCTAATACCTTTGAATTTATAATGCTCATTGCTCAGACAATTTTTTTTTTTTTTTTTTTTTTGGTATATTTTATGTCGACGACCCCGAGGGGGGTCTTATTGGACGTAGCCGGATAAAGGCGAGACTTCTGGAGCCTCCAGCCAGTGCTCAGACAAAGGATTAAGGAATATATGGACCGGTTGTACCTACAAAAAACATGGCGGAAATCATAAGGAATGCTCCAGATAGAATGGTCAAAGATCATCGATATCGATACATTTTTAAATCGATTTTATGTTAGGAACTGACTTTTACAAATGAGGTTCCATGTTGGTTAACATATTTTTAGGGATCCGTACCTGTACCATAAACTAATTTCTAAGTCAACGAAATCAAAAGATACTTCTACATAAGAACATTTCGGCAAAATGAAACAAGTTGAAATAGTTATTTATTATAATTAACAAGTTTTTTTTTTGGACCTCGTTACGAAGTTAAAGCCACATACATCGACCGCAATTCATTTCCTTCTATCAGTATCTATTAGGTTTTAATGGTAATCCTCTGGTCTTAGCGATTTGCCTCCTCAAGCAACAGAGATTGTTCATTATTAATTCTATTTTCTTTTCTTCAATTCGCCAATAACGTTTTTTTAATAAAGCGATGTTTCCTTACTCTGCGCCTAAAATAAAATTGTTTAATAAATTAATCAAGATTTAGGCATCATCGTAGAATTAATTAGGTAGACTATTTGAAACTAGATTAAAACCAACATGAATTCAATTCAATTCAGAAGGTGTCAAAAAACGCTCGTCTTGCCGTGCATAGAGGAGTATTAGTGCCGACTCTTATGTAATGTATGTATTATATATGGGTATGGCAGAAAAAACATCAAATCCACATTAATGCATTAGAGAGGCGGGCTTTGAGAAGTAAGTGTGGTGTGAGTTTGAGATATAGAGTAGAAATTAAGGTGATAAGAGAGACATGCGGAGTGAATGTGGATGTAATTACGAAAAATGAGAAGAATATGCTTAGATGTCTTCTATAAAAACTTGTGTGACATGTACATCGTTTTTGCTAATTCTGGCAACATTTGAGCGGTGCCGTCACGATAATGTGTTTGGGTGCCGATTCCGCAATGTTTTGTGAATTGTGATCGATTTGTGGTATATTGGCTGTATTGGTGGGCTCGTAGCTATGCGGCTACCCGGCAGATCAGTCGATCCGCGAGGTTAAGCCGTGCTCGCCGCGGTCAGTCTTGTGATGGGTGACCGTTGTCACATGTCGAGACCCCACCGTGCTTCGGAAGGCACGTAAAGCTGTTGGTCCTGCGCCTGATCTCTCCCTGGTCGTGTCGGTCTACCGTCCCATCGGATTATGAGAGTGAGGGAATAGGGAGTGCACCTGTGTCTGCGCGCATACTTGTGCACTATAATATCTCCTGCGCAGATGGCTAGTCTCAGCTGAGACAGGCCGCCGTGACCGAAATTCGGTCAGGAGGACATTATAATGGCTGTCAAGTGATATATTTGATAATATATTTTCCTGCAATAAGCATTTGCTTATTATGTGCTAGTAAATTAAAAATAAATATAGACTATATAATAATAAAAACATTAAATAACATTGTTGTATTTTACCTACATTTACAAGCTCCAACTAATTGAATTTGATACCAACATGAATGTTTTATTTTGATTCTGACCCACTTAAATAAAAAATGTATAATATGAGACATGGAAGTTTGGAGACTTGACTATTTTGCAACTTGAACGTTTTGAGATGTAGATATTTTGCAACTTGGAGGTTTCGAGACTTGGGTCGTATGAGAATTGAACTTTTTGCTACCGTGTGTTATTTTGCAATTTGAACGTTATGAGACTGAACCGTTTGTTTTTATAGATAATGTAGATTAATATAATTTACATACATACATACATGAAGTCACGCCTATTTCCCAGAGGGGTTCAAATCCTACTCGGTCCATAATTTTTCAAATTTCCTTTATCAATTTATACATACTAATCTGGTTTGAATTTATGAAGATTTTTTTAAACAAAGTTTATGCCGATATAAAATTTATAGAAATGCATTGTAATAATTGACAAAGCTTATTTGGTTCCTAGTTTATTTTATTTTCAATGTTAATTTCAAATTGTTATTTTCAATAAAAATTTAAACGATGTTATTTATTTATAAATTGTTATATTTAAATAATTATTCTGATCTCAAATGTTAACCATGTTGAAATTTGTTGTCATAGATTGTTTAAGTATAGATACCAATGTTTTAGATTGTAAGTAAAACAAGTACCTAATATTCGCATGCCTGTTAAAGGCGGATATGTCGGTTTTTTTATGTAACATCTATGCCAGACGGGCGTCTTCAGTCGGGTATAAGACCTGAGTGCAACACCCGTGAAGCGCTCACGTCCTGCACCTACGGTTCAGGGATTCCTGCACCTACGGTTCGGGGATCCCTGCGAATGACACCGTAGTGTTAAGACCTCTATACTTACAAGGAAGGGGTATCTCGTACCTCGGACTAATGAAAAACACTTATAACTCTTCAGGACTTTTTCAGGGAACGACTCGCCTCGCTTCTAAATTCTTCAAGTGATTCTAAGTTAATAATAAAATACGGGCTCTGCCGATGACTACAAATCACCCGAACTGAGCGCGCGCTCAGGTACGACGCTCCTTTACCATAACGAGAGCCACCGCGAGCCGTTCCCCGAGACAAACTTTATTCAAAAAATTATTATCAAATATACAGTTTTTTGCTTATTCTACTTATACCCTAATCAGTACGCAGGTGTGTCATACATCGTTGGAATCCTGCTGATCTCACCTATCCAATGAGGCACAGTGGTACCTCCCAGGCCCCACGGCTGAAAAGTTGTGGAATGAAAAAGGGGAAGTTTTTTAAATTTTGTTGGAAAATTATTTTTCTAGGTAATTATCTAGAAAACCACAAGAGCCAGGTTTATGAAATAAACTGAAAGCACTAGCTGGTCTATTAAATTAGCGAAGTTAAGCAATCCAAACACTATACACCAAGTATACAAGGCACCATATACCATTATGTACCGGTACACAGAATCTCACTACAATTCTACTGCAAAAAAGCCATCTATCTGCCCATCCTTCTTCTAATCATGATGATAAGAGTGTCTAGGGGAAACTACGGCTGGGGCTAGTACTCAGAATAAGTCTAGATCTAGGGTTCCTAAATATTCGCGATATATAACACTCTTACCGTCACGATCAAGCCAAGGAATTTGACAGTGTGTATCTAAACTATTCTAGGTGTATGACTACCTGTTTATGAGTTTAAGTTTATTAACTAATTAAAACAAGACCTAAACTACCCTATTTTCAGTGACTCACTGTCCTGAAAACCTATCACAATGTTTTTATTAGCTAAAATTGGTGACGCTTCGTCGCGAACAACATCTTTTGTACCATATTCTTGTCGAATGAATGATATTATTATTATTATGGTTTTAATCTAGTTTGATAAGGATCAGTACAGTAATAGCAAATAAATATAACTACTATCGACGTTATTCTCTATGACATAAGCATGATATATATTTTTGAATTATCCAAATCGGACCATTAATTACGAAGATATTAAGTAATAAACATAAGCCGTTCCTGCTGCTAAAAGTCAATGAGCGCGGATGCGTGTTACGTCACAGTGCCGGTTCCGAGCGTAGCGGGCACTCTATTACGTACTTCAGCGCGGCGACGCGGTCGGTTACTGATATTTGGCAATTTATATACCTACATAAAGTGTTGTTTATATTGCGATTTTTACCTACTAATAAAATAGAAGATGGTTTTGTGCAAGCCCAATCAGAAAACCTAAAAGTGGATACTTTCATGGTATTTGATTACCTAGGTAATCATTCTAAGTTCCCCATTGCTGAAATCCGTGGTTGGAAACTACAAAGGTAGGGGTGTTGCTTATTAATCTACGTAGGTAGTTACTAGTAATCTTAGTTCTAAGCTGTTAGTGGTAGGTAGAATGAATGTAAAGTATTGGTACAGGGAAGTATTCAGAAGCTGAACTGATAAATAATGTTTATAATATCTTTATGAACGAATGTTGTTTTCGTTCAACCAAAGTATAGTATAGGTTCAGAAAAGTATCCAAACCAGAATGAATAAAGTGTTTATAAGATCTCGATAAACCAATGTATATAATGTATATATTTATGTATAATAGTTTTGACAGAAACCTTAAAATTGATTGTCAATGCTCATTGTAACAAATCAGTCGTTCAGTAGGTATGCAGGTAGGGTATAAAGCAAAAATATATATTTGTTTCTCCATGTACCTATTTATTCCTTTATTTGTATATTTTAGTTTTATTTATTATCATAGATCGAGATAGATGATGCTGTGGGATTTATTAAAGGCAACACTCCCATCTTCAGTTTAAGCTTCCCTTGAATCAAATTAAACTTTACGTAGCTATGTGTCTACCGCGCAGATCAGTCGATCTGCGAGGTTAAGCAGTGTTCGCAGCGGTCTGTCTTGTGATGGGTGACCATTTTTACATGTCGAGACCCCTCCGTGCTTCGAAAGGCACGTTAAGCTGTTGTTCCTGCGCCTGATCTCTCTCCGGTCGTTCTCTTCTCTCTTTTCGGTCTACCGTTCCACCAGATTATGAGAGTGAGGAAATAGGGAGTGCACCTGTGTTTGCGCGCATACTTGTACATTATAATATCTGCTGCGTAGTTGGCTAGTCTCAGATGAGACAGGCCGCCGTGACCGAAATTCTGTCAGGAGAACATTATTATTATTATTAAACTACGTAATTGTCCATATCTTGCTCCAACTGAAATATAAAAATATATATTAATTTGCTTTTAACAATAAGGCATAACTGAGGCAGATATATAAATGTACCGCTGTTGTGATTTAAATGATTTTAAAATATCATTCATTCTTTGCGTTTTACCTGAGTACGTCCCTGTGTCATTGGTTCGACCTTGGAATATCACATATCTAGGAATGGGAATCTTGTCATTGCCACAACAGCCTACATCAGTACACTACTAGACTAAGGCCTCTCTCTTGTATGGGAGGTATTGCAATAATCCACATGCTTGCCAGGCGGGTTGAGGATCGAAGTTGTAGTTGATTATACAGTTAAACACTGCTGCCCATTCCCTGGATTATATTCCTTTAATCACTTTGTACAACACTACGATAGGTAAGTATTAGCATAGACTAGTATTAGTAATAGTAATGTAAGTAGTTAAGTATGTTTTTATACTTTTTATTAAAACAGCAGGCTTAAATACTTATTTTCATAATTCATCAACAAAATAATAGGTACCTACCTAGTACGTACATCGAAATGAGCTTCACAGCAATGTCTTGTAGCCTGGAGTTTTATCATCTCATTTTACAACGGAACACTATTTTTAAGTAGTTTTGCGACATTCGGCACGCTTAAAAACTGTTTTTCTGGCGTTTTACTAGAAGTATTTGTACATTTCGGCACTATACATTATTTATACATAGTTAAATAAGACACGAACCAGTCACTTAATTTGTTTCTAAGTCACAAATGACCAAACAAAACACTGCGCGCCTTATCACTCTCAACGGCTAACGGTCGGCGAAGGGCCCAGTGACGTCACACGCTTTGCGCGCGGAAACGACGAAGGATCGTCGATCGGCGCATTAAGTTGATTGCTACTTGCTCATTTTTGGTCTTATGACAAAAATAATTACACCAATGTTTTGGAGTTTTCATCGACTTTAATACTGCATTAAAAACTAAACACGAATCAATCTTGATTAATTTATTAAACAATTTTTATTTTAGCCGCAGCGTAAGGAAAACACCGCTTTATTAAAAAACGTTATTGACGAATTGAAGAAAAATAATAGAACTAATAATAAACAATCTCTGTTGCTTGAGGAGGCAAATCGCTAAGACCAGAGGACTACCTTTGCAACAAAAACATTCAAAAGAAATCCGGACAGCCTGATAGATACTGATAGTAGTAAATAAACAGCGGTCGATCTGTGTGGCTTTAACTTCGTAACGAGCTCCTCAAAAAACTGGCTTATCATAATAAATAACTATTTTAACTTGTTTCATTTTGCCGAAATTCTCTAATGTACAAGTATCTTTTGATTTCGTTGACTTAGAAGTTATTTTTATTTTTCACAAGTACGGATCCCTGAAAATATGTTAACCAACATAGAACCTCTTTTGTAAAAGGCAGCTCATAACATAAAATCTATTTAAAAAAATTATCGATGTCGATGATCTTTGACCGTTCTATCTGGAGCATCCCTTATGATTTCCGCCATGTTTTGCGTCCTAGGAGACAGTAGGTAGGCACCCGTTTTTTGTAGGTAGGTGTAGGTATAACCGGTCCATATATTCCTTTGTCTGAGGTGACGACTCACGACACTCGACAGCTGGTGTAGGTATTTGTCGTTGCGTGATTTTAAGGTAACATAATTAAACGTTGCGCGTTGTTTGCGTTTGGACAACGTTATCCAAACCGTCTATTTCACACCGATCTATTTTTCAATTAGGTACTCAAAGAATTTCCGTTTTTAACAAACGTCTATTGACAATTTTATATTATCGTATCTGTTTTTGAGCGATATCATCTATACGATATCGTGCGTATTTAATTATTTATCTTAAAATGTGTAATAGTCAACACCTTTTGCAAAATAAACTTCTCTTCATAATTTACCCGGGTTTAGGAGGATAAGTTTTTTATAATTCGAAACGTTTTTTTAATGCAAGGTATTTAAAAAAATATTATTTTACAATAATATATACATTTTTCTTCTTTTTAGTTTTCGTTTCGTTCGTTTTATTGGCAGAAATACTAGGTAGGACTATAGATAGGTACATTGCATTGCACTTCGAGAGCTCAGACAAAACTCAATGTTCGAAAGCGACATATTGACTACTGTTGAACAGACAGAGTTTGGAAAATTATATCGTTGTGGAAATCGGCCGTAACGTTTGCGTTGACGCTTAGTGAAAACGTTTGGACAACGATCTGTGCTACATAACGCCCACTACTACACGACAGTGACTCAGTCAGTGATCACTATCAGTGTCAGTAAAATTGTTGTCGTTCAGTTCGTTAATGTGGCTTATTTTATCATTTTAAGTACTCATAGTTATTAAATGAATGGTTTAATAATTCAGGATGTTCGAAATACTGATATTACTAATATTGTCAGCAGCAGCTTTTTTTGTAACAGATGAATTAATACCCAACCTTACAGATCTGTTTGTAAAAGCCGGTCTGTTTGGAGTAGATCTATGTAAAACTAATAAGAAAAAAGTGTGAGCATCATTTTCCATGTTTCCTACTTTTGGGACTGAATTTGTTTGCTTTATTTTTATAAGAATTAAATTATTGCGCCTAAGGACGCACTTATCAACTGTGCGAGGCGTCAGTTTTTAACTTTATATTATTATTTTCAGACCAGAAGCAATAGGTGTTGTATCTGGATGTGTTTTCTTGATAACAAGTTTCATATTCATACCAATAGTTTTTGGTAATGGCTTGATGGACAGACATAATTTTCCTCACAATGAGGTAAGTGTTCATTTGAAAACAAAATAAATAGTTCATTCAATTATATGCTAATGTAAATGTTTGTTATCTTTTTATTTTAAATTAAATAAAAAAACGCTATCTATAAAGTGGAAAAAGAAAATATTACTAATTTCCCTCAACATATGCTAAGTTGAAATCGGCCTAAATCTCTCATATAATTATATATGTGTGTATAATGTAATGTGTGTAATGTATAATTTTTGAGGTGCCTAGAACTCTCCTCCTCAGACTTTTAAGACTAATATTTGAAATCTTCAAACTCTTCTTTCTCTTACAAAAATTGCTTAATGCAATGCCTCACACAATATCTAAAATTTTAAACAGTAGTATAAGGGCTGTCAATGCACTCTACCTCGTTAGTGGTCAGTCATCGACTACATGTTAATATATTTTCATGAATATAATCGTTTATGCCTGAGGCTCAGTATTTTTTTTGGGTTTTCTTTGATTACCTTGGGATCTCATAATCAGATTCTGACAATGGGGCCACCTCACAACCATACTCTTGCACAAATAAATAATACTTCACAATTGGTTGGTAAAAAGAGTTGCATTGTAATGATCATATTTATTTTAGTTTGCAGAACTATTGGCAGGCCTGCTATCTATCTGTTGTATGCTTCTACTTGGCTTTGCTGATGATGTCCTGGACTTAAGATGGAGATACAAGTTGTTACTTCCAACAGTAGCATCACTACCTTTGCTTGTGGTTTACTATGTTAATTTCAATTCAACTACTTTTGTGGTTCCTTTACCTTTGAGACATTGGTTGGGAATTTCCATAAACATTGGTTTGTAGCAAAGAAGTATTGTCTTATTTTTATTTTATAAATTTTCAGCTTAGTATAAAGCTATTTATTTCTATGTGCAGGTTTTCTTTACTATATCTACATGGGAATGTTAGCTGTATTCTGCACAAATGCTATCAACATATTAGCTGGCATCAATGGTCTTGAAGTGGGACAGTCAGTTGTTATAGCTTTATCAATAATTATGTTTGACATAATTGAATTGAGGGGAGACCAATATAAAGCCCACACCTTCTCTTTGCATATTATGATACCTTACCTAGCAACAACACTGGCATTGTTAAAGCATAATTGGTAAGTAAATGATAAAATAGGATTTATTTGTATAGATTCCCAAATTATCACACTAATATTATAAAGGCTAAAGTTTGTGAGTGTGTCTGTGCGTTTGTTATCTCTTCATGCTCAAACGGCTGGACCGATTTTGATTAAAATTTGGTATGGAGGTATCTGACATCCTGATTAGCTACTTTTTATTCCGAAAAAATTTGCGGGTAACCACGGGGCGCAGCTAGTGAACTATAAACCTTCAACACTATTATAGTTGACTTTTGGTGTTATAATGATTTCTATCACTTACGCGAATATGTCATTGAAATAAAACTATTTTTACAGATTTTGGTGTTATTTTAGAATGTTACCCATGCCATCATATAAATTTGGTTTGGTATTATCGTTTCAGTGATTTATAGCTGTAAAGGTATAATAACACTGAGTTGGTAATCATAGATTCCAACAGATAATACCTGACGTCACCCTTAAGACGTAAATACTATAAGCGTAACTTGAAATTTGATGGGTGCTAGCTGCGACACGATGGCTCAGTTGGTTAGAGCAGCGCCACGGTACGGCGAAGGTCGCAGGTTCAAGTCCTGTATGTGTCCATAATTTTTATAATTTTCTTTATCAATAGGTTATTATAGTTGTTGACTTTGGTTATGAACTTGCAGTCACTAACCACTGTTTTTTTTTCAGGTATCCATCAAAGGTGTTTGTTGGAGACACCTTTTGCTATGTGTCTGGAATGACTTTCGCAGTGGTTGCTATATTAAGCCATTTTAGTAAAACAGTTCTATTATTTTTCTTGCCCCAAATTATAAATTTTCTGTATTCAGTTCCACAACTATTTCACATTATTCCATGTCCACGACATCGATTACCTAAGTATAGTGAAGAGACAGATTTACTTCATGCAAGCAGAACAATAATAGCAAAAAAAGGCATGACGTTCTTAACAAGACTAATACTTCAATTGCTTACCATTTTACGTTTGACTGATAAGATTGAAGATGAAGAGAGTATAACTATTAATAATATGACATTAATAAACCTATTTCTAATTAAGTTAGGGCCTATGTCTGAAGTTCAACTAACCACAAAGCTTATGGCTTTTCAAGTTTTTTGTACTTGTGTAGCCTTTGTTATAAGGTATCCTCTGGCATCATATTTTTATGATAGTTAAAATTTGCGATTATTTAGATTAAGAACACTATTTTGTGAAACTGTTAATTTATTCGACCATATTATCATTTTTATATAATTTTTAAGTTTCCCAAAGATGAAAATGTGATAAAAATTATATGTATATTACATTGTTTTTGTTTATTGATAGGTCCATAGAATAATCATAATAAATGTAGTTTCACTGAATCAGAAAGGCTGTTAATATTTTTCTATGATATTGTTATTTATACAATAAAAAGCATTTATAGATCTAGATTTTTATTATAGATACAATCATAATGCTTTCCTAGAAATACGCATAACCAACAATTTGGGGAGCTGCATTTTAGCATTTTTTTTTTATACTTTATCTGCAAAGTGCAAATATTCAAAACAACTGCCATTTACAATAGGTGCTTCCGTCATTTCTATTAGTCTATTTTTGCGGATACACAAAGTGTTATCTACTTATGTACCATAGATATTGACTGGCGTAACTAACGTTTGAGGCTCTTGGCAAATTTATGAATGTGACCTTTTTGACATGATTAAATTCTGCCAAAAAAATGCCCCAGCTGGTGGCCCATGGCATTTTTACCGCTAGCCACCCTTTAGTTACGACACTGGATAATTGTTGTGCATGCAGTGTTCGAATCTACATTATTGCAAACAGCAAATAGGAAAAACATAATAACTAATTTGACTCTGACACATAAAAAAAAAACGAGTTATAGTTTATTTTCTGTATTTATATCCTAAGTATCTTTATTAAATCAAGTGTGTTGTAACGAGTACGATGCTTGAACATACAAAATGACTCTGTTAAATTTATTGTATCGGTAAATGTATCTACAGATAATGAAACCGATGTGTAAAATCAATTAATTTACACTGATTTAATTAAGTAATATCTGTAATTTCCTTCCTGTAATTAAATGTGAATTACGTAGTATCAGTAAATCAAGTAGAGCAGGTTACTGAACAAAGTAACAGTGAGTTGATCACCTACGTGTATACAAACGAACGCTGCAAACGAAAATTAAGGAATTTTGAGACTTGGACATACTTAGGTTTATAGGTATCTTTATCAAAGTAAGAATGACTTACTGTGACTGGAGTATACTGAGTTTATTTTATAGATATCTACTTCAATCAAAGACGAAGAATATGAAGAGGGTAACCACTGAACGATATTATAGAGATTAGATCAGAAAACAATTAACTCGTTGACTGCGGCAAAACACATACGCTGTGTTATGGTAAAAGTGCCACCACCGGTGCGGCGCGCACACATCTGTTGTGTTCTCATATTTTCGATCCAGCGGCGCGGCAAAACACACACGCTGTGTTAGGCCGGCGTGCCACCAGTACGGATAACACGCTAGGCGTGTTTTTGTCTAATTTAAGGTTTTTGCGCTCATTGATAATATAATTAACTAAAAATTAGGAATTCTGGTAGGATTCAACTAAGAGGTTTTCCTCCGTTGCGGGCTGGCGCCGTCGCTTTATAGCAGTAGGTACCTAAGTAATTAAATATTTTTGAATACAGGCCCCTTACCATTAACTCTTAAAACAGGATAGTTTACCATGTGGAAGTGAGACGCCGCATTACACTGCTCGTAGCGGCGTCTTTTCCACGTATTAAACTGTCCTGCTTTTAGAGTTCATGGTAAGGGGGCTGTACCATAGAATAAAAGTACCGACAAACCCTAGTTAGTGAGGCATTATTTTCGTAGGGAGATGAATTATTATTTTAAGCCCAACGTTGAATAAGAGGACAGGAGAAATTTTAAAACGTTAATAATTTTTGCTTTGTAGTTTAATTGTAAAGCGTCGTAAGGATAAGGATGGTTAAATAAAAACTCCTTTAAAATAAGACTTAAAAACATGTGTAATGGACTGAGGACAGTTCCTCACGTGATCAGGGGCCAGAGATGGCGACAACTGCGACGAGTCATGTTTCATGCACGCACTCCCCCCTCAGAAGACGGGGCTCAACCGAGTGCTGGAGCAGCTTGGGGCGCGGGAACTAATCCAACCAGTATCGTCACGCAATCGTGGTCAAAGCGCCCTATTGGTTTAAGCCAGTTTAGTCTCAAACCTTCGACCGTGGATGGGAACTATGGGAAGATCCATTTACGGTTTATACAATAAGTTGTTTGCATGTTTAACATAGATATAACAATATGTATGTATAAAACTATAGTAAGTAGGTACCTACTAATAACGAATAGTTTTATTACATGAAAATAAGGATTAATATATTATAATTTCACAACATTTAAACTTACTAAACACTTTATTTACATAATACGTGCTACATCATTATCGTTTCAATATTACACATTTCTTTGGCCATTGTCAAGTGAATTTGCCAAAGTAATAAATAATAGACAGGTACTTATTTAAAATAATAATTAGGACAACATTTGGAAAGGTAGTATTTTATAAAAAATGGCTAGCATATTCTCTCTTTTTAATATTATGTGTAATGTAATGTTAATTTAACCAGATATCATACAATATATTGTCCTCAGCATCATTTTCATTAATAACCCGTAATGTTTTTAGGGTTTGTAAGTAAAAAGTTAATTCTGAAGTGACTACACCATGCTGAGGACTACCATTTGCTACTATGTTCATTTTTACTAATTGTTCTCGTAGTTTATCCTTGAAGTTATCATGTACCCTTTTATATATGGTCCTTATTTGTTCATTCGGTAAAATATCAATAAGAGCTTCATGTAATTTTACTAGGTGTTTAGAAATATTTCGGAATGTTTGAGATGGTACAGGAGGTTTGGCATCCCATCCTGTTAGTTGAGATGCAAGCATATTACTTACTATTAAACAAATCTTATTCTCTATTTCTTGCTTATGGCTTACAATGTCATTTTCAATATTACTAAAACCATTAAGTGACACTTCTTTAGAATGTTCTTTTTCGAGCAATCCTCTAATTTTGGGTAAAAACCACATTACAACCTGTAAAGATCTAGATACTAAAGCAAGGTTAGATGTAGAGATAGTCTTTAGTCCAGCACTTTGTATTGCACCAGCCCCTAAAACCAATTGGCAGCACCGAGAATTGAATAGTCGAATCAATTCCAACATGCAGTGTACCAAATATTGAACAATAACAGGAGACTGTTTAGTAGCATCACAATATTCAAGTAAAATCTTTAACAAAAGCTGCACTGTTGCAACAACTGCATAACTTTGCTTATTTATTGTTAAATATTTTCCGTCTGGTTTACCACTGTCATATTGTAGAGCTTTTGGTATTTCACCTGATTCATCTATTTTATTAATTGCACTTTGTAATTCACATGGGACCTCTGCAGCTTTCCACCTTTCTGTATTAAGAGCAGTTGTCAGTTGGGTTCTTCTTTCAGTATGTAAACATTGAATGTATTTCATTGCATAACTTCTTAGAGCCAACTTCATAGCATTACTACAGTGCCCAGTAATTTTTTCACAATTATCACAAAAATGTTCAATAAGTTTGGATAAAATTGAGAGTTGGGACATATCAGAAAAAACATAATCCTGGTCTGTTTTTGTTACTATGAGATTGGCACACCGCTCATTACAGTAGTCAGAGAGTGAAGAAACCATTTTTTTCAACTTTTCTTCCACCACCACCAGTTCTTCAGGTGTCCAAATATCTTCACTGTCATTTCCAGTAACATCATCCATTTGAGTAATTTCCAATATTAAATTGTTCAAAGATAATATTCTTTTAAAAAGGGTTATCAAGTTAGGTGTTACCTTTTTAAAGAATGTTATACCTTCATTACATAATAGCCATGTATTGTCTGCATTAGATCCTCTTAACACAATTTCTGTATTTCCATCTCTCTCTGAGATTATTTCAATGACACATTGTTTGATTGTTGCTTGAATGGATGTCATTGCCTCTATTTTAAAGGTATCTATAAAATCAAATTCTTTTAGGCGTAGAATTCCTGACACTATTGACAGAATCTTTTCTCTTTCTGGAATATCTGTTTCATCTTTTGGTGGCCTGTTTAAGTCTGACACAATGAATCTTAAGAACTCATTGCTTAACATTTTATGAATTAATCGCTTCATTTCAGCCAATTGAGGAGATAAATGTCTAAATGCTTGAATGCCAGACAAGTGTGTAGATAATACTTTTTGTGTAGAACTGATTAAGTCTAAGGCAGCTACATAATCTGAAGTGCTTAAAAGAAGCTGTATCATAGGTTGAGTCTGTTGTACTGTGCCCATTAACTTTAATAGTTCGTGGACATTATTTAGATTGTGATTAATCCTTGTTAAGCTTGCTAGTTTCAATGGACATTCAGTTAAATTACCTTTTACATCTGTAATATTTTGTCTAGTTTTCCTTACAGTATTTACAGCTCTAGCCATCTGTTCCATTATTGTGTCATGAGACAGCATTGCATGGAAAAAAGCATCTGATTTTTGAGCTACTTGCTTTGAGATTTTCATCTCTATAACATCTAAGTATGTACTCAATATTTCCTGTAGAGATCTAATAGCAATACTAGGTTCTTCAGTGTTACATAGACTAGGAAATACTTTGCTAAACACCTCTGGGTCATTTAATGGCAATGCTTGTTCATAGAATATACTTGGTACTTCACATACATTTTCTACTACAGGTGTTTTGTTTTTGACTGGAATACTTTCTTTTAGTCTAGAATGACGGCGGTATTTCTTAGCAATTCTTTTACAATATGATTCAAAATGTGCTAAAGTGATTTCAGGTAAGTATGGACTAGGGTATACATCAACTTTATCAATAAAACTGTCGCCCCAAGTCTTCGTAAAAAAATTGCCCTGTTTACCTCTATTAGGATCATTTAATACTGCTGGAAGATTCTGTGATGAAGAATAGAAGGTCCAATCATCATTCAAATCTTTAGAGTACAGGTGAAATTCTCTTACGTGATACTTAAAGCCTGCTTTGCGCAAATCACCAAACTGCAAAGCTGAACACATTCCGTTTTGTCCATATTGACAAAGTATGATGGACCCCTCTTTAATACTGTGCTTATCTTGAACATGCCTGAAACAGTGAAAGACATTAACATAACATAAGTAATATAATGATGATTTTGATCGTTATACGTATAACGAGTTTGAGTTTGTGTTTAACCTTTCGAATTCCGTAGCAGAAGTGAAAAGTAGATTAGGACAGTGGACACAGTTTTGCCATGTAGGCTTTTTACAAGATGTAGACTTGTCCTCCATACCATCTTTGTTTAAAAGAACAAGATTAGTTAATTATATTTTCAAGGTAATTGTCAAATTTATATAAAATTTCGTAAAACCACCCAAGAAACTCATGACATGGTAAATAAAAAGTGACAGACATGACACGATATGACATGACATTGACAGAAGGGCAGCGAGTCAACATGAAAAAATTGCCAGCCTAAGAAAAGTATAGCAAAATTCCTGGAAGAACTATTGTCGATGAAATATGCTAAGAAACAGCATAACACTATGATAACAGATAACAGTGATGCTATATGATGATATGAAAGAATTTCTCTCTTTCCTCAATGTAGGAGCTTAATCTGTAAGGTTTGGAGAGTAAGCTCATAGATATATGTATTATCCCCAACTTCACCCAAACGTGGTCATCACTCACACATCATCACTAAAAAACTGTCAAAAGACCTCCCTCGGTAATGGAACGCAATATTTTAGAGGTAACTAAGTCCATGTGAGACCATTAGAAACTCGATACCTACTCCGTATTCCAAATACACTTTATTTACTTTACTTCTCACGATTTACTCCTCACTTGGCCCTGCAGAAAATCTCCGATTTGTTCCAAGTATGTTCACCGAGGTCTTTCCCTTCCCAATACTCAACTAATATTTGCCTCATATCACTTTACCACTCTTTTTTATCCATCCTTTTTACATGCCCAAACCGTCTAAAAATATTTTTCTCAATTTTAGCATATTTTAGTAATTATCTACATCAAAATGAACTCCACACTACTCTCTTATAATATAATATAATATATCTTGGGACAACTCACACACGGTCATCTGATCCCAAACTAGGCAGAGCCTGTATTATGGCAACCGGACAACTGATAAACATACTTAAATATTTATCACTTATTACCTTATTTTGCATTTATCTCTTCAAGTCGCACCACACATACTTTTAAAAGCCCGCATCTCCACTGCATTTTTTTCTGCCTTATTCAACTTTCGCTACCATGCCTAAGAGTCGGAACTAACACTCCTTTATGCACGGCCAGACGAACGTTTATCGACACTTTCTAGGTGGACATAAAGGAGTGTAGTGCCCCATTTACTTGATTCTCAAAACTCTCCTATAAATATCTTCCTCATGCGTTCCATCTCATAAAATAAATAAGTTGTATCATGTGTGGCATGGCCGAGTGTATAACCGTTGGACTGCCAACTCAAAAGTCGCAAGTTCAAAACCGGGGCACGCACCAATGTCTTTTCGAATTCATGGGCGTACTATAAATTAGTTATCAGTTGCTATAAACGGTGAAGGAAAATATCGTGAGGTAACAGGCACACCTGAAATATTTTTCAACGGTGTGAAGGGCCATGCCAGATGTTATATGTTGTAGACGCCTACAGGCGGTTTAAACTCTGGCACCAGGTTGTTCATTACCCATACGATAAGAAGAAGAAGACCGCGTGTGGCGTACAAAATATGTTTAAGAATTTTAGACCTATATCTTGTTAGTGTAGGGAGTCTACACGCAATCAAGAAGAAGTGATCATGAGGAAAAACTTAGAATAAACTTAAGACTGCTGATATTTTTTGTTTATTGATTTACATAAACAAAAACCTGAGTCTTTGGAACCGTAATACGGGTATTACTAGGTACAGAATATAAAGTATGATTGATAAAGATAAGTAACGTACTTATACGATTTAATTTTGTTGCGTTCTCTTCATCTCGATGGAATGTTTGGAACGACTGACGACCTGATTGGCGCAGTGGCTAAGCGATTGGACTGCTGCGCTAAGGGTTGCGGGTTCGATTCCCGCACGGGGCAAAAATTTGTGCGATCCGCAGATGTTTGTCCCGAGTCTGGGTGTTTGTGTATGTGATATTTCATGTTTGTGAAACGCACCCACGACACAGGAGAAATTCCTAGTGTGGGGCGACGTTTTTTAAAAAAGAAAAAAAAAAAAAAAAAGAATTTCTTGGTCGTTATTCATCTTGCAATGGCATCACACGGTTTTTTGTAGATTTGAATCGCAACAAACGTTATTTAAACCGTCTAATGGATAGTATATCAGGCATTATATTTATATTAGTTATGTATATTTATCTTAGTGGTAACTACTACCTACTGGGTCTGTCGCATTCCTTTGGGTTTATTGTTAAATACTACTACATACCAACAACCATACACACGAAGGGGAAATATAAGTAGACTGAATAAAAACCATTTTTAATTAGATATGTATAATCGCACTTAATGAAAAAAAGTAAGTCCTAGTTAATGTTGCAAGTTACATTGTTTTTTTATTTTAGTTACAATTTGACATCTATTATAAACGGTGGGTAACTACTGTTTATAGGTACATAATATGTACCTAACAGTATATATTATATACTATTTATTCTTTTTGGCAGTGGTAACAGGCACACGAAACAGCTGATTTAAATATCAGATTTCTTTCGCCATCCAAGCACAGCACTTTTACAGGCACCTGCAATGAAAAAGATGAATTAGGTACAATAAATTAGGTAACTATTTACTCAAACATTGCACAAATTTTTTAAGGTCCCCATGGCCCATACATTTGGCTGTTTTATTGTTGGCCGAACAAATGGGTGAATTATAATGGTCCAGTCAGCATGTCAAAATAATAGAGGCCCAAGATTGCGAAGTAGAATTTAGGCTTCCTTACTGGATTTAACGTAGAAATTTCTGGTAGAGATCTTGAAAACAAGACAATTGAGTATTGCGATTCGTATTGGATGCATAGTGAAATGGATCCTGACGCATGAATCTATACAGAAATCAAAATCAAATCAAATCAACTGTCTACATACCCAAATTAAATATCATAATTTTTTTGCAGCTCTCTATGTACCCGTATGTCCTTAAGGCAAGCAATGCGCTTCCGCTCTGTATAGATTCCATACTTCATCGGGCAAGCAGCAAATCCTGCTGCCAGTAAAACCTGAAAAAAATTGTACCTACTCACGTCTTCAGATTCCATTATGTTACAACACTGGCCTAGTGAAGTGACTGGGTGTCGTTTGAATCCTAACATAATACTAGGCAGTGACCAAGACTCGCAGAATCCGCGACAGGCATTTGTGGTTATTTTAAATTCAACACAGTCTGGTATGCTTATGTTTCTCGTGTGTCCTGAAATTAAAAATTAAAAATACTATTAGCTCTTTCCATTCTTTTCCTGTGCGAAGCACAACGTAGCTATATACTGGAATTGTTATCGTCCAGCCCCCTAACCATGAATTCTTAAAATAGGACAGTTTATGATGTGGAAGCGAGATCCCGCTACGTGAAGTGTAATGCGGCGTCTCATTTCCACAACGTAAACTGTCCTGCTTTAAGAGTTCATGGTAAGGGGGCAGTTCTATCCTAACTTCGTGAATACATCCGAACGTGGAAACGTGCACAATGTTATATATACTATATATTATAGAAATCATTCTAAACGTATTGGGTCTTCGTTTATTAAAAAGTCTCTCCGAGTTTGTAACTCAGATGTGTCTCGTATGCACTTAGTGGTAAAAGTATCATATTTCTCATTATCGAATCGACAACAATAATATTAGTCAATAGTGGCCATCATTCACAGTAGATTTATTTAATGATGCCAAGAATTGTTAACTAACCGATTCGGTGACATCCTGGTTTTCTCCATGATTCGGCAGTGAAGACGTTACTTACTGATACAAGTAGTATTAAACTTCTCAGAAGCATTTTGAACTGATCTGCTTCAACCTTAGTGTTTGAATGAAACATATCTCATGATCCTGCCCTTATATTGGGAAACCCGTTCGCAGGGATCGTCAAGTTTTGTACTTAGGTAAATTAATTTAATTAAAAAGGTATTTTTTCTTCTATGTACTTCAGAAATGTTTTTCTCAGTGGGACTAATACTTTTATTCTGTGCTAATACTTAGGCAGTATTTATATGCAACTGAAAATGTCGGAACATAATAAATAAAGGTATCTACCTACTGCAATTATCTATCTACTATTACAATTCATAAAAGAAAAAGAGACATTTAAAAAATTTATGTCGTTTATGTGGATAACTGGATGCTCAAAGCTCATGCTAACACAGAGAACCCTAATAATACTTACACAATACATATGTATATATCTGAATATCATCATCTCTGTAACTAATCACATATTTTAGTTAAAAATAAGTTAAACAAATATTTTTCTAAAAGTTCACCTACCTTTTTATCATGTCGTCAAAATGTTGACAAGTTCTGCAAATAAAAATATTCTTCTTCAGATGGGGAATTTGTTAACGGTTCATAAATTTAACTAACGTTAGATGTTGAAGTGTTATGGAACGCAGTATTAAGTAAACGGAGTGTAATAATTACTATGGACGATGACGTTAACACAACAGTTTTACGTATACATAAAGAGTTTTATATATCTATGTATATTAAATAACATGTACATGTAGGTTTTATTTAATTTGTTGTGATGGGTTTACAAACACGTATGCCGCGTATGCCTCAACGACGTCTGTGATCCATGGTAGGCAGACATGTTCTTCATATGTTTATTTATCAGGAGCCTATACATAATACCAACAGCTCATCGTAGGTCTCATGTCGGTAGAATTACGTAATTTACACTTTAGAGTAAGTAGGTACTTAACTCAGTGTGTTACAAATAAAAAAGTTGTAAGGTATGAATTAACTATAATGTTCATCATCATCATCAGCCGGAAGACGTCCACTGTTGGACAAAGGCCTCCCCTTAGAACTATAATAATGTTAAGTTAATAATTGTATGCCCATCTACCTAGTCCGTACTTATAATTTGTTGTCAGAACTGGTTGCTAGGCACTCAATACTCAGTAATAATAACATTTGACCATCAGCACAAGAACGAGGTTTTTATAAAATGGAAATCGAATACAAAATATTAAATCTATACAAAACAAAACAATTTGACGAATGTCTCAAGTTATGTGAATTGGCATTAAGGGAAAAAGATGATCGAATGATGGAATTTATTAGAATGCGTGCAATGACTATACAGGCAAAAGTCGTCGGAAATGGCTATGAAGAAGTCGAATATTATCCGCAGCAAGATGACTTGGTTTCTACGGCAGTGGCCAAGACTCCGAGGCCTGGAACGTCATTTCAACGAGATGGTAAAAGAAATCAAAATCTAGAAACATCATATCAGGTAAGAAGGCATAACAAAAATATCTTATGATTGGAAAATATCTTACGTGTTGTTATTTAGTAAGTAGATAGGATCATAATGTTTCGATTGTTTTATTACTTACCTAAGAAAAGAGCTACAGCGACCGTCGGATCTCGTGTGGGCACCAATACGGCTGGAGCTCGCAGCATGAGGACCGCTCTTCACACAGCGTCGCGCATGTCACGAGCAGCAACAGCACTCACCGGAGGAGCTTCGTTTACACCAGGAGCGCCACTCTCTCTTAGATTTCTTTCCAAAGAAGACCAACTCTTTGTTCCCGCATCAAAAACTTTATTTGAATACGTTTTCTACTGTGAAGGGGATGTTCGAAAGGTATTTACCAAAATACACACATCAACAGAATCTAGGGATCAAGGGATAAGACATTATACTCTTTATTATAAATGTAAAATTGTTTTGCTATAGATGTTATGTACCAATAGAAGCGTAATTTTATATTCTTTTCTGTGGTAAGAGTCAATAAAAGGGTCGCTAGGAAAAAAAATGTATCTTAACAAAATTTAAAAATGGTGCCATAAAACAAAAAATGAGTTTCTGGGAATCAAAAGAAATTTAACGCCTAGGTAAAAATTAAAGTCAACAAACAGCTTCTAGGCTCTTTTTAATAATCTGTTGTGACCCCTAAGGCTTTTAGTAAAGGCTCAACATGTGCGTGACATGGTCACCATGAGGTAGTTAATGTCTATTAAGGATTCAGGCTTCATACTCGGTACGAACAGAAAAAAGTTCTTTGTCCATTTTCCAATTTTGGTAAAGGCTACTAAAGACTCTTCTTCCGAGGAAATCCCACGAGTGCTGAATGATATTGAGATCAGCGAACTGAGCAGGCCACTCTTACAGCGGAACATTGTGCTCGCAAAACGCATTTATCTCCAGTCTTGCGGTGGATGCACGTGCATTACCATGCATAAACACAAAACCTATGGCAGGATGATGTCGGTAAGGAAGGTCCATAGGTTAAACAATATTGCCAAGGAACTCCTCTTCATTTAAATTGCCTCATGTTAAAACGAGATATAGATTAATTTCAGCCCACACTAATTTCACCTTGGTATGGATAAATTTCCAGAGGATTCTAAAGGGAATTCTAGCCACCAGGAAATCATGAAACACTCATTCTCCTTGAATTGAGATAAAATTGTAAACGTGGCTCATAGGAAAACATAATACGAGCCTACAGACTATCGGCCTAAGTTGAATCTGCGTTAGCTTACCATAAACGACTTCTTTGATTTCCACATCGGAGAGCTGGAACTCTAAGCAGACTATGATCATGAAGATTGACTTCATATAGTCTTATCCTGGTAGTTTGGTCACTAATAAACACTTGGTACTGGAACTGGAGCCTACCGATCAGCGGGCAAGCTGTAATTTTTGACTGACTTTGGCAAAAAACGGTATTTTCTCCGGGTACTGAACCTGTAATCTCTTCAATGACATTCAGCTACATGTTCTGCAGCCTTGTAATATGCTCACAATCTACAAAGGAAGCTTGGTTGCGTGTTTAACAATCTTTGAAATTTCGCGTTAACAGGGTCCAGCTTTTAGCATATACACAGCCCTAAACACCTTTTCATGCGTTAAATACTAACGCCACATGGCGCTTCTTAGAGTCTCACAAGTTAGTAGAAAGCCAAAATAAATGTTATTTATAACGAAAAAAAAAACAAATAAAATGTTCACCTAATTTCATACGTTACAAAACCCCGTACTCTTCTAATTTTTCTTCTAATTTCAAAGAAAAATTAGTTCTGCGGTTTTTAATTTTTAAATTTCGAACATTATTATAATATGTACTCTCAACCTACATTTACAAAATTTTGCTGTCAGTACTTTTTCTTAACATTTTTTGTTCCTTAGACTTTGTTGATGTGTGTATATTAGATCATTATTGATACACAATTGTATATATGATAGTAATGTAATAAGTATTATATTTTAATACATTGTTTTAACATTGTTTTAACAGGCTATGGAAGTTGCATTCCAAGCACAAAAATCAGACGACAATGCAGATTGGTGGTGGAATTTCTCATTAGCTCGTTGTTATTTCGCTCTTGGAATGCATAGAAACACCGAAGATTACCTTCGACAAGCACTTAAACAAAATAAACACATTTCTATTTATCTTCGCCTAGTAGCGATGTACGTGGGGTTGAACCAACCGATTTCAGCTCTTGAAATCTGTAAGCAGGGGTTGTCAGTGTTTCATGAATATACACCACTGTTAATAGAGCAAGCAAGAATTCATGATCAAATGGGAAACTCTGCGATAGCTGTTAAGGAATATCGAATGGTGGCTTTAGAGGACCCATCAAATATGGAAGCAATAGCTAATATAGCTATGTATAATTTTTACAACGATCAACCAGAAATCGCTTTGAGGTATTATAGGTAAGACTAGCTTGTGCCCGCGACATGTGATGGGTTTCTATTATAAAACCTGGTGTCCTACTCTCCAATTTAAATTCAATTCTAATACAAGGCTAATGCAAAATTAATATTGATTTTACGATAATATGATTCAGTTTTATTGAGGAAAAAAAGCTGTCAATCTTTTGATCTCAGTTCCTCCCAATAAATAATATAGGAACTACTTAGTATAAAATATCTATGCATAATAATGAAATAAATTGGCGTCAGTGTTAGGTTGAAGAGTCCGAAACTTTACGATTCCAATCCGATTTGGTCGGAATTAATTTTTTAAGTACTTAGCTTAATTTACTCCTTATAAAATCAGTTATTTGCCAGTGGAAGTTCCGTTAAAAAGACAGCCGCTGGTGTCACGGAAAAGCTGTAACCAGAGAATTTCCTATTTTCAACCGGAACCTAGATCTTCTTGTAATTCAAAGTAGCCTTTATTACACCTTATAACATCAGCAATCTGCCAGTGAAAGTCCCGTCAAAATCCGCTAAGTTTTCGCGGAGCAGCGGTATCCCGCGAATTTTCTGCGTTTTTCTTTTTCTCCCGCGGGACCCTAAACATTTTCAAAATTCAAAGTAACCTTTATTAAACCACGCACCATCAGCTATCTGCCAGTGAAAGTACCGTCAAATTCGGTCCAGCCGTTTCGGAGATAAGCCGGAACAAACAGAACGACAGACAAAAAAAATATTGGATTTTTGTTATAATTATGTATCGTGTATTATACTACCTATCATATGAGAGAATAACCGATCTATTGTTTTTTGTTTACTTAGGTATTTACCTATATGCTACTCATACTATTTTACTTTATATTGTGTAGCTTTTTATTCTCTCATACTTCTATAACGAATTGTTATAATGAAACCCTATGACTATGCATTGAGTAAAAAGCTGTTATTTTGATCTTACAAACAGAAACTCCAATTTTATGTTTTGATAAAACTAGGTCGAACAAATTAATGTTATTTTTTTCTTTTTATGTACCGAGTACCGACCTTTTTGTGTTTAATTTTACTATGTTTTTTTTTTTACAGGAGATTATTAGCAACTAATGCTGCAGGACCAGAAATATACAACAATTTAGGTCTATGTTGTTTGTACTGTAATCAATGGGATTTGACATTACCATGCTTTCGACAAGCACTATATTTTTCTGCTGATCCTGATATTCGTTCAAATATTTGGTTTAATCTGGCCCATGTTGCATTGGTAAGTCATTCAGATTTTAGTCAATCAATAAAGTCGTTATTTAGTTTTACGTAAGTAATAATAATCTAATAACAAAATATTTCAGTCTACTGGCGATGTAACTTTAGCTTACAGGTGTTTCCAAGTAAGCCTTGCAATAGACTCGAAAAATGAAGCTTCACAACATGCTTTACAAGCGTTGGATGCCAGATTACGTGCAAGAAAAAATAACATCACTTAATTGTATAATACTATTGTAATTGATTAAATCTTGTTACAACATTATTTGTCTATATCAATTGAAACCGTTAATTCCTGTACCACTCAAACATTTCTGCCAATGGCCTCATGGACAAGAGTCTCCATCAACATCCGAAAAAGCTCATGTAAGGCGGTTTAGGTAAGGAATACATGCAGAAAGCGACACGGCGAACAATTTTGTAAGGAGGTTCCACTCTTTGAAGACGTAACCACCGGTTAAAGCTGCCGGTTGGGCCCTATTTTTTACACGACTGCCCAAAAAATAGAGTGTAATGTTTTCAGAGTTCATGTATGTATGTATGAATGTATTTGTATGTATGTATGGGAGTTTCTTTATTCCACCATAATTTCTGAATGCTTGAACCAATTTGTGTATGGAGTGTCGTTAGAATGCAACATTGTGAGTAACATTGGATATAAAAAAGAAACAAATAAAAAAATGAAATATAAATTAAAAAATACGACCGCCTTGTCAAAAATCGTACTAAAAAGTAAAAAACAAGTTTCATCGCGTTCGGGGAACCATTTTAAGGAACGCTGCTAATTAAGAGGTACCCCGACTGCGGCGACTACGATGGAACTTGTTTTTTACTTCGATTTTTGACATGGCTGTCGTGTTTTTATTTTTATATTTATTAATATCATACCGTATATTTTTTATATTATTAGATATATGTTTAATAAATTAGCTCCATCCTCAATGTTCAACCACAAGTGAATCTAACGATAAGAATGAGAGCCTAAGTAGACACAGTTAGGTCAGTAGAGGTCTGTCTTTACCACGATTCAATGTTTTAAATATGTGATAATTTTATATACTTTTTTTAGTTTTTAACCCCCGACGGAAAAAGAGGGGTGTTATAAGTTTGACCGCTATGTGTGTGTGTCTATCTGTCCGTGTGCTTGTTTGTTGCACCGTAGCTCTGAAACGGGTGAACCGATTTGGATGCGGTTTTTTTTATTTAAAAGCAGATTTTCCAGCGATGGTTCTTAGCTATGTTTTATCGAAATTAGTACAGACATTAACAAGATATAGGGGGTGAAAGTGGGGATGATCAAAAGAATATTTTTATATATACCCAAAAGGGGTATCAAATGAAAGGAAATAATGTGTACCTTCATTACGTATAAGTAAAAATTATCAAAATCGGTTCAGCCATTTAAGAGATATAGGGGATGAAAGTGGGGATGACCGATCGAATATTTGCCTATAAATCAAAATGGGGTAAGTATCAAATAAAAGGGCATGATGTGAACATTACAAAAAATTTAGTAATATCAAAACCAATTCAACCAATCGAATAATTTCATATAAACCAAAGTGGGGTATCAAATGAAATGGAATGATGTTTTTACAATTTATTAAAATTACTTTTTTATTTTTTTAATTGAAAGCAGATTTTCTAGCGGTAGTTCTTAGATATGTTTTATCAGAATCGGTTCAGCCATTTATAAGATATAAGGGGGTGAAAGTGGGGATGATCGATCGAATATTTTTATATGTACCCACGTGGGATATCAAATGAAAGGGCATGATGAGTACATTACAAAAAAATAAATTATATCAAATTCGGTTCAGCCATTTACAAGGTATAGGGGATGAAAGTGAGAATTAACAATCGGATATTTTCAAATATACCCAAGTGGGATATCAAATGAAAGGGCATGATGTGTTTATTAAAAAAACAAGACTAAATTTGAAGTTTAAATTTTTTAAATTAAATAAAAATTAAAAAAAACCCCAACCCAAAATCGAAAAGCGGTCATTAAAAATGTCAACAATAATACCTATCACGAAGCCATCTAATCCGATCGAGTAACACCTATTAGAGACAATGTCGCGGCGGGGTCCCGCTAAGCGTCTAGAGCAGTAGTTCCCAAACTTATTTTTCTCGTGCACCACTTTCAAAATTAAACTGGTGTCGGTGGACCCCCTGCTGCTACATTCCTACCACATTGTTAAAGTCGACAAAAAATAAAAATTGTGTCGCTTCTGAGTTCCGTCCCTATATTCTGATAGGTTAAAATTTTAAATTTTAAATAAAAACGAAAAATGGTACATTTTATAACATTTTATTAATTAAAAGAAAAGAATTACAAAAAAATAATAATAAGGTAATACTTATAGGTTGTGGACATAATTTTAATTAATGGGAAGGATGTATTTGATGGAGTGTCAGCAAACGATCAATGTTTGGCTTTATTTTTGTGAGCAATAACCGCAAATCCCCCCGCTCTGTGATGTTTAGTTTGCTCCTTTTTTTTGTTAAGAGGTTTGTAACGGCACTAAAACTTCTTTCGACAAGGTATGATGAGGGAAAAGCTATCAAAAATTTCCTTGCGATTTCCCACAGTCCAGGATATTTTTCGTGTATTTCTGCTTGCAGCCAAAATGTTTGGTAGCCTTTTCTAAATTTCACCTTCAGCTCCTCATTGGTGCTTAGCTCAAGCAGCTCCTCTTGTAATAATACATTGGCCACTTCAGTTTCATCAAATGGATTTACGATCCATGGTGGTATATCCATCGTCAGCATATCTTCAAACCTGGTTTTGAAGTCATCATGCAGGGCACTTAAATGTTGACTGTAGGTATGGATATCCTCATCAATAGTTTCTACCTGCGACAAGTTTGGAAATTGAGATAATTCGCGCCGACTAATGTTTTGCTTCATAAATTTCAATTTCCCAAGAAAAGCCGAAATTATCCCCTTTGTTTTTATTAAATTCAGGCTGTCCCCTTGTAACTGCAAGTTAATATCATTAAATTTTTTAAACAAATCTGTCAAATACGCAATGTCTCCTTTGAATTTGATCAAGTTTTCTTTTAAATCTGGATCTCTACTTTCTA
Organism: Abrostola tripartita; assembly: GCA_905340225.1. NCBI lineage: Eukaryota > Metazoa > Arthropoda > Insecta > Lepidoptera > Noctuidae > Abrostola > Abrostola tripartita. The sequence continues at coordinate 9,134,382 of HG996490.1, read as the reverse complement.
AGAACTCTAATACGGAATCGAAAACAGAGTAAAATCTCGTTAAGCATGCACCTTTCGACAACCAGCGTACTTCAGTATGTAAGAGCAGTCGTTGGAAGTCTTCGTCATTTTCGTCGCACAATTGAGCAAATAAACGCGTATTCAATGCATTGCTTCTAATTTTGTTGACAGCGTTTATTATAAAATGAAGAGATTGGTTCAACCTGTCACTTAAATGTTTCGCCACAAGATGTTGTCGGTGGATTACGCAATGAATAGCTGTAAGTCCTGGTATAATTCTTTTGAGATGACTTATAAACCCACGATATCGCCCTACCATTGCAGGAGCTCCGTCTGTTGCCACTGAAATAATGTTTGTAAATGGAATCGATTTTTCCGTAAAAAAATTACTCAGGACATTAAATATTGATTCGCCTTTAGTGTCAGTCTCCAAAGTTCTGGCAAATAGCAATTCTTCGTGAATTTCTTCCTCCATGATAAATCGGACATATGCTAATAATAATGCTTCATTACCGGGTAACGTTGACTCGTCCAGTTGTATAGAAAAATGACTTTTTTGCAGATGATTGCACAAAAAACTTTCGATGTCAGAGCTCATTTCATCAATGCGTCTTTGTACAGTATTGTTACTTAATGGAATTCTTTTTAGTACGTCAAATGGAGATTTGTGCAAAACAGTTTTTAAAACCTCTTCAACAGCGGGTAAAATTAATTGTTCTCCGATAGTGTGCGGTTTTCCAGATTTTGCTATTAGTAATGAGATATTGTAAGATGCCCGCAAGCCATCATCGTTACTTTGAGATGTTGAAGCGAACATGCTGTGCATGGTGGGTCTCTTTTCATATTTTTCCTTCAATGTTTGAAAATATTTTAAATCTTTACCCATTTTATCAGTATGACACCTTTTTAGATGATCTTCGAGCTTTGATGGTTTCATAGAGTCATTGCTTAAAACTTTATTGCATATTAGGCACATGGGCAAGTGTTTATCTGCCTCTGATGGAACAAAACCATATTTCAAATAATCGACACTGTATTGTCGACATTTTTTCTTTGCTGTAGCCATGTTTTGTATCAGTTACCTTCCCTGTAAAAAAAAATGTTATAGTAACCAAGTTTTTATTTGAATATAGGTAGCACAACGCAGCCTTTGTCAGCTTTATATTATTATGATTATCATTATATTGAAAAAGTATTACGGCTTGTAAAGGGACCAACTAATAAACCGCTAAGACAAGTACAGACTTTTTCACGAAGCGATATCAATGTTAAATACCTAATTTACCACAATTTTTTAATAGTAGAAATAAAAATTAGTTTACTCAGTATCGAATATTGATCATATTTGTGTAGGAAAAAATAAAAGTCGAAATCCCAAATTGACCAAAAAAGTGACCATAAAAACAATAACTAAAATTTCATTAAATCAATGAGTTCACGCGCTAGTAGTTTTATAAAACAGTAATTGCTCTGCAATATTGATTTTTCGGCCTTTTTAGAGAGGCAGTCCTCTCGTGAAAAAACAATTGAATAAAACGTGCTGTGTTTGTCTTCAAATCGAAAGAGGACAATTAAAATATCTGTAAGTTACTAAGTTAGCTATATACAATGTGTCCGAGCGATAAGACCGCCCGGCGTTTTTTGAATATTTGTACGAAATCATTAATAATTATATTTACATTTGTGACTTAGCGGCCTTAGTGATTTTATATAAGTAATTTTTTTACTACATTTTAGTTTTGTCTAATGATTTTAATTGATAAATTATGATGTCGGCTAGTCAGTAAACAAAAATAATGGAAAAAGATGAACAAACTTAGGAAATATCGTAAAAAAACTGCAGCACGTCACGCGTCTTTACTTAATTTAATTTTGTACAAATATTCTAAATACGCCGGGCGGTCACTTATCCCTAGGACACATTGTATACAAGCATTTGTTATCAACCGACCAGTACACGAAACAAAATACTTAAGAACTAGGTACAACAAAAAAAAGGTACGTACTTACTTTTCTCCGGCACTAGGAACACTAATATAAATTTTCTCACACCTTCTTTTTCGAAATTCCGGAAACAAATAAATGAGCATGCCTTTGGCATCGAGTATTTATAGTCTTGATCAAGATCATGTCTAAACAAGCACTAAGCATTGTCGGACGGATTGCGCTTTGCAAGTCTGTACACGAAATTGTAATATCGAATACGCAAGTTTGGACAAGTAAGAGTCGCTTGCCAGATTAAAATGTTATCTGCTTAGTTAGGTACTTAAAACAATATAGGTAGGCCCTTATAAAAACTATATGCAGATAAATTTTCGTGGACCCCTATTAACATCTTATGGACCCCCATTTTTTATTGACGCCTACGTAGACCCCCAGCAAGGCTCCCGTGGACCCCTGGGGGTCCACCTGGACCACTTTGGGAATCACTGGTCTAGAGCAATAACTAAAAAAAAAAGTAACATAATAGATAGTACTCAAACTCCATCCAAATGAAGGGTCTGACTTACTTAAGCGGTACCCCGCCGCGACATTCTCTTTAAAAGGTGTTACTCGATCGGATTTGATGGCTCAGTTATAGGTATTATTTTTGACTTTTTAAATGACCGCTTTTCGATTTAGCGTTAGGGGTTTTTTAAATAAATTTTTATGATGATACTTAAAACAGAATACACAGCTAAAGAATAAATTTTATTTATTTATGGATAACAAATAATCTATTGGGATGTCCAGTGATTCCATATTACGTAATTCAGCGTACTTGAGAGCTAACTGCGAATCAAGGGCGGGTTCTGGATGGACATGTTGCGCCAACATCGAGGAGTTCGATTCACTAACCGCTGCAACTGGTGGTATTCGTGATACATGACGAGTTTTTACCTGAGGCAAAAAAATGATGCTGTTGTAATTGAATGTACAGCAGTGCAGTAACTAAATATTTTGTCTCGCGCATGTAGGTACTCACTTGCTCCATTGTAGAAGGTGGAACCCCGATACTTTCCCATGTGTCTGAACCTTTAGGAACAAACAAAGGTTTTGTATAGTTTGTATTCTTCTCCCTGACGGGCATATTATTTCCAAAGCCTATATTATATAACATTTCTTTCACGCGTCTTAAAAGTTGCGGTTCTTTAGATGAGTAGAATAACATATGGGCATTATTGAGTAATGTTATGCTTCTTAGGGTCGTGCAGATAAATTTCTTGATTTCACTGTCTGAAATTAATATTAAAACGTTCAAAATATGCAGTAAGCTAGAGTGGCAGTAGTCCTAATTATTGTAGCTTTTTATAATAAGCGGATTGCCTCGATGGTCTAGTGGTGGTAAAGTGCGACTGCGGAACGTGACTTTCTGGGTTGGATTACCAGGTTAGACAAAGTGTTACTTATTAGATTGTTCCTTCCTGACTGAGGTAATTCTCAGTAATCACACGATGCTAAGTCTGCCTGGTTAACGACAATAGGCTCGCCCTCTATTAAATTAAAATCTTGAACACACCAAAGGGCCGAAAAGAACTACCCAGGGCATCCATGCTTGATTTTTTGTTGCGTTAAATTAGTGTTTGAACTCACCATAATTTTTAAAAATATCATATTTGCCGCCAATTATGATTAACTCTGGTACATTTTCTGCAGTTGAATATGTATCGTTCATTGCTCGTGTACAAGTTTCTAAAGTGTCCCAAACACTTTTTATTTTACTCAAGTCCACCATAATGCAAAAGTGGAACATTCCACGTATAGGGGTAGATAACAAAACATCATTTAATGCCTCTAACTTTCCACCATATTCCCAAATGTGACATAAAGTTTTATCAATTCCTTGTTTTTGATTAGATTTTCTTCCAAACGAGTATTCTACTACCAGAGTTTCGCGAGGAAGGTCATTCTTTTCGAGAAAAGAATAAAGCATCGTAGTTTTCCCCTGAAAATATTTTCGGCGTATATTTTATTTTATTAATTATAATCACCAATATTAATTGTATTTTTTAATCTTTCTCGTGATTACAAATCATAAAATTAATAAAAAGAGGGTTATAACGCAGTCTCTACGAGTCACCCTTGTTAAATCGACGACTTGTTACTGTGGTATATCGTTACATCGAAAAACTGTACTGCGAACGATTTTACAGCGAAAATATCATACTGCGTAGCCTTGTTCAATCAACGGCTTGATACTGCGATGTTATGTTACTTAAAATCTTTTCAATTTCAATACGATTTTTAATACCCAGCGATAGGTTTTAGAATTTTTAACACTATTTAGAATATCAGAGCGTCATCTGTCATGAATATCAGTGTTTCCACACTCGGAGTTCTCGTAAAAGAACATCCTTGTTAATTACCCTGTTCTAGGCGTGAGCCCCAGCCTGGATACATCTGAATGATTCGCTAAATTAGCCCAGCTTGGCGAGACTGGCTAAGCTCGAGGCAGTGATTTATGTATAGGTCGTAGATCATTGCAAAGTTCGTCTGTATTTATTTCTAGGTATAAGTAAATGATTAAATGTCCTGGTGATCTGTGATACAGGTTTTACCTACAGCAGACACCAGTCTCTAATAATTGTTCAATTGTAGATGTAATGTATGTATGAGAATGAGAAAATTAATAAATTTACTATTAATATTATATTATCATCAAACTTTAGGTAAAAACATTAACATAAACAAATAGTCATTGTTACTTATTAATTAACGACAAATTATTACACAAAGTAAGTAGTTAGGATTTTTTTTTTTTTTTTATAATTTGATATATTATAATATATTCAGGATACAAAGTACAAACTAACCTAATTTTTATTTAAATTTTAATACTACATACCTATTCTATTATTAAAACTAAAAATATATACAAACAAAAAAAACATCAAAAAATTATGCATCAAAATATTCCTCCTCATCACTGTCGACTGGCAGGGTTCCCAAAAGGCTGGCCGCATTGCCACGTTAAATGGCAATGCTAATTCTTTGGCCGAAAAACAAACCAGCCCTTTGGTCACGTGAAGAGTCGACCAACCGTTTAGATATGTCTCTAAATAAGAGACGCGCACTCGGACCCCATGACCCGAGTGTTTCGACCCCAAACGGCTCAAAAATATAATTACCAATTAAGTTATTATACTTCCGCCGCTTGAGAGTCTCCGCAGCTGCAGCTGCAGCGCCAGAGTAAACCGATGTACTGGAAACATGAGATGGCGCAAGGGTGTCGACACACGTTGCGTCCCACACCAAAGGCCTACCCAATTTCCAAGGCATCAAAGACATACCGTCTGGTCTCTTCCCATCGTCACGTACCAAGCCATTTGGTTCTAATATAGCTGGTACGCCGGCGGTGACAAGAGCTCGACGAATAATGTCATTTAAATTTGCGTGCCGCGGTATGCGACCAGCGCTCCTGGCGCAGGACAGGCCATGGCGTCCGAGGCTGTCGACAGCTTCACCACAGTGACACCGGTGAGGAGCAACACAGGGTGTACCTAGACGCAAACTGGTGGCAATCCGGAAAGTGTTGTCATCCAACATCGTTCCTATGCTGGACGACGGAAGTGCTTGCAGCCAAAGACCCGACTCCCATTCACCCACAGCCAGCAAACGCGCACGCTCTGTAGTGTTGATTGACGTATTAACTAATTGCTTCCGTGTCAACCTACAGAGCGGCTCATCCCACTGACGTTGGGACGAAAGTTTGTCGGGTAAATCCGTATTCGGGCAAGCTATTTTCCAAGCATTCACTGCGTCAGTCATGCACAGTACCTCGAAATCAACCAGCGAAGTGGCTAGAATATTTCTGGTTAATTTTTCAGTACTGTGGACCGACGACAGAAAAGCTGGTAAACTTAAACTACTAACTTTACGGACACCCAAACCACCTAATCTAATAGGTAAAGTGGCTTGAGACCACGCTCGGTCGTCTATAGCCACATTAAGAATTTTAGTAAGGGTGTTCCGTATAATTTGGTCAATTTTTTCCAAAAGGTTCGCATGTTTCCATAGTTGGGAAGAGCGAAGATAATATGTAAATTTTGGGCCAAAACAACAATAACGAATTAAAGTAATGGCCGAATGTGTGCTAATTTCAGAAAATCTTTCAGAAATTGCATTAAAATTTTGAATTTTTTCTTCAACAAAATTTTCATAAGAGTCTTCTAAAATCGGGGACCCTAGGAGGCGCAAAGATGATTTGTTTGTAATTTGAATTTGTGGAGCAACTGAAAGAAATTTGTTCAAAGTCGATAGTCTGTCTGTAATGTCCGGTATGTAAATTTCGCATTTGGAATAATTTAAATCTAAACCAATAGAAACAAATTTCTCTTTTAAAAATTTAAAATCTTCAATAACTGTGTTTACGTCGCCTCCCAGAGTTCCATCATCCAAATACCAAACATTAAATTTAGAATTTAGTTGTTGAATAATCGGGTGGATTGCTAAACTAAAAATAACTGGCCCGAGCGGATCTCCTTGTTGGCAGCCAACTGCAGATTCTAAAAGATTATCCTTATAGACTAATTTGGAGGGCTTTTTGTAGCATTGCCAAAGGTAACTGTAAATTTTGGGTACTTCATTTTTTATTCCTGCCAACAAGGTGTCTCTGTTTACGGAATTAAAAGCATTTTTAATGTCAACCTTAAATATGACCTCGCCTTTTCCTGAATTTAAAAAAGTCGAAAAAGCATGTACAGCAGCCTCACAGCCCCCCTTCGAACCGAAGCCTAGCTGTAGGGGCTGAAATTTGCTGGATAAAGACTCACTGTAGTATCTACAGCAAATTTTGGCTGCTGTACGCCGAAAAGTGGTGCCTACGGCAATGGGACGAATGCCACCATCCCTTTTGCGAAGGGCGCAAAGATTGGCCCCATACAAAATGTCAATGATGGCTTCGTTCACATTGCCGGATAGCATTAAATTGATCAAAGCCGTAAGCTCCTTCAAAAGTGTCTCACCAGCTTCCCCGGCGCTAGGGCACGTCAGATCTTTTAAATGTTGCGGTGTCAAGCCGTCGAGGCCACCGGCGGAGCCGCTCTGGAATGAGCCTATGGCTGTGATCAAATGCTGAGCTGAAATTTGCAAGGTATTAAAATTGGGATCTGGAGCATCGGGAAAGGAAAGGTCATCCCTTGGTGCTGGATGTTTGCTCTCCAAAGCAGTGAGTGTATTTGGAGAGCAAGGCGCGACCACATCACTGCTGAATAGGATTCTAGCCGCTCCCCTAATATCACCTTCGCTTAGCTTAGATTCTACAAGTTGCGAATGGCCTCTTGGCAAGAGGGTATTCGAAGCTGGGAATTTCGTGTCAAAAGATAAATTTTGATTAGAACAATTGTCCTTAAGTTGAGTAGTAAGAGTTTTTTTGTTAGCCGAGTTCTTTTGTATGTGGAGAATTCTGTAAGTGAAGGTGAGTAATTGTTCCCAAGCACTCACGGAGTTCTCTTGAGTTGCAAGACGTACACATCGTGCCAAATGTAGAGCAACTGATGGTCTTGCACCTCGAGGAACTCTCTTTAAAACGGGCACAGAATTTTTTAATTTTGATATCCTTTGCCAGAACGGTAAACTAGAGGGGGTCGATGTTATGGGCGTAGGATCAGAGTTAGAGGGCGCATTTTGGGATTTGTGAACTTTCCCGAAATGCACCCTCAAACCTCGGTTACCTTTAAAAAATCGTGCTTGGGGACAATAGGGGCATCTCACCAGCGATGGGGCAGGTTGACTAGCACTTTCCGGATCACCGCTAGCATTGAAACTCATAAAATTAAACTTATTTTAAACTAAAATAATTGTATTTAAATAATAAAAATTACAAAATAACAAAATTATATACAAAAAAGTATGGCGCACGCTTGGCAGGGTATTAGGCCAATGACGCAGCTTTAGTCTTCAGCAAATCCGGAGCTAGCTCGCTACGTTGCCCTGGTGATTCTTGATGACAGATCAGTGGAGCACCCTTGGCGTTCTTACCGACGGCTTCAGATCGTCGCCGATGAGTATCCAGGTCGAAGCTGCTACCCCTTCCTTATGTTATCTTCCAGCTGCGCACTCTAGGCAAATTCATTGGTAAAGGAGCTGTATTCGCAGCTGCCTGCGATTCCGCTGAACATTTTGTTTTATTTATATATTTATTTGTTTAGTTAGGAATATAGACATGGGCGTAGCGAGGTACGGGCAGGATGGGGCAGTTGCCATCCCCTGAACTCCGCGAGATTCTTCAACACCAGTGGGCGGATAGGCTTACCCGGCCAGTGGCCGGTCACCGCACCATTGAAGCTGTCCGTCCACATCTCGCGGAGTGGCTGAAGAGACGCCACGAAACATTAACGTTCCGAACGACGCAGGTACTGTCGGGGCACGGCTGCTTCGGCAAGTACCTGTGTCGTATTGCTGGCAGGGAGCCTAATGACTCCTGCCACCGGCGAGGACACGGCGCAGCACACGCTCGAGCATTGTCCGGCTTGGGCTGTGCAGCGCCAAACGCTCGCCGCACTCATCGGGTCGGACCTCTCGCTTCCAGCTGTCATCGAAGAGATGGTAGGGAGCGAGAGGTCCTGGAGCGCCATCACAGAGTTTTGTGGGGAGGTGATGGCGCTCAATGAGGCGGCCGAGAGAGAGCGGGAGCTTACACTCGCTCTTCCAAGCCGCGCACGACGACCCAGGGGGAGGAGGAGGGCAGACAACGCCCTCTTCCAACCCCCGTAGGCTTAAAGGCCTCAGGGCCACCTATGCCCGTGGGCGCGCGCTAAATTGAGTGCTGCGCGCAAAGAGAAGACGGCGAGGGGTTAGATTAGCTGACTCCTCGCTGTGCGGGGGCCAGCGGAGGCTGGGTTGGGAGACCCACCTCCGCATTGCACTGGTCCTCGCCGAAGTCCTGCAGCCCCCCTCCATCCTCTGGGGGCCATACGCCGAAGGTCTGCCCTTTCAGGGCGGACAGCGCTGACGGGGTTAGCGGTAGAGTGCTTTAGCGATCCCGCCTCCCCGTCATCCAAAGCGCCGAGCAGGCATTGTGTGAGTGGTTTTAGTGGGTAGGCCTCCGAGGATCAACCGAGCTGCTTCGGCTTCTGGGTGGGTCCACGGAGGAGAGTCCCACATAACCCCGTCGCCTCCCAGCGGCGGGGTATGCGTAACGCATTTCGCTCACCTTAAAAAAAAAAAAAAAAAAGATGCCACCCCCTAGAAGAGCGGTCACAAGTAAACTGTAATGCTCACGAGCTCCATAGCTCGCGAAAAAAGCGGTGCGGGATGCGGAATAAAAGGAGAGGACAAAAAGATTGCAAGAGAAGTTTTAAATAGATTTTGTAAAAAAACCCGAAAACCCGACTGCGCCAGAAGGAGGGTTATGTTTTTCGAGTGTATGTATGATTTTAGCTTGATAGATATCGTTAGATTTATCTCAACTGTGAGTGTTACTAGGAATATCAAAATAAAAAAATGAAATTGGCGGAATTTAGGCGCTAAATTGTCAGTCGTTAATAAAAAAAAATAACCATACATGTCAAGTAGGGTATCAAAATGAAGGCTATTAAAAGAAGATCTCAAAACTATAAGTATATAAGTCTAATGTTTAAATTAAATTAATTGGCGATTTAAAGATAAAATTTTTAAAACTTATCGAAAAATTAAAAAAAAAGTTCTAAATAAAACAAGTTATTAATCAAATAAAAAAACTAGATTGCTTAAAAAACTGAAAAGAAATAACAATATCTAGAATTATGTTAAAATCTTGTGATTTATGACTGTGTCGGGAGCCATAAAATCTCGACCGGTTCAAATCTTCACAATAATGGCTCCCGAGTCACTATTTTCTTCTAGTTTTCGTATCAATGACCTAAACGCTGTTCGACCAAAAAGTCGCCACCAGGATGGCCCGGTCTTTGGCATCATATCCTGGAGGGTGCAGGTGGTAGTGCAGGACGGGCAGGACAAAAGGTGCACCATGTCCTGCGATGGGGCACCACACCCTCATTAGGTATGTGATGGGTCGATAATGCCCAACTTGCTCAGGTTCAATCTGCAGCGACCCACTTGTGTCCGTAGTCGGTTTAGAGATTTCCAAATGGGCCACTGCTGGTTATGTCCTGAGGGCAGTTCTTGTGCTGGAGGAATGAAGTGTGGAGGAGTGGGATGTTTAATTCTCCACAAGTCGCCCCTCTTATCAACTGCACTATCCTTTGCGGGTACCATATGACCCAGAAAACACTTCCAGCTCTTTAATCAGGCCTGTGGAAGATGGTAATCATACGTAAAAAGGCGCGTATCCGTCTCCTGGTTTTTGCGGCGAGCGTCTGGTGGTGCAATCCCCGCCAGAGTATATAGCTTGACAAGAGGGGTAGGTTTTAGGCACCCTGTTATGATGTGGCAAGTGTCATTTAGCGCTATATCGACCTCTCGGGTGAACCGATTTGGATGCGGTTTTTTTTATTTGAAAGCAGATTTTCTAGCGGTGGTTTTTAGATATGTTTTATCCAAATCAGTTCAGCCATTTACAAGATATAGGGGGTGAAAGTGGGGATGATCAATCGAATATTCTTATATATAACCAAGTGGGGTATCAAATGAAAGGGCATAATGTGTACATTATATAAAATTTAATTATATCAAAATCGATTCAGCCATTTACAAAATATAGGGGGTCAAAGTGAGATTTAACAATCGGATATTTTCAAATATACCCAGGTGGGATATTAATTGAAAGGGCAAGTGTATATTACAAAAATAAGACTAAATTTCAAGTTTAAAACATTTTAAATAAAAATTAAATTGAAAATTAAAAAAAAACCCTCAAACGTTAAAAAGAAAAGCGGTCATTTAAAAATTCAAAAATAATACCTATAATTATTGAGCCATCAAATCCGATCGAGTAAGACCTATTTAAGACAATGTCGCGGCGAGGAATTAGAATAATCTACGAAGACCATATTCGTAGTGAGATCACAGACTTTTAGTAAGAGCTGTTTAATATTTACCGTGTCATAGGCTGCAGAAAAATCAACAAATACCATACCTGTGATTTTGTTACACAATGCTATAATGTATAAGTCACTATCACTATGTTATAACATAATTCTAGACTTGTTTAATTCTTTTCAGTTTTTTAGCAGTCGGGTTGTTTTATTTTATATTTATTTATCCTTACCTCCACTATTAATGTGATATACTCATATTATGTTAAAAATCACAAGTAAAACATAATTAAACAATTTTCTTTATCTGCCCCTCCCCCCCCTATATAGAATCCTGGTTACGCCCTTAAATATAGATAAAAGTAATCTACAAAAAAAAATTTTTTCTTCAGAGTTCAGACGAACATTGTAAGATCTACAATCTGATATTCATGAAAGATGGCGCTCTCAGCTTTTCAAGAAATGTTAAAAATTCTAAAACTAACGATAGGTAATTAAATTATCGTAACGATAGTTTTCCTAAAAAACATAATAATATTGCAGTAAAAAGTCGTCGATTGATCAAGGCTTCGCGGTATGATATGTTTGCTGTAAAATTGTACGCAGTACCTACAGTTCTTCGATGTAACGAATAAAGCAGTAACAAGACGTCGATTGATCAAGGCGTCGCACTATAGAAATGTCGTTAAAAGGTTTATGAAGAAACGAAATTCGATGAAATGGCTTTCACAGTTAAGTAGTTATTCCATAAGGAAAATATCTATTTCTTTACCACTGAGTTGCCGTACCTGAGTCATAGAGAATACCGGCGGCGCCGTTTTGCAGTAGTAAGTACTTACGTGGTTTTTTTCAGGTATCGGTGTAGGAAGCCTCATAATTTGATCTCGCTCCAACCTACATTTGGCCTTGGCACTGACCCTGATTTATTAAAGTACCTACGTTATTTTCGCCCTCTTTTTTCATCGGGGTTCATAATATTGGGAAATAAAGCGTAAAATTAAAGCTCTAACTAACTTAATAATAGATAAGTATTTCGGACTTACAACAGATTTGCTTCCAACAATAAATATCGTTCGGCAGTTATTTACATGTACAGTTGTTTGTGTTTTATCTAATAACTGTGTAGCAATTTCTGGTATTGAAAGCATACTAATATTATAACTAGACTTGATAATGTATTATCTACTTGTTACCAGCTTTGATTGGTATTTTTATCCGTAGTGCATTAACTAATAAACATTAACACTACATTCACACATCACAGAGTACTTGTTTAATACCTGCAGATTAGAACAACAATAAACTTTGTTTTCTACTTTAAGGCTACCTAGCAACAGTTCCACCATTTCAATTTATGCAGCAACTAATTCTAGCTATTCCAAGATTATAAAAGGGTTGGTATACGGTGCTAATATGTCGGCTGTGCTGCATACTGAAAACAGGATCTGATTGTTTTACCGAGGTGTAGTTTTTAATACACAGCCTGTAATATTTCGTGAGTTTATTAGTAACATTTGTCAAATGGGTTTTCTTCAACTCTTGTAACTCTTAAAAACTAATTAATAGCGCGTTATAAGAACCAAATATGAAACAGTCTATGAATATGCTATGAATCTAACATTCGTCGCAAGACGGCGGCATGATTAAGCATTGAGCAATGCTTAAATTTGAACGTTCTTTATAATAGTCTGTGGTAACAAGGACTATGTTGTCAGATTAAAATAATGAAATTAGTTTATTTATCTGTGGAAATGGCGATTGATGATTCTGGTGTCAAGATATTTTTGTAGAAAATCTTGTGCGAATAAATTGCGTTGTAATTTCAGCTGGTAGTAAATCTTTCCTATGAACTTTAAATTTCTTTAAAATAGTTCGAAGTGTATTTTATTTGACATCGATGATTAGTGTCAACTGATTGCAAGCGGTAAGAAATACATTGTCACCTTCACTCTTGTCCTAAAACTTTATTTATTTATGCTTATTTATCAGTGTTTATGTTTTTAATAGCAATCCACTGTACACTTTAACCAACTATTTTATTATTATTGTAAACATGTTGCAGATCGTTAAAGTTATTATTACGAAAGAGAAAGGACCATTCTGCACATAATTCTCATAGTCATATTATTCCGTAACCTACATAAAATAACAATTACAATCTATGACTGATCTTTTTGTATTTCAGCTTTTTATTTTCTAATGCTTTTTAGTTTGAATTCAGTTATATTATTTCGTACTATAATGTGTATTTTGAAGTTAATTGAACTAGATTTTTAAGTACGCCTTACTTTCGTATATTTGTTGTCCTATCTTTAGTGTGTTAATGGGCCATTGTCAGTGAGATAGGCTATTTACCTCGTTTTGGTGACACGATTTTTCATTAGATATTTTATATTTGGTAAGGAGAGCTCTTTGTAGAAATAATAGCTTTATTTATTTATCTTTGTACACCTACCTACATTGTGAACAGTGAAGTCCCAGAAATAGTAAATAAACTTTTAGTATAGAAGAACTAATTCAATAATAATATACTAATTTATAGTTAATAAAAGTTGTTTAATTGTTAACTATAATGTTAAGAAAATGTATATCCAAGTTTTTAATATTAACCTATTCTACTTATCTTTAAAAAAGTATTACAGTTCTTATTAGGGTTATATCTTCAACACAGTTATACCCAGTATCATATTTAATTAAAATTTGATACAAAAATATTGACAAGTATTTGTTATACATTTTAACTGTATTTTTAATAAATAAGTGTTACAAATTCTCTGTTTCAGGTGACCTGGGCCACTAATTCAAGAAGGTATTTGATACATTTTTTTTTGATAAACATACACATTCACAAAACAAACATAAATATTATAATGTAATTATGTAGTAATTAATTAGTTATATATTTTATGTAGATGGCGGAAGTGGATCCAGAGACCCTGTTAGAATGGCTGCTGACTGGGCAGGGTGATGAGCGTGACATGCAACTCATTGCTCTTGAACAACTATGCATGTTACTGCTTATGTCTGATAATGTAGACAGGTGCTTTGAAAGGTAATTAATAATGTATTGCGAGGAGCTATATAATATTCTGTGAAGCTACCTACTTGCTCATTTCTACAAGATTATATTGATTATAAAGTCTGGTGTTTGCTGGGTTACAGCATAATCATTGATTTATTTAATTATTAATAAAGCAATATAACTATATAATGATTTCATATATTTTTTTATTTCAGTTGTCCGCCAAGAACATTTCTTCCAGCCTTGTGTAAAATATTCTTAGATGAATGTGCACCAGACAATGTTTTGGAGGTTACAGCTAGGGCAATAACTTACTATTTGGATGTTTCTGGTAAGTATTTAGTTATATATTAATCATATTCTGTTCCCTATTTTTACTGCAAATCTGTATATTCATTAAAGGTGATGATGATTTAGATTCTAGATGAAAATATAGATCTTATTAACAACAACCCTACCCAGACACCAATTTTTTATGGTTTTGCAGCTGAATGTACTAGGCGAATTGTGGCTATAGAAGGAGCAGTGAAGGCTATTTGTAGCAGATTGCTCACAGTTGATCCTAACAACCGTACCAGTAAGGATCTTGCAGAGCAATGTATCAAAGTAAGTTTTAACTTTCGCTTTGCTACGAATAGGCAAAATACTTATACAGTTGGTGAGGTATACCACCTTACCAACTGTATAAGTATTTTGCTGTGTCTGCATAAAAAAACTTTTTGAAATCCTTGCACCATCGTCATCTGCGGCCCAACTTTACCTATGCAGGGCAGAAACATTAAAGTATAAATTAATTATTATGTGATATTTTAATAAAAATATTAATGTAAGTTTAATTTTAACAGTATCAAGTGAGTCATTTAGTTGATCATAATAACAAATAAAAAAAAGGTAATGTTAAGCTGTATCACTACTTGATGTTGTTTGTTCACAGGTATTGGAGTTGGTTTGCACTAGGGAGGCTGGTGCTGTATGGGAAGGTGGCGGTCTTCCAGCAGTATTACATTTTATCACCCATCATGGTACATCTGTGCATAAGGATACCCTACACTCAGCCATGGCCGTCGTTTCAAGGTAGAGGTTTTTCTGTATTTTTTTTTGCTATCCAGATTTATATAGGTTTTAATCAGTTTTTGCTGTAGTAATGATTAAAAATTATGTTTCATATTTAATCTTTTACTAGGGTTTGTGGTAAAATGGAGCCCGGCGACGCTCGTGTAGGTGACGCAGTGTCGTCGCTATCGGCTTTACTCCGTCACAATGACGCGCGAGTTGCTGACGCAGCGCTCAGGTGCTTCGCGTCTCTCGCCGACAGATTTGCGCGCGCGCATGCCGACCCTGCTCCTCTCGCTGAACATGGTATGTGACGTGTTATTTGTACCATATTTACTATTCAATTGCATACCTATACTGTCTTTTTAATTTGTTTATTATAAATGTTAGTATTTCTTTCTAAATATGTTGTAGTGTATAGATAAGTATTCCTATGGTTATTTGTATCTTTT
This sequence comes from Abrostola tripartita, assembly GCA_905340225.1. NCBI lineage: Eukaryota > Metazoa > Arthropoda > Insecta > Lepidoptera > Noctuidae > Abrostola > Abrostola tripartita. Next base: position 9,118,960 of record HG996490.1, on the reverse strand, counting down.
AAGTCTTCATTTTGAATTATAGGTTTAATAGAGGAACTAGTTCGCCGACTGGGCAGTGCCGAAAGTGGGGACGACAAATGTTCGGCTCCAGCCGTGTCGACTACTGTTAGTTTACTGTCTACATTGTGCCGGGGATCTGCTCAAATTACTCACGTAAGTGTAATAGTAATAATGATATGTTAAATTAAGATACGATACGATAATTAATAAGTTTATAATAATTACCGTGTGTGTAGGATCTCGTGCGCCTGGAGTTATGTTCAGCCGTTGAAGCCGCAGTACAAGCAGACGAGCGTTGGTGCCTAGAGTGCATGCGGCTAGTTGATTTACTGCTTGTTTTATTGTGCGAAGGACGACATGCGATACAGAAGTAAGTAATAACATAACTTAACGCACAAACTAACCTTACTCAAATTACAAAAAAATACGCATGGTGTCGTGGTGGCCTAGTGTTGGCTGTACCTGATTTTGTATGCACAAGGTTGCAGGGTCAAACCCAGCCAAGTATCAATGTGACTTTTTTGATGTCCAAAGAATTGTCTAAAATTGCTTACACGCAGTGAGCTAGGTGGTGATTAATGGGCAATCCGGCCATCTCTGTAATAGAAGAGGCCTTTCTTTGCCCTGCAGTGGGATAGTTATAGGCTGTTATTATTATATTATTGTACCATTGCAGTAATATTGACCAGTGCTCTAGTTAAGATTTGGTTTTAACTGCGCGTTTTGATAAGCAACGCAACAGTGTATCATTTCCTGTTTATAACGGTCTAATGTTTAATTTATTTCGCGCAAACGAGTTTTCCCATTTAAAGAAAATTAAATCTTTATCATTTATATGAGGGTTTCTATCCAGACGAATGCGTCAACCCCATTGTATCTTATCATCGAATATACCTATTACACATTGACTTATCACATACAGAATAATAAAAGAATTTTCAAAGTCAGTCCACAATTGACGGAGAAATCTTGGCTTAGCTTAGCATACATACAACTTTTAATCGAACAACAATTTAGTTGTACGTTTTTTTTATTTTAAAAAAACGTCGCCCCACACTAGGAATTTCTCCTGTATCGTAGGTGCGTTTCATAAACATGAAATATCACATACACAAACACCCAGACTCGGGACAATCAAATGTGGATCGCACAAATTTTAGCCCCGTGCGGGAATCGAACCCACAACCCTTAGCCCAGCAGTCTAATCGCTTAGCCACAGCGCCAATCAGGTCGTCAAATTGAAATGAAATTTTATTCTTTACACAGTCCATCAGCAAATGTTGCTTGCACTTGTACACACAACACAACATGCACATCTTCAATCATATTGCACAATTCACATTTGGGTGATGCAGATTTTTGCATAAGGAAAGTCAAGGAGGACGTGCGTTTTGGCCAATGAACCAATAACAACATGTGATATATCATTGGAAAGGACTTTTATGTACTTTAATTACTTGCGGTTCTAAATTATCATTTCTTTTTCATGTTAGATGTGTTGTTTCTTGTATCGTTGACAATCGACACAGGCCTTTACATATAATCATTCTACGCATTCTGGGAAAATAATATAGCTGGGCTGTTGTTATTGGTTCCTACGCCAGCCTCCATATATTTATTTAATGGATAATGTCCAGAACGTAATCTCAATGCTATCTTAACGTAAGTTCTACTTCATTTATAATCATCGTACCAGGGCGCCTAATCTGGCTCATTTTGTATTATTTTATACCAAATTCCCTTCTGCTTTCATATTTCATTAAAATAATCTTTCGAACTGTTGTAACATGTTTTAACTGTTTAAAATGGGAAGGTATTCCCTTTTACCTGGCAAATAAGTAGCTTCGTTACCTAATTCAACTGCAAATTTTAATAACCTATGAGCCTATGAGCCCTATAAACCTATAATATGTACCGGAACCCACAGCTGCAACATAACTCGTATTTCACCTTGATGAACACTATGGATAATAATCAAAATATCAAAGGCTATCGTGCATAGATAGCTGATTATAATTATATAATATTGATATAAAATTATTATATTATTTAATTATTCATTATTCATCATCATAATCAACAATTAAAAAAAAAAATGTCGCCCCACACTAGGATTTCCTGTGTCATGGGTGCATTTCACAAACATGAAATATCACATACACGCTGAACGATGAACGCTCTAATCTCAGGAACTGTATGTTGACAATTTGGTCATATTATTAAATATACCTATGAATTTCATGAGGTTATTTTTTTTTGCACGGAATCCTTATTATTTAGTTGCGGAGTTATTTTTAATACTTATTATTTGGATAAGGATAAATATCATGTTTATAAAAACACCTTCGCAAATAATGCATTATTTTAGAACAACATTTATTACCATAAAAAAGGTTATAGTGAGTCAACCTTAAGTTTTTTTTTTTACTTTTAAAGGAGAACATTTTCGTCATACATGATTTTTGCGTAACTTAAACCGTTTACGCAGCGCAACGCAAGTTCTCAAAAGAAATATTTTTTCCCGTTTTTGCAACCTTTTTTTATTTATGCTCCACTCCTATTGGCCGCAGCGTGTTGTCATATAGCCTAGTAGCCTTCCTTAATATATGTTCTACTACGGTTTAATCAACCAAATTACATTGATAGTAGGTAAGTAAACTTTAAAAGCCTGTATTACAGAACGTAAATCAAATGTTTATTTTGATTATGGCATCCTGTAATGTGGTCTTATATGAAGTGTGTATTGGTTTAGTGGTTCAACTCGTAACGGTAGCTCCACGTCGGGCTCGAGCGGGTCGGGCGGCGCGAGCGGTGAGGGCTCGTCGGCCAGCGGCAGCGGCGCGCGTGGCGACAAGTCGCACCGACAGCTCATCGACTGTATCCGCGGCAAGGACACTGATGCGCTGCTCGCCGCTGTCTCCAGCGGCGCTGTCGACGTCAACTTCACCGACGACGTTGGCCAAACCCTTCTCAACTGGGCTTCAGCTTTCGGCACACGGGAAATGGTCGAGTTTCTATGCGAGAAAGGTTTGATTAGTTGTTGGTTTATTTGGCTTCAATTTAGTTGATTGTAAATTACTGCCACATCTTCATAACGTGACCAAACATCCCAGATAGCCGTCTCGCAAGGGTAACACTGATATCAGACTCGTCGGGGTGTCGATTTTGACACGTCACGTCAAAATCAATCAGTATGACGAGCACCACATGATTTAAAATTACTGAAAAAATATGTAGCAATAGATATGAATAACCTTAATATTTATTCAGGTGCTGACGTAAATCGTGGTCAACGAAGTTCATCTCTGCATTACGCGGCGTGCTTCGGCCGACCCGCAATCGCCAAGGTGCTGCTTCGTTACGGTGCGAATGCAGATCTTCGGGATGAAGATGGCAAAACTCCTCTCGATAAAGCTCGGGAACGACATGATCAAGGTAAACTTTACCAACCACCAACACATATATTTTTATTACTCATTTAAATACAATTCTTTTTTCATAATTAATGTGATTGAGTGATAATACTGTACTAAAAATGAGGTGTATTGCTGCATTGTTATGCTCGAAAAGTCTTAAAAGCCCTGCAGTAGGCCACTTATTTTTTTTTTATTATTATAACTTACATAGAAATAGTACCTAACGATTAAAGTATATATCGGCTATAAGACGAAATTAAATGTATATGTACATTCAGGACATAGGGAAGTGGCAGCTATACTTCAGTGTCCGGGCGAGTGGTTAGTAGTAGGCAATCACGACTCACCCTCCCCAAGCAACGACGATGATTTTCCTGAAACTGGAGACAAGGAAATGGCTGCAGTATACCTTGAGTGAGTAGAAATAATAATAATATTCATCATAGTGGATGGAAATAGATTATGATAATAGGGGAGATTGTTCATAAGGGTTGTAATAATGATGATTAGAAACAATCATAAAATCAAATCAAAATCATTTATTGTGTACTTAGATTGACACACTGGTCTTACAAATTGTTATAAAGAATATTAATGTCCTGTCCAGTAATTTATTATAAATTATTGTACGCCTACAATAATTTATAGCATCAAAATCAATGAACTAAATAAAAATAACATCAAATAAATGATCAAATAAAATAGAATGTCAATGAATAAAATAAAATGACTCCATATATTATTAATTTTACACATACAGTTTAAATATTTTATATCTCTTGTTATAATTACGTAATTATTATCATTAAGGTAACCATCGACAGAGTAATAGATGTTGTCTACACGAAAAGTATTTTGTTGAACATGTGGATTATTTCTGCAAAAATAATTATTTTGGTATTTTTGGAGCTGGAATCCGATGTAGTTTGTCAGCCATATGTAAAATTCCCCTCGTGAAAACTGAGACAGGTTACACCTTACGTTGCGTTTTTCATAAACAGCGGGTTTAAATATTCCGAAGTCGTTATTTTTATTATTATGCTATGAGTCCGATATATATTTACGGAATATCTATGAAAGTGTCTCTGTCTTATTACGTTAATGATGCAATAATAGAAGTCGCCATAAAGTAAATATTGCACTGTTGTCTAAAGTAATGAATGAGTGGTGATGTAAGACGTGGCACTAATAGCGCGGGTTTCCCCCGGCGCGCAGGCGGCTGGTGCCGGTGTTCTGCTCGCGCTACCTGGGCGCGGGCGGCGCGGGCGTGCGGCGCGCGTGCCTGTCGCTGGTGCGCAAGATGGTGCACTACGCGCCCGCGCGCCTGCTGCGGGCCATCTCCCTGCGCCGCGAGCCGCACGCCGCCGCGCTGCTCACGCAGCTCGTGGCCGCTGTCCTCGACAACGCCGTGAGTGTTCCTCTTCTACATGCGCATTGCGAATCCGCGCCCGCCGACTACACAGCCGGCTCCACAAGCCTCTTGCTCCGCTGAAGTCCACCAGTATCGACGCCATTAACGAAAAAGGAGAATCATGGTTAAATTAAACAATTTGAAAACTACTTTTACTTTATACTAAATTTCACACCTTGCAGTGCTACGTCAAAAACTTGTAACAAGCTGCTGTATTAGTTTGGTTGTTGTTTTAATTACCATAACATAATTATCAAGAGGCATAATAATGAAGATATAATGACCTCTTAATATTTGAGAAATATGGCGTATGATGCGGGCTTACGTTGTGTGTGCCAGGGCGAGCTGGGCGCGTCGCGCCGCGCGCCGCCGCGTGTCCTGCGCAGCCGCTATATCCGCCCGCCTGCGGTAACGTTCCGATGGTGTGATGATCCTACCGCGCCGCGCAATTCGTGCGGCCGGCTCTAAAATGTCTGATAATAATGTCTTTCGTTGTAACTTTATTAATGGTTCCTCTCATTCGATGGCCGCCTCCTGATAAATAACCTTTATAAATCGCGGGACCGATCATCCGTTTTAGAGCCGTAACCTAATCATTGCTTGAGACACCGTTGCACGGATTGTTTTTTGTATTGTTTAAGATCCCTGTTTTGGCCTGAATCCGTCTGACGATGCCATCAACTGTGCTCGGCTTAGAATAGCTAAACATATTAATGAGTTACAGTAGACATAATCACTCGAATTAAAACACTAATGTTAATAATTATTATGTGTTGAGTTTATATTATTAAGATTGATTTCTTTTTCTTTTCATATCATTTATTATTAAATGCATCCACCTATTGTAAAGACATCACACCATCGAAACTTACTTGCATCAACAATCCTTTCGTGTTTATTTTCTGTGTTTAATGTACCCTATTGATTAATTTTATTTTGTGTTTTATCCTATGTGTATAATAAGTCACTTAAAGTTACTTATTATTTCAACGCATTTAATTCCTAAATATGACTATTATTGTTCAAACCACTTGAATTAAATTTTATTTATTATTATGTTACATTACAGGTAATGAACTTTCCAAAACAATCAGACGTTCTATTTGTTTGTGGATATATATTTAGACTTGTATTTGATAAACCCACAATTGTAAAGGAAGCGTTACTATATACCTAACTTAATTACAAACGGGTGTGTTTTAAGATGATAAATAAAATTTTTCCCCATAGGATGACGATGATGGCCATCTCATAGTGCTCGGTATTGCCGAGGAGTTAATGGTGAAGGCCTCGGACATATATTTGGAGCAGTTTGCTCGCCTCGGTGTGTTTAGCAAAGTGGAGGGGTTGGCTGCGGCCCCAGCATCATTCATGTCATCCGACAGTGAAAACACCAGTAACCCCGGTAAAAAAATGGCATCTTTAATAAGGCTATAATTTATTTAATTGCATGATGTCAGTATATTGTATATTATATTTGTATTCGTTGCTAGGATGCAGTGAAGACGCTTCGTGTCTATCAAGCGGTGTAGGTTATTCATGGGCAGAATGGTCTCTGTGCCGAGGGCGCGATGCCCTCTACGTGTGGAGTGATGCAGCAGCACTTGAACTCAGCACGGGCAGCAATGGCTGGTTTCGCTTCTTGCTCGATGGAAAACTCGCTACAATGTACTCTAGCGGCAGCCCTGAACATCAGACTGACAACACTGGTATATTTGTCATTATTTATATTTATTTCTCAGTAGCTGATCCGGTAAACGTCACACCGCCTTCTCACTATTTGAACCTTCCTTGGGCTCCTACAAATATTTCAAAACCAAAAATAGCTAAATCGGTCCAGCTTTTAGACTAGAGGTAGCCTAGGGAAACAGGGATTCATTTTTATATAAACGTATAATAATAATAATATAATAATAACAGCCTATAACTGTCCCACTGCGGAGCAAAGGCCTCTTCTCGTATCGAGAAGGATTGAGCACTGATCACCACGCTAGCTCACTGCGGGTTGGCGATTTTAGATAATTAAATCCAGGTTTCCTTACGATGTTTTCCGTCACCGTCAGTCAGTGGTGTCTTAGAATATCTAAGAAAGTATTTATGACGTTGAAAAAGTCACATTGATACTTGCCTGAGTTTGAACCTGCAACCTCGTGCATAGAAATCCGGTATGTCAACCACTAGGCCACCACGACATAAACGTATAGATTAAAGAATTTCTCCACCCAATATTAACTGCTATGTACCATTGAATGTCCGATCGTTATGTCTACCGCCTACGTATGTACAGTATTTATGAATACTTTGATGACTTCATGACTGAGTAGTTTCTTCTTGACATTTTGTTTTTATTACAGAAAACCGTGGCGAATTTATTGATAAACTGCAAAGAGCCCGAGCTTCAGTAAAAAATTCGGTGCCACAACCTATTTTGTCTAAACCTGGGGCTGCTAAATTAATTATTGGAAACTGGGCCTTGTCATGTAAAAAGTAGGTATTGTTTTCATTATTCATCAATAATACAATAATTTTGTCCATTCCAAACATTTAATACTGTACTGCATTTTTTTCTTCAGAGAAAAGGAACTACAAATACACAATACTGATGGTCAGCAACAAACTACAATACTCAGAGAAGATTTGCCTGGTTTCATTTTCGAATCTAACAGGGGCACCAAACATTCGTTTACAGCTGAAACCTTTTTAGGTATGTTATGATAGAATCATGCAAAGCATTTAAAATTATGTAGACACCAGCTTGAGATCAATTCAAAGTTGTCTAATTGAAAGTTTGATATCTTTTTTTTGTATTAAAACTAAACAATATTCTGAGTAATTTTATAATTTTGAAATATAGGTCCCGAATTAGCCAGCGGCTGGGCAGATCGGAGGACGGTTACACCTAACAATGCGGTTAATGTCAGTCGATCACGACTCGCTGCTAAAGCGGAGGCACTAAAAGCTCAGGTTTGTGCACGTAATTACAGGAAAAAATACTTCGAATTACATAAATAAGCCACTAGCTGATACCCGCGATTTCGTCTGCGCGCGTCTGCGTATTTCAATGAGCCTATTATTAAAGACTTAACTCACTCTTTTCTAAATTCTAACGTCACATAAAATATTTTATTCTTTACTCTCCCCTACTTACTTCACACTATAAACCTAAATAACTAATTGCAAGATTTAAATTCTCATAATACCTTTCACCCCTTTAAGAGCCATTTCACAAAATTTTGACGTTCGAATTCCGTCAGAATTGTCATGTGTGCGTAGCACACCCGACACCCGAAAACAATGCAAACAGTGTAGCGCGAGTTTCGCGACATAAAAATATTGATCGTTATTACAATGTACCTTTATTCGAGAATTATGAAAATATTTTTAATTCATTAGTAAGTTATTTAGACAAATTAAATAATAATATTATCACCAAATATAAATATATTATGTTTTGTTAAATTCTATTTAATTATAAATGTAAACGATTGTATTTTTGGAGGATTATTACTCAATTACGCAAACGGCTAAACTGATGCAGAAAAAAAATTGCACATAAATAATTTATAACCTGGGTCAACATAATATAGGCTCCAAGCATCTTTTTATCCCTGAATAGATGCGTAGAAAAAATCCAAGTGGAACAAGTCGCGGACGACAAATAGTCAACAACTTATGGGCAAAAATTTGCATCGACTGGGTCCCACAAAATATATGACTTCATCGCGGTAGACCCAGACGACAGTGGCATGACGATCTGCTTGCCTACAGGAGAGACTGGTCCACTTTAGCACACGACCGAGTAAAGTGGAAGAGTGAAAGAAAGGCCTTTGTCCTGCAGTGGGACAACACAGGCTGAGAAAAAAAAAAACTTTAGTTGATAATAAACAAAACCGTATAAAAATAATACATATAAAATGAAAACTTTGTGGTCGTAGTGTAAACATGCGTTTGCAATATGAATTTTCGTAATTTGAAATGAGAAAAAAAGTGACACAGTTCCTACCTCTTTGGGCGCTCGGGCCCGACTTATCATGCTACGTTTGTGCATCGTAATTTATTGTGATTTTGAAAATTATATGATTTCTAATTAAATGAAGGAATTTTAAAAAACACTATTATTAGATTTCTTATAGAGCATAGTTTATTATGACATGATTTTAAGATAAAAATATACCTGTATTTAAACCAAAAACCTGCGATCAAATTACAATATAAACTGTGAAAATAGGTTTCTGTTTTAATTTTTTATCAATTAAGTGTTATTATTCGAATATTTGGCACCGTAAGTTTCAATAAAATTTATATGTCTAATGCATCGCAGAGTCAAAACATTAACAATTTTAATGATTAAACTACAGTAATAGTTTAATCATTAGAATTGTTAATGTTGCGATGATTTTTCAGAAAACGTGTTGCGGGAGATTGATCGCCATATAGCAATTAAGTTATTTTTTGTAAATTTATTAGCTTATGTGTCAATGCGAAAGATTGGTCTACATTTAACATGTTTACAGAAATTCTTAAGAACTACCTAAGATCGTAAATTAGGCGTCCGAAATCTTAGAAAACTGCGTAAAAATGTAAAATTACTCTTAAGGGTTGAATTCTTCCATTCCGACTATACTCATATTTTATTTTTTTAATTAGTACGGTAAATTTTGTCACCAAGTTTTGTAGCTCTAGCTTCATAACTGGTGAAGTTTCATACAAACTTTCAACCCCAATTTAAACCCCTTAGACGGTTAAATTAAATTAAATATGTAGCCTATGTTCTTTCTTGGGTCTTTAACTTTCTACATGCCAAATTTTTCAAAATCCCTCTCACGGTTTAGTCGTAAAGGTGTAACGGGCAGACAGACAGATAGATAGACAGACAGAGTTACTTTCACATTTATAATGTTAGTCTGGATTAGTTTTATAATATTAGTGTGGATTAGAATGGATATGGATGAATTATAGATGGATGGCTACTCAAGTTAGTCCCATTTGTGACGAGTGTCTCGTGTCATCAGTTTTTGCACCAAGGTAATAATAATAATGTCCATGGTTAGGTATGCGAACGGGCTCGCGCACTGTACTCGCGGCACCTGGCGAACGCGGCCACGCGACAGCCGCGGCCGCCGGTGGCGAGGCTGCGGGCTTTGCTCGCCCGTATGCAGCGCCTCGCCATGCAGTCTACTGGTAAGCTTCGTTATAATTGTCCAACAAATATTACTTTAAATACATGGCATTACATAACCAAGATCTCGGTATCTGGGATACATCTACATCAAACGTATAAATGATAAATGAATTTTACAGCTTATATTTCAGTTTAATTATCCCTATAATACAAAATATATACTTGAATATAAAAACTGTCTGTTTTTAATTAATTATTATAAATCAAGTTTTAATCGCTGTTAATCCTCGTTACTGTTAACGCACAGAAGATTGGCAGCGCGAACTAAACGAGTCATTGGAGCAGCTATCGGAGCTATTGTGCGGGGATGAGCTGCTCTCTGCATACGAGCTGCAATCGTCTGGCCTTGCGCCTTCCTTATTGCAAGTGCTGTCGCCACAAGCAAATGGTACGTACAAACAGTGAACTAAAGTTTGAAGTTTTTAATATCTCTTATTATTTAAAAAGGTTTTATTAAGTTTCTTCCAACGCTTACGCCGTAATGTTTAATGCTGTTGAGTTCATGAAATGTGGGTTTAGATGCGGCCGGGCAGGCAGCAGAACGCGAGCGGATCGTCCGCGAGTGGGTGACGCGCAGCGGGTGCGTGGCAGGAGGAGTGCTCGCCACGCGGCTCGTGGCCGTGCTGGAGAGTGTGGAGCGCCTGCCGGTGCACGCGCCGCAGGGGGACGCGCCGCCGCCCTCCGCCGGCACGCTGCACCACCTCACCAAGAGGATCAGGTCAGCCTATAGTGTCCACACACAGCGGGTGCGTGGCAGGAGGAGTGCTCGCCACGCGGCTCGTGGCCGTGCTGGAGAGTGTGGAGCGCCTGCCGGTGCACGCGCCGCAGGGGGACGCGCCGCCGCCCTCCGCCGGCACGCTGCACCACCTCACCAAGAGGATCAGGTCAGCCTATAGTGTCCACACACAGCGGGTGCGTGGCAGGAGGAGTGCTCGCCACGCGGCTCGTGGCCGTGCTGGAGAGTGTGGAGCGCCTGCCGGTGCACGCGCCGCAGGGGGACGCGCCGCCGCCCTCCGCCGGCACGCTGCACCACCTCACCAAGAGGATCAGGTCAGCCTATAGTGTCCACACATAGCGGGTGCGTGGCAGGAGGAGTGCTGGCCACGCGGCTCGTGGCCGTGCTGGAGAGTGTGGAGCGCCTGCCGGTGCACGCGCCGCAGGGGGACGCGCCGCCGCCCTCCGCCGGCACGCTGCACCACCTCACCAAGAGGATCAGGTCAGCCTATAGTGTCCACACACAGCGGGTGCGTGGCAGGAGGAGTGCTGGCCACGCGGCTCGTGGCCGTGCTGGAGAGTGTGGAGCGCCTGCCGGTGCACGCGCCGCAGGGGGACGCGCCGCCGCCCTCCGCTGGCACGCTGCACCACCTCACCAAGAGGATCAGGTCAGCCTATAGTGTCCACACATAGCGGGTGCGTGGCAGGAGGAGTGCTGGCCACGCGGCTCGTGGCCGTGCTGGAGAGTGTGGAGCGCCTGCCGGTGCACGCGCCGCAGGGGGACGCGCCGCCGCCCTCCGCCGGCACGCTGCACCACCTCACCAAGAGGATCAGGTCAGCCTATAGTGTCCACACACAGCGGGTGCGTGGCAGGAGGAGTGCTGGCCACGCGGCTCGTGGCCGTGCTGGAGAGTGTGGAGCGCCTGCCGGTGCACGCGCCGCAGGGGGACGCGCCGCCGCCCTCCGCCGGCACGCTGCACCACCTCACCAAGAGGATCAGGTCAGCCTATAGTGTCCACACACAGCGGGTGCGTGACAGGAGGAGTGCTGGCCACGCGGCTCGTGGCCGTGCTGGAGAGTGTGGAGCGCCTGCCGGTGCACGCGCTGTAGGGGGACGCGCCGCCGCCCTCCGCCGGCACGCTGCACCACCTCACCAAGAGGATCAGGTCAGCCTATAGTGTCCACACACAGCGGGTGCGTGGCAGGAGGAGTGCTGGCCACGCGGCTCGTGGCCGTGCTGGAGAGTGTGGAGCGCCTGCCGGTGCACGCGCCGCAGGGGGACGCGCCGCCGCCCTCCGCCGGCACGCTGCACCACCTCACCAAGAGGATCAGGTCAGCCTATAGTGTCCACACACAGCGGGTGCGTGGCAGGAGGAGTGCTGGCCACGCGGCTCGTGGCCGTGCTGGAGAGTGTGGAGCGCCTGCCGGTGCACGCGCCGCAGGGGGACGCGCCGCCGCCCTCCGCCGGCACGCTGCACCACCTCACCAAGAGGATCAGGTCAGCCTATAGTGTCCACACACAGCGGGTGCGTGGCAGGAGGAGTGCTGGCCACGCGGCTCGTGGCCGTGCTGGAAAGTGTGGAGCGCCTGCCGGTGCACGCGCCGCAGGGGGACGCGCCGCCGCCCTCCGCCGGCACGCTGCACCACCTCACCAAGAGGATCAGGTCAGCCTATAGTGTCCACACACAGCGGGTGCGTGGCAGGAGGAGTGCTGGCCACGCGGCTCGTGGCCGTGCTGGAGAGTGTGGAGCGCCTGCCGGTGCACGCGCCGCAGGGGGACGCGCCGCCGCCCTCCGCCGGCACGCTGCACCACCTCACCAAGAGGATCAGGTCAGCCTATAGTGTCCACACACAGCGGGTGCGTGGCAGGAGGAGTGCTGGCCACGCGGCTCGTGGCCGTGCTGGAGAGTGTGGAGCGCCTGCCGGTGCACGCGCCGCAGGGGGACGCGCCGCCGCCCTCCGCCGGCACGCTGCACCACCTCACCAAGAGGATCAGGTCAGCCTATAGTGTCCACACACAGCGGGTGCGTGGCAGGAGGAGTGCTGGCCACGCGGCTCGTGGCCGTGCTGGAGAGTGTGGAGCGCCTGCCGGTGCACGCGCCGCAGGGGGACGCGCCGCCGCCCTCCGCCGGCACGCTGCACCACCTTATCAAGAAGATCCAGCCCCCTTACCATGAACTCTTAAAGCAGGACAGTTTACGTTGTGGAAGCGAGATGCCCGTACACTGCACGTAGCGTCTCGTTTGCCCTCTCGTGTCTCGTTTGGTAAAGAGGCAGGTCCAACTACTCACCAAGGAAATCAGCCTTGAGGTTTCACAGATTGAAAGATTTTAATACTTTAGGAATGGTTATACATGCATACGTACATAAAATTACGCCGTTATCCAGGCGTGAAGGCAGAGACACGTATTTTTATTTGCTACCATCCTGGCATACTTCTTTTGTCCCATTCATTCGCATCACATAAGTAAACCATAAACTCTGACACTAGGTTGTTCATCAACCATGCGATAGGAAGAATCATATTCCTCAAGTAAAAGTAGGACCTGAAATTTAAATAATTTGGTTTCAGGTTACGTGTTGAACGCGCAAGTGATGAAACCGCTGAAGAATCAACAACCAACAGCGGTAACAATTCAGGCCGTAATCTAAAAGTAGAGGCTTTGACAACGGTGCGCCAGCTAGAGAGGTTCCTAGCAAAGTCAGTCGCTAGACAGTGGTACGACATGGAGCGGACGAGTTTTAATTTTGTGCAAAAGATTAAAGCAGAGGCGCCTATAGTTTTTACTTATGATGTAAGTGATATGGAATAATTATAAATCGAATGATTTTGGGACTTGGAACGACTTATGCGTTTAACTTGATTGTTTTTCATTTTTAGCACGATTTCGACGAGAACGGCATTCTATATTTTATTGGCAGCAATGGAGGTACTTGTGAATGGGTTAATCCTGGAGCTCATTCCTTAGTAAGCGTCTGGTCATCTGATGGAAGACAGCTTCCGTACGGTCGTGCTGAAGATGCACTGTCTCGGTCTCCTGAGCCGCTCAATGTACACACGAACGATGATAGAAGAGCTTTCATAGCGATAGATTTAGGGTTACAAGTAGTGCCTTCGGCGTATACATTACGTCATGCTCGTGGATATGGAAGATCGGCTCTTAGAAACTGGCTATTTCAAGTAAGTACTGTCTGTCTTTTAACGGTTTTTTAACTTTAAGGATGTTTTATTCCATTGCGGCCTGCAACGCACTGTCACTCGTTGGTAAATAAATTAGAAGACAATGGAAGGTGATGAACAGTGTAAAACTTTGTTTATTTTATTATTTTTTTACGCAGATGTCGACGGATAGCATAACGTGGAGCACGCTGCTAGCGCATAACGACGAACAAGCGTTGCAAGAGCCGGGCAGCACGGCAACATGGCGGATACGCGCCGACGCGCCCTACCGATACCTGCGTATACAGCAGAACGGCAAGAACGCCAGTGGACAGAGCCACTATCTGTCCCTCTCTGGTTTTGAAATTTATGGCAAGGTACGACGTACTTCTGGAATGCAATTTCGATAATTAGCTGTCACTAGATACTCTTAATAAAGCAAGAACTCACATGACCTACTCTTTTATGAAGTCTAGAAAAACTAGCAACGTTTGCTGGGTAGTCTTTTGAAAACCAACTCAAATGCTTCGTAATTCTTTTCATTTTACATAATTATATACCGGTGTGCTTATGTACAGATAAATTGCGGAAACAAACAGTTTTTAAGTGCGGTTATTCTAGAAATCCTTCCATGTTCGTTATAGTGTTTGTCTGTAGACACCGATATGAATGACTCGTTATCGTTAGGTGGTAGGCGTCTGCGAGAGCGCGCCCCGACAGTGCGGCGGGCCCAACGGGGGCACGAGCGCTACGCCGGCGGGGGCTGGGGCGGGCGGCGCGGTGGGCGCGGGCGGCGGGGCGCGCGCGCGGCGCTGGGCGCGGGGCGCGCGCGGCGTGTGCGCGGGCGCGCGCGTGCTGCGCGGGCCCGACTGGAAGTGGCGCGACCAGGACGGCGCGCACCCCGCGCTCGGCACCGTCACCTCCGACCTACACAACGGGTGGGTCGATGTCAGGTGAGCCATCCGCTCTGTGTCCTATGTATACATAATTACGGGTACGAATTATCAAGTTTTTTCCTTGATTTTTTATGATTTAGAGTTTGTCATTTAAATTCATAGATAATGCATATGACATGATAACGATTTTAGGCTCGCCTAATGCTCCATCATATAATGTAAAGATGATAATATAGTCGTTATAATTTCGCATCGTACACTAGGTGGGACCACGGCGGGCGTAACTCGTACCGCATGGGCGCAGAGGGCAAGTTCGACCTGAAGGTGGTAAGCGGCGGCGCGACGGGCGGCGCGGCGTGCGGCGAGGCCAAGCAGGGCCGCAAGAGCCACTCCACGCCCAGCCTGCCCGACGCCACGGCCGTCGACCACCAGGTGCGCGACACTCGTCACACCTCTTTCACAAAAAAGTACACTAACCGGCACGGAATGTTGCCCAAATTTATGGCTAAATTGTGGCTTATAGCAATAATATTATTTTTTCTAAAACTAGATTTTGCTTGTTCTCCTCACTTCAGTGATTATTATAATAGAAAACGTGAATCATACATTAATAAATTTTACGTGTCATGTAATTGTAGCTGTGGAATTGTGTAATTGCAAAGATTTAACAAAGAAATCTTTATATTTATTTAGGTGTCGGTGGCATCAACTGAGCAAGCCTCGTCTGCAGACAATATATCGAGTG
Source organism: Abrostola tripartita (assembly GCA_905340225.1). Classification (NCBI taxonomy): domain Eukaryota; kingdom Metazoa; phylum Arthropoda; class Insecta; order Lepidoptera; family Noctuidae; genus Abrostola; species Abrostola tripartita. Next base: position 9,103,436 of record HG996490.1, on the reverse strand, counting down.
AAGAGATAGCGAGCAACATGTCCCGACCTCGCACTCACGCCACGGACCTGTCAGCCATCAACAATTCCACACATCATATCAATACAGGTGCTATAACCTTATTTAAAACTAGTCGTAACCCGCGACTTCGCCTTTCTTCCTGTATTCCGCGGAACCCTAACTATCTTTGAAATTAAAAGTAGCATAAATTACTCCTTACAACATAAGTAATTTGCCACTGAAAGTCTTGTCACAACATCGATTATTATTATCAGTTAAGCACTAAATAAACAGCTTCTCTATTACTAAATGTTGCGATAAACATTAATTTAATGTTATACTGTATTTTGTTTTAGACTTAGCAACGATAGTAGAATCGCTGACTCTAGGAGCAGAAAGCAATAACTGTATGGCGGATTTGGGCAACACCTCCTTTACAAATATGGAGTTGGGACCAACAAGCATCACTGATATAACCAAGCCCTACCCAGCTAAAGAACCTGTACCTGAAACTAATACTCAAGAGGTCAGCCATTTGATTTTAACTCGCATTGTTTTGAATGGGCTACAAATATTTTTGTGGAATCAGTCACTGTTATTCAGTTTAAAACTTATTTAAGGAATTATCGTAAGGCGCAATTTATATATAATAAAAATGGAGAAGAGTTCGGTGGTAATATATACTAGAAGAATTAATCAAATTAGTTGCTAAATAAAACTTGAATTCTATTAATAATGTAATAGACAAACGGCCAATTGTAATCAGTGTGAAACTAAAATAATATATTTAAATAGAATGCTTAATAGACTGCGTAATAAATAATCGTATCATAACAATGTCATACTTAGGGCCTGTTTCACCATCTACCAGAAGACTTACCGCCCTAAAAGTCACCCGTAACTACTCATAGAAATTAGACAATATCTCAGCATTAATCAGGGATAAACTGGCCTGTAACTAAGATATGATAGATACTCGTAACTTTTACTTCCTGATCCTGATTAGCGATAATCAAGATGTAACTATTCAACACTTTACTTGTAGATGGTGAAATAGGCCCCTAATTAATGTAGCACTGACGTGTGTTTGCCTACCGTGACGACACGTTATAAATTGTGCCTTAAACGCTTGGAAAATGTGTGTGGTTTCGATTATGCTGATGCCTTGTTGCTTATATGAAAGAAAGGGCAGTTTGATGGCGATTCGTGGTCAAAGTATGGAATCGTAAGTTCGGTGCTTGACGTTAGTGCGTGGAGTGGCGATAAGTATGCATGCGAGTGTGTGAGTGCGTGAGTTGGGCGTGAGCCGGCAGTGCGTTGTGTGACGCGCGGTGTTGCGCACAGGAGCGCGAGGCGCGGCACAACGAGGACGACGCTATGCGCAACAGTGCCAACGCGCTGCTGTCCAGCGACCTGCTCGCTCTGCCCACCTCCCTGCTTCACACTCTGCGGAACAATGCCAACCGCCTCCACATTCAGGTATCACGGATACTATTCGCATTGTCATTACAGGCGGTTTTTGGTCATGAAATATAATTTTCGGCCTCCACTAAGGCACGCGTACTTTGCCAGCTGTTTGCGTTCCTGTAGTGCGCTTCCTTTCTACACTGACACACTAACACGAGTGTAAGCCAGAGGCTTTGTGTCCAAAACACAACTTAGCTGAGGCCATTATTATCTTATTTTATTTTGTAGCCTTATGAACGCTTTGATATATTTGTTGTATGGACTTGATTGATTGGAATATGATTTATTTTATGAGTTAATTCCAGTGTGAGGACAATGACGCCGCTGATGGTCAATACGGCGATCATAAGAAGGACAGTCAGTCCGGAGGATCGGGCGCTATGAGCGCTAGCGAACCAGATCTGACGCAACAGGTAAAGAAATTAAACAGAAAACAAAATGACGGTAACTTGATGGAAAGTCGATTTGAGGATATAACTAATGGTTAAATCGTCTGTTAATTATTGTGAAGTTTTAAGTAACATAATAAGAAAATAAAATTGTAACCATTTGAAAACTCTTTGATTTTTTGTATTCATAATGATTAAGATAGTTATTTGAAACATGTGCAATACGATAATAAATGAATTCGCGAGGCGTACGTCCGGTACTGAGAGAGCGTGCACTGCCCGCAGGGCGCGGCGCGGCTGCTGGAGTCGCTGGGCGTGGGGCGCGGCGCAGGCGCAGGCCGCGGCTCAAACCCGCAGCGCGCCACGCGCACCAACCACTCCACTAGCCTCTTTCCCAGGTCAGTGTGCAATATTTTCATCATGACTGCCATGTCTTCAAATCTTCTGAGTTCAGTGTTCTCTTAAGAGACATTTTACACTTTTACGCAGTTTTCTAAGATTTCGGACGCCTAATTTACCATCTTAGGTAGTATTTAGGAATTTATATATAAATGTAAAATGTAGACCAATCTTTCGCATTGACACATAAGCTAATATATTTACAAAAAATAACTTAATTGCTATATGGTGATCAATCTACCGCAACACGTTTTCTGAAAAATCATCGCAGAGTCAAAACATTAACAAATTTAAATGATTAAACTACAGTAAGCATTAGACATATATTTTTATTATATAATAACACTTTTAATTGATGAAAAAAATAAAACTGAAACCTATTTTCACGGTGTAATTCTATCGCGACTTTTTTGGGTTGGATGAAAGTATATTTTAATTTTAAAATAATAAACTATGCTCTTTAAGAAATCTAATAATACAGTGATTTTCATAATTCCTTTATTTAATTAGAAATCATATCATTTTCAATATCACTCCAAATCACAATAAATTACGATGCACAAACGTGGAATGATCAGTCGGGCCCCAGCACCCAAAGAGGTTGGATCTGTGTCTTTATTTTTCTCATTTCAAATTACGAAAATTCTTATTGCATTCATTTTCTATGTATTATTTTCATTCGGTTTTGTTTATTATCTAGTAAAGTATATTATTTTATTAGTTTAAGATATTTTAATCTTGACTGTATTATTTTTGTCCGCTACTTGGTCCACTTAGATCTTTTCAATGCATGAAAAGTAGCTTGTAGCCTTTATTATGTTAATCTAGGTTATAAACTATCTATGTGTAATTTTTTTCTACATCCCTATAACCGTTTTTGCGTAATTGAGTTCTTCCAGTAATCGTCTCCTTCATTGTCCCTCCCATCGCTCTGACTTCACTCACTCTACCTTCTTCATTCAGTCCATTCTTCTTTGGAACGCGCTCCCTCACGAGATCAGGATGGTAAATAATCGACTAAGCTTTAAATATAAGATCAAAAACACCTACTTGACAAGTTGACGGATTCATATCTTCACTAACTATATGGATATTATTATATTGTATGTATGTATTTATTTATATATGTATTGCATTATATATATTTACATAAGTTAAGTATGTATTTTAAATTCTCTCAAACTCAACTGTTGGTGCATCTACCTTGTTTCCTATCTCTGCTCCACCCAAAGGTTTGACTGGTAGAAAATGCCTATGGCATTAAGTCCGCCTTGTACACAACTGTACTAAAGAATTAAATAAATAAATAAAAATCCTCCAAAAATACAATCGCTTACATTTATTATTAAAATAAATTTTACAAAACATGATATATTTGTATTTGGTGATTATATTATTATTGTAGAAATTATAATTTGCCTAAATAAATGACTAATGAATTAAAAATATTTTCATAATTCTCGAATAAAGGTACATTGTAATAATGATCAATATTTTTATGTCGCGAAACTCGCGCTACACTGTTTGCATTGTTTTCGGGTGTCGGGTGTGCTACGCACACATGACAATTCTGACGGAATTCGAACGTCAAAATTTTGTGAAATGGCTCCTAATAATTTAGAATTTCACTTACAAAATTGTCAGGTTAATTTGACGTCAATGTCATGTTTTTGTTTGTTTTGTTCTTTAAATTAATTTTATTTTCTTTGTTTCTAGTTTGGTGCGGTTAGCTCTGTCGAGCAATTTCCCGGGTGGTTTATTATCAGCTGCGCAGAGTTATCCATCGCTTGTTCCAAATGCACAAAATGCACTTACCCTGTCTCTAACGTCTACATCGAGTGAAAGTGAACAGGTAAATGTTATAATCGTATATTCTCATATTGTGTAAAGCTCCCTTTTTATTTTACATGGGTGTCGTATTTCTTACTCTTTTTGCACCGGTAGTAAACTGCCGTTAATAGTAATACTTGAATTATAATTTTTATAGATGTGGCTATACACATAAAAGGGTTAGTACTGTGGTTGAGTAGCATAATATTATCCAAAACCTAAGGACGTTAATTTAAGTATATTTTATTTATGTATTTGACATTTTAGTATTTGACATTCATGTTACTATGTATTTCATTTATAGTATTTGATCACTGCTGAATATGAGGTCTTGAGTTTGAATCCCAGGTCGGGCAAAGTGTTACTGAGTTTTCCATTAGGTAATTTTCAGTAGCAGCTCGAAGTCTCGGTTTGATCTGGAGTTCGGTTCGCCCCCTATTACATTGGGACGTATAACATAACAGGCAAAATGTGGGTGAACTACACACCTCTGCCTACCCCTTCAGGGAATACAGACATGATGTGATTTTGTGTTTATGTTGTGTGCGTGTACAAAATGATAGTTATTGACGTAGTTTAATGTCAGTCTAAATATTGAAAGTGGCTTCAGGTGTCGCTAGAAGACTTCCTGGAGTCGTGCCGCGCGCCCGCGCTGCTGACGGAGCTGGAGGACGACGACGAGGCGGACGACGCGCTCGACAGCGACAAGGAGAACGAGCCCACATACCAGGAGGTAGTGAGTATGAACTAGACTAGTAGAATTGGCTTCTAACTCCCACAATACTCGGGATACGTATTAGATGTTTTGTGTAGTTTTATAGCATTGTTTTTAATAACAATTATATGTGTAACGATGTTAGTTATATTACAAGATTCCACCGTAATGTCCAACGCAAAGTTCATATATTTTTTTATTGAGACACAGTTGTTATAATTAATTATCGATAGAAGAATACGGTTCTACACAGTTGCCTATCTAAATTTGGCCGCATCCTCTCGGCAACCGAGTAAAAACCAGCTCAAGTTTGATACAATCTTAGGTTAGGTTGCGACCAAATTTATATGGCAACCCCATTCTTCTTTCGATGCCTATCTCTTATTTGAATATATATTTTTTTAAAGCATATAAACATAAAATGCACGCAAAAAATCTTGTGTGCGGCCAAATTTTCAAAGGCAACTCTGCAGAACTATATTCCTCTATGGACAATTATTTATAAAAACGGTGTCTGAATAAGAAAACAGATAAACGTAGTACCATCAGGATTCCAATTTGCTACCACCTTACGTGGGGTCTGGGGCTAACTGCAATTTTTTTTGTAGTTCATCTTAAAATATCACATATCCTTGAATATATGTTTTTTTGTTATTAATACGTCATTTCCTTAATATTTACGGAGTTGCTTGCGCTTATAAAAATCGAACCAAAATAAATGTAACACATTTTATTAATATTCTTACAAATAAGACCGTTATTATCATTATTCTTAGTAGTTTGCACATCTATAAATATAATAAAATCGTAAACGACCCGTGTCTGTACATTCAATATTAAAAAAGAAAAACAATTTATACACTCTTTATTTATATATGTATATGTTACCGAAGCCAAAAATATAGTTAATTTTTTTTGTCTTTTTGTCTGTGCGTTTAAACGCGCTAATCTCAGATACGACAGAACCGATTTGAATGCGGTTTTCACTGATGTATTGTGGCAAGCTTATAACATTTAGTGTTTGTTTCATTGAAATCGGTTCACAAACAAAAAAGTTACGTCAATCTTTACATACATGTAATAAAACAGTATGGCTTGGCGTTAAAACTACTAAATAGAATCCGCTCAAACTTACATACTCAAACTTACATATAAAAAAACATGTTAAAAACTATTATAAAATAATTTTGCTGTTTCCGAATGTCCACGCGGACGGAGTCGTGGGCACAGCTAGTATAATGTAAATGTTATGTACTTATTATATATCTATATAAATGTTAATTAGATTTAAGACAAAGTGTCCCCTCTCTTACTATATTACTTTGCTGTGCCCTACAGGGTCCATAATGATCTCTATAGTATAAGTTTACCACCTAAGTACACATTGTGGAATGCAATAAATGATTGACTATTGAGTATAATATTTAACGTTAAGTTTAGCCATTTAAAGTATTAGTTTAGATGTTGAGGCTAACTTGATTTTTTTGTAGGTTTCTAGGAATCTTCTCTCTTTGATGGAAGAGGAAGCGTTGGAAGCAGTTAGGGGTAGCAGCGGTCAGGGAGGTCGTCAGCGTAAGCCTTGGGACGATGACTTCGTGCTCAAACGACAGTTTTCTGCTCTGATCCCTGCTTTTGACCCTCGCCCAGGAAGAACTAACCTCAATCAAACAGTTGGTAAGTGCATAAAGTCATATAAATATTTATGATTCAGTAAACTAGTAGAAAGAACGTCAACGCAATGTAAGTACTTGGTTGATACATACATAAGGTCACGCCTGTTTCCCAGAGGGGTAGGCAGAGACCACAGATCTCCATTTGCTACGATCCTGGCATACTTCTTTGATACATGATTGATATTGATAATGAACTGTGTACAGATCTCGAAATACCGTTAAATGAGTCCCCGGACGGTGAGGACAACAGCAGCCCGGAGGCCGGGGCCGGCAGCGCGCGCGCGGGCGGGGGCGGGGCCGGGGGCGGGGCAGGGGGCGGGGCCGGGGGCGCGGGCGGGCGGCTGCCGGCGCTGCGCCTGGTGCTGAGCGCGGCGGGCGCGGCCGTGGTGCTGGAGCGTCCGTCCTGGACGCTGTACCGCGCCGTGCTCGCGCTCAACAACCGCCTGCCGCTGCTCGACACGCATCGCGATCTCACCTACACGTGCGTACTGAACTTGCCATCCTTATACCATATTTTGTTTTAAAACACGTATTGATTAGCCATCATATATTATGTGGACGGTGGTCTTCACTGTCCCATTATTAAGTTTTGTTTCCTCGATATAATTAATTAATTTATGTTCTTTTTCACAAATTATAAACCTTTCGAGGGACTCCCAATATGCTTTGACTCTTTTAGGTTGACTGTCCTTTATTATCCTTATTTCAGATTAACATACAAAGAAATCGAGGGTATGGAGACATTTGCCTCATCCAGCGATAGCGAGGATGATGAACCTTGTGATCCTGGTATGTTATGTTTATAAACTGATTGCGCTTGTTTGAAAACGTTATTGTTGCGGTAGCACCAGAGTTAGAATATTAACATTTTAAAAGTCAGTTTCTTTTTTGAATTTTAAAAACATAACACCACGCCTGTATTCCCCGAAGGGATAGGCAGAGGAGTACCTATAGTAGTACACACACATTTCGCCAGTTATCTTGTAGGTCCTAATGTAAGCAGTTATGTTCATCCGACTTGATGTTTCTCAGCAAAACTATGGTAAAAAAAGAGTTCACTACAACTAGTTTTACAGTTAAGCACTTTTCAGATTGTTGTAAACAGGATTTATCAATACAGAAGAACTAGCTGTTAAAGCTAGTTCTTCTGTATTGTAATCTGTGGATAACGTTTGAGTAGTGTATTTGGTAATCTTACTGATAAGCCGCTAACTATGTTTAATATATTGCTGTTTATTATCCTTATCTAAATAAAATGAAGTATTAGAGGGCGAGAATATTTCCTTGATTCGGGCACAAATCCAGACTACTTAGAATTACCTAACGAATAAACCCAATAACACTTTGCCCGACCACGAGTCACGCTTAGCGAATGCTAGACCAACGAAAACAGATTATTTAGAATATGTAGAGAGACCAACGAGACAGATTATTTAATATATGTTCTCGTTGCACTAGAGCGCGGCATAGCGGGCGTAGAGGGCGCGGAGGGCGCGATGGCCACGTGCTGCGTGCGCGTGCTGCGCCGCCTGCGCGCCGCCGCGCCCGCGCTGCCCGCCGAGGCCTTCGTGTCCACCAAGCTCACCAACAAGCTGCACCAGCAGCTGCAGGAACCGCTCACGCTCGCCGCCGCCGCCACGCCGCTCTGGTTCGTACTGCTGCTTTGCTTCATCAATATCTCAGCCCGTCTCCAGGCGTCAGCCCGTCGCTTATAGCTACCGTCTACCTAGCATACATCCACGGTGATCATTGAATTTGTGACCTTATAGCCTTCCCATAAGAGACATTGTACGTCTCAAGGTAATAGCGTGTTTTATTAAATGTTCGTATTGCACAGATTAAAAACCGTTTACTAACATTCGGATGTTTCTTCGTATAACTGGTCATTACTTATTAATGTCTGAAAGATATACCTTATGTAATTACTGGAGTGGTATTCTCAGGTGTCAGCAGCTGAATGACTGGTGTCCATTCCTATTCCCGCTTGAGACGCGTCAGATGTTCTTCGCGTGTACCGCCTTTGGCACTTCTCGTACTATTGTCTGGTTGCAAGCTCAGAGAGATCGCGCTCTAGATAGACAAAGGTAATTCTAAGATGATTTTTAAGTACAATTTGCTTTTAAAATCAATATTTAATGCTGTAGAAATATCATTAATATTAATTATATTATATAAAAGTGTGTTATAACTAATTGCATTTTTTAAGATCTGGTAACACTGTGTCGCCGCGTCGCGCGGAACTGGAAGCGACTGAGTTCCGTATGGGACGCCTGCGGCACGAGCGCGTGCGGATACCGCGTCAGCCCGATCTATTGCGCTCCGCCATGCAGGTCCGATTACTTTGTTATGTTGTATCCTGTTGAATTATTTATATTTTGATTTTTGATACTTCATTATTGCAACTACAAAGTTGTGGTAAGTAGGTGCTACTACACGTACAAAACGCAAATTTAATAAACAAGTGCTGGATAGAACCACGTTTATGTAGTCAACAGGTTTTTAATTAATACGTTGTACGGGTTGCCGTTATTAATTGACGTTAGTTCGAATTTTCGACTGTCACGGCTTATCTTATGGCGTAAAGTAGAAAGAAAAAATAAATAGAACATAGGTGAGCGAAATAAACGAACGCGTTTGTTCCCCGGCGCAGGTGATGCGCGTGCACGCGGGCCGCAAGTCGGTGCTGGAGGTGGAGTTCGCGGGCGAGGAGGGCACGGGGCTGGGCCCCACGCTGGAGTTCTACGCGCTCGTGGCGGCCGAGCTGCAGCGCGCCGACCTGGCCATGTGGCTCAACGACGCGCCGCGCCCCGCGCGCGACGACGACGCCGCGCCGCACCACCTCGGCCTGCCCGACGGTACGCGCCCTGTGGGCTGTTTATATGGCTCGAGACATTCTCCTTTTGTAACCTACAGAAGAACTAACTTTTCTTTATAATTATTGTTGTTGTTACAGAGAAACCTGTCGGTTATTATGTGACGCGCGCAGGCGGTCTTTTCCCGGCGCCACTTCCTCAAGATTCGCCCATCTGTGATACTGTTTGCAAATATTTCTGGTTTTTAGGAGTATTTTTGGCTAAGGTAAGCTAATTAAACATATTTGAAGCCGTAAAAAAGATAAGTGAACGTAACTGACGCGCCTTGTTATTTATTTTTTCACAGGTTCTGCAAGATGGGCGACTCGTCGACCTACCGCTGTCGGAACCCTTCCTACGTATCATGTGTGGCGAAGAATTAAGTAATGATTGTCTGGAGGAAATCGATCCGATCCGGCATCGGTAAGAATTTTGTTGATTATTTAAAGATAATCATATTTTTAGAAACCATTACCCTGGAAATAAGATGGATTAGATACAATCTGTGTCAGATCATAATCGTCTATAGTAAAAAATGTTTCCAGATTCCTACAGAGCGTGCTGGTGGCCGCGGAGGGCTACGAGAGCGTGTCGCGCGACCCGCTCCTGAGCAGCTCGGAGCGCGAGCGCCGCGCGGCCGCGCTGTGCGTGGAGGGCGCCTCCTTCGAGCAGCTCGCGCTCACCATGACGCACGTGGCCGCGCACAGCGACGAGCGCGTCGCGCTACAGCCGCTCTGCGACGGCGGGGAGAACATCGAGGTATCGCTCATTACGTGCTTCACATTCACTGTTTCCTTATATTCTAATTGTTTATACTTAACTTATAACATACCTGGCGCAATTTATGTATACATACTTAATACCTACGCCTATTACTTTATGTAATACTCATTTCTGCTTCTCGAAACAGTCTATATTCAGTAATGTGTATTTTCTGCAAAATAAATTGATTTAGGTTACAGATCTAACCTTTCATAGATACTATTTTGAGTATAAAATTGTAGATCGAGCACATTTCTGAAACATAGAAAAAAGTAACGCGGGCGCGCGGTACCTATACATGTCGGTCCCCCGCAGGTGGGCCCGCACAACGCGCGCGCGTACGCGGAGGCGAGCGCGCGCTGGATGACGCGCGAGGGCGTGCGGCGGCAGGCGGCGGCCTTCCGGCGCGGCTTCGGCGCCGTGTTCCCGCCGCGCCGCCTGCGCGCCTTCTGCGCCGCCGAGCTGCGCCTGCTGCTGTGCGGCGAGCGCGGGCCCGTGTGGACGCGCGACCACCTGCTGCAGTACACCGAGCCCAAGCTGGGCTACACGCGCGACAGGTACTATCCGCTACCCTTGACTCTACAGTGGGTATTCACCGTAACACACCTAGTGGCGAAGCCGGCCTTGATACATGATCATGTAGTTTTGCTGCAGAATATTATATTATACAAATTTAAAATGATGAGATGAGATAACATTACATATGCATTATATATAATCATCTGTGTCAAACTGTCTACATAATATATAAATGTTTATTTGCAGCCCCGGATTCCTCCGGCTCGTAGACGTACTAGTGGAGATGTCTTTGCGCGAGCGCAAGGCGTTCTTACAATTTGCAACCGGCTGCAGTAGTCTACCGCCTGGAGGACTTGCTAACCTTCATCCCAGACTTACAGTAGTGCGAAAGGTATGTCAATATATTTTCCTATCAAACCCTATTACAAGTTATTGCTAAGATTAAGTGGTGCTATCTAAGCTGTACTACTTTTATTAATTATATATAACTTATAATATATTATCCTAGTAAATAAATAACTTACTTCACCAGGTTGACGCCGGGGATGGATCATATCCTTCAGTGAATACATGTGTTCACTATTTAAAATTGCCGGAGTATTCATGCAAGGAGGTTCTACGAGAAAGGCTGCTCGCCGCAACCAATGAGCGCGGCTTTCATCTCAACTAGAAACAACTATTACAATAAGTCCGGGTGCTACAGCCGTGCTCCTGGGACTTTACTAATATGTTGAGAATAACTTTTACACTATCGGTACTCGCGCACTTTCGCCTGTGGCCACGTGGAACTAGAATAATAATTCTCTTTATAATTCTATTTATTCAACATCAGTAGCCTGTATCCTTGACTCCTAAGCGAAAAAACTATAGTGCTCCGCAGAAGTAAACTAACTTACGACTTATAACAGTGTTTTACATATGAAGGTATAGTTATTTTTAACATAGATTAATATTTTAGTATGTCAGCTAATAATTTAAAAATGATCTCTTGAAATATTTTTTTCAAGGCTACTCCTTATAAAATAAATAGTATTTTATTATATCGTGGTATTGAACTTATTCTCTGATGAAAAAAAGTATCGTACGTCGTAGTTTTCGTTATTATCATGCATAAATATATTTTATTTTTAAATAATTATTATGTATAAATAATTGCATGGATTGAAATATATAAATAGTGTGACTGCAAAGAATAATGAAGAGGCTGTCTACTGTAACCTATTTATTAATGGGAATTAATGGCAATATTCTGTATGCGTACTATATAACTTTTAAATGTTGACCTGAGAAATATGCATAGTAAAGTTCTTAACTGTATCCATACAGTATTTGGATATCAATATTATAATAAGATAAGCGATTTTTACTTCAATTTGACTTCGCTTCACTTGGTAACTTAAATTTAATGTTAATTACACCAAAAGAATAACAGTAGAATTGGTTTAGGTAACTTTGGTTTGAGTGTGTTTGAACGTAAATTTATAAAAGTCTAGGCGACTAGCGTTTTCAAACTAATTTTAGGTAAATACTTGTGTATGCTGTGGTGATATTTAGTTTTGTTTTCGGATATATCAGTTGTTCCGAAACGCGTCTCTTTGAATGTAATGTTTGGTATTTGAGCTATTTAAAAATGATTAATATATTTATGATGTAATATATGTTTTCTGAGTTTGTGCTTCTATCATAAATTAATAGTCTCATTGTCAGATCAAAACAAATTGGAAAATGTATCAATTTGGTTGCAGGAATCTACTAAATTTAACCAAAAACAAATAAATGCAAGCTTTCTGGTAATCAAAGCATATTTTTTTGTCACGGCTGAAATGTACGTTTAGTATCATCATCCTGTTTTATATCTATATAACAAGGAATCACTTGAATCTAAGGAGCATGCACCAAATTGACGATTGATTATATACAATATGTGATTGAGGCCGTTGCATTGAAATATGTATTTGTGATACCATCATTTGGACTGAAATTATGATAAAGTATATTAAATTTTAACATTAGGGTGTGAAACACTAACGCGTTTCTACGAAATATATTTAGATATGTTCCTTTAGTTAAATAATTTTGTCAACTGAAAGTTGGTATATATTGTGATTTATTATTATAAAGTACTTTACGAATTAAAATATATTTAGTTTAAATTTAATAGGTATTTAGATTAAAATTATTAACCATATGGCATCATGTAGTGCTCATGTAATAATTGTTGTTGAGGATTGTATCAATAAATTAAGCAAAAATCATATGGCTTTTTATGTCTCGTGATTAACTCCTTTTGATACTAATAACATACACAACGTTCTTCAACATGGTTTAGAGATAAACTGTAAATATTAAGCAGTGTCTGAAAAATGTCGTTTACAATTTAATTTGCGCTGCAGTGGGACGATCATGGCTTAAAAAATAATAATATAATTTAAATATGGTACAGCGAGTTAATTTGTATACAGGTTTTTAATAATAGTATATTGACTTACATTAACATAACATAACACAGATATTATAAATTTTGGAAGCATCATTAAGAGCCATTTCACAAAATTTTGACGTTCGAATTCTGTCAAAATTGTCATGTGTGCGTAGCTCACCCACACAAAAATAATGCAAACAGTGTAGCGCGAGTTTTGAGACGGACATAAAAATCTTGATCGTTACGACAATGTTTATTATTCGAGATTTATGAAAATATTTTTGTTTCATTACTAATTTATTTAGACAAATTATAATTTCTACAATAATAATATAATCACCAAATATAAATATATCATGTTTTGTAAAATTTATTTCAATAATAAATGTATTAGATTGTATTTTTGGAGGATTATTACTCAATTACGCAAAAACGGTTAAAAGGATATAGAAAAAAAATTGCACATAGATAGTTTATAACCCGGATTAACATAATAAAGGCTACAAGCTACTTTTCATGCGTAGAAAAAATCCAAGTGGACCAAGTCGCAGACAAAAATAGTACAGTCAAGATTAAAGTAGCTGAATATTAATCTAATAAAATATCATAAACTAATAAAATAATATACTTTACTTGATAAGAAACAAAACCGAATGAAAATAATATATAGAAAATGAAAACGTTGTGGTCGTAGTATAAACATGCGTTTGCAATACGAATTTTCGTAATTTAAAATGAGAAAAAAGTGACACAGATCCCACCTCTTTGGGCGCTCGGGCCCGACTGATCTTTCAACGTTTGTGCATCGTAATTTATTGTGATTTGGAGTGATATTGATAAAGATATAATTTTTAATTAAATAAAAGAATTTTAAAAATCTCTTTATTATTAGATTTCTTAAAGAGCATAGTCTATTATGACATGATTTTAAAATTAAAATATACCTTTATAAAAACCAAGAAGTCGCGTTAAAATTACAGTATAAACCGTGAAAATAGGCTTCAGTTTTATATTTTTTATCAATTAAAAGTGTTATTAATCGAAAATGTGGCACCGTAAGTTTCAATAAAAATATATGCCTAATGCTTACTGTATTTGTATCATTTAAATTTGTGAATGTAAGTGATAGAATTTGGAGCCCGAAATTGACTCTGCGATGATTTTTCAGAAAACGTGTTGCGGGAGATTGATCACCATATAGCAATTAAGTTATTTTTTGTAAATCTATTAGCTTATGTGTCAATGCGAAAGACTGGTCTACATTTTACATTTATATATAAATTCGTAAATACTACCTAAGATGGTAAATTAAGCGTCCGAAATCTTAGAAAACTGCGTAAAAATGGAAAATGGCTCTTAAACAATCCTAGAAAAAATTTAATCCAATCTACCTGACGAAAAATCTTTTTAATGATGTACTAAACAAAAATAAACATTTGATGGTATCAAAGGAACTCTGAATTCCGTTGGGTATAGGGCGATGGCCACACAGAAAAGACGTAAGTCGCGTCTTCTACGTCGTCTCTGACTACCTCTTCGGGGAATTCACCCCGAAGAGGTCTAGTGTGTTATCGAATTGTTAAATTAGGTCATTCCCAGTAGCAGCACGTGCACGGAGTTGGGATATGTGCCCGGATGATGGCAATAGGCTCGCCACCTATTATATTGGGACCTATAACATAACTGTCGAAATGTGGATGTAGGTATTATACACCTCTGCACAACAACGAACATGTAGAAATAAAGTGAATGAGGTGAAAGGGGTTTGCTCCTCTTTACCTAAATATTTGTCGGGATGTTAGCAAATTAAAAATCGTGGTTTTTGCCTAGCCCTCTGGGAAACTGGTATGACTTTATGCATTTATGTACTGTAACGGATGGATAGTTTAATTTTTAATAAACATGAACTTTCAGATGGAATATTTGTTTTTCTATATTAGGTTCACAGGGTGGGAGATTTATTTTATTATTAGTGCATCATATCGGTTGTAATGAGGATCAGTACAGTACTTAATATTGTTTGTCAATGCTCATTGTAGCTCATTTCGTTCAGTAGGTATGTAGGCAGGGTATGAAGCAAAAGTATATATTTGTTTCTTTATATATTTATTCCTTTATTTATATATTTATTTATTTTAGTTTTATTTATTATCATAGATCGGCACGTGAATGAGGAGATGACTAAGGAGATGATGCTGTGGGATTTGTTAAAGGCAACTCTCCCTTCTTCAGTTTAAGCTTCCCACCAACCAAATTAAACTACGTAGCTACGTGGCTACCAAGCAGATCAGTCAATCTGCGAGGTTTAAGCAGTGCTCGTAGCGGTCAGTCTTGTGATGGGTGACCATTTTCACATGTCGAGACCCCTCCGATCTTCAAAAGGCACGTTAAGCTGTTGGTCCTGCGCCTGATCTCTCTTGCACTGTGCACTTGTGTTTGAGCGCATACTTGTACATTAAAATATCTGCTGCGTAGTTGGCTAGTCTCAGATGAGACAGGCCACCGTGATCAAAATTCTTGATTAATCCCCATGCTTGCCAGGCGGGTTGAGGATCGAAGTTGTAGTTGATTATACAGTTAAACACTGCTGCCCATTCCCTGGATTATATTCATTTAGTCACCTTGTTGTACAACACTACGATAGGTAAGTAAGTATGCAGATATCTCTACAAAACTCAGAAAATGCAAGTAGTTAAGTATGTTTTATACTTTTTATCAAAACAGCAGGCTTAAATACTTATTTCCATATAATTTATCAACAAAATAAAAGGTACACCTACCTGGTACGTACATCGAAATGAGCTTCAAAGCAATGTCTTGTAGCCTGGAGTTTTGTCATCTCTTTTTACAACGGAAATTATTTTTAAGCAGTTTTGAGACTTTCGGCACGTTTAAAAACCGTTTTTCTGGCGTTTTACTAGAATGATTTTATACCTTTCGGCACTATACATTATTTATACATAGTTAAAAAGTTAAATAAGACAAACCGGTCACTTAATTTGTTTCTAAGTCACAAATCACCAAACAAAACACTGCGCGCCTTATCACTCTCAACGGCTAACGGTCGGCGATGGGCCCAATGACGTCACACGCTCTGCGCCGCGGCAACGACGACGGATCGACGATCGGCGCATTAAATTGATTGCTACTTGCTCATTTTTGGTCGTACCTATGACAAAAATAATTACACCAATGTTTTGGATTTTTCATGGACTATAAAACTGCATTAAAAACTAAAAACCTGCGTTGCCTGTAGTTGTAACTCGCTGACAAGAGATCGTACATTCTTACTAAGGTATATCCTAACATCGTAACTAATAATCAAGTTCACGACGTGGTCGGCATCGAGCACCACAATCCATGTACAATATCCTTCGTGATGTCATGGAAAAAATTACTGCGGACGCGGATTTTCCAGATTGTGTTTTATAAAAAGCACATGTAGGTACCTAAATGGCTATCATGCTCCGAAATACGAGAGTAGCTACTCAAAATACCTACACTTCACATAGGTTCCTAACTTTATAATTTTATGATATACGTATCAAATAAGAAAATATCTACCTTTATTATAAATTATATTACCTACACTGACTGCCTCGTTGGTCTAGTGGTCGCTAAGCGCGATTGCTGAGCAAGAGGTCCTGGGTTCAAAGGGCAAAGTGTTACTGAGTTTTCCATTAGGTAATTCTCAGTAGCAGCACGGAGTCTGGATTTGTGCCCGGTTGATGGCAATAGGCCCGCCCCCTATTACATTGGGACTTACAACATAACTGGCGAAATGTGGGTGTACTATATGTTCACCTCTGCCTACCCCTTCGGGGAATACAGGCGTGATGTTATGTTCTGTTGTATGTTGTTATTACCTACAATCATCATCATCATCAGCCGGAAGACGTCCACTGTTGGACAAAGATCTAGGTCCTTACTTACCTGTTCAGCGTGTTTAGTGTCGTTACAATTTTTAAATCCAAGTTAAAACAAATAATTATATCAATGAACTTACTTTTTGTCATGAATGTCAGTTAGTAGGTACTTTTGCTACGTCAGTTCTGATTTTCACGTTGAGACACCGGGTATCACTGCGCAATGCACCCGTTCAACTGCTTCGCCACATAGCTGCAACCTTGGAGCTTTACACAATTTTCATACAATACCAACAACACGGGCTACTAGTATAAAAACTTAACAATCACGAATACAGGCATCAGTCAGCTGCTTTGATCACATCAGTACACTAGAAACATGAGGGTTTTACTAGTGTGCTGTATAGCCTTAGCGGCGCTAGCGTACGTTAGCTGCAGAAGTACACGGGAGAAACGCGATGCAGACTCCGAAGTAGCGGCCAGCCATCACGGTGGCAAGTGGGACAAGGGCGGCGGGCACGATCACCATGCTCATCACCACCACGACCACGGCGAAAAGGGACACAAAGGATACAAAGGACATCATCACCACGAACATGGCAAAAAGGGCCACCACCACCATGAAGGCCACAAGGGACACCACGACGAACATGGTGGACACAAGAAACATCATCACCACGATGATGGACATCACCATGAACACCACCATGGTGAGAAGGGTCACAAGGGCCATGGTCATCACGAGGAAGGCCACTACCACAAAGGGCACTCCACCAAAGGACACCACGGTGTGCACAAACACGACGAGTTCAAAAAGGAGAAGCACTTCCACGACCACCATCACGACGGCGGCCACCACGAGCATCATGGCGGACATCATGAGGAGCATGGACATAAGAAGGGAGGCGGTTTCCACAAGGGACACAAGCACCACGGCCACCACGAACATGATCATGGTAAAAAGGGCCACCATGAGAAGGGAGGACATCATCATGAACATAAGGGACACCATGAGGAAGATGGTCACCATGACCACCATCATCATCATCATGATCACGGGAAGAAGGGCGGCCACGAGCACCACAAGCACTGGGGCCACAAGAAGGGACACAAGTAAATGTTCTCCTAAGACTGTTTCCTACCGATACGAGTTAATGAAGTCCTTATTTAGTTTTACCTAATTAAGCTTTCATAATGTGTTAAGTTTTGTTGACTGTGATTATTCGTTTTAATAAATGTTTTACACAAAATGACCTAAATTGGTACTTATTAATCTATTCTTTGACATAGACCTAGTTACGAGCGACACAAAACAAATTAATTAGTTTGTAATTTAATTACCGAAAAAAGGTTGATAATGTTTGCAATTGGATGCAGATACAAAAACAGACTTATCAATTTCACAGCACGTTTCGACAACAAAGTTACATAAAGTTGTTGGCGTCGTTGGTCCGTTGGCAACGACTCCCGACGAGATAAGTAACTCAGCGTTGAGAAACTAGAGCGGTGCCCGAGATTGGCCTACATTTTACTGGGTAACGAATTAGTCGTGGTTGCAATCAACCGTTTTCTATTGAAAACACTTGCAGCCACTGAAATTGATAATATTTCTCAATAGGCTACCTGTCAATACCACTAAGATGAAGCCTAACTATGTCTAGTTAAGTTAACAGAACTACCGTTCAAAACATCTCAGTTAACTTATTACTACGTTCGTTTTATACCTAGTCAATTGGCAAATTTTTTGCCGCTTGTGTATTTCAATGGCACGTACCTACTACTATTTTCGATGCTTCACGCTTTACTAAACACTCAAAGTGAGCTCTATTTGTATTAGCGATTCCAAGTGTAGAAAAAACAACCACGTATTAAACACAAATATATTTTGTCGGCGTAGGCCAATGTGATTAGTAAGGCTTAGTAAAAAGTTGTTTGTTTACATAATTAAATATTAAATTAGGTATTTACTATTTCGTATCAAACTTATATTATTTCTGACGAACTACCGCCGTTGGGTTGATAATAATTAATAATGATATATTAGGGCGAAGAACTGGGCATGTGTATCCCTAGGATATAAATATATATTTTGTACTAGGTACATTATGTCGAAATAGGTTTAAGCGGGAAAGCTTCGAGAAAGAAGCTCGAAAAAGAATACGGCAATTTTGGGCAAAATTTAGGAAACTACGTAAAATCATTTCGTCCCCCATACCACAATTCCTTAATACAAAAGCCTTCACCGAGAACGTCAAGCTCGTGAAGTCATACGAAGCCTCGGCTTCCACGTCTCGACGTGGACAAGACGTAGACAGACGTTGCGGCTGCTCCACCGATTTAAGGTCGCTCAGCGAGCTATGGAAAGGGCTATTTTGGTAGTTTCTGTGAAAGATCAGAAATGCGACGGAGAACCAGTGTTATCAACATAGCCCACAGGATTAGCAAGCTGAAGTGACAGTGAGCAGGTCACATCTGTCGCTGAACCGATAACCGTTGATGGAAACGTGTTCTGGAGTGGAGGCCACGGGTTGGCAAACGTAGTGTAGGACGTCCTCCCGTCGGTCGTTGAGGTCTAGCGGCAGCTTTGGTGACTAAAAAGCTTAAAGTTACTTGTGGAATGAAGAACTTGTAAAGCCATAAAAATAACATTAAGGGAGAGTTGTAAAGTCTATAGAAATAGAAAGGTATTTAAATAAAAATAAAGTAGGTATAGCCTTTGTCCGGTTACGCCCTATAAGACCCCCCTCGGGATCGTCGGCATAAAAGTATCCCGAGAAAAAAAAAAAAAGGTATAATTGCCTATTTAAAAAGAAAGCGGTATGAGATAAGTCTCCGTTAAGTATATACTATACATTAATTATGATTCAGTAAAGCATTAACTTCTGCGCATGAAAAAATTTATATCCAGACTAGTCGACTTACTTTCGTTGTTTACGTATCTTTATAACTGAAACTTGAAGGTAACTACGTAAGGGATTGCTCTATTTATGCGTGGTAGGTGGCGCTGAACATTAGCTTTTATATCTAAAACTATATTTTCAAACGCGACTGCCTCGTTGGTCTAGTGGTCGTTATGCGTGACTGCTAAGCATGAGGTTCTGGTTTCGAAATCGAATCCTGAGTTGGGCTTTTCCATTAGGTAATTCTCAGTAGCACCACGGAGTCTGGATTTGTGCCCGGTAGATCGCAATAGGCTCTTATCTATTACATTGGAAGTGGAACCTATAACATAACTGGCGAAATGTTGGTCTACTATAAAATGATAAAATGATTTTATTTCTGCAAATAGGTTTTATTAAAAAACACTTTTACACGTCATTTTTTATATACTAGTTTGAATGATGGTGTCGGCATTTCCTAACTGACTCCCTCTGAGAAGAAATACCGAAACAAACTCAGGGGTCAATGTCTCTTTTAAAGTCCAGACAAACGTAAGTTTGTGTGAGAACAATGTAGGTAGTCCGAGATGGTTTTGTTTTTAAGAAAAAAAATCCAATGCCGGCTTGAGTCGACCTGTCCTGACAGACGCCCCGTCTCGTACCATCTGCAGGACATTTGGGTAGGCCGTGTGAGATACTCAAACCGTCAGACATATATAGAGAAAAAGTTAAAAAAAATAAAAATAATCCTACATTATTCTCACACTTACAAGTAAAGTTTTAACATTAAATATAATTACATGTCAATATGTACAATGTAGGTATGTGCAGTGTGCACCTCTGCCAACCTTTTCGGGGAATACAGGCGTGATATTATGCTATGTTATGTTATATTTTCAAACCGGACACAAACAACGCTTGTGGTTTATTATTTTCAAACCTAATTAGGTACCGTGTAGTTCTGGTTTAGTACATATATTAATTTCAATTAATTTGTAATAACGGCAATTTTATTAATTGTGAAAGTATCAAAGCTTTAAGAATTATAAAAGGATTTACCTTTTTAAAGGATATTGGGTATGAGGAAGTCCACGTTTAATACTATTAGGTGAATTGAGAGCGGTATCAATGACATGTCCGTTTGTTGACGCAGGCGAGCCAAAGTTATATCTACGAGGCGAAGCCTAAAGTACGACACTTGTCAAGTTGCGAACTTACCTCTATACTAGTTACCTACTACTCACTTACTTCACCATCGTGTAATATCCATTTCCAAATAAGATTTTTTAAGTGAATAAGACTTATGATAATTATTTTCTATTTAGTACGATTTTGGACGCAGTCGGATGTAAATGACAAGAAATGCAGTTAGCTCGTTGGCACCTTGCCATTATGAGTACGGCCTCGCGGATGAGTTTAGTTTTAGCAGTATTTTTATTCTGATATTAGTTTCAGGTTCCTAGTTAACAATATTTCAGTAATTATGTACACTGCTACCTTATGTGGTTAACAGTATCCCGCGCAACAAGTGGTTGAATCTTGAGGCCAGCGGTCTGTCACGGGATCAAATGCCTACCTAATAACACACATTTTACACTCAGGATTATTTAAGTTATGTTTGTATCTTAAGATTATTTTACAGTTTAAACCATAATTAGATATTATTCAAGCTGTGTAAATATAAAAAGTTCTAGGTAAGTTAAGTAAAGTCAATTTTACTGTTTATTCAAACGCAAATTATAATAAAATATTCAAATATAGGGTTAATTAATTGATTTGTATACAAAGGCTCCTACATCTCCCAGGCCGGCAAGCGCTTGCCGCAACTCGTAGCCGTCGACTCTATCGCGCGACGCGTCGGTTACCACAGCTTACACAATTCCTTATATAAAACTGCTGCACCATCAATGATGTTGTCAATATTAGGAGTAGAGCACACCGTACCAACACCGCGTAATATAAACAACCTCGCAACATGAGGGCTGTTTTTATTTTAGGCTTTCTTGCGCTTTTGGTTGTTGTACAAACGCGACGCTTACCAGCACGCCAACTAGAGAAATCTAAGGAAGAATTAGAGACTAAAGACCAAGAACCAGCTGCGTCTGGGCACAAGAAGGAAGCCCCTAAAAATCATGATTACAAAAAAGGAGGCGGTAAAGAACATCATACAGATCACAAGAACGAGCACGAAGAAAAAGGTGTAAAGGGGTACAAGGGTCATCATCATCATGAGAAGGGTGAAAAGGGACATCATGATAAGGAACACCACAAGGGTGAGTACGACGACCATAGTGGGCATAAAAAAGAACATCATCATTTAGATGGCCACTATGATGAACACCACAAAGGTGAAAAAGGCGAAAAGGGTCATAAATATGAAGAAAAGGGTCATTACAACAAAGGCCATTCCACAAAGGGACACCACGAAATACACAAACTTGACGAGTTTAAAAAAGATAAACACTTCTTTGACGAGGACGGAGATTCAGGTCACGAAGAGAAACATGGTGGTTTCCATGAAGAGCATGGCCATAAGAAGGGCGGACATTTCCATAAAGGACATCACCATGGTGATCATCATGAGAAGGAACACGGTGAAAAAGGTTTCCATGAGAAGGGCGGTCACCATCATGAACATAAGGGGCATAAAGAGGCCGGCGGACATGACTCGCATCACAAACACCATCATGACCATGGCAAAAAGGGCGAACATGCGCATCACAAAAAATTTGGATACAAGAAAGGCCACTGATCACATAACTACAAGCTGGCGTATCAAGGTCAAGTATTTAACTCATAACGCTAGTGATAACGGATTTATTTATTTTTTGCAAAGTGTAAATTATCTGATGTCGGTGCTTCTAGTACTGCAATGGAAAAGTTACGACTTAAAGTATGTAGGTAATAAATATTAAATTATTATTTTTCTATTTTAAGTAACTTAAGTAATTAAATAATATAGCAAAATGGCAGTATTTTATTTCTTACTTATACGCCCTTGAAGGTAGATTTATAGACATGTGCGCCCTATAAATAAAATGTATTTCAAAATTAAATGATTATTTATTTGAGTCTTATCTAGACGAGTCTAGCGATAAAAAGTAAATGAATTATTGTAAATAAATGGATGTTTTCATAATTTCCTATGCTTATTAACATCGACAGTACGAAAAATGAAAATACTAATTCTGCCTAGCCCTTGAGAACTTACAGGTTTCATTATATGGATGCATGCACAAAACTTTAGTGTCATGCGAAGATCGACCCCCAAGCCCTAGCGTAGATATCCGAACATTTAACATTTATTTCACCAAGGTCATACATTACAGAACAAAGAACTTTGTTCTGTGCCTTGACTTGTACTGTCTTCAATTTCTATAACGTTGTTATAACAATAGACACATTGGCGCGCGATATCCACTTAGTTCGGATTCGTTGCAGTTGAAATTCTGCCCAGCCGTAAAGCGAAACGGCGGCGTAATATTTGATCAATGCTGCACGCTGACGGATTGACATCATTAAGGTTTCTGTTACACGATCGGTTTTATTTTGGACGACTTAACACTCAAAGAATAAAAATTAATAAGGTTCTATACTGCGCACACGGACGACTCTATCAAACTAACGATTTACTGACAAATACTAGTTCAGTCAGTTATTCGTGAGAAGAAGTTTACTTAGTTATGAGGAATGACTTAACGTTTTTTATTCTAAAACATTTTTATAGTAATTTCATTACATACGTAAAAGCTTCGCGTATCTACTAACGTTATATTAACGTTACCTATCAGAATATTATTCGTTTAATTCGGTGGTAACAGAGTGCGGTCTATTACATTATTTGCTAATTTTACCAGCTGTGCCAACTTCATTTGTATTTCATGTTACTACATTATTCTAATTTATAAATAGGTATTGAAATGAAATACCGAGTGACCTACTTTATAAGAACAATCTTGTAAGTTCTCAACAGCACTATCACTTTCAAAGTTAAATTGGTTAGTTGTAACTACCTATTTATAAAAATAATATTACATACAATCTTCAATGCTTTTATACAATAAATAAAGTTTAGAAGAGCCGTCAAAAATTTAATACACGGATTTCAGATTTAAAAACAATTTTATAACCTTTGCCTACTTTTTTCGGCTAATGTTTCGTGGTTCGAGTGGGACTCATCTCGTAGGCGTGCTGCGTAGCGCTACGTTGTAGCCGTGCGAGTGAATTGAGCAAACCACATGCTTTATAAATATTGTACTCGAAATTTAAGTCCCCGACGTGTCGCGATATAATTGATGGATCATAGAGTACATTAAGAGTTCAATGCAAATCGCACCCATAAAGACTGGAATTGGATCGAAGTTTAATGTTTTTTACTTTTTTCATACACAGCGGAGTTCAGCCCACGGTTAAACCCTCGTAAAATTAATAAAATTCGTAGCTGTTTACAACAAGGCAGTCACAGTGCGGACAAATTATAGCCATCCAGTCTATAAATGCCTCGTAGTGTGTACGCCGATCGTGACCGCAAAGATAAAAATCGCAAAATGAAAATCTTCGTTGTTGCAATAGTAAATGCAGTATATTTTATAGTTATCTAAAAAGGAAGGAGGAAGATTTACTCTTATATTATACTAGTTATGAAATATTTAAAATGAGACTTTTTTTGGACTCAACACATGAAAAACAGATAACACTTTATGTATATCGGTTCGCATACATCCAAACATTGTACAAGCGATTTCAAAATATTTCCCTCGCGTTTATTAAGGAATAAACGATTGATGGGCTGTGGAGATGCTACCAACTGTCGTGATATTCATCACGTAGGTATTATTTCTGTAACTTATGTAGGTGTAAAGACAAAGTACTTAGATAAATAAACATCAATTCATGGGGATGTCCTAAACTTGTAAAGTGAGTCAAGTGCGTACTAACTTTTAAACTATCGCGTAGCATGCTGATAATTAAAACTACGAAACGGGAATTAACGCGAACACGTGGACGTACACAGACAGACGGTCAATAATGATTATTTGATATAGGGTTTGTTGATTAACTGATGTAACGTTCGAACCCCATAACAACTAGTGTACTTCTATTAATCGAAAAAAATACGCAACATTGCAGGTAACAAACCATACTTTGCAACATTCAGTACTGGTGTCGACTGCACATTTTAAAGTAGCTGCCTACTTACCCACCTCCACATTTAATGCACATTTGTAGTGAATCTGTAATTTAAACAATTCTTGCAGCAGGTGTGTTTTAAAGCTTTTGTTTAAACTTTATAATAGTATTTGAAACGGCGTAGTTTTCTTCTTTAATATAAAGTAACTCAATTCGCATTTAAATAATATTTAAACAATCTCTGTACACGCATTAATGTTAGCTAGATCAAAGGTCGATACTTAAATCTTGTGCGGTGGCCAATAGCCTTTAATTTCGTGCCTTAAAAGCCCACATCAGTGTTAATCTCGGAACCGCAAAGAAGATTTGCGAGCACTTATTCGCATATTTTAGAATTTACGAGGATACAGTAGACGGGTAAGGGTGTAATCCATTGATAACGCTTTTACACTAATTAGCTAGTGAGTATGGAGCTTACTGACGTCACGGCTCGCAGTAGATTTATGGGTGCAGACGCTGTCACCTCGTAATCCTGACCAAGTGAGCAGGAGCTGACATGTCGAGCCCGAGCTGTTTAAGTCTGCATATCGTTTCGTTATTGCTCTATTGTTAATTGCACCATTATTTAAGCGTATTGTGTACGTTTAGGTGCATGATCAATATTCATGGTAAGGCCCAATCTCTGGCAACTCGCTATTATTGTAAATATTTGTGTATTTTGATATGTTTTCATTGTCACAGTCACTAAGGTGTTACTTAAAGATCTATAGCAGTCAGATGATATACATATACAAGGTAGAAGAGGAGTGGAAATTAAATTGACAGTGTTTATGATTTGGTCACGAAAACGCCGAGAGGAGAGGTACCTACATTTAATCTTTAAAATAAACTTATGACTAAAGTTGTATTTTTATTACTTAGTTACTGAAAAAGCCAACCTCAACGTAGCTTTGAAAAGGCTGGAAGTGAGAGGAGGTGAAGGTAAATGACGAAATACTTACGCACAATTATAGACCACGAATAATGCGTTTGCGTTTCTCGCTTTTTGTAATTAGTTTAACTACTAAACTTACATATCGCATCCTTAGAATGAAAGTGACCTAACTTAAAATTCCTGTAACTTATGATTTTGTATAATTTGACTTTACAAAGCGTACTGCCATGCACTGTGGAGAATAAGAGACCGAATTATTAGTAAGGTAGGAATTTTACTAATACAAGTTTGATCTCTGTGAGCTTTTTAAAGTCCTATATAGGGTTAGCAAAATCAGAAGTTACACTAATTTGAGTGAGGTCACTTTCACTATAAGGGTGCGATTTGTGGAAACAGAGAAAGGGAACGGTAATAGGGGCCTTAATGGATGACCGATAAAAGAGAATACAATAACGCTACCTATTGATGAAAACTTCTAACAGTTATTTAACACGAGCATTTCCTATAATGAACTAAATATATTCTTTAATGAAATCCTTTATTAAGCTTTTCTGGATCTTATTAATTTTTTTTATTTTTTTGTATTATCAGTGTTGCACAGTTGCATTCGTATTTTTTCCTCGTATTATACAAAAAATGCTATTGTAGGAAATTACAATTATGCATTGTTTGAATGCGACACGTTTGTATTCTTTGTTCAATAGCTAAAAACACTAATATCCTCTACTTAGTTACCTATTGCATATAGTTACCTAATCTACCAACCAATGGAGTAGGTACATTGTTCGAATATAATACATATAACAATGGTCGATTGATTAACATGGATAATTGGATATATAACATTTCATTATACCTAATTAGATCTTCAAGCAGTAATAGGAATTTCATTGTAACCGCATAAACCTATATCGACTGGCGTGTATGTAATTGTAGGTATGTCACCGTGGTGTATTGCGGTTGAACCCTCCAATACTACACATGAGGAAGCTAATAATAACTCGCTAATCGCCCTACGATATATTGATTTCGATTCGATGAATCAGTCACGCGTCGGGATATTAGGTATATTTCACTTTTACGTTGCTTTTTCTTTATTTAGACGTACCTTTGGTATGAATTCGCTAGTACGGTGAAGATGTGGGAAACGTATATCTTAAAAGAACTATCCGTATACCACGTAGAGGTAGGACCGGACATTAGACTAAGGCTGAGATGTATAAAGTGCACTTCCACTTACCTCACGAGTTAAGTCAAATCCGGTATTTAATTATTCATAAACTAATCTTTGCTGAGATTGCACTCAGCAAATACCAAGTCCACATGATCGGCGTCATACGAAAAACGCGCTCCGCTACGTGCGGAGTTGTGCAGTGTCTCGCTTCCACAACGGAAAATGTCCTGCAATGCTAGCTCATAGAGTCATAGTAACCCCGCAGTGCTTTATAAATCTTGGCCTCAATTAGGGAAAAATGTTAAATACCTACAATTGTTTTAAAAATCAAAAACACATAACACTGAAACATTGTTAGTTATTTTTCAAAGTGTTCAATGAGGCTGGTCTTATATAAGCTAGCATTCCTCCTCCTAATCATATCGTGTGTTGAAATATGTTTTGGCGAAAAGAACCAAAAAGCAGGAGAGCGCATTAGCTAGTTTTTCTCGCGTACGTCGTAATGGTATGGGGGTCCGTGGGAAATATATTATTACTGTTACTGGCATTACGTGATAGCCAAGTCTATGCTGTTATTTCACTCCACATAACTATATTGACCTAGCTGTAAGTTTAATATTTTAGACATTGTAGTATCTAGCTCTTACTATTTTTACGTCATAGTTAATAAGTATATGGTATGTTTAATTACTTTTTAATGAAGGAAAAATATTAAAATGAATATCCTGTTTAAAAGCGTAACAAAGCGTCTTTGATTGCGTTTAAAACACATTGGTGCACATACCAAACGTTGTTAAATGCTTTTGTTGCAAAATTGCAAGCACGCCTCAGTCCTCGAAGGGATAGGCAGAGGTTTTCTATTATACAGGTTTTGTATTAGGAGTCTAAACCCCTAAATATTTCTGTTCTTCTTCCCAATATATCGAAAAATAAGCCCTAAGCACGTTATTAACGTGTAACTTCAAATAAACGGGAGAAGTAGGTACAATGATGTAAGAAATATGTAAAGCGCTGAATTGTACTTAGTGTGCTATACAAACCGCCCTTAATTTAAAAGTCATAGATTGTTGTATTTTGTCCAATTAGGCTGTAGGTACTTTCAAACGACATTTCTAAACCTTACCTCTATTATAATTACGAAAAAGAATATGTACAGACGTCGGCAAATATTTTCATTTGAATTTTACTTTTAGTATTTGTCATAGACTCCAAATGTCTGAGTGAGAGGCGTTGCGGTGCTCTGTTGAGCGAAAAGGATGTCATTATTTCAAGGACACTTCAAGGCACGATGCCCTTGACGTAGTGCCTTGCAAGGGTTTTATTGGCAGAATTCTTTGTACCGCGTGCTGAAACTGAACAATGTTCTCGGTAGTAATCAATACTTGTATATACTGTATGTAATTCATTTTTTATTTAATATGCAACCGTATTTCATTAAACTCTTATTAAGCTAATCAAGTAAGATAAAAGAAACATTTTCGTTTTATTATCCAGTTTTGTTTTTCGAGCCTACGAAATTATTTTGCTATTTTAACTTTTTACGGCCTACGTGAACTTGCTTATAATGAGTTACGGTGTTCAAGAAAACGCTTAAAAAATGAAAAGTACGGAGACACTAGATTATTTTTTTATTTGGTTATTTTCACATTACAAGTCTATGTACGAATTTAAAGTGTCAGTTTTTGCTCTCTGTCAACGATTGACGGCCGTTGTTGGAAGAAATATGGGACAGCGAGTTCGAATAGTTCAGTATAACATATGGTGCTCCATCCCCTTTGTTATACTGTGCAAGACAAACAAGTGAATAATGAACGTCTGTTGGGGCAACAATATCTTTTTGAAGCGCTCGGCGTGCATTCAAACGTTCCGCTGGAAAACGCCTATTTAATTTTAAAGGCACAATGTGCGCGAAACTGCTTTTGCAGTTGATATAAACGAAAGTATTTGAGTAACTAATATTTCAATCGCTTAAAAATATACCTACATTAACTTACTATTTTAACCCAAATAAAACTATTCATGTTAACATATGGATTGCACTGCACAATACATAGATAGGTTTATATAATAAGACCTTAAATAACAGTCGTACTGTTTACAATGGTTGTCTTATTAAAAAAGTAGGTAAACATAACTTATATATGATTAAAGACAATGGAAATGCTTTTATTGCAATCAATTAATTATTATGTGCTAGTAACTGCTTTATGGTTAGCTTGCTTTTATCAGTGTTAAAATAAATGAGATATGACTAACTTTGCAAAAACCGTAGCCGTTTGTTTAATTAGTTAGTTAGGATATCTGCTTGCGTAATACAATTTGCAGTTTTCCAGCTCTTAGTATGATTACAAAAACTTTGCTGTCGTGGTTGTTAGCACAGCGTTACCCTCTAAACCAATAACGTTTTTATTCATTTCATGCTTTTTAAGGGAAGTGGATTTTATGCATTAAGCCATTGAAGGCTTTTTGTTGTATTAATTAGTTATTTCGCGACTTGTTGCCGTACGAATTTACGACACCCTTTGACATCATCTATACAAATATTTGAAACTTTACCTTATTATTTTTGCACATAAAATAAATATTACCTACCTACAACAACTACACATTTTGTTTCGTCTCTTGTTTGTTTATGTCTATATACAAGATTCACACAAAAGAGTATTTAAACACAACCACCACACGCCTAAAAGGCATAATTATTTTCTCGAACAATATATAAAATAAAGCAAGTTATAAGTAATTTTCCGACATACAATTATAGTTTTTGCAGGATGATGGGATAAACGAAACTGATTTAGTGTTCGATATATATTTGTCTATCTACATTTTACACACTATAACAATGTATATAAAAGTCGTGGTGGCCTAGTGGTTGACATACCGGATTTCCATGCACGAGGTTGCAGGTTCAAACCCAGGCAAGTATCAATGTGACTTTTTCAATGTCATAAATACTTTCTTAGATATTCTAAGACACCACTGATTGACGGTGACGCAAAACATCGTAAGGAAACCTGGATTTAATTATCTGAAATCGCCAACCCGCAGTGAGCTAGCGTGGTGATCAGTGCTCAATCCTTCTCTATACGAGAAGAGGCCTTTGCCCTGCAGTGGGACAGTTATAGGCTGTTATTATTATATAACAATGTATATGGTTGTTAACTTGTTAGCCTCTTGTAATAGAATATTAGAAAACATAACTTTAGACGCAATAGGTTGATTTAGGTTAACTGACTGTAAATAAGTTCTTTTATCTACTATAGGTAGTATATTATGTCAGTTATGGTAGTTAGTTTAATCGATTGATTACTTTTAGTTTCATAATGTACTGTAGGTATACCTAATGTGTAGCGGCTACTTAGAAGCAATCTAAGCGTTTATAAAATTACCATCGTATTAAATTTTTCAATGATTATTTTTTTTTATTTGTAAATTGCCTATTTATGTTTGATGAAGGTTGATAAATTTGATTAAACTGTACCTACTATTCGATTATTAAGCTACCGTTAGGTACCTACATATTTTCAGCTTTGTGATCAGTAGCTTAAAGCTTACCTTCGATTACAGCGCATTTAATGCTTTTACCAGTAAAGCTATAATGTCGGAGGATGGAGTATTATACGGATATATTTAAGGAACTAAAGTATAAAAAGGAGTGATGTGAGCTTTGAAAATACGGCGATACGAATTATGACTGAATCTAAAGTGTGATTTCTGCAAAGATGGATTATTGTTACAGTTCTTAATTTTTTAAATTAATGAATTAATTACGATTATTATTTTGAGATACAGATTTTATTCTAAATATAAAGACATTGTACGTAAATTGTTAGTATCATCTTCATCAGTTGGAAGACGTCCACTGTTGAACAAAGGCCTCCCCCTTAGAACGCCACAATGAACGGTAACTTGCCACTTGCATCCACCGATTGCCCGCAATACTGTCGATGTCGTCAGTCCACCTGTTGGCACTGATAGCCGAGTGGTATGACCATTGGACTGCCAAGGCAAAGGTCGCAAGTTCAAACCCCGGCACGCACTAATGCCTTTTCGAATTCATATGCGTATTATACATTAATTATCAGTTGCTTAAAACGGTGAAGGAAAACCTCTCGAGGAAACCGGCATACCTGAGAGATTTTTCAACGGTGTGTAAAGCCATGTCTGAGGCCTACAGGCGGTTTAAACTCTGACTCCAGGTTGTTTATCAACCATACGATAAGAAGAAGACCTGGTGGGAGGCCTGCCAACGCTACGCTTATAAATTGTAAGTATATGTAATACTTAAATGATAGATGCTGATTACCACGTTATTATTTATAAAAGTCGTTCAGTCATAACGTTTTAATCTTAGCGTAAAATTATATAGTTAGATAATAAGGCGCTCTCAAATAAAATAGTGTTTATTTACATTGTGTTTATAACCAAAATATAACAAAACGTAATAACTATGTACAAGTCTATTAAGGTACATCAGTAAAGAGTTCAAATTTTTAATGTCCTTTTTTGAAGCCCCAATGCTTATGGTCTTCGTGCTCGCCCTTCTTGCCATGGCCGTGGTGGTGGTGGTGATGTTCGTGGTGACCACCTTCATCGTGGTGGCCCTTGTGTTCGTGATGGTGACCGCCCTTCTCATGGTGGCCCTTTTTGCCGTGGTGGTGTTCATGGTGGCCGTGGTGCTTGTGACCCTTGCCGAAGTGTCCACCCTTTTTGTGTCCGTGTTCGTGGTGGTGGCCCCCGTGCCCTTCTTCGAAGCCGTGCTCACCGTGTTTGTGGTGGAAGTGCTTGTCTTTCTTAAACTCGTCTAGCTTGTGCACACCATGATGGCCTTTCGTGGAGTGACCTTTATGGTAGTGTCCCTTTTCTTCAAAGCCATGACCTTTTTCCCCTTTTTCTCCATGATGGTGTTCATGGTGGTGGCCATCGTCGTGGTGGTGGTGCTTCTTGTGCCCGCCATGTTCGTCGTGGTGTCCCTTGTGTCCTTCGTGGTGGTGGTGACCTTTCTTGCCGTGTTCGTGATGGTGATGGCCCTTGTATCCCTTTTTACCGTGGCCTTCGTGGTGGTGATGATGATCATGATGATGTTCCTTGCCGCCTCCCTTTTCGTGGTGGTGGCCCGAGGCAGCGGCCTCTAGGTCCGCATCCCGCTTTTCGCGCAGGTTTCGCGCCTGCGCTAGGGCCACCAGCGCCAGCGCTGCACAGGTCAGTAGGAGCGCCGTCCTCATTGTTGTAGTATTCGCTGACGGGTCGAGATGAGATATGGTACGTGTCTCTGTCACCACAACGTTTTATAGATACTGTGGCTCTGGTTTTCTCGTACCTGTATTAGGCAACTATTGCAACGACTTGGGTGTTTGCATTTACTTTTTTATCAAGGTCAATTGCCCTAGTGCTAGGTAAACATTCATTGAAGTTTAAAATATTATCACTAACGGCGATTCAAACAAAGATCAATAAGACATTATTTAAAAAAAAACAGTAAAGTAAATTTTTATATTGGCCAGAGATCAACGACAATCTCTATTTAATTGAAGTATCATTACTTAGATTTTCTAGTCTGTGTGTATATGTGAATATAGAACTAGTAAACTAGTTCGGAACTATTAAGGTCGACAAGAAATTTGACAAAAATGACAATTTTGAGTGTTTTTGAATAGAATAAAATTCATTTACTTAAGTGTTACGTTGTGCACCACCACTTAAAACTAAGAATTCATTATAATAAGTAGTTACTGAGAACATAAAATATACATTCAATGCATGATCTTCTAGAATGATGCTTTTTGTTTGACTTTTAGTAAAAACCTAGTCAAATCGATGCTAGAATTATAATAAGTACAACTTATAATCAAGGCTAAGAAATTAACATAAATAGCTATGTTATAACATATTGGCGGTAACTATACAGAAAAAAAATATTTACCTTCCGCGCTAGTCACAGATTGTGTTACGGCAAGGTAAGGATTCTTGCACTAGAAATACTAACTGTAAGTTAATTAGCATAAGGATAATTTTCTATTTCTTGGTGGTTTTAAATAATTGAACAAAAGATGCGATAGCGGCTAAAATAGTATATGCACAAATGTCAGATAAGGTATCTACCTTATCTGACATTTGTGCATATACTATTGATTAAATATTTAATTTTACTCAACAATAATTGAGCTTCTTTCATAATAAGTTCCTAATTATATTAAAAATGCTACCAAACAAATAATAGTATATGGCATAGAAACAACTTAGATAAATTTTCTATAAATCAAATGTATCAAGTAGTTGTAGTATTATACATTATACAAATATACGTATATTAATAATTAGTATTTTTATCAGACATATATATATATATATATTATTACGTATGTAATATTTATTTGTATATTCCGTTATATATTTTTTGTAATTTAATCAAATTTACTTGCATATTTGTAATAGATATTCAGTCCGATCGTAATTCAAGCCACTCCGAATCTCATCCAGTGCTCTCTTGCAAGTGAAACCCGTAATTATTGTATGTTGTATAATGATCAACTAACAATCAAAAAAGCCAATACGACATCTTGTTAGATTAAAACTTGAGAATATGACTGAGTATAATCAACGGACAGCTGCAGGGTGTATCTTCTCTTCATTATCTTTGCGTATGTGATTGTGACGTCGTGCACTGTACAAGTGTACAGGCGTAAGGCGGCCCATTTACTACAATGCCAAACTAATATGTATGGAGCGAAAGGAAACAACCGTATTACTCAAACACTAGTTTATTACTGGTTACGCGTCGCACGCGCGCGCGGCTGCATAAGTAGGTATACATCATTCCTTCACACTTAGATTTTGAAACCTGAAGACAACATTGTAAAATTTTAAAACTCTTAAACTATTCTAAAATGCACTTAAAAGTATTTCTTATAATCTACTTTAGCTCTAGTAGCCCGTTTCGAGCGCGTGAGTGTGGGTCATGGTGCTGATGGCGCGTCAATAGTGCGTGCAAAAGTATTTGGAGACTGGGTGCTACCGGACACCTGAAACTCAGGCTGCTCTAACGACGGCGCAGCTTTGTTCTTAGCAGGTCTTCCCTCACACTCAGTCGCCTCACAATCACCCCATTCTTCCCCATCACC
The DNA here is from genome assembly GCA_905340225.1 of Abrostola tripartita. Taxonomy (NCBI): domain Eukaryota; kingdom Metazoa; phylum Arthropoda; class Insecta; order Lepidoptera; family Noctuidae; genus Abrostola; species Abrostola tripartita. Next base: position 9,069,322 of record HG996490.1, on the reverse strand, counting down.
ATCATTTGATACATAATCGGCATCTGGTGCTACCGACGCTTCATTAGTTTCAGTAGCCACGGGTGAATTGATAACCAGCTGTTCACTAGAATCAGCTGGTAACACGGAATGTTGTACTGGGTTAGCAAAAAAAGCATCAGGGGCTTGAAACTGATGAGACCTCTTATCAGGAGTAAATATGATTGCAGGTTGTGAGTTATTGCCTGTATTTTTAATTATTTGATCCACATGTCTCACACAACAAACATCAAAATTTTTGATAAAAATATTATACATTTTATTACCTATTTTATCTCTAATTACACCTAACTGCCAAGTTTCTTTCCGTGGGCTGTACCAACGGGTCCAAACAACATCGCCGATCGTGAAGTGCCTTTTTCCGGGCACTACCGAAGAGCCAACCTGAATTTCCTTCGATGGTACAATTAAATCAAGCCTAGATCGCAAGTTTCTACCAAACATCAACTCAGCTGGTGTTTTACCGGTGGTACAGTGCACAGTATTTCTATAGTTAAACAAGTAACCTAACAACAGTTCATTTATTTTACACAGCGGTAAATTATCTTGGAGGATACATTTTAACATTTTTTTACAGATCCTAACCGAATTTTCGGCTTGACCATTGCTGGGTGGATGATAGATGGGTGATGTCATATATTTAATACCGTTAGAAGAGCAAAATGTCTTAAATTCATTTAAATTAATTTTGACATCATTATCTGATACCAACAAGTTTGGTATACCAAAAGTTGAAAATATACCTTTTAGTTTTGATATCAGAGCTGTAGTCGACGTTCCACCGTGCATATGCAGGCATTCTACCCATTTACTAAAAGAATCTACTACTACTAGGTATACCCTTTGTCCTACGGTCATATAATCTATGTGCACGCGCTGCCAAGGAGCGGCGGCGGACGGCCAAGGCGCGGGAGGGTCGCGCGGCGGTGCGGCGCGCATGCTCACGCATATGGTGCATGACCCGATCCAACGTTCGATGTTGTCGTCGATGCCGGGCCACCACATCCTACTTCGCGCGTTACTTTTAGTTTTAATAATACCTAAATGGCTATCGTGCAATTCACGTAACATAGCATCTCTTAAACCCGACGGAATAACTATTCTATGACCCCTAAAAAGGCAACCCTTTTCATATAGTAAGTCGGACTTGCATTGGAAATACGGTAAAACCGATTTACAAATTATTTTTCGAGGCCATCCCTTTTGCATATACCTAATGACTGTTTGAATTACTGTATCGCGCTCCGTTGCCTTTGTTATTTCCCGTACCGTAGTAGCTGGCGACGCTTCATTTAAAAACTTAAGTGCATAGTAGGTATCTATGTCATTATTAGTCACCTCCGACTTCTCTGTACATTTAAGAGGCGCGCGTGAAAAATAGTCGGCTACTATGTTATTATCGCCGGATACATATTGTACTACATAATTATAAGCTGATAACGTAATAGCGTATCTCTGGAGCCTTAGCGCCGTCGTTACCGGAATACCTGTTTTGTTATTAAATATGGTAACTAAAGGTCTATGGTCAGTTTTAAAATGAATGGCTCACTACGACCGTACAAATACTGATGGAACCTTTTCACTCCAAAAATAATAGCGGTCGCCTCCTTGTGTATCTGGCTATAATTTCTCTCACTAGCTGTGAGTGAACGAGACGCGTAAGCAAGCGGGCGCTCGTGTGCGTCGCCTTCCCCGCGCTGCGCCAGCACGGCGCCGAGCCCGGCCGGGCCCGCCAAACGTCAAACGTGAAGCTCGCATTAGTAGTAGAGATTACTCTAGTACCTACCTAATTAGAAGGATTAATATTCAGCAAGATTTGTACTTGGGACAACACCGTGTCGGTTTTAATAAAGATTGTTTTATAGAATTCTAAGAAAATCTCTGAATTAACATTAATTTAGACTTTACCACCAGTCATTTAATAGGAATATTATCAATATTCGGTACCTAGTTATATCAATTTTTAAGAAATAGAACGTTTAAATCCCCTATTTATAAATATATTAAATTAAGCATAAATAACATCTATTAAATTTTATTAACTAATAATTAGTATTAACTGACTAATTCTATTAAATTAACGTTCTTAACATTTAAATCAAATTCTATTCATCATAAAATACTTTAAATCAAATGTTAAAGGTTATAAATATAAGTTTTATACGCAATAATATTAAGGCACTGCTAACATTTCACTTATTTGAACTTGGGAACAGAGTAAAAAATACGGTTATTTTCTGCAAATACCACAAATATTTTTTACTGCGATGAAGTCCATGGCACACTTTATCACTTAGCCAATCGCCAATCGGGACTAACTACTATACTTCTATCTAAATTGACAAAGGAAATTTGTACCTACCCTTAAGACACCCTTAATATATAAATAGATACTAAAAGGGAACTTGAAATTTGATGGGTGCGAGCAGCGACACGATAGCTCAGTTGGTTCGAGCTGCGCCACGGTACAGCGGAGGTCGCGGGTTCAAGTCTAGATCGTGTCCATCATTTTCAAATTTCCTTTTATCAATTTAGATTCAGGCTTAGCATGGGCAACATGTTAAAATGATACCAAAAGTCACTAACTACTATACTCAAGCTAACCAGACACTTTGTGGCTTGTCTATCTTACTTAGTGGCTTGATGTTTGATGATCAAAAGTATAGAAATGCGTTAATTAAGTTCACTATCAAGAACTTCTGCTTGCTCTTGTTGTATCCAACATTCAAAAACACGCGACCGCGGAGGGCAAATTTTTGAAACAATGCGGAGTTTACATTTAGATTAATAGTATCTTAAAATGACTTGTGTAATCTCTATTAAATTTCTGATATCTTAAAACCCAACCTCAGTACCCAACTACCAAAAACACCTGGCCGCGTTGGGTAAATTTATGATAATTTGAAGGGATCCAATTTTTTTTTAAGATATTATGTTGTTACTTGCAAGCATAGTATTTTTTTAATCGCTAAGTAGTTTTTGATTTTATCGATAACAATATTATTTCTACACAACGAAACCAAGTGTGACCATTAAATAATGCTTATATCGGTATTTTTTAGTACTCTCATTTCGAATCAATAAAAATATTTTACCCTCAATACTTCTGTACTTGAGTTTACTTTATCAAGTGTTTTGCATAAAACACAATGTGTGTGCCGAAAGCCTACTACATACTTTTCGAGGTGTCGATTCGCACACCAATAAATTTGCTTCGTGCAAATCGCCTACAGAAAAAATAATATTATTAAAAGTTGTCGATTCGTACATTTCGTGCGAGTCTAATTCGTGCGAATCATCCAATAACCCATTATATCATATTTACGTTATTCACTGAAGTGAAATGCCACTTACAATCTTAATATCGAAAGGGGTTTTAATAACTTTAATAAAACATTGACTATTTATTTATTACTTATTACAAATATCATTTTGTTCTTATCTCTTTTAAGCTCAGAGGACTATAGAACATATAATTAGATTTACACAGCCCATAATGTAATTGTTAATTCCTAGTGAGTGTTTTTGAATCAGGATTTCTAAGAACTCAAAACGTGTAAAATCGCTTTTAATTACACTTGTTGCTTGGTAGAACTTAAAAATGTTTTAATATATGTATGTGTATTCGTGGAATACTGAGCTGGGGCGATGATTCAGCTTATTCATGTTTCGAGGAAAACAAACATTGTAGGTATTATTAATTATGAAAAGTTATCCTTGTTTGGACGTATTGTTGTTAGTGAGGTTGTTGTTATATTGTAGTAACAAAATGTATACTGGCCATCTGTAATTCTTAATTTGTATTTTACTCTTGTGTCATTAAAGTCAGTCGATAACCGAAAGTGCGTGTTTCAATAGTTATAAGTACTGTTTAATTATTTGTTTGTGTTATTAATGAAAGTAATCAGTAATGTTGGCTTAGAAACGGGAAGCTTTTTAAGACTTGATAAAATGAAAAAACTAAGTCGTTATATTGTATAAAATGTTATTCTGTATCGTAAAAACATAACAAAAACCGTTTCTAAAACATATCAACAAATAACAACTCAGTCAGCAACAGCTTAATGGCCCTTCTTGTGTCCCCAGTGCTTGTGGTCCTCATGCCCTCCCTTCTTGTCGTGGTGGTGCTCGTGGTGGTGGTGCTCGTGGTGGCCGCCGCCCCCGTGGTGGCCCTTGTGGTGGTGGTGGTGGCCGCCGTCCTCGTGGTGTCCCTTCTTGCCGTGGTGGTGTTCGTGGTGGCCGCCGTGCTTATGTCCCTTGTGGAAGTGGCCGCCCTTCTTGTGACCGCCCTCGTGGTGGTGGCCGCCGTGGTGTTCATGGAAGCCTTTCTCGCCATGGTGGTCGTGGAAGTGCTTGTCCTTCTTGAACTCGTCGTGTTTCTCGACTCCGTGGTGCCCCTTGGTGTCGTGGCCCTTGTGCCAGTGGCCGTGCTCCTCGTGGCCGTGGCCGTGGTCGCCCTTCTCGCCGTGATGGTGATGATGGTGGTAGCCGTCGTCATGGTGATGGTGTTTCTTGTGTCCTCCGTGCTCACCGTGGTGGCCCTTGTGTCCCTCGTGGTGGTGGTGGCCGTGCTTGCCGTGGTGGTGTTCATGGTGTCCCTTGTGTCCTTTGTGGTGTTCACCTCCGTGGTCGTGGTGGTGGTGTCCGTGGTGCTCGTGGCCGCCACCTTTGTCCCAGTGATGTCCATGCGACGCGGCGGTCTCCAGGTCTGCGGCTCTCTTCTCCCGGATCTCCCTCGCGGAGCTGAGAGCAGCAATGGCCAGCAGGCCAAATGCCACAAGGAGACCTATTCTCATGTTTGATTTGATGTTGTTGCTGCGGTTGAATGATATCAATCTATCGCTGGAAATGATTTTATATACTAAACTGTAGCAGCGGTTAGGTAAGCCACTGTTGGCCGATAGTGTCAAGGTTGCTACAACTAACAAGCACCTAAGATTTCCACTTCCTTCCACTTTGAATAGTTAACGGTATTCAATCTATGAGATAACATCGGAACTACATATTATTATAAAAAATGTGGGCACGTTTGCGTTTCGTTTTAACATCTTTAACGACTATTAACGATCATTAAATACATTTGTTTTAAGGAATCGCTGTAAAGTCCTACGCTAAATAAATTACCGCAATACTTTATAGATCCTATATCTATATTCACTATTTACAGATTTTTGATTTCAAATACCTACTTTATAAGTGTAGATATTTTTACTGTATAAGTAAAATATAATGTATATTAAACAGTCACTCAGTCTCACTAGTGGAAGCCTTCTTGCACGTATCCGGGACATTTTGAAACTTTTTAGTACCTATTTGGGACTTAGAAACAGCCTAAGTGGCCATTAGTATAAACTTAATTACTCTAAACCTGGGAACTGAGTTAAAGATACAACAAGATACAAGACACACAACAGTCTAAATCATGATGATGAACTCTGATGCAGACATCAGAATTTCGACCAAGTCTATGGGAAAATAAACACGTAAGGTAGATATGATAGATCATTCAAATCCCTGCATATAATATAATATATATTATGTTTAGAGTACTTTTATGAATGGCATTACCACCATTCTTATCTTGTTTGCCAAATGACTGACATGCCGTTAATAATCACTTTCAATGATAAATGAGGTTGATACTCTGTATTTCTGCGCCTCTTACTTATTTTCCATATTCGTGTTCGTATTTGGTGCTTCTCGTGATTTATCATTGTTCTGCGACGAATTTCGATGTCTGAAAGTTGTTACCATTAGCCGTATAATTATTTTACCATTTTTCTTTTTATATTACATTATATTCGGTAATTTCTTGTCAGCTGGTATTATGATTGCTAATATTGAGTTACTTTTGATGATGCGTATCTACCTAACCCTTAATAGATAGTAGTCGATACTTAAATACGCTTTGTGTGGAATTGTACTGGGAATGTAAAAGTATAAGATATAGATCGAATCGACAAACTGGCGTTGTGGTTCTGGGCATTTCTATGACTGACATATATATTCCCAAGGTTCCGGGCGTTTGTACTGTGATTAAATTCATATGACATATACCCAATTATCGGGAAATTTGGTGAGACAAAAATGCATCTCCTATGACATTTATACGTGTCTAACTTCTTTGCATATTTCTCTACCATATGAAAAACAATTTATTTATATGGTGCTTAAAAGATAGTCGGTAGGTTGCGCAACAGGCAATGATTGTATACTTGTACAGCACTCGTACGGCCGACAAAATTCAGAACATGTAGCGCTGGCATTCACATTAGTGCAGGCAGTGTGTTATATTGAATATTTGGTTACATTACAACCCGCTGACTTGACTTTACAGCAAAATTAAATTACTCGTTTCATGGAGGTTCTAACATTGCATACTAGCGTTTAATTATTTAGAAAGAAAATATATTTCGTTGTTCACAAAATGTTTCGATCGTTCAAAATGTGTCGGTACACATCTTCAGACAAGTACGTCCGAATGACTTGGGTCCCATATACCATCGAAATACAAGGCTTGAGTTACACAACAAAGTCTTTACACAATATCAATGTAATTGTTTTCGTGTTTTCAAGTCTTCAGTAACTATAAAGTTTAAATAATGTGTTTGTATGTAATATTATTTGACAACATCGAAACATTATTATTAGTTAATACACATTTTGTGTGAGATGCTTAAATAGTTCGTTATCATAGAACATGACTTCATAGGTATATTGGTATATTACTCTTGCTGCAAGACTGATTTTTCTTTATAACCTATCTTTTTACGTACTTACATATCTGTTTTACTAATAAAATTACAATTCTATAATAATTTAATACACCTAATTAATTATATCATTTGTCAAATTTCTGTTATAGAGATCAAAATAGACAGTTAGATAGGCAGACTATTTATATTTTACCTACTTACGATAGCAATGTGAGTGGTTTATAGTTAGGAATGTCATTATCTGTCCGACCCTGCTGGCCGGGAAAGGAATTCGCGAGAACCGGTAGGTATGTGCTAAATGAATCTCGAACTCACTGATAAAACATTGTGCTCATATTGCATGAAAAGCTAATCTCTGCAACAATAAAGAAAAATATTCAATATTATTAGCACACATGGGCTGCGACGATTTGCTAACCTACATAGGTGTATACCTACATCTCGCTTCGGCTTAGAAATTTGTTTATAAAAAAAAACGTCGCCCCGCACTACGAATTCTTCTTGTATCGTGGGTGCGTTTCACAAACATGAAATATCATATGACATACACTGACGCCGCTACGTGCAGTGTAATGCGGCGTCTCGCTTCCACAACGTAAACTGTGCTGCTTTAAGAGTTCATGGTAAGGGGGCAGGTCGTCAAAATTCGCATGAACTATATAATCAGAGATCATAGATCATGCGAATTTCTAAGCAGGAGCGATCAATATCGTTATATTATGTACTCTATCTTTGTTAATAGTTCTTGTTGATGGCGGTTAGCTAGCAGCTTGATTGAATTACAGAACGAGCTGCGCGTAACTGTAGCAATTAATTTTAATTGTTCATAATGTTATTGTATCTGCGTGGTATCGACAACGAGCATTCTCTACTACATCTAGTGATGAGTGAGAATTAACTATGGAGGTTGTATGGGAAAATTCGTAAAGCCGCCACTGAAGTTGCGGATCTGAATCACAGAAAAACATAGATGCATGACATAACTTGCTGTGTGAATGAACCCAACAACAGAATAGTACTTTACTTGAAATAAAGGAGAAGATCTAGGGTCATGACTGTTATCCCAATCATAGCACTTATCATTGTACAGTTAGCTATAAGAAGGTATGCGTAGCGGAATGTTATTGTAAATTCTTTTAAACTGAAGTTATTTATCTCTTAATTATTCTTTTTGCTTTTGTTTTGTATAGGTCTGTCTGACTCTAATAAGAAATTATTAATAATAATAATCGTTTATTATTCATAAAATTACAATTACAGGATAAGTTTGTCGGCGGACCCCAAACTAGGCAGTGCCTGTATCTTGGGGACCAGAGTTGCGGTACCATGAATTGAGAAAACTTAAAATAACATAATTGTTGTTAAAATTAGATAACGAGAAAATTAAAGTTAAAAATACTAAAGACTAGGAACAAAATAGGGTATAAAACAAAAACAATTCTAAGATTTTTGGGTGTGTTGAGTGTATGTGCGTGTTTGCGTGACTGTGTGTGTGAGTATGTGTGAGTGTGCGCATGAATGTGGGCGTGCGTGTGTGTGTGTGAAAGTGTATCTATGCAAAGGGATGTGTGTGTAATAACGTGTGAAGTTATGTTATAATTGTTCTACTGTTGGCTGAATAAGTTTTCGGTGTCATCGTAACTAAGTGATAACAGCCACTTTTTCACGACTTTTTTACATGAAAATAGTTTAAGGTCTTTTAAATCACAACATTTGTGTACTTTGTTGTATATGAATGGGTGTAGGTAGTCAGGACAGCGTCTTGATAGAAGGGAGTTGTATTGTGGAAGAGGTATTCTAAACGTGCGTTTTGTCTTCAATGTATGAAAGTCTGATCGGTGCTTAATTTTGTTGAGTGTTAAAAGACTTTAAGAATAAAAAGATGTCGTACACGAAGGACCGGGAAGTCATTGTATAGTAAGTCAGTGGGGTAAAGGAAGGGCTTTTTGAGCATTACTTTGATGACGCCCCTTTGGGCTCTTTCGACTTCTATAAACGTGGTCTTCCCAGCTCCGCCCCATACGGAGATTCCATATTGCAGGATAGACTGACAGAGTCCTAGGTAAACTACACGGAGAGTAGTGGATGGAGTGCAATCGCGAAGTCTCTTCATGTCTGACATTAATTTTCTCACTCGGTTGGAAAGTGTGTGTATATGTGTTTTGAATGAAAGGTTCTCGTCTAGTGTAATGCCTAGGTATCTGAGAGAGTTTATGCGATCTATGTGGGTGCAGTTACAGTTGTTGGGTGATAGGTTTGTGCTGCTGCTACATGTATGGAATCTGAGTGATAAATGATGGGGGGGACTTGATTTGACAGTTTTAAAGAAGGTAACAGCCTTGGTTTTTTTAATGTTCAGCGTTAGCAAGTTATGGTCAAGAGCCTTAGCGACCGTAAGTAGGTCTTTCTCGGCGTGGTCAAATACTTGTTGCCAAGTTCTGTCGTGGAAGACTATGACTGTATCATCTGCGAAGGCTATTATTTCTGCGTTGGTAAGTTGAAGTTGCAGTATATCGTTCATGTATAATGTGAAAAGTGTCGGGCCGAGGTTACTGCCTTGTGGTATACCAAAATTGATAGGAAGCGTGCTGCTTGTGAGGTCGCTAATTTTAAAAAATTGTTTACGGTCAGACAAATAGCTCTGGAACCAGTCCAGGGAAGTGCCTCTTACACCTGCTGCTTCTAATTTCTTCAAAAGTAAGTCAATCGAAATTGTATCGAAGGCTTTTGCTAGGTCTAAGAAGACTCCCATGGACTGCTCACCCTTCTCTATGGACTGAGAAACAAAGTTGTCTAAGAGCATGGCTGCATCATCGGTCGATTTACCTCTTCTAAATCCAAACTGTCATTTGAAACTGTCATTTGTTCACTGAAATTAAGTTATGCTTATCAAAGAAATTAACTAGGCGTTTATTTACTATTTTTTCCAAGACCTTTGACAGTATGCTTAGCAGCGCAATTAGACGATAGTTGTCAGGCATGTCCCTAGCACCACTTTTATGTATAGGACTAACAGCTGCAATCTTCCATCGATCAGCTGAATTGACGCAGTTGCAGTTTAGAAAATCGGTCCAGTCAAGTTTACTTGTATCTGCGACAATCACGTCTTCGTCTAGTTTGATTTTCCAGCGAGACCTGGTAGAGTTAAGTGAACAGTTTTTGGTATAGGATGTGGCAGCGATTACTATGTCATGGTCTGTTAAAGAGCATCTGCAGATAGCCCCAGTTGACTTGTTTTTAGATTTTATAAAGATATGATCTAGGCATGCCTTTATTCTGGTTGGCTTGGTTATGGTGGGTAACAGTTAATGGGACGCCATTAAACACAGGTAATCCGCATTGGTGTTGGTGTTTGGGCTACAGATGTCAAGGTTTATATCGCCTGTAATGAACACCGTAGCGTATTTGTTAAGTTGAGTTAGGTTAGTGTCCAAATAGTCAAGAAAGTTATGGTGGTTTGAAAATGACGGAGAGCGATAGATACCTATGACAGCAATTTTGTTATCAATAATTACCAACAAACTGTCTGCGTCTAGGATTTCCGGTTCAATAGCTATGAAGTTCCATGTGTTTTTTGTGTAAATAATAACACCGCCGTTTTTGTTTGTTTGGGAGAATGTTCTGGAACTAGAATAGCCCGGTAGAGTTTCGATTATCGAACCATCGTTTAACCAGCATTCGGTTAAAATGATAACGTCAATTTGGAAGTCAAGGCGCGTTATAGCTATGTAGAAGTCGTCAAAATTATGTTGTCTTCTTATGTTGAGTGAAAGGACTTTAAAGTTATAGTCAGTGTGAATTATTTGGTTCCTGCATTGTTCTAATTCGTTGTGAATGTGACATTCTATATTTATATTTTCGTCAATATCTTGAATCACGTTGTATAAATCCATCTATGTAAATATAAATTAATATAGTTAAAAACGTTGGTTATGTGAAATGTCACAAAGCATGTAAGAGTATGAAGGAACACAGGTTTTGCGCTATCAGTAAAGTATGATATTATAAAGTGTACATTTACATTTGCCGTATAATTTATGTATATAATGTATGAGTAGGTTAGGTTAATTGATAAGGAAAAATATGTGAACACGATGTGGAAGTAGTTAGTCGGTGAAGTATAATAATATGTATATTTAGTGTGTAGTATGTATATAGTGTGTATAGTAGGTGGGAAGCTTTCCTGGTATATTAGGATTTTTTTAGTGTGTAATAATGTCCTCCAGACCGAATTTCGGTCACGGCGGCCTGTCTCAGCTGAGACTAGCCATCTGCGCAGGAGATATTATAGTGCACAAGTATGCGCGCAGACACAGGTGCACTCCCTATTCCCTCACTCTCATAATCCGATGGGACGGTAGACCGACACGACCAGAGAGAGATCAGGCGCAGGACCAACAGCTTTACGTGCCTTCCGAAGCACGGTGGGGTCTCGACATGTGAAAACGGTCACCCATCACAAGACTGACCGCGGCGAGCACGGCTTAACCTCGCAGATCGACTGATCTGCCGGGTAGCCGGATAGCTACGAGCCCCACAGGTGTGTAATATTGTGTGTCTGTAGTGACGTGTATGATTAGGTGTAATGTGGGTTTGTTTTAGTGACAATGTAAAGAGGTGTGTACATGTGTTTATGAGATACATAACGCGTGTGTTTATTGTGTGGCAAATTAAACATGGTATAATCATTAAAATAGTAAAAAAGTCAAGTATTAGTGAATAAAGAAAAATAATGTTAAAAAAATACTGTTCTTTTGGTATTTCACAGGGTGGTTCCCTTGAAAGACATTTAAACAGACGAACTGTTGTTTGGTGGCACAGGGCTGTGCGATAGACGCTCAGGAATAGCCTGTAGAGGTGCATCACCAAACAGGCGGGCCAAGTCTTCCGTGTTTTTGATGTGAATAGTTGGGTTTCCTTCTTGCTTGCGGATAAGGATGGAGCCGTTTTTCATCCAGCAGTATTTATATCCATGTTCTTTGGATGAGATTCTGGCAGAGCGAAATAACTGCCTGTTTTCACGAGTTAGACGCTCAGAGCAATATAATTTTCTCGTCGTTCCTTCGATCGATGTCGATGTCAGATGAAGTAAGATTGCGCCTTAACTTAGCAGCCTTTAAAAAATCTTCACGCTTATACCGGCGTACGAATCTTACTACAAGTGGTCGGGGTGGGGCTTCCATATTGTTGGTAGAAGGTTGGCGGCGAGGGCGTATTCTTGTCACGTAGTCCAAATCTTGTTCATCAATTATGTAACATCATTAGAAAATAAAATAAGTTATTGATCTTTACTGTAACATTAATTATACATAACTATGTCTGCATGTCTACGAAATGTTGTACAATTTGCCTATAACATAATATTTAAATAAACTACGTTCCGTGAGAGATTTTTCAACGGCGTGTAAAGCCATGTCATAGGCCTACAGGCGGTTTAAACTCTGACACCAGTTTGTTCATCAACCATACGTTAAGAAGAAGAAGTTACTGACTATACGTATTTAATACGTTTTCTTTGAATTTCAGGCTTGTTAATAAAAAATCAGAATTAGACGAACGGAGATACCATCAACAACATACTAAGACATTGTCAACAAAGTTGCGTGTGTAAGAAATAAGTTACCTGAATAAAAATACTGACGTACTTACAAAACAGTAAAGTGTGGTACAGAAGAATAATATGATCGTCCTAATGTTTTCAACAATTAGTTACCATAAACACCGGGCGTGGCTGGCTCCCGTTTAACTTTGTTATGTATAAAACCTGTTTCGAGCGTAGCGATGACAGTGGATTAAGGTTAATTTGTCGGATAATAACTTAATTGTTTGTTGTAATTATAATTATGTTTATTCGGCACATTAACTTGTTTAGATGAAATAATTGGTTTTTGATAACAAAGGCCACCCTTTATTAAATTATGTTTATGTATGCAGAATGTTATTTATTTAAAAGGCGCCAGCTGCGTTTAATTGATAGATGAGTCACTGTTTTAATATTGAACTGCACAAAAGTAGTGCCTGTACGGAACGGGCAGAAAAAAAAACGCTTTCTTTGATATTGAAAGAGCGTGAAAGAGCTGGTGTTTGGTTTGGTTGGTAATGTACAACTGTGTGTTTTAGAGATATTGATTTCGAGACATAGTGTTTTCGAGACATGCTTTTTTATAAAGGTTTTGATAAGTTATGAAGCGGATAACTTTAAGTTAGCGCGGAGTTTTAAAGAGCCCCTATTGTCAATCTTAGATTTTTTTTGTGTACCTAGTGGCGAGGTCCCTATTTTTGACGATGGTGAAAGGTTAGGTTTTATTGATTTTCGTGAAGATATTATTAATGCCTTCATAATGTAATAGATAACATAAGAAATCTCTTAAGCTTACAACGTTCGAATAAAATGTTTGTATACGATGTTGTTGCATAGTATTTATTAGGATATCGCGAGGTATGCGTCAGTCTGAGGTTTTAGTTAAAGCCAGAGAAGAAGAGAGAGAAGAGAAGCTGTTACCTGCTCTTACATTTATTATAAACGCTTATGAAGTCAACCTAATCGAACAAATACGAGTTATTTAGTAATAATAGTCTTGTTAAATAGTATAATAGTGTTTTGATCACATTCCTCTACGTTTTTAGTCTGGGATAAGCAAATGTTACATGGGTATTATAAACTTAAAAGTGTCCACTGTAAAGAAAACAATTTTTGTAATAGTAGACCACCACTACGGGTTGGATACTGGATTAGGTATTCAGTGGGGATTTCAACCGCCGACATGTCTCGAGGGTACCGCAATGTTAGTTTTAAAAAGCCGTTGCTAATAAAGTTAAACCAAGAGTGTTGACCTTTTTTTAAATAAAAAAGCGATTTTTTTGCGCTACATGCGACGACTACGGTCGGTCTAATTTTGTTCCTAGATAAAATCAGCATCAAGCAGTTGTCTACTGCTTTGTGTCCGTAGCACATACACAATGTTGTAACCATCGTAAATAGTTTATAGAGCGCCGGACTGATAGCCACGGTTATATTAGTAGGCTATTTAATCTGCTTATTGAGTCTATAATATTAAGCAGATTAAATAGCCTTGACGGTTATCATCAAATATCACAGAGAGGTTAGAGTAAGTCGCTGGGTCACATGGGCATGTAAGTTTCTATCAATAATTCCAAAGACTCGAAAATAAAAGAACCGTCTGTAGCTAAATAAAATAAATATTTATTCGCGTATCACAAAGTATCAACAATAACAAAAAGCCTCATCTTAGATTAATCAATGTGTAAACTTATTTATGACCTTTACTCCAGTCCCAGCCTTTGTGGTCTTCATGGCCACCTTTGCTGCCGTGGCCCTCATGCTGTCCCCAGTACTCGTGTCCGGCACCTTCATCGTGGTGACCTTCATGGTCATTATTATGGCCTCCCTTTTCAAAGTAGCCCTTGTCGCCGTGCTCATGTTCATGGAAACCTCCAGCTTTGTGTCCCTTGTCGAAGTGCCCACCTTCCTTGAAGCCTGCTTCATGATGATGTCCACCGTATCCTTCTTCGAAACCAGACTCACCATGTTTATCGTGGAAGTGCTTGTCTTTCTTGAATTCGTCTATCTTGTGAATGCCGTGATGTCCTTTTGTGGAATGACCTTTGTGGAAGTGTCCCTTTTCTTCGAATCCATGGCCCTTTTCACCCTTTTCACCGTGTTCGTGCTCATCGTAGTAGCCATCGTCGTGATGGTGGTTCTTCTTGTGTCCCCCGAGCTCATCGTAGTGGCCTTTGTGTCCTTCATGGTGAGAGTGGCCCTTCTTGCCGTGTTCGTGGTCGTGATAGCCCTTGTATCCTTTCTCGCCATGTCCGCCGTGCTCGTGGTGATGGGCTCCATGGTGCTCGTCGCCACCACCTTTCTCCCACTTGTGGGAGGCAGCTTCATCTAGGTCTACGTCCCTTTTGCGTCGCACGTCCCTGGCACACGCGGCGCCTACCAACACCACTAAACAAACTGCGACGATGGCTCTCATCCTGTACTGTTCTCCCGGTTCTGTTGGGCAATGATTGCCAAATGATACCTGTTACGGTTTTCTCTTACCTTATATAGTATTGCCAATAATAGTGTTGTTGTCATTTTTAATGTCAGGGTAATGAATGACGGTCACAGGTACGCGTTTGACCTGAATTACATTTTCAAATAATAGATACTCGTATCGACGCCAGTGTTTCGTTCTTCATAACTTATTCACTGCTGCATTACGCAACTAATAAAAAGGCAGTTAATTAAATAATACATAAGCTTTGTGTCTGAAAAAAGGCTCAATAATTACAAATCATAATACCTACCCATGATTACAATAGGTTTTATAAAAATAAACTACCTAATTTAGAAATGATAATTATTTTTATCGATTTTAAGAAAACATCAAATTACTATTTATTACCTAATTAAAATGTTGTCAATCATGTCTTGACGAATGTTATAAAACATAAGAAAAAAGGGAGAAGTTTTGAAAGCCTAAATTACAATAATTAAAACTACGTACATTGAGCTACATTTAGTGAAGTTATTCGAATGTACCACTTGGATTTTCACCTCACAAACACACTCAGTGAATATAGGTAATTATAATAGTTTCGAAATGTATTAAAAATTGTTTGCAGTAGCAATGAAGTTTGTCTAACATTTCATTTAAAAATATTTAGCAATTTCATTGGGCTGTATTTCGGTAATCCTTGTTTGGAAACAAAACGGATGATGCCACGTTGCGGGATTAGATACCTAAAGGACTTTTGCAATGGATTAAGACTCGCATACAAAGGTTATAAGTTCGACTCCAGTTGTTGAACTCTCAACATGAATCTACTTTAATTTCAAATACATCCCTCGTTGGTCTAGTGGTCGCTGAGCGCGAGTGCTGAGCATGAGGGCTTGATTACCGTGGTGGGCAATGTGTTATTAGGGTTTTCCATTAGATAATTCTCAGTGGCAACACAGAGTTTGGATTTGTGCCCGGTTGAGGGCAACAGGCTCGCCCCCTATTACATTGGGGCCTGTATAATATATATAAAATAGCTGGCGTAAATGTAGGTCTACACCTCTGCCTACCGTACTGGGGAATACTCGGGGGATCTCAAGTAGTAATCATTACGCAAATAAACCTTCGATAAAGTAATTGCCATATACGATTTATTATAACCATGCTCTACAATTTAGTTAATATACGAAACGTCTCAATTTATATTAATTTAAAAATGCTAAGTAAACAGGCATTGACGTAAACCGTGTAATATTTTACTAATCTAACTCAAACTAATAACACTAGAACCGCTAAAGTTCAGCATCTCACTGTCCCGCAGCTGTCGTGACAAATTAGTCCCAGACCCAGCGTAATTATTGTGATGAGTACTGACTTAAATAATAATCAATGTTCCTGTCGTTTTAGGTCGGCGCCCAGCACAATCAGATATGGTTATATTATTAATGTTAGATATATGAAGCGACTGTCATGTGTCTTTGGCGTAGCTACTTGAAGTAAGCAATATATAAATTAAGAGCATTTAGCTGACTCAGCGCGCGAGGTGCCTGGTATAATTTAATATTAGCATCAGACACCGTATTTAGTGTGTAGCCATCCGTCGAAGTCGTTAGAATATTCCCTATAAATAGTGCTTATTTAACATAATAGACAGTAAACAGGAGCATGAGGTTAGCGCTCCTAAAAATCTTAAAAATAGACAAGAATGTCTTTCTTTACTTGAATACAGTGTATTTAAAATAACACATTTTATATGATCATTTATAACAATTGTAGTTCCTGATGTTGTTATTATAGGTATCCTACTACGATACTCTGGTCAGTACAGGATTATCATTAACATTGCTATTGAGACAGATTACACACATAACACACACATAAGCCTACATTGCAGTTTTAGTCAGTATATAAATTAAATATAAGTTTATTTTAGGCATACTACTAGCTTTCCATAGGATTATAACGTTATTATTCTTTGACCTACATTTATGTTAGCATACGAAAGATAAAATTCATGAATTTGAGACTTACACTAAACCAACGCAAAAGTCGTATATACTACCATCGAAGAACTGACGGCGGAGTACGAACTTATAATACAATTTGAACTTTGAGCCAATCCGTCACGCACTCGGGCCATGGAATAAATTAATGTGCTGTGTGTGTACTGTTTGCTTTCATATTGTCTTGCTGAGGTTCAACAAAAATAGACAGCAGAGTTTATTTGCGATAATATTATCTAGACTCATGTTCATTTGAGGCAGTAATCTTGACTTTAACGGACTTCGAAAAAGGAGAAGGTTCTATGTTGTTCTGTATGTATTTTTTAAATCAATATTGTTTCATGCAACGAAAAACCATAGTTCTAGTATAATAGATACTACTCATATCCACGTAACTACATAATAACTGTTTGTTGACATTTCAACAGTTAATCGCGCCAATTTAAAGTGTATCTCATGTGGTATCATATACCTGTAATGTAAATTTTAAAAAAATGTAACAAAGATTTTCATCTAAGGTTACAAAAGTTGATGAGCTGTCAAAAGTCGCGACCGTTTTCACTAGAGTCAAGGGCGTCGCCAGTCAAGGCCATGTTGCGAAGCAGTCGCCCTCATTTTTTCAATCTTTTGTCTGAATTATTTTCTTTTTATCGATTTCTTTCGTCATCGTTTCCGGTCGGTTGCGCTTGCGCCGCGGGTCCGCCACTGACAAATAGTGTTGCACAGCCAAACAATTGACACCTGTCTGTAGCATTGGGAAAAGTTTAATTAAATTGTATTATCATATTAAATAATATACCTAGGTAAACCAGGGAATAATAACTTGGGACACGATAATGGTCAGTTTTTATTGTTCATATATCCTAATCTAATTATGTATTTCATCGTTGTGAAGCCTCCGCCGTATCTTACCAAAATTAAATATTTAATTATTTTTTAAAACATGTGTTGTGTGCCCATTGTATTGTTAGTATATAGGTATTGTATTATACATTTTTAGAAGAAGTTTCAAGTGCAAATTAACGTTGTACTAGAATTATCAACTGCCCCCTTACCATGAACTCTTAAAGCAGGACAGTTTACGTTGTGAAAGCGAGACGCCGCATTACACTGCACATAGCGGCGTCTCGCTTCTACATCTTAAACTGTCCTGCTATAAGAGTTCATGGTAAGGGGGCTGTAGTTAATCTCGTTACTTATCTGTTACCCGATCGGACCGTTTCTATGAGAAACAAAACGGAAGAAAGAAATTTATTTCACAGTCGTGTTTGAAGAAGGTTGAGAGGTGTCAAGCCTGGAACAATGCTTCCCTACAATAATACTTCCCTATGTGTAAACGTAGGTCGGTTTATATAATGTATGAACAGATACGAAATATTGTTTGTGTTACACGAAACACCGAAACTAATTACGGCGTAGTCTGCGTAATCCGAGTCTGCGCTAAACCAAACCCGGCGAGGTATTAATCCTCAGTAGTGGGATACTTCCAATGTGTCGGTAGGCAACAGGCGGGTGTCGGGTACTTTATTACGTCACGTTGTATGAAGACCGCGCACACTGGATCAGAAAGGCAGATGTGTGCTGTGCCTTAAGTCTGTAGCCCTGCATAAACGAGGTTCATACCGGCATTAACTAAACTCGGTATTGTGTCTATTGACATCTCTATTCTTTGATATGCAAACGTCAGTGACAGGTATAATTTAATCCTTGGTTTAAAATTGTATTTTTTATCAATAAGGGGGTCTACGTTCAGGCTTATTTAATTATTAGGTATACACGTATAACTTATTAACCTTTAATTAAATAGAAAAAAAGCGTTTCTAATTTGCTATGACGACAGTATTGTCATTGGTAGATGTAATAAAAAATATTGAAAGGCATAATTCTTTTTTGTCTTAATTCTTGTTCATGTTGCTTTGTCACTTTTGTCGATTTAAGAGCGGCGGGCGGCGCGCGGCGGCGGGGTTAGACTTAGTCAAATAAATTATTTGATGTAAGTATACAGATACTTATTATAAATCATTATTTATAAGCGTTATTTTACATAAAAGAAATGAAAATATGCGCTGTCAATGTGAATAATTATAATTAGTAGTAAATAAAAACGAACATTTAAAATAACTTGAATATAATTTAGCGACAAGCTTCACATATAATATTATATTAGTTTTAACTTCGCATGATGAATACCGATGTATAAAACATTAACAAATATAAACTGTCAAGTCATCTAAACTAACTTTTAAACGTTGCGTTGCGTGATGATAATAAAAATGAAGTAAAGCTAAAAATAAAAAAATGTGTTCGCGTTAATTCCCGTGTTGTGGTTTAATAAAGTCATCAAAAATTTGAAGTTTTGTATGTACTACCTAAACAGAACTTACATTATAGCCGATAATTCTTTATTAAATAGCAAGTATTAATCTAACATGAGGTTACCGCGACCTCAGCCGCTACTAGTGTAAATACACCTGAACCCGTGCTGCACTGTTTGCACCACTAACTATGTAACTAGGAGTTAATTAACATCGCTCCTCAGCATCCACTATCCGCATAATGTTTTGTCCCAGAATGCGGTCCAGCCCGCCTTCATGAGAATAGTGATCAAAGTGACGAAACTGTTCCCGTTTGATAAGCACTTCTCTTAGTTTGAGGTCTGACTATATAACTACTATGTTTCATCTCTATTGTTTTACGTAGTTTAGTCTAGCAATAGGATTACATACAATAGAATACGACTGTAATCCAATAAGGGGTAGGCAGCAGTGATCTCTTTCTGGAGTACCCACATACACATACCATTTACTGATCATGAATCTCCTATTAATAGAGAGCCTAATGATCATGGGACTCATATCGAGTTCGTCACCTGTTGTGACTTACATATTCTGATTGATGATTAATTACTGACTTATTTAAAACGTGCACTCTTCTCTGGTAGGTTTGACATGCAGTGTTTAAACGAATGACGAGCGTTTAACCTTATTTAGTATCACACAGAGAATATAAACTAAAGAACAATGTTTTTGCCGTATAAGTTAAGCGATATATTCCTTAAATCTTCTATTCAAGTGTACAACTAGGTACTTGTTTAAGGCTAAAGTTGGCGCGGGTGCCCAAAACTTTAGCGTACCTATTAACATATCTCATATGATATCTGAACACATGAAAGCTTTACGTCCTTGTGGGTGTAGTTCAACACCTGTGGTACACGTCTCTAGTGGTCAAAGGTTACCCAAATGCCGACATAAAACAGGGTCTAGGATGAGCACCGTAATAGATAATCGTAACTTGCTCACTTTATTAACTTATGAGTACGTGCATGAATTTGTTAAACGCAACACACTATTTGTATGGGCCCGTTATTTTATCCGAAATAATATTATTGGGGAAGGTTACATGCTCAGTCAATATTGACATAGAGTCGTTATAAATATTTTGTGTATAGCATAGGCTACGAGTACCTAGGTATTGATCGATTGTAATACATTTTACTAGACTAGAGTCTGACGAACTTGGCGCAAGTGTGGTATGTTTAGACGCTAATATCCTAGTACTGATTATTTATTTTAATATTTTGCGCTGATATTAATTGACAACGCGTAGCTTTAAGAACTCATTTACACCTAAATACATATCCACGTGAAAAATGGTTATAATAGTTATTATTTTCATTAATGAATATAGTTTAAGTCGTTAATTTTTACTTAGCATGAAACCTTTTTATGCTAATAAGCTTCAAAATAATATTTTTTAGAGACTTTGCCGAAGGTCATTTGAGTCCGAAACACGTTATAATTAACGAAACCCTTGTGTTAAACAAATTAGGCAGGTGTATAACTGTGTATTGTGTATTCAATATCGAATTCGCATAGATTCTGTTTGCCAAATCATTGGCTCAATGGCAGACAAAATATTACAAATATAACACAATGGATACTCATTACTGTTTCATGTTATAAGAACTTACAAGTGAAATGTGCTTATTATATTATTAAAGTTGTTATTTAAAGCAGTTAGTTGATATATTCAATAATTTTTTAGACTCATGCATGAGTAAACATTATTAAGCGTCTTAATAATAACTAAATTATTACAATTTATTTTGAATAATTAATAATATTTTAGGATACTTAACTACTTAATTAAAAGAATATTTATCAATCAATAAAGACTTGGTTCGGGCAGGACGAAGAAGAATTTAAGTACGACCAGCTAGTTGCTGAATACTTGTAAGAGATCACTTTATAAAGATGTTCGGTGGCGTGAAGTAGCGTGCTCCGGGTCACAGTCTTGATTATAGAAAACGTCATCAATTGTATCAGACCACAATATAAGACTTTTTCTCTAATCACTAACGTTGCTATTACAAACAGCTATAATTATTTTACCGAACATCAAACAACAAAAACTGTCTTACGAAGAATTTGACGTTTCTGAACCTGTCGAGACGAATTACTATTGTACAATTATGTGGCAATAATTGATAGGATACGGAATGTAAAGGTTATAGGTTAGAAAAATCGTTAAATAGAGGTCAATAATAATATCTATCCATATTCTGCAATTATTAAAAAATCGTAATAAAAAGGTTTTTGATAAATATATTCGTAATGTAAAGGTATATTTTGCACTAGCTTATGCCTGGGACTTCGTCCCCGCGGATTTCAAATAAAAAGCCTATACGTAGCAGCAGTAAGCAGACGACGACGAGAAGGCAGAATGCCTAGCCGACAGCTTAGAAAGTCAGTGTAAGCCTAGCACTCTACCAGTAGACTCAAGTCATCTCGAAAGAGTCGACAATGAAGTCGAACGTAGACTCGCTCTGCCTCCCGCTGAGGATCCAGAATTCCCAATCGCCCCTGTCACCATTGGCGAAGTCCGTTTACTGATCAAAGGCTTACACCCCAAAAGGTCCCCCGGCTCTGACGGTATCACTAATAAAGTAGTAAGGTCATTTCCGCCTCTCCTGATAGGTCTCTTAACCGCCATATTCAATGCGGCGTTAGACAATAACCTCTTTCCGCACGTGTGGAAAGAGGCTATAGTAATAGGCATCCCCAAACCCGGTAAACCCAGAGCCGATCCGCCTAGTTACCGCCCAATCAGTCTCCTCAAGACTATTGGGAAACTTTACGAGCGTGTCCTTCTGAAACGACTCAAAGACTTTGCCACCGGTAACAATCTCATTCCCGACAAACAGTTCGGCTTTAGAGACGAACACTCCTGTGTTCAACAAGTCCATCGTATTGTTGAACACGTTAGTTTAGGGTTCCAAAGAGGCCACTACACAGGTATGGTCTTATTCGATATCGCGAAGGCGTTCGACAAGGTCTGGCACAATGGCTTATTATATAAGCTATACCAACTTGAAGTGCCAGATCGTCTCGTACTCATCTTACGGGACTATCTGTCGAATCATTCCTTCAGATATCGCATAGAAGGCTTTCTATCTTCCCCTCATCCAATTCAAGCCGGAGTCCCACAGGGCTCGGTGCTTTCTCTCATTCTCTTCTCACTGTTCACCAGTGATATCCCTCGCGGTAAATTCACCCAGTTAGCTCTCTTCGCCGATGACACGGCTCTCTATTATACAGGCACTCCGCCTAAAGCAAGGATTCGCATTCTCCAAGAGTCTGTCACAACCCTAGGGAAGTGGTTCAGAAAATGGAGAATCGCGGTCAATCCCACCAAGAGCGCAGCAATCCTCTTCTCGAAGAGGAAAGCTGCTCCCTCTCTCCCTCCTCCGATCACTCTTTTCGGCGAGCCAATTCCTTGGGAGCAGCAAGCCAAGTATCTGGGTGTAACCTTAGATCGCAAACTCACGTTCCGAAAGCACATAAAGCGAGTACGTGCGCGAGCCACGTTCGCTCGTCTCCACCCTATGATGAATGCACGCAGTAAACTCTCCCTTAAATGCAAGGTCAGACTTTACACTGCGTGCATCAGACCCATCATGACATACGCGAGTCCAGTGTTCGCACACGTTCACGATGCCCGATTAAAAACAATACAAACCTTGCAAAATCGCTTCATGCGCCGAGCCACGGGCGCCCCATGGTTCGTGCGGAATTCACAGCTTTACTGTGATCTTAAACTGCCTACCATCAAGCAGTTCATGAAGCAAGCAAGTATCCGTTACTTCGAATCTGCCGAGTCTCACCCAAATCCCTTGGTTGTAGCGGCCGGCCGCTACACACCATCCCGGATTTCCAAGACTAGGCGTCCCAGACGCGTACTCGATGAGCCCGATGATAGCACAATCTTGCTCCAGCAACGGTTGAATCCCGACACAATAAATACTCTACACGACCGACGCCGTCGAATACTAAGATCTCGCCGTCGAAGTCCGCCGCGATCGTTACCTGTTAACGTAAATAACCCTCCCTTCCCTAGTACAGCCGGCCCGGGGCCGAGCTCTAGCTTTTAAAACAGTCCCTAAATAATAAATCAGATCCAGCAGTCCCTTGTTGTTTTTGCATGTTAGTCAGCGATGCACCGAGTCGAGGTTCGAGTCCCGCAGGGGGCGCCCTCGGTAGCATCGCTTAAACTTTATCTAGTAGTTAGCCTGGCTGGAGGCTCCAGAAGTCTCGCCTTTATCCGGTTACGCCCAATAAGACCCTCGACCTCGACCCTCGGGGTTGTCGGCACAAAATTATACCAAAAAAAGGGAAGTAAGCAGATTTAATTAGTTGAATCAGATTTTTTAATTTTATAAGATTTTAATTTTTTTAATATTTTTAAATTAAAGGTAGCTTTAGATACTCCTTATAACATCAGCTATTTGCCAGTAAAAGTCCCGTCACAATCCTTCTAGCCGTTGCGGAGAAACTGTATCCCGCGAATTTCCCGCGTTTTTCCAATTTTTCCGCGGAACCTTAAATATTTTTGATTTTTACAGAGCCTTTATTAGAACCTTATAACATCAACTTTCTGCCAGTGAAAGTGTCGTCAAAAATTGTCAAGCCGTTGCAGAGTAGCTGTAACCCGCGAATTTCCCAGCATCAATTATTTTATCGTTTCCGTGTGGACTAATCGGTAGTAAAACGACGAATTAACACGAAGGAAAAACGTCGTAAATATGAAAAATGGCTCCTACTGTCTATTTACAGTTGTGTGTTTACATGACGCATGCTCGTCCCGGTGGTGGCGGTAATTATTCAAGAGTGTTTACGTGTCTAACATTTAGTCATGTTGTTTACAGACTTGAAAAAGTAGACTTGGACAAATATCAATCTGTATTTAAGATACATAGTGAGCTGAATGAGTAAGCACCTGAGAATAAATACAAACTTGTTACGGGCAGATGTCCAGAGTCGGAAGCTTATTTATTTACAGTTCATTAACAATAACAAAATTAAGTGATTTTTAATTTTTTTTTTTGTTAAGTTTATGAGTCTCATCATTTTTAAAATACAAGTTTAAACTATATAAGGCTTCTTTAGTTACACAACCAGAAGGTATTAGCAGCTATCACACTAATATTTTAAAGGCAAAATCTTGTGAGTGTCTTTGTGCGTTTGTATGTTTTTTACCTCTTCACGCTTAAACAGCGGGACCGATTTTGATAAAATTTGGTATGGAGGTGGCTGACACCCCTTTTTTTTTCAAGTGATAAGATGCCTTACGCATCCCACGTTGGGAGACGACTGAGGTATGTGGGACTCTCCCCCAAACCTAATAAGAACCAGGGGTTTACCTACTAAAACCTCACATGCCTGCTCTGCGCTTTTGATGGCGGGGAGGCGGGATCGCTGCAGCATTCAGGATTCTTTTTGCAGGATTTCAGCAGAGGCCTATTCGGTACGGAGATGGGTCTCCCAACCAAAACTCCGCAGGCCTCCTATGGCAAGGGGCGGGTTTGTGCCCCTTGCTCACCTTCAGATTGCGCAGTATGCACACACGACTCGGGCCCCTGTTTAGCGGGCGGCAGTTCAGCCGTGTCCGCCGCCCTGATGTCGAGTCTTATGGCGGCTGGTAGAGAGCATTGTCGGCTCTCCGCCGCCGGGGTCGCCGGGCGCGGATTGGGAGAGCGGAGTCGAGTTCCTGCTCCCTTTCCGCAGCCTCTTTGAGCGCTCCAGGATTCCTCACTCCCCACCATCTCTTCGATGATAGTTTAGAGCAAGAGGTCTGACGCCACTCCTGCAACGAGTGTACGGCGCCGCACAGTCCAAGCAGGTCAATGCTCGAGCGTGTGCGGCGCCGTGTCCTCGTTGCCATCGCAGTGGTGGCAGGAAGGAGACTCCTCCCTGCCAGACACTCGACACAGGTATCTGTCGAAGCACCCATGCCCCGACAGTACCTGTGTGAGCCGAAACGTGAGTGGTGGCTAATACCCTAGATTAACCCACAGGCTACTTGTTATCCCGAAAAAATGTAGCGGATAACACCGCGGGGTGTTTCAGAAATCAACTTTAGTTATACTCCATTTTAATGGTATAGTCATATTATAGTGGTACTAACACGTTTGCAAACAAAACCATGTTTGTGTCCCGCAGTAAGTTCTATTAAGCGTTCTAAAACTTGAAAATTGGTTCAAACTTACCAGCAAGTAGTTATAACATTTAGAGGAAGAAACGTTGCTTCTTAAGCCTTTTCTTCTATATTTAATGTTATTTATATTATTATAAGTAAATAGCATCTAGACTAACTAACTAGATTTCGAATATTTTATAGCCTTCCTCGATAAATGGGCTATCTAACACTGAAATATTTTTTTAAATCGAACCAGTAGTTCCTGACTTTAGCGCGTTCAAGCAAACAAACTCTTCAGCTTTATAATATTAAAATATTAAGTATAGATGATGATAGTAATTATATAATTAATCAATAATAAGCGAAATATATATTACGGACTACACATTACATAAAATCATATAAAGAATTCGATTTATCTCCAAAGTTGTGATTGGTCAAGAGCACAAACGAAAAACTACTAGGTAGGTACTAAAAAAACGGCTTGTAAAAAAGACGAATTCAAAAGTGAAAAATATTATTTTATTTACTTTACTTTACATAAGGGAAGTTGTAGTCGGTGATAAATCCTATGCGTTCGCTTTGTTAATAGGTTTAGAACATTTTTATAAGTGCGTTTTTGTCTGAATTAGAGGAATGTTGGATTTGGCACCGACTTGTGAGTTCGTGTTTCTCTCCCTCTTCCTTGTTAGTGGTCAGTCATTGACTTCACGTATAAAAAAAAGCAATATTACTTATTACGACAACTCTACTATTATGTTATATACATATTTCCGAAGTTCATTACCAGATCCTAACTTGGTGACGATGGGACCACCTCGGGAGTATACTCTATCGATTATAAAAAGAATTTTGGAAATCGGCTCATAATTGACGGAAAAATCGTGTAACAAACATACCATTTTTTTTTAAATTACATTTGTGTTAAACGTGAAGTTATTTGAACATCAAAAAGTTAATTTCGACGTGTTTCCGACAATGAACATTCTAGAGTGCGTATCAGTGAATTGGTTAGCAACAAGTTGAGAGCTATTTTTAATTACATATAGAAAAAAATCCTGTTAGATCTATTTTACAGTGACTAAAAATGAAATGAAATCATCTAATCATTAGTAAGTATTATGAGGACATGATGCATGTAATACAGTGTTAATTAGTTTACTATTTGTTTGTTAATTGCAGCGCTCGTTATTACCTCGCTGCACTGGTCGTAAACAAAAGAGACAAGTATTCAGAATGCGAGGACGCAGTGGCATCCCTACGAAGCGACGGAAGCTATTAATGAAATTGGAATTGTCGCCGGCCCCGGAGCTCCTCGTTCTCCCCAATTGATTTTCATAGACAAGAATTGTCATTCCGCTAGAGAGCCGATTCCTCGGGGTCGGCAATTGTCGTGATATGAAAAGCAGGTGGATCGACCTTTCGTGACTCGAATACTAAACGCCTTGTTATCATCTCATTCTACCCACCAAAGGTTAAAATATCTTCGAATCCTCTTTTGATATTCTTTTTTGAATCTATTTCATTTTAGATTTTAATTTACTTCACGTTCTCTTGAGAGTTTGCTGCTGCATAGAGCTTTTGCTTTGTCTGTATTGATTAAGTTTAACGTTTATATTTTAGGATTTTTCATATGATATGATGAACTAAGACAAACACAAAGGTACATTAACATAATAATGTATTGAACACAGTCGACGTCTAAGGCGATGTAATTAAATTATATTTTCTACAGATGTTTTACTCCATTGTATAATGTAATTATAAAACACTTGCCTTTTCACTGCTTTTGTAGCGTGCAAAGTGAAACTTATTCAACGCAAAACGAGGCTGTGGAAGCGAACAATATGCCAAGCAATGACAAATGGGATATCGTCGGTTGACAGCCGCGAAACTTGTCGTAGAGGGCAAAGTTGTGTTAAAGTAATGAATTATTAAGGATACTTACATGTTATTGAGCATCGGGAGTCAGCAGGGTGGGGCCGCCAAGAGCGCTCGTCGCCTGCAACTTCCCGACAAATTTACATAACTTGACAATTTCGGAACGAGCGACGTTGCTTACTGTTTTTCGCAGCATGTCTGCAATTTTCTCTCGTTAATCGTTTATTTTCATTCGAAACCGCAGTTGGTCTGGCCAGTCGATCAGCTCTCCCCAATCATACTGTAACACTGAAAACTGCAGTGTCTGTTAAAGGCAATTAAGTTAAATGTACCTACATGATATGTAAGACCAATAGTAGGTAATTAATAGTAGGACCAATACTACCTAATTAATAAATTTTACAATTACCCTCTTCGTTTCGCTAATTAAACACATAACTTCACGCCTGCATTCCCTGAAGGGGTGACAGAGGTGATAGTACACCCACATTTCGCCAGTTATGTTATAAGTCCCAATGTATTACGGTGCGAGCCTATTGCGTTAACCGGGCACACATCCAGACTCCGTTAAGAGAAACCTACACTTTGTCCGACCCGGGATTTGAACCCAAAACCTCATGCTCAGCGGGCAGTCTCTGCTAGTTCTCGATGATTAGTACGATTAACATTAATACGATTATAATTAGTAGGATTTATCTCACCCAAAGCAATATTCAGATAATTATGAGCAATACTTTGATACGAAAACAAGGTCGCGGCCTGTCCATGGTCCCTTCAAATCCCTGACGTGTGTGAACAGAAAGTCACTGATGGGACTCGAATGCACGGTCTCGGCCCTGTCAGATCCCGGGCACGGCCCTGATATGTGTGGATAGACCTTAACTGTAGACAGGGAGTATTCTTGAAAGGTTTGTTTGTTGTAGTTAATCAATGGGGGCGGCCGTAGACTAATTGAAATGAAAGTTGGATATTGTAAGGAGTGTAGTTTTCAGTGTTCAGATTTAGAATGTGCATCGGGCTCGCTGGGCTGCCGCCGCCATCGATGGTGGTCGCGTGGGGGGGGGGGGCGAGCCGAGGAGAGCTCGCGGAGCCCCGTGCGAGCACTACCCATGCATTTCTCAGTCCGCTGACCTGGAATGTATATTTAATTGATTTCGGTATTGCGGTTGGCATGCTAACGACGCCTGAATTTCATGAAAAGTTTGATTTTCGGCATAAATGATAGTAACGTTAGAGATTTTATTCTAATTTAACGTTCAATAAACTGGTCTAAATATTCTGTACAAAGGTTTCACAGCCATATCCCACTTAAAAGCAGTTGATTAAATAATATTTAATTAAAAGTTTAAGGATCTAATTTAATAAATAGCGCCGATATTTCATAGTACAATAGCTACACCTACGCTTGGTTTCCACATTATTTACTTTAACGGTTTACAGGAAAGTGTTTGCTGTATTTCGGTAGTGATTCTTCGAACGTAATATTATACTAACAAAACAAAGTACTGGAGAACATAAGGTGACGTGGTACGCGTAGGTAATCTGATATGCCGTAGCGATCGTAGCGCGCCTACAAACCACGTAGCACTTGCAAGATGTTCTCAGGCCGACTGATCCTGTTTAAATAACTCACGTAAAGCTTTCCATGTAATATTTCTAGCAGCATAAAGCACAAGGTTTAGAGAAAAAAAATATACATTAATAGAAAAAAATAGTCATGTAGTAAAATTAGATTTATCTGTTACTTCGATTAAAACTAAAATAATTATAGGCTCTTGGTTGACATTTCACTTGGGCCTATGTGGGAGCACCGCACCGCGCCGTCCGACTTGACGAGTAAGTTGTAAACAACCGATGGTACACAACGACTACTGTTGGCGTTTCATATTGCTTTTGGCTCGGAATCGCACTTAGTACAAAACCAGTATAATTGAGTTACTTACTAAAGAAGGAAACTCACACAATATTTTCCGTTCCTGCTATTTAAACCTGCGGCGAGTTGTAAAAGGCAACACTCCTATATTTTTTGCAATAGGCAGGTCGATACTTCATATTTCATAAAATGTAAAGAGAGTCATGGCCACCGGGTAGGTATTAATGGACGCTTAAATGGAGGTGAAACTTTAGCTAAGTCCCGTTACCGCGGCAATTTGTCATACAAAAAATATGACGCAACTTTCAGGCCAGAAGCGTTGTCTGACATGACTTATATATATAACCTGTGCCCGGCGACCGACCGATGGTTAGTTTTAGCTTTATTTTATGGGACTTTTTTATTCGACAGAACTTTCTGTAGCCCAAGTTCGGGTTCTCAATGACCTTTGCGAGTAAATTGTTATACGGCCTGTCAGACGCGAACTTATGAAACAGATGTAACAGGTTGAAAACCCGGCTCAGGTTGAACACATTATGCAAATTACAAACGTAAGTATAATTATGCGTAGCTTATATATACTATTTTAAATTTCTGAATAACAACACTTATCTTAATGGATTTTTATCAGAAAAAATGTGCTGAATAGAATAAACAGATTAATATCCCGCAGTCTACAAGAGAAACAATTGTATTATTAAAGAGCGTTCAAATTGAGTATGTAAAGTATTAACAAGTTGTCATTTCATAATGATTTTAATAAGGTAGGTGAGGTATGTATGAAGTTTGTTCTCAGGGAGACTGATTACCTTTAAATAACGTTTAGTTGTATATACATTTAACATCTATTTACAGTTTATTATACTGTTATTGTTTTTTAGGTGAACTTTTGTTGATAACGACTATTTCTAAATCTCGTCGCAACTTCTCATCATTCGTCTTATAAATTGTGCGCTGATTTACGCTTTTTTTCCAGTTCTCAACTGAGCGTTTATGTACGCATATTTTCAGTCTTTAATTTAGCGCTGATTTATTCCTACATTTAGCCTGTAACTGAGTGCTGATTTACGCTCAGTTTAAATCTTCAATTGAGTGCTGATTAAATTATTTTATTTTATTTGAAAAATCACATTATGTGGCTAGCGTTTTTTTGTTTACAATTTAAATTGACCGACAGTACAATATACGAATAACATTGTTAATAATTATTTACATATATTATATCGTTTAACATAAGTAGAAATAATTTGAGTTCACTTGGACGAAGAAAAGTCCAAAATGGAGAAAACATCTATTTTTACGGATTTTATCGTGGGTTTATTTTGTTTTTTGGTGAAAATAGTTTTATTTCAATGTCTAGTATTAGTGTAAGTAATAGAAATAATTATAAAAGTCTACAATTTTTTAAATTAGGCCGGAATTTCCCTCAGATTCCCAGTTCTGCTACTTTTACTGGCTTGAAAACATTGATCCAATATGAAAAGGCTTCGACGCTAAATGTCAGTTCTTGAAGCTTTTAGTTCATAAATATATTAAGATATTATATAATACATACCTAGTAAATAATTCTCGATGTAATAGTTATATTTTTATAAATATTTAGTATAAAATATATAT
Source organism: Abrostola tripartita (assembly GCA_905340225.1). NCBI lineage: Eukaryota > Metazoa > Arthropoda > Insecta > Lepidoptera > Noctuidae > Abrostola > Abrostola tripartita. The sequence continues at coordinate 9,038,733 of HG996490.1, read as the reverse complement.
TTATATGTTCTCTCTTCACAAACTTTAGGGTACATAATACGCCTAAGTACTAAATGAGGGATTCACAATAATTTGTGAAAGACTGGGGCCTGAGATGGGTATAGCAATACCTGTATTACAAGTCACCAGTTTGTATCTGTACTCTTTTGCAACGATCTAACTGATCCTGTAATGGCTATGACACGATGAAATAATTATATTTAGGTAGTTGTGAAAAGCTAAATGTGTGACAATTGTTCCCTTTAAAAGGCATGTGGTCAGTGTTTTTTTGTGCAAGATTGCTGAGCGCTCATCTCGATGGTATCGGTTACAGTGATAGTACGACCGCTTCTGAATCGAATCAGTTGCAGCGCAACTATGTATGTACGTCGATGCAAGCGTGCCATATACGTTACCGAGTGTCCGCCAAAGGCTGGAAGTGTGCTAAAATCAGCGCTCGATTGCGACTATCCGCTGTAGTGTTACAGTGCAGGAGGGCAACTATCTTATAACTACACAAGTTTAGTTCTATTGACCGTCTTGTACCGAATTTATATTTTATTGTCAACTTATTTTCAAGTCATGAATGTAGATCTGGGAGCTTTCGAGAAGTTTAGGTTAATAATATCGTTGAGATTAAGTTTGAAGTTCAAGCTCTTTTGAAGTGATGCTCTTCTTAAGTTTTGATATCTTAATTTTCTATGAGTAGATATATAAGTACTTGTAGTAACTATATAGATATATATATATGTGTTACCGTGTACCTTTATATATGTGTATACTTCAGGTATTCTATGCAATACCTAGGCATTGTATAAAATGGCGTTCAGGCAAGGTATGAAATATTATTGTCCATTACATTGTATAGAATGCCTGCTGGACCACCGGCAATATGTAAATGAATTTTGAAAATGAATGAAACGCAAACGCAACGACATAGCAGATTATGTCATATAACAATTCCATCTTCGAAAGCAACTAAACCATGTTCAGCTCGACCGTCATTAAATGAACTACAGGAATATGAAAATAGGTTAAGTTAGGTAAGAACAGTGTCCATCGCTACGCCTAAAATTAATAATTTTGTTTCAATTTTAATCCTCCCCTTCCCTGCTCTATTTAGTCCCCGCAACCGGCAAAGTGTGTATAAGGGGGTTAGGTTAATTAGGGGGTGTATACCTAGGCAACGTGTAAAATAAATATAATACATTACCTAAACATTTTTGCCTAGGCATTGTATAGTATACCGGATTACCTATAACAGATTGCCTATAACTATATAAATGTGTATAATTATTTACTAGACATGTTTAGACTAGACTACTACTAATGTTTATTTATTATATCTTTATAATAAATAAACTAGTCGCGCCAGGTAAGAATAACCTGCCCGAAATATCCTAGTCGTACGTGCCCAGTGGTAAGTCAATAATTATAATCGAACGCGCAACTATCTCGTACATGTACTTATATTCGTAAATATGAAGACAAAGTTTATTATGTTCTTGTATAACAATGTAAATGATAGGTAAACTTGTGAGGCACGTTTACGTGAATCATTGATATCGTGAAGGCGCGCCGCACTGTAATCAAAGCATGAAACAGCCACTCGGGGAGAGCTTCGGAACTAGTATCTATCGCACAAACATTTAACGAATTACCCGAGGATTACTAACTTATTTCATTAAGAACTTTCCGCAGGCGAAACGTTATTTTGGATAAATCCCTCAAGTGTTATCAAGATGATTGCAGTCGAAATCTCGCGCTGCCAACCACAACATGACATCTTTATTTATGTTGACTTTAGTGTGTTCATCCAGTGGCCATTGTTTCGAAATATTATATTTGTTCATATGTGCCCGTTTCTTTGTGGTAATGAAACCTTATCAAATGATAAGTCATCATATACCTACCTACCCGCCGTTAAAATTTCAACCATGCCAGGGGTCGGTTGTTTTAGTCGTTTTCTATGATAACCCAAGGAAAGGGGTCTCCGCGATTGCCGATTCGATCGGAAATTCTTTGTTTATATAAAATATTACCAAGGTAATCATAAAAACAGATAACTAGTACTTAGAGTATCTTATTATGTTAAAGTGGTTATAGTTTATGAAACTTAGAACAGTGGTACTAAATTCCTTCAAACTTCCACAAAAAGCATTGTTTTTTAATTTCATAAAGCCTAACAATGGTATAGTAGCCACCTACTATGTGCTACACAGAGTACGACCATACTACTTAAGCACCCTTTTGATGTTAGCTGTGTTTGAAACAATATTTTAATGAATGACAGAACATAAAGTTAATTTGTTTAATGCTCACGATTTTTTTTTTTAAACTGAGTGCGATTTATTTCTAAGGTATATATATATATATAATCTACTAAAACCCCCTGTTATCAAATAGAGATATTAAGGTAAGGTGTGTCTTAGTTTATACACGAATTTTACGTGCATTAGGGTTGTCAGTCTATCGCTGGAAGGTCACCAAATAAATACGTTCAGCCCCCTTACCATGAACTCTTAAAGCAGGACAGGTTAAGATGTCAAAGTGAGACACCGCTACGTGCAATGTAATGCGGCGTCTCGCTTACACAACGTAAACTGTCCTGCTTTAAAAGTTCATAGTAAGGGAGCAGTTCAGACATTAGGCCCGTCCACGTCGGTAATAATTCTTCCGCATATCAGCCCTAGCTCTACGATGTCCCTTTGTCCCTTGTCTTTGATCGAAAGCCTCTTCGATTGATGACTTCTATTTGCGCCAAGTTTGAGTTTCGTCAAATTACTTTTCAGTCCTCAAGCGTTTGAATTATTTGAATAAAAGACATAGTTTTTACAATTTATAATTAAAAGTTTTGGAGTTGCATTCAATCATGCCATCTACTAGGAAATGTATTTTTTGTTGTACAGTAGATAATATTTACTTTTACTTTTACTTTTTATTCGCTGACTTCTAAACCGGAGGTCGTGGGTTCGATTCCCACCCAGGACAAATCTTTGTGTGATGAGCATAATGATTTGTTCTGTGTCTGGGTGTAAATTATCTATATTATGTATGTATTTAGAAATATTTAAGTATGTTTATCAGTTGTCTGGTTGCCATAATACAGGCTCTGCCTAGTTTGGGATCAGATGACCGTGTGTGGGCTGTCCGAAGATATTATTATTATTATTACTTTGACTTGACCTACTAATGGTTTTGAAAGAACCCAAATAGTCCAGAAGAGAAGTTATTGAACTGTCTACTATAGGTTGCGAATACGTTATCCGCTTGGTCATACATTTTAGTTATGCGTTAACGAATTCCCCGAGTCTGGGTATATGAGAACAAGTGGTACTGTGGTACAGCGTGTTTTTAGAAAAGTAAGTATCTTATGGTTGTTGGGGCCATTAAGAGTTGAGTTATATTTGACGAAGCAGTACGAAATTAATGTTTCTGGCACAAATTTAAAAATAATACAATCCATGTCCCGCACTCGATATTTCAATGAAATCAACTTTACAGAGAGAAGCCGTAAAATAGCATTTGAATTTAAGTCGCATTAAAAGTTTGCGTGAGCAGAGTTCCTAGCACAATGGGGCCGTTGGAAAAAATCTAATTACTTTACCGAGTTGGAATTTTAAAAAGTTACGCTTTCTGGTTGGCTGTCTGACTTGACGCACTAACGTATTTTTAAGATTAAAAAATCAATAATGGACATTATTCTTTCATAGTTTATAAATTTGTAGGCGTTTGTGACATGTCACGAGTAGGTATACTTTTTCTTGCATGTGTTGTAGTGTTAAAATTTTATGAAAACATGATATATTTAAATTACAATATTTTTATATATAATATTAAAGTAAAAACTAGATGGTCTATACATACAGTATGGCGCATACAGTGATGGTGTCATTGTATAACACTTTCCGCGATCCCAGATCGATGCAATGTAACAAATAATGAAGTGGAGTGAACTCCAGTAAACGCCCACGGCTCAGAAGTGTTGGCAATTTAGAACAGCCGGCGCCGCTTGTTGCCGTCGTTTTTCTTGCCGCTTTGTTCAATAAATGTACGCCCGGAGTGCTTTTCTTACGATGTTAGGTTCATATTACACTCATTATTACGTATTAAAAACGTTTAAACTGTGTCACCATATTAAATTAGTCTGTAAACAAATACGACTAGCTTACATTACTGTGGTGTCACGAGGGACTCTGTCACCAATCACTACCAGGTTGGGCCGTGGTGGATTTTTTAACCACATTGTTTCCTAACAATTAATTATGCATTTATTATGTAAGATTAGATAAGGACAGAAAACCTCTATAAGGTACCTCTTTTTTCGAAAAAATAATTCAAGCAGGATTGTTTAGATGAAAACCAAAAACCATACCTACAAACTGACGTCATAGCAATATAGTTTTAATTTACTTATTTTTTATTTACTGACTTTACAAATTGTAGATATATATTATTTAGTTACATTTTTAATTTGAAAGTTTCTCCAACCTTCATTTTCACTTGGATTTTCACGGTGTTTCAACAAAATAATGTGGGTTACATCCTTCTCAGGAAGGTAAACTTCCATGATGGGATCCTGATTATTTAATAGACTCGTGTTCTTGGAATTGATTTTTTGCTCACTTAAGTATTCTTGTAATAATAACGGTGAATGCAAAATGTTGTCTCCGACACTCACATGCTTCACACATAAGCTGCATGATTTCAGAAACTTCGTCGCTTCTAGGAAATATTGTTTGTAATTGGAACACTGCCTGTTTGCGTGTTTTAATCATAAGTGTAGGTCTTCTCGATGTTTCATTTTGCCAATGTTTTTTTGAGCTTTGCACCGGAATACTTATGTTTTAAAAATACGCAGGCAACTATTTTTGTAGCACAATCATAAAATAGTTAGTCTGTACTTTCGCTAGAATTAGCTGAAAAGAGAAGTGGGAAGAAAAGTACATCAACGAGGAAAATCAAGCCTTGGTTAATTCTGACTGAGTCTTTGCCGTAGCTCATGTTTTTCAAATTAATTGTGTTTGTAGCTTAAGCGGGGCTGAGATGTCTTTAAAAATAATAATATCCATTTATTTCAGGCATCAAGGCCCTGGCCATATCTATACATACAATACTATATTAATATAACTTAAAAATACTATAAACACATAAAATTATATAACTATACTACACACGAAGTGTCGGCGTCGTGTTTCGCTGACTGGTGTCGCGTAGTCGGCCACGAAACCGGCGATACACAACACCCTTCGGCCATAACTGTTCTTCGAGGAACTCTTCAAGTTGATGAGTTGGAACGCGTCTATACCTGGTGACATTACTTACTTGATTGACTTAAACCTGTACACAAATTTACAAAATCTATGAAGCGTATATTGTACTGCTGTAATTGGACTGTAGGTATAGACTGGTAATAAAAAATATGAGTTATCGATTCGTATCCTACGCTAAAATCACCTGAATAAATCAGAATAAAACACAATCGTGACAGGAACGTGTGTAGTAACAGTGTGAAGGCAAGCTGTACGAAAACGATGAACAAAGCCATTCCGTGCCCCATGCGAATTAAAATCCCGACAATACCTTCGGGCAGGTGTTTTACGTGTGTTGTGTTTTATACCTATTATCCTGTAACATCCGTCCGTACCTACTTTCAGACCGTTTCATCTTACGCCCAAACGGGTCAGCGTAATTTATTACCTATTGTGCGGATATTTCATTTATCACGGTGAATTCAATTTACAAAACAATTAATCATTCCACAATACTTACTTGCCGACAGCGGACTGGTTGCCCGCCGCTGGAGACGACGCTGCTGCGATAAAAAAGTTTTCATGCTCAAAATACAATAAAAAAATGGTTTTCACACGTCCTTTACACGTGTAAATGCGTAACATTACCTATTTACCGAACCGTATTCGTCGTACGTATCGCGACTTTAATTTGTGTACGTCTGATAGGACGCACCACGCGGGGAGAAAATACTCTTAAAAACTTGTGACTCAGCGTGATTAAAGAGCGGTTTGAGTTATTCATTAATGAGCCAGTGAGGACACTCGATTAAAGTGAGATGAAGGCTGCTATAATAAATTGTATTACCGAAACGTAAAACCTTTATTAAGGTAAGCGGGAAAATCAAACGCCCAAAGAATTATTTGAAGGAAAAATACCATGATTCCGAAAATAAGTTGAACCTTGTTCGCCAATTTTAATGAAAATTATAATTTAGAATCCTTAGCTTATATATTTATCTGGAAGATGGTTACGTCAGAAGTGAAATCCCAAGCGGTATATCTAGAGCGTATTATTTGTGAATACAGTGTGTTCTCGCATGTGTTATTTCAGTATACGTGTTCATTTTAAGCCGGTCGTTAGCATTCAGTCCGCTGCTGCGGAATTGAATTAGTCGTCGCCGTCTACCCGTAACCTTACGTACGCGTCGAGTCGACCCTTTAGATACGTTTGACATGGCATGGCAGCCGTGATTGCGATCGCACCACCAATTACTAATTCCGCTTTTTGAACTTATAAACAATCATTGAGATGTCTCAATGGGTCTGATGTCTACGGACTTGATTCATAGGCTGTTAGGTTGCAGGTTGTAACTTTATAAATGTCATATTGTGTTGGTATTTAGTTATTCTAAGTTATAAATGCTGACAATGCTCCTCTTCCTATTTTTCTTTCATACAGACGTGATAATAATGAGGAATGTTATACACTGGCGTAGTTTTCATAAATAATATAGTTACATGAGTATAGATACAAGATACCTACGTAATATCCGACGTTGGTAAAAATGATAAATAAGGTCAATAGGTCACGATTTGATTGAAGTCAAAGCTTTTGCTTTTTATAGTTTCCGAAATAAGCATGTTTAATTTTATTATAATAACTTAATGATCGGAAATATTTCTATAAATTATATGCCTGCTGCTTTAACTCGATTGAGTATTCATAAATACGCGAGATAGACAAGCGATGGAAGTGAAGCAGATTATAATTAACTTAGCTAATTAAATCACAGCTTAATCCGTTGATTTGTCTTCTATAATTAAATTGCAAAAGTTTCGTTGGAACCATCAGGTCTTAATTCTCTTTAGCGGTTATTTTGATTGTTTATTTAAAACTTCATTTCTCCTTCTTTTGTTTACTTAATTACTTACTTCCTAACTCCAATATGAGTAATAGATATAACAAACCAAACAAATTTTATCTTCGACTATAGTCGAAGATAAAATTTGTTTGGTTTGTATATATATTTATTCAGTTATCCCATTAGTTAATTGAATTCTTTCAAATATATCTACAGGGAAATATTCATTGATAATATATATAAAGCGAGTCTATAATCAACCCTCCGTAAAGTTTCTTTTCGACAGATGTTATGTCTTTTGTCTTGTAATCTTTTCGTCTTAATTTAGTTATTTGAGGGTCGTTGAAGACGAGATTCCTTTTATTAGATTGGAAAGTTCAGCGAGTTTATCAAACTAGTGGTTAGGTGTGAAACCAACAAGGTTTAACAGCCATCGCTATGCGCACGGCGGAAGTCGATACCAGGTCCGATTCACAGGCTACAAGTGAACAATTAGAAGAAAATTATGCTTTGTATTTAAACAGAAAACGCTAACCAAACAAGGACATATCTGTACGATGAATATAAAAGGTTTAAATCAATTATTCTCATTAAGACAAAGAAAAGTCACTTACCTGAGAATAGAACAAGAAACATGGTAAACTTACTTAAGGTAACCGTCACCAAACCAATTTATACTTCAGTAGTTGGGAGTAGAACTACCGAATTAGTATTAGTACCTATATATAGGTAAAGAATTTAAAAGCCAGCGTAGTTTTTAAGTATATGTTTAGTTAATGGGGAATATGCATGTATTTTTTTGTTTTTTCATAGGATACCTTACATCGTTATATGATTGTAAAAAAAAAACAGCGCCAAATAACGAATATTTTGGAAGAAAAAAAAATGTTTTAAATATCATCCTAATACGGTCACTTTTTTTTGGCGCGCTTGGCCTAACGTAAAAGTTCCAGTATCAAACAACTAGTAAATAGCTGTAAAATTATTATGCTCTGTAATTTATCAATGTTTTGTATTTTAGAACTATTATAACACGAAAAATAACATAAATCCTACATAAAAGAACTGTATTTAAGTACATAAATGTTAAATACATTTTCGATAACTAGGAGTTTGACGTCACAGTACATCTGACAGTTAGCGTTGCGTTTTTACTACTTTGAAATTCCCGCTCATTTGTGGCACTTCTTGATAATTATTTTCTTAATCAAAAAAAAAAAAATCTTTATTTTTGCCATACACAAAATTCTTAAGCAAAAGAGATTATTAAAAAAATATTCGGCTCATATTTCAATCACGTGCATATTCCCTATTGAGATTTAAAACCACCGAATGAGCTTACATTTGTTTTTATATATTTGGTGAGCAGATATACGTTTATTTCATTTCACAAAGCTATTCAAATACAATGGCAGAAGTAAGGAGTGGCTGCCTACGTCAACCAGAAGTGTCGTTAAGTGCTGGGGCCGCGCCGCGCCGCCTCTGACAATTACCGCTACGAGCCTGTAATGACCCAGAGAGCCCCTTATTAAAACTTGCTTCACCCCACTTCCACTAAGTAAAGTTTAAAGTAACGATGCATATTAATTGAAATATTGGTATATTACTATATAGATTGATTGTTACTGAACATTTAGTATCACTCGGCTTCTATGGCTGATGTCAAATATATAAATATTGTTACAGTAGATAAATGAAAAAAATACGTCTCTTCGGGAGAAGTTACAAATTACCGAATTTTCACACGTGTTCTTAGTAAAAAACGAATTAACGTACGTGACAAGCTTATATGTCAATAAAACAAGATTCATTTAATACAACGTATGAATACAAACATTGTTTTATTACGTCGGCTATAAAATAAAAACTTCTTAAGCATATAAATTGGGGATGTGACATAAACAAAGCGAATGGGTGATGCATCCCGGTTTTTATAGGTGTCATCGAATTGTGTGATCGTAAGCGCCGTGTTTTATTGCACCCACTGCTTATTATTATCCAGTTTTACTGTGCGTCGATACGATATAACTTCGGTCACTACGGCCAGGATAAAGTTTGATGGAGCACAGACCCACAACCGCTTCGCTCGGAATCAATAGAGCACAATACTGAAACTATGTAAACGGTGTTCAGCTTATGTTTTTTCATGTAGTTGCAGCTTTACCAATAGAAAGTTTAGCACGCTGGCGCTGGGGCAGTGCGTGCATAGGTTTATTATCTACCCCTTTTTGTTTTTGAGTTAGGTATGTGTATCAAACAACACATTATTTTTTCACTTTATTTTTATATCTGATTAGTACAGTATTTAGAAAATTGCAGTGTGACGGTAACTGTGCCAAGTTACCAACTAAGGATAGCGCATGATTGGTAACAATTTTAAATGCATACCTTGTGGTAGACAATGTTTAATGTAAATCTTATACAATTAAAAAAAACAATAATAATAAGTAAGTTAACTCGCACTTCATAATATGGCTAGTAATTAGTTGTAACTGCACGAAGTGTTATACAACTCGTATTTCACATTATTAAGCGAGATTACTGGGAAGCTGCACTCTGCGCTGTAGTGCAAAACGTGCAAATATTGTCGTAAAACTAAACATTTTAAACAAAGTTCATGTTCCCGATTTCAACAGTCCTTGCGCGTGTTTTGCTTAGGCCAGCCGACGCTAATTTGGCTGTTAATTTTCTTATATTAAATGGCAATTCGAACATACTTTAATGACCAACACCAAGATTGCATCACTCGAAGAATGTAGCTTCGAAAACTTCCAAATGGTCGAGGCCACACTACGATCAGTTGCAGTTGTTGTGTAGAGCTTCAATGTTATGTTACTAAGATGATTGTCGAATCTATTGATTTATTACAAGAATGGGCAAGCGAACCCTGTCAAGACCATCTGAGAATATGTATAAAAATAATAGAGTTTACAGATAAGTAAAACCATATTATAAGCAAAAGTAATGCCTGAGTCCATAACATATTATATTCCGTGAGATGAGAAATCAAAAGGCAAAACATAAATAGACCCTTACTAGATTGTTAATGGGTGCGACGCTTCGTAAAGGCTAAAACGTGTTCGCTAGCCGAGTTAGATATTAGACTTTATACCAAGAGATTTCAAATTTCCATGACAAAATTATCCTTTGTCTAACTAGCTACTAGCTGCTCTTAGTATCGCTTGCGCTAAAAATGGCTTTATGGTATATTTTTTACGTAGCTTCTAACTAGCAATGGCAGAACTGCATTATGGTAAGATGAATGAAGCATGTAAATGCTTTTTATCCCAAATATGTTAGCCTTGTGTTTCGTCCAACGGCCTGTTGATTGATAACTACATATACCTAAGTACCATGACCATAGTCGGCGATGAGAATAATAATTAATTACAAAACTGCCTATATTTATTTAAAGTAGTTTTTGGTCATTCATTGGTCATAAAATAATTATATTTACCAAAACCAAGTGTACATCCAACACATTATTATGCTGAGTTTTAAGTGTCCGAACCTGGCAAGAATCACTTTATTCATAATATTATGAACAATCGCCTCGAATAAAATTAATAGCTTTCTCCTTTGTTGAACCATTAATCAGCACCAGCCGATACATAACCATCTCAAAAGGAATGTTAGGATTTACTGGAACCGATACTCCAAGTATTCGTCTCAACAAATTTTATAAACTGTTAACATCATTATATTTTAATCACCAGTGGATCGTCTTTGTCATGGAGTTTCACTAAATCTGACTTCTTTGAAGTCGGAAGCTAGGTATAAGTAACACGCAATAGATATACAATTAAATAGAACTGGAATCAACTTTTAGCTAAAGGCATCTTGTGTGGGCACTAAACACTTCTTAAAATATATAATGTTTATTGACCATAAACCAGCAAGGAGATATGTGCGATTGAGGCGGAGAGCATAACAATATAATACCTATTTATACTATAGATACTGACACGGCGGTCAAAATTTGACCGTAATGATGATACAACTTATTACTTTCTACACTTTACTCCATGTAAACCTTAACAATGCCAAATCTCGCACTTCTCAAACCTGATGTTTGACATTCAGTAAGACTACCAAGAATAACAACAAATAATATTATTCTTTTCTAAGTTTGACCATAGACTTAAGCCATAAACCAAAAAATTACATAATAAATGACAGATAGATTATGTCAATGTTACGACATTATCAATAAAATATAGTGTACAATACTTCTGACAGTGTAGGTACTCTTGTGTCAGAGATCCGTCTGGCTCCCTAGCCTAAATGCGTCTGTGGTAGCTGTGTTCCTAGATGTTTCATCTGCATATGATTCAGTGCTTCTCCCTATCCTCAGGCAGAAATTGCAGAAGCTAAAAATCCCGTATAGGATGTGTCACACTATATGCAATATTTTATCTAACCGTTCCATTCAATTGAGAATCCCTGGTAAGCAACCAGAACAAAGAACAGTCTGGAGGGGATTACCCCAGGGTTCTGTGCTTAGTCCTCTTCTTTACAATATATATACCGCTGACCTCCCATCTTGTCTTAATTATAACTGTAAAGTTCTTCAATATGCTGACGATATTGCGCTCTCGATCTCTAATGCATCGATCCAGGACGCCGCGGCATCGATGAATGTTTCTTTGTCTGCTCTTAATCAGTGGCTTTTGGAGCAGGGCCTTACCTTGAGTGCTCCAAAAAGTGCTGCGGTCTTATTTACGCGAAGACGAAGGATCCCCTCTTTGGACATTGGTATAGATGGACAAAGTATTCCAATAAAACATAAAACGAGGTTCTTGGGTGTTACGCTAGATAGTAAACTTACAGGGGTGGACCATATCAACGAAGTTGTTAAAAAATGTGAGCGGTCAATTTCTGTCCTCAAGGCTCTATCTGGAGTTTGGTGGGGCGCCCATCCATTCACCTTAAAACTAATTTATAATGCGTTGGTCAGGAGTGTTTTGGATTATTGCAGCTTCGCTATTCAACCTTGCAATAAATTGGCCATTCGCAGATTGGATAGTGTTCAGTCTAAATGTTTGAGAATCATAATGCGCAGAACCGCCGCTCAACCTAAGACGACAATATTTAGCAGATCGATTTTTGTCCAAGGTTTTCGCTCTGTCTTCCCATCCACTTCTTCCTATTTTAGAGCAAGCGGACTTATCTTTCAATAATTCATCCTACTGGAATAACAAATCTATTCCTCCGTTGATAGTCAGATATAGGGAGCTTAAAAACCTCCCTTCGCCTGTTTATCAATACTCTGTCCTACCATCTTTTTCTTCCGCATATGAGGTGGTTAACTTTAGGCCCAAGATTGTCCTGAACCTCAATATATATAAATTTTCACCGGACGTAAGGGGCGACTTTGCTTCGGCCATTGATAGGTTCTGGAAGGGTTAAAATCTATTTTTTACAGACGCTTCAAAATTGACTCCAACAGGCTGTGTTGGAGTGGCAGTCTACTTCCAAAATTCAAAAATTTCCCTCTTACTTCAGTGTCCACCAGAGTCATCGGTGTTCACTGGAGAATGTTTAGGTATTCTAGAATCTTTAAAATTTATAAAAGCTCACAATATTCAAAATTCAGTAATTTTTTCAGACTCGCGTAGTAGTCTTCAGGCATTGATGCAATGTCCACTGCATAGTCAAAATTTTAGTAATATTCTAATGGATACTAAAATTATATTAAATGATTGTTATAAAAACAACTTTAATATAGAAATTGTTTGGATCCCTGGTCATTCGGGTATTGCAGGCAATGAATGTGCGGATTCGTTGGCTCGATTTGCCTCCTCGAACCAGGTTGAGCAAAAATACTATTTCATTCAGAATAATGACCTTAAAAATGACTCGAAGCCAAAGTTGTTTCTTTCCTGGTCGAAAATGTGGTTAGAAAGTTCGAAACACAAGGGGTTTTATTACGCAGGTGTGCAACCAGACATCCGGACTAAACCGTGGTTCAGCAAGTTTCCATCTGTTCCAAAAAAAATTGTCACAATCCTATGTAGACTGAGATTGGGGCACTGTTGCAGCCCGGTCTTTTTAAACAAAATCAATGTCAGAGACAACTCTCTCTGTGATTGTGGTCTTGACTATGGATCCCTTGATCATATATTTTTCGCCTGTCCATTAAATTGCAAGTCGTTTGACTTGTATTTAAAACTTACGCAAATTAAAATTCCTCTACCTATTAACTTACTTATTCAGACATACTGAATTGCCTAAACCGAAAAAAAAATGTGTACCCACATAAGATGGCTTTTTTATTCATTTATTCTATTTCAAATGCATATTAAATTACATTTCTGCAGTCATGCTCGGTATAAACGTTAACTGTGCCAAATTTCATACTTCTCCGTCCGCGTAATTTTCGTAAAAATGTTCCCAAACTTTACGCGTCACGTATCAATATTATAGATTCAATATTTTAAACATCACCACTTTCTACGAAACGACGCGCGTAGGTGTCCACCGCGCGTGTATTATGTTTTATATTTTGTAATTTTCCTGTAGTCTATCTTTCCGTCGTCCGTTTACCCAGTGTCCACCGCTATTGTTCAATGATTAATTGCTGGGAAAATTGAATCACCGTGATAAATGAAATATCAACACAATATGTAACAAATCGCTGTAGTCCCCCGTCCTTCGATCAACGACCACGCCGCGATTGTTTGATTACGAACGACACAGAAAGCAAATTAATGAGCGGACGGCGGCGCTTTGCGACTTGTACACATGCTAAACTACAAAAAAGCTCCCTTGTACATACATGAAACATGCTCCAGATTGTTCATATCATGTAATCATAACACAACGCTACTTCGTTCGTGTGTACCCAACATGACATAAAAGTAAATTTAGATTTATAAATAAGGTACGTACATCCAAGTAAATTAACGACCTATAGGTACCATTATACATTAAATCAAAATGTAAGTACATATGTCGTTACCTCAGATGTAATGAAAATTTATTTCACCTGAGGTCGTTATTTAGAATGCACTGTTTCGATCAAAACTTTTCTCGCTTTTATTTTGACTATTTTACTTGATGCCACCTTTATACGTAGCCTCTTTAAACTCCTTTTTAAACCACCTCCTCTTTTTAAACAGAGAGAAAACATTAACAACCGAAGGTAGTACAAAGAGCATGTTAAAAACATTTTATTATGATCAGACAACTAAAGGCTAACTTCTTGAAAAATGTTGTGTAAGAAATGAATAAAGTCGGTGATTTAATTTAAAAATGGCATCTGCTGAAAACTCGTGATCCAAGACTAACAAATATATTTTGTTTCACAGTTTTTGTATAGAATTAAACGGTTTCTATTTCCAAGCTAACAGTGGGTAAGTCTTGCCATATGCTTATCTGGTTTGTTACTGTACGCAAGCAAATATATTCCGATATAATACTAAATATGATTTATGTTACATGAATCTCGTTTAACATACAGATCCTGTTCGTCGGATCCGCTCTAGGATCTAAAAGTGACAGCTTTCTGTTCGTCGTATCCAGGCTTTGACAGATCCTGAAAGTGAAGTTGAAGTAGATCACGCGCCAGGTAAATCGCAACCTAGCTAAAATATGAGCCAAGCCGAATATTACGATTTAAACTTGATTAGGTGATATCTTTCTTGCTTCCTTTGGTTTAAATGCGGGTACAATTGCCGTTTAAACTCCATTCTTTATAAAAGAGCTTCGTTTTGCTCGCAGAAAATAGTAACAGTGAAATTCAATAGCATTACAAGATTGTTTGATTTAGGAAAACAATATGTTTTGATATTTCCCTTAAAATCGTCATTTTGATAAAAAATCCACAAAAAAAATCCAACCTAGGTATCACAAGAAAGTTCATTGACGTCGATGAGAGTTGTTTTTTAATAATTAATGTGCATAAAAGCCGTGTCATTTAAGTTAGTTGGTATTGGTTGTAGTGGGGTCGCGGCGCGCTCCTGTTGCCTGCCCCGCGCTCTCGACCCCGGACACCTTGATTATAACGTAATTGAGTGCTTCCGGCGAGCCGAGTGGCTTCCACTACGTCCATGAAAAATCATAACGCAAGGAAATTGAAACCTTATCCTCCGTTCTGGTGCTGGCAATTTCGATGCTTGGAATTTTGTATGAGTCTTTTTAAATCCATCTCCGTAGGTACCTATAAAGTTATAAATCCAGTCATCTTTTAGGTACAGAATCGTAAAGTAATAGATCTACGGATGAATTAATATGGGTAAATATTATTGGATCCTATTTTATTCCACCATGACGTTGGATAATCCAGAAGTTAAACATTAAACAATTATTTTGTTATCACAGCTTTTTGCTTCTAAATAGGTAAACAAGTTGTTCATCGTATGAGAAAATAACAAAGATTTAAGTATTACCTGTTTTCAAAAATAACATCTAAGTAATGTTACTTTAAAATATCTAAAGTTTTTAAAATATTTCAAGATGATAGTTTATTCACAGAAACTTTTCTGCTTTTTTATATTTCTGTGTGGAAATGAAAAAGTTTAGCAAGTAGCGGCATCGCACCGCCCCGAGCCACATCCGTTCTCAAATTCTTTGACTCAGGCTGGATCATATTTTTGGCTGGCTAAATTTGCGGCAATGAATCTTTTCAAAGTTTTGATTGTATACATTCGTTACCTTCCACCATTCGTCAACGCTAAGGAGTTCCAATCCATATAACTTTGCGATCCAAAGAGTTAAGCTTCAAAGTACCTACTTGGAAATTGAAATTTGTTAAGGAATTAAAGTGTCTTAGGAGTTCAAAAAATATGAGATGTGGAAACGTTTTGAATTAATTTTAAAATGTGAAAATCAGGATTAATACTTTTAAAATTGACACTTGTCAACAGCTTACTGTTGTTACAGATTTTAAATAACATTCGTTGTACAGTGGGGCTAAAAAAATTGTGGGCACTGTTTTAGTTATAAGGTCTATTGCAAAACATTCTTAATAAATAAATAAGTTTCCACAACTATTTGTATCAGATCAATCAATGCAAATTATTTATTTAAAATTATTGTATGGGAACTTTGAATAAGTTTATACCTTAGCTTGGTGTTAATATTTTAGGGTTGTAATAATATAATCATCCCCTTCTACTGTGTAGCTAATGAATACTTTTCTGATGAGCGAAATAAGCGTCGTCATTAAATAGGCACTCAAGTAGATGAGCCTAAATGTTGTACAACTTTGTGAAAGTTAAATTCGCTCTACAGTCATGATTTATATTTCTTTAAAGAGGTGCCTATTAAAACTTTTTTCAGATTGCAACTCCTTTAACACTTTCAATTCTAAGTGCAATAAATCAGAGCTAACCGCGGCAGCTTTCACGTTATGACTTCCTCGTAAAATTTACATTTAAAAGTTAATTTTCTCGCTCCCCAGCTTAGGGCAATTGTTAATCTTGGATTCGCTCGTATTGCCCTCAGTGTAAAAATTAAGAACATTAGTCTGAGTTGCAGCGGCGGCGGTGGGGCTATCCCCCGACCGCCCACGCCTTTGCAACACTCATACACTGGTACGATTATTACCCCAGGCGCGCGGCGAGCGGTGCGCGCCGTTGCGGATCCTATGTTTATCTTGTTTGTTTATTTTTGAGACTGTTTCCTCATAAAGTGAACATTAATCGGTTCAGAAACATAGCTACATGACTATTGTTTTAAGTTTATAATTAAATCCCGGATATCTCGTTTTTCCAGCCATATAATTCGGAACTAGGCACATCTTGATACTTTTCTGCGTAGATTCTAGTGAGTTTTACATGCGTTGATATATATTACTAAAAGATTAGTTTATGGATTGGTGCACAATAAAAATTTAATAGGTCGCCACCTACGCCAAAATTCTTTAGTATTAATTGACTTTTCTTTCGTAATGATGACTACAGCAGAGAAAATAATGCTATTATAACTTGCACAACCGTATTGTATTCAAGATGTAAGTGTTGTATACAACTTTGAGTCCGAGTATTGTGTTTAATGTCAGATAAGCTCTACATTCATGAAACTAAAGTCGTTATTAAATATATGCACTTGTGAACAAGTTGGCGCTGAAAACAAATGGTAACGAGCTGAGGAATGTTATCACTATCACATAACATTCAGCGAAGGCTTAAGAGATAGTTACAGACACGAAAAATTGTGTGACCAAACTGCATAAATATGCAGAATCTAGGTCGTTAACCGTGGAATCCGGTTACACAAAAGACTTGGTCGGGTGTAGAGTATTTCGTAGTCCGCAAACGAATTGCAAATGCGGCTAGAGCGCGAGTTTGCTCACCGAGTCGCCAAACACAGCGCGCGCCCGCCCGTGCCACGTCCTAGCCCGCCGCCGCGCTCCGGCCGCATCACAACACTCCGCTACCGACCTCACATATTTTATTTCCTGCTACTTGTATTAATCGTAATCTAGATTCACTTCATAAGCAATGAACAGCAGTAATTCATATCACCTCCTATTGTACGTCAAAATTTTACATCATTATTAAATTTTAATGGGCTTTATTATGGAGCCAATGACGGTGCCATGATAAAAATATATTGATAAATTAAGTCTTAGGTAACAATCTACTAGGTTTTTTAAACTCTCCAATACAAATTGTTATCTTTTTTTGGTACTAAGAGTGCAGTTAATTCGTAAAAAGATCTAACGATCCGACGATTTCGTTCCAAATGTCATTCCGTCTAAACTGTTATTCAATATTGACATTAATTATAGAGACTCAGGCAAAGACTTGTGTATTTTGAAATATGAAAACATCGTCTGTGTAGCTAAGCTTATTGAGTTGAGTAGCTCAGAATTACAACGTGCATGCAAGCGGGAGAGATTACATATGTAAACTATTGCGACTAAGTACATTATTCTCATGTGTTGCCAAAGACCATTAAAATAATATGTCAGTAAGATTTTATAGGAATAAGGATTGAATAATTATGGATCTTTCATTATTGTATGCATATTATGCTTATTAGGAATTTTGTAGGCATGTAGCGGGCAGCGGAATCTTAACACATTTTAAAGGGTGCCTGTTTTCAATAACAATATAATTTCAATGTAATAGTATTTTTTGTAAGGTGCAAATGGTAGAGGAAAGTTGTGAGAGCATGCTCTGTACATACGAACTCTTGTATTTCCCGAAAGGGTAGAGGTGTGATTTCAATCACAAATTACTCCTCTGCCTTCCCCATAGTATTTACTTGGGAATAATCTCAAGTAGGTAAAGGGCGAGACCTCAGTGAATGCTATGTCTTGACGAAGTAAGGACATTTTACAGTTATATTTTTAATCCATTTGGTTACGTGTCGGGCGACTATAAAAAGACTGATTTATTTTTAAGAGCCTGAAGACAGTTTGCGACTTTTCTCTTCTGTTATTTAGTAATTGGTTTACTTTAAATGGATAGAGGTTGTTAACAGTATTTGACGGTTAAACTAAGATTAAAAGTATAGTTATGGGTTGTGTAGTTATGAACGACACGTCATTTATATAGACTAAAGCTTGCGGGGCTCGTAGCTACCGCACAGATCGGTCGTGCAATGGGTGACCGTTTTTATAAGTCGAGACCCCTGCGTAATGCGAAAAGCACGTTAAGCCGTTGGTCCTGCGCCTGATCTCTCTCCGGTCGTGTCGGTCTACCGTCCCATCGGACTATGCGAGTGAGAGATTAAGAAGTGCACCAGTGTTTGTGCGCATGCTTGTGCACTATAATGTCTCCTGCGCAGGTAGGCAGGTATAGTAAAGGCATATTACAGTGAACAATCATGCGTTGGCTAGTCTCAGACTCAGATTATTATAGCCTAAAAAGAATTCGATACTTACAAGGTTTTTCTAACGCCTGATAGCGTATAGATTACTGCAAATGTAGGAAATTGGACAACCGATATTACCGTTACGTTTATTCCATAAGTAAAGGAGAAAATTATAAATATAACTCTCTGAATTCAAATCAGCAGAAAATGCTAAAAGAAAATTGCATTTGTTAGAGCTACAGAAATCTAGTTTCCTTAAGCGACGTTCACTTTGCAATAGGCCAGTAACACGCTAGGACGTAGAATAAGTACATTCCTTTACTTTTAATACAAGAAATACTAATGTCAATTTGGCACCTTTCATACGACACTTAGCTGTGTGCCAGAGAAGATAAGAGGACTCGGATAGTGACTCTAGTGACTGCGTTTAGGTCTTGTTAGGGTGTTTTCGACAGTAACCCAGACTAAGTATACAAACTTATAATAACACACGAACCACAATGCATTCTGAAAATTAGCAACAATTAGTCTAGATTTTGTTCCTAAATTAAATTCACCACTTATTCAATTAAAAGTAAAACTGGAGTAATGATATAACTCGAGAAAATTGGCTTTTAGCACTGTTGTCCAACTCATTTTGCCGTTGGCTGTGGAACTAGGCAAATGCATCGTACACAAATAGAAGCTTTAGAATTTCACAAATACTTGGATAAACGCCATGGTTAAGCGGAATGTTTGTTCAGTCGCGCCTATGTACCTCTAGATACATACAGCTACTTATGTACTTTGTTCAATAAGCTGTACTATTGTAACTTATCATTGAAATCTAGTCAACACCTTCATGAATGGTGATTTGATTACTATTGTTTTGTTTGTGAAGTTGAGCAATATATTGTCAATTCCATTAAAATGTTTACGTTGGTATTTTATATAGAAGGCCCACATCATTTCAGGAATATACAAAACATAAAACTTATATTCTGTTCATACTTATTAATATTAATTATCCGGAAAAAGGTTCCAGTTTACGGTATATTTTTTATCGATACCATTAAGTGGTCCGTAAGGAGGTTGTGCTATTATCTGAAAATGTGTATTTCATTATAAATATTGGGTTCAATTAGAGCGAGCGAGCGTGCGCCAGTGGCTGTCACCATAACTGAGCCGAGTTAACCGCCTCTCCGAGAGTAATTACACTGAACTTCATTTAACTTCCGCAGCTCAGTCCAAATACCAGTACCACTAAGCACTGTACTTACTTTACTTAGCCCGTAACAAAACGATGCAATTTTAAGTAACGGTCCGGCGGGATAAGTCGAACGCGTATATAGCGTAATGTAGGTACTTATAGAAGTAAACTTTAGCATGGAAGCATGTTCTTGCTAAAATAGTTTTGTGAGTTGTGTAGCTTGGTACTAGCTGTTCTAGAATTGTCTCGTATCTGTCTCTCCCGTATCTGTCACTAATACATAGTTCAAGGTACTCGACCTAGTTACATACTATTATGGCATTAATAATTACTTTGGAAGTAATGTGTTTGACTGAGAACATTGATTTTCAATTATTTTTGTTTTATAAGGTAGTTAAAGTAGATTCTAAGCTATTCTTAGTTGTCAGTCTAGGTGAGTTTTGTAAACGTAAAACAGGTAACTAAGAATTTAGGTAAGTAAATCTGATTACAAATTCTACCGATTAACAAGAAATAAACATTAAATGTTTTCTCATTGAGCGTGTTTGGCAAACGCGTTCTTTGTAATGTAAGCAATTACTAGAAATATAACATAGCTACTTAAAGCTATGTTGGTAAGTTCAAACCTTGCAGCACGCAAGCAAAACGCAATAATTATGGGCGCAGTACCCTGAGTGCGAGTTTTGTAAAATACATTTAGTTACTTTACATATTTGTTCACTTGGATGAATGCTGTCTGTGCGAAATGTACCTAAGTGTACGAACACTTCTGTAGGCCTACAGAAGTGTAAAGTGTGATATTTTTTAGACATTAACTTCAAATAAAAACGTTGGTGATAGACCGTGCTGACAAAAGTTAATCTCGATACCTAAAGTAAGCGTCAATAACAACAACATTTCACAAATCGCATTTTGTTTATACCCATAAACTACATTCCGTTTGTACTTAAAATACCACAATATGTAGATGCTCATATCATTTTCCCTGATATAATGTTGGCAACAGTTACGGACGAATTTTTCACAAGTAAATTGAGCGGGATGGGCGAAATATGTTTTCGCCGGGAATATTAGAGAGCGATCGGGTACCTGCTCTAAAATATTTTAAATGGAGTAGGTGTTTGCGGTCGGGTGAGAGTGTGAGAGTTACTTAACGGCTTTGTTACATAATACGGGGTACTCGTAATCTGTTCTTTTACGTCTCGCAACAACTTCGGTTCATATTAATTCCTTATCTGAAGACATACCTCGGAGCTGTACCTATAAGTCTTATATCATGAACTAATTCATCACTGCTAAGGCGTGAGTCCAACTTGATAATATTACATAGCAAATTTTTTCGTACTACAAAATTAAGCGTTCATTTACTGCAGGCGTTTTGCATTAAATGTTTTGATAGAAATGCGCTTGTTATTTTTGAACAAAAGAAGAGAAGAAGAAGAATTATTTAGAAATAACTAGGTTTAGGTTGTATTTTCAATTTGAATCGAATTCTTGTATCTGTACCTAGTACTTAAAATGTCGTATCCTATTTCCACATCATTGTTTTAAAGTCTATATCACAGTTATACTTAGTCTGAATAAAAAATGTTCATCAAGAGATTATTTAGATACATTTCGAACCGGATCACCTTTTTATTTTATCTCGCTCACTTTTTCTTTTAATTAGTGAAAATGTGTCCACGGCATTACACACACGAAAAGGATATCTAGTTATTACAATAAGAAGGGGTAGGATAAGGTAACTCCTCATTCAATAATTTTTAAGGTTTAAGTCCTTGGTATTTCTTGTGCTATAAACTGGCTGCTAAATTAATATTTAGAAGAAATATTCAACTCCTTTGAATCGTAATAAAGTTTAATCTAAACCTATTAACATAAGCGTTTTATCTATGACTATTATATTTACGATACTCATCAATTATGTTAAAAGTTCAAACGAATTCTTCAAAGGCGTCACAAAAGGTTTCAATAATTCATAGGTGAGGTACCATTGATCTTAGCCGCCGTTCTGATCTTATTGCGTCACTAATATTAGGAAATTTCATAATATTATAACGTTAGAATAAAAATGTGTTCACTTTTGGTTGTTCAATCGTTTATCACTAATTTTCAACCGCCTTCAAAAAGGAGGAGGTTCTATGTTCGTCTGTTTGTATTTTTTTGTATTTAAAGTTGCAGTATTTTGTACCATTAGACCAAATTTTGTGACTGTTTGGATGTAGGCAACAAATGTAAGTAGTGTCGATAAAGATTTTAAAAGTAAATTTATTCTACTTTCTCAAGGCCTTTACTATTTAAGGTTATGGAGTGGGACTTTGAAGAAGGAGCTTTGGTCCTGTAGTGGAACGACTGTGTTATAGTAAAATCACAGGCCCCGCGTTCAGCCGTTATTCCTTTCCGTGTACTGTGTCCATGTGCACAAATGAAATGTAATCCTAACATGTTTTTATATTATTCCGACTGCAGTTTTGCCTTTTACACATTGGCATTACGCAGGACGGCATAATCGAATTAAGTGCGAAGCGTAGTCGCAAACCATTTCAACAATGCGCGCGATTTTTATAAACTAAATGTCAAATCGTCCAATTAGGCAATTACTCCGTTTTAGACTAATTGGTATTGCTTCTCTTTTAAGCGAATAAAATATTTATTCACAAAAAGATTTTATAGTTGACTGCCTCGTTGGTCTGACTGCCTCGTTGGTCTAGTGGACGCTAAGCGCGACTGCTGAGCAATAGGTCCTGGGTTCAAATCCCGGGTCGGGCAAAGTGTTACTGAGTTTTCCATTAGGTAATTCTCAGTAGCAGCACGGAGTCTGGATTTGTGCCCCGTTGATGGCAATAGGCTCGCCTCCTATTACATTGGGACTTACAACAAAATGGCGAAATGTGGGTGTACTATATGTACACCTCTGCCTACCCCTTCGGGGAATACAGGCGTGATATTATGTTATGTTATGTAGATTTTATTGTTTCCTTTCAAGTCCCTGACTGAGGCTTTGCGCGTTAAAAACCTACATTATTATTATAATTCTAAGCCCGTATTGTCCCACTGCAGGGCACTGCACTGCCTCCCTTTTCCCGCCTTCCACTTGTCCCTGTCTGCTGCCACGCGACCTATATTAAAAAAGTCTAATCGTTTTCTAATAATTTTACGTTTTCCGAATAAATAAATTAAAGCACATTCTTTGAAGTGATTAGGTACTTGTTTATTTTGCTACGGACTATTTGAAGTATTAGGTGTGTGGGTGTGACTTATGAGTGGAAGAGTTATTAATATTCTGTAGCATTTTAAAACAGCTTAGAGGATTGTTAATGGAGGGCGATCAGCATTCAAGGCATTCAATGAGTTGCTCGGAATATTTAGAGAAGCATGTTATACACAAGCACCCGGCCGTCGGATTCAAGAAGTTATTCTCGCTCACTCATACAAAATAGACAAACAATGCAATACATTTATTTTTAGTATACCATAAGCTGATAAGGAAAGCAGGCTCAACAAACGTAAAAAGTATCTAATCGATATAATTTGCGTTGTCATGTCCCTATTCTACAGAAATGGAATACGGCTCTTGGAGCTCTCACCGATCTGATGAATTGCCTCATAAATTGTAGCTTACGCTATCCTTCGTGCGAGACGCAAGTGGCCATGCTTCAGAACATTTGGTGCCACGAAGAAAAGAAAAAAATATACTTGTGAGAATTTTAAGAATGGAATATTTATGATCGAGATATAGTCTGCTTCTTAGAATTTCGTATATAAGAAATTAAATACGTGTAGTTGATCTCTTATATATATAATATACCTATCAAATATCAATGGGATATCAAGGTCTCTCAGTAATCATAATTGCCTTTATCTGCCTTCTGCCATTAGGGTATCACTCTTTTTGTAAGTCTTTTATTTGTGATTGTCAATAAGAAGGAAAGCATCAATCACATGTACGACTGGTATTTAATATCTTGTACCCATAAAGCTAGTCATTTTAAATATCAAGATTACCTAAGTTTTTGTAATGCTGATGGATGTATGAATGTAGGTATAGGATATTTCATGTCTGCAAAACGCACTCATACAGGACATTTACTATTAACCCGATAGACTGTAATACGCTAGGTCTGTATTAGGTAAGTAGATATTATGGAGCTTAGGTACTCCGTCCATCGAATGTGGAGGTGTGTAATTATAGTTCACATCCGCCCACCTCCTGGAGGCTATAGTAAATAAAAGAAAGGAAAAATACTCCAATAGACCGAGCAGTGGGTTGGATTCCGAAAATACAAGCAAGTAAATAAATAAATAAGCTATGTTGCCATTTTTATATCATTGTGATTGTTATCTACTATTGTTGTGTTGATGCATTTACATTTATCGGATAAGTAAACAAATGAATATATTGGTAGGTATACACATTACAAATTACTTGGCATCAACAAACAAACCCGGCTAAAAAGATAATATAAAATAGAAAACAAGGGAACGTCGGTACTACTTTATTACTTTATCATGGTTAACTGCACTTCAACATATTGTTTTTTGTATGAGCGCGGATGTTATTCTATCAACATTTGCGTTTTCATTAGGATTTGTAATTTCCAGGTTGGGAAATTGCGGATCCGATGAAGTCGCGTTCACTTTGCACCCGTCAGCGTCACAAGCAGGCGGAAGGAACACAGCGTCGCGGGGAGCGGGAGTGCGGGGGGGAGCGCTCGTCTTACTATTACATGACTTACTTCACGTTCATTAATAACACTTGACTACTCAACTGTCACATTTATTATAAGCCGCAGCAAAGGTACCACGTGACTGTATGACACGTTTTTAGTACTGAAACGGACCTTCTAATTGAATTATGATAAGTATCTAATAGATATAACCCAAGAATTTTGTTTATGTGGTATAATCCAAACCCAAGTTATGAGGGTTCAAAAAACGACGAAGCACTTCGAGAAAGGTAGGTAGTGCCCTTGCTCTTCGCTTGTCTTGGTGGTTTTTATATACCTATATCATATATAGGATACTAAATATCTGGGGGAAGGGTAGTAGTAGCCAAGACGAGCCAACTTGGGTTTGGATTATACCAGATAAACGAAATTCTTAGGATAAGATGTCAATATATTCATTAAACATGTTGTATAGCTCTAATACTTTAGATTTTAATGAACTCTAAAAAACCGCGATTACGTCACTGACTCACTGAAGATCAAAATTCTTAACGTATTTCCTGAAGTCCTGGAAAGCTGAAATTTATTATGTAAGCTAGTATTAGTACACAAAAAACAAAAATTGTACAAGTTGGAGCTTTTACCCTCAACCCCTTAAACTAGGAATGGCAATTTGTGTTAGACTTCCGCAAATTTTGATGCTCGAGGTCTGAAAATTATTGATATAAAGACTACTTGTTATAAATAAGTCCTAAAATATGTACCTATTTTGGTACATATTTCAGTTTTTTTTAGTATTTCACCACCCGTACAAAACAAAAAAAAATTGTTTTAAGCAACATATATTATAAAGTGAAATCCTACCAAAAACATTTTCATATCAAATTTTGCCAAGACGGAACCATCATTGTGGCTTGCACTGTCAAAAAGTTATCAGATCTCATGTATAGCCAAGCTCTCCAACTCTACAAGCCCTAACCTCACAAACTCCTACACCTTCGTCAAAAAATGTGGCTTGGCCGTTTCGATACCGTCACAAGTAAGGTGAAATGTTTTTTCGAAAAATATACTCACTTTTCATTACTTTTCTTAGTTCTTGCAGTAACGACAAGGCCAAGACACATGATTCCTTTGTCAAAACTTAATGTCAACGTATTCTTATTCGTTGTAGAATCCATTGTATAACTAAGTATGATTTATTTGGATCAATTTAGAATGTTCTCCGCAATAATATTTATCTTAAGACTCGTCCAATTGCTGAAGAATTTTCTTTGATGCCTCTGGCAATTAAAAACAAAGTCTGTTCAATTCGATTCATTTGTTTTTATTTTACAAGAGGGTAAAATGATTTAAAATGCTTAATTATTTATTTCTATAGGTTATTTTAATTTTATTCGATTAGCCAAAATTGAAAATTAATATTTATAAGATTGATTACTGTAAGTGGAAATCTGAATAACGTAGAGTAGTGAAAACTTAATAAAACGTACTATAGGCATCTACATAATCGTGTTAGCCATCGATAGTCGACTGCTTTTTCAATGGTAGACTGTACTAACTATATTTGTGCTGGTGTTGCATATTAATTACACTGTCAAAACAGATTCTATCTATGTATTTTCGTTCACGCTGTCACAGCGCTTAGGAGTGACATTTTCTAATTAAAACAAAATTGATCTATTATGATTCTGTTGAGCGCACGCGTAGGTAGGTACTTGGGTAGGTATTTATGAAATCGTTTAGGCTGACGGTAGCCTGAGCAAGTTTTAACAAATTATGCTTTTATGAATGGCACTCAATGATCGTGCTCATTTACCAGGCTGTTAATTTATTTTCCTTTTTTTTATTTAAAGCCTCAACCTTTAGCATTCACAAAGGTTATGAAATCACATTATCTTAATACCTAAGGCATTGATTTTAGATCAAACACAGTGATAACTGGTAACGAATTATTGAATTAAAAAAAATATTTTAAAAGTTACGTATTATTTATCACTACATAGTATAAAACAAAGTCGCTTTCTCTGTCCCTATATCCCTATGTATGCTTAAATCTTTAAAACTACGCAACGGATTTTGATGCGGTTTTTTTTAATGGATACAGTGATTGAATAGGAAGGTTTATATGTATAATAACATCCATTAAATAGTGGAGAAATACTTATAATATATATTTTATACCCGTGCGAAGCCGGAGCGGGCCGCTAGTTTTGTATAAAATAAAGTAGGCGGGTTTAATATATTTATTATCATGGTCTAATAAGACAAGTCATAATCAATTCGACTTTTCGTTTCAGGCACTCCTTCCCTACAAATTACGTCATCCTTGGCACCAACTGTCAATTTAAGCTAAAAGTGGGAAGGTCTTTATCATATTAAATAAGTTTATGGTGGTTATCAGAATTAGCATGATTGAGATTTCAAACCATTATTTCCATTGTTACTTACAGTGTTTTTCTTTGTTTTGAACACTGCCTACCTTGTATTTAATGCACACGACATTGAAATAGCAACATTAATACATAACAGGTTTTAAGTAGTAGACTACCTCAAATAGGTATATTTCAAAAAGAAGCATTAAATGTGTTCCTTGTGAGCCTGTAAGATGCGGTACATAAACAGGGCAAGCCATTACCAAACATATCTGCTTAACAATAATATTTCAATTTATAAACGTGTTGGGGACTATAGCAATTGCAAGCAAATTGTATGACATGTATTAATTCAAATATCAAGCGTTTGTAATGATACATTATATGAGCGTAAAATTCTATGAATCCCCTTTTCAATTCAGACCGAACCTTGCATATATTATAGAGGAATAGAGGAGATATTGCGTAATGTAGGCGTCTAATTATCTGTGGGCGGGTGGTGTAAAAGATATTTTGGTAATAAATTAGCGGAGACCCTTTGTATAGGCCAGGCCAGGCAGCCGGGACTTTGGTCGGCGGGCGATAATAGGATCCCTGTCATCATACGTGTGCCGTTTATGCGTTATTACCTGTTGAACATTTGCCGCATGAAATTATTTCTGAGGGCAGCAAATGATAACGGTTACGCAGTGACCCAATAAGTACCTACATACGTTTTCATTGGTTTTTATATGGCCATGATAAGTTTAGCAACACGGGTTGAGTAACATCAACTAAAGTGCTTGGGTAAAGTCGGCGACTTTATTGGTTCAGGGTTTGAAACTATTGTTTTTGTCGCGAGTATGATACACGTACAAACTAAACAGATGTGTCAAGTGACATACCGTAAGGCTCTTCGTGTGTTCTGATAAGTCGAAACTCAGTGAAATAGTAATTCAACTCTGCGATAAACGAGCACGAGAGGTGACCGCTGGTTCACAGTTTAAACTATATGTCAAGCTGATGTTATAGTATACGTTAATTATGTTATAGTGTTTTATCATGGATCACACCGGTGTTAGCCATTGAATCGGTCAGACAGAAAAATGCACAAGCGTGTCAAATACCTACTTGTTCCTCTATAAGAAATTGAACAATGAACAATGCGTCATTATCGTCTACGAGTATGTACAGTTTCTTGTAGTAAATAATACTATTAATAAATAATTTATGAAGTTAAAAAATATATTTTTATAAGGAATGGGTTCATCATCCTTGAAGGTTTGGTCTAACTTCTAGGTCATCTTTGGGCGGAATCGTGCTTAATTACTTTAATATTTTAATAGTTTAGATTTTATTGTATTGTGATATTTTAAGATATCTCAATGTTGATAAAACTTGCCCTTGGGCAAAATATTCTTCTATTAAAAATTCAATAATGAATTAAAACTATTTTGATAACTTTATAGGTAGGTAGTAGTACGTACTTACTGCGTAGGTTGTCGTGCACTCCAGAGAGCCGTAAGCCGAGGAAAAAAACTTTAATCGGCTACCAAAAACCAAAATATATTAGAAGAAATTATCCTTATTTACAGTATTCTTCACATTTATTAACTAGTACTGTATAAATATAACAATATATTTCATTCTAAATCTACGAACTGCGCTGTTTGCGGTGGAGAAATCGCTATTGTCTTCTGGCTTAAATAACGAACACCTTATAGTTTTTTTAAGCTTACGTAGGAAATAGTAGATATTCTCTTAGATCTTTCAGAACGATGTCTTGAATTATTTATGTTTGATATACTAGTATAGCGATAGGTAAACTGAATTCATGTAAAAATACTACTCAAAACGGTCATAAATATACAAATGCAAATATGAATGGACATCTTGAAACACGAACAATCTTAATTAATATGACAATGTAAAATTATTTGAGTAGGTTACCTACGAACGAAAACCAATCAATTAAAATACGTGGGTAGGTAACTACGAGTAAACTCAGACACAATTAGTTTTTTAAGGCCGCACATAATACAATTAATAATATTCAATCTTTTAAACATCAATCTAAAAGTAAATTGATAAAACCGCTTTAGTTATTGCTCTAAACTTAGCGGTACCCCGGGCCCCGCCGCGACATTGTCTTAAATAGGTGTTACTCGATCGGAATTGATGGCTCATTGATAGGTATTAT
Organism: Abrostola tripartita; assembly: GCA_905340225.1. Classification (NCBI taxonomy): domain Eukaryota; kingdom Metazoa; phylum Arthropoda; class Insecta; order Lepidoptera; family Noctuidae; genus Abrostola; species Abrostola tripartita. The sequence continues at coordinate 9,009,485 of HG996490.1, read as the reverse complement.
TTTTGACTTTTTAAATGATCGCTTTACTTTCTTGCGTCGGGGGTTTTTTAAATTTAATTTTTTTAGTCCTGTCGTTAGTCTTTATTGCAACTTCGAAACAAAAAAAGTAACCAAATAGTGCATTATTCTAAAGACATATAACATTTAATATCTATAACAAGACCAAATACAATTATAATAAAGCAATAAGCAGGTTATATCTCTATAAAAAATAAAATTTAGATTTAAATAAACAGCTTCATTAACACGACGGCGGCGAATACAATCCTTTTAAAGATCCTTTATAATTGAGCGTTTTGAAAAGAAGAAGAGCTCAAGAAAAGTCGTTTGTTTTCTCCTAATTAGCGTCAGGTAAAATGGTCGCTGTATAAAACATTGTGAGCTCAGTGAGCTAAATAATTCTAGTCTAGCTGGCTTACAAAAAGAAAACGTAGGATTGATAGGTTTAAACATTATAGGTAAACGTGGGGAACATGGTTTGCTATACCTATATATATATAATATATACAAGTGGCAATTGTGTAGGACATCATTCGGCAATCAACCTCGCTAAATGAAGATTTCCTGTTGTGAGTACTGAGTACCTCGTTGGTCACTCCGGGTGACATCACCCAGCGTGCTCGCCATATTTTCCTCCTAACGTTCTCCTTACAAAGCGGACGTAACCTTCATGACTAGTTATGGTTTGTGTTCTATAAACTTACGTTAATTAATTGCTGTAATTATGTTTTTTTATGGAATTAGATTTGTTATGAATGTAACTTGATTTATAATACAAATCTGAAGAAATGTTTTGGGTATTCGTAAGGAATCAGTCTTTGCATTAGTTTACAAAATAAAAATCATTCCATTGACAATTTTCCATTGATTGTAATTAATAATAATAAATATACATAGTTCTATAACCTAAGCAATTAAGGCGCTATTCATATATTGTTGTCTTTGGTGAAGGTTTTACACGTAGATTTCGACCTGGTAGTTGAGCCCTGATCCCCTCTCGCTCTTCAGCCTGATGTTAGCGTACGAGAAGCCGACTCCACCGGCCGTCACGCTGGGAACGGCGTCCGTGTGATCCAGGTCTCGGAGAATTATGCCCTGGAAAAAAAACAAATGCAGGTTAGACTACTGTAGGTTTTTGCAAACACGATTTTATTTTAATAAAAATTCCACTATCTTTATAATTTCTTTGTTGTACGAGCTTAACGAGGCGTGGTAAATGTATCTTAACTGAAAATTAAGTACCTATAAAAGAAAGGCATAATCATAAGAAGTAGTTTTCAGAAGTAAGCTACTGTTGAGGCTAGCAATTTTTGTTTTATGTGCCCTTACTTCCAAATTAAACTTTAACATATATAGAGAGAAATTTGAATCCGTCAGTGAGACCATAATTAGGTCAGTATGGTATGTCGAAGATTCGTGAGCACTAATAATGGGGGCTCGCTAAAACTACAGTTACCATTATCATCGTCATCAGTCGAAAGACGTCCACTGTTGAAAAAAGGCCTCCCTCTTTAAACACCACAATGAACGACAACCAGCCATTTGCATCCATCGGTTGCAACTCTGACGATATCGTTAGTCAGTTACAATTATAATTCCTTAATTACTGCAATTTAATTTTCTTTGCCGGAAATGTAAATATTGCTATAACGCTTCTTTCACTTTATTAACAGTTCCGAAGGGCGTCGGTACCGGTGACCATAATAGTACGTAGGCACATTTAACTCCGTACGTTACATTCACAAATAACATTATTATCTTCCTGAATTTTAAAATGACAACAGTACTTTTAAGGCTGTATTACCCTAAGGGGATAGCAGACGTGTAGGTAGGTGCCGTAATTGAAGACCCACATTTCGCTAATGACGGTTTTAAGTTTCATAATATACTGGACATTGCCGTTAAATTCAAAAGCCTACGAAAGTTCCTAACAGGAAAAACTAATAACACTTTACCCTGCCTGGAATCGAGCCCAGGATGTCTTTCTACTGATGCCCAAAGGAGTAAGAGGTTACAAAATAATTAAATGCTTACATAACTTAATTACACCTTCTGTGAACTGTTCATTCGGATCAATATACAGAGCTGTGAATTACGCTTACTGCTCCATAATATGTAGGTAACTAATGTAAATGTTTAATTTCAAAATCAGATTCCATAAAAAGCGGTTTTCTAATGTGACTGAACTAAACTAGTTACGTTACCCTTTGTCACAAGCAGCTATAGTTTAAATTTAACTACTACACATTATGAGGATGTGTTCATATTATCACGATTAGTCACGACAAGCCTAAGATGAGCTGCTGCGGTAGCTCTAAAGTGTTGACAGGTCCGCTAAGTGCGATTAAGGGCACATACTACGACTACATACTTAGTTATACTTCAATTGTTTTTCTACGCTGTTACAATTATTATAAATAGTATAATGATATGTACCTACATCAGTATGCATAAGCATTTGTACATAACCCATTATTCAATGTGTATTGGTGTACCTACTATTTATTATACTTAATAAAAAAAAATCTTTGCCCCGAATCATATTAATAGTGGCTGTGTGTTATACTCTACTGCAAATTGAGACAAACGTCATAGCGTTTGTAAAGTCTCGATTCCAAATTCCTAAAAATACAATGTCGTGTCATGGTCATTGGCCTTCTCGAAGATCCGATTTCTAATTTATCCCCATAACGTGGTAGCTTGGATGTCACAGACCAGTTTTTACAATTTACCGAATAGTAAAAAGATAAGTTAAGTAAGCTTATTGCGTCAAGTTGAAGTAATGGTCTTCTGACTCACGGCCAAAAAATACTTTGGGAAAACACGTGGCTAGAAATCACTAACAATCTAGTATGATATAAACATAATGGCGCCCACATATTTATAATAATTATACTCATATAATGAATTAAAGTGGGTTAGCTGGATGGTTCTTTCGTGCAGCAGAAAGCAACGGAAAGATTTTTTATTTTTTTTAAATATTAATAACTTGTTTATGGACAGTGAAGTAGGCATTATATCCAAAAAATGCTAGGTTCTTGACAGATAATAACGGCATCGAGGCTGAGGGAATTATTAGTTATTTTACATATAACATACACTGTTTGTGTGCGTCGATATCAGTTTTTATGTCAACATAAGTCAGTGTAAATGAGGTTGACTGGTATCTGGTGCCGTGTACCCTGACAGCTCATTATATACTTTTATATACTGCTTCAAAAAGTAGTATATTAAGCCGACACTTATACAGTACCGTAAATAAATAATAATAGGTAGCTAAATAATGATTTTAATAGTAGGTACCTAGTAACGGTCCTACAGATTCTTTTGCGGGGCTTAATAGATACCACAATTAGTGTTTGTAATAATTCTCTCTAAACTACCTTTATCTTCGAAACTACAGGTTCCTTTATGAGTTCGATTACTAATCGTTAAGATTCTTAAATTGTAATTAAAACGATGAGTCTCAATCATCGATATTCTCAGCTAATGTACAGAGTTGTACGGTAATTCCGATAAACAAATGTATTGTTTTGAAATAGGAAACCTGTTTAACTTTGGTACATGGACGTGTTAAATATTGTTAAATGCTACACTGACGTTGAGTTAGTAAATATATTGAGAATATAATCATATCGTTCCACTGTTTAAGCAAACATGCAATAATTCATGTAGATGTATAGACACATTTCGCTAGTCACATTATAGCGCCCCTAAGTACCTAATGGATGGCGAGCCCTGGGAAAAGTCAAACCCATGTGTAGCAGTCGTACTTGCGACCACTGGGCCAACAAGGCAGTTGAAAATAATATGATAAAGGCCCATACCGCGAGTAAATAAATATAAATAAGTAAATATGCAACTTTATGTACGAAAGTTTTTAACACATTTTAAACTTTAACCTGAGTTTAGTTTAGGTAATAGTAAAAGTTTTATGGATTTGCAAACACTTGTCTGAATCAAACGTTATTATGAGATAGTAATTTAATGTTTTGTGCGCATTTTTATAAAAAGGTCAAATTCATAAAACGCCTCAATAAACTACAATTAGAATTTTACATTAGAATTTCTCCAAGTTAACTTTGATTGAGAGCATACTAAAGACGTGCTTTTCAGCTGAAGCAATATAACTGCTATACCATCTAAGAAGAATAAAACCGGGTCAAGTGCGAGTGGACTCAAGCATCGAGGGTTCCGCGCAAACTTTAAATTTTGTTGACAACAATAACATTGTTCTAACGAAAAGATAATAAACTAAATTCACAGACAAACTTAACTTTGCCGTTGGAAAACTGTTACCCCAACACATTGAAGTAGGTAGCGGTTAGTTTATCAACTGCAAACAAGTTATTCTTATTTTTTATGTGATGTAACTACAAATTTACAGTTTTCAGATTTATTCCTTTACTTGTGCTGTAAGCTAATGCTTCTTGCCTAATTTTATGATTCTAGGTCAACGGGAAGTACCCTATTATTGGTTTTGAAAGTGGAATTGTTAATACAATCAACATAATTGCTCGTATCTTTTGATTGCGTTAACTTAGAAGTTTCACTTTATAACGGCTTTAAGGGACAGCAGACCCCAGTATTTGATATTACTTTCAACTTTATATCTTTACGCGTTCTTGAGAAAAAATGTTGACAGACAGACGGACAACGGAGTGATATAATATAAGGGTTCCGTCTTTCCTTTTTGAGGTACGGAACCCTAAAAATCGGACAAATTAAGACACAATTTTCTGAATGGAACTGAATGCTTCTTACCCTCTCATATCACGGTAATCAAAAATACTTTATAGTACTTACCAATTATATAAGATTTGATGAACAAATTATAGGTACCTGTGCTTTATGTCCTTATTACCTATTTGCCTTATTAAAGTAATATAATATACAAAAACTCTTAATTCGTTCCCACAAAGTTTGTAGGTAAATGGTAACGATACTATCAAAAATCGATAGATCATTAATTTAACCACAGTCAAGCAGATTGTGGTGCATTAAGTATTTTGATTTAAATATAATCATACTTTTGGGTTTTGCATTTAACGAGGTGTAATTTAAACCCTAATGTCGAATGTAATAAATAATCAGTACAGAGTTATTAATTACTGTATTTTTTAAATATATATAATGATAAATAAATAATAATGAATAATAATATCTTGGGACAACTCCTCCGGTCATCTAATCCCAAACTCGGCAAAGCCTGTATTAAGGTAACCAAACAACTGATAAACATACTTATATATTTCTAAATACATACATATAGATAAATTGCACCCAGACACAGAACGACTGATTATGCTCATCACACAAAGATCTGTCCTGGGTGGGAATCGAACTCACGACCTCCAGTTTAGCAGTCAGAGTCCCTAACCAATAGACCAACAGGCCGGCCAAAATGAAATAAATATAAAACTTTAATCTAATTAAAATGAAAGTTTTAGCTTCAATTTGCATGTTTCCAGTCCTCTCAAGCGTCAGAAACGAGACGTAGGGCCGCCGTGAGTATTTAGTTCACCACCTCAAGCCAGCTCACTGCGCAACGGCATTTTTGTAGAGATACCAAAGCTACATTATGAATAAACCCAGCCTGGCAGGGCTCGTAATCCTAATGTTTGCTAGACTGCTTGAAATTTTCGCCACTTCCGTTTGGATAGAAAAAATATTACTTACATTGTGCAGTGCACAAATTGATTCGAACAATCATACATTTCAGTTCCTTTAATTAGTCTAATTTAATTATTTTAACCCATCCAAATGTTCAGTGATGAGTTTTACTCGTGCACGTTCACCTCTACTCTACGAGTATGAGGTGGACGCCACACCTATGCAAAGAGTCACACTGTACGCGACCTGGGGGTCTCTATGACTCCTGCATTATTATTTCGTGATCACGTAGTCAAGATCTGCAAAAAGGCGTTTAGGAATTTAGGTTTTGTACTCAGACAGACGCGAGGCTTTACTAACATCTCGGCAGTCCTGTATGATGCACTCGTTAGGAGCCATTTAGAGCATAGTGCTGTCATATGGGCTCCACATGAGGCTAAGTACACGCTGATGTTGGAGCGCATACAGAACAAGTTCACGCGCCACCTGTACATGAAATTGTATGGGGTATACCCGTTCTACCCGCTGATATACCCCACTCTATTTGTACTGGGCATGGTCGGGTACAATCTGCTGAGGGTGCGACGGGAGTTCACGCTAGTTGTATACTTAGTGAAACTACTCCGTGGCATAGAATACAACCCAGATGTACTACAGAGGCTGAGTTTGTGTGTACCGGACGACTATGTAGGGAGGCGACGACGCCCGCCACTGTTGGCTGTACTATCTGCCAGAACCAACCTACTCGCTAAAACACCGGTTACTCAAGCTATCCGCGTCATTAATAAAATTCACTTGGTAATTGACATTTTTACGTGCCAGATGAATGAATTAGCGAAGGTCCTATTGTATCATTTATGCTATATAATAGAATAATATTAGTATAGTAAATAATTTTGTATAGTACCTTATATAACAGTGTTATTAATATAAATTGTCATTAAAATAATATCCTGTAAATTAAATGGTATGTAAGATAGACATAAAATATGTTTTATTATGTATAGCTATTATGTAATAATGAAAAGATAATAATATAATTATAGCATAATATCATAGGTATATATAGATACATAATACTACTTATAATTTTTATAATAGGCCACGCTTTCGCATTGGGTGACAACCTGTAATGATAGCTGTAAGGATGATTTACATAACATAACATCACGCCTGTATTCCCCGACATTTCGCCAGTTATGTTGTAAGTCCCAATGTAATAGGGGGCGAGCCTATTGCCATCAACCGGGCACAAATCCAGACTCCGTGCTGCTACTGAGAATTACCTACTGGAAAACTTAGTAACACTTCGCCCGACCCGGGATTTGAACCCAGGACCTCTTGCTCAGCAGTCGCGTTTAGCGACCACTAGACCAACGAGGCAGGATGATTTAATAAATAAATAAATGGTATTTTTCCACTCAGCTGTGGAGTGGCCCACACTATAGTGTAATTGTTAAGAACTTCATGTGTTCTGACAACTCAACATTCCACAAAAGGCTAGGCCAACCAGTTTGTTGATATTGTAAGTAATGCCAATAAGTCAAGGATAATGTCGAAAATTTAGTTACGTCTTGAGCCTGTTAAAAGCTTAAAATTCTGACGGTAGCGTGTCGTTAGCTCGCGATTTTTACGATTTGTTATTTGCACAGAATTTTGCGCTGCAAAGCGCTACTGCGGCATGAAATACAACGCGCGTTCCTTTTGAGACACGTGTGGTATGTGTGCAAAAAGGTGAGAATGTAAACTTGCAATTAGCTGTGTACAAGGCCTATGACATAAAACGCGAACGCCTCGTGAGTTATGTACAAAGTTTGTATAAAATATAACGCTGTGTTTGTTCCAGATTTCAACTGGTTATGACTGGTATTAAAACAATGAAGTACTCCGCTGTTACCTAACGTCTAGCACAAACGTTGACGCTATGACATAACCTATAACAGTGTTATAAGACAAATCATTCTGATATATCTTAATTAGCTAAAAGTTCAAAGAAGTCATTCATTTACACACATACTCGTACAGACAGAATTTATTTTCAACGATTGCTTAGTTTGACCTTATCCTTCTGAAACCCAATATATGTACTTATATATGTTAGTAAGATACATAATAATGTCTACTAAAATATTGAATAAAAAGGTGTGAGCTTAAATATTTGCTCGGTGTAGTCACTGCTGTGGCGTTGTTCACGAGTTTACAATTTGTTGGCCCAAGCTGACGCATACGAAAATATTAATAAATAAGTTTGTTGAAAGTTTGAAGCAGACAAGTTTCATTCAAAGAATCCAGACCTCGACCTTTCGGTAGGTACTTTTAATCGAATCTGTTCACTGAATTCATTATTTATATTATAATAGGTAAGCAAATAGGTTGCAAATTGTTATTGGCATATCTTGATCAACCACTTGATGAACATAAATGGTCTTAGTAAAAAACTGTTGATGTCTACTTGGAAACTTTCGCTGAAACTAATTAGATAACTCAATCAAGCCGCAAGATTAAGGTTGTTAATTATTTTTTATCTTTCACAAAAAATATTTAACAACGAAGAAGACGCAGATAGGCTTACTAATAATCTAAGTACCAAAAGAAACTTATTAATATTCTAAATTAAGTATTCATTAATTACACAAAAACATAAATCTAACCTTTATGATTTGTTGTCCTGGATCAGAAAAAAACACCTCTTTAACTCGTTTCTTGAGTGGGATGGCATTGTACTCGGCTTTTTCCTGATGTAGTAATCTATTGTTGAAACTGGAGCCCACAATCAGATCCTTACAATAGCTAACACAAACGAACGACAACAGTACAACGAGTAATAAAGGCGCGGTCTTCATTTTGCTCTTTATGCGTGTTACGTATTATGTACTGGTAATGCGTCTCGGTCAGTGGATGACGATCGACTGGTTATTCGCCTTAGCGTCGTTTATACAAAAACTCGTTTACCACATAGTGTGAGCAAGCGGACAAAAGTGTTTAGGTGTTAAACAAGGGCTCTCGTGACCGCGAACACAAACTTATACCTAGACACGCACTATTGATTTACCCAAACATACGTTTAATCACGCGCGTATTTTAACCCTGTAAGGAAGTTTGTATTATGATGTTGAATCTGAAGTTGCTATTAATTGGTACCTACTCTGTATCGTATCGATTACGAATAAACAAAAACTGTACTTAGGAAATAATATAGTATAATCCTGTATAAATCTATCTTCTATGACTATAAAATGTCCGTATGTTGTTGCCTAATAATACAAACATAAGTTCCAATAATAATACAAAGTAGATTGAATAATACTACGGAGCGAATTAGTGACTGACCTTGATTTATTCCTACACTTGTTGTACCGTCAGATTATTATGTCTGTCCGAGAAGGAAGTTCAAACAAAATTACGCGATACTTAAATGAATTGAAAGTTGCAGTTTATTCATTACATTAGGGCTTACTCCACTATATCTTTGTACCTTACTCCATTTACTTGACAAAATTTGGCAGCGGTACCTATTGTTAATCATTAATAGGACTGGGTTGCTAGTGTTGCTACATTAAATACCTTTTGGGTACCTTTGTCTCACACAAGTTCGTGACAATGAAGTCTATGATATATTCATGCATCATTGTTAGTAAGGAGAGTATCAAATAGCCTGTAACGTTAATTGTTGTAATTATAATTACCTCGTAAATATACTACCGGTTGTTGTATGAGAAGGGTTATTATGATAAACACAAGGTAGACAGTAGAGAATGGTTCAACAGTATCGTATTCGTAGCAAAATATCTACCGGGCTGATAAAGTGACTTCTGTGGTATGTTTGCGGGAGGATAATAGCTACTTTAATTAACTGTAGCATTGTATTTTCAGATCGATATAAGTTTGAATGTGTTTTAAATACTTCCTCAATAATTTGTCTCGTGTGGCAAAGATAAGCAGTTACCATATATTGCAAAATATGAGCTATGAAGAAGCAACCTAACTAATTAATTATTTTTAAACTCTCCAGTATTCCTTTAAATAGTTAAATACCAGACTGTGTTCCAGATATTCCAATTATTTAATTTAAAATTCTTCGCTCTAGCTTATCAGAATTATTTCCGTAAAATTCCCGATAACCTCCACAAAGTGTATCTGTTATTTACATTTTGCTAACAAAGTGTTCTCGCTTCTTTTATAGGGTTCGAGAAAATTTCATATTCTAAGAATTTTAATTCTGGATGGCAGAATGGATAACTAAATTTCTTGTACCAATAAGGATAGATTTTACCAAGGGTATCTACGGTTAATAAATTGCGATTTTTTTTTGCTTAGATTTTATGTATTTACGTATAAATATATATAATTAGATCACGCTTGTGTTCTAAGAGGGGTCGGCAAAATTGTAGTTTTGGCCCATATTACACCGAACGATTACGGGTATCGATTATCAATTTTAGGGTCATAGCACACATATCAAATCGGATCGACCGTATCGCCTTTCGCCTCGGCGTTAAACAGGCGTAAAAGGCTAGGCGACACGCGACGCCGCGCTCAACTCGCCGGTCCCGAGGCGAGGCGGTTACGGTACGTTTCCGATTAGTGTACTTTGCAGTAGAGAGTTTCATACGAAGAATACTGCACGGCTCTCGTTGATACGGTGACGATCCCTTTTTCGGGTTGATATGTGTGATACCTTTATCCGACAAAAAATATAAGACAGTGGGCAAGGGCAGATCCAGCTTTCAAGTCAGGGAAGGGGACACAAATAAAATTGTACTCTAGTCTGTGTGTAACATCAAAATAACAGCTTTTTACTCAATGTATAAAATACACAATACTCAAGAAAATGCAATTTTTTTTTGTCTGATTGTCTGTCTGTTCCAGCTATTCTCCGAAACTGCTGAACCGCTTATGACGCGACTTTGACTGGCACATAGCTGATGGTCCGGTGTCTAATTTGAGTTACTTTGAATTACGCAAATGTTTAGAATTCCGCAGGAAATTGGAAAACCTATATTAGACTACGGACCATTAGCCAGTGAAAGTTCCGTCAAACTTGGTCCGGTTTCGGAGATTAGCCGGAACAAACAGACTGACAGACAAATATTTTTTCGATTGCACTTTTGTTATAATGTGTCGTGTATACTATCGATATATGTATCGATGTATATAATCGATGCATTCAGTCAAAAACTGTTATATTGATGTTACAAACTCACACTCCAATTTTATTTGTGTGTATTGATGTTGATATAAAATATTTAATTTAATAATGAGTTTTTAACCTAGACCCACCCAGCCCAGGGGGGGGGGGGTCATGACCCCCATGACACCCTCCTGGATCCACTCTTGACAGTGGGGCTTGGAATAACTACAGAAAAAAAACTTGTGCAGGTAGATTCTTTTCCCGACAACCAAGACATATTTATGTAAACGTTAAGAATTAAAGATTAAGCAGTGTGAACCAGAAATCATATTCATATTTATTTGCATTCCACAATGTAAAGAGGATGTTACAGAATGGCTTAGAGCTAAGTACAATCGTGTACCCTGTAGGGCACAGCAAATTAAATCAAAAAGAATAGTAATATAAAGTAGAAGTATATATATATACCTATTAGGAAATCTGATTTATTCTTCAACGTCCTGCATCTATCAACTGCTGTTCAGTCATAAATCAACAGCAGTTGGTAGATGCGGGACTTTCCAAGCAAGCAGTAAACAAGTCGGAGTCGGGGAAAAACTAGAATAAAACTAAATCATGCAGACAATTGAACTCAGCTGATAGTAATAAAAAAAACCCGTTCACACAACCTGGTTGCTCCAGGAAAATACGATCCACGATCACGAAGAACAAACCCGAATCCAGGAACTACTCGACATACAGCACAAAATAAAAACTATATGGTGACTTACCGCTTTTAGCCGTCTTTCTTGTTAACACTTATTCAGCGTGCAAACTAAACTACTAAAATAACGGGGTAGCTTATCTGTTTGCGAAATTCGTGTAGCAAAGCCATCCAGGGAGGCAGCATTCTAAGCATAGGTAATTTATTTCCTGCAAAGAAGCAAAGTATGCCGAGCCAGGGCGTTTGTACACATTAACGTGGCACACCTCATGAAAAATCGCTTAGGAGACGCTGGAGTTTGTGATATGTTATATTACAATGAATGCGTCGCTCCTTTTTCTTTTGGGCCGCTTAAAGAACGCTTCGTTACCCGACACCACTTGTCGGTTGGAAGTAGAATGCCCGGTCACAAGAGATTTAGTTTTAAGGACTTTTTTATTTTTGAGGATTACAGTTTCTTCGTTTTTTTATCGTCGTGGAATTCATATGGATCCCTTTAGCTAAAGTGGTCGACTATGGATGTTATCAAAAAACAATTTGTAGTAAGTCCTATACTTACACAACCTTTTTGATAGTGTAGGTACCTATTATAATAAAAAAAGTGAACATATTGAATAGTTGTTGCATACAAACCATTGACCTCTATTATAATTCGAGAGGTCAGTGATACGAGCAATTCTGCCCACGGGTTTTTGCTCTTCTCTATTCTCACTACATTAACCTTTCGTTTGTGAGCTGTCAAAAATTTTGCTTACCTATACGATTTGTATAATAATAACAGCCTATAACTGTCCCACTGCAGGGCAAAGGCCTCTTCTCGTATAGAGAAGGATTGAGCACTGATCACCACGCTAGCTCACTGCGGGTTGGCGATTTCAGTTAATTAAATCCAGGTTTCCTTACGATGTTTTCCGTCACCGTCAGTCAGTGGTGTCTTAGAATATCTAAGAAAGTATTTATGACATTGAAAAAGTCACATTGATACTTGCCTGGGTTTGAACCTGCAACCTCGTGCATAGAAATCCGGTATGTCAACCACTAGGCCACCACGACTACGATGCGATTTGTATACCGAAGTATTAATTGAGTACCAAATAAATTATCGTAAACAGCTTCTTTTGAACTAGGTAATGTATGTCTCAGATGATCTAAGTTTTACGAGTCCTTTAGTCATTGGTTGACTTGATTTATTTTTTCATAAAATAATAAGCTTTATTAAAATATTGAGGGAGAGATAGATGTGTTTGACAAAACAAAAAAATATTTAAACTATTTTTTTGAACCTCCATTAATTTTAATAAAATATTATATTTATAAACTAAATACTTGCTCGCTGTAGTTTAAATATTCATAGGGGATGTATTTTTGTAGTTAGGGTAGCAGATAATAATTTGTTACTTATCACATATATTTGTGTCGCCGAGTCCTTGGGTGAGTTCATACAATCACTAACATTACATTAATTTTATAGATCTAGAAAAAGGTAGGTAGGTATCTATAGTCTTTTAAGAGAAGTTTATACACTTACATTAAAGTTTTAACATAAGTCCCATTATAAAAATAAAGAACTTACGTAAAATAATGTATTTAGCAGAAATTTTACGTTATTTCATGTGTGGTTAGAGGGTATTAGTTAGAGGATAGATAAGTAAATACAATTAGGATTTTGACATTTAGAAGTAATTGAAGTTAAAGTTATTAAATAATATTATGAATGAATTAAATTATACAGTGTTATAAATTAAAGCTAGTTACACATGTTGTTGTTTTATTAATTTCTCAGTAATTATTACAGTGTTCGTTGTATGTATTTTGAGTGTTCTGCATTAAAATAATCGTGTTATGTCACTTTGGCTTTAATATCTTAAAATTACTTTTACTTTAACAGGTATGTAAGTATCAATTATTCCGAAACTTAAGAATTCTACATTAAATAAAAGACATAAGTATGCACAGACTCAGTACGCATAAATACAAGGTTTATTCTTATTGAAACTTTATTCTAAAAAATACGCGTATATATAATAAAGAAAGGTTTAAAATAAATATGCATTAGAAATAATCTCACGTTTCTGAATGAGCTTAATTACAAGGTTATAGCTACAGAAATGGATAGAATCCACAATTTAAGAAGTGCATTATGTAATTGCTCCTGGGTAATATGTACATTTGTAACCCAGATTTAACCAAAATTTGCATAATGCTTTAACTTGTCACATAACAGCGCAGGAACAGTGGCTATACTGAGTTTAAATTGCATTTTGGTAGTTTCGGAATGTTGTGGCTGCATGTGCGTGGTCGCATTTTAGCACTAAAATATAACCGCCGATAATTGGTTGTATCTACATAAACTGGCAATATTACGGATTACTACTGCCAAATTAGTGAACGGATTAAAGGATTTACAGCTTGACGCTATGTTTATAGATTAAAGGTTATTTTAGAATACCTATAAAATGTACCCGCTATTTCTTAACGTGCGACACTGTAATAACTATATATATAATAGAAAAGAGCGTGTGTGCATTCTAATATATTACTTTCTTTTCAGTTTTTTCGGACACATTCTAGGTTAGTGAAGTTCATTTTATAGCATAAAGTTTAGTGCGCATAAATTTATTTTCATCTGTGGATACGATTATTTTCGTATTAAAAGGGTCCTAAAAGCTTTAAAACTTTATGTCTAACAAATCTATACTTATATATTAAGTATGTAATATTATAAAGCTGAAGAGTTTGTTTGTTGGCTTAAACGCGCTAATCTCAGGAACTACTGGTCCGATTTGAAAAATTATGTCAGTGTTAGATAGCCCATTTATCGAGGAAGGCTATAAAACATTCTAAATCCACGCGGGCGAAGTCGCGGGCGCAAGCTAGTTCATAATAATTATTACAAGCGCTGGACCATGGTCCAACGTCGTGCATAGTGGAATGTAATCGGATAGGTATTGTGTCCATGGCCTAGGGTGTGCAGGACGTACTCAGGTACTACAGTCACTCTTAGATACTCCACTAGCTATGAATATTGCGTGTATCACAAATAGTTTCACGTAACATGCTCATAACATCTCATATTTTTAGAAGACAGAAAAGAAGGAACTTAAAATTGAAAACAAGCTCTAAAGAAGTGTGCTATTGATCACCCATATTTCGCAAGATTGAGTAAGGTTCATATGTAATAAGGCCTAAATTTATCGTCTGTTTCGTACACAACTATCAACTAGTAGTGTCTTACAATAGCAACAAGTAGACCGGATTTAAAATGTAAATAATAAATACACCTTACGTTGTATGTAGGTAGGTACTGATACAATAGCCAGCTCTGATAGCCGAGTGGTATGAACGTTAGACCGCCAAGTCAAAGGTCGCAAGTTCAAATCCCGGCACGCACCAATGTCTTTTCGAATTCATGTGCGTAGGTACTATAAATTTGATATCAGTTGCTAATAACGGTGAAGGAAAACATCGTGAGGAAACCGGCACACTGTAGAGATTTTTCAACGGTGTGTAAAGCCATATCAGAGGCCTACAGGCAGTTTAAACTCTGACACCAGGTTGTTCATCAACCATACGATAAGAAGAAGAAGATGATACAATACACAAATGAACAATGAAACAAATATAAACCAAGAAACCGGAGGTCTGC
The DNA here is from genome assembly GCA_905340225.1 of Abrostola tripartita. Taxonomy (NCBI): domain Eukaryota; kingdom Metazoa; phylum Arthropoda; class Insecta; order Lepidoptera; family Noctuidae; genus Abrostola; species Abrostola tripartita. The sequence goes on along the minus strand of HG996490.1, from coordinate 8,994,392 downwards.
TGGTTATTCTCAGTTACCAATGTTAAAAGTGAATTATGTGAATGTATCATGGTGATCAGTTTTATATTCCGGATCCATACCGAATTGTAGACGGTGTGCAGCGTCCAGTTTCAGTTGTGTGATACGCATATAGTCCAATAATGCCTAGACTTTTAGTCTGGAGGTAGGGCATTTAAACGTGAGGCACGTCGTCGGTCGTCCGGTACGAGTACCTAATAATATTTTACACCGGTTATCGACATTTATTCGGTCGAGTTTTGCGATGGAAATGATTCCCAGTTGAACCTCCAACCTTGATAGTTACAATGATTAGTATAAGTAGAAGAGCACGATTAATATTCGGTCGGTGGCACGCCGTCACTCACTGAATAATCAGATTTTCCGCGCGGGTCGAGGTGACTCCTTCGAGATGTTATTACGAGAAGTGGCGCTCACTTACATTAGTATTACACGATTATGCTAACGGTAACACGATCAAAATATTACGCTATGTTTTTCTAGTTGAAATATAATTACTTTACTTTCAACAAAGACTAATAGAATAAGTATTGCATTAACATTATTTTGAAAATCTTAATAGGAATACTTTTGTCAAGCCGCGAATCAAAAAGCCGAAAAGGTAAACCAGTATAGCAGCATAAAACTTTATGTCCCGGTGTTGTAATACAAACGTCTACGCTAGTATTTCGTTTGTTCATAGATGATGATGATGACGCACCGAAAGGCTAGTAAAATCGCACGCTGGCCTCTTTGTTATGAACTCATTATAGCCGCAAAGCTTTTTTTTTTTTAATTATTGTTGCACGCCTTTTTACTAAATTAATATATAGAAGAAGGCCATCATTTATTTGTGAATACTTCCGACCTTGAAATTGGTGTACCGGCTGGAGGAGGGGAATGGCACAACACACGGAGGCTAGGCGGAGGAATCTCTGCGGAGCCGCTGGGATTAGCGTCAAACGAAGAAAAAGAGAGGCGGGAAATAAGCCGTAATCCATAGGACGTGACCTAAATTCTTTCTTAAACATTCACGATTTGATAACTTCGTGAAAACAATTTGATTTCTTCTTTTCTTTCTAACCGTGCCCTTTGACAGTAAATTGGATAGATTTTTGTTTTACATATGATTTTTTTGTATAATTTGTCTTTGTTCGGTAGAAGGATGAAATTCATGATTTTTACATTTGATTCCAGTAATTTGTAGCTAGGTGTGTGACGGTAGGTGTTTGATTGTTCACGGATGTTTTCAACGTATGTGTATAATAGTAGAAAAATGATATTCTGTCTGTATCTCTGATAATATAATTGTACATTCAACTATTCTAAGAGAACGATAATTATATGTACATATATAAGGAGAATTTGTAAAGCCACACGTCGCTGTTGCCTGTATACAGTCATATGTAAACGTTATCGAGCTGATTGCCGTTAGCCTGTTACAATTGCTTAAGGCAGCAATTGAGTATTTCGTAACAGAGAAATCCGATAATTGAATCCGCCCTTGTTACTACTATTCCAATCAAGCGGTACTTAAAAACTAATTTATTCATAATATGGGTCCGTAATTGCCTTTGTTATCGGTTTTTCTCATAGAACGAATATCAAGAGGAAGTATTGTCATAATCATAATAATCACAATTGACAAACTAATTGGCGATCGCAGTTTGCTGTTAATAAAGGCGTGTTATGTAATGCTGGTCCGTATGCAGGAAGCCGAACTCAATCTCTACTTGAGTATATACATATATTGAAGAGAAAGAGCCGTCCATTATCATTAAAAATGCCTACAAGATGGTACTGGGTTTACCGTCGTATTAAAAGACATAACTCAATCTGGAGTCAAGGGCTTTTCTAAATGGTTCCTTTTCTTGGATTTTTTTTTAGTCGGTATTGGCAATAGTAACCCGCTCTGCTTGCTCTCTGTTGACTTATTTTGAGTCTCGCTTTCGCAGAGTGACTTAAATATCTGTTACTAAGTAGTGTACCTTACCCATTAATTTTTTTCTAAATAATATCATATATTATTTTACTGAAATTTGTTTCGACACTTAATTGGTACAAAGATTTAAAGGGGATTTTTGATAGCTGTCAGCGATAGGGTTAAAATACTGGGGGATTTTATTGACTTGACCTTTAAATAAATTATAGGCCAGTATCAAATTGTTTCCTTAAGTAAAATCTTTCATATAATGTAATTCCATTATCTCTCCATCTCAACTGCTAATATTATGCTAAATCAATGCTGATACAATCTTTGCTATACGGGGTATTACTGTTTTATAATTATATAAAGATTGGGGATTCCTAACCTTCAATTGGGATACACTTTTGGGAATTCGGGATCGATAGTAACGTTCAATTAATTCACCTAATTGTTTATTTTGAACAAGATATCTACCTAATAATAAATGTGTTTATGTTGCTCTTGCTGTGTTTATTTTGACTATTATATTAACTTATCAGTGGACCGCGGAGTTCCCGGTTATCAAAACTTTCCTCTTTCTTGTCCATCCAAAGGTTGTCTGTAACAGATCGCTATTAGGGATAAGACCGCCCATTGTACATTTGCCTTTATTTTTATGATGTTTTCGTTTGTTATTCAAATGGCGTACGATAAAGTTCCTGTATATTCTATTCAATATTATTCTTATTTCTTAGTCCTGATTTAGTAGACATTATGTTATTCTTGGACATCATAACAGGTACAAAATTTGAATAAGATGGGGGGATTAAGAATATTGGTGATACCCTTTTGTTACAGGATAATAGAGTCGTAAGTGGTGGTATACCTATAGTGGACCAATTAATATAAATGACCATAGGCTCGCTACCTATTACTGGCCTGCAATCAGCAGGTGTTGGTTATGGATAAATAACCTTCAAATTCAATAAGATCGCCTACTTACCCGCATGCAAAGACTTAAAAGTGCCTTTATTACCTTATCTGCATTAAAATTCAAATAACTTGGTAAAATTAACCGCAACAATAGTTATTAGCGCGTGACGAAAGAAATGGCTTGGCTTTTTATAATTTTGCAAAACAAAACAAGAGGCACGATGAGTCGCTAGATGTAATCGAGCTAAATGTTAAAGAGCAACCGTTTACATTAACCGCTTTTGTGAAACAAATGAAAACTACGCTCAGGGGCAACGTTTTTAAGTAAAATTATTCTTTGCTCTTAGTATCAGCACACTAATTTTCTTTTCTGCATTCTCGATACCAAAAATTACATTACTCAATTTCTCTTGTGTAGTATTTTTAAGGAAGTATGTGCTTTATATTTTGTAGTGATATATTAAACATAATTTTAAATTATCTTATTACGTACGAGTCTATATTGGTAACCACCTGTAGACAAAACTGTGTTGTTAAGACCGTAAGCTACGATGTATTACATATTTTTGCTTACGACTGTACCAGCTAGATTACATGGATATGAAATAATGATTGGTTGTGTTAATTAGAATGTTACATTATTCATACGGTATTTCAGCTCATGCATCAGCCTGTCACGACGGAGCTTAACATAGCAGGTGAATGGTAAATAGGACAACAGACGCCTCTTAATTTTTGAGGAATAATTAAACTAAACGAATGAAGCTGAACTTTTTTACGGTTTTTAAATCTTCTTAAGATATTTGGGCAGAAGACAACAATACATTTAGCATAAAAAGAGCTTTAAAAAATGTTGTGTCTTTTAACAGTGATGCATTGTCATGCTTCGTTCGTCACATTGTGTTCTAGCTCGAGTCGAATATAAACAAGAGCGCTAGAAACCACGTGTTACTTAGGCTTTAGTGAGTATAATATTATATCCCTGATTCATAACATCTGGTAATGCACAATATTGTCTACTCGGAAAACACAAAACAATTTTTCTGCATCGGATTATAAACGAAACTAAGTACAACAAGGAATTGGGGTTTACGCGAAACAATAAAACGTTTATCTGACATAATACGAAGCTGTCTGAAAACTATTAGCGTTCTATTGATGCTACATTTTCCTATATTTGGCACTGTTCCAAACTCGAAATTCACTAAATATTAGAGCTTTTAAAGTAGTGAAAACGTCGAGCGCAATCGACTTTATCAGGCATCAAATCGATGTCAAAGAGCAGTGGGAAGTGGTAAGTGAGCCAGTAATTGATGTGCGACATCTTCAAAAAAGAACTACCTTTGGAATGAGATTCTCTAAAGTGCTAAGTTTTTGTATGAATAATCTATGGTTACCAACAAATGAATGAGAAAAATATTAAAAAAAACGTAATTGAATCGATCTTTCAAAAGATCGATTCTATTACGTATTTTTAATATTTTTGATTGGTATATCAGACCCTATCTATTTTTATGTCATCTTAGCACTTCACAGTAAGGTCGTTATTTCGTTGCCATAAAAGCGACTTATCTTATCGTATGCACTATAAGTGTTTGAAGCTACCACCGCCGTATTATATTGATTGTTGTTTTGATGTTAAACATTGTAGGTACTTTTTTACTTTTATAATTTGTAATGCAAATGACCTTCATACAAAGCTTGTGTCTTAGGTGATATATACATATATGTATATATCTTATACATATCCATCATCATGCTCATAAGGAATTGGACTATAATGAAGACCTGATGTTCAAAGCTCATTTAATTTAGCTTTTGTAGTAAATCATAGATTGAGTCATTTGTTATAGGTACTTACTGATTTATGATCCGTTTAAATTTTAAATATCTAGACACTTTTTTATGTATTTTCAATCATGAATAACCACCGAAAAATTAGATAGGTGTATAACATCTTTCCTTTAATTTCTATAAGCGGATAAATCAATAAATTATTCTGCTAAAAGAAACGAGAAGATGCAGATGCGATGAAGATCTTGGAGCAACCGCTGGCTTAAGAAAAAAATGCAATTGCATATAATCCGGTCCTTAATTAAAACTAAGCTAAGGACTATAAATAAACACCCGCAGCACTAATGTGGAATACTTTTACAAAGATAAAAATAAAATGTTTCAGTTTTAAAAAAAGTCCGATTTACAGTTTAATTAAATTATGTACGTTTTAAAGAAGGTTAAAATAAATTATAATTGAAAAAAATATATTTAAGTGAAATCAGCCGAGCTATCGTTCGCGTTGGTTCTAATAGAAATAACTTTTAGAGCCTTTCCACAATTATTGGAAAGGTCCCGAGAAGATTAGAAGGATTACGTATATGTGAACAAGCTGATATAATTCGTCCACACTTTGCGCTATGTTTCAATAACCCATATCACGGATTAAAGGGTTTGGTTTGCGCATAATCCTTTCTTATTCCTTCGTAAATGGATATTGAAAAAATTTGATGGGCCCCGTTTTATCGGAAACTCTTTTTCAGAAGTGCTCTATTTTGCCTCTCGGAATGACGTCGATTTAAGGTGAATGAACGAGCAAAATCCTTCTACATGGAAGAGGCGGTACCGAGGAGGTGATGAGTTTATACAGTACCATTTAGTCGACGGCGCACCTTTGAACCAATAAATTGGCGTCAAGAATAAGCTTACTTACTTTTCAGCAATCTTTTACGTTCGCGTTTTGTGCGAAAAGGGGTGTCGCTTTCTTTCAGTTATGGAACAAATCTTCAGTATAAGTGGATCGACATTCAATTCCTTCCATTTTGCTCCCATACGGTCTTGATGGCGATACTTTTCAGCAACATCGAACGTCGGAGAATTTACTCTGTTAAACCTAAATGTGTAACATCTTTGACTTTGGATTTCGGTTACACAAACTGCTAAGATTCAAGGTTAGATCAGGGTTAGATTTCGTGTTACATAACCGACTGAGTGGCTGCTTTCTAATAATAATCACCTGCTGCTCAACGAGCCTTGAGATGTTATTTGTTAATAAATATCTCCCTATTTATTGTGAGAATTTAGTAATGAGAACGTAATATTTTTGCAACTACAATTTTTATATGATTTTTATTCGTAGTAGGTCATAATTCTTAAATGTAGGTATGTAAGTAAAGCTCTTCACAGTTGTTCAAATTGAACTACATGCGCCTGATGAATTGGTCTGACTTGGAACACCTATCTAAGACTTTGCCGTAACTTTGTGCGTGACAAGCTCATCAATCAATCTTAACATGCAAAGATCGTGCTCTTATCCATGTGTGGCTTGACTTGGCTTCTTTCTATTTGAACATTGATCGATCTCAATGTGCCTCTTATGATTGAGATCGATTAATGCCTCAGATGAATATGGATTATAAAAGTAGAGCATAGTTCTTTAACCGCTATCAAAAGCGTGTCCGTAAGTTATTTTATAAGCAACGCAGCTTGCTTTATATCTACGGTTGCAATTTCACTGCTTAGCGCCATGCAGCACGGCACGTGTAGCAGTCGTAGAGCCCGCGCCGCTTTCCTTATTGCACAGTTTAAACTTAAATACCTGCCCGTTAATGAGAGTCATAACGCATGAGTCCCCGGCGACTGTTTGTTATTTACGCTCCGTGCTGGCTAGAACACAGCCTTACTTACGCACTTTGTTAATTACTGCGGAAATGATTTTAAATGGATTAATAATTGTTTCTTCTATGTCATTGGTGTCGTAAATTTGTTATAATAGCCTAAATTTGCAAATCCGTATGATATTATGGTAGACGGGCACCGGCTACTGAGTCTAGAATTTCATTTAACGATCCCAGCTCGACAATAACCGTCCGTGGAATTTAATGGTTCGTAAAGCGGTCTCGATTAAAACTGCCGTCCGTATGGATAAGGTCAGTCGTTTTAGTATGGAGGCAACTTTTAATGAGTTTATGAGCGCTCCTGGCGCTGCTTGCTCTCTATGTGTAGGTAACACTCCCGCCCTGTAACTAATTCCCAGACGTCACATTTGACATAATTAATTAGTTTTGTTGGTGCGACATGTTGAATGACAACTGTTATGTGACTTTGTTTAAAATATATACGAGCGTCCTTGCATGAATGGTCATTAAAAGTTACTTATGCTTGGGTTTCCACTTCCGTACTGATTTTTACACACTAATATAGTTTATACAAGTCAGTTACTTACAGCCAAATTAAGTTGTTTCGTTTTTTTTTGCACTAAATGTCAATCTGGAACTAAAAGGAAATATAGATACTTACTAGTTATTTATAAAGTTCATAAATGTTATTTGGGGACCTTGCATTGTATTAAAACTTAAGACACTTTAGAAAATATATTACGCAACTAAAATATATTTAAATTATTAAAAGAGAAATGTTTTACAATTGATGCTTTAAACACATACAGGCGATTCAGTAACATGAGCTGCCGCCGGAGTTTCTCCTTCCGTTAGTCTATATATTTAAGACGTCATGTACAAATGTTGCACGAACAAGGTGCAGAAAGTTGGACAGCAAAAGGGACATAAATCAGGGCGTAGAGTGCGCCAGCTGGCAGCTTGTGAATAGTTCTGTCGGGTAGCGACCGCGTATGACATTCGATTACCCTTGTGCTACGAGAACGTCTCGTACATGGCGCAATACATTGGAAAATTAAAACCAAAACAGGCGCCAAGACCAAGAGAAATGACTATGATGGCTTAATTGTACGTACATTTCAGCAATTACCCTTCGCTCTTTTGGGTTGGTGTCGTACTTAAGTTACAGTTTGTGTTTACTTTGAAACTTATAAAACAAAACCATTATATTTTTAATTATGCTCCTTTGTGTCCCTACTACCTGTACTCATCACTTTTGGAACTATTCAGTAATTATAGTGACTTTACTAACTATTAGAATATTAATATACAAGCAAAACCCGACAAATTTCGGGATAAATATTTATGGATTACATGTTAATAGGTATGGTATATTATGCGGAATGAACTCGCAACTTAGGTTACTGTAAAAAAATCCGTCAGATTATAGAATAATTATATTTCGTACGTTGTTTTCAAAGCCTAGTACTAGTTGATTAACTCAAGCTAAAAAAACTTAATTTATTAAATGTTTTAAATAAAGTGTTGTTAGGTACGTGACAGTTAAGGTCAAGAATATCCTTCAATAAGCATAAGTCCTTCTGATACTGCGATCTGTGTTAAGGAAAACAGATAATTGGACTCAATAATACTTACTCAATTGAACATGTTGTTAGTCATTAAGGAAGGAAACACGGTATGGAGGTTACATGACTTGGTTTTTATGCCATGACGAGTCACAAATAATATCCTTATTGTTTTCCCTCCAGTCTTCATTTTTACCTGAAACGCGTACTTAGATTTAAACCGCATGTTGCGTAGCTGTAACTTCACGACTTTAAAGCTTTCCCGATTTGATGATCAACAATGCAGGTAGCTTGTCCACTACTTATGAACAACCTATCCATATATCAACCCGTAAAGGGAACGTAACCGTATTAACTCGAGCCGTGTAGTGTTCTTTGCATGGAACTTCCTTCTGCGACGCACATTAATCGGATTCTTAATGTAATCGCCTTGCCTCGGGACCGGCGAGCCGTAAGCGCGGCGTCACCTAGCTGTAGCCAATGACGTATCGGAGCAGCTGATCCGCTTCGGTTACGTCTCAGACCAGATATACACTAGACCGGTGATCTCGCAATACTAAGGTCTTTCTGTTTAACTCAGCCAATCTATAGTATGAACTATTCAAAATCTATGCGTTACGACCTTACGTAAGGTTGACGCCTGTTTGACAGCAAGGCGTTGGGCGTTACGGTGACGATCCCTTTCCGATTTGATATATGTGCTTTGACCCTTATACATTCGGAATATACTCGGAAAGCTCTTAACTTCTAATCAACAAAATCTATACCTGAGATATTTTGAAAATAAAATCGATGGAAAAGGAATACGAAGAGAGAAAATGTAAATGCAAAAGTAGATATTTAAATATTAGGACGATGAAAGATCTTTTAAAGGTAAACGTTAAAACATGCTCTGTTGACAGGCCTTGCCATAATGAAGTGCTTTATGAATACTATTTTAAAATATTTTCAGAATATGTAACGATGTGTTTGACATTTAAACTGTTATTGCAAACATTTTTGTTACTAAAGCTTTTTATGAGGGAGAGTCATAATAGGTGATGTTTGAAGTAAGCATAACATAATATTATGATTGGTATTGTAAAAGTTGTTGGTATTCTATTTTGGAAATTGTACAACCAAAATCATTCCAACACTGTTTGCATAAAATGTAATGGCAGATTGCGGCCGTGCCGGGAAGTACTACCAGCGATTCGCATTGTGCCATCTGCTCACATTTAGATCCCTTATAAAATGTTATGCGCATTATCACACGTGGATATGGCTCTGGCCTCGTGGTTATTTCGAAACGTTACCTTTTTATGACACTAATGGAAAATACTGTTTAGCTTCACACTCATATTTATTTAACGCACTCCAGGTGAGATACTCGGATTTTTTGGTATGGATATTTAAATTTCTGTTTCGTGAAACAATCAATCACGCCTACACGCGATGTATCGAATGGAGGCTGTCGTTCGCTTTGCCACCCCCATTCACATTTTGTAATGCACTTTATACGTGTTACAGCAAAGTATCTGTATAAATTTCCATAAAATTATAAATATTATTTATTTTTCTATCACAATTTTGCATGTTTGATTTTATGAAGTTACGCTAAATTAGATGTGTAATGTTCGATACGAATACGTAAGGTTGTGCAAATGACCTTATAAATCATACTGAGTGACGTTAAATTGACATATCGAAGTCATAAATCAAAGGGGAATACCATAAGAGAACAAGTTTTGACAAGGCACTTAACTCAGCTAGGGACAAAGTGGTTTTTGGGAAAACCTACACGTATGATGTTATATGCGACGATAGGTATGTGTACCAAACTACCAGTATACATATACTACGGTCTACGTTACTAGATATAGGTATGTATATACACTTTCTGGTTGATGTAAACTCTTTCTTCAGAAGTTTATAAAATATTTATGCCAGTAGAGCTTATTTTCGCTAAAAGGATTACCGATGTCCGGACTGCATTAATTAATCTCCTGAACACCAAATTGGCTTCTAGTCTTTTTCCTTTACCTTTGACGTTATTATGTAACGATTGGTGACTAATTGAATATAGTAGCGCAATGAATACGTTGGTCAATGTCTTACGTGAAGACTAGTAGCCAAGTAGGTACTAGAGGTTCCAGGTTTGAGCACAGCACGGGACGCATATATTTGTTGTTTCTGCATTTAGCATCATATTTTGCCGGATTAAACCTATCTTTAGGATTAGGCTAACCACGCGCAATTGGAAAAGTCACCGTCCTTATTACTATGAAACCGAAAAAGGAAATATTATTTATTACTTCAATTACCAGTGTTTTGTTTCTTTAACAACTAAGTAATGACATGGAATAAAATGTAGGGATTTTCATGAACTTTGTATAAATAATGTGAAGAAACGTAGATAGATTCACTTCGACCCGGCTTTTAACATCTGCCGGAGCTTTGAACGTAATTTTCAGCAACGTAAATGTAAAAGAGAAATTTTTACTTTCAAGACATAAATTAAATAATATAGAATCATCAAGTTGGTATTTGATGTATTTCTTCTATGAATTGTTTTAGCAAGAAGATTTATGATCCTTTGGGAATGCCAATATTGTCTAACTACTTAGAATCACATACGTATCTCGTTAACTTTTTCGGTACGATAACAACTTGAAAAACAACAATGTGTAACGCATTAGATTTTTTGCTTACTTTCATGTTTTTACATGAAAGTAAGCAAAATCCTACTTGTATCATTATAATCTATTACCTACTTGCATTATAGTTTTGCTATTAACGTAGCTACAAAACTACATCTTCATGATTTTAGATAAAAAAAAAGAGTATTTTCTTTAATAAAATGAGTTCTTAATTATTAACCGGTTATCTATTTCATTTATTTATAAACAAATGTTTTGTCGGGTTGGTAACAAAAAATCAACACCACAAAAATGTTAAAATTACTAGTGGTCATGTGAAATCGTATCTATTTATCAAGAATATGTTGGAAATATTGGGTCTTCAAACATTGCTTTTATTTAATATGGCGTTTTGTTATGTAATATCTAAAATGAAAAAAAAACGACATTTAAAGTCATAAAAATAATTATATACTAATGTAAAAATCAAACGAGGCTATATTCTATACAAAGAAGACTACTTACTCCTTCACGAGTTGTGTCACTCCGACACAGTATTAGTGTCATAGAGGTGCCGCGTAACAGAGGTGTAAAATAGCTTTTAAAAACAGAAATACTTAGAAATAAAAAAATAGCTAAATGATGATCTAGATAATAATGAATGTTAGAAAACAGAAATTACAACAATATTTTATAGTAGCTGCTCGTCGCCAAATACCTACATATATGCATCTCCTTACGCTGTCTTTGGGCGGCTCACTAGGCTCTCCAGGCAAAAGGATAGAGGGAACCGTTCTGTTGCCTAGCCTTTAACGTCAATTGTTAAATTAGTGACAACAGGTAGTAACAAAAATCATATACCTACATCGGGAGGCAGCTCGAAATATTTTCTTATTTAATACTTAATAAAAACCATTATTTGTATTATTCCGGTAGTCATTTAATGATACCATATCAGATGTTCAATTCAATTTATTTATTTCAAGTGACCATGAAACATTTTTGTTAGCAATACTTAATAATGCTTTTATATTAAGATTCTACATAAATAATTATGATCTTTTGCGCGACAGCATTAATTTGTAAAACGACGTTTCGTTTAAGAATACAATTCATTTGTATGTAAAAACCCTCAGCCACATTTTTCAATACTATGCCATGTCTATTTTGGAAAAATCTAATATAATAAACACGGTTGTTAGAGTTAATTTTTGTATTGTTGAAAGAATTGTTGGTTTTTTTTTGTAAATTAATTATTTAAAAAGAATAACGATTTTTTTCTCGTAGATACATGACGTCATCGAAGATAAAACAAACAATCAACCCAATTATATTCTAATCCATCTCCCCATAAAATATGTAACTTTTTTTTTGCAAATCTTGTAGTACCTACCGACTTAAAACATTTACCGATTCGTCTCGAACGAACTTCACCTAGGTACCAAATTTTCAATTAAAAATGTATAACTTCCGCGACAGGGACTCGAAAATTATTTTACGTCAAAACTTTTACAGTTGCTCACCATTTATTCATACGCTCTACTTTTTTGTTCTTAGTCAAAACTACTACCAACTTGGAAGTCAGACAAAAGATCAAATAAATCCTCAAAAAAAAAACTAACTAAAGTTACAGTCTATATTCTAATAATAGTCTATAGTTAAGCTAGTATAGAATAATTGTGGTCGCATTTTAAAATTATTCAATTCAAAGACTTCCATATAACATCTAATATTCTGTAAAAGTAGTTGTTAGTTTGTAATGTGTTCTGTGTAACTAGTTAGTTTTTTGTGGTTGCAGTTGGAAACAACGAAACAAGTAACGTTGAACAAAATAATGGATAATAATGGATAATAAATTCATAATTATCTTTGAACAATCCAATTACTGCGATGAGTTTAGTTTAATTATGTATTATATCGGCTGAGTAAACATCAAATGTAATAATTAACGATGTAGTTCTAATTATGTATTGATGAATGGTTCACATGTTTTCACTAGATATGCATTAATTTTTAATTCGCGTACGGCTACTTTTCTCCCCTTCGTTCGACATGCATGTCTTACACACTTGTGACTAATGTACGTAACCCGTGTCAATGCTTGACGAAGGTGAAATCACAGGTGTACACCACTGGATCCAGTATTGACGCTCGAGTTACGAATTCTATGCCAATAAATTCCAAATCAACGTGATAATATCGGCCGCACCCGTCGTATCTTATTCACGTTACAGCATACAAAATAAATTGACGATCGACTGACAATTTAGCTTTAACTGTAAACTTGAAAATGTACATTTTTAACCATGTGTACATCCATGCTAGAAAGCATATTTAAAATAGGTATATTTACGAGTCAATTAGATACGTTTTGTTTCCAGTGTTTTTATCAAGTCATTAACTTTCCTTTTACTGAAGTAAGCCGACCTTTTGTTTGTCAAAACACAACTAATTCCTGTTCTTAGACTTAATGTACATCTTAAAGGGGTAATTTACTTTAAAAAAAAATGGAATTCCTGTTTTAAGGGAAAAAGAAACCCTAACGTGGCGGTGCTTTCGAATTTAGGACACGAGACGTCTTAAACGAGCAAAAAGTCTGTACAAACGATCCAGAGATGTCTCAATTTAGACATCTCGTCCGCGGCCCTCTCGCGCTGAGAATTAATTTAAATGAAATCATCACAGTTTATTCTACTGTAATGGCGAAACGGGCGTTCAACCGACAAGAAAGCGCCGCAAGACTCATTTACAATTCCAATTGAGAGCAATTCTCATTTACTTCTGTCCTGCACAAGTAACGAAGCTAGGACCGAAGGGAGGACCTTTCGTGCATGGCGATTTCCAAAAATGTAAAGTGGCCATAGTTTCCGCGCGGTCAGCTCCGTCGATAAATAATTAATGTATAGTCTTCATGTTAATTTTTAGTTAATATTGCTGTTCAACCCATGGGTGAAAGCCGTCGAAAAATCACATAAAATTAACCAATTACATTTTATAATGCAACGTAACAAGCCCAACCCACTTTTAAAATACATCTTTATTATCTTATATTCATCCGGTCGTTATAAACGACATGCTCTTTACCTACCTCTTTGAAGAGTTATAAATTTATTTTTAAAAATATATCCATTGGTGGACCTAACTGAAATCACAGCAGACGAGTGAAGCTTCGGGATTTTCTTAAAGACTCCGGTCGCTTCCAATAGATACTGGTATTTGCTGAATCCTCGATTGCGAGCTTAGACATTCAATTTAACTTACTGTACGCTAACGGAGATTTGTGATAGCGTCGTACACAGACTTGGTGAAAAGTAATTTATTATTTCGTTGAGTGAAACAAGTGAACGCACTAGTTTTAATTTGTAAAGTGTCGTCGATACTGTGTCAAAATTGCAGCTTTATTATGTATATTGCAACCTAAATGTCAACGTCAATATTATTAACAACATAATGCTGTATGGTACCGCCGAAGTGCCGCCCTCACCCCTCATGTACAAATTATTACGTTCGTTGACACATGCATGCCAAACATTAGTAACAAGTATTTGTACAATTACGTTTATTACATAGTCATTAAGTGCGCCAGGCCAACAGGCACCTAGCCTGTTGGCCTGGCGCACTTAATGACTCTTATTAACTCTTAAAACAAAGTTTTGTCAGACAAAATTAGATTATAAAGTTATAAAATATTATTATGGAGTGCTTGCTATCTAGATCTAGGCATTGTTTGATATTGATGCAAATTAGAGAGGAATTATATTTAATTCTAGCAAACTAACGGCTTCCCAAATAATGGCGTAGCGCGTTTGAGGGCGCGCGCCCTTCAAAGGGTCTTAATCGGCACATAAATTTTCTTTTATGTTTACTCTTTGTACTTATATGGACGGATGGATTGAAGACTATATATTATTAACGCCTTTAAATTCCTTGCGTACAGGAAGGTAATGCGCAATTCTGTATTCTCTTATCGACATCGTATTTAATATTAAGCACCTTAAATGGTAAATGAGAGAAATGTTATTTAGGTTACTGAGCCAATCTACTATTAAATTAATATGCAACGCCTTTCACATGCAATGGAAATGTGTCAATGAATAACATTTTATTTATATAAAGAATTGTACACACAAAATTTCACCCCAGTTGGTCCAGCCGTTTAGCAGGAGTCAGGTGACAAACACGCGTACAGAAGAATTATATATATTACGATAATCATATTATGATAACATTACATCTTGCTCAAAACCTTTTTAACTATACTGTTAAAAGGTTTACTTTATACATATAGTATTTAATCTAAAAGTTACGTTTTGTCCGGTTACGCCCAATAAGATCCCCCTCGAGGTCGTCAGCATTAAACCATTTAGAAAAAAAAATAATACCATAATTCATATTTAATTAATTATTTTAGAAAAGACCTACATAAAACATTCAGTTTCACTATTTAATCATTTCTAAGCTAACTTTAATATAATAAGTACCTAAATTATCTCTCTTATTTCTTATAGTTTTCCCGAATTAAAACGAGTCTAAAAATTAAGTTAAAGTAGGCCCAAAGGCGGTTTTTCTAAAGTAATAAGTTGGCCTTTACGTGCTTTTTTTTTTGGTCTTATATCAAAATTAATTCTAGATACTTTATTATATATTATATTTGTATGAAATTGGATGTTAAAAGTTCGTCGCGACCGCAGGTGCGGGTGTCACCTCGACTCGTATGGAACATTTCTCTCTTGCAACTTAAATTTATATTTTCAAGAAACAAATTGCTATTTTTGTTATATGTATGTTACTGTTATCCTAATTTATTTTTATATTATGTAGATTTGCTTTGTAGTTTTACCTTGATTAACTTAGCTTAATTCTTTGTTTTGGGGATCTTGATTTTCCCGAGAAAAATCTCAATCTCAAAAAATAATTACGTATCTTGGTAATTATAATTAATCTTTTAGCTAAATATTTATAAAAAATATCAGTTTTTAATATCATAGGTATTGATAAAAACAATACGGATGCATATTTTCATTACTAAGTTTTGTAAATTGCCGAAGCGTGGGCAGCGGCATTGGACAAAAATATTTATTACTGTCGAACACAGCTTAATGAAAGCCATATTATTGTTAATATTTTAATGGCTACCAAAATTATTTAGTTACTTTAAAATTCGGGAATTATTGTACGTTTACAATCAAGGTAACGAATTGTCGTTCAGTAATTTAAATAATAATTTAGGTTATTATCTCAGTTTTCACTTTGAGTGACTATTTTTCATCTTTAATTATAAAAAAGTTAAAAATTTTCTATGTTAGTATTTTAGTGCATAATTTAGGTAATATAATAATAAAAGCGATAATAAGTAAAAGAATCAATACACATAAAAAAATGGAGTTTCTATTTGTAACATCAAAATAAAAGTTTTTTACTCAAGTATACGATAGAAGATAATTATACAAGATACACATAACAATACTGTGATTGAAAAAAAATTGTCTGTTCTGTCCGTCCGTCTGTCTGTCTGTCTGTCTGTCTGTTTGTTCTTGCTAATCTCCGAAACGGCTGGACCGATTTTGAAGGGACTTTGACTGGCAGATAGCTAATGGTCCGGGGTCTAATATAGGCTACTTTGAATCTCAAAAATGTTAAGGGTTCCGCGGGAAAATTAAAAAAATAAGCTTGACGGATTTTGAAGAGACTTTCACTGCTAAATAGCTGATGTTATAAGTAGTAACTTAGGCTACTTCTAATTTTGAATTATTAAGGGGTTCTGCAGGAAAAACTAAAAGCCCATAAAATTCTTAACAAAATCAGATTCAAATAGGTAAATCTGTTTACTGCTGCTACCCACAGGTAATTTTAATCTAAATCCACGGGAACGAAGTCCCGGGCATAAGCTAGTTGATACTAAAAGAGTCGAAGGTTATATTTATATTATAACAATACCTATGCGTGAAAACTTTTGTTAATAGAAATGCGAAGCCGGAAATATTCATTGCTACAAACTGTACAACCATCCGTCACTGCTCGTTGTTTGATCAAATGGATTTTAATATCAGATATTTTATTTATTTTGAGGTTGGCGTGTAGGTTAAATGTGACGCTCCCTGTGTGTATGAATAGGCTAGTACATTGTGTCATGTGGTATAAGACAAATAACAAGCAACTCGTACTTTAAGAGTAAATGCCCGACAATATGAACAAATAGAGACTGCGGCGAGGTAACAGCTCTAATTAAAATCTCATTGCAAATAAATCTAGTTTGATTGTAGTACTGACAGTGGCAAAATACCTTAAGCCATTATTAGAGACAAAAAACCTGAAAACCACTATTCATTCTATATTAAAGCTGTCGATTTAACAGAAAGTAGTGTATCTTCTAATATTTCTATTTGTTACACAAAACTAATAACCTATGATCACGAATCCATTTGTAATATGAAATGACTTTGCCCTTATGATATGGCGTTCATTGAGGACGTGCCGTGTTCGTAATATGTGTGTTAGATGGGAATATCGAACGAATGGTGTCACGAGATCAATTCAGCAAATGTATCAATTTGTTTGCGTAATGCTCCGACAACCGCGATAACTTGATTCTCCTGTCACGGAAGGTATAAATACAAACAGTCAGATGAATCAAATGCTTTTACCAGAACACTAAAAATACTTAAGAGCAAAATACATCCATAATATAAGTAAAATAACCACTTCATTTTCTTAAGTAATAAAATTGGATCTATGTTCAACAGGTAATAAGATACGATGACAAGGATCGCATTATCGCGCACAAGGCAAAATCCCGAAAGTGGGTTGATTTATTGCGCAAAATATCCTTGACGCAGCTCGCAGAGAATCATGTTTTAACAAGCCTAGTAGCCAACAAGCTTGTAGTATACTGGAATATAGTTCCATACAACCTTTAACCGCACCAACAATTTTCAATGTAATTTGTTATAAGTTATGTCTCCGTGAAAACCCGTCTAAATCGTTACATCTGAATCAAAAGGATTACTTAAGATATTCAAACTGTCTATATTATAGTGATCTTATTTATTTTGAGTTTTAGTAACAATTTTATTTAATACACGCATAAGCATTGACTGAAATATTTTGTTTTATTTGTAATATTATATGTGATGATAATAGATATTTCTACGTATTGAAAATATGCGATTTTACTTAATAGAAGTTATTTTTTATTGAATTATTCTTCGTAGTAGTCCTCATTTCAAAGTGAATAGATTCAGGTCCAATTTTCAAACGTGATCTGATCAGTTCGTTCGTTATTTATTACGAGTGTGTTTACCCTTTGAACCTTATTCAGGTCTCTTGTTTATTCTCTTAGCGTTTTCTAAAACAAATCACTTTAACATCAGCTGTTCCGACCCGCCTTCTTTTTAACCCCAACGCGAAAAAGGAGGGGCGTTATAAGTTCAACGTTGATCTTCGTAGGAGCCCTTTATTGTGTGTTTTGTATATAAATTTCGTAATACAATTTTATAGGTAATATTATTTATTTTAATACAGAAGATTACGTCTCAAAATCAGTCTTGCTTGTTTCATAGCTAATAAAATACGGTATTTGTTTACTATTCACGTCGTGTCTGAAAACAAACCAGGCTTTTCCAAGAAAATTTGAATCAAGTATCTTTTATTTAAATTGACATTAGCAATTAAACAAACTAGGGATAACTTTCGATAGCACTTCCTACCTCGTTTTATTATGATATATTCACAACACTCCTTACTTTCCAGTGTTTACTCCTGTGTATTTATATTGTAGGTAGAATTTACTTACCTACATACTTGACATCCGCTGAATCCCATCTAAGTAATTCGCTGAAAGGGTATTTGGATGAATAGCTATCACTCAGAGTAGGGCCCGTCGAGCTTAATTTTAGACTCCACGTTACAAATGACAAGTGTGTTTTGGTACGAAATGACAAACGTTTAGTGAACAACATTTGCACTATGAAACACATTAACATTTTCAGACTAATGATTACATTAGTCATTACTAGCTAATATGTCTTTCCGTTCATTAGAACGGAAAGACATATTAGCTAGCGGGCAGCGTTGGGACTATTTATACATTAATTTAATTTATTTGTACTCGTAGTACATAAAACCTGAATTCGGTATTGCTTCTATGCATTAAAGAATATTAGCATCTACAAGACATTAACGAGCCTATTGTAGAGCTAAGTTACCTCAACTCTACAGTCTGTCACGTTTAATAATAAAGAAATATGTATTTTTATCATTCTTCAAAATATGTAAGAAAATGTTTTTCGAATTACTAGGACAATATAGTCATTATCTATTCAAATAAAATGGGTAAAACCAAAAGGAAGCTCATTAGTGGTACTAATAAAATATCGCGGACCTCCTCGGAACCTTGCCCTTCCTGTGCAGGAATACTCATGACATACGAGCGCAAAGGGCTTATTCTATCTTATCGCGAGCCCAGTAAACTTGCTTTGAAAACTCCACTGGGAATATACTTGCGCGCCGAAGACAAATGGAATCGTCCGCGACACTTGAAAGCGATAACGGCGAAAAAATATGTTATGCTTCAGAATATACTTCTAATTTCTTTTTAATTCATTTTCCATATCATTGTTTTACGAACTCTTTTTTATTGTTTTATTTGTTTGTTAGCAATTTTCATACCATATACCTACTTACATAATAGATACAGTTTACAAACCCTCTGAACTCGAGGTAATTATCTTATCGATATGGATGATGGATGGCTCTACAATTACATACTTCTTTGAAATCATATGACAAAAGACATATTAAGTATTTTTTATAATTTTTATCTATTAAAATAAACTGTAAACTAATATTAATTAAAGTGTTAATACAATAAAATAATATCAGTAATGATAGCTATTTAGAATAATTTAATTGCAGCGAAGCAATTAGCTCGGGTGTAATGAATTGATAGTCATATTTTATACAGAATCGTCCACCATTTATTCAAATGGCTTCACTCTTACAGTTATGAAAGGACTAAACAACGAAGCGAGGTTCGTCTCCGTTTGGGAATCTAAATTAATTGAGTCGTGTGAAGTAAAAAATTGTAAATCAGCCGCCATTACCGTCATTGCCAGTAATTAGTTTGTTCCCTGTGCTAATGTTTTCTTTTATGTTTCGAAAAGTACGTTATACTCTATTGATAGAAGGATTGAAGAAGCCAGCCATAATTAAGGAGTGTTATCTTCTTTGTTATTATTTGTATAGGTATGTGGTTTGATTAATCACCCTCATATCGCAGCCACTTTAAATGTCTGCTGATGCTTATAAAAAGCGGTGCCAGGATTAGAAACAGTAAACGATACAAAATAATTGGTGTTTTCATAATTTTCTGCAACGACGTGTATAGAGTGACGTAGTTATACATGGTTTGTGTATTTCGTGGTTCGTTGCAATTTTATTGTGAGCAATACCACTTTACTTCGGCGACGAGATGATTCTTTGTGTAAGCGAAACATGAAAAGGTCGTTATAACGTATGTGGATTCATTTCGTTAGTGCCTTGAAACTCTAGCCGTGCCCTATTTTTTAAAAGCTTGTACGAGTAAATGAAAAGTTATCTTGGTTATACACATGCAGAATTCCCATATTCTATCAGTTGCGCTCATAATTCCGCCAATTATTGGCATGCCTTTTTCGAATGGTAGCAATATAAATAAAATCTGCATAGTACACGTGAATTGATTCGATTCAACCGTCCTAGCGGAGTTCAATGAGAGCTCTCTAGTCGGCCGCATGGTTCGCGTTCATGTCGGAATTTAATTGAAACGGACGCAATTTGATCCGGCTCGACATATGACACGCACCATACGACGCATTAATTACAGACATCATAGCCGCCACCAGAAATAGAGTGACGTCTAGTGGTCATACCGAATTTACAAGGGGCTACGGGACGTTATCGACCCCTACGAGCTGTTTCATGAATACCATACCTACCAACGGACGGTCGAGTTAGAATTATTCTTAAATATGGATATAACTACGGGATGTTTATTAAATCGGCTTTATGTTTTGTAAAGGGATGATCACTTCAAATGTCAAGCGTTTTCATTAAGTCATATTTGAGAACGGTTGAGTTTTGTAAAACACTTAGATAATGAAGGCCGATTTATTAAGCTCTTATGTACCTACCTAGATACCTATATAAAAGTAATATGACATATTATTCACCTAATACCAAGATTTTATCAAACAATTTCATCAGGTATTTGTGTTTTATAACAGGTTATTTTATATACAATCAATACTTTATTAAAGTATCGATTGTGTGTAAAATAACTGGTTTACGTAGTAGGTATGTGTGGATTCCTGATTTAAACCGATGGAACTGAAATGTATTTCAAGGTCATGACAATATAAATCTTGTATACTGTGGGTGTAACATTCCCAGCCCAGCAGTTATCATTTCGATGGCAGCAAAGTAGAAGAAGACATGTACAAAATCGCAATTTTACAGGAGAGTACATTAAGTAAAAAATAGTGGTCGTTTTAAAACTTATGGACCGATTAACATGAAATTTTCTATGATGCATTAAAATAACCTTCTTTATTGATTGTATAACAGTTTTTATCGCTATATCCTTCTTTTACTGAATTAAAGTAGATGTATTTTTTTACTCTAAAAAAAATCGACGTAGAAGAATACATTTGCCTGATATCCGTTTATACGTTGTGATAAAAAGAGCACCCATTCTATGTTAAATATCAAATAAACTAAGATAAAAATCTCCAGTAATCGTTTTAAGGATATTTAAAGAAAATCTAAGCAACATGCAAACAGTACACACCTTTTTTTTTACAAATTTTGTAGATGTCTTTATTTACTTTGCATTTTAACATTTTATACATATTATTAAATGAGTTATCTACCACTCAACTTGATCTATTTCTATCAGTTAAACTCATTTATTTAGTTTCCAATCCACATTTAAATAAAAATGCATTATATGATTATGTTTATTATTTAGTCACAATAGGTTTCTCTTAAAGAAAATAACTATAACATATTGTTTTAAGTATTACTCAACAAACGTACTATAAAAATATAAAAAAAGTATCAGAATACACTCTCTTAAATCTCTCTTTCTTAAAAGTATTAATTTGAAAATCTCGGGTTATCAGACAATTTTTATTCACACTAAAATTATAAAGAATCACAAAAACAGAACATAACATAACATAACATCACGCCTGTATTTCCCAAAGGGGTAGGCAGAGGTGTACATATAGTACACCCACATTTCGCCAGTTATGTTGTAAGTCCCAATGTAATAGGTGGCGAGCCTATTGCCATCAACTGGGCACAAATCCAGACTCTGTGCTGCTACTGAGAATTACCTAATGGAAAACTCAGTAACACTTTGCCCGACCCGGGATTTGAACCCAGGACCTCTTGCTCAGCAGTCGCGCTTAGCGACCACTAGACCAATGAGGCAGTCAGAAACAGAACAATACTTTAAAATTAACAATATCGTCAGTCTTCTAACTTCTAATAGGAAAAAAGAGATCGAAACGTTAACGGCGAAACGTACGAAAAGACGAAGTTATTAATCGAATTGAGCGTCATCAGCAGCTTCTGATTCTTCTATGCGCAGCGGTATGCTTAATATTTTTGTAAAAATCATGGTACCTTGGAGGGATCCAATTCTCTTTTCTGCATTTCCTCCTTTTTTTTGTAATGTCAACTGTGTATTTACGTCGTTTTCTCCCCGACATAACTGTTGACGAAGGTGAAGAATATTCACTCGAAGCGCCACTTGCTGATGAAGTTGCACTAGTATCAGAGACTGAAATGGATGGTGAAGTGATTTGTGGACTAAATGAACGTATAACATCAACTTTAGAAATAAATTTCGGCAACTGCAATTCTGTTCCAAATGAAATAAACTCAGGAGTTATGGGTGTAATAGAGCGCGATTGAGGACAAACAGTTAATTTTGCTGGACTAGTATTCAGATTATTATGTATTTCAGCAGCGGTCGTAATAGATAACGCACTGTGTTTCTGGTCATCAACAGCCAAGATCTGTTCAAGCAAGTGTCATTTCCCAAAAGCGGTAAGCTGGAAGCAATGGAAACTTATGTAGCTTAAAAATATATTCTTGACATAATTTAAAATACTTTTAATAAATGTCACCGAGAGGAATGGAGGAAGGAAAGGGAGGCCTTTGCCCTGCAGTGGAACGATCATGGCTAAATAATAATAATAATAAATGTCACTTATCTGCCCGATGCCCTGCCTGATCAAAAGACGCTTGATCAAAATTATCATATAACTCTGCTTGTAGATTACTTAACTGTATTCAATCATTTTCTGTGTCTAAATCTGAAAACAAATGTATGTAACCAATGTAAATATTTGAAGAAAAAACTTATAAAAAGTATATTAAAAGAAAATTGTGAAAATAATCAGCTTTATAGCTCGTATTTTTTTATTACGTTGACTTAGAAGTTTCAATTTTTCACAGCTTCAAGGGATACTCGATCCAAGTATTTGATATTAATTTAATTGTTTATACCTTCACACGTTCCTGAGACTAAAAGGTTGACAGACCGACAGACAAACAGACAGACGGACAACAAATTGATCCTATAAGGGTACCGTTTTTCCTTTTAAGATACGGAACTCTAAAAATATGAATTTCCTCATAAAAACAAGAAATAATACATTCATAGATTGAGACATATTCAAAAAGTACGACGTATAAACGGACAAATGGTTAGATGTCCGTGTTTACATCGAAACGTATCCTCAAAATCAATGTTATTACATTAGCTAAGATCTCATTAGGTGCACTAATATTTCAACAATAAACACTATTAGATAACATAACTTTGTCGCAATTACTCACCTTCGTAAGCATTTTGCATTTTTCCTTAAGATCTGTTAAATCCGATATTTTGTTTATTTCTTTTTGTAACCTATATAGGGCTATATTTAGAAGTAATTTGTTCCAAAACGCACTCATTTTTAAGGAATTACTGAATTATTAACGTAGAATGCGTTAAACAATGTCAATTAATAAAACAATGTTAATAAGGCATGAGAACATAACTTGTACACGCTAGAATATGACAGATGACTGATGGCTTTGTTGACGTTTCGATCATCTGCCAAAGCTCCGAAGTAAAGGCGGGCAAATTCAAATGTCTGTTTCTACGTGTCTGTTTCAAATGTGATGATTTTAAAAAACAAAGTGTAGTTGTTTTTATTTACGTGCCACATTTTCTTCGTTATTTTGAAATTTGAAATAATTTTAATATAGACATGTAGATAAGGTTGATATAAGCTAAATTTTGTAAAAAAAGCATTTTCGCAAAAATGTAGATATCCGTATCTACTTTGCTGCCATCGATTTATTTTGATGTAGTTGCTAAGCAAGAGAACTTTTAGACAGGTTTTTAATTTTACATTAGGTACCTTGAAATTCATCAAACGTGATGACATAGTAGGAGAAAGATTTGTATCTTTGTCTAATAGTAATTCTACAATGACATGATAGCTCAGTTGGTTGGAGCAGCGCCACGGTATGGCAAATGTCGCAGGTTCAAGTCCTGCTCGTGTCCATCATTTTTCAAATTTCTTTTATCAACTTAGAGTAATTCTACATTTAAAAATGAATTAAATTATATTATTAACTTCGTTTCAATTGTTGCATAACTAGTTTATTAGATTGGTTAAATATTCTTAGAAACTCCCGTTCAACTAAGTACCGGGATTAAAAGATACGACAATCTTCATGGACTAAGATATATTCCTTACTTTGAATCCCCTGAATACTAGCTGGGTGGCGTATTTATGGCCCACTGTGGATGACATGGTTCTACTCGTATTATATTGAATTTATTCGCTATGTGTAGTATCGATACATTTTATAAGCTTGTTTCACTCAAGCATTTAGCATTACAAGCCTCAATTCATCCGATTGATAGCAATTGAAAGTAAATTGCATTTCACAGTCTATAAAGTACCTATCTGTTTGTCCCGGAAAAGTTTGATAAATTCAATTTTCAACTGGGCAACTTCCGTGTCTGGGCGGTTCACGCTTGATACTTTTTGAATAAATTGGCCCCGCGCCGAATCGATAGTAGTATAGAAAACTCGGAAGTTATCGAAAGGCAACATAACTTTTCGTAGAATATTGAATCAGTAATATCCGTATTTCTGAGCTTGTTTGTGGTCGATGGACGGACAGCGCGCGGCGTCACATCTATCAAGAAAAATATTACTTATTTTTGGAAGTAGGCGCCAAATTTGCCGGAAATTTGAGTTCCGGTGCTTATATCTATGTAAGTAGTATAAGCATAGTTTACAGTAATATATTCATCGACACGCCTTCTCTTATGCTTCTCAGCTTCGATAGATTAACGTAAATACTTTGAACGAAATAAATTATATTATGAATGAATTTCAGTAATAATAATAAAAATGAACTCATCAATCCGTCTGTTAAGTATCTAAAAAAACTTTTTTAACAATCTATGTACCTACCACTTCAACTTCGATTTAATTACGTTGAATCATGTTTCGTACAAATAAAAGCCTTAATTTCCCAAGGGTCCTGGGACGTTTTCAGATGCAACCTAAATTAAGTTTGAATGGTCTGAGTTCATGCAAAATATAAACGTATTATGTGTATTGAAAGCGGCGTTAACTATGTGAGTTCTAGGTCCACAGAGGCCGTTATTTATATAAAAGTTAATGGACCGAATCAATTGTTTTTAAATGCTACGTTCAAATAATCCGTAGAGCGGCCGCAGGGTTAGGCCCAAAAATAATTCAAATAGGGTAGTCCTCAATGAAGGATTAGTTTATGCGGTGAACCCATACCCTTTAAATCTGATGCAGGGTGGAGACCAGGACTAATCAGCGCGGATTGTTGCCCTTCCGCCACTCTACGCCCTGATTCAAGTAAATGAGAAAACTTTCTAATTGGAATTTCAAATAGGCCTCCGTTTATCCAGACGAGAGCTGTTCGCGGTTCGACGCCAACATGCTGGGCCGCATTATAATTCTCTTCAGTTTAGGAAATTGATACGGCTTTTAGTAATTTAACATCATAGTGCCTACTGTTGTCAACAGGGCATTTGTTACCCTAATAAATGCAGTCGCGTGATCGTTTTGAGGGTGCCATTACAATAAAGGATACTTTGTTATCACACACTTTTGCCGTGAACTAGTTTTAAAGAGTAAACTAATTTGAGTTAATGATTTATTAAATGGTGGTGATGTTTTCATTTTTTACACGAGTGCCCAAAAAAATGAGTTTAATGCTCTGTATAATGACAAATTTGCAGCATTGGACACCTTCTACTGCTCACGCGTCAGGTATAAGAAGCAGATTATGACAACCTTATCACATTGACACAATCCATTATATACCTTTTACAAAATACTGTACAATGAAGGTTTCTTGTCATCACTCATCATACACAATAACACAACACACACTCACACATACACACACACACACAACAAGTAAAATTTAATGTTATCTCTTTAGTTAGTATAGATTTTTTTCACTCTTAATTAATTATTTTGTATAACTAATGGTGTACTTTATTATTGGCGTTCTGTTCAAATAAAATAACTGTATATATTATGTAAGCTATGAAGTTACCATAAATAAATAAATAAGTAATGTTTTCAGGGTTCATGTATGTATGTATGTGCGTTTCTTTATTCCACCATAACTTCTGAATTCTTGAGCCGATTTCAAATCCTTACAACATTTCGAGTATCATAAGACAAATAAAGAAACAAATAAAAAATGTAATTTAAATACACGACTGCCATGGAACTTGTCTTTCACTTTTTTGTACGATTTTTGACATGGCAGTATTGTTTTAATTTTTTTAATTATTTGTTTTTTTCTCAAAAATGAGTATGATATCAATTTGTATAAAACATGTTATGCTTACAAAAGATATTGTATGTTCTTAATACGTAATAATGTTCACTACTACCTATTTTATCTGAACAGAAAGTAGTGGTGAAAAAAGTAGAGTTGGGTCCGATTCCGTACGTGTAACAATATATTTTTGTACCTACTTTTAAATATTACTTCGCGATTCATGTTTCACTTCAAACGATGTCGAAAGCTTTGAGAAAACTTCTCATGCGTTTACTCTGAGAACGAAGGAAGTAAAAGTACGTTGAATAGCTACTAAACAAGTTGCGAAACGACATGATGTCGTCAAATAGGTATAATTAATGAGCACAAAAATCTATGAGAAATAAATGTGTTTAAAATGTATGAACGGACGGTCCTTAAAAATGGTGTGGCATTTATTTTACAGTAAAGTAGTCAAGTATTTAGGCATGCCCGTCACGAAATTCCTGCCTTTATTTGATTCAAATGTAGGTTTACATACTTCAGTTTGAACACATTTTATGTAGAAATTCTAGACAAAAATTACAGTTTCTCAAAAAATAAATAAAGAGACTTCAATCAAATTTTTGTACTAAGGCCTACTAGACCCACCAAACGTTTCGTTTGGGTAGAATTTACTATTACACAGATTTTTGAACAAATCCTGCCCCTATTTGCTTATACTGTTCCATGGCATGACGAAGCTGGGCTATTTTGTGACTTACTGTTATACTACTAATAATACTATTTGTTATTTATCTGCGCCTAAATGCGTTGGTCCTTCCCCTGATCTCTCCCTGGTTTATCGTCGCACCAGATTAAAGTATGAGGGATATAGAAACTGCACCTATGTTTGCACACACAATTATCTTCCGCATAGAAATATAGTCTTTTTCTCTAGAGTAGCCACCAAGGTTTTGGTCCGTTCTTTTCCAATTATATCACGAGTCAGTTGAGTTTAGCCTGCGAGACCGAAACTCAGTGAGGAGGAGGTTATTTGCTATTAAATTTTACGTATTTTATAATGTAGACCTTAGCCTTTGTTGTCACTAACATAAAAATGCTTTTGCGAACAAATCGAAGAGCGTTTTTATATGTTTTGTACTACGATTCCTTTGAAATCCTATTAACGTCATTTAATTACTTTGATAGTAAATTCAACTCAGTACAGGGTACCAGTAGTCATGATGTAAAGAAAATAAAGCTTGTGTTACAAAAGTAGGTAATTGGTGAGCACTCACGATTCAATAGGAAAATGGACTGATGAATCAGCAGGACCAATGCGCATGTATTAGAGTTTCGTCAGAGCATTCGCGTTACATCAGAGACGTTGTAAAACTTGTCCGGCCGATGGTCGAGTAAGCTCGGAACGAAATTGCCAATCCTCTTTCACAATGGACCGTAAAATGGTTTTCCGTTTTTGCCCGACCGAGCGGAGCGCTTCTCGTTGATTCACCGGACACGTCGCTTGGTGGGCTATCAGTAGTAGAGGGAATTTGTGGAAATAACTCTTCATATACCTGGATGACGCGCTCCGGGAAACACTAAACGAAGCATTAACACGCTCTTTAGTACGTAGCTGCTAATAATTACTTAGAAAGTTATGTTAACGCCGCCCATCTCAATAGTGTTTATGGCTTCATCTTGAACGTACACGTTTTTGCGTAATGGTTATTTTTGCAGCCTGTTACTGTGTATTGGTACTACTGGTATTAAGATCATAAATGTAAACTTTTAAAAATCATCATCATTATCTGCCGGAAGACGTCCACTGTTGAACAAAGGCCTCCCCCTATTAGAAGGGGGGGGGCTGCCATAATCCCCACGCTTGGCTTCGGGATTGATGACGCTGCTGCCCATCTTCTGGATTTTCTCTTAGTCGCCTCTTACGACACCCACGCACAACGTTTAAAAATATCAATAAGTAATCACACAGAATAGTTGAATATAAGTTATTACAATTCAAATTCTTAGAAACAGTCAAGTGACATTGTTAAAAGAAAACTCTAAAAGTGTGATAAAACAGCAGTTAATTTTGATATTAAAATGGTGCTATATTTTGAATACAACCTTTTTATAAACTTTCTCTATATAAAATTAATGTTATGTAGGAACTAAATTAATCATTAGGAATACTTAGAAATTTATATAAAACGTATATGCCCAAACAACGACAAAACTAAAAAACATTTGAATGATTCGATTTTGTTTTAAAGCCTTATGACGTATGTTATTATGTCTCTTATTTGGTTGGACGATAAATGAGACAGGTGAGTACCTAAATATGTACATTGTACACGGGTTTAAAATCTTTGCGTAGGTGGGTATAAAAGGTGCCTAATAAATTATTTGTAAAAGCAGAATAATACAATAATAATAAATATTATGATAATAATGTAAGTATCTAAGTTATTTAGTATATGTAAGTTGGTCGGGTGTTGGCCAAAATGTAATTGGCGACTTCAATTACAAATTAAATAACAACACGGGAATTAACGCGAACACTAGTTTTTAATTATGGCTTGACGTTTTTTTTAGTATTATCATACAACGCGATAGATTTAAAGTTATTAATTACAATTTACTTGAAATGATTGAAAAGTAATTCTTACAATTTTAATTTATTTGAAAGTTCAGGTACTTATCATCATCATCATCAGCCCGTTGCAGTCCACTGCTGGACATAGGCCTCTCCCAATGTAATACATAATATAATACTAATTACAAAAGTAATTAGTTATAAATTCAATTCGTCGCAAATCAATTTAATTCGTATCTATACAAAATCAGCTCCAGTAACATAGTCAACTACAATATATTAATAAACATGAAGACAAAAAATTGGAGGTTGGGTAAATAAAAAAGAATAATACAAGTAGCTGGCAACACATCCCCGCTCGGTGCTCGGTCCACAGAGTACAATGCGGCGCGCGGCGGGCGACACAAGTACATAAGCCAGTTGAAACTACTGGCGGTGACAGCTACAGGCAATATCTTTGCTCCGCCAGACCAATATCTGTAGTGCTGCAAAAATAATGATACTTGAGAAAAAGTTGCACAACGGAATAATCTACTCTATGTCTACATATGAAGTTGTTCGTTTCAAGCGAGTCAATTATTGTATCAGACTTAAAAGTCTTTTTATTTTTCCAAAGTGAGTAATTATCTTCGCACTGCTATCATCCATCCCTAAGGCATTAAGAATAATTGAATTATTCCTTTGTAAGCGTAAGCATATTATACTTTATAATATGCGGATTATCTAAAAGTCAGAATTAAATAGCTAAAAGTTTAACCAACAAAAACAATACTTCAAAAAGATACTTGGCTACGCTAATTTATTTGTGATTGTTAATCTTCCAAATAATTAAAATTAAATTGAGCTAGCTACTGTAACACACTAGATAATAGAATAATTGAAAAGTGTAAATGTGGCAATAAGTTTTATTTTCATTTATGATTTACATCCCAATTATTACAATAGCACGGACACTTCTGGATTTCAAAAAGCAGGTACTGCAGTTTATTTACCGTCATAATTGACGTTACATGGCCAGACTTTCATAAGTCTGGCTACAATGATTGTGTACCTACTAAGGTAATAAATACTCAGCTCTTTCAGCGCTTGTGCTATTAAGCAAGAGAGTAAGGGGTTTCTCATTTTAGTGAATGTTATGTGGTGGCATTTGGTGACATTTAGAATAATTTCCTTAGTAGCACACCAAAGGTTAATGCTTTCGAAGTCCGTTTGAATTCGAGCTAATAACAAATTATGACGTCGATTATTACACAGACTTTAGATCATTGGCATTTACCGAGAAATTAGATAAGTTATATCATCATAAGTTAGTTATTATTGTGTTATAATTATGTAGTTCATAAAGGTGGCTAAACGATATATCTTATTTGCTATGGGTAAGAATCTGTATGTTTAACAAAATACCTACTCTTTTGAGACGATTTGGTTAATTAATTATTGTATTCATACCATACAGTCACGCCTGCTTCCCAGATGTAGGTATAGGAATATAGTCGTATCTCTTTACCTCACGTTCCTTGAGGATCGTGGCTTTTTGTGTGATTAAGGTAGATTATGTAAAGCTACTACTAGATGATATTTTATTTAAGAATGCTATATTCTTAATTATTAAGAATTCTTTACTTTTCAATCTATCTATCGTAGAGCAGTACATATCTAAGTGCAATTTGCAAAAATATTATGTCGAGCATGTAAAAAACATATGTAGTTGCTGTGGAAAACATTCCGTGTGCCAGGAGGCCACATGTGTTGAGAGAATCGGTGCCAAACGTCCCTATCGTTAATATCTGCTTATATTATAATGGACTTTCTTAATGAACTTGTTTTGTATATTGGAATTCGAGATATTTATGAATGTGGAAAATTAAGGAATTTGGTGGAACTGTGTGTACCTAAGAGCTACAGAGTTTCAGGACAGTCATTGGCAGACTATTAAAAAGTGTTTTGCTTAATACCGGCAGAAATAGCTGTATTGACACTGGTTGGAACTGTTGTCGAGCTGTCATTGATACATTAATTTTCCTTTGTCGTCTAATGAGACGTCAATATGAAGACATGGTATGCAGTTGTTTTTGTAAGTTCTGACGCACAAGCTTTTACCTGGCGCCATGAAACCTGCGGCATGTCATAGTATCCACTGTATCTACTCACTAATAGACTGCACAATACAATGACTACAAAGAAGCTGTTGATCCACATGATGTAAGCCTCTATTAAACTCGTGCGTCACTCCCATTAAAAGACGGGATGGCGCATTCTTGTTTACCAGAACACTAACAAAATCCATTAGGTTTCGACAGCTCCATTATAAAGGGCTCTGATATAGTATAAGTAGCGTCTATAGAATACACTCATTACTCGAGTGGTATAATGAACGTGTCATTTACAAGTGAGCCGAACAATTCTTTTCCTATCGCGTGACCTCTCCCATAAGCGGATTAGGTGAGCTCGGCCTGGACACGGCGTGTGACATTAATGGTGTGTTATTATTGCCGATAATTAAGTCTGATCTGTCAATAATACAGAGATATGTTTGATTGCGCGTGAATAAATGTCATGATAAATCTATATTATTCAATTCTGTAATACTCATTTATAAATAAATGTAAGTAAATTCTGGTTAGGTCCTGGTCCTCGTTGGCTTACCGAGCCTTAGTCGTGGGTTTTCAGTAAATTGTATTGTATTAGGTATTGTGTAATAAATGGCACATCTTACTAGAGATAAATTTTACATTACAATATTAAAACTACAAAAACATATTATGTAGCTCTTATTTTTGTCATGCATCTCGTGCTAAATGGGATGTAGTATAGGAGCGTGGAGTTTCCATTTTACGTAAACATTGTTGAAAAACGTGTGTGTGTTTTAGTGTTTCACTCGATGGTTGAACATTGTCGATACCGAGCGCGGGCTGAAAAAGCCTTGTCCATTTCATCCCTATGGATTCGACGCAAGTTCTTGAGCACATTTTGTGAAATACAAAGAGTTTGCTTTTACGAGATGGATTTTGCAGTTGTAGGTACATATGTTCATAATAAGTTTAAGTGCTCCATTTATAACATTTACAACTTATAGATCTTTTACTTATACTTAATAGGTATTCATGATAGTCAGATAGAAAGATAATTATAAAGTAAATTCACACAGTAAAAGAAAAGATAATTGTATAATTTTCCTCGTAGCAATTTTCAAGATATCAATCACGTAGCGACGGAAAGGTTTGCTAATTCTTTGACCCGGCGCACGGTGGTTCCTCGCATCCAATAGGTCATAATTAAAAAAAATATGTGAAAATATGAGTCATTGTGTATGTATTTCATTACTCCGATAAACAACCTACCTAAAAGTATAAATATGCCATCCCTTTTGGTATTTAACCACTTATTAATTGACCTCGGAAGTGAACACATCGGCATTGTTGTACCTCGCTGTTATCAGGGACTCATTTGTTGTTGTTTTTAAAATTAGAATTCCCCGAAATTTATTATCGTGTGTGCTGTTTAAGTTTGTTTTTAAGGATGCCTTTCTTTGAAGTTTGGGCTACTGTGGGCTACTGTACGTAAAAAATACCAAAACATACTTCTAGCGTTTCAAGATTATTACTGTTAGTACTGCCCCTTAGACAAGTGGCAAAACGCTTGACGAATAAAAATCGAATAGAATGATTGATGTAGATTTACTTTAAATGTAGACTTAGATGGCAAGCTCGATCTGATAAAGATAAAACACTATTCGCGGAAAGAAAACAATCTATTCAAAATAAATTTAGGGCTAGGTTAGGTTTAATCTTCTATTTAATTAACAAAGTCGGGTTTGTTAGAACACTTATAACTGAAGAACGTTTTGTCCGATGTTCATGGTGTTTGATTTGTTGACTTGTCTCCGCCACGAATAGCAGAACAACTATTAAAATATCGACAAAATTCACGAGAAAAAAATGAACAGGAAAATATTTTTTAAACAAGTTCTTTTGGAGCTCCACCATCTTCTGCAATTAACAGCTCACGTCACCCTGTTTTTCCCGGCAGGGCGGCATCTGCTGCTCAGACCAAGAACTACTAGGTATAAAAATACTAAGTGTGGTCTGCCGGGACCGCTAGTTGTTGATAAACCATAAAGTGGAGGATGCGGGACATCGAACGATGATAATACCGCGAAAAAAGATTTCATGAATTCAGCTGTAGCTGTTGAAGTTACCGGGTTAGTAAGAACTTGATCAACCGTTTTCTCTTATTCTACAAGCTTTGTCATCTCGTTACAGCGTACATGTAGATACATTTAGGGAATATGTTTTAGAGACTTTATTGAATTTCCGTGGTATGTTTAATCTTTAGGCTACCGTCCACAAGTCCTTATATGTAGTCCGGAGATTATTCTAATTGCTTATTATCGATTGGAGAACTTTCCGAAGAGGCAGCCGAATCTAACAGTAAAGGCATCAATGCATATCGACGAGATCATACTCGAAAAATGTCCCGGGAGTTAACAAACGCCCATTTAATTCGTAGTTTCGGAGTGACGTGCTAGACCTATTACAAGTGTAGCTTATTATATTAGTCATTTTGTAACTTGTTTTGGTCTAGTTAAGGTAGTATTTAGTTGATTAGAGATAGTTTACTAAAATGGTTTATAATAGGTTAATGATAAAACTATTTAGCCATAACTAGAACCACATCAATCTTTATCTAACTAGAAAATTTATAAATGTAACACAGATATATTTCCCTTGCAATGTATTGATAGTTCAATGTGATAAATATATTATTTTGTGAATTAATATACTAAATTAAGTAGATATTGTCGTTTTATATTATATTAAACCTAGAATGCATAAAAAACAAACGCCATTGAAGGTTTAAGTTTTTATGACCGAGTTGTTCGGCCGCTGAACCACTTCCACTGCTAGGAGACGTTTCAAGCGATATCGAGGGCCTCAGTAAAATGAATTCCGTGTTGTGCTACTTAGTGACGTTGTAAATATTACACGGCAGAAATTACAGCCTTATATTTTAATTAGACGTAAACTTGACTCGTAGAGTGACGTACTATGATGATTATCACAGTAATCATTGAAATACATAATATAATAGTACATGTCTATATGTTTTATAACACGTTATATGAACCTACAGATGGAAGAAAGGATCTCACTTCCCTAAATGTATACATCTTTTCATACGTGACTACACATCCAACGTTTTTTTAATTAATAATGCATTACCCAACCATTTTACTTCCAAAGTAAATATACGAACTTTCTGATACTCACAATTGATAAACGATACAGCCTCCGACGTGGAATAAATACATATTAACGAATTTTCTCTTAAATTTTTCATGTATGAAGTAAGTATTACAAAGTTATCGCTCATAGATTATAGTAGTTTATACTCTAAACCAGTAGTTCCCAAACTTATTTTTCTCGTGCACCACTTTCAAAATTAAACTGGTGTCGGTGGACCCCCTGCTGCTACATTCCTACCACATTGTTAAAGTCGACAAAAAATAAAAATTGTGTCGCTTCTGAGTTCCGTCCCTATATTCTGATAGGTTAAAATTTTAAATTTTAAATAAAAACGAAAAATGGTACATTTTATAACATTTTATTAATTAAAAGAAAAGAATTACAAAAAAATAATAATAAGGTAATACTTATAGGTTGTGGACATAATTTTAATTAATGGGAAGGATGTATTTGATGGAGTGTCAGCAAACGATCAATGTTTGGCTTTATTTTTGTGAGCAATAACCGCAAATCCCCCCGCTCTGTGATGTTTAGTTTGCTCCTTTTTTTTGTTAAGAGGTTTGTAACGGCACTAAAACTTCTTTCGACAAGGTATGATGAGGGAAAAGCTATCAAAAATTTCCTTGCGATTTCCCACAGTCCAGGATATTTTTCGTGTATTTCTGCTTGCAGCCAAAATGTTTGGTAGCCTTTTCTAAATTTCACCTTCAGCTCCTCATTGGTGCTTAGCTCAAGCAGCTCCTCTTGTAATAATACATTGGCCACTTCAGTTTCATCAAATGGATTTACGATCCATGGTGGTATATCCATCGTCAGCATATCTTCAAACCTGGTTTTGAAGTCATCATGCAGGGCACTTAAATGTTGACTGTAGGTATGGATATCCTCATCAATAGTTTCTACCTGCGACAAGTTTGGAAATTGAGATAATTCGCGCCGACTAATGTTTTGCTTCATAAATTTCAATTTCCCAAGAAAAGCCGAAATTATCCCCTTTGTTTTTATTAAATTCAGGCTGTCCCCTTGTAACTGCAAGTTAATATCATTAAATTTTTTAAACAAATCTGTCAAATACGCAATGTCTCCTTTGAATTTGATCAAGTTTTCTTTTAAATCTGGATCTCTACTTTCTAAGAACTCTAATACGGAATCGAAAACAGAGTAAAATCTCGTTAAGCATGCACCTTTCGACAACCAGCGTACTTCAGTATGTAAGAGCAGTCGTTGGAAGTCTTCGTCATTTTCGTCGCACAATTGAGCAAATAAACGCGTATTCAATGCATTGCTTCTAATTTTGTTGACAGCGTTTATTATAAAATGAAGAGATTGGTTCAACCTGTCACTTAAATGTTTCGCCACAAGATGTTGTCGGTGGATTACGCAATGAATAGCTGTAAGTCCTGGTATAATTCTTTTGAGATGACTTATAAACCCACGATATCGCCCTACCATTGCAGGAGCTCCGTCTGTTGCCACTGAAATAATGTTTGTAAATGGAATCGATTTTTCCGTAAAAAAATTACTCAGGACATTAAATATTGATTCGCCTTTAGTGTCAGTCTCCAAAGTTCTGGCAAATAGCAATTCTTCGTGAATTTCTTCCTCCATGATAAATCGGACATATGCTAATAATAATGCTTCATTACCGGGTAACGTTGACTCGTCCAGTTGTATAGAAAAATGACTTTTTTGCAGATGATTGCACAAAAAACTTTCGATGTCAGAGCTCATTTCATCAATGCGTCTTTGTACAGTATTGTTACTTAATGGAATTCTTTTTAGTACGTCAAATGGAGATTTGTGCAAAACAGTTTTTAAAACCTCTTCAACAGCGGGTAAAATTAATTGTTCTCCGATAGTGTGCGGTTTTCCAGATTTTGCTATTAGTAATGAGATATTGTAAGATGCCCGCAAGCCATCATCGTTACTTTGAGATGTTGAAGCGAACATGCTGTGCATGGTGGGTCTCTTTTCATATTTTTCCTTCAATGTTTGAAAATATTTTAAATCTTTACCCATTTTATCAGTATGACACCTTTTTAGATGATCTTCGAGCTTTGATGGTTTCATAGAGTCATTGCTTAAAACTTTATTGCATATTAGGCACATGGGCAAGTGTTTATCTGCCTCTGATGGAACAAAACCATATTTCAAATAATCGACACTGTATTGTCGACATTTTTTCTTTGCTGTAGCCATGTTTTGTATCAGTTACCTTCCCTGTAAAAAAAAATGTTATAGTAACCAAGTTTTTATTTGAATATAGGTAGCACAACGCAGCCTTTGTCAGCTTTATATTATTATGATTATCATTATATTGAAAAAGTATTACGGCTTGTAAAGGGACCAACTAATAAACCGCTAAGACAAGTACAGACTTTTTCACGAAGCGATATCAATGTTAAATACCTAATTTACCACAATTTTTTAATAGTAGAAATAAAAATTAGTTTACTCAGTATCGAATATTGATCATATTTGTGTAGGAAAAAATAAAAGTCGAAATCCCAAATTGACCAAAAAAGTGACCATAAAAACAATAACTAAAATTTCATTAAATCAATGAGTTCACGCGCTAGTAGTTTTATAAAACAGTAATTGCTCTGCAATATTGATTTTTCGGCCTTTTTAGAGAGGCAGTCCTCTCGTGAAAAAACAATTGAATAAAACGTGCTGTGTTTGTCTTCAAATCGAAAGAGGACAATTAAAATATCTGTAAGTTACTAAGTTAGCTATATACAATGTGTCCGAGCGATAAGACCGCCCGGCGTTTTTTGAATATTTGTACGAAATCATTAATAATTATATTTACATTTGTGACTTAGCGGCCTTAGTGATTTTATATAAGTAATTTTTTTACTACATTTTAGTTTTGTCTAATGATTTTAATTGATAAATTATGATGTCGGCTAGTCAGTAAACAAAAATAATGGAAAAAGATGAACAAACTTAGGAAATATCGTAAAAAAACTGCAGCACGTCACGCGTCTTTACTTAATTTAATTTTGTACAAATATTCTAAATACGCCGGGCGGTCACTTATCCCTAGGACACATTGTATACAAGCATTTGTTATCAACCGACCAGTACACGAAACAAAATACTTAAGAACTAGGTACAACAAAAAAAAGGTACGTACTTACTTTTCTCCGGCACTAGGAACACTAATATAAATTTTCTCACACCTTCTTTTTCGAAATTCCGGAAACAAATAAATGAGCATGCCTTTGGCATCGAGTATTTATAGTCTTGATCAAGATCATGTCTAAACAAGCACTAAGCATTGTCGGACGGATTGCGCTTTGCAAGTCTGTACACGAAATTGTAATATCGAATACGCAAGTTTGGACAAGTAAGAGTCGCTTGCCAGATTAAAATGTTATCTGCTTAGTTAGGTACTTAAAACAATATAGGTAGGCCCTTATAAAAACTATATGCAGATAAATTTTCGTGGACCCCTATTAACATCTTATGGACCCCCATTTTTTATTGACGCCTACGTAGACCCCCAGCAAGGCTCCCGTGGACCCCTGGGGGTCCACCTGGACCACTTTGGGAATCACTGCTCTAAACCGTTACATAAAACTAAAGTAGGTAGATCTGCTAAGATTGTAGTCGTCCATAAATATATCTAAACGCCGAAGTTAAGGTGATCGTATAGCTATTTACGTGTTTAGTACGCATTCAGTAAAGGAAAAGATCGCGTATCGTAACGGAAACATTTGTGAAGTATCCCTGAACATTCGGGCGTGGGCATGCGGGTCACGTCTGCGTAACAACGGGAACGATGCCGAGCACCTCGAGGTTTGTTGTGATATCGCCCCTGGTTTTTTCACAATACCTGACCCCACTAGGAGAGATTCCCCTAACGTTAGTTTGTTGAGATAGCTCCCACAACTTTATGTTCCTTTTAATGTTTTAGTGACCAAAGCGCTACGTGCCGTACATTTTGCTCAGATATCTGTCGCGAACCCTTTTTATCTCAACAAAATGTTAATTGGGGAGGGATTGTTTATTGAATTAATGTTTTATACAGCGTTAATAATTTGTTTGAGGTAACGGTGAGATAGTTATGCTTACCTAATTGGAATGAGATGACATTAAACAAACCCGATGTCGCGCTCCTTGCTTCCGACCGCGTGTTATGTCTACGTGTAATTTAATTAAGGTTAGGAAGCTTCATACGCGGTCAAACACAAGTAGCACGAAAGCGAACTGCGAGTTTAATTTGTTGCAAAATACTTCAAATTAATTTTATCAAGATCTATTGATTGATTGACATACGGAGCCGAGACGTGGACACTGACGGTGCGACTGATCCACCTATTTAAGGTCGCTCAGCGAGCTATGGACGGGGCTTTGTTGAGAGTTTCTCTGAAGGAAAATATCAGAAATGAAGTTATTCGACAGAGAAGCCATTTTACCATAATTAGCAAGCTGAAGTGGCAGTGGGCAGGTCACATCTGTTGCAGAACCGACTACCGGCGACTTCGTAAACGTAATGTGTCCTACATTACGTTTACGAAGTCACCGGTAGTCGGTCCTTCAGCTAGGTGGGGCGACAATATACGCAAAATGGCTGGCAGTCGTTGGAAGCGGAAGGCTGAACGAAGATCGAGCTCAGTGGCATTCCATAGGAGAGGCCTATGTCCAGCCGTGGACTAAGATAAGCTGATAACGACGTATCTATTGATGTGTTTACAGACTAGTATCATAGACACAGGCACTATTATTTGAATGTTGGTGACTGTAGTCTTCACAGATAAATTGTTTGATAAGTACTTTTATAACACATGCTTTTTAACCCCGGGCGAAAAAGACTTTTTAAATGATCACCGTTCTTTACTGCGTTTAGGGTTTTTTTAATTTTTTAAATATAATTTTTATTTAGATTTTCAGACAGGCGACAGACGGCTACTCTGTAACGGGGCAGAATAGGGTTTTGTCGGTCGACCCCAATTTGCGGCCAAAACCAGCAGAGTAGCTGATAGGATAACAAGAACCTATTGATACGGTTTACAGCCAATTTGCCTAAAAACTAGTCCATGCGCTGCCGTGGTATTGAAGATCGAGTAAAACGTTGTTCATACCTTACCTCAATAATTTACCCCGGCAGCTCGTTTGCGAGTTGTAGGCTACTAAGCTAATAAGTAAGTAGATATAGGTACAGACCACCTCATTTAATACGTTAAAATGAATGCAGATTTTTACAGGGCGACATTTCTTTTTGGACCTTGCATCAGACGGTCGCCGCGGTGTATTATCGCTTGGCCAACGGATTGGCGAACGCAGTATGTTGTTATTAGCAAACAGGAGGCTGTTGTTAATCCTCTTAACATAATCCCTCCGTCGCCTTTTGCGACACCCAGCCATTTTAGCATCGGCTGAGCAATTCTTTGTCGGAAACCACGAGA
This sequence comes from Abrostola tripartita, assembly GCA_905340225.1. Lineage (NCBI taxonomy): Eukaryota > Metazoa > Arthropoda > Insecta > Lepidoptera > Noctuidae > Abrostola > Abrostola tripartita. The sequence goes on along the minus strand of HG996490.1, from coordinate 8,954,633 downwards.
CTAAACTACAAACAAAATGTTAGATAATAATAAGGACGAAATTCTTAAGTTCGTTCGTTGTAAAAATGTACTAAATAACATTGCTGTATATTTATTTCGTTCATACAACATAATGTTTCGTTATGAGTCCTTAGTGTTCTGAAACTTCTTTGGTATGGGCTCAATATATAATAAGACTTCTTTAGAAAAACAAGAAAATATTACGTTTCTTTGTAAACTTTCAGTTTTACCGCGTAGGTAATTAAGCTCAAAAACTCAATGTCCTAAGTAATTTATTTATTGATTAGGTACTTCGACGACTTATCCACTACTTAACTTACATACAGGTTGTTCTATAGGAGTCGTGGGTCATGGTGAATTTGTCACTTACAGAAATACACTTACAAGAAAACAAAAAGTAATTATAAATACAATAAGTTTTAATAATATTAAGCGTAATGCTGTCTGAAATGTGATACATGAATAAAAAGATTTATTTTATTTAAGCGAATCATGTTCCTCGCGTGGTTTGTGGCTCCTTTCCGCTGTATGTACATATACCTACACACTTTTCACGGAATTCAATAATCCTTTCGTCAGGTAGGATTTTTGAATTATTAATTAATTCCTACCTCTTCTGGAAAAAAATAGGTCAAGCAAGGTATCGTGATATTTAAAAGGAAAACAGAAAATAATTTCGCGGTTCCAGAGGTAATTCCAAAAAACAAAAAGTATTATTATAACCCGCATAAGTTTCCGACATTGAGATTACAATTTATCATGTATTTTATTTAATGCAATGCTTGTGGTACGCTTACTGTTTGTCAGTATCGAACGGAATGTTAAATGTACTTATCTCATAATAAAATGTATTTTAATTTAACTAAGAATAGGATAGTTACATAACGCTTGCAGTAAATAAAACAATAACTCTTTGATCAGTTAATTTCCAATTTGTAAATGATTTAAAGTTATATACGCAATGAGCCTTATATGCAACATTCTGTACGAATGTAATTATTTATGAACGACGAAGTAGACAAAGAGATGTTCAAAGCAAAATTGCTTGCGACTGCTTTCAAAAACACCAGTCGATATAAAGGTACGGCCAGCTTTTAGAGTTCCGTAATCAGTGAACAGTGAACATTATGTAACCTTTGAATTATTTTAGGTATTCGTGTGAAACATTCTTACGTTTCAAACAGAAGGCAAGATAAGACAAATTAACTGTAATTTGAAATATATACAGATATAACGACGATAGTAATTGCTATTCAGTTAGTATATTTACCTAGTTCATATTTATTTTTCATCACAACTATTAAGTCGTACTTAGACACTTTTGTAGCTTAAAGCTTTAATAACTGTCAATTGCATCTGGAAAACTTCTGCAGGACCATTGGAATAAACGGGAATTACATAACAATCAGATGCGTAATCGATTGTTTTTTTTAATTATTGTAACTTGCCTGTTAATTTTGAAGAGAATACTATACATTTACCACTTTATTCAATTCGTCTAGTTTTTAGTCGCCTGTAAGGGTTATAATTGGCTGATATTGTTAATCAAGTACACATTTTTATGCAGCGATGCATTTTGTATTATCTCATAAAATATAGCCGAGTGGTATGACCACTGGCACTGGACTGCCAAGTCAAAGATCACAAGTTCAAACCCCGGCACGCACCAATGTCTTTTCGAATTCATATGCGTATTACAAATTAGTTATCAGTTGCTAAAAACGGTGAAGGAAAACATCCCAAGGAAACCGGCACACCTGAGAGATTTTTCAACGGTGCGTAAAGTCATGTCATACGCCTACAGGCGGTTTAAACTCTGACATCAGGTTGTTCATCGACCATACGATAAGAAGAAGATATTCAATATTGAATTTAATATTTGAATATTACATGCTCTACTTGACGTAGGTAGTCACAGTCAATATCAATTACCATCCTACAGTCACATTAAAATATCGTCACGGGTTTCATATTGTGGAAGGGAACATATTGTAAGGAAAATATTATAGTAATGCGTCTGTCGCTTTTTGCAGGAATTACCATGATGATTGACATTCAATTTGAGTGTCTTTGGTGTATAAACATGACGTTAAACGAGTTTCGTACAAGATCGTCTACGTAATAAACGATGTACAAGAACCTATTTTCCCTTTGCTTTTCCTTTTCATTACTTTATTATTTATGGATATAGTTTCATGTTATTTTTATTTATTTGGGGCCTCCAACAAAGGAAATACACAATAATACTTACTTTGACTCAAATCTTCTTGAAATATTAACTACTCCACAAGTCCGCAGTGATAAGTACCTTACAGTGATAAATTATTATTAGTTTTACAAGCTGTATCCGAGGAACTAGGTACTTTATGATACATTACACCTTCAAATAAATACGATTTTATTTATATAACAACTCTGTAATTCTAATTTTGCAATGTTCAATATTAAATTACGCACAGGCACAACGCATTCGCTTTCAATATATCTAAATCAACTTGTAAGAAAGTTTACATATTATTTCATACCAGTTTCTGCATTTCCTTGGGTTATACGGAACTTTCCATAAAAAGTCGATTTTACCTTGACATTTTTAACAGAGGGGAAAGGATCTTATATGAGAAATATTAAGGCTTAGCGATCGCCAACAGCTGACGCGGTCCACGCGTGACTCACACAGAAAATGTACCCTATGACCTTCTTCACCTTGGAAAATATCACATATCCACACTTTGTATTAAAAGAAAATGAGATGTTTTAGTCTTTGATGATATGATTCGTGGAAATAATACTCCTAACTAATTGCTATCGATTGTTATACCAGCATAGGCTATTAATCATCTTAATAAGTGGTAGACACAAACACAATGATAAAAGTTAAATGATATACATTTATAAGCACGGAGTATATAATGAGAAAGGAATGGACACCCTAAAAGATTTTATGGCCGTTTAAGCTGTAATAAAATATCATAGGACATTAAATGAAATTTAAGTTTGCGTTACCATTAGGTCAGAGACTTACGGGCAGACTGGTATATCGTATTTCATGAAATGAGCTTGATATAATCGTCATCTACATAAAGCAAATGGTGAATTACCGTTCCTTAACAAACATGGGCAATACTCGTATAATAATAAACTAGAGAAATAAACACCATAAATAGAAGTGTATTATAGGTTTTGGCGATAAGCTCTTTGTGATCAGTTTATAACTTCAGAACATCCAGTCCGTTGTGCGCCATAAATCTGTTGTCTTACATTTTATCACCCTAACAACGAAAACAGTAAATAATTAAATTATATAATCATACCTAGATGTCGTGAATATTTTTATAGCAGTCGTTCGACAACCATCAAGAGGCTCGTAAATAAGAATTCTTAGCGTTTTAGTATAATCGGTTCGACATAAAACCAAAACGCAAATTTATTTAACTAATTTAAGAAAAATAACTTGATTAAATTTATCTTAATTTCGATTTCTTTTGACGGCGAGATAAAAAATATATCATTGAAATCCGAGTAGGCTTAAAGATGAACGATTACTTTTTTTTCCGACATTCAAACAATTGCAGGTTCGTAGTAGAGACGTCCCCGGCATGTTTTCATAAAAAAATATCTGGTGTCGGGAGTGAGCTCGTTTGTCAGAGCCGGTGCCTCCAGCAATCTGTTTGTCCAGCTGCCACCTTCCTTCTTTTAACAAGAGCTTTGCTTGATATCCGGAAATTTATTTTTCTCACAATTTGTCTCGACGTGCTCTCGGCCGCGACGACAATTTATGAGTAGGTACATACTGTTCATCACAACGTTATTCGTGGAGGCACGTTGATTAAACTGTCTATCACTCACCAGACATGAATGTTGCAATCAAAACTAAAACATGACAAGCCTTTTACAGGGTTTCCTAGACATTGAGCTCATATTTATTTAGGCTGTCAAGTAATTATTATAATGTTAACGTAGGATAATGTTATAATATAATATTTTAATATCCTACATATAAAATAATAGCAAATGAACGAGGTAAAACTTTAGACGATGATCAAATAAACTAAATACAATGTATACCATAGCCACCATACATACTATTGAAGCGGCCACGTCGGCAGTACGTGCAGACAGAGATTGGGCCCTCATCAAACTCTCGACGTCTAAAGGAAGTTTGACAACTCTATAGTTACAAGTGCTCACTTTACGAGCTCACGAATCATTATCTCATTGTTCCGGTGAAACTCAAAACACGTCGTTCACGGCAACGCTTTGTTTCCCGAAATTATGATCGTCCCCTCGGTTATCCCGAACCATTAGTAACATTATGTCCTCGGGATTAGCTTAGTTATATGCCTGATATCTCGCGGATGATTTAGCCTTCAGTGTAGGTATCAACAGCTACATGCCATTTAATTGTGTGTGTACTTGAGAACAGTTGGTGTGAGTGCATATAGGTATGTTTGCTCAATGTTGAATAGAATAAAATAAGGTACAACTTAAGATGGTGGACTTAAAGAGACTAGATCGAACCTATCAATGTGTTCTACAAACGACACCTCATCTCGTGAAAATGTGATTAGGTACCACGAAATTACGAAGTTCGATCGAATTATCGATTGCGTATTTTTATTTTTCACTAATAAACCCACGGGATGAATTTTGATTACAGTTACCTATCCGTAACAGTAGTAAGCACATTTATCTATTTGAATCTGATTATGTTAACAATTTTATAGGTTTTTATTATAATGGTGTCTTTTAGTGTCATTTTAGCATGTTGCCCATGCTAAACTTGAATTTAAATTGGTATATGAAATTTGAAAAATGATGGACACGAGCAGGACTCGAACCTGCGATCTTCGCTGTTGTTCAAGGTTATTATTTTTTCTAAATATGTTCTTAATTGAAAGTAGCCTAAGTTACGCCTTACATCAACTATTTGCCGGTGAAAGTCCCGTCAAAATTCGCCTAGCCGTCGCGGAGTAGCTCCAACCCGCGAATTTCCCACGTTTTTACGCAGAACCCTTAACAATTTCGAAATTCAAAGTAGCTTATATTAGACCCTGGACCATCAGCTATCTGCCAGTGAAAGTCCTATCAAAATCGGTCAACCCGTTTTGGAGATTAGCCGGAACAAACGGACAGACAGACAAATATTTTTTAAATTGCTTGTTTGTTATGTGTATCGTGTATACTATCAATTATCATATGCATTAGTTATAAAGCGGCTATTTTGATGTTACAAAGAGACAATCCAATTTTATTTTTGTGTATTAATAACAAAAAGATCTAGAACCTTACAAATAAAAAAGTTATTGTAACGTGATTGTACAAATCACTGAAGCGAATTTACAGAAGAATAGACTGCGAAAATAATAGTAATTCTTTATTGGCTTTTAAATCTACGCAACAAACTACTTATATTGAACAATAAGGCATTGAACTGTATTGACGCAGTTTAAAGTTGTAATTATTTACACTAAACAATGCATTATGTCTTGGGATTTTAATCGACTGGTGAAGAATTCTCATTCATCTTAAGTGCTATACATAACTTATCCTTCCTTCCCATCGTATGGTTGATGAACAAACTTAACAACATAACTTATATCAACATTATTTACAAGAAAGGCCGTCCAATCTCAGTTTACAATGTTATGAATGTGATTTGATTGTAGTTTTATTTGTTACTCAATCAAGTCTCATCGGGGCAATGGCTGACGATAAAACTTTGCAGAGAAAGTTAACATGACGCAAAGGGACACAGGCTACTTGTTTACCCGATTGGTTCGGTAGCTCCTCTGAGACCAACAATAAAATATGATTTGTTGTAGTTATTAAGTTAATTTTTGTTTATGCTTACTTTTCCAGCCCAGTTGCATTTGTACGCAGGTTTTGGGCATGATATAATCTAATCTTCTTCTTATCGTATGGTCGATAACCTGGTGTCAGAGTTTAAACCGCCTGTAGGCCTCTGACATGGCTTTACACACCGTTGAAAAATCTCTCAGGTGTGCTGGTTTCCTCACGATGTTTTCCTTCACCGTTTTTAGCAACTGATAACTAATTTATAGTACGCACATGAATTCGAAAAGACATTGGTGCGTGCCGGGATTTAAACTTGCGACCTTTGTCTTGGCAGTCCAACGGTCATACCATTCGGCTATCAGTGCTATACAATCTAATTATAAGAACATTCAATGAAGTTATTCTTAGTCGACATTCAGTTCTAAATATCGATTAAACAATTTAAAATCCCATGTTTAGGTACCTACTTCTAGTTTTAATTAATTACTTTCTTTCGTATCCTTCGTATAAGGCCTTACAGTTTTATTCTGTGCTTACAGTGCGGCAGCTGAGAGAATGCCTTCCTGACGTCTGTCATTAGGTCAATACTAGTGACGGGCAATAAATAACACTGTTAATACATTTTTCAACCGACCCAAAACAGAATAACAGATTAAGCTAAAATACTTGTTAGTCTGGCTTTTAATTTCTAATTATAACTAGTAAAAGAAATAAAAATGCAGTCAGTAAGCAAGAAAAGCCAGGTAATCAAATAAATTAAAACATTTTTATCATTAGTAATAATTTTTAAACATTTTTTTTATAGTATAACGACCGATAACAAAACGAAAGCGTTGTTATTTTTGTTACATCACAACAAAAATAAATATTTGACGTAACCTTGTAAGAATGTCGTATGGGGTTAAAAAATATTTTTTTCATAATTAAACATTACATTTAGCGCGAAATTATCACATTTATTGTACCATAAAATAATGTTATAGGTTTTAATCAGATTATTAATTATTAGAGCACATAAACAATAGTAATATTACCGATAGTAATATTACTATTGTTTATGTGCTCTAATAATAATTAATAAAATGATCCGCCGCTTCAAAGTTCAAACATCGTCTTTTTGATAACGATCTGTCAGGAACATATTCTCAGCGGCCGCACTTGTAACCTCATTATATGTGCCTCTTTTGTCTCTTAAAACGTACCGGCGTACATTGAATTAATAAATAGAACGTAAGTGATACATGGTTTTCTACTCAGATCTTTAGTAACCAGGCGGGTGAGTTTGTTTTACTCAAATACACTAGTAAAACGTTGCCATTTATAAACGTTTCATTCTACATCTTGTATCATTTGTTATTTGTGGCGGTATTAAGCAAATGTTTATTTACATAATATACCTAATAGCAGTAGGTGGACGGTGGTCATCTGAACGCCACACAACGCTTCGTAATCCTGCAGTGCATCCATCATTCGGTAAGCCGGGCTCTAGCTCAGCACCGCTCAAAACGGCTATAAAGGGGCTTTAAACGATTACGTGCGTAAACGCTCCTTATTCGCGTTCAGTGTTCATTAAAACTGATAATTAAAAGAACGCATGTTATAGTGATCGTAGCTTGTAATCTTTTTTACACAGAAAAGCTTTTTCAGTGTTTTACTATTGAATGCACATTTTTGTGTTTGCAGAATGTAATAAACCTGCAAAAAAGTTTATCAACTGAGAAAAAGCATTTATCACAACATTATTTTGTTTCCTGACATGATGAACAAAACGTTTCAACGAACATTTATTGAACACTGAGTGTGTTCTTCGACATGCGGGCTTAATAAATCTCTTTATAAATTTCTAGACGCAATGAGACGTCTATAAGCAAAAAATCGATGCTTAGTTGGCAAAATAATAAAACACTACAAACAATGGCCAACAGATTTTGGCCGCGCGCCGTGTATCGTGAAACGTTAACAAGCTCTTGTAGCTTATACAACACTGCCAGGTATCTAGTTATAGCTATCACGGACGGCCGTTGCTCGGCTCAGTACGTTACAGAGTTTGTCCATTGCTTCTGTCAAAATGGATTGTCACGTATCCATCATGACCTTCAAAGCGTAATATATTAAGAACCTCCCCAATTTACTTCCGGTATCCAAGATCCATCATGATTGATGCCGTAAATTCTGTTAGATAGCTTTCAAACTCTTTCATACATTAATCACGTTCGGAACAGTGCATATGTGATCTTTGCAGCTAGCTGAGCTTCGAACCAAAACCGACTAGACTTGACAGAGCAGATTTATTGATGCATCCGTCATTGGATGTCAGTTAACATTCATCTCCAGAGTCGCATGGAATATGGACAAACGCCCGTATGGTAGCAATCGACGGCAGTGCCCTGAACCATGGCCGCGTCGTGCTCGTTAACAAGCTCTCAAAGTAGCGACCATAGAAAAAGCGCCGTCAATCCGCCGTGTACCGCCCAATACCCATGTCGGAAAACTGTTCGTTAACAAGCGCATAGAACAAGCTACTCCTAATAGTTAGCAAGTTGTTGCACATTTAAGCGAAGGAGGGGGTTTATTTGTACTGCTTGTAAGCAACACTATTATTATAGCAATTGAACATCCTCTAGTCTATTATTGACACCTTTTGAATGATATTTGTCGCGCTCGTTGGCATTAACATTTTATAGTAACTACTTATATAAAAGGCCTATTTATTTTTATCTCAAAATTACTTTTATGGTCACGTAAGTAGTTTTAAACTATGCAAATAGGAAATTTAATGTTTTGTGTGGAAAATTAATATAGGTACCTACTTACATCCTGTTTATACCAAATCAGCAATAACATTTCGGTAGCAAGCGATAAAATGTGTTGATTTTCTGACTAAAGCGACGAGTATACAAAACCTACTTAACAAATTACAATTTTTTTTTCTGACATGAGAACACAATCCAAAATCTTAATGTATAATTTCTGATAACGTGACAAACAATTACGTACCTACTCCCAATCTCTTTGAATCTAAGAATACTAAGAAATATCGACTTGGGTCGTAGAAGACACGTGTAAATATTATATTTATATAATTCCTATTTCTAAGAAAATTTTATAAATAAGAAAGGCCAAAGCATAAATAGACATAAATATACCCGTATGAATCGTTTGAACACACGGTTATTTTCTTAAAAAAAATCACGTGAGAGAGACTTGTGATTTTTTTTTCAATTGTTTTCTTTTATTTTATAATATGTTTTCTTATCATAGTAGATACTAGATAAGTACTATATTGTTTAGTCTGTGTTATTGACTGGCGGCCGTTCTAACTTATAAATAAGTAAATAATGTTTTGACTAGGTACTCTAAGTTTCTATCGGTTTAAAAACGGAATAGGTATCTGTTATCGGTATCGGGTATCGGTATATGTTGTTGTTAGTTTCAAACTCAATTTATTGCCATTTTTTTATTTGGTTCGTAATTAGTTTTTCCAGGCGACAAAAAAAAAAATTTGTGGGGCTCGTAGCTATGCGGTTACCTGGCAGATCAGTTGATCTGCGAGGTTAAGCCGTGCTCGCCGCGGTCAGTCTTGTGATGGGTGACCGTTTTCACATGTCGAGACCCCACCGTGCTTCGGAAGGCACGTTAAGCCGTTGGTCCTGCGCCTGATCTCTCTCCGGTCGTGTCGGTCTACCGTCCCATCGGACTATGAGAGTGAGGGAATAGGGAGTGCACCTGTGTCTGCGCGCATACTTGTGCACTATAATATCTCCTGCGCAGATGGCTAGTCTCAGCTGAGACAGGCCGCCGTGACCGAAATTCGGTCAGGAGGACATTATTAATTAGTTTTTGTTTAAATTCCTATTTAGCCTTATATTAATTGCGCTTTGGAGACAACTAATAATAGCCATGGGATCTGTGTTTTATCAAGTAGACTGACTCCCAGACCCATATTGAACTTCGCAACTCAATTACTTAAGATGACCTGGCCTTCCGTAGATAGACTAGCAACCGCTCGGTGTAGGGATGTTGCTCACGTGCAGCAACTAAAAAGGTAAGGGGTTACAACGAACGACCAACTGAAGTTATTATACATATATCTAAATCGGGATGCGAATGATGGGTGGTGCAGTCTATCAGAAAATAATTAATACTTCAATAATACTGAACCTGATGCTCGTGTAGAGTCGAGAAAAGAAATTTTGTTTAATGATTAGAAGATTTACAAGCTACTAAAAGGTACAATACATAATTCTTTTGTCTAGCAGCTGTAAAAATACTGCACTGTTATATTCGTTTGTCTAATTTAGATAGGGCGCACAAAAAAATATAAAATTATAAATTTATTCACAGTCAATAAATTATTGAGTATAAATGTAGTTTAACGCTATAGCTAGGTATATAAATATAGACTGCAAATAAATGAAACAAATTACCGTCGGAAAATTAAGTATAACTACGTTAGAGGTAAATAAGGATTAAGACGTTAAAAAAGGATATTCATAAATAAGTACAATTACCTAGTGAAATTCTGGGTTCTGTTTACTATCAGCCCCGATTGTTCTAGGTGGACAGCTCTCCGGAAAACTCACAACACATAACCATAATATAATACAGATATAAACGATGTTTACACGTAAAGGCTCTTCCATATAGGCGCATTATTATCGGTCGATAATACCGGATCCGTTATTGCGATAATGCGTCCCAATTCCTTGCACACCACTGCGTTTTTACTGTCCGATAATTATATTACGTATTCGTGTTTTTGGCAGGTTTTTCCTAATGTCGGGCAGATTCACTATTGGCGACACGGCAACACGGTTGGCACCTTTGTCGGCCATCTTCCATAGCTACTGTTAGTAATAAAAATTCTTCGTCTGATGATAAATCAATTTCCGTATTATAGATTTTTAGAACACTCGTTACTGTCGGTAAAACCTAATTTCAGCCTTGACGTACTACTCGTACTAACGATGTCGCATCTGCGTGTGGAATCGCATGCGTCCCAATACAAATGTTTTAAGAATTTATATCGGAATATCGCAGGACGGTAGAACTCAAGCGTTCTACTTCTATTGCGTCGTTATTATCGCAGCAATGTGTAACTTCGTAACCGACCTAATACATAATGTACTAAAAACAGATATCGCAATAACGCATCCGGTATTATCGACCGATAATGACGCGCCTATGTGGGTGAGCCTTAATTCTCAGTAGCAGCACGGATTCTGAATGCATACCTGGTTAATGGCAATAGCCTCGCCCCCTATCACATGGGACCTATTACATAGCTGATGGGTGTACCTACTACATCTCAGTGATACAATACTCTTTATTGCACACTATTACACATATTTTACAAGAGGAATCAAAATCAGAAAATAGATTACAATGGGCGGTCTTATCGCTAATAGCGATATCTTCCAGACAACCTTAGGATGGATTGGAACGATGAAATCACTAGATAGTATAAAACAAAGTCGCTTTCTATGTCCCTAAATCCCTATGTATGCTTAAATCTTTAAAACTACGCAACGGATTTGGTGCGGATTTTTTTAATAGACAGAGTGATTGAACAGGAAGGTTTATATGTATAATAACATACTAGTTAGCTTAGCTAGTTTAATACTAAAGTAGTCTGTGATATTCAGTAAATACATGTGTGATCTTATATTAATATTGGACAAGATGATGTTTCTTTTTGGATTTTCGTATCAATCAAATTTTTCGTTTCGTGGCGTCGAAACAAGATTTTTATTTGGTCCAAAGAAAAGGTGGACTGCGGGAACTTGAGAAGAAGACAGAACTTCGAATCCGTAGTCTATCTTAACTATGCTATAAAACTGTTTATTGATGTTATTTTTAAGCAACACGAGATTTAACTTTATTTGACTTATAAATATCTTAAAAACTAAAGAAAATTAAGATAACTTTATACAGTTAAATAAACCCCAGCTGGTTTAAAAATAACACCTAATAACATGTTAATGTTTTAACAGGTTTTTATTCGAATCAACTTAGGGAAATCAGATCATTTCTTTCTATTATCCTTATGAATTATTCATCCGTCTTAGAACCATTCACGTCTGTATCCGTATAAACTCAAAAAGAACGGTTGAAGGCGAATAATTGAAAGTTATCTGCTCATCAGGCAATCAGAGATTTCTTTTGTAAATCTTTTCTGGGTATGCATTAGCACGAATGTGGTTTTTTAAAGAAATATATTATCTTTTACCAAGCTCATAATCAACTTAAATCGTTGCGTAAGGCTTGTTAGACCAGGATCTGTAAAGCATGTAGGGTACAAAGTTTGGTATTGATAGTTAAATTTACAGTTGCGTAACTTTCAACTATCTTCTACACGCAAAATTATCTGATTTCCTCGGATAAAAAGTAATAACGTCCTTACCCACAGTTTAAAATACATTAAGTATGTACCTAAGTACCTATTCATCCTATTTTTTAAATATTAGTTCGGCATTTTAGCCGTCATAACATAACCGACAGATTGCTATTTTTTCATTTATGAAGGATTACTTTTTTATACGGTAGACGCAAAAAAAATATTTTGGATAGTTGATTTGCCACAGACGCGATAAAATATTTACATAGCTTGATTACTTGTTGAAGAATTATTTATCATCAAAAATTAATTTGGGGAATACAATCACATCAATATCAATTGTGTACCAGAGCGACGAAAATGAAACACAAGTACCAACCAATAAATTGTCAAATTTCGTCCGTATAACCCTCTTTTAGGCTTGTTGAAATCACAAATGAATATTCAAATTTTACATTGACTAGCTCACGAGCTTTAAATTATAATTGAAAGTGTTGCCTTTCCTGACGTTTTCACAATTCGGATGCGGCTAATTGCGATTCTGAATGGAACTTTGAGTTGGGACTTAAACTGGTTATAATGTCCGTCGTACTCTGGTCACGTAACGTTTTAAGCCCTAGGGTTGTGCCTTCCACTTCGCAGATCTATTTTTTGTTTACTGTTTTTGACGTTTCGCGCCTTAGGAAATGGATTAAGCGTAAATTTAATAATTAGATCACGCAACACAGGTGAGTTCGTAAACTGTACCTAAGTGTTATACTGGATTAATTTTATAAGAAAGTCATATCTTGACCTTGTTATTACCTACTGGGTACTGCACGAGCAATGCATACAGAAATGTAGTAAATTGAAATAATCTTTACGTTCAATAAGCAGCAATAGCAATCATAAACCTGGCATTAAGTCCGCCTCTGTATATATAGTTTATTTGTGCATAAAGTATAAATAAATAAATAAACTAAATATTATGAAATATAATACAATTTATATAGTCACCCTTTGTTTTGCTATTTTAAATCTAAATTCTATGAATTATAACGATGTAGGTGGATGTCGATATTCCTAAAAGTATATTATATACACAGGAAGTATTATGCATTTTGTAGGTGTGTTGGTTCTTTCACGACTTAGGAGTTATGGTTCTACAAAGAAACAAAGAAGATTCGAAAAAGTTCACACACGATATGAATCCCCGGGAGACAAGACGAGACGTGGCTGAAGAGTGGAGAGAGTGGCGCATGCTGCGCGCTGAACCGGTATTACAAACGTGCCCGCTTCAAATGTCTAACAGGAAATGTATGTTGAGAAAATAAAACTTTAAGCAATACTCCGCTCCCCTTCTTCCCGCAAAGTGAAGGTGTTAGTTATATAGGTATAATTTAAGAGACGTAAAAATAACTTTTTAATTTCCATTTATGTTTCAGCTTATGGGAATATCTAAGTTTTGTGAAAAACAGTTTGTTTGAGCTGACATTGGAACCTAAAAACTCTTCTGTAATCAAGAGACCAATAAACTGTTTAGAACCATAAAACACATATTATGACTATAATTATCATCTTGTGAGTGCTAAGTATTTGCTTTATACACCTCAGTTAACATCAATTGCTCAGTTAGCAGAACTCCTCTAATTTCAAGAATCTAGTTCATTAAAATGATCACGTTCATGATTTTGATACATTATACCATCAAATATCCCTATGGTACCTTTAAAACATATTTATGTTATTTGACTTAAAGCCATAAATTTGATTTAGCTACTCATCTTAAGTAAAGTTCCCTAAGAACAACAGTTAAGTTTTGGGAACAAATGGTATGCCTCAATATGGTGTGCGTATTCAGAAACAAAATTATATTTTCCTCAGTTGATAGCTGAATAGTAACGACCTATTAATACTCCTGGTGGAGAACGCTCTTTTGTTGAAGTTATCAGCACAACGAGAGGTAATTGGCGTAATCATCAAGCTCCCCACAGAATGTTAGTGCTACCTGGCTTATTTTTGTGCAAAACCGCCAAAGCTTCAACGTTTACACATTGTATTTTATAATTGAATAATACCAAGCTGCCGACTTTATTGGTACAATAAATAGAATCTGTATCAAAATATACACCGCAAGCTGAGTATTAGCAAGCCAAATAGGTATAACTTCAGGCTACATATATAAATAGCATTAAACATTTAAATCATGTTTGTGAAAAGCACCCGCGATACAGGAGAAATTGCTGATGTTGGACGATGGTTTAATTTGAAAAAAATAAAAACACGATAAAACCAGTCTTCTTCTTCTTATCGTATGGATGATGAGCAACCTGGTGTCAGAGTTTAAACCGCCTATTAGGCCTCTGACATGGCTTTACACACCGTTGAAAATCTCTCAGGTGTGCCAGTTTCCTCACGATGTTTTTATTTACTGTTTTTAGCAACTGATAACTAATAATACGCATAATATAATACCCACATGAATTCGAAAAGACATTGGTGCGTGCCGGGGTTTGAACGTGCGACCTTTAACTTGGCAGTCCAAAGGTCATACCACTCGGCTATCAGTGCTATATATGCTATGCTATATGATAAAACAAGTGATTTACCTACTGTCACTCCAGTGATACCTATATATATTTTCATCCAAGATTTCAAAGTAATATTGTTAAAAGTTGAAAAAAGTGCCAAAGATATTGGATGTGCGCGGTCGGTTTCAGCTAAATTCTATTATGATCTGTTCATAGAATCGAGAAACGTTGGGTACAGTTATATCTTTGACGGTCTGTAATGCTTTACTTTCATTATTTAATATGTGAAGCTTATATATTGTACTCCACCACAATTTTGTTAAGTGATCTACACAGAAAATCAATACACATAAATAAAATTGGAGTGTCTGTTTGTAACATCTAAATATATTTTTTTACTCAATACATACGATAATATATAAAATAATAAATGATTTATTTCTGTTAATAGATTTCACAAACACTTTTACACGTCAGATTTCAATAGACAAGAAACTAGATGGCGTCGGCCTTTCCTAACTGACTACCTCTGATAAGAAATGCGGAAACAAACTCAGGGGTCAATGACTCTTTTAAAGTCCAGACAAACGTAAAAAAATGTTTAAGTGCGAACAATGCAGGTCGTCCGAGGATTTATTTAAAAAAAAAACATGGAGGGCTTGAGTCGATCTGTCCTGACAAACGCTGTCTCGTACCATCTGCAGGACATTTGGGTTGGCCTAGTGAGATACTCAAACGGTGAGACATATGTATGATGTAGAGAAAATTAAATTAATGATAATAGCCTACATTATTCTCACACTTACAAATAAAATTATAACATTAGATATTATGATTATTAAAGCATTGTAATAAATGCTTGCGTAGTTTGAAAAAGGCCCAATATTATAGGGCAGTGTGATAATAACTATTTAAATAATCAAGTCGTCATGGCATTATTTATAATGTTTATCACCTACGGGGCAGAGTAATTAAAACCAGATTTTAATACTGTCGACGATTTATGTCGACTAATTTTGATTTATCCATTGTGAAATAATCACCCAATCCCACAAAACCATTTATCTTTCACTATAATTTGACACAGAATTACGTAATTATAACTTTTCACGTCCATCAGTATTCGCTTTTAATATAAAACTAAACGAAAACCATACCTACAATGGTTGTTCTGTATTCTGAGCCTACAATACATGCTGCTTGATCTGGCTGATGCTAAAGCACGCATCGGTCTCCGAATGAACTTGGATAAATCCAACTTTATGTTAAATTTATTCATAATGCCCGGGCATTATGAAAAATCACCCCATTTATTACTTGGTCCATATCATATATATATAATTATTACAAGTCAATTATACATATGTGCTGACTGACGCCCCGCCTCGTATACACGGTACACATAACTAAAATGCAATTGTTTTTTTTTGTCTGTTTGTTTCGGCTAATCTCCAAAACCGCCAGACCGATTTTGATGGAACTTTCACAGGTAGATAGCTGATGGTTCGGGCTCTAACATACGCTACTTTAAATTAAGGAAATGTTTAAGGTTTTGCGAGAAAAAAATGAAAAACGTAGAAAATTCGCGGGTTACAGCTATTCCGCGGCGGCTTGGCAGATTTTGTCAGGACACTCACTGGCAGATAGCTGATGTTATAGGATCTAATAATGGTTACTTTGAAATCCAAAAATATTTATGGTTCCCTGAAAATAACAAAAATGCGGGAAATTCGCGGGAAACATCTTCTCCGCGACGGCTGGACGGATTTCGACGGGACTTTATAGGGAGTACTTTTGGCTAGTTTTTATTTTAAATATATTAAAAAAAAAACACATAAAATTGTTAACAAAATCAGATTCAATTAAGTAAATCTGCTACGTACAGGTTTTTTAATCGAATTCCGCGGGGACGAAGATCCGAGCATAAGCTAGTATTTATAAAAAATTACAGTGATTAAAGTTTATAATCATGTCGTTGTCGTTGCCATAAAAGACATGTCTGTATATGAATACAGATGTTAATTGACTAAAGAGGTGATTAAGTAAAGACAAATCGTCATCGTTTGTAAGTACTTATGAGTTTACTAGTGTGAGTACTGTTTCATAGCTAAAGTTTCTTGATGTATGTATGTACATGACATATGGAATGGAATAAATATTTTTGATGGAATTATTTTGAAACACGTTACTATTGCTATCATTTTATGAATTAAGATAATTTTGTAGTTAGGTCTTCTGACATAGTTAACGTTAACATTTTTGTAAACATAAAAAAGAGAGAGTAGAAACATATTGAACAAATTTGATTAATGACATCCATAGATCCTTTACAGACAAGCTAAGGCCCTGGCGCTGCTCACGTTCGCTCTGCACTTTCCATCTTCATAAAATCACTAGTCATCATTTAGCCACTTCAAAAACTGATGGATGCTTCACGCAACTCGTAACGCATCGATATCGAAGGTTATAAATATAAATGCCCTTTCCCAATCTACATTTTATTATTAAGAATGTGAAATATTTTGTAGCGGCGTTGAATTCTATGTACGAGTTATAAATAAAATAATTTGAGCGAAAAAAGCGTACACACAATCCGTATTGGCGTGAAACATGATATTAAGGGGATTACATCGCCCAAAACCCAAAAATAGCCCATGTTTAAAGCATTTTGTTGACGAACCCCTTGGAGCGATTACCCTGTAAAATATATATGTTATACTTAAGGTCTTTTCAAATAATCTGTATTGAACAGCTTTTAATAACTTTGCTCAAATATTGAGATATAACGGTTTTAAGAAGGTCTTTTTCACATTTTTAACTCAAATTGTTGGTATAACGGCATAACAGTCAGACATGAATTATATACCAAAAAAAAAGGTAATTTAATTTTTAAACTACTCATTACTATGAGGAGCTGCTGCCATAATTGGTAGAGAAACAAAGAACATTTTGTTTCTTGGTATTAAAAATAAGTACTGCAGCATAATTATGTTCGCAGGATCTTAATAAAAACCTAAATCCAAGAATTCATCAATGCTTCAAAATTTTTTCGAGATCATCAACCACTATGGAATCAACTATAATTGTAGTAGGATTTAAAGTATCCGTCGAAATGTACGGTCTGATTTATGGTCGCCTTATTTCTGATGGGGCTCTAGCACGTATGCGAAAATTTTAGAAGCAAGACCGTATTCACAGTTTGCAGTTGAAAACGTTGAATGTCGGAACCACCTCTATCCAAAACCAAACTAATAAACTTATGGACGATCAAATAAAAGTTATCACAACCGTATCCAGTCTACATAACTCGTACAAAATGCCTAGAAGAATCAAAAGAATTTAGTTTCACTGAGAGTAAGTAAAATAGGCAAAGATGTTATTATTATTTTGTCACATCTGTGTTCTTACTTGATGATTTAAAAATCTTCTATTCAAAATACTGTTATGTGTTTGGAAAGACGCCCTCTGGTGTGATTCGAAGAACACTGGTTTAGAGGTCGAATCCTCAAAGTCATTGGGCGATGTCAAATTAGAGATAGGCCAAATGCAAGCTATGACCTTACCGATCGAAGCTTCAATTGAAAAACCGAATCTAATAATCATCGAAATTGTTTGGTGCAACTCAATTATTCAATGTTAACTTACATATTTGTATGTACTTCTGTCTGCAAATATTTCATGAACATTAGGGTGGTCCACCGTTGCAGGACAATTTTTTTTTTGGGCCGTCGCCCCGCAACCCCCACTATCTGACATATATCTTTAGTATTCTATTGTAAAAAATTCAGCCCCTAATTGATTTTAAAAAAAGAAGCTCATCGACATTGAAAAAAAAATTTATGTCAAGTATCAAGTAAGAAATAGATGCTCTTTTCATAAGTAACAGATTTTTATCCTTAAATAGCAAACACTCACGTATAATTATAAACAAGCAGGACATAAGATAATATTAAAACAGTTGCTGTTTCATCAACGTAAAATTAAGATTCTCGATTTTTTAGACGTCTCAGAATCACCAATTTTTTTTTACTACGTGAAGTTTACATTGTAATTTTTTATTCTAGGTAATTACAGTATTCTAATCTTAAAATATTTTTACACCTCTACCGTTGACCAGTCGTACATTTCCTAGGCAACTATTGGCTTGAAGATGATCAATATTATCGTTCTAAGTCTTAGACGGTAACTGCAGGAACGAGTACTAAATATTTAACATTGAGAGCGATTTTTAACGTTTTCCTTGATGCAAATATTCCTACGGTGCCACCGGTGGATGCTAAAATGGGCTCGACTCGTACTGATCAAAGACTATCATGAGGCACTTTACTTTAATATAGCCTGTTATTAGGCAATATTAAATGTATTGTTCAAGTGATTAAGTTGTCTCAAAAGTTTCGAAATCTATCCTGACTTATTTTTTCTTGTTGAATTGTATTTCGTAAAATCGGGAGAGAAACAGGATTGCAACAAAGTGCAGCAGGCAAGACAGAACAGTCATTTGCAAAGTTTCCCGATCTGTGATTCTGTTACGGTCAAGAGCGCTGGAAACATGTTTCGTAAAAATACTTCTTATCAATGGCACACTATTACAACACTGCTAGCACTCTGACTTTCTTGATAATGATACAACAAAATCCTATTTTCCTTTGTTTATAATAGAGCAAACAGCACTGGAAGTACTATTAAAGCTGAAATCATGTGTTGTTGGCTTGTCACTACTGAATTAGAAACATTATTTTCAAAAGTTTTTTATATTAATTGTTCAGCTTAATATATTCGAAAATGTTATTTAGTCTTTTTCAGCTTCTTGACAAT
The DNA here is from genome assembly GCA_905340225.1 of Abrostola tripartita. Taxonomy (NCBI): domain Eukaryota; kingdom Metazoa; phylum Arthropoda; class Insecta; order Lepidoptera; family Noctuidae; genus Abrostola; species Abrostola tripartita. Next base: position 8,935,175 of record HG996490.1, on the reverse strand, counting down.
GGATAACATAATCAGTATTTTTCGTTTCCGCGCTTTCCGTTTTGGTCAATATGAAAATCTGCTTTCAGCAATTCCAATAGAATTCAAAATGTTTGAATGAGCTCACATCAAATCAGTTTATCTAGTCTACTGAAAACAATTGCTTTCTCTTTTTTTGTGCTTTTGAAACCCTTGTTCTATTTTTAGTAAAACCAGCCAGATCCTAGGTAGTTTGTTAAGGTTATCAATGCAATGTTTTGATTTTTTTGTTTTGTTCTACACCTCTATTTTACTTCTTGAATGATTATGCGCAGAATCCTTTACATTTTTTTATTCATGTAATATCTGGTAATAACGTAATGGAACGTCACAAAGTGTTTGTAGTTGGTTTAATCTCAGCAATGGCTTAAGAGAGAAGACAAATCCGCCATTTTTCTTACGTGTTGGACAACTCATTTTAATGTATTGCTACACTAATTCCCAGTCCTTTAATTAGTATTTTTTATATTTTTTCTATTAAATACTGTATTCTAATATGCAATTAACCCTTAGTAAACGGTATTCACACTCGAAAGTAACTTGTAACAAAAAGCAAAATTATGAACTTTTTTACAAAAATATTCGATTTCGCACTCGATTGAGCACTTATGGACTCCTGAAATTTTACATCGTTAAAAGTATAGATAAGTGTCACAAATGTACGGGGTGCAAAATGGAAAACCGAAAAAAAAATTAACTACCCTAATGGACATGAAGGTATGTACACTGTAGAAGAATTTTGAGGTCAGGTGATATGAAGGTACCTATAATAACTTAACGTTATGCCCGATAAGCTTAAAGCAAATAACATGTTTTGTAGCAGCAAAATGTAGGTACCACGTTTAAATGTGCGCAAAAGATTTTCTCACAGCTGTTGCGAGAGTGCGACGGTGCCTACCATCGGCGACGTCACCTTCCTGCGATTTCTCAAACGTTAATACCACTTGATGTATCTGCTCGTCGAACTTGATCGGAGATTTATACCCGCCTATATACTTCGATGTAATACCTTCCAGGTAGATTTTATAGGCATTTCACACGCACTCGAGTGATTTGATCGATTTGATTTTATAATGTTTTTTTTAATCTTTATTTAATATGGGGTTTGTATTTTATTCATAATGTTGTAGTTGTGTTTGATTTACGATTTTGAAAATTTACTTACTCGATAGTTGTAATGCATAATATTTGTTGAGTACATTTTTCGATTAAAACCTAAAGGGAGTCAGCTATCTCCATACCAAATTGTATCAAAAGTGGTCCAGCCGTTTGAGCGTGAAGAGGTAACAAACATACAAACACACTCACAAACTTTCGCCTTTATAATTTGTGTGATTTAGTATTATTCCCTTTCAAATATTGTTAATTCTCCTCATAAGTAAAGCAGGAACGTACATAAATTCTATTTACCACAACTATTCCCACACCGAATGGATTTAGTTGCTACAGGTATTTTCATTTCCATCTTTCCCGTATTACATAAAACAGAATTGTTCGAAAACGGAAGACCATATTTCTTAATCGGCTTAATGAAATTCGGCATATGGGTACTTTTGGGTCGGTTAAATTCACGAATAAACCAAATTGACTCATTAGAATTAAAATAGCCGTTTATAATTGCCATAAAAATTACACGGAACCCATACGGCACCACATGTATGAAGACTATTGTTCGTCATAATATTTGAGTGAATATTGCAGGGTTATGATTGTGAAACCATGTTCCGTCTTTGCGAATGCTAAACCCAACTGTATATTATATCTGACAAAAATAGTTCTAACGCCGTACGCAACTATAATGTTATATTATAAATAATATCAACAGCATGGGTTTTAATTTTGTTAAGTAAACTTCAGTGTAGACTGTAGAGCAACTGCAAAACATCAAGATAATTAAATCTTATGCGGCAACACTGTTAATTGCACAGCTATTTAAAAAGGACCATTACTCATTCATAAAAAATAGTCTAGTAACTCATGCGCTTTCTACAATAAATCTAGAACGACTAACGCGGTCATTAGTGTGGGCAACAATTTGGCTGCGGGCGTAGTGGTAGGTTGGTACATCATTAACGTTAAGACTAAATGGGACAGTGTTATAGAAACCGTTGTGCGATCCATCACGCGTACGCGAGGCCCGACAGACCACTTAGCCGCTGTCCGCCGGCGTCGGACGCAACCCTCCGCACAACATCCGCCAAACGCGGAATGGCGGAATGGCTGGATGGTACTACTCGCACGGATACGTGTGTAACGACCACGAAACGAACAAACGAAATGCTTCAATCTTGTGCCTTTGCCTGAAAAACTGTAGTATTTACTGGTTTAGAGTCGCACGTGTTTAATCGTTTTTTTATCATTGGTAAATTGTAAGTTTCAATTCAACCCAAATACAATGAGTAAAAAACTAACAAAGCGAAGACCACGACATTTTATATTACTCGACCGCAAATTATAAATGCTTTTGAAAACCGAAGAGTTGACCCCCGCCTAGCGTATAGCCAAAACCGCTAAAGAAACCTTAGGAGTTAACACCGAATAAGTAAAATAGTTGTCAAAGCTTAAAAAGAGGCTCGTTGAAAGAATTGGAGAAGATCGGGGAGTGCAAGATAGCATATCTGGGTCGACCAAGTGGCCGACGGCTGGTTGGTTGCCCCTGATACTGCTGGAGTGATGCTGTCCAAAAAGACCTTCGTGAGTTTCAAGCTAACAACTGGCGAGATATCACGAAGAACCGGAATATATAGAGAACTCTCGTATCGGAGGCCAAGATCCACTTTGATTCGCTGAGTCAACGGAGTAAGTAAGTAAGTAAGCTTAAAGTTTATTTTAGATGAAGATGCTACGGTAATATGCGGTGCATGCCGCAGGTATCGGTGCCTTATACTAAAGGTAGTGTACCTACTGGGGAGCCTTCTATTCATTGATGTCTTTCTCCGTAAAGCATAAGTTGGTGGAAATTCTGCCTTTCTTCGCTTTCGTTGAAATTAATCCCGGATTCTTACAAGATGAATATATCAATAAATCTCGGCGACTTAAGTGATCAGATCCAGGATCCATAGACAATACTTTTATGTACAGTAGTGGTTAAAATATCCGTCTGTCCTTTTCAAAGCCAAGGGATGGTTTACTCTTGTGGGGATAATGTTCAATATTAACAGATTAACTCGGTCGGGGATCCCGCTTCATAAAAATAAATTCCAATATTCCCCTCGTTGCTCTCATAACTCGTAAGAAACGGCCCTCGCTGGAAAGTTTAAGGCGGACGATTGGAGAATAAAAATTGCATTTTTACTATGTTAAATTAAGTTTTTATTGTGAAATTTACGGGGTGTTGTAAAAAGAACGTTACGTTATAGCAATTATATATTTTTACGCGCGCCGCGACGGCATAAATGTTAAATACTGTAAAAAAATACAAGGTTTTAGACACAATACTGAGCTGCACGATGTTTTATAATCACGGCAATGATTTAATTTTTTATTTCAAATGTGTTTCTATCGGATCAAGTTAAGCTACTGAAACGCAACTCCCTCCTTTATGTATCGACTAGATATTCGACCACAATCATACGCACGGCACTCTATTAAGATAAATTCCTACACAATATGGATGTTAGAGGTACACTAGAGGCCGCCCATTATAAGTAATCCTTATATTACCTATATACAAATGAAACAATACTATTTGGGGGTATGTTGTTTTATCAATAAAGTGAAATAGTCATTGGTACCATAATATTGCATTGTCACCCAATAAAACTATAAATAAAAGCTTGTAAAAAGACATTACACACTCCCCTTACGCGCTTGGCACATACACATAAACGCATAGGTACCCAATTACAAAACAGTATAATATTATATTATTATTCCATGGGTATAATTTTTTTTTCGTCTTGTGTCAATTGAGTCTGGCTTCCAACTATTCTGCCAGATTCGAGTTAATTTAGACTGCAACATTTGTCGTTAGACATTTTTGTGGGTCTTTTTTTATCTAATCGTTATATTGGAAACTAAAGATTATAAAAAAAAAAAAAAAAATTAAAACCTTCAAAAAACTCAAAAGTGAAAAATAATATTTTATCACATCACTTTACATAAGCGTAGTGGAAGTCGGCGCCGACCACTGCTGTTGGTCCAATATCAATCTGCATAGGGTTGTGCCAATTTTTTTTGGAAGAGATGGAAGCTTGCTGAAACACGGTTTACTCTGGATGTCTGGTTGCACACCTGCGTAATAAAACCCCTTGTGCTTCGAACTTTCCATCCACATTTTTGACCAGGAAAGAAACTATTTTGGCTTCGAGTCATTTTTTAGGTCAATTATAATAATATTAATTATTATACCATGTAGGTACGGCCCCACATATTTATTTGACACATCATATCATTGACGTTATTTAACTATCATAAATAATATGTTTTGTTTTTTATATCTATGTCTAGTAGTCTAGTCTATGGTCAAACATAGGAAACAAACATTAGTATTTGTTGTTATTCTCTACAGTCTTACTGAATGTCAAACATTTAGTTTGAGAAGTATGTGTATTGGCGTAATTAAAAATTGTAATACTTTCATGGACAAGAAGTATACACAACTAAAATTTGTATCATAATTACGGTCAAATTTTGACCGCCGGGTGACCTGATGACCTCTACATGTAGTTCGGTGAATACTAGAGACGCCATATGTATGCATTATCATTATTGAGAACGAACGGATTCTTTTTCTATCTCTGGTTTTTTAGTAGATATTAGTTTTCGAATTTTAATAAATATTTTATTGCATTGTTTGTGAAATGTTTTGTTTAAATTATTCATAAAGTCTTCAGACTCATAAACCTTGTAAAATAATTTAATGCTAGTCCTTTTTTATTGCTTGTTATCTTTTACATTATCCGTAATTATACTATACATATTACGTACCTATTCATTATATTTTACTTAACTAAGTGAAAATTAGGTTTCTTATATGGGAACAGTTCATAAAGAGTAGGTTGGTTGTATTCGGCCATGACATTCGGATCATCTCTAGTCAACACATATTTCTACATCAAATTCGGAAAAAATATGATTCGATATTTGTTGGTTCTTCTCGCCCACAAATATTGTTCAACGGAGCGTTGAGAAATTCTGCTAGCAACAGTAGGTACTGGTATAACCTTGAAGTGGTAATAGGGTTGCTAATATATATATATATATTATATCAGCAACACTATTACCTATATATATAATATACAAGGAGGCGGACTATATTTCGGGTCTACGTACTATATACTTTTGAAGAAATATATAGTACGTAAAAATACTATATTATCAACACCGAAATCTAATGGCTTCTACACACTATGCCAGCGGCCCAGCCAAGGGGCATGCCGCCAACGAACCCGGCGGCATTTGATGTTTTAAGGGTCCTTTGTCCAACAGTGGATGACTTCCGGCTGATGATGAAGATAATGATGTTTTGAGCCGGGCCTGCCGCACAAACAAGCCGCTAGCATGGCCGCCGGGGCATGCCAGCGGGTTGCGCGGGGAGCCGACGTCAATTCGCTCCCGGCATTCAAGTTATGTTGTGCGGTGTGGTCTACATAAAACAAATTAAAATGTCATTTAATTGTTAAAGGTTGAGGAGTCGCGTAAATCTGGTGCAGGCGCAGACGTTGTACACGAACTGCAGTGGTTTGCTTACAAGGCATGGACTTTTGGACAAGGCTACCAACAACCCACATCATCTTTTTTATAGTTGTCTATCATGACGGTACCATTCTGCCACTTCTTGCTTTGCAAACTCGGTCGCACCCATAATCTCACTCTTCTTTTGAGTATTTTATTTATTAAAATTAATACTACGGCCACGATGGCGTTGTTAACGGCTTCGGTGTCCATCGTTAAACACTAGAAAAATGAAGTGTTCACCACTGGCATTCTACCCGGCTGTCACAATTGAAATGATGCTCTGCGGCCGCAGGCGGCAAGTGTCGGCGGCCTGATTATGCCGGTGGCATACCCGCGCGGCAAAAATTCGCCGGCTGTGCCGGTATAGTGTGTAGGAACCATAAAAAACAAATCTTTCATTTCAATATATGAACGTGCCTATACATTAACTTTTGACTGATGCAATAGCACCACATACATTAATTATAACAACCAATGTCCCCCACCACTCGATAGAGAGTGTTTTCCATAAGATACTATATTATTTTGAATTGTACTATATTTTGTATAACTTAGTTTGAAAAATATATATTTTTCCAAAGGAATGTTTGCAACCCTAAGTGGTAATGACTGTCTGGAGTCCTGAACGAGACAAACATGTTATAATTAGCGATAAAGTTTTGTGATAATGTCTACTGTAGTATAAATGTATAAAACATTTCGGTGACCTACGAGGTTGATTCTGTTTTTGAACCGTCCATTGATAATATGGATTGCAAAATATATGTATTTATGAATTTGCACAAATACACGCCAATAACGAAATAGTGCAACAATTTCCGTTGATATGGACTGCCTTGTTGGTCCAGTGGTCGCTAATCGCGGAAGCTGTCCAGGGTTCGAATTTCGGGTCTGACATAGTGTTACTAGGTTTTTCCATTAGGTAGGTACTTAATTCTTAGTAGTAGCTAGAATTCTGGATTTGTGTCCGGTTATGGCAATAGGCTCGCCCACTATTACTGTTTATATATTAATGGTTAAGAAAGTCAGAATAAGTAGTTATATCCCATAAAAAATAAGAATAACTTGTTTGCAGTTGATTAATCTAACCGCTACCTAGTTCAATGTATTGGGGTAACAATTTTCCAACGGCAGAGTTTGTCTGTGAATTTAGTACAAGATCTTTTCGTTAGAATAATGTTATTGTTGTAAACATAATTTTAAAAAAAAATTGTTGTAAAGTTTAAACGGAACCCTCGATGCGCGAATTCTACTCGCACTTGACCCGGTTTTTTATTTTCGCAGTATATAAGTATACATAATATCACGACTGTATTCCCCGAAGGAAAAGGCAGAGGTGCACATATAGTACACTCACATTTCGCCAGTTATAAGAAAATAATATCTAAGAAATAAGAATGCAACCAACGTTTTATCTCCAAGCATACTTCTCAAATTGTTGCACATAATTATATGCAGAGGCGGAGGAATCGGCATATTTTTTTTATAAATCTAATTATAATATAAAAATATGAATCCCGAAAATCCCGAGATTTGTAAAAAATAATCTAAATTTTAATTTCGGGACTAAAATAGGACCGGGACCAATAACATAACTGGGTAAATGTGGGTGTAGTCTACAGTCACCTTAGCCTACCCCTTCGGGAAATACAGGCGTGATGGTACGTAATTTTTTCTTTGATATAAGAAGGTAGTAGTTAGGTACATGTAGTTCTTAAATTCGTACAAAAGATATACAGATTTTCTGCGTAAATCTTTGTGCTTTCCACAAGAGAAATCACGTGCGAGACTAAAACCGTTACGAGATATTTAATTTCTCATCAATCACATTTCCATTGCCAGTTCAATAGAATTTATAGAATATTTGTAACAACCCCTTTAGTAATTTTCCATTCCAATTAGTGTATTAACTTTTTGAAGGTTTGCAATCAGTAGATAATGTAATAGGTTTAAGAATGACTCTTGTAGTTAAAACAATAGAGATGGTTAATATACTTACAGTGATTATCACATACATACCTACATTCATTTAATCATAGCTTTAATAATCAAATTGCTCACTTCTCAACATTTTATCTATTTTGCTAAATTGTAACTATCACGGGAACCAAACCGATCAATAACTGATTCAACTCAAAGACATGGGCGCCGCCGGTAAGGTGCCCGTTTGAAGCTCAGCCTAGAGCCAGGGGTTGCGTACTGCACCCCTGCCTGTTACTATGGCAATGAACGGGGGGCCTATGAGGAAAATGTAAGTGGGGACAATCAAGAAAACCCGAAGAAGATAATTGCACAACGACGGACTTTCTACCGTTGGCATCACTGGAGTTAAGAAGATAAAGCTGTTTTAGTCCTCGAGTTTGCTTCACTATAGTACAAAAAGAGCCTGATGTTAACGCGTAATATTATCTCTTTGCGGAGCTAATGTCTATAGGTTCCTGAACTCACAGACAGTCTTCTTGATTCTCAAATTACCGTACGTTTCCTAAGCGTCATACTATTTAAAATACTGACAAAGCACTTATTCTTCAGTCCCACTAGTTAAAAAACACCCCTCTCACTGCAGTACTTTATTACTCTCTCTATCTAGATTTAAATACATATTTAGAGTTAAGATAGTTCTGGGCATTTTTATTAAGGTTTCGAGATCGTGCCAGGAACTCGCCTACTATTGATTGTGCTTTTCCCAATAATAATTATGTCTACATTAATTCAAGCGTTTTAATAGTTAGAAACTGTAAATCTATTTTGAAAGTCTCGTTTTACGAGCTTTGTCGATTGGAAAAATACATAAACAGTCTTGTAGAGCATACATCGTAGGTCTCGGAAGTAAGAAAATGGTTTAAGAAAATATTTACCATGTTGCGTATTTTACGTTTGTCATGCTACGATTTGTATGCAGCGCTTAACGTAGGCTCAATTTTCTGACGTCAAATATCGACTAGTTTATAATAATTATCATATAAAGATTGTCCGTGGTGATGGTGACTCCCTCGTAGGTCTACGAGCGTGAGGTCCTGAGTTTGATTTCCGAGTCGGGCGAATTGTTATTGGGTTTTTTTATTTGGTGATCCTCAATAGCAGCACGGAGTCTGAATCTGTGCCCGGTTGATGACCATAGTCTCGTTCGCCACTTTGAGACCCTAACATAACTGGTGAAATGTGGGTGTACTATACACCTCTACCTACCTCTTCGGGTAATATAGGTGTGATGGTGATGTTTATATAGACTAGTTTACGTAGAATCACAGAAAACTACTGCACTAAATAAGTAATTATTAGTTAGTCTGAAAAAACATATATTACTGAGATTGAAAAATTGTTATCTATAGCCGCCCTTGGTGATGAGTTTAAAGAAAATAACTATATATTTATAATGGTAAATACATGCTCTTGCACTTACTACTACTTACTACATATATTTCTTACTTATCGACTCTGAGTTATTTCTACATACATTTTTGGTCATTGTCCTTTGGGTTTGGTCTTTTTATATTATGTAGCCTTTTACATAAATACCTTTAATTTTTGAATTTCTATCCCAAATTTAATTGTTTCTGAAAAAATGCTACATACTTATTTGTTTGAATGTTACACTGGTAAACATAGCTAAGCCGTACCCCAACAAAATAAAACAATAGGCGTAAATTTCAAATTGTTAATCTTCACTCTCAAACAAAAAACAATTTTGCTGTCTGAACAACGTTTACTTTTTAGGGTAGCTAACCCTTAAAGGTAAATATTGTTGAGAATATATCCTCTCTTTTGTATACCTTTTACCGAAGCTTCTGGCTACATATTGATATTGTTGCCTAGGTAACGAGTCCCATAAAACTGTTTTTGACTTTGGTATCAAATTATTTTTGTTGATCATTTAAAAGTGGTCGTGTTCTTCATAATAATGCAGATAACCCGCAAAAAATGGGCGGGGCAGGGTATGGGGCGCCCCCTTTACTGTGCAGGCCTAATGGCCCTGTCGCAAGTCAACAAGCCGACCGACGTGCTCAGCGTCCCCAATTAACACGTACCACCTACTGGAGAAAATAAACATGACGAGCGATTGACTTTTCCATATTCAATTTTTAATTTCGTTACGCACGATTTGGCCGCAATTTTGGGTTAGTATTTCTGCTACAAAAAGGCTTTGTTTAGTGATACAGTATGTAACGTTTTCAGATTTTTTAGAATTGGTTAACCCTGAAAAATCTAAAACAGGTTTATTTTATACATAGTCTCATAATCTAGCATTTTTCATGAAGATCTGCTGCATACGAGTATAAAAGTCCTGATACATCCTACATTAGCTGCGAGATACAAATCGTACGTTAATACGCCTAACAAATTGTGCTAAACTTATAACTAATACCGGAATAATATAACAAATTTGTTTTAATTATGAGAATTCTCAATGTGTTGATCGTGCTTAAGACTCGACTTATCGATCTATAAATAAATTTAACTGATGGCAATATACATATAACTACAGTTTGTGACGTATAGCCCGCCAGGATCGATGGTAGACTGTTAGTCTGTTAGCAGTGGGTGTCGTTGTCGATGGAAATAGAACGACTACAAGTGGTCGCATCCATCACATAGCTATTAGCTCAGCCACTGCTATTTAATATTAGCTCTGTCGAGAACATTAACTTCTTTAAGACATGAGATCAATAACTTATGTAGGTATATATGTATGTATATATGTTCCGGCAATAGCAGCATACTTAAGTATGTATGCTTTAATGTAGTTTTTTCATAACTGAAGTACCTGCTTCAGATATGAAATGAATTGACATATTAAAAAAAAGAAAAAAAAATGATCCCGACGAATTGAGAACCTCCTCCTTTTTTTTGAAGTCGGTTAAAAATGAAACCCAAGGATTTAATAAAAATGCCATTAACATTCGATAAGTTAATTTTTAACCCCCGACGCAAAAACGACGGGGTGTTCCCGCCGCGACATTGTCTTAAATACGTGTTACTCGGATCGGATTAAATGGCTCAATGATAGGTGTTATTTTTGACTTTTTAAATTACCGCTTTTCTCTTTTGCGTTGGGGGTTTTTTAAATTTTAAATTTTATTTTATTTAATACAATTTGTTAAGAATATATTTTGATGTCTGGAGTCATTAGTACATGAAATTAATTCTTACTTGATTCCAAGAGGATCAAAAATTAATTCGAAACATTGTACCTACCTCTTCTGTTGCATATTATGTTGATTGACATCGACTAACTGGTAGATTATCCGTAAAGTAGTAGCGAAACGGAAAAGTACATATCGCCGATCCATTAAATTGGTGAGAAATAAATCATTTTTATTATTATTATTTATTATTAAACACTTGGATTTAGTAGTCGGCGAGTCAATAAAACAACTCTCATCTGAAATTCACGTTTTTATGAAATCGTTTAAAATTATTTTAACATATTGTAATAGTGTCATTGTATTGTGGTGGAATAGTAAAAATAAACAGTTGTCAACAATTTTGAGATGTTCTCAATTTAAATATAGTTTTTGATGCGGACATGTATAACTTTTTAAATATCATTATTTATGTATTTTAGTCGTAATGTCCTTCAGAACTGAAACCTATGTAAATGTTTTAGTTAAATAGGCCATAATTTATATTCCAACTACCTTATGCCCGAGACTTCGTCCCCGCCGATTCTGATTAAATAAAAATTAAATCGAAAATTTAAAAATTCCCCAACGTAAATAGAAAAGCGATCATTTAAAAAGTCAAAAATTATACCTATAATTTAGCCATCAAATCCGATCGAGTAACACCTATTTAAGACAATGTCGCGGCGGGGTACCGACTACATCGTACTAATAGATAGTACTCAAACTCCATCAAATGAAGGGTTTGACTTATATAAGCGGTACGGAGTAAAAACTGTTATTTTGATGTTACAAACACTCCAATTTTATTTATGTATATTGATAAGTCTTAATTAATTTAATTCAACCCACCTCCAAAGTATACTTAATTAGTATTCTGATGTTGTTCCGAATATTTCTGAGAGTTTTAACAATAAGAACAGGGTGGGTCAAGGACGTTTTGAACGTGCTGCTCAATAATGTAATGCATGCATTATTGAGTCGTTTTGCAGCTGTTACAGTATTTCTTGGTGAGTTTCTTTTGTGAATTGCAGGAAATGCAAAATTCAAAAGGTCTCCTTGTGTCCAGTCGTACCCGTACGTGTAGTTCCAAAAAGAACTTATAGCCTTTTGTTGTCCGTAGAACTCAAAAAAACTTTGTTAACTTTTAAAAATCTTTCGTGAACGCAAGCAAAATATGTATGAAAATAGAATAGATGATGACTTAAAATACAAAAAATATGCTCTCCGCGTTCCATGAACATTACAGCCATATAAACTTGAAGCGTAAAATTAGGTAACGTAAGAGACTTTGTGAATGGTTTCCGTGTAGCACATCCTATTTGGTTGATATTATCAGGGCAGGTGATGGGAAAACGGCAGGTGTCCGTCCAGCATATAACAGGAATGACAGACTAGGATTAAGGATTTCGAAGTTGTTTATAGGGCACTGTTTTTATATACGGCTTAGTCTTATTTACTGTGCGCGTCGAAAGGAGATGTTACATTTTCGGCCACAAAATACCACGAATTTAGGAAAAATATTCTTACGTGAATATAAGTCTGTGCCAAATCCCAACATCCATTAAGTGATTCAGAAAAAAAGTATCTACGTATGAGAATGCTCTCATAAGTGCTTTGTTAATAGTTTTAAAGCTAAAACTATTAACAAAGCGAACACATAAGATTTGGCGCTGACTTCCACTTCGCTTATAGTGATAAAATATTATTTTTCACTTTCAAGTTCATGTTTTTGGAAGAAGATTAATTTAAAATTTTGACATTTAGTTTGTAACTAGGACCAAAGTTGTCCTCTTAATGCAGCTAGCCAATTGCTATTCGTCTCGAAAAGTCAAACTTGGGGCCAAAGTTTCGCATGTTTATGGTGTCACTAAACGCTGGCCCAACAAGGCCCCACGGTGGTACTTGTTTAGAGCCCATGAATGGATTATTAACTACTTTGAGGGACCTTTTGTACATGAGTGCTATTAGAGCTATGGACGTAATTCGTGCGTAAACAGGCCAGTGTACTCGTATAAAGCAACGTTAAAATGATATTGTACAGTTTAGGACACTATAAAATGAAACTAGAGACCGCTCTACAGAAGTAGACCGTACTTTTAAATTCTTTATATTCCTGCATTCATTCTAATGGAGCACTAATATGGTGAACTCGTATTTTAGTTTCAACTAAAACACTCCGTAATACATGAGGAAGCATGTAAATAAATTTGTCACATCGCGCCTGTATACCTGAATGGAGCAGGCAGCTTAAGTGTAATTTTCATAGATTTTACCTGATAGCTTGAGCAAGCTATCAATACTACTTGGAGTGTAAGCCTGAGCCACAATTGGGCAAAATTTACACGTTTTATTTTACTGAATATCTTATTTTAATTCATAAAAATATTTTAGTGAAGGAAGGTAACTTGTAGAACTTTGCTCAGTTATGATGTACTTTGAAACAAAAAAGTAAACGTAACACATAGATTGCCGGTCGGGAGGTGTAATTTAATTATAGTAAAGTGAGCTTCACCATGTAATGGCGTCATCCCGTGGTCCTTAGCTGAGGTCCGGGTAAATCTTTAAGGTTTACCGAGTCCCGCGAATATCTCTGAGGTACACCCTAGTAAACCCAAGGGATCTATTTATTTATTGTGTGCCCAAACCTTAATTAAAACAGTTTTTTTTCTGTTTACATGATTAATACTGAAAATCTACGTAAATAAATGTTACTGGCATATTTTTTGAAACTTTAAACAGACAATTATATTTTATTTGATACTTTATTTCCCCTTTAAACTGGAACTAGCTCGTGATTACCAAAAAATACTGGTACCGAATCCTAAAACTCAAGTACTGTTGGCCTGCGTTCTACATTGTTGTAGACTTTGGGATTATTTATTTGGGATTTAAAAACTTAACATAAATTACATAGACATTTCTATTGGTGTCATCGTGTCCTCAATAACTGGGAAGTTGTACGAAATTGAACGGGGACGAAACAAATTGTGTTCCAAAATATATTTGTCTCCGCTAAGACCCGTAGGTATTCCTAATAGAAACTAAAAACAGTTAGAACGACCTCGTATTCTTTTCTAAATTTCTGTTGCTCTACGACTACCAGACAATTGCATATACATAGTAAGATTGAGTTCAAAATTTCAGATGTGTTTGTTGGTTAGCTACCTAGTAGGTACGTTATTTTTAAACGCTTTAAAACATTAGGTAATACTAAAGGGTAAGTCCGGATAGGCAATTACAAGATTATAGCCTTTATGAGTGACATTTGTTTCGTCAGTTTCTATGGCGGCTGCGTACACGTCATGAAGAAGAGACAAAAATCTTCAAAGTTCGTCTTTACCTTCACCTTCACCTTTACCAACGAATTTTAGCCCAAGTCGCCAAAAGAGGCACAAAATTTGCGATTACAGATTTATAATACCTTATAGTACATTTTTCACGACCGACGACCTGATAAATGTAGCTGGGTCGAACTGGATGCGGAAGGCGGAGGACCGGCTGTTGTGGCGCAACTTGGGAGAGGCCTATGTCCAGCAGTGGACCGCGATAGGCTGAGAGGTAGAGAGAAAATTTTCAAACAACTGGAAGTTTGTACAGAACCAATAACATGATTATATTATTATTATTGTCAGAAACGTAGAAACTGTACTTCCATTCCAACTTCAATCGATTACGACAAATGTTTTGAATGAGGTTTAATTTGTATTGTCCATGTTTTAATTAGGTAGGTTGATATTAAATTATTGTGTCCGCTCTCGGACATGACGTTAAATAATGTTCAAGCTAGGATTATGTTGTCCAAACAAAACAATAAACATGACTCAAAAATATATCCTGCTTTTCATATGAACCTATCCTATCCTTTAATTTGAACCTATTAATAATATTATCGCATTACAAATTACAGTAAATTGCTAGAGTTTAGTTAACAGCGCACTAAATTAATTAGAAGCCATAAATAATGGGAATCATCTCGTTACTCGTAGATCACAGATAACTGAAGCTTAGCTCCACTTCATACATAAGTATATTGTATAAGTTACATATTCATGCTGGCCGTCACTGCATCGGGAAGCTGTCATGATCAACCTCTTTTAAAATCGAACCATTTATTTAGTTAGGGCTCACATCAAAAGCCATAATCAGTTAAGGAAATATACATAATCGGTAGCTCGACTTTTAAAGTTTACGAGAATTTTTCAACGTGTATTAAACGATGAATGTTGGTTTGGGTACACTTAAGTTTTTCTTTGTACAATAATTTACCCTAAAGTTTTTTACAGACAGACTGTCTGTAAAATACTTTTTATCTCTACTAAAATGCCGACCGAGAACGATTTTGTCGAATAATAAAAAACAACGATAAGCGCTATGAGGTTTAAATTTGAAGTAAATTACCAAAAATCCTTCATTGTTCTCAATGGCTTTCTTTGAGATTAACAATGAGATTTATTTCTAAGCTATGGAACTTTATAAATTATCAAAGTATAAACGGCAAAATAAACAAATTTAAAGTATAAAAAAAACTGCAGGGTATGCATATGCATATCTACGAACTAGATTTAAGAGAGTTTAATAAGCAAGAGTCGTTTCCGGTGTTAAAACATGACAAGTTCTTGATGTGAAATATAGGGAACCTGTGTTACGTTGGACAGAGTTGTACCTAGGACAATCCTAATTTTTCGAAAGCTCCAGTGCTTTAAATTAATACTGTATATGGCAGTCGAACCATCCTTTGTCAACCCTAACGTCAAGTTAGTTGTGATTCGCCGGCGCCGCATGAGTGCAATTAAAAAAGGTAATTCATTAATTCTTGCTCAAAAAGTAAGTATTTTGGACTTTACTTATTGCTTAATTATTTAACGTGATATACATTTATAAAAAATCTTTTATTCTCAATCTAATCTCAGTTTATGCAGGTAACAAACATCATTGGTGTTCAAAACTAGCCTGAACTTGAAGTGAATGTTTAAATGTGGTTTATAGAAATTGTTACGATGTTGTAGCCTTAGCCCCCCAACTAACTACGTACCTTGGTCATTGGATGTACCTTGGGTACTTAACTGTTAATCCTTTTTACAAGCTTTTTTTTGTAGGAAAAATGCCACGAAGCAAGTAAAACATAAAACGAGCTCCATTAGACACCGATAAAATGAGTTGAGAATGCAATCAGATTATTGAAGGAGAAGAAGTTAACACTTAATTATGCTTCTGACCATTTTAAAATACCTAGAACTAACATATTATGACGCTATTACAGCTAGGAAAAAGACAATGTTTTTTTTTAATTATTTTTAAGTTCTAATGGAAATAAAATACCATTGAAATAAGTAAAAACTATTTATCAAAATTAAGGTTTAAGATGATAAAAAAGTACTGTTAACTAACACAATAATTTACTGAATTATTGCTAAATAGTAAATAAGTTATCGCACACATTAGTATAATTACAAAATAAACTTTCTACAGCAACTGCTGGTGTTTATCTTCATTTGACCCTAGAATGTCCAAAGATCAACTGGTACGGTCCACAGTTGGACACGGTGTACAGTTTTCCCTTTTTTTTCTAACGGCTCTTGGTTCCAGTTTTATGGAAATACCGCAATTTTTATGAATGAATTGTATATTTGAATAACTGATCTTTCTATTATATGCATATTTGTCACTTCTTATTCTCAGCATTAATTTAAAAAAATTAAAATGTTAATAACTGGCCTAAGTACAAGAGGTTCCCCTACTTATGTACCTACAGTAATATTTCTCCAACATTGTGTACGTGTAGGTACGATAGCTATAGAATTCTACTAAATCATTATCTTGTCACTAAGTTCTTGTATACTAAGATTAATGCAGCAGCCTCATAGTCTACTTATATGTATTCTAATTAGCCGCAGGTTAGGATAGGTTTACACTTAGTCTTGTCTCCCCCATTAAACTGTGCAGGCAATAAGAAGTTCAAATAGAGGGTGAATGTACTGTCACTCTCACTTCTCAGAATCCAGTTGAGAATGTTGCTCTTGAAATAAAGTCACTCGATTGGTCAGACCCAGTCTGCGCTTCATACAACCTCAGATGTTCTTAAGTTCCAAATGTTCAATAACATTTTACCCAATAGGTAGTATTACGTAAAATCAAATCAATACCTAATCTAATTTATGTTTTTTTAAACAAATCTATTTGCTCCATGAGTGTGCATTGTGTCATATGGATAGATTTTACGTTTTAGATAAAAGGATTGCAGAAATATTCGTACTGATATACCGATAGCTTTTATGTAATTTTCTTTTGTCTCGCTATGATGATATTAAATTCCTACCGTAGGATTCCTACGACACAAAGGATCTTTTATACAATGTACACTATTATAAAACACAAACTATAAACACTATCTATGATAACGTCGATGTTGAGCTCAGTGCCCCGAAGGCTTGCAGATGTTTGACCAATTTCTAACAATAATTTAATATAGAATTTTTGTTTATGTACCTATCTATTTGTAAAACAGCTTTTACAAATACAATAAAAGGTTTATGTATTAAGGTACAATACTGTTGTCTTAATGAAAAAGTAATTTTGTTTAGTCTTAATAATAATTATTATCCAAGACAATAAAAAACTCATTCAAGTTTTCAGTATCGACTTAGGCATGGACTTTAATTTAATACATACATACTCGTAGCATTACATCTATATCTATACTTATAATAAAACTGTAGAGAGGTCAATTCTGTACATTGAATATATATTCAAAATTATTATTGGAGGATGACTGGTGATCGATAATGATGCCAAAAATGCAATCAGTAAATTTTTTGTCTGTCTGTCTGTCTGTCCGTCTGTCTGTCTGTCTGTCTGTCTGTCTGTATGTGCACGCATGGGTCAAAAACTACTAAAAGGATTTTAACCAAACTTGGTACGATTGTAGTCCATACTTCTGGGCAGGTTATAGGCTATATAACATAACGCTAAAACACATAGGAGCTGGGCAGTGACGATAAATTTGAAGTAAGTCGGATGAAAATGCGCTTTTGAGCTCTTATCCTCGCATACGATGATCATACACCAAAAGTATGTATTACAAAGATGATAGTGTCTAAAAGATCTACAAAAAAGTCCTGAATAGTATATATCTATCTTTTATAAATTAGCCACAATAACGTGATTAATCGTTTTGCATTTCTTCAAAGTGTATTAAATATATTGTATTTCACATAGATATATCGTTATCAAACTCCAATATTCAAAAAGTACACTTTGATATCTATTTTATAAAAAAAATAAAGAAATCGGTTTATAAGATATAGATGAAATAAAACTTCCAAATCTTGCCGCGCCAGTATGGGTACGGCTATACGGTTGATTTTTGTTTAACGTTCTCAGTAATCTTCAGAGGAAAGAGCGCATCGTTTAAACTTTATAAGAATCTGTTTATGCTGAAATTATGTATTTTTAATATTAAATTACATTTTTTGTCAGAAACGATGCAGAACAAAAATTACGGTCTTAAATAGATTTTTAAAAGGCAGCGAATATATATATATATAGCTGTGCCTGCGACTCCGTCCGCGTGGACCTTCGGAAACAGCAAAATTATTTTAAAATGTATTGATGATTATATTAATATATTAGCTAAGTTTGAGCGGATTCTATTTAGTAGTTTTTACGCCAAGACATACTGTTTTATTACATTACATGTATGTAATAAAGATTGGGGTAACTTTTTTTTATGAACCTATTAAAATGAAACAAACACTAAATGTTATGGAAAGCTGCCACAATACATCAATGAAAACCGCATTCAAATCGGTTCAGTCGTTTCTGAGATTAGCGCGATCAAACGCACAGACTAACCGCCAAACAGACAAAAAATTTAAAAACTATATCTTTGGCTTCGGTAACATAAATACAGAGTGTATAGTTTTTCTTTTTTAAAATTGAATGTACAGACACGGGTCGTTTACGATTTTATTACATGTATATAGATATAGATTTTTTCTCATTACCTCATAGACAATTGTAATTCTCGCAGCAAGTGACACAAGGTTCTACGGAACCTATTTCTGTCAAAGCAATTTAACGACTTCTAGCTCAATGGCATCCTTCAGCTGTAAGCTGTAACATAATTGAGGCGGACATTCTAGCAGCAAGATAGTTTTTCTATCCTGTGTATTTAACGAATTCGGCTGAGTGTACAGCCTTATGCTTCGCCATGACCATCAACAACAACCTACCATTGACTCACGCTGCCTTAAAGCAGCCTATAATCTTACGAATACTTAGCTGCTTCTTACACGCACACACAATCGTAAGACTCAAACTTAGCTAATATATTAAAAACAATTTTAAAATATTAAACATTTTTTTAAATACTTTTGCTGTTTCCGAATGTCCACGCGGACGGAGTCGCGGGCACAGCTAGTTATGAATATATTTGGATATGATAAAGTACCTAATAATATTATTAGAAAGTTTACCCTTTTAGTTCACTTAACGTGACCACGGTAATATTATTGACGTGACTTACCTACATAGCCCGCATTAAAATAAAATGAAGCGTACCAAACCGAGATTGCGGTGGTATTTATCTGCGTTACGAATAATGAAGAGGCGAACTAGACTTGTAAAACATAGTTAGGGTACTAAAAGTTGCCGCTATGTTCACCGCAAAGCAGATGACGAGCGACGTATAATGAAAGGTTTCATTATAATCAAGGGCCCGTAAGTATAACTATTTCAGAGAAGCGAGCTAATCACGGCGGCACTTGAAGCCTTTCCACGCCTTAAGTGATGCAAACGAGGAAACTTCGGGATCGCAAACGGCTTAGACTCCATCCCATAACTTGGATCGACACTTCAAAGTCAAAAGTCAATTAACTGCAGTGAAAACAGCAAATATTTCCAAATCGCTGGATTTTTGTTTTTATTTTTTATTATTATTTGTTGCGATATCAGATTTTTTCAAATAAATCTATTTTCGTCAAGAATTTATTATACTTAGTTTGTTTGAAGTAGGTAGCTTTGTTTCAATGTTTGATATCAATAATAGAAATAAAACTACTATGGATACTAAAACGAACAGCGATAAGTAATTGGAAATCGGCTTCACAAGTATAACGGGAGCTGAATCACATATGAAAAGTTTGTGATTTCTGTGGATATAATAATACAATTCTTAGAGTCATAGATGAATATTATCGTGCAAAATCAATAGTCATTTTAAAATCGACCCATAAATCAACATTTTTATGAGATTCATTACAATTGTAAAGACATAATATGCATTCCGCCTCATATGCCGAGCGTCGGTCGCCGATCGATATCCGTAGGTATAGGCTACTTCAAAGCATGGAATATGACTTCAAAAGAACACGAATTGTAGAAGAAGTTAATACAGTACTCAGACACGTGAATTCATAGCGCGTGGGTGCTATGAGTAAAATAACGAAACTTATTAAAACATCTATTAAAGATAATACCTTTTATGTTTTGTTTTATAACGGTGAAATAATTGGTGGTGTGGTCTCTTTTATACAACGAAACGATATCATGTACCTACAATACACTATTTACAGCTCATTTTGATGTTCTGTGGGTTTGATTTCCGGGTCGGGCATAATGGAATTGGGTTTTACCTTAAGATATTTCTCAGTAGCAGCACGGAGTCTGGATTAGTGCCCGGTTAATGGCAATAGGCTCATGCTCCATTGAGAACTTTGAAACATAGAAGGTCAAATTAATGTGAGTGTAGGTCAGTGTAGGTTCAATACAAGTCACCGCTACCAACCCCTTCGTGGAATGCAGACGTAATATTATTTGATGTGATATACCTAAAATAATAATAAATATAAAGGTATTTTTTTACAAGTGTATTTTAGTTTTTACAAGTTTTTTTGTAATTACAAGGATATTGCATTCTTAAGAAAATGCATACACCTAATAGTAAAACAGCGGCTAATCCAAACTTGTATCTTAATGAGATCTGTAGGTGTCCTTTATCCTAGATAATATCTATTAACTTCACAATGGCTTTACCTTTCACAAAACAGCAGCTCAATAAAGCTCTTTTTTGCTTGCTGTATTGTAACATCAGATTTACAATCAACTCGTCCAGGCTTGCTCAGTGTCTTAAATTCAACCGTAAAAAAAACTATAAAAGTTTTCTGATACAGATACAGTCAGATATAGTTCCTAATCATCTATCGCTTTCATATTACGATTATTATAGACTCCTTTAATTCAGTTATAAAATTCACGGCAGTGATGAGCGGTTTTAGTTGATTAATGTCAGTCTCTTTCGGGTTTGGACGGAAATTAAGCTTCCTTAACGAAGTTTATTGCACTTTTTGTTAACTTGTTTCCTAATTAATTTGGCAGCAACAAGTGCTCTGGGGGATTGATCATTACAGGGATGTGCACGTGCTTATATAACGCTAAAACAAAAAATCTTGAGTGGTTTATTTTTCATTGAAAATTTCAGGAATAACGCGTTAATGTTACTTCAGCGCTGTAGCAAAACTTTTCTGAAGATAAATGTGCCTATTGTTGCGATTGTGGAACTTCGCAAATCACTCCGTGAGCTTACTCCAATGGAATAATCGTCAAAACTTTTTGCAAATGCTGGCTAACCAATTAAACGAGTTTCTGTTGAAAATGGGTACATCTACAAAATGAAAAAAATATTTTCTCCGAACTCTCGCGAACATCAATAGAACCTGTTATTTCGTATCCAAATTTACGAGACGAAATAAATCTTATAGATAGAGAAACCTCACAACAACCTCTTAGCTAATATTATAATAGTCTTCCTTTTGTCTTTACCATTGGATTTTATTCAATGTAAGAAATAACAAAAATATTGCAGTAGTAGGTAGGTATAATAATATTACTGTTATGTAAAGTCGCATAATATAGCTAGAAATAAAGTGTATAATATAGCTATCTATTTACTATCTGAATTCATTCCAGGCTTCAATATCGGTGTTAGGTTACTAAATTCATTGCGATAAGTTAGAAATGTCTACAAAAAAATCTCATAAGCTGTGCGCATAAATCAAATAGGTATAATACTTCATGAGGCTTAGCATTTTTTTCTTAGTATAAAAGCGACACAGATGTAATGCATATTTCTGCCGTTTATTATTGTGTTTATCTTTGAAAATAACAGACGCACATTGTAAATATAAGTTGTAAAACTCCATGATCGCGCCTAGGGTTGCCAGAGAAGGAATTGAAAAAAATAACCGGGAATATGATCTAAGGGTGGTGAAGCAACAAAAAGCTGTTAACAATCATACAAGTCACATTCACATTTATTCGCTGGGGACTCTTATCAGATTATTCCTATATAACTAAACACTTGCCAATACACCCAGTCGAGAATTCTGGACATCTGGCAACCCTGATCACGCCCCATTACACAGGTCCTGGCTTCGGCTAATAGCCGACCGCTAACTTCATCTCAAGTATAAATCAGGATAACGGGTAACACTTATAACTTTAATTCAATGTATTGTTTAAATGGTCTGCACTTAAATACCTATAGTTGTTACGTGTAAAGCAGTGGAGGGTGTGACGTGACATGGCTTTTACAAACCGTACCGTAACCGTAACGTTTGGACGTTATAATCATAGGCCACTAAACACAAACTAACTCGGTTATCTATAACATTTATCGTCCTATTTGTTGATACCCATTTGATGCCTGCAACAATTCTGAAACAGTATGTAGGTACATACCTACCTATTTAGTTTAGTTTTGTGTCTCGTTTGGTAAATAAAGGATACAGCTGCGAAAGTCTAGTCGTAAAAGTGAAGATGTTCGTCTTATATACGCAGTTTAAAACTTTAAACAAGTAAAAAAAAACTAAAGTAATTTTATGTGACTTTTCAAGAACTAAAATTTGTTAAATATTATATAAGGTAGATACAATATTTAATTGTATTCTTCTGTACATCATGTATTTAGTAAAAGGTGATTAAGATTTTCAACTGGTAAATAAATGGTAGAAAATGCCTAAGGCATTAAGTCCGCCTTATACCTACACCTTTTGTATAAAAGAATAAATAAGTATGTCTATAAGTGCACCCCGCTCCTTATGACCGACGGTGTTAATACTGTCTGAATAATTAATTAGCCTTTCAATACATTGAGTAATTAAGGGTAGGGAAGGGTACGTTGCGATACTACATTCGACTCTGGTAAGGTTTATAACCTCTTTTTACCCGAACTTTATAGGCTGCCATTGTTTTAAGAGTATTTTTATTATTATTGTATTTACATTACATTCCCAGTAATGTATTCCCTGGAGATGTTAAAACGGACATAAACCATACAAAATGCGTATCGAAGATTCCATATTTACTTCTTGCATATCTTTATTAAGTGCCTCTGATATTAGTATAGACCTCTGTTAATGAATACCTACCTAAGTTACAAACGACCACTTTGAATAAGTCAGATAGTCAGTTACATATTGTTTTGTAATAAATCATTACGACAAGACTCCATATAAGCAAATATTTCAAACATGGAGTGGGTAACACGCGTATTACTTATTTACACCGGAAACCCCTTGAATAGGTTGGATGTGGCTGGTGAAAGCTCGAAAACCATTACCGCATCCTAACACATCCTCCGCTAGCATATGCGGCTAAAATAACGGTTATAAGTAATATCAAAGGAATGGATTGCAACGTCGGCGCCGGATCAAATATTTGCCGAACAACAAAGAACTTGCTCCGTGTATCGCCTGAGCCATTAATCACCCTATTATTGTACGCAGTGGCACAAAACACAATATTGCCCTTCGACCGACGTCGCCGCTTTACTCATAAACACACTGCCGTAATGACCTATTTAAGAAGAGTTAAATGAAAATCGATATCCACAAACTGTTTAAACTGGAACGCAATTTAATTAAAATTAAATACAACTTTTGCTTTTTGTGTCAAAGGCATGTATTTCGGTATGTGCAGTCAGCAAAAATTGATCTATTCATCAATAAATAAAATTGGACTGTCTGTTTGTAACATTAAAATAACAGCTTTTTACTCAATGCATTATGATAGTATACGATACATAATGCAGCAAAAATGAAAAAAAAATGTTTATCTGTTGGTCTATCTGTCTGTTTGTGCGGGCTAATCTCTGAAACGGCTCAACCGATTTTGTCTTTCACTGGCAGATAGCTGATGGTCCAGGGACTCATACTTTAAATATCAAAAATGTTTAGGGTTCCGCGGGAAAACAATAAAAACGCGGGAATTTTGCGATGGCTTGACGGATTTGAACGGGACTTTCACTGGCAGATAGCTGATGTTATAAGGAGGAACTTAGGTCACTTTAATTAAAAAAATATTTAGGTTTCCGTAGGAAAAAAATCCATAAAATTGTTAACAATATCAGATTCAAATAGTTAAATCTGTTTACTGCTGCTACGTACCTACATGTTTTATTCGAAATTCACGGGGATGAAGTTCCGGGCATAAGCTAGTTGCGTATAAGCCTAACATTGTGAAAATATATCAGTGTGGGAACCACCGGCCGTTTGTGGGTACTGGAGGCGGAGGAAACTTTGTTTACTCGTAACAATATTTCAGATCAGGGCTGTTGTATGGGGTTCGATGTATTTTGCAGAATTATGTTAATGCCGTTAATGCGTATGTATATTATAATAGCGGTTTTTAATATACGTAAGGTCAAAATACATCACCTCAATTGTTTTTAGATTTTTATATCAAGTATTTACGAACCTACGAAGGTCAAAAAATTTGCAAAAATTTTGCATACGCGTTATTTATTTTAAAAGTAACAAAGACTCAGAGCAGACTTTTGAACCTGTTAACAAGTCAGCTAGGTAAATGGATGTGTATAAACAAAGGATATCTAAGTTTATAAGCTTTAACTGTAAAGGATTAAAAAGGTCATACGAATGTGTTAAATCACTGTGTAAGTCAGCTGATTTGGTTGTCCTGCAAGAAACCTGGTTACTGCATCATGAAATACCAATGTTAGCAGAGATTGATAGAAACTTCGAATACACAGGGAAGTCGGCGGTTGACTTATCTTCAGGTATTCTTCGTGGGAGGCCGTTTGGTGGTGTGGCCATTTTATGGCGGAAAGGTACGTTCAGTGATGTGTCCGTTATATCGTGTAATAGCAATCGCCTCACGGCCATTAAAGTTAGTACATTAAGTGGCACCCCAATGTTGGTTTTTAATGTTTACATGCCGACTGACTCGGCAGACAACTTAGTGGAATTTAGTGAGTGTCTAAGTGAGATTACGGCTGTAATTGAGAACCAGAATATAGAATCCGTTTATGTGATGGGAGACTTTAATGCACATCCCGGTGAATTGTTTGAGAGAGAGCTAGATAATTTCTGTCTTGACCAAAAATGGATTTGTGCTGATGTAACCAAACTTGGACGTGGCTCAAATACTTTTACGTTTATCAGTGACGCTCACGGAAGTCGACGTTGGCTCGACCACTGTTTGGTTACTGAGGCAGCATGGTTAACGGTTGATGAGATCAGGGTGCGTTATGACGTATACTGGTCGGATCATTTTCCGTTAGAGATAAGTTGTAACCTTAATATAAATAGATCTAAGATTATACTTACTAGTCATGATATTAATGTCAACCACAAGGTAAAATGGGGAGAAAGGAATACTAGTCAAAAGAACTATTATTATCAATTATGTACAAATAAATTAAGAGATATAGATTTCCCTTCGCCCTTGAGTGAGTGTTGCGACAAAATGTGTAATATTGTAAGCCACAGGGCACTCATTAGGGATCTATATAGTAGAATAGTTGACTCATTGAAGGAGGCAGCTGTATGTAGTCATGAGCTGAAGAGGGTCAGGAGGGGTCGCACGGTGTTAGGCTGGAATAAGCATGTCAGGGAGGCACACAGGGAAGCTCGTGAAAAATTTCATATGTGGAAAATGTCAGACATGCCGTCTTCTGGCCCCATATATGAAAATATGGACCACACTAGAAAAACTTTTAAGAGAAACCTAAGGTATTGTATCAACCACAAAGAACAAATACGTATGAACCTTATAGCTGAACAACATCAAAATAAGCGTTTTTCTAAATTCTGGAAGCTCACCAACAACCTGAACCCAAAAACGGGCTTCCCTGTGTGTGTGGATGGTGAGACGGATTTTGAACGGATCGCAAACACCTTCAAAGATCACTTTAGGGTCCAGTCTCGGATAACGCCAGGGTGGAGGGGCGTCGATGCTGCGTCCTGTGGATCGGAGACACCGCTTGGTTTTACAGCTAAAGATGTTTCCAAAGTTATTAAAAGCATGTCCAAAGGTAAGTCTCCTGGACACGACGGACTCGGCATCGAGCATCTTCTCCATGCTGGACCACATATCTCTCGAGTGCTGGCAATGCTGTATACCTTTTGTATGCGGCATTCGTATCTGCCACCTGAATTGATGGAGACCGTTGTGGTGCCAGTTATCAAGAACAAGACTGGTGACATTTCTGATAAAAGCAATTATCGGCCGATTTCCTTAGCCACAATCATCGGTAAAGTGCTTGACGGTATGATTGAGCGCCAACTTAGCGGACACCTAAAACTGAATGATGCACAGTTTGGATTTAGAACTGGACTGTCAACAGAAAGTGCAATACTGGCGCTTAAGCAGACCGTCAGGTATTATACTGATAGAAAAACGCCAGTCTATGCGGTCTTTCTTGATCTCTCGAAGGCCTTCGACCTTGTCTGTTATGACAAGCTGTGGGAGAAACTTGTAAAGCTGAAAGTACCTGGTGAGTTGATTAATCTGCTGAAGTTTTGGTACGCTAACCAAATTAACAGGGTAAAGTGGGCAAACTGCTCCTCTGACCCATATATGTTAGAGTGTGGTGTCAGACAGGGTGGGATTGCATCGCCAACTCTTTTTAATATTTATATTAATCAGTTGATTGATGAACTCAGCAGTGCCAATGTAGGCTGTTCAATAGACGGAATTTCAGTCAATAATTTGAGTTACGCAGACGACATGGTGCTGCTGGGTCCATCAGTCAACGCGGTAAGAAAACTGTTATATATTTGTGAACAGTATGCAGCTTCCCACGGACTCATTTATAATGTAAAAAAAAGTGAGTTCCTCATGTTTAAGGGGAGAAATCGAGTGTCATCCGAGATTCCTCCGATCACACTGAATGGGGAGCCCTTAAAACAAGTGTCCCGGTTTACTTATTTGGGCCATGTGATGACGGAGGATCTCTCGGATGATGCAGACATGGAAAGGGAGCGTAGGGCATTGTCGGTCCGATGTAATATGATAGCCCGCAGGTTTGCACGTTGTACAGTGGGTGTAAAGATAACGCTTTTTAAAGCATTTTGTCAATCTTTTTACACCTGCAGCCTGTGGGTGAAATATACGCAGCGGACCTACAATGCCCTACGTGTGCAATATAATAATGCCTTTAGGGTGCTGTTGGGTCTTCCCCGATACTGTAGCGCATCTGAAATGTTTGCAAATACGCGTACAGATGATTTTTACGCCATCATGCGCAAACGAATCGCTTCAGTTATGGTGAGAGTGAGGGGGAGCTCTAACATCATCCTGAAGACATTGGGTGATAAATTTGATAGCCCTATTCTTGGGCATTGGGTACACACACATTTGTGCACTCGAGGTCCTTCAACTTGGAGAGGCTTTTGTTAAGTTTTATAAATATATAAAATACTAACATAGTTCATAAGTCATTGTAATTACTAACAAAAATATGGATAAAATAATGTCCGAAATAAATATATATTGAATTGAATTGAATTGAATTGAATACCATAAATAAAGCCTCATTGTGTAAAGTAGTGCCATTACTTTTCAGGTGCAACTGAGACATGACATTTAACGGCGTTGCCAATTGCGTGTTAAACTTAACATAACATGACGCCTATATTCCCCGAAAGGGAGCAGAGGCGCACATATTGTACACCCACAATTCGCCAGTTATGTTATTTCTGATGATCGCAAATGTAATAAGAGGGCGAGCAACTGGGCACATCTCCAGACTCCGTGCTGCTACTGAGAATTATCTACGCAGTGAGTTTCGACACTAGCGTATCGCAAAGTGACGTGCAAGATGATGTTGGTGTAGCTGTAGCTCATGTTTAGCAGTCGCACTTAACGACCACTAGACCAACGAGGTAGACGAAAGTCGTTGCGTGTTAGTTTGTTGTTAAGTTTTTTTTTTTTTTCTTTTAAAAAACGTCGCCCCACACTAGGAATTTCTCCTGTGTCGTGGGTGCGTTCCACAAACATGAAAGATCACATACACAAACACCCAGACTCGGGACAATCAAATGTGGATCGCACAAATTTTTGCCCCGTCCGGGAATCGAACCCGCAACCCTTAGCGCAGCAGTCTAATCGCTTAGCCACTACGCCAATCAGGTCAAATTTCTTAAACTTAATCACCTTATACATTATCAGAATCTACTCGACTGTACCAGAATAAACGCTTAATAGCTCATCACTGTACTGCGAAAAACGTATGTTACATTACATTGCAAATAAAAAAAAAACAATAGTTGACAAAAAACAAAACTCAAAGTGGCATAAAGGCTTCCCCCACACATGTGCGTTATTATCGGTCGATAATACCGGATGCGTCCCGATTCCTTGCACACAACTGCGTTTTTATCGACCGGTAATTCTTTTTTGTATTCGTGTTTTAGTAGGCCTTCCCTAATGCCGGGCAGATTCGCCATTTTTGTGTTGATTACACTGTACAGTATAGATACCAGCTACCAGCCCCCACCGCGATGGATTGATTGATTTTTAGAACACTCGTACCTGTCGGTCAAAACAAATTTCGCGAGATCTATCTAATCGGTATCCGGCCTAGAATTGACCACCCCCTTTCCTCCCGTGGGTGTCGTAAGAGGCGACTAAGGGAAAACCCAGAAGATGGGCAGCAGCGTCTTCTGTAACTTGACCACCAACACTGCGATCCCCAAGCCGCTTGCCAAGCGTGGGGATTATGGCAACACCCCCCTTCTAAAAGAAGGAGGCCTTCGTTCAACAGTGGACGCCTTACGGCTGATGATGATGATCTAATCTCGCATCTGCTTGGGGATCGCATGCGTCCCACTACACTTGTTCTAAGAATATATCTGAATATCGCAGGACGGAGGAACAAAAAAAAAAAAAAAGAAGCAAGCGTCGTACTTCTATTGCGTTGTTATAATCGCAGCAGTGTGTAACACAGTACACAGTAACACTTTTTGACGTTTCGGACACTTTTACGATCAATTCGGAAAAAATGGGAACACGCGTATGACGTGTGTAACTTAGTAGCCGTTCTAATAGGTACATAATGTACTAAAAACAGATAACGCATCCGGTATTATCGACCGATATTAACGTTCCTGTGTGAGAGAGCATCTAACTATAGTAAAAACTAAAATATTTCTGTAAAATGTTTTTTTTTTAATAATTAATTAGACTAAAAATAAAAAACAAATGTCGTCATAGAGTTATGGATCAATTTAGGTTTTTTTTCCTGTAAAATTAACTTTTTGCACTTGCACTTATTCTGCGGGGATACAAAAGTTGCATTTAAATAAAAGCTTGTAAAAATATACGACTACTAGGATTGATAAGGAACACAATAGAAAATCATGATCATTGTGGTCTTATTCAATTGGTTTTTTCTCAGGTAGTTATTACCTTATTAGGATTTCTATTTGATAGGGTCAATTCCATTTTGTAATTTGACCTTTTTCTGCTATTTTATAATAAATACCTAAGTATATTATTTGACCTTTGGATAACGTAGATATTGTATGTGACCTTTTGGACCCCTTAAGGTGAATATTAATGAGTGGGAAAAGATTAAAGGTGAAATCAAATAAAACTAATACTCTAAAAGAATAGGAATCATTCCGTATCCGTATTAAAACCACCACTCAAGTTTCGTGTGCACAAAATGAATCGTAGCGTACATAATAAAATATCGTTTCTAAATATGGAACATGAAATTAGAGCGATGGTTTTACCTCAATTCAATGGTTGCTCTTTTAATTCAAATTACAAACTAATTTATTCACCACAATGGATTTTCTGTATCTACCTATATCAAACCTGCGCCTGTAAAAAAGAAATAGCTAGCTACGGCGATACACTTGCTTGCTACGATTAATTTATAAGATAGTGTCTAGCGTGGCTACAGGGCGTAGACCTGATGTGGGTTCTTTAAAAAGTATCCGACAGTTAGATCTTTTTATAAGCATACTGAAGATCGATGTTTTAGAATAGAGTAGTTGTAATCAAGTTGGATGTAGTAATATTAAACCTAATGATAGTATTGCAATCACATTAGTAGGGTACCTAAGTTGGTTTTAAAACGATTGTAGGTTACTACGGCACTGTATTAATGTTTTTAAAGTTCTTCTTCTATAGTCAAAGTCTTAATTCTATAGCTGTCTATTAAAATCCTGTTACCTCTACATTTCTATTAAAAACCCATCGATGACCATAAATTAATGATCGACAGTCGGATATTGGGTCGTAACGTATTAGGTTTTGTGTTATTTGCAAAGCGTCAGGCATACACACTCTCTTTTACCGGAGCCCCTTGAAAAGGTCTTTATCGCTCCATAAAACTTCTTTTATGCTACGCGAAGTTTCTGTAGCGAACGGTAAGTTGTTTGATGGTCACCCTCGAAAATAATTTTCCAAGCCCTCCTTCAAGCTCTGCCGATCGATTCTCAAGTTACTGGCGATAAAATAAATTCTATATAGAATAAATTCTGTTATGATCCCTTTTACTTTTTACTGAAAGCTCTCAGAAGGAGTTATAATAGGATAATCCGAGAATGAATGTTTCCAATAAGTCGTCCTTTTTGAACTTAGCTTAAAAGATTTTCATTTTGATCATGACGAAAAGAAAATGTTTGGAATTCTTAAAGCTCTCATCAAGCTAAAACATATGTATTTCTGTTACCAAATTCTTTTTCATAACAAAATTGTATCGAGAATATTTTTCGCGAAGTATTCTTTTGCAGATTTTTATAACAGAATTCTTAATACTTCTTACATGATAGTATTAAACCTTTACATTAGGAACATTTATTATCACAAAAGACTCTAACTTTAATAAAAACAATTAAAAGCTTCGGTTCATCATCATCTTTATGTGATCCACTGCTGGGCATATCCCTCCTCCCTTAAACGCTGTTTTGGGCCTTTTGCATCCAGATCTAAAGCCTCGGTTAATTGAGTTTTTTTTTTTTTAATATGCGTTACCCAACATACTTCGCTACGTATTTGTACCTCAGCCCTATATACATTACATACGGCATTTAACCGGTGTTCTACTACTCACCCCTTTATCATATACAAGCATCACCGTTACACTATTCGTTGGAAACGTATGGTTTTGATTGTTAGCTTGTTAGGCATAAACAAAACAACGTAACAAATTAATACGAAACCTTTTGTCATGCACTCTCTACAATCTACCATTCTACAGGAACAAAATCCCGAGCCTAAACTATTTGTTTTATTTACGTACAACAAACACATGACGTCAAATTTTATTTCGTCCGTTTATTGACAGCGCCAATAGTACCCGCTCATAAATCATGTGGACGGGCGGCCAGCAAAAATAAATTATTAATACCAGCAAATAACTCATGTTTTATCAGTTATCCCATAAAGTGACTAATTCACTGTTTTAATGATTCATTATATTAACACCACATCGGCCTGTACGCGTGTACAAAATAAAAACCTCAAATAGAATCCAGCATTTTTATTCTGCTTAAAACATCTATTCATATAATGTAGGTAGCTAATGTAGTTATATAACACAGCAAAATACAAAATAAGTTAAAAGCTCAGAATAAAATTACCTGCAAGAAACCCCAATAACTATTTATACAAAATGGAGCGAAGCAAAAAGCTTTGTTTGGTTCGTCTAACGTTTCATTACCGATTTCAGGATATACAGTTACGGTTACCAGTATCACTCCTAAGAAGACACGTGCGTACGTATAAAATGACACCGGTTGCGCGTGTGGGACGGTGCTGTAAAAATTATATTACAGGAGTGGCATCTGCATAATATGAGCAACTTTTAGTGGGGCCGTGTTCGGAATCCGGAGGCGCAGTGCGACGCGCGGCTGGGACCGATTTTGTGGTCCGCTGGCTGCCACACACCGGTGACCAGAGACAATGGCAGCCGGAGCACTGCCCTCGCGTCTCGTCGCGCCGACACACTAACTTCTCATTGTTTCTGATTAATCACGCATAACAGTTCGGGTGATCCGCCTTATCAACAACACCACGTAATTGAGAACCATTAATCGGAGCGAAACCTCGTGATAAGTATGTTTTGTACGAGTGAGCAATTAGGCACGCTTTGGCTGCGTCTCTAGCAAAGCGGATACCGAAGCAAAATTGGAGATCCAAAGATAAATGAAGCGAAAGGGAGCAGGGAGCAAACGAGCGGCGCGTAACTGTCTCAATAGCCTGTGCTATAGCTTACTCAAATCAGAATATTTACCTGTTGTTTATCTGACTGAGCTGAGGGATCAAGGCTCGATGAACGTTTTGTATCCTTTGCTCCACATTTATTTCACTGTTTATTCTTACGAATCGCATCGCAATATCACTTTATCGCTACGTAGCCCGAATATCTTTGAATATACCTACCTATTAAAGGTTTTGTTATTTAAACTATAGTATAGTATGATGTATCTATCTGAGAAGGTACATACGTTCTTAATAGATGTTGTGTTAATAATTTATTCAACCATATAATAGGTACCTAATCTTACTCAGTTGCTAGGTTTACGTATGCATAGTTTCTCTATTACATACTCATGTGATAAGCTCCACGTTTCATTGTAACAAATCATGTAAAAGAAAGAAGAATTTATATTTTATTTAAATCACATTCAAAAAACATTTAGTAAAGTTAATGAAGGCTTAATAATATGAAGTATTTTCGTAAAGGTGGGTATAGACTAGAGCATTTACTTGTAATAGAACATCGAGCATTCACTGTTTATTCATTTACTCGAACCACATTTCGAACATGATGCTCGATGTTTTGTTACAACTTGATTATAAAAACCAACGAGCATTTTGGAGTAACATTTTATCGAGCAAACGCACGAGCGCGAGGGACACAGCACACTCGACTTGTAGGTCTGACATTTCAACATTTCAACAAAGAGTCTATGCAAGGTAGATAGATAGATAAATGTTATATGTATATACTCACTCGCCGTGAGCATTAGGCACGTCAAACACAAAGTCGACCATTCGCAAGAACATTACGTTACATTGTAATGCTCTAGCAAATTATCTAGTCTGTCTATACCCGCCTTTAACTGATGCCGAAACGGCTATGACTCATTGTTAATGGATGTGTTTTAAAACAGGTTAATGGGGCGCGGATTAAGAGGTAGAGTTTAAACACACTGGTGTCATTGTTTTAGCACATCACTTAAGATGAATTTTTTACTTTTGAACGCCCAATGTGACAATGATTGCTCTTCGACACAACGAGAGTTTAATGAAAATGCAGATTTCCCCTAAACAAGCACACTTCTTTATTTTAATAAGTTGACAGCAGTACAGCTACGTAACAATTGAAATTATTTAACACTATAATAATTGATATAGTTAACTTTCAAGACCTACTCCACAATTATAAATTACCATACACAAGAATTTAGAAAGGAATCTGAACTATTAATAAAACTTTTTGTTATCTATATTTAAATTAATTCATCAAGTGAAAAGGTTGTGTATATTTTTATGAAAATTACGCAAACGGAGGATCGTGAAATTTGGCTCACTTTACACTCACACCTATACATGATTTAATTGATATTGCCATAACATTGATTTAATATTATTGTCATTTAACATGTGTTTTTGTTTATGACTTTGGTCTATGATCAAACGTAAAAAGGAATAATATTATTTGTCGTTATTCTATATAGTCTTACTGAATGGCAAGAATTAAGTGCGCGATTTGGTATATTTAAAGATTATAAGGAGCAGATGTGCCGAAAGATAAAATGTTAAAGCTAAATATTGTAGAGTATGCTTTTTATTTAAACGTAACTATGTAGGTACCTAGAAGCAAAGAAATCGCTATAGCGCACGAATTACTTCTACTACTACTCTCTACTGCTACTTGGGACTACGGAAACGTTTTCTGCGCTCGTTCCGGCACACACTCGTCTGCATGTTACGTGGATGGTGCATCCTACCCACTCAATAATTCCATATTTTATACCGCGATGCTTACTCCTTCTGGCACTGCTGACAAATATATTATTTTATCCTCGAAGTCTAAAATTGCGAGGAACCTTTGATCAAAGTTGGTTGAAATTAAACCGTTAAAGTCATTTCATACTACCTAGAGCTGCCAACACCGAGTGAGTTAACGATAACGAGTATTCCACGGAATTTGCTCGTGAGTTCGTATAATCGCATTTCCGGCATAATAAAGAAATAAAAAACCAGGCCAAGGCCCATCGGGACTGCTGTTTTGGACAACGATTGTTTCTCATATTTCCCTCTCGTATGTCGACAACCTTAATGATTTGTACTGCACAAATGTTTTCCAAAGTTCATTTGAAATTTATTATTTTCCTCCTCTTCCAATGATAGGAAAATAGTTATTAATATATCGCTATCGGTTCAAGATTTTCTTACTAACTAAACTAGATTAAAATTGGAAAAACATTCACTGAGTGCTTGTTATCAACGTTATTTAAGTGAGAATGAGACTCAATGATTCTTAATTAGGTAAACCACTAATCGATATTAAATTACAAACAGATACACTACGGAAACACTCGAGACATCCTTTTACACTTTGTGGAGGTACGGCTGTGCGAAACACTCTGGAACCATTTAACCGATTATGCGACTGTATCCAGTGAAGTGTAAGGCATTTATCATGAAAGGTCGTATATCTTTGCATAATGATACAAAGAAAAGCAAATAAGGAATAAGCTGTGAAAAAAATAAGTAAATATTTACGAAACACATCTTAAGACATCTGATTCTGTTGAAATATTGTTATTTATTGAGTCAACTTATTAGTTAAGTAAGTATTGCCTTTAAGTTATGCCTTAGATTATCTAGATAGAGTATAACGCTATTACAGCACGACTTGCCACTTGTCCCGGGCCCGGAGAATCTAGAAACTATGCTTTAATAACGTCCTTACGCATGATGTAGTCAAGCAAAGGTACATTTACAAGTCAAAATGGCTTTCATCATTGTTCAACGTGTAAAGGAAATTTAAGGGACGTTAGATTGGTAAACCAATTATTGCGACCATACTTGTATCAATTTAATTTGTTTCGTATAACATAGGTATATCTGTACATAGGGCTGTGTTTTGTGTAGGCAAAGGTTTCATTACACTCTGACATTACGTTCTGCTTTTGGCTAATATTATCTATGTATTCTTTATACAAAAGTGTATAAGGTACTGTTTGTTTAACGCTTTGATATAAACTATATTTATAAATTAAACAGGTGAAGAAAATACATTAAACCCTGTTTACCTTGTTTAATTTAATTATAGAACAAAGCGCTAACTTATTTTTGTTAAGAACGCTTTTACCTTTATTTGATACATTTTGTAAATAAAATTATGATGGCAACGTTCTTAAATTTCGCAACACATTAAAAAAGAAACGTCTACCAATATCAAAAGCTATAATTCAAAATGGCTTCTTAATAAATCACTAAACAACACTCGTTCCCTTAATGTATTCAAATCCACAAAGGTGCTGTCTATTATCCTTAGCTTACCTTAAGAGCCACGTTGTCTGAAAGTTTGATTACTCGGCGAAATTAAGCGGTGAACGTTATTAAATTGTCATTAGAAAAGCATCTAGTGGATGACTCATTAAGTATGGCTGTAATGAGTGATTTACGTTAACTGGAGTGTGCTGTGACACTTCGTACAGCGGTGATGTATGCCCGCTACGTTACACGATTAATGCTTCGCCTCGCACGGAACTGAGCAACCTGTTATAAGAGTGCTTTCAGCCGTGAAGTTCGGCTACACGTCCCCGTTACCAAAATTGACGCTTTTACTTTACGTATGTCGCGGTAATATACGTATGAAGGTACTCGATTTAAATGATATTGCACTAAATTTTGCTGTACACTACGAAACTAGAATTCGTTTGTGGTTAATAATTTATAGGTAAATTGTGACATACTGATGAAATGCATGGAAATTAAACTACTTTGTTTATTTTATACTTTAAACAATCAATCAAATAAATAGTTAGTTCTACCTTTTCGGAACATAGGAAATGTATCAGTAAATTGGAGGCAGCATTGTATTATGAATACTATTCATAATACAATGCTGCCTCCAATTTACCATTCTAAAATGGAATGCGAGAAAATGGCACTTGCAGTTAACAACAAGTAAAGCCTTCAGTATCTTGTCTCTTTCAGAGAATTATGATATTGGCATATTCCTAATACAATCACAACATAAATGTGCGTATTTAAGATGAAAATCAAACATAGGCATTATCGAATCATACGCAGTGGGATTTCGATCGTGAATCACGAGTCGTCAAGTAGAATTCGATTGTAATAGCGGCACGGCTGAGCGCGTCGGCGCGGCGCCCCGCCCGCCGATAATGAGCGTCGATACGACGGAATCACACGACACGCCGCTTTCCGTGCCGCCGGAATAATTCACCGTGCACTCGGTAAAAAATATGTGAACAGAATTTGTCTCAGATACGATAAAATCTGATTTCACCGTAACGGAAGTTCGTCGCTCTACCTAGAGCAATGCTGACTCCCCATTACTTGCCGGCCGGCACACGCTCACGGCTCTTCACTCGCCGCGCTGTAATGTGATGATCTCGCTGTGACTCAGTATAGGCCCAAGTGTAAACATAAGCACACTTATAATAAAACTGATAAATTATATTAAACTAAAAAGGCAATTAAATGAATTAACTGTAACAGTAGGTTCTCGATATGATTAAAATGTATCGTATGTTTACACACTGTATTAGATGATAAGTACAAAATGAATTTGTATTTTACGCAACAAACATTGTTAAATTCAATTAACGCTTTGAGTAGTCTGCTAACCAAAACACCTATAATTGTGAAACAGCTAACAAAACCAAATCAAACTTTGGAAATCGAATCACATTCAAAGTCAAAGTTTATTTAGATCAGAACCATAGTAAAGTAACACTAGACTGGGTACATAATAAGTTTATACTGCGGAAACATAAGGCCCGATACACACAAGCTACGGCGCTGATATTGCTCCAATTACCAATCGATGCGTTCTGTCCCTGATAAAATATTCTTACGAGAGAAACTGAGAATTGACTAGTGACAATGCTCAGTTTCCCCTGTAAGAATATTTTGCTACTGCTCTGATACTGAACAAATACCGCATAATTTATGCGGTATCAGGTAGATAGGTGGAAATCAGAGCTACGCTGGTAAAGGCTGTAAAAGTAAGTATATGTTTAGATCGTTTGCTTTACAAAACATTGTCGATAATTATTATATTGTTAATCGAGGTTGACATAAGAGTCTTTATTATTTCATTAAATAGATTTAAAGTATTTATATTGGCGGCAATCTGTATAATCCGGTATTCTATTCATTGCCTAGGCAATGTATGTACAGAGTGCCTTAAACGTTCAGGTTTGAGATATTATTTATTTTATACTTTTCTAATTTTATAGGTATTTTAATTTTCTAATTTTTAAATTTTTTTAATTACACGACTGCCCAAAAAAAGGAGTGAAATGTTTTCAGGGTTCATGTATGTATGTTTGTGAGTTTCTTTATTCCACCATAACTTCAGAATGCCTGAACCGATTTTAATATATGGGGTATCCTTAGAATCCTTGCATCATTGCGACTAACATAGGCTACAAAGAAAAAACAAAGATGTTATGTGGTAGCTGTGATACATTAATTATTACCAGCCTCGAAATTTTGTTTGTTGACAACTGTTTGTGCATGTGACTCATCTAGAACTTGACGAGTACATTCCAAAAATATATGACACTATTATCCTAAACGCGCAGAACTGGCAAAAATATTTTTAATTTTTTTGCTTAAGGCAACGCCATCTTTTAACTAATAGCGGTAAACACATTGCACGTAAACTTGCATGAATGTTTGTTATAACTTTTGATACGCTCAGTCAATTTAATATGTACTGTATATTATAATTATAATATTATCTACCCGTGATAGCGTTGTGATTAAATTGAATAATCTAAGTTATATAATATTAATACGTGAAGCAAAATCGATGTCTTTTGATTAGGAATATTGCGTGCACGGAGGAGTGTGAGATTTGGCATTATTAAAGTTTATATGAAGAAGAAGTACGTAGTGACCTATATAATTATATTATATACCTACATTTTATATTATTATGTATGTATATATATAAATAAACGTCGGCGCGCGCGTAAAATTAGCAGGATGGCCGTCATGGTTAGGGTTGAAGGCGTATTGAAAGGTACGAATTTCAGATACATGATCATATTTGCGCAAGTCATAATTCCACAATAACTTCTGAATGCCTAAACCGATTTTGATGTATGGAGTGTCGTTAAAATCCTTACACCATCGCGAGTAACATAGGCTGTAAAAAAATGATACAAATTTTATTTTTTTTCCTTGGTATTCTTATAGTTACTGTAATCCGCAACCGGAAATTTCTGTAAAAGTCGAGAGCAGGGAAGGCGGATTGCCATTGATACAATATTATTCATTTCATTCATACATGTCCTTGATGTGTTTTAACACATAGGTAGGAGGTACCTTTTGCATATTTCCTATCATTGAGGCAAAATTATCCGGTCCACTGCTATTCAAGACTTTTTTAATAACGTAAGGAATACAAATTTAAGTAAGTGTTCGTGTGTAAATTCTATTCGATTCAAGGCTAAGCTCGGCAACATTAGTCCTTACATATAGGCACGTAGTATTTATTAGTAGGTATTTAATTGGCAATTAAAACTAATTAACAATTCAGTATATATAGGTTGAAGATAAGTGAACTTATTAAGGTATGGAATGAAGAATGGAAAGGCGATTGTTATATATCAATAGACTTTTTTAAGTCAAGCCTAGTATTGTGTGACATATCTTTAATAATTATGAATATTAACCGTGAACCCAAATGCTAAAGATGTATAATAAACAACAAATAACAAAAAGAGTAGGTTTTTGCTTACTCAATCTACGCAAATATTGATGCAATAACTTCAATGACGATGAATTTTATTCCTAAATAAAACATGAGTAGGTACCGTAGAATTTTAAGAAATCAAAATCCGTAAACTGCCGCTGGCACGGGTTAATCGATAATAAAATGTTTGCCTCCGTGTTGTTTCCTGTACTTTAAACGCTGTAACACGAGGATAACTCACAAGTCTTATTAATATTTAACACTTGTAGATACTTAAAAAAGTACAATTTTGTCTATAAATATTACCTATAGCTGTGCCCGCGACTCCGTCCGCGTGGACATTCGGAATCAGCAAAATTATTTTAAAATTATGATTTTATTATATGTATAGATAGTTGTTTTTAATATTATTAGCTAAGTTTGAGCGGATTCTATTTAGTAGTTTTTACGCCAAGCCGTAGGTACTGTTTTATTAGATATACATTATTATGTAAAGATTGACGTAACTTTTTTGTTTGTGAACCGATTTAAATGAATTAAACACTAAATGTTATGGGAAGCGTACCACAATATATCTGTGAAAACCACATTCAAATCGGTTTAGTCGTTTCTGAGTTCAAACGCATAGACAAACAGACAAAAAAAATAAAAACTATATTTTTGGTTTCGGTAACATAAATACAGAGTGTATAAATTGTTTTTCTATTTTAATATTGAATGTACAGACACAGATTGTTTACGATTTTATTATATGTAATAGATAGAAGATATATGTAGATACTAGAATATGCCCGGTATAACGCCCCCGCGGATTTTGAATAAAAAACCTGTTAGTAGCAGCAGTAACCAGATTTACTTAATTTTGTTAAAATTTTTACGAGTTTTTATTTTTAGCCCGCGGAGCCCTAAATATTTTTAAAATCAAAAGTAGCTTTAGATACTCCTAATAACATCGACAGTAGAAGTCCCGTCAAAATCGGTCCAGCCATTTCAGAGATTAGCCGGCAGAAATAAATAGACAGACAGAAAAAAAATCAATTGTTATTTTATTATGTGTTTCATACGATACAATAGTATGCATGAAGTAAAAAAAAAATGTTGATATAACACAGACACTTCAATTTTATTGTGTATTGATGGTGTAAGCGAGAGCCTCTACGAGAGACGATACTCAAGTATGCCAAGTACACAGTGGGCTATCAACCTCGCTACCATCCTTGTTGAGCCATTTCTAGAACTTGCAAAGATCTGATTCCATATAACAATAAGCTCATTTTGATACGAGTATGAAGTTTACCTACTCAAGGTTCTAGACGAAACCCACATACCTACACAAGTAGTGAGCTGCTACGGTTGCTACATATTTCTCAAACATACTTACTAAGCAAATTAATATGTGTTTAATTTAATCTTTTAAGACTACTTAAGTAGGTAAAATTTTAGTTATTGCGTGCTTTAGTTTGATCTCTCGAAGAACTGTGTAGCAAATATTTCTATTATGGATACTCAGGATCATTTTTCCGCATCTTTTCCTAGAGATCCCCATCCCAACAAAATATGTCCCAATTATTATGTCGCTTTACTCTAGACATTCAAAAGCGCTCATTGTTATGAATTCTATTGTACCTTTGTTTGATAAAAAGAGTTTTAATGAAGAACAATAACTCTAAATCTTAGAAAGTGAAACGTTGAGAAGTGATCAAAAAGGATTTTCTCAATTTGGCGAATATTAAAATTGCCAGTAAATAACGGTCC
The DNA here is from genome assembly GCA_905340225.1 of Abrostola tripartita. Classification (NCBI taxonomy): domain Eukaryota; kingdom Metazoa; phylum Arthropoda; class Insecta; order Lepidoptera; family Noctuidae; genus Abrostola; species Abrostola tripartita. The sequence continues at coordinate 8,894,372 of HG996490.1, read as the reverse complement.
TCAGTCTGTCCCGTCCAATCTCAACAGATTACAGCATATATGGTAAGCGAGATTAGTCCCTGGATTAGATACAAAAGCGAGGGTAAGCTTTACTGCTTAATATCTTCTTAAAATTTTATGATCTGATATAATATGAAGTCACATTCAAATAATTTTAATATTGAAACGTTCACTTTAGCTATGAGAAAATTGTATGAACTTAAATCTTTAAAGCTTTCACTCCGAGAAAATTTTGAGATTTGCCAACAGTAATAAGATCTTTCAACGACTGGCTTTACGACCTATACTTGTGTTTGTTATTTAAAGCTTTTGAAATGTAATTAATTTTTGCTTTAACTAAGAGCCTAATTTTAGCTAATATGTATATATTAATATTCGTATTAAAAACTGGAGGCTCGATGTATGAGATCTTCACGGGTTGAAGCGTATCTGTGAGGAAATTAAGGTAAGTGCCATTAAATGTGCGGAACCCACGTTACGTGCGAACGATGGCTTTGTTGTCATTTTTTTATTTCGTAACCGGGTCACGGTTAGGTCTATAAAAGTAACTGTTGATTTCTGTGAACATCTTTCTCTATTAAAAGGTAGTTTAGTCGCGAACACCCTCTCCGCGTCTAGCAATCTATTTATCTAACTACCGTCTTTATGGTTTTACTGCGTAGTGGGTGATATTAGTGGTCGTATTCCTTATATCTGAAAACGTAGCGAGACGTACGCGATAAACGTAGGGAGTGCACCCGGGGGACACAATTCCTTGTATATTGTTCGCGAAAAATCTGTCTGTCAGCTTGTTACCTGAGGATTTGACATAAAGTGTTGTTTCTACAGCAGCTATGAGATCTCTAGAGCATTAGCTATGATGATATTTTTACTACGTTTTACCTTACTTTACTTTATACGGTCAAGACAGTCCAAATATTTTATTTTAGATTGGTTAAACTTTGTGAAATGTCAGCGCTGGCTATATTGGTATACATTTATTTTCATTTAAGTGTCAATGATTAAATACTTGCATTAATCTCTATATCACTATAATATAGAATCTGCTTCTTTCCACTTATCAAATAAGTTATCTAATAAATGTGTGTTAATATAACGTAGATAATATAACCAACACTATACTTACACACTTTAATCTACCTTAGAATATTAGCTAGACTGCGGTAAGTCAAAAATACGCGTCAATCGGGAATTAGTCTTGTTATTATTAATAAGCAAGGTTCAAACGTAAACATTTTCATTTACGCAGTCTTTAGTAGGTATAACACTCTGGATATATAAAAGTAGGTCTAGGTAAGTATATAAAACTAATGACCGCACTTGGCATAGTCGCCGTAATACCTCATTGCGACTTTAGTCGACATCCGATTCCTAAATTGGAGTGGCTATGACAAAATTGTATGATTTCCACGCAGATACCCTAAGGCAAAGTTCTTCAAAGGCAAAACACATTAAAAGCCACGATCAGGTTTTGGCTACATTTAACGTGTAGGGATATAATCAAGATTACAAAATTATAAAGACAAATGTATAATTGGAAAGGTCAGGACTGACAATCGCACAGCCCCCTTACTACGAACTCTTAAAGCAGGACAGTTAACAATGTGGAAGCGAGACACCGCTACGTGCAGTGTAATGCGGCGTCTCGCTTCCACAACGTTAACTGTTCTCCTTTAAGAGATCATGATAAGGGGCGGTACGATCGTATTTAGTAGCTAGTTCATTTATTAATAATACTTAAGTGTGTTGCATTATAATGTGTTGAATTTGCGCCTAATCAATAATCAATAGGTAGGTACTTATATAATAACGGTACATAGCAGAGGTAGTTTATTTTGTTCTGAGCATCACCTGCTAATTTTCCCGCACGTATTATATAAGTCTGTGGAGGATAATGGAACAATGCTCACTAATTTCATTAATTTGATTACAGTTTCACATAATTTATTCGCCACCAGGTATGTAGATTTGTATTACCAAGAGTTAATTATAAGTTTTTTGCAACATTTGCAACACGAGGATTTCATTTTGTGTGGATCAATTTTCAGATCAAAAAAATGTTCAATATAAAGTGGCAGTGACAATCAGTAATGTAGAGTTAACGGGCATACTTTGTATTTTAATAAATTATTGTACATGCACCCAAGTTACAATACAACAAATAACTTTTCAGAAAATAATGCTTGAGAGCTGTTTAAGTGGGCAACACCAATTTATTATTTTATATTGATCACAGTATAGGAGGAGTTGTAGAGTAGAATAATCCAGATTACCAAAAGTGGTCACAAGGTAAACGGCACTGTGATTTACTTTACAAATGTAATACCCATTGTGTTAGTGAACTGTTTTTATTATTCAAAACACAGCGTTATACGAGTTGCGACCAAAAATATTTTTTATATATTATAAATTACTTAAAATTAGTTTAAGCCTCTAACACCCCTCTTTTTCCGTCGGGGGTTAAAAAGCGTGTTAAAATTCCTTTCGGATGTTTTATATGTCTAACTCTGAGTGTCTTACAAGTTTTATGTGACTGCTGCCAGCCCTAATTTTAAGATTTAGACTACAATATTGAGCACACGTGAGCCTGTACTCAATCACGTGACGATGGAACCTGGGATTGGATGAAACTTTGGACCCAGAAAGCCTACATAGAAAAAGAGGCTACTTTTTATCCCGTTTGGTGATCCCCTCGGGGCATGCGAGTAGAATGAATTATTATTTCTTTTTGTTTTTCCGTCTCAACGGATTAATATTTTTGCACGAACTTAAAATGTACGTGTAGACTGTAGTCGTGTAAAAACTTCTGTAAAATTAAGGTGGGTTTGCACTATCTTACCAAATAGGAAGTGACATTAAGTACAACTTTGTGTGTGTGTGTTTACCAAGTGGACCTATTTTTTTACTAAGAAATGTTATTGCTATGACAAGTCCTTAATTAAAGATTTTGTATTTTGTTACGTTTTTTTTCCAAGAATATTTTATATATTTAATGACTTTAAAAAAAGACAATATTGAATTTGACAATTCAAAATAAATCGGGAGCTAAGTTTAGGCTACATGGTCACTAACACAGCAAAATAACAAACATTAGCTCAAGGTGTTATACGAATCTGTTAATTATACTATCTAATATTATAAAGAAGAAAAATAAAAGTTTCCACGTTTTTTTTTTGTACCGTATAGTACCCGAAACTACTGGAGGGATTTTAATTATAATAATATGGAATAGAAAGGAAGTAACACAGGCTAAAATTTATTTAAAAAAAAAAACTAGAGATCTTTAAGATAATTTTAATAATGTATCCCCAAAATAGCAAAATGTTACCAATAAAATGTTTGTGTTCTAAAATGTCGTGAGTTACCAGAAGTATAATGGAGATTAATCTGAACTCTTTGATTATACATATATATGTCTAGATGGAGTGTCAAGGCCCTGACAGCGCCGGAATTTTTTAGCGCCAATTGTGAGGCCCTACAGCTTTTTGGCGCCAATGGAGACGCTTGTTTTTCTATTATAAAATAACGTAATATTTTTTTTACAGTATCCTATAACCGGTATGTTAAATAAATTATCAATAGTTCCGGCAGAATGAATTATTGAAAATATTGGAAAATAAATGAATAAAAAAAGCTTGTGTAAGACGTAGCTGTCACGCACACATGTCAAACGGTTGGCACGTTGATTTTTGCTTCATAGCTCGAGACTCCATCTAGATAATCTAAGTCTGAACTATTAGGTTTGATTCGCAATCTTGAATAAGGGCCCGCAGCAGCCGTATTTTCGAACGTTGGGTACTACTGTTCTAGGATATCAGAAGTGTTATGGACATTACACAAATGCAAATGAAACACGGGTGCAACTGCGGGGAACAACTATTCCTGTATAACGCGATTGTAAAAGGTCACCGAAATTAGACATCTAACACCATAACTTTCACATTTCGAATGTTAGTGAAACAAACCGAATACCCTTTGATGTCAAGTTTCGTAGAACAATCTCGCTCAATGCTGAAAAGATGAGATTCCCATTTCGTAAAGCTTTGTTTTTTTAATTACTTTGACCTCGTATTCGACCCAAGAATAATTGTAAAGCCCTTCGACTATCGATACTAGCCATGTTTACGTTTAACCCTTTCGTGCCATAACCATCTGGTATAACATCGAGGGCATCATTCCATAGGGGATGTATCCAATTTTGGCTATTTTTCAGGACGAACAAAAAACTGTCTATCTTTTTAATGGGAAGTTGAATCGAAATGAATTTATCAGTAAAATTATATAATAATACTAGCTTCCGCCCGCGACTTAACCCGCGTGCATTTCAAATGTTTTATAGCATATAGCCTTCCTCAATAAATGGGCTATCTAACACTGAAATAATTTTTAAATCGGACCAGTAGTTCCTGAGATTAGCGCATTCAAGCAAACAAACAAACAAACTCTTCAGCTTTATAAAATTATTATATATATAAATATATAAAATAATAAAGTTTAGATGACACATATCGTGGTACCAACTAAAAGTACGAAGCTTATGTCTTAATGGTATTTTTCGTCCTTACGCCTATATGGCGTAACTATTATTAATGAATTATCTGCTCGAACTCACCATACAATTTGGGGCGTATAATATATTTTACTAGTTGACATTGATATTTATGATGCTTTTTAAATGTTTATATTTTTGTGTGTAGGTATTATTTTTAATTTGTTAGTTATAAAATGTAAATAATTGTAAAATAGGTAACTATTAGTAAACAAGATACATAAATCCGATAACATAACATGTACCTACTCTATACTAATATGTACTTGTGTTTTAATTTTTTAATGTTTTATTTATAATACACACATGACAGTCTTCTGATAATTCATGAATATAAGAATCCCTGCTTGTTTATGGGTATCAACAACACTAACTTGGGTAAATTGGTCGACATCTCCTAAAACAACCCCGTTTGGGATGCACACGTTATTAGTAATTTAGTACCAGAGTCATCGCAAGGACACGGGGCCCGGCTGTTCTCGTATATTGCTGATCCCATTTTTGTTTTCAGAGCTTCGTCGGTAGTGTGAATGTTCTCATTATGTTTTCCTTAAATATATTATCGGACGTACACCGATCGATATCAGAGAAACATGACACCGTGAAGTAAATCGACTCTCAACATAATGAAACTGAAACAAAATGCCCCAAATTTTATATAAAACGGGATAAAACAGTTTTTAAACGTAAAGTGCAATACAAATATGCAAAGTGACATTCTCCTCATGTCTAGTCCTTTAGGGAAATGTTATATCACATGCACATAACAAACCTACGTATTTTTATGTGTGTATTTTAGACGATAAAACTGGCGTCGCAAATGTTAAGTTGAACTTTAAAAGAGTATATTTAACGGCGAGTTTCGCCTCGTGCCACAATTTATTGCCTCACCAAGCCGATTCATGTTTGAACACTCGGTTTTATTTTTAAAGTGTATTGCTTTACAATTGCTGGATAAAATGGTATAGCGTTAAAATAGACTTCTGATTGCTTATTTTTTCTACGGTGTTACTCAATTGTTTATTGACAATTGTTAATGGTTTTATTTATTGCCTTTTTAGTGTTACAGTCAATATCGTGGAATTTTTGTGTAAAGCTTTTAAGTAAAGGTATTATTTTTACGTCAACTAATAAAGCTTACCTATATATAAACATTTGTTTTTGTCTAAACTCTACGAACTGCCTTCAAATTTTACGCAGTTTACATTTTTCTTCGCGGACAATAACCTAAAATGTTCGCCATGTGTGATTAGACTGCTCGTTGAACATTTGTTATAGAATACAACATAATATGAAATATAATTAAAAATAAAAGTAATTATAATAATAGATGTGTAGATATAATAGATGTTAGATTCAAAGTAGTCACTAGGTCACAGTGAGAAGGTATTCTCTAAATAAATAAGCTTGGCACAAAATAAATAAAGCTGTTAAGTAAACATCAACGGTGGTTAAATCATTTGATGAACACCACAGCAGGCACCCCATTCACGCAAGCCTCTAATCAAAATTAAGAATCTTCCGACGTCACGCAATTGTTGCCTTTAAAGGGCTTGCATCAAGGCAGCGGCATGCCACCCGGCCGCCGGCCGCCATTATTACTTTAGTCGCCAAAGGTTTTCGGATCAATAAAAAATTACTTATGCATACTCGGTCAAATCCCACGCCACTTGCAATGATGGATTGAACGTTACTGTCGAGATCCGCGAATACTTATACGGGAAACTACTCGTCTCGTTTTAATATTAGTATATTTGAGTTTAATATTATTTGAGTAAATTTTAGTTATTTTAGGTAGCACCAGCCAAAACTTAGTCTTAAAGAAATAAATGATTGTGGGTAAAAAACACCCTAAAGCTAAGTACTTGCCTAAAGCTAAAATAACATCCAATAAATCATTAGTACTCTTATCTTTTTTCTTAGAATTTAATAAAATATAGAAATAGCATCAACGCTAAAGCATGTCAAACATTCCTTGTCGTTATTGTTACTCGTATAATATTACCATTTAGTTTACACTGTATTAAACTTAGCATACAATAATAGAATATGTATTGTTATCTTTGAGAAATAATAATATACAAACATGATTCGAAGTTCGTTTCGGTACACGTTGAAACCAATATACATATGGTATTCAGTAGGTAAAGTTAATTTTTAAATACCTACTAATAGATACAAGTATGTAGAGCGTACAAAAGTAGATTTTCATTGCAATACTATATTGATTCTCTATATCATAAATGTATGTTGTAGTTGAAAAATAAGACTTGTAAATTGTTGTAAGAGGTTCCTTATAGGTATAATATGAGATATAATCTGATTCCTTATATGAGGGGCTGCAATATTTAAGTATAACTAATATTTAGCTAACTATAATGGTTTACTTTATTAAATCTATCATTATGGTACAATATTTCTTGGATTATCTTCTTCCAGAAATGTGCTCGTTACGCATAAATGCTGCATACTTACCAAAGTAATAATATCACATACAATGCAAACTACCTATTTCTAAATGTTCGCGTTCTTTTATGGTACCATAACAAAAATGTCGTACACGGAATAATCTTCTTTTCTTACGTTTTTTAATGTTGATCATAAACAATAAAAATAATATTTAAGAAATCACTCGGTGCTCATAAAACGCGGCTTACACAGACGAGTTAGATCAAAATGTCAAGGGAAAACGAAACGAAGACGTGAGCAATAAAATTATTCTGTATCTTATTTTTTTTATTGCTGAATAATTTTCACGATCGGTTTCCTCTCGGCGCTTGGATCTTACTTTCTAATAACATGCATGCCGAGTTTTTGATATTTGTTTTTATGTTCATGTTTGTTTGTCAATCAATGTTTGACAATCACAGCTAAACGGATTTTAACAATTTAATTGTTGATTGTGTCCTAGATTAGTAGAAACTTGTTGGTTGTCATTAAAATATTTTTGGTGCAGACTTATCAAATAATAGATAAATAATAATGTTGGGCATCGGTGTTTTTTTAGTTTGGATACATATCCAACAAAAAATAAATTGCAACAGTTGTGGAGCTTTCATGCCGGTATTAACAACGTTCAAAGGTTTGGCCACTTCGCGATCCAGATAGGTCGAATTTTGCAGAAAGAAAAATCTCTACAAAGCGCACTATTCTAATATTGTTCTCGAAATGGCGATGTAGGTAGCATAAGTATGCAAAGAGTTTTACAAAGAACGAAATGTCGTCGTCGATTTGGTACAAAAGTTGTAAGTGTTGGACTCGTTCGTAGGCCGATATCTGGAGCGTCGGCCCACCACTCGCGAGCAATCTGTTTACGTAACAGCCCCGTTATGTTCGGAGAGGGTTCCCGTAGTAGACGTTAAACATATTGCCTCATAAATCGTGAGAATCCCGGCAAGCGCTGTACACCCGTACCGGTGTCGATTTGACTACGTTTCCTTTTGGATTTCACCATATTGAGCGATTGAGCTCAACATTTAAATATCACAAGGTACATAAATCTGGGCGACGTATTAGCCGTGATACTTACTCGACCATGACCAAATAGTCATCTAGGAATCATCCAACCAAAATGTTATAGATAAATGCAGAATAAACTAATCTATTATTTCTCTTTTTTATTTCGTTTTAGTCATGAAAGTCGAAGCCTTGCTTTCAGTTGGATTTCACTTACCTAATGATTGACTAACAACGTCACAGGCTCACAGCGAATTATGCGCCGGTTTCCGAAATTGTAAAAACCTATAATAAATTAGGTATATTATTATTATTTTCATCTCAGCTTATGAACATTTTATATATGATGTTGATATTTCTAACAATTCAAGAAAGTAAAGCAAAAGTGGCAACACTTTCAAAGCAGGAAGTTTACAATTAAAATCCAATTAGGTATTTGTAGAAAACCTTTTTTATATTGTCTGGAATGTTCAAAAGGCCGTTACACCACGAAGTAGGTTAAACTTAGTTCTGTGGCTAAGTTGGTGCAAGATTAGACATCTACACGAACACGCAGGCGGAACATGCTCGCCATCGCACGTTGTTACAACTGTTGCAAAATTGCTTTTGTTGTTCGATAAATTAGAAATCCTTCCCATTCAGGGTCGCACATGTTTTCTTAAGGGGTCGAGTGCCATATTTCCTGTTCACCGATTTTCCATTCACATGTAAACAAATACCATTGAGGGGATTAAGGCTTTATATTTCGTCATGAGTCGTTGCGTTGCCGATTAGTCTTCATGTGTGCGACGACTTAATGTACTGTGAACTGATTGAACATAAAAGGAAATTAATTGGTGTATATAACGCAATATAGGCACCTTGATTAACAAACGTAAGGTTAAATCGCTAGGCATATTTATAGACTATTTAATTAATGTTCTGTGTTATGGAAGATGTGTTTACTGCAACCACATTTTCGGGAATATTAGCATACAACTATCGTTATTTTAAGGCAGTATAAATAATACATAAGAACATAGTTGTACATACAAGTAAATACTTGAGTAAATCTGCGCTTATTCGGAAGTAAAAGAAACAGAAAATGTACCAACTGCTCATTTTATCGTCCCACAAATCGTAAAAGTAGACAGAGTAAGGTTTACTGGTGTACTGGTAGATACGCGACGTGTTGGCATCCTGTCACTTTACCGAGCGGGTTTATATATACTTATAGCCCACCTTATTTATTTACCGATAGTGGGTTTTTGTAATACGGTACAATAAAAATCAATAACTATACTTGAAACCTAAAATTAACCTGTTGGGGTAGGTAGGACGAACTATTCGTTTCTGAACGGAGCATTAGGAGCGCTTGTTGATCCTATTTTATTAGACATTTTTATGAGTATGTTATGTTTTAAATCATATCTATACTTATAATAAAACTGTAGAGAGGTCAATTCTGTACATTGAATATATATTCAAAATTATTATTGGAGGATGACTGGTGATCGATACTGATGCCAAAAATGCAATTAGTAAATTTTTTGTCGGTCTGTCTGTCTGTCTGTCTGTCTGTCTGTCTGTCTGTATGTGCACGCATGGGTCAAAAACCACTGAAGGGATTTTAACCAAACTTGGTACGATTGTAGTCCATACGCCTGGGCAGGTTATAGGCTATATAACATAACGCTAAAACACATAGGAGCTGAGCAGTAACGATAAATTGGAAGCAAGTCGGATGAAAATGCGCTTTCGAGCTCTTATCCTCGCATACGTCGATCATACACCAAAAGTATGTATTACAAAAATAATGGTCTCCAAAAGATCTACAAAAAAGTCTTCAATAGTATATATCTATCTTTTATAAATTAGCCACAATAACGTGTTTGATCGTTAGGCATTTCTTCAAAGTGTCTCAACACACGACAACCCGGAGCGTGCATGGAGGATAGTTTGACAAGATTTCTATAAGCAGCATTGGTTGCACCCGCTATATGTAATATTATTATAGTAAGCACATGACTTCGAAAAGACATTAGTGTGTGCCGGGATTTGAACTTGCGACATCTGACTTAACAGTCTAACGGTCATAACACTCGGCTATCAGTGCATTAAGTTCCTTGGAATAAGCGCACTTTAGATTTTAAAAATACACATACGTAGTTTTTAGATATAAGTTTAAAGTAGGTATTATTAAATAATAATAATAATTAGTTTGTTTAGTTTTTTTTGGACAAACATCTACGGATCACACTTTTTTTGCGGGAATCGAACCCACAACCAATCGCTCGCGCTCAAAAAAAATGCCAAGGATAAAAGACAACCGTGACGACCTGATTGGCGCAGTGGCTACACTGCGCCAATCAGGTCATCACGGTTGTCTTTTATCCTTGGCATTTTTTTTCTACAGTAGTTTCAATGTACAGAAACTCAGAATCGCACAAAACGGATTTATTTATGTTCTCTTCTTCAGTTATATATTATTTTCAATAGACTTTCTGTAACTTCCGTAATTACCGTTAAATTTTTGCGGTTTTTTTTAAATACCGGAAAGTATTCTTAGTTAAATAAGTGGTTTAAAGATTTTTAACCTACTTAAAAAAGCCTGCCTGGTAGGTATTTTTTTCTGTTAAAAGTTCAATTTACTACTGGTCTTTTATCCGAAATACACGCGGACGAAGTCGCGGGCAACAGCTATACATGTAATAAAATATTACGGCATGGCGTAAATACTACTAAATCGAATTCGCTCAAACTTAGCTAATATATTAAAAACAATTTAAAAATACTTTTGCTGTTTCCGAATTTCCACGCGGACGGAGTCGCGGGCACATCTAGTTATAAATATATGTACTAATGTGATAAAATTATAACTGCCTATACCTTGCATCGTAAGTTTAATATCAGCTCAACACTCGAGGCTTTTTCCCCAACACTTAACTGGCGTTGTCGTCGCCTTGTTGCTTCCAATATGCGCGCGAATCTTGGCACTCCTGTCCAGCGCCATATTAAACAGTTGCAAAACGACATCAGTCTTAAATTGAGGCACGGTTATCGCGTGACATCGTTCTCACTACTTGGATGGCACAAGTCGATTTATGTGTAAACTGCTTCATCTGTACGAGCTTTTAGTATACCAGCACTGACAGATTGGTAGCGCTCGTCTGACACATCAAGACAACCCTTTTCACTAACTTGACTCTAACAAATGGCACTAGATCTCCTTTCGACTTCACATCACTATAACGATTCGTAATAGGTACTTACTTACACACCTACTGCGTTTTGATTTCGCACATCATAAAGGTCATATTACTATCGAACATTTATTACACAAAGTTGACGCGTTTTATATCTAATTTGAGCATTTGGTAAAGCAAATATTTAACTAAATTCTTTGTTCACTAAAATATTCAACGTTTTCATCGCGCGTACGTTTCTGCCGCAATTGGGTTGATTCGTTTAACTTAGTAAATATTGCCTGCCTAGTTCAGTACGTACTCGTATTATACTTTTATATTTATGGCCCCTGGTACTTATTACATAACCTAGAAACATTACGTCCTTTTTTTCTGGCTTTCCTCTAGAGTACCTACCTACTTAGACTTTACTCACTAAACATTTTTTTCATTGCTTAAATTTATGTTTCCCTTCATTCTTATAAATTACCGGTAGCTACTTTAGTTTTATATCTAATACGTTTATTCAAGCGACTATTGCGATGCAGATTAAAGGATTCGTATACTTCCAAGGAAATAGCCATTTTATCAGAAATCAGTTCACGCCTAGCTCCATACGACCATTACGAAGGCAGTATGTATGTAAAATAGGTGTGTAGGCTCATTGAGATGGTTTCCCGGACCGGGAGCATCAATAGCCCGCTTTCGAGTCTTGAGTCGCGGCCTAACCTGCGGCGAGATTCCAATCCACAAACATTTTATTTCACTTACCCACTCTCTTGATAGCCGATACCTGCCGTATGTTACGTTTCTTCACAGGTTTTGATCTTTGAGGTTTTATCGTTGCTAACGTACCTCTAGCGTTTAAAGGATGAAATGGACATTCAACGTAACTTATTCAATAGTATTTAATATAGTATATACGTATATCAATTTAGTTTATTCCGGACAGGAGGCTGATTGAAAAATATAGAGTTTTACTCTGGAAGTCTAATAGACTCTAAAGACCACACCCATATTTTTAACTTTGACATTAAAATACTACGGAAAAAGAGAAAATTCCCGGTCTAAAAGGTTCGTCTACCGTTTTATCGGCGTAAGCTAATTACAAATACTCAAATAGGTACGTACAAACCTGCCGTGGTAAATAAAAGTCTCTGGATGATCGTGTCTGCAAATTACAAAATACACCGACAATATTTGCTTATTCTCCAAAGAAATTGAAAAAGTAAGTACTTTTCCGTAACAATAAAACTAACTATAAGTATCACATAGAAAATATGTCACTCTATGTAACGTAGATACAGTACTCAATAACCCATGTAGAATATTGATATGAGCGATACACGTGAGTGAAAAGAGCACAGCTGACTTGTCGCCGTCGGTTCTCAGGCTAAGGTAAGTAAACTTAGATAAGGGCGGAAGTGAGGGCATCGTTCCCGGACGCTGATAAAACAACACCTGCCTTGTATTCGCTCACCTATCGAATGGAGCAAAAAGTAAGCGATACGATACGATTCATACGACGTACAGATATCGATTTAATTTTTTAACAATGTTAATTATGTACAGTCAATTTCTATAGTGGATAATAAGTATTACAAAGTCAGAAATTGTTTTACAACGAAGAGAGTCAAAAATCCTTTCAGAAATATACACTTTTTATATTTTAGGAAAGCCAAAATATTCGTGAAAAAATGTGGTTAAAAATATTATTATACAATTTTATGGAAATGTATATAAACGAACTAATGAGCATCAAATTCTACAGGTTATGTAAATAACGTCAAACTATAATATATAACTCACGAGACTGAACCGAAATTGTGGTACAAACGTATGAGAATGATGTCTCAACATCTATTTTTCATGTTCACTGTACTGACATAGAAAGTATGTTACATTTGCCATTGCTTTGTATTACTTTTGAAGTGATTGCTTGTATATATAAAGTCAGTTTTTAGAAAGGAAGCGATGACTATAATGTCAGCATTTCCTGCACTAAATAAACTTACTTTAAATCTATATCACATTTTGTAAACACGGAAGTGTTTATTTCTATAAGATTAAAACTTTCGACGATAAATATACGTTTTTTATATTATTATATTTCGAGGGCTAATTTAGGCTGTGTGGTTAGTATCTTGACGATTGCTTTTAAAGCGGCGCGGCGCTCAGGTACCTAGCTTTCATTAAACGCTGATTTACAATATACAATCTAGGATCTTAGAACCAGCGAAGCACTAAGCACTATTTTTTTTAAAACGTCGCCCCACACTTGCAATTTCCGTGTGTCGTGGGTGCGTTTCACAAACATGAAATATCACATACACACAAACTCGGGACAAACATCTGCGGATCGCACAATTTTTTTGCGGGAATCGAACCCCAAGCGCATTACAATTTTGTAAGTATTAGGTATTGTTAGCGACACTTACCTAAAGCATACTCAGTTCATTCTCAATCTAGGTACTTATTAACTTCCCTTCATTTAATAGCTAACAATACCATTAGATGCATTGGCATCGTGTACCACTACATAAATTGTAATTGTTCGACCAGTCTAGCTTCATATTTTTAAAGCGTATTAGGTTCGAAGAAGCTAACGACGCATGGCCACTGATAACATTCACGACAGTTGTTATGACAGAAACAACTCGGTGTATATTTTGACCAGATCTGAGATGCTCTGAAGGAATGAGGTTATGAGTAGCTTAAAACGACGAGCATTTAAACATCGATCGTAGCAAATGGGAATCTCTGGTCTCTGGTTCCTTCTGGGAAGTGTAAATTTGGAAAATGTGTATTTTTTTAAATAAAAAGTTTACTTTCGATCGGTATGTTTCTTGGCTTCTAGGTAGAATTGCTATCCCTACATCGTCAAATCTAATCTTCGAAGTGGTATTACAAAAATATCACAAGAACCACTAACGTCCGTCTCACCGTCGCGTCGCTCGGTATTTTTTCCTCGAGAGGAAATGGCGTACAGTACAAAAAGGTTCTGAATGGAAAGCGCGATTGACTTGGAGAGCCCTTGAGGAGAGTGAGGCGTGTGAGAAGCCACCGAGCTCACGATTGATTGCAAAGCTGAAACTTACGTGTGACATAAGTTACGGTTCTCTAATTTACGACTAACCTCTGTCTGGATAAAGTAAATAAGTGGTAAATAAGTATGTAGTCAGGCAATGAGGAACATGCTCGTAGTTAGAAATGATCATAGACACAATTTGATTAATTCATTATTTGATGCGTAAACGGTTTTGTGCAAGATAGTCATAGCTCTTAGCCTAAGAATTTTATTTCATGTAGGTTACAAAAGGGCACTTATAAAACGTCAAATCATGTTGCTTGGTTCAAAAGTGTCGTTTCTATGCAGGAGAACCAGCGAGAAACTCCATAGAGGTAGTTATATATAGTTCTTTATGTTAGATATACGGGATCAAGTTAAAATAATATAGGCATTCCATGTTTTCAGCTTTCTATTCATATAACTATTATTCGGTTAAACACCGTTCCATTTATAGGTATAGAAATATGTTCTAAAATAAATAACATAAATATTTTAAAACTTTTTGAGTCTCAGTAGATATGCTGCCTAAATACTTATTTCAAATCCATTCAAGTTTTATTTGTATTTTTTATAAAAAACAACATTCAATGTATCTTTTCTCATTCCTTACTTTATTTGAATGATAACTGGACATGATTAATATTATTGTTTAAAAGTTGTTGTTACGGCATATAAAAGAGCGCAATTGCGCTGGATAGTGTTTTTAAATTGTAAGTTACCCGACGAGCAAGAAACGATGGTATTGTCACGCTGCAACGACGACTTATCCGACAAAAACTTTTCCAAGTCCGATAAAAGCTTGAACGAATTGTCGCGACAAAAAATACGTAATCACGGCATCCGCGCAAAACCAGGAAATAGTCAATTCTTTGTACAGAAGATCTCTATCGTTGTGGCGGTAGAGAATATTATCAACTTTCACGATAGAATATAAATTATGAAAAACATCCCATGAAGTACCGGGCCAGAATAGCACCTCCCCATTTTGTCCTGTGGGGGTCGTAAGTAGGTGAAGGAAAAATCCAGAAGATGAGCAGTAGCGTCTTCTGTATCCACACCACCAATACCACCACACCAATACTGCGATCCCGGATCACTTGCCAAGCATGGGGATTATGGACAATCCCCCTCCCCGTTTTAAGGAGTACGCCTGTGTTCAACAGTTGACGTCTTCCGACTTATGATAAAAAGCATAATCAAAAATCATGACCCGTTTCATAACTTATCGACTATAATATCATATCTTACAATTAAGTCAAATAACATTATTTTACAGTTTTGGGTCACATTATTGACGACGCGAAACAAACATCGAGAAAGTATCAAATAAACGTAATATTTTGTGGTTTTCATGCACGACGAAACGAAACGACATAACAAAAACACAACGTCTTTAACTTAATATGAATGATAAATTTTGCATAATACGATGACCGGTGGGTTGATAAAATTGTTAAGTTAGCTGTTACGATGTGGGACTTCTGTCATTAATAAAAGTATTTTCCTTATATTAAAAACTGCAATAAGTGAACGTGTATGTTTTGTAAAGTGTTTATTTTTATGCCTCTTAGGTATAATCTTTGACATGAATTAAAAGCTAGTTTTAATGTCATGACGTGACGGTGTTAATTAGGTTTGATGTCGTACAAAATTATCTACCACTTACATAATCCTTCTTCTTCTTTGCTTGTCAATTGTCACACAGAAACAGGTCATGCCGTGATGTAGTGATTGGCCGGTCATTAAGAATGGTAGCGAGATTGTCGTCTATCGTGTGCCGGGCGTACTTTGGTGTCATCTCAAAAACCTTTTTTTTACAAAAAATAAGATTCATAGTACCTACGTGACAATTCTATGTATTTGATATGGTAAAGGAATGAGACTCATATTTATTACCTTCATAACTGTGATAGAACTAAATTACATCTTTTATCTCAAAAATACTTAATTACTTATTCAGACCTAAATAAACCAAAGTAAGAACGACTAAAGAACACGTTTAAGCCAAGCCTTTGAGCTTAATTGATATTTTTTAAAGTTTAGATACCTATTATTTAAATTTATGCACACACTGGGAACGAAATGAACAAAATGATTGGTATCCAATAAATTGTTGGTGTGCGTACAGGAAAATTACTCATGATAATTTATTGTTTTGTGAATTGCTCCATTACATAATAATTCGATATTTTGCTATCCTGCTGTATTTAACTTATAGAACACATGGCACGGCAAGTGTAGTTTGTTATTTAGGTTCGAATACCGCCAATACGATATTTTTAATTTTTATAAGTCAGGACAGATATTATAATATTTTCTTCATTTCCTTTTCGTATCGACGGTATAAAATGGTTTAATTTTTTACAGTACTTGACTACATTTACAGCGGTATTTGATGCTTTGTATAAGTCATCCAGTTTAAAAAAATGCTATTGTAAGTATTTTATATGTAGTAAGTATAAAATACTTACAATAGCAGCGAAATAAAGACGTATCCTCTTCTCTCTCATAATAAAGGAAAACCCCTCTGGACGAAGGAAAGAAGGAAGAAAGCTCATAATAAGGCTGCTTCCTGGATGGCAACGACAGCGGGGCGGAGGCGACAGCGGCGCGGGCAGCGGAGCATTCAAATCCATTGAAGCTTTCTGGATGGCAGCGGAGCGGTGAGCGGTGCACGAGCGATTCGCTCTTGTTGAGCGGTGTCTCAGCTTTTGAGTTGACGTAGTGACGTTCCACCCTTATTATTTTGATAAAGATACAACCTCAGAAAACAGAACGCACCTGTGAACGCGCATAATAGAGACGTAACACTAAGTATTCCAATATGGAGATATTGGATGATCTGTCATTTAGTTTACCAAAGTCGCGTGCATCACTGAAACGTTGTACACGCTGCGCATTTAATTCGATTATGTCGTCCTGCGTAGTCCTAACTCGCAACGTACGTCATGTTGACGGACACAGCAGTGCCCAGAAAGAAAAAATGGCGAAACGCGGGGCCTGTGGTTACAACTTGTCAGTGGAGGAAACAATTTCTACTAATTTTAGTTGATCGCCAATATGGAATAACAAAGTTGTTAATCAAGTTATGGGAAGAACTCCAATTTATTTTTTTTGTTAAATTGTCGCCATATCGATATTGCGTTCATCACAGGCGTGCTTGTGTCTGTATAATAATTAAATATGTAATATTTATAATCTATAACATTCAAGACATATACAATATCG
Organism: Abrostola tripartita; assembly: GCA_905340225.1. NCBI lineage: Eukaryota > Metazoa > Arthropoda > Insecta > Lepidoptera > Noctuidae > Abrostola > Abrostola tripartita. The sequence continues at coordinate 8,876,905 of HG996490.1, read as the reverse complement.
AAACTAACTCAAGAATAGTCAGCTAAACGGATTTTTGAAGAGATCTTACAAAAGGCACATACTTGCCAGGAATGGTAGGTAGCTATTGCATAATCATTATTGCGAATGACACCAAATTGACGGTAGCGAAAAACATATGACTAAGGCATTTCATACATGTTTCAATAAAATGCCACCCTGGTGACTCAGCAAAATATTCTGTCTAGGACTAAGGTGCAACATGGCTATTAGTCATCACACGGAAGGGAAAAGTTGTCTGCCGGATCTGCACGAGAAATACGACTCATTCGAGCGGTTGTAGACACGAAGTAAACAAGTTCCGTGAACACCCAAATGAGGTATTGGACAGCTTATCATGTAGGTACATTGCCAAAATCTCGAGGGTGAAAATATCTATGATGCCAATCACGAAGAGCCACAGAATTAGAATAATGTTTTACTTAAACTATAAACTGTATTCTTCCAGAGATATTAACTCCATCACAAAATAGTACAAGCCGATCATTATAACAGAAATATTTTAGCTTGTAGCTCTTCTATAGAGCTGAAAATATTAACAAAGCTGAGAGAGTGGAACGCGGTGAAAAGTTATTATCTCTGTTATACCGTTATACGCCGAGTTTGCTGTCCAAGCGATATTTTTAAATGGAAAAAAGATATAAAGAAAACATGAAAACCCTTTGCTTCACAGCCGAGTACTTGCAAATGTATCGGAGCCACTTCGTTTGTACATAAAACTGTGTCAAACTTTCCAATCTTCTGTTTACTGGAGAATACATATCAGAGACGAAAAGTTTTCCAGTTGAGTCCGGTCCTCGGCGATAGATGTCTGTTCGCCGGGAGCCTCCTACAGATTACGGGGCCATTTACATATGAAACGTTTCACTGAACGCCTGCACTCGACTTGTACTTTTATCCGGCAGTACGTACCCATATCCTACTTATTCTGCTAAATTTGACTTTATGTAAAACGAATGTGGATACTTAAAAAACCATTCGAAAGATAAGTAGGATCATTTACTTTGCCATTTCTTGCAGTCGAACTCGATTTACAGCTACATATGTGTATGGGCGTGCGCTGTGCGGTTTCACGGTTTGTATGATTATTGCGCCCCCTTTCGACATCCGAATATAGAAAGCACTTACTTTGTGTAAAATGTTATAAGTAATACCGTTGTCACGTAGTCAGCTTTTTATATTCTGTTTTATAATGTCCAATAATATGTTAGTAAAAATACCTATTGTTATTTAATGACATCGAGGATAATGACGCAATATTATAAGTAACTAGCACCTTGCCTGCTTGAACTGTGACTCAAACGCAATTAAAAGTAACCATAGATATAATAACCATAGATAGATAGAATTACGTAGAGTATTTTCGTCTTGTATTAAGTACCTGAGTGCCCTGTAAACCCTCAAGTTTTATTTTAAGCGACATTTCGAAAATATGTTATTTAATTTTGTAAGGACCAAAATTATATAGGTAGTATATTTTATACCTTTTACACTTCTAAGCAGCAGTAAACCCTAACCTAACTGTGAATTCCAGTATTAAACCTCAGAACCTTTTGCTCGGTGTTGCGCCATCCGTCACTAGTTCAATAAGTCGGCATAACAAAGCAAAATGGATAAGTCGTAATACACAGCAGACAAATCGATAGAGTCATATTTTGGAATTCATAGCCACCGGTACTTTCCAAGTTTTCTTTATATCACTCTTTAATCTTGTCCATTTTAGTAACAAAATACATTTATCCTTTTATTATGTGGAACCGAGACGTTATCCTCGACCAAACTTTTGTAACCAAACCTCCCATTCGAGCATGTTACATGAAAAGTTGATGCTATATTTTATTTCTACCCTAATAAATAAGGTCTCGTTACTGATTTGTGGTCGGAGGGATCCGAATTTAATCTTAGAATGATTTTCTAAACATAGCTCTGTGCTATTGAAAGCTCCCCTTAGTTAAGATCAACAAATAGGAGCTAAAATAAACATACAATGGAAACTATAGTGTTGGGCTTTGGCACCGATTTCCACTTTGCGTATGTCAAGTGAAGTGAATACAATTTTACATTTCACTTTTTATTCAAGGCGGTTTTTATTATTAGCCAAAAAGTATTTCACATTTTTAGTGGTGCCTAGTATTCACCACCCAGATTTTTGTAGGACTTATATTTGAAATTCTTTCAAAAATCCGTTTGAGACGATACCTGTCACGTTATTTAATTTTGGACAGTGGTAGGAGGGGTGTCGATGAACTCCCTTCCCCTCTACTTCGTTAGTGGTCAGTCGTTGTCTTTACGTATAAACACTAGCATGAAAGATGCCCGAGGCTCTGTAAATTTTGATGGTTTTCTTCGATTTCCTCGGGATCCTATCATCAGATCCTGACTTTGTGACAATGGGACCACATAGTAACCACCAAACTCCTTCAAATAAAAAAAATCTCTTCACTTGACATACGCAAAGTTGAAATTGGCGCGATATCCTATGAGTTCGCTGTCGTAACGTCGTAATTAAATTTGACGGTTTTTTTTTAAAAGATACGCGCCAAATGCATTTTATTTCAATATTTTACCTACATTCATAACACATTTTCAAATGTTTAATCTGTATTATATTTCTAACGGATTTATTATTATAACATCATAATAATTAACTCTACATGCCATCGAAAGATATAATAATGTATCAGGATGTTTTATTTCATTGTAAGTCAGTTTCTCACCTCCATGTTTTTTAAGTACGACACTCGATCGATATCAGAGCTGGCGCCTCGGTACAGACATACAGGAAAGACGGACGAACACCGTTTACGTAATGTTCTGTCGGTAGTAAACACAATCAGTCGGTGTCCAATTCCCAGCCGTCAGCTATCAAAGTTATCGCAGTTGCCGGAACGGGGCAAAGGCATAAGGAAGTGTGGAACAGTAAGGGAAGTGTTGCTGGGGTGCCGATTGTGCGTGGATACGACCGGCCCGCCGCCCGGCGCCACCCCACGAACAAATCACGCAGCCTCTATTAACTTTAAGACTTTACCTACGTACATTCCCAATCCTTTAAGTTGTTACCAGTAACACGATCACATTTATCTTATAAAATGTCCAAACTATGACAGAAAATATGAGGGCACATGTAAGGGCCAACTTTTATGAGTACAGTTCAAAGTATTTCATTGACTACTATTTTATTAATAACAAATGGTTGTTCACTGGTATTTTTCGCAGTTGGTATAAAATATAACTTTTCCTTAAGGGCTACAATTACAACTTTTTGCAACTTGAGTCTTGCTGTCATCATAAAGATTGTTTGCTTTTTGCCCGTTCCAACCAAACGACCTACAATACACTTCGACGCAAGCCCGTTCTTATGGTTTTCTTAAAATAAAACATTAAAGTAATACAACTATTAATCCTACAGTACCTATTGCAATTATATCCTCTCGAGAATGCAACAAGGTTTTACTCGTACTAAATATACTTTTTAAGTAACAATCGTTACGCTCTGTTCTAAGATAAGCAGGTGTGGTGCAGTGTGTGGTGATCAAAGTTATAATAGCTTTAATTCTAAATGCCATACCTGATTTGCCACGAGAAATCAAATATCATAGGTAGCTAAAGTAGCCATACCATTTCAATAATTTAACATAATTGCAGTTATTTAATATCCGACTATGACTAGTTACTCTTGGATGTCAAAGATTGTTGTTGTGTGTGACTCTTCAGTTGAGACCTCTTCCGGATCCTACATTGTTTGTTTACTTAATTGAATGACACATCCAAAAGTGGTACTGTAGTACGGAAAGTATCCAATAAAATCTGGTCAAAATATTCGTCTCTTGCAGGAATCGAACCACAATGGTTCATTTAGTGCGGACATTGAAGTCTTCAAGTAATCGTTATTGTCCGCTTGGATCCCACCATAACCGTTATGTGGCATGTGAAAGAAATCCATATTCAGCTATAGACGTATACGGTTGCTTGTGACGGTAATGATTCGACAATCTCTGTAATAAAACTATTATACTTACGTACAGAACAGCCCGTCTTCTGACCTGTTTAGCATAATTTTGCTTTAAGTTGTTTTGATATCAGCTTTAGGAGAAAACACCTAAAATTATAAACGTATTATTACAAACTCAGGGAAACGTTCAGGAATTAGATTTATTTATTTATTTCTCGTTTGGTTTTACATCCAGATAGCAGCAGAAAGCGTTTAAATTGTTACATGTAACCATGTTTAGGGATGAATCGAAAGCGAAAACATAGATCCAGTTTGGTGGCCTTGGATATGAATTCCTATTTTATTTACGCATCGAAAGCTAGGTAGCTTGTTTTCTAGAGACGCCTTTTAATACAATCAGCTGTCGAATAAATAGTTTTACTATTAAGCTCTTTCTTTCAGAAAGAGAAGAAGAAGAAGAACAGAGAACTTAATGAAAATAAGAACTTCTACCATACAATATGTAAGTTTAGATAGATTCCAGTGCGTAAACAATCTACTTATATCTCTTTAAAGTTATATAGGTAAATAATGTCAATTATGTACCTACACATTTTATAAACTGTATACTTCAAAAAGCTTTCCCTAGACATTCCGCATAATTGCAAACAAAAAATAGTTTTTTAACTTCCCCTTTATCGCATTAAACTAAAGCTAAAAGTAGAATTCAAACTACACGTTGACGTTTGGGTAATGGTTTGCCAATATTTACCTACGTTATTTCATTTATGAAAAGCTACGTCATACAAATTGACAGGCACTGGAGTAGGTATAAGTAATAATTTCAAAATACGTTTAAAAGACAAAGGCAAAAATTATTTTAAGTTTATTTTTTTTAAACACAATAACTTGGGTGCTGTTAATAGACACACACGACGCGGAAGTCTAGGGTAGAGCATTAATTAAGAGGCATTTCTTGTTTCGACGTTATCAGCTTATATTAGTCCACAGCTGGACAAGTGGACATAGGCCTCTCCTATGGCATGCCACTGTACTCGATCTTCGGATATTGTCACACCACCTATCTGGAGGAGGACCTGCATTACGTTTACCGAGTCGTGGTCTCCACTCCAGAACACATTTTCCCCAACGGTTGTCAGTTCTGCTAAAGATGTGACCTGCCTACTGCCACTTCAGTTTGCTAATCTTTCGATAACTTTGGTTCTCTGTCGGATAACTTCATTTCTGATCCTATCCCTCAGAGAAACCCCCAACATAGAAAGCTTGCTGAGCGACCTTAAATTGTTGGATCAGTCGCACCGTCAGTGTCCACGTCTCGACTCCGTATGTCATAACAGGTAGGACGCACTCGTTGAAGACTTTCATCTTAAGGCTTTGTGGTATCGGCGACGAGGATTGTTATTTCATTAATTTACTTGAGCCTATCAACATCAGTCTGTGTGCCTATCTTATCTACATAAAGTTGGTTATCTCCTAGCCATGGATATTTTATACTTGTTTTTAGTGAAAATAAGAGTCTTAACACTGATTCTATATAAATAAAACCAGATTTGACGGCAAAGGACTGTTTTATGTAAATTTTATTTGAATAATTAAATATGAGAATTGGCTGATCCTAAATTACAGGACCAGCATTATAAATTGAAATTATTTTCACAAACTGAATTTACGTTGAAATGGCCGATATAAAACTGGTTGATATTCAAATCAACTCCATGAATCGCAAAAGTAAATTAAACCGATTAGATTCGAAGTGAAACTCTACGAAAGGAAACTAAATTACATGACAATACGAAGAATTCTTGATTTCGTAATATAATGTCATTCCGTTGTTCATAGTGTACAGCAGCTATCTCGAAATGACTATGATGACCTTAGAACTCTCTATTTAACAAACATGATGTGATAATCGTCATACACAGTAATTGTTTTATTCACTCGTATGTGCATTGTCATCGATAATGATTATTAATTTATCACTTAAATATGATATATAATATCTCGATTTCTTCAAAAAAATAAATATTAAACAAGTATTTGTCTTCATAATAATATATAGGTTGGTAAAAACTCCTTATGTGTTCGGAATAATATTATGTATAAATCAATACATGGTTGCACCCGCTTGTCAAAATACGTATTAGAATTAATGTCCAAACTGATTTGCTTGAGTCTCCACATATTTTTTTCGTATGGAGAGGAGAACAGGCTCATATTTTAGCCGTCGCTACTCCATTAGTGACGCGGGAACCCCAACCAATATGGCGGGGCGAATCTGCAGTGACAGGGGCATTCACCCCGCCTGCAACCATCCCCTCGTTTTTGTTATAAAATCAATATATTTGGAGCAGGGTTCCCTAGTTGCAACAAGATACAGAAATACGTAAAAAGGGCGAAAATCCATCGCTGTATTTTTTTTTTCATAATTAAGTATGATTTTTAAACCGTGGTTAAGTGAACATTGAAAATTACAATACGATTTACAATACTATACAAATACTTTAATGCTGTTATAAACACGAAGCATATCAACGTTTTGTTCATAGTGGATTGTTAGATAAACAAAGCTAAAGCCGTGTTAGCCACATTTCCAAGCAATATTTGAATAAAGTGGTCACACCACACCGCGGCAGTGAACTCAGTTGGGATCAGATGCAGTCACTTGTCACGCTGTGTAATCTTTTCCTTGGTGTACCTACTTAAATGCAACAGACCGAATCGATATGTTGCCTTTCTCTATTTCATATCGGATTTCAAGCAACTTACACCTCGTTTTGTTTTTTCAATGTAAATATGTATAACTATTCATTTATTAATTGAATTGATTTTATTCAACAAAAATTGTCCTTTCATATTCTTAAATTTAAAAGTTGAATCTGCCACTTCATGTGGATACAACAACCGTTCACAATTCACTTAATGTATGAAAATAACTGTATCATCGTTATTGATGATCGAGCAAGACGTATTCATCTTTCAAATTCATTATTCAGCCCCCTTGATTGCTAAATCAGAAACTTCATAAATAAATGTACCCGATAGCTAGTTAAAAACAAAGTCTTCAGAAATACAGATGAAACAAAAAACGGTATTCCAAAACCTCTGAATGTATCTATAGGTAAAGGGATGCGGAGTCATTCATCGCTTTTTCATTCATTTTTATGTGGGAGGTAGTATATAGTGTGACCGCCGCGTAACTAAACAGCGAAGCAAAAACTCGCCGTGACAATCGTAGCCTCGTGTTTTTAGCGTTCCATTAAGAAAGGATTGCTCTCTCTTTGTGGCTGGGTTTACAGATCTCGAGCTTTAACCGCGCACGTTTTATAGGGTTCCGTGTCAATAACGTGAAAATGGATCCCTTACGGCGGTTTAATGTATTTTTGCCTGACATTCCCGATTATCTGTAAACGGTATAATCTACTTTTGTAGAAGTAAAAGCTAAGTACAACTCAATTTAGGACTCGGCCAGACCTGCTGGCAGCGCAATAACTATATACCTATTGAAAATCGGTATTGACACGATATCCCGCTTAGGTACTTTATATTTGCATTATTTTACAAAATCCTAAAGGCTTTTTTATTCGATTTTATCATAACTTATAATTTAATTTGATTTCATATCAACTCTACTACGATATAAATTTCATAACTTATGATTTTCTGAAGGACCAGCAAATCCAATAAATTCTGTGAAAATATTGTGTTAAGTACTGGCGCAACGCTCGTCGGTTATTTGACTGGGACTTCGTACAGATAAGACTCATAAATATTGTTCGTATGTAATGTTTATAAACATGAGTATAACTGGAAGAGTAGACTTACAATTGATTAGCGTTTATAAATACTAGGTCATGAGGTTCCAAAACAAAATCCAATTATAATGAACAAGTTAGATATAATTAACAAGTAGAAATCTTAGCGATGTTTTATAAAGAACACTTCTTTATTACGTTTATGTTAGGTCTGGAGCACACTATTCTTAGAGTACCACCCCGGATTGTAAATGTTTCATGCTTGCTTATTGGCTAGAATTGCGAAGCTGACTTAGCGATTGATGACGCAATCATCCTAACAGAGTGTAAGTAACTGAAATAAAGCGAAACCTGAAACTCGTTTGTTTAGACTCAAGAAAAAAATTGATTATAAGTCTCTTATTAACGGAACATTTTCATAACACTAGTGTCGTTTTTAGCTAAAGTTATTTTTTAAATCATCCAGGTATCTTCTTCTCCTTAGGGTGTCTTAAAGTTTTGCTTTATTTAAATGACAAATCATTAGTGATAATATCGACCGATTATAACTACTTAACTAACATAAATTATTATTTTAATAAGCCTATCACGTACTTCCTTTATATAAATTGAAGAATACCACTTCATAAACAGGTCTGACCAACTGTGGTCCACATTCGAAAACTTAATTGCCACAGATAGATTTAAGTTAAAAAAAACTGACATTTAGTGATAAATGGCCGGTTTATCTTCTTTATCGTTTCCTTTAGTCTCCGTCGCCTCGAACTTGCGAGCAGATAAGCGAGAACTACCATTTTGTTTTTTCTTTGATACCCATATCAGAAAAGAGGATAATATGTACCGATTTATTCAAATAGTGTGAGTTTAGTAACATTGTAACTCACATTACATTTTTATGTTGGAATACAGTCTAAAATATTTACCTTAATCTTCGCGTTTATTGCAAAAATAAAGACACGATTAAATGTTCAAATATAGGTAGACGGCCATTGTGTACCTTAAAACACAAATAAAAAGTTGTATGAGTAATTACAATTCATGTGACATAAAACTTTCATTAACGGTCCTCTGGTGAGCACAGGATACAGGTAGGTATAATGTTTTTGTACATTGTTTCGGAAACGAACGATAACGATCTGAATAAAGAAAGTCTCTTGACTGTGTGAAATGAAACATTTATTTCTGTATTTATGACAAAACCATCAACATTTATGTATGTATCTGATCCAGCTTTGTATTTCCAGAATAGGCTGGCAGGTGTGTTTTGCAAACCATCATTTCGCAGCAGACTTTATTAATCCTATTTAACCAACGGCAAGCTTATTAGATCGGTGGAGACAATAATTCGACACATTAATATAACAGAATTTCTAAGCACAAAAACTCAATAATATTTTGGTAATGCCCACCACTATCAGAATTAACGTCTAAAAATCTACATGTAATATTGGCGGTAACTAGGTGATTACGTTACCAGTGTGTAAAAATAAATGCTGGAGTGCTGAGCTGGAGACGGGTCAAAAGTGGTACATAATGTTTCGTGCAAATAGTGAACGGAATGCGTGCGGTCAGTGTTATGAGAGCTTGGCTCGCACACTCCCTTGCACTTAGATAAAAGCAAAACATAGTGATTGTTCCAATTTTAAACCTCTCGCCGCCGCCGTATCTTCATGACGTGTTTAGTACCAAACAGCTAAGCGTTTGCAATGAAAATGTCACAAGATTAATTCGTTTTTCGATAGTGTTGTAATTTCGATACGTGTGTTTACTGTAGTGCGCACGTAACGTTGCATTACGGTAGGTAAGCCACTAGACAACTGATTTTAAAAATCGACTGACAATAAGTGTGAACATCATTACGTGTCGTCAAGCGGACGTAGTTAGTAATAATAAACGACCTAAATAATGAGCAAGGAGGGAGTATTTAAAACATACAAGGGCGATTATACATGCTAACGGCCTCGCGCACGCCACCGAGAAGCCCGAAAAGGTCAAATATTGACTTACTATAAGTTCGAACACCGCTATTTAGGTATCTGCAATCACTTTTTGGAATCCGCCAATCAAAGATCACGAATACCGAACATTCTTAATTTAAAAATAAATTATTTCTCCTATTGATTTGTAAACTTTGACCTACTAAAGTTAACGCGTAGGAGTATAATTTAAAAATATTAAATATTTTAAGCCTACATGATCTATTGGTCGCAATGCGCAACTGCTAATAAGCACGAGGTCCTGGGATCGATTCTCAGTAGCCGCACGAAATCTGGAGTTTTGCACGTTAAATTGCAATAGGGTTGCCCCCTATTACATTGGGACCTATAACGTAACTGGCGAAATGTATTAAATACACCTTTATCTGCCCCTTCGGTGTATAGGTACAGACGATGTCATGTTATGAAAAAAACACCTACATTTGTAGTATTAGCTTGACGCTTGCCAACATCGCATTTCTCTTTGGTAGCTCTACTCTACTCAGAGTAATAATAATATACTAAATAGATGTTAATTAAGACTAAAATTTGCCTGTCAACATAATTAGTTTACTGCTAAAAAGGGTAACACTACCGTTTGAATCATTCAAGCTAAATTGTGTGAGCTTTTCAATTAGGACTTCATGGAATACTAGGTACCCACTATATGCAAAATCGTGCATGTTATAAAACACAATAACACCACACCTGTATTCCCTGAAGCCCTAATGGGATAGGTAGATGTAGGTACAGCACAACTAGGTTTCGCTATAGTAGGGGGCAACTCTATTGCCAATTACCAGGTACGGAACTAAACCTCGCGCTGCTACTGGGAAACCTAGGGTTCAAAACAAGGACCTCAAGCTCAGGAGTCCAACTTTAAACAATATGCATGTGATCTAGATATACGCATAATTTGACAAACCAAATGAGAATTGGGTTCTAAAATTATACTTCTCTGAGGCTTTGACTTGTGAACAGCATGAATGGTTTGACGTCATATTGGAGTTAAACGTCATCCATTAGGCACAATAGAACTTACTGGTAGGTAGAATGACGTACAGACATTCAAGAGTTTACAAGTTTATTGTTACTGGCTACCTTTATTATTCAACACAATATTTATAAAATAAAAGAAAAGTAAACTAACAGTAAAACGTAATTTAGAGTTCACAACAATTAAAACACAATGAAAACGTTCAAACTTTCTGCTACCAGAAATATGGTTATACACTTATACAGTCTACTTTAACTCATTTACATATATGTATATACTATATATGAAATGATAACGAAAACTTACACACTTATTTATATATGATAGAACTGTGAAAAGGGATGGAATACTCATATAGATTACCTATATTTACCTACTACAAATCCAGAATGTTTGTGTTGGAATTTCTTACATTAAACCTATAAAAGTGTTGTAATTTTCTAAATAAAAGTAACTTAAAAAATAAAGTTTTAAGTAGTGAGAAATTCGGTTTTTTTTTTTGTTCAATTATTTTTTCATTCAATTAAAATTCATTCAATTAAAATAAGAGTTATTTGAATGACACAGAGCAATCTAAATAAAAAGATTAGTCTCTGTGAAATCTTATGATCTCGCGTCATCTTTACAAACAAAAGGACATAACCAGCCAAAGAGATTGTGTTACGTCCTTTTATTTATATAATGCTCTAAGTTTATTGAAGATTGTCAAAGCTTGGCTTTAATTTAAAAAAAAATACTAGATAGAGATTTTATTATAAAATAAAATCAAAACCATTATTACAGATAAAGAAATATGAAAATATCCACAAATAAATATTCTATTTGTGAGTAAAAGATTATTATTTAAACATAAAAAGATAAATACACTTTTATATAAACAAAGCATTTCTTAGTTAAGATACCAAAATCCAAGACACAGTGCTAATTGATGTTAAGGCGCCGGCCAAACTGACCACGGGCCAACGGGATAAGGAAATCCCGGTATTACCCTTAAGGTGGTTAAGCTTAGCCCGGGACTTAGCGGTAAACACAACAGAACCAAAAGGTCGCTCCGATATATGTGTAGTTAGTAGACTTACACTTTATTCGTGAAAGTACGTAGCTGTTATCTTTGCTGGTTTTTTTTTTCTTAGCTTCTTGGCGAAGGTTAGTTTAAGTGGCACTAGGTTTTGCTAAGTACCTTCATAAAAGATACGATACAATGAAAAGAGTTGGTATTAAATGGTAACCAAAGGGAGGCTGTAATAAAATTTACCAAATGTGTAATGACATTATAATAGTAAGGTCCCTAAGCTGTCTCACGTAATTATATTGAGAATATTTGGCGAGGGATATTTTTATGTTGTCTTTTTGGGTCTCAGGACGAATGCCGTGGGTTGTTTTAATGAGAAGGGAACGTTCTATAAGTATGAACGTAGTTAATATTCTGTCACTACATTAAAACTATTGAGATACGCAACGTGAAGATACTTTTGCTAATATTCTGTATAACAAAAGCATATTTTTAACAAACTTCTTTATACTAAAACATTTTTTGCAGGCTTTTTACAGTTGATTTAGGCTGCAAATAATTTCAACTTTTATCTTAGAAACGTTAGCTGGTTAAAAGGATCGTAAATAATGCTTTGTGTACAAAATTAACAATTAAAAGATGGAATCTGTATTGTTTGCTATCCGTTACTCCTGCTTGGAAATGCTTGTCATATAAATAGTATGTAAATCATTGTAATAAAATACATAAAAAGGTACACAACCGCTCAAAAGGTTTACTCTTGAACACCTTTATTTGCCTGTGAAGGTTTTAGGTCTCACAGGTGACCGAATCAAACACTGCTCCAATTCCGAACTGTAATTAAACAGGATTTTTCCAACCCTCGAACATTTTAGAAATTGTGTCACGTTGTTCGCTCGAACAGTGGCTATTGAACAGTAACGCACACACTGAAAAAAAATTACACAAATACAAATCTGGAAAACTAATGGCATCCGCAAAAACCGCTCTCTTGGCACGGGCAGTTGAAAACTGCTCCCTGATAGCGCCACCAGCAGTGAAGCAATGGTAGCCAGTGGAAGGTCTGCGCAGAGCACTAGTAGTATTTTTGGGTAACGACAACAACATCATCTGAGTAAATTCTCCACCAAAATCAATATATGCTTAAAACACGCTAGTTGCAGCTATCTGGTTCAGTATTATATTGCTTACATTTGTTACATTATAAAACGTCAGTACGAGTTAACACGACTGTGGAGCTCAACTGCTAGGCTACTGAACGTAAATAGTATTAAGATTAGTAAATATGTACATCATAGTCTGCTAAATCACGAAACTAAAAGAACAACAACACCTAGAACTCATTATAATTAAAGATAAGATAGCTATCTCAAAAGTGCCCGAATTAGTTTCTGTAGAACTGAATCCAATAACCTATTCGGAACACGAAGGTTTATAAATGTGGAGCCCAATAAGTATTATGTGAAGGAAGTCATCAAACACACTTATGTCAATTTTATCATTCCACGAAATCAGACTGTTCAGTACGTATATTGCCCCCGTATATAATTTTACAATATTACAGTAAAAACGAACAGCTTAGTTGTTAATTACTATTGTTGAATAAACATGCAATATTATCAAACGAAGTGACCTCACATATCGTTGATTTCGGCACAAACCAAAACACATGCCAAACTAATTTATGAGTGTGCAAGAACATTCATCGGTTTGGTTCGGGCGGTAACGCGGCAGTCCGCCGATTTACCAAATTGCTATTGGGAACCGATTGGTACTCGATGGAATTAACCATTAATTCAATTATCAATCACACGCCCAACAAAAGCTCCGTGTTTGCATTAATATATCTACAGAAGATTGCCCTAGCTTCGACGGATAGTCCGTCATACGCCAAACAAAAATGTAATGGTTTGATTTCTGCAAATTACTGTTTGACGTAGTTACTTACCAACAGAATTTTGTTCGTACTTTTATATGAAATGACATTTCAAAAGCTTCTTGAACTTAATCAAAGGACAAAATAGATCTTCATTTGTATAGCTTGAGTAATTTATGGTTGAAAGCCACATTGAGCCGGCTTGCGTCATTCTAAGAAAGGCAGTTGTAGCTAAACTACTTTGTTGCGGATTCTGCAGCACTTCTTCATTAACTCCGCGTTTCTCGGCTTCGTAGATCTTGACTTCTTTACTTCTAAGTACAATCTATTTAACAGTACCTAATGGACATAATTTTGTTAATAACCTTTTACTAAAATGAGCTAGACTATAGAATTATCATAAACAAGGTATGTTATACAAAATTTATTCAACTTATTTAGATTTAAACAGCTGTATACAATGATTCAACATCGTTTTTTACGTATTGAATTGAGTTTATTAAGCTTTCTTTTATTTGATTAAATTCTACAGCGCATTGTTTAATAAACAAGTCTCGCCGTGTAGGTAATCTGATTATCTTGTTGTGTGGCGTTTCTTTGAATAACTCTTTATTATCCACACGTCTTGTACTCCCTTAAGAGTGCAGACGCAATTACTATCCGTATTCCAATAAGCAATTACCATCAACTAAAAATAGCAACTTTTTAGTGTACACTCTATTGTTTACTTAAATTTCGATGAGTTATACCAGCAACCGAATAACCACTTTTAATTATGCCAGAACGCGTCAATAACGTAGAATAAAATCAATTTTTATTGGCATTGGCAAGTGGCAACATCATGACTGGAGGCAGCGCCGCATCGCCGCCGGTCAATTCGTCTGCAATATACAGTTTTTTATTCCGCTTTACAATGTTCACACCAATATTAATCGATCACGATTCAATCAAATTTATTGTCAAGCCACTCGGCCGCAACAGTTGTTGTAACTTATAATACCTATAGACTGGGAAATATGTGCTTCATTAGCGCTCTAATAACTAAACATTACAGGTGACTATTAATTGCGGCATTTGCGGATTAATTTATACACTCAACCTAAATGTCTGAAATCGCAAACCAACTCTAAGCTAGCGTAATGATCAATCCACGATCCTTCTTCGTATGAGAAGAAGCCCTTGTCCTGCAGTGTGACAGTTATAGGGTGTTATTGCTATTATTATTTCATTCCCATTTTTTAACCCCCGACGGAAAAAGAGGGGTGTCATAAGTTTGACCGCTATGTGTGTCTGTATGTCTGCCTGTCTGTCCGTGTGTCTGTCTGTGGCACCTTAGCTCTAAAACGGGTGAACCGATTTGGATGCGGTTTCTTTATTTGAAAGCAGGTTTTCCAGCGATGGTTCTTAGATATGTTTTATCAAAAGCTCTAAGCTAGCGTAGTGATCAATCCACGCTCCTTCTTCGTATGAGAAGAAGCCCTTGTCCTGCAGTGTGACAGTTATAGGGTGTCATTGCTATTATTATTTAATTCTCATTTTTTCTAGCCTAAAAGTACCGACATGTAAAGAAACCTACCACTACAATAATTTAACTTGCAACTTATTAGGGTTTAGTTTGTGCGTAAATGCGAAACGTAGGTATAGCGACCCTTTATTATGAGATAGGAAGAGATTGTTACATATTCCGATAGGTTGTTGTGTTAACTGTAGTTATGCAATCAGATGTAGTTGACCTCAACTTGAGCGTAGATAGCTGCGATCAACTTCAGTTGAGGGGCATATAAATGAAGCTATTGCTTTAATTTTAAAGTAACGCTCATTAATTTGACAACAAAAACATTGCATCAAGAGTCTACTTATTTAAGATATAATCGTTAAAAGTGTTGCTTTTTTGTTACACTGTCGCGAAATATAATGTAGATGTGATGTGTGGGAACAACCTCAATAATATTTTTAAACATTAACAATAGAACATTCTATGCTAACGTTGGTGACGCATTTTTGGTAATATAGAAGCATCCAATATTCTTTACCTTTAAAAACCAAAACAGCCTACTATTTACTTTTAAGTTTACTTTTAGTTGACTACCTCGTTGGTCTAGTGATCGCTAAGTGCGACTGCTGAGCATGATGTCCTGGGTTGAAATCCCGGGTCGGATAAAGTGTTACTGACTTTTTCTATTCGGTAATTCTCAGTATCAGCACGCAGTCTGAATTTATAATGGCAATAGGCCCGCCCCCTATTACATTGGAACCTATAACCTTAACCAAAAAAGGTGCATGTGTGTGTTAGTAATTGTTGCACTTATAAATGTGAAATACCAATTTATTGAAGATGTATTCTGTAAACAATTGTAGGCTACAATTAACAAATAAAGAGGTGGCGAAATGTGGGTGTACAATATGTGCCCCTTTGTCTACTCCTTTGGAGACTACAGGCGTGATGTAATGTTGTATGTTTTGTTGATATTGATAATATGATGTTATTGAGAATAGTCTGATGTCAATGAGTTGTGTTATTTAGTTCACTTTTACCCGAGCCAGTCTTTCATATAATCATTTAGTTTCATACATGGCCATTGTTTAACTTACTATAATGTCTACTTCGCAAACAGTCACTCAGTTAACTTGCTTATTACGTTTCAAATCATTTAAATAGATAATCCTATAAACTTTTTCTGGTGTAACTTTTGTATTTGTAACTTTGTAAGGGTGTTTCTTGTTAAAATAACCAAATAACGTCCTCAGTTTCAATAACATAAATTTAGAATCACGCTGGTTATTATTAGTTGAAGAAAATTGTAAAACAATTTGAATGTTAACATGGAATGGAGTTCGTGATTTATAGTCTCAAGTTGTCGACATCATATTAATAAAACCGCCCTAGTTATGTCATTGAATCGTGTTTTCAACTATTAAATAACAGTACATTACTAAACAATTAACCACACATTTTTTTCAATTACTGTCCGATTGATTGATGGCAATAAGATCGCGCCGTATTATATTGGGAGTTGGGACGTATAACTTAACTGGCGAAATGTGGGTGTTCTATAGGTACACCTCTGTCTACTCCTACGGGGAATACAGGCATGAAGTTATGTATGTAAAAATAGTTTTTACAAAATTTTATTTTTTACCGTATGCCGATATTCCTAAATTTCTATTACCAATACTAAAAAAACCTTTGTATATGACAATAGTTAATTATTAATAATTCTCGAAATACCAAAATCCTGCCTTTGCATTTTCTTGTATATATAGGAATCTATCTCAAAATGTTGTTACACAAACCATACGGAATAACTAACTCTAACAACCGAGACACTCAAACGTGAAAACCGCTAAGACGACGAAAGCTAACAAACGATAAAATAACAAACGTTACACGACAAAATATGATAGCAATGAATATACAAAGAGCGAACCTTGAAAGCAGTGTACAATTGAAATATTCAGCCGAACAATCAAGATCGCTCTGCCTGAGTTCCCATTGTTGCCTGGCCCGAAACATCATTATTGTCAGCAAAAGTCTCCGCTTTTACGAGAAGAAAGCGCTAAGCCATTGATGGTAGGTAAATAAGGTGGCCGTCGTACAAAATTTTGCTTAATTCAATACAATTGTTTCTCTTATCAAAGTTTTAGAACTACCTATCTAATAGCATTCGAAATATTAATAGACAAGAAAGTTTGAACACTTGTCGACTCGCGAAATTAATTGTTGCGGATTTGTGGTTTCTGGGTTATCATTCTAATTCATTGTTTCTCTGACTTTACAAGATAGAAGTGACTGGTTGATTTCTATACCGCAACATTTTGTTACAGACTCCAGGCGTCTGCATTATATTTGTAACTTTGTTAATTATTATCAGAGGTAGATTAGGTAGTTCAAGCGGTTTGGTAGGGCATTTGATTGTTTGTTGTAACTCATCGGAGTTACAACAAACAATCAAATGTAATAATTTAAATATCGGAATTTAAATATCGATTTAAATTCCGATATTTAAATTATTACAGACCATTTCATACGATACCCGTTCGTAAGTACCTATCGCAATTCTTGAACTACTAGTAATCTAGGCGTCGGATATCATCTCTCAGTCAACAATGTTATCCAACAGCTTTTTAAAACTTTTAACGATAGTTACTTTTCCACTAGCGTCATAAAATTATCTACCACTAAATTAGTTTTTACAAGTAAATAAAATGTGCTAAATGACAATAAAATACGACCAGAGTGATGGCATTATCTTCACAATGAAGAGTGACATTAGGACTATGAACCAGGTAGGTGTATCATGTGTCTCATTACTACACTATTATTTCCTTTATCTCCATATAATAGGTAATAGTATCAAATTGAAAATAGTTAACTAACTGACACTCTTAACATACACTCATACAAAATCATTTAGTCTTCCTGTAATCAATATCATTTATTAAAGCTCTCGGTTACCAATATAAATAATTTATAATAATAAATTATTCATTATTTCAATAATAACAGTAACAGGCATAGAACACTAGCCTCCACACAAGGTTTCCTCAACCAATTAAATCAGCTATATTATCAAAAGGTTAATATTAAACAAAAAACATAGATGAAAAAGATAAACCCAATTACCATAAAAAAACATTCGTAGGAGCAAATGACCATACCCAAGAGCGTCATTCAACCACACCTACGATAAAAGCCTACAAAAAGCACTCACAACAAAATCTTCACAAACGCTACCCGAGATAAAAAGCATTGGTTTATTTTCTCGGTTTTACCTATATAAGAAATTACTTCTATCGGTAGATTGTCTTATTTATATTCACTATAGTGCACAGTAATATCTTTAAAAATAAAGTAACAATTAACATCTTCAGTATTCAATTGTTTATCTACGGAGATCTTCACTAATTTTACATAAGACCATTCCGGAAGAATATTCATTTAAACATAAAGGAGTAATTAAAATCTATTAGCATAAGATATCACTGAGCATACAAAAAACAGACGGTCGAAATGAGAAACTTTTTTTGAAGTCAGTTACCAAAAAAAAGAGTTCCTATTCCTATGCGTCGTACACAAAGCCAATGAAATAATAGGTACATACCTACTTATAATATATGTAGACTAATTTAATTGGTATGTTAAATGCCATGTATAGTAGTCATATTTATGTGTTATTCTGTTTAAATTAAAAAGTAGCAACCTCTACGACTTCTTTATTTCAATTTTATATCAAAAATTATATTGAGTCATTACACGACTTTTTTGAAATAGTACTACCATATTTCATGGACTAATCAAGTTTTGGGACATAGTGGCGGTCAAGGGAGGAGGCTTATGTCCAGCAGTGGATCACACAAAAGCTGATGTTTGATTGATAAATGAAAGATTTGTACATACCTCTATTAAGAAAAATATATGCTACTTAAACTAAATTTAACTTCAAATTCACTGAAACTTTAGACTTAGGTACAAACACTACTGTGCATTACTATATTGGAAACGACTCTCTAGGTAACAAATGCAAAATATCTACATAAGAGAAATAATAATATAGGAAACTGAAAGAAAAGGAATCCCGGGACACAAGCACAGCAAGGTCCCAGCATATAAAATGCTAAGCAATTAAATAAAGAAACTCGGCCTCTTTATCTTAACTGATTTCGTGTGTAGATGTCAACCAAAGTTAAGAAAATATCTTGAGAGTGGGGCGGAAGCAACGGCGGCGGCGGCGCCTAAGCTCAGAACGTGCCGACAGATGAGACGTAGATATAATTATAAAATACCTGTCTTTAGGTGTGTTATACCTGTAGCGTATTTTTATATCTTGCTCATAATACGCAAAAGAATAGACAGAAAGTATACGGTTGTTCTTACATGTACACCCACATTTCGTCGAAGTAACATCCCAGTTGCACGGGCTCAATCACAATGTCAGATTATAACTGAGAATTAAACAATAGAAACGAATAGAAGTATAATATGTCCAACCTAAGCATACAATCCTAAACTAATATGAATGGAGCTACCGAAATATTTCTTTGAGTCCGGTCCTGACCAACATTTAATATTTTTTTTGTTTACTACGGACTTTAATAATAAATATATTTAGATGCAGTGACTGCTATGATAACCACAATGAATGCCACAATTAAGTGTAATATTAAAAATAAAAACATTGTGTAACTTTGAACTAAATAATATATCTGAGTGTCCTAATAGTAACCAATATAAAACACAATATGATGCAAATAATAAAACAAAATCCAATACTACGGGCTAAAAAAGAAAAATCAACAGCACAAACATTACATCACGCTTCAAAAAGTCAGATTATATCTGATAAAAAAATATAATTCGCTCTATTTATGTAAATACGAATTTTGTTGTAATACAATACTTAGCCTTAAAAATCTTGATTCGAAATTCTCACCTCCATTGAACCCGTTTAGAGTTTGGTTCTAATAAAAACTGAATTGAACGGAAATGAAATAACGTTAACCGGTTTTTCTCCGGTGGGTTGGAAGGTGCGCTTGAAACTTTTTTCCTTTTTTGTCGCCATGACACTGGGCTCTCCATAGAATATATTTTTAGTCGATTTCATTCTTGTATTGACTTTGAATGGTACGTATATATTGAATCAATTTTCCTTCTAAATCGTTCTTTCAAAAAGTGATACACCTTTAGATGTTATGAATGAACAAGTAAGTTGTAACCGGTTTGTCCGGATACGATGACTATAAAATGTAACCTTGTCTGCATGAAGGAAATTAACCATCTGTTTGCATAATTCAAGTGAATTGCTAACTCAGAAGCAGCTTTGAAAATATAGAGTGCCTACAATTAGACCAGTTGCCCCGCTTATTTAAAAACCTGATAAACACTTACACCTGCTTTTTAATGTACGCAATAATTATAATATGTTGAAATGTAATTTTAATATATTATACATATATAGAACCCGAACGGTGTTCAGACGTGTGTTTATAGATGTTTACTGTACAAGTGAAGAAGTTCGGGCACTTACGGTCCTATTAGCATGGTCATGGTAACTCTATTGCGGGCTTACCACGAACACATCGCCCACGCCATCCTGTTTGGCTAGCCATGAGACAAACATTATCGACCTACATTGTACAAACCGACATGAAATTATATTATTTGTAAATGTGAGCATTGTGTAGGTTTAGCTTTTTTTTATTACAATTTCTTTTTTACATGTGTGACGGTTTGAGTATTTCATGCGGCCTACCCAAATGTCCTTCAGATTGTACTAGACGGGGCGTCTGTAAGGACAGGTCGACTCAAACTCGCCGTGGTTCTTTCCTAAAAAGATCACTTCTTAGACCACCTACTCTGTTCTCACATAAATTATTGAACTTGTTTGGATTACGTTGTAGGGTAACGATATGGTTCCACAGAAATATTGTTCATTTAGATGTGACGGAGGGATTCAGCTGAGAGTATAGACAGCACCGTCCTTCTGTGCTGTAATGACAACATAATGCCGTCATCAATCGCTATTCGCTTGTCCGGCGCGGAGGTGGCACGGCGGCGGCGGCTTATTCTAGCAATATTCTTTATTGTAGGTATAATCAGTTATAACCTTTTAGTATACCTAATGAGCCTCATATTCAGCAATTGAAGTTTGCGGCCCGATATTAATTTAAATGTAGACCTGCCCCTAGTTAGAATGCCACTGTGACACAAAATAGGCTCTTTTATGGGCACCGATGACATTTTATTGATTCGTAGAGTTAGTGTTGTTGATTGTGTTAATATGGTTTGCAATTCAAACAAAAATACATTTTACAATCGCCAGGTTTATTTTTTTTCCATTTTACTGCTAAAACTCTTATTCTTTTTCAACATAAAATTTACACATTCATTATCGTACATTGATTAACATTCATCGTGAATTACAATAATAGTAATATAATATTCCAGTTATATTACTTTCAGGGGGAGTTCAATATCTTTGGATAGGTTGTGTATGTCTTACACAGTATAGTTATTATTAATATTCATTTAACATCTTACTTGAGTTTCAACAATCAAGATATATTTATATTCAGTATTTTAACTATTTGGCGATCATATACGATACCATTCCATATCACGTAATAATTTACACTTACATTCTTCAACTAATCAGTCGCGGACCCTTCGCATTTTGGATCCAATGTAACTTTCCATTAATTGTCTAAATAAATTATATGATACAAAAAATATTACACTAACAACCTGTTTAAGTATAAATTACACATACCTTACGTATAAGAAGATTTCTAGCTTAGGATACAAATTTACAATTCTGACACGTCATCTAGTTATGTAAACAATGCGTCTTTGATCAGATTAAACATCAGTAGCACAGCCATCCTGAAAGTGACCGTCGGCCGAGGGCCTGGTGATGGTGAGGACGCGCTTGAGCGCGGCCACCGGCGGCAGCACTGGCGGCGCCCGCTGCCACACGCGGAGCGTGCGCGCGCCGCTCACCGGCAGCCCGTAGTCGGGAGGGTACGGCGCGTCGGCTGCCGGAGCCTGGCTTGGAGCCGTCACAGCGTGGGACCGAGGGAAAGTACGGCTCATGTAACCCAATTCTTCTTGCGAACCATCCACGCTACAGTTTTCTATTATAGGCGTTCTGTCGTTATAGTATGTAGGAATCGCTGTACTGACAGCCCGAGCCAAATTACTGGCTTGACTCATTTTCATTTGATCCCAAAGGCCGGATGGATACAATGATTCTGAAGTCTCCCGGGCATACTCGCCGCTTCCTGGACGTGCTACGCTATCCGGCCTCGTATCATTTATAAGGTCAGGATCGATAGTGCCTGAAACTGTGGGAGACACTACGATTGGCCCTCCGGCAGTCACGACGCTTCCTCTTCCTTCATAATGATTTGTAGTGTAAGGAATATCGTTTGCCCTCGGAGGTTTTAGAACGGGATTACATTTAGGGTCATTGTAATTCGGTGAATCTTGTCTATTAGCCAAAACGGCGACATGAGGCCGATCTGTCGTCGTTGGGTGTACTTCATTTCCAGAAACCACTCTGTCTATGGTGTTTGGTGTTTTGCTTTCACAAGCCGGTGATGGTCGAAACCGGACAAACGTAATCAACAGAGCTAAAGAAATGACAACAATAACAAGGAACAATGCTGCCCCCAAACTTGCTATCTGAGCGCTTCCTAAAGATGCCATCCCTGCTGCCAGTTGGGTTACATGCACCGTAAAGTTGGCTTCGGCATTCCCGCCTTTATTTTCAGCCACACAGTAAAACTCACTAGAATCCGATTCTTGCGTATTAGTAAGTATTAATGAAGACTTCTTTTTAGAATCCCCTTCTTCGAATATGTAAATCTTCTGATGAGAATTAAAGTGACTTCCGTTTTGAAGCAATCTGCCGTTCCAGTACCAATTGATGTTGGCACTCGGCACAGCTTCAGTTCGACAGGTAATAGTAGCATTAGCACCCACTGCCGCTTCGACGCGCCCACTGGCTGGTAATATCTCCGGTTTACATGCAAACTCTTCAATAGGTAACTCTGAAAATGGTCGATTAGCAAGACGTGTTGGCGCGTAACAGCTGGGAGTCGAAAGCAATTTATGTTTTGCTAGCCACAATTTGAGATCTCGCAGCCGACAGTCGCAAGTCCAAGGGTTGTCAGACAAGTCTATAGCTCGTAATTTCTCTATTTTCTCTAATGAGCTCAATGGTATATCACGTAACTTATTATGGTTTAGCTTTAACGATTCCAGCGATCGCAAGGTCCTAAACGCATCAGGAGCTATCTCTCTAATGTCACATTTAGACATATCCAGTTTGACGACGCTGCCAAGGTTATTCAAAGCATCAGAATGTACTTTTAGTATAGGATTTTGAGACAGCATTAGGTCTCTAAGGAAAGGAGCATCCTTGAAGCTATCTGAAGGGATCTCAGTGAGTAAATTATAAGACAGATCTAATTCAACTAAATTGGTTAAGCCTTTAAAAGCTCTATCGTGTATTTGGCCAATATTGCAATTGCGTAAATAAACTCTTTGTAAGTTGAGCAGCCCTGTTTTGGCAAACGCTTCTTGGGGAAGTATTTGAAGGTTATTCCCCGAAAGGTCCAAGACTTGCGTGGCAGGGTCCACTGGTTCAGGCACTGTGATAAGAGCTCTGTCCACACACTCTACAGTCTGCTTGCCTCCTTTCCACTTACACGCACACACCGCAGGACAAGAGCCTGGGGGCGCGATGCCGGCTAAAACTGTTTCCCACACCATCACGCTCATTGTCACTATAAACCACCTCATTTTGTTTTTAAATCCAATTTATTTTCAGTCACTGTAACATTTCCTTCACTTAACACCACGCTATGAACTTGTGTCAGCATAAACATATAGTTTGTAATTTTAATAACATCTAAT
This sequence comes from Abrostola tripartita, assembly GCA_905340225.1. Classification (NCBI taxonomy): domain Eukaryota; kingdom Metazoa; phylum Arthropoda; class Insecta; order Lepidoptera; family Noctuidae; genus Abrostola; species Abrostola tripartita. The sequence continues at coordinate 8,852,905 of HG996490.1, read as the reverse complement.
GATGAGTCGCGTTTGTACGTCGGTATCGTATCACATCACTACTCGAGAAAGTTGGCGAACGGTACATGACGGCACGGTATGCTCGCGCGACGACTCTATATCAACTGAGAGGGAGGGATCGTCTGATCGTCTCGGTAAAAGAGCCCGACGCATGCGCGTTGGGAGCGCCCCGCGCCCCGCTCTGCGGCTCTCCTCGACCACCGAGTTGAGTAGTCCTACTCGACGCGAACTGTTCAAAGAATTCCAAAAGTGTAATTTTCTACCTGGCTGTGACCGCGGCCGATCATCCCACTCGCTGGCTCGTCACGTTCATTCATAAATACCTGAGTCACTAGCAGCAGCGGGGCGCTAGTCTCATTGCCGATGCCATGCCGGTCGGAGATGCAACAAACAATACCGGGCTCGCTCAACTGCGCCACGCAAACCGCTCCTATTGTTATACAATACGCATCCCTTTGTTAAGACCACGTCGGGTTGGGCATCAGGTAGACGACTATTATAAATAGCAGTTCGAAGGGATGGCAGGTATACAACAACATTAACACAGGATGTGTCGTACAATGAACGCAAAAGTTTCATTCACTGTTTCGTTGAACGAGCTTTAGTCGCGTTTGACAAATTTAAGGCGATTTAGCGATCAAAAAAATATCTTACAGTATATTACCTGCCTACTGCATACACCAATTAGATTTTTTGTTAAAAAAGAATAGCGGATTGTACGTTAGTATCTAGGTAGGCGAATTATTAAAATAAATTGAACTTATAAATACGACCTTATTTATCAGTGCAGTAAAATTTATTATTTTTCAATGAAACTCATTTTAAACGTAACCACAGCCTTATCTACAGCTTTCTTAAAATTTAAACTTTTTTCTAGTATGTCCATTATGCGATTCGTTAGCTTACTCATGGTATCAGCCTCTAGTCTGATATTTGCAATCAACCGCAATGCCCGGGGTTTCTATAAAAAAGTCTCGTAAGCCAATTTACCTAAGAATGCCGGATAGCAGGATCTACTACGCCATGGAGACTACATACTTTATTATTGGCACCACATGCTCAAGTCATAGTTTTATCTTATAACGATCTGGGATGCTGGAATTGGTCACCATTTATAACACACTAAATAGGTATTTTCAAATAAATAAATATATTTAATTATTTTATAACCCTATTGATAATATGTACCACATTTGAACACTATGATCATCATCATCATTACCCATAAATAAAATTGGAGTGTCTGTTTGTAACATCTAAATTTATTTTTTTACTCAATGCATAATTTTAATAGTATACACGACACACATAACAAAAATGCATTTTTTTTTGTCTGTGTTTGCTCCGGGTAATCTGCGAAACGGCTGGACCGATTTTGACAGGACTTTCAGTGGCAGATAGCGGTTGTAAGGTCTAATAATAGCTACTTTAAAAATCGAAAATATTTGGGTTTCTGGGGAAAATTAGAAAAATGCGGGAAATTCGCGGTATACAGCTTCTCCGCGATGGCTGGACGGATTTTACCTCGACTTTCACTGGCAAATAGCTGATGTAATACAGAGGATTGGAAGAGAAAGGGGGAGGCCTATACCCAGCAGTGGGTGATACCGCGCTGAAATGATGAATACAGAGTATCTAAGGCTACTTGTAATTGTGAAAATATTTAGGGTTCCGCGGGAAAAAAATAAAAATCCATAAAATTGTTGACAAAATCAGATTCAAATATGTTAATCTGCCTACTGCTGCTACTTACACGTTTTTTAAACGAAATCCGCGGGGACGGAGTCCCGGGCATGAGCTAGTATAAAAATAAATATTGATTGACTATGCACATATTAAACATGTATTCGGTGTGTAACAGTAACATACTTATACTTTATTAAACATAAAGTGTAAATAGTATACTTCAACTAATTAATAAATAGCTCTTAACAATGAACTAACTGTAAAAGCTAAAATAAAACCAACTGCAAGTGATTATTTAGTGCACTTCCTTCGTATAAACATAAGTGGTGTGTAAAGCTGCTATAAGTAAGAGCAACTGTTCACATGTTAAGGATAGGTATATCCACGACAAAGGATCAAAGGAAGCTAATAAAATGAAATTAGTGAGGTGGCACGCGGCTGGCACGCTCCGCCATATGCGCCTGCGACAACGGCGCCGCCAGCAGTCAGCTGTGCCGACACCTGGCGAGCAGACTCTACGCGCGTGTCCCGCCGCACATGCCGTGCTCCCCTAGTAAGGCTTCTCACAGCTTTATAATATAATTAACATCGCCACTTCAGACTTAATGGGCCTACAATATCTATTCATAGAATGTAATATAGTGCTCAGTTCGTAGCAACTCCTACATCACTAGACTTGAGTCATTCATTTCAATGTGTATCCTTTTTATCATATTCAGTATTGTTTGACGTAAGTTACAACATTGACTGTATATTCCATCCTTACGTAGCTTTATTTGAACAGCTGCAGGCGATTTTATAAAAATATTATGCAGAAAGAAACTATGTCCTAAAAAATTCTGATACAAGTGGGAATTTGAGCGACTTCAGTCTGTGTTAGCGAAGCGGACAAAATCATAACTGTAGATGCAACCAGACCATGGGAATGTCACATTTACTTAATATTGTAAGATGTATATATTATTTGGTCTGTTCATGCTATAATTTTCCCATTTGGCACCCTTAATAAACACACAATAGATAATCATCATCATAAACGTGGAGACATGAAAATCTGGTAAAAATAAATAAGTATGTTCGATAATAAGTATAACTGTAGGTAATGCGCTTGCTAATGGGCACACATCTGTACCAGTTCCTTCAATCAATGCGGGTGTCGGCAACAATACATCGACTGACTGAAAAATATAACATATTGCCATTCATCTGCCTCCGTAACATAAACAATCTCCGAATGCATGTCAAACAATCTCAACTGAAGAATGAATCATGAAATCATAATAAAGGTTCCGTTAACACGGCTCATAAACAAAAAATATTGAATGATCACATATTGAATGTATATTTTATAAGCAATATTCTTCCTGAAAACTGCAGCTGTTACGTAGTTCGAATCTAAAAAAAAAGTTCTCATTGAAGAAACAGAAAACACTTGAAACAATAATTTTACATTCAACAGTCGGATGATCTCAAAACAGTTTCGAAAGTTATTGATAACATCTGTATAGAAAGTAAACGGAAGCTGGAAATTATGTAAACGTTAATTTCTGTTATTAATCATTCTCCCTTTAAAGTAGGTGCGGTTTAAACATTAATTGCTTGCCTTTGTTTTCGGTTATTAAAGTATTTTCGTTCTGATGAATATAGGTCACCAAATCTATGGTCTATTGTAACATTTTATATAGCAAATTTCAGCAAGATCTTAGTGCAGACTACTTACAGAATTTTTACATATTTTATAGAAGCTATTTAATAATAGATTTAACAACACCTGTAGCAGCGTGGTAAAAAGGCGTAGTGAATACAAAGTGAGCTATCCAGATTTTTGTTGCGAACTCATTTATCTTTTTTATTTTAGTACAACAAAACCATTTTATAGATACAGATAAAGTCATAGTTTACGAACAGCCAAGCTGAAAAAAATACGAATGTATTCTGAATGTTTGTGACATAAAAGTACTTACGAATTCCTTCAAAACAATAATATTATTATGCCACAATTAGGGTCTAAGCACATATATTAACCCGAAAAAGGGAACATGGTGTTGTTGCGCAACTTAGGAGAGGCCTATGTCCAGCCGTGGACCGCGATAGGTTGAGAGATGAGAGAAGATGAGGTTGCCAATTTAGGGTACTGTTAAACTTTGCAACAAAATTTGAAGGGCAAAACAGAACATTACAATTGTTTAGAGAAACAATGCAACAAGCTTCTAGAACCAAAAGGCTTTTATATGAATAACGTAGTCGTTAACATACACATACTTTCAGCTTTTCGAAGCTGTGATTTACTTTGTGTACTTATCTTGCAAGTAGCAAAGCCATGCCATAGGTATCAATATTGTCAATTTTTTATTACATTTAGTGAAATATAAAGGTCAAAAAATCATAACAATATTATGAAAAGGACTTAATACATATAACGCATCTTAACGCAAAACGTCACATTCTCAAAATGTCATCTTTGCAGAAAGTCACGTTCGCAGAATTTCATAAACACTAATAAGACCTAATAATAACCCACTACAGAATAGGGTAATAATAAAAAACCAAAATCATCAGGCAAGTCTTTATTATACACTTTCATATTTTCTTTCTTGATTTTCTTGATCATAACTGAATTAATAGTTTTAGAGAGTATACAATTTTAAAGTAGTTTTTGTGCAAATCGTATTTAGATTTATCATTTGAGCTTTCGTAGCGTAGTAAACATCTGGCTTAACGTAGGGCTGCCGTATCGAGAATGTATGTTTGGAATTCCTTGTTTGGACAAAGTGGTATGAGGATTTCCAATTAAGAAGCTGTATGCTGGTATAAAAACTAAAATAATGCTTAGTAAATTGCAAAAGCTCTGACACTTATACTGATACTTCTGATACTTACTTATAACTGACATCAGCGAATTGTTTAGTTTTCCTTTCCTTCCATTTAGGATATACCAATACGTGTTTAGTGGTATGTGTGGTTTAGAATTAGTTTCCCTTGTCGTATTTAATGGCAGACTCCACCGCACATCTGTTCCGTAATATTCACACGATTTTGTATTAGGTATCACTATACCTAATACAAAATCGTGTGAATATTACGGAACAGATGAATGCCACAAAAACTGTGAGTTATGCTGGAGAAGATAAGTAACCTCGGATTTAATTAACTTCAATGTAATTACAGAATAAATTATTAGTAGCTGCTTATTTAAATAATTAAAATTATGACCCTATAGAAAAACCCTTGAATATATTATTTTTACTTTGGCAATAAAGCTGCACTTAATTCAATTAATTGTAAAAAAATCTCTATAAATATAGTTCGGTTTTCAAACAATTCAATGGCTATTCTAATCCTGCTAGATAATGACATGCTTTTAAAAAAAGTGATGAACGTCGAAAGAACGGCTAACAATAAGAATGTAAGTAGGTAGCCACGCCGTATTAACCAGCAATATTTGCCGTAAATAGAATTAGAACCTTAATTAATAAAAGTGTCTGTAATCTAATTCTATGTGAACTTATTTTTTACATTTAACATAGAATTAGAAAAATTTGAGCCTCATGTTTTTCGCAATGTCTTATAAAAGTCTTCTGTAGTAAAAATACCTATATACGAATAAGTACCTACCTACACATTGAAATTCAACAACAAAAGTAAAAATACGCGTTAATTAAAATCAAACTGGTTAAAACATCAAAGCCGCATTAATGCAGTAGAGATGCGGGCTTTGAGAAGTATGTGTGGTGTGGGTTTGAGAGATAGAGTAGAAAATAAGGTGATAAGAGAGAGATGCGGAGTGAATGTGGATGTAATTACGAAAATTGAGAAGAATATGCTTTGATGGTTTGGGCATATAGAAAGGATGGATGAAAGAAGAGTGACAAAGAAAATATATGAGGCGAATGTTAGTGGAATATCGGGAAGGGAAAGACCTCGGCGAACATACTTGGACCAGATCGGAGATGTTCTACAAAAGGGTCGAGTGAGGAGTACCCTTAACCGACGAGCGTGAATGAGGAATGTGATGCGAGTGAATGAGGCGAAAGAAGTATGTCAGGATCGTAGCAAATGGAAATCCGTGGTCTCTGCCTACCCCTCGTGGAAATAGGCGTGACTTTATGTACCTATGTAAACTGGTTAAAAATTTGATAGCTTTTAACTCCTCTACCTAAACACCTAATTGCATTTAAAATGTCACTTCGTTTAATATCTGTAGGTTTACAAAAACTGAAACTTCTTAATGACCACACTGTTGGCAATAATGAACAGTTAAACGAGCGACCCAATTTAATGATTATGAGCTAGTTCCGGTGGTCAATGGCCGCCGAAACACTCGACTGCGCGAATACATCAATCCCATAATTTCGCCGCTCTTGAAGGATAAAATATTTGACACCATGACGCCAGATCATGCTAACGCTAATTAAAAACCAAGTGTCGTGCGTTGTGACTTGTGAGTCGGTGACGCACTTAAAAAGCCCATGAAACCATATTAATCTTTGATGTAGATATTAAAATTTCAATTAAAGTAGCACGTGCTCAGGATAATCAAAGAAACTAATGCTAGCTAGTTTTAGTACAGTCAGACTAGAAAATTATATTAAAGCTTATACAAATGAAATAATTGCCGACATCATCCAAACATCCAAAGCTAACAAACAATGCAAACAATACAGTAATGATAATTTTTTAAATGTACTTTAGTATATAAGTCAATAAAAATGATTGTTTGCAGACTCGCCACATTACATTAGACTTATGGTGACCGGTTACGTAAGGATGCAAGGAACATATTAGTGAAAATATGTATAATAAACAAGCATAAATAATTACATTAAATACTGTTGACATGAGAAATATTTGACAAATTATATTAATTAGGTTTCCTATCAATATGTTTTGAAGCAAACTATGTAGGTATCGTATTTATTATGTATACATTACACGAATTCACGAGTAATTTGATTAAACCAGTTATTAACTGTTAATACCTATAACAATTATTACTAATTTGGGGCAATTTGGCAATATAATTTAAACAAACTACATACAATTAAGCTGCGGTATGTCTGTGTTTCTGTGATTAAAAGTAAGGCCAATTTTCTGTCCAGTGGCTATGTTTTGTCTTCAAAGTGTGTTTGGGCAAAGGGTTCGGTCGTACATAGGACAAATACTTGTAAGATCCGTATAGTATAAGTCGGAAAATATATTATACAGCTTCATTGTTAGGAGATTCTCAATAGTATATTGTATATAGGTTTAAAGTTGTCACCCATATATTAAAATAACTCAATCTTTAGAACATGATTCTTATTACGTCTTTCATAAGGTATGCCTTTCGAGATAGTCAATGTAACAATATTGAAATAACTTTCTGTAAAAGAAGATTGTAAAGCACCACTTTTTCACATACTTATATACTTTTACATAGGACATGATAATAAATCTCAGGGGCCAAATCTGATTCTGGTGCAGGTCTGATTTATCTAGGTCTGATATGATTGGAAGGAATTATTAAATATGAACTTATGAAAATGAATGTAGTGAATGAAAGTATAGGTACAGGTAAGATCTCCTAAAAGCTGACAATTCTATTACATCACACAGGTACATATTTCCGAGATTTCCTACATCAATTGAGGAGTGTAAGATTTGCTGTCTCGATCATTACGAGGAGGCTGTTTTATACAACTGTTGGATGGAATGGTCCTATTTCATTTCAGTAATGACGTAACGAAATTCATTTCATTGTTTTTAACGATACGGACGCGAGCAAATAACGCTAGATAGACCATCCCGAGCCCATTAAGGCTCAATAACTGCCGTTCGACGCACAACATTCTAAATTTCGACATCGGCGCATGCTGAGGATAATCTGAATAAGAAGGCAATTTTAGAGCACCCTATTTCAGATCTGGGGGCAACTGGCACGATAAGGTCGGTAATGGAGGCGCTCGGTAAATTAAAAAGCATGGTCTAACTTTGGCCTCGCCTGTCGAGGAATTGTGCCGGATATTTGCATTTTACTCTGCGAGACTTGCTATTATAGAAGGACGGATTAGTAGCAATAGTAGCTGCATGGCGTTATGCGGTCCTTAAGCCGCTAGGTGTTTGCAGAGATATGCTTTCGAGCTATGTTAATGAAGTGGGTAAATTACTTTATGCTCCATCTGGGACGCAGAGCTTGTGGCCCAGTTATACGTGCGTGTGACATAATATCGCCTCATGAATCATATAACTAGAATATAGAAAATATATACTTTAACCACTTGAGAAAGTTCAAAGCAATAAGTATGGATTACATCCACCATTTACCTATTCACGAACATCATACGTGTAGAGTGGCCAAACGAATTATTTCACTTGGAAAACCTTTTCAAGATAAAATACAACTACCTGGGCGCTACCTAGAAACTTTCAGGCAGACCTTTTTAAGGTTTGTGCGTGCGTAACGCAATCTCGGAGGTATTTTTAATTTTGTACACTGTGTGCCGACTGTATTATTGTTACGTAACAACATCAACGTGACGGTGACGCCTTACTGTAAATATTTGTTTGGGGACATCAATTCTCTTGACTTTATTTTAGACTACGTTTGGAAAATGGTTTACGGCTGCGGGTAAGGTAATGAACAAAAATAACAACCGACAACCTTTTTTATCATTACATCAGCCCGTAAACGTCTACTGGTGAACATGGCTCTCCCCAACAAGCCGCTTTATATTTGTCCTGTTCTACAATTGTATAGCGCGAGTATAAGACATACCTACGTAAATAAAATCTTATTATGCAAGCTACCAAAGCGCCGCATATAATAAGGTGTTTCGTATTTTTCTTAATGGAGCACACGTTGGCGTTTCGCTAAACTCATAAGGTGTAAAAGAAATAAACAAAGAAAAAGAAAAGCAATATGCGTAAAAAGACTCGAAGTTTCGGTCGAAAATATTTATATTTTACTCCGCCATAAAACAGTCAGAAACAGTCACGAGCTATTAGGCTTTTATTCCAATATTCAATACTGTTCCGCTTCAGAATCATTATTAGCTCCCAAGCGATTCCTTAGTGTAAATAAAAGAGACTTTATTACTCTATGCCGTCTATGCTATTAAAAGACGAAACTTTATGAGTATGCCTGTCGGTTCACGGGTTGGTTTTACTTGTGCCGTTATGTTATCTAATAGCCTTTCCAACCTTGAAGTTTCAATACCTGTACCTACACATACACTACATAAGTACACAGGCAAAAGAGTCACACAGACAGTTTGAATCAAGTAAGGAACAAAACAACAAATTAGATATTATGTAAATTTATCGACCTTAAGTTACATGAAAATATCTAAAAGGGTTTCTTTTTTATTTTGCTTGGCGCTATCAGGAATCGAAAGAGACAGGATGAAGATAAGTTTATCGCTAGCACTTAATAATTTTATTTCGTGACACACGCTTGAGAAGCCTCGTGGATAAATTAACACTCGCCCAAAATTCTACTGTTTTGGGTTAGCGGTTGAGAGATTGTGAGTTCGAATCCATGAACCACTAAAGTACAATTTACAACCTTTAACTGTCTTTGTATATTTTATATAAAACCCACATTTGTATTATTTTATGTGTAGTTATTGCATTTACAAACGTATCTCACATGATAAGCTTCCACATCCGGATTAATATCTGTCGGTAATACAAATATTTTTCCGTGCGGATATCTTACTCCTAGTCGTCGTCACACCCGTCGTCAAGTGTACACGGGTATCAGTTGGCCATTTCATCACACTCGCTGTAAGAACGACGCTTACGAAGCTTAACTCACAAATGTTTGCCTTGTTGGTGGTGGTACGAGTTACGCCAAAACGTCTTCCACAACGCTATGTGTTACGTTAAATCCCATTTCATAATTCCACGCTCTAAAAAATTCTCCGACATAAAAGAGGCTCAGCAAAAAACAAAATAGCGCGCTGTTGAGTTGTTGCGATAATTGAACGAGATGCCTGTCTGTGACAGATTTGACAACCGTTTTACGCCTTATTTTTATTTCCCATTTTCCCGTTTTCGATTCCAATGACGGTTGGAGTAACTCCTTGTTTTAATTTCACTCGAGCATCTCCGACCGAGAATCCGTTTTATCAGACCTTAGTCAGCGTTTACTACCACATAAATATAATATCGATAGGAAAAAGGTAAACAATGCGTTTCTCGGCAATTTTGGACCTTTGGGGAATCGTATAGTGTGTAACTTATACGAATCTATACCCACATATTGACGTTTAAAATATGGGCACATGAAAAGGGTGTTTTGGAATGAAAAAATATTTAATACATAAAAGTCTAAAGTATAAAAGGCTTTTTAGAATAAAAACGGTTGATTCTTATAGGCTTATACAATTTCGTATTAGTATTAGTGTATTATAATTCTTGAGAACCCAGCAGGTAATATTAACACGGCCTCAGAACAACGACCTCTACATTTATTTAGGTTAGCCAATATACAGAGATATCATTTATTGTAGCTCTCTATTACCTACTCTATGGGCCTCCGTAGTTTGCCGGCCATTGTTATCAAGCACCCAGCTCCAATCTCTCACCCCAATTACCCAGCTCCTTTTGTACCCAATTCACCCATTCCTATCCCATTAACTTGGGTCATCCCCTCACCTTTTTCTATCTGATTATGCTAGAGTATTATGTACATTTTTATTTTTGCATTCACTGAATACTAGTTTAACTATCAATCTGCCCTATATTTTCTTTTTGCTATTTAATTAATTTGTGACTTACTCTACTCTATACTTACTACCTACGTATTTAAAGGAGTAGTTGTTGTATGCACAATATTGCGTCAAGTGACTTAAGTGCCACTTGAAATGAGGTTTAAATTATAATAATTAAGTCGTCGTGTATTTCATAACTTGTAAGTACACTTTTTCAGAATGTTCTCTTCCAAAAGTTGTACCCAAAATAATATGATTCATTATAAAATTCGAATCGATGCATTGGTTTCATTATATGAAATGTTGAGGTAATAGTCAGGGATCCACGGACCAAATTTAAAAATGATTAATATCAAGCTGTGTGCCGTGTGCCGTGTCGTATCCGGCCTAGAATTGACCACCCCCTTTCCTCCTGTGGGTGTCGTAAGAGGCGACTAAGGGAAAATTCAGAAGATGGGCAGCAGCGTCTTCTGTAACTCCACCACCAACACTGCGATCCCCAAGCCGCTTGCCAAGCGTGGGGATTATGGCAAACCCCCCCGCTTTAACGGGGAGGCCTATGTTCAACAGTGGACGTCTTTTGGCTGATGATGAATATCAAGCTAATTTTCGGTCAGTAGCTTCATTTTGATGAGATGTCCAACTTTTCTCTTACGAAAATTCTAATTGAGGTAGCTAACAGGGGAGCACATTGCATGTTGCACATTTATGTTGACCTCGTTATCGATACATGTTGAAGGATAACAAGGTCATCAAAAATGATTTCTAACTACCTGATTTTTTTACTGTTGCTTAGATATTTATATTATTTAACAGCCACACTGTCCTACAAATTGCGTGGTACGTCATCCCGGTGCTACGCTCAAAAGTTATAGTGTGATGTGCTACCCCTGTTAGCTATCTCAATTGAGAATTTTGGTGAGAGAAAAGTTGGGCATCTCATCAAAATGAAGCTACTCACGGAAAATTAGCTTGATAGTAATCAATTTTAAATTTGGTCCGTGGATCCCCGACTATAAAGGTGAGGCTCGATGGCGGCATTTCTATGCTTTACCAGTCACCAAATACGTCACGACTACGATTGTTTGTCATTCTCATTGTGAACAAAAGCGGCGCGCACAGTCGCACACCAGTCGGGGGGACAAAACCAACATCCTTCACATCACGTCACGTATTTATAATCCCATATTCGCTTCCTGCTTTTTGTTCAATGTTTTTCTAAGGAATTTAAAATTTGCAAAGCAACCGTTTCAATGCACAGTGTATAATTTAAAATTACCAGCTTGCTTTTCAAGGATTCCTTATAATACAACACCATTATGTATTTAATTTACATAACTAACTAGCTGGTGTGTTGGCCTAATGCAACGTTTACATTGTGCGGAAGTTTATAGTTATTGTTACTTTAAGTAATTTGCACGGCCGACTTAGTGTAAATATCAACTTGGACGTAAAGTAATGAACGTTAATATTTATTATGTGTAGAAAAATGTCACTAATATAACTTAAAACAATATAAAATAAGGTAGTCATTAGAATCGTAGAATAACAAAAGTTGAAGTTCTCGAAGTTGACACAATTAAGCCATCAGAAAACCCAATATTTGTTGATTGCGAGATCCGCAACCGTTAGTGCACTACGTAACCCGCTAGACAGACACATGCTTACAGTGTACATATTTAACAAATACTTCACGCGTGGCCAGCGTCGGATAGTTCACAAATTTCACGTTAGTGAACTTCCAAGCGGGCCGCAACTGTCCCCAGCCCCGTATCCCAACTCACCGCCAACAAAACAATGTATCGTCGCACGCCGCCGGGAAATGTGTAGCATTCCTTCTCTATAATATAATAGCCTTTTTATACGAAGTACCTAATAAAAACTTTATATTATAACTAACATTACCTCCACACTCTGGCCCCATACAAATGTTACTATCTGCATAAACTAAGGGAAACTACAAACGACCAACTTTCTATATTATGTCCAATAATTGCTGTGCACGGATTTTGGCCGTTGACTTTTATTTACAAGCCTTGAATAGCTCTACTTTTTAATGTTTTGTTGTACTATGAATATAGGTCAGTCAACCATTCCCCAACCTCAATTTGTATCGTATTTACTATCTTTATATTTTTGTGAATGTAAATAATATTATAGCAAATAGTTTTCATGGTGACACATAAATGCTTCTGATTTTCGGTAGCTGACAAACATGACTCTAGCAGCTTTATTGCTTAATTCTACAAACACCAGTTATATAACCAGTTTATCTTTTTAATTGTTCAATCAGATTATGACAACATTAACAGTCAGGTATTTCAGGATTAAACAGCGTAAAATTAACTTGGTAAACTCTTGTTTCAGCAATAAGTCAATCAAATTAAATCATAATTTGTATTCGTTACGAGTCAGCAAGTTTACACGGGGCCGCCGCCGGGAGCGGGCTACTAGCCCTCACACAAATGGCCTTGCGGCACAAGTTTGAAACCGTAAATGATACATCTATGTGATAGCACAGGAGTCCTTAGTCAGGTACTTTCAGTGTTCAAAATGCAGTTACGATTTGATAGTCACAGATTTAACTCGTACTTCGTACCTTCAAATTGGCTTAGTATTATTAAAATCTCCGTTTGATTTCACTGAGTCAACGCTTTCACTCGAATACTCATATTTCATATTTTTTAGAAGGTTTTTGATGACTGAAACTGTGAAATCGGATCAAATGTGTGAAGATTATAAATCTGTAAAATGTGTGCATATTTATGTTATTACCACCTCCAATCTATAAAGTATTGCTATATTTGTTAATAGCACCATTTTTATGTATTTTTGTAACACAAAGATAAATAATCATCTTAGTTTATATCCATAAAACCCTAACAAACACAGTCACCAACCGATAGGGGCAATCTGCTTAGTTATACAGCTCTATCTAAAACATACAAGGACACTTCCGGAACCAAAACTCACCAGTGAATGTAGTTTCTTACACATTTTTAACATATCTTATTTACGAATACTATGACTCAGTGATATCGCCACAAAAGCTCGTTTGCATAACGATAAACCACGGCGACAAAGGAACAAGGTTGAATCGACAGGTTATTACACGTCTCGCTAGAAGGCTGTGTGGGTGACTTGGTGTGACTCACACACGAGCCAGACTGTACGTTAAGACAGGATGTGTCGCACACAATGAGGCCCCATAGAACACGTTGGAGACTGAATTGTGTAGTCGTTCGTAAGGTGTACGACTGAGACTGAGACGACATAACATTACCAATGTCCTGTATTATTTATTTCCAGCCCAAACTTTTAAGCAGTCTTAATCCAAAACTTTACTAGAGTACCTACTTATGTCATCGTAGAGACAAAAATTAATCAAGCCTCAAAAGCAAAAGGCTTCCCTCTTCCAAGAAATTATTAAGTATCTAATTATTACCGGGACGGATACCTAATTAACTTTGTTAAAAAAATTACCTTTTAAGTCCGTTTCAACAGCGCAGGCGTTACTAATTCTCGCTCATTTACACTTACAACTAATAGGCCAATGGCAACCGCTACTGTAACTCGCAAGTTAGGTGGAGTAACCACGAATTAATAAACTCCTCTGAAATTCCTTGTCTACACGTTTTGACATGCTGCCCGAGATCCAGGTGAGGTAGTGCGCGGGATGGACAGCGCGGTAACCCGTAACTCGCGCACCGATTAAAATTCCAATCTATTCCCGCACTAGAACGATAGCAGTTTTTACCGTGGAATATCCTTTGCACATCATATTTTTTACTTCACTAACTTAATTTCAAAAAATGATCTTGTAAATTCTTAACACAATAAACGTCACAAAAGGGTCGGGACATAAAGCGTCGTTTTCAGTAGTGTTGGTTAGCCTTCCATTAACAATCGATGTTTAAATAACGTAAAACTTAAAAAAAAGAAGGCCTAATTTCAAAATAATGGTACAAATAAAGTAACAGGACGCCTGACGGGTTACGGGTACGGGGTACCTGTCGAATGAATATGCTAAATAAATAAACTACTTGTATGAGCCCGGACCGTGAGATCATTACATTGATAAATACTGGCCGCAGAGTCCGAGTTAAAAGGGAAATTGTGTTGGAATGTCTGTTGCGGTTAGGGCTGCTTGCTGCCCGCCCTCGATTCCCCCGCCACCAACTTGGGCACGGCATGCTTTTACGAAACGTATTAAGTACGAGCTAAGGGTTTCTTTGATAACAGTAATTATTATCTTCACCGAGCGCCCGTTATTAGGCTTATTATAACGGCCGCGCACTTCGAATTCAAGCCACGTGTTACTATCGAGCAATGTTCCGCAGTTTGACGGGCAACGTGCCGTGCCGCGGGATAAAATGCTTAACCTAAACAATGTTACCAGGGGAAAAATGTTTCTTGTGACCCACATACCGTACAGTTACATATAGCCTGGCCTCGCATTGTGTACTTCGTGTCTCCAGGCTCTGGGATATTAGATAAAGTACGTAAGCATGTGACTCTTGAACTTGTGCCGGGATATTGTAGGTAGAACATAAGTTAGAATACCCTTGTTTGTACAGAGTGCACGTTTATTTAATAAAACAAATTACGGAAAGGTTTTACAATATTAAAAATCGATGAAAACTTATAAATTATAATAATAATTGTTTTTGTTTTTATAACAAGCGTATTTATTTAAATGATTGAGGCACTATGGTGACAACCCTATATCGCGGTGTGAATGTAAACTCCAACTCCCAAGCCCCAGCCTAGAGTTAGCGTGGCCACACTAGCAGACAACCTCTATAATAATGCCAGACTTACCAATGGACCCATTAAGTAACAATAAAGATTGAGGAATTGTTACTCGCTCTATATGAAACTCAAAACTGGTTCCAGTTACACGACTGATGCTTTGTGTGTGGCTCCATCTTATTAAGGCTTTGTATTGTTAGGGCTATAAAGAACGTTATTTGTCACAGTAATATAGATAAGAATTTTATTGCATCAGACAACACAATATTCAAAATCATAAATATCCTTGTCCTACGCAATAATACACAATTTTGAACATTACTAAATTAATGTTCAAAGTACATAAACATTAAAAGTCAGTGTAGGTCCACTCAAACAAAAATTCTTCATCAACCAAAACCCCGTGTTTAGTTACCCAAGTCATAAGCAAACCGCATTATAAATAAAAATCATGCATCCGGCATGACTTGTCGTCCCAGAGTAACGGAAATAACTTATCAGATACGCTGCCGGCTCACACACAGGCTTGGCGGCTGCATTTATATTCACCGCTGCGGCTGTCTGCTGCAATAAAAAATGCTTAGGTACAGCTGATTCGGTCGACCACACCAAAGACGTTTGTACAAGCTATGAGGCTTTCTGTCGTCCGTGCAACATACAATGACGACCAACCCGGATTATTCTTTATGCTAGGAACAGGTAATATTGGTAGTGTTGTAGTTGACGCTTTGTTAAACAGTCGATATTTTTTAGTTTTGCTTTAATAAATACACTATAGATTTGACGTAGTGTTTCATGGCAGCAGAGTAAAAGAATGATAGCGTTGGCGTAGCAAAATATAGCTGTTCTCCAATATACTTTAATTCTTCAACGTATTTCGTTTAAACTTATAAATCTTTCATATCAAAAGGTCAAATGAAAGACAAAAGATATAAAACAATGTCTATTGCCCGCAGACAAGAGTATCTAATTAGTAATGTAGTACTTTAGTGCTGATACATAAGTAATATAATATAGCATGTAATTAAGTAAAGTACTAAGTAAGATCCTTGGAATATTATAAGGGATTGATGAATGATTTTGTTTAAAATATAAAACTTAGTTTCAAACTTTTTATAAAACAAAAGTTAATACTAATAATAAATCTAATACCTAAGTACCTATATTTTTAAAATGTTTTATATAATACGTTTTATCGTATAATATGACAACTGAAAGTAAAGAAAAACATCAACTAAAATGTTTTAACCCAACACAATATTTATACAGGAAACCCAAGATACAATTATATATGCGAGCTAAGGAACTAAACATCCAAGATTCCAAGTAATCGACAAACATCGTTGAAATCCCTAGCGAGACGGCAATATCGCGGCGATGCTATGTGATTGGCGCGCGGCGTGGGCGGCTGCATAATGAACCGTCGGAGCTGGTGGGTGGAGCAGGGGCTGGAGGGGGGACCGAGGGAAGGAGGCAGCGCGGGGAGGGACGGCGTGCCCGCGTCTCGTCCCGTTTGACGCTAGATTGGAATCCGTACAAGCCAGCGCCTTCTGCCGTCAAATCCGTCAACATCCCTATCCCGGATATTCGAACCCTGATCTGTTGTAAAGACATCTTGTTTAGTACGCAAAGCGAATGCAATCATCATAGTTTTTACGTCTAAAGTATTTAACCTGAACCAGAAATTATTTTTTTTGTAACAAATTTAGGTGGACACGGCTTGCAGTAAAAGTTTAGTGCTTAAAATTATGCGGCGCGGCATTGGGATTCAAAATATGAAATTATCAGACGAGAAATCAGTTGCTAATGCTACTAAATAAAATTTTGTAAACTAAACGATACAAGAAATGTTTACGAGTGAAAGAACTTTTTTAAGAGAAAATCTCTGTAAAGCAGTAGTACGAATGACCGGTCAAAGCGTCCTGAAGCGAGCTACTTTTCCCCTCGATTGCGGCCACCGCTTCCGGTAGCCTTCCGGTAAAATTCCACACTCGGTTCGAATTTCTTCGACTTACTTCTTTTTTTAATTCGTGGACTGATTGCGAGGTTTACGGATTCAACCTTTAAGCTCCTTTTTTTCTATGTCTGTTATGTTTATACTCTTTGCCAAAGAAGTTCAAAATCTATATCGAAAAGTAAAACAATTACATGTTCACGACGCCGGGAACTCAATAATCTAATAGGTATGGGTAGTAGGTACAAAAGAAGAGTAAAACATTCAGACGTGCGGCCCAATTAAAACCTTCAGCGTAAATGTTTGCCTATTATGAAATATTTAATAGTAATATAGGTATATTTGTCTCCACGTTTTAATTAACAACCGCTATAAAAATAGTACTATAATTTTAAAGGTGGCGAAGCTAAACAACGTAACAGTAAACCTACCACCACAATTATACTTAAAACGTTCTGTGGTGTTGCCTACATACGCGACGTACCTGTTATATAGCTCTTTTAATTTGGTGGTCGAAAGAGGTTTGCCAACATTGCAGCTTGGGGAATCTACCCAAGTACCCAGTACATTAGGTATTCTGTAAACCCACCCACCGAGAGACAGGCGTGAATTTAGTATACAGGTTACCCTCGTATACGTTTATTTAGTTAATGTGTTGATGCGTTCTCGCGGGGAGTCGGCTAAACAATGTTGCATGTACATTTTAAATCATTTATTATATTATAGTCGCAATTTTAGCAAGTAAGTAAACTCCGTAAGACGGGATACAATACAGGATATTCTCGTCATACATTACATTACGTCATATACATTACATTCATCAGTGCCGAGATGGGATTAAACCTTATAGTGTAATTATGTTGATGACCGTATCGCTGGTGATTTGAGAAACGTACGAATTTAAAAAATCTGTTTGCCTTAGTCAGCTACATCAGTCGCCTTTCTACGCCAATCAGGTCATCTTTCGTATTCGTGGACATTCATAAAACGACATGCAATCTAGGGGTGAAGCTCGGCTACCGGGACGAGCGACACGACGCGGACGTCACGTTACCTATGCGATGGTGTCACCGCCTCGCCAGGGCAACAGTAGTAGCCGGAGAAACGTACCGTGCCATAGAAAGCGATATGTTTCTCATAAAATACATTCTTACCGAAGTTTATTAATAGTTCTCGATATACAATAAATAGCAGTACCGAGAGTTGAGTAACAGTAAATAAGGACTTTTAAATAATCCCTTGATACACGAAATAGCCACATTCAGAAAGACAAATATTGCGTAGGGGTTTTATTTAAAAAGGCACATCAGCCGTCCAGTAATTCAATTTCTGCTGCCCTAGACGGGATAAACACACGGTTAGTAAGCTTTACAAAAAGTTAATATGCAATATTGACACTGTGTAAGGGTGCCAGAGGGCATTGCAATATCAGCACGACGCCGCTGCTTCACTCGCTCCGAACGGCAAACAAGCCGTGTATCCCACAACTTTAATGATATTTTTAACTCCTATAAACTAAATGATTTTTTTTTTTTTTATGTGTATAACATGATCTTGATATCCTTTCTGATATAGTAAAAAAGAAAACGACTTTAGCTAGTTCTATCCCATAAATCTTAATTAAGTTTTGAAATGAAGATATATTAACTACTTATAAATATATATATCTACTTGATCAATAAATTCAAATGTCTTTTTTTTTTCAGGACTAGCCCACCACTCGTGCCCATCATTGTGACCCCTGTAAGCCAGGATCTACAATGATAACCATTGAGAACCATCGAGGCAATGAAGCGCGAGGCGTCCCAGAGAAATGACTCGACTGTCTCGGAACCCGCAACGAAATTAATCATAAAAGAATATATAGGAGGAGTAGGAATAAATGTTTAGTTCCCACTTCCCTCCATAGTAAGCGGGAGACATAAAGACTAATATGCTAAAAGCATAATAAGGGATCCACAACTGAGATAAGCCCAGTCGCCAAGCACCACGGGTAAAAAAGTTAAAAACTAATGAGTCCTAGCTGTTATTTTGGTTCCAATAGTAGGTATGGCAAAAACGTCTGAAAGCACGGAAGTTTGTTCTGGTCGCAACAAGGACCTCATAATAAATTACACCGGATGTAGCATGTGCTGTCTAACAAAGTATTACATTCATTCTGCCATAGACCACACTCCCACAGGATATGATGTGCAGTTTGCTCGTATTCACTATCTGGCGTTGAGCAGTGGCACAGAGGTGAAGTAACAAGCTTAAAAGAGAAAAGCTTACCTTTAAAGTTACCATGACCCGTCAAGAACTGAGCCACGCAATGATCCACCTCCAACCATGTCTTCTCCAGCCGCTCACGAACGGATGGAAAATACTGGTAGAGGTGGCGGCCCTTAATAGAAGTATCCCATCTAGATTGCCATTCGTCCAGCAGCTCGTTATAGACATCGGTTTGGGATTTAAATAACCTGATAATTTTAACGCGGTCCCGGTTTGTTAGAAATTCGGTGTTAATACCCTCTCGAGTAGAGAAGTACATCGCGGCACGTCGTTGTATTTCGAGATCGACAGGTAGCACGCCTGCTAGTACCGGCAGAGCTTCGGTACTGACCGTCCGATAGGCTTTACATAAGAATATCAACGCTAACCGTTGACTTTGAAGCAATTTGCGTCGCGCCGCGCCTATTGAGGCTCTATCAGCCCAAACTGGTGAACCGTAGCATATGCATCCTAGGTAAGTTGCCGTAGATGGTTTTTAAAGTGTTAAATGAAAGACCCCAAGTTGACGTTGATATTCGTGTTTAGGCATAAAAGTTATTTTTTGCTTTTTCACCGACCGTTTTAATATGTTCGACAAAAGTAAAAATTCTCTCTAGCACAAGACCAAGATAACACATGGATTCTCTTTTTTGAACGGTTATATTATTAAACTTTATTGAGGGTGAAGATTTAAGATTTCCTTTTAAAAGTAATTGAAAGGTTTTGTGTGGAGCAAACTTAAGGCGGTTTCGTTCACCCCATTGAGAAATTAATCGTAAACACGTATTGGCTAGATTTTCAAGTCCGGCTCTTGTATTAAACTGTATGAGCAGAAGGCCATCCGTCCGCATAGCCAGTAAGTGAACAACCGCACGGAAGAGGTATCGCGAGAAAGTCATCAAATCCCATATTCCATAGATCCATATCTATGGAATATGGGATTTGACGTATCGACATGACATTTGAATCACAAGGATCGGTTCTAGGTCCATACCTAGAACCGATCCTTGTGATTCAAATGTCATGTCGATACGCCAGTTGCATAAATTTTAAGTAAAGATTTTTTAAATGCAGAACCGAATTCATCTACCTGTAACAGTGCACTCTCCCCCGCCCTATAGAGATTACAGGGCTACGATATTTTTACCACTGAAACTGACAATCCATACAAAGAAAAATGTGCAATACTACTAAAAACCTTTGTTGTCAAAGAGATTTCATAAGCATTAAGCTTCGTGAAGAACATTATAGAAAATTGACTTATCTTTAGATAAGTCAATTTTCTATAATGTTCTTTTCGATTTCACAAAAGGAATAAACACATTAAATTTAAAACAAACATATTATATGAAGTAAAAATAACAAAAAAGTGTGAAGCTTTCTCGAGAAGCGATTTACTTGGTAATTAAATTTAATATGTTAAATGAAAAGGAAAAAAAATTAAGAGTAAACGTTATACATTTTAATTTAATAAATAACCTACTTTGAGACAAAGCCCTTTAATTAAATTTTAAAAAAATACCTACTTTCTCAGAAAATCTAATCTTCAATGCATGCATAGAAAAATTCCAAGATATTTAGAATTCCAATTAGTTACATAGTTCCCTTTTCAAAATTATAATGAATCATCTTCTCATATTAGATGTTACAAACACTCCATAAAAGCTTACAAGCTACGTTTAACCTTAATATTTATTTGAATGCAAACGAAAACACAACGTTCTACTTTAACCCATTTACAAATAAATGGGATTTATAATGTAAATTTATAAGTGGTGCGAACATAATGCTACACCATTACATATTTTCTCCAACCATTCAAACACGTCATCAGTACACTTTTTTGTATAATATGACGCGCAGTTCATATGCATCAAAAGTGGATCATATAAAATGGTGGCTGCGCACACAAAGTGTATAATGAAAGTCGTGACAGTTGCATTGTAAGCCCTGAAGGTTATTAAAGGCTTAAAAAAATCTCAGTGATAAATGTAGATTGTAGGTATATGTATTACGATCACGCAACAATTTACGTGGGCACCAAGCCAAAACTGACGACACTGCATTTTGTTGGACTTTTTCCTCCATCCTAGCTAATGTATTCTCAATTTACAAAGACTGTAAGAGCTAAGATGATACTTTTGTCCAGAGCCACGGATTGCGCATAAAAAGTGATATAACTAAAAAAATACATACCTTTGGTGTAATATATTATAAAGCACGTTAAGATTATGGAAGTACTTTGAATCATCAGATGTATAATTAAGACGTTACTATACCTGGCCGTGGCAGACCATAGGTTTAGGTACTCACCGAATTCATGACTACTTAAAGTAGATAAATAGAGTTAGGTACTAACATAAACAACTACAAAAGATACTAGGTTAAACCTACATAGTGTTAGGTCCAATAAAGTACATTGCAATGATTGAAAAGCAATTAATTATATTAAATAAGTTAATAATTATAGGTTTGTGTACAGGTACACACATTGTTCAAATTGATTCGAGCGCAACACATTTCGTTACATAAATCTCCCAATGGTAATAATAATCATCATACAATCACGCAGCTTATAAATGAAAGCAATAATATCTTTACATTCCAAGGTAAACTAGTCTTTCCACATATGAACAATAAGCATTCACAAGCTTTTATCATCTCTACGCGAGCAATTCTAATTAATGAGATCTGTTTTCTCCTAGAAAATATTCGGTTGTAACGACGGTAGTAGTTAGGAAGACTTTCATAAAAATTAGGTCAGAGTTGATACCTACTCAGGGCTGGCTGCTTTTAATCCTTTAAAAACCTCTACGAACTGTAAGCGTTGCCGTCTCTGCGGGCCGTAATAACACTAACTCTTATAAACTGGGATTATACCACTCTCCGTAACACGACTTAAATTCAAATATGCACTTGGTTAAAAATGCTGTATATTTCGAGAACATTCCTAGTATAAGACTCTCACAGTTTTACAGAACGTATCGCAGTATGTTTGCGAAAAAATATAACCGAGCTTGCATGCAATGAAATGAAATATGATGCTTGATAAGAGTCTTGCTTGATAAATTTTACGTCAGTAAATATTTTTACAAGTAAAGACAAGTCACCAAATTGTGAGACTTGAATATTGTTGCCGTATAGTATTCCTATCTACTAATCGCAAAATACTTAGTACTATAATCTGAGTGATTTACATAGCTCAACTTACGACATTATTATTCTCTAAAAACAATGAGAAAACATGAATATTTTGTCGCCCTTCGTATTTCTGAAATTGCTTTTCTTATTGGTAGCTTACGGCTTGAGCCCTGTACAGTCGCGAATTTTAAGTTTTTGGTACTTTTTTTCCTTGTGAACACTCACTTTTACATAATTTTTGCAGGTGCTGAAAAATAAGACTTTTTGAAGGACATCGGGGGCTCTAACATTGAGTTTAGTCAACTGCTATCCAAACATTCGTGCCAAAGCATAATAACGGAAAGACTGTATTTGATACTAATAAGTAAGTAGAACCAATTAACATATTGGATATGTAGTCTAGATTATGGTACATTTGCAAGCATTGTAATAAAGATATGGACAATTAATAATAAACGCACAAGAATTACACTGCGTTCAATATGACTTTACACGAATACTTAGTATTACTCCTACCGTCACGTCCCTTGTAGATAAATACTTCAACAAAAATGCTTGGAATGCAATATTAAACAGATAGTAAAGTCGGGAACACGAATTTGCATAAACATGCAATTAGAGCTAGGAAAAGGCCGTCCTCGCTGTGATAATATTGAAGAAGAAACTCCGGTCATTCATAACATTACCATATACATTAGTCATACATTTACGCAGAGTTTGACAAGTATTTCTGAAAGCTTGAATTGTTAATCAACCCCTTATTAATGAGAGTTATATGTAGGTACTCCTTATGAGTACGAACATGTTCAGACATTATCACGACAGAATACATAAGTTTCTACTTCAACAATTTGACTTCCGAAGAAGCGCTTCCTCCCTTTTAAGTTTTAGAAATCTGTTGTGAATTTTAAGCTACTTTTTCCCAGGAAATTACGGTTCTAAGAAGCAACAAAATGAAGTAAATGGAGGCATATACTTATTCATAAGAGCGAATTAACTTCCGACGTTCTTTCTTCATGTATATGAAAATGTAAACCTTCTCTTCACAGCCAAGCATTAATTGTTAATTGAGATTTCAAATTCAGGATTAGGTATGTTTTTACCCAAAATTCAAAGGACTAAGGATTACATACGAGAATTACTGATTTTCATGACTGTAACAGCCAACTAGGCCGATTCCAAATAGATCATACTAAGTTCGATAAATCTACATGTAACCTACATCAAAATTATCAAGCTTACCATTTCGTCAACAACTGAGTTGAGTAGGCTTCCAATTAACTCAATGATGAGATTTAGCAGCAGCCGTGTAGCAGAATTATCATATCTCCGAGAGTCGGTCATGGTATTCACTCTGGGGTACTTATAACACAATACGACGGCGACCTAATTGGCGTAGTGGCCAAGTGATTGGACTGCTGCGCTAGGGGTTGCGGGTTCGATTCCCGCACGGGACAATAATTTGTGCGATCCGCAGATGTTTGTCCCGAGTCTGGGTGTTTGTGTATGTGATATTTCATGTTTGTGAAACGCACCCACGATACAGGAGAAATTCTTAGTGTGGGGCACGTTTTTTTAAAAAAAAAAAAAAAAACTGACTAAGAAACCCAGAGAAAGGGGCGTGTATGGAATAGTAGATAATATCAACATTTTATTAGGGCAAATGCTACCTAATCTCACAGAGTTACAATCTAAACCATTAAACACTATAAATAATAACTTAGTGATAAAAAATACAATAATCGCTAAAAAAGTAAAAACAATGTCCAGTAGTGGTTTATGTGCTACATAAATATAGCCTTGAGCCATATTATTTCGACGCTCTAAATTGAATAACTACAAATCACATATCAGCTGTCTATATTTGATGGCTATTGATTTATTACGCCACAACAGATAGAGCGAACCGAGTTTACTCCACAAGTGTTGAATATGTATTTGAGAACTAAAACTTTTTATGATACTTACCTCGTGTATTTAAGAGGGCGTATAGACACCCACATGTAAGCCCAAATCTTAACAATACTTATCTAATACTAGCTGTTGCCCGCGACTTCATCCGCGTGTACGAGTATTTCGGGTACTAACACCAGTAGACAACATTTAAATGTTTTTACTTCAGGCATTTGAAGTAAGTAAGTTAAAAACACTTCAAATTACTTAACGAAAGGAATTCAATTCATAGTATTTAAATGGTACAATGTTATAGGTATTTTTTCAAATTGTGATGAGGCTAGTTGACTAATGAAACAGATTCCCGTGGGAATAATCAGCAAATATTGAGTGACTAACAGGAAAGTTATTGAAACGATTTCTTTGCTTATTAGGGACACACACTAACAATACTAAACTTACCTTTTTTAACTATAGGTAATACTACTATACTAAACAACTACCTATGATCTTAACTGTACCTATGTACTACATTGACGGCATATTGGCTGAGAAAATTACGTTCGCAGTCTATAAGTACTCAGCAGACAACATTTACAGAGAGTCAGGACTCGTAACTTGGAAGCAAGCGTCGTACAGTTAGCCGCGTAAGACTCAGTAGCTTTCAAGGTTAAAGACGGCCTTAAGTCTATCTCTGCGTGTGTTAATAGTGATACGCCAAAATGCGGTAAGCGCTTATATTGATTGGAGTCATTATTATTAGACATTTGATCCGGCTTGTGGCCCAATCGGCCGACCAGCTAGTTCCGCGAGCGCCTTCCGAAAAGAAAGGTGCGACACGTAGGCCGTAGTTGGTGAGCTCGGCACCTACGGCCTGCGTGCCGTGCGTTGCCCCGCGAAGAGGCGGGTCGAAACTTTTTTAGGGATACGGTGTAGCGTACGCAGTCCCGCGTCCCTCGTTCTTAGGTAGTTAGGAGGCCGGTAAGAGTCCTAATACCCCTCCGTCCGCTCAGAACTGAGGAAGTCCATGAGGATTTCCCCAGTAAAAAAAAGACTTTTATAATTGTGTGGAATTTAGAATCTGACTGGCTCATTGGTCTAGTGTTCGTAAAATGTGACTTTGAGCATGAGTCTCGTCGAAGGTTCGTTTTTCAGGTCCGGCAAAGTGTTATGGGTGTTTGCACAAATTGTTGTTGATAGCAGTACCGAGTCTGAATTTGTGCCCAGTTAATGATAAATTTATAGGCTCGCCCCCTATTGCACGGTAAATAAAAAGATATTTAAGTTTACAGACATTCAAAATGGAAGAAAAGCTAATGCAAAAAGGAAACCCTGATGCAAGAATCAAACTTAAAGTAGTAGTATATAGTAGCACTAAAAACTTGCATTGCGGTCAATGAACTGCCAGGCTATGCCAGTACTGTCAATTCATCTAAAATAGACGTTCCTATTAATGTCATTTATTTATTAACTCTGACACCAGGTTGTTCAATCAACCATACGATAAGAAGAAGATTTATTAAACACAAAATGCACAAAATCTTACAGTTATAAACCAAGGCGTTGCACAGTTCAGATAATTTCTATATGGTACACCCTTACAGGGTAAAAATTATGGGTGAAATACAAATAGTTTTTATAATAACTATACACAGTCATGATTTACTGCTGAGCTTCTTGTGGATATAGCGTGATGATTTTTTGCTTCGGAGGTTCATCTGTAACTAATCTGGATAACTATTGCAACACAATCAGGCGTTTAAATGATTTTTTTAAATGCAACAATGTAACTATTTTAAGTTTCCAAGGTTTCAAAAGTATCTGAAATAACTTATTTTGTATAATGGTGATGGCGATGGCGAGTGATGGCGCTTTTGTCAAAAATCTTAAAGACTTTCAAATAGATGGCGATGTTCTAAGTATGTATGTACACAACCTAATATTGCAAAATAATTAGAATTACATAAAGATGAGCACCTAAACAAATGACTAGCAATACCTTTTTTGTTTCCTGCCCTCATCCCATTTAAGTCGGCAAAAACTCATTATTTATATAAAAATTAAAATTAAATAAGACAACGACATTTATTCTGTTGTATCGTTGATAATATTAAGCCGTTGTTGTAGTTGTTGTTGTTGTTGTTGTTGTTGTTGTTGTTGTTGTTGCTTAACAGAAAATTTATGAAATTAATAAATATTCATCTCACTGCCACTACACATCAAACTTTAACAATGAAATCTTATATTTTCCTAAATTCGTCTGTAGGTATCTTAAAATAGTTATTATATTATTATCGGTCCAAGAACCGATAGATCGCGTAACTACAACAAAATCAAATAAACACTTAAAATGCTTATTTCTTTGGATGAAAGTAACCGATTGCGAAGAAACCAGAACTAAATGTAACGTCGAATTACACAAATTTTTTTTATGTCAATAGTATCAACATTAATATTGTGCTTTTGATGTGATGCCATAACAACCAAACTGATCAACTGACACAAATTCCAAAACTGTTAAAAATGGGTTTTTCGAAAATTAATTAGGTATACAGAATCGTCTCGTCTACAGGTCTAATATATGTATAGATAATACAGATAGATTAACAAAATTAAGCAACATATATCTACCTACAAAATACCATTCGCAAGTATATTAAATATACTCGGGCCGATAAAGTTCAAGGACTCATTAGGGTTATCAACAGCTAAGTACCTCTTTGTACGTATTTCCCTTTGCCCAAATAAATCTAAAGCCAAAGGCGTGTTACGAATACGTAGTAAGTATTATATCTACCTACATATATATTGTTACTTGGTATATTTTAAGAGAAATACTCTCTTTGTACAGTACAAATTATAAACCTGATTTGGTACATCTAGACAAATTACATTTTAGTCTCAAAAAGAGTGGCAATGCATTATCTATGTGACTACCGACTAAGTGAGATAAAATTGCAGATTGTGGCTCGCATCTAACCTAACAGAGAACACGTGGAACAGCGGCTACCTTCCAACCATCTCCCAACGATTTGCTAAGAGTGTGCGACATAGATTGGATGCTAAACCTAAAAATCGGGCTCCAGGGCGCATTCTAAAGCACCGCTATAATACTGAATAACATTGATTAACATGGATATGATCTTGTGGTCGTTGTGTATGAGTATATAATCGTATATTTATTTAAACAAGCGCCAACAAACACAAATTAAGAATGTAGAGAATAAAGGGAACTTGCCTAAAAAGATCCTATAATTATAAGTATCGAAAACAAAATCCAGAACCTGTGTACCTACTAAAAAACGTTAAACTTTACTTCAAATATTGTTCTGACTTTATTGTAATACAAGAAAGAAGTAAATAAGGCTGAATATACGTACTGTCGTGTGTATTTCCAGAGCGGAACGCTTTTAAAATCTAAACTACATAATATCGAGCGGCACTAGTCTACAACGCAAAGCTCCCCACGGGACTTATTTGCAACAATCTGTGTTTCACAAATAATATTACCCGAGCTTGTGTTATATTAACTTTAGATTTATACAGATTGAAAATTGAAATGTTTGCAAATATTGTTTTCTGTCGTATACATAGTTTTTGTAAGAAATGTATTGTTTATAATAATCTATAAATATGACATAAGTAGGTAAAAGATACATAGAGCTGCAGTCTATTTTACGAGGACCTAAACATATCTTACCAACCAGTAGATTATGTAGTCCGCCCTGAGGGATTTACATATAACGATAACTATGGTGTAGAATATGAAGAAAAGTATAAAGTTAAAATCTTACGTTTTGTTGAGCACTGTATTTTTTAATTCTTACCATTCCAGCGATGGAGGAGCTCGAGCTCGAGCTCGCGGAGAAATCGCTGGAGGAGCTCAATACTATGCTCAGCGACCTCAGTCTCGTTTCCCAACAGGTGGGTCTTAAAATGAACATGGACAAGACGAAGATCATGCCAAATGTCCATGTCGCACCCGTACCGGTTATCGTTGGGAACGATACTCTCGAGGTTGTTGACCATTATGTCTACCTTGGACAAACTGTTCAGTTAGGCAGGTCCAACTTCGACAAAGAGGTCGCCCGAAGAATCCAACTCGGATGGGCAGCGTTCGGGAAACTACGCGACATCTTCTCGTCCAAAATTCCGCAGTGTCTGAAGACGAAGGTTTTCAACCAGTGTGTGTTGCCAGTGATGACGTATGGCTCTGAGACGTGGTCGCTAACGGTTGGCCTTTTAGAGAGGCTCAGAGTCACTCAACGAGCTATGGAGAGAGCTATGCTCGGAGTTTCTTTGCGCGACAGGATCCGGAATACGGAAATTCGCCAAAGAACTAGGGTCACCGACATAGCTCAAAGCATATGCATAGCATATGCATACGCAGTGTGCGCGCGCTCCACGCACGGACGGGTTGTATCGATTAAGCGCACTAGCGTAAATCATTCGCATTAAAAATAAACATGGCACAGTGTAAGAAATGTAAACTGTTTGTGTCTCTAAATAAAGATGACATAGTGAAGTGCAAGGGTGAATGTGATACTGTCTACCATAAGAAATGTGTGACCAAAAAGTTCCTGCATACTACAATGTGTGACGACTGTCAAACAGCAAAAAACAGCCCTAAACAGTGTTTAGAGGACCCAACAATAACATTAAACCCAACTGAAGAAGCCGGCGATAAGATATTAGCTGAAATTAATAAAAAAATATCTGTGATCTACAACGTGGAGAAAAAAATAGAAGATCTTACAAACACCGTTGAGTTCTATGCTGACATGTATCAGACATTACTCGAGTTTAAGGAAGAATCGCAGAAAAAAATTAAAGCGTTAGAACAAAAAAACGTATATTTAGAGAAGTATAATAAGGCCTTAGAAGAACGAGTACAGGAGCTGGAGACGAGAGACAAAGAAAAAAACATTGAAATACACGGACTGGAAAAACGGGGCAACGAGAATACGAAACTAGTGGTTAAAAACTTGGCGCAAAAACTGAACCTAGACCCAAATGATGTAGAAGACGCACAGAGGGTAGGTCAAGAAAAATCAGACGACTCGAAGCCAAATGTTGTACTGGTCACGCTCCGGACTAAAAGTGCGCGAAACAGCTGGATATCGGTCAAACGAGAGACTAAGATAACCAATAACAAAGTATATGAGGACGGCAGCGAAAAGCGTATTTATATTAACGAAGATTTACCAAAATATAAAAGGCAACTGCTTTGGACCGTGAGAAATAGACTCAAGCCGAAAGGTTTTCAATACATTTGGGTGCAGAATAGTAGTATCTTAGTTAAAAAGAACTCCGAGGACAAAAAGATATATAATATTAGATCTGAGGAAGATTTAAACAAGGTCGAAAATTACGAATAAACAAGCGTACTTAACGCGGTGAGTACTCACTAGGTGACTTTTAACAGCAACATTCGATCATACAGATAACATATTAAATGACCTTACTTTTAAAAGATACTTTGATATAACATCATTAAACTGCGACCTAGTCCAAAATAAAGAGAATAACCATATATTGCATCTGAACATAAGATCACTACGAAAACATTATAATGAGCTTTTAGTATT
Organism: Abrostola tripartita; assembly: GCA_905340225.1. Lineage (NCBI taxonomy): Eukaryota > Metazoa > Arthropoda > Insecta > Lepidoptera > Noctuidae > Abrostola > Abrostola tripartita. Next base: position 8,822,948 of record HG996490.1, on the reverse strand, counting down.
ACTGGACCAAATTAAATATAATGTAGATATAATTGTATTAAGTGAAATAAATATCAAGAAGGCAGAACTTCCAGTATACCAAATAATGGGATATAATACATACATATATACTAGAGAAACCAACAGAGGAGGAGGGATTTTAATTTATGCTAAGAATGGGTTATGCTTTGACGCTCGAACTGTGTATACGGAGGCAGTAGAGACACTTCATGGTCAATTAATTCACGGGAAAAAAAGAACACACATAATTGCAATATACAGACCACCTGCTAAGAATAAATTGACATTCATACAGCAATTAGAGACCATTGTGAAATCGGTTCCAGCAGATGACAATATTGTACTGATTGGTGACACCAATATAAACATATTAAACGATCCAACTAACCCAATAGTAACGAGATACAAAAACACCCTGTGTGAACTCGGCCTGCAGTGTGCAATACCGAGCGGAGAGATAACGCGCGAGGCGATCGCGAACGGCCGGCTTGAGACGTCATGTTTAGACCACGTATGGGTGCGAGCGGGACGCAGCGAGCTTGGCGCGTGCGCCTATGTACTCGATTTGCGCATCGCCGATCATCACGCAGTAGGAATAATACTGAATTTAAGTATGAGCGAGACAGAAATACAACGCGCGAGCAGCAGTAACAATAACAAAACAAATAATACTCGTGAGGTTATCAGTGAAAAACTTGTGAAACAAAAGCTTGATGAATATGACTGGACACATTTACTTACAATAACATGCCCGTTGACATTGTATCATGCGCTGTGTGATGTATTTAATGGGATTTATAAAGAGTGTACTATTAAAATAAATATAGGTAATATTAAGAGAATAAAGCAGCCATGGATAGATAGAAAATTATATGCAATGTTATTGCGTAGGGATTACCTTTTTAGAATATGGAAAAATGACCCAACCAATATGAATAAGCGATTACAGTTTACGAAATTTAGAAATAAATTAAATAAATTAATAAATACTGCAAAAAATAAATACAGACAGTCAGAAATAGTGAATTGTAAAGGAGATTTTAGGAAAATATGGACAACTATAAACATGTGGTTGGGTCGAAGTAAAACTAGCTTAGATGACGTTATTTTAAGGCATTTAGGGAGAACAGAATGTATAAGCCAAATATGTACTAACTTTAACAAAACATTTACGGAAGAAATTAAGCAAATTAAGCATGTATGTGACTTGCAGTTTTTAAATAGAAATGATTATGTTAAACCTAGTGACGTAAGCTTCAGATGCAAAAAAGTTACTCCAAAAGACATAGAAAAAGTCGTAAGAGGGCTGAGCTGTGAGAAGGCACCCGGTGTCGATGGAATACGAGCGCAAGACATTAAATATCTATGTAAACAATTAAGTCCTATTTTAGCAATATTTATAAACAAAAGTATAGGCAGTAGTAGTTATCCCGACCAGTTAAAAAAAGCAATCATACGCCCTATATACAAGTCTGGAAGTCATTTAGAATACCCTAACTACAGACCTATAGCAATATTATCAGTTATAGATAAAATTACCGAAAAAATTATTGTTGGACAGATTAGTGAGTTCTTAGAACAAAACAACATATTAAGTGACACGCAACACGGTTTTAGAAAAGGGCGCAACACTGTAACTGCCTTATTAGGTTTTACAGATTATATTAACGAGTGCTTAGATGCTGGTAAACAAATTATTGTACTTTTCATCGATTATAAAAAGGCATTTGACACCCTAGACCATGACATATTATTACAGGCGATGGATGAATGTGGAATACGTGGTCCCATAAATAAATGGTTTAAGAACTACTTAATGAATAGACAAATATGTACCGTTATCTCTGGTGTGGCTGGGACAGAGGCGAATGTGGAGCTGGGTGTGCCGACCGGCTCGGTGTATGGTCCAGTAGGGTATATTATTCATGTAAACAGTGTGTCTAATGTTGTAAAGAAATGTAAAGTGTTTATGTATGCCGACGACATGTGTCTTGTTTTTGCGGCTAAAGATATATGTGAGGTACAACATTGTATACAGGAGGACTTCGAACAGATTACTAAATGGGCACATGACAACGGCATTATATTAAATTTATCGAAAACTAAATGTATGCACATCCACTCGCCATACAATCAAGGTGCGAAAAATGTAAACAAAGAATATCACACTGTAATAGGCCATACTTACGAGTGTTTACACATGAATAAAATAAACTGTACTTGTTTTAAATTGGAATATGTTGATAAATTTAAGTATTTAGGTCTAATGATTGATAAAAACTTTAATTGGAAACTGCATGTAAATGAAATATGTAATAGACTAAGATCGGTATTAGGTAAGTTTTACCAGCTGAATTTTTTTCTTAATAAAAGCACACTACGAGTTGTATACTATGCGCTTGCCGACTCACTTATAAATTATGGTTTGCTTGTATACGGGCGAACTTTTATCACGTACTTGAGAGAAATTAAAGATATACAAATAAGACTGATAAAGCTACTAGTTAGTAAAAATGTTAAAAGAAAATGTAATAGAGATTACGAAAAGCTGTTTCCCATTTGCGAAATAATACCTGTAGATAAAAAAATAGAATATTTAATAGGTTTACAGTATTACTATGAGGATACATATAAAACTAATATTGAGAATAAATACAATACACGTAGGGTTAGAGAGAAAAAGTTAATCAAACCAGTGGCAACAAATTACTATGGGGAAAGGACATCAAAATATATGGTACCTAAAGTTTTTAACAAAATAGAAATATTAAGACAAGATGTTAAGATAAGTGTAGGTTCATTTAAATCAAAACTAAAAAAATGTATTCTGGACAGTTGATTAGCTACCACTTACAGATTATAACAAGTGTAAAATATATATATGTACATACATATATAAATAATGTGTATGTAAATATATAGATTTAAATAAGTACATATAGAGATAAGATTAAATTATATATAGTGCCTGTGATTACCTATGTGCAATGTGGTTAAGTGTTTTAAAAACGAGCGCGTCTCGCCATCAAACGTCAAAGTTTGGCGAGGAAACCTAGCATGTAAGACCACTGTAATTACTTTTTGAAATAAATACATTAAAAAAAAAAAAAAAAAAAAAATATGCAAGTTGAAGTGGCAATGGGCAGGCCATATCGCTCGAAGAACTGATAACCGCTGGGGAAGAAAGGTTCTCGAGTGGCGACCACGAACCGGAAGACGCAGCGTTGGCAGGCCTCCCACCAGGTGGACCGACGATATCGTCAGAGTTGCGGGCAACCGGTGGATGCAAACGGCAAGTTGTCGTTCATTATGGCGTTCTAAGGGGGAGGCCTTTGTCCAGCAGTGGACGTCTTCCGGCTGATGATGATGATGATGATGACCATTCCAGCATGCAATGATATCTGCCTATACTGTCATAAAATATAATCCTATAAAAAATACGTAAAGGTTCTGCACGTCCGGATAAGTTTTGTGATAGAACCTCGCTTAGCGCGAAAGGATAAAAGCCAGCTCAGTTTTATCCGGTTCATATCTTTCATAATTCATGTAACTAACATGAAACTGCCTCCAATATAATGCGTGTATCGAACTAGTGACAGCGCTGAAAGCGCCTAACCACTCATCCTCGACCGTTAGAGACGATCAGCCGCCACAAAATAGACCAATAGAGTCCATTCCCGTAATGTAAAAGGGCAATGAACGTAACAATATCGTAAAAGCGATGTAGTCAGGTCACAAACGGTGGGGGACACGTGAACGCAAGAATTTTCGTCATAATTCCGAGGAGTTAACGGGCTCCCGGGAATTACTTTCATTTTCACTTAGAGCCACCGACTGCTCCATAACCATTAAATCCTCTTGTTTACTACTGCTCTTCGTCGGTTCAAAGGCACTGCCCCTCTCCCCGCTTATCTAACTTATTCACAGAGCAAACTAAACAGTAAACAGAAACGAACCCATTTTAGTACAGTCATCCTCAGACAAGATACAATTTTAAATCGCCGCCTTCTCGAATTTTAAGCTCGGTATAAATTAAATATTCAAATTCAAAAGTATGAGACTCAAATTCCTTTTGTTATCGTACTTCGTGCGCCTGTTTATTTATATTCAGAGCTGAAATAAAAAATAGAGCATTCATTAAGTAAGTTTGCGTGATAGGCTCGCCACTCTCAGTGTTCAACTTTTACATTTCACTGTACAATTTCAGTTAATATGATACGTGAATAATTAATGGATCCTCCTTTATACAATGCTTAATAATAGTCACAGTAAAGGAAAACCAAATGTTACTTTACGAGAGGTCGGTAGTCTGTACAAATATCATGTACTACCAAAACTATAAAGTAATACCAAATTTTAGCAAAATCGATCCAGCCCTTTGGGCATGAAGAGGTAAATAACATACAAACACTTACAAACTTTCGCTTTTATAATATTAAGAGAGTCAGCATTTTCTTATACTACCTACAATAAAACTAATAATATAATTATACATTAATTATATACAAATAAAAAAATCTAAAAATGATGCATCGAAGTATTCCTCCTCATCACTGTCGACTGGTAGGGTGCCGAAAAAAGCTGGCAGCATTGCCGCCTTGAATGGTAATGCTAACTCTTTGGCCGAAAAACAAGTCAGCCTCTTGGTCACGTGAAGAGTCGACCAACCGTTTAGATAAGTCTCTAAAAAAAAGAGTAACTAATTAGTAGTCATGTAAGTAGTACTACACTACTAGGAACTACAACAGACTTCTCACAAGTAGACAGATTAATAATAATAACAAATTTATTTTCAGAAAAGGCAATAGTTTCACAAAAATACATTATATAGAAAAAAGAGTACATTACAGGAACAGGGGGAACGGTGGTACCTGTACTAATGAAAATATCATTGTATCACAGATACCAGAAGGTTTGTTTAACATCCCTCGACACGATACGATAAAATGTATCTAATTTGTAGTCCTTCTTATCCAAGATAGCTTTAAATGCAACCACAATCATAAGGTGCACATCATATGATTGTAGTTAAATATTTACTATTAAGATAACACACAATATAATTCAATACCTGCAATGTAGGTGTTTACAAATTTATAAAATATATACAACTGAGCAGCCAGCTAAGTTTGTCGATATTTTATACTTAAATCCTGACCTTGCATTTCTGACACAAAGGAACGTACATACATACATAACATACTAGTAAAATGTAACTTCATATATTTATTAATCCTCTGCCCTAGTTAGGCGGCCCGACGCGTTTTCTTACCAGCTATATTAATAAAAAAACATGCTTCGCAATGTCGATGTATTTTATATTAAATTCTAGCTTTAATCGTTTACGAATATCACGATGTGATGCAATACTTGAGGAGAAAATTGTAGGCTACATAATTTACAAAATGAACCATTACTTACTATGGAACTAACTAATACATGTAATAGTATCATATCCTAGCTAATAGGCTAGTTGACTATTTTGAAAGTAACTCTGAATAGTTTTAAAATTGTTCTATTATACAAAAAAAATATTACTATAATTTTTGGTGACCTAGAAAACTGCAAATCTTTATCTAAAAAATGTACTTTTCAAAAATAGCCAAAAGCGCTGTCCGCCATGTCGGTCTCTGCCTGAATTTGAATAAGAATAAGAATGTTTATTTGCGTGAAATATGGTTTACAGATGTTCTTATAAATAAGTAAATGGTTTCACATATCTCGCCTACTTTTTTCGGCATGCAAAAATAATATGTTTGAAATTTAATTTTACACTACAAATATATTTAGAAAAATTACAATATTATTGAGAGTTAACACAGTCATGTCATAAATTCATTCAAACTATAAAAACAATTGCTAATGAGCCATTTTTTAAGGTGTAATATAAATCTCAATATTCTTCGTATTTTGGTCTAAGAATATATTGTAATAACAAATGCACTCTTTATATAAGGAAGTCTTTTATCGCTCCTCAACCCGGCAAAGCAGAAATCTTGATTCAACGCAAAAATAAAAAATTAAGCTTTAAAGAAACGAATGTATATGCTTAATTTTATCAATACAATGAGAAAACAAGACATTCTTCTTATGAGTCAAGAACCCTATTGGCACATATGCATAAAGTACCTTATTAAATTACACATAAAGGCGAAAATGTGCTAATTCAGTTAAACTCTACGCGTATGCTACTTGCTTACATTGCACTCATTTGAACGCATTTGTTAGTCAACGTCATGGCGACTGCTTGTTGTTCGCGCGTTTCGTTAGAAGACCCGCCACACCGAGCGGCATTGCCCAAATTAAACCTACGTAAGTAGATTCACGCGTCGACTATGACAGTTTTTTATTTAGCACCGCTCTACTAAAACACGTCTTATCATGTGATCATAGATAACTGTTCCAAATTAAATTCACTCTTGATATATTTTGTATTCAAGACGTTGGCAGAAAAGTAACATATTTTTCTGTAAATATGTTAACATAGACACGGTAATTTAGTAAATTTAGATTAAAAAATTTCGGTCACCTCATGTGAACAGTCCATCTCAAACTGTGGAAAGATAGTATAGTATGAATATGCCTTTCTAATCCAACTTAACGAGTTAATAAGTGGGTAGTTTATTTGGAAATTTAAGCAGATACATTTAATTAAGGTACCAATATTTTGAGAGCGTACCAATCGTTTCCCTTAACATCACTAATTCGTCCCAAACGCATCGTTTAATGTCCGAAAATATCTCAATAATCCAGTCGCATCAAAAGTGTTAGTGTCCTGTAGGGGAGGATAAACGAGTACCTTGTCGACTGGACACTTCTCCTGAGGTTTGAACTTTGAGGGTTAAGTTAGTTAACTCATTAAAAACTGGTTAACTGCGAGGTCGTAGATGAAAGTGCCGTTTCGCGCTAGCCGTCCGATACTTCGGATTATTGTACTGTACATAAAGTATCCAGCGTTCCGTAATAGAATCTAATAGAGTACAGTCACCCACAGCTACTTGTTACACCCTGTGCGCAATAACACTTTTTGAATCCAATTTTTTTTATGGTTATTGTTTTACCTGGTTCTTACTGGTTAAACAATGCGTACCATTTACGAACAAACCAGACAACTTAAAACAATGTTACTTGGCTCCCATTAGAAACGTTACGATTTAGGAATAGTAACACAAATACAATAGAAAGCCATATTTGTTGTTATATGACAACATCACTCATCAGTAAGTAAACATTGGTATTATTGCTATAAATTTTCTTTCGTCATGTATAAAATATTAGTCAAGACATGTTTTTTTAGCAGCGGAAACTATTGAATCCCATATTTCCAAGAACCATCAATCATTACCAACCCTTTATTAATGATGCAATGTCACGTATTATCAACATAATTTTCTTTATTCATTCGCTTGTATTTTTTAAACGACGTGGCTAGCGCGGTAATTAAGTATTTAGTTTGTGAAAGTTGGGCGCGCAAATTGTTAGAAGTAGTTGGTATTTTCATTGTACACGTTTAGCCAAAGTTGGTCGTTCTGTGGGATACTATAAACTACATTATTCACAGTAATTCGGTCTGCTGTGACACGAATACACATACAACGGTATTCTTATCTCATCCGAAATATCGGGCACGTACCAAAGTCATAATTCCACGATGTAGTACCGCATGGGCAAGGAGCTCGCCCTTTGCAGTGGTGAGAGTGGTGATTCACTGTTACGATTACCCGCATATACCGGAAACTCTGGACCATTTTTTTCTTTAGGAAACAATGTAACAGCTCCACCTGAGAACCGAAACGAAAGAAAACAAAAAAGGCTATTACGCAGAACGTACCTGTAGGTACGCGATTACAACTCCCCTTATGAGGAAAACGTGGATTGATATTACAGAAAATATTTATGTACGCTTTATGTAACATAGTTTTATTTTACCAGCACTTTCAGTAAGAAAATCAATTGGAAGTCCTTTATTGTTGGCCTATCATAGTACAATGGGTTATATTGGTATTCTTTTGAGATTGAATAAAAGACCGGCTGTCTCCTTTCTGTAGCTAATTTCCACGTTCAATTTGACTGCTACATAAGTTTCTGTAACCTTCAACTTAGTAAACAACAATACTGGTATAAACTTGCTGACTGGCATTTTTTTATCACGGCATAGGCAAATAGTTCATGTCAACGAAATATAAAATCTTGAGTGTGTTAACACCACGTAAATCATATTATAAGAGATAAGAAAATCTTGCCCCATCAGCATTGTTTAAGTTAGTCTTCGACGACAATCTGCCTACGTGAAAACAACAAACAGAAACAAATTGAATAACAGAAAACAACACTGAAAAAAATCATTCAGTACATGGAAATCAATACATTTAAATATTAATAATAACTTTGTAAATAGCGCAGTGCGCCTAGATTATGTAGTTTGTACTAAAGCGCTTATGACGATGTAGTTAGTCGTCTAACTTTGATGTAGACTAGAGGAGTGGGCATCACCTTTGACTGCCCTCTTGATAACTTTGAGTGTGTTAGAACACTATAACTTTTCTAAGTTTGTAGATATTGAAACGGAAAAATAAAAAGGGTAGGTGTAGAGGACTAAAAAATTATTCATATTATGGCGCAGTAGTTAAGCTTTTAATCTTTGTGCTAAGTGACGGTAACATTTTGCGTAGGCTTAAGACAAATATACCTATATAAACCCATTCAGTTTCTAGTCCCAGAATATCTGTATATAATTTTCTCAGTATTTCAACATAACACACCTATATAAAAACTAATAAAAAAATTTAAATAAAAAATTATAACCTCCTTCAAAAAACTCAAAAGTGAAAAATAATATTTTATCACTTCACTTTACATAAGCGAAGTGGAAGTCGGCGCCAAATCCTATGCGTTCGCTTAGTTTATAGTGTTAGCTTTTAAACTATGAACCCCGCACGTATGGCAGCATTCTCATAAGTTCTATTTTTCTGAATCGCTTAATGGATGTTGGGATTTGGCGCCGACTTCCACTTCGCTTATGTAAAGTGAAGTGATAAAATATTATTTTTCACTTTTGAGTTTTTTGAAGGAGGTTATAATTTTTTATTTAAAATTTTTTATTTCGCGATTTTTTAGCTTTAGATTCTGCTAATGTGGTTTTGCTATTTGTATGACCATTTTAGCGATTTAAATTTTGTTTTGTGAAATGGGTATTTAGTAAAATATAATAAACCACACGACGATAGATCGTTGCAGGAAATGACAAGACTACGAAATCTGTCTTCCGATAATGATGACTGAATGACTTCTGATAAGTAAGTCAGTAGTACATAAGTAAGTCATAATACACCTTTTATTTACGAGCCAAAATCATCCAATGAGTCTGGAGGACTGTCAGACTTGTACTGACAGTAATACTACTGTCATACTCATCCACAGTGTTCCTTCAATAGCCCTTTACGTTCCAGGGTCACGGTTACCCAGGGACAGTACCGCGATCACGGATCAGCTTACGTAATTAGGACGCATGAAATTTGAAGAGTTTTGTTCATATAACCGAATATCTCATCAGAACAAACATCTAATTATTTTTCAGTATTGCGTTTTTTTTGTAAAACGTTGTAAGTGACCTTGAACATTTTTTTTTTCGGAATTGTTTTTATAACCTTTGTAGTGAGTACAGGCGTGATATTATGTTTTGTGATGGCGTAAACAATGCTTAGATATGCTATAGCAACAATCGCGGTTAATCTGCTGTTATTTATTGAAGAGTTCCCCTGATTTCTACAAGATCCCATCATCAGGTATTGAAATGGTGACAATGGGACCACACGGGAAGCACCAGCTTTCAAATAAAAAAAGAATCATGAAAATCGGTTCACCCAGTCGCAAGTTATGAGGTAACAAACATTAAAAAAAAAAAAAAACAGTCGAATTGATAACCTCCTCCTTTTTTTGAAGTCGGTTAAAAAGAATAGAACGATGTCTGGGACTAAAGTGTTCTTTAATTAAAACGTTCTCCGGAGGCAAGCCTCAGTATTCTGTCAAGATATAAATAATTGGCGACTGATGAAAATAACGAAGACAAATCTTTCTCGTAACCCAGTGGCTAAAAAATTTCAACCAATAACAAGACTTTATTTAAATCATTTACCTTAAATCTAAATTAAATTAATCTGAAAAAATAAATTACTTGTCGGTACATATAATAATCTAAACTAGATAAATTAGTCGGTTTAATTCTAGGGCTGACGTTTCATTTGTTTATTTCTATCAATTTATTTTACACAAAACTGCTTGAGTCAATTTTTAGTAGACACCTAATGTGCAAGTGACAAAAAATGGAAGAACAGATCTTATATGAAAGTATATATATGCAATACCTATGTTACAACTCGGTAGGACAGAGACCCTCCGGTTAATTATTCTGATCATGTAAGAACTTCGTAGCGTCCAGCCAAAAGTAACGAATACAAGTATATTCTGCTCGTAGCAACTGTCAAGAGAGTTTTGACGTCCCTGAACACTATTTATTACCATAATCTTTAAACCATTAGTTTATTATTGTTGTTTAGGCAATATTATACAGTACAGTTAAGTTATATTCTTACAAGAAAAATATCATGTATATCTTATAATGTAAAATTATTTTTCCCTTTTGAGTTACAATTTAGTTTTAATTGTAATATTTTTCATTTACACGTGTTTTTTTTCACGTCGGTTTTTTTAATTTATTTTTATTTTACTCTTTTTAGTGTCTAACAATTATATAAACCTATAGATAATTATATAAATTTATAAATATGGATAGACCTACAAAAAGTAGTAATCTATAGTATGTAAATCGGCGTAATATTGTTAAAATAATGTAGATTAACTCGTCAACTTGCAGTTCTCGCACTAGCCGTAGCTAAGTCGACGTATTGGAGTATCCACTTTGGTTACATGCTTACGTTAGGTTGACGCTTGTTTGACGGCGAGGCGAAAGGCTATACGATACCAATCCCTTTCTATATCTTGTGGGGATGTTGTGTTATTGAAACAACTGTTCTCAAGCGATTACCTTTAATTACTGACTAAAAGAGTACAAGATTGTTATATATTAATAGAAGATACATTACATATATGGATAGGGTCAAAGACATTACACTATAGGTAGCTTACTACACCTCACCTCGGGGGTGAAATAGAAAAAAAAAAAATGTTGATACAATTTTTTTTTTTTTTTTACTTAAAGTTAATTTAATTATGTATGTAGTTTATGTTACAAATGGTTTGGTTCTATTTTTATGGACTAAATAGGTTTTGTTATTTTTTAATATTTCTACATTAACACCTAAATCATTTAAAATAACAAATGGACCTTCCCATTGAGTATCTAACTTATTAGCAATTTCATTTTTCATTAAAATTAATTGTCCTTTATTATATGTCACATTATTTGTTGATTTATCATAACAACTTTTACGTTTTTGCTTACTTATAAGTAAATTATTACGAGCATCTTGATGTGCTACTTGTAACCTATACTTAAGATCTAAAGGATAATTTTCTGAATTATAAAGTGGTTCTATATATTGACTAACTCTAGATGGTATTATACTAGCTCTACCAAATACCAGCTCGAATGGTGTGTACTTTGTCTCCGTATGAACAGTATTATTAAAACTGTAACACCAAAATGGTAGCCAATGACTCCATGTGTCTTTTTGACCATTACACTGTATTCTTAAGAAAGCACCTAAATTTTTATGTGAATTTTCGAGCGCACCGATGGACTGATGGTGATACGCTGTAGACATTAATTTATTTATACCTAAAAGTTTACATACCTGTTCCATTACTGAAGATACAAATTCGGTTCCACGATCAGTCGCGATGATATTAGGTATTCCATATCTTAAAATAAAATTATTAACTAATGCTTTAGCTATACTTACGGTTTCCTTCGTTTTTAAAGGATAGGCCTCTACGAACTTAGTAAGTTCACACTGCAGTGTCATAATATAAGAATTTCCTTCAATGTCTTTTTCTAATGGACCTACGATGTCCAAATAGATCTTTTCAAAAGCATGAGAAGCCGTTGTAGTTATCTCCATGGGCGCCTTGACATACCTACAATGCTTCATTTTCTGACATTTAACGCATTTACTAACAAATTGTCTTACATCGTTGTCTAAACCTGGCCAGTAAAATTTTCTTTTAATATTATTAGTCATCCTACGTACCCCTGCATGTCCTGCGGTAGGTAGTAGATGAAAATCATGTAAAATATACTTTCTTTCTTCTTCATCATCAATTCTTCTGACTCCTCTCAATACATAAATACGTGGACCGGTCCAATCCTTATTATCTTTAATCTCTTTTAATACATCTTGAATAAAACTCTCATATTGTTTATTCTTCACTATGCATAGCTCATTAATACCTATTTGCTTACAAAAATCTCTTAACTTAGTCACAAATTCGGCTCGCGTAAATTGTGCTCTAAAGTTAAGATTAATATACAACATCTTCCTTTGATTATTATAAATAAAACATTCCTTTACATTATTTATATTATTTTGTCTCTTTAATTTATTTAATTCATCACTTCCTATAAAACTCATTTCCACAGAATTATTTGGAATTTTTAGTACCTCAACTACTTGTGGTTGATCAGGCCACGTTTCGTTTGGTTTACTAAAATTTTGTGTATCCCATTGTTTTCCCGTATCTATACGCTTCTTCTGAGCTCTTGTCATAACTAACGAAATTTCGTTATTCATTTCTTTTAAAGTTTCCGATGTTATAATTATCCTAGATAATGCATCCGCGACGCTATTATCCTTTCCTTTTACGTATAAAATTTTAAAATCGTATTCTTCTAATGCTAGTCTGAACTTAAGTAGTCTGCTTGATGGATCCTTCATTGAAAATAAATATATTAAAGGCTTATGGTCTGTCATAATTGTAAATGATGTACCATATACATAGGGTCTAAAATACTTTACAGCCCAAACAATTGCGACTAACTCTTTCTGAATAGTTGGGTAATTGAGTTCAGCTTTATTAAGAGGTCTGCTAGCATAAGCTACAGGTTTCATATTTTTATTACATAAGACTGCTCCAACAGCCGTCCCTGAGGCATCTGTTTGAATGACAAACTCGTTATTTGTTGAAAAATCTGGAAATTCTAATACAGGTGGAGTGCTCAAAGCGTGTTTCATTGTTTCGAATGCACTTTGACACTCATCAGTCCAGATAAATGGTATATGCTTCCTAGTTATTCTATTTAATGGACACGTTATTTCTGCAAAGTTTTTAATAAATTTTCTATAGTAGTTACAAAAGGCTACGAATCTTTTCACCTCATCTGTATTAGTTGGCACAGGATAATTTTTTAATACTTCTACTTTAGCTGGGTCAGGTAAAACTCCATTTCCTGATACTAAATGCCCTAAATAAAGAATCTCTTTCTTTAAGAAATTACATTTTTCTGGATTTAATTTCAAATTAATTTTCCTAAGTCTTTCTAAAACATCCGTTAAGTTTTTATTATGGATATCTAAATTTCTTCCAAAAACGACCAAATCATCCAAATATATAAAGCATTTATCGTACGTTAACCCAGACATAGCAACTGACATTACTCTACTAAAAACACTTGGACTTGTTTTTAATCCCATAGGCAACCTCTTCATCTGATATTGCCCAGTACTAGTAGTAAACGCTGTATACTCTCTACTGTTTTTATCTAAAGCCACTTGGTAATATCCTTGATTTAAATCTAAATGAGAAAAGTAGACTGAACCAGAGAGTGAATCCAAAATTTCAGTAATACTTGGCAAAGGGAATTTATCATCTACAATACAGTCATTAAGTTTCCGATAATCGACTACTAGTCGCCATTTCTTATCGTTTCCACTTTTTTTCGGTACCAATAAAATAGGACTTGACCACTCACTCTTTGCTTCCTCTATAATATCATTGTCAATCATTTTTTGAATTTGCCTATTTACTTCGTCTTTTAAAGAATGTGGCAATCGATACTGCTTTGTATAAACCGGACTTGTATTTGGTTTTATAGTTATTGACTGTTCATAAACATCTGTAGTCGTTAGTTTATCACCGGGTAAAAAGAAAACATCCGAATATTTAGAACATAATTCTTCAATAGATTTCCGTTCGTCCAATTTTAAATGATTTAATTTCAAAATGTCTAATAAGCTCTTTGCTCTTTCTAAACTGTTATTATTTGGTTTAAAATTACATAAGTGAAACTCTTCAATTGAATATATGTCTGGTTGAAAAGTTGGTAAATAAATATCGTGCTCGTTTGTGTTTAAAATTTTTATCGGTAATCTATTATTTTTTATTCGTCCTATACATCCCGCAAGAAAAACATTTTCCGCTAATTGCTTACTATGGATAACGCAGTCATCTTTATTTCCAACATTTAATAGTAAATAATGTATCGACTCACTTCGTGCTGGGATATGTAACACCTCAGCTGAGTAATCTATGATATCACTAAGTTCTAATGAATAATACTTTCCATATTTAGATAGGCTAATGACATTAGTCTCTAAGTTGATATTTGAAGAATATTGACACAGAAAGTCTAAACCTAATATTCCATCCGCCTTTAATGGTATGTTATCAAAAACATGAAGCTTGATATTAAAGTCAACAAAGTGTTGGTCATCACGATGAGTCAAACTAAGTTGAACAAACCCAGATGAACTAATTTTACCTCCAATACCATTTATGATGGTTTCATCTCTAATTACTTTGCTATTGTTTGGTAAAGCATCACTTTTAATAACAGATAAAGATGCTCCAGTGTCTATTAACCAAAAATATTTCTTATTTCCGATGTACAATACTAAAAATTTTGCCTTGCCTTGCAATGCTAAAATGTTATGTTTAAGATCGAAAAAACTGCATTTCGCTTGGATTTGCATTCACACTTTCGTTTTTATCAGATTCATTACTGGTATAAAATATTTTATTGGTATGGCCTTTACTACGAGTTTCATTTCTCGATCGATTATCGTTCGAAGATTGATATCCTCGTCCACGTCCGTTACCACGATAATTATGAAATGAACGTCCACGTAAATTATTGAAATCACGTCTCCCGAAATTATTTGTAACATGGTTAAAATTACCTCTCGAATGATGATAATGATGTCCTCGGCCGCGTTGATTTGACTGCTGATTAAAAGAACCACGCTCATTTCTGTAACTGTTATTACTATGAAACTTACCTCTACCGCGATGTGAAAACTGCATGACATTTTCGTTCGCTGAAGTCGATGCCGATGATAACTCTTCATCTTTCGCTGCCTGGATAGCGTCCTTTAAACAATCGTAATTACGCGCAGCAACAATAGTACTTAGTCTTGTATCCCTCAATCCATCTGCGAATCGCTTAATTGCCAATTTTTCGTTTATCGGCTTAAGTACAGAATAACTCTCAGAATTACCATTTGCTTGCGATATTGTCAGATTAGTAAATAACTTTTCTAATTCTGTTCCAAACTGGTCGATTGTACGCCAGCCTTGCGTTGCGTTTTGCAACCGAGATTGTATTGCAGTAAACGATTTTTTGGGCAGAAGTATAACACGTAAATCTCTGACAAAATCGTTAACAGATGTGTAATCACTGGATATACGCAATTTAGCATTTTCAGATAATCTACTTTTTAAGACAAATTTCATTAGTAACTTTTTTCCCGTTTCCGATAACATGTCTGCGTACATTTCCACAGAGTCAATGATACTTCTGATATTATTTTCGTTACTGGTCATAACAGGAATCAAACTACACGCCGTTTTTAAATCGAACTCCATGATTAATTCTGAATTAAGACTCGCTTCAGAAATTTCACTGTCACTACCACTATCGGGATTAGTTGCAGTACACAAAACAATAATTTGTGAATAATACGATTCTATTTCATTTTTTGTAACTGATAATGATTTTAATAATTCTATTTCACTCCTTGCTTTGTAGATAATAACTTAATTAATTCTTTACTTTTTCCATAAATTATCTCAACCTCGCTTAATTTATTTTTAATAACATTACCCCTAAACCGAGATTTTCCTTTTTTAATTAAATATTTCCTTATTGATATAAGTTCATTTAAACAATGTAATAATTCATCTTCCATTCCTTCATGTAAAAATAATTTATAATTCAAACATATTTAACAATATTGAGATACATACCAAACTCTCACGGTGAGTTAATGTAGTAGGGGACACAGCGCGTAAGATGATACATCGATATGCGATCACTTCATAACAATAATACGTTCATTCACCAATTACTTTTATAACTACTATACCTAGTCATGTAACTTAGAGTTCATTATTATAAATCATAATGTCTATTATTATTTCTTATTGTCTCTTTTATATATATTATGAGATGACACGCGACGTACCGAATCAATTTATTTTACGCACTAAATACGCACAACGCACTTGACACGCACAAACACTTTTAAACTAATTATACCGCACAGCAAACTGGTACGATGAACCTTCTGACGTCTACTTCATTGGAAGATTGACTTGCTCTTCTCCACGAATAGCTCTGGAACGGTTGAACGATCGTCGCAGGCTGTTTTGCAAAATCTGGTCCCTGATCCAAGAGTGATGACAATTCTTGTATTGCTTCCATGCAAAATATGTAATGCCAAGACCCAGTAGAACGCACATTACTATGAGGATTATGCTGATCGTCGAAATGTTTGCTTTCAGTTCTTCAATGTGAGCATTATTTGAACCCGCAGAATTCTGGTTCACGAAGACAGTCTCTTTCTCCACATTTGACCGACACATTTTCACTGATTTGACTCGTTTGACATGACAACGTTCGGGATGTTTAATTAAATTACGAAATTTTTATTTAATTTACATTATTTTGGAGCCGTAACACTACGCCTAGGCATAAGACGTGTCGCGCGCCCCAAAAATGGCAAGGGTCGCCATGTGGGGATGTTGTGTTATTGAAACAACTGTTCTCAAGCGATTACCTTTAATTACTGACTAAAAGAGTACAAGATTGTTATATATTAATAGAAGATACATTACATATATGGATAGGGTCAAAGACATTACACTATAGGTAGCTTACTACACCTCAATCTACAGCATTTTAAGTGTTGTCAATACAAATATTGACGAGACGAAATAAATTTCCATTAACTGTATCACACCACACGGCCGAATAAAAGCAATTAAATTTCAACTTCATTCACCGTCGTCATAATTTATTCAGATTGAACACACTCCGATGTTCACTAATATTTACAAATGTTACAACAGTACAAACAATAATTGAAGTCCACAATATTGTGTTACATCACTTACACTCGTTACCTGCGATTTTTCCCGCAATTTGCCAACTCAGGACATTTGACACTAATGACCTCCGCGAAGTACTTGAATACGAGATAGTTCTCATTTAGTAAAATAACGAACCGTAAAACTGATATCCTTATGATTTATATTCGGTGCCGTCGTAAATTCTTAACTTGGAGACATCATTACGATATTTTTGTCGTTAATTAAGGATCATAGGATATTGTGTTAATTAATCAAATATGTCCGTGTCACAATCATTATGTTGGGTCGTTTTATCATTTCATATTCATTTGTAATCGTAATAATGTCGTCATAATCTAAGTTAAGACACATAATAAAATAGCAGGATCAAATAATGAAATTAAACCTACGTAACATTTGTAACATTTAGTTCTCAGGCACCGGTTTAATACGATGACTAATAGCTTAATATTTATTGTTAAACGTATTTTTACCCGACTGCGCCAGAAGGAGGATTATTTACAATCACTATTTTGGGAACCGTTTTTCCAAATTAGTATCAATCAATAATGTCCTGTTAATTGTTTATTATTTATTTATTTACGTGTATTTAAAATACTTACTAGGAACTTTAACCCCCCATAAGGTCAAACATCACGATACATGAGTCGCAAAACAAGCAAAGCATCTACATTCAAAGACTGATTGCGGTAGTCGAGCCCTTAATGAAAACCGGCACGTATTTTGTTTATTTTGTCATTCTATTAATTAGGGACCTTGTTTACTGTTTCATTGCGACAAGTCTTAAATAAGCTGCGCACGAATGAACTTTTATCAGTTCAATTTATTTATGTCTCCGTATAGAAAGTAAATTGCTTTACCAACAAATTTTCTACCTACACGCTCAAAACACTTCATGTTCTAAATGTAAATTCAACTATACAAAAAATTAATTACTTATCTAAAGCAGAAATTGCCGTAGCAAATTAATCTTAATAAAAAGGTTGTTCCATAGAAAATATTAAGACTGCTGAAGGAAATCATTTTCTTGGGAGTATCAATTAAATCAAGTACCTTAACGGTGAAGTGCGATCCAAGTGCTTTTGGAAGCAATGCTGACTAGTAGCTTTTGAGATCAGTGTTTAAATAAAAAAAGTAATTTAAAAAAAAACCTGTCTGCTAAAAAACTATAAAGAAATAAACAGGTCTAGAAATATATTATAACATAGTGACTAACAGTCGAGAACACTGGAAAGACTAGTGGATCGACACTTACGGGATGGAGCCCTAAAAACCGAACCACTGCATCCCCAACAACACGCCTACAGGAAAGGTAGAACAACAGAATCGGCCCTGCACTTGGTGGTGCACAAGATAGAATCCGCCGTTAACAATAAATCATCAACTCTCGCAGCGTTCATAGACATAAGAAAGCTTTTGATAAAACCACACACAATAGCATCAACCATGCCCTACAAAGATACAAAGTAGAACCAGTAATAGCAAACTGGATCACCGAACTGGTCAGCAAGAGGGCTGTCCAAATAGAAGTGAACACCACAACAAGGGCTAAAGTGGCCAGAGGATGGCCACAAGGGGGTGTCCTATCACCACTTCTATGGAACATGGTAGCGGACACCGGACAGCCTTCTGAGAAGACTAAACGATCGAGGCTATACCACCATTGGGTATGCAGACGACCTAACTATACTGAGTACGTGGGAACGCAGAGCACATTCTGTGCGAAGTAATGAGTTCCGCTCTTCGCATTGTAGAAGACTGGTGTGTCGAACAACAGCTGTCAGTCAACCCAAAGAAAACAGAACTTATCCTTTTCACCAACAAAAGGAAGTTACCAGAACGCCAACTACCAAAGTTATTTAATACCAAACTCTCCCTATCAACTCAAGTAAAATACCTGGGCGTTATACTTGATAGTAAACTAAACTGGGCGAGTCACATCATGGAAAAAACAAAGAAGGCCTGCATAACTTTCTACCAGTGTAAGAGACTAGTTGGTAAAAGATGGGGTCTCAACCCGAAGATAACACTTTGGCTGTACACTTCAGTTATCAGACCCTCTCTGACCTACGTATCAGTTGTATGGTGGCCCAGAACACAACTTACCACAGTAAAAACGAAACTCCAAAGCCTGCAACGCCTTGCAAGTATTGCAGCGTCAGGATGCATGAGAACCACTCCATCAGCCGCTCTAGAGTACCTGCTAAACCTGAAACCTCTACACCTGTCATACAAGAGGAGGCGCAGGCGACAGCACTCAGACTGAGAGCCAACGGACTATGGAAACAAAACATATCAACAACGCACTCAACCGTCTTGAAGGACATCCTCAAGGAGGTGCCACTCCTTGAGGCGCCTGTAGACAGAACAATGGGTCATCATATTTTCGATAGAATATCCAACTTACAGCAGAAATGCAGGATAACTCTGGCACAAATGAAGTTAGGATATATACAGATGGCTCCAAAACCTTACAGGAGACCGGAGCGGGACTCTTCTCGAACGACCTTAACATTAAAATCTCGACCACCCTAGGTAAACTTAATACTATATTTCAAGCAGAATGTATAGGCATCACGAAAGCAGCACAGGCGGTTGCAGCCAGAGATGTCAGAGGCTACAATATTAAAATTGTGTCAGACAGTGCATCCGTCCTGCAAGCTCTACAAAACAATACCATAACCTCTGTCCTAGTACTGGAATGTCACAACGCACTCCAGTCCATCGGAAACACAAACAACATAACCCTGCAATGGATCAAAGGACATAGCAACTCAATAGGCAATGACGCAGCCGATGAGCTGGCCAAAAGGGGATCAAGGACGACAGTATATGGACCGGAACCACTACTGCCGATACCCCTTGCACAAGTCAGATCTTGGTTGTAAACTAAACAGTCGAGAGCCGTTATTGAGAAATTTCAGCCGGTCGAGATTGTATGGCTCCGAACTTTTTATCGCCAATTTATTATTCCTAATTTAATTTTAAACATAAGGCTTAGATATATTTTTATTATTTTTATTGTAATCTCCTTCATTTTGATCCGTACCTCAAAAAGGAAAAAGGGAACCCTTATAGGATCACTCCGTTGTCCGTCTGTCTGTCTGTCTGTCTGTCAACCCCTTTTTCTTAAGAACGCGTGAAGGTATTAAGTTGAAATTAATATGAAATACTCGGGTCTGCTGTCCCTTGAAGCCGAGAAAATATGAAACTTCTAAGTAAACGCAATCAAAAGATACGTAATTATGCTAATTATTTTAACAATTTTCACACTCATAACCTATAGGGTAGGTACTTCCCGTTGAACTAGAAACATACAATTTGGCTTACAGCACAAGTAAAGGAATAAATCTGAAAACTGTAAATTTGTAGTAACATCACAAAAAAATAAGAATAACTTGTTTGCAGTTGATAAACTAACCGTTACCTACTTCAATGTATTGGGGTAACAGTTTTCCAACGGCAAAGTTAAGTTTGTCTGTAAATTTAGTACCTTATCTTTTCGTTAGAATAATGTTATTGTTGTAAACATAATTTAAAATTTAAACGGAACCCTCGATGCGCGAGTCCCACTCGCATTTGACCCAGTTTTCTTTATTAAAGACTTACAAATTAGCGCCAAAATTCCGCCATATTAATTTATTTCTAATTTAGATATACCCAGTGTCACTCTAACAATTTAGACGAATCTAACGACACCTCTCAAGCTAAAATCCATCAAGCTGATTAGGCTACAGAGCGCGCCAATGAAATATACATACATTTGGAAAGTTTCTTTATATACTCAGAATATTAAAAAAACCGTAAATAGTTACGTAATTTTGTATTACAAATGTTAGGCGTTTACAGCGATTAAGCCTGGGAAATTTGAATAAAATGGATAAAAAGACAGCAAAGTTAAACGCCTGTGGCATATGGACGTACGGACATGACCAAAATTATAAGGGTATTTCCGATTCGGCTACAAAACCCTAATGCAGGAAACAAGTAAGTGGTTTATTAAAAAATTATCTTGTTGACCCTGAAACTTACATGCACGCGAGGTGCATTTTTTTTTTTAATTATAATGTTGATTATGGTCTAGTGTTAGTAATCCTGTATTGTATAAAGGTATAAGACTCGTAGTTGACAATAGACCCCGTATCAGACTCATTCTTACACAAGTTAACATCAATAAATTGTTCTATACTGCATCTGAACCACAATTTCCTTAAATACCCTACTAGCGTTCTACCACCCAATAAAAAAAATAACCTGAGAATGGGCATAACCAATGATTGATATTATAGAGAAGTTGGTTTTATCTTGACACTAAAATCATTTTAGGCTTAATTAATGTCACAGCGAGTTCCATCAATGTGATAGGCGTTTTCCTTCTGATTGATAACGAGACAAAATATGTGGCAACCCTTCACACTTACTCGAGTGGATTGCATAACAAAACAAATCAACTCATGATACATTTATTCAATACTTTACATCTACGAGGTACTTGTGATATCAAAGACTGTTTTCAGACGGGCGTTACAATCTTCATAGATGTAGTTTCTATTTATAAACGTCACTAGTATCGTAGTGATGGCTCAAAACAGAGAGGTTTATATAGGTATAGGTTATATATACATATAGGAAAACATAACAACACCTAGCCATCACGGCCACTAAGCCGACCAAGTCCGACACGTATCATAGTAGAAAAGATTTGCAAAGGTACCGTCCACAAAACACTGACTCCAAGAAATATAATAACTACACTTCACTTGCCGCAAGATCAACCTCCGGGATAGTATGCCAACAAACATAGTTCTAATCAATAAAAGCAGTTGCGCATCTACTTGGGGACTCTCTTTTGTGACTTTATAATTAGTGATTAAGGTGGTAGAGAACTAAGTTTTTGAAGTATACAGACCCTGAACAAATAGGATTTCATTTTTGCAACTACAGCTATAGGCAGTTGAGTTATAATATTATGACGATAAGCTGATGTTGCTGTAGCAGTACAAGTCGTTTTCATGTGCATCGTATAATTATCTGTAAATAAAGTGCTATAAAACCAAGCCTTTACAGTGTCTTAGAAAAAAAAACGGGTTATGGGCGCAGCAATTGCGGTTTGTGCTCTACAAATCTTGGGGACGGCGATTTACATTCTAACTAAGTGTTATTAGTGCCCAGATAAGAGCTTTTTCGCCTCATCATTTTTAAGTTGCCTGTTACATGGTTTCTGTTTAATAGCATATTTTTATCGTAGAAGTAATTCGATCTGTATCGACACTACGTCGGGATATTATTGGTACCTACATAGTACAACGGTTCGTTATTTGTAGACTGTAATATGCCTAAATCCCTAGTCTGCTCAATAAGAACTTATCAGATATTTTATAAGTCAATCAGATTTGGTATCTAACTTAAATGTTCTTGAATATATTTTTCATACTCCTATTCTGAATTAGTACGATTTGCCATTCAACATTGCAGCGTTAACTTTAAAATAATGATTATTAATTATAACAACCTTATACAGTACAAATATGACGAGAATATAATGAAAATATGATTAAACACACTTAAGAACTTGTATATTATATTTTTCATTTGTACATAATAAAACGGAGTCCTTTTAAAAATGTGTATTTCTGAGAACATTATTAAATCTAGCATTCATACGTCCAAGGGGAACTAGAGTTATGCATTCATAAATCCGCGCGGAACGTACAAATGTGAGCATACTAATGATTAAAATGAATCAAAGTGCTCGTTCCTTAGCTCTGTTTACATTGTATTATGAGATATCACTTTTTAGCAACAGTGAAAACGTCCTGACAAAATAGGATGTGAACCGAATTCTAGGATAACGTCTTCGTTGTCAGATTGATGCATGAGTTCGTGTTTTTCTTTGTGCTCACTCCATCAATCTTACAGATCTATTAACGTCGTCTTTAGCGTTCCTCCTAATTATCCGAGCAAGCTCTCTAAAACCCTCTGAGCTTATATGGGGTAAGAATACACAACGTCATATTAAATTGTTTTCTTAATCGTTCAGACAGCAACGGCGCAAGAATTGTTTGTTTTTTTTTCAAGAGAACCTTCTTAACTGCAATGTAAACTCAATATACATAGGTACATATCATATACAACTGAAACGTTTTAGAGTAAAATATATAGACAATTTTATTACGCGTGCGGAGAAAAACTATACCTTAGGTTTCGAATACCATATTATTTTGTTGTTATCTGATTCGTCTAAAATACGTACGATTCCAGATGATATGTGTCTTTAATGCCTACTGAGCGTTAGATGGTATAATTTATCGCGTGCTGCATTAGTTACGGTTATTATAACCGTACTTCTTTTCAGACGCATAACATTCTGAAGAGACTTGTATACCTATATATTTTGTAGCGCTGTTTACGTTACATTATATATTCTCTCCGTTTGTACGGGGAGCCGTAATGTTACATTGGTGGGATAAGAAGAATCCATTCTGCAAAACCCTAAAATCTTCGTTGCAATTGCGGGGGTTTGTCGCACAAACAGCCAATAAATGCTGGCAGAATAAGCCAAAGCTGGGATCGTTGTGGTACCGACCGTCGATATTGTTGTGTGAGCTATAAACAAAGTGTTTTTTCCGTTAAATACAAGCATTCGTTTAAATGTATTGAAACATTTTACATCTTGTTAATGCTCTTGGAAAGTGTAAAAGGAAAAGCTTCAGCCATTTTAGGGTTTAACCAATGCTTTTCTGTAATTGGTAAATGCAGGGATACGTCAGATACTCTCGTAAACCTATCCACCCACAAGTATATTATTTGTTTTTGTAATGAGAACATGTTTTATTTTGTGATGATAATTAATCTAAGATGTTTTAACGGTGTATATAGGATAGGTACAAGATTTGTAGATAAAATACTTACCTATTTTAATACTTATAATTTATACACCTAATCAAGAACCGTACGTAAGTATCTAAGTTGGTAAATAAAGAAAGATAAGTATAAATCGCACCTTTGTATATAAATTCGTATTTACAAGTAACACCAGATGCTCATTACCTTTAATTATACTAATATGTACTTAAGAAATATTAGTAAGTAGATTATCCATCTCGCTGCGATACATCACTAATTGGCATGTCCTTTATACTATCTATACCTTTTTTCCTCATCCTTATTCTCAAGGCTCTAATAAATAAAATTAAACAATTCAGTATCCTTATCTGCGAGAGAAATAGTGCCTGTAATATTCCAACTTAATGTCACTCTTAAGATTATATCACAGCTTAAACCCCTTTGTGCTGGCTACTTTAGCAACCGCGCAACTTTAATCACTACAATTAGGTTACAAAACAAATCTGGGACCAACTCAACTTGGCGTGAACAGAGCAACCAAAATGAGTTTAAGAAAAAGGAAGTCATTAATAACAGATAATTAATATCCTTTACTCCCGAGCATTTTCCGGCCTATTGTTGGAAATTGTGGCTTAAAGAACTGGTCGTGCATATTGCAAATGAACGAGGGAACGCTTCATCCCGAATAAAGTTTATTTTAGACTATGTTAATGCGAACCCTAATAAGTTTTAATTGCATTAAAAATTTATCTAAAATATTATATATAGTATCTTTGATTATATATATGTCTAGATGGAGTGTCAAGACCCTGACAGCGTCGGGATTTTTTAGCGCCAATTCCTCACAATTGGCGCTACAAACCTACCCTACAGCTTTTTGGCGCCAACAGTGTCAATTGTGTTGTCAATGGAGACGCTTGTTTTTCTATCATAAAATAACGTAATAAAAATGGCGAAATGAGCTATTAAGGTGTGGAGAAATTACAGAGGCCGATTGAATATTAATAAATATGTATCCTATCACCCGTATGTTAAATAAATTATAAATTGTAAGATGTAGCAACCACGCACTCATGCAAAAAAAAAACAATTTGCACGTTGATTTTTGTTTCAATGTAGCGCCAGACTCCATCTAGATAATCTAAGTATATTATTATATAAGATAATAGTATATTATTTTTATCAATAAAATATTTGATTAGCTTAAATTTAAAATAAAATACTGTGGTGGCGCATATTTCGAGATATTTTGTTAGCTTAACTTCCTGAAAATGTACAGCAAGAACATAAACGTTTAATGAAAAGAATTAACAATTGGCTTTATGCCAATATTTGCGCGAAAATTCATTTGTTTCCATCGAAGTATGCTCGTTTTGAACATAACAGGGTAATCGAGCTACTAAAGCGAACCTTTTAGTTTCCGAAGCTAATCGAGCATCAACAATTTATTATAGTAAATTCCATTTTCAAAACTAAGTACGTAGATAATACTAAATCATTTTTGTCGCAGGAGATGTTCGGAACATTCTCAAAGTTCAAAAAAGCCATTCGATATTTTGTTCTAGTTGTGTATTATGTTTATTTGTATTAAGTATAGGGTATGTACCTAAATATTATTAATAGGATGAAATACACCCCACTAATAAAATAGGTACGAAATGCATGCCTATTAATTGAATAATATAATATTTGATACGACAGCGCAAAAACAGACAATAAATAAAGGGATTATGTAAGGGCCTTTATAATTATAATTTGCCTTTGAGGAAAAATTCGTAGCGTCTACTAAAGGAATTTCCCATCGCCTGATTCAAAGTAGCTTTACAGTGGTGCGGTCCAACAGCACATAATTCATGCCGCTCAGTGAAATATAATGCGGATGTTCTCATAATGTACGACGCGCAACTTAATCCGGGCGCGACTTTTTCCACCACAGATATTTATACAAATGGCCACCAGCGTAATGATCTCAGTAGAATGCTCGTTGCGGACCGTTTTCGCCACTTTGCTGGCTACGTAGTATCTCGTAGCAGTACAGTTTTTATAATACTACTAGAATACCGTGACCTATTTGTTATTGGTGTGTTAGAGGATAAAAAACATTACATATTATGTCATTACGCCTGTATACCCAGAATGGATGGCCAGAGGATTTATACATACAATTTTAGTATGTTATTTTTCTCGTAGCAAGAGCCGACACAAACGTAATCAGGTACATTTATAAAGGATAATGCGACAATGTCAAGTAATCTGTGGCCAGCAAAGCTTGGTGTAAAATTAGAGTAAAACATTGAAATTCGATTAATATAATCAAACCAATATGCCAAATTACCATGTTTGCTACACTAACTGCAATCATATGCATAGAATAAATAAACAGGCGGCACGTTACAGAGGCCTGCTACTGTATAATATTGTACCTACTATGTGTATGTTAAATATACTGATAAGTGATGTGATTCCTTAATGTTACATTATTACCCAAAGAGTGGGCAAAACGTCTGCTGACTTCCTACTTAAAAGTGGACTATGAATTTATCAATTAGAAAGTGAAAATTATATTTTAATAACAATAAATATGCGTCGAAACTAGGAAAACCTAATAGGAACATATTTTTCATGAAAATGATTAGTTAATTTATATATTATGATTGACCTTTTTTAATGTAATTTTTACGGCCTTAAATATTGGCTGGTAGATTTTTTGAAGATGAAGAAAAACGATCTCCAGTTTATTTACTTCCAATTAAATTATTTATGAAAGCTTTATGGTTGATGAGTAATGAGAACAAATATTCCTTATCGACAAACAAACAGTTCACTAATAAGGCTTTCCGATTGATAATATAACCTCGATGAAGCTAGTCAATATACTTAGACGAATTCTAAAAAATGCCAATTCTATGAAACGTTTTGACCCATTTCGGCTATTGAAACTTTGTCCACCACGAAATACCTTCATGTATGTTAAATAATAAAAGGCTGGGGCTACCGGATACGGCGGCCTCAGTAACTCATACACAGTTCCGGCGTAAAAACGACACAGCCGGACAGCGCGGGCGACGATAGCACAGTTATATGTGTGTACGCTGCTTTATTTACAACTAGTCCGTTTCCGAGGTTTCACTCTAAGCAAGCCTGCGCAGTTTACTATAAGCCGTCAGACGTTCCAGAAAATTGAATTACCTATTTGTAAATACTAAGTAAGTACTAAGAATCATGACCCCCTACACTGTCCTCATGTAAATGATTTAACTTGTCTGGACTTTAAAAGAGACCTTGACCCCTGAGTTTGTTTTGGTATTTCTTCTCAGAGGTAGTCAGTTAGCAAATGCGGACGCAATCTAGTTTAAAAAAGACGAGTTAAAAAGAGTTATGTAAAACCCATTTGCAGAAATAAAATCATTTATCATGTCTGAATTCCTCGAGCTGATTTAAAGTGTAGAAACGGTCTACCTCATCAATACCGATATTGATTTTCTTATCTCAAACGGACGGGAAATTATTGTATCAGTATTAATGGTTTAGTATGGCATGTTCAAACTTACGTGGACTGTGAGTCAAACGCCACACGACTGGACGCTAGTCAATAATTTTGAACAATACATTATTCAGCGGCTAAGTAAAGCGCTTACAGAAAATACTGAAGATATGGATCATGAGTGGTTCACCCGCTGTATTGGAGGCCCGACCGGATTCTACGCCACCGCCATCGTCGAGGACGCGCACTTACTTTCAGATGTTTAAAGCTTTTCATTTTATACTCGAGCCGATGTACGATTTTACCGCAGCCTACATTAATACACGTGTTTCAATTTGAATTTGCTTTTTAAATACATTGACCTCATTAAGCTTTTCTGTTTGAGTCTTCCTACAGTAATATCGCGAACTCACACTTCCAAAGTGGAACGAATATCTTACCTTTTGTGTGGAAATATTAATACACAAAATAAAAAATGTTTAAGGGACAAATTTCGTGTCGATACCTTTTATATTTACTATTTTTATTTGCAATTTCTTTTCCCCTTCCTAGTGGTAAGGAAAAATACTGAAACCAGATTCAAGGCAGATTACACTTCAGTTTCTGTTGGTGTCAGCGGCACACGTCCAGGTCATCTCACGGTCGGCAACGTTCATTGCAGGAGCATGCCCCAACACGGCATGCGTGACCTCGCATCAACATTTTCTCAAGTGCTCCTGAAAATCTCCTCCTGTTGTACGTACACGGCTAGGCAATCACTTACATGGTTATATCGTCGGACACACTCGTGCATACGAACTAGTCCCCATAAAGTACCGTCGCCAAAGGATAAGTGAATGAACGTTCACTGTGTAATATTCGTTGTTAGTGTTATTTATTGGATGTGTGTTTTTTTGGTCTGTAACTTGGGTAGTTTTTAACTGTTAGTGAGTCTTAGGAACTACGCCACATCAACTAATAACATTACTATACGGTAAGTAAGGGGAAGGGGGGTAAGGGGGAAGCCTTAAACTATTATGTTCTATACTTAGATGTAGATGTAAGTTTATGGACAAAAAGTCCGTGAAATCCTATAAAGGGGGAACTTTTATGACAAGTCAAATAATTAAGCAATAAAAATAATTTTGTGCGTCGCAGCAAAAACTTGTTACCGTAATAAGTGTAAGTTTTTCAGCACCACACCAACCATCACAACGAACATGACGCCGAGAGTGTGTTCTCTACTTCCGTCACTCATTAAATATTATAACTTTGGTTACCAACCGTTGATTATTCATTTGTCATCTTTACCTTTCTGGAAGTATTTTGGTGGTCCTGTGCTAAAAAGAGTACATAAGTTACGATACACTAGTACTCCTATTGAAAAAAATAACCTTAGTAACTTTTAACTAATTTTGTTTGTTGTATTTATGGTAACATTATTCTGGTGTTGCTTCCCAGTTTTACAGTTTATTTACGTTACTTCGAAATTTCAATGATTTTTTCCCACGAGGCCATAAAACCGTAAAAGAGTAAAAACACTCGTTCTTGAGCACTGCAGCGTACCTACACAGTAAGTTACAGCACGTTAAGAACGTACGTAACACTATTGAATGTTCTAAACTAAAAAATTGAATCCCGGAACGTATTAAATATATTTATACGACGTGCGCTGACGTCGGCGGCGATGCCTATACAATAGTGTATCACAATTGTTGGTGAGGGTTATAGTATAGGTATATAGATTACAGTCATATGTCAAAACACGACGTGAGACGAATTTATTACGAGAATTAAATGGTAAAATTCTCCACGCAGATCCGTTGGAATTTAATGTTTTCAAAGCAACAAGAGCGTACTAACAAGCTGCGGAAGCTGGTAGATTCGTGACGTTTTCAACGAATTATTTTAATTAATTTGAGGCAAGGTGAGGGTGGTTCCGCCTCCGCTGCGGCTCCCGAGCCTCCCCGCAGTCGAACCGACCACGCCACGTCCCGCACAGCATCCTCTACAAAAACTAATTCAACTTGTGCACCATGTGGCCCGGTGTGCCTACCAATCACCACTTTGTAACCTTACCATCCGCCCGGCCCTGTAAAAACGATCCTGATGTCTAAGTTAGTTAAGCGAGCCAACAAATTATACAGGCATATTTGACTGAAACAATATTAAATGAGGTAAAGTAATTGTAGAGCTGATTTCGAAGTAAAATACAGGTTTCTTAAATCGAGAGTTACCAACAACCCTTAATGCTCAGTAGTCACGAGGCCAATCAGCAAACTAAAACAATGCTATGCCAGAGCCTGGCTAGATACTGGCTCCGAGGATAATGATGTTTAATAGCGGTTCAATGCAAATTATCAGTGTTTAACCAGCTTATAATATACTTACAGTGAGCAAGTTTACGGGACTTATGATTATCCGCAAGGATTTGGCATTCTCAGTGCAGGGTGCGCGCCTAAACATTAAGCCCCGGCATCGTTGTTAATAACTAGCTTGCTTAGATAGCTCACTATGTTGACCACAGGTTTACTTACCAGCCCCCTTACCATGAACTCTTAAAGCAGGGCAGTTTAAGATGTGGAAGCGAGACGCCGCATAACATGGCACGTAGCGGCGTCTCGTTTCCACATCTTAAAATGTTCATGGTAAGGGAGCTGGTCCTTCGTTTTGCCCAAATTAGAACATTAACCAAGCTTGACTTGACAGACTTCGTTGAAACAATGAAAGTTTGTTGTTTAGCTTGTAGGCTAATATGTTGTAAATTCTGTGGACCGAAAGCTATTTTCTCGGGTTAGGTTCTACTCTAATTATAATTTTATAATTTTAAATGTATCTATCGTAGTTAACGACCCTAAAACTATACCTAGTCACATACTGCATAAAATTATTTCGGAATCAACATCGAACATGACGGTTGAGGATTTCTTTCGGAAATATAAAATCCTAATACATAATTCTTTGAAGCCGAATAGTAATCTAATAACCTCCGGGGATCCGCACCGAATTGTAGAAGAATAGGTACCTACGGCATAAGTTAATTACACTAATGAACAAGGGAAGGTACGCTCAAAAAATCCACCCCAAGATCACTCCAAAGTCTTTAGTACGATGTTCTTCGCGCGGTTCATTAGCGCCTTGACTTACCGTCGGGCTTACATGTCACCTACTACAGTAACTTTAACGACTTGATTGTTTTCATATACGTAAACGAGAACGTGAAAATGGATTGTAATTAAACGTCAAGTGTGTTATTTTGTGCAAGTGTAGTCACACGATAAACCGAGATAAATGTCAGAAGAATTCTAATTATCTCCATCAACAGTACCTACATGCAATTACCTGTCATTCTTCAACTTGTTCGTGTTCTTCATTACTGAAGGTCGTGTCCGATCTGAAATGGTTTGACGGAGTCGCTGACAAGCTGTTATCATACGACTCAGTCTTCGGCTTTTTTCGGTGCAGTCAGTGCAGTGAAAATATGAAGTCCAGCGGTTAGGTGATCCACGTGGTGGTTTACCATCTACTTTTCCTACCACAACCAGTTTGTCACAAGCTATCTGGTTGTCATCAGGCGACGTGGCTAAATTAACTTAGGACTCGTTAGCAACAGTAATATTAATAAGTTGTATTGTGGAGAACCTAGTCTTAACAAGGTTTGTGTTGGGGTTATTTTAATTTATATATCAAAGGGATAAGGATTCGTGCAAATAAAAATTAAAACTCTTGAAATTCACGCGGGTGGAAGTTAATTATAGAATATTTATTTATTAATAGGTATAACAACTGCACACATATTAAACACTTAATCTAAGTTTTACAAAATATATTAAAGCTTATTTGAGTGCCCATTACAGGTACACACAGCATTTAATATACAAAGAGACAACTTAAATATAATAATTGCTACTTAGAAATAATTATGAGGTCATTTTATTACACAAATTAAGGAAAAAACAAAATAAAACTGAAATAAAATATTTCAGGGTGTGAGAGGTGTATCAAAGTTAAAGTATATATAGAATAGAAATATTTATTTGCTAATGCTTATAAATAATAAGAAACGCACTTGTAATTATCATAAATGTTTTAATTTTTAATTTATTAACTTCAATTAACTGTGTCAGCTTAATTAAAGTTTAAGATTAAGTATAGCCAAGTTAATCGACTTATTACTCCGTAATTTATTTAACATCGTTTCGAGTCTCACTCGTGGCTTCACCCAATCCTACTATGGTCTGCCAATCTTATTGCTTGCCTACGTTCAGATTATCCCCAAGCCTAGAATAGACAGGCGATACTCTTTGGCATTACGTCTATTACAAGCATGTCAGTGTAACTGCGATACATTTGGATTATCGCTCTTGATTAAAACATTATGGAGACATCTAAACAAACATTGTTTGATATCTTTGTTCCACGTTTAGTGGGACGCTTTTCCTTCTTCTCGATAGATCTCAATCTGCGTTTTAAACAAGTAGATCATATTATAATCAATCAACTTTAATATGTACTATGTTGATTAAATAGTTTTTATAAAAGTAAATAATTTTCAATGACGCTTGTTAAGCTATATTGTTTTAATAAAACTGCGGCATGTAACACGACACTGGCGAACAGAGTAGCTCCTTCATTAGTGGGCCGATGCGGGGCGGTGGGGTCCCAAGTATAGACCACATTTTTTGTCCTGCTACCAAAGAATTTCCTTATAAATTATCACCGCAGATACCGTCATTTAGTACAATGCTGAAAAAAGGCTTCACGATCTCTCCAGACATCGGTATATTTCCTTTCTACCTTACATAATTCTAATTAGAAATTACTTTTGAAAATATTGATAGCAAATAAGTAGTATTAAATTACATAATAATTTATTAATTATTATTAAATAGGCTCATAAAATCCATAAAAGTTATTGTAACCTAGATCGTGCAGCAAAGAGTATGATAAATTTGGGGCTATCGCTAAACCTGCTGCTCTAAAATGGAATAGGACACCAACCGCATAATATGTGCCTTCATAAAAGTCCAGTATCGTGTATGTTCCTATTACTTTTTAAATGAACTATATTTTGTACCTAACTACGTTAGATTTTAATAGAATGTAGCTATATGCAGGTAGATAATGAAGTAAAATTTCCACCATATTAGATGGCAAAAAAATTCTGCTGTTATTCTTTGATATGTAGGGAATGACGGCTAAACGTTGGGCACAGAAGGAAACTGCAACTAAGTTTAATTCACAACAGCCACTTAGGATGATAGCACATATGTATGTATATCAACCTGGAAACGTAACCATATCCCCTAACGAATCACCGTCAAACAGGCGTCTACCCTAACGTAAGCACATAACCCTTAGATTTTGAATACCAAGTAGTTCCTACTATAGATTGGCTGTGCGAAATAGAAAGACCTTAGAAAAGTGTAGGTTAAAGCGAGATGAACAGATAGACGTCTTACTTAATTACTTGATCACCGGTCTAGTGTACGTCTGGTCTGAGACCTAACCAAAGTGAATCAGCTGCGCCGAAACGTTGACTCGGCGACGCCGCGCTTACGGTTTGCCAGTCCCGAGGCAATGCAATTGATTACGTTACGTTACGAATTCAATTAGTGTGCTTTGCAGTAGGGAGTTTCATACAAATTATACTGCACGGCTCGAGTTGATACGGTTAGGGTCCCTTTCCGGCCTAGCCATAGCCGTGTCGACGTATTGGAGCAGCTGATCCGCTTCGGTTACGTCTCAGACCAGATAGACGTCTGAGAGATATACACTAGACCGGTGATCTCGCTCTAACCTATACTGTACTAAGGTATTGCTGATTTGCACAGCCAAACTTTAGTAGCAACTACATGGTATTCAAAATCTATAGTTACGTGAGGTTGACGCCTGTTTGACGGCGAGGCGAAAGGCGATACGGTCACGTTTCCTTTCCGGGTTGAAATATGTGCTACGAGCTTAACACGTAAAAGCTGGTTACCTAAAGTTGTTACACAAACTTACCGTCTAAGACCCAGTGAGATCTGCTGTGTTAGTTAAGTAAATATGCAAAGACGCAATAAAAAATAAGTGGATAACTTAGAAATTTCTAAATGGTTATACTAAAATAAAAGCGCTCTATTTCCGGGGCTGTTTGTCCCGGCAAAGGGACGAGTACTTGCACCGTGTAATCCGTCCGTCATACCATGCAAATTGAATCACGTCTCTCATCTGCTCACATGAGAGTGTCTTTCTCTCTGGGAAAACGTTGCGTACACCGAACATAAAACTGTACCGTTCACGTAAATATGTATGAAATTGTGGTTATTTTTACAACGAATGGGTCTATCTATTTAAGTCAGCAAATATACTACCTGCTATATATTTATAGCTAGGTATGCTTATTATATTGTGTGCTTGCAAAGTTACATGAAATGTAATTATCTATTCAAAATATTTCTTATACAAAGGAGTCGAGTGAAATTGTTTTTAACCAGGTGTTATTTGACTTATTTGACGCTAGTTTTATTATATTTAACGGCTCTATGTTTGACCGTAACATAACAAAATAAATTCAGTCGAATTGAGAAACTCCTCCTTTTTTAAGTCGGTTTAAAACGCAGAACGACGTGACGTCTGCCGGGTCCGCTAGTAGATATTAACTAAAGTCATTGTCAATACAAGTGATTTTATTCACTTTGTCAAATTAAACGTTAGTAGAACACTTCATTAAGGGGCTGTCTTAGCAAAGCTTAACTATTACATTGGCTGGGGTGACCACTAAATTAAAAGTAAAATAATGAAATCGTTTTAATCTGCTATTTGACTTACATTTCAAATACAGTAATGTTAGTTATTTTATTCTAACAATTCTAAATCAATAACTATTCATATATTTATTCAATCAAATATATTTGTATTAGATGTTCCAGCTCTTCAATACCTTTAAGGGCTTTAAGGCTACGTTCGGTTTAATGAGGCCGCTATCATGTCATAGTGTTTTATTTAATAATTCTACAAAATAAATATTTTTTTCACTGAACAGTATACCGGGTCAAGGTCATGCACAGTTGTTTTTATATCGCCAAGTAAATAGTCAGACATTTCTGTACAATACACCTACCTATTTAAATAAAGGGTAATGGATGGCGTATTTAGTAGTGACAGTTTATTAAGACAATGCATTGAATCAATTGGTTCCTACGTTTAAAACCAGTGAAGTGCTAACACGTAAAAGAAACATTACCACTTATACTTTAGCTCGTCTCATGCTTTCGCAGATGCAAGCGCACTCAACAAATAGGTTGTAATTATTAAACTACAGTGCAGTTTGATGTACAAATTCATTTAAGACAAAATACCAGTAAAATGGAAATATTTATATATTTGCAATATCTTACTGAAATAAAACCTGTTGTAGCAAAAACACACAGTGGCAACTAAGTCGACAAACATAAATCACTGACACTAAATAGAACCTGAAATCTCTGAATATACCTAGATATCAAGTGTTCATAAAATCATATCATTATTCATATATGGAAAGCATTTATAATTTACTTGTTCACTGAAATCCAATTATCCTCTTACTTGTTAAATAATTAATTAAATTTGATATCCGTCTATTTTTATACATTGTGCCTTTTTACCCCGACTAATGAGCTCGTACCCTATTATTACAATAAACTCCCTTACATAGCAACGATTTTTTTTTCGGCTAAATTCATATTTTAAGTACCTACTCTGTATTTATAATTTAGAATACAGAGAACATATTGTAGTAAGGACAGGTACAGACATGTGGAGAACTGAACATCGGCGTCTGTGCAAAGACGCTAACACCAACTCTACCTGCAAGACTGGCCGGATGGCGGAGTTTCATCAAGCATCAATAGTTGGCGGAACAAAGACGGATAAGTTGGAGGCGAATAGCGTACGCGATCCGCGCTCGTATTGGAAACTGAACGAGATCTCGCTTTGTTCGTAAACAATGTGCAGCGGACAAGGCTTCCCATAAAACTTTGAAACTCAAAAATGGAGTCCGACGGGGCTGCGCGAACTTTACCAACAATCTTAAATTTATAAATTATACCTATAACCTTATTAACTAAAGTTTTGAGTGGATTTTCACGTTCGCTGCCAGGCATCAAGGATTGAACTTTAAAATAACAATGGGTGGCATAGCTACTTAATTATAAAATGGCAATTTTACACTATATATAGATTCGTGTGGTTGCAAGCTAGAAATAAAAACTAGCTGAGCACGTCGCGTACACATCTATTGATACATAATATCCGACCGACGATTATAATAAATCTGTAGACGAGACGATTCTGTACATCGAATGTATTTTCACTAAAACTTGTGAGGGCGTTACTTACTTACTTAAGAGAACCATTTTTTACTTTTTTGGAATTTGTGTCTGTTTGGTTGTTACGGCACGCGGCATCACGTCAACAGCTCAATAATATTTATTGTGGATACCACTGATATAAAAAAATAGTGTATTTCGACGTTATAATTTCAATACATAGTATGTAAATGATACAATGATTAAAGTATTTTTTTCAAATTGTGATGAGGCTAGATGACTTATAAAACCGATTCCCGTGGGAATAATTAGCAAACATTGAGTGACTAACAGGAAAGTTATTGAATCGATTTGTTTGCCTATACGGGACACACTATCAATACTAAACTTACCTTTTTTAACTATAACGCTACAATACTATACAACTACCTATGAGGCTATGATCTTAACTGTACCTATGTACTACATTGGCGGCATAGCGTACGCAGATTCCGTGTCTCTGGACCTAAGGTAGTTAGGAGGCAAAATAGCCATATAGCTAGTAAGAGTCTTAATACCCCTCCGTCCGCTCAGATCAGATCAGATGAGGAAGTCCATGAGGATTTCCCCAGTAAAAAAAAATAGAATTTGACTAGCTCATTGGTCTAGTGTTCGCAAAATGTGACTTTGAGCATGAGTCTCATCGTGGGTTCGTTTTCCAGGTCGCTCGTCGTCAAAGTGTTTTGGGTTTTTCCACAAATTCAAGTCAGAGTCTGAATTTATGTCCAGTTAATGATAAATTTATAGGATCGCCCCCTGTTACATTAGGACCTACAACATTACCGGCGAAATGTGAGCGTAATGTACACCTCTGCCTACCTCGGGGAATAAAGGCGTGATGGTATGTAGATGAGAGAGTGTCACTATTCCGTGTTAGTTTTTAATATTGAAGATAAATAATAATAATATTTGTAAGAATATTGTTACATAAGGTGTAACATTATACATATAATGTCCATAATATTCTGCTATTTCCAGCGTACAAATATTTTAAGATAAACATTTAAAATTTGTCATTTATATAGTCGTCAATTGAGTAATCTGCCATAACACTTTTCATTTAGGAGTTGAGATAGTTTTGTTTTAAATATTGTATATTTTAAAGATTTAAAGGAATCAGTTAGCTCATTGTGAATACAATAAACATTAGTGGAATACATATAAAGTCTTTGTTGAGGTACCTATATGCTATTTGTATATTCTTCTACTTGGTCTAGAAACAATATCATTATGCTTTTCAAATAGATAAGAATACTTGTGGTCTGTGGACGAGGACACATATTTCACATATTTTGTTTTATTAAGATTGATCTGGAGATTAATTATTTAGAGATAATATGTAATAGCCACACAGCTACGAGCCCCACAATTAATTATTTAATTTTATATGTAGTTAATTAAAACGGCGTAACACCAATGAATTGATTTGGCATAAATATCTATGCAATTGATTTTAATACAAAATCAAATAAATGTCATATTGCGGCTTACTTGTAACCATTATGTCTTTATCATCCGTCCGAGGCTCATTGGTTTTGTTTCAACGACATAGTTTTAACTATAAAATAACTGTAGACCAAAACAAATCCCAACTGCCTGGGATCCGAGAGTCATAATCGTGCTAAAAGTTTTCCTAACATCCGTGTGTGTCACTGCTGGAGAAATACACGGTAGCGAGACAGCGTGGGGAACTATATGTGGATGTGTGCGACAGAAAGTACAAAAGCCTTGTACGTACGTCTGAGTTTCGTCTGAGTTTGTATTCCGCTACCATGACTTACGTGACGTCAGAACATCTTTAAGATCTATAGGGTAATTCATTTAATAACATTGTGTAAAAGTAGAACATTTAATGTCCACGCAACACAATTTCTGAACCGTAACAAGTTATAACATTTAGTAAAATGCTTTGTTAGCTCGAACTTGTAGTAATCTGTAACTGTTAGTCACCAAGTAATTTTTTTACG
This sequence comes from Abrostola tripartita, assembly GCA_905340225.1. Taxonomy (NCBI): domain Eukaryota; kingdom Metazoa; phylum Arthropoda; class Insecta; order Lepidoptera; family Noctuidae; genus Abrostola; species Abrostola tripartita. Next base: position 8,785,014 of record HG996490.1, on the reverse strand, counting down.
ATAACGGGATGTCGTGTGAATAAACTTTAATGTATTGAGTTGACTCTAACATCTAATATGAACAAAATCAAATGCAAAGCATGTAATATACGTATATAATATGTATAATAACACTTAATATCAAGGGTCAAGTAAGTCTATGTTAAGCTATATAAAAGTTCTTAGGCAAATAAAATCGAAGCGAGAACAAATAGTCGCGGTTAAGTGAAATTAACTGCGAGAAATCGGCTTAAGAAGCGACAAAGCCCTGGCCGGGCTATCAATTTCCCAGCCCCAGTAATATTCGATTCCGCTGTAGATTCATGTGTTCTACTTCTACCGCTTTTGGACACACGACTAAGGTTACAAGGTCTTGCGACTTACTTAGATATAAGCGAATTATTTGGGATAAATTAATAAACAATTAATTTAAAATTACATAGACAATAATGTATTCAGACATAAATGTAATTTTAAAATATATCATGCATACAATATTGTCTGTATGAGTATTTCGAATAAAGTGGACCAATCATTTCCGATAATCATCGAACACTTGCGTTAACAAATGCCTGTGAGTAAAACTATGTACAATCATGAATAATTACTGCACCTGTCAGTTATTTTCTATAATTATACATGTTCTTTTTATTATTTTAATACTTACTATGATTCAGTTTTTTGTATGAGTAATGGTAAACAAAGCCAATGGCCAATGAGTTAGTGTTAAACCCCGGACTGTAACTGAGGAAGTCATTAGAAAACCTGAATATCATTGACCATACCCGACAGTCGAAGGCGACACCTTCATGTCATCATCATCATCGTCATCAGCTTATCTTCGTCCACTGCTGGACATAGACCGTCATGTACAAAAATAAAAAAGGTGGGTTAGTGGGCAGACTCGTGTTACTCCTCCACATGTAAACATAACGTTTTGTAAGGGATATTTATTTATTTATAGATCCTTAATGTACCTAAAGTCTTCCTGTATGTAAGTATAAGTACAGTATTACTTGGTCCCTCAGTAACTCGATATTGAATTTAGGTATATGTTACCTAAGACTCGAGTACATTATCTGTTTTTCTTTTTCCTCCTTAGGAATCCTTATTGAATCCAGATTTATATCTAGTGTAAATACTTACACTTACGAAACGAGATTAGGGCAACCTCATTGAATAAAGACTTTTGCTGAGTTTGTAAACGCAAGCGCTTCCTCGTTTAATTTAGTTCAGTAACGTTGGAATAAAATCAGTGCGTCTTAGTAGGTACCTTCTCTAACTCTCGATTAAAGCTTTTATCGGAGGACTGATTAAGTGTCGAGACCAGGATGGATTTATTGTAAAAGTTGGCCGTTCGCTGAGGTTAGTGATTCAAACCCGCACACTTTAGTCGAATAATTGTCTACGTGATCGGAATAGAGGCTTCCTGGCGCCTTTAATAAGAGCAGATAAAGAGCTCACGCTGGTGCAGGTGTGTGCGCAGATCTATTGAGCTGTGGCTCAATATCCCTCCCTTCTTATGCGAATTCTCGTCAACGAAATTATATTGCTCGATGTAAGCCCATGCCCCGCCGTTACCTAGGACACTTAGTAACTTTACGCTTGTAGCTTTTAAAATAATTTAATTAATCTTTCGTATGTACTATGCATATTTCTATCAGTATCTAAATGTTAAGAACAGCTGATGGGTACGCACGAGAGGTTAGTTACTGTTAACAGACAGATAACACTACAAATACAATAGACAATACAAGACTAGCTTCTGAGTAGCCCCTGATTGATTACCTATTTAAACATTCACTCATAATTTACCTACTTAAGGATAAATTAAGTTAGTGCCGTATAACTACGATTTGGATTATTTATCGCACTTTTGCACAGCGAGTATTCTGTAGCCGCACTTAAAACTTTGAACGTCGTCGTCTAGTGACCAACCTAACAAATCTCATCCCAATCAAAGGAAAATGAATGGGAATTCAAGGGTTTCGTAGTCTAAAACCAAATAATAATGCTAGATTTTATAGTTAGGCGTGAACACCTATTTGATCTCAAGATAGGTAGGTATGTGCCTTCCATATCCTAATCTTTGTATTCATAACAATTACAGCAATATCGAAACAATTTTATGTTGTTAATTTATGTGCCACGTAGTAAACCAGGGAAAATAATATGCCAACCAGAGGGGTCGCTGGATGTTGTTCAAGGTAATTTAGTAAAGATATCAAGATAATGGCAATAGCATCTAAATTAATACTTTGTACATATGTAGTATATACACACTTTTAGGTACTAAATAAACCTGCTTAAGTAGAGCTTACTATGCTTTTAAACGTATGCTAGTAAATCAATCTGTTTTAGTTAAACGCGAAAAATATACAAACATTTATGCCTTCGATTTGTAAGTATACTTACCCTCTGTTGGGTGTAAGTATCAATAGGTCTTAAATAAATAATCAGAAACAAGGGCGGAAGGGCCTAAGTACGGGACATTAACAAGGGTCCAGTCCAATTTTCGTCCTGTCCACGTTGATATATTGAGGGCCGATGTGAAGCCGCTGCCCACCGCGCCACCCGACGACACAACTCATTTACTTTTTTCACCAGATACCGAACACAATAATTTCATTGCGATACCAGTCTACCTCACTGAGTAAGTATTTTGTAACGGTGAATTTTTATTTAATGCGTAGTTCCTAAAATAAATTAACTAGAACACAAGTATCTAATAAAAAAAACAGCCTGCGGCATTACCTATTATAAAACCTCTACCTAGAAAGCTCAATTACGTAAGCTTAATAAAGCTCAACCTAACTAGAAAGTTCTTAAGAAGTATACGTAACTTGGAACTCCCAAGAAAAGATAAAAGAAATATAACATTTATTCTACATCAAGTATAACGACAGCAACCAAATCTTTTCACCGTTTGATGCTTTCTAGAGTTTCTAGGACCAAATAGGATGATAGGTGGGATGAAGAAAAGGGCGTGTGTGAAGTGAGCATCTCAAGTGTTAGCATCTCACAATTAAACTTATGAAAACGTGGCATCCAGCATAGTTCTACAGTTCTTGATTAGTTTTAACAATAGTTCTATCGATTAAGTTATAAAAAAATCGATGTAAAAAAATGAGATGCTAACTTCGCAAATCCATTTCAGCTTCTCATCGGAATCCGAGAGAGAAACAACAAAGGAGGCGATATCCGTTGAGTTCTATGTTTAAAATAAGTTTTAACAATAGTTCTGTCGATTTTAATTTAAAATTATTATTTTTTTAAATGAGAAGTGTGAGCTGCTGCCTGCCTATTTTGAAAGTTCTGGGCCCAAAACTATTTTTAAACTAAAGACAGTATCACGATACGTCTAAATCAAAAGAGTTCTGTTCTCTAGTGAACTTAGAATTTTTCTTATAAATTATTTAGCGAAAAAAATTTAAACAAGTGTGAGATGCTGACCTTTTTTTTAAAGTTCTGGGGCCAAAACTATATTTGAACGATAGATACAATCACGATACGTCTAAATCCAAGGAGTTCCGTTCTATAGTATACTTAGAAAAAAATTAATAAATTATTAAGTCAAAAAAATTTAAACAAGTGTGAGATGCTGACCTTTTTTTTAAAGTTCTGGGGCCAAAACTTTATTTGAGCGATAGATACAATCACGATACGTCTAAATCCAAAGAGTTCTGTTCTATAGTGTAGTTAATTTTTTTTTTATAAATTATTTAGTGAAAAAAATTTAAACAAGTGTGAGATGCTGACCTTTGTTTTAAAGTTATGTTGCCAAAACTTTATTTGAGCGATAGATACAATCACGATACGTCTAAACAAAACTTAAAAAAAAGGTCAGCATCTCACACTTGTTTAATTTTTTTTCACCTAATAATTTATTAATTTTTTTCTAAGTACACTAGAGAACAGAATTACTTGGATTTAGACGTATCGTGATTGTATCTATCGTTCAAATATAGTTTTAGCCCCAGAACTTTGAAAAAAAGGTCACCATCTCACACTTGTTTAATTTTTTTTACCTCATAATTTATTAAAATTTTTCTAAGTATACTATAGAACGGAACTCCTCGGATTTAGACGTATCGTGATTGTATCTATCGTTCAAATATAGTTCTGGCCCCAGAACTTTAAAAAAAAGGTCAGCATCTCACACTGGTTTAATTTTTTTTCACTAAATGATTTAAAAAAAAAAATCTTAGTACACTAGAGAACAGAAGTCTTTGGATTTAGACGTATCGTAATTGTATCTATCGTTCAAATATAGTTTTGGCCCCAGAACTTAAAAAAAAAGGTCAACATCTCACACTTGTTTAAATTTTTTTCGCTAAATAATTTATAAAAAAAATTCTAAGTTCACTAGAGAACATAACTCTTTTGATTTAGACGTATCGTGATACTGTCTTTAGTTTAAAAATAGTTTTGGGCCCAGAACTTTCAAAATAGGCAGGAAGCAGCTCACACTTCTCATTTAAAAAAATAATAATTTTTAATTAAAATCGACTGAACTATTGTTAAAACTTATTTTAAACATAGAACTCAACGGATATCGCCTCCTTTGTTGTTTCTCTCTCGGATTCCGATGAGATGCTGAAATGGATTTGCGAAGTTAGCATCTCATTTTTTTACATCGATTTTTTTATAACTTAATCGATAGAACTATTGTTAAAACTAATCAAGAACTGTAGAACTATGCTGGATGGCACGTTTTCATAAGTTTAATTGTGAGATGCTAACACTTGAGATGCTCACTTCACACACGTAAGAAAAGGCACAAAAACTCTCCAAATATTGGTACTGTCACCGGGACTAAAGCAAAATCTTTATGTCCTATTAAACTTAATTGTTTTTTTTTTCACTACCTTCGTTCCGTATCATAGAAATAAGTGGGCTTCTTCTTCCATTATATCGATATTACGGCTAGATTAGGATTGGTACCTATCTAAATTGGTTATGTAGGATTCAGCCGAAACTTTTCCACATAAGACTGCAGTATCCCAATCTTCTCTAAGAGGGTGCACCGGACATTCTAAGAATCAAAAGATCGATTTATCAATGTCACTCAGAGGTTCCTAAACTATTTTGCACCCTGTGCAGCTAAGCTAAGTCAATCTATAACGTTTGAAAGTTATTCTTGGAATATTTAGACCAGTCACTTCTAAAAAATAGGAAACTCCATTCTTACAAAAGATATTTAGGCAATGTAATCTACTTATTTGTAACTGTTGACAAAACACTGTTTTCTTAAAAAATATTTATATATTTTATCAAGATTTTTATTAAGTTTCTATTTAATATTAAGGTAGGTATTTGGAAGCTGTCTGTAACCTAGCTAGAGGGTAGCTCGCAAATAAACGCAATAAAATCAAATCCTGCGTTCCACAACACCTCTAATTACGAAAGAAGATTGGCATTGATTGGCCAGGGAGCACGTTACCTAAGTCCGGTCCTGCGCGTGATCTCGATCCAGCTATATCGGCTTGCCTACTCGAGATTGGTCTATGAGAGTAAGGGAATAATTCCTTACTCTTATAGACCAATTTCGGGTACGTATAAACAAAGACTGCACGTGCATAATTGGCCAATGTAAGTACATAAATCGAGAGAGAAAAAGAATAAAAATAAATGAAGAATAAACTAAACAAGTATTAGTTCAAGTTAAACTCAGGCATCGGGTGCCAGCTGCTCTGGGATAAAACTGCTGGGTCCTGCCTATCCTACTTGATATTTATAAGGCATCCACTAGTCTGTCAACTGCCTCTGCTAACTCTATATGTACACATTTCAACAACTAAGAAACTGCCATAAGTGCTTTAAAAAGAAAAAGCAAAGCGATGAACTTAAAATTTTGGTCTTGGCCAACAAGTTACGAACGTTGCCGGGGCTTTAAAAATTCAGCAGATATGTACCCGCCCGCCACGCTTGCATTTTTCGAGAGTACTAAAGTCTGCTTCGTTTATATTAAAGACCTCTATCTATTCGTTTTATCCACCCCGAATATGCTTTCACTCTCGTCGGCTCTTTATTCTGTAAAAGAAGCTAACTCCAAGCTACATTGCTCGCTTTATAGGAAAATATTTCGGAGCCATACGAAGATTATTCCTTTTAGTCACATAAACCCCTTATATCTGTGTTTGTGTACTTTAAGTTTGATTTCGATTATGGTATTATAATTATTGTTTACTTAACTAATAAGATAAACCGATGGAAAAATATCATTCTAGAGTCGGGTTATAACTATAGATACTTAGGTATTATTTTCATTCTTTCCTAGTAGTGATACTTTGAGACTGTGCTTTTTTAAATTAAATAATCAATTTTACCTACCTAGAAACAATAATTATAGGTGTTAAAACAGTATAGTGTCGTATCTTCAGTCAATATCTACCAATAAAAAAATAAATATTTTAAGATATTATTATACACACCAACCCGCACTAGGCAAGCGTGGTGGGTTTATTTGTCTAAACCCCTTCCCAACATGAACTACAACAATAAAGCCAATCCCCCAGTGCTCGGCGGCTCCAGTCAGTGCACGGCTATTGGCGGTACGCAGTAGCACCCTGGGGCTGGGGATCATAATCTCCGAGCGAGGGTCCACTGTCAGACAACCAATGCAAGTAAAAAGGACATCGAAAATCTTAATATACTAACATACAACGTATGCACACTACGCACAGAAGAACGACTGCTAGAGCTAGAAAACGCATTAGAACATCTTAACTGGGATATAATTGGACTAGCGGAGGTTAGAAGAGAAGGACAAAACATTTTCGAAAGAACTAATAACATATTTTACTATTATGGAGAGTCAAACACTAGTTATGGCGTCGGTTTCTTAATTTCGAAACGTTGCGCGTTGGAAGGAAATTATTACGGAATTCGTTGCCTACTCCAATAGAATCGCTTTGCTCAAATTCCCCAGATGGCCACACGAGAAAGGAAATAGATTATTGTCTTTTTTCCAGCAAAAATATAATTAAAAACGAACATGTTATCAACAATATTCAATTTAGTTCAGATTACCGTCTACTACGTATAGTCATTAACTTAAATTTAAAAATTCAGCGCAATAGAATGATTAGACATACTATTAAAAGAATAGACAAACTAACACTTTTAACGAATAATGAAATATTTAACTTATCTCTGCAAAATAGTTTTAGCCTACTACAGGATACCCACCTAGAAGACGTAGAAAATCAATACAACAGCATTAAACAAGCTATCAGAATAGCCAGTTCTAAAATTAAATGCATCCGGAAAAAACAGAAGAAGCTTACCTCGCAGATCATCATCATCATCATCAGCCAACGAACGTCCACTGTTGAACATAGGCCTCCCCGTTTAAGCGGGGGGTTTGCCATAATCCCCACGCTTGGCAAGCGGCTTGGGGATCGCAGTATTGGTGGTGGAGTTACAGAAGACGCTGCTGCCCATATTCTGAATTTTCCCTTAGTCGCCTCTTACGACACCCACAGGAGGAAAGGGGGTGGTCAATTCTAGGCCAGATACCACACGGCACCTCGCAGATAACCGTCAGATATTACATTTTCAGTAAGCGCATTATAAGGAAATAGATCAAAACGTAAAGGGGAGCATCCGAAAGGATATCCGAAACTACAACATACAACTCACACATGCAGCTATAATAACTGATCGCTCAGAGTCGGCCATGCGCGGTATGGATATAGGTCGACCCTTAATCACCCACCTAAGAGACAGAAATGGTGTGAAACAAGGTGATAAGGCCAAAGTCCTAGAATTATGCACACAGTATTATTTGTCTCTGTATTCCGGGGAATTACCCCCCCAGCCTGGAACTGAAGTTTATTCATGTCCAAACGATAATTCAATGATAAGAGAAATAGAAGTCGATCAAGCTATTAGTCGCATGAAATACAATCGAAGTCCAGGAGCAGACGGCATCACCACCGAGTCACTTAGAGCCGGAGAAAGCATTCATATACCTCATATTTGCAACTTCTTTAACACAATATTTAAAACAGGTACATTCCCAAGTAACTTCTGCCACTCGAATATAATTCTGCTTCACAAAAAAGGAGATAAATCCAACATTGACAACTACCGTCCTATTAGCCTTGTCTCACACCTTTACAAGATCTTCATCAAGTGGAAAATCGTATATCCGGCCAACTTGATCTCCATCAACCTGCTGAACAAGCAGGTTTCCGCCGCGGACTTTCCACCACCGACCATCTGCATTCTCTAAACCAAATCGTAGAAAAACATCAGGAATTTAACTTACCACTATATCTCGCGTTTGTGGACTATTCTAAAGCATTTGATAGTCTTTCACATACAGCCATATTTGATGCCCTCCACAAACAACAAATAGATTCACTTTATGTACACCTCCTCCGGAAACTACGCGACATCTTCTCGTCCAAAATTCCGCAGTGTCTGAAGACGAAGGTTTTCAACCAGTGTGTGTTGCCAGTGATGACGTATGGCTTTGAGACGTGGTCGCTAACGGTTGGCCTTTTAGAGAGGCTCAGAGTCACTCAACGAGCTATGGAGAGAGCTATGCTCGGAGTTTCTTTGCGCGACAGGATCCGGAATACGGAAATTCGCCAAAGAACTAGGGTCACCGACATAGCTCAAAGCATATGCAAGTTGAAGTGGCAATGGGCAGGCCATATCGCTCGAAGAACTGATAACCGCTGGGGAAGAAAGGTTTCGAGTGGCGACCACGAACCGGAAGACGCAGCGTTGGCAGGCCTCCCACCAGGTGGACCGACGATATCGTCAGAGTTGCGGGCAACCGGTGGATGCAAACGGCAAGTTGTCGTTCATTATGGCGTTCTAAGGGGGAGGCCTTTGTCCAGCAGTAGACGTCTTCCGGCTGATGATGATGACACCTCCTCCAGAATATTTACCATAACAGCACTGCAGATATACACCTACATGCCACTAGACCATTCTTTGCAGTCCGAAAAGGAGCCAAACAGGGAGACCCGCTATCCTCTAAACTTTTTACTGCGACCCTTGAACAAGTGTTCCAACAACTGAACCCCATTGGGGAAGAGAAAGGCATAGTCGATGACATTGTCCTTTTTTCATCTTCGGCAGCTGAATTAAGCCTAATGCTCGACCAGCTGAGCCTCAGGGTTGGTCTTACGATGAACATGACGAAGACCAAGATGATGACCAACAGCACCAGGCGCAACGTAGCCATTGAGGGTGAGGTGATTGAGTATAGGTCCATGAGTACATATACCTCGGCCAAATAGTCTCATTCTAGGCAAGGCAAGATAAAGTTGCTAGACGCACCGAAAATGCCTGGAAGAGCTATTAGTCGATGAAAGACGCTATGGAAGCATCCCTGCCTATCTCGTTAAAGAGGAAGCTCATGGATATGTGTGTTCTCCCCACCCTCACCTATGGAGCGCAGACGTGGTCATTAACGAAACGACAAAAGACCGCTCTTGGGGTTTGCCAATGGGCAATGGAGCGCAGTATTTTAGGAGTCACACTTAATGACCGCATTAGGAACTCGATACTGCGCTCCAAAACGCAAATTGCCGACGTAGGCACAACCAACAACTGCCAACCTAAAGTGGAACTGGGCTGGTCACGTCTGCCGCATGTCGGAGGAGCTATGGGCGAAAACAACCACGCAGTGAGTCCCAAACAGCAGCAAACGACTTCGTGGCAGGCCGAGGAAAAGATGGCGTGACGAACTAGACGCCTAGCTTAAGGACTGGCGTCGAGTGGCAGCAGACAGAGACAAGTGGAAGGAGGAAAGGGAGGCCTTTGCCCTGCAGTGGGACAATACGGGCGTATAATAATAATAAATAATAAGATATTATTACGCCTGTATTCCCCGAAGGAGTAGGCAGAGGTGACTGTAAAGTACACCCACATTTCGCCAGTATTGTTATAGGTCCCAATGTAAATTAACCGGGCACAAATCCTGACTCCATGCTGCTACTGAGAATTAGCTAATGTAAAACCCAATCAATAACACTTAAACCCGGTATTCAAACCCAGGACCTCTTACTCAGCAGTCGCGCTTAGCGACGACTAGACCAACGAGGCAATTAAATAATTTACGTTTAAATGTAGGTTTTTTAAACAATTACGCAAGTTACTATAAGTTCTGATAAAAATAATTATTTATGGAGTAACGTAGCCTAATTTTAATTACAAAATAGATTAAGGCACCCGCGGAAAAACAAAAGCTAGGTGGAGTCGCGGGTTACAGTTTAATGCAAAGAATGTTATTTTTAGCCACTAAGTTTTCAGCGCTATGATTCATTAGACCTCCTCCTCCAGTCATCTAAACAGCTGTAGCACTATCTACAGTAACTCCTACCACTCCTACTCAACCACTTACTGATAGTCTTATCATTACCACCAACACTCTACAATGATAGAACATAATTATATATCATGGACAATTGCTATGGTGGTAAATAATTGCAAAATATATATAGGTGGTATTAGTATGATTACGGTGACCCTTCCCAATGAACTCTTAAAAAATATTTATGGTCAAGGGTGATAAACCTGAATACTTTTCACAGATCATGAACCAACCAACAATATTTTTTAGTTATTTCCAATTGATTAATTAAATACTATTTACCAAACAATTCCTATAAATTAATAACAAAACTAAAATATGTCGTCACCATGGACGTAATATTATTATTATTACGTCCATGGTCGTCACCAGAGGTTATTTGTTCAATAATGAGCCAAATATATTTTTTAATCATCACTATTGTTAAAAATAATGCCTTTAAGATTTTTTTACTTTTTAATTAAGAAAATTATTATTAATAAAGTGCCACAATTAAGCGGGAATTTCAAAGTAGTTAAAACGCAACGCTGTCTTCTGAAATGTGACGACAAAGTCTGTTGAAGATTAATGAAAGAATATTAAAAGTGTTTAAGAGGTAATTAATGTACTTTAATCCATGATGTTATATATCATTGACTTTAACACAGTACTTTTATGTAGGTTCAATTTTATTTTTCGTTTTTTAATAGTTCTAAAATATAAAACTATACATGCATTTTTCCCTATTGGTACTTAAGTACAGTACCAGTAGTAGGTAGTCGAGTCACGAGTGGCGTAACTACACCGTTTGAAGTCCGTGGCAAATTCATAAGTCGTTTATTGCCTGGTAAAAATCTTTTTGGACTAACTCTCAGACCATCCTCTCCAACCGGGCGGGCGCTGGTGAAATTTTGCCGACTTGCCACTATACTTGTTATGGTAACATTTTTCTTCTATATCCTTTATTGTCTATAGCTTTGGCTCAGAGTCTGGAATCTCAACGCTATTTGTTTGATTGATTGATGTTGTTTCAGTTCAAGTTGTAAACGTTTTTATTTAATTGGACAGTTTACTGTGGTATCGTGTATTTATAATCCTGTCATAATGGAGGACAGTGCTGGCTGTCCAGTGCTAGTTTCTTGTAAATCATTAAAATCAGAATTTAATGATTTGCTAAAGATACCTTTAACCTCGGATACGGTAAGCCTGGTTTACTTAATTTAAATTAGTGTTTATTGTTTATATATTATATTATCTACTATCGTTCATTTTTTCCCTTATCTCCTGTTTATGTTTAATTCAGTTTTCACTTGGTCGTGGATTGAAGAACTCTATTGTGGTACCATTTTTACCTATATCGAGAAGTCATTGCATATTTAAAAAACTTACCGATAATAAATGGTCCATTGAAGATAATAGTACATTTGGGATTAAAATCAATGGAAAAAACCTAGGTAAGGGACTTGTAAAAACATTGTGCCATGGAGACATCATAACATTAGAACAAACAGAAGAATTTGTATATAAGTTTATGTATCCATCCGATGATGTCTTTGAAATACCAAGAAAGCGTATGAAAATGGATACAAGTGATCCAAATGACAACATAATAGATGATGTTAAAATGAAATTTGAAGAGTCTCAATCTTTCGAAATAAAGCATATTGAGGAGAAGATTCAAAATGCTAAACAGATGCAAACCACGTCTATTATATTGAAGCAGCAGCTGCAAACAGATATGAACAGAAAAATCCAGCAACTTGAAAGTGAGTTTGCATTACAAATAGAAAATCTTAAAGGTGAAAAGAATGAGGTAGAGCGTCAAAAAGCAATACTGGAAGAAGAAAGAGATTCACAACTTGCTAACATCAAACATGAGATGAAACAAAAGATTTGTGAACTCATGGTAAGCTTATGATAATACTGTATTTTTTGGTGTGTTACTCAATACCATACACAATCTTTATATCATCAATGACATCTATGTTTCTCTACCCTGCTGCATATAAGGAAAACTAACCACACCCCTTATAGGTTTATACAATTATAACTAAGCCACAGTTAGGTAGCTCCAAGTTGTTAGTGACATAAACAGAAACTTAATAAAACCACACAACATTACTGCATCTTTAAAATTAGCTTATAATATGACCTTTGTTTTAAGGTGTCTCCTCACAAAACTTCATTACAATCAGTACAGTAGTTTATCCAGAATAAGGCAATAAATGGGTGGGCTATTTTTGCATTGATTATAAATGCAAAAATATAAATAATGTTTATTACTCAACCCACATTAAACGTGTATCATCCAAATTTAGTGACGTGTAACATTCCAGATTTAGTCATCTTACTTTAAAACATAATCATTATTATCTTTCCCAGGAACAAATTCAAAAACATAATGAAACCGAGTCAGAACTTCTAAAGGAAAACAATTTACTTAAAGAGAAACTAACCAAAGAGAGGGAAGAGTTTTTATCAGAACTGAACCGTGAAAATACTTCCAAGCAAGACATGTTAGAAAAGTTGAAGGCCAAGGTACTTGAACAGGAAGAGGTGCGTTTGAAAGAAAGACAAGAATTTGTAGAGATGCTGCAAAGGGAAACTGAACAGCTTAGATTGGCCAAGGAAAAGGTATGCCACATTATATTTAATCACACCATGGCAAAGAAACACTATTTTGATTGTCAAAGTAGGGTAGCAGTTAAGGTATAGAAGTATGTAGGTAGGTGTAGATCCTACTAATCCTACTAATATTATAAATGTGAAAGTTTGTGAGAATGGATGTGTGGATGTTTGTTACTCTTTCACACAAAAATGGCTGGACCGATTTGGTTGAAATTTGGTATGTAGATAGGTTATATCCTGGATTAACATATAGGTTACTTTTTATCCCGGTCAACAGGAGTGAAAGCGTTTAAGTAACGATAATTGTTGACAATGTCGGAAAATAATAAGTTGTCTGGGAGCTTTTAACGAAAACGCTGCCTAAACCCTTTAAGATATAACAAAATAATGTATGGTGTAATTGCCATCTTAACAGGAGAAGCCAAGGAAAACAATGTTCTTATACCACGTATCCCAATAATACCCAACAATTTACCATTTAATTTTAAACGCCTGCAGTTCCCTTTAAAAGTTGCGCTTTCAATGACCATCAACAAATCGCAGGGTCAAACCTTAAAGGTAGTAGGCTTACATTTGGGCTCACCATGTTCTTTCCACGGCCAGCTCTATGTGGCTTGCTCCCGCGTTTTTAAATCGCAAAATCTACATGTCTTTGCTGACCGAAATAAATCTTTTAATGTAGTTTATAGAAGTATATTGCAGTAGCTATAACTTTTGTATTACCATCACCATCAATCATTATATCCGTACCTATCTATCCTTCTCAAAAATTTTCAAATTCTTTAGCGTTCCATTCTTACATTGGAGGAGTAACCTTAAAAAAGGACATAATCTTATTTATTCTTCGATTTTGTTATTTTTCCAATAGGCTGCTTTTTATCAACACACCACGCGGGCGGATCCGCGGGCGGAAGCTAGTATTAAATAATTACTAAAACAGAACACATAATTAATGATTGCGCTGATAATTAAATCGTTTCTCAAGTGAAAACCGCTCTATAACTAATTTGCCTTACCTAAACAAAATAATTGTCAACAACCAACTGTTCAATTAGCCACATGTCTGAAACAAAATGTAGGCAAATTAAGTTGGTCACCTTGTATTTCTATAAAAATAACCTATTAAAGATTGAATTATTATTAGGAATTAAAAGAATTAGAGGAAAAAAAGCGACTGAGAGAAATAGAACTGAAACAAGAATTAAATGACATTAAGAAGAATCTTGAAGATCAAGTTCAACAAACTGAACAAGAGAAATTAAAAGCTGAACAGCTCCTCAATGAGCAAATGGAACACATGAAAAAACTTAGTGATGAGGAGAAAATCAAAATGGAACAATTAGTAAGTTTCCCTCATGTGCTAAATATTCTAAATTTCATAAACTTTTTACCTAGGATTTAATACATAAAATCAATATAAGTATCCAATAAAGTCGATAAAATCTATTTAAAATAGTTTCTTACTTTTTAACTAAACCAAAACAAATACCTATTACAGATGAAAGATAGAGAAGAGATCCAATTCAAATTATATGAAGCCCAAAATAATGCCGAGAAATCGCTTGAAGAACTAAGGGTAAGAATTGTGTTTATATATTATGTTACTGGCAACATATATATTATAAATACCGGTAACATATACAAATTATTATACATGGTTAATAATATCAGTGTAGGAGGTATATTGAGGCACACACATCAATTAAGATTGTGTGATTTGTGTTGTGTGAGTTACTTGCCGGTTTTTCTCCATAGGAATGACATTTTTGGAACCATGCAACTAACATCTCGGAATTTCATAAGCGCCTGTAATTGGTTTATGTGAAATAAAAACATTTTGAACTTGAATTATATTGACTTCACTAATAAATTTGGTAGCATTTTGAAGTTATACAACCAATATTAACAGATGCGGGTGACAGAGAGAGAAACTGAGCTGGCAGCACTAGCGGCAGAGAGAATTCAAAAACAAGCTGAGCAGTCCAGTGAAGTCATTAGCACATTACAAGAACAACTTGAGAAGGTATATACTGAGTTCATGTTACTTCTAATAATGCTTGTATTAATATAACTTACCCAACTATTTTAGAGTGGACATCATTAGCTTTAAATATTTGATCAAATGATGTCCCCACCGTTTTACCAGCTATAGAACTCACATATTTAAGTAGTCTGTTCGTAACACACACAAGCTCATGCAGGCTCGACTTAAATCTTTTAATTAGAACAATGTATTAAACTTCTCACAGGTTAAAAACCAACTACAAACTGTTGAGACTGAGAAAAACACAATTTTGGAGAATCTGTGTGCTCCAGAGCAAGCCGCTGAAGGCTCTTCAAAGCAAACAGTAATGACACAAGTAGGAGAGCTCATGGAAAGTGAACTACAGTGTAGCATATGTGCTGAATTGTTTGTGACAGCCACTACACTCAACTGCTCTCATACTTTCTGCAAGTATTGCATTACTATGTGGAAGAAGAAGAAAAAGGATTGCCCCATATGCAGGCAAGATTAACACTTGTTTTATTTACTTTAAGGCTTACTTTACAGTGGTCACATAAGGGAATAAAAAATAAAAAAATAATAAAATAATAAATAATAAAGTTTATTTCCAAAAAACATTACACCTTATTACAAAACAAACCTCTGCCAAACTGCAAAGCAGTTTATTGGCAGATGCAGGCTCCTTATCTCTAACATGTTTTTCTTACACTCTATAACAAATATTTTATAATTTAACTCGACGATTAATTACATTGTACATTTTATCAAAGACATACTGATAACTACTAACTAGCACTTTAAATGTTCTTCGGTGATCTTAAGTAAAAGTTTTTTAACATTGTAAGTAAATGATCTCTTGGACAGTACATTATTATTTATCTGAGGCATTTCATTAAATATCATTGGCACTAAATATTTCCTCGTCCTCTGACCAAAGTAATTTCTATATGGAGGTACTTCCCACATTTTTTTATTTTTATTTCTGAGACGCAGCGGTTTTGATAAATAGGTCTTAAATTCATCACTGCAAAACTGCTCAGTCGCTATGAATATGAAGATGATATTATGTTATTCTCTATTATTTATGACTAGTAAAATATTTTTCACTGAGTATAAATAATAATTCACAGTAAGTACATAATTATAATAATACACGCAAAGGTACCTCACCTTTGCGTGAATTATTGTGCAACTTTTTTTTTTATAATTTTCAGGGCGCCCATCTCTTCAGAATGTAAAAGCATAGTTCTAGATTCATTTATTGAGAAAATGGTGGAAAGTCTAAGTGAGGAGATGAAACAAAAAAGGAAAGATATTTTACAAAGTAGAAAAGGTATGTAACATTATGCTTATTATTTTGTTTTGGGACTAAGGATTATTAATCTTGTGGGAACTATGTAAACAATGCAGCTTCATAATGTAAGTACGGAATTAAGGATCTTAATATTTGTGTAATATTTAAATTTGATGTAAACTGGTTTGATTTGATTAGTGCATCTACAAGAATAAATAGAAAGCTGCAATATTTCAAAGTTCAGCCTTTTATTTTTTAAAGTATAATTCAAAACTGTAGAAAGTAGGCAATCAGGAAGAAGCGGCAGCAGCTCCTTAAGTCTACTTAGAAATAATAAAATAAATAAAGTGAAAGAAGTTTCTATAATTTTTAGATACTTTTTATTCAATATTACCAATAATATTCTTGCATTTTTTAGTATTTTGTTTATGGTCTATGTTTGTTACGTAGGTTCTAATTTTGGTACTTCTTACTCTTATGAGTAATGAGTGCCTTACTACCATCTGTATGAGTGACTGTTACATATCAACTTAGTTCATCTTTTTTTGATAGGCAAACAACAGTAACACATAGCTTGTTGTTAATAAAAATACAGTAAGGCCATAATTTGTTTATTGTATTTAAATAGTATTTGTAATGCATGTGTTAGTTATTGCACCAAAATTAGACATGAATGGCTGGAGCCTTCAGGCATCTTTTGTAGAACCAACCCGGTGAGTCTTCAAGTGTTTTGACTGTTGTGTGAATTTTATTCAGTATGTCAGTTTTAATTAAATATTAAGGTTTATCAACAGGGTTTACATAAGTGTCGATTTATCATTCTTTGGAAAAAAGCGTTGTCCTACACTAACAACATCCTATATCGTCGGTTCAATATCACGTACACGGTACACATGTCAGCGGATCACAGAAACATTTTCTTCGAGATTAAACCCAAGCAACCCTGAGTACTGCGATCTAATTACTTAGCCTAAGCGCCAATCAGATCTTCAATACATGTAACTGCTATAATATTATGCTACTTGCGAAAACCCGAAACAACTAAATAATATCTCGCCTTATTTAAATATTATTGTGAGCAAATTAGTCAGGCCACACTACTCGTTGGTCTTTGGCCCTTACCTTGCCTTAAGGTGGCCTTTTGTGGATCGCGGCCGATCGCAGCTGCGCGGGTCTGCGACAGTAACCCACGTAAAATTTTACATATACGGCGGAAACTAAATTAAGGGGTGGAAGATGATCACGCCGTTAGCGCATTTGAGGAGCTGCTAATGCCAGCCGCAAGGTGTGTTTACTTTAGAAAAAATATCACATCAATGTAAGTTGTACTGATCAACTCATACCTTGTTTTAGTTTGATTTAGTACATGCATGTGGGTAATTGTGTCCCGTTCTCCGAAAGAAAATCTCAATATTGTTTATTATAATTATGGTGTAACCAAGACTTAAAAGGCGAGTTTGTGAAATAACTTTATTAGCTTTATGAAGCTGTGTTGGTTGCAGAACTCGAGTCGGAACTGGCCAGGCCGTCCAACGCGCTCACCAGCCGGTATGCCCATTTAAAACATCAATATTATTATAGCCCACGCGTTTCGGGACTCTTAGGAAGTATTTAAATATACGTAACAAATGGTGATATATCTGCATTATTTAATTGTTCAATCAATTTTAATGAGTATTTTCACAACCTCGTCCAGTGTATACAAAAATTAATCTTAAATACCAAACAGAATAAAGACCTATATAACTATTGATTTCACACTGTATTTCGGGCTGAATTTTCCCTTTCGGGCTGAATAACATTGTGTTGGTAATTAAAGTTGAAGGAAGACATAAAATTCAGGTGTGGTCATAGGCGCTTGGGGATTCGGCTACGAGCTAAAACGAAGTGGTTTTGATTGTACCAAATAATTGTGTTATTTGCAGACGAAGTTACAGCTCTTTCGGCTCCGAAGCCAGCGACTCCGAGTTCCTCGAGGAGACGGAGGAGGAACAGGAGTTCGAGGACTAGTAAGTTTATGTAATACTTTACATTAGAGGTGGTTATAAATTACTCTAAAATAAGACTAGCTATAACGAATTGTTTTGAGTAGTACTAGAGTAGTGGTAGACGAGTATTTACCTATGCTAACTCTATTTGGCTGGAAATTCTTTTTTAATAGCTTAAATAATGATCTATATTAGGTACACTGAAATATTTTTTGTGAAATAATAAATATTATTTCAGTGTACCCTACGATTGTTGAATTGTTTCTGCCTCGCAGACTGCAGGCTTAAAATCCGCTTTCTATTTCATTGACGTGATTTGTAATACTATTTCTATAAATTATGGATATTAATCATTTTAAACTTCTTGTTGCAGCGACGACGATATCTCTATCACATACCATGGTGGCTATGACTCCTCCGACATTGACGGTGGATCTGACCTGGCTACCGACTCAGACCTCGATCCAACAAACACGGGTATGTGTGAAACAAAACCGTTCGACAGTTTCCTTCTAATGTTTATGCGTATGCCACAGGCACGTAATGAGGGATATGTCACAATCGCTGAAATCTAAGGTACTGGTCCGCGTGTCCTGTCTCTTTTTCCCCTTTATAGTAAGGAAGAAAGCAAGGACACATATTTTGTCTTTATACATCCTCTTTTGGCCTTCGTGGAGAGACTTAGTGGCTAACTTTATTAAACATAATTATATAAGCTTTAATACCAAAAGTTAATAGATTCCTCTTTCAAATTAAGTGGCGATTGAGTAATAATATTTAATGTTGTCATTATATAAAGAACAAGACAACTTTCAATATGAAACTTCCAACTTCATTTGAGAAAGCGTACACGAATTATCACTAATATGCTTAGGCAACGTACGGACTGCCTGCCTCGTTTTATATAACCTGAATATATTACTCTTGAAAATAATCAACATACCATTAGAACCAACAGCTAACCGCTGATAAAAATATTAATAGCAGACTGATATCACCAGCTGTTAAGAACACTTAACGATAAAATTATGAACAAATATAATATTTTTATACCTATCGGAATTTTATGTAATAGAACCGTCAAATCGTAGCATATTTGAGTAGTAATGTATCAGAGCGGTTGTGATGCAGATGATTGAATATGACAATTAATATTTAGGACCGGGAAGTAATAGTGGTGGTGTCAGACGACGAGCCGCGCCGGTCGAGGGGCTTCCGGATGCATACTACGGCGGCTACGGGCGCTGCTACCGCTGCGGGGCGCGCGGGCACTGGGCGCCCGGCTGCCCGCGCAGATAACTCGCGCTAGGCCGGCTACACCCGCTACACCCGCTACACCCGCTACACCCGCTACCGACACACTATTACATTACATTTATACCCTACTACTTGATTCTAGTCTTTCAGTTATACCTATTAACGGACAAAAAAGTTATCTGATTAGTTGCAATCCTGAGAGACGGCTTTAGTACAAAGAATTTATGAGTTTTATCTGTGATAGGTAAAAAATATTATTACTAATTGATTTTCAATTTCTATATTAATTTTATAACGTTTTTATTGATATTTAAATTTTAGTTAGTGCGGTGCGGTAGGATCACACGTAGAAATTAAAAATAACGCTGTTAAGATTATACTTTGTATACAACTGAAACCGACGGATCGACCACTGATAGGATTGGGCTGTGTAACGAACTATTCCATGCATGCTTTGCGTGTGGATGTGTGTGTGCATTTTAATGATATTGTTATGTGGATATCCCCATTATGGGTCCTGGAACCAAAACAAATTATGGTATTTCTAACAACTCGGTAGATCTGATTATGTATAAAACAATAATTATGTTTTTTTATGTCTAGCATGTAATAGAAAGATAAAAGAATGCTATGAGTATAATTTGATTCAACCATAAAACAATTGTTTCCCTGTTAACAAATTGGACAGACTCAGTAAATCTGAATCTGCTACTGCAATTTGACGAAGCAATTGACGCAGTGGCTATTAGGTTGCTTTAGTACTTGCTAACTTCTGCGCACAGGGCTGCTCTAATTAATTTACTTACGTGATCCGCAAACATTGGTTCCGAATTCGTCGTTCGTAGTGTGGGACAACGTTTTTAAAGAGAGTTTAAACTAATTTATTGTCTATTTCTGACGCTTGTAGTGAGTAAAACAGACTCCGTATAACTTAGTGTGTAATAATATGATATAATATCTCAGATATTAATTGTTTTTTATGATAATATTATTGTATCATTTATTTTTTCTTCCAGCCTGATATTTCCCGTAATTCGTAACCGTTGAAGAGCGACAGTTTATTGAAGTCTACTATAAGAATATCCTGGTTCAATTTCAAAATTACTTATTCGAAAATATTACCTTGGACAATGAAGGTTCTTAAAACACCTTTAATTGATTGAGATTTAAATAAGCTTTTTGGAATATTATTTTTATGGTAGAAGAAAGCCAACAGTGTAATTTATAAACTTTTGTTCCACATTATAATTATAAATTAATGTATTTTTAATATGATTTTGTAATTTGAATTGCTTGAATTGTATATAGTAAATGCAATAAGATTGATAAGGTCTAATACAAAATTAAATTTACCATGACCATTTATTATTTTGTTATTATTACTTTCTTTATCTATAATGTGACATGTTCTGTGCAATTATGTAATCAAAAATTATAAATCCGCAAAGTAGGCCGCGAAAATATACTTTTCTAACGTTTCCTGCAAATTGAATTCCTATAAAAATAGGTCTTGCCTTATAATGTTTCGTAAAGAATACGATAAAAGCCTTTCATTGCTGGGTATGCGAGTTCTAAGAGCAGACGAATCCAGTGCGGGCGCTATGAACTTGGCTCGCAATCTCAATGATGAAATAGTGAAAATCAGGAGCCATATACCTACACCCAGTATGTGAGTTACTCCTGAGTAAGGAAAATATTTTTGTCTCCTTGTTCGTGGTTAACAAGCGTGATTATACTATGCCTGTGTAATTAACAAATGATCTTAACAACTTAAGAACATCGCAGCCTAGCTTAAGGATCCATAATAATAAATTGTTGTAATCATCTCATCTCATCTTCAGCTGGAAGACGTCGACTGTTGAACAAATATTGGTGTAATACCCATGTATTACCTGTTGCGTTAATTAAATCTGTTTGCGTTTTGAAAATAGTAACATTTATATTGTTCTAGTTTGTTTTGTTGCGGGGCAGCCGACATCCTTAGCATACGTCCATAGTTCCCTATGTATACAGTTAATCATCATCAGTTTGCCAAATGTCTGATATTCTCAAGACATATTGTCTGACATTGTCAGACTTTAATGATATTAAGGTTTTTCTGTCTTTTACTTAATATTAGTCTTATAATTAGTATATAACTTAATAATCTTAAATAATTACCTATATGACTAGGGTGTCAAAACAATATGGCCCGGGAGGTAGCGTTGCAGAACAGAAAGTCATAGTATGCCGGCTGATATTGTCAATAATCTTTATTTTAGAACATGTCCATAATTAATACACAAACAGTTATAAAATTTGAGCACGAATAAATGTTTTCAGGATGTTTGAGTCCTGTTTATCCGCAATGACCTGAAGGATGCTGTTAGGGCTACTCCGGACTCTGCTCAATAACGATGCGAGCCGCTTGCGTACGATAGCACTTACTCACGCTGCGCGCTGGTGCCAACCCGTGTTGAGTCAGAGAGGGTATGTTTAGCTGCTAGGTAACTAGCGACATTACATGCTGTTTATTAGACAGCACTCTTAATAATCTTTGTTTTTTAAGAAGTTGTTTCCAAAATTATTCCTCGAACTAAACATTTT
The DNA here is from genome assembly GCA_905340225.1 of Abrostola tripartita. Classification (NCBI taxonomy): domain Eukaryota; kingdom Metazoa; phylum Arthropoda; class Insecta; order Lepidoptera; family Noctuidae; genus Abrostola; species Abrostola tripartita. Next base: position 8,762,962 of record HG996490.1, on the reverse strand, counting down.
TTTTTTCATAATTGACTGACAGCGTTATTATTATTTAATAATAACAATTGTTTTTTTTTAGAAAAAATCCTTTGAAATGATACCTCACACGATATATTTCATTTTGGAAAGTGGTAGGAGGGGTGTAGATGCACCGCCTCCCGATCTTTCTCGTAAGTGGTCAATCAGCGACTACTCGTATAAATACTACTAAAATACTACTTGTTACGACAGTTCTGTTATGATCACATTAGGAATTCTGTTCCATATATCCGAGTTCATTATCAGATCATGGCAATATTTATAGGGGACCAATTCGGGAGTATATTATATCAAACGAAAAAGAGTTTTCAAATTCGATCCACAGTTGACGGAGATATCGTGTTACAAACATACAAAAAAACATAGAGTCGAATTGAGAACCTCCTCCTTTTTGAAGTCGGTTAAAAATAGTCAGTCATGTGGGTGCGGGCAGCAGAGTTCGGCTGGACCCTCAAATAAACTGAGCATTATTCTAATAATCTGTATAATTACTGCTTCAGCTGGCGGTCTTTCCACCGCCACACTCGCAGCTGATTGTTGTTTTCGTTCTTTTAATTATTGAAACAATCACCTTTTGAAATTTTATCCGGCGTACTTAAACTTTATTTTACGTGATTTTTACAACTTCATGCATACGGCTGACGCATAATCCCCCCTCCATCATGCAGCTGACGATTTTTTTAAGCCCAGTATGATGCAAACTACTTATAAAAAAAATTTAGCCGGCATATTGACTTAATTTTTTTTTTTTACCACTTCCGTAACCTTCCAATAATAACCCCACCGCGGGTGATTCGAGTTTTTCTATTGAAAAAATATGGCAATGGATCGGCGTGAAAACGCTACCTAAAATGCAACGGTACCTCCCGGACCAATACCTTTTACATAATAATGCGTAAATTTAAAATTTGTAATTTGGCAACCTTATCGACAAAATTATTGTTACTGTAAAATGTGTAGGTACCTATGTAACAATTGTTGTGTTAAAATTAATGTATATTTGGTATACATCGTTCTGTAAAATGATAATTAAAACATTTTGATTAAATCAATCGCTTTTATATAAACAGTCTTTATTTCCATTTCAATTCCATTCCATTCAATTATCTCGGTCCGACGCTCTTTTTGATATATATCAATGAACTCTGCAACCTTAGTAGCGTCGAGGGGAAGATTCTCTCCTATGCGGATGACACTGCCATCATTTTTACTGATGACTCATGGGATAATGTTAGATTGAAGGCTGAGAGGGGACTGGCTAGAGTTAGACATTGGCTTAGTGAGAATCTTCTCACTCTTAATACCCAAAAAACAAACTATATATGTTTTGGACCATACAAAAATTCTCAGCCCTCACCTGACTTTGAAATTAAAATTCATTCCTGTCGTATTTTTCCCTCCTGTACCTGCAATTGCCCGGAAATTCAGAAAGTTAGCTCTGTTAAGTACCTCGGAATTATTGTGGACCAAAGGTTAAGCTGGTACCCACACCTTGAACTGACTATTGGAAGGTTAAGAAAACTCGTATGGGTCTTCAAGTCTCTGAGACATGTTATGAGTACTGAGCTACTGAACAAAATATATATTGCACTAGCCCAATCTGTCATTGTATATTGTATCTCAGTATGGGGTGGTGCAGCTAAGTCATACTTTATAGACCTAGAGCGGGCACAAAGATCCTTGATAAAAGTTATGTACTGTAAGCCCTTTAGGTTTTCTACTGAAAGCTTATACAAAATCTCCATGCTACTCTCCGTCAGGAAACTTTATATTTTACACATAATACTTAGACATCACAAAGTGCTACCTTTCGACCGGGCCAAACTTAAGAAAAGACGGTGTGATATAGTAGCCCCTACATACTCCGCACGTACAGTTTTTGCCAGTCGGCAAAATGTAGCCCAAGCCCCCCGCGTTTATAATAAAATAAATCGGATATTAAATATTTACCCCATGAGGTTGTACGAGTGTAAGAAAAATCTGACTGAATGGCTCTTTACTCTTAACTATGATGACGTGGAAGATATTTTGGCGACATTGGTTTGAATTGGATACATTGCTTAAAATGTACACAGTCCCAAACAAACTGGTAGGTAGGTATATGCTACTCATTAACATACCTCCACACACTCACACACACACACACACACACACGCACAAACACACACACACACACACACACACACACACACACACACACACACATACACATGCACATACACGCAATTACACATCCTTCCACACACACACCACACCTAACTAATTACTCTCTGCAGACATGTTTGCATTTCTTTTCTTCTTTTTTATTCTTCTTTGTTTAAAAATTGTATTAAGTGAAATTGATAGTGTTGTAAATCTAAGAATATGTTCACGTAGGAAGAGCGAGGTTTTCCCAACACAAGTATCTCTTGATTACTTTCTGGGAAGCCCCGGCAACTTATTTGTAAAGATTTACTGAAATAAAAACTTTTTTATTTATTATTTATTATTTTTTATTTCCAATATAACATCATACTATATGATTGTGTAAATAGGGGAAGGAGGACGGGGTCCTTATCGTATGAAGCGCACTAACGCACATTTGCCATTATTTTGAATGTTTATTTAGAATTACTTACTTCTTTGGAAATCAGGAACTTATGAAACTTTTACACTAATAGAAAAATAAATAAATGAAGGTTTTCTCAAAAATGTCCAATACTCCATCCAGTCCTGCCCCCTAGGTAGGGTAAGAAGGGGTACCCTATGGGCCAAGTATGGGAAACAAATTATAGTGAGGGGGTTTCTACTTATTAAAACCATCGTGTTAATGTAAACTTTGTAATATAAACAAATAGGAATACATACATACAACTTGTGTGCGCTCGGGGTGGCGGCGAGTCACGACACTCACGACTCAACGACTCTCGCGCGCTCCGGGCAGACATCCGCGGGAGCTGCGTAGGGTTGTGAAACTGAGACTATTCGATAACTTTACAGGCTAAACCGCGCGGGTATCCGACGGACCCTAGAGGTGCGGTGAGTCGGATTTATTGTGCGCGCTATAATATTCTATTTTTGGTTGCAATACTCGCAATTTTTATAATTAAAAGTTATTTTATACAACGTTTTTAAGTACCTACTTGGAAATTGTGTATAGACTTGTTTATAAAAAAATATTATGTAACAACTTCTTTGGCGCATTAAGTTGAAAACTTGTAATGATTATTGCATCACAATCTATAGGTACTTGCTACACCGAGATTTGCTAGTGGCGCCCGTCCGCGCAGACAAGACATGGTGCCCCGGCGCGGCGCCTTCGATGTTATGTCTTCTCTCGAAGTATACTCCGTGCCGTTTTGTGGAAATAAACTACTATTGTTCCTAAGTGAGAGTGAGGATAAATAAAAAATATTTATATTTTTTCGTTTACAGCTAGTCTTTCTATGGGCTATACCTAGTCGTTATTCTCTCAAAGTAGTCTTAATGAATAAGAAAAGCAGTAATAGCTGAATGGTATGACCGTTGGTCTGCCAAGTCAAAAGGTCGCAATTTTAAACTCCGGCACACACCAATGCCTTTTCGAACTCATGTGCATAATATTATTTATTATTTAGGCTATATTTTCTTTTTTACGTGTGTATTCAAGAATGCCAGACTAGTTTTGAACTCGAACGGAGCCCTTATTCATGAGCTGGTTACGCGGCAGAGTTGCGAGCCGAACACTAGGCCCCAGATAGTTCGGCTCGCGACTCTGCCTCGTAACCAGCTCTTTGCCGAGCGGCGATTATATCCTCTATATGGGGGTCGACGTCTATCCGAGGAGTTACCAGTGGTTGCTGCATATTTTTCTTTGGATAAAATTGTGACAATATTTCAAATATTGAGACTCTCTGTGCCTCTGAAAAGAGGTTATAAATGCTGCGTCCGATCCCTCTCTTCAGTCATCCACTTCGCCGTCACAATAGGGACTACAAGTGTGATGGAATGGAGTGCTCTTAATTACTAATACTTGTATGTATTTAAAGTAGGATATAACAGAATTTAAATAAAAAATAAACTTGAAACAACGAATTTATTCGTACTTAATTAAAACTAGATTACAGTGTGTAATAGTCATGCAAATTTAACGAAATTCATATTGTGCTACAGATAAAAAATTTAAAAGCAAAATAATTCTTTTCAGATGTCAGCAAAGTAATCATTTACAGATACCACGCTAATATTCTTTAGACAAGTACCTACATAAAATGCACAATCGTTTAATTTGTTTTGATGTCAATATTTATAAGACAAGATTGAAAAGACACACGATATTAAATTATAGATTACTAAGAAAGCAAATGTAAGTCGACGTATCTAAGTTGATATAGGTACTATTTACTTCTTTCAAGATACACAGTACCTGCTATCAGCCCATAATTATTTTACTGTCAACAGTTGTAATCTAGTTCACACGTCGCATACATGGGCGTATCTTCTATGCTATTACATTTACACTCCAAACCGTCAGCTGTGTTCTAAAAGACTGAATATCTTGCAATTTATTTATACAATATAATAATTACTTGTAAATTTTAAATGTTATAATAATATTTATCGGTAATTATCTTAGTACAATAAATTAAAAATTATACAAATTCGGACTTCCTAATAAACGTTGTATATGAGGGGAACACATTTGAAAGACAAAGCATTGTGTAACTTTACAACCGCTATACGACGTTTATTATTAGATGAATTGTTTATTATAACAATTATTTAACTATACAGAAAAAAAAACGGAAAATATTCAAAATAATCGAGAAAATATTAAATAATGAATATATCACACAACCATAAATTGTTAAATATTATTTTAAATCAATACCCATTATGGTATCTATGAAAGAAATGTCTTTTATTTATATAAGTATTTAGTGAAATAATGATTGTATGTGCACTAGTTACATCGTAATAAAATCAGAGATAATACCAGATTACCTAAATACTATCAAAACTAGACTGTTATTTTTTTTTGGTCCAACATAAATAAGAAATGCCTGCCAAATAACTTCTAACCAATGCGCTGTAACTCGCGTGATGTTGAGATAGAAGCATTAGTGATATGATTCTAATTCCGCTTTGGTCTTATTAAAACATATATTATTTTTTTGGACAAAATGGGCATTTTTCTTGCTTTAACTTCATCTGTAATAGCTAGAGACTACTCTAGCAAATAATTCATAGATAGTCTTGTTTTTGAAATCTAGCCTCTGGCTTACTTACGAATGGAGACTCAAGTTGTATGCCTCAATCCTGTTGTCTCAAAGCAGACAAATTTTGATACTATAATATGTAATAGGTAAGTAACATTAAAATATTAATTTAACATTCTTAGTCAACTGGGAATAAACTTTCCTAACTTCAGTGGCAAAACTAAATTCTAAAATAAATTTATAATATACATCAATTACACAAATACATAATAGATTAAAAAGCTTCAGGCTTATACATACTCATTTAGGTATCCAGTAATTTATACAAAAATGATGGTATCCAAACATTATTTATTCATTTTGTACTAAATTGAAATATTAACCTGAATCATGTCACCCAAATGGATGAGACATGGCTACCTCAAAATAATTGTGAGAATATAAAACGACAATAATATTTCAAAAACAGCATGTATGGACAGGATATACAGGATCTTATCCCAAATACAGATGACATTGTAACATGCTACAGCTTGTTACTTGTCCTGGCATTGTTGGTTCATTTGTAGTTATAAAGCTATTAAATTTGGACCTAAGAAATATTGAGAATAATTCTGATAAAAGTAATAATAATAATTTATGTAAAACCTACAAAAACTTGAAATAAGGAATATAATTATGTAATTGTCTTGAGGTAGACTTTATCTAAAATATATTACAAAATAAATACTTTAATCGTTCTTTTTATCACCAGGTTGTTGTTCTGATTCTGTAATAGCTGGTGTGCCATTTTTGACTTGTTTTTGCTGTTCTTCCATTTCACCAGAAAATCCAAACTCATTGACTCGCTTGTGGTCAACTTTGTAAATCCAACGCTGATATAAGAAGATGAAGAACACTATATCTATAACAAGACAACAAAAATGTGAAGAATGGTCTTAATAAATACTAATATTTAAATTTCCTATATCAAAAATCATCATTATCTGCCTAGCCTTTTCCCAACTATGTTGTGGTCAGCTTCCAGTATTACTAGATGAAGGTTGGACCTGTTATTATATTATTGCTGCTTAACTTTGATAGATCAACCTATACTGATCAGTAGCAGTGTAGCTATGATCAATTTTGTGTTAATATATGAATATTTGTAAATGTAATTATAATTATTTAAGAAAAGTAATCACTTACCATCTCTAAAGCAGCCCAACCGGTACATTGTTGGCATTTTGATAACAAATGCAAAGATATCATCTATGAAGGTATTAAGGAACTTGTATGTCATCATCCGCCATGGCAGATGTGCAACTGATTTCAACTTGTAATTAATAAACAGCTGTGGTGTCATCATGATGAATCCAAAAGTCAATAAGTAGCCATACATCATATTCAAAACAAATGAATACCATCCTTTGTGTTCCTGGTACAGTAATGAATACACTCCGTATCCTACCAATAGAGGGAAGCAACCCCAGCTCAGGTAACGGAAGGCTAACATATCATACTGCTTAGTGCTTGACTCAACATAAGACCCTTTGTCAGTGAAACTAAGTTTGGGTATTCCAAATATGCGATCTTCTCTATTTATCTTTACATCCATAACTTTGTTAATCTTCCATATTTCAATCAGTAAACCAATAAAGCATGAAATTCTAACCATGACATTTGTTTCATTGTCAAGTACATAAAGTAACACCACGGTGGACTGGAATACATTAAAGAATACTGATCTCACAGACAGACCTTCAAGAGACTGTCTATTATTCCAGAATTGAATGTCATTTTTGAAAGCAAGTAACTCAAAGATTGAATGTAATACTGAAACACTAATAGTTAGGGCTAACAAGTAAGGTGATGTATCAAGAAGCAATTCCTTCACTGTATCTTGTTCCTCATCCTGCTCTTCCGCACCTAATGCTGAGAACATGCTCAACTTGTCCCTCATAGCTTGTGCTGTGTACAACTGCCACTTGAAAAGACTTAGTGGTTGGAATGTTAGTTCAAGACTGAGGGTATCAGAAGTCTTGTTGATGGGTACATAATCACGCATCATATTCCAATAATCATTTAAGAAAACTGCAGGTTTATATTGTTTACCATCTGGCAAAAAGTATATAAATTCATCTAATGGAGGTGGAACACTGCCTTGCATCCAATTTGTTTGATCAGTTACCAAATTTATGGTCAAATTGGGGTGCCAATGTGACACTATTTCTTCCTTAAGTGTTTCTGCTTTAATAATTTCTTCAGCAGACTTTTCAGTTTGCCCCGTTAATAGGTTATGTGTTTTCAGATACTTTAACTTTTTATATTTGTTTAGCATTTTTTTCCCATAAGTAACATATGGACCACCATAGTCTTGTTTATTGTTGGGATCAGGTGATTTTCCAGATTGAACTATAAACACATGAAGATAAATTGATCCATTGTTCTTTAATGAGACAGAGGGTGTAATACTGGTGGAATGTGTGAATGTGCCGTCATTTAAAGCTCCTCCATTCCAATCACCGTAAACAATTCCAGAATGCTTCCAAATTAAATCCGAATCATCCAAATTTGAATAAAATTCTCTTTCTGATACATAGCAATACATGTCCAATACTGATCCATTTGCAAACATATTAATAGCAGGGACGCGCGGTGCTCCAGTAGGATTGCTTATATCGGTTTTGGGTGCAGACGGTTGTCGAAACATAGATGTAATGAAATACACCACTAATGCCCGTATGATCAAGGACTTTGTGATAGCGAAAAATGATTCCAATTTGGTCGGCTGCATTCTACGCCGCTGTTCGTCAATCTGGGCGTTGATCTAAAAAAATACACTATTAGAGCTAGATAGACCTTCACCTAAGTAAATAATTGTATAAAATCTGTTCTTGACATGACAATGGTTTTTCAGGTTAGTTTTTCGGACCTGCGAGATATTAACACAGGTCAAGTCTAGTGTTATAAAAAGTGTAACCATAATTATAAAAAAAAATGATATGGTATAATTTCTACTCACATCGACAGCATCTTCGGAAGATCCATTTGCCTCAACAACACTGTTTTCAACGGAGGCATCACCAGGAAAATTGGAAGGGTTGTTACTATCACTATCTGCCATGTTTGGTATTTAGGGAATTGCTGCGTGATTTTAAATAATACTTATCATTTGCAAGGACGACTAATTCTCCTCATTCCATAGAATGAGATTGGATTTCTAACTCTGCCAATAAGCCTATCATTGACAAGTCCTCAGGACAAGTCATAGACTTTTAATTTATAGATTATTTATTTTTATTGGGACAATTGTTTATCTTGACTCCTAGGCTTTTAAGCTACTACTTCAAGCTGTACGATGGGTGAAAAAGTTGAATTACTAGTTTATTTATCAATAATGATTGATATTTATCAAATTCATCAATCAAATTATCATCAGTGAGGTAATTCTGGCACATCGCTGCAGTGATGTATGACCTCTGACCTCTATTATAATACGCTGGACTGGCGATCGCTATTCATTTGATGAATCTATTTAAAAATCGGAATACTGGCGCTGAAAGCAGTGTTTGTACATCACTGACCTCTAAACCTCTATACGATGGACTTTATTAAGTGGTTTGTTATTCTAGGATACTTTATAGGAAGTCTGTATGGTATTAGTTTAGTTTGGCTGTGCATTATCCGCACTTAGCCGCTTGAATGGGCCATTGTGCGTGATGGGTTTCTTTCTTCTACTCCAGCCATCCCAACTCGTCCCAGAAAGCGAGCAGCCTTTTCAGGTTGCTGCAAGCTTCCGGTAGTGATGCTGGACGCTGGAGAATGCGTGCCCGTTGATCGTCCACACTTCCGCACTCCATGAGTACGTGTTGTGGCGTTTCTTCTGCCTCCATGCAGCCTCTGCATAGAGGGCTGTCTGTCACACCTATGGTGAAAAGGTGTTTGTTTAGAGGGCAGTGTCCGGTTATTGTACCTAGTACTATACGGATTTTGTCCCTGTTTAGTCTGGTGAGGTTGCGGGCAAACTTTTTCGAAAGTGCCGGAATTGCATTCTTTGTCTGCCTGAAACCTACACCGTTCCTCCATTCTGTTTGGTGGTTTTGTTCTGTTTTCAGACGCAACCAAGATCTGACTTGTGCCAGGGGTATCGGCAGTAGTGGTTCCGGTCCATATACCGTCTTCCTTGATCCCTTTTGGCCAGCTCATCGGCTGCGTCATTGCCTATTGAGTTGCTATGTCCTTTGATCCATTGCAGGGTTATGTTGTTTGTGTTTGCGATGGACTGGAGTGCGTTGTGACATTCCAGTACTGGGACAGAGGTTATGGTATTGTTTTGTAGAGCTTGCAGGACGGATGCACTGTCTGACACAATTTTAATATTGTAGCCTCTGACATCTCTGGCTGCAACCGCCTGTGCTGCTTTGGTGATGCCTATACATTCTGCTTGAAATATAGTATTAAGTTTACCTAGGATGGTCGAGATTTTAATGTTACGGTCGGTTCGAGAAGACTCCCGCTCCGGTCCCCTGTGAGGTTTTGGAGCCATCTGTATATCCTAACTTCATTTGTGCCAGAGTTATCCTGCATTTCTGCTGTAAGTTGGATATTGTATCTTCTATCGAAAATATGATGACCCATCGTTCTGTCTACAGGCGCCTCAAGGAGTGGCACCTCCTTGAGGATGTCCTTCAAGACGGTTGAGTGCGTTGTTGATATGTTTTGTTTCCATAGTCCGTTGGCTCTCAGTCTGAGTGCTGCCGTCTGCGCCTCCTCTTGTATGACAAGGTGAAGAGGTTTCAGGTTTAGCAGGTACTCTAGAGCGGCTGATGGAGTGGTTCTCATTCATCCTGACGCTGCAATACTTGCAAGGCGTTGCAGGCTTTGGAGTTTCGTTTTTACTGTAGTAAGTTGTGTTCTGGGCCACCATACAACTGATCCGTAGTTCAGAGAGGGTCTGATAACTGAAGTGTACAGCCAAAGTGTTATCTTCGGGTTGAGACCCCATCTTTTACCAACTAGTCTCTTACACTGGTAGAAAGTTATGCAGGCCTTCTTTGTTTTTTCCATGATGTGACTCGCCCAGTTTAGTTTACTATCAAGTATAACGCCCAGGTATTTTACTTGAGTTGATAGGGAGAGTTTGGTATTAAATAACTTTGGTAGTTGGCGTTCTGGTAACTTCCTTTTGTTGGTGAAAAGGATAAGTTCTGTTTTCTTTGGGTTGACTGACAGCTGTTGTTCGTCACACCAGTCTTCTACAATGCGACGAGCGGAACGCATTACTTCGCACAGAATGTTCTCTGCGTTCCCACTTATCAGTATAGTAGGTCGTCTGCATACCCAATGGTGGTATAGCCTCGATCGTTTAGTCTTCTCAGAAGGCTGTCCGCTACCATGTTCCATAGAAGTGGTGATAGGACACCCCCTTGTGGGCATCCTCTGGCCACTTTAGCCCTTGTTGTGGTGTTCACTTCTATTTGGACAGCCCTATTGCCGACCAGTTCGGTCTGTATTAAAAATTGCCTTGGTAATATTTTTTTACATTGTTGTCTGAAAATGTTTTTATCGATACCAAAAGTCAGTTGTTGTACATCAATAGTTTGCATGATGATGATTGCTGAGATGGCACTATTAGTAATATCATAGTGACGTAATAGTCTGAATTTCGTAGTAAATTTTGCATCCCCCTGTAAAATTATTGTTTCTTCCTGAATTTTATTTATTTTTTCAATTTTCGTATTCATTTTTAAACCTTTTTTTCAGATTTTATACTCAGTCATTCCCACATTATTTTTGTAAACCTATAAAGAGTACATGGTATGGTAATATTCACTATATCATGCAAAATAATTTACAACTATATTGTATGTAGACCTACAGTGACATTTCCGAGACTTCACGCTACAGTAGCAGCCCTCATTGTTAATTTTTAAATTTAGTCAATATCCTTTGCGTATCTCGTTCTCGTTACAAAACTCACGCCTGTATTATTTGAAGGCGTAAGCAGAGGTGTATATTATACCTATGTTTTCTCAAATAAATTCCGAACTGAAACTACTTAGGAAACGGAAAAAAAATTGAATGACACGAGAACTGAACCCATGACCTCACGCTCAGTAGTCGCAAAAGCCACTGGATTTCATCCTAAATATTGGTGGAAGATTTTGGGAAATCAGATAGACTGTTTCAAAGATTACCTACAAATAGAAAAAATACCTCATTAAGTTATAAATAAAATGTTTTAAATATTAATACATTCTATTTATTTTTCAGCAATTATAAATAGTTGTAAAATATGTATTTTAAATAGACTTCGCAAAAAAGGAGGAGGTTCTCAATTCGGTTGTTTTTTACCTCATGACGCCGTAGTTTATGAACTGATTTCAAAATTATTTACTCTGATTGGTATACCCAATTTACCGATTGGTCCCATTGAAATGTCGTGATCTGATGATGAGCTTTCGCGATATGGAACGGAACTCCTCATAAGATCATAGCAAGTAGTATTATCGTTTATACGTGTAGTCGACAACTAACCACTATCAAGGAAGAGGGGAAGGGGTGCGACGACGCCGCCCCTCCTCCTACCATTTTCCAAGATTAAATATATCGATAAAACCTAACTAAAAAAAAAAAAATGCAGGAAAATTAATTCTACTGCAATTTGCTTTGTACCAATATTATGACTTATCAAGCGAAGTTTTACTTTCTAGAGTCACAAACGCCCTAATAAATAAAACAATGTTTTCATATTTAATGGTTTATTTGAAACACAAAATTGAAAGACTGACAGTTAATCGGACCCAAAATGCATTCGGAAACCTTAGCTTTTATGTTTAGATTCCCAAACCATTACGAAATTAGTTTCGACAACATTAAACAAAACATAAAAAATATTACTAACAGCAAGTCACTTTATAAAGTTCTCCTAGAATCTACTCGTAATACTCAGATTCTGCAGTGCACATGTTGAAATTCTGACACTGTTTTCCATCACAGAGATTTCATTACCTACATTTTGAAGATTACTTAAAAACATAGAAATATCCTACTTCCTCACTAGCAATGTAAATGGATGCATGATTTCCTGCCTATAATTATAAGAGGCTCAAAATAGCTTTGTGCTTGCAAAATATACCTTCATAGAAAAGGTTTATCTCTTTCTCACTTGCATTCATCACCTCGCATTGTTCCACGCGGTCTCTGTACAAACTATCATAATAAGGTATTTTTACAGGCACAAGCCATTGACCTGTATAAATGGCAACAGTCCACAAAATATGCCTAGCTTATCAAACTTCTATAGTCCACATTTAAGATTCAAATATATTATGTATTATGAAAACTAGCAAAACAACTATCGGAATAAAAAAGTCGTATATAAATGAAAATGTTTTGCATAACAAAGATTTAGATGTAAAGGTAAAACTTAAACATTAAGTACCTAGTAATCCTACAAGTGTAATACGACAAATCTATGTTTGCCGTGGCCAAGCTGAACGTCTTGGTCTCTATAATGTCAACTAAATTAATTATACTTAAAAAGACTTTAGTGAAAATTGCAAGAGATGTTAAGAAGGACAGAATATTCACAGATTCAAAATTATACAATTTACGATTGTATAACTGCGGTATTCTAGCATTGATTGAAACTATTTATAACATCATAATGAGAATCTATTAACCCTCAAACATTCTAATACAAATATAGACTTTAATCCACACAAAATTGTGAACTGCCACCATTTCTAAGCTTTTTCACTACAATTAATCTTGCATTTCTTCAGGCAACTCGTGAGGGTTAAGAATGCCTGGCACCGATAACTGAACTCTTCGTTTTTCGTCTTGCGCTTGACGAAGGGCCAGTAAACGCTCCTCCAAATACAAATCACTGTCATCTTCACCCGTGTACTCCTGCAATAATAATAATCAATTATATGTTTTGCTATAATTATTTCTGATGTTATAAGGTATATTGAGCTGCAGGTATAGTACAGCTTAACTAAGGGTTTTAAAGGAATAAATATGTGCACACTGTTCCCAGTCAAATCAGATAGCTTTAGAAAGGCGGAAAGGGGCTCCTACCACCTCTCTAAAGCTATCTATTTCTGACTAAAATGTGGTAGGTATATGTGAAAGTAAGTTATTCATAATAATTGCGTTGTGTTATTTGAGACACTTACTCTTATTTGAACTAAGAAGTCTCTTAGGTGATCCTTGAAGGCTGGAATAGCTTGATTCAAATTAAATAACCCTTGTACGGTTATTTTGATTTGATTGTCAGACAAATGAGGAAACGCACGTTTCAATAGATTAGCCACGTATTCCTGAAATAGATACAAATAAATTTAAAAACCTTAGCTAACATATATTGCTACAAGGTTTTTATAGGGTTATAATGGTTTTTGGGTGTTCTTGCATTGGGTCAAATACTAACATACAATGGCCAAACAGATGTACCTAGGCCTTGAATCCAACTTAAATACAGACAAGAAATGATTTAAAACGCAAGTTTTGTCAACAAATAATAAATAGTTACCTGAATGTAGAGGACATTATCTGGTGTTGGCCCAAGTAGAACTGTAACTCTGCCAGTCTCAACCAGAGAAAAGATGTGTGCTAATATTGTAGCATGCATTGTAAGTCCAGCGCCATGAGACGTGTCTGTCACCACACTAAACACATGCTCTAATATGTCGCACAAGTAAGTTTGGTAGAAACTTTGTGCTGCCTGTGGATGCTGCTCTACATTGTGTAGTAATCGGTACAAGATCTGGAGACCTGTGTCAGCAACATTCCTCATGGTGTGCTTAAATGCCCAGATGATGGAATCCAATACCAATTTGAACTGTGCTGGAGGTATACTTAGGAATGCCTTAAAACAGTGTGTATTTACTGCCTGTAGTAACAGGAAAAACTCAGTCCTGTGTTCAGGATACTCCTCAAAGTCTTTATTTATCATCTCAAGAGTACATTCAAACACAGCATCAAATATTTTTGGAACCTCGGAGGTTATATGACCACCCAGTTTATAAACAATAGCAGCCATGCAAGATAAAACCTCTGGTTCTCGTGCATCTGGCACTGCTGTTCTTTGGTAATCCAAGAGAACTGCATCTAAAAGTGGTGGAATGAAATTTTCCAAAACCATGCTGTTATCTGTAGAGCGTGAAACCCAACTGGCAATTAACTTAAGTGTCTCCTTCTTTATTATTCGCATATTCTTAATCAGTGGCTGCTTGGTTACAACAACACCATTTAAGGCTATAGCTTGACTTATGTTTTCCGACATGACTTTATAAACATTGAGCATGTCCAAATATATTCTGCCCAGTTGTACAACATATGGATGTCCAAGGGCACGGCACGCACGAACATTCGTTTTCAGAATACTCACAAGCTGTTTAACAGCTTCTGGATCTTTAAGAATATCCACATTGTGTGATGCTTGAGATATTATATCATCCCAGACCTGATTAGGGAGCAACATGTATTTCTCAATGAGCTGTTCTTGAGCTACTTGATCCACCTGAGCACTAATCATGTACCCTACAGCTTCATAGAAAGTATGCACTTGAAGTGTTTGTAAATCACAGATTATGGAACTGATTGTGCTTAAGATTTCTTCAATAAATGGACAAGCCTCACCTACCTGAGTAGTAACAAAATGACGCCGGCATTTAATCGCAATCTTTATAAATGTGTCACACGCCATGTCTTGAACACCATCATGAGTCTCGTGCATGAATTCAAAAAGTTTATTCACAACAGTCTTCAAAAACTTCCAATGAGCTCTTAGAAATCTGGGGTACTGGCCCACCACATACATTATGTTACTAGCAATAATAGCTTTATTATCCTTGCCCTTTTTCTGTTCACACAGACCCAGTAATTCTTTAATTACTACAACAAGAAATCGTTTTTCATCTTCCTCCATTGTTGCACCAGAAATAGATCCAATAGCCCAACATAATGTATTTAGATTTTTCCATGACCATTCTGTACCATTTACCTGATTCTGGAGTTTTTCTGTCATAATGCGTTCAGTGTCTTGATAGTCTAAATGTGTCAAATAAACTAATGTCTCTCTCATATTCTTATACAAATTAATTGAATCAGTATCCTTCATAAACTCTCGCACAACTTCACCATTTTCATTCTCCACCACTAATACTTCTTCTGGTTTAGCCATTCTAGAGATCATAATGTAGCGAACACTGCTTAGCACATCAGAATACAATGCTTTCCTGCCTACATTCTTGCCAAGTACTGTGTACATGTTCGATGTATGAGAGCATGGTGCAATCTTGTACAAATCAGCAGCCAATGCATTCCAAAACTCCAAGCATATCTTAAATATCTCAACTTCTTCTACTTCAGATATCAAAACAAGATAACGGAGTGCATTCATTAAAGTGTTTGTGAGTCCTCTTCTTTCAATAAGTTGCCCATGTTCTTTTAAGTAAGTGCAGAGAAACAATGCAAGGTTTTGGATAAACACTTGTTCCTGGTCTCGACCAGCAGCATATGCTTCACGTATGTTTGTAGTGAGTGGGAGCATAGCTTCCAGCTGTTCCATAGTCTGCACCAGCAAAGCAACGAACTGTTCCTCATAGTTGCTGACTGTCACACCAGCAATCTCTGTCAGACAGCTTAATGTAACATTACGGAACATTGGTACATTCAAAAACTTAAATACAAGTGTGCTTATCAATTTCATTTCAAATATATATCCAAGAGGAATCCAGTTCAAAAATCTTAACAAAGTATGAAGAGTAGCATCAACTAGTGGTGCATTTTGTGAATTCTCAAGCACAAATTGACAGAGTTGGAATATTTGACTGAACTCTGAACACATGGTGTCCTTTAAATGTTTGGCTTTTGTCTGAGTCAGTTGTCCTGTACTAAATACAAACACTTCTTCACTAAGAAGCTTTAATATAACCATGTTGTTTTGACAAAGACTTTCATTTGTCTTAGATGCACCCACAATATCACTTATAAAAGTCTCCCAGTTATGAGGCCATTCTCGTTTCAATACCTGAATCAAGATCATGTTTAGTTTTTTCAAATACACTTTATTATTATCCATTGTTACAGGATCTGATGAGTTTTTAATTATGAGACCAACAATATATTTCTTTATACCTTCACATTGATTTCTAGGTAGTATTTTCCATCTTGTTTGTATCACTTGTTCTAATATTTGTAAGGCATAGTATTTTGTTTCCTGATTTTGTGAATACTCCAGTATTGTATCAACACGAGTCCAGGCATCAGGATGTTCCTTAAGTGCTGTCAATATCTCCTGTGCGGTTCGTTGTTGTTCTCCAACAGTAGAATATAGACAGCCAACAATATTATCAAGCAGAGTTATATCTAATTTCTGGTTGAAATCCAAAAGTTTAGAGGCTTGTTGCTCTAAAGTTGCCATTCTGTTTGTTACAACTTATTGAAAATTTGTTCCCTTTATTGAAAATTAAAACTCTGACAATTTTTTCACATTCATTCCTCACCATACGTATCACTGAAAAAAACAATTCCTGAATTAGGATTTATGTAGCTATAACCTCTTCATGATGCATAGATAAAAACCAACTTGTAGGAACAATCAACATAACAAACTATGACCCAAAACACTTGTTTTGATGACTAAGATTACGAGAATTATTGGGGTTATGATAATTACAACTGCCTTTTTGTTGTAAAAGAAAATATAGAGCACACACCCCGCATAGATACAGATTATGATGTTTGGTACGAATCGTAACACTACTTGTGTGACAAACACGATGGCTAGTTATATCGACAAGAAACATTTAGAAGTAGATGATGTTAATGACAAAACTAATAACTTACCCGAGAATATAATTTGCGGCGCAATCAGTCTAACGCACTACCATACATACTAATCCGTTGTTTTCGTGAAGCTTGAAAAAGCTTACACGCATGTTGTCTATGCTAAATTTTTTAATATTCCAGAATATATATTGTAAGAGCAAAATTAATATACAAAACACAACTATATTATTTTCTTATGTCCTAATGAGTTAGAAATTATATTATTCGTTTTAAAATAATGAGTAGATAGACACAGTGTAACATTCATGGAATCAGGAAGGGTATATTTCTGGTAACATTTAACACTTAATACTAATGTATGTTTTATTTTTATTGTGGGCAATACCAATGGCAGAAATTTTAGTCTTTATTTTCTTGTGTTACCATTTTTCTGTACTTAGTTTAGTTTTAGTTGGCAATTCGACCAGGTCAGGTCATTCTAGAACTGGTGAGCTATAGGTATTATAATCAGAATAATTGCCCGTATCTTTTGAATGCGTAGTCTTAGAAGTTTTATTTTTCAAAGCTTCAACAGACAGCGGAACCAGCTCAACTCAATTCAACTTTATACCTTAACGCGTTCTTGAGAAAAAGGGGTTGACAGACATACGGACAACGCAACCGAGTGATCCTATAAGGTTCCGTTTTTCTTTTTTGAGGTACGGAGCCCTAAAAATTGCTATATTGGTACAAACAATACACATACCGTACATAATTATAACTTGGTGACTCGTTTTTAATTTGTATGGCGTGAAAACGCTACCAAATCCACCAAAATTAAGCCACCAAAATTGGAACCAGGCATAAAAAATCTTTGAAAATAGGGGATTTAAGTTACAAATAAATAATTATCACTGATTTTTGCGTACCCCAAATCACTACCGAAAGCGTGAAACTTATTTTAAAAAATCTTTAAAATCAACAGCAAGTCGATCCACCAAAAATTGATCAATTCTTGTCCCCCGTGCAACACAAGATGATACTTACGTTTTTGGCGAGAAATCACAGCACTAATCACACATTTATTTCGCGCAAGCGCCGACGCACGACTGTCCAGTATACTATTGTAGTCTTTGCGCACGACTGAGATATGCGAAATAGTAAAACGCGATTGATCGTACATGCACAAAACTTCATGTTATAACAAGTTGAACAAGTGCTACCAAAATTTTGAATTTTGCTTGGACAAACCTTGATCGGGTAACCTGATAAAGAAATAGAAATTTATTCGTGAAGCTGAGCTTTTAAATTAGATTTTCTAATATGGTTTAATTGATTTTTTGATAATGTGTCTTAAGCGGTCTACACACCAAAGCCGCTGACCCGGCGGCACAGCCCGGCGGCTTAGTGCCGGCGGGTTAACCCGGCGGCTTCAGAATGTCCAAGCCGAACGACTTTGCCGGCGGCAATGCTGGCGGCACGACAGCCGCGGCATGTGGTGTTCTAGTAATTGCCATTACTCTATGAAAGCCGGCGGGCAACTGACTGAGTGAGTGGAGAGGGATGCCGTCGGCATCGGCATGCTGCCCCGCCGGCTTGCCCGCGCGGGCGCAAGCCGGCGGCATGATTGTACAAAATAAGGCCGGCGGGTTGGGCCGGCGATCCGTGCCGCCGGGTCAGCGGCTTTGGTGTGTAGACCGCTTTATACACTGTAGCAACATCTACACGTCGAAGGACGAATGACGAGGACATTACTGCATCGCGCTAGCGAAGTAATCACACTCGCTAACTACCTATAAATACAGCCGCCCCGAGTTGAGAAGTGGAGGATCGCTCGTGATCCGCACGCGTCGCCACAAGTGAGAGCTCAGTCCCCACTCCCGCGCCGCGCGCCACCGCCCGGACCCCCAACCTGCGCCTGCGCACCGCACCGCGGCAACCGTTCGCCGCGTAGTTGTGTGCGCGCGCCACCGACACTACAGCGCCAGCTGTTGGGGTCGCGGTCGGATCGCGTTTTCCAAGTGCCGCCATGTCCTCTCCGGGCGCCCGTGGCCCTTCTAAGGGCCGGGCCTTTGCTAAAGGCTCACACGGCGCGTCCGCTGAGAGGGCGCCACCTCCTCACTCCACCACCGCCGCCGAGAGCGAGCGCGTGCGGACCGTCAAACGCCGCGGCCCGCCCGCGTCGCCATCGCCGCCGTCGAAGGCTCCGCCGACGACCGCGGCGCCGCGAGCGTCTGCGCCGCGACGACGGTCTGCGCGACCCCCCGGCGAGCGTATATTAACGCCGCCAGAAGAACCACCGCCATACAAGGGTGTGGCGGACATGATTTACCCGGGTTGGTTAGGGAAGATCCCGCCGTATTCGGCGGTCGATCACCCAGCCAAAGGGGCGTCGGGGAAGCCCGCTGTAAAGCGCGGCAACCCCCCCCCCCCGGTACACGGTGTCCGGCCCCCCCCCCCCCCCCCCGCTCACCCCAGTCTCCGATCCCGCCCCGTGAGGCGGCCCAGGACTCGCCGGCGTGCCGCTTTTACTGCAGCCCGTCGGTGGAGTGCCTGGACCCGACCCACGTGAGCTACGCCGAGCCGTACCCGGAGTGGTCCTGCGAAGAGGGCGACGATACGCCCCACGCGGGAGACCCTTCGGGAGCGGTGTCCGCGCGTGGCTCACCACAACCCACCCGAGAGGACGAAGACACCGCGTCCGCGGCATCCCCCAGGCCGGCGTAACGCCGCCTTAGGAGCCCGGACATCACGCAACCACACCACAGACAATACGAGGACGTTGAGCACCGTCGTCCAGAGGGCGCCACTGTCACAGCCACCGATATTCATATTGGTGGCGCCGGTGTCGCCGAGGATGACGAGAACGCTCCGTCCTCGTACGCCGACGCGGCGAGACCCGTCGCACCGAAAGGTACAACTAAATCCTCCCTTGATTCGGCAGCCCCTGCGCGCACCACCCAAGCCTCCGGGGGTAGCGCGGCGACCTTCCAAGGGAAGCGATTCCCGCCGCTGGTGGTAGACTACCTGCCCCAATGGACGGGACATTTCCGCGCCCTTAGGGCCAAACTAGGGCACGCGCCTCACGCACGACGTACGGGAAGGGTATTCGATTTACCCCCCGTCAATACCGGTTGGTACGCAGGTACCTAACCGAGCTAGAGAGGACAGACGGCGTCAGCTAGTTCTCCTACTCGCTACCAGCGGATAGGAAGGTCAAGGTGGCCATCAGGGGCTTGCCTGTGGACACCGAACCGGCTGAGATCCAGGAGGAGCTCAGCGCACTGGGATTCGAGACGGAATACGTCCGCTCGATCAAAGCGCGCCAAGGCAGACCGGGCTGCGTCTACTACGCAGTCCTCTGTAAGTCAAAGAGAAACTGGCCGGACATCTACGGGGTGACAGAGTTGCTCGGGATGTCCGGCGTACGCATCGAGTCTTGGCGCGGGAAGAAAGGGCCCGCGCAGTGTCACCGATCCCAACAATTCCGTCACTCGTCTCACGAGTGTCATCGACCGCTCGCCTGTGTGTGATGTGGCGGTGATAACCGTGCAGTCGAGTGCCCCGTTCCTCTGCAAGAGGCACCGTCATGTGCCAATTGCGAGGGCGACCACCCGGCCAGCAGTGTCACCTGCCCAGTCTTCCGCAGAGAGGCGCGGAACAGGCGGGCGGGAACAGCCGCCATAACGGGAATCGCCCGAGAGAAGGTTCCCACCCACGCATCGCGCGTAGTAGAGGCCGAGAAACAGTCCCTTATGGCGGCTGCGAACGGGCCCACAGCGCGCGGAGCGGCCACCACCGCTCCCTCCAAAAGGAGGAAGAAGCGGAGAGGAGGAAGAGGTAGGAGGAGAGCGAGGCCCCCCACACAGGGTGGCCCGGAGCACGGGAGCGCCCCACCGGAGGCGAGCCGAGTAACACCCGGCACCGCCCCGGCCCGCGCTTCGACACGCACACCCGCGGTCGCGCGCCCACCGCAACCTGCGGGCCAGCAAGCCCCCGCAGCACCACAACTAGAAATCCGCATCCACGAGGGCCAGCTGACCGCGGCGCTCAACATACTCGGGGACGTCTTTAAGGCGCTCCTACAGGGTATGGACCCGGTGCCCGTGATCACCCGCGGCCTATCGAACCTTATTGGGCAAGATAGTGCACGGGCGACGCACGGCTGCCGGTAGGCGCCGCGGAACGCTGCCCCCCCTCGTCCCCTCAGGCAGCTGAACCGTGTGGTGTGCGTGCCGCCCCCTGCGCGCCCCGTGTTCCCCCGCGAATCTCCCCTCTCCCCCTCCTAAGCTTATGTGTCGACAGATGCAGTGCGCCGTCCGTAACGGTATACTCCGAGTCTGGACAGCGCCTGCCACACCGAAGCCGCCGGAGCCTTGTCGACACAAACCATCCCGGACGCACTCGAGTAAGTCGCATCTCCTACACGCGGCTTACTCGTTCCATAAACACTCCACCCAACCCAAGCACACACGCCGCCGCGCAAACTGTGTCTAAGTTAATATAGATACAGCGAGCGCGGCCCACACATTCGCATGTCATGGGCGGACGAGTACATGCGCCGAGCGCTCCCACAGAGCGACGTACACACAGTACAAGTCGCTCTGAACATACACCACGGCCCTCCGCGTGGAACGCATTTGGCTAGCTTCGAATGTCATTGTACGCGAGGGCTTACACTCCGTTCTGTCGAGTGGCGCCGTTAAGTCGCCACCTCTGTCGCTGGTCAGACTCTCGCTGGGCTTCCTCCAGGCAACTGGAGGTCTCACCTGGCGGGGTCAGACCGCCGAGGTGGCGTGAAGATGCGCACCGCGCTCGCAGCGCCACTCGCACACACTACAACTTCACAAAATGGTGGCACTCTATTAGTGCCACCAACCCCCACGCGCCAGTGGCGCCACCCAACAACCGGTGCATTGCCATGCGCCGCGGGGATTTCTACACCCAGGGCCCCCAAGGGGCCGATGGTGTTTCCTCGCGCCCCCCAAGGGAGCGACGAGAAGACTCCGAGTGGAGAAGTGGAGCGCCGCGGCCCACCAGGCATACCACCGCCTGGTTGATCAATCTTTTCGTTGGAGGAACTCCACATCCCTTCCTCCACACGGAATTGTTTATTTTCAATTAGGATACCTTAAATTGTTACTTTGGTAATTGCAATTATTATATCATAAAATGGAACTGGCCACCAAACTTGAATTTTAAGGCATTTTTCTTGATATTTACACAAGAAAAAAAAATATGATGCCCTCATTGAACCAGGTTACGTAGTTTACTACAAAACAGAAACATCCTATGGTTTAACACCTCGATTCTTAACGTGGAAACACGTAAAATTTGGCGTGTTGATATTCACCCAGTTGCCATGTTTAAACAGGTAAGTAAGCGATATTAACATATCCTCAAAGGGTATTTAATCGAATCACAAATCAAATGAATGCTTATTTTATTCTCAATTCAACCATTTTACGTTGACTTATCAGAAAGTTTATTGAATCCATGGTTGCCTAGATTTAAGACGTTTAATTTTCTGCGCGAACAGCGAGATGCAACGAGTTCCTTTTACAGATTCCTCCGATAGTGTAGATATTAACAACGATATCAATATGTTTTTTAATTTACAGATTCATTCATTTATATTATTAATTATCAGCCCGTATTGTCCCACTGCAGGACAAAAGAGTCTCCTCCCTCCTTCCCCATATTAAACAAATAAAAATAATTGCATTGCATTTAGTCGTATATTCTTTCGCGATTACCCAGATATAGTTGCTCTACCTGGCAAAACCCATCATTCACAGTTAACCGCAGGTACTATTGTTCGAAGATGTATGTACAAACTTGATAAAGCTAAACTTAATTAAATTAAAAGATATATATATAATATTCTATTAAAAATATTCCGACTCATTAATGAAAAACCGTAGCGCTATCTGTTGACCAAAAGATTAGGTTTTATCAACAATCATACAGCGTTCAAAATCGAAGTTATGAGGTTCTAATCTAAAATCGCAGTCAGACAATGTTTTAACAATATAACTATTGTGTCGTAGGTATCGTTGATGATACCATTTATTTCTTGCTATCGAAACAAACGATTTAGGTGTCTGAACTGTTTATGAGTAAAACCCGTAATACCCTCATCCTCATGTGACTAATTTAATGGGTATAGAGTTGATTGTAGGCAATATTAACTAAGCATGTAGGTAACAACGAGTATGCGTATGTATATTGCATCAATGAGTAGTCTCTGGCACAAAATAAACTACCTCTGGGTAAGCTACTTTAACCGTTTCTAGTAAGTGGTAGTTAGTACCTAACTACGTTTAGTTAAGGCACAGCCAACGCGTTGCGAACTCCTCTATGAATGAGAGTAGACAATAAATTCCATGTTTACTTATTCTTCATTCTGTTGTGCTCATTTCAACCATTCCTACAAATTGTGCGCACAATATCAGCGCATTAATTTTTAATTGCTGTTGATAATACGCTCTTATCTTTAACTAAGTAGCAGTTCACTCGCGACTTCGTCCGTGGTAATTTTACACATATACAGATTCCAACATCTATTTTTACACATATTTCATTGTTGTGTTAAGTAAATATCAATCTATAATTAAATAAATTCAATTATATAACTTGTAAACTGTACTACATATTTTAAATAAAAAGAAATTAGATGCAATTAAATAATATTATGATAACCAAAATATTTCATTATAATGCGTAAGCACATTTTTTTTTTCAAATTTTCTATGTAAATTACATCAGTTCTGACATTTTTTGAAAATAGTGTCTATTGTTTTACCCCCTTAAAGGTACAGTCAGCAACATAAGTAGCTTAACATGTTAAGAAACCTTATGTCAAATAATTAAAAGAAATAAACATCAATTCAAGTTATTGTTTAAAATTATAGGAGCGTCTAAATGATGATCTGTGAATATTTAAGACTTTTTTACTACATAACAAGTACTTATTCAATTAATGGTTTGTTAAAAATGTTAAATATTCAGCTACTTATGTTGCTGACTGTACTTCATGAAACGCTAAAATATGTTATTTTTTTACCCGTATTGATCTTCCCGATTCTAGCGTCAAAAATATCCAGATTCCTCACTTATTTTCTATGTAAACTTTTTTAGTGGTCATGCCAAATTACTTACTTAGTAGCAGCAGAGCGCGCGGCGTTTAGATTTATGCCCGGTAGATGACAATAGGATTGCCCCCTATTACATTGGGATTTGGTGTCTACCAGTCTACCTATAACATTTCTGGTGAAATTTGGGAGTACTACCTCTGCCTAGTCCTTTGAGAATACAAGCGTGATGTTATGTTATGTACAATGTAAATAGGGTCTGTAATGGATACGTCTAATAACGCCTACCTCAAAAACCTCGCATTTCAAAATTGAACAATCTGACTAATTTTGTTAATACATATTTTTTAGGGACTTGTGAATATAGAGATAAATTAAATAAGTATACCTGGTAATATATAGTATAGCAGATAGTTTATAGATGTATTACTTTATGTTACTGAATTAATTGACCGTTTTATCAACCACCGCATATTTAGTAACGCTTAATTAATTTTCTGAACGACGTTCAACAAGAGTGTTTCAAGAATCCTGTTATTTTTTTGATGACAAGTAGTTTGATTGACAATTTAGTTAAATATCTATAAATAAAATCTAAATTTAGCATTCTTACACATGCCATTTATTTACCCATCTAATAGTAAGTATTATTGTATTATTGTGGGTGAGTGTGGAGCTTATGGTAGTAATCAGTAGGTTAATAGTTACTTAAATTGACATGTTACTGCCTTCGTAACCACTTCGTACGTACCTTAGGTACCTATTTACATTGGACTGAAATTGTACAACTATTTCGAGCGTGATTCACTCTTGCATACTTATAATGGAAGATTGTATTTAACCGGACCAATTTAAAATGGATCAGTCAATTTCGTTCTTACTTATAATGAAGTCATGGAAATAGTGTTCACACTAAATCTATCAAAATATTAATAAATATGTAGTAAAAACTTGACAATGGAAAAATGTATAAAATAATTTATTTTTATATTCTACTTTTTACATTTATGGACTTTATAAACAGTGAGTAGACACCAATTATATTCAGTACAACTGCAATCTAAAGGACCAATAGGATATAACTAGATATATAAGAACTTGTACTACTTACTACGCGAACTTGTACTTGAAGAATGGCCAAAAATGTATGTAGAAAAAACCCAGAGTTGTTTAAAAAAAACATACGTAGCGTAAAAGAGCATGTATAATTCATTAAAAATATATAATTACTTTCTTTGAAACTCATCACCAAGATCGGATATAATTTTTTTTCAATTTCTACAATTTGTGTTTTTTAGGCTAACTAGTAACTTAATTACTGCAGTAGTGTTCTGTGATTCCGAAGGGGTAGGCAGAGGTGTATAGTACACCCACATTTCATCAGGTATGTTGTAGGTCCCAATGTAGCGAGCGAGACTATTGCCATCAACCAGGCACAAATCAAGACTCCGTGAGACTATTGAGAATCACCTAATAAAAAAAACCTAATAACACTTCGACTGACACGGGAATCAAACTCAGCAGTCGTGACGACTAGACCTACGACTTACGAGGCAGTCACCACGGACAATCTTAAATCATAGACTAGTCGTTATTTGAAGCTAGAAAAATAGATCCTTTAAGCGCTGCTTACAAAACGTTAACTTTTACAACGTATATTACGCCACTTGGTGATTATTTTGCAAAATAAATTTCTTATATTCCTATTAAGTATGCTTTACAAGCCTGATTATGTATTTTTCTAATCGACGCTGGGTATTAATTGGGCATTTATCTAATAATTTACGTACCTTTCAGCTAATGATCGATCTTTCTACTTACCACCAGGAAGATCGTAGCATATAGGTATAATTTATTTAAAAATATCTTGCTATTGTATGCTTTAAATGTTTTCTGAAAATGCTAAGTGCTTTAATTTTTTTATTTTGTCACAGCATCTTCAGTTCGTGATAATTCAAATTACAATGATCTATATGGTGATGGTTATGGTACTAAGTGGATGTATTTTCCTGATGGCGATGGAGTCCTTCATTTTGTTAATTTAACAATAACAGAAGATGAAGTGCTTTTCGTTAGGAATATGGCTGATGAAATTGAATTTAGACTATATACTTGGTACGTATTATATTCATAATTAAAACTTCAACATGACGGAAAATGTCTGTACAGAGGAAGGACAAAGAAGAGACGAATGGCCCGTGTAAATGATAATAAGATCTCTTTTCGTATAGAGAACGATTGTGCATTCATCGCCACGCTAGCTCACCAGTTAGGCGACTTCAGATAATTAAATCCAGATTTCCTCAAAATGTTTTCCGTCACCGTTAGTCAGTGGGGTCGTAGATTATTAAAGAGAGTATTTATGACGTTGAAAAAGTTAGGATAGGATACCTGCCGGAGTTTGAATTTGCAACCTTGAACCTCTTACTAACTCGAAACAACTTCAATTATGCATACAAATCCGGTATGTCAACAAGTAGGCCACCACAACTATGTTAAGTTTAAAATAGCGTTGATGTAAAAATCTATAGAGGCTTATAACGTTCACTAATTAAGTATAGGTACTTAAATAGGCCTGACTATTCTCCGGTTGTGTCGGTCTGCCCTGCCATCGGACCGGAATAAGTTAATAAGTAGAACCTATTATTATGTCTCGTTAATCTAGTGGTCATAGAGCGCGACGGTAGAGCGGTTCCATTCAGGGTAGAGCAAAAAGTTAATAAGTTTTCCTATTAGAAAATTCTTAGTAGTAGCACGGAGTCTGGTTTTATAGGCTCGCCTCCTATTACATAACATATTTGACAAAATGAGGTTGTACTACACCTCTGCTACCCCTTGTTAGATATTTTTAAGTTTTATTTAATCACATTTGGTATAATTGGTAGATCCATATTATGTTTCAGGAACAACCCAGGGAGTTATGTTTTGTTAGACGAATTAGGAAGCCCTATTGATAAGGGTAATAAAATGCTCACATCGCAAATTATGTTGTCTAACTTGCCTCTTAAAATTATTACTCATGGTTGGAGGTCTTCAGCGGATCAAGAAGGAGTATTAACTATAAAAAAAGCGTATTTAGAAGCTAAAAATGCAATTGTGATAACTGTGGATTGGAGCAGAACAGCTGAATCTATATTATACCATTGGGTAGCAAATGAAACTACAACTGTTGGAGTCAGGATAGCTTCATTTTTGCATCACCTATCAAGCCGATACAATGTGACGGGAAAACAAATACATCTTATTGGCCATAGTCTTGGAGCACACGTAATGGGAATAGCTGCATCGAAAACTAAAATGACAATTGGCAGAGTTACAGGTACGGTTTTCTATGAAAAAGAAAACTTATTAATAAATTTTATAAAAGTAATTCTTTTGGTTTTACCAAATTAAGTTGTTAGTAAACAAAAGGTGGTAACTAAGGAAGTTAATTTATGGAGCAATATAAATATTACGGGTAGTTCAATTGAAAATATGTGGGGTCATTAAATCAAAATTACAACTTAAACCTAAGAAACTATTTTGTCTCATGGCTTGTCCCAAGACAGTTAAATCATATTTTGAAAGTTATTGAAAAACCCTGTGTTTATCTATCTATTATCTAGCTAGATTCCGATAAATATCCTGGCTTACAGGAGTTTCTATCACGACGTAAAGAGAATAATTATATGATGGTACGTATCGTATGCTCAGCATACAGATGGGTATAGGTAAAACTAATTAAAATGTATCATGCTCGTGTGTTACAGGTCTTGATCCAGCTAGACCTTATTTTGAATACCCGCCACAAGATGCTTCTGCAAGATTAGATTCTTCTGATGCCGATTTCGTGGACGTCATCCACACCTGTGGGGGATTATTAGGTTTCGAAGCTGCAATAGGTACAGCAGATTTCTACCCTAATAATGGCATTGCACCACAACCAGGATGCGATAATATAATTAAGTTTTTTGGTTCGTATGTAACAATATGATCATGCTGAATGTGATGGCCTGTTTTCTTTGCCTTATGTTGCGAATTTTAAGTGCATGATGTTTTTTTACAGAGGCGTGTAGCCACGGTCGGTCATTTTTTTATTTTACCGAGTCCATTATATACCCTAAAAGTTTCCCAGCGTATCAATGCCAAAATTGGGTGGAATTTCTGGAAAATCGTTGCCTTCAATACGGATTTATGGGTGAAAATGTGAATAGAAACATGACTGGAAAATATTATTTAAAGACTAACGCTTTTGAACCCTTTGGAAAACAAACAATTTCATAAATCAAAGTTATGATATATATAAGATTGTAAGAATCAGGTTACAAAATACTGGTTTGAAGTCCTGGACTTCACACTAGGATTCTCATTTATTTATTAGAGTGTATAATTATGATTTTTATTAAAGAAAATCTGGTTCAAACAATAAAATACCCTTTGATTATATAATTATGTCTAGATATTTGTGGGGCTCGTAGCTATGCGGCTACCCGGCAGATCAGTCGATCTGCCAGGTTAAGCCGTGCTCGCCGCGGTCAGTCTTGTGATGGGTGACCGTTTTCACATGTCGAGACCCCACCGTGCTTCGGAAGGCACGTTAAGCCGTTGGTCCTGCGCCTGATCTCTCTCCGGTCGTGTCGGTCTACCGTCCCATCGGATTATGAGAGTGAGGGAATAGGGAGTGCACCTGTGTCTGCGCGCATACTTGTGCACTATAATATCTCCTGCGCAGATGGCTAGTCTCAGCTGAGACAGGCCGCCGTGACCGAAATTCGGTCAGGAGGACATTATGTCTAGATGGAGTGTTAAGACCCTGACAGCGTCGGGATTTTTTAGCGCAAATTCCTCACAATTGGCGCTAAAAACCTACCCTACAGCTTTTTGGCGCCAACAGTGTCAATTGTGTTGTCAATGGAGTCGCTTGTTTTTCTATCATAAAATAACGTAATAAAAATGGCGAAATGAGCTATTAAGATGTATAGAAATTACAGAGGCCGATTGAATATGAATAAATATGTATCCTATCACCCGTATGTTAAATACATTAAATTATAATTGTGTAAGACGTAGCTGTCAAAGAGAATATAAGACTACGGTAGCTGTCACGCACTCATGCAGAAAAAAAACAATTGGCACGTTGATTTTTGTTTCAATGTAGCGCCAGACTTCATTTAGATAGATCTAAGAAAATACCTATACTCCATTTTTTATACTACCATAGATACTACCTACCTTTGATTATATATATTTATGTCCCACCTACATTAAAACTAAAAATATATATATCCAAAAATTATGAATCGAAATCTCCTAATCACTTTATAAGATTGTTTTAATAAAAAAGAATACCCTGTAACATCTCTGTAATACATGATCATACATAAATACCATGACATGATACACTTATTAGTCATACCATAGATAATATTGCCAAAGAACCACATCACCACACTAAATAAAAGTAAAACAATAGAATCATAAAAAAAATTGTCAACATGGCAGTGACACTGTCAAAAAATTATTGTCAATTGTCATGTCTTTTGTCAATGGATAAATTGGATGACATACGAGTATGTAACCTTTTTGTGCCTTTTTCAACCTTTTGTTGGATGAATGAGTTCATTAAAGATTTAAAGCGGTTAGCTGTGGCTGAATGTATTATTTATTTGTATAGCTGGAAGTGGAAGTACTCCTTTACATATATTGTACAGTGATTTATTTCGAGTTTTTAATATAATAACTTGTATGAAAACAAACAATATTTGCAGCAAATGAATTAAGTCTACCCATTATTATTATCCGTCGAAATAAGTCGTTTCATAATAAATTGATTTAATTATAACCATAATCTCAGACCATAATAATAGGAATAGTAAATTATGAATAGGAAAAGAAATGTTAACTATATAAAACCAGAAGATCCAGAGTTTCTAAAGGTGTTTAAGAGACAAGCTGGATATGATGATAAAAATCACAAATTTGATGAACTAGCAAATGCGGAAGACGATTTTGTTGAAGATGAGGATAGTGAGCAGCCACAAGTCGTAGTTCTTAAAGATGGTGACTTGACTGCAGAAGAGGCTGAAACTGAGAAAAAACGATTAGAAAAACTAGAGTTGGAAACAAAAGCAGATCTTAGTCAAAGAGTAGTGTTTAAGTCAAAAGAAAAGCAGCCCACAGCAACAGCAACCAGTAAAAGAAAAAAAGAAATGAATTCTAAATCCAATAAAGGAAAAGAAAAGAAAAGCCGTCCACTTCTGTCATTTGAGGATTGTGACGAGGAAGAGGATGAAACTAATGACACTTAACTATTTTTATCTTTTGGTTATTTGTTTTGAAGAAGATTAACTGCCAAAATAAATTCGAATATTTCTTTAAACTGCATTACCTTATTTCCCTCAATGTAAGTACATATAGTATTACAGTTAGCAAATCCAAAATACTATCAATATTAAAATGTAAGGAATCTTGGCACTAATCTGAAGGAATATTTGTTTCTTTTGGTCTTGTACAAAAATGAACAGCTGGATATTTTTCTAAATCTGTAGTTATTTTATTTTATATAATTATATTATGTAGTTTCATACACATATTGTTAAGTTAGATCAATGCAAACAGTAAATAATTTATTTTTATTTTGCGTGTACAAGTTTGCTATGAAATGCAATTATTAAAAACATTGATTTTTAGTTTATAAATGTTATAATATACTTATATATAAAAATAACTAAACAATGTTGTAAGTCTATATTTAATTTTTTCATAATGCATACTAAACAGCCTTAATTGAAGCAATAAACGGCTGTCAAGGCATTCATTAAGTGCCTGTTTCAAAGGCAACTTATTCATTCATTTTAAACTTTTAGCTCACATTGTACAAATCAAATTCTCATTTTACAGTTTTTGTATAGAAAATCTGGCAGGACTTATTATTCCTCACGTAAAAGCAATCTGTTGAATTACAATCCTTGGCTTGTCATAATTATTATTATTTGTTATCTGGTATCATCACAGCTTTGTCTCTTCTTTATTTTAGTTTTTGAGCCATTGGATGTAATTACAGCATCATTTTTATAAATGACTTGTGGTACATCATTATCATTTTGATATTCCAACAGCTTGTGAAGTAAAAATCTTCTTTCATCTTTAACAATAAAAATGCTTTCTTGAACTTTTGCGACTTCGTCACATAAGGCAGCATTCTCCTGAAATTTTTTAAATTGGTAATTTGGTTTCAAGATATAACATAGTTAATGCACAGTTATGATTATTTAATGGCCATTTAAACTTCAGGGACAATCTTTAAACTGAGTGCCTAATTGCATATTTTATTGATGTTACATATTGTAAATAGAGTTCCTATATTTTGGTTGTTAAGTTTTATACTATAATCAGCATATTATTATGGTGATAATTAGATTGTTTTTGTGTTAACTTTCATATAAAACTGACATGGAAATCAGAAAAAAAATCAAGACGCGCGATTAGGTAATATATTAGTATCCTCTCTTTTTCTTTACCCATTATAAAACTCAAGATAATACTTACTAAAATTAGACTTTTTATTTTCATTTTCATGTATTTATACTTCTTACGGTAGCGCTTGTTTTGTTGATCGTTAGGAATGTTATTCATTATTTACGTATAAGATTTTCTATTATTGGCATTAGTTTATTGTATTTTAGTCCACTATTAGTGTATTGTAAGTCTCAGTATGTCTAATAATGGATAATGGACGATGGTGATCCGTGATTGCTGATTGGTGCCAAAGAAAGAGAATATAATCACTACGTTTAATTGGTGCATCCGTGCTGACTGCATGAATGTCTGAATGATGACATTAGAGTATTAGACAGACCGTTCCATTACACTAGTGAATATTTCTGTGATGATGTGACTAACCAGAACGTAAGTAATTTCTAAACTATTAAACAATTTTGCTAAACTATTATGAATTATTATCATTAGATTTATAAAATAATATGCTTAAAAATATGTTATTTTTCTTTAAAAAATATTTAATGGTTTATTAGTGGGGATAGGTTAAAGCATATAATAATAAGTGCAAGACTTACTTAATATTGTTTTATTAAATACTTTCCCGTTATATACATTAATTATGTAAGGTCACTGTCATTATTATTACCGTGACCTTACGTAAGCAAAAAACTCATAGATTTTGAATACCAAGTACTTCCTGCTATAAATTGGCTGTGCGAAACGGAAAGACCTTAGAAAACTGTAGGTTAAAGCCAGATAGATAGATAGACGTCTTACTTAAAGATGGGTTAATACCGATTTTTTTAAATATTAGGTAATATGAATATATTAGTTTAGTAATATTATAATATTTAAACTAATATTTGAGTATCAGTGATATCTGAATAACACATACCGTATTCGACATCAACAGATCATATTAAAGGGGAATATCCAGATATCCGATTTGGATCGGAATATCATGTAGATAAATTAATACTTTGTGGTGATGGATCACAAAGTATTAAATATAATATATTGTACCATAAAGAAAATAAGTATAGGAGAACCGGAATGAAAATAAAAACATTTTTTATAGAAAATATTATTTTTTATTTATGTTTAAAACCATTTAGTTGTAGTTCTTCACAGAAATTCAGTTCTATCCTAACGAGTTCGTCAGTCCGAAATGAGATTACCATATTTAAAAAAAGCTTATCGTATATTAAAAATAATCTTTTTACACATTAAGGGCTTTTAAGTATTTAAAACTTTCATTCTCATATTTATTAATTCACATTCGTTTAATTTCACATTGGTTTAAATCAGATATGCTATATGTCATAGCATAGTGAATCCAACCTACGGCAGTTGAATGAATGAATATTGAATCCGAATAATATTATTCGACCTGTTGGAATGGTATCCATAAAGATTATGTGAATATGATATATTAGCATATCAGAGTTAGTCGGATTACTAATCTATGAATCTGTGGAATATTACTGATATCTTAGCGAATACTAATATATCACTCACACTTCTAGTCTTACTTATTTACTTGGTCACCGGTCTAGCGTACTCTCGGCCGGCGAGCGACCAAAAATGAGACGTTTCATAAACCCCGCGTCTGGCGCCCCCCCGCACGGGAGGCCCCGCTTGTGGGGATTTGATATGTACATTCTTTTGCAATTTCTCGATGATTTTGTATGAATACCTACAAATATATATATATATATATTTATTTGGATTCTCCATAAAATTTTCTTACAGATTAGTGTGTAAATATTGTAAAATCTAAATACATATCGTAAAAATTTTGGAAATGAAAATAATAAAATTACGAAAAAAATTTTTTGTGTAAAATTATTATTAAAAATTTATTTCCTTATAATGATAAACATACATATCATCATCAGCCGGAAGACGTCCACTGCTGGACAAAGGCCTCCCCCTTAGAACGCCACAATGAACGACAACTTGCCGTTTGCATCCACCGGTTGCCTGCAACTCTCACGATATCATCAGTCCACCTGGTGGGAGGCCTGCCAACGCTACGTCTTCCGATAAACATATACACATTTAAATTCTACCTACTTTAAAACTATTTACACCTTAAATATAAAATTAAAAAGCATTCTTCGTCAAAGTATTCTTCCTTATCGTTGTCAAAATGTAACGTGCCCAGAAGACTGGCAGCATTGCCACGTAGAAATGGCAATGCTGATTCTTTGACCTAAAAATAAACCAGCCCTCTGATCACGCGAAGCGTCGACTAAACGTTTTGCTAGATCTTTAAATAAGGCTCGGGCGCTCGGACCCCATGGCCCAAATGTTTCGACCCCAAACGGCTCAAAAATACAATTACCAATAAGATTATTGTATTTTCGCCGGTTAAGGGTCTCCACAGCAGCAGCAGCAGTGCCAGCGCAAACTGCTGAGCCAGAAACATGAGAAAATGCAAGGGTATCGACGCACGTTGCGTCCAACACCGAAGGCCTTCCTAATTTCCATGGCAACAACAACATACCATCGTCCAGGTCTCTTTCCATCGTCACTTACCAAGCCATTTGGTTCTAATACAGCTGGTACGCCGGCGGTGACAAGAGCACGATGGATAATGTCATTCAAGGTAGCGAGTCTCGGTATGCGACCAGCACTCCTACTGCAGGACAGACCATGTCGTCCGAGGCTGTCGACTGCTTTACAACAGTGACATTGATTAGGAGCAACACTAGGAGCCCCTAAGCGTAAACTAGTAGCTACGCCGAATGTGTTGTCGTCCAACATTGTTCCAATGTTAGGCGACGGAAGTGCCTGTAACCAAAGGCCCGACTCCTATTCACCCACAGCCAGCAGACGAGCGCGCTCAGCAGTATTGATTGACGTATTAATCAATTTATTCCGTATCAATCTGCAGAGCGGTTCGTCCCACTGCCTCTGGGAGAAAAGTTGATTTGGGAGATCAGTGTTTGGGCAAGGCATTTTCCAATCTGACACTGCCTCAGTTAAGCACGATACCTCAAAATTAACCAAGCAAGAAGCTAGAATTCTTCTGGTTAATTTTTCAGTACTGTTGACTGAGGAGAGAAATGCCGGTAAACCTAAACTTGAAACTGTACGAATTCCTAAACCACCCAAAAAGACTGGAAGCGTGGCTTGGGACCAAGCTCGGTCGTCCAAGGACATATTCAAAATCGACGTTAGGGTGGTCCGGATAATTTGATAATTTTTTTCCAAAAGCTGGGTATGCTTCCACAACATGGTTGACCGCAGATGTTAGTAAATTTTGGGCCGAAACAGCAATATCAAATCAAAGTAATGGCCGAATGCATGATAATTTTGAAAAGTCTGTCCGAAATCATATTGAAATATTGATTTTTTTCTTCTATAAAATCTGGATAGGATTCTTCCAAAATAGGAGACTCTAGGAGACGTAGAGAACTTCTATTTATAACATTAATATTGGGAGCTATTGCATTAAATTTTGCTAAAGTATTTTGTCTGTGTGTGTCCGAGATCAAAATTTCACATTTTGAAAGAATGAGGTCATGAAATAAGTTATAGGAGAAATAAATCAAAGTTCGTATTTACCTATAGTGTTTTTAATCGTAATACTTGACTGAGTTAATTGTAATGCCGCTTGATAGATGGCGTTGTTTGATCGTAATACTTGACTGTTAATTGTATTGCCACTCGATGGATGGCGTTGTAGCGGTACCGCTAATACATACCGTAGTACCGCCATTCTGAAATACAACGTATTTCTATTGTCAAAAGGTGTAGTGTAGTGCAGTTAACACCTAGGTTAAATATATCGAGTGAGGTATCGATTAAAAGGGCATCTTGTTAGGATTTTAAATATTGTACTTACAATAGTTTGGGGGGGGATAAATCTTAGGCACCACTAAAATCCTGAAGTTTTTTTATAAATAAAAACCGCCTTCAACAAATCACTTTACAAAAGCGAAGTGGAAGTTGGCGCTTAATCCCAACAATCAGTAACTAATTTAGACAAAATACTTCGTTATGAGAATGCTCTCATAAGTGCTTTGTTAAATGTTTCAATGCTAAAAGTACTAAGTAAGCGAACGCATAGGATTTGTCGCCAGCATCGCATATGTAAAGTATGAAATGAATAAAATATTATTTTTACTTTTGAGTTCGTTTTTTGTAGGCGGTTTTTATAATGTTACAATACATTACCAAACGTAAGCAAATGCTAATATCGTTAACGTAAATAAAACGTTAACGAATTTTAGCCTTTAATATTGCCGCGTTATTTTTGCTAAAATTGCGATAAATACTGAAATTCAAGCAATATGGCACAGTACAATAAAACGAAAATTATTTCAATTCTTCATACAATTTAATACATATACCATTTATTTATATCATGCTCACCATTCTTGTGTGCAACATCTGGCTTATTTATCAACTGGCGAGCGTGAACCTCGCGTGTGCGCGCGACTTTGGCACCTTCCGATTCCGCCTATTTTTTTCGGCGTCAACTCGCTTGATCGTGAAAATCTGACGTATTAAGGCTGGTTTACATAATGCGAGCAGCTGCTTAGTAGCTTAGTAGACAAGCCGAGTAGCTGTCTACTGGCTAAGGCCAGTAGACGGCTATTTGGCTTGTCTACTCATACGCCAGTAGCTCGGCTCGCCTTTAGCTGTCTACACGACAAGTAGCTGCTGCCCAGTCTTGCGAGTTGTCGCGATGTCGATTGAACGTTTTTTTGTTCTCCGTAGAGTTTCATGAATGATATATTATCTTAATCTTTCCGCAGCCATTTTGAATTCGCAAAACGCTCGCAGCACACAAAAAACACAGGTTCCGCTCACAACTGTCCCACTGGCACTGGCGAGGTACTGCCGAACGCGTCCAAACGATGCGAGTGATGACCGAGCTGCTGCCATGTGCAATGTGCATGTTGCTGCCGGGCAAGCATGCGAGTGAAAACAGAAAATATTGAAGTAACTCGGATGCGAGCTACTGTCCAACTCGCACGTACCGAGTTACTCGTAAGTTACGTCCAAACAGTGCGAGTTACTGCAGTGCAGTTACTCGGCAGGCTGACTCGCACGCTAACTCGCACTGTGTACACCAGCCATTATGTACAGTCATCAACAAAAACGTTTTAATAAATTTAATATAGGTACCTACTTTAAATGTATGTATGAAAACTTATTTTAAATAAAACTTATACAACTTTTATTGTGTTAAGATTTTTGATGTGTAAATAGAACTTCGTCATCTTCCTCATTTATTGACAGCTCATGTCATGAGTACCAGGATAACAAAAATCAATCTTAATATTTGGTTTGGTGGACACATTGTTGTAAAAAAATGCCGAAGTAGTCGTGTTTTTGAACGTTGGGTACTAGGATATCAGAAGTCTAATGGAGATTACACAAATGCAAATTTAAACGTGAATGAAACCGCGGGTACACGTTTTTCGCAATTGACAGCTCACGTCATGGGTACCAGGATAACAGAAGTATAATGAAAGTATGTGTTTGTCACCTAACGCCTCCAAAACGGCTCGACCGATTTGGATGAAATTTTGTGTGTATATTTCAATGGATTCCTGGATGGTTTGGAAGCACAATTGGACCCGGTAGGTGGCGCTGCTTTTCTGGGCAGGACGAGGCTTGGAAGTCCGCCATCTTCCAAAATTTACAGTCTCCATAATACTTCTGTTATCCTGGTACTCATGACGTGAGCTGTTAATTTTTGGAAGATGGCGAAAAGCCAACGTTCCAAAACACGGCTGTTGTGGGCAATTTTTCAAAACATACGAACCAAACCAAATATTAAATTAATGATCTCTATTATACTTCTGTTATCCTAGTACCCATGACGTGAGTACATTTTAGAACACATCACAAAGTTTTGGTACTTTGACATTATTGCATTTTCCTAAGAAACTATCAACTAGTTTTTTTAAAATAAATTATAGCTTATGTTACTGCTAATTTAGCTGTCTATTGGTGGAAAAATGTTTAAAATCCGTCCAGTGGTTTCGGAGTCTATTCGGTACAAACAAACGAACAAAAAATCTTTCCTCTTTATAAATCAAACCATCATGTCAAATAAACATATTTTCTTCCAAACAACCAACCAACGCGGTCATTTAAAGTGTTTGGTTTCAATCCGTTTTTATTATAACTGTACTTTGACGAGCGCGCGAGATGGCGACAAAACAAATTGTTAAAATCGGAAGGTGCCAAGTCGGCACTCGCCAGTTGATGAATAAGCCGTTTAATATATATATTACAACAGTAATGGAATTGGAAATCAATACCTAATTATAGATTAACTTTATGTAGTCTGAAAGTTGTTTAGTAATAAGTTTTACATTTTAGATATACCTACTTTATTGTTTAACAATAGACAGCAATAATAATGTTCTGGTGTCAAGAGTATTACTTGAAAACATTCCAAGACCTAAGATCTATAAATGCATTGACAACAATTAACATAAAAATATTAATTATACATCTATGTCTAAATAAATGCAACCACCCTCGTTTGCAGGCTATTTACAGTTCGACATAAACTTTAAGGAATAATATTATAATAGTATCACCTTTTTATAGTCACTTATGTAATTATTATGACAAACTTCTCGAATCGGTGCTTAATTATAAAATGCACGGATTATGATTTTGAAAAGAAATGTATACCAATTTGTTCAGCTATGACTAGGTTCTGCTATTAATTTATCAATAAAAATATTGAAGTATGTATAGAAATATTAAACATGAAAGATCTATGCTTTGTGTATACGCGGATCTATGATCTTATTTAATTGAGAGCTCTAAAAAAATGGCAATCTATATCGCAGATACGATTTAAAATACGTTTTACTTACAATTTTAAAGATTCAATATTTCTATTATACAATCACTTACGTCCTTTGAATATTGCCGCATTAAGTTGAACAGTGAATTTACAACTTGTACATAAGAGAAATGTGTTTTGTAGTAAGATACCATAGTATCTAATCTTATATTGTATATAAGTGTGATCTTTGAAGATCATGGTATGATAAATAAGAATAATCATCCATTTCAGTTTTAAAAATATTTCGTACTGAATATTTGTACCATGATCATTCTTACAATAATAATTAAAGTAATAAAATGTAAAATATTTGACTCGTTTCCAACGTCGCGTCACACAGTGACGATGCCACTACCTAGCTTATTGTGTACAACAGGATTTTTAAATACTAATATACATATATTTTTTGTTCCTTACAGTAATAGTTCATAAACGGTTTATATTAGGGATTTATAAACATAATAACATTGAATTGAAGAAGTTAGTAATAAATTATTTGATATACTTTAAGTTTATAACATCATGTTGTCTATTATTATAACTAAAAAGACAAATCGACCTTCTTATTATCTTAGTACGACTGGGTGGGACATGTTATACGACCTTTGTTTTATATATTAGTTTCTACTTAGAATGTATATTGTGATCATACTGTTAAAAATACGTGCAACTTGGTTCATCGTTTTATCAAGCTGACACGGAAATCAACTGCTAACTAACATGATAGGTATTAACTTGAGGATTTAATATTAATAAAAACTTATTAGAAGGGTCAATGCTGAAACAGATTAATCATAACAAATACTTCAAAATAAAAATTACTGTACCTGGTAGGTATAGTAGTAATGTTCTTTAGGATATTCTATAAATTTAGCCCTGTATTAATAATTATAAATGTAATTTGCTTGTTTGATTACCAACCCCAGTCAAAGTCCAAAGTAGTTTATCACATAAAAACTGGTATCACTTTTTGCAGTAATTACCTCAGTCACATCATTGCAACTCCTTTATAACGCGAATTATATTTATAATTTTTATGGGGGTGCTTATATTTAATTTTAAAGTTGTCTCTAAAAATACATGATATACCCAGAAAACATGTACCAACATTAACAATTTAATAGAAAACCATAAACTACACAAAATACTTTGTATTCATCACCAACATGGGTACATTGGTACTAGTCGGCCAGAGAAGCGTATTGGTTTCCAAATCATTACAATTCCTTCAACGTTCGCGACGAGCTCGTTTAGCGCGCGCAGTGGGCATACAAGGGTTGGAATCATCGACATCTCGTTTCTTTGCTGGCACCTGAGGACGTTGGAGCTGACTCTGTGCTGTCAACTGTAGCTGCAGCGCGTGAGTATTCAGTCTTTCGGCTAAGAGCAGTGGGCGTAGTGCTGCCATCTTGTGGCTATATAGAGTGACACGCGGTCGACTGTTTACGGCGGCTGTCAACTGCTCGCGTACACTCATCTCTGCATTTTCCGCATTATTATTCCACTTATCATTGTCACCCTTATCAGATTTCTCAGTATTTTCTGATGATTTAGTTGGTTCTGTGTGATCATCTGAGTCGGTTTTACATATAATGTGGACTTGAGCTCTAACTTCTGCATCAAATTTTGATATTGTACTCACTAAGGGCTTAGCCCAACCAATGTGAAGAATAGGAGTTTGACTACCTTCTTCCCATTTGCAAATTCCATCATAAAATCTGGAATTATATAAGTTTGATATAATGTACGACTAGTAAAATTATCCCATGATGTACATCTACAAATTATTTTTATAATATTTTTTAATTCTAAGGCTAACCTTAACAGTGAGGCAAAACACTCAGGGTCTTTTAAAATAGATCTGGCTGAATGTCCAGAGCTTTCTGCTTTCATCAGCTGTGGTATTAACTCATTTGCTATTTCCGAAAACTCTTTATATATCTCTTCATCATCACGGGAGTAATTGTAGCTACACAATGAATAAAAACATTATTGAATAAATAAAGGTGCAGGTCGTAAACATACATCAGAAGTCATACATAGTAACTGAAACATAAATGTTGTAATTATTAAGAGTACATACTGTCGAATAACATCTCCTGCACAAGCCCATGCATGGAAAGCTTCCTTATACATTTTGTGGCGATGGTAGAATCCTCCTTGAAAAGTGTATGGATATACATGTCTATCCTCATAATTAATTCTTGAGGACCGTATAGCCTGGGCATAGAGGGAGGCTGAGTCTGGCCTAATTGATCCATCAAGTCGTAAGTGATCATTCTCAGGAAGTGGCAAATCAGCATCAGCATCTGCTGAACAATTAGCTATTCGCATGTATTCATCCAAGTCTCCAAGATTACCTAATGCCATAGGGTAAGCTTCCAGATGTCCTGTAAGAATTTGTAGTTTATTTAGAAATAACATGCAAATGTCTGTGAATAACATCCAATAAAATAAGGTGACTATAGCCATCTAGTGGCAAAACAAAATTGTAACTGTCAAATAATATCTCTATTTTTCCCTTGGGAACAGTACTTTTCATCTGGATAAAAGGTACCCTATGTCTGTTTCCGTATTTCTGATAATGTTTGTGTAAAATTTCAAGATGAATAATGGTTTAAGCGTAATAAACAAACTTACTTTTGCAATTATGAACCTAATATTTGTAAATATATATCTTATTTATATTTACCATTGTCATATAATAACCAAAGGAGTCTATGCTGCATTTGTGCTATTTCATGAACATCTGTACTTGGTGTTAATGTTGGGTTTATAGATGAGACCAGAGCAGCCAGCTCCATAACTCGTGTGCATATCACTGGTTTACCAGCGACATAAAGCCATGATCGTGCTGATACACCATCACCAACTGATCGCCCTCGTTTATCTTCATTACCTTTGCCATGCCAAGTTACCTGAAGAAAATTAAAAATTGATCTAGTTACTTGTGATTAAGACTTAGTTCATTAGTTATGATTTAATAACAGTTATATTTTATTGTCACAAATATGTGACTACTCAGTATACCAAAAACAAGTTTTCCTTTAATGACTGCCTGTGTTTCCTGTTTATTCAGACCAAATCGGTTTACCAGAAATTCCAAATTGCTTAGCATTTTCTACTGATAAAGCCTTTTGATCTCATTTTTGGTAGCAATGCTTGAGTACAGTAACTTGATCAAATAAAGTATATTGAAATATATTATGGTCAATTTAAGACTTCCAAGTATAAATTTGCATATCATACCTCTGCTGTTTCTGCACCATCTTTACCAAATACAACCCAAGCATGATCTTCAGACAAGGCCAAATGGACATCCTGTTTGCCAAGTACTTGGCAGCCTGCAGTTACTGCAAATGCTACACCAAAACAGTCTAGTTTATTTCCTGTTAAAAAGCTATAAATCGACTGTAAATGTGCTCGGTCCTTATAGTAACTGCGAGTCAAGGAATTCCAAACCACATCGGCAACTCGCTTTACTAAATCTCGAGTCGCATAAACTCCATTCAACAGTTTAACATCGACGCCTGCACGCATCAGTGACACAAAACGCTCATGCAGAGATTTTACTTCCTCGTAATCAACAGATGGAAACTTTATTTTAACAAATTTATTAGCCGCCAAGTTCATTTCCTTATCGCTGTTCTTTATATTTGTCAGGTTATTTTCTACCGCTCCAACAATAATAGAAAACAAAGCCAAATCTGCTTCCTTCCCACTGCGTAGTTGTTCTTTAAAGAGATCGCATACTTTTTGTATACTATCAATAGGGAAATAATGCTTGTATTCCATTAGCGCCATTATTATTTGTGCAGTAATTTACATAATTCTCAAGTAAAAAAGCTGGAAATAAAAACTGCTTTATTTCTTCGATTCCGCGTTTTGCCGGCTTGCATTAATTATTTTAGATGTTGTTGTATTTGTGTACCTTTTTATTAATTTTGATATCTTGACTTTTGAGTACTAACCTACGCCTCTATTATTACTTATCAATGTTTTGCATTGAGGTATATTGTAAATTTCTTCGTCTGAGATGTTTTGACAATAGTCTAAGGTTTTGACTGAATAAAATTATATTAAATAAAATTAAATATAATAATTATTTATATGGTTATATTGATTAAAATCTATGTTAAAATTGAATAATAGTTTTTAAACACAATCGTAATTATTTTTTAGTTACTTTGTTTATACTTTAGTGATGGTGTTGAGAATTAAAGCCATACAGTGATGTGTCACAAATATAGATGTGCCTTATGCCATCTTAAGCTAGTAAAATGAACGCAAAAATTGATCTGAATCGCAGCCATAGAGAATATAAAAAATATATATACCTATACCTTGCGCGCGCATCGTCTAACGTCTAACGTCAAAGACTTTTCAATCACTGCGCGTTTAGTATATACCAATCTAGTTAAAATCTGGCAGAATAGTTGGAAGCCCGACTCAATTGCCACAAGAAGAAAAAAAAAATAGTTGAAAAAGTGCAGAGGGTACAATGGTTTTCTACCTAACTGAAACTGTAAGGATGTGCCAAGTTGAAGGTTTTGACCGGTTTCTCAAGGTTTCTCCTGACCAAATTTAATCCACGGCGGCTCATCTCATCTGAGACTAGCCAGGAGACGTAATAGTGCAAAAGTATGCATGCAAACACAGGTGCATACCATATTTACGCACTCTCAAAGTCCGATGGGACGGTAGACCGACACGACCGGAGAGAGTTCAGGCGCAAAACCAACGGCTTAACGTGCCTTCTGAGCATACTGATCTGCATGATAGTCACGTAGCTAATTATTTCATAATGTTATCTCAGCTGGGACTAGCCAAGACTGATCGCGGCGAGCATGGCTTAACCCCGCAGATCTGCGCGGTAGCTACGTTGCTACGATACCCCTATATGATATGAATTAAATAAATAATAATAATAAAAATGTTTATTTTCTCATCATCACACTGTGTACACGTACAAAAAATAACAACTTAAATAGAGACTGGTGTCTGTTATAGGTAAACCTGTGTTACAGATCACCAGGCTGCCCACCGAATAGATGCAAAATATCTATTTTAAAATCCAATATATAGCATAGCATGAGATCAGAAATTGTTAAAAGTAAATTATTCAAAAACTTAAAGTAACTTGTGAAGTAAGAGATCAAAAATGTATAAAGTTAAAATAGTTCAGATACCAAATTCAAAATAAAAGTTAGAGTAACAGAAGGTTAATTAATGACAATGTCATAACAGAAGGATTAATCAAAATCATTCTCTAACATAGCAATTAAATTGTAGTAATTAATGAAATAAAATCAAATTTTAATATGTAAATTAATAGATCGAGATAGGTGTAAAGCAAGGGGATCCCCTATCTCCTAAGTTACTTAACAGCATTCTCGAGGAAGTCTTTAGAAGCCTGGCTGTTTCATGGGAGTCGAGAGGAATAATTGTTGGAGGTAAGATGCTGACAAACCTGCGTTTTGCTGATGATATTGTCCTCTTCTCTTCTTCAGCATCAGAACTCGAGCTAATGCTTCAAGACCTAAGCTCTGCAAGCCTTCTAGTTGGACTTCAAATGAATCGACGGAAAACTCAGGTGATGACCAACAGCACGAAACGTAGGGTCGAGGTCGATGGGTATACACTATGTATACACTACACACACACTATGTTGACGAATACATTTACTCAGGCCAGATAGTCTCTTTCAGCAACAGGCAAGACAAAGAGATAGAGCGGCGTGTCGATAATGCCTGGAAGAGCTACTGGTCTATGAAAGAGCTAATGAAGGGCAACCTGCCACTGTCACTAAAACGTAAGCTCCTCGACATGTGTATTCTGCCCATCCTAACCTACGGTGCCCAAACTTGGTCCCTGACCGAGATTCAGAAGTCCAAGTTGAAGGTCTGCCAAAGGGCTATGGAGCGCAGCATACTTGGGGTGAAAAGGACGGATCACGTCCGGAACACCACGCTGCGCTCCAAAACACGCATAGCCGACGTAGGAACAACAACTGCCAGGCTGAAGTAGAACTGGGCCGGCCACATCTGTCGTATGCACCCCGAAAAGTGGGCTAACATCGCCACCATGGTTGCCACAAGACGGAAGCCGGAGACGCGGAAGACCCAGACGGAGATGGCGGGATGATTTGGACGCCTTTCAA
Organism: Abrostola tripartita; assembly: GCA_905340225.1. Classification (NCBI taxonomy): domain Eukaryota; kingdom Metazoa; phylum Arthropoda; class Insecta; order Lepidoptera; family Noctuidae; genus Abrostola; species Abrostola tripartita. The sequence continues at coordinate 8,718,439 of HG996490.1, read as the reverse complement.
AGCGGCTGGCCAGAGCTGGCCAAGGATAGGGGGAATTGGAAAATCAGGGGAGAGGCCTTTGCCCAGCAGTGGGAAACAATATAGGCTATTTAAAAAAAATATATAAAATAATAAAAATGTAGTAGGACATAGCTACTACTATTAAGTGATTAATATTAGTATGTGTGTGTAAGTATGTGTGTGTCTGTGTGTGTGTGTGTGTGTGAGGGTGTGTGTGTGTGTGTGAGTGTGTGTTGTGTGTGTGGATACGTAAAACACTATGATCTAGTTCGGTGGTTTTAGTAAACATTCCGTGGTATTGTAGTCAAGGCTTTGAAGCCATAAACTTCTTTTTTACATTTTACTTTAGTTATAGCATAAATTAAAAGTTTTTTGTTAATCAAATTATATAAATAGGGACCAAGGAAAACAAAGAAATATTAAGTTAGGCTATAGTTACATCGAATTTTGTTACATACCGCAGTGTTCCTTCTTCTATCTGTGAGTGTATTTGGATCAAATTTTAAATCTGAATGCATTTTGAGGATAGTCGCTAGGATAAACGTTTGACGTACTGTCAGCACTTTTGAGCGTTTATATAGGTCAAATGTAGGGAAGCGGATAGGAAGAAATAGACTTACTTTAAGTATAGCCCTTTGAGCCCGTTCTAGGTTTATAAGAAACGTTTTAGCAGCACCACCCCATGATGTAATGCAATATGAAAGTAGTGATTGGCAGAGGGCAATGTATACAAATTTGATTATTGTAGGATCGGCGACGTGACGAAGGGTTTTAAAGATGTAAATTAATTTACGCGTTCTGCTAACAAGGGCATCTGTTAAAGATATGGAATAACATAAGACTCGCTTTAGAATAAAACTTTAATACAGATTTAACGGTTGGAATTTACATAAAAAATATAAAATAATATTAGAGCGCACGGTACGTCCGTCGCTGACCGAATCTGTTGGCGAGCGGCGGTGGGGAGCGGTGGTAAATCAAATCAGCTGTGTGCCCCCCTTCGCCCGCAGCGTCACCCGGCGCTGCTGGTCATGTGATCGAAGCGTGGACACATCAATATGGGGTTGAAATGTAAGTCTTTCATCAATGGTCACACCCAGATAATTTATTGAACTTGTTTTTGATAGTTTTGGGCAATTGCAATGTTGAGTAGTTTTCATATCGCAGGAGTGGGCAATTATGTGCAGGTCGTTATGCTCTTGTTTCCTGCAGCTATATGACACAAGCTTTGTCTTGTCTACATTAAGTGTCAATATATTTTTATAAAGCCATTTAGTAATTAGGTTAAATCCATTTTGAGCAGTGCAGTATCGTCAGCGTAAGTAATGATTTTTCCATTTGTTAGGTACATTTGACATAAATCATTGATGTAAACTAGGAACAATGTCGAGCCGAGGATACTACCCTGCGGAACACCATATTCGTTAGGAAGCTCATCACACACCCAATTATCGATTTTTACCACCTTTTTTTGCTCTTTAACATAATCCGTGAAAAGTTGTAGTGGTAAACCTCTGATTTCTAGATGTTCTAATTTACTTATCAGGATAGGGACAGATACTGTGTCAAATGCTTTGGCTAAGTCTAGATATATCGCCAAAACCTTCTTCTTTTTATCTATATTTGAGATTACACAGTCAGTGAGTAGATGGACAGCGTCTGAGGTTGATCTGCCAGATCGAAAACCGAATTGCGATCCAGAAAGTAAATTATTTTTCTCCAAAAATTCTGTGAGTCTAGAATTCATTAGACGCTCTAGAATTTTAGACAGCATGGGAAGTATTGAAATTGGTCGATAGTTATTGACACAACATCTGTCCCCATTCCTAAATATAGGAGTTATACGAGACTTTTTAAACGCATATGGAAAAGTTCCCGTTGTAAATGAGAGATTGCAGATAAAGGTTAGAGGTGGGGTAATCACTTTAACATACTGTTTTAAGAATGGTACTGATATTTTGTCTACGCCAACGGCACAGTTATTTTTTAAGTTCATTATTAGTGATTTGACTTCTCTTTCAGTTGTAGGTAGAAGAACTATTGATTTATGAAATGATGCATTTATAGCCTGTGGAATGTTTTTATGTAATACATTACGCTCAGCTAAATTTTTACCTATATTTGCAAAAGACGAATTTATTTTACTAATGGAGAGAGTTGGATTATTATTATTAATTAAATGCGATGAATGTTCTTTGGTTTTTTTTTATATGTTATGCTTTTGATTACTTCCCATAATTGTTCACTATTCTTCCCTGCGGTATTTATTAAATCTTTTTCATAATTAATTTAAAGTTTTTTCAAAAGATTGTTACAGAACAATCTGTATCGCTTATACGTGCACTGAGTTATTTCACAATCAGGATGCTTTTTAGATTTTACTTACAACTTGTCACGGTTTTTCATACATCTTAAGATGCCCGGTGTTATCCATGGCTTTAAGATTTTTTTACGTCTTGGTACAGTAAACGTTTTAGTATTTTGATTTATAGCCTGGGAGAGTGATGTCATAAGGAAATCTGTAGCCACATTAACATCTGTCATGCTATATAGGGGAGTAAAATTGATCGTTTCCATACTAATCTTCAATCCATCCTTAACTACACTGTTTTTATTAATTTTCTGACGCTGATATTTATGTTTAGTTTCTAAATAAAATAGGACACTATCATGATCTGTTACGGATGTGCGTATAACATGGTCCAGGCAAGTGCGACTGTGAGTAGGGATTAAATGGGCTGGCAATAAACCGTGAGATGCAATCATGTTGAGGTATGATCTCTGATCTCTGATCCTGTGTACCAGTGACAATATCAATATTTATGTCACCAGTTAAGATTATGTTTTCAAATGATGAGTGTGTGCGAAGACATTGATCAAGTGAATCTAAAAAGTTATCTACATTTCTATAGCTTGGTGGACGATAAATGGAAATTATTATAGTGTTACTGTTAACCTTCAGGCTTCATTGTAAGGCAATTTGCATCAACTATTTCCGTTTCATTTGCCATGTACTGTTCGTCCTCTTTCCAGTAAATCACAACGCCCTCATTGTGTGTCTTATTATTACGGGTAGCTGCTGCCTTGTACCCGTTTATGTCGGGGATAGTAGAGTTAAGGCCTAACCAACATTCGGTTAGTATTATTATATCCCATTGAGTTTTTGACCGTATTAGCAATGTTAAGAAGCTTTCTAGATTGCAGTTTATACTACGTATATTCTGAGTAATTATCTATAAGGAATTGGGCATGCGTTGTACTAATGAGTGGCATTCATCAATTTCACATGATGCAGATTGAGCAACAGATACAGAGTCTAAGTCGTTGCTAAAATTCAAAGAAAACTCATCCATAATTCGAAAAGTAATAGTTCTGTAAGCATCTAAAAGTAAAGAGGCATGAAGCCGTTAGCGTTACCAATTTAAATTTTAAAATGTCTAAATAATTATTGACGTATCGGTATGTAGTAATGTTGTATTTATTTGTGTTTGTGTCTGTGTGTGTTTTTGTGTAGTAGTATGAAAAGCGAGTAATGATAACTATTGAAAGTGTAATTTTTGTAGTTACGTGTATGAGCACATATTTTATGTCCAATGAATGAATAAAATAAAGTAATAGATACAACCTTAATATTGCCATGAACAATAAAGTAACTAGTCACATGTCAAGTTCGGATTTCAGTTTATTTATATCTTCTTCTTCGTTTATACGCACACTTAAGTCTCCTTGCCTTTTTCGAATATAAATCTTTCCTCCAGCAGTCCAACAGTACTTAAATTCGTTTGTTTTTGCAAAGTCACGTGCTAGGAAATATAATCGTCGGTTTTTGTGTGTTAGATTTTCTGCATAATATAATATATTCTTTGGCGGCCCTTCTATCTGTATATGCGACGTGTTCAACTTATTATCTTTATGTTGATTATTGAACCTTTTACAATGCTCCATAATATCTTCCTTCTTAATAACTGAGGTAAGGTCCACAATGATAGGCTTGTTGTCTGCAGTTTTGGTGTTTATTCTAAAAATATCTCGTATATCGCTTTTCTGTAAAGGTACTTTTAGTGTTTGGCCAATTTTATTGATTATTAGTAAAAGAAGATCATTCTTAGTTTCTCCGCTTTTAGGTGGAATGTTCTTGATTTCGATTATAGTTTGTTTTTGTGCCATTTCTAAGGTTTCTATTTTGGTTTCTAAGGATTTTATATACTGCATATTACTTTTCCGCTCCGTTTCCATATTATCAAATTGTTTTTTCAGATCGTTGTATTCGTCAGATAGGTGCTCCACTGACTTTATGATTCCCTCGTTTTTTTTACGAATATCATTTATTGAGGCTTGTAAGGCGTCAAGTTTAATATTTTGATCTTGCTTTAGGTCTGTTATGATTTTTGTGATTTCTGACAATGAATCTGAAAACTCCTCCTCATTCGCTCGTTTCCGAGATCGAGTACGAGTACGACTAGTCACCTTTCGCGTCTCCTCGTTATCGGTATCAATTACCACTTTCGAGCTCATTGTAAAAGTATCACTGGTGTTTTTTTAAGCGGCATTTTAAAAGTCGAAAAACAGTAGCGATGTATTTTAATAGGAACTTATAATCATATTACTTAGAAACCAATATGACAGGAAACTTATTCTTCTTCTTTCAGATTTTTGTTTTGAGTAGAAATATGCAATTTTTATTTATAATTCGGCTAAGGATACAAGAATAAAATCCAAAAATAATCCCTAAGGGCAGGTTACGAAGTCCCTGCTTAACCCGCACATTGACTTATCAAAGTCGGTTCATTCACCACTCAGCCAATCGCACAGTACAATTAAAAGCGAAATTGTCGTAGGTATTAACAAACGTTGTGCAGGTGCAGCCGTGCAGGTGGGAGGTGGGCGTGGTTTGTCCTTGTTGACTCTTTCAAGGAAACATTCGGCGACGCACAACACCATTTAAAAATCACAAATGTTTTAGTTTTGCTTTCGTTAATATTATCCCTTTTCGTAACTGTCTTTTAAAAGTTTTTTTAGCTATTTACGGGGGGGGGGGGGATTGATTGTTAATGTTTATAAAAGCTAGCTAGCCTTTTTATAACGTATAATAATGCTTTTTATCTGAAGTCTATCTTTGAATGTTGAAACAAATTTAACGTGGGCTCAGGCTGGACAAGGCAGGATAGAAACAAAGAACGTGGGTAAAACCGCGAATAGCGGATATGAAATACAAGGAAATAAATATATTTTCTAAATGTTTGATTACGTGTATAAAAGGAACAGCATAATTCATAAGCAACGTTCGACCTTTTTTTGAATGATTAATATCAGCCCCGTTACCATGAACGCTTAAAGCAGGGCAGTTTACCATGTGGAAGCGAGACGCCGCGCGCCGCCGCTACGTGCTGTGTAAAGCAGCGTCCCGCTTCCATATGGTAAACTGTCCTGCTTTAAGAGTTCATGGTAAGGGGGCTGTAGCATTGAAATGATTGCTATGAATTCTGTTTCCGAACAATTGCGATGCACTCCTGAAGTCGAACCTCATTGGCCGGAGATCTTAACAAAGAAAAATAGTTAAATTAATATTCCATCTTTTGTTATTATTTTATTTTTGAACATTAATCTTTTACATAAAATAAGTATGTACTTTCATGCAATAGGGCCCATGTGATATATTAACTTTGGAGAAATAATTTTTACATTTTCTAATTACGCGCGATGGTATTGTTACAAGGACCGGCTTCCGGTACCAACGCGTCGTATAAATAAGATGGGACCTGTTATAATTAATTAATCTTTTATTTGTGTAGTACATTTAAATATTCATTTTTAATTAATACCATAGTTAATACTAAAGTAATTATTAATTATTCACAATGTTTTAGTATAAATTGTTACCATTATTTATTTAAGTTAATATTGGATAATATGGAACGTCACTTTTTGGGATTGACATAAAAAAGGGCGGGAATGAAATTTTATGCGTTCGCTTAGATAGTTTTAGCCTTAGATCTGAATCGCTTAAAGGATGTTGGGATTTGGCACCGACTTCCACTTCGCTTATGTAAAGTAATGTGATAAAATATTATTTTTCACTGTTGTGTTTTTTGAAGGAGGTTTTAATTTTTTATTTCACGATTTTTAGTGGTGTCTATAATTCATCCGCCCCAGACTTTTGTGAGACCAGTATTTGCAATCCTTTCACAAACAAAACAAAAAGCCCTTTTAAACGATACCCCACACGATATATTTAATCCAGGAAAGAGATAGGACCCCCAACGTCAACGCACCCCCACTCCCTCGAGGGAGTAGTAGTCGATAACTAACCACTAACAAGGAAGACCTTGTTAGTGGTCAGTTATCGACTACTACTTAAGCAATATCATCATCATATCATCAAGTTACGGGCGTTTTGCTGTGATCCTATGAGAAGATCCGTTCCATATCTTCGAAGTTCATAATCAGGTAAAGACAAAAAAATTCTAGGGGCCCAATCGGAAAGTTAACCCAATCATATGAAAAAAATAATTTAAAAATCGGTTAATATATGACTGAGTTATGAGGGAACATACATAAAAATAAAAAGATCCCGACGAATTGAGAACCTCCTCCTTTTTCTGAAGTCGGTTAAAAATGAAAAATGATTGCAGTCTGCATGTCAGCATAACCATAGAGAAAATTCTTTTTGGTCTATGGCATAACTCAACAACACTAATTTTATAAAACCAACCTATACTAATATACTAATAGAGCGTGAAATAACGAGGTACCATTTAAAAACAAAATATCAGACGGTGAGTATGTCAGCATTCTAAATTTGTCTTGGCATTAAATTTTTTTTTTTTTTATAACCATTAAACAGCAGAAAGAAACAAATAAAATGCAGTGCAAACTGAGTGCAAAAACATTGGACAAAAATCGATCTGCTAAATATTGTCGTCTTAGGTTGAGTGGCGGTTTTAGGCATTCAACCTAAAGAGCGTTATGAGTGAGACTTCATGGCACCCATTATGATTTTTAAACATTTAGCCTGTACACTATCATACACTATTCAATCTGCGAATGGCCAATTTGTTACAAGGTTGAATAGCGAAGCTGCAATAATCCAAAATACTCCTGACCAACGCATAATAATTTAGTTTAAAGGTGAACGGATGGGCGCCCCATCTAACTCCAGATAAAGCCTTGAGGACAGAAATTGACCACTCACATTTTTTAACAACTTCGTTGATATGGTCAACCCCTGTTAGTTTATGATCTAGCGTAACACCCTAGAACCTCGTTTTATTTTTTATTGGAATACTTTGCCTTTCTATACCAATGTCCAAAGAGGGGATCCTGAGTCTTCGCGTAATATGTCCGCAGCACTTTTTGGAGCTCTTAAAGTAAGGCCCTCTCCAAAAGCCACTGAGTAATAGCGGACAAAGAAACATTTATCGATGCCGCAGCGTCCTGGATCGATGCATCAGAGATCGAGAGCGCAATATCGTTAGCTTATTTAAGAACTTTACAGTAATAATTAAGACAAGATGGGAGGTCAGCAGTATATATATTGTAAAGAAGAGGTCAAAGCACAGTCCCCTGGGCTAATCCTAATCCCCTCCAAACTGTTCTTTTGGTATGATCTCAGGGTAGACTGTAGGAGTCGAGAACGGGGTTTAGCAAAAGGGAAACTAGGGCACTTGTAAGTTATAGTGGTATAATATTGAGAAGTAAACACATAAGATAGTTCCACACACAGAAATCAGTTCAATTAGAGAGAGTACAGGGTTACACGATGCGAAAAGGTCGCGACGCGCGGCGGTGAAAAAGTAAGCGCGCGTCAGTCCGTGACGTTTAGGCACCGGGCCCCGTTGCTAACTGCCACAGCGCGGACAAGCGACGGCGTCCGCGCTGCGGCTTCCCCTCTAGCCCCTCCTCACCTATTTAAGTACCGTGCCGGCCGACGGATGGCGCGACGCGAGGAAATACGCGGGCATTGGTCATTTACGATATTCTTTATTCTGGTTCCTTACCAGGGATTCTCAATTGAATGGAACGGTTAGATAAAATATTGCATACAGTGTGACACATCCTATACGGGATTATCAGCTTCTGGAATTTCTGCCTGAGGATAGGGAGAAACACTGAATCATATGCAGCTGAAACATCCAGGATCACAGCTACCACAGACTCATTCCGACTAAGAGCCAGACGAGATCTCTGACATGAGAGTACCTACACTGTCAGAAGTACCCAGACCTTTTCGAAAGCCGAACTGAGACGGTGCCAGCAGCTTCCTACTCTTAACAAACCATTCTAACCTATTCTTAATGAGGTGCTCCTAGGGAAGATAAAGCGATTATTCTATACGAGTGATACGAGCAATGATCACTAGGATCCTTGCCCGGTTTTAAAATAGGGATAATAACTTGAACCTTCCAAAAAGGAGGAACGTTTGATAAGAACGATTGATAAGACAAAAATTGGCCAAGTCCAGAAAAATTTGAAGGCATTTTGAGCCTGACTTGGATATAAAGGGGTAGGAAAAATGACTTAAAACAAATTGAAGATCTTCAAAAGAGAAAGGATGGTCTAAGGGATCATTGGAAACGAAGTCATCCGCGATGGCACTTACCGTATCTTGAAAAGATGGAACATAAGTCGAAGTAATATTTGACAAAAATTGGTGACCTAATTCTGCTGGGAGAATGCTTGAAGGGACTAAAGAAAGACTACTCCTAAATGACTTTACTCTTTTCCACACTACTGAAGCTGGGGTAGCTGGTTTCAGCGAATTACAAAAACCTAGCCACAAGGAACCTATTCTTTACACGCTTGATTTGACAGTTTTGATTTTTAATGACAAAAATTGTGACGTATCTGACGTGTCAGTATTAATTTGTGCTGGATCGGTTTTGTGTTGTTGTGAATTGTTGTTTAGTTAAATGATTATTTTCCTACAAAAGTTAAAACTTATTACTGGTTATATTATGTAAACTATGATATATTTGTCATGAATAATTTGGACATTGATCAAACTGTTGATTATGTGAAGAATATAGTTGATAACATTCGATGTGCTCTATGGTTGGTGGTGTTTTAGTTTTGCGTGTTATTAATTAATTAAGAAAACTAAAGTTCATATTGACTGTGGAGTACGGTGCGCTACTATAATAAGTTTCCATGGCTTGCAAAAGTATTGTTTAAAGGAATACTGATTCCGTCAAAATACAGCTATTGTCAATCCAGCCTCATTTAAAAAAGGATATCAAACTTATAGCAATGGCCTAAATATTTATACAGTGTTATATGATTTTCCATTACTTACTTAATAAAAAAGGAAGAAGAGATAAAGTTTATTTATTTAAATAAAAATATATTTTGTTTACCCACAGTGATAAACTGGATGGATGTCGAATGAGATATTCCTGTGGACATGCAGCATGTAACAATTGTTTTATAAATTCTGAAGACTGTCCGATTTGTTTAAGTCCACCTCAAACCTGTAATCCTCAGGCCAAGCTAGATAATGCTTTAACTCAAAGAGTGAAAAATGCATCAGTTCTACTTAAAGCTTGTCAAGATTTGTTTAATACAGATGGTATTTGACACTTGTCTTTAATATTTTCATACAATGTTTCATTTAGCTGTTGGTTACATAATTGTTATTGTTTTCAGTGCTCCAACGAAAAAGAATATCTGAACAACTAAGAATTGAAAAAGAATTATTCCCAAAATGCATTCAAGCTCCAGCCAAATATGAGAATAAAAAGAAGAGTACAGTTCACTCTAAAAGTAATAAAGAAAACAGGATAAGTAATCTTTTCCCAGGAGAAGAAACATCCCCATATAAAGAAGATATAATGGAGAACTCTGTTAGTTATGTACAGAAGTGGCTTAACAAAAACGACAAAGAATTTCACAGAAAACCATTTCAAGACTTAAATGTTAATATACAATCGGGTAATAATACTGGGCTCTGTAAAAAAATAAATAAAATAAAAGATGAAGAAGTGCTTGTGCTTATGAAAAACAGAAAACGGTCTCATTTTAAAACTACAGTTAAAAACATTCCACTTTTAGACAAAAGCAGGAATTATGTTCGCCAATACAATGGTACTCCCAAAAAACTAAAACAAGAATTACAACCATCAACAAATAAATTACAGAAAAAATGTGATAAGGATGAAAGTGGCATCTTTATGGATGATACTATAATTATAGATGACTCCCAAGAAACAGTTGATAAGGATGAATATGCATGGCTTGCTGTGATTGAAGCCAATAAAAATGATGTATCTGAATCTACCTCTATTGTTAATTTAGATTATAGTGATGTTAAAACTTTAAATATTACTAGTAAACAAACAAAGCCAATTTCTAGTAGACTTCAAAGCAATGAAAACCAAATTACCAGAATACCTTTTTATAAAAAGAGTTATATTACTGAAACATGTACATATTGTAACAATATAGCACATAAATCTGATGAACAAACTAAAGATGTGGAAATAACTATTGACAATGAAATCTTCACAACTACAATTAGGGTTTTAAAACATATTGACAATAGTTCTAATTTATTTTCAACAAGTTCAGTTGCAATTCAAACTGATATATGTGACACAACACAAATTAAAGATGTTATGGCTCTAAAAGAAAGGGATAATATCAAATTACCAGATTGTGATGACAAATCGCTAGGCAATACCCAAAGTGAAGATTTATTTGCTGAAGAGGCCAAATATAGTTTTGGAGGCTATAAAAGTTATGAAACTCGTAATTGTTTAGTAATTGAAGAATCAGACAGTGATACAGATATGGAAGGAAGTGGTCCTGTACCAGTTAAAGTTGATGTCCATAGGTCATGTGACATATCGTAAGTTACTAAATTATTATTTAATCCATATTATATGAACGCTTCTAGAACAAGCATTAATTAGTAATTACATAGTATCCTTTATGATATCTATAATCTACTTCTTTCTTTCTTACAGCGTATAACATAAATTTAATAATATTTTTATTTTAGTGAATATGGGATCCTAGGTGAAGTGGCTAACCTCCAGGAACACGACGCCATGCTTAGACGTGGACCTCGCGGACTAACACCGACTAGCACTGATTCTTCCGAGAAAGAAAATTTTAATCCCAACAGATTAAAAAGACAGTATTCTAAAAAGAAAAAATATGCAAAGAAGTGACTTAAATTAATTCACACAATATGTTTTAAGCGAAGTTATATTAATATTTAATTAACTAATAATTAAGTTAATTTTAATTTACAATATTAAATGTATTGTCAAGTTGTTTTAGTAGTATAAGTATACATGTATGATTGTAAATCTTAAGGAAACTATTTGTGCCTCATAATTGTTTACTGGTAATATTATATTAAATTATTAAACATTTTTTTTCCTGAACCTTTAAACGATTCCTTAATAGTTAAAGCCTCAGTTTTTCTGTCGTCAAATAACGACTAGTCTATAACATCATCTAAAGATTGTGCGTGGTGTCTGCCTCGTAGGTCTAGTGGTCACAAAGCGCGAGTGCTGAGCGTATGGTCCTGAGTTAGATTCCCGGGTCGGGCAATTTTATTAGGTTTTATTTTTACCATCAGGTGTTCCTCAATAGCAGCACGGAGTCTGGATCCATGCCCGGTTGATGACAATAGTCTCGCTCGCTGCTACTTTGGGACCCTACCATAACTGGCGTAATGTGGGTACGATACACTTCTACCTACCTCTTCAGGGAATATAGGCGTGATTTTATGAATTTTATGATTTGTTTTTGTATGATGAAAGAAACGCAATCACAGAACACTACTGCAATAAATAAGTTACTATAGTTAGCCTAAAAAACATATTATTGAGATTGAAAAATTGTTAAAGCCGACCTTGGTGACGAGTTTCAAAGAAAGCAATTTTATATTTATAATGAAAAATGCATGCTCTTTCACACTATATACCTACCTAATTATGTTTCTTTATCATCGACTCTGGGTATTTTCTACACAAGTTTTTGGGCATTCGCCTTTCAATTAAAATGTCAATATTAAAAATGTTTTTAAAATTGAATACGAACATTAAACAGAAAACGATATTAAAAATTATTTAATTTAAAGTGCTTAGGCAGGGCAGAGTATTGACTCGCATCCGCCGCCGCCTTTCGCTTGCGGCTGTGCTTCTGTACCTACATTGGAAGGGAGAGCAAGAACTGAAAAAGGAGGCGGCGGATTAAGAAATGGTGACAATCTCCCGACGACGGCCTCATTGGTCTGGTAGTCGCATAGCGCGACTGTTGTGCTTGAGGTCCCGGGTTGGTAAAAGTGTTATTGGGTTTTTCCATTACAAAGTCTCAGTGCTAGCTCGCTAGTGCGGATTTGTGCCTGGTAAATGGCAATAGGCTCGCCCCCGATTACATTGGGACCTATATCGTAACTGGCATAATGTGAGAGTACTTAGTACTAATACACCACACGTTTGAGGTAAGGATAAGATGTGATGTTATGTATGACAATCCTCATCTTCCGCGCCGAATAACAATACATAGTGGGCAGTTGCTATAAGTAAAACCGATGCGTCAGCTCTTATAACGGAACTTTGAGATTTGATGGTGCTGGCCCAGATACAAGAGACTTAGGTACATAAGGACCAGGTTCATGAGTCTAGGTTTGAGAATAGGGAAAGGAAATAAAGAGTGATCAAATACTTACCTACTACGCATGCTTTTCGGATTTGTGCTACTACTACCTACTGCTAAAGTTACTCAAAGGATTCTTGGGACCAATTTCAATAAACATTAGGTACCTATACGCCACCTATCCGTCGGAACGGTCAACAATGAATGTGTGCATTACATGCATGTCTACATTTAGGTACTTGACATGGTGATGCATGTCAAAAAGTGTAGGGCTGTAGGCATGTATGGGTAAGGTTCGTACGAGTTGCGGTAGTAAAACAAGAAATTAGAGGTATCACTGTATTGTCGGAAATGTAACTATAAGCGTCGGAGGGGTCTACCAGCCGGAGGACCAGCCGCCGCCGCCAGACTTCCATCCGCCGCCGCCGCCTCCGCCGGACTTCCAGCCGCCGCCGCCGCCACCGCCGCTGGACCAGCCACCACCGCCGCCGGACCTCCAGCCGCCGCCGCTACCACCGCTGGACCAGCCGCTGTTGCCGCCGCCTGACTTCCAGCCACCGCCTCCGCCGCCGCCAGACTTCCAGCCACCGCCGCCGCTAGACCAGCCGCTGCTTCCACCTCCAAGGTTCCAGCCACTGCCGCCGCCGTAACCGCCGCCGCCTACGATCACAATAGAGGTCAAATAATAACAATAAATGTATCAGTTACAATCTTTTCTAGTATCTCGTTAGAGTGACATACTCACGTAGCTAAATAGGTATCTAATTGTTAAACTTAAGTCTACATCTTTTTATTATGACACGTAAGTCGCACGTCTATTGGTAAATGTAAGATACCTCTAGGTACCAAATGGATAAAGTTACATTTCAATTAAACCAATACCTACTACCGATAGATACCTATCAATAAGGTATTTATATGACATGATAATACGGGTGTCGCAATAGTCTGAGTTCAGTGCCATCCACAATCTTGGATCAAAATCCTCAACCTGCAGCGAAATAATTATAGGTAACTAGGTATTTACAGTAGTCGGTAACTATGTAGGTACATAATTGTCATTATTTTAAAATTATTTGAACGATTGCGCAAAAGAACTTGTATTATCATTCGTAAGTCTAACATAAATAACGAAGCAATGCATGTTCAGGTTAAATGCAGTGTTACGAAATTTTGTAATGTCGGCCGCTAAGCGAATGGCTGACCCTAACTATGGGCGATGTTTTGACCTCCAAGCGTTAGACATTATAGACGTACTGTAACACTACGGCAACCACAGCTGCCTATTCGTAAAGAAGAACAACTCTACAAGGATATTAAAATCTTATTTTAGATGCATATGCAACCTAGATTGTTCCTGTTGTTCCTTTATTAGTCTAGCGGAGATGTAACATCAAGGTTTAATGATTTGTTAATGCCGTGCCTACTCCGTTACGAGGTCAGTAAAACGTGGTTTTATTTTTGCAATGTATTCTGTTGTTTTGGATTAATTACTTAAATGACAATAAGCTAGACTGGCCTGTTGGTTTAGTGGTTAGTGGCCCTGACTGCTAAACCGGAGGTCGTGGGTTCGATTCCCACCCAGCACAAATCTTTGTGTGATGAGCATAATGATTTGTTCTATGTCTGGGTGTAATTTATTATTATTTATGTATTTAAAAATATTTAAGTATGTTTATCAGTTTTCCGGTTGCCATAATACAGGCTCTGCCTAGTTTGGGATCAGATGACCGTGTGTGAGTTGTCCCAAGATATTATTATTATTTTTATAGCTTAATTTAATACACAGTGCAAAACTTTTGTACTCACACCCTGCTATTGTAAGGTAGTAGATATTTGTAATACATATTTTTTTTAAGTGTTGTAAACTATTTTTATTAAAATCTGTTAACGTCTTATCGGTAATAAAATAATCTGATTAAGTAGATATACTTAGATAGATAGGTCGGTACATTAAAGTTGCTTACCATGGCCGCCACCGCCTCCGGAGGAGATGATCTTGATGATTTTCACCTCTGTTCATAAAAAGCGGTATTAAGTAGGTACTACAACTCGCATCAAATAACAAATAGGTAACAGGTAAGTAGTACCTTACGCATTTGAACAAAAAAGTAATGGCAATGAGGCCTGGTAACCCCAAAGAGGAATGTAGAAGTCCTTTATCAGGAGTCTCCACTACACCCACATGTCGACTTATGTCATTTAAGTCCCATGTGCGATGGCAAGTCGATTGTATTTATTGGACCCACACAAAAAGCCACAACAATAAGGCGTTTCGGAAATTAAGATACAATTGCTTGACACAGTTGTGCATCGAAGTTGTACAGATGCCAATGAAATATTACAGGTCATATTTTTAGAAGACACGATAAGATGGCAAAACAGGACGCTTAAGATAGGGAGATTTGGGAAATTAGAAGTAGGCTGATAGAAAACTTACGTCCTCCGCTACCGCCGCCGCCGCCGGACCAGCCGCCACTGCCGCCGCCGCCGGACCAGCCTCCACCACCTCCACCGCCGCCCAGCTTCCAGCCACCACCGCCGCCGCCACTACCGTAGCCGCCGCCGCCGGACCAGCCACCACCGCCGCCGCTGGACCAGCCACTGCCGCCGCCGCCGCCGCCGCCGCCGCCACCGGACCAACCGCTACTAATGTAACCGGCCTTAACGGCGACCGCTAGCGCTAACAGACACACGAACACCTGGAAAATATGGTACATGTGGCAAAAGTTTTGCAGCACTTATGGAGCATCTTACATAAGTAGTAAAATGATTAAACGCCATGTGTAAGATTTGAATTTATTTATACCAACGTGAAGCGCAAGTTAATTTTCTTTTTCTTAGTTGATTATATAGATGGGACGATGGGAGCCAAAGGAGGCAACACAAATTGTAAATGGTTCAGTTCTGGACACAAGGAAATGAAAAACATAGGGAGAGCCTTTCAACCAGCCATGGAAGTATATCTAGGTTTCAGTAAGGAGTAACGGTCGTTATAAAAATAAATTACATAATGTTTGAAAGTCGGTAGACTTGCAATCCTAACTAATTATTGCAGTCATTATCTTTTAATCTTAATACTTCGATAGTGTGTTACTCTGAGGCAACTGTTCTAAAATAATGATGAGAAAATTTTAAAGGTTACAGACGTTACAGTGCAGTGGTATGAAAGGAGGAAGATTTACGTTTTTATATAGTTAGGCATTATATTATATAAATGACACTCATATTTATTTACCAATGTTATGATTATTATTGATATCAACTTGATCTTTTTACTCGGGCTATCAACCATGCGGAAGATACTCGGTCTTTTAAAGCTAGGGACACCACACAACTGCTCTATACCAAAATAACAAACATGACTATTGTGTAATATGAAAACTAAAATGATTTGGTCAATTGGATGGTTTCGTGGATTCGTTAGTTCATCAACACGATTATTATTATGAAGAAGATAATATCGGAAACATGAAAAAAAAAACTAGCTGAAAATTATAGACGGACAGAGATCTGTAATAGATGATAAATGTCAGTTAATTATTGGCTGGTAATTGAATGCAACAAAACAAAATAATTTGGCATAGGTAGAGGATATAATTATGTTACTATAATTTTTATTTTGGTTATTATTAGGGGTTCTCAAAATTATAATTATTTTAGGCTGTGCATAGGTAATTAAATTAATAATATTATTTCTTAGAAACAATATTAGAGAACTTTTAAAAGTTTACTGATACATAGTGATGCCGAATGCAAGACCAAGAATGTTAATTGTATATTACCTTCATGGCGAAGCTGAGAGCAAACTGCTTGTTGAGGGGTCGCTGTTATCGCATTATATATGTGGTGTAGCATCTCCCACTCACGGGTGTTCCGCTCGCGGCTGCCGAGCGCCGTGAAGAGGCGAGCGGAAGCTGCTTGGCCGCCAGTGATGCAACCCATTGTCCCCGCAACGTCTTGCCGGACTTGCGATTACTCATTCTTAAGTACTCCAAATCCCGCAGAGCTTAGTAGACTTCTTCAATCAAGTAATTTTTTTTTTCATAAAAATGTCAGCGGTCAGTTTTGCATAGGTTTGCGTTTGTCGATTAAAAGTGATATCATAAGGAAACAATGTAAGTGGCTTTTTAAATAAAAAGCTAATTTAAAGTGTTTTTGTCCAATTGCACTAATAACATAGTGTTCGTAACGACGATTTATATAAGTTGTGTAACAATTATTATCCCATAAATTTTAATGTGATTGCACTTTTAAAAGAAATGAAGTTGATTTCTGATGAATAAAAATCTGTTTAACAGCCCAAAAATATATATACATATATACTTAAATGTACCCACGTATCAGGAACGAAGTTATTTACCTACTGAACCAGATATTTTTGTAAGACCTGTCCCCTTACCATAAACTCATAAAGCAGGACAGTTTAAGATGTGGAAGCGAAACACCGCTACGTGCAGTGTAATGCGGCGTCTCGCTTCCGCAACGTAAACTGTCCTGCTTTAAGAGTTTATGGTAAGGGGGCTGGTGAAAAGTTTAGAACAATGCTCAACAATTTAGTAAAGTTAAGCCCATCATGGGCAGCATGCTCTGGATTTGGAAATATTTACCGAAACTCCTAAGCATTTTGAACCTTTTGCTAATAAATATTAACATCAAAGATACATAATATTTTCTAGTTTATTATGTCTGTCTTGATAAAAATATCAATGCCGATAAGAGTTACATTACAGTGTTAGTTGGCGGACCTTTCGCTTTTAACCAGTATAAATGAAATCTTAAGTAACTAAGTGTTTTGACCGATCTATTTTACCTCAATGACGGGTTAATCAAACTTTAACGAGCTAGCTAGACCGAACGAGGCGGTATGTATTTTTAAGAGCCGTAGATATATACTTTCTGTGTAAATAAGTAACTATCTAGCTAACTCAACCACAACAACGTTAGTTAATAAGCATGCTAAGCCGTCGGTCCCAGCTGTCTCTATTAGATCTTAGACAGACATTAGGGGTAATTAATTATAGCCTAAGTCTGACAATCAGTAAGAGGGTTGCGGAGGTTAGAAAGGCAGCTAGGTAAGACTGGAAGCTGATCTCAACTCAGTTGGGAAAGAGCTACGCAGACGGTGCATCGTCTGGACAGCATCGCGATGATAAGCCTTTTTGGCTCTACCAGTGATACAATCGACACAGGCATCTGAACGTTATACTCTGCTCCGCTAATTTGCTAATTTGCTCCGTGACATAGTTAGGACTTAACTATATATTATGAGTTTTGCTGCCATTTTAGCATGTTGCCCATGCTAAGCTTGAATCTAAATTGATAAAGGAAATTAAAAAAATTATGGACACGACCGGGTCTTGGACCCGCGATGGGTGCGAGCAGCGACCCGGTAATTTAGTTGGCAGAGCTGCGCAGCGGTACGGCAAAGGTCGCGGGTTCAAGTCCCGCTCGTGTGAATCATTTTTCCCTTGATCAATTTAGGAGTTCACTATTCCTCAAAAACATTGGGATGAGACTCTGTTTAGAACAGACATCGAAAAAGGTTTTATGCTCGACTGTATGTTTTTTTATTCAGTGTTTTGAGCCGTTAAGTAGTTGTATTACTTAATAAATATAGATAATAATATATTATACCTAATCATTTTAGAGATGATGAAATATAGAATACCATAGATATTTATTTGTTCATTCAATATCTAAAAATAAATTGCCCTCACTGTATCGTTTATGAGTAAATTAATTTAGAATGTAATACCAAAGTTATGATACCGTATGTTACATCTGACAAGCTTTTAAATACAAGGTTGAGAATCTCAACTGCAACCTTAAAATAATAATAATTGTAGTGAATTGGTGATGATGCATTTGAACTCGAAACTCAAAAGTTCTTCAAACTACATTTGTTTGTAGTTAGGTAATTTATTAACCTTGTAATTTTGATGAATTGATGATATTCAAATCTATTTTTTAGGTTGTTTGAATTATATTTATATTTTCAATTTTCACCTTACGTGTCTTGATATAAAAGTATGTACGTATGAAAGTTTATGTACCTAGTTGTTTAGTCTCCGAAAAATGATCTTACTTGGTGAATTTTTGTGATGAGAGGCGTATTGGCGACTATTTAACGTCATTTCGTTATGGTAAGAAAAAAAACAACAGATGCGAATGTCGCCGGCAAAACATCCCATAGCCAGCCATAACAAACAAGGGACACCTTATGAGTCTCGAATGCGAATATGCCTAACCTACTTATAAAGTTTGATTTCACTTCTTGCCAGAACCATCAGTGGGACGGTGGCTATGATTTACCATTCTGTAGGTTTAATTAAAATGGATGCATATATTGTAAACAATTAAGAATAATGACAGTTATTATCCAAAGCTACATTCCGCAGGTAGGTACTAGAATGTATTCAAAGGATTGCCCAGATGTTTCATGCAAGTAGGCAGTAATAATAAATTACCCTTCAAATGTTAAAGCATTTGGACATTCGACGACTAAGTGATTTATTATTTATAGATATTTAATAACGTTTACTCACACTAATGATTACGTGCATATACATTTATTGAGTCTCATATAATTGGTGTATTTTTTCGCAAAACCATATTGAACAAATTGAAAGCGAGATGTATTTAAGCGTGCTGTGTCATGAGCGAAACGCTTATAACAGTTTACACTCTTAAAACAGGACATGAAGCCTTAAAACAGGGCAGTATACGTTGTGGAAGCGAGTCGCCGCTATGTGTAGCGTCTCGCTTACACAACGTATACTGCCCTGTTTTAAGGCTTCATGGTAAGGGGGCAGAAGTAAACAAACCACCACAACTGTTACCAATTATAAATAACGAGGTGAAGTATGGGAAGGAATAGAATTTTGTTACAGTGTTAGGCATCGAGCATCGAATTCTGTTTTAAACGGTTAGACGAAATCACTGCTGGACTCCAAACCCCACCCTTCGATGTGCTTCGACAGCTGGCCGAAGCGTTTACATTACCGCTATCAGTCGCAAAAGGTCGAAAACTCACATTAATTTAAAAAATTAAAACCTCCTTCAAATATACGAACTCAAAAGTGAATATAATATTTTATCATTGTACTTTACATAAGCGAAGTGGAAGTCGGCGCCAAATCCTATCCGTTCGCTTTGCTAATAGTTGCAGTTTTGAAATTATTAACAAAGCTTTCTTGATTTTTAGTTTTGTCTAGGAATCATCCGCCCCAGACTTTTGTAAGACTAGTGTCTGAAATCCTTACAAAAAGCCTTTTAACACGATACCTCACACGAAATATTTAATCAAGGAAATTTGTAGGAGGAGGGGAGGAGGGGTGTCAACGCAACAGCTCCCCCTCGTCCTTGTTTGCGGTCTGTCATCGACTACTACTTAAGCACTTCGACAGTTCTGCTGTGATCTTACAAGGAGTTCCCGTCTATTTCTCTGAAGATCATCATCAGGTCTTGGCAAAATTTCTAGGGGACCACTCGGAAGATAAATCCTATCACATGGAAAAAAATCGGTTCGTTAATGACGGAGTTATGAGGGACCATACAAAGGAAACAACAAAAGGTTCAGACGAATTGAGACCGTCCTTCATTTTTTGAAGTCTGTTAAAAAGTCGTAAATTGCGATGCTGCATCGATAATTATTATTCGTCGATCGGCAAAAAAAATCGTGCAGGAATCAGCTGGAACTACTTTTTACGCAGAAGTACAGACCCGTAGACGTGTCTTCAAACCCTCTGTACTTAAAACAACAACCTCTGTACTTATAGCAACACAAAATAGAATTGCAAAATGTGGCGTTTTAAAAAAAAAAAACTCGCAATTCTATAAACGTCGGAATACATCATCTCAAACAGCACCATGGTCATTATTGAGAAATGGCCATAGATTACTGAACTTATTACAGATGACGGTGGGCCTTGACCTTTCATACACTTATTTATTATTAATTTGCGGTATAATAGATATAACCTTAATTTTGTACATAGCGTAGTCTACGATAGAAATAAGTTGGGCATTAACTTAGAAAAATAAGAATTCGTGCACCTAGATAAGTGACTAGATAAGCGTTCTGCCACTTTTCTAGGGGGGCTGAAATATTCAAAAATTCATCCTCGATTTACGTAAGTAGGTAGCTGTACCTAGTTAACCAAGTAGACCAGACAGATAATTAGTATAATGACTACCACTGCAATTTGTATACTAATAACTCTCATTTCCATTCGGTCATCCATTTGAAATATTGTCGTCGCAGGCCGTTAACTTCTATATGATACATACAACAGCACTGATAGCCTAGTGATAGAAGGTCGCAAGTTCAAATCCCGGCACGCACCAATGTCTTTTCGAATTCATGTGCGTATTATAAACTAGCTGTTGCCCGCGACTTCGTCCGCTTTAATTTAGGATAAAAACACCAGAAGACTATAATCAGATTTTTTGACTTCAGGCACTTGAAATAAGCAAGATAAATATAATGTACTTTAAATGACTTATCGAAAGGAATTTTAAAATATAGTATTTAAATGATGAAGGTATTTTTTTCAAATTAGGATGAACAATTTTGAACAACTTCATCATCATCAGCCAAAGACGTCCACTGTTGAACATAGGCCTCCCCGTTTAAGCGGGGGGGTTTGCCATAATCCCCACGCTTGGCAAGCGGCTTGGGGATCGCAGTATTGGTGGTGGAGTTACAGAAGACGCTGCTGCCCATCTTCTGAAATTTCCCTTAGTCGCCTCTTACGACACCCACGGGAGGAAAGGGGGTGGTCAATTCTAGGCCGGATACCACACGGCCAACAAAGTTTGAACAACTTACCTTCTTCAAATATACTAAACGACATTGACGGCATGCATTTCTCTAGAAACTAAGTTCGATGTTTTTTCCTTAGCAGACAACATTTACAGGAAGTCAAGACTGGTAACTTGGAAGCAATCGCCATACAGTTATCCGTGTAAGAATCAGCTGGTTCTAAAGCCTTAAGTTTACCCCTGCGTGTGTTACTGGTGATAGTTCATACGCTAAAATGCGGTTATCTGGCCTGCGGGCGACGTACTTGGACAGTTTGGCGCCCAACCAGATAGGCCCGAAAAGGCGGCGTGGGCTTGCGTTCCAGGCACGCCTTTCAAGAAGGGACAAAAAAATCTGATACATACAAACATAAAGTCACGCGTGTTTCCCACAGGGGTCGGCATAGGCCACGGATTTCCATTTGCTACGATCCTAGCATACTTCTTTCACTTCATTCACTCGCATCACATTCCTTATACACGCTCGTCGGTTAAGGATACTCCTCAGTTGTCCGTTTTGCAGAATATCTCCAATTTGGTCTAAATATGTTTGCCGAGGTCTTCCCCTACCCGGTACTCCACTAACATTCGCCTGATATATTCGTTTTGTCATTCTTCTTTCATCCATCCTTTCTACATGCCCAAACCATCTAGAAGCATGTTTAGACTCCTCAATTTTTGTAATTAATTAAAAATCTGATAATTGTGTGGAATTTAGAACTGCTTCCTTGGTCTAGTGTTCGCAGGGGTAAACAAGGCTTTAGAACTAGCTGATAACAAGTTGACACGGATAACAAGTTGTAATACAATTTGACATGTTTTTATTTGAGACGGCGGGTGGCGCTACCATGGCATCCTAATGAGACACGGCCCTAAAAGTACGAGACACAATACAATGACAAATCATAAAAGTGTCTAGTCTACCTATCTTATCTGAACACACATCAGAATTGTTGTGATGTAGAAAGTACCTACTATGTGGAATCGTCGTCCGGTAGCAGTAGAACAGAGACTAAAAACAATATATCATCACGAAAAGTAATGTCATGTTTATCTCGTAATATCCACAGAATGATAAACACTGTATTCATGAATATTGCGTACAGACGAAACATAGCAATTTGCACTCAACTGCGTGTGATGGAGTAATTGCACACAGCTACATTAGCAACCGCGACACCACATCCACGTAGATTTGATGATAAGGCGTAGATTAACATTTTAAAGTCATTTAATTCAAGGTCAATAAAAAGTCGCTTGATAAGTTCTATTTACATGCAGGATGGACAGATTGCTAACGAGACCGTAATGATCAAAAAGGAGGCTGCGGAGCGGGATCGTGAGAGGGCTGATCCTACTGAAGAAGGAGGCGTCGGGGAGGGCAACCGACTCGACTCTATACAGCGACTCCAGAGAAGACGGCGGCACGGTGGTCACGTGCCACCGTGTACAGCAATGCTAAGTAAGGGGTGACCCCTTAGTCCTCTCAGGGATGTGCCAAATAGGTTGCATGTGGAAGCTCCGGAGTTGGTCTTTTTAGAGGTCCCAGGACTTCCCTGTTCGTGCAGTTAGTGTGTTAGTGACCGACGGTGTGGTTTTAGTGAGGAAGAAATCCCATACTCCCTGGTCCTTACCCATTGGGGGCCGGGTGTCTTTTGAAGGTTTCCCCCCGATAACAAAAAAAAGAACCCACATCACGAATGTCTTTTTGTGGCCAATGGGCGAAGTGGCAATGACACTGACGCTGAAACAGACGATAGGTAATTATTATCCAATCCTTACCTTCCTAGATAGTACAAGAAATAACTCTAAATAATGGTATAAGTACCTACATAGCCTGCTGTTCTACTTCGCTCCTATTTGATCATCAACTAGTAGGTATAACGGTAACACAATACCTACATGTTACAATTTGATTCGTCCCAAAGCTATCAATCTTGAAATAATGGACAAGTGACGAAAGCGGTAATACTGTAAGATATAGGTTTCTACTTAGATTGCAGTTAAACTAGGTTTTATGTGTAGGTCGGTAGATACTTATTGACTATTAAGTATAAAGTCGTAGCTGGTTGTAAGGGATGCTACATCATGCTGTGATATTCGGAATATACCATAAAATCTTGTAAATATCAGATATGTATGTAATAGAGCGGTTTTGTAATATACTTATGTAGAGAAGGAATTTGTATTTCTCGTCTTTTGTTTTTTTCTTATGCCTTATGCACAATAACCGGGTCAAGTGCGAGTGAGACTCGCGGATGGAGGGTTCCGTGCAAACTTTAAATTATGTTGACAACAATAACATTACAGTTTTCAGATTTATTCCTTTGCTTGTGCTGTAAGCTAATGCTTCTTGACAAATTTTGTTTCTAGGTCAACGGGAAGTACCCTATAGGTTTTGAAAGTGGAAATTGTAAAAACAATCAACACAATTACTCGTATCTTTTGATTGCGTTTACTTAGAAGTTTCATTTTTTGACGGCTTCAAGGGACAGTAGACCCGAGTATTTCATATTAATTTCAACTTAATACCTTCACGCGTTCCTGAGACAACAGGGATTGACAGACAGACAGACGGACAACGGAGTGATCCTATAAGGGTTCCGTTTTTTCTTTTTGAGGTACGGAACCCTAAAAACAATGGTTAAATAATATGCGATCTGAAAATTGAGAACCGCAGACCATTTAAGTCTAACAATCCGGTTGAATCGGTTGTACAATGACTGTAAGCTTTCATTTCGACGGTTTGCTATAGGAACTTGAGTGGCGACCGTGGATCAGTAGATACAGGCACGTCAATGTCGATAGGTAGGTATATAGCTGCAAACTTAACGATCTGCTTTTTTAATTAGCTTTTAGAATGTATATAAACGTACATCATTTAACGGCAATTAAACAACATTATTCACTAAAGTAACTATCTACCAACTCTATTACTCTTTATCCCCATCATTCTAACTAGTTTACAAAAAAATGACGTGTAAAAGTGTTTTTTTAAAACCTATTTGCAGAAAAAAAATCATTTATCTCTAATAGTAAATGCAGGTTGAGGAAGGACGAATTCGGAAATGGATTGTAATGCAAGCAAAGTTGAACGTTCATCGAGATCAAGATGCGTTAGATGAGATTATTGCGGTGAGAAGGCCGTAGAGTCTTGTAAACATTAATTTTATTATGTACATAAGGTTCTCAACAATGTGTGGCAACCTAAATGTGCTTTGTAGGTTGATTTCGTAAGCTGCGGCCTTATTGAATTTGCTTCGTTTTGTATAATTCTAATTCCCCAAGAGATTAGCGCGATGAACGGCTATTATGTTTCTACCTATTCATTATAATGTAGATACGAACACTTCGCAAACATTGAATGTAAGTATTTAACTATTACAAAGTTTGTGATAAGTATTATAATACTGAAAAATTTATACGAGCGGGATTAGTAAGATAATGCTAGTTGCTTCTTGGTCAATTAAATGTGCCAGGCAACGTACGTCACCATCATTACGAGGACTTGGGCACCCGGCACACGTTGGGAAGAGTCAGCCACCGTCAATTTATTTATTGTAGATCCAATATGATGGATTTAGAGTGTACCTCAGTCCCGCCTAGATCGTGCACAGACATAATCTACAGAACACTCACTATACTCACTGACCGGTTTTTGCTAAAATCAGTGTCTACTATTTCATGTACGAGAAGATATACATACATATAATATTGCATTAAGTTGCAATAAATTCAAAGTTATAATTTATATTGATACAACATATTATTTTAACTGAAGTTTAAATTAATTATACGTGTGATGTAACTTTTTAGAATCTCACAATATTATCATATTTCGTTTAAATTTTAATTAAGCATTTAATGGTAATTTAAACCTTATGATGAATAGATATTAATGTAATATGTTATTTTTTAAGTTATATTATCGCTGATTACGTTGTCAAAGGTCATTTGAGTGATGTATTTATTTGTTTAATGTAATAGATAGGTACCATCAGCATTTCACACTAAATTAACAATTTATGTCATATTGCTCAAATGTTATGTAGTCTTTATGTTATGGACCAAGTAATAAATTGGGTCATCACAAGCTGCTTAGGGCGATGTAAATAATTATAATTTTAACTCCTTATTTATCACTTTGCCTAGACAATATGAATATTGCCATATGGTTTTCGGGAAATATGATAATACCCTGTGTATTTTACATTGCACGGGATGCGGAGAGAATGGCCAACTCGTGACACGCGCTGCCCAATCATTATCATTTTATCAGTCCACAGCTGGACAAAGGCATTTCGCTTCCAACCGCTGCCAGCCTTTTCGTGTAAATAGTCGCCCCACCTAGCTGAAGGACGTCCTACACTACATTGACTAAGTCGTGGTCTCCACTCCAGTACACGTTTTCCTCAACGGTTGTCAGTTCTGCAACAGATGAGATTCTTCTTCGGCATTTTTCCTCGAAGATGTTCTTTGACAGTTATGTATGTTGTAGCTTATTGTCAGCTTATATCATTGCAGTGAGCTTATTGCCATTAACCTGGTAAAATGAAAAACCCAACAATACTTTGCTCAACCCGGGAATTGAACCCAGGACCCCACGCTCAGCAGTCGCGTTATGAGACCACAAGACCAACGACAGCAGTTAGTTATGTAATCTATTTATAGTGTTATAATTTATACATCATTTACGACAATACACAAACGAACCTTTGCTTGTAAATTCTACTAAACATACCTAAGTAGTTAGTTAATATTATTATGAGCCTGTAATGTCTGAAAATAGAGTGATTGAAATAAAATCATCTTCCAAGTCGTCAAAGAAGATTGATTTTTATTTCTATTAATTTAGATAATTAATAGAAATAAAAATCAATCTTCTAGTTAGTTAGTTTTACTATAATTATACAATATCTTAGCTATGTAATTTGTGCAACTGGATGCATGAAACAGCAGATCGGGCTCTGTGGCGTACAATGGGTAAGGCCTATGTCAGCAGTGGACTGCAACGGTCTGATGAAGATGATGATGATGTAATTTATAATAAAAATCTCCTTCCGGACGAAAACTGCACTGGCGATGGCGAGACAAATATTTCCAAATTACCGATGAGACTCGGACATAGCCGAAAGCAATCATCGGCATTGCCGACTAGTAGTCATTTTGGCGACTGATTAGTCTTCAAAGCCCATAGTCGGCCCCTCAGAATACAGAACAAATGTCGGCCCGCCCATAACTAATTTATTTGCAAATTAAAATTAATTGGTATCGTCATCATCAGCCGGAAGACGTCCACTGTTGAACAAAGGCCTCCCCCTTAGGAGGAGGGGGGGGGGGGCTGCCATAATGGCAAGCGGCTTGGCTTGGGGATCGCAGTATTGGTGATCAAGTTACAGAAGACGCAGCTGCCCATCATCTGGATTTTCCTTTAGTCGCCTCTCACAACAACCACGGGAGGAAAGGGGGTGGTGAATTCTAAGCCAGATACACCACACGGCATTCTGGTATCTAGTAACTACGGCTATTACATATCTGAAAGATAGAGAGTGATAGATTGAAAAGGTTCATATATAAGGATATATCATTTATCTCTAAGATTACAACTGTAACACTCTCTAAGTAGTAATTTGTGAATGTATCAAAAAAGGTCATAACCATTACGTGCAAAACTAAATATAGAATCGGTAACTTACATGTGTCTCGGAGTTACATCCGAGTAAAAGGTAGTTACATCATCATTTATAATAATGCAGGTCGCGATTTCGGCGGACGTAGAGACAAGACGAGTCATGTTTACCTACTACAGCGGTACAGCCACAAAATGATGTACTTTTTGTCACTTACCTAAATTGTTCTAATAATACAATGTTTTTACATAAACTGTGGGTAACATTAAAAATAGAGATCTATCATTACATGTAGGTACGTTTAAAAAAAAATATTGCAATATCTCCATCCCAACATTTCATTTAAGCGGACGCCAATACATCACATAGGCATTCTGATAGGCTGAATTGACAAAAGCCAGCGAAATTAATTAAAAATATAATTGATTAATATTATAGCGTACTATAACCGAACACGTTTCCAAAGAGTAGCAACGGTTAAGTGATTACGTAAGAACGTAGTATTATTGTTTTCTACATGTCAGTAGGATAATGTATCTATGTCATGCTCCAACAAGATACTGCCGGTATTGAATACAGCCCCCTTACCATGAACTCTTAAAGCAGGACAGTTTACGTTGTAGAAACGAAATGCCGCATTAAGGTCGCGTAAGCACATATATCAACCCGGAAAGGGACCGTAACAGTATTTTCTTTCCGTTCCTTCTTTCTTTATCAACTCCAGTAGTGCAGTATAATTTGAATAAAATTCCCTACTGGCTACTGCAAAGCACATTCATTGGATTCGTAACGTAATCGCCTCGCCTCGGGACCGGCGCGCGGCGAGCCGTAAGCGCGGCGTCGCCTAGCCATAGCTAAGTCGACGTATCGGAGCAGCTGATCCGCTTTGGTTACGTCCCAGCCCCCTTAGACAAGTGGCAAAACGCTTGACGAATAGATATCGAATAGAATGTATGGGGATGACATAATGTTTCAACTATGTAATCAATGACATATGTCAATCCCATACATTTTTCATTCTATTCGATTTCTATTCGTCAAGCGTTTCGCCACTTGTATAAGGGGGCTGACCAGATATACACTAGACCGGTGATCAAGTAAGTAAGTAAGACGTCTATCTAACTATCTTGCTTTAACCTACACTGTACTAAGGTCTTTCTGTTTTTCACAGTCAATCTATTGCAGGAACTCCTTGGCATTCAAAATGGGTTACTGGGTACTGATGGCGAAGTGAAAGGCGATACGGTGACGACCCCTCTCCGATTTGATAATTGTGTTATGACCCTGACACAGCACGTAACGGCGGCGTCTCACTTCCACAACGCTTCAAAAAATGCCCTGCTTTAAGAGTTCATGGTAAGGGGGCAAGCCAACTTATGATATAAACATTCATTATTTTCTGATATCTAAAGATACACATTATGTTGTCATTTATGAGAGTGTAAATAAGGCGGTAAGCCATGACCATAGCAAATGAATCTATGATCCCTGGTACCTACCCCTCTGGGAAACAGGCGAGAAAAATTAAGTTGTGAAGAACCTACGAATTACGTGTGGTTTTTCTGGTATATCGATGTTGTCGAAAATTATGAGATCGTGACTTCATTAACATTGGTTTTATACTGGGAGGCTAAAATATAATAAGCCCCTAGACATGTAAATGCAAGGTGCTCATGCTCACGAATCGGAAGTACACACTTTCTTAAAATGATGAGTAAAACATCTATCAAGGGTAATTTGTTCGTCCACTAAATAATGTCACCTGTTGCCCGAATTAACATTTTATGTAAATGTAGAATAATAGATAACGACATACATATTCCGAATTACTTCACCCACCTTTGACTTTAAATGTCTTCTACAACTAGTGCAGAAAGATTAACATTTTTGATATTTAGCTGCTGCTCGAGGAGCGTAAGAACAATTAGCATAACAATTTCGTCTGCCATTAGGATAGATGCTATTGTCCAATGAGAATAATTCAACGAACAAAACGAACATCATGCTTCTCGACAAATATGAAGAAATCTCATTTTATACAAGGTTGATGTGCAAAATGAAGTTGTGTGCCTCCCGCGTCAGTTGGCCCGTACGCGTCCTAAATACGAACGCATAATGTGACTAAATAGCAGATTGTTTAGAGGTACTGGTCACTGTACCGGCTCAGGTCATGGATAAGTTTGATGGCAAATAATAATCAGGTAATATATAATGATCGGCCGTACGGTAGCTGATGCAATACGGCTAGTGATTTATTCTCTAAATCTTAAATACCTACACACCATAAAAAATAATAATTAAAAAACACGACTGCCATTACAAAAGACGAACTAAAAAGTAAAAAACAAGTTCCATCGCAGTCGGGGTAAGACAGTGTTCCACAAAACAGTCCCCCGACTGCTTGCCGATGTTTCATATATACCAAAATGTGTCAAATGAAAGGGCATAACGTGTACAATAATAAAAATTAAATTGTATCAAAATCGCTTCAGCAGTTTATAAGATATGGGGTTGAAAGTGGGGATGACGAATATTTTCATATATACCCAAGTAGGGTATCAAATGAAAGGGCATGATGTGTATATTTCAAGACAAGACTTTAATATAAGTTTAAAAAATTTAAAATAAAATTTTAAAATAAAAAAACCCCCAACGCAAAATAGAAAAGCGGTCATTTAAAAAGTCAAAAATAACACCTATCATTAGGCCATCAGATCCGATCCGAGTAACACCTATTTAAGACAATGTCGCGGCGCGAAACCGCTTAAGTGAGTCAGTCCCTCAGTTAGAGTACTATCTATTAAGATACTAGCAATTGCTTCGAATCTTAAAATTTTTGTTGCAAGTCTGGGTGTTGAATTGGTAAGTTATTGCTCTAAACAGGTAGCGGTAGCCCGCCGCGACAATGTCTTAAATAGGTGTTACTCGGATCGGATTTGATGCCTCAATGATAGGTGTTATATTTGACTTTTTAAATGACCGCTTTTCTTTTTTGCGTTGGGGGTTTTTTAAATTTTTAATTCACGTTTTAGATCGTCTTTTGTAATGGCAGTCGTGTTTTTTAATTATATTTTTTTCTTCGTTTAATTTTTTATAACCTATGTTACTCGCGATGGTGTAAGGATTCTAACGACACTCTATACATCAAAATTGGTTTAGGCATTCGGAAGTAATGGTGGAATAAAGAAACCCTTAAAACATTACACTCCTTTTTTGGGCAGTTGTGTAATAAAAAGGGCCAAACTCCAAAGAAATATTTGTGGATCGTACAAATATTTGTCCTGTGTGGGCATCGAACCGTTTTCAGATAAAGCCACTGATGAGCCACTGTGACATTTAATTATCAAATATATTTTTAAAGATTAATTTGTTGAGGTTTATCCGTCATATATTTAACTCCTTATACCTTGTATCTACCTCATTATCCGCTGATTGAGTCGAATCTACAATAAGGTAATGTTACCCGAAGAAAAGGAATTTCTTCTGTCTACGGTTCAGCTCGGATTACCTACCTACTTAAATCTAGTTGCCTTATTGACTACGAAATCTGTCGCACGCCCAGTATTGCAAACAAGGCAGGCGATCATTTTACCGAGCACGGAAATGATTGACTACTAACACAGTGATTACCAAGATTCCGAGATACCGACGATATTGTATTGCATTGCACAAACGAATTTAAGAGGTCCTTTCATAATATGAGACGTTAAGTAAAGCCCATATATGGAATTGTGTAGAACACATATAATTTACTTAAAAACGGCAGACGTGTAGCAATATATAATATTTTTTTAAACTGCTGCTTTTAACTTTTTGTGCTTTACGTTTACATGTATCTACATACGTATTGGAGGCTCGGCACTTTCAAACGAGTCGCTCGTATACAAATAACCTTTCTTCTTTTCAACGTGGCAAATCAACCCCTTCTATTGCTCGGACTTATCATTGGTTTGGTTAGGTTAGGCTTAGGTCATATCTAAAGATAAATACATAACCATCATCTAGGTAAGTATGTATTATTATTTTATAATCACTGGATCACCATTAATCAGTTTTTTACAAGGATAAATTCGCCTGATTAGCACCCAGTTCATTGTTTATTTAATGTTGTATTAAAACAATCAAATACGCCGTTGAAACATAATTGGCGTGACAAAGCGATTGGTGTGGTTCGGGACCGCGGGACGGGAGAACAATTTGTGTGATCCGCAGATGTTTGTCCCGAGTCTGGGTGTGCATGTACATATGTGATATTATATGTTTGTAAAACTCACCCACGACCACGATACAAGAGAAATTCCTAGGTTGGGGCACATGAGTGAAGAACCAAACGAATAGGAATGCGGCGACGAAGAGCTTGTAAAAAGAACAATCTCGTTCAAAATTCACAGTTTTTAGGGATCCGTACCTCAAAAAGGAAAAATGGAACCCCTATAGGCCTTTACTCCGTTGTCCGACTGTCTGTCAACCGCTTTTTCTCAAGAACGCGTATGGGTATAAAGTTGAAATTAATATCATAAACTCAGTGGGTCTGCTGTCCCTTGAAACCGTGAAAATATGAAACTTCTAAGTCAACGAAATCAAAAGATACGAACAATTATGCTGATTATTTTAACAATTTTGACACTTAAAACCGATAGGGTAGGAGAAAGTGGTCACCCTTCGTACGCGGGGCACATTCATACATTAAGTACCTATAACAGAATAAAAAAAAATTAAAAAAATTAAGACCTTCAAAAAACTCAAAAGTGAAAAATAATATTTTATCACATAACTTTACATAAGCGAAGTGGAAGTCAGCACCAAATCCTATGCGTTCGCTTAGTTTATAGTTTTAGCTTTGAACCACGCACTTATGGCAGCATCCTCATAAGTACTTTTTTTCTGAATCGCTTATTGGATGTTGGGATTTGGCGTTGACTTCCACTTCGCTTATGTAAAGTGATGTGATAAAATATTATTTTTCACTTTTGAGTTTTTTGAAGGTTTTAATTTTTTATTTAAAATTTTTTATTTCACGATTTTTCGTGGTGTCTAGAATTCGTCCGCCCCAGACTTTTGTGAGACTAGTATTTGAAATTCATTCACACACAAAACAAAAAGCAAGTGATAGGGGGGGTCAACACACCCGCACTCCCTCGTGGGAGTAGTAGTCGATAACTAACCACTAACAAGGAAGACCTTGTTAGTAGTCAGTTATCGACTACTACATAAGCAATATCATCATCATATCATCAAGTTACGGGCGTTTTGCTGTGATCCGATGAGAAGTTCCGTTCCATATCTTCGAAGTTCTTCATCAGGTAATGACAAAATTTCTAGGGGACCAATGAGGATCAATCAGGTTTTTAGTTTTTAATGCAGTTTTATAGTCCATGAAAAATCCAAAACATTGGTGTAATTATTTTTGTCATACGACCAAAAATGAGCAAGTAGCAATCAATTTAATGCGCCGATCGTCGATCCGTCGTCGTTGCCGCGGCGCAAAGCGTGTGACGTCACTGGGCCCATTGCCGACCGTTAGCCGTTGAAAGCGATAAGGCGCGCAGTGTTTTTTTTGGTAATTTGTGACTTACAAACAAATTAAGTGACCGGTTTGTGTCATAAACTTTTTAACTATGTATAAATAATGTATAGTGCCGAAATGTACAAATCCTTCTAGTAAAACGCTAGAAAAACAGTTTTTTAAACGTGCCGAAAGTCGCAAAAGTTCTTATAAGAATTAAATTTATGTACTTATAAGAGTTAAATTAAAAATTTAAAAAACCCCCAACGCAAAAAGTAAAGCCATCATTTAAAAAGTCAAAAATAACACCTATCATTGAGCCATCAATTCCGATCGAGTAACACCCATTTAAGACAATGCCGCGGCGGGGTACCGCTAAGTTTCAAGCAATAACTAAATATCTAAATAGTGAAAATAGGGACAGGGACTTACTAAGGCGGTACCCCGCCGCGACATTGTCTTAAATAGGTGTTACTCGATCGGAATTGATGGCTCAATGATAGTTGTTATTTTTGACTTTTTAAATGATGGCTTTACTTTTTTGCGTTAGGGGTTTTTTAATTTAATACTTATTTTAAAATTTTTAAACTTAAATTAAAGTCTTGTTTTTGTAATATACACATCATGCTCTTTCATTTGATACCCCATTTGGTCATATTTGAAAATATCCAGTTGTTAATTATCACTTTTACCCTTATACCTTATAAATGGCTAAACCGATTTTGATGTAACTATTTTTTTTGTAATATCTTTCATGCCCTTTCATTTGATACCACACTTTAGTATATAATTATGAGAATATTCGATTGGACATCTTCACTTTCACCCCCATGCCTTGTAAATGGCTAAACCGATTTTCATAAAATTTAATTTTTATTAATTTTACACCATTTTGGTATATATGAAACTATTTGATTGGTCATCCCCACTTTCATCCCCTATATCTTTTAAATGGCTGTACCGATTTTGATATAAGTTAATTTTATGTAATGTACACATTATGCCCTTTCATTTGATATCCCACTCGGGTATATATAAAAATGTTGGATTAATCATCCCCACTTTCACCCCCCATATCTTGTAAGTGGCTGAACCGATTTTGATAAAACATATCTAAGAACAGTCGCTGGAAAATTTCCTTTCTATTAAAAAAAACCGCATCCAAATCGGTTCACCCGTTTCAGAGCTACGATGCCACAGACAGACAGACACACATAGCGGTCAAACTTATAACACCCCTCTTTTTCCGTCGGGGTTTAAAAAATAGTGTTCTGTTGTAAAAAGAGATGACAAAACTCCAGGCTACAAGACATTGCTGTGAAGCTCATTTCGATTTACGTACCAGGTAGGTACCTATTATTTTGTTGATGAATTATATGGAAATAAGTATGTAAGCCTGCTGTTTTAGTAAAAAGTATAAAACATACTTAACTACTTACATTTTCTGAGTTTTGTAGAGATATCTACGTACTTACTTACCTATCGTAGTGTTCTACAAGATGACTAAAGGAATATAATCCAGGGAATGGGCAGCAGTGTTTAACTGTATAATCAACTACAACTTTGATCCTCAACCCGCCTGGCAAGCATGTGGATTATTGCAATACCTCCCATACAAGAGAGAGGCCTTAGTCTACAAGTGGACTGATGTAGGCTGTTGTGACAACGACAAGATTCCCATTCCTAGATACCTATAATGTTCCAAGGTCAAACCAATGACACAGGGACGTACTCGGGTAAAACGCAAAGAATGAATGTTTTTTTTATAAAGACGTCGTCCCACACTAGGGATTTCTCCTGTATCGTGGGTGCGTTTCACAAACATGAAATATCGCATACACAAACACCCAGACTCGGGACAATCAAATGTGGATCGCACAAATTTTTGCCCCGTGGTGGAATCGAACCCGGAACCCTTAGCGCAGCAGTCCAATCGCTTAGCCACTGCGCCAATCAGGTCGTCACATTTTAAAATTATTTAAATCACAACAGCGCGGGTACATTTATATATCTGCCTCAGTTATGCCTTATTGTTAAAAGCAAATTAATATATTTTTTTATATACCAGTTGGAACAGGATATTGAAAATTACGTAGTTTAAGATAAGATAAGATAATTTATTTCGCAAACATGGGTTACAGTACATGATGTTAGATAATATAAATAAACAAGTTCAGCCACATTTCACCATTAGGCATGCGAAAGGTACAGACCAGTAACAAAAGAATGATTTTAAACACATATTAATAGCTATCGTATTTACATTTCAAAATAATCAAACAAATACATTTTCTTTTTCTGCAAAAAACTCTGAAACGTTGTAGTAAGCTTTGTCCGCTAAAAAGGAACTGAGCTTTTTTTTAAATAACGGTACACTTACTGCCTTCCAAGATTTAGGTAACTTATTGTAAATGAATGGGGCCATGCAGAAAACACTTTTGCGCATGAGTGCTGTATTTGCGGTCAGCAGACGTAATTTGCTGTCATCCCGCCTATTTCGAGGAACTACGTCTGCGAGACGTGTAAAACGATTTGGATTAGTTTTTACAAATACGGCGACTTCAAGAATATAGAGACAAGGTAAAGTTAATATTTTAAACTGTTTGAAATATGGTACACAACTATCGGTAGTCTTTAATTTAAACATGGACCGTATACATCTTTTTTGGGATTTAAATGCTGTTTCTTTCTCAGTTGAATTGCCCCAAAATATAAAACCATATCGTAAATGGGATTCAACTATACCATAATAGGCAGTGAGGAGTGCGTCTATAGATATAATCGGTGATAGGGAACTTAAAGCATATGCTGATTTATAATTTTTTTTATTTAGAGTATCAATATGCGTTTTCCAGTTTAACTTTTTGTCTATTTCGAGTCCTAAGAATTTAATGTTTTCAACTTCTTGTATAATATTATGATTATGGTGTATATTAAATTGACTTTTCAGAGACTTTCGTTGATTAAAATAAATTACTTTAGTTTTGTTTAAGTTAATATTTAAATTATTATCATCTAACCATTTTACGACTGAAGCTAAAGTTTTATTAATATCATTTTCATATGTTTCTAAGTTTTTACAGGGTATAGTGACGGTGCTATCGTCAGCAAATAGTGTTAATGGATACTGTGTGCATTTAGGTAGATCGTTTATATACAATATAAATAGAAGAGGGCCCAATACGCTGCCCTGCGGCACACCAAATGTGTCTTCACGTTCTGGTGATCGATAAATTTCTTCTCGTTTGTTTGTCAAATTAATTTTCCTAATTTCTGTAATCTGTTTTCTTTTAGTTAAATAAGATTGAATTAGTTTTAATATATTGCCTCTAATGCCGTAAGCTTCGAGTTTGTTCAAAAGAGTAGGAAAATGCACATAGTCGAAAGCCTGTGTCATATCGCAAAATATGCCACAAACAGGCGTTCGTTTATCTACGTTTTTAGTCATATTGTATAAAAAATCTTATATGGCCATATTTATTGTCTTGTGTCGCCTAAAACCCTTCTGATCCTCACTTAACATGTGATTTCTTTCGACATAATTATATATTCCCTGGTATATATATTTTTCAAATATTTTTGAGATTATTGGAATTAATGCGATGGGACGATATGATTGCATTAGATCTCTATTGTCTTTCTTATATAGTGGCTTTATAATAGATGTTTTTAGAGCATCAGGATAGATACCCGCGCTGATACTAAGATTAATTAAGTGACTGAGGTGTCCGCAGATCTCTAATGATACGTGTTTTAGTATTTTTGTATTAATACCGTCATAGCCCACGCTATTAGTGTTTTTTAATGATAGTATATGTTTATGTATATCCTGTGGGAGACAAGGAGTCATGAACATTGAGTTACTAGCGCTTGCTGTCACATAAGATTTAGGTTTGCTATTGGCATGAAGTTTGGCCTGAATTTTATCTATGAAGTAATTGTTAAAGGCTTCAGCAATTTTTTGAGGATTTGTTTCAATTTTATTTTCTATTTTTATTGTATTGATACTGAATTTAGGAATGTTATGCTTTGTACGGTTTATGATCTGCCACGTGGTTTTAGATTTATTTTTTGATGCTTTAATGTTAAAATTATTTTGTGCTCTTTGTGTCAAATGAATAACTTTTTTATATAACTTAGAATAGTTTGTGAAAATTGTTTTATTTGATTTGTTAGGGTTTAATAATAATAATAATGTTCTCCTGACCGAATTTCGATTACGGCGGCCTGTCTCATCTGAGACTAGCCAACTACGCAGCAGATATTATAATGTACAAGTATGCGCGCAAACACAGGCGCACTTCCTATTTCCTCACTCTCATAGTCCGGTGGGTTGGTAGACCGATAAGAGAGAAGAGAACGACCGGAGAGAGATCAGGCGCAGGACAAACAGCTTAACGTGCCTTTCGAAGCACGGAGGGGTCTCGACATGTGAAAATGGTCACCCATCACAAGACTGACCGCTGCGAGCACTGTTTAACCTCGCAGATCGACTGATCTGCGCGGTAGACACATAGCTACGTAAAGTTTAATTTGGTTGGAGGGAAGCTTAAACTGAAGAAGGGTGTGTTGCCTTTAACAAATCCCACAGCATCATCTCCTTAGTCATCTCCTCATTCACGTGCCGATCTATGATAATAAATAAAACTAAAATAAATAAATATATAAATAAAGTAATAAATATATAGAGAAACAAATATATATTTTTGGTTACCCTAACTACATACCTACTGAACGAATGATTTGTTACAATGAGCATTAACAAACAATTTTAAGGTTTCTGTCAAAACTATTATATATAAACTAGATGTGCCCGCGACTCCGTCCGCGTGGAAATTCGGAAACAGCAAAAGTATTTTTAAATTGTTTTTAATATATTAGCATTAGCTAAGATTGAGCGAATTCGATTTAGTAGTTTTACGCCATGCCGTACTATTTTATTACATGTATAGCTGTTGCCCGCGACTTCGTCCGCGTGTATTTCGGATAAAACACCAGTAGTAAATTGAACTTTTAACAGAAAAAAATACCTACCAGGCAGGCTTTTTTAAGTAGGTTAAAAATCTTTAAACCACTTATTTAACTAAGAATACTTTCCGGTATTTAAAAAAAATCGCAAATATTGAACGGTAATTACGGAAGTTGCAGAAAGTCTATTGAAAATAATATATAACTGAAGAAGAGAATATAAATAAATCCGTTTTGTGCGTTTCTGAGTTCCTGTACATTGAAACTACTGTAGAAAAAAAATTACCAAGGATAAAAGACAACCGTGACGACCTGATTGGCGCAGTGGCTAAGAGATTGGTTGTGGGTTCGATTCCCGCAAAAAAAGTGTGATCCGTAGATGTTTGTCCCGAGTCTGGGTGTTTGTGTAAGTGAAATTTCAAGTTTGTGAAACGCACCCACGATACAGGAGAAATTCCTAGTGTGGGGCGACGTTTTAGAAACCTATACAATACAACCCATTTCTATTATTTTGGATATTTTGTCTGTGTGTCAGTTTATTCGTAATTAAGTTAAAATAGGGAATCATTGCAGTTGACTCTTATAAAAAATATTGTTATAAAACATACGACAACGACACGCTTGTATTCCGCGAAGGCGTAGGCAGAAGTGCACATATTGTACCTACTCCCACAATTTCGCTAGGTTTGGTGTAGATCCCAATGTATCAGTATCTCAACAGACAAAATTTATAGCGAACTCGTGACCTAAGAGTAAGCGTCGTACAATTGTGTGTGCGTGTAAGAAGCAGCTAAGTATTCGTAAGATTAAAGGCTACTTTAAGACTGCGTGAGTCAATGGTAATGGTTGATGTTGATGGTCATGGCGAAGCATAAGGCTGTACACTCAGCCGAAATCGTTATAAACAGGATTAAAAATCTATTTTGCTGCTAGAATGTCCGCCTCAATGATGTTACAGCTAAAGGATGCCTTTGAGCTAGAAGTCGTTAAATTACTTTGATAGAAATAAGTTCCGGAGAACCGTATGTGTTACTTGCTGCGAGAATTACAATTGTCTATGAGGTAATGAGAAAAAATATATATCTATATCTATACATATAATAAAATCGTAAACGACCCGTGTCTGTACATTCAATTTTAAAAAAGAAAAACCATTTATACCGCCGTACCCATACTGGCGCGGCGAGATTTGGAAGTTTTATTTCATCTACTAGATGTGCCCGCGACTCCGTCCGCGTGGAAATTTGGAAACAGCAAAAGTATTTTTAAATTGTTTTTAATATATTAGCTAAGTTTGAGCGAATTCGATTTAGTAGTTTTACGCCATGCCGTACTATTTTATTACATGTATAGCTGTTGCCAGCGACTTCGTCCGCGTGTATTTCGGATAAAACACCAGTAGTAAATTGAACTTTTAACAGAAAAAAATACCTACCAGGCAGGCTTTTTTAAGGTTAAAAATCTTTAAACCACTTATTTAACTAAGAATACTTTCCGGTATTTAAAAAAACCGCAAAATTGAACGGTAATTACGGAAGTTACAAAAAGTCTATTGAAAATAATATATAACTGAAGAAGAGAACATAAATAAATCCGTTTTGTGCGTTTCTGAGTTTCTGTACATTGAAACTACTGTAGAAAAAAAAATGCCAAGGATAAAAGACAACCGTGACGGCCTGATTGGCGCAGTGGCTAAGCGATTGGACTGCTGTGCTAGGGGTTGTGGGTTCGATTCCCGCAAAAAAATTGTGTGATCTGTAGATGTTTGTCCTGAGTCTGGG
Organism: Abrostola tripartita; assembly: GCA_905340225.1. Classification (NCBI taxonomy): domain Eukaryota; kingdom Metazoa; phylum Arthropoda; class Insecta; order Lepidoptera; family Noctuidae; genus Abrostola; species Abrostola tripartita. The sequence continues at coordinate 8,679,143 of HG996490.1, read as the reverse complement.
TGTTCGTGTATGTGATATATTAAGTTTGTGAAATGCACCGATGCCAAAATTCCTAGTGTGGGGCGACGTTTTATTTAAGAAAAAAGAAACCTATACAATACAATACAACCCATTTTTATTATTTTGGATGTTTTGTCTGTTTGTCGGTTTATTCGAATAGTAAACCATTGCAGTTAACTCTTATAAAAAAAATATTGTTATAAAACATATCATAACGACACGCCAGGGCCTCAAGTCTGCTATTACAATAGTGTCAGAATGGTCTATCATTGATTTCATAATAGTTGATTTTGACAAGTTTGGTAGTCTGCTAACATAATGGCGTCATTATGAGTTTCCAGTGGTCAACCACTAACACTCCATTGAAAGAAATGGCATAGAATGGTAATCTCGTAGATAATGACAAATGAATGACTGACTTACATAAAACACTTGACTTGTATAAAACACTAATAAGTAATATGTAAAAATATACTATATAAATGAAATCTGGCATAAATAAAGTAGTGGTAGATTTACGAAAATCATTTCTACTAACGGGTTTTATAATGATGGCAATACGACAATGTCATTATGACACAATTCTATTACGAGACCATTGATCGCCATTAAGAATTTAGCAGAATACGAACTTTTAGCAAAATGACAATGGGATGGGAATGACATCGTGTTGGAATGACAAATTTATAAAAATAGCCGACTTGGGGCCCTGTATTCCGCGAAGGCGTAGGCAGAGGTGCACATATTGTACCTACTCCCACTTTATCGCTATATATTTCGCTAGGTTTGGTGTAGATCCCAATGTAATAGGGGGCGAGCCTATTGCCATGAATCCGGCACAGTATCTCAACAGACAAAATGTATAGAGAACTCGTGACCTAAGAGTAAGCGTAGTACGATTGTGTGTGCGTGTAAGAAGCAGCTAAGTATTCATAATATTAAAGGCTGCTTTAAGGCTGCGTGAGTCAATGGTAATGGTTGATTTTGAATGTCATGGCGAAGGCGAATAAGTCTGTACAGTGTACACTCAGCTGAATTACACGGGATAAAAAACTATCTTGCTGCTAGAATGTCAATATATGACGCTGCCTTTTAAAATCTATTTAAGACCGTAATTTTTGTTCTGCATCGTGAGGAAACCGGCACACCTGAGATATTTTTCAACGGTGTGTAAAGCCATGTCAGAGGCCTACAGGCGGTTTAAACTCTGACACCAGGTTATTCATCAACCATACGATACGAAGAAGATCCAAAGAGTCAATAAGAACCACGTCCGTTCGCATTAGCAGTGACAATGTGAGTAAAGGTGGCGCGAGAACGCCCCCACCCTTTTTAAAAATGCAGCGTACATGCGTATAGCCGTACCCATACTGGCGCGGCGTGATTTGGAAGTTTTACTTCATCTATATCTTATAAACCGATTTCTTAATTTTTTTTATATAAAATAGGTATTAAAATGTACTTTTTGAATATTGGAGTTTGATAACGATATATCTATGTGAAATACAATATATTTATATATTTTATTAATACACTTAAAGAAGTGCCTAACGATTAAACACGTTATTGTGGCTAATTTATAAAAGATAGATATATACTATTAAGGACTTTTTTGTAGATCTTTTAGAGACCATCATTTTTGTATTTGGTGTATGATCGACGTATGCGAGGATAAGAGCTTGAAAGCGCATTTTCATCCGACTTGCTTCAAATTTATCGTTACTGCTCAGCTCCTATGTGTTTTAGCGTTATGTTATATAGCCTATAACCTGCCCAGGCGTATGGACTACAATCGTACCAAGTTTGGTTAAAATCCCTTCAGTAGTTTTTGACCCATGCGTGCACATACAGACAGACAGACAGACAGACAGACAGACAGACCGACAAAAAATTTACTAATTGCATTTTTGGCATCAGTATCGATCACCAGTTATCCTCCAATAATAATTTTGAAAATATATTCAATGTACAGAATTGACCTCTCTACAGTTTTATTATAAGTATAGATATCTTAAATACCGACTTCTTTTTTTTTTATAAAATAGATATTAAAGTGTACTTTTTGAATATTGGAGTTTGATAACGATATATCTATGTGAAATACAATATATTTATATATTTTATTATTAATACACTTGAAGAAGTGCCTAACGATTAAACACGTTATTGTGGCTAATTTATAAAAGATAGATATATACTATTGAGGACTTCTTTGTAGATCTTTTAGAGACCATCATTTTTGTAATACATACTTTTGGTGTATGATCGACGTATGCGAGGATAAGAGCTCGAAAGCGCATTTTCATCCGACTTGCTTCAAATTTATCATTACTGCTCAGCTCCTATGTGTTTTAGCGTTATGTTATATAGCCTATAACCTGCCCAGGCGTATGGATTACAATCGTACTAAGTTTGGTTAAAATCCCTTCAGTAGTTTTTGACCCATGCGTGCACATACAGACAGACAGACAGACAGACAGACAGACAGACAGACCGACAAAAAATTTACTAATTGCATTTTTGGCATCAGTATCGATCACCAGTTATCCTCCAATAATAATTTTGAATATATATTCAATGTACAGAATTGACCTCTCTACAGTTTTATTATAAGTATAGATATAGATAAATACATTAAATACATTCGTTCATCAAGATATTATAAACACTTTATTCATAAGTTCTGGATACTTTCCTGAACCTATACTATACATTTCCTTGAACGAAAACAACATTCGTTTATAAAGATATTATAAACACTATTCATTAGTTCTGCTTCTGATTACGTCCTATACTTTACATTCATTCTACCTACCACTAACAGCCTAAGATTACTAGTAAGTAACTACGTAGATTAATAAGAAATCCGTGGTTGGAAACTTCAAAGGTAAGGGACCTTTGAAGTTTCCAACCACGGATTTCAGAGCTGGTGAACTTAGAATGATTACGTAGGTAATCAAATACCATTAAAGTATCCACTTTGAGAAGGTTTTCTGATTGGGCTTGCACAAAACCATCTTCTATTTTATTAGAAGGTAGATAGGTAGTTTCATATTTAAATATCACAAAATAAACAACACTTTAAGTAGGTATTTCGGTAGGTATGTAAGTCGGTAACCGACCGCGTCGCCGCGTTAAAGTACGTAATAGAGTGCCCGCTGCGCTCGGAACCGGCACTGTGACGTCACACGCTAACGCGCTCATTGACTTTCAGCAGCAGGAACGACTTATGTTTAATAATTAATATCTTTGTAAGTAATTCTCTGTCTGTCTGGGTGTTTGTGTTCATGTTTGTGAAACGCACCCACGATACAGGAGAAATTCCTAGTGTGGGGCGACGTTTTAAAAAAAAAAAAATGGTCCGATTTGGATAATTAAAAAAGATATATCGTGCTTATGTCATAGAGAATAACGTTTGCCATACTTCTTGACAGTATATGGTTAGGCGTAAATGAGACAAAGTTGTAGTATAGTCTGGTTATAATTATCCAAAGGTGCATCTTATATACTAACGACTACGTGTTGATCACGGATAGTAGAAACATTTAGTAGATATTGAACGTGCGATAAAGATCGTAAGATTGCGATGTAGATTGTAGATACAGCACAAAGATATTGTACTGTAACAGTACACCCTCCTTTAAAAAAAAAAAAAAAAAATATTATTATGGTAATAGTGTTTACAATATAAATTTGACCTAGACCTTACTAGTTATTTGCTGATGTATATAAATAATAATGCTATTGTACGCGGTGGAATTTGATGACGCCTGTTGTGGTGTGATTTGCTGACGTATGTAATTTTGACTTAGCTGTTGCACGAGTGTTTATTATTTTTTTCCGTTAAACTCTTCATTCTTCTGTCCAGTGTTTTCATTATGCCGTAAAGTAGGATCACGCCGATTGTTAAAATAATCTGTCCCATTGCAACATTTCTTGTCCACCGTAAGTCCTCCTGGATCAGGTTACGGAGTTTGTCCGCTTCGTTTTGATTGAGGCAACTGTCCGTATTGTATGTTATCTGGTCCTTAGAACTTTGATTTCCCATTTTAGATGTCTTGTTGTTACGAGTAGTTGTGAATTAATGGTATATGTTAAGATCTATGTTAATATATATACGAATGGCTTGCTTATGTCAGCGATTTTTTATAGACGCACTACTGGCTTTACTTTACGTCCCGATCGTGTAGTGTACGTGTGTGAATGTCTGTATAAATCCTTTGAATCTGGCACGTAGTTTGATTCGTCATTGATCATGAATGCTGGTTTCAATCTATCAATTGATATCACTGTCTCTTTATCCCTAATTCTAATGCAAAATGTTTTATCTGTTTTACTAATTACTGGGTAGGGTCCTTCATACGGCGGTGTCAGGGCTTTCTTAATTCTATCACACCGAACAAATACGTGTGAGCATTCTTTGAGTTCGGGATGCACAAATATAGCTTGGTGGTGGTTTTTTCTTTTCGGAATTGATGTCATTTGTGTGATGTCCTTTTGAATTTGTTTTACAAACTCTTCGTACGTTGATAACTGTGCTGCTGATGACTCAAAAAATCCTCCAGGGAGTCGTATTGGCGTTCCATATGTCATCTCTGCTGAACTATAACCTGTGTCTTCTCGCAAGCTACTCCGCAACCCGAGTAAAACTGTTGGAATTTCTTTTAACCAATTTTCGTTGGATTCTCTTGTCATTAACGCCACCTTTAAAGTTCTATGAAATCTCTCTATCATTCCATTGGATTGCGGATGATAAGGTGTTGTCCTAATTTTATGTATTCCCAAAAATTGTGAGAGTGACTCAAATATTCTTGATTCAAACTGTCGGCCTTGATCCGTAGTAATGCGCAATGGACATCCAAAACGAGTAATCCATCCTTCGAAAAGTGTCTTGGCTACTGTTTCTGCCGTTATATCTTCTACCGGAAATATTTCGGGCCATGACGTACAACGATCTATGATTGTGATTAAATATCTCTTCCCTTGTGAAATCGGAAGTGGTCCGACGATGTCAATATGTAAATGTTCAAAACGTTGCGCTGTCATAAATGTACCAGGAGGTGATATCGTATGTCGTTGTATTTTTGATTTTTGGCAGGCTATACATGATCTACACCAATTATTGATATCTTTGTTCATATACGGCCATAAATACCTTTGGGTTATCATTTTTCTCGTAGTTCTTTTTCCTGGATGGCTCATACCATGAATGGTATCGAAAATTTGTTTGCGAAATTGCTTTGGTAAGTAGGGGCGGCTTTTTCCAGTAGACGTGTCGCAGGTGATGTTTATTGTGGAACCCGGAAGCGTAATGTTTCTGAATTTTAATTTTTTATTGTCACGTAATTTACTTAGTTCATTATCTGTTGATTGACATTTTTCCAATTCAGCGTAATCGATAGGTGATGGCACGTATATTTCCTCTATTCGAGATAAGGCATCGGCGGTAATATTGTCACGTCCGCTTATGTGTTGAATGTTGGTACTGTATTGTGAAATGAAATCTAACTGCCGGACCCGTCGCGGTGTATCGTTTGATGATGGTTTTTGGGAGAATGCGTATGTCAAAGGTCGGTGATCCGTAAATATTGTAAATTCTCTTCCCTCGATTAATCTGTGAAAGTGTTTGACGGCCATGTATATTCCTAACAGCTCTCTGTCAAACGTAGAATATTTTTGTTGAGTTTCGCTCAATTTTTGCGAAAAAAAACCTAATGGTTCCCAATTGCGTCCGGATTTTTGTTGTAAAACTCCACCAACGCAAGTAGCACTAGCGTCGGTCATGAGCGCTAGTGATGCGTTGCGGGAAGGATGCGCTGTTAACACTGCGTTTTTCATGCTTTCCTTGCATTTTTCGTAAGCTTTGTCTGCTTCCGTTGTCCAAGGAACAGGTGAATTATCGTTCTTTTTTGAACCATGTAGATATTCGTTTAAAATTCCTTGATTTTCCGCTGCGCGTGGAATATTACTTCTGTAGAAATTGACCATGCCCAAAAATCGTCTTAATTCTTGAATTGTTTTCGGTTTGGGAAATTCCATGATTGCTTTGTAATTTTCTTCGGTAGGTTGTATTCCTTGGCTCGTTATATGATAACCTAAGAAATCTATTTCCCTTCTGAGAAATTCGCATTTTTCGAGATTAATGGTTATTCCATTCTCGTGTAAACGTTTGAAAACCGTTTCTAAATGCTGATAATGCAAATCTTCGTTGTCCGATGCGATGAGACAGTCGTCTACAAATATAAATACGAAGTTTAAATCTCTAAATAAGGAATCCATGAATCGTTGAAATGTTTGTGCCGCATTGCGTAATCCGAAAGGCATTCTTAAGTACTCAAAAAGTCCGAAAGGTGTGATGATGGCTGTTTTTTCTATATCTTTAACAGGAATACAGTGGTATGCTTTGCGTATATCTATCTTGCTTAGTATCTTCTTATTTTCTAATATGTATGTAAAGTCAGTTAATCTTGGTAGTGGGTATTTGTCCGGTACTGTCGTGCTATTGAGCATTCGATAGTCTCCGCACGGTCTCCATTCGCCATTTTTCTTTTTTACCATATGTAATGGGCTTGCCCATGGGCTATCTGACGGTCGGCAAATTCCGAGCTCTATCATATTTTGAAATTCCTTTTTGGCTATGTCGTATTTTTCTGGAGGTAATGGTCTTGCCCGAGCTGCGACGGGTGGCCCTGTAGTGATAATGTGGTGTTCAATCTTATGTTTGGGCGCATTGCGTAGAGAGGACTCTTTCGTGATGTCTTCGTATTTGTTTAAAAGTTGCGTAATACGTGAATTCGTTCCCACTGCGATAGTACGAATTGTTTGTTGTGTCGCTTTTTCTGAAGTTACATGCGTTGTCAGCTCTGTAACTTTGTCGATAAGTTTGCGACCTGCTATGTCGACTAATAGTTTATAGTGCTCTAGAAAATCTGCTCCAATTATTGGTTGTGTAACATCGGCGATTATAAAATTCCATTTATAACATCGTTGTAGTCCTAAATTCAAGGTAAGCGTCTTCTCGCCGTAAGTCCTAATTTTAGTCCCATTTGCAGCGTATAGTGTGTATTGTTCATTTTGTAAAATTGAATATCTCTGTTGCTTGCTAATGACTGAAATGTTTGCGCCCGTGTCAATTAAAAACTTCATACCACTTTTTCGGTCGGTAATGGTGAGGCGATTGGATGGGTGGATTGCACAGAGTTTCGCCGTTGTCTGTGCTCTTATTCGTTTCCCTGGTTCCGTACGTAAGCCATTGGTTTCCAACCGCATGGTTTAATGCAGTTCCTTGCATGTTTTCCGAATCTTTCGTGGTAGTAACAAAATCGATTTGCTCCTCTATAGTTTGTTCTCGGCCTCATAATCGGGAATTGTTGACGTTTCTTGAAATGATTGTGCGTGCTGGGTCGATAGCCATATTGACCTTGCTGAATTGCGTCAATATCTATCTGTAATTTTGCTAGCTGGGCTAAAATGCATGCTGTATTGTTGTCGTTTGAAGTGTCGTTGCTAACAGCTGATATTTCGGTTACTTTTGAATTCATTATTATTTTGTCTGCAATTTGGCTCAGTTTGTCAATTTCCATGTCTTCCGTAACTGCTAGAACCGTAGTAACTGATGTTGGTAAAAGCCTGAACCATAGTAGTTTAATTGTTTCGTCACTGATTTTTCCTCTCCCGAGGACTCGCATTTGACGTAATAACTGCGAAGGTTTTTGATCACCGAGTTCTGTCTCTGATATTAATTTTTGAAACTGTCGCTGTTCTGTTTCTTCGTAACAATCAATTAAACGTTCCTTGATGTTTTTATATTTATCTGTAGTCGGTGGTGAAGTGATTAGGTCACTAACTTGTAGTATTTCTTCCTTGGATAATTTTGCTATTACTGTACAGTATTTGTATTCGTCTCCTTGCTTCTGTGGTGCTAATATGGCTTCTAGTTGCGTGAACCATAATCTTGGTTGGTCTTTCCAAAATTCCGGAATGCGAGATAAAACCGAGGTGCCAGCGGCTACTTCAAGTGTTCCTTGCTGATTTATGTTCGCCTTGCATGGTGATTGTGCCATGTTTCTTGCTGCGTATTCGTTCGTCGGGGTCACCAATTTGCCATACTTCTTGACAGTATATGGTTAGGCGTAAATGAGACAAAGTTGTAGTATAGTCTGGTTATAATTATCCAAAGGTGCATCTTATATACTAACGACTACGTGTTGATCACGGATAGTAGAAACATTTAGTAGATATTGAACGTGCGATAAAGATCGTAAGATTGCGATGTAGATTGTAGATACAGCACAAAGATATTGTACTGTAACAGTAGTTATATTGAATTTTCTATAACTGTACTGAACATTGGGAAGTAAACCCAATCACATGAAAAAAAAAACAAATCGGTTCAAAAATGACTGAATTATGAGGGAACATACATACATAAAAAAAAAGATTTAAGACGTATTGAGAGCCTCCTCCTTTTTTTGAAGTCGGTTAAAAACTAATCGCAAACTTACACATGCCTATGCTCGTGTAAATAGGCTTACCCGCTGCTATGTTGCTAGCGGAATTTCAGGCCAGACGCGCCACGCTGTGTGAGTTGTCAAAACGGAACATGTTTTCGCGCACGGTGTGTAAATTTTCGTAATTGTAAGTAGTTTTTTTTGTGTTTTTGACAAAATAGTGACAGTGAATTAATGGTAACATTGTATATTTTGATCTTTAATTATAGTATTTCTCATACTAAATTAGAATTCATAATTAAAGTTGTTAATTAATTTTGTGCAAGGTCTGGGGCACATTCGGACAGTACTACAGGGGGCACATTCCTACGCGTACGATGCTCCCTTTTAGATTTTATTCACCACCAATACATCAAATTTTGATTTATATGAAATAAAATTAAATAGGTACCTACCTTAAATTTTCTTTTTCGGTTACTATAATTAGGTCATTTTTTATTTATATTGATCTGAAACTTTTCATACTTTAGGTACTTTCCTTGTAATTATATATAAGATATGTAAGATCCATGATCCATTTTGCAATTGATGATGAACGAATGACGGTTGTCCTTTATAAAAGCCGCGTTGTAATACAACATGAAAACCTCAACGTTGAAAAGTAAAGTTTAGAATTAACAATTAGTAACTTAAGGGTGAAAGATTTTATTTTTTGTTATTTTCCTCTAAAATGTATGTATGGTTATTATGTTAGTTTTATGATAAATAGATATTCTTTGTGATTTAATAAAAGTTAACGAGTTTAATAGGCTTTTTAATTACCCTGTATGAATCTATAGTGTACGAAAGTACCCCACCTGATGTACGAAAGTATCCCACACGTGGGGTGCGTTGTCCTAGATTCATGAAATTTGGTAAGAAGCATTGTCTAATAGGTAAAGTAAAGGAAAAAATCCGAAACCTGAAAATTTTCAGTAACATCACATAAAATATAAGAATTACGTATCTGTCTGTCAACCCCTTTTTTTTCAAGAACGCGTAAAGGTATACATCAAATACTCTGCTGTCTCTTGAAGCCGTCAAAAAATGACACTTCTAAATTAACGCAATCAAAAGATACGAGTAATTGTGTTGATTGTTTTTACAATTTGCACTTTCAAAACCTATAGGGTACTTCCCGTTGACCTACAATCATAAAATTTGGCAAGAACCATTAGCTTACAGCACAAGTAAATGAATACATCTGAAAACTGTCAATTTTTAGTTACATCATATAAAAAATAAGAAGTAACTTGTTGTCTTAATAAAAAAGCACTGATAGCCGAGCGGTATGACCGTTGGACTGCCAAGTCAAATGTCGCAAGTTCAAACCCGCACGCACCTCTTTTTGAATTCATGTGCGTATTATAAAATAGTTATCAGTTGCTAAAAACGGTGAGGGAAAAAATCGTGAGAAAAACGGCACACCTGAGAGATTTTAAACCATTTATTTTGCCACACACAGTAAACACATAGCATTAGACATAATATGCGATGCGCGGGTCCCACTCGCACTTGACCCGGTTTTAATTATTAACGTCAGAGTCACATCTCAATATTTTTTTTTTATATAATCGTCGCCCCACACTAAGAATTTCACATACACAAACACCCAGACTCGGGACAATCAAATGTGGATCGCACAAATTTTTGCCCCGTGGTGGAATCGAACCCGGAACCCTTAGCGCAGCAGTCCAATCGCTTAGCCACTGCGCCAATCAGGTCGTCAAGCTATTCTGTTAGCCTAATAGCGTTCGATGTAGTTAGCCCGCCGACCTCCCGTACTATGATGTTACGCGGTAGTTACGGGGAGCCGGGAGGGGACGCGGGCGAATCCACGCCGAACACAAGTTAGACACGTGACATGTACGCGTAACATGTTACTATCGTAGATGTCGTTTACGTCAGAATGTTCGCCGAATACGGTGGACATCCTTTGAAAAAGCCCATATTGATTGGATAGTTAGGCACGTGGCAATGGGCAGGCCATGTCGATCGAAGAACCGATAACCGCTGGGGAGCGATATGGCCTGCCCATTGCCACTTTAACTTGCATATTCTTTGACTCTAGTTCTTTGGCGACTTTCCGTGCTTTCCGTATTCCGGATCCTGTCGCGCAAAGAAACCCCAAGTATCGCTCTCTCTTGACTGACTCTGAGCCTCTCCAAAAGGCCAACCGTTAGCGACCACGTCTCGGAGCCATACGTCATCACTGGCAACACGCACTGGTTAGAGCTTCGTCTTCAGACACTGCGAAATTTTGGAGGAGAAGATTTCCTGTAGATGGAAATGAAGTAGGTATCATAATATTATTCCTACATTGATGTGGCGTGTATTTCCTCAAGTCTCTTTATATATGTGATCACGCTATCTAGTGCACTTTAACAATCATTTGTATCACAATGAAATAAAACAGTGAGAAAATTCACAACGAATTGACACAATCATTCGTTTGAACAAAGGCCTCCCTTTTTAAAACGCCGCGCCGCAATGAACGGCAACTTGCCATTTGACGATGTCGTCGGTCCACCTGAAGAGTACCTACCTAAGTAGTTAGATAGTATGATTGTAATTGCTTTGTTCTAAGGACCTTATTACCTACCTAAATATATCATATGCTAGAGATAATTGATAGTGAAAGTTGAGATTCAAAATTGAAGATTAAATAAATTAAATTAAATTTGTCGTCTTTGACGACCACAAGATAGACAATTTTATTTTCGTACGTCGATAGTCTAATAATACAAGCCTACTCAGTTCTGGCACAAATAGAGACTTGATTGTGCCCATGGATGATGGATGACGTGATTTGTGGGAAGTTGTCTTAGAAATAGCGGCTTTCAAATTTAAATACGAATCACCAGGCTTGGCATTTTATTCTTACCGATACTTACATATCTTACTACTTGGACTATTGAATAATATAGACGAAGTCCCAAGAAAAAGCAAAGCAAAGCACACAGACAGGCAAGAGGTGCCAAAACGTTCAGTGTCACGCAGACTGCTAAACATTTAAGTGCCGTTTAATGCCGTCGTGTGTCGCTAAACAGTGTAAAAATTATAGCACAGCTCATAAAAAGGTCAATGGAGTCAATTTCCTCAAGAAAGTTATGAATTTTAATCGTATTTGTATGTATTTATAATATGTAAAAGGAACATGATTAGGTGACGTGAGGCATCATTGTTCTTCTCTCAGACAAAGGAATATATGGACCGCTTATACCTACAAAAAACGGGTCCCTACCTACTGTCTCCTAGGACGCAAAACATGGCGGAAATCATAAGGGATGCTCCGGATAGAATGGTCAAAGATCATCGATATCGACAATTTTTTTAAACAGATTTTATGTTATGGCCTGACTTTTACAAAGGAGGTTCCATGTTGATTAACATATTTTTAGGGATCCGTACCAGTAAAAAATGTAACTTCTAAGTCAACGAAATCAAAAGATACTTCTACATAAGAAAATTTTGGCAAAATGAAACGAGTGGAAATAGTTATTTATTAATATTAAACCAGTTTTTTTGCGGAGCTCGTAACGAAGTTAAAGCCACACAGATCGACCGCTATTCATTTCCTTCTATCTCTTCTCATCTATTCTCTTATATATTTTAATGTTATAGCTTATCACAGCTGGTCTGCGAATAAGCGCGCACGTGAAACGCGTCTGATGGCAGTCTCCCTACCTAAAATACTCATGTTTAGCCAAATTTGGTTAGACTGGAGAGCGACAAAAGTAAGTTGTGACAAGGACTCTGTATCAAAAAGGCAAAGACTTTGTATAGTTACGTATTATACCTACTAGGTTTTATCATTGCCCTTAGATATAAACAAGTACCTAAGTTGTGGAGGTAGTAGAAAAAAAGGCAAAATATGTTATATTATCATTTAATAAACAAAACAACTTTAATAAGCTTTAATCATTATTCATAGAATTGAATAATGTCAGGGAAAGAAAACTTCGGTGCGACACTTTATCGTTTATTTTCTTTCCATGGTACCTGAACCTTAAATTTATATAAGTTTAACACTTTTAATGAGCAATAATCGGTGATTTATATTATGTTCGACATTATTATCAGTATATAATAGATATCAGTGTTATCAAATTCAACGAGAAATTGTAATGATGTATAAATAATAATGCTCTGGTACGTTTGTTGTAATTAAAGAGGGCTGTTAATTTTTTCTGAATTTATTAAATTATTTTCGGACACCACACATGAGATACGTAAACTAGGCCGCCTCTTGATTTCAATAAAATAATTAGCATTATATGCCTGTCTTATGAAGTCGTAAGCTTTCGGCAAGAAAAAGTGCAATGTCAAGGCGAACTTCCGGATTTTTTTCTGAATATATTTGTTGCTAAGGTAATCCTTTGGTCTTAGCGATTTGCCTACTCAAGCAACAGAGATTGTTCATTATTAATTCAATTTTTTTTCTTCAATTCGCCAATAACATTTATTAATAAAGCGATGTTTCCTTACTCTGCGCTTAAAATAAAAATTATTAAATAAATGAATCATGATTTAGGCATAATCGTAGAATTAATTAGGATAGACTATTTGAAACTAGATTAAAACCAACATGAATTCAAACTAGATTAGTGTGTATAATTGATAAAGGAAATTTGAAAAATATGGACCGCGCGGGATTTAAACCCCTCTGGGAAATAGGCATGACTTCATGTATGTATGTATGTAAATTATATTAATCGACAATATCGATAAAAGCAAAGAGGCACTCGCGTCACTATTGTTTGTTTACATATTAACATGTCAACAAACAGTACTAGCAGAACCGAAGAAACCGAATTTCAAGCAAATCGTAACTAATATTACTTAATGACCAGTGTATATGAGTATGTAGTGTATATAAATATAATTAGTCATTTGTAATTACCAAATAATTCATGAAAACGAACACTAACCTGTAAAATTATATTAGAGGCCGATTTTCGTTCTTACGAGAGCTACACTGTATTATACTACACTGAGGTATTTTGGAATTCAAGCCCAGACTTCAAAAAGGAGCTTAGATTGAGCTCTTAGTCTTCAAATTTAATAAAAATCACAAGAAAGATACGATAACGCAAGCACTTGGCAGTCATTATACCACAAATCGATCACCAAACATGGCGGAATCGGCACCAAAACACATTATCGTGACGTCACCGCTCAAATGTTGCCAATTTGTTGAATTAGCAAAAACAATCTACATGTCATTTCGCTTTCCTTATGTACAACTTCACTAGTTAGAAAGAGACAAACAGTAATTTGTTGTTACCTACCATGTCGATTCCCTCAATATCTGTATAAGTAAAAGTTTATATAGAAGATTAGGGCGCCTCCATAGATATACCTCAATGGTTCTTCTTCTTCTTCGTTATCACTCTTGACAGAGTGGTCGTGGTCGTGGTCGTCACTTTAGGTCTTGGTGGCACGCTTGTGTTACATGGTAATAAATTAGAAGTTTCCCAAAAAACGGGGTATATTTCCAAATGGGTGTGGATCCTGGTGGCTGCTGATTTTTTGGCTTCCCACACATTACTGCGATGCGTTGCAAATTCGCAGTTATGTGTGGGAGCCCTAAGTCTTACTAGCTATTTGAGTTGTCCAATTTGCTTATTCGTGATAGGTAGGTACGGGCACGGGCAGAAAGGCACGTATTAAATTATGTTCGAAGTAAGGGCAAATGTAGCAAACAAAGGTGTAGTCTTATACGTCATAATTGTAGTAAATTACTGTATGGTGAAACAAGTAAACAAGCATAAGTCACATACAAATATTTATTCTATGACAACTAAAATACTATCAACAATAACAAAACATATTTATTATCTCTTCTTCTTTTTATCGGCGCGACTGCCACCCATCTCCTGGAGTTGCTGCTTCAGTTCTAGAAGCTGGTTGTCTGGCACGTACCGTATCTCTTCGTGTGCGATCTCATGTTCGTGCACACGCAATGTGCAACCTTCGGGCAGGACGGCGCGAGCTACGCGCAGCAACGAGCCCAGGGCCCACGCAGGCACATCGATCACCTGTAATAAACAACCAATTGTTTCCAAGCCCGAGTTCCTATCTAACCACCTAATACAAAAAAAAATAAGAAAAGCTAAAGATTCTATAAGAAGCCCATTAGAACTAAGTGCTTGACAAGATTGATTTAACTCAAGCTCTACTGTATCACTGCATCATGTTATGAATAAATAAGAATGACTGTAGCTTACAAGTTGTATTATAATTAACATTGATATTTATAACATACACCACCTATTTATTTGCTATCCATATTCAATTTCAAGAAATATCAAATACCTATGTTAATTACTACAAGTTTGTATATTTAATTGTAGCAACTCCTTAGCGGAATCTAAGGTTACCAACATTAGATTCCGCTACCAAAAAAAAACCTTAAAAACCCTGAAGGATTTTTGGCCACAGAGATAATGATGCATCAACATCTAAAAAGCACCTGAACTAGATCAAATAATTTTATAAATATTATCGAAATAAAATATAATCATAAATTAATAAAATTACCTGAACATTTCTCTCATAAACATTAAGATGATACTCTGCATCAAGTGCTGTGCCAGATGGCTTGAACCGTTGAACTTTAAACTGCTTTGCTGGTGTCGCCCAACTTATGAAATATCAAATAATTTGTTTAATTGTATTAATTAAATTAAATAATATTAACATGTTAATTTTCTGGAGGCTGGTACAATTAAGGAATCATCATCATCAGCCGGAAGACGTCCACTGCTGGACAAAGGCCTCCCCCTTAGAACACCATAATGAACGACAACTTGCCGTTTGCATCCACCGGTTGCCCGCAACTCTGTCGATATCGTCGGTCCACCTGGTGGGAGGCCTGCCAACACTGCGTCAATTAAGGAATAGGAAACATATAATACACCAAAACATACCTCTCATCCACTTGTATACCCATAACTTCTGCATATTTGTGAATTTGGCTCTGACAAGCCTCTAAAAGTGTAAAGTCATAACCTTTTAATTGAAAGTTAAGGCAATCATATACAGGTTCATCCGGTTCCATACTCTGAAACCAATTTTCACACATTTATAAAACATGTTTTGTATTATTTAGTAACATAATTATGATTAATTATTTAGGCAAGTATGATAATGGTTACATACAATTAAATAATCTGGTTCATATAGATCACTTTTAAACCTTTTACATTGAGTTTGTGCTGCAGGTAAGTGGTTTGCATTTAGTTTATAAGGCTTCATTGGCAGGAGGGATAACTTTAACTGCAAATATATTTATTACATAAAATATAGTTTGTTTATTAACATTAAGAAATTATTACACATTATTGATATATCAGGGCAATATGCACTTACAACTTTTATTGCTTTTGAACTTATCATTTTAAATTTAATAAAAATAATCCTTATTCGAAAAAATAATCAATTATACTTGAATGCAGAGGTTAATTTTATATTCTATTAGGCATAACTCAAAAAAGGTTACTATTTTAAAATTATTGGTATAGTTGTACTGGATTTTTACTTATTACACAAGACGCTGTAAAAAGTAAATTAATTAAGCCCGAAACTTGGAGAAAATCTATTTCTTATTTTATTCGACAGACATAATCTGACATTTGTCATCGACATTGCTTTTTAATTCTTTGACAAAGATGTTTTTTTTCTTCTTGTGGCAATTGAGTCGGGCTTCCAACTATTCTGCCAAATTCGAGTTAAGACTGCAACGTTTGCAGTTAGACATTTTTGTGGGTCTATTTAATCGTTATTAAAACCTAAAGAGCTACAATTTAATATTATTTTGTCTGATAAATTTGGAGAGAGTTTTAATATTAGAAGGATAGAAGTTACATAAAAGGGAACGAAAGTTAATAGGTAGAGGTATTTTAATTTGCGTAAATTTAAAATACAAGTCAATTGACTGAGTCAAAGACTTGCAATTTAATGGGCAGGCGAAAAATATATTATGATCTAGGGATCCATAGTCAAGACCACAATCACAGAGAGAGTTGTCTCTGACATTGATTTTGTTTAAAAAGACCGGGCTGCAACAGTGGCCCAATCTCAGACTACATGACTGACTCAGGATTGTGACAATTTAAACCTTGGTTTTTAGATAAACCGCTTTTTGTAATAAGGCCGCATAGGACTGTGACAATTTTTTTTGGAAGAGATAGAAACTTGCTGAACCACGGTTTAGTCCGGATGTCTGGTTGCACACTTGCGTAATAAAACCCCATTGTGTTTCGAACTTTTTAACCACATTTTCGACCAGGAAAGAAACAACTTTGGCTTCGAGTCATTTTTAAGGTCATTATTCTGAATGAAATAGTATTTTTGCTCAACCTGGTTCGAGGAGGCAAATCGAGCGAACGAATCCGCACATTCATTGCCTGCAATACCCGAATGACCAGGGATCCAAACAATTTCTATATTAATGTTGTTTTTATAACAATCATTTAACATAACTTTAGTAGCCATTAGAATTTATCTAAAATTTTGACTATGCAGTGGACATTGCATCGATGCCTGAAGACTACTAAGCGAGTCTGAAAAAATTACTGAATTTTTAATATTGTGAGCTTATATAAATTTTGAAGATTCTAGGATACCTAAACATTCTCCAGTGAACACCGATGACTTTGGTGGACACTGAAGTAAGAGGAATTTTTTTGAATTTTGGTATTAGACTGCCACTCCACAGTCTGTTGGAGTCAATTTTGAAGCGCCTGTAAAAAATAAATTCCAACCCTTCCAGAACCTATCAATGGCCGAAGCAAAATCGCTTCTTACGTCCTGGGAAAATTTATATATATTGAGGTTCAGGACAATCTTGGGCCTAAAGTTAACCACCTCATATGCGGAAGAAAAAGATGGTAGGACAGAGTATTGATAAACAGGCGAAGGGAGGTTTTTAAGCTCCCTATATTTGACTATCAACGGAGGAATAGATTTGTTATTCCAGTAGGATGAATAATTGAAAGATAAGTCCGTTTGCTCTAAAATAGGAATAAGTGGATGGGAAGACAGAGCGAAAACCTTGGACAAAAATCGATCTGCTAAATATTGTCGTCTTAGGTTGAGTGGCGGTTCTGCGCATTCAACCTGAAGAGCGTTTATGGGAGAAGACTTCATAGCACCCATTATGATTCTCAAATATTTAGCCTGAACAGTATCAAATCTGCGAATGGCCAATTTGTTGCAAGGTTGAATTGCGAAGCTGCAATAATCCAAAACACTCCTGACCAATGCATTATAAATTAGTTTTAAGGTGAATGGATGGGCGCCCCACCAAACTCCAGATAGAGTCTTGAGGACAGAAATTGACCGCTCACATTTTTTAACAACTTCGTTGATATGGTCGACCCCTTTTAGTTTACTACCTAGCGTAACACCCAAGAACCTCGTTTTATATTTTATTGGAATACTTTGTCCATCTATACCCAAAGAGGGGATCCTTCGTCTTCGCGTAAATATGACCGCAGCACTTTTTGGAGCACTCGAGGTAAGGCGCTTCTCCAAAAGCCAATGATTAAGAGCAGACAAAGAAACATTCATCGATGCCGCGGCGTCCTGGATCGATTCATTACAGATCGAGAGCGCAATAACATCAGCATATTGAAGAACTTTACAGTAATAATTCAGACAAGATGGGAGGTCAGTGGTATATATATTGTAAAGAAGAGGACTAAGCACAGAACCCTGGGTAATCCCTTCCAGACTGTTCTTTGTTCTGGTTGCTTACCAGGGATTCTCAATTGAATGGAACGGTTAGATAAAATATTGCATATAGTGTAACACATCCTATACGGGATTTTTAGCTCCGTTGGGATGTCACGTACAACACCCATCCTGGTAATGTTAAATTTAGGGATAACAGCTACATACTTGCATTGAACCAACGCTGTGTTTAAAACAAAAGCTATTAGCATCTTGGTAATTTTTGAACTCTACTGAAACTCGGTTCCTGCCGAGTCGCTTTACACCATCACGACACACATTGGTAATCTTGTTTATTTATAAAAACATGCCAAATTTCAGAGGGTGTAAAAGTGTGCCCACGGACTGTTCGTTGCGAAGTGAGACATGAACCAAAAAAGGCCGACAATCTCTAGCAGTATACAACTGCCTACCCATCGTATTTTTCGCCTGTTTGGGTGCGGTACTGTCCAAGCCAGGGGGAGTTGAACGCTGTCTGGAAGTTGATTTTTTACCATCATCTAAGTTACCTTGAAATGGAAGTGTTACCGTTAGCGCCGGGGAGTGAGTGAACAGAGATGCATCACTTGGGGGGTCTGGAGGCTCAGGAGGATCGGGAGGCCTGGTATTACCCATTGTAAAAATGTACAATAGACTATAATCGGGAATGAATAGTCTAAAAAAGGGGATTAAAATCAACACAAATCACTAATAACGGTATTCAACGTGTAAATTCTAAGGTGTAAATAGACATTGAATAAGGATGCGATATACTAGAATTATTTAATAAAAAAAGACAACATTCGTTTTGCTTTGATCATCTGGATGAAATAAATTCCTTTGATTTTATAAACAGATAAGGCATAAAAATGCTACACTGGTTGCCTATTAAAACTCGAGCATCAGACATTCGGAAGCCGGTCGGAAAATCAAAGCGCATAGAGTATTTATTATAAAACAAAATAATTATAATTACACGTAAAAAGGTTTGACTTATTTTATGATAGTTTATAACTTTAGATGTTGCGAATCTATAACGCAGTAAGAAAGAAACTGGCAGTTGTAAAAATCCACATGACATGATTCATGCAAGCACTTAAAAAGTTTAGATGTCACAAAAATTGTCTATGTTTTGCTTGCTTTGCCTTCGTGCGTGAGGACATCAAAGAAATGGGAAGAACGGTAAAGAAAATTAAAAATTAGGTGTTCATTAATTACGATATTTCAGTAGTGATTAACTTAATGGTGAATCGTTTATGGTTTTACATATCTTGAAGCAATTTCACAGAAGAAATGGCGTCAACAGGCAGTACACCTTTTCCTAAATGGCAATTGGCTATTCTTCTTGGCGCACCTCTTGCCATCGGTTTAGGTTACCTTTATCTCAGAAACAGACTTGAAGACCCAGAGAAGAAAAAGGTGTCCGAGTTGAAAGCGAAAACTACTATTTCATTAGACAACGAAGAAAATAACACTAAAGTTTCTGAAAGCGCTATCGACCGCGCTATGAAACTGAAAGGTGCCGGAAACCGTGCTTTCCATGCAGGAGAATATGACACAGCAACAGCTCTTTACAACGAAGCGATTGAGGCCTGCCCTCCTGATCGTCCCGTCGATCTTGCAACTTTTTACCAGAATCGTTCTGCGTGTTATGAAAAACGCGAAATGTGGGAACAAGTAAAAGAAGATTGTACATTTGCTCTCAAACTTAATGAAAAGTATGTGAAAGCTTTTTTAAGGCGCTCGCGTGCTGCTGAGAAAAGTGGAGATCTAGTAATGGCTCTTGAAGATGTTACATATGCTTGCATACTTGAAAGGTTCCAAGTACAGAGTTCTCTTATAAATGCTGATCGAATCTTGAAAGCACTGGGAAGGCAGCATGCTCGTGAAGCACTTGCAAAACGTGTCCCTGTCATGCCATCTAAGCATTTTATTAAGACATATTTCTCAGCTTTCTCCCAGGATCCTATTACCAAGTTACAACTTGATGAAAAGACCACTGGTGGATTTGCTAAAGCTAAACAAGCTCTCGATTCAGAAGACTATGATACTATTGTTGATGCATGCTCTGAAGAATTGAAAGATGCTGAAGGAAAGTACAAAAATGAAGCATTGTTGCTGCGTGCCACATTTTATCTATTACTCGGCATGCATGATGAGGCCCAGGCAGATCTTGCAAAGGTAATTGATAGTGATGCCCCAACTAAGGTTAAGGTAAATGCTCTGATCAAGCGTGCTTCATTGTTCACACAGTTAGAAAATACTGATCGCTGCTTAGAAGACTTTGCACAGGCTGCACAGTTGGATCCTAACAACTCTGACATATATCACCACCGAGGCCAGGTCTATTTACTACTAGAGCGCATGGATGAAGCTACAGCAGAATTTGCAAAGGCTGTAGAATTAAACCCTGACTTTTCAATTGCTTACATTCAGAAGTGCTATGCTGATTACAGACATGCACAGATCAATAAAAATGTGGGAGCTTTGTCACAAGTGCGAGCAGACTTTGAGCGTGCTTTGGAACGTTTTCCTCGGTGTGCTGAGGCATATATTCTGTATGCTCAAGTATTATCAGACCAGCAGGAGTGGGGTCGGGCAGAAGCTTTGTTTGATGCTGCATTAGCAGTGGATGCCAACAATGCTACTCTGTATGTCCACAAGGGACTGGTTCAGCTGCAGAAGAGCACAGACTTTGATAAGGCTGTAAAATTAATCAACAAAGCTATTGAAATGGATGACAAATCTGAATTTGCATATGAGACATTGGGCACAATTGAAGTACAGAGGTAAGTTTAAAGTTATTATATATTGCATCTTAAAACAAGGTAAGAATTATGTAATTTAAATGTGTTGTTCTTGTTTTTTTATTTATCTCTAATGAGAAGTCACCCAATTTCTAGTCAAAGTTTTACAATTGACATCCTTTAACTATAACTAGTGTATTATCCATTGTTATCATTGAGCTGTTTTATCAGGCATGCCAGTAAATATATGAGATACGAGATATCTTATGTTACCTTGTACAAAATATTGTTTTGTTGTTATGTAAGAGTCATCGACTTGTTATCATCACATCAACTTTAATATTATTACTTGGTCACCAATTTTAAAATGTCATTATTATAATTATTACAGTAAAAAGGTGAAATTCATAGATGGCCCAATTTTTTTCACCAGTATTGAATTTTGCAAATGTTGTAAGTGGGTGCATTTGATATTCTTGTAATTAGATGTTATTATACTCAAAAGACACAGGCATAATTCTCGATATGTGTGGCATATCTTATAAAAACATGACAACAAAAGAGACATTGACCCCTGAGTTTGTTTCGGCGTTTCTTCTCAGAGGTAGTCAGTTAGGAAATGCCGACGCCATCTATCTAGTTTAAAAAAAAAATGACGTGTAAAAGTGTTTTTTTAAGACCTATTTACAGAAATAAAATCATTTATCATTTATCATGCTAACTGGACATTTTCAACTTTTACAGGGGAAACCTGAGACGATCCTTAGAACTTTTTGAAAAGGCTATATCACTAGCCAAAACTGAGCTGGACATGATTCACCTGTTCTCTCTCAAGGATGCAACAGCAGCACAATTGAAGGTATCCGAGCGCTGGGGATTAGACTGGACTGTAAGCTAGGCTATTGCCACCCAACTTGCCACATACTCAACGGGAATAAAACCTGGCCGTCCAAGTTAGCCAGAGAGCTCAGTATAATATTCATAAATTATTCTCAGTGTATGTATCCGTATATCTCCCGTGCTCATTTTCAAAATTTTGGTTTTTTTAAAAGCTTTAAAACTGCTTGGAATACCATTATTTCAATGTGTCATATCCCTTTAATTACAATTTATTAGATGGTTATAAAAAATTGTGCCAGATAGTATTCTCGTTGTGGACTACTGGTACCTAGCCGCCGCCAACTCTTATTGCATCATTAAATAATTTTAATGGTGTTATTAATTTTAGCAAGTTGCTTCATAAATAAAACCTTTTTTAATTCCTAATAATGTAACTCTAGCTGCACTGTGTATATACTAAATGTCAGTTCATATAACAAAGTTCTTAAATTTGGTAGACATACATGATTAAATGTTCTCTGTTTTACTAGGTATTGAAAGTTAACAATAAATTCATAAATATATTGTAAATACTTATTTAAATTCCGTGGTAAGCAGCATTAACAATGTAGCTGTACTTTGTTTTGTTACCATACATAAAGTAATTGATTCAGGATGTCATTAAAATTTATGTAGTTGTATGCCTGCTTCATATTGAAGTGGTTATCTAATTGTTTCTCAAGAAAACTTATATATAGCTTAGATATTTATTTATATTTTTGCATTTAAAATGAACAAAATAAGTGTAACTAAATTGTTATGTAACTAATGAATTAGGAAAATTTAATGAATAGCTATCATTAATATGCTATTTCGTTCTTAATGGCACACATCTAGAAATGAATAATAATGGTTGAGGCTGAGCGAGAAATTTGTGTATGTCATGTTTGTTTTTTCAATATGTTTGTTAACTTATTGACTTTACATTAAGATATATTATTGTTTTATTTTTTTAATTTGCATTTATAGCCACTTAGACATATATTTGGATTATATAGAGTTTTAAATTTATATCATATAACATTTTTAAAACATGTGTTACCGAAATATCGCTCAGTCATACTATTCAAAATAAATAAAATTTAAATGTTAGATTTCTGCTATTAAACTTCAATGAATAATATTTCTTGGTACTTATGTTATACGCATATTAAGATTTATGCACGCATATAATTATGTAGGGTGGCTAGTTTAATAAATGGATGTTATAAAAAAATGGAAATATAGAAAAACCTAATAGATTGTTCGTGTTGTGTTATACGGTATTTGTTTAATTGGGTCCAAAGAAAAATTCCGTGAAGCGTTTTAACATATAAAATTTGTCGTTACATTTAACATTATATTGTGGTTAAAAACGTAGTTATGGGATTGCGCCTTGAGTTTGTGCGGCGGTAAATACGTGTGTGCTGGGTGTGTTCAACACAATTATAGAGTAAAAAATCTATACGGACGTGTCATTATTATATGTTACCCTTTACTTTTGTTAACTGTTACCTAATACTTCGTGTATTAAGTCTAAATAAAATTTAAAATACTTCCGGAGGAAATACCCTAATTTATTATTAAATGTCTTGGATGCACCCTCAAATTATCAGTTAGATTGTGAATTTAGAATTGTAGCTCGCTGAGATGGTTCTACAAGAGTTGTTACCTCACCGATAGTGGATAGTTATCAATTTATGAAAACTACGAAATACATTATTGAAACAAAACTTTTTTGTTTTAATTAATATACATGTCGCAGCCAACTAGCTTAATAAGCCGTTCAGTTAATAGCCTAGCTATACGGGACCGTTCAACTAGCGGCCTAAATTATACTAAGCGATTTAATCAAACAGCTAAGCAAATGACTTGGGTTGATAACTACTTGCCTAGCTGTTAGATTACATGGCCTGTTCACTCTCGCTACGCTGTGTATTGCGTAGGTACACATTACAAACTGTACAGGAGCAGTACGCAAAACTCGTAATAACAATATGTTATATTTTAAATTCATTAATAACAACAAGCGGCTGGCCAAGGATAGGAGGAATTGGAAAATCAGGGGAGAGGCCTTTGCCCAGCAGTGGGAAACAATATAGGCTATTGAAAAAAAAAACAATTACCAATGACACATATTTCTTTGTCTTTGTCACATAGTCAACGGATTGTATGAATGGCGTAAGCATCAGCTAGCCAGTTCATTAAATATTGTAATAGATGCTACGGCTGAATATCATTTAGGAAGCTAGTTGAACGGCGCATAATAGTAAAGAGGCTAAGCTGTTAATTGAACGGCTTATTAAGTTAGTTGACTGCAACATACATACAATCATCAAAAATAGGCTGAACATCAGAAAAAGGAGCGCACAATGATATAGGTGAGTTCTTTACTATCTTGATTTAATATTGATGATGGAAATTAATCTGGTATAACAACAAGATACTCAACATTGAACAAAAAATATTTAACTTTGTAGGTTGCCGATGAGGCTTGTAAAACAATTAATGTACACGTAAGCATGGTATAATAATACGAAGCATAATAATACAAGCAGATTATTTTATAGAAATGATCTGCTTCAGGCAGCCCAAAAAGGGCTTTATCTGCTTTACTGGACTTTCGGTAGCACCAAAGAGCCACCACAGCTAAGGCTATAATCTGGCTATAAAGCAAATATTTAAAGCGATGTATCAAAAACACCCTTGTAGGATTCGAACCAAGACTTTGCACATCGCTGAGTAACTGAATAGGGTCAGCCCCTAATGAAGATTTGTTGATCAGTGGTGAGAAGTCAATTTATAATATGCCGAAATAAAATGGATCGGAAATTAACAATACCTACCTACCAGGCACTATTATAAGCTGGATGTTTATCGCTGTTGTATGTCATTCCACAATCGGTAAATAACTAAAGATCAATCATTCAACTTTAAGTGTAGCTGAAGATGGGTCTGCCTAGGTTATGCCATATCAATTTATTCGCATGGTAATAATTATGTGCATTTAAAAATTATTGTTGACGATCATAGTCTGTCTGTACCTACTCAGATTAAAGACCTACCTTACTACTGTACTTAAAGTACTAAGTACATACCTATAATAGTAAATTCCATGTGTAGTCTATACGATGGGTGCTAAGAAAGGGGCGGCTTCATGGAATACTTACTACATGGCCTGGGGCCTAGGCGGTTAAGACTGCAAATCCGCCACTGCATATTTATTGTATTTTCTATGTCGCAGAACTTATGGGTGATCTAGTTGGCTACAATGTCATATGAACCACTTTAGATAATGATGATTTTACTACTGGTTTTGTATTGTGTTATGTGCATTAATAGGTCAAGTCCCTTATTATGCTACAACGGTACGTTCACCTGCAGGCGTTACGGAGAAGACCCTCTTCGTTTCCGAGGACTGTTCGGTCCGAGTCCAACTGCGATAGCGAGAACACGGTGTTCAATGACAGCACAATGTAACTTACGTTCAGGTTTCGTATTTTATTGTTATTAAACATAACATAACAGCCCGTATTTCCCAAAGCAGTCGTAGTTGTGTTATAGGTCCTATGTAAGGGGGTAAACCTATTGTTACTAACCGGGAACAAATTCAGACACAGTGCCGCCACAGAAATTCGCCTTGGGGAAAAACCTAGAAACACTGCCCGACCCGGGAATGAAACTCAGAAGCTCATGATTAACAGTTGCGTTCTGGACCAACGAGACAACATATTCATAGATATCTGACGTTAAACTTTTCAGTTCTGCTGTGATGTGGACTGTGGTAGAGTTAAAGTACCTATGAGGAACGTATAAAATGTACCAAGGTATGTCAGTCACATCCCAGCCACTGGAGCCCCACTTCATAAAAAAATACCTATGTTCTATGTATGTATAACAGAAACTAATACCATCTAATACCTATCATCGTAAAATTATTTTACGGGATTTACATTTTAATTTTTATCTCTGCCTACCTGGTAGTGGACAATCACGACCGGGTAGGCAGATATGTATCTTTACGCCTGTAAATCCATCCAAGATACCTAGGCGCACGTGTTCTCTTGTCAAGTTTATTAAACCTCATTTCGTATCTTCTGTTTTGTTTTTTTTTAAAAAACCTCGCTAGGAATTTCTCCTGTGTCTTGGTTGCGTTTCACAAACATGAAATATAACATACACTAATACCCAGACTCGGGACAAATATCTGCGGTTTGCACAAATTTTTGCCCCGTGCGGGAATCGAACCCGCAACCCTTAGCGCGGCAGTCTAATCGCTTAGCCACTGCGCCAATCAGGATGTCTCATAAGTGGATATGATAGGTGGCGGTGGCGAGCTTAGATATTTCCAATGGATACATATTACTTATTTGCATTTAATTTGGCCGACACAAGGCCTCTCGCCGTATTGCCTTTAAATCGTCATTTTTATATACTATCATCTATCATATACTATACTATATATTAACATAATATATTAATTACACAGCAGACACGGAGGCAGTAATGTACCTACTGAGCTAATTGAAAGCTCTCACTCATCGTAATTCGTAGATAAATACAATAATGCTTTGCAGGGAACTCTAAATTCTAACCATTATAAAATGAGTTACAAATACCTACTTCAGACCTCTTTTTACTATTCTATACAAAATCTGATAAAAGTTAGTCTGTCATTACTACTCTAATTCATCATGTCACATACTTTTCATTTTCTTACGAATCTAAACCTATATATGTGCTTAGTTCTGCGTAAAATTACTATTTAATTAGCAGCAATTGTGATAAGTTCAACAGATTTCGTTATGCACACACATGTTGTTAAAAAAGTTGTGGATTTTGGTTTTTATGTTTAACACAAATGAGGCGTTGCTGTGTTATAATTGTTCGTCGACCCAGCTTGATTGGACCCGCTGTGGAGGTGACTTCGTACCAACAACTTTTACATTTAACAGCACACGCATGTTTCTTGTCAATTGCACAGGAGGTACCTATTATTACGATACTGTTCGACACAAGATTCATTTTCATATTATTTTATTTATAAATAAATTTATCAACAGAGAATGCGATGTGCTTTGTGAGGTCGTGGTCTGCGCGGGCGCGCCATGCTTGGATAGTTCAGAGAGGGTGTTATCTACCTACAGGAGAGGACGCCCTTCCTCGATCGATGACGATACCTACAAGAGCTATGACTTGTAAACATGAAAGGTACGTGATATCTATCTAAAACACTATTTGGTACTTATTTCTCGTTAAATAAATACTTACTACTTACATGATAGGTATTATGATTAAAAGAAGTGACACAACCTATTGATTTGACTTATAATTAGTGATAAAAGAACCCTAACAAACATCTTACACAACAATTTTATAGAAAAGTGGATTTGTAGGCGTACAGGCGTTAAGGTAAGTACCTAGGTACTAACTACTAAGGTTTTTAAGTAGGTAGTCTGGATAAGATAATGTAGGTAGGTGTAGGTAATACCAAAAAATTACAGCTATAAGTAGATATAATATTACTTTTAAAGGTCGATTAAAAGCCTACATAATATATATATAATCAAAGTTTATAACTTATAACATTTTTCTCTCTCCCTAATTTTTAGTTATTTTGCGCTGATTTTTTTTGAAATTATATGGAGATGTAAGGTATCGTACATAAGTACTAAAGTATAATGTGATACATACAATATCGTAACTTTTAAAAGAGTAATAAAACACACTATTGTTATCAATAAAATAGTGGCAGCATGTAGACTATTGCACAATTTTGTGGCAGCATATTATGATACTCAATATAATATATGAGCAATATTCAGAATAATATTTAAGTATTAGGCATTGCTTTTTAAATTGAAAGCTAACCTCTATAGACTGTGTGCTAACTGCTATCACCCTTGAAACAAGATTATCATTGCAGACATCCCGATGCAGAGTACAAGGTGTGCCTCTGTCAAGCAGACTGGTGCAACTCAGCAACTAGCACGATACCCTCTATTATACAATACTTTGTTAAGTGGTCTACGTACATAATCGGGAGTATTATTCTATTCTGAACAACTAAGTTACGCATGTTTCTATTAAAAGTATGTAATACTAATGTCTACTCGTAGACAACTATCTTTCACGGTGTTTTATTTATCTACCGTTGACCCTACATCATAGATGACTCCTTATAGGCTACACTGGATCGCAATAAATGGACTTTATGGGTTTATAAGCAGCTTTCACTTTATCTAAGGTGTCTCTGTCTTTTTCTATGAAAAGGATGGTAAGAAATGTGTGTGTTAGTGGGCCGCGTCCGCACGTTGCACGTGTCTTTTTTGTAGACGTGCATCAATCTAAACCTACATAATTAGAAAAATGTGAAATAGTTTTAACTGTAAGTTATCCACAATACCTGTCAACGAAGTTAATT
The DNA here is from genome assembly GCA_905340225.1 of Abrostola tripartita. Taxonomy (NCBI): domain Eukaryota; kingdom Metazoa; phylum Arthropoda; class Insecta; order Lepidoptera; family Noctuidae; genus Abrostola; species Abrostola tripartita. The sequence goes on along the minus strand of HG996490.1, from coordinate 8,650,908 downwards.
CATAGTTAATACTGATCTATTTGGGTATCTCTAAGTGTTGACGCCATCTATCGTCGGGGGGCACAACTTCGTTGCGCTCTAGCGGCGCGTGGCGGAACTGCGACGATCGAGACGCCCCCTCACAGTGGATAGCGATACTTGAGATCGATTCGGTCAATATTATTGTGTTCATTCGTTCGTTCAGTTCGGTTTGTTCGTCTTCATTACGACCGTTGAAAATGCGGCGCACGTTTATTGTAAACAATAACTTAAAACTACATTAAATTCATAAAAACCACATGGAGCGTTATTGAAGACACCACATCAACACCCCACCTGCCTCACGTTACTGTGCGTGGACATGAATGGTCCTTCGAGCCGGATTCACGAAGATTTCGTTGGCCCGGCCCCGGCGTTGATACCTGCGTTCATCAGGCGTCAAGAAAGACATCCACCAAGCAGAAGTGGCAGGTTGGCATATCCCGTCAGTTCCCCATCCCATCCTTTGGTCTGTGCTAATCGTTTGTGCTGTGATTCCAGCGTTTGGGTGGTGGTACCTGCCTACGCAACCGGTGACTCCGCTCGGCGGCGCAACGTTTTGCGCGGCTATCGGCAGCCATTATCGTGCGTTGCGAGGTTCTCGTTCTCGGGAAATACTGTAAGTACTCCTTATTTCCTATAACTTGTCCAAAATGAGTGAAGCTAAGTTTTCAGATTTTATTAAAAAACGTGGTACCATAAAGGGTAGGCTCACATTATTTGAAAATTATGTCAAAAAACTTTCGTTTCCTTTATCTGATGAGCACCAGGTAGAAATTAATTTAAGAATAGCCAGTAGTTCTGCGTTATTGAACAATTTCAACGATCTCCAGGAGAAAATCGAAGACGTAATTCAGGACGATCTCGAACTTTCACACCAGTTGGAAGAGAGAGATCGCTTTGAAGAACAGTTTTATAGAGTAGTAGCTTTGGCTAAGTCGTTGTTATTGAAGAGTAATGTACCGACTGGTGAGACGAACAGCGCGGTTAAGCCAATAACTTCCATTAAATTGCCTGAAATCAGGGTTCCCTCCTTTGACGGTTCCTATGACCGTTGGCTCGAATTTAAGCATTCGTATGTCAGTATAATTCATGAGCGCGAGGATCTGAATCCGGTACAGAAATTTCATTACCTTAAATCATCTTTAACCGGCAGCGCGCTGCAAGTAATCAGTGCATTGGACTTTTCGGCCACGAACTATATTCACGCATGGGAGCTTTTAAGTAATAGGTATAACAATACACGTTTATTAATTCACAACCATGTAAAAGCGTTATTTAAAATTCCGTCGTTACAAAGGGAGTCTGCTACTCAAATAAGAAGCTTATCTGATACGGTTTTAAGAAATTTACGTGCTCTCAAAACACTAGGAGAACCAACAGACTATTGGGACACTTTAATTATTTTTATGATCGTTTCTAAGTTAGATCAAGCCACGGAACGCAAATGGGAAGAGTACAAGGGAACATCTAGTACGTTAATAGGGTCAAGGTCAACCACAAACCTAGATGATTTACTTAAGTTTCTCAAAGATAGGGCCGACATGCTAGAAATGATCAAAGTAAATAACAAACCTGTAGATTACAAAAGTAGTGAACACACATACAAGAAACATTCATCACACACACATACATCCCATAGTCATCTTGTTACTCAACTTAGTAATAATAAAGTTAGTACACAACAAAATCGGGTATCGTGTGCAATGTGCACCGGTAACCATCGGCTTTATACATGTACACGTTTTCTTAATTCGGCTGTTCAGGATAGGATTAATTTAGTTAAAACACATAATATTTGTATTAATTGTTTACGCACGACTCACCCTATAACGGAATGCAAATTTAGATCTTGTAGGTTGTGCAATAAGAAACATAATAGTTTAATTCACGTTGATAGGCAAGTAGATAATACGTTGCAGGTGGGCGGGGAGAACGCGCAGTCGCAACCGGCCATCGCCTCATCTAATGTTTCTGCATCTTTACACGTTATGACTAATCATTCTAAATCGCAAAGTTGTGAATCGGATTATGCGTTATTACCTAACGTTTTGTTATCCACGGCGTTAGTGGATATTTTAGATGGTAATAACGAATATCACACTGTGCGCGTTCTTTTAGATAGTGGTAGTCAACATTGTTTCGTTAGAAAATCGTTATGCGATTCGTTAAATTCTTCGTTAATACAGTCCACTTATCACGTTGCCGGAGTGGGTGAAAAGATTTCGCAGTCTACCCACTTATGTAAAATACAATTACGGTCAAAGGTCAATAATTATATTGTGAATATTGATTGTTTGGTGTTACCGTGCATTACTAACCGCTTACCGTCGTGTTGTGTTAATATAAATAACGTACATATTCCGGACAATATCCAACTCGCTGATCCAACTTTTTTTTCACCATCGGATATTGATATTTTGATTGGTGCGGATAAGTTTTGGGAATTATTATCTGATGGAAAATTAAAACTAAATAATGGTCCATACTTACAAAATACGAAGTTGGGTTGGATAGTGTCTGGGCCGTTACAGAATAGTACACTCCGCGGTAATAAGATTCATTGTAATTTTACCCAAACAATCGATACACAATTAAAATTGTTTTGGGAATTAGAAGAAGTTAGTAGCGTTAAAAATGTTCTTAGTGCTGACGAACAGGCGTGTGAGAATATTTTTATTGAAACAACAAAGCGTATGGAAGACGGTAGGTTCGCCGTTCGTATTCCTTTAAAGGAATCGGCCGATGTTCTCGGTGAAAGTTATAAGGCGGCCGAAAAACGTTTGTTGTCAATAGAACGTAAATTTTCGCGTTCTTTACAATTTAAGGAAAAATATGTCGAATTTATGGATGAGTACGAAAGGCTCGGTCACATGAGTCGTGTAGAAAAATACGGGTCACCTCACTATTTCTTACCGCATCACGGTGTTATCAATGATAACAGTAGTACTACGAAATTACGCACGGTGTTCGATGCGAGTGCGGTTACGTCGTCTGGAAAATCATTGAATGATATTCAGCATATTGGGCCGCCATTGCAAAATGATATTTTCAGTATATTATTACGTTTTAGGCAATTTAAATTCGTAGCATGTGCAGATGTCGAAAAGATGTTTCGTAATTTTCTAATTCAACCGGATCAACGCGATTTACAATTAATATTATGGCGTAAAAATCCAGCGGACCCAATAGGTGTGTATCGCCTTAACACCGTGACGTATGGTACCGCGTCTGCGCCTTATCTGAGTATGCGGTGTTTACGACAACTCGCGTTGGAGTGTGGGAATGAGCTGATCGCGCGGGAGATTCGCGAAGATTTTTTTGTAGATGACGTTCTTTTAGGTGATGATGATTTACGTAACTTACTGGATACCTGTGAAAAGTTAAAGAATACATTAAGTTCGGCGTGTTTATCTTTACGAAAGTGGTTATTTAATGTCGATATTAGTAATCACGAAATATTTAAAAAGTTATCTTTAGGTGATCATTGTCACAGTAAAACGTTAGGATTAGGATGGTATAATAAAGGTGATGAACTCCATTTTTCTACACAAGTAGTTAAGAGCAATGACCCCTTATCCAAACGTACTATGTTATCAACAATAGCTCAGATATACGACCCGTTAGGTATCTTAGCGCCGGTTATTATAGTAGCAAAGATATTATTGCAACGTTTATGGTTGTGTAAAATTAATTGGGACGATCCCGTTCCCAGTGACGTCACGTTGTCCTGGGACAAATTTATTAACACACTTCCTTACTTAAGTAACTTACGAATTCCGCGTCACGTCATGAGTGCGTATACTCAATATATAGAATTACATATATTCACTGACGCGTCACAAAGCGCATATGGTGCTTGCGCCTATGTACGTACCTACTCTGATGGCTCGCCGGTGGGTATTAAATTGTTGTGTGCGAAAAGTAAAGTTGCACCGCTCAAGCCGGTTACTATACCAAGGCTCGAGTTATGTGGCGCTTTATTAGGTGCGCGCTTATATAGAAAAATAACTCGCTCGTTGCGTATTGTTTTCTATAAGAGGTACTTTTGGACAGATTCGACTATTGTTTTGGGGTGGCTTAGGATGTCACCACATTCGTTAAAACCATTTGTTCAAAATAGGGTTGTAGAAATAAATGATATAACAAGTAATGCGTTGTGGTTACATGTAGGTACGAAGGATAATCCCGCGGATTTGGTTTCGCGCGGTCTTAGTCTAGATGTACTTATTGAAAATTATTTATGGTGGAACGGCCCTACGTTTTTACAATCTCCCGAGTCAGACTGGCCATCACAATATAAAATAATAAATTCTGATTTAGATTCATTGAATTTACCTGAAGTTAAATCTCAAACTACTGCGTTGGTTTGTGACGTTAATAATAATAAATGTTTTACGTTTGAAAGGTTCCGTAGTTATATAAATATGATACGTGTTGGAGCTTACCTGTTACGATACTTACACAACTTACGCTCACCGAAGTCGGAACGCGTACTAGGTCCGTTAACAGCAGATGAGATGTTGGCGTCTTCGCATATGTTGGCACGTCACGCTCAGCGCGAATCATTTCATGATGAATATAAAAAATTAAAATGTAACTTACCTTTGAAGACTACTGCTTCCGTTGCTTGTTTAAATATATTTCTCGATGAAAATAATATTATTAGAGTTGGCGGGCGCCTTAGTAATTCACCTACTTTTACTTATGATAAAAAGCACCCTATACTTTTATCTAGTAAACATTATTTTACACAGTTGTTGTTTCAGCACCAACATAAAGAACTTCTTCATGCTGGCCCCCAATTGCTATTAGCTACCGTGCGTGAAAATTGGTGGCCATTAGGCGGTAGGAACCTAGCGCGAAAGATTGTTCATCAGTGTATCCGCTGCACTCGAATGAAAGGTAAAACTTTAACGCCAATTATGGGCAACCTTCCATCAGAACGGTTAGAAGCTGGTTTCCCGTTCATTCGATGTGGAGTGGACTATGCAGGACCTATATTGGTATTGAATCGTAAAGGGAGGGGAGCCAAGCTTGAAAAGGGTTATATTTGTATATTCGTTTGTTTTGTAACCCGTGCTGTTCATCTTGAACTGGTCAGTACGTTGGCCTCTCAAGAGTATATGTTAGCATTAAAACGTTTTATATCTCGAAGAGGTAAGCCAGCTCAGATTTTCTCCGATAATGGTAAGAATTTTATTGGAGCTATGAAAGAAATTAGAGAAATGTTCATAGAAAATTCAGATCATATAATTAACACGTTGTCTAATGATAGTATTGACTTTAAATTCATTCCCCCTTATGCTCCTCATTTTGGTGGGTTATGGGAGGCGGGAGTCAAATCATGTAAATTCCACCTGAAGCGTGTGGTTGGTACCGCTAACCTAACGTTTGAGGAGTTCAGTACTGCGTTGGCACAGATCGAGGCAGTCCTGAACTCCCGACCTATAACTCCTATGTCCTCAGATCCAAATGACCTTCAACCTCTTAGCCCAGCTCACTTCCTCGTCGGCCGGCCACTTACGTCACCAGTCTGCAAAGATCTCTCCGAAGCAAACACTCATTGTCTGACACGGTTTCATCGAGTAGAACAAATCAGACAGCACTTCTGGAACCGCTGGCACAAGGACTATATCGCAGAGCTTCAAATAAGGACAAAATGGAAGTCAAAGGATCAGGACCTAGCCAAAAACACACTCGTAGTTATCAAAGAGGATCATACTCCTCCACTGAGGTGGCGTATGGGGAGAATTATAAAAACCTTCCCTGGAAACGACGGTGTGTCCCGGGTAGCGACAATCCAGACATCTTCAGGACCAGTAAAGCGAGCGTTTTCAAAAATCTGCCCGCTACCGGTGGCTCCATTCAAGGACGATGGTGTGGATGCAGCCGGGAGCGTCTCCAGGAAGGCATAACTTTGGTTGAAAGCTGTGAGCTTTCAAGGCGGCCGGCATGTTGACGCCATCTATCGTCGGGGGGCACAACTTCGTTGCGCTCTAGCGGCGCGTGGCGGAACTGCGACGATCGAGACGCCCCCTCACAGTGGATAGCGATACTTGAGATCGATTCGGTCAATATTATTGTGTTCATTCGTTCGTTCAGTTCGGTTTGTTCGTCTTCATTACGACCGTTGAAAATGCGGCGCACGTTTATTGTAAACAATAACTTAAAACTACATTAAATTCATAAAAACCACATGGAGCGTTATTGAAGACACCACATCAACACCCCACCTGCCTCACGTTACTGTGCGTGGACACTAAGTTTAATCAAATAAACTACGATCGTTGTATAAAAATATATTTAAAAACAAAATTGCAAAATGTACTCTTAAAATAAAAATAAATACGTTTACTAACATACAAAATAGTCTCATTAAAATACATTTTTTTTCTTAATCTCTTGTAAATCAGTCATACATAAATTTGTTACCTAGGTCCAAATATTGAACGTTATTTTTTAAGCACAACAACCCAAATATCGCTATTTTTGTGTGTCGTACTAAATAGTTATTTAAAACTTCGAAAATATTACAAAGGAGATGTTTCATTTTCGGCCATCTCTTGTACATTTATCGTAATAGAGGAAAAAATACCACGAATTGAGGAAAAATATTCTTTCGTGAATTTAGGCTTGATTTGTTGTGTAAAATAAGTAATAGTTTTTCAATTATTGCCATAATATTCAACATGACGTCTCATACTTTACATAACCTTCTTTCGTTCTGAAATCATGTCACATTAAAACACAATATCACGTAGACGATAAATATAAAAAAAAAAAAAAAAATTATAACCTCCTTCAAAAATCTCAAAAGTGAAAAATAATATTTTATCACTTCACTTTACATAAGCGAAGTGGAAGTCGGCGCCAAATCCTATGCGTTCGCTTAGTTTATAGTGTTAGCTTTTAAACTATGAACCACGCACGCATGGCAGCATTCTCATAAGTACTATTTTTCTGAATCGCTTAATGGATGTTGGGATTTGGCGCCGACTTCCACTTCGCTTATATAAAGTGAAGTGATAAAATATTAATTTTCACTTTTGAGTTTTTTGAAGGAGGTTATAATTTTTTAGTTAAAATTTTTTATTTCGCGATTTTTTAGCTTTAGATTCTGCTAATGTGGTTTTGCTATTTGTATGACCATTTTAGCGATTTAAATTTTGTTTTGTGAAATGGGTATTTAGTGAAATATAATAAACCACACGACGATAGATCGTTGCAGGAAATGACAAGACTACGAAATCTGTCTTCCGATAATGAAGGTAGATAAGTAAGTCAGTAGTACATAAGTAAGTCATAATACACCTTTTATTTACGAGGCAAAATCATCCAATGAGTCCTCCCACCCTGGGTGGAGGGACTGTCAGACTTGTACTGACAGTCATACTACTGTCATACTCATCCACAGTGTTCCTTCAATAGCCCTTTACGTTCCAGGGTCACGGTTACCCAGGGACAGTACCGCGATCACGGATCAGCTTACGTAATTAGGACGCATGAAATTTGAAGAGTTTTGTTCATATAACCGAATATCTCATCAGAACAAACATCTAATTCTTTTTCAGTATTGCGTTTTTTTTGTAAAACGTTGTAAGTGACCTTGAACATTTTTTTTTTCGGAATTGTTTTTATAACCTTTGTAGTGAGTACAGGCGTGATATTATGTTGTGTGATGGCGTAAACAATGCTAAGATATGCTATAGCAACAATCGCGGTTAATCTGCTGTTATTTATTGAAGAGTTCCCCCGATTTCAACAAGATCCCATCATCAGGTATTGAAATGGTGACAATAAAAAAAGAATCATGAAAATCGGTTCACCCAGTCGCAAGTTATGAGGTAACAAACATAAAAAAAAAATACATTCGAATTGATAACCTCCTCCTTTTTTTGAAGTCGGTTAAAAAGGTACTCGTTCTTGTACTTATAACAATAGTTAAATCATTCTCTTATACATATTTTTGACTAATTATCTCTAGGTTTTGTAAACGTCATCTCTACAACCATTCATAACTCATGACAAACATCAAACATCATATTTAATATTTATTATGTGGACAAAAAACATTAGATTTTATGAAAAAAAAAATTACTTTACTCTATTCAGTGGTTAGTTTCCCAACTTCGCTAAAAGGTACATGTTATGGCCGGAGTCCCATACAAAAATGAAACATCTCCCTTAATTGTACTTACAAACAATACCTACCTAATGTGACTTTGTCCGATCATATTTAACTAGTAAGGTGCCTTCCTGTGATTGTGAACATACATAATACTTCATGGGTTTGGGTTCTGCCTTCTCTTTAAGGTGCAAAATTATTATATAACGAAGGAAGCTGATCCATCGGTGGGCTCTATCAACTAATTAAATAAATGTTAAAGTCAAATTCATGCAATTATTATATTCTGCACCAAAATCTTGATCATTTTTGGTATTTTGCTATGTGATTTATTCTATTAGGTCTCTGAAAAGCGGTCCTACATTCAGTCATCTTTCTTCTCCAAGTTCACTGTCGTCATCATCTTCCAATTCATCAACGGCTGTGGCCACATCACTTGTCACAGCTTGAGCAATCAGCCCTGTGATACCAGTGTCATTTTTTCGTCCCTCTAAAAAGTTATACACGTATTCTTCGATTACTTCTTCATCAAACGGCAAAAAATCTTCAAGCTCAATTTGTCGTTTTCCTCGATTTTCTTTAGCATTTTTCCTTGACGTATAATTGTTTTCATCGTTGTCTACTATTCCTTTTTTATATATTTCTATCGGCACGTCACTACCATCACTGACATCGTATTTTATTCCAAGATTAGTTTCTTGTATTTCTATTGACCCGACCCCGGTGTCAATCAGTGTTCTTAAATTTTTTGCTTTGTTCTTTTTATTAGCATCAGATAAATCCAATTTCTTAGCAGATTTTTTAGTTATTGGATGAAGATGTTTAACTTCGTTCGTTTCCACGGGTTTATTTATCTCGTTAAGTGTTTCTTTGTTTTTAGGCTCCTTGGGTTTTGAGCCATATGTTTTAACTTTAGAATGTCCCTGTATTATAAGATACATTGGCACAGTCGGCGTCTCAGATGTTGGCTTAAGATTTTCTGAAAACTCTTCAACGGTAGTTGGTATCGGTGTTGTAAAACGCATGTGCAAATATGGTCCATGTGTATATAAGGTCGGCTTTTTGTTAAAACCTTGTGAATTTACATGAAACTGTTGTTTATGAGATGCTGTTGGACTTTCAGCAGGTTTGAGTGGTGGGGGTGGCTGCATTGTTTGCATCGTTTCGATTTGCAACTCTTCTGGTTTGTGTTCGTTAAATACGTGTACATTTTCGGATGCGTGAGCATAAAGACTACTATCTTCGGGTCGCTCTGGGTCATTCACCATTGGCATAGACATCATTGGCCCGAGCATATCGAACATACTTGTATCAAATTTGGTCATAGAAGTAGGTACTGGTGTTGGTTGGAATATGATTGTGCTTCTTTTTTCAGTTGTTGTCTCCTGTGGAGTTTCTGTAGTGTCTTTGAATGTTTCAGTAGTTCGTTCTGTCAGCCATGTTGCTTGAGTAAAAACAATTTCAGGCGATACTGCCGTTGATGGTGGTAACGCAGTTGGCACAAATGTTTGTGCCATTAATGGGTTAATTTTTATCTTTGGCGGTGGTGGTGCTTCGGATAGCATTGGTTTGTAGAATGAATATGGATGCTTCGATAATTCTAAATGATCGGTCAAGATTAAGTTATGAGTGTCATTAGCGGTATCTTTAATGTCTACAGGTGTGGTTGGTCCCCAACCAGCATAATCACTTCTAACAGCATTTTCAATAACAGATTTGTTTTGATTTGTATCACTTATCCAATTTTGTATAGTTGTTGAAGACTGAAAGATTAAATTTGATTCCTGTAAAGCGTACAAAGATGGATCTTCGGGAGCAGCAGTAGTATCTTTAATGACTACTTTAGGTGAAATATTTGGTTTTATTTTAGGCTGTATATTATTCGTAATTGGAGCCTTATCTTCTGACATAATAAATAGTTGCGGTTGATGACCAGGAGGCGGAGGCGGTGGAGGTACTAAAATTGTCATGGAGTAATGATCGTTCAATTTGTACGTGAAATCCTCAAATTTATTATGTTGTGGTCGATATACATGTCGTCTCGGAGGCAATGGTGGTTGACGAGAGGTAACGCTTGGGTTCCGGGAAGATACACCGAGCATGAGTACTTCAGATTTTCTTTCTGGGTAATGTTCCCGCTCAAGTCTAGTTTCGTCAGCCCAGTAGTGAACTCTTTCGAGAACTGGCGGTTCGTAATCATATGTTGGATCGTTGCGCAGTGGGTCCCCACGACCAGTAAGTGGCTTCCATTGTTCGAAATCCATACGTGGAGAGAATATGGACGTTAAGCTGCCTGGGTTTTCTATGTCGGCTTTATCTGAAATTAACACAAACATATTAGAGCAATACAATTAAGTGGGTCTATAGTTCCGGCTTGCATTTGTTTACGTTATTGTTAATTGCGAGTACATACTTGGCAATTAATAATTAAGGGTAATCAACATTAGTTGTTCGAAAATCTTTAATAAACTACTGGTAGTTACATCAACATAAATTCGTTTGAAAAGCGTGGTAACGAACTTTAAAGGAGTTGCAGTTGTTGAAATTTATAAGTACTTACAAGTGGTATTTGCAATTTGAATAATAGGAGATCCCCCTGCGGTAGCCAAGTCCGAAGAGAAAGAGCGAGATGTTGTGATTGTTACACGGAACAGTAACAACAAAATATGAGGTTTTAACTGTAAATAAATAAAACATTGCAAATTGTTATAGTAAAATAATAAATAATCCTTTATCCGTCAGCTGACCTAGAGGTTTGTGGGCGTCGTTTTACTATTGTGCCTACTTCGAAGACAATAAACCGGATAATCTAGAAATAATGTACGATTTACAGGTACCTAGTTATCTACCTAACTCCAAATTGTAATTAGTATTCAATTTCCATTTATCATATTGATGCATAGAGATAGATATAAGAATTCTCTGTATATAATGTATATTTTTATCTCCGTGACTCAGATTTCAGTTTTTGTGCCATACAAATGCAACTGATGCAACTATTATAATCACGATTTTCATCCAATTAGAGTGGAGGCGAATTGTTTTTTGGAAGGTTTTGGGCACGACAGTGCCTTGTTAAAATGCCGACTGCCTCGGCGGGAAGAAAGACGAGCAAATTTAATATTTTAACCATCCTCTTTATTTATAAACGAAATGTCTGACCTCAATGTCTTTTTATGGATAAACTGGGCAAATTCAAGTTGTTTTCTTGTTTATAAGCAGTGTTCCAAATTTGCTTTCTGCAATACTTAAATCACATTTCATTGAAGTAGCCAAGTAGGTATTAAAATTCCCCAATTAGTAAGTATTATACAGGTAACAAATTTAAACTTGTCTGAAAAATTGAACACTTTTACCAGTTAGTTTTTTAACGAGTATAAATAGGTAATAAGACAGTTTTTGATGGTCAAAAGATGTTTGCTTATATTGAAAAGTTTTCACGATCGGAAGTAATTTTTTCATTAATATTTTTACAATTTGAAACCCAAGAAAGGAATTAAATCCGGCTGCTAGTATGTAATAACGATTAAATTATTTAAAAAGTGCCTTATTAAATTAACGTTATAGATAGTTAAGGGTTTAAAAATACTACCATTTCACATGATTCAACAATACTACTCCACAATTCTACAACTATGTACTTAGTTTATTAGTTAAAACTATGGAAGACAATGAAACGATATTTATTGGAAAATCAATGGGATATAAGACCTACTGCTGTGCCTTCAACGCCTGTACCAGGATATAATGGACACAGCAGCAGTGAAAGCGGCGCGTGCGCCGAATCACTAACACTCACAGTACTTGACGGGAATCATATTAAGGTATTTTGCATTTAATTTATCCTATTTTAAAATGTCCTTTCACTCTTTTGTAATGCTTCAATTGGTATCTAGTCTAAAGTAGGTACTTAAATTATACTAATTCTTAATATGATTTATACCTAGGCATGTTTTAATCATAACTAACTAAAACAACAAGACCACAAACTTTTATTGAACACCACATTTTTTTATACTAACAGGTTTACACGAATGTTAAGAGATGATCAATAAGACAGTAATTATTTGTGTGCGATGTTAGTTAATGTTGTCCCCGCTCATCCAATCGGCACGTACAGCAAACATTTGTTCGGACTCCAAACGCGGCACAACTTTCCTTTTCTAGTTTTATAAGCGTTGTGGTTAACCGAGTCCTCTAGTTTTACTAACTGAATGAAATTATATACAAACCACCGACCTGCTCAGGTTGCCTAGTGAAAATAACATAACTTCTTTATTGCAAGCCAGGGACAACGTGCATACGTAGGTAAGCCGGAATATTTCTTGCAAAATTCCCATTGGATAGAGCGAAAAATACAAGTATCATATACCTATTAACAGGTATATTTTATTCATAGCAAATGTTGTTGTTTGAATCTAAGTGTACACTTCCATATGAGATAAGCAGTTTTGTAATAACTTTCTATTCATAACATAATTAGAGTAAGGAAGCAAGATTAAAAGTGGTCATACGATACGTATTTAATGACCCATAGGCGCAAATATTGCCTGCAGGCATAAACTTTAAAGTTTTACTGCGCATAATGCATCAACTGACATTATCTATCATTACTTTATACTTGCATCCATTATCTAGCTAGGTGCCAATGCAGTTACATGACTAGCTCATGTAACTACATACAACACCGTGTAGAATGTAGGTATAAGTACTTCGGGGGGCATGGTCATCTCGCAAAGTCAAGCGAGCACAGACAGGAGGTAACGCAATCAATTCTCATCCTTATTCTTTTTGAGATGAAATAGCATCATTAGTATTTCAAAAATCATTTGTATTTCTACAGGTCGTCCCATGGAACTACGTCTGGATGCCATCTTATTGTATATTTCGGAAAACATAGCAGTTGAAGTCACCAAATAAAAAGGTCATGTGATCTCTGAATACTTTTGTTAGGTTCTCGTATTTTTTACACACGACATATTAGTAGATAATATTAGGATGTTCCTACATAGATTATATCAGTATTTATTTCCGAACGCCGAAAAATCTATGATGTTTGCTGTGCACTATTTTCTATGAAGATTTTGCTATATGGCGGTAACATGCAGAGGCGAGTAAGCACAGCTACCCACTTAATTTTAATAGGTATGTAGGTACCAAGAATTACCTACGTACGCCTCTACAATGGACGTGACATAAAACTGCCTTCGAACCTGTCTCCGACACAGATTCCGTTAGGCTTCGGTGCCAGCGATGCTGCATACGGATACCAATATAACCACATGCATTATTTACTTGTACATCTGCCTTCTATTATATTACCTAGTTGCCAGTAGGTAATCATTGATTTCTCAAAATGATCTTGAGTTATTTATTTCTTTAGTGTTCCTTATGCAGGGTCTATAATATGTATTTTATTTTATTGTATTTTTAATTAGTTACATCAGGAATTAAAGGTGTAGGTAGATAATATCAAGCTTATTAAACCAAATCTTGGGAACAAACTTATTATTTGGGTCAAGTAAATTAAATTTTTCATAATCAATAAAACTTCGATCAGCATGAATATATTATTTGTATACAATTCATCCAGTCCCATTATATAATTATGGTCGAGTGATTATGTATGTAAATCGGAAGAATATGATAATTTGGTGAAGCGAAAATGAAATATAAGAGTATAAATCGAAATAAGTAGATCAATATCGACGAATGAGCTCTTAAATTATCGATTTGACTTACTATTAGCGACAACTTGAGCGCAGATATTTGAATTTTCACTGATTTATATTTATGAGTAAGTCTACTTTTTTCGGTTAAGCCTGTTCGGAGGTGACTAGGCAAATGTTTAATTTTATAATTATTGTTTATATAACGTATTAACAAGATTGAATACATTTCTGCAGAATATTGTTGACGACCCGATTGGCGTACATAGGACACGCATGGGACAAAACATTCGCAGGTGATTTTTCTGTGTATGGGTGATTATACTTATATATTTATTATTATTATATTGAATGTCTGAAAACCGCTCCCTTAAAACAGCAACATTGACTAGGTAGTGACCGTGGGGAAACCTTTTAACAAATAGGATTCTACATGTCTTATAGTTTAAATCTGCTGTACTGCACCAATTTCTCATGCTTGGCGAAAACAAGATTCTTGCAATACTTAATTGTATTATTACCTTTACCGCTTTACTACCTAATATCCATTTTTTTCTGATTTTGTTGTTTTTTGTTTTAATAGAAATAATTATATAAATGCGCCTACCTACCAGCCTACTATTTCTGATATGCTCGCTTTTGGACACTTCTATAGCCTACTACTAGGAGTACTTTACATGAAATCTACCTAATCTTAGATACTAAGTTATTTTCTGATACTGTACCGAATAATCAGATTGATATGGTTTGTTACTGCCGCTCCCACTGAGACCTAATTTAAATTGCTTCTACGACGTGTATACATGAAATAGGATCGTAAAAATGTAACCCCGTAAAATCAATTATCTTTATATATGGCGATAGTGGAGAGTAGCACTTTTTGTCGAAGGAAGAGAGAACTGCCAATGATTAAAACACCGTATTGCGTGATACACTCTCACTAAAATCGGTATCACTGATAGGTATGCCTCCAATTTCTTTGGCTTTTATTTTGCCGTTACCTAATATTACGTATCAATCTTGCGTGAAATGTATTGAAGAAATCACAGTTCGTTTGTTCTTCTCTTATCGTCACATCTTATCGTCTGCGGATCCTCAAACGATACCTAAGTATATATTTTAAGCGGGTTTTTAGGCATAAATCATTATTCATGTTCTTCCAAAAACTCGTATATATTTGTTAGTGAAAGTTTTAAAAACATTTATTTATAAAAGTTGACGTTGATTCACGAGAGGTAGTGAGGAGCCGGGAGTGCGGGGGTGGCGGGGCGTGGGAACGGCGCGCGCGCAGACCGAGTGGCGCTACGGGCGGTTTAACGCCAACGCAACCAAGCAACCACCTGCCGCCCTCCACGACGCTTTTTTAATAAACACGTTGTTTTTTTTGGCCATATTTTTAAGCATTTTTATTAAGTTTGCTATATTTCATCATTATTAAACCACTACAATTGCCTTTTTTGTAAGCCGATCCCACCAGCTGCTTGAGAACGTCATTCGCATTTGGTGCGCGAACGCGTAAGCTTGACCTAGAACTGTACACTATTAGTAATCAAATAAAATCCATCATCTATTTCAACTACTATCATTATCAATTTAAAACAAATTACAACTCCAAGAACCACATTTATCGATTACAATAAAACGGCCACTCTGTAGACTGATCGAGTACACCGACGATAAATTGTCATCGCCTAAGCCTTCGAGCTGCGGGCAGCGGGCTTATAGCGTGTGGGTGCAGAAGGAAAGAGATATACATAACACTTTCACACGCTTTATGTGTCGATGACCCGTCGGCTTGTCTCGGCTCGGCTCTTCGAGGCAGAAGACTTGCCCAATGGCCTAAGTACCGCCCGCCCGAGGCAGCCGCGCCGCCCGCGTCTTCTTTAAACTTAACACGATTTCCCGGAATCTATACTAATACGGACGTGGAGACATTTTATCTTTTTTGTTATATGTACACACACGTCTTCTATAATGTTTAGTATACCTACTTAGTTACCAGCTCTACCGTCTCGTTGTAACTGTTACATGTAAGATACTCTCCATACGGTTCGGTGATGATATTCTATTAATGACGTATCATCATTTTAGCCCGGTATCACCCACTGCTAGGTACAGGTCTCCCCTAGGATTTTTGTCAACTATAGTTCGAGTACCTATAATTAAATAATTATATACTGTAGGTTTGGCTCACTGATAACACTAATTAAATAATAATTTTTATCTTTCCTACAATTTTTGACTTTCTGATAGGTACATTTTTATACTGTAACTTAATAATGTAAACATTTATTTGTAGATTTGGTTCTATTTCCATAGTAATTATGAAAAAAAATCGAATATTAATTGTGAAAATACCTAAAGAAAATATCTTATTTATTATAGAAAGCTATAAATATACCTTTGCGGGGAAAAAACATCTTTAAGAAAAGGAAATCATAAGTACATATTATAATTTTAATAATTCATATATCTTCTGAATTGCCCTGAGTTTTACCGGCTGGTAGAGAGGACTGTAAATTTATTTCATGTGAAACTATTCTATTTTATGGATCGCAAATATCCGTTTGTGTACTTATTATTGACATTAATAACTTACTTAATTATGGGTGCTATCGATGAATATTTATTTATCCCCAAAGCAAACTAGTTACGTAAATAAATTAAACATTCGTAAGTAGAAACCTAAAATAGCTTAGTCGCAATTTTTTAACGTTAAACATAATTGTAAAGTACGTAATTGAATTTGGTATTATTATGTTTCGTATAAGTAATGAGAAGTTATAAAACACATATTTTATTAGCACATGAAAAAGCTGATAGAAATAAAAGTTATATTGACAGGACTACTACCTAAATGATAACAAAAAAGTATAGGTTTATAAGTATATTTGTGTTCTTAAATAACAATAAATTATGATTAACATTTATCGTCTTGGTTCTAAAATAAAGAGTGACTGTACCTTTATGTAACGCGCGTTTATATCTTTGTATAAAACAATAACGGGTTGATTTAGTAACTCGGGTCATTCTTCAAACCGGTCATCTTAGTTATTGGATTTTACTACATTATACAGTTTATTCAGAAGTCATTTATGGCCCCGAAGCCTACAATTTATTAAATATTAAAAATAAATAATTAAAGGGATAACTTCTTGAATTCACAATATTAATTAAAACAAGTATGTATGCTCATTTAGAAAAAACAAATACGCACAACTTACCGAAAACATTTTGTTCGTACGAGTACCGTAAGTGCAACACTATAATACACGAAAATTCACAATACTTAATTATGCGCTCGCGTCGCTTGAGCGCGTTTCCCGCACGACGTCTGCGCCGCGTCTGTCTCCGAGGCGCCCATTCATAGCGCACACGCACGGGTGGCGGCGCCCGAGCTTCACCCAACCTGACACGTCTTCTCCGGCTGAAAACACTTAACCCGAGTCTCAATAGTATAGTCTATAGCAATACTGTTTATTAATAGTATAGTCTATAGCAATACTATTATACTATAGCATTTATTTTAGTTGAAATTTGACTTTGACTTGACGACCCTATGAGCATGAGTATTGAGTAAGCAAGGTGACATTACACTTTACACTCCGGCTCCTCCTGCGTCTTAACGCGTTAATAGAAGATTCTCGCACGGGACAAAAATTTGTGCGATACGCAGATGTTTGTCCTGAGTCAGGGTGATGTTTGTCACGATACAGGAGAAATTCCTAGTGTGGGGCGAAGTTTAAAAACAAAATACTTGAGTTTGGAATTGTATGCTGGGTAGGTATTGAATAATTATTGGGGAATATGTAATACCTACCACATAAATCCATTGAAATATTTGCCTTTTTTTATTGAATTATTTTTTTATATTTTATTAATCTATTTTTAGATGGGCTTTTTAAAGATACTTACCTAGGTTTATAAGTAAGTAGGTAATTATCTGAATAATCAGCACGTATAAGTAAGAACGAATGTCAAAATAAGTCGGTAAATCTATTAAATGTAGAGCGGTAAAAAGCACTTCCATAAAAAATCATGAATATATCAAATTAAGTTAACGAAGTCGTTACATAGGTACTTAGGCACTTATAGTTAAATAAAAGTCTCTCAACAATCATTTAGATGATCATTATAATCTAAACCTCATTACTAGAAGATTACGTACCTACGTAGTCGTAATATACTTTAATCCTTACTACATCTGCAAATGCCTTGCCATAGCTTTCATATACTTAAAACATCAAACATCAAAGTTGTTAATCAGTTTCCATTATGCTCACCGGTCTACCTACGTCGATTTAAACATCATTACCATTGTATACATACAGAAAGTGCTTAATTACACTATAAAATTAACAGGACCATAGGTGGAGTCGTTAATTAAATTTGCATTGACTGACCCCCTTGAACAAGATTTTCAATTTTACGCTTAATCTGATGTTTTATTTAATTTTTTGTAATACTTGGCACCGTTGGCTTAGTATTGTATACAATTGTAGTTAAAGAATGGGGTGACATGGAGACTGCATTAACCATTATACCTGTGATTATACTTACTGTGAGCTGTGGCAAGACAACGGAGCCGCCCGTGCAGCCGCGCGCCGCCCCCGCGCGCCGCCGGCCGCCGCCGGTGACCCGCCTTTCACGGGCCGCTCGCCGCGCACCCCTTGTCACTACTCGTACCTACTTACTTACTACCAATGAGCATGAGTAAGCAAGGTGACATTACACTTTATACTCCGGCTCCTCCTGCGTTTAAACGCGTTAATAGACGACCTGATTGGCGCAGTGGCTAAGCGATTGGCCTGCTGCGCTAAGGGTTGCGGGTTCGATTCGCGCAAGGGGCAAAAAATGGTGTGAACCGCAGATGTTTGTCCCGAGTCTGGGTATTTGTGTATGTGATATTTCGTGTTTGTGAAACGCACCCACGACACAGGAGAAATTCCTAGTGTATGGCGACGTTACTATGACAAAAAAATTAACGAGCTAGTTAACGCGTTACGTAGATGTGTCCAACATTTTAACGTGTTAATTTACTAACGGCATTACTAATAACGTTAAAAGTTAAGCGATTACTCAGGGGTCGGTTTATTTGACACATTAAAGAATTTAAGCGCGCAATTTAGCGCGCTATGTTATTTTGGCTACATTAACGCCGATCCAATCCATACGCATTCACTCTCAGTCGCACTGATTGCTGCAACAAATGCAGCCGCTTCAACCCCAATTGTTGTGCGGTTAACTTGTAACTTTACTAGGAATTAACTTTTGACGGGGTAAAAAATAAATGTAGCTAACATGCATTTTTAGTGCGTTAATTAACGCATAGTTGGACAAAAACATTAACGTTAACGTATGTGGAGCCAGAGCATTATAGATACTTAGGTATGATAATTTTGGGTAGTTATCCTGTTGTAATCGTGTTCAATAATCCATCCACACACGAATTCCAAAGAACCATAATGCAATACCTCAAAACACCACTTAAGTAATTAAAATATGATTTTATTTCAGTGAGAAATCTTTGCATATAAAATTTCACAATCATAAGGCTATTCGCTGAAATGCACTTGTCCGAATCTCTCATCCGTAAACATTAAGTAAAATTTAAAATACTAAGGTAAGTTTTGATCACTTTGTACGTAAAAACAATAACTGCTAAGGATAAGTAGGTACTTAATAAGGAAATATTTTTTATTATATCGCTCTGAGCTGTCTCTATAGATTTAGCGCAGCTTAGGTTTTTAGCAACGAGGAAATTCGATGTTATTATTATTTATTATTTAGCCATGATCGTCCCACTGCAGGGCAAAGGCCTCCCTTTCGATGTTAATTTTTTTAAATTACCCATTAAGATTGAAAACTAATGCTTCGTTTCAGTTGCCCAAATTCTAGGTTTTGACAGGCAGCAGGCACATCTTGGCTTAAAGATAAGTGGATCACTCTGATCTCAATACCTATGTATATTTTAAATGAGTTAATAAGAGGGTGAACAGTGAAACCGTTAATGCAATAATTATGCTCTCCTTCAGTCGACAAGTAACCTTAGTTATTATAGTAAATTAGCCGAGTACCCTGTGCCAAGTCCTTCTAAGATACAAAGGCATGATATTTTGACTAGAAAGTTACCTACACGTATTTTGAATTTGATAAAAAGAAACAAATCGAAAATCAAGCAGATGTGTAGGCATGCTATGTGAAATTTGCAGTTCACTTTTCAGTATGCATACCACGCGTCAGCTACCATAGAAAGAGTCCACAACAACACATGCGTTAGTAGCCGCGTCAGTGAAACGCAAACAGTATTCGAAACGATCAATTAAATACATCTATAGTTACGGAAAATGTTGCATCGATGCTAGCATATAGCCATGTTGTGCAACAGCACTAAGTATACTTATAATAATACTGATTAGATATTACAGAAGTTACGTTACGTTACCTAACGCGGTAACACGTACACGTATATGTAGTACCTATCTAGGTACCTTAATCGAGTCCTGGCTCTAGTCAGGACGATGTACAAACGGGAGAACACTCGTTGGCGATTTAACAACAGTACCTTTAGCAACATTTTGTGGTTAATTCTCTATACTAGGCTCTGTGTTCTCGTTTGTCTATTTAGGATAGCGATCACAAAACGTCACACTCTTATAAAAATACACTTATTATGTAGATATAGTCCACGACTCTTATTCTAATCTTGAAACATCAAGTAGCATTTACCTAATTCGATCGTAATTCCTCGTTGGGATTGGCAATGACTATTATTTGTTTGGTCTCCATAAGAAGCAAAGGTACTATTAGCATAATGGAATCTGTTTGGGTAATAAGGTTGAGGTTTGCTTGATTCGGATTTTGAATAAAACGACGTGTGTTCTTGACAAAAATCTATTGGACACTGTTTAGTGTGAACTAAAGAATGAGTAACTGGACTGCGTTAATGTATGTATAGCTATAGGCGACAATTTTAACCGAACATACCGCCCACCAAAAGGTCTTTATGGCCTTTTCAAACAATCTTACAATTTGGTATTTTAAACTACATAATGCCACACAAACAGTTAAAAACATGCTACTTGAACAGGTACAAATAATAAGCTATTGTTACTCAATTGATTCTAAGATATACATAATGATTTGAAACTGTTACTCATTCACCACATCATAACAATAACATAAAAAACATAACAACTAGAGTTACATGACTATGAGCTTACACACAAAGAAATAAATGAATTTAATCTTCAGTACTAATTGGTAACGCACATAAATTTGCGAGTGATCTCTGCGTCAGTTTACCGTTGTGACGTACTGTATATACTCTATTTATCCCGTCTTGTCCGGGGTGTTTTTCAACTATCCGTGCCAATGCCCACTTGCTGGGAGGCATGTTTTCATTTTTGAGTAGAACAATGTCGCCGACCTCGAATTCTTTGGTTCTTTTCAGCCACTTTGTTCTTTGGTTGAGGCGCGACAAGTATTCAGTTTGCCAACGTTTCCAAAATCCCTGAACCAGTCTTTGGCAATGTTGCCATCTCGACAACTGGTTCATGTTAGCCGTGGTATAGTCACGGTCAGGTATGGTTATCAATGGTTCACCGACAAGGAAATGCCCAGGTGTGAGCACTTGTATGTCTTCAATCAAATCCACGTCAGTATTGATCGGCGTCAAAGGGCGAGAGTTAAGGCAGGCTTCTATCTGTGTGAGTACCGTGTTGAATTCTTCAAATGTCAAATTCTTAGTCAGAATTTTTCGCAGATGTTGTTTAACGGACTTAACGCCAGCCTCCCAAAGTCCTCCAAAGTTTGGGCTATATGGCGGCGTGAAACGCCACTGTGTTCCTTCATTTGCCAGTTGGTCTGCCATGGGACCAGGTACTTGTAGTTCAGCATCTTTCCACATTCTACATAACTCCTTGTTGGCTGCCACAAAGTTCGTTCCGTTATCGCTCCAGATCTCGTTACATCGTCCTCTTCTGGCCACGAAACGTTTGAAAGCTGCGATGAAGGCATCAGCTGTCAGCTCGCTTACTAGCTCTAAATGTATAGCCTTAACCGCCATACAAACAAAGATGCAGATGTATGCCTTGCTTGTTTTCGCCCCTCTTCCCTTGGAACTTAATACGTACACAGGACCAGCAAAATCCACTCCACTTCGAATGAACGGACGCGAAGGAGTCACCCGTGCCTCAGGTAAGTCACCCATTATTTGTTGTTTACTGGCAGCTCGTTGCCGCGCACAGGTCAGACATCCGTGGATGTGTTTCTTCACGAGACGTTTGCAACTAACGATCCAGTATTTGCTAAGCAGGTAAGTAATCATCAAATTTATTCCACCATGCAGTGTTTTCAGGTGTGCATCAGCCAAAACTAGTGATACGAAGCTGCTTTTCTTGCCCAGTATCATGGGATGCTTTACGTTCTCATCGGTGTCTGCGTTTCTCAGTCTTCCGCCCACCCTGAGGATATTTTGTCTGTCTAGGAATGGGTTAAGTGTCTTCAGAATACTGTTAGTTTTTACATTCGACCCTTGTTTTATTCTTTTGATTTCTTCTGAAAATTCTTCTGCTTGCACTGTTCTAATGCAATATTCCAAAGCGTTTTGTAATTCATCCACTGTTATCTCCTGATCCAGTTTGTTAGGATTTCTCTTCATATTTAAAACTCTTCTACAATGTACTATTACTCTTAACAACTCCGTTAGTGTATTATATTCTTCAAATTTTAGGAATTTCTCTTCACCATTTGTTACAGTAACGTATGACTGTATGGGTTTCTTTCTCTCTAAATCTGTCGTTGAACATGATGGTTTTGTAAACTCGATGTTTTCTTCTAAAAGCCATGTAGGGCCGCTCCACCATAATGTGTTCCGTTGTAGTTCTGATAAAGATGATCCTCTTGACGCTACATCGGCTGGGTTGTGTGCTGACTGCACGTGGAACCATAGACTACTGCTTTGGGTTTCTAGTATCTCGACTACTCTGTTTGCGACAAATGGCTTCCATCGACTTGGTTCTCCGACTAGCCACGCTAGTACTATGGTTGAGTCAGTCCAAGCGAATACTTTGTGTGATGGGATTCTCATAGCTTGACTCACTTTGTTTAGCAATTTAGCCAGTAGCATAGCTCCACTCAGCTCGAGACGTGGTAGTGAAATGGTCCTCACAGGAGCTACCTTTGTTCTTGATGCGATGAGGCTTATCTTTATGTCACCTTCGCTGGTTTGTGTCCGGCAGTACACCACAGCTGCATATGCCTTTTCAGACGCGTCGCAGAACCCATGTAATGTTATTCGTTCTTTCTCAGTGCTAATGGTGTTCAACCAACGTCTGATTCTTACTTGATTGACGTTTCCTAAGTCTTTTCTAATGAACTTCCATTCTTCTTTCAATTCTTTGCTTATTTCTTCATCCCATCCTATTCCTTCTAGCCACAATCTTTGTACCAGAATTTTGGCTGTTACAATAACTGGTGCTATCCACCCCAGGGGATCAAACAATTTTTGCAATTCTGAAAGAATGGTTCTCTTTGTTATGTGATCTGATATAGGTTCTAATAATTGTAGTTGGTAGTCAAACTCGTCTCTTCCAAGATTCCATGACAGACCAAGAGCTTTTATGGTGCCGTCTAACTTCAATTCTAGGTTAGCCTTTGTTGTTACTTTGTTGGCGTCTATGGATTTAAGAAACTCTGTATCATTAGACGCCCATTTTTGAAGTTCAAATCCTCCTCGTTTCAGAATGTCAATGATTTGCTTACTAACACGAATCGCTTCTTCTGTCGTGTCACACCCTGACGTCAGGTCATCGACATAAAAGTCTTCACGGATAATTTTGGCAGCTTCAGGATATTGTTCTCTCTCATCTTCTGCTAGTTTAATTAACGTTTTTATGGCAAGATAAGGCGCAGATGCTGTACCAAACGTAACTGTTTTCAATCGGTAGTCCTTGATTTCAGTTGCTTGGCAGTTGGGCTCAAGGTTGGTTGTGATACTGCTACGCCACAATATTCTTTGGTGATCTGTATCCTTCTTATCAACCAGTACCATTCTATACATTTTGATGATGTCACTTGCGAAACACACCTTGTGCATGCGCCATCTCATTATTATGCTTCGCATATCTTCTTGCAAGACCGGGCCAGTCATGAGCTCGTCGTTCAAAGATATGCCATTCGTTCCCTTGCATGATGCATCAAATACGACTCTGACTTTCGTGGTTTCTTTGTCTCTTCGAATTACGGCGTGATGTGGTAAGTATACACCCCTGTTGTTAATTTCATCCTTAGGTACTTCTTCCACGTGTCCCATTGTTAAATATTCTTCAACTACCTTGTCGTATTCTTCTCTTAGTTCAGGTTGGTTTTGAAGTCTTCGTTCTAGTTGAATCAAGCGGTTCAATGCAATTTGTCTCGTGTTCCCGTCCGCTGCTTTTGGTTCATTCGTACGAAATGGGAGTCTCACAACGTATTGTCCATTACTGTTTCTTCTGTATGTATTTTCATAGAAGTTCTCACATTCGGTTTCTTCCTTTGTGTATGTCCTCTTTGAATCTGGTTCTATCTCCCAGAGTGTCTTCAATAAGTCTTCTCCTATGATTTGATGATGCATAACATGAACCGACTCTGTTTGTTGTACTCTGTCTTCCACTTTTCCAAATAGAATCCAGCCAAGGTTTGTTTTGTGTGCACATGGTGACCCTGGCGGACCTTTGATTAACTGGTTCTGCACAATTTGAGCATACACGTCGACACCCAGAAGTAAATCAATAGATCCTGGCTGACAGTAGTTAGGGTCAGCTAGGACTAGTCCATCTAGATGAGGCCAATAATTTGTGTTGATTGTGCGGGATGGTATTTTAGTAGTCAGTGGCTTCGACATAACATATGTTCTAACCTCCAAGTCGAAATTTTCACATCTTGATTCTATGTTGATCTGAACTACTTGTTTTATGTCTTCTCTCGTTGATCCCACACCTACCACAGTGCCTTTGATAGGAAATCGCTTGGCCTTGAGTTGTTGTGCCGCTCGTTCGCTAATGAAACTGGCTTGTGAGCCTTGGTCAATTAAAGCTCGTAGTATCGTTGTATAGTTGTCTTCACTTCTCACTTTTACCATTGCAGTTGCTAGCAACGATGTGCTTTTTCTGCTAGAAACGTGTGATGTCACCATTGTAATGTCCTTCTCTGCTTCTTCAATCCTCTCTACATTGGTATGTAGTGTCACCGCGGGTTGTTCGTTTTCAGTGTTGCCCGTTGTGATTGGTTTTGTTGTGGTTTCCTTATTTTCATGAAGAAGTGTATGATGACGCCTTCTGCAGATTCTACAGCTTGTTGGTATGCGACAAAGTCTCACAGAGTGTCCGGGTGCAAGACAGTTGAAGCACAAATTGTTGATTTTGATAAACTCGCTTCTTTGTGTTGGTGTTTGTCTTCCAAACTCCTTACAGTGGCTAATTGTGTGGTTTTCTTTACACAACTGACACGATTTATTGTTCTCCACATGTGTTGCTACGTGAAATGATTTTTCTCGAACATGGATTGAAGTTGTCTTTTGTTTAGTTGGTTCTGTAAGTTCTAACGTACGGAATCGGCATTCGAGGAATTTACGAAACATTTCGAGGGTCGGTAGGCTATCAGGTTCTTCACAATTGCTGCTCACATAGTTTTCCCAGTCTTTGTGGGTATCACAGTCTAATTTTTGCACTATGATGAATATAATCAGTGGGTCCCAGTTGTCCGTTTGCACATTCATATTTTTTAATTGATGTAAGCACTCAAAGGTAGTATCTAGTAACATCTTGATAGAATTAGCATTACCCACGTTGATTTTCTTAAGAGAGAAGAATCTTTTCATAACAGCGTCCACATTAATACGTTTGTTGCCATACCTCGCTTTTAAAATGTTCCATGCTTGTTCGTAGTTCGTATCTGTCACTTGTATATGTTTCAATATCGACGCGGCTTCTCCACTAAGACTTGTTTTCAAATAATGTAATTTTTGTACATTACTTAGTGCCGCGTTGCTATGTACAAGTGTATTGAATAAATCATGGAACGATAACCACTCTTCATATTGTCCACTATACGTAGGTAGTTGTATCTTCGGCAAAACCACTCGCGTTTGTTGAATATCACTGCTTATACACGATGAACCACTAACTTTAACTGGTTGAGAAACCAATAAATCCTTTAAATCCGTCATCAAACTTAAATACAGCTCCTCATGTTCAAAAAATTCTTCATTAATTATGTAGGGTATTTTTTCGCGTTTCTCCTTCGGTACGATACGCATTATTTCACCGTAAGCTTGTTTGTATTCACTCCAGTAGTCTTCTACACACTTAATGCGGGCTTCAATATAATTCTTTGAAGCTAATCTTGCCTTTGGAGACTTCTTTAAATTGATTTGGGTCTTCTTCAACGTATGTGCAAGGTTTTCCACTATGCTCAATGCATTTTCGACCTCCATGGTTATTTTAAGTATGTAATATCTTCAATTGTAGCAAACGTAATGAAATGAATAAGTTTTAATAATTAAAACTTTGCACTAAACAGCTCGAACACTTGGGTCGTCTTATCTTATCGCGATCTCTTTGTTCTCGGGCGGCCGGCGACGTCGGCAGCGGGGTCTGGTATCCGGCTCGATTATGGACCATATGTTTGGGTAATAAGGTTGAGGTTTGCTTGATTCGGATTTTGAATAAAACGACGTGTGTTCTTGACAAAAATCTATTGGACACTGTTTAGTGTGAACTAAAGAATGAGTAACTGGACTGCGTTAATGTATGTATAGCTATAGGCGACAATTTTAACCGAACAGAATCACTTTTATATTTTAATGGATTTGCCATTCAATGGGTTAAATACATAGGTACTATGAAAATAAGTACCTCTTGTATTAACTTCGTCAGATGAATGTCGATTACTACGCGACCAGAACCTTTAGGCGCATCACAGCTTCATGACAGGAATGTGTTTTCGGCGCCCACACTCCCGACACTCCGGCTAGTAACATGCAGACGCACGACAGTGATTAACTGATTAATTAGCGCTTCTTGAAGTTTGGTTTTTAGGTTAGTTGTTAAATGTTTTTCGTGGTGCTGTCATAGCTGTCATGCGCCTAAAGGTTCTGGTCGAGTATTATGTTGATGCACGACGCAAAGACCACTTGCATCGAGCAGCCAAACAGCTAGTTGGAAGTTCCAACTTGGAACTTGGATATCCGGTACATACTGCGGTAGGACGTATGCCCATGCAACAGTAGTTTCGCTATGCATTATGGAATGGGACTAATAAGGGGTTCAATATGTTGTAGCTGTAGATATCTGTACTCTTAAGCGAATGCATTATCCGAAGATACGGGTATGAATATAAATTATTAATAAAATTAAAAAAACAACCCGTATATTCTAACTGAAGTTGTACCTGAAGCCTCAGAAGATTGATTGGTTCTTATTACATAAGGTGGATTTTTAGGTATTTTTTTTTCTTAAAAAAACGTCGCCCCACACTAGGAATTTCTCCTGTATCGTGAGTGCGTTTCACAAACATGCAACATCAAGTACACAAACACCCAGACTCGGGACAAACATCTGCGGTCGCACAAATTTTTGTCCCGTGCAGGAATCGAACCCGCAACCCTTAATTGTCGTAAACGTTAATGTTTGTGTCCAACTACGCGCCAATTGGGTCGTCATTAAGTCATTATGATAATTATGCAGATTTGAGCCGGTGGAGATTTTTAATAGCTCCCGACTGTTGCACTTTGTTATTAGGTACTTTACAAATTCTAAACTATGGCACTAGTTTTAATCCTAATAGCTTTTAGCAGACAGGTGTTTTGATTTTTAAATTTACTTTTTTTATACACACTTTTTAGTTACGATTTATAAGTATTGAAAGATTCAAATTTAAATGGTTATAGATCCTAAATGGTCATTCGAATTGAAAGATGATTTTTAAATACCCATTTATTTATATTAAACTCAATACAATGATACCCCACTTACTCACTCGCCTATTTGTTTTTTTTTTTTGGACTAATAAATGGTGTCTGGTGGTCTCCACATTTAATTTTTCGTTTATTATTTTATTTTTATTATTGTTATGTCTTTAGTGACACTCGCAATATTCCGCCGCAATTAGAGACGTTAAAGATTACTTAAACTGACACTAAGTAAAGACTTCACAAAGAAAACCTTTACTTAGTAATAGTTTAAGTAATCATTAAATGTCTCTGAGTTCGGTGATAAGACATATCAATAGATGTAAGAATCAAAAAATCGCTTGACGCATGTGCCACAAAGGTTTAAACAAACAGTTATAAATACATTATTTGCATCACACAGTCAGGTAAAAAATAATGTGGTTGCCATCATCAACCACATTTTTTCAGACATTTACTGATCACCATAGACATAAATTATAATAGTACTATTCTAGAAAAAGAAAACCAATTGATTAGCTAAGTATGTTTATTTGCCATTTGTTTCATAAATTCATCTAAAGAATCTTCATTAGCAGTACTATCCAAATTCTTTCTTCCGTATTCTTGAACAAGTTTCATGTGTTCCTCAAGATTTTCTATATCATTTGATTCAGAATCAAAATACTGGTCTTCTGCATCTTGTGAGACTTGCTGTAGATCGTCATATTGCTCATCATTGTCTATGCTATGGTAATCAACATCTGCATCTCTGCCATCTATGAAACTGCTATACATTTCCTGCATAAATTCATCACGAAACAAGTTCCTTTCCGATTCAGTAATCACATTTTGTTTTCTGGGCTCTGGCATATAACTTGGTCTAGTGTCAGGGGTGTCAAATGCTCCCCACTGTTTACTATTTCTATAGCTGTCACTATCATTACCTTCGGAATCAGTTTTTTTCGATATTTTATTAGTTTCTAATTCTTCTTCAAGCATCTGTTCATTTTTCATTTCTCTCATGTCATTACGGTCGACTGTTTCTAATATCATACTAAGGAAAGTAAGGTTTTCATTGTCAACACCATCACGTTCCCGAATCTCCTCATCAGTTAGGTACTGGCCAACAAGCTGTTCATAAAGTAGGGGATTTCGATACATCATTTGTTTTTCACTAAAATAATCTGTTTCATTCTCAAGTTTCTGTAATGCACTATACCGTCTATTTCGGACTCTTTTTCGTCTACTTTTTTCGGAATGGTAAGTTTTTAATTGTTTAATACACTCCCGAAAACTATTATCCGCAGGATGTTGCAAATTTTCAAAATATCCCAAGTGATGTGGGGCAAGATATTTTCCAAATTGTAATAAGAATTCTGTTGGTGAACGCTTGTAAAAATCGCAGGCCATTTTTATTGTTTCACTAGTTCGTACATCGGTCTCATTTATACGTGCATTTTTAAAAGAGATTTTTGCGCATCTCACTAAATAATCAATGATATCATTGATGGGGTCAACACGAAATTCTGCGTCAGTGGTTGAATCTTGTCCTTTTATCTCCATTTGAAAAAAGGACAATATGAATGATGGTATCGATGAATACACTACTAGTTTTATTTCTATAACAGTTATTGTACAGTGAATAAAAGTTATTGTAACAAAAAAAATAGAAACTCAGTAGGTACAAACGTCAAACTTCATTGTGATATGAGTTATTTTTTAAGTCGGGCATTTGCCATTTGTCATTATAATTAAGAACCACAGATAAAAACTATTTATTTAGATAACATAAGTTTATCAAAATTTTAGCACTCGGTATTATGTAACTAAATTATATTAAAATTATTATTATTATTTAGATTGCTTCCTTTTACAAGTCAAGGAACTTTTTATTTATATCTATTTATATAATTGATTTTGTGATTGAACTATTCATAGACAAGGAGATAAAACTGCCTGTAATTATGACATTGACAATAGGTATGTGTCGTTGCGTGATTTTTAGTTAACGTTACCAAACGTTGTTTGTTTTTGGACAACGTTTTCCAAACCGTCTATTTCTCAACGATCTATTTTTCAATTACTCACAGAGGTTCCGTGTTACTCCGTTTTTAACAACTGTCTATTGTCCATTTTACTATAACTTATCCGTTTTTTAGCGATATTCTCTATGCGTATTTATCGCAACAAAATGTGAGAAAGTCAACCACGTTTGCAAAATGAACTTCTCTTCATACTTTACCCGGGTTTAGGAGGATAACTTAGACGCATAAGTGGTTTTATCATTAATTGATACTTTTTCTAATAAAAAAAAATTGCAGTAGTAAATGAAATGAAGAATTATTATTTCTCATTGTAGACGAATTAGTTATATATGTTTTAATGGCAGAAATACTAGATAAAGACATACATTGCATTGCGTTTCGCGAGCGAAATATTGACTATAGTTGACAACGACAGAATAAGTTAGCAAAATAGACGGTTTAGAAAAATAGATCGTTGTGGAAATCAGCCGTAACGTTTGCGTTGTCGCTTAGTGGAAACGTTTGGACAACGATCTATGCTTCTTAGCGCCCACTACTAATACTAATTGACAATATTATTGACATTGAGACAAAACACAAAGAAAAGAAGCCAGAAGGCTGAGAATATAATAAAATAACCGGCTGTGTATTGAAAATAAATATTCTTGCTAAGTAATACCTACATATTTTCTATTTTGCGTTTTAAAACTTATGATCCTTGAGTTATTACCAAAACATATATGGGAAATATAAACAGTGGCGAAGATGTAAATGACTTTGTTATGAAGTTTTAAAATGTCTCATTATCTTATAATTTAAAATACTATTGATAAGCAAGAAAAAATGCAGTGGCGATGGGAAGACATGTGCGGCCCCGAAGGCCTAAGGCCATGGAATGATGTGACAAAAGACTTTGGACAGTGTTTTCAGGAATTATTCTTCCAAATACCCGTATTCTTTTTATTAGCAATTATATCAGGATACTATGTTGGCTACAGAAAAGATTGGGTGGTACGTGAGAAGACGCAAGAACGAGTTATCGTCCTTCGTAGTTTTATTGTATTAGCTCTAGTGTTCATTCCAATAATTGAGTTGTATGTTTTAATTACTAAAGCTGACTTTGTTTTGTACCCTGTCAACTACTTCGCGGCAGGAGCGTCATGTCTGTCCTGGCTGTTTCATTTCGGTTACGTGCTAGCTTTAAAGCACCGATTGGGACAAAGTTCTCGGGGTCCAACCTCTCAACTGATGATGTGGAGTTTTACTGTGGTTGTAAATCTAATTGCACTGCGGAGCAACATAATGTCAGGGACTACTTTAGGTTTCAATATTGCTACATTGTGCTGCCATGTTTTGTATTTTGTTACACTACTCCCATCAAGTGATTCACGGCCAACATTCTACTCACCCTGTCTTGTTGGCTCTCAACATTCACATGTAAGTACAACTTTGGCTCTGTATCCTATTACTGTTTTATTAATCAGACTAAGAATATATATTTTAACAGAGTGAATACACACCATTGCTACCTCATATGGATGAAGGTATACTGGGAACAGCTATGCAAGGAAATGGTTGTTTATCAAGATTGTTATTTTCATGGGTGGATCCACTTCTTCAAAAAGGTATTATTATTAACTATTGAAACTATGAAATCAAATTCAAACATTACCATATATATCTATTTCTACATATAAAATGTATGGATAAAGGCTAAACAAAATCATGATTAACAAGAAAATAAGTAAATTACATAAAACAAATTCAAATCTACTTATAAACTGAAAGAAGTAATATTTAAATAATACAAAAAATTACTCACTTTGAATATGTGTACAAATACGCAAATAGATACTAATAGTGTGCAAATATGCAAGCCTTTTTTCATGCTATGCTATAGCACCTCACCCAAACATACTATGCTAGACGCTTTATCATAGCAAGGAGATGATCTGCTCTAAACACGCTATTACTGAATACGGACTGACACCGTGCGACAAATTGATCAAGAATGATGTGCTATTTACAACTGCTATGGTGCTATACTGTGTACACATGTAATATATTTCATTTCATTTTGAACTATACTTTACATTTTTCTTGATCAAATTTTACAACTTAATTTTAACAAATTAAAAATAATAAATAAATATAAAAAAAAAAGCATTATAGAATTCATCTTGTAATACCGTTTATTTTATTTTAGGATTAGAGAATAAATTGAATGATCCAGAAGAACTTTTTGATATACCAGCTAAATATTGTTGTTCATATGTGGGAGCAAAGATGGACCGATCTCTAATCGGCAACGTAGATAACTACCAACAGTATGAAGATGTTCCTCATGAACCCTTCATAGGCTCAGGTAAGAACTCAAATTCTACTGTTTTATTATAATTTATCCTCTATCACTATCTATTTCTAATTGTGTCAGTTGGCCATCCAAATCCAATTTTAGATTAAGAAGTAGATCTGTGTTCAAATATACACTTTTGGCCTATAATATCTGCTGTGAAGGGGGCTAGGCACTCTCCATTTGCATATAAAACTTTAAAGTTAGGTTAGGTTAGGTTAGTCACCTATTGTATTATTTCAGTGGACTTGAGAGCAGAAGATTGTGCACTTACCAATATGACTTCTTTAATATCAATAATGTACTTACTATTATAATAAACATAGAAAGACATTCTATTTGTTTATTTTTGTGCCAGTTAATGATAATAGGTCAGTCCTAAATTAATAAAACAGTCTTAGGCATTCTAATTGCCTATAAGCGGGATGCGTGGTCACAAGCAGACTCTCGAGTCTCGAGACTCGTGACCACGGCCCATGCAACTCAGTCGTTAATTCCCGAGTTGTAGTCTAATTATCATCATGCAACACGATCGTTTAAAAGTGAGTTAATTGAACTCCTGGCAATGTCCACTGTTGTGATACAGCACTGGCTTCAGGTTATGGTGCAACAGGAGAGACAAGAACACAACCATGTACCCCGGTAACGCCGACGATGCGAGTGCTAGTGCGCTCCCCGCGCCGACAAAATGTCTCATTACTTCGTGCTCTGCACTCATGCTTCGGCCTACAGTTTTACAGTATTGGTATACTTAAGTTAGTGTCCGACATGGCCGGCTTTGCTGGCCCAATATTACTTAACAATCTTATTAAGTTTGTTGAAGACGAAAGTATTGATCAACATTTAGGGTAAGTTTGATATTTATTATGTTACACGATGATTTACTAGTAAATAGTGTATTACTGACTGTATATTTGTATTTACTGACTTAAAACTTGATTTTTGCAGTTATGTATATGCTGGAAGTCTACTAGCGGCTACTTTGATATCTGCTTTATTTAACGTGCATTTTAATTGGTTAATGTCAATAGTGGGACTGAAGATGCGTGGTGCAATAGTTGCCACGATACTCAGAAAGACTCTTAGTGTCACCTCTACAGAATTAAATAATAAATTCTCTATTGGCGAAATTACGAATTTTATGTCTACTGACACAGATCGCATTGTGAATTCCTGTCCAAGTTTTCATGCCCTTTGGAGCATACCATTACAGGTAAATATACAATACTACCATGATTGGCAATATAATCTGACTAAATATTTACTGTAATCCGTTTTATTGTTTTCAGTTATTCATAACATTATTCCTCCTTTACCAACAAGTGGGCATATCATTTCTTGCTGGGGTGGCTTTCTCTGTGTTACTTATTCCAATAAATAAAGTTATAGCTAATAAGATCGGACAGCTTAGTACAGAGCTGATGAAACACAAGGATTCCCGCATCAGCTTAATCAGTGACTTGTTGAAAGGGATAAGAACTGTGAAAGTTCATGTTTGGGAGTCTTACTTTATTGATAAGGTCTCAGGTTAGTATGTTTACTAAGAATTTACAATACGTCTATTCTAGTTGCTATATTACTCTTCATGCTATTAATTGATGTGGATCATTACATTGTCAGAGGTGCGAAAAGAAGAGCTTCGTTACCTGCGTGGGCGCAAGTACCTGGACGCAATCTGCGTGGTACTATGGGCTACCACGCCCGTGCTCGTAGCTGCATTAACATTTGGTACACACGCGCTCAGAGGAATACAACTCGACGCACCCACTGTATGTACCTATTGACCATAACTTACATACTCAGAACTTTTACATACCTTATACTATTTAGTCGAATTTAACAACTAAGGGTAAGTCGCCCGTATTGAATAACCTCTGCATTTCATATTATATTATAAACTTATAGTAAATTTATGTTCAGAATATCTTCCAATGAATATGACAAAATTATGAAGCTTGTACTAGTAGACAGCTTTGTTATTTCCAGGTTTTCACCACAGTTGCACTTATTAACATGCTGATAGCGCCGCTTAACGCTTTTCCTTGGGTCCTAAACGGGCTAACAGAAGCCTGGGTATCTATTAAACGTATTCAAAAGCTGTTAGATGTAAGTGATTTAATATTATACTTAAAATAAAAATAGAATCATATTAAAACGCATATCATTATAACACATAACAAAATTTAAGCTTTCAGACATGGACGCAGAAGTGTATTACGATCGCGTTAATAAAAATCATGATGAAGACAAAATAATCATATTCAAAAACGCAACATTTGCGTGGGCCAAGCCATCTAAAAGGATAAAGCAACCAAAGAAATCAAAGAAAAATAAGGGAACGTCTAAGAAAAAACTGTCTAGAGGTAGCATACAAAGGCGTGATTCAACTTCATCTTCAGAACATTTAGTACAAGATGAGCCTTTCATGCTGAACGACATTAATTTAGAGATCGGCAAAGAAGAGCTGATAGGCATTACCGGCGCTGTTGGTAGTGGAAAATCCTCCTTGTTACATGCGATTATTGGAGATATGCTGAAGAAGAACGGTGATTTGCAAATACCGGAAAACATTAGCAGTAAGTTCCTATAACGCATAAATAAGCTAAGCCATCACTCAATTAACGAGTACTATTAATTAGAGAGATAATAATTATATAATTTTGCCTGAATATAATGTTTTTTTTTATAGGTTTTGGGTATGTGTCACAAAAACCGTGGCTAGTACGCGGTACTATTCGAGACAATATTCTGTTTGGAAAACCCTACGATGAAGCGAAGTTTCGTACCGTTGTCGACGCTTGTGCGCTCACTGGTAAGAAGTCATAGCTGGATGTATTTAATAGGGTTATTTTTTATAAGTACCATTTCTTTTATATATATTTTTTTACCAAACTAAATAGTTAACGGTTATATTTTCTCAGAGGATTTGAACGTGCTCGGTTGGAATGCTTACGCTGGGGAAGGGGGGTGCACGCTTAGTGGAGGTCAGCGTGCTCGTATCGCACTGGCACGCGCTGTTTACCAAGATAAACAAGGTATTATAAAAGAATATTCAACATACACACTTCATACAGCAAAATATTCACTTATGCGGACTTACTGTATTATAAAGATGTAATGATTAGTCGGTTGTAAAGAGAAAGAAAGAAAGGTAGAAAATAATTTATTTTTGGTCTTCAAAGTACACAATAAAAAAAGAAAATAACAGAGATGGGAACCAAAAATATGTATTAAAAAGAGGAGAGAGAGGAGAGATTTTGTGTAAAAAAAATTTTTGTTATAAGATAATACTGTTTTTGCTCATTAAAGTGAAAGAACTCAATTAAAATTTAATCATGTGAAAGAAAATCTCGTGTATTTCTGTTTATTGAACAATTACACAATGATTCGCATAAAGTGTAACCAATCGAGGTTTTTTTTTATTTTCAAGTAATTCCTCCTACATAATTTTATTGAGAAATACATACAAAGTCCAATAGTCGGCGCTTTTTGCCGGTTAATCGCCGACAACGATAGTGGTCGGCGAGTCAGCTTTACCGACTAGACGGCACATTTCTAATATGTATAATTATAATAGGGAAGCAAATATAAGAAATTATAATATAATTGGGAATATGCATGTGATTCAAATAAAAGCTATTTTTTTTATAATCTCTTTTGCAGATTTCTGCCTATATCACTTTTTTTTAATTATATTTTTTTTGGTTTAGAAAATAATTATTAAAAAGTTCCCCAAATGAGCGGGAATTTCAAAGTAGTTGTAAGGCAGCTAACTGTCAGATGTAATGTGACGTCAAAGTCCTAGTTCGAAAGTGTATTTTATGTGTATGTACTTTAATACAGTAATTATAATTTATAGGTTTTATGTTATTTTTCGTGTCATAATAGTTGTAAAATACAAAACATTGATAAATTACAGAGCACAATAATTTTACAGCTATTTACAAGGTATTTGATACTGGGACTTTTACGTCACGCCATACGCGCCAAAATGGTAGGCCTTTAAAGTAGCCGTATTAGGATGATATTTATAACATATTTTTTCTCCCTAAGTATTCGTTAACTAGTGCTGATTTTTTCTTCAATTATATAACTACTTTTTTGTTTTTTAATGCGATGCTCTAATGTAATATAATGTGTATTGTGGTGAGAAATAAACTATTATTATTATTATTATTATAACGATGTAAGGTATCGTATGATAAATACATGCATATTCCGTATTGTTCAAATGTCCAGTTTACTTGCTGGATGACGTGCTAGCGGGCGTGGACAGCGCGGTCGCGCAGCACATAATGCAGCGCTGCATACTGGGCGTGTTACGTCACACGACGCGCGTGCTCGTCGCGCACTCGCCGCGCCACCTCGCGCGCGCCGCCTACACCGTGCTCATGCGCGACGGACGTATCGTCAGACAAGGTATGTGCGTTGGTGTAATAATAACGTCACATTAGATATGTAAATTATGCCTTGTGGGTTGCGACTAAAGTGCATAAGGTTTTTGGTTATCCATTAGATAACTTTTAGTAGAGAAAACAGTAGTAGAGGGCCGACCCGCCCGGTCGGCCCTCTTTTTTTTTCGGGACCCAAATCTAACAGGTAAAATGTCGCCGCGTGTTATTATGTACCTAATGTGAGTGTAGATATTTGTCCTTGAATATGTAACAGTAAAAAGCAATATATCAATGTAGGTCCACCTGAAACGGTATTGAACGACATCGACGAGTACATGCAGAGTGAAACGGAGTCTTTAGGTGAAGAGCCAGTACGGCCGCGGGAGCAGGAATTGGACAATAAGGATAATGTTAGCAGGAACAGTTTGAATGATGAGGTAATGATAATATTCCATTAACTTTAACAAATACTTTCAATGTTATATGGTACGGACTACCTATTTTAATTTCGTCACTTCTAAAAAATAATTTAGTACGCAATATTATTCGTTAAGAGCCATTTCACAAAATGTTGACGTTCGAATTCTGTCAAATTTGTCATGTGTGTGTAGCACACCCACACAAAAACAATGCAAACAGTATAGCGCAAGTTTTGAGACGGACATAAAAATCTTGATCGTTACGACAATGTTTCTTATTCGAGATTTATGAAAATATTTTTGTTTCATTACTAATTTATTTAGACAAATTATAATTTCCACAATTATAATATAATCACCAAATATAAATATATCATGTTTTGTAAAATTTATCTATACTTATAATAAAACTGTAGAGAGGTCAATTCTGTACATTGAATATATATTCAAAATTAATATTGGAGGATGACTGGTGATCGATACTGATGCCAAAAATGCAATCAGTAATTTTTTTGTCTGTCTGTCTGTCTGTCCGTCTGTCTGTCTGTCTGTCTGTCTGTCTGTATGTGCACGCATGGGTCAAAAACTACTGAAGGGATTTTAACCAAACTTGGTACGATTGTAGTCCATACTCCTGGGCAGGTTATAGGCTATATAACATAACGCTAAAACACATAGGAGCTGAGCAGTAATGATAAATTTGAAGCAAGTCAGATGAAAATGCGCTTTCGAGCTCTTATCCTCGCATTCGTTGATCATACACCAAAAGTATGTATTACAAAGATGATGGTCTCCAAAAGATCTACAAAAAAGTCTTCAATAGTATATATCTATCTTTTATAAATTAGCCACAATAACGTGTTTGATCGTTAGGCATTTCTTCAAAGTGTCGCAACACACGACAACCCGGAGCGTGCATGGAGGGTAGTTTGACAAGATTTCTATAAGCAGCATTGGTTGCACCCGCTATATGTAATATTATAGTAAGCACATGACTATGAAAAGACATTAGTGTGTGCCGGGATTTGAACTTGCGACATCTGACTTAACAGTCTAACGGTCATACCACTCGGCTATCAGTGCAATTAGGTTCCTTGGAATAAGCGCACTTTAGATTTTAAAAATACAGATACGTAGTTTTTAGATATAAGTTTAAAGTAGGTATTATTAAATAATAATAATAATTAGTTTGTTTCCGAATTTCCACGCGGACGGAGTCGCGGGCACATCTAGTTTTAAATAAAAATGTATTAGATTGTATTTTTGGAGGATTATTACTCAATTACGCAAAAACGGTTAAAAGGATATAGAAAAAAATGCACTTAGATAGTTTATAAACCGGATTAACATAATAAAGGCTACAAGCTACTTTTCATGCGTAGAAAAAATCCAAGTGGACAAGTCGCGGACAAAAATAGTACAGTCAAGATTAAAGTAGCTGAATATTAATCTAATAAAATATCTTAAACTAATAAAATAATATACTTTACTTGATAAGAAACAAAACCGAATGAAAATAATATATAGAAAATGAAAACGTTGTGGTCATAGTATAAACATGCGATTGCAATACGAATTTTCGTAATTTAAAATGAGAAAAAAGTGACACAGATTCCACCTCTTTGGGCGCTCGGGCCCGACTGATCTTTCAACGTTTGTGCATCGTAATTTATTGTGATTTGGAGTTATATTGAAAAAGATATCATTTTTAATTAAATATAATAATTTTTAAAATCTTTTTATTATTAAATTTCTTTAAGAGCATAGTTTATTATGACATGATTTTAAAATTAAAATATACCTTTGTTCAAATCAAAAAGTCGCGTTAAAATTATAGTATAAACCGTGAAAATAGGTTTCAGTTAAATTTTTTTGATCGTTTAAAAGTGTTATTATTTGAAAATCTGGCACCGTAAGTTTCAATAAAAATATATGCCTAATGCTTACTGTATTTTTATCATTTAAATTTGTGAATGTAAATGATGGAAGCCCGCAATTGGAGCCCGAAATTGACTCTGCGATGATTTTTCAGAAAACGTGTTGCGGGAGATTGATCACCATATAGCAATTAAGTTATTTTTTGTAAATCTATTAGCTTATGTGTCAATGCGAAAGATTGGTCTACATTTTACATTTATATATAAATTCCTCAATACTACTTAGGATGGTAAATTAGGCGTCCGATATCTAAGAAAACTGCGTAAGAATGTAAAATGGCTCTTAAGTGACTTGGTTTAAATCGTTACCCACTTCAATTGTATTGATTTTTAATTATTATTTAACTTAAGAAACTGAGGTAAACAGGTTAGTTTTTATTTACAGGAAACTATGTCTCAAGGATCTGTTGGTTGGAGAGTATTCGGAATGTATGTACAAGCTGTTGGCGTATTTTTATCAATCGCCATATTGTTATCGCTGATACTCATGCAGCTTTCACAAAACTTTACTTTTCTCTGGCTGACCTACTGGGTTAGGAACAAAACCAAAAATTCTACTTCGCTGCATGACGTCGGATTAATGGAACATGTCACAGAGAAAACGAATGTATTGGATCACGGTGTACTGGCTATTGACAATGTTATTCACACCATAATAAATACAACGTTACTGCTATTGCGTAACAAAAACTTTGCGAATGAGACAAGTTATGATAACACAGAAAAACAACAGTATACACTACAGGGACTAATGGGAAATAATACACCAGTATACACCGATAACTTTTATTTGGAAGTATATTTTGGGCTCGCTGGGTTAAATTTGGTATTTACGATATTGCGAGCTTTTTTATTTGCATACGGTGGAGTAAAAGCTGCGGCCACAATCCATAAGCTTTTCTTAAGAGTCGTTGTAGAGGTATGCATGTTTTTATGGCAACATAATACGTTATTACAGTCAACAAGTAATATAAATACTGATGCAATAAATATTATTTCAGGCGAAAGTTAAGTTCTTCGATATAACGCCGCTGGGCCGCATTATTAACAGATTCTCCTCTGATACTTACACTATTGATGACTCATTACCATTTATATTAAACATATTTTTAGCTCAAGTATTTTCTTTAATTGGTAAGTGATACGTTTTTCGCCTGTTTCACACGATACAAATTTTGTAAAAAATCCTAATGTTTTTTTATGTGGATTCGTAGGAGCGGTAGCAGTGACTATCTACGGTCTGCCGTGGCTGGCAATAGGCGCGCTGCCTCTGTCGTTCATCTACTATCGGCTGCAGCGCCGCTACCGCGTCACGTCGCGCCAGCTCAAGCGGCTGCAGAGCGTCACGCTGTCACCTGTCTACACGCACTTCAACGACACACTCGACGGTAAGTCTACAACACGTGCGGTAACGAGTTCGTTTATCTTTTTAGCTGAAAATTATTTCCTAGCGCTATTTAAAATAGGTTTAAAGGGCTTTATTCTCAAAAGAACATACAGAGTTCACTTAGATGAGATAATAACATTACAACGTACATATATAGTAAAAAATACATAATTTACAGCACTGGTTAAATCTAATTTAGAATATTTAATAGAGGCCCATTTTATGAGGTAAGCGATTCCTATTTTTCGCAGCGCTCCAGAAAGTGATTAGTTTAGTACTTACATGCGCAGTATGCGGTTTCCAGGTTAGTTTGTCATCCAACAATAGTCCGAGATACTTTTCTATATTAGATTGAGTAATTATGATATTATTTATTTTTAACGTGGCACTTGGTATTTGTTTTTATTTTTAGCGGCAAAGATCGTGTTTGTTGTTTTGGCTGTATTCATTATCAGTAAGTTGTGGAGAAATCATTAGTTTGTCGACAAAATGAACTTTATACTTACAATAGTTTTTAAATTCGTTCCCGTAAACTTTTAAATGGTATTAATGTCAACGTGGTGTTGGTGGGTGGTTAGGCCTGGACACGGTGCGTGCGCTGGGCGCGGGCGGCGCGTGGGGCGCGCGCGGCGCGGAGCTGGTGGAGGCGTGGCAGCGCGCGGCGCTAAGCAGCGCGGGCGCGGCGCAGTGGCTGGCGCTGCGCCTGCAGGCCGCCGCCGCCGCCGTCGTGGCCGGCGCCGCGCTGCTGGCCGTGCTGCAGCGCACCGTGCACGCCGCCGACCCCGGTCACACTTCACTCTTACTACTTATACTTTAATTAAGTCATGACTGTCGCGCAAAGGCATATAAAAAAACCGGGTCAAGTGCGAATGGGACTCGCGCATCGAGGGTTCCGTCCAAACTTTAAATTATGTTTACAACAATAACATTGTTCTAACGAAAAGATAATATACTAAATTCATAGACAAACTTAAAGGAGATGTTTGATTTTCGGCCATCTCTTGAACATTTATCGAAAAAAAAAAACACGAAACAAGGAAAAATATTCTTTTGTGAATTTAGACTTGATTTGATGTGCTGAAAAAGTAATATATTTTCAATTATTGCCATATTATTCAACATGGCGTCTCATTATTTGCATAACCTTTCGTTCTGAAATCCTGTCACATCAAAACACAATACCACGTAGACGATAAATATAAAGGTTTGTGTTCTTGTCCTATTAACAATTGTTAATCATTCTCTTGAACATATCTTTGACTAATTATAAGCAAGTGTAACTGTTTCATAGTTAAAAAAACAAATATAATTTATCTACTTTCCTGAAGTGTACTTCTGAACTGAACTAAGTTCTGATAAATCAAATATTTCTAGGTTATGTAAATGTCATCACTTCAACCATTCATTACTCATGACAAACGTCAAAATTTTTTTATATTAATTATTTGCACAAAAAACATTAAATGTTATGAAAAAAATTTAACTTCTCTCTATTCAGCAGTTAGTTTCCTCACTTCGCTAAAAGATACATGTTATGGCCGGAGTCCCATACAAAAATGAAACATCTCCTTTGTCGTTGGAAAACAGTTACCCTAATACATTGAAGTAGGTAGTGGTTAGTTTACCAACTGCAAACAAGTTTATCTTATTTTTTATTTTATGTAACTACAAATTTACAGTTTTCAGATTTATTCCTTTACTTGTGCTGTAAGCTAATGCCTCTTGCCAAATTTTATGATTCTAGGCTATCGGGAAGTACCCTAGAGATTTGAAAGTAGAAATTGTAAAAACAATCAACATAATTACTCGTATCTTTTGATTGCGTTAACTTAGAAGTTTCATTTTTTGACGGCTTTAAGGGATAGCAGACCCGAGTCATCATCATCATCATCAGCCGGAAGACGTCCACTGCTGGACAAAGGCCTCCCCCTTTGACCCGAGTATTTGATATTAATTTCAATTTTATACCTTTACGCGTTCTTGAGAAAAAAGGGTTGACAGACAAATAAGTTATTTTAATTTTTTATGATAAGTTACTGAAAATTTTCAGTTTTACATTTTTTCCTTTACTTTATTTTTTTGCTATTAAACAATGCTTCTTGCCAAATTTCATGATTCTAGGACAACGGGAAGTATCCTTTAGGTTTTGAGTGTAAAAATTGTTAAAATAATCAGCATAATTGCTCGTATCTTTTGATTGCGTTGACTTACGTTGACAATATCGCGACCCCCGACGGAAAAAGAGGGGTGTTATATGTTTGACCGCTATGTGTGTCTGTCTGTGGCACCGTAAAACAGCACTGATAGCCGAGTGGTATGACCGTTGGACTGCCAAGTCAAAGGTCGCAAGTTCAAATCCCGGCACGCACCAATGTCTTTTCGAATTCATGTGCGTACTATAAATTAGTTATCAGTTGCTAAAAACAGTGAAGGAAAACATCGTGAGGAAACCGGCACACCTGAGAGATTTTTCAACGGTGTGTAAAGCCATGTCAGAGGCCTACAGGCGGTTTAAACTCTGACACCAGGTTGTTCATCAACCATACGAAAAAAAGAAGACCGTAGCTTTAAAACGGGTGGACCGATTTGGATGCGATTTTTTTTATTTGAAATTAAATTTTCCAGCGATGGTTCTTAGATATAACATAACATCACGCCTGTATTCCCCGAAGGGGTAGGCAGAGGTGAACATATTATAGTACACCCACATTTCGCCAGTTATGTTGTAAGTCCCAATGTAATAGGGGGCGAGCCTATTGCCATCAACCGCAACAAGTTCTTAGATATGTTTTATTAAAATCGGTTCAGCGATTTACAAGATATGGGGGGTGAAAGTGGGGATGACAAATCGAATATATAATATATATAATCGAATATTTTCATCTATACCAAAGTGGGGTATCAAATGAAAGGGC
The DNA here is from genome assembly GCA_905340225.1 of Abrostola tripartita. NCBI lineage: Eukaryota > Metazoa > Arthropoda > Insecta > Lepidoptera > Noctuidae > Abrostola > Abrostola tripartita. The sequence goes on along the minus strand of HG996490.1, from coordinate 8,607,731 downwards.
ATGATGTCTACATAATAAAATTTAAGTTATATCAAAATCGGTTGAGCCATTTAACAGATATTATAGGGGCAGACAATTGGAATATTTTCATATATACCAAAGTGGGGTATCAAATGAAAGGGCATGGTGTGTACATTACAAAAAAAATATTTACATCATAATCGGTTCAGCCATTTACAAGATATAGGGGTAAAAGTAAGCATTAACAATCGAATATTTTTAAATATACCCAAGTGGGATATCAAATTAAAGGGCATGATGTGTATATTACAAAAACAAGACTAAATATTAAGTTTAAAATTTTTAAAATAAAATTAAAGAAACCCCCAACGCAAATAAGAATAGCGGTCATTTAAAAAGTCAAAAATAACACCTATCATTGAGCCATCAAATCCGATCCGAGTAACACCTATTTAAGACAATGTCGCGGCGGAGTACCGCTACGTGTTTAGAGCAATAACTTACCTATACAACACCCAGATTTGCAACAAAAATAGTAGTAACTTAATAGATAGTACTCAAACTGAGGGTCTGACTTACTTAAGCGGTACCCCGCCGCGACATTGTCTTCAATTGGTGTTACTCGGATAGGATTTCATTTTTGCGTTGGGGGTTTTTTAAATTTTCTTTTATATTATTGTGATTAGTATGGGTTAGTTGTAACTTACAGTTGTTTGAAAAGTAAGTTACGGATACAGGTCTCATCGGTCTCGCCATCTCCTACGCACTATCCATGACGTCAATGTTGAGCAACGTGCTGAACTCCTTCACGGAAACGGAGCGCGAGTTGATCGCCGTGGAGCGCTTCCGGGAATATTTCCTGAAGGTATTTAGGGACTAAATAGTTTACTTACTAACTGTACTCAGTAGATTTATGGTAGAACCCACGTAGGACTGGACTAATGTATGGATATAGGTTTAGCAAAACGATTATGGTTTATATTAAATCATCTTCTATCCATCTACAATGTTATGTGGAGTGAAACATTATTTAAACAAGTGGTTGGTATACATAGAAAACAGAAATTTATTTTAACTACCTTTATAAACAATCATGTTTATGTATTTTATGTACAAATAAGTTTATTTATATGCCTTTTCAGGTGGAGAGTGAAAACATATCTGGTGACTCACCGCCGTACGGCTGGCCTTCACAGGGTGTCATAGAGTTTGATAAAGTCTGCCTCAAATTTAGGTACTATTCTTAAACCCCTAAAAGAACGATCATATTTTTATTACTTTGAGGTTTACAAGACATCAATTGTACGAAAACAATTATTGATCAGTTACAGTTTTTAAATTTTATATTCGAACTAAATTACCTTATTTTAATTCTTTTTTTATTTTATTAATTGTCATAAATCTTGAAAAACTTACTCTTAAAAAAGTAAAAACCAAGTTCCATCGCAGTCGGGAGTCCTTGTGTGGAACACTTATCTAAGTGGTACCCCGACTGCGATAGAGCTTGGTTTTTACACTCCATACATCAAAATCGGTTTAAGCACTCAGAAGATATGGTGGAATAAAGAAACTCACATATATACCTACATACGTGTACTCTGAAAACACTACACTCCTTTTCTTGGGCAGTCGTGTAATTACCCCCTCGTTATTCTTATGGTCGCAAGTGTGATTGCTGAGCGTGAGTTTCTGTGTTCAATTCCCAGGGTAAGCATAGGGCTTCCTTATGATGTGGCGAAACGCCCTTAAATGTTATTAAGTACCTAAATAAATGTCATAGTAAAATGATGTCTTTAAATAAAAAATACAGCAGCCAGTACTGTTTATTTGTATAAACCGATCAGCGACCGCGAGAGTGCAGTGATGGCTCTAGAAGACGTGTCGTTCTCGACGCACCCGGGGGAGAAGCTGGGCGTGGTGGGGCGCACGGGCGCCGGCAAGAGCTCCCTGCTGGCCGCGCTGCTGCGCCTCGCGCCGCTCGCGCGCGGCCGCCTGCTGGTCGACGGCGTGGACATCAGCACGCTGCACCTGCACTCGCTGCGGTAACTATACACGTCGACGTATGATAAATCATTGAAGCAATTCACGTCTTTTTATACTGTTTGAGTTCGGTCGTATGTCATGTTTTAATAATGTTTCGCTAATAAGATAGAATATAATATTATTTTTGACAGTTAAGAGTTCTAGAAATGGTCTTCAAATCAAGTTGCGTAATGCGGAATAACATTATATTTAGTTACATATTATGTGTAAATTGTTTTATTTTTAGATCTCGTGTAGGCGTGATCCCGCAGGAGCCGTTCATATTTTCGGGCAGCATTCGCGAGAATGTGGACCCGCTGCGTCAGTACCTGGACGTGGACGTGTGGCGCGCGCTGGACGCGTGCGGGCTGCACGGGCTGGTGTCGGAGCGCGGCGGGCTGGGCGCGCCGGCCGCCGCCGCGCAGCTGGCCCGCGGCCACGCGCAGCTGCTGTGCGTCGTGCGCGCGCTGCTGCATCGACCTAAGGTATTCTGGCTCTCACACTTAGGCTACTAGGCCGTGCGGGCTGCGCGGGCTGGTGTCGGAGCGCGGCGGGCTGGGCGCGCCGGCCGCCGCCGCGCAGCTGGCCCGCGGCCACGCGCAGCTGCTGTGCGTCGTGCGCGCGCTGCTGCATCGACCTAAGGTATTCTGGCTCTCACACTTAGGCTACTAGGCCGTGCGGGCTGCGCGGGCTGGTGTCGGAGCGCGGCGGGCTGGGCGCGCCGGCCGCCGCCGCGCAGCTGGCCCGCGGCCACGCGCAGCTGCTGTGCGTCGTGCGCGCGCTGCTGCATCGACCTAAGGTATTCTGGCTCTCACACTTAGGCTACTAGGCCGTGCGGGCTGCGCGGGCTGGTGTCGGAGCGCGGCGGGCTGGGCGCGCCGGCCGCCGCCGCGCAGCTGGCCCGCGGCCACGCGCAGCTGCTGTGCGTCGTGCGCGCGCTGCTGCATCGACCTAAGGTATTCTGGCTCTCACACTTAGGCTACTAGGCCGTGCGGGCTGCGCGGGCTGGTGTCGGAGCGCGGCGGGCTGGGCGCGCCGGCCGCCGCCGCGCAGCTGGCCCGCGGCCACGCGCAGCTGCTGTGCGTCGTGCGCGCGCTGCTGCATCGACCTAAGGTATTCTGGCTCTCACACTTAGGCTACTAGGCCGTGCGGGCTGCGCGGGCTGGTGTCGGAGCGCGGCGGGCTGGGCGCGCCGGCCGCCGCCGCGCAGCTGGCCCGCGGCCACGCGCAGCTGCTGTGCGTCGTGCGCGCGCTGCTGCATCGACCTAAGGTATTCTGGCTCTCACACTTAGGCTACTAGGCCGTGCGGGCTGCGCGGGCTGGTGTCGGAGCGCGGCGGGCTGGGCGCGCCGGCCGCCGCCGCGCAGCTGGCCCGCGGCCACGCGCAGCTGCTGTGCGTCGTGCGCGCGCTGCTGCATCGACCTAAGGTATTCTGGCTCTCACACTTAGGCTACTAGGCCGTGCGGGCTGCGCGGGCTGGTGTCGGAGCGCGGCGGGCTGGGCGCGCCGGCCGCCGCCGCGCAGCTGGCCCGCGGCCACGCGCAGCTGCTGTGCGTCGTGCGCGCGCTGCTGCATCGACCTAAGGTATTCTGGCTCTCACACTTAGGCTACTAGGCCGTGCGGGCTGCGCGGGCTGGTGTCGGAGCGCGGCGGGCTGGGCGCGCCGGCCGCCGCCGCGCAGCTGGCCCGCGGCCACGCGCAGCTGCTGTGCGTCGTGCGCGCGCTGCTGCATCGACCTAAGGTATTCTGGCTCTCACACTTAGGCTACTAGGCCGTGCGGGCTGCGCGGGCTGGTGTCGGAGCGCGGCGGGCTGGGCGCGCCGGCCGCCGCCGCGCAGCTGGCCCGCGGCCACGCGCAGCTGCTGTGCGTCGTGCGCGCGCTGCTGCATCGACCTAAGGTATTCTGGCTCTCACACTTAGGCTACTAGGCCGTGCGGGCTGCGCGGGCTGGTGTCGGAGCGCGGCGGGCTGGGCGCGCCGGCCGCCGCCGCGCAGCTGGCCCGCGGCCACGCGCAGCTGCTGTGCGTCGTGCGCGCGCTGCTGCATCGACCTAAGGTATTCTGGCTCTCACACTTAGGCTACTAGGCCGTGCGGGCTGCGCGGGCTGGTGTCGGAGCGCGGCGGGCTGGGCGCGCCGGCCGCCGCCGCGCAGCTGGCCCGCGGCCACGCGCAGCTGCTGTGCGTCGTGCGCGCGCTGCTGCATCGACCTAAGGTATTCTGGCTCTCACACTTAGGCTACTAGGCCGTGCGGGCTGCGCGGGCTGGTGTCGGAGCGCGGCGGGCTGGGCGCGCCGGCCGCCGCCGCGCAGCTGGCCCGCGGCCACGCGCAGCTGCTGTGCGTCGTGCGCGCGCTGCTGCATCGACCTAAGGTATTCTGGCTCTCACACTTAGGCTACTAGGCCGTGCGGGCTGCGCGGGCTGGTGTCGGAGCGCGGCGGGCTGGGCGCGCCGGCCGCCGCCGCGCAGCTGGCCCGCGGCCACGCGCACCTGCTGTGCGTCGTGCGCGCGCTGCTGCATCGACCTAAGGTATTCTGGCTCTCACACTTAGGCTACTAGGCCGTGCGGGCTGCGCGGGCTGGTGTCGGAGCGCGGCGGGCTGGGCGCGCCGGCCGCCGCCCATACAATTCTCAGCCATCTCCTGTAACGTCAAGTTTTGTACATAACGAGTTTTCTATCGTTAGATTCTATTAGTGGACGAGGCGACAGCCAACCTGGACCACGAGGCGGAGCGACTGATCCTGGACGCCATCCTGCGCTCATTCGGCGGCTCCACCGTGGTGCTGGTGGCGCACCGCCTGACGGGCGTGCTGGAGTGCGCGCGCGTGCTGAGCCTGGGCGGCGGCCGCGTGCTCGAGCTGCGCGCGCCCGACGACGCGCTCGCCGACCACAACTCGTATCTATATCACTTAGTGTTTGGATCCTAAAGCGTGAGGCTTTGGGATCCAAACACTAACACATTCTCGCGAGTAACTTGAACCTGCAGTCCTTGTCCGGTCAAGTATTAGAACTGTGGTCCGATCTCGGCGTAAATGTAAAAATAGTCTTCGATCGTAGCGTTTCTGAAATTTACTGTATCTGATAAGACTGCAAACGTAACTAGTGAACGTTATGCAAAGATTGAGAACCTTAGAGAAATTAATGTGATTTTAAACTTACGCCTCATATCGTCTGAGTTCTAGTTACATAAGTATTTTTATTTTATGTAAGCACTTTTATACTAGGGATTTATAATGTGTTATGAAAAATATTGCTACTACGTTTATAAGTGTCTCAGGTCGTCTTGGTTCCAAGTTGCGTTCTTATTTTACTTTACTTTTCTGCACGACGTTTCTTATCGTAAATAAATAATAAGTTGATTTTTACCTTCATATGCCAAACAGTTTATCAAAATAGATATGACTAGCGTCAAACTAAATAGGGTTTAAAAATTGACCGTCAGTTGAGTAGCAAGACTATTATATTTGACAGTTGAATAGCTGGTGAACATCAGAATGACTGGCCAGAATGACCGATCAGCTTTAAAATATTACTAAAATCTAATACCTATTTGCTACTCTCAGAATACAGAACAAACCAGAAGCCGTGAACGCACACAAAAATGACACCACACCAATTACGCTGAAGTAGCGTACTTGAACGATTTGACATTTAGTTCACAAAGATCGCGCGCATCGCTGGAACGTTTTACACGCTGCACATTTAATTCAATTATGCCGAGCTGCGTAATGCAAATGTGCAAAACTGCGGACGGAATTATACAAAAATATGTTAGGATTATATTTAATTTGTACATTTCACATAAATATGTCCTTTTCTTTAAATATTGAATAATTTTAATTGTAGTGATTGTTAAATAAAACCAAGCGTCCATTTTGTCAGTGTTGCAAGTATTTGGTTGAGATTTTACCCCACGATTTTTCATTACCTCATTTTTGCACAAATTTCTAAAAGGAGAACGAACTATGTTTTTGTGAGGGTTAGGTGTTGAGTTTGATTACCAGTTTGAGCAGTGTCATTGGATAGCAATACGGAGTCTAGAATTGTATCTAGTCCATGCCAATAGGCTCGCCCCCTATTACACGACTGTACTTTGTGTATGCATTAAGCTATTAATATTATTTAATGTATTGACCTCACCTACATTTATTTGTCCTATTGGTCCCAGGACCTATAACATAAATTACGAAATGAGGGTATACTATATACCTAATGCCTTTTAGAAATACAGTTTATAAGAATACCCATTCGAGAAAAATACAGGCGTAATGTCATATCATGTTTATTGGTAGAATTTAAAACTATTGCATTATAATATATCTTTTTTAAATTAAATATATATATAACCTCTTATAGAAATCATAAAATAACAATACCCAAAACATCGTCATTTACCCCAGAAGTAGTAACTGCCATTCCTAACCTAGCAACATTAAGCGGGTGTAAAGTGGCGGCAGGGGGGAGCGTACGTATTGTTGATGGACACAGTGCACGTAAAGGAAAAATGGCTGAACGCGGGGCCTGTGTTGCTACTATTTGATACCTTTGTTTAAATTGGTACCTAATTAATAACTGAGAAAATGATTTTAAAAATTGTCCAGTCATTCTGATGTTCACAATTTATAGTTGACCGCATAGAAATTATGAATGCATGTTTTGTAGTTTAATATTATAAGTGATATTCCATTGCCAATTTGTTATTACTTGTGAACTGACGTTTTTTTTAATTATTAGGTAGACCAAGGCTGACAGTTATCTAGTCGCTAAATGACAGTGTCTTGTAGTTTATAAATATTTTTTTGTTTTCGAAGTATTAAGTTTTGCTACACATGAAAAACGAAAGAAAATTGTTACAATATACGAATTACTAAATATTTTTATCTATTTAAAACGCACAGTTAAAATATATGCGTTTTAAAATGTAAACTAAAGATATGTGTTTTCGTTTATATAAGCATATTATTACTTTGACTAAAAACTGTTGATTGATTAATTCTATTGAAATATTTTATAATTACTATTAATGTTATTTACAGTGTTGTATTGGAACCTCAGAAATTAATTACTAAGATGATTCAGATTGCAAATGAAGAAGCATAGTGATTTATTTATGAGAGTATTTTTATACATAATGTAAGAAAACATGTACTAAAGAAGGATTAAAAGAAGCTATACTATATATATTAATAATTTTTGGATTATGTATAAATGGTGTGTTTTCTTTTATCTTTTAAGTAACTTTGAATTTTATTTCATATCTAAATAGTATTACAGATAAACAAATATGTTTGTATACCACTTAATGAATAGGTACCTTCGTAATCCGCATTGAATGGCTTCTCGGGAGACACACATAGACAGGCCACCACAGCACTTAGGTACAGTTAACAACAAAAGCATTTTTTTACATTTTAAGCATGGTATGTTTAAAAATGTCTAACAAGAAAAAAAATTCTTAAATATTCTCAGATTATCACTTGGTTTCCCTTATAATTTGAGACTATAACTTGAATTTTTCTTTCAATGCTTTAATAAGTTTCTTAATTCGTTAAGCTACTTCTGTTGTTAACCGTACCTACTACACTAGCACTGATATACTTGCATAGACCTACTCTATTGCTCCGTCGATATCTCCAATATCTTGACATTTTATCAGGGATTATTAATTAAAATCCAATCGCAGCAACACCTTACTGGGATATTGACATTTTGCATGTGATTTTATTGTTTGACTTGTCTTGAAAAGAGCTATGAGAATATTGGGAACTATAGATAGGACTTCGGCCTTCTGTACCTATTTATTTACTGTCAATCCATTCCCATTAATAATAATTAATGTACCTCGCATCATTATCATCATCGGCGTGACATTTCTTAGATATGCGACCTCTTGTGTACCTTTATCGCCAGGTAAATACGTAGTTTTTCCTTTATAGTAAGAAAAAAACCTTAATAAAAATACTTACAATAAATATTTCTTAGTAAATAATTACACTTCCGAAAATGTAATATTTTGTCACATTAAACATCGTGCGTAAATTTATATAAACAGATGGGTTTTATGTACTGTTTATTTCTTTCTGGTCTGTTGACCGCCATTTAGCCTGTTTAACGGGTATATTTGGTCTAAGGTTACAATCCATCCATTACTACTTCAGTTTTCCCTTGGTCTCCACATGCTCTCAAACGTCCATATAAATGGTGTGGATATTGCTATTGCCGAAATTCTTAGATCGTTACCAGACTAGATTAAAATAAACACCTCGTATATTCACTGCTTAGATTATTAAAATATAATAGTCTAAGATTCACTATTTGCTAATTTATTGATACTAATAAGATGTAAGTAATTTTTGCAACATTAAAATATTCTGTCATCTTTAATATTCTTTTTAACCATTAATAGATATATCTATGTACATATATACTAACTGTAAGTATGCTTATTCAAGATATTTTTTGTAATTAAAATGTTTCGTTCCTCTGGTGTTTTATATGGATATTCAATGCAATCAAAAATTGCCTCTTCATTAGGCCAAAATATAGATTTGCCAATCGAACCTGAAAAGAAGTCTAAGTAAGAATTAATTTGAAATTAAAACTAAAGTTAAAATCAATATTTTGACTGCAAAATTATAAAAAATACATCTGGGGGCACGGGAGTGCCCCCGCCAAGTCGAGCAATAAAGCGGCACGGCCGTACCATCCTTTGCTACCATCCGTACTTGGCAATCGCATTAAATTTTATTTAATGTATAGTTATACTTGTGAGATACGTTGTGTTTTCATGCGATGGCAAAGTCAATCTATTTTATTTAAAACATAAAAGATTTTTAATATTAATATGGTTAATATAAGATGTTGTTCGTTTAGCTATTTACGTAATAACTTAAGACAGAAGGTCCCTGAAGTAGGAAAACATCTTCATACAAACGTGCCGCTCTCGGTTTGAATGTGTGAGTGCGCGCCGCGCGCCGTGTCGGCACGCGATTTCACGCACACGCTAGCATAATATATGGGGGAATAAGGTGGCGGCAGTACGGGCCACAGAGTACATTAGTACGGGCTGTGCAGCGTGACTGTGAGCACGCGCGTACGTTACATGACCGCTCGCGTTCGTCAACTCTCGCCGGCCACTTACCATAATCAACATTAAAATTGGCCGGTCAATTTACGATCAACTGAATGATATAGAATTTAAGATGCCCTGTCCATGCTTTCCTAAGAGCTTTTTACAAAAAAATTACATAAGCATGAGAATTTACTTTACATTAACAAATAATAATATAGCGTTCCGGACGTGCAGAAACCGGAGAAAAATTTTCTCGGTATCAAAGTAACTTAATATAATAAATGTTATGTGAATAAAGGCTTTTTATTTTTACTAAATTTATAAATTGGTAAAATATTCAATCATAATATGCTTTTTAATACATAAATTTAGATCAAGTGCTGTTTGTTCGAAAATATTAACTAAAAGTAAAAGTGACAACCCTGGGGATCAACGCAAGAGTAGGCTAATAAAGTAATAACTCGGCGGGCGGCCTTAGATAACCTACTGTTCTGTATTACTGTGCCTAAACCGTCACCACTACAGGCAACAAGGGAGCAACACCGCACCGGTGTGAGTGGCTAGGTGTGTAGTGTAGAGCGGTGCGGCCCCGGATGCACCATCCCGCGTCTCGAAGACTCTGAGCGGGATTCCTCGTTATCACGTCACTTAGGCCCCTCCACCCCCGGTGATCTAGATCTGGCGACCCCTCTCGGACTGGCCAACTAACGCAAGAAAGAGCTGATCGTCCTACGGGCGCACCTCCGTTTCCACTGTCTGTAGTTATCCATATTATGCCCATATCGAGCAAACCGGGGATAAGTCCCTCACTGACTTTTGGGAGTATTCAGGCACGTTGGGTCGCCATTCACGATCAGCTCGCTACAAGCTGCCCTGTGGCTTAATGCATAGACCAACGAGAATATTTTTTCTATGTTATTATTAACAGAATTCTACATACATAGGAATAGACTACGAGAGTAAACTTACTACAAATTTTAAAAGAGCGCGTACGTGCCTATTAAATGTCAGTGCCTATATCTGATATATGGACCGGTTATACCTACAAAAAACTGGTGCCTACCTACTGTCTCTTATGTCGCAAAACATGGCGGAAATCATAAGTGATGCTCCAGTTATAATGGTCAAAGGTCATCGAAATCGATAATTTTTTTTAAATGTATGTATGTTATGATTTAACTTTTAAAAAGGATGTTCCATGTTAGTTTACATATTTTTAGGGACCTGTAAAAAATGTTACTTCTAAGTCAATGAAATCAAAAGATACTTCTACACTAGAGAATTTGATATAGTTATTTATTATTATTGATCCATTTTTTTGCGGAACTCGTTACGAAGTTAAAGCCAAACAGGTCGACCGCAATTTATTTACTACTATCAGTATCTATCAGGTTTAATGTTAGCTTATCACGGTTGGTCTGCGAATAGGCGCGTGAAACGCGTCTGATGGCAGTCTCCCTACCTAAAATACTCATGTTTAGCCAAATTTGGTTAGACTAGAGAGCGACAAAAGTAAGTTGTGACAAGGGCTCGGAAGACTTTGTATAGTTAGGTATTATACCTACTAGATTTAATCATTGCCCTTACATATAAACAAGTACCTAAGTTGTAGTGGTAGTAGAAAAAAATGCAAAATATGTTATCATTTAATAAACAAAATAACTTTAATCATTATTCATAGAAATGAATAATGTTAGGGAAAGAAAACTTTGGTGCGACACTTTATCGTTTATTTTCCTTCCATGGTACCTGACCCTTAAATCTATATAACACTTCTAATGAGCAATAATCGGTGATTTATATTATGTTCTCACGTACCATGATCTCTTATACCTATCGTACCGTATTCGCCGTCCCAAGTTCAAACCTCAATTCCTACTTCTTAGAAGCTATAGGAGCTTAGATTTAGAGAAATTGAGGTATGATACTGAGGGGATCGATTGGTCATGCGTTATTGATTGTGAAAACATAGATGGTATGGTGGGGGCATTTAATTCCAAAGTTCTTGATTTATATGACAAGCATGCCCCCAGCTTCGAATCAAAGTTAAACATAATCCCGCTCCATGGATTACTTCAGCTATTAAAGACTTTATGGTTCGCTGGGATAGAGCTAAATCCAGATACAAGCGGCGACCATCTGAATTAAACTTATCACACTATAAAACCTTACGGAACCGCTGCAATTATCTGTGTCAAGATGCTAAAAGGCGCTATTTCCATGAATCTCTCAACAATCGTAACCCTTCGGATATCTGGAAATTTCTTAAGACGGTCGGTATCGGTAAGGCTTCCAACTGCAAAGATGTAAACCTAAACAACTTGAATCACCAGTTTTCTGTTCCTCCTATTATTCTAGAGTCTACCGAGAAAAGGTGCACTTTACAGGAACTGTCTAACTTGCCGTTACCGAACTGTCCCCTGTTCAACTTGTGTGCTGTTTCAGAGGATGAAGTTAAGAGGTCCGTCTTGGCTATATCCTCTTCTGCTGTCGGTAATGACAACCTTTGCTGGAGGACGGTTAAACCTATTTTATCTCTTCTGCTTCCCATCCTCACCCATATCTTTAATCACTCAATCACCTCCTGCTCCTTTCCTTCTGTTTGGAAACAAGCCTACGTCTTACCTCTGCCCAAAACATCTAATCCTCAATCTTTAACCCAGTTTAGACCGATTTCTATACTTCCTTTATATTTTTTTATACTTGTAGCGACATCTACCCATCGAAGGACGATGACATTCCTGCACCGCGCTAGCGAAGCAATCACACTCGCTAGCTATAAATACAGCCGCCCCGAGTTGAGAAGTGGGGCGCCGCGGCCCATCAGGCATACCACCGCCTGATTGGAAGATCTTCCTTTTCGTTGGAGGAACTCCACATCCCTTCCTCCACATACTTATATACACTGGTTAATAAGTAATATTAGTTACGTTTAACTTGATATTCGGTTGTTTCGGTTCTGCTAGTACTGTTTATTGACATGTTAATATGTAAACAAACAATAGTGACGCGAGTGCCACTTTGCTTTTATCGATATCGTCGATTAATATAATTTACATACATACATAGAGTCACGCCTATTTCCCGGAGGGGTTCAAATCCCGCTCGATCCATAATTTTTCAAATTTCCTTTATCAATTTATACAAACTAATCTAATCATGTTGGTTTTAATCTAGTTTGAAATAATAATTTAATAAACTAGATTAATTTACTAAACAATTTTTATTTCAGGCGCAATGTAAGGAAATATCGCTTTAATAATAAACGTTTTGGCGAATTGAAGAAAAAAAATAGAATTAATAAGGACCCGAGCATTATTATTTATACATAATTACAATTTCTCGTTGAATTTGATAACACTGCTGCACTGGTATCTATTTTATACTGAAAATAATGTCGAACATAATATATTGCTCATTAAATGTGCTTTAAAAACTTATAATAATAATAATAAAACCTTTATTTTCAGGCAACTATGGCCTATAGATAAATACCTTACAAACTAACATATATAAATATAGTAACATGTTTTGTTAGTATAATATAGACTTAATATTATGTTAGTAAAAAACACTTCCTAGCACTTCGTATTAGTGCGTTCCGGTGGCACTTGTCCGCGGAAGCGACGGAACACCACATCTTGCGGCCAGAAGTCTTCCTGCAAGACGAGGGGCAGGTAACAGTTAGGTACTCGCACCACGAACGCCTTGAAGTTGACGTTGCGGCGCGACTCAAGCTCCTGCACCCTCGGCGCGTATATAGATTAAGGTTCAGGTACCATGGAAAGAAAATAAACGATGAAGTGTCGCACCGAAGTTTTCTTTCCCTAACATTATTCATTTCTATAAATAATGATCAAAGTTGTTTTGTTTATTAAATGATAACTTATCATATTTTGCCTTATTTTTCTACTACCTCTACAACTTACGAGTAGGTACTTGTTTATATGTAAGGGCAATGTGTAAACCTAGTAGGTATAATATCTAACTATACAAAGTCTTTTTGATATAGAGCCCTTATCACAACTTACTTTTGTCGCTCTCCAGCCTTACCAAATTTGGCTAAACATGAGTATTTAAGGTAGGGAGACTGCCCGCAAATCACGTGCTCGCCTATTCGCAGACCAGCCGTGATAAGCTATAACATTAAAACCTGATAGAAGGAAATGAATAGCGGACGATCTACGGCTTTAACTTCGTAACGAGCTCCGCAAAAAAAACTGGTTTAATTATAATAAATAACTATTTCAACTTGTTTCATTTTGCCGAAATTTTCTTCCTCTATCTTTTGATACATATTAAATATATTTTTCTTATGTATATCTATTGTGGGATAATACGGGCTTATAATAATAATAATATCAGCCGGAGCAGCCGGAGGCTGGAGCAGTATCTGCTTTCAACTTACTTTGAAGGCAGCGAAGATCTCTGTGATACACACTCGATTCTGTATTGCGCGGCTGCTACGGCATATCGTGTAGCAAATGTGAAGTGTTTTGATAGCAGTAGAGCTACACGACCGAAACCTGCCTTACCAGCCTGGCAAAGAAGGATTGAGCGTCGTATTGCGGAAGCCAGAGCACTTATAGGCAAACTTATAGCCTTTAGAGAAAGGAACACACGACCTAGAGTGATGCGCTTTGTGAGGCGGGCATTTGCGGGGGTTGATATTAATCCCCGTGAATATGCAGCTCGTGCCACAGAGCGCATCGACTTCTATAAACAAAAAGTTTATACATGGGCAAGTCGTATTCGTAGGTATAAGCGCCGGGTGGATAGGTTATAATATGTACAATATGTGGGCTTTGGACATCAACGTGGTTGACATGAAACTATCATTGAAGGAACGTTTCTTTGGCCGCCTGAATAAAGTACTGAAAAGTCTTTTGTCAGGAGGCAACAAAGTTCGTGCCTTCAATGGTTGGGTTATGCCAACCCTGATGTACTCCTTTGGTATACTCAAGTGGACTCAGACCGAATTGTATGCCTTGGATAGGAGAGTTCGTACGCTGCTTACTTCAAAACGTTTGCATCACCCACGTTCGTCGGTAATGAGGCTATACATCCCACGAAAGTGTGGTGGTCGAGGATTTTTAAACGCCAAGACACTCCACAATCGTGACGTGTGTAACCTCAGGGAATATTTCCTCCGAGTCGAAGTGGGAATGCACCGAGAGGTAGTTGCAGTGAACAAGGGACTCACTCCGCTCTTCTTGGCTAAAGAGAACTGGTGCAAACCTGTGATATTGAGTGTTAACGACCGCAAGGATGTATGGCAAAGCAAGGAGCTACATGGACGGTTCTACAAGGCTCTTCATGGGCCCAATGTAGACATCCTATCGTCCGTCTCCTGGCTACGCTTCGGTGATCTCTTTGGAGAAACCGAAGGGTTTGTCTGTGTAATTATGGATGAAGTTATCATGACGAACAATTACCGGAAATATATCTTAAAGGATGGCACGGTTGACATATGTCGGGCATGTCACCGCCCGGATGAATCCTTAAGACATATTGTGTCTGGTTGTTCTCGTCTTGCTAACGGCGAATACTTGCACAGACATAACCAAGTGGCCAGGATTATTCACCAGCAACTTGCATTAAAATACAAATTGGTGGATTCTGAGATGCCATACTACAGGTATGTCCCCTACCCAGTTCTTGAAAATGATCATATCACATTGTACTGGGATCGATCTATCATCACTGACAGGACTATTGTTGCCAATAAGCTTGATATAGTGGTGATAAATCGATTAGAACGCCGCGCAATGATTGTTGATATCACGATCCCCCATGACGAGAATCTTGTGAAAGCCGAAAGAGATAAGCAAATTAAATATCTTGATCTGGCGCACGAGGTTGTCGACATGTGGAGGGTGGACTCAGCAATCATTGTACCGATAGTCGTTTCGGCCAATGGTCTCATGGCCAAGAGTCTCGACCAACACCTGAAGAGACTCAGGTTCGGCGGTTGGGTCAAGGGCTTGATGTAGAAAGCGGTACTCCTCGACACGGCACCCATTGTGAGGAGGTTCCTCTCTCTGGAGCCCTAACCACCGGTAGCTTGGTCCCTGTTTCCGCTGCTGGTTGGCCTCTATTTTTTATATTTGTAAATTCAGACACCGACTCAACACACTACTTCGCTCCCAACTTAACTCGCGCAACCTAACTAAAGCAATTAACAGCTATGCTATTCCTGTCTTGACATATTCCATTGGTTCAATAAGCTGGACACAATGCGACCTTCATAATCTCCAACGTGTATAATATATAAACACACCTTTAACAGCTCATCATAAGCACCACCCCAGATCCTGTGTGCAAAGAATAACCCTTTCGCGACATGAAGGCGGACGAGGTGTAATAGATGTAGTTAACTTACACAACAAACTAATAACATCTCTGCGAAACTATTTCTTTGAACGATCAGAAAATTCCGAAATCCATGATGTAGTTACAGCAGCCGATAAACACTTCACTCCACTCAACCTCATCGACAGAAACCCGCAACGTAATGAACGGATCATTGATACTAAGGACAAGATCGCCTCATGGCAGCAGAAGTCTTTGCACGGTAGACATCGCCACGACCTGCAACAACCACATGTCGACAAAACTGCGTCAAACGCCTGGTTGCTGCGTGGTGAACTTTTTCCCGAGACGGAAGCTTTTATGATGGCGATCCAGGACCAAGTTATTGATACTCGAAATTACCAAAAGCACATCATACGCAACCCAAGCCTACTAACAGACACATGCAGGCACTGTCACGCTAGCCCTGAAAATATACAGCATATAACATCCGTCTAGCACAAAGTGACTACAAACACCGGCATGACCAAGTAGCTTCCATAATACACCAACACCTTGCACATAAATTCCACTTCATTCCGAAAAAGACCCCATACTATAAGTACAAACCCGACATAATATTGGAAAACCATAATTTTTATAATTTACTGGGACAGGACCATTATTACAGATTAGAAGACTATTCACTACAATAGACCTGATGTAACAGTAAATAACAAATTGAATAAAACTGTTTACCTCATCGATATAGCCGTGCCTAATACCCATAATGTCCAGTCTACAATATCCGAAAAACTTACCAAGTATCAAGAGTTAGCTATAGAATTAAAACGCCAATGGCGCGCAGTAACCATTCATATAGTCCCAATCCCCCCCCCCCCCCAATGGCCCATTCAAGCGGCTAAGTGCGGAAAATGCCCAGCTAAACTAACTAACATAGTCCCAATCGTGATTTCAACAACTGGTATAATACCCAAGAGCCTACAGCGAAGCCAAGATGTGTTAGAAGTCCCTAAACACACATTCATCACACTACAGAAAGCTGTCATACTAAATACCTGCCGACTCACCCGCAAATTCCTCACCTCATCAGCTTACACGAAAACATAGTCTTCGCCTTCTCACGCTTGACTACGGTCCGCGTGATAGGGATTTAACCCCTTCAGTAAGGGAGAAAAATGGTCAAAAAACATAATTATAATAAGATTCTCGATATCACTATACCGCATGACGAGAATCTCGTGAAAGCTGAAAAAGATAAACAGATTAAATATCTGGATTTAGCGCACGAGATTGTCGACATGTGGGAGGTGGATTCGGCAATCGTTGTACCGATAGTTGTTACGGTCAATGGCCTAATGGCCAAGAGCCTCGATCACCATCTTAAGAGGCTCGCGTTAGGCGGCTGGGTTAAGGGCTTGATGCAGAAGGCGGTACTCCTTGACACGGCACGCATAGTCAGGAGGTTTCTCTCCGGAGCCCTAACCGCCGGCAGCTATTATAGGACCCTGATCCCGTTGCCGGTTGGCGACTATTTTTTATATTTTTAAATATATTTTATTTTTATTTTGCTGTTTTTGTACATAATATATATTTAAAAATGTAATTTATAAGTAAAAGTTTTAAATAAAGGAGATAATAATAATAATCTTTTGATTTCGTTGACTTAGAAGTTACATTTTTTACAGGTACGGATCCCTAGAAATATGTTAACCAACATGGAACCTCCTTTGTAAAAGTCAGTACATAACATAAAATCGATATAAAATATTATCGATATCGATGATCTTTGACCATTCTATTTGGAGCATCCCTCATGTTTTCCACCAATTTTTGCGTCCTAGGAGACAGTAGGCAGGCAACCGTTTTTTGTAGGTATAACCGGTCCATATATTCCTTTGTCTGAGGATATACCTCAATGGTGCTGTCACTATATCAGTGATGTATTTGGAAAATAAATAATTTGAGGTTGTTTTTATTCTCGTATTTACCTATATTTTAGCTATAAATTTAATTAAATATGCCTTCAGATTTAACATGGTTACGGGTATTTACAATATATGTGCCATAATTTAGTAGGTGGTCGTAAAAGAATAAAATATTTCGAAATGGATAACGTAACAGAAAAATTGTTACAATGTTTTGGACATCGAAAGTTCAAAAGTGAACTTCAAGAGCGTGCAATTAGAGCTATTGCAAGGGGTAAGAAATTTCAGGGAATTTCCTTTAATTTTAAAAGTAATTGTTATGCTTTAGAATGTATTATTATTTTAATACTTACTTTTATACAGAACCTGAAAGGTGGATGGATTATTAATTTAACGTTTAAAAATAGCCTTTTAATAGTTAACTTCTTTAGAAATTCTTAATATTACGTTCTAGATAGACTAACAAAATTTATACTTAATATTTACCTTTCTAATACCTAGATTGTTATATTTGACTCTTTCTGTCACATATTTGCAGGTGTTCATGATGTGTATATTTCGATGCCTACGGGTTCTGGGAAGTCATTGTGCTTCCAGTTACCAGCAATGTTGCAGGACAATAAAGTTGCAATTGTTTTCTCCCCACTATTGGCTCTCATAAAAGACCAAATTGATCATCTTTCCAAAATTAAAATAAATGCAGAATCAATCAATTCTAAAATGCCATCCAAAGACAGAGAGAGAGTTCTAAATGATTTAAGGAGCATGAAACCAAATACCAGGTTTTTATATGTCACTCCTGAACAGGCTGCCACTGGTACATTTAAATCTCTAATGGAACACCTAGTCAAATACAAAAAGGTCTCATATGTAGTTGTTGATGAAGCTCACTGTGTCAGTGAGTGGGGCCATGACTTCCGGCCAGATTATTTGAAGTTGGGAGACCTAAGAGAAAAGTATAAAAGTGTACCATGGGTTGCTCTAACAGCTACAGCCAGTGCAGAAGTAGCTAAAGATATATTATCTAATCTTAAACTGTTGCTTCCTGTGGCACAGTATAAAACTCCAAGTTTTAGAAGAAATTTATTTTATGATGTTGTTTATCAAAACTGCATACAAGATGAAGTTGGACATTTAATGGAATTCTTAAAAAAAAGTTTGAAGGATGATGAAACTGTAAAACTTGTTAGTAATACATTTCTATTTGCATTTATTATATTTAGTCCATGCATTATCTAGTATCATATTACTAAAATACATATCTTTTGCATTTCAGAAAGATAAAAATGCAGTTATAGTTTATTGTCGGACTCGAGAACAAACTGAAGATTTAGCTAATATGTTAAGTAAAAGAGGTCTTATGTCGTTAGCTTATCATGGAGGTATGATTTGCAAATGTTAAATATAATTTATATTATTGATATTTAAAATAGATCACAAAGATCACCTTTTGTATTTCAATAGTAATACAAAGTTTAACAGATCTATGTATAATATTATCTCTAATATTAGGTTTAAAGTCGTCAGAGCGTGTATCTGTGCAAGAAAGGTGGTCGCGCGGCGAGTGCCCGTGTGTGTGCGCAACGGTCTCGTTCGGCATGGGTGTGGACAAAGCGAGCGTTCGCGCGGTCGCGCACTGGGGCATCGCACAAAACGTCGCGGCCTACTATCAAGTGAGATAAATTACTCTCTTCCTAGGAAACTAATGCAAACAGCGGCGCGGGAAAAATCCGCATGTGCGGCCGTTTGTATTAGTTTCACAAAATCATGCGGTTAAAAAACGCGTCTGTTAAACCGTAGTGTGGCCTTAGCCTTAGTTAGAAATGTATTGCAAAGGTCTATTTATGTAGCCAAAGAAACAAGAAGATGAATCTTTACATATCATACACATTTGACATAAAATCACATTATACTGTTCTGAGTGTTTTGTTGTGTCACATTATTTAAAGTTGGGTAGCGAGTTTACGAATTAAGATATATTTTTGCTTTATTCTAACATATAGGAGCTTTAACGATCATGAGAGTATGTCACCCGTATTATAATATGAACTATAAGAACATTGTTATATTTTGGCATACAGGAATCAGGTAGAGCGGGTCGAGACGGAAAGCCAGCTTTTTGTCGAATTTATTACTGTCGCAGTGAACGTAATGCAGTTGACTTCCTGCACAAAACAGAAGTAGGACGAGCCAAAACTCCGGAACAAAAGAACCGCTGTAAGGTCGCCTACAAGAGCTTCGAAATTATGGTGAAATATTGTGAAGATATCAAGTAAGATAAAACAGATACATAACCATTCTTTCTCACATGGGAAACCATTTTTCAGCCTCTTAATTTTATGACTGTCTTATTGGTCTACCGGTCGCGAACTGACTGACTGACTGACAGTCAGTTTGAGGCCCGGGGATAAATTCCTGGGTCAGGTAAAGAGTTATTGGGGTTTTCTATATGGTTAATTAAATAGGCTCTGCCCCTAGAACATTACCACCTATAAAAAAAACTGGCAAAATGTGGGTGTACCATCAAAATAACTTAAATGTACTAATACTCGTACGTTTATTAGTACCGAATTGTAAATTTTAGTTATCCATACTAATATTATAAACGTCAAAGTAACTCGGTCTGACTTCACTTCACCGCTAAACCGCTGGACGGATTTTGAGAAAATTTGGCATGTAGAAAGTTTAAGACCCGAGAAAGGTCATAGGCTACTTTATTTTTAAATTCAACTCTCTAAGGGGTTTAAAATGGGGTTAACGCGGGCGAAGCCGCGGGCAAAAGTTATATATAGGTATATAAATAATGCTAACCAACAATCTAAATGAACGCGAGCAAAGCCACGGGCAAAAGCTAGTTTTAAATAAACCTTAGAATTGTTTTATTTATAGGTGTCGACACAAGGTATTCGCGGAGTATTTCGGCGAAGAGGTTCCTAAATGCGGCGGCCGCTGCGACGTGTGCGCAGACGAGCGCAGCGTGCGGCGCGCGCTAGACCAGCACCAACGACGCGCGTCTTCTGCGCAGCTAAGATCTGGCGGACTTGTCGTCAACCAGGACATGTCTGATCTATACGGCGAGGGTAGACAGGGACAGAAAAAGTAAGCACTAAACTTCCTGTTGGATCCCATGTTACCGACATAAGATGGCAAAACTTATTTGCTTTAAAAAAAAGGAATTTCTAATGACTTGTGTGAGCGTTTCGAAGTATTAAAAAATTATATGCCCTTACAGAGAAGCTGAATCGTACTACGGCGATGGAGGAGACAGCGGTGATTCCGATGGTGAAAGTAATCGCCGCCGTATAGCTCAGGAAACAAAATCTCTTATAATGCAGGAGTTCGCTAATAGGAAGAAACGCACTGACGACAAGAAAGCTAATGTTGAAGCAGAATCCGCTAAATATTCCAAGTGCAAAGCAGCAGAGAGCACATGCAACAAAGTACATCCACATTCTGTTAATTTATTGAACATCTTTTAAATGCCACTCAATTAATTTAATTTTTGAAATTAATTCTTCACCATAATCATTCATTTATTTAGATTCAACGTTAAATACCTATTTGTCATCATAAGACAACAACGACATGTTACAATTTAAATATTGTAACACTAGGGTATATTTCTATATGTTAAATAAATAATAGAGAATACATTATTTCAGGTAAATGGTTTAACTGTTGCAAGCCGCGATGGCTATCTCACCTTACTGACTGATGCTCTTAGCAACAACTATCACAGCACAAAGGAAACTGATAATTTTGACAAGCCGTTATCCAGGTACGATATAGAACAGTGTGCTGTAGATTTGGAGTACGAGGCATTTTCAAGCAGCACAGTTATTAGTTTGTATCGACGAGCAATGTCCAAGTTGGTAAGCAGTATAATTGTCGCCATGTACGTTTTAGAGCTAAAAAACATTTTTTAATTATTGCTAATTGCAGATATCAGCGATAAAATCATGCAAGGATCACATTTTTCCTCAACTGAAAACGTTTCAGCCTCGGAAACGTAACACTCTTAATGAATTTGTTAAGGAATTTGAGAAAAATAAGGCTCAGAACTTCAATGGTTTTATTACAGCATCACAATTAGGTGAGTTTACATGTTAATGTTTCTAGTTAAAGAAATTGTTAAAATCCTTAATTAACAAAAAAATATTATTAACCACAGATATAGCTAAAAATGAAACTCAAGAATTATCTAAAGCAGACAAAGAAACAAAAAGAAAAACAAACTCTTTCAGAAGGGATCCATTGACTCAAACAAAACTCCAAAGCTTCTTTACAAAGTCATCGGAGGCATCTCTTAGTGACACAGCTGACGTAAGTGATGATGACAGGATTGGTCTTGTTATAGATGATAATGATGAAGAGACCAGAAACAGTAATGACACTACGCTAAAATTAAAAGAATGTATTGATGATACCCAAGTTACCGATGTTCATTCAGAGTCTGTAGATATTTGCGAATACACATCAAGCAAAGAGTCTAAAACATTAGTAATAAACATAACATTAAAAGGCATTCCGACTAAAGATTCTAAAGTTAAAGAATCTCGTAAAATGGAAAGTACGCCTGATAATAATAATAAGAAAATAAAAGATTCTATTATAGAACCTAAAACAAATTGCAAAGAGAAATCTACATCGAAACGAAAAATAAAAGCTCTGTTTGGAGAATCCTCTGATAGCGATAACGAAACTCGGATATCGAAAAAAGTTAAAGTTACTAATAAGTCTAAAAGCGAACACAAGAAGGAAAAACCTAAGAAAATTAGTAGTAAGGAATTTGACGAGTCAAGTATCAAGGGATGTGAAAGTTCAGCGCAACCGACATCTCTATTTGGTAATTTATCCGAAAGTGAAACTGAAAATGAATTAGTTATTGATGATAGTAGTGACGCGTTGACCACTGTAAACAATAGTGCAGAAGAAACATTAATACTCAGTGAGATTAAAGCCGACCAAGATACATGTAACTCAGTTGATTCTAATCAAGATTTGGCTAATTCGATTGAAAATAAATCTAACAGTATCTTTCACCCATTTCATATGGAAAGTGAAGACACTAATTTAAACAAAGCACGTCAATTGAGTTTGGAAGCAGATGCTGTTTTACAACAGCTCCAGATGTTCAAAGATATGCCACCTGAACCTGCGGCTGTTGATACTCAGCCCAGTAAGGAAGAACCCTCTGAACAAAAGATATCTCCTGAACCAGTTACCAAGAAGTGTTCTCCACCACTTTCGCACACCACTGCACAACATAAGGACAAATATAAAAACATATCTAAACACAAACTAAGTCTAAGTAAGAAGGTTAAAGAGGACAGCAAAATGAAAGAAAGTAAAAGAGAAAAACAAGCAAGTAAGAAAACACATAGCAAAGACACTATTAAAAGCAATCAGGAATCAAATAAAAGTGAAGATACAACAACAAAAAAAGCTGAAAAGGTGGACCTGGCTGGATTAGTTGTAAAGTTACTTATGCCTTACTATAAGAAAAAGAAAATCAGTAGTCGTGACCTATTCAAGACTACTGCCAGGCATATTGTTCATCAATTACTGGCAATACAAGTAACAGGTCAGTCAGTTTTTTTATCATTGTAAATAAACCAAGTTGCTCATTACACTTACGGCTGGATAGAAGCCCGGGCCGAAAGTGTGCGGGTAGTGGCGTCGAGGGTCCACTCGAAATATTGGTGAAAGAATTTTGGAAATCAGATGGATAGTTCCGAAGATTATCATACATAAAAACAAACATACCTCTTTATAATATTCTATTATTATTTCCCTTAATCGTAAACCCTCCTTAACCATAGGAGAATGTAATCAAATAAAGTTATACTGTTCCAATCTTTACCCCAAAACTCCAGTAATGTTTTTTTTTAAAACGACACCCCACACTGGGAATTTCTATTGAATCGTGGGTGCGGTTCACAAACATAAAATATCACATACACAAACACCCATACTCGGGACAAACATCTGCGGATTGTACAAATTCTTATCCTGTGCGGGAATCGAACCCGCAACCCTCAGCGCAGCATTCCAATTGTTTGGCTACTGCGCCAATTAGACTTTGGACTGACCAAGAAAGAATCTACTGATCGACAAGTTACACGCGGCACGTGGGTTGGACCCTTGCACCAAACAGTAAATAAGAAAGAGAAAAGAAAAGAATACTAATAATTTTTCATTTTAATGAAAGTAAAATTAATACATACATATTTCTCCTTTTGTTACAGAAGAAGCAGCTATAGATTTGTTGTTAAAAAAAACGTTTGGAAAGGAATTCAAAATAGAAAATGAGAGTGATTTAGTGGTTAAGTTGAATTTGAGTAGTGTTGTATAATTTATTATTTATTAAGTTTTAATGCCTTATTAATAATATTGTTATTATTGTACACATGCATAATTAATTAAATAGAAAGAAAAGATTTTCATGTTAATTTTGTCAATATAATATGGCCATCCTATGGAGCAATCCTTTCAATTGTAAAAATATTGTGTTAAAATACTAGCTAAAACAGTATGTTGTGTAAGGCGGGTGTAAATGAAGGTGTGAGTCCGGAACACGATGTACAACAGTAAATAAAATATAATTAACTATATTGCACAATAATAAGGTCAAACACACGTTTTCTAAGATTTCGAACGCCTAATTTGCCATCTTAGGTAGGAATAGGAATTTCTATATACATGTAAAATATAGACCAATCTTTCGCATTGACACATGAGCTAATAGATTTACAAAAAATAACTTAATTGTTATATGGTGATCAATCTCTTGCAACACGATATCTGAAAAATCATCGCAGAGTCAATTTGGGGCTCCTAATTCTATCATAATAAGGGAGGGATTTAGCCATAAAACGCCACGCTGGCTAGTGCGTCTTGGCGAGTTCGCACCCCATTCAAACCTACGAAGGAAATGAAGACTTCTTACCACCTATTTTAGCTAAGGAAGTAGCATGGGGTCTTAGCCAAATGAAGTCGGATAGATCACCAGGGGAGGACGGAGTTACCGTCGAACTTTTAACAGCCGGGGGGCAGCCAACTATTGATTTACTTTTAAAACTTTTTAATAGGGTCCTGTCAAGCGGTCAGATGCCAACAGTGTGGAAAAATGCTGTAGTTATAATTCTCCATAAAAAAGGAGACAAATCGAACTTAGCCAATTATAGACCAATTAGCCTCCTTTCCCAAACATACAAACTATTCGCTAAAATCCTATGCAATAGACTTACACGCCACCTAGACGAGTACCAGCCAATAGAACAAGCAGGCTTCCGGAAGGGATATTCTACAATTGACCACATACATGCAGTAAAACAGCTGATGGAGAAATGCAATGAATATAAGCGGCCCTTGTGCTTCGCGTTCGTAGATTACGAAAAGGCTTTTGATAGCGTCGAGCATTGGGCCGTATTTCATTCTCTTCATCGCTGCCACATTGACGCAAGATATGTAGATGTTCTCCGGAACCTGTACCAGTCCGCATCCATGCAAGTCCGCCTACACGAACTCACTAAACCCATCCCCATAAGAAGAGGAGTGCGACAGGGAGACACATTATCGCCCAAGTTGTTTACTGCAGTCTTGGAGGACATTATGAAACTCCTTAACTGGGATAGTAGAGGAATTAATATCAACGGTGTTTTCTTGTCGCATCTTCGCTTTGCAGACGACCTTATATTGATAAGCGAAAATATGCAAGATCTCCAGTCCATGTTAGAACAACTTTATCATGCTTCTCTTAGTGTTGGTCTGAAGATGAACATGGCCAAGACTAAGGTTATGTCTGACATTCCAGGGGCCTCATCATTAAGTATTAGTGTTGGTGGTGAGACACTAGAGATGGTGGACCACTATGTGTATCTTGGTCACTGCTTATCTTTCAGCCGAGAGCATCGGGCAAAAGAGATTGCTAGACGCATACAACTTGGATGGGCTGCATTTAGCAAGTTAGACGATGTTTTCAAGGCCCGAAAAATGCCGCAATGCCTGAAGACTAAACTTTTTAACCAGTGTGTCCTGCCCACCATGACTTATGGCGCCGAGACATGGACGCTTACTCACGAAACTATGAACAAGTTGAGAGTCGCACAAAGAGCCATGGAGCGCGCCATGCTCGGCATCTCCTTAAAAGACCGAGTTCGCAATACGGATATCCGGCGTAGGACGAAGGTAGCGGACGTAGGTGACCGTATTAGCAAACTCAAGTGGAGTTGGGCAGGCCATCTGGCAAGATTTGGTGATGGCAGGTGGAGTAAGGCCTTGACAGAGTGGTGGCCCAGAGGATTTAGTAGAGCCCCTGGCAGACCTCCAGCCAGGTGGACTGACGATATCGCTGCTGTACAGGGAAAGACCTGGATGCAAAAGGCCCAAAACAGGACAGAGTGGCGTTTAAGGGAGGAGGCTTATGCCCAGCAGTGGGTCACCTAAAAGCTGATGATGATGATGATGATGATGATGAATTCTATCATTAAAAATAACAAATTTAAATGATAAAAATACAGTAAACATTAGACATATATTTTTATTGAAATATACGGTGCCAAATTTTCGACTAAAAAAAAGTAAAACCATAGAGAAAATAACTATATAAGAGGGGCGGTCTCTTAACAAAACAGCAACCCAAGATCGATTAGTTCCCCATGCCATCAGAGATGTCATTAGGAGTTCCAAAATTCACAATCGCGTATTTTTAGACTAGTTTACGGATACAACAACAAACTGAACCTTCTCTTCTTGAACTTGTTGATTATAACACAGATAGATGGCGCGGAAATAAATGATAGTGATTATATCACTCATAAAGAATATATGTACATACGTTTACTTGGTAATAATTATTACGAAAATAAATATTTTATTTACATCAAAAATATAATTATTATTAATTATAATATTTTAATGCTTTTTGATGATTAGTTAGTGGGTGAATGGTTAAAGCCAAAACTATATAGGACATGTTAAAAGGTATTTGAAGTTGATTCAGGGCCTACTTAGATGAAAAAGTGGTCACATTCATAGCACAAGTTCTGCGAGCTTTTTTTTACCAGTAATACTTGTAAGTTTACCTTATTTTTTATTTATGTATAATAGTTTTTAAATTCATTGGTGGAATGTATTTGTATTTTTTTCTAATCGACTTAAAAGAAAAAGGAACTTTAAATTCGATCACAAAATTGACGATATGGTAGCTCAGTCGATTATAGCTCTGCTTTTCATTTTAGTAGTCGTAAGTTCAAATCCTTGTGATAGATATTATTTTTTACAATTTTTTAAACTTTTTCAGATATATAAAAGCTTTTTATTTTACATTATGTTGTTGGAAGCAGTTAACGTGCGATTTGTTAATATTTGATAGTAATAAGTGCAAGACTTACTTAATATTGTTTTACAATTTAAATAATAATAATACGACTCGGCTACTGCTAGGCGACCATTTTTCATAAATATATCCGCCATTATCATAATATTTATAATTACTTCGTGATATTAGGCGAATCATAAAATAATATTTTGTGGATTCGAATGAGATAATTCAGTTCATATGTAGTTGTTTTATTTTTTGGTTCCTGTATCAGTGGAATGTTCTAGAAATTTGAAAAAAAGATTCAAAAAGTGTTTTATATTCTAACATTAAATTTACGTGCGAAATAGATGTTCCAAACCTGCGTTTATTGTTTAAGAAACGTTAAGACGCGGTGAATTTGTATTTTATAATTGTATGCCAACTGTTAAAATTGATTACACTATTTAACACATTTGATTATTTTCATCAGCCGGAAGACGCACTATTTAAGTTACAAATTTGCTTATTTTCTGGTTTGAATTGAATTAAAATACGAGGAGCTGACGTTGTGCGTGGCACTGACGCCATCTCTCTTAGTCAAAATATATCTACTATAAATTGGGTCACACATCAACATAATATTATAATATGAACATAAAAAGATTCAAAAAGTATAAGTCGAAGTTGTGATTTGATCACAGTGACATATAATCAGCGGGCAGTATTATAAACCATAAGTCTATATAAATATATTACATATATATTGGTAAAATAGATGTTCATACATTGCGTTTATTGTTTAAGAACGTATATCTTGTATTTTTTATATGTACTTGTAAAAATAGTATTGGAGCAAATGAATTTCAATTTCATACTTTTAACTTTGACATAAGACTAATACACGCATGCGCTTCAATAACGTACTTTATATTTAAAAATAGTATTGGAGCGAATGAATGTCAATGTCATACTTTTAACTTTGACATAAGACTAATACGCGCATGCGCTTCAATAACGTTTCGTTATACAAAATCCATGAATGCGAAACTAATTGTTATGCAACATTTTTCTAATACATAATTATTTGCATAATCTTTAATGATTTTTACGTACAACGTAATGCATACGTTCGCTTTCATTTAATCTATAATTAATTATTTTATGTAATATAATTTTTGTTACCTAGAAATGTTCATGCCTAACAAGTAACGCAGATGGTTATAGAATATGGGAAATGGCAAAAGGGAATTTCCAGGGTTGAATTCCTTTTAACATTGATTTGAAATCCGCAAGTTCTAAAGAAAAACAAATTGTTATGAAAAGGTCCAGTATTCGTTACAATTATTTTCGTGGATTTATATATTCTGTAAATGGCTAGGGCAGGATCTGGCATTGTCCTTTATGATCTAGTTTTGTAAGATCATAGAGAAAATAAGTATAGAAGAGGGGTGGTGTCTTAACAAAACAGCAACCCAAGATCGATTAGTTCCCCATGCCATCAGAGATGTCACTAGGAGTTCCAAAAATCACGATCGCGTATTTTTAGACTAGTTTACGGATACAACAACAAACTGAAACTTCTCTTTATGAACTACTGTTGATTATAACACAGATAGATGGCGCGGAAATAAATGAGATAGTGATTATATGAACACTCATAAAGAACATACATACGCTTACTTCGTAATAATTATTACGAAATTAAATATTTTATTTACATCAAAAATATAATTATTATTGATTATAATATTTTAATGCTTTTTGATGATTAGTTAGTGGGTGAATGGTTAAAGCCAAAACTATATAGGACATGTTAAAAGGTATTTGAAGTTGATTCAGGGCCGATTTAGATGAAAAAGTGGTCACATTCAAAGCACAAGTTCCGCGAGCTATTTTACCAGTAATACTTGTAAGTTTACCTAATTTTTTATTTATCTATAATAGTTTTTAAATTCATTGCTGGAATGTATTTGAATGTATTTTTTCTAATCGACTTAAAAGAAAAAGGAACTTTAAATTCGATTCAAAATTAGAAGATATGGTAGTTCAGTCGATTATGGTTCTGCTTTTCATTTTAGTAGTCGTAAGTTCAAATCCTTGTGGTAGACATTATTTTTTACAATTTTTTAAACTATTTCTGATATATAAAAGCTTTTTATTTTACATTATGTTGTTGGAAGCAGTTAACGTGCGATTTGTTAATATTTGATTGTAATAAGTGCAAGACTTACATACTTAATATGGTTTTACAATTTAATTAATAATAATACGATAAAATAATATTTAGTGGATTCGAAAGAGATAATTCAGTTCATACGTAGTTGTTTTACTTTTTGGTTCTTGTATCAGTGGAATGTTGTAGAAATTTTAACATAAAAAGATTCAAAAAGTGAACTTATATATCATGATTTGACCCCAGTACCATGTACATTACAGTCAGTGTTACATACTGTAAGACTATTCTACCACTAAATATTTTTTCAAAATAGATGTTCCAAACCTGCTTTTATTGTTTAAGAAACGTTATGACGCGGTGAATTTGAATTTTAGAATCGTATGACAACTGTTAAACTCAATTAAAATAATACGACTCGGCTACTGCTAGGCGACCATTTTTCATAAATATATCCACCATTATCATAATATTTATAATTACTTCGTGATATTAGGCGTATCATAAAATAATATTTTGTGGATTCGAATGAGATAATTCAGTTCATACGTAGTTGTTTTATTTTTTGGTTCTTGTATCAGTGGAATGTTCTAGAAATTTGAAAAAAATATTCAAAAAGTGATTCATATTACCGTGTTTTGATCTTAGCATCATGTAAGCTGCGATCAGGGTTACATATTTCAAGACTATTCTAACATTAAATTCATTTGCAAAATAGATGTTCCAAACCTGCGTTTATTGTTTAAGAAACGTTAAGACACGGTGAATTTGTATTTTAGAATTGTATCATCTTCATCATCATCATCATCAGCCCGTTGCAGTCCACTGCTGGACATAGGCCTCTCCCAATTGTATTGTAATATTGTATTAGAATTGTATGCCAACTGTTAAAATTGATTACACTATTTAACACATTTGATTATTTTCATCAGCCGGAAGACGAACTATTTAAGTTACAAATTTGCTTATTTTTTGGTTTGAATTGAAGTAAAATACGAGGAGCTGACGTTGTGCGTGGCCAAAATATATCTACTATAAATTGTGTCACACATCAACATAATATTATAATATGAACATAAAAAGATTCAAAAAGTATAAGTAGAAGTTGTGATTTGATCCAGGTGACATAAAATCTGCAGTCAGTGTTATAAACCATAAGTCTATATTGATATTTAATATATTGGTAAAATAGATGTTCATACATTGCGTTTATTGTTTAAGAACGTATATCTTGTATTTTTTATATGTACTTGTATGTACTTTATATTTAAAAATAGTATTGGAGCGAATGAATTTCAATGTCATAATTTTAACTTTGACAAAAGAGTAATACACGCATGCGCTTTAATAAAGTACTTTATATTTAAAAATAGTATTGGAGCGAATTAATGTCAATGTCATACTTTTAACTTTGACATAAGACTAATACGCGCATGCGCTTCAATAACGTTTCGTTATACAAAATCCATGAATGCGAAACTAATTGTTATGCAACATTTTTCTAATACATAATTATTTGCATAATCTTTAATGATTTTTACGTACAACGTAATGCATACGTTCGCTTTCATTTAATCTATAATAAATTATTTTATGTAATTTAATTTTTATTACCTAGATATGTTCATGCGTAACAAGAAACGCAGATAGTTATAGAATAGGGGAAATGGCAAAAGGAAATTTCCGGGGTTGAATTCCTTTTAACATTGATTTGAAATCCGCAAGTTCTAAAGAAAAACAAATTGTTATGAAAAGGTCCAGTAGTCGTTACAATTATTTTCGTGGATTTATATATTCTGTAAATGGCTAGGGCAGGATCTGGCATTGTCCTTTATGATCTAGTTTTGTAACATTTACGACAGCGCCATCTATTCCAATTACGCACAAGTCAATTTGTATACTAAGTTTTGCAACATTTATGACATCGCCATCTATTGTCCACTCTTATAAGCCAATTAGTAAAGAAATTATTGTTATTACTTGTAAGTACGCGCACAGTAACGCCATCTTGACCTTCCTACACAGTTTGGGGAAACTAGTGAGCAAAGTCTATTGTTAGAGGTTGGAGGTCTTATTCTGATTAGTCTATGGTAAGATTTACGACAGCGCCATCTATTCCAATTACGCACAAGTTAATTTGTATACTAAGTTTTGAAACATTTATGACATCGCCATCTATTGTCCACTCTTATAAGCCAATTAGTAAAGAAATTATTGTTATTACTTCTAAGTACGCGCACAGTAACGCCATCTTGACCTTCCTACACAGTTTGGGGAAACTAGTGAGCAAAGCCTATTGTTAGAGGTTGGTGGTCTTATTCTGATTAGTCTATGGTAAAACTGAAACCTACTTTCACGGTTTATATTGTAATTTTATCGCGACTTTTTGGTTTAAATAAAGATATATTTTAATTTTAAAATCATGCCATAATAAACTATACTCTTTAAGAAATTTTATAACAAAGTGTTTTTCAAAATTCCTTTGTTTAATTAGAAATCATATCATTTTCAATATCACTCAAAATTACGATGCACCATGGTATACGATGCAGAAACGTAGAAAGATTAGTCGGGCCCGAGCGCACAAAGAAGTAGGACCTGCGTCTCTATTTTTCTCATTTCAAATTACGAGAATTCGTATTGCAAACGCATGTTTATACCTACTACCTCAGAATACAGAACAAACCAGAAGCCGTGAACGCACACAAAAATGTCACCACACCAATTACGCCGAAGTAGGGTATTTGAACGATTTGACATTTAGTTCACAAAGATCGCGCGCATCGCTGGAACCTTTTACACGCTGCACATTTAATTCAATTATGCCGAGCTGCGTAATGCAAATGTGCAAAACTGCGGACGGAATTATACAAAAATATGTTAGGATTATATTTAATTTGTACATTTCACATAAATATGTCCTTTTATTGAAATATTGAATAATTTTAATTGTAGTGATTGTTAAATAAAACCAAGCGTCCATTTTGTCAGTGTTGCAAGTATTTGGTTGAGATTTTACCCCACGATTTTTTATTAACTCATTTTTGCACAAATTTCTAAAAGGAGAACGAACTATGTTTTTGTGAGGGTTAGGTGTTGAGTTTGATTACCAGTTTGAGCATTGTCATTGGATAGCAATACGGAGTCTAGAATTGTATCTAGTCCATGCCAATAGGCTCGCCCCCTATTACACGACTGTACTTCGTGTATGCATTAAGCTATTAATATTATTTAATGTATTGACCTCACCTACATTTATTTGTCCTATTGGTCCCAGGACCTATAACATAAATTACGAAATGAGGGTATACAATATACCTAATACCTTTTAGAAATACAGTTTATAAGAATACCCATTCGAGAAAAATACAGGCGTAATGTCATATCATGTTTATTGGTAGAATTTAAAACTATTGCATTGTAATATACCTTTTTTAAATTAAAAATATATATAACCTCTTATAGAAATCATAAATTAACAATACCCAAAACATCGTCATTTACCCCGGAAGTAGTAACTGCCATTCCTAACCTAGCAACATTAAGCGGGTGTAAAGTGGCGGCAGGGGGGAGCGTACGTATTGTTGATGGACACAGTGCACGTAAAGGAAAAATGGCTGAACGCGGGGCCTGTGCCTACTACGACCACACCGTTTTAATTTTCTATGTATTATTTAACATTCGGTTTTGTTTATTATCAAGTAAAGTGTATTATTTTATTAACATAAACATAACATAAAATCACGCCTGTATTCCCCGAAGGGGTAGGCAGAGGAGAACATATAGTACACCCACATTTCGCCAGTTATGTTGTAAGTCCCAATGTAATAGGGGGCGAGCCTATTGCCATCAACCGGGCACAAATCCAGACTCCGTGCTGCTACTGAGAATTACCTAATGGAAAACTCAGTAACACTTTGCCCGACCCGGGATTTGAACCCAGGACCTCTTGCTCAGACCTATTATTTTATTAGTTTAAGATATTTTATTAGATTAATATTCAGCTAATTTAATCTTGACTGCACTATCTTTCGTCCGCGACATGGTCCAGTTGGATTTTTTCTACGCATCTATTCCGGGATGAAAAGTAGCTTGTAGCCTATATTATGTTAATCCAGGTTTTGGACTATTTATGTGCAATTTTTTTATATCAGTTTAGCCGTGTTTGCGTAATTGAGTAATAATCATCCAAAAATACAATCGTTTACATTTATAATTAAATAGAATTTTACAAAACATAATATATTTATATTTGGTGATTATATTATTATTGTAGAAATTATAATTTGTCTAAATAAATTACTAATTAATTAAAATTATGTTTATTATGTATACGACTGTACGTGCATTCATCCAGTGAGCGCGCTCTTATTGTTCCGTAGAGCGTCAGTCGATTGACGTACGCGCGCTGATGAGCGAGGCCAACGCGCGTCGTACCCGCCGCGTAGTAAATAATCTGCCGCTGACGAGTGTCACAGTGCGGAACTAGTGTTTACTCGTACGCTCAACCGATGTCAGCGACCGAGTCAGTGTAAGAGGAAATCAAGCCTTAAAGTAGGTGACGGGAAGAGAGAGCGGGGGTAGCGTCGGCGCGAACCTCCGCGCCTTTGCGGTAGCGTTCGAACACATACAGCCTAGTTTAAATGAAGTTTGGTAATGAAATGTTGTTTGATCTCTGGCTTTTCGGAGGATGTAATCCTTAATTAATGAAACTCGTAAAAGTGATGACTAAGTAATATATTTGTTTGATGCATGCATCGTCGTTGGAATTGACTTGTAGAAAGATAAATCAAAGTCATGGTACTTGGCTAACAGTTATATTTATTTCTTAAAAATTAACATATTTTATGGTATCTTAGAAATAAATGAAGTACATATCTGTTGCTTAGCAACAATATCGTACAAGATTCAGTTGAATATGTAATAATGAAATTTCGGTGTATCCGAACGTGGACTATCCATAATACTAATACAACATTTAATTATTTTTTTAAAACGTCGCCCCACACTAGAAATTTCTCCTGTATCGTGGGTGCGTTTCACAAACATGCAATATCACATACACAAACACCCAGACTCAGTACAAATATCTGCGGGTCGCACAAATGTTTGTCCCGTGCGGGAATCGAACCCGCAACCCTTAGCGCAGCAGTCCAATCGCTTAGCCACTGCACCAATCAGGTCGACAAACTAATAATTGTCAATGTTATACATTTTATATTGACTAAACAGATTTCCTTAGGCTCATATTACGTATCTACACTTCATCAAAATATGTAAGAAATTCTCTATATAATTAGTAAGACTCATTATCGATAAGCTCATTGGAATGTG
This sequence comes from Abrostola tripartita, assembly GCA_905340225.1. Lineage (NCBI taxonomy): Eukaryota > Metazoa > Arthropoda > Insecta > Lepidoptera > Noctuidae > Abrostola > Abrostola tripartita. The sequence goes on along the minus strand of HG996490.1, from coordinate 8,573,628 downwards.
TCTAGAAAGAAGTTCAAGGACGACAGTATACATAATATAATATTATGTTACTACAAATGCATGTTGTACATAGTGAGTAACGAGACAATATTTTTAAATACCCAATAATTTCATGATTCATTTCTGACCTTTCATAGTTGTGTGTGCTCTCATCGTCTTAGCTGGCCTTTAAAAGGAACGAATTCAGCTGTCCTAGTATACTCGTCCACGACTACTAGGCCACTAAAATACGCAAACATGATTGAATTATAAAAGAAGCTACAAACGCGACATGGGTCCGATAAAAAACGATAACAAACAATGAAAAAACGACTTTATACTTAAACGCCTAAGTCTATTGACATAATTTTTCTCTAACACACACTGGCATACAAATTAGTGACAAGTATAATTTAATCAATGATAAAACATCGCTGAAACGAAAATCCTCGTTTGGGTAAAATAATGTATGATGAAATAATTATAATTTTAACGTAATTAGCAAGTAGAGATGTGCCGGATATTTGTATCCATGGATATCATATAGAGAAGAAAGATCTGTACCTTATTACTTTACTTATACTTGTTACTTTGTAGACGGCTCATTTTTACTTGATTAAAGTCCATTACATATATGAAATTCAAATATAAATGATTAGGTATATAATAAATTTCCTGTTAAAATCATACCTAATACGATAATTACTATTAATTTAAATTTAAATTATACTTAACTTCTTTGTATATATATTTTTTTACATTAATTTAATTAGGTACTCTAAACTTCAACTGAACACACTAACGTTATCTTTGCAGCCCCGCGTCACAATAAATTACAAACACAAAAAAACCCGCGCAGTGCAAGTCGACACTATCATTAACGCAAAGCTTTAACTGTCGGCACCGACCGGGTAAGACAGTTGAAGTCCCTATCTGTATCCGCGGATATGTTACTTTTAATTATCCGGCACCAGACGTTAAAAGGTTTGTTGACATGGACAAGAGAATAAAATTTAAATATATGACTTTTTGTGTCATTTTTGCATGTTGCCCATGCTAAGCTTAAATCTAAATTGATAAAGGAAATTTGAAAACTAAAAAGGGAACTTCAAATTCGATGCGTGCGAGCAGTGACACGATGGCTCAGTTGGTTAGAGCAGCGCCACGGTACGGCGAAGGTCGCAGGTTCAAGTCCTGCTCGTTTCCATCATTTTTCAAATTTCCTTTATCAATTTAGAAAATTTAAATATGTTGACTGCCTATATTGTGTAAAAGTTCTCTTAGCAGAATACCCTAAGGACTACTATACTTATAACAAAATTACTTAAATCGAACTCGGTACTGTCTATCAGTTAGATGTAGCTGTTCGCGGGTCTGATGCTGCATACCATGGTCGTTCCTTGGTCGTCGAACCATGTTAACCTTGTCCAGGAGTAAAGTACTGCGGGTTTTTCCAGGCTGGGTGAAACTGCTGGTCTTGAATTTGGTGCAGCTCCAGCCGTTGATTCGTGTGCGGTATGCATCTTCCAGCCAGAAGTACTTGTCCACGAGCTTGGTGAAGCTCGTGACGCGCCAGCTGCAGCTGCTGCTGGTGGTTCGGATGTTGCTGTCCACGAATCATATTCAAATCTTGAAAATGTAACTGTTCATTAGTTCGATTCAATTGTTGTCGAACCGGATGCACATATCTTTGACAAAAATTTTGGTGGTTGGTCGGGGGTAGTTGTTCACGAATCACACGCAGATATTGACGTGGACAATTTAATTGTTCATGAGTTGGATGCAGCGCTTGATTGAACGGATGCACTTGTCTCTGAGGCATGTATTGCGGTTGATTGATCAGGTTTAGCTGTCCAGGAATCATAACAACCTGTAAATCTTGACGAGGAATATTTAACTGTTCGTGGGTTTGATGCAGCCCTTGTCTGAACGGCTGAACCGGTTCTTGAGTTAGGTTTTGCGCTAGGTTAACTGGTTGTAACTGCCTACGTGTCACATGCAGATCTTGACGTGGAAAATTAAATAGTTCGCAATTCTTGTGCAGCTCTTGACTAATCGGATGATCATATTGTCTTTGGGACAAGTATTCCGCGTTGGCTGAACGTAACTGTTCATGAATCGTATGTGGATCTTGATGGGGAATATTCAACTGGACATCAGTTTGGTGTGGGTCTTGACGGACTAGTTCTTTATGGTTTAGATGCGGTTGATCATGGGCCTGGAGCAGTTTTTGACGGGCTGTAAGTAGCTGTATTCGTTTTAAGTTTCTCGCACGACGGGCCCTGCGTATGTGAATTATTTTATCTCGTGTCCAAGAGGCACCACTCCATTGGCTATTTGTAAGTATTGATGGGCCTTCTGCGCTTGAGTACGGTTCCAGTGCATTTTTGGTTCGAACAGGTGAATTTGGCAATGAATCAGATGAATCACTTAATAATATTGGTGAAGTTATTCTAGTAGTGGGTGGACTGCATAGCGTATCAGTAGAACATTTTGATGGGTCGACTGAAGCTGTCCGTAAATTAGATGAAGCTATCGTCGTTGTATGTGTGATTGTCCACTGTTTGTTTTTAGGTATCGATGTGCTAAACGTGTTTGAAGGTAAGTCAGGTTTATCTCTGGCAAGAACAGGATTGCTTGTAACAATTGCAGGAATAGACGCACTCGACGGGTTCAATGATATCCCCGTCGAGTTGTTTGTAGGGGTCGCCTGCCGCTGGCTAGATATTGTTATATTGGACATAATATGTTTAGACGTGCTGAATGAAACCTCCTGTATTTCAGTTTTGGTTGAGGTACCAGTTGAACCACTCGCTGGTCCAACTGGTACCTCAATACAGGAACTTGTTTCAGAACTTGAGTTATCTGAAGCATCAGGCCACTCATCAGAACGACAACTCGAAGAAAGTGTCGATGAGTCATTTAAAACGTTTGTTGGCGCGCTCAATATTTCAGGTTGAACTTTAGCGTGAAGTGGAGTAATCGTGAGGATATCAGGAACATTCATCTGTACACGCGTAGACATAAACCAGCCTGGTACATTCTTTTCCGGGTCAGTAGTAGCACTGGACTTAGAAGGTGAACAGCTAATTGGGCCACGTGTAGTATTCGACGCGACAGGTGCTTCACTCGGATAGGGTATAGCATTTAAGGGACAACCTGTAGTGTTTGCTAAATGAGATATAGCGCTTGGTGAAACAGGTGTTATAATCCACGAGTCGGGTGTAGTTCTCATGGGAGTAGGTGCTTCATTTGACGGGTAGGGTATATCGCTTAGTGAGCAGGCCGAAGTATGAACCGTTTCTGAAGGAGCAATCCAAGGATCGATTTTCTTCGAATCAAGTGCCGTACTCATCGGTTCAATTGTGGCACTTGACTGCTCCAGTGAAGAACTAAACGGATCGGGTCTAACTTCAGTGCCTTCACTTGAGTGTCCGGATTCAAATTCAGTAATGTTACGTGATGTGCCTGATTTACCCTCAGTACTTTTACTCGATGAGTCTAATATAAGAGCGGTACATGTATTTGATAGGTTGGATTTGACTGCACTACTTATACTTGAAGAGTTGGATTTGGCTTCAGTGCTTTCGTTTGATAAGTCGGATTTGCCCTTTGTACTTTTATTCAACGTGCTGGATTTAATTTCACTAAATTTACTTATTAATCTGGATTTTACATCAGTACATGTACTTTGGTGGCCGGATTTACTCTTAGTACTATAACTTGAAAGGTCTGATTTAACTTCAGTACATGTATTTGACGGGCCAGACTTAATTTCAGTACATATACGTGATGTGCCTGATTTACTCTCAGTAGTTTTATTCAACGTGCTGGATTTAATTTCTCTAAATTTATTTATTATGCTGGATTTTACATCAGTACTTTTACTTTGGTGGCCGGATTTACTCTTAGTACTATAACTTGAAAGGTCTGATTTAACTTCAGTACATGTATTTGACGGGCCAGACTTAATTTCAGTACTTATACGTGATGTGCCTGATTTACTCTCAGTAGTTTTCTTCAACATGCTGGACTTACTCTCAGTAGTTTTATTCAACGTGCTGGATTTAATTTCAGTAAATTTACTTATTATGCTGGATTTTACATCAGTACTTTTACTTTGGTGGCCGGATTTACTCTTAGTACTATAACTTGAAAGGTCTGATTTAATTTCAGTACTTATACGTGATGTACCTGATTTACCCTCAGTACTTTTATTTGAAACGTTGAATTTAACTTCATTACTTTCATTAGTTGAGCTGGACTTAACTTCATAACATTTACTAGTCGGGCCGGGTTTAGGATTAGTATATTCTCTTGACGGACCTGGTGTAGGTTCAGCATATTCTCTTGACAGGCCTGGTGATGGTTCAGTATATTTTCTTGAGGGGCCTGGTGTAGGTTCAGTATATTTTCTTGACGGGCCTGGTGTAGGTTCAGTATATTTTCTTGACGGGCCTGGTGTAGGTTCAGTATATTTTCTTGACGGGCCTGGTGTAGGTTCAGTATATTTTCTTGACGGGCCTGGTGTAGGTTCAGTATATTCTCTTGACGGGCCTGGTATAGGTTCAGTATATTCTCTTGTCGGGCCTGATGATGGGTCAGTATATTCTCTTGACGGACCTGGTGTAGGTTCAGCATATTCTCTTGACAGGCCTGGTGATGGTTCAGTATATTTTCTTGAGGGGCCTGGTGTAGGTTCAGTATATTTTCTTGACGGGCCTGGTGTAGGTTCAGTATATTTTCTTGACGGGCCTGGTGTAGGTTCAGTATATTTTCTTGACGGGCCTGATGATAGGTCAGTATATTCTCTTGACGGGCCTGGTGTAGGTTCAGTATATTCTCTTGACGGGCCTGGTGTAGGTTCAGTATACTCTCTTGTCGGGCCTGATGATGGGTCAGTATATTCTCTTGACGGGCCTGGTGTAGGTTCAGTATATTCTCTTGACGGGCCTGGTGATGGTTCAGTATATTTTCTTGACGGACCTGGTGTAGGTTTAGTATATTTTCTTGATGGGCCTGGTGTAGGTTCAGTATATTCTCTTGACGGGCCTGGTGATGGTTCAGTATATTTTCTTGACGGGCCTGGTGTAGGTTCAGTATATTTTCTTGACGGGCCTGGTGATGGTTCAGTATATTTTCTTGACGGGCCTGGTGTAGGTTTAGTATATTTTCTTGAGGAGCCTGGTGTAGTTTCAGTATATTTACTTAAAGATTTAACATCAGTACTTTTACTTTGGTGGCCGGATTTACTCTTAGTACTATAACTTGAAAGGTCTGATTTAACTTCAGTACATGTATTTGATGGGCCAGACTTAATTTCAGTACTTATACGTGATGTGCCTGATTTACTCTCAGTAGTTTTCTTCAACATGCTGGACTTACTCTCAGTAGTTTTATTCAACGTGCTGGATTTAATTTCAGTAAATTTACTTATTATGCTGGATTTTACATCAGTACTTTTACTTTGGTGGCCGGATTTACTCTTAGTACTATAACTTGAAAGGTCTGATTTAATTTCAGTACTTATACGTGATGTACCTGATTTACCCTCAGTACTTTTATTTGAAACGTTGAATTTAACTTCATTACTTTCATTAGTTGAGCTGGACTTAACTTCATAACATTTACTAGTCGGGCCGGGTTTAGGTTTAGTATATTCTCTTGACGGGCCTGGTGTAGGTTCAGTATATTTTCTTGTCGGGCCTGGTATAGGTTCAGTATATTCTCTTGACGGGCCTGGTGTAGGTTCAGTATATTCTCTTGACGGGCCTGGTGTAGGTTCAGTATATTTTCTTGACGGGCCTGGTGTAGGTTCAGTATATTTTCTTGACGGGCCTGGTGTAGGTTCAGTATATTTTCTTGACGGGCCTGGTATAGGTTCAGTATATTCTCTTGACGGGCCTGGTGTAGGTTCAGTATATTCTCTTGACGGGCCTGGTGATGGTTCAGTATATTTTCTTGACGGGCCTGGTGTAGGTTCAGTATATTCTCTTGACGGGCCTGATGTTGTTTCAGTATATTTTCTTGACGGGCCTGGTGTAGGTTCAGTATATTTTCTTGACGGGCCTGGTGTAGGTTCAGTATATTCTCTTGACGGGCCTGGTGTAGGTTCAGTATATTCTCTTGACGGGCCTGGTGATGGTTCAGTATATTTTCTTGACGGGCCTGGTGTAGGTTCAGTATATTCTCTTGACGGGCCTGGTGATGGTTCAGTATATTTTCTTGACGGGCCTGGTGATGGTTCAGTATATTTTCTTGACGGGCCTGGTGTAGGTTCAGTATATTCTCTTGACGGGCCTGGTGATGGTTCAGTATATTTTCTTGACGGGCCTGGTGTAGGTTCAGTATATTTTCTTGACGGGCCTGGTGTAGGTTCAGTATATTCTCTTGACGGGCCTGGTGTAGGTTCAGTATATTTTCTTGACGGACCTGGTGTAGGTTCAGTATATTTTCTTGATGGGCCTGGTGTAGGTTCAGTATATTCTCTTGACGGGCCTGGTGTAGGTTCAGTATATTCTCTTGACGGGCCTGGTGATGGTTCAGTATATTTTCTTGACGGGCCTGGTGTAGGTTCAGTATATTCTCTTGACGGGCCTGGTGATGGTTCAGTATATTTTCTTGACGGGCCTGGTGTAGGTTTAGTATATTTTCTTGACGAGCCTGGTTCACATTCTAATTTTTCTACAGTTTTAATCGATATGTCTGGTGTGGCAAGCGTATACTTGTTTTTAGCAAGTGATGAACTAGCATTTAAAAGGAGTTTAGGATTAACGTATTGCTTTGTTAGATTGTTTTCTGCCTTATCGGAATGTTTAGCCGTAGCGCACAAAGGAACAAGGGTGGCATCCGAAGAGCCGTGAGTAATACATAACTGGCCAGGTGTAACCTCGGAAGACCCCAGTAGCGCAGATTCGGCTAAAGAATTGGACAGGTCAAGGGTAGTCCTCCAGGAACTAGATATGAACCTATATGGGCGCGGAGCAAATATCAAATTGTGAAGTTCGGCGGGTAGCGCTGGCGGCGCGGGGCCCGCGGGGCGCGCGGGGCCCAGCGCGGCGGCCAGCGCCACGGGCGGCGCCTGTCACATGCGCAGCGCGCGGCGGCGCGGGGCGGCGGGGGCGCGCGGGCGGCGGCGCGGCGCGCGCGGCGTGTCGGGCTCGGGCGGCGCCGTGCTCGTCACCAGGTTGCGCACGTTGCCGAACGTCGACTGCGACCCGATCGTCTCTTGGAACTGCTGCACTCGTTCTAGAAGCTCCTCGTCGTTCTCGAACAGCTCCTCGATCTTAAAGTGCAAGCGAGATTTGATTCTTACGCTGAGTCGCGACTGCGACGGACCACGAAAAAAGGAAGTCCACAGGGTTGAAAATTAAAAAATGTCTCTACTTGGGTATTTTTATTTTTAACCAGGATCCTAAACAAATAATGTCATGCCCAGTAATATATAGTTGCCACCAAAACGTCTACACAACGTCGTAAATGTTTGTTGGGATGTCGAAAAGTATAGATAAGTCATGTACTAGCAAAATGAACGAGAAAAGTATTCCAGACTACACACATACATAACTATACAACTTGACAAAGACGTAAAAGAGATAGCGTAATAATTATAACAATAAGAGTAAATGAATAAACATGCGTTTGACACTTGCGCTCGCATGTCAAACGTCACTCAGGCTAGCTAGACACTGCTAGACAAAATGACCAAATTGGGACATTTTCGAGTCTTCAAAATGAGAGCGCTACTAACACATCTGTGCTTTTTTGAAATATAATTGGTCTCTAACATGTCTCTAACTTATGAAAAAATAAAAATCACGGTTTTAACATTCTAGTTCGTTTTTCGACAAACAATCGTGTTTTTTTTCATATCCTATGTTACTCGCGATGATGTAGTTTCTAGATACAATCTTTCTATACATCAAAATCTGTTTATTCGGAAGTTATGATAGAATAAAGAAACCCACATAATATACATACACGAACCCTGAAAACATATCACTCCTTTAATGGGCAGTTGTGTAATAAGAATGATGGTCGTGGATCCATCTAAACCGATTATCATCTTACCTCATGGCGATAGTCATTGAGCAAGTCGGTAGCGATGCGCACAAGATAAGCCGCGAGCTGCCCGCCGCGTGCTCCCAAACGTGAATACAATCTTAATACAGCTGGCACTAACACTTCCGCTACTGTACGTTTCATTTTCTGCAAATATAATAGTCCAAGATCCCAGAGCTGCCAGACCTTACTTATTTTCTAACAAACAAAATGTGAACGATAGAATAGTATTAGTACCTACTACAAACGTACGCATATCCGCTAGCTTGGACCGACGGTCAATTTACAGGGACCAGCAGGACTATTTGCTAACTCAGTTGTAGGTATACCATTTTGAGTTGTACGCTGGGCTTTTTTGACATAAATAAACGTCACACGTCGATTTTGGTTTTGGTCAATATTTCCAATAGCCACCGTAACACTATGTGACAGTAGTTTTTGTATCGATAAACGAAAAATTGCGATTATGTAACCATAGTTGACATCAATTTCTAAAGCACTGCCATTGTCATATGTTTCGTGGTAGTCACTATTAAAAGTTAGTGTTTCACAAGTAATAATGGTGGTCACTATCAATATTTTTAGATTACAATCTTAAATTAACACCGTAGATGGTATTATTATTTGTTTGGAAGTAATTTATTTAAGTTATGAAGAATAATTTTCTATTCATTGATACTTTAATTTGTATGAAAATAAGGTTCAACGAGATTAATTTTATGGTGCAATAGGTAGGATTTAAGGGCGCTTCTACACGTCTTCTTTAAAATCGTCGTCGATCAAAATTTTACCTTTCTTGGCATATATCATATCAATAAACTATAGGTACCTACAAAGTTTAACTACACATTAAAACTACAAATTATAATAAAATCAACGTCAAAAACATAATAAAATCAACATAAAAATCATAATAATTGTAAAAGTAGTTATTATTATATACCTATTCAAACTTTTTTCTATTTAACTACATATTATATGTAACCCACTGGCCAGAAAATAAAAAGGCATTATTACAAACAAAGAGTATAAACCGCATAAACAAAAATATCCTCTAAAATGTAATAAAATATCATCAATACTTGTAATTTAAATAAGTTGTATAATACGTCGTGCAAAAATTACGTTGTCAAGTAGTAGTGGAGGGGCACAGTTAATCACTTTTTACCCGACTGCGCGACGCAAAGTAGGGTGATGTGTTTATCAGCCCATGTATGTATGTGTGTTTGTTCCTTTGTGGCTTTCTAGAGACCAAACGACGTGTTCGATCTCTAGAGCTCCAGAATTTATTTATTTATTTGGATCTCCAACAAAGAAAGTACACAATAAATCACATAACACATGATATACATTTTAAGGTCAGTGTACTCCTTCAATTACAGGAGACCACATCATGCACAATAATAGTTATCATATTACATAAAATAGCTTAACAAAAGTGGTTACTTAAATACTAGAATTACATTCTTTTTGTTAAAAAAAGAGAGCATAATTATCATTAAACTATTAAAAAAAAAAATTATGCATTAAGGTTAATATTGACTATTGATGAATGATTGATTTCGTCAAACGGTTTGTCTAATTCTTGCAAGTGTGACTAAGGACATGACAATAAATCAAATTCAATATGGGGACCACCAGACGCCATATTGGGAATAACAAAGTCAATCATTGAATAGATATTTAAAAATCATCGCAAGGTTACTCTTGTAATTTTTCGTCAGACCATTTAGGATCTTTATCGATTTAAAGGGATTCATTTAACCTCAGCTCCCCTACGTTGAGCAAAGTTAGAGGTGTCAAGCGGTGTGTCGATGATTATCCATAGGCACCGGTAATGAGCGTATGGCACCGTAACTCCGTAGTCACTCACTGAGTTAGACAATACCAATTTTATGTCATTCTCAGTATACAAGCAATTTCGGTGTACAACTTAATTGAGAGTGAATGGTTGTATGTCAGAATTAGCAAATAGCCCTGCAGGTGCTAAAGTTACGTGAAAACAGTGCTAACTTTTCTTAAATTCTGAGTGCTGATTTTTATATATGTGTTTATACCATACTGTTAGTAATTAATTATGAATACTGCAAGATACGACACGTCAGCGGTTGTTTACGGTAGACGCTTTAAAGTTCGCTGTGAGTATGATCGCATGCGCGAATTCTTTACGTCGTTTCAGCAAGCAGTGTAAGTGTTGATGAACACGACTATTTTCGAGAACTGGGTCGGGCGCTATCTGTAGTACGGTACCACTCATTCTACAAGGTCATATTTCAGAGCAAGTTGCTGGTGTATAATCTTGGCCACTTGGTTATGTCTATACAAATATTCGCCGTTAGCTAGACTAGAACAACCGGAGACAATATGTCTGATCCCGGACAGTGGCATGCCCGACATTATGTCAACCGCTCCATCTTTCAGAATATATTTCCGGTAGTTGTTTGCCATAATAACTTCGTCCATAATTGCACACACAAAATCTTCGGTTTCCCCAAAGAGGTCACCGAATCGTGGCCAAGAAATGGACGCTAACATGACAGTTAATAACATATTCGTAAACAATCAAGTATAACTGCTAAACAAACATGCGTTACTTACATGTGAAACAATGTTGGTAGTTACACGTTCTTGTAAATCGTCAATATCCGGTGCTTCGCCTGTGTTTTGTGGTTTTTCTGAAAATAGACAACAAGAAAAAACTGCCATATTAAAAAATAACTTTTAAAATCTAATCTTCAATTGGCTTATAAAACAAAGTTTACTGCAAGCCTTAGTGCTGACGGTTAAACACGTCATGGTTATTAATCTCTCTATGATGATCTATGAGCATCGCACGGCCGCAGGTATACATGTACAGTAGGGGCACGCACTGGGCAGCTTCATGCGCGGGCCGCACAGCAGCGTGATGGCGTCCAGCAGCGCGCAGTTCATGGCGGGCGGCAGCTCCTCGTAGCCCTCGTCGCTGAGGTCGGCCGCGTGGTCCAGCACCTCGCGCGCCAGGCGGCACTGCACGTTCAGCTTCTGCACCAGCGACATCCGCTGCAGCATCACGTCGTAGATCAGCTGGCGGGCGTCGAAATCTATTTTGTCTGGGTACCGTTTGAAAAGCGTTAAAAATCAATAAATGATTCATTTCTGTAAATAGATTTTAACAAGTCGAAACGTTTAAATAAACAAGGAACTAGATCGCGTGGTCGTTATATTAATTGTAACACTATTCAACGATTAGAATGCCTATTAATTACAGTTTCAAGACATTGTTTTTTTTAATAAGTTAGGACTCACAAGTTCCTTCAAGTTCAATTTGGGCAAACTCAACATTACATTTTAAAAACATACCTTTTAACTTCAACGTATCAATTAAAGACATTACTAGGTATATACTTGCTATAGGTATAATGTACTTTACTAACCTGTTTTATCACTGTTATAATGCACCACACAGTCAACGAAGTGGTGGTAAATAGCGTCGGCTGTGAGGCAACTGGTGACGTAATACTCGGCCGGCTCTCGCACGTCGTGGTCTTCGTCCGCCAGTAAGGCGCAATACCTAAACAAAAACGAATATAATAATAATTAACGATTCTTTAATACTATAAAACTTATATAATATAAGACTGAGACCCTGAGAAATAAGCAACATGATAAATTGAGTTTTAGTCAAGAATATAAATTGTATGAAGTAACCTAATAATTTACAAATAAACCGAGGATTAGTGAAATAATACACGACGCTCAAGACACCACCCATTCATTTTAGGCGCCTCCTGACCACGATCATAAGGGTAATCAAAATGATTATATTTTGATATTATTCTGTGTGCGTGTACACCCGAACTACCTCATCAACATTAACCTTAAAAGTGTCGACATACTGCTTCATCATCAGTCATATCTCTCAAATACGCATCGATTATCTATTTAAAATTGTGTAGAAAGAGGCGTACCGGTAATAAAGAGGTGTGCGTAGGCGAAGGAATCCACCTAACAGGAGGCGTGTGAGTGTGCGCGCGGCCGTGCGCCGCAGCGGTGCGGGCGACTGCACCGCCAGGCACGCGCACACCGAGTCCAGCAGGGGCTCCACTATGCATGTGTATCTGGATAAACAACACATTCGTTTGGATCACAATATTATTTCTTCTACAAGAATAAACTCCCCATTTGAATGTGGATTTGACCCTAAATCTACAGCACGAATTCCTTTCTCTCTTCATTTCTTTCTAATCACAGTAATTTTCTTAATTTTTGATGTAGAAATTGCCCTTATATTTCCTATTATCCCCCTATTTAAATTAGTAAACATTTATTTTTGAACAAAATTTAGTTTTTTTTTAGATTCGATTTTCATGTTTGTGAAACGTACCCGCGATACAGGAGAAATTCCTAGTGTGGGGCAAAGTTAAAACAAAAAACTATTTTAAATTATTATGTAACTAGCTTATGCCCGGGACTTCGCCTCCGTGAATTTGATTAAAATTACCTGTACGTAGCAGCAGTGCACAGATATACCTATTCGAATGTGATTTTGTTAACAATTTTATGGGATTTTATTATTTTCCCGCGGAATAAGTGAGTATGTTTATTTTAAATTAAAAGTAAGTTACTCCTTATAACATCAGCTATTTGCCAGTGTAAGTCCCGTCAAAATCAGTGCACTGTAACCTGCGAATTTCCTACGTTTTTGAAATTCAAAGTGGCTTTTATTAGACCTTATAACATCAGCTATCTGGCAGTGAAAGTCCCGTCAAAATCGGTCTAGCAATTTCTGAGATTAGCCGGAACAAACAGACGGACAAAAAATAATTACTTATATTTTTGTTGTCTAACTATCGTATGCATCGAGTAACGGTTATTTTGATGTTACAAACAGACACATATTTGTGATTCAAAGGTAATTTAGTATAATAAATAATACGCATACAGTTCATGCCGAGATCTGTCTGGGCACATACTGGGCGTACAATCTTTTTAAACATGCGCAGGTAGTTTCAAATATAATCAATTATTGCATTGAAATGGATATAACCAGGTAGCGGTAATATTATATTATTAAATTTAATCTCAAAATATTTCCCAACAGAATAGAAAGAATATATTCGTGTATTATTCGTGTGTGTGACGCGGTCCAAACGTACCTGACGCAGATGTCGGAGAGCGCCAGCACGGCGTTGACCCTCGCGGGCAGCGCGGCGCCGGGGCGCGCCAGCAGCGCGGCCAGCGCGGGCGCGGTCGCCGCCGCCGCCGAGCGCGAGCGCACGCACAGCCGCCCCGCGCCCGCCACGCATGCGCCGCGACGCGCTGCGTTCCATTCTACAAGAGCGATAATAATAATAATAAACGTTTCATATTTACTATCTTTTGCCTGCGGCTTCGCCTGCGTTATCCCCTATTCAAAACCCGTAGAGGGTTGAATTAAAAAAAAAGTAGCCTATGTTCTTTCTCGTGTCAAATTTCATCAAAATCCGGCCAGCGGTTTAGTCGTGAAGGTGTAACAGACAGACAGAGAGAGTTACTTTCACATTAATAATATTAAGTATTCATTTCGCAAAAATATTGTTACAGACAATTTGATAAGTTTTGCCATAAAAAACACTTATAACTAGTAATAGTAAGTATATTAGATATTAAAAAAAATTAAACTAATTTATAATAAAACTTGACGCTCAGCGTAACGTCAGGAGGTCTGATCCGAGAGTCGATGAAGAAAAGACAAAATAAGAGTCTGCTTCTGCATAACATGTTAATACAACAGTTCCCAACCTGCGGGCGGTTCGCTGAGCGCGGCGAGGAACAGGCGCAGCAGCGCGGGCTGCGGCGGCGCGGGCGCCACGAGCGACAGGTCGGCGGCGCGGATGGCCTCCTCCAGCTGCCCCGACGACACCGCGCGCCGCTCGGCTGGCGGACGTCACACTACATTTACTCCACTACTCATCTGACGACCTATATGTAATAATGCCTAGCTCCCAATTGTCGGGTGTTTATTCAGAATTTTTATCGGATATCGATGCCGTTATACACACTCAGACCCAATCGAAGCGGGCGCCAGTTTTTTTTGTTTTATTTACTACTAAAATGCAAAGTTGCCTTCCCGCAGCCGAGTGAACCATATCAAGCCATTGAAGTATTGGACTAATTGTTATTTCCTTGTTAGGAATTTAATATGTATGTTTAAGTACACTTTTACAACGACCAAGTTAAAATGTATATGTATTATGATTATAAAATACTTACACAGCTGCATAAGTTCTGTAGCCCAAGTTAAGTTTTCAGGATCCAATTGTGCCGCTAGACCCGCACATAATATGCGACATCCTGGAATGAATTTGCTTAAAATTAAAACGTAAAAATAGTAACATGCCCATACCATATTATATTGATTTGTTAAGTTAGGAAAAGTATTATATTGGCATACCTATAAACATCAGACTGCTACCAACGTGATCAATAACAGCTGGGTAAATTTCTATATCATGCACCAGCTGACGTCTCGATTACTACTTAATATAATAGGGCAGTACCATCATTATGTGCGTCAGCCAGGCGTCGCACTAGGTGGTCGCGCAGCGCGGACCGCTCCATCGACTGCGCGAACCGCGACCACGAGCTCAACAGCTCCAGCGTCAGGGGCATGAGCCGCACCTCACGCTCCTGAACAAACAACTCATTTCAATACTTTAGTAATTATATAATACGTTACGTTATCAATATAATTAATGAATATTATAGTATGTATTAAATCACTAAGATGTTAAATATCATATTTGAAAACGCTCAATTGTGGATTTTTCTGTTGAAATTTATAATTCCGCATGTTATCAGTACGATCTGCATAAATAACGGCCAGTAGAAGTTTTAGCAAATACAATATGTGATAAACCACAATACCTGTTCATTATCAGCAAGTTTATAGTAGTAGTCGAGTGCGAAGGCGATGTCCGAGTACTCGACAAACCGCGCCAAGCTCGTGAGCATCACTAGACACTGGAGGTCGCGCTCGTCGTCCAGCACACCCAAATGAGTGCTTAGGTTGTCCACTATGCGGTGGCTGGAAATACAAACATCTCATAACATCACTGCTGTGTTCCCCAATCGGTAAGCAAAGGTGTATCATCAAGTCTATTACAATTAACCAGACACAAATATAGTCTGTACTGCTACTGATAATAAATTATTTAATCGAAAAATAATACTGTCCGACCCGGAATCAAAACCAGGTCATCTGGCTCTACAGACGTCAAAAACTAGAAGAACAAAAAATACTTGTGTTATTTAGATATGTTTGACAGATCGGGTTAAACAGTGTTTGACGATTACTTACATGTTAAAAATATATCTATTTGTTTGATTGCCATTACGTGTTCCATATAAAATTCGAATAAAAAACATATTTTGAAATTGTGTTTAAAAAATTACTTGATGCAAGTAGATGACTTTGTGAGCATAAGGCACGCTTTCTGCAAGTGTCTCCTCATGTTGTTGCGCGCGAAGCCCTCTAGGATCATCCACGGTAAGGGGTCGTCGCACCCCGGTGCTACGAATTTCCGAAGTCGCTCAATTACTAGTTCTTGAATTAGACTCGCCACTTGTTGTTGTACCTGAACAATAGAAATTTAATTAACACTAATGTTAATGTTCTTTATTTACACGTAAATCTTAATCTATCAATACACATAAATAAAATTGGGGTGTCTGTTTGTAACATCAAATTAACAGTTTTTTAATCAATGCATACGATAGTATACACGATAAAAATAACAAAAACGCAATTTAAAAAAATATTGTCAGTCTGTCTGTCTATTTGTTCAGGCTAATCTCTGATCGTCACCCTTAAGACGTAAATACTAAAAGGGAACTTGAAATTCGATGGTTGCGAGCAGTGACACGGTGGCTCAGTTGGTTATAGCAGCGCCACGGTACGGCGAAGGTCATAGTCATAATGTTTTTAACCCCCGACGGAAAAAGAGGGGTGTTATAAGTTTGACCGCTATGCGTTTCTGTCTGTCTGTCTGTGGCACCATATTTAAGACAATGTCGCGGCGGGGTACCGCCTTAGTAGGTCCCTGTCCCTATTTTAACTATTTAGATATTTAGTTATTGCTTGAAACTTAGCGGTACCCCGCCGCGACATTGTCTTAAGTAGGTGTTACTCGATCGGAATTGATGGCTCAATGATAGGTGTTATTTTTGACTTTTTAAATGATGGCATTTGTTTTGCGTTAGCGTTTTTTAAATTTTTAATTTAATTTTTATATTTCTTATAGGCTACAACTGGCCACTACTACTACTGGCCGTGTGGTGTCCGGCAGAGTAGAATAGCACCAACCCAGTACACTTTTGGGTGTCGTACAAGGCGACTAATGACTGAGGCAGAACATCTGATGCTTCCGTAGACCAGAGAATGGGCAGCAGCGTTCTCTGATATGATTCATCCACTGCGATCGCCAACCCGCTTGCCCAGCGTGGCGATTAGGGCATTACCTTACAATGATACGTGCACAAAATAAACGGCCCCGAGTTCCCGGCCGCCTCACCAGGCTTGGCTACGGTAGCGGTCACAGCGTCGGTGGGGCACGGGGTGCTAAGAATCCCCGGGTTACGGACGGCTACCACACATTGACCTTGGCTACATACAATGGACGAACTCTGAGGCTCAACGAACATCTAGCCGAATTGGAGGTAGAGCTAGACAAAATACGATGGCATGTTCTGGGGTTATCTGAAGTCCGAAGAGAGGGGGAGGACACAGTAACCTTAGAATCAGGCCATCTACTCTACTTCCGAGAAGGTGATAGCCTTTCCCAGGGCGGTGTCGGATTCCTCGTCAACAAGGCCCTCACTGGCAACATTGTGGAAATATCCAGTGTGTCGTCAAGGGTAGCATACCTTGTACTCAAACTGACCGAGAGATATTCTCTTAAGGTCGTACAGGTATATGCACCGACCACCACACACTCGGATGATGAAGTGGAAGCTATGTACGAAGACATAGACAAAGCCCTGCACAACACCTCAAGGGCCCACTTCAATGTTGTCATGGGGGATTTCAACGCCAAAGTGGGAGTACGCACGGACACCGAATCGGTTGTGGGGCCACATGGTATTGGGAACAGGAATCACAGGGGGCAGATGCTGGTCAACTTCTTAGAGCGGCAGGGGCTATTCTTGATGAATTCGTTCTTAAAGAAGAAGCCCCAGAGGAAGTGGACCTGGCGGAGCCCCGATAACGTGACCAAAAATGAGATCGACTTTATCATGACGGACAAAAGACGTATATTCAGCGATGTCTCAGTGATTAACAGGTTCAACACCGGAAGTGATCACCGACTTGTACGGGGCACACTGAATATAAACTTCAAGCTAGAACGCACCCGTCTGATAAAGTCTACGCTTCGGCCTACCCTGTTCCAAACCATTGCTGGCTCTGAAAGATTCCAAATGGAACTCCAAAACCGTTTCGATGTGCTGGAAACCGAGAGTGACGTTGACGAGGACTTATGCAGAGTATTGGAAGTCGTGAGGGATGTGGGTAACAGGTTCTGTCGGAATAGGCATGCGGGCAGGAAGTCCAAACTTTCAGACGAGACTCTGGAACTCATGAGAGAGAGGCGAGCAAATACACAGACCACGGTGGCAGACCAGCAAGCACTCACGAAACAGATTCGAAAAGCGGTACGGCGGGATCTTCGTTGTTCCAATACACGCCTCATTAAGGAGGCAATAGAACAAAACCGAGGTTCCAAAGTATTCGTGAAACAACTTGGGAGGAGCCATATGACTAAGCTCACTACCGCCGAGGGTCGGGTCGTCTCCTCTAAGCCAGAGATCCTCTCTGAGGTGGAAGACTTCTATGGCCAGTTGTATGCCTCGCAATCTCCGATACCTGAACCCGTCCCCTGCGATCTCCGAGCTGCTTTAGTTCGACACTATACCGACGAACTCCCCGACGTCAGCATTTAGGAAATTGAGTTGGCCCTCAAACAATTAAAAAATGGAAAAGCCCCGGGCGAGGACGGAGTTACAACTGAGCTCTTAAGGGCAGGGGGAACTCCTGTCCTTAAGCAGCTTCAGCGTATTTTTAACTCCGTTCTCTACGAAGGAAGAACTCCAAAAGCGTGGAGCAGGAGCATGGTAGTTTTGTTCTTCAAGAAGGGGGACAAGACCCTTCTCAAGAACTACCGCCCTATATCGCTCCTGAGCCACGTCTACAAATTGTTTTCGAGGGTTGTCACAAATAGGCTGACGCGACGGTTGGACGACTTCCAGCCACCGGAGCAGGCCGGGTTTCGAGGAGGATTTGGCACCATAGACCACATACACACTGTGAGGCAGATTATACAGAAGACCCAAGAATATAATCAGCCCCTGTTTCTCGCTTTCGTGGACTATGAGAAGGCCTTTGACTCCGTCGAGACCTGGTCTGTTCTGGACTCCCTGCAGCGGTGCCAAGTTGATTTTCGATACATCGAGGTGCTGAGAAGCCTGTATGACGCTGCAACTATGTCCGTCCAAGTACAGAACAGTCAAACAAAACCGATTCTATTGCATCGAGGAGTAAGACAGGGGGATGTGATATCCCCGAAACTGTTTACAAATGCACTAGAAGACGTTTTCAAGACTCTAAACTGGAACGGGCGGGGCATCAATATAAACGGCGAATACATCTCGCACTTAAGGTTTGCCGATGATATCGTAGTCATGGCAGAATCGCTGCAGGAAGTTCAAGAGATGCTGCATAGCCTTAATGAAGCCTCCCAACGGATTGGTCTCCGGATGAACCTGGACAAGACGAAGGTTATGTTTAATGATCTCGTCGCTCCGGAACCAGTAATCGTCGATGGCACGCCTCTCGAAGTTGTCAAGGAGTATGTCTATCTCGGGCAATTAATGCAGTTGGGTAGATACAACTTCGAAAAGGAAGCCGATAGGAGGATTCAGTTGGGCTGGGCAGCGTTCAGGAAGTTGCACCACATATTTTCGTCGGATATACCACAGAGCCTGAAGACAAAAGTCTTCAACCAATGCGTCCTCCCTGTAATGACGTATGGTGCCGAGACGTGGACACTGACTGTGGGGCTAATCCATAAGCTCAAAGTCGCTCAACGTGCTATGGAAAGAGCTATGCTCGGAGTCTCTCTGAAGGACAAAATTCGGAACGAAGTGATCCGTCAGAGAACTAAAGTGACCGACATAGCTCTGAAAGTTAGTAGGTTGAAGTGGCAATGGGCTGGCCACATATGTCGCAGAACCGATAACCGCTGGAGTAAGCGTGTTCTGGAGTGGAGACCGCGTCTTGGTAAACGTAGCGTGGGTCGTCCGCTGGCCAGATGGCGGGATGACTTACATAAGAGGGCAGGCAATGACTGGATGCATAAAGCAGCAGACCGGGCTCTGTGGCGTACATTGGGAGAGGCCTATGTCCAGCAGTGGACTGCAACGGGCTGATGATGATGATAGGCTACAAAAGAGCACTTACAAAAGGTCAAAACTAGTTACTCGCGGTAGGTCGCAGGTTCAAGTCCTGCTCGTGTCCATCATTTTTTAAATTTCTTTTATCAATTTAGATTCAAGCTTAGAATGGGCAACATGCTAAAATGGCACCAGAAGTCATATAAATATCTAAGGTTCTGCGGGAAAAAAAGAAAAACGCGGGAAATTCGCGAGTTACAACTACTCCGCGATGCATTGACGGATTTTCATTGGCAGATAACTGATTTTATAAGGTCTAATAAAGTCTACTTTGAATTTCAAAAATATTTAGGGTTCCGCTGGAAAAATTAAAAAAACACGGGAAATTCAGGGGTTACAGCTAGTGCATGATGGCTGGACGGATTTTGACGGGACTTTCACTGGCTGATGTTATAAGCCGAGCAGGTCCTGCTTACGTCCATCATTTTTAAATTTCCTTTGTCAAATTAGATTCCAGCTTAGCATGGGCAACATACTAAAATGTCACGAAGTTATATATTGGTACCTTGGTTTCAGGGTCGCCCAGCTGAGGCAGGCATGAGTTGAGGAAGGCGTCGACGACGGCGTCGCTGGCCCGCAGCGTCAGCAGCTCGCCCAGCGCCGCGATGGCCGAGGACCGCACTAGGATGCTCGCATCGCGGCACAGGTTGCCGAGGATCTGGTCATACACACACGGGAAAATAAGTCAGTTCAAGCAAACATTTTAAACATCATTTAGTCCAGTCATTGGGTGTTATAAAAGTTTTCGGGTGATTTTTAATTCTTTATTATAATAATAAATTATACTCATACATATTATATACGCATCGCCGTATTGAAAATATGGGGCCTAAAAATAGAATTCTATTAAGAACTAGAGAAAAATTGTAAAATTCATGTTAAGACTTCTTTATGCAAAATAGTATTTTTGAATGAGAGTAGTAATTATTATCAGTATGTAACAGTCACCGCGAGCTCGTCGGGCAGCGGCGGCGGCCCGCGCGCGAGCAGGCGCAGCACCAGCCCCGCGCCCGCGCGCCGCACACCCGCGCGCTCGTCGCACACGCTGCGCG
Source organism: Abrostola tripartita (assembly GCA_905340225.1). Lineage (NCBI taxonomy): Eukaryota > Metazoa > Arthropoda > Insecta > Lepidoptera > Noctuidae > Abrostola > Abrostola tripartita. The sequence goes on along the minus strand of HG996490.1, from coordinate 8,553,070 downwards.
CGCCCGCCGCCAGCAGGCGCGACACCCGGCTGTCCGCACCCGCGCCGTGCAGCGCCTGCCTCAAGGACACGATGACACAATGACTCACGCACTCATACCGCCTACCCTAATCAACATTCATTACCCGCCTATTCACAATAGAAAGCTAATATACGTTCTTAGGATGTAACTGTACTCTTAGGTATTACTACGTAAAGGCCACCTAAGCAGCAGATTTGAAAAGATTATCTAATTATTATATTATATTATCATTCTTCTGTACACATGTCACTGAACACCTAATTAACAGCTAATAGGTAACAGATAAGGTAATATATTGGTCTAATCTATTATTTGTCTGTAACAAATAATAAATAAGCCCAATATATTACCTTGACAGCATCGATCATAGGTGCACGCTGGCTCTCGAGACACTCGGTGAGGATGGTCACGGCGCGCGTGCGCAGAGTGCCCGACACGTCCTCCACGCGCTCGTACACGGCGCGCAGGATCTCGGCGTGCGGCACTGTGTGCGGCCGCTGACGTAGTAGACCCGCTACGTCTTCTTCTGTGATCTCATGGTCTAACTGTGATAGAAAGAAAACATTCAAGTATATGTCTTATTAAAACAATACATTATAATGCCTATAATAATGAGAACTACTACGCAAGGTCCTTATCAAATTTAAGACTTGTTGTTGTGTAGGTATATTGCACGAATTCTATTAGAGAAGCAATTATTTAGTCCTTACCATTTATAATTTATGTAAGACTTTGCAGCCTCAAATTATATATCTATAACAAGACAGTAAATACTTTATTCAAAGCAGACCAATATCAGATAGGCAGGTCAATATGAAATGTTAATATATAATTGGTGTATGTAAATAAGCTGTGAGTCACAGCTTATTTACACACACCAGCAGTGCTACAAAGGTAGAATTTATTAGGAGTTTTAATATCAAACGCCTACGTTGTTATGGATAAAATTATTCACACAAAATAATTACGATTAATGAATTGTTTACGAGAAAAGGGTTAGTTGACATGATAAGTATATTGAAAGTGGGGCTCGTAGCTATGCGGCTACCCGGCAGATCAGTCGATCTGCGAGGTTAAGCCGTGCTCGCCGCGGTCAGTCTTGTGATGGGTGACCGTTTTCACAGGTCGAGACCCCACCGTGCTTCGGAAGGCACGTTAAGCCGTTGGTCCTGCGCCTGATCTCTCTCCGGTCGTGTCGGTCTACCGTCCCATCGGATTATGAGAGTGAGGGAATAGGGAGTGCACCTGTGTCTGCGCGCATACTTGTGCACTATAATATCTCCTGCGCAGATGGCTAGTCTCAGCTGAGAGGCCGCCTTGACCGAAATTCGGTCAGGAGGACATTATTATATTGAAAGTAAGTACTAACATCAGCAATCGGTACTTGGCTATCTTGACTGCTTTCATCATCTGTATTGACGCCGTTACTCTCCTTTTCAGTTTGATTATTTGTCGCAGATGTATTTTCAGCATCTTAAACACAACCAACATAAATATAAAATAATATTCTATATAATAATGATTTCTTCTCCTTAGAAATTTTAAATGAAGGCCGTTGTTGACAAAAATTCATCAATACCAACTATTTAAAGTTAAATAGCAGGATGTTTGTAAACTCCTTATTTGACGATACCAGTTAGGAAATCGTCACACACATATTTTTTCAAAGGGAAGGTATTCTATTCTAATGTAAAGCATCACTTTCAATTATATTAATGTTACATAATACTTAATATAGACCACTTTAATTATCTAAAAAAGTCATAAATACTAACTTGTCTCATTATTTTCAGGGGCTTCTGCTTCATTGTTTGTTGGTGATGTGCTGTTAGCTGGTTTAATTTCATCTGGCTCATTACTTAACAAACTAGCTAGCATCTCCTGAAATGGTAAATTTAGGAAAGCTTAATTATACACATTATGTACATTTTGTGCACTAGTATAATATAACTAGCGTAACAGTATGATTTCAAGCCAAACATTCTTCCAAACTTCGGCTTCGGTGTAACCCACATTCGCCCCATCTCTACTATTTGTTATAGTGACATTAACGACAGACATAATATATATACAAATATTTCATGCTATCACATCAGCTAACATCACAAAGTACAAGCAACAAAATAGAAATTACATGAATGCATACCATTGCTATTTGTCGATGCAATGTTTTAGAGGTGGCAGATAGCTGCAGTAACCATTTGACCATCTTTCTATAAGACTTGCGTGGTAAAAGACTCATCAGCCCAATGACTAAAGAAACGCGGGCTGTACGAGTATCTGCTCGTTCCTTAAAAAAAAAATACACAAATTAAAACCGTAGATGTCCGTTTCAGTTTTTAACAAAATATTGTGCCCTTATCTTACCTGTCCCATTTTAACCGATTTGAAAAAGGAGCAGTTTCTTTGTTCCTCTGTATGTATTTTTCTTTTTTATTTATTTACTTTAATTACACGGTGAACACCAATTACATAATTAAAGGACACAGATAATTTAACAATGTTATAAACACAATATAACCATTTATACCTTCTTCTCACAACACTTTAGACATTATATATTTATGTATGATCAACGATGCCCCCGTGAATTGTGGACCGGTTATAATTGTTTGAAAGAACACACCCGCATTGGTTCCATATAAAGCTTGCCGTGATCTGATAATGAACTTCGGAGATATGGAAGGGAACTTTTCATACGTGTAATTGATGACTGACCCCTGACAAGGGGAAGGGGGAGGAGTGCTACTTTCTAAGAGTCATTAAATATATCGTGTAAGGTATCGTTTAAAAGGGCTTTTTGTGAAGATTTCAAATATTAGCCTTGCAAAAGTCTGTGGAGGAGGATAAATCCTAGACACCACGTAAATCGTGAATACAAATTCAATACATAATTCAGACAAAAAAGTACTTATGAGAATTCTCTTACAAGTTTTCTTGCTAAAACTATTAACAAAGTGAACGCATAGGATATAGCGCCGACTTCAAATTCGCTAATGTAAAGTGAAGTGAATAAAGTATTATTTTTCACTTTTGGATTTCTTGTTACTTGAAGGCGGTTTTTTTTTTACTATAATCATTTATTTTCTCAAACATGAATTCCTTAAGCAAAGCTGTATGTTTAAGAGTTAACAAATTGTGCGCGGGTCGAGCCTAGTTTTGGGGAAAGTAATGAGCTCGAAGATTGCTAGGACATTCTAAAGTATGGGTATGAGTTCAGCACACCCTCCCCTGGGTAACTAGATCAGAGAATGATCTAAATCTATACTAATCTATATCAATATTATACAGGCAAAGTTTGTATGAAAGGGGTGATCCTCAAAACTATCTACCCAATTCCCAAAATTCTTACACAAATATTTAGAATGGACCATACACAAATATAGGCTACTTAAATCCTGGAAAAGCATAGTCACCTAGAATGTTTGAAGCCCTGCAAAATATCAGATAAAATAAACCCGGAAAGGACGAAAATATTTTATTCTGCTTTGTAGCTACCGCGCAGATCAACTAATCTGCGAGGTTAATAGATAAAAAAGGTAATTTGGTTTAAGGTGTACTTTGAAATTCGGTCAGGAAAACATTATTAACGAAGCCCTACATGTTATGTTCTTAGTAGTCCCATTTATCTATGAGGAGATATCAGTCTTGTGTAAAATATTTAATGTGACTAACCAAGCTCTCCAAGTCGTAACAAAGATGTTCCAAAAGTATCACAAATCCTGATATTGCTGCTTTTCCGTACTTGCTCAGTAGCAATCCTGAATAGGTCACATATGAAGCTCGTACAAGATTCTGAAAATGAGGCATGGATTTGACTAGTTTCAGTAAAACATTGATCATCCATTCGATCTCCAGATTTTAGATAACTTACATTGGCACTTCGATTGTCTAATGATGAAGCCACTAACTTAGGAAGAAGGCATTTGAACAATAACTTTATGGCTGCTGCATCTGGCTGTCGATTTGAATCACATATTAGAATGTCGATTATTTCATATATGACCCTAGATATAGTTGTCAGTTGTATTTTATCTGAAAAAGAATATTCCAATGAATAGTCTATTCTGAACCAAGATTAACATTTACTTCTGGACATTAAAGAGTTTTTAAAAGCAGAAATGTTGCGGATACATTTTTTTTTACATCTGCGGATTCGGATATTTGAACGCACACATCTGCAAAATATCTTAAGATTCGCATATGCGGATGCGGATCTTAAGATATTTTATTACAAACTATAGAGAAATAAAATAATAAGATAGTAATTTTTAATATATTTTTAAATATATAATTTTGTATATTTATCATTTTATACTCGGCTTATGGACCATGTGGAAGATTCCCGGCCTTTTAAATGGCTTACATAGGAATACAGGTCCAACACGCAGAGGCTCGTTGAGAACTTACACAGAGCTGCCCTATATAAAGAACAGCCGTATAAGTCCCCAGAAGAAGCAGGACTATAGTAAAATATGAATGATTATTGCAGATGCAGATGTGTAGAGGTCCAAATCAATGAGAAAGCTTCGCAATTACAAATATGAATATTCACAACATTCCTGGTAAAAAGTATCAATATAAACAATATTTAATTTAATAAATTAAATTTTGAATTCAATGATACTGAAACAGTTGCAATTAATTGTTTTGCGACAATCACATCAGTCTAAGGAGTTTTAACAGTTGCAGACAAATCACAAGTATTCAAACTTCAAATATCTATACATTTTTGTAGTCCATACAACTATCGCACAGCAATTAATTACTGGTGACACTTGTGATGGTAGAGGTATGAATAATCTATGAATAAAAAGTGAATTAAATTTACACTTGCATTGTGCAGTTGCAATGTTCGCATTAGGAATAGATAATTTTCATTGCAATAGAATGCTTTTCTAAACATGGCTTGTTAGAAACTAAGCACTGTTTTAGTCTATTTTTATTTTAAGTAAGCCTTCATTGAGAATAAAGTTTCTTAAACCATTTTACTTATTTCAAAATAATACAAAAAACATAATATGGAATTTAAACTTCAATGATGCTCTACTCACCCACATGTAATTTGTTGACAATGGCACCTCCAGTAATATCAACCAAGTTACTCAAAATATCCTCAAAATTCATATCATTGGGGCCAAGCTGCAAGTGTTCCATAATAGCTCTTAATTCATGAACAAAGTAACTCAATTCTCTTATTACAGAGTTTACTTCTCTTGTGAGTTCTCTTGAGTTAAAAGTACTTTCATCCTCACACATTGCTTTGGGAAAGCTGAGGCATGTTAGCGAGTTGGCAAACATTTGCGAATGATATATATGATATGCTTTATATCCAGGAATGGATAACAATTTATAGTAAACTCGGGATGCTAGTAGAGCAGTGTTTCTATTATCTTCAACCTTAATGTTTTTACATCCATCGTTAATATAATAAGCTAGTACAGCAACCAACCGTTGACTTTGGAATAATTGTGATAATACTGCCCAAGACTTTTCTACCCCATCTTCTATTTCTGGTTTAAGCCAATAGTCAATCGAATTCATTATGTTTGTAAATATTTCTTGCAGATCCTCATCTTGTGTTGCATTAATATATTCATCCGGCAAATCACAAAAATCGAGAAATTCTGATTCATATATAGCTACAGCCCATCCTTGGTCCAGACAATCCAAGTGCAAGTTATTTATTTCATCAACTATTAAGGCCATTTTACTGAATGGATCTCAGAGTATTTTATGATTGTTATTAATTACATTTGCTGTGTTTATATCAATGATTTACTAAACATTGACATGGAATCAGAGCATTCAGAGTCAGGACTCAATATGTTTATCTTCAATTCAACAAATTATAATTAAGAAACAATGTCTAATGTCTATTGCGTTCTACTTCTAGCAAGGTGTGGGTGACACCTGTCAGTATGAGATGACCAAGGAAGCGGCACTATTCAGTATAACAGTGTTATCGATAAAAATAGTCATGATACAAAATAGCCCTTATTGAATTGATGTTTTTTTTTTCAATCTAAGTTATTATCTTATAGGTCGCTAATATATTAATATAAGTAGTCTTGTTTTATTACCCTTATGAATAAAATAATACAAATAATAAATATATTTTCACCGATTTTTCTTATAATACAAACCTATACCTACTAATAGAACGAAAATATATTTAAAGCCAAATATAACGGGTAATTTTAAGAAAAGTTAACATAATTCATTATAATTTAGGAAAATGGGGTATTACACCTTTTTTAAAAACTGTTTTAAATCAATTCCGAGGTCGTAATATACCAGTTGAATATTTATTTCATTTTCATAAAACCGAGGAATGCTTTAAAATCTTATTTTCAATTTTGTCGCGGAAACGCTAACAACCATGCTTTTCGGCTCGTTACTCAGTTATTGAACAATATGGCAGAACATAATATATACCCTGACGGGTTTGTAGTAAAGGAGTGACATCGAGGTATATCTATGGAGGCGCCCTAATCTTCTATATAAACTTTTACATATACAGATATTGAGGGAATCGACATGGTTACAACAAATTACTGTTTGTCTCTTTCTAAGTAGTGAAGTTGAGAAAAGCAAAATGACATGTAGATTGTTTTTGCTAATTCTGGCAACATTTGAGCGGTAACGTCGCGATAATGTGTTTGGGTGCCGATTCCGCCATGTTGTGTGATCGATTTGTGGTATATTGGCTGTCAAGTGATTGCGTTTTCGTATCTTTTTTGTGATTTTTATTAAATTTGAATCTAAGCTCCTTTTTGAAGTCTGGGATTGAGTTCCAACATGCCTATGTGTAGTATAATACAGTGTGGTTCTCGTAAGAACAAAAATCGGCCTCTAATAACATTTCACAGGTTAGTGTTCGTTTTCATGAATTATTTGGTAAAATAATAACAATTAATGACTAATTATATTTATCACCATATACTCATAGACACTGGTCATTAAGTAATATTAGTTACGTTTAGCTTGAAACTCGGTTTCTTCGGTTCTGCTAGTACTGTGACGCGTGACAACACAAACAAAAGTGACGCGAGTGCCACTTTGCTTTTATCGATATTGTCGATTAATATAATGTACATACATACATGAAGTCACGCCTATTTCCCAGAGGAGTTCAAATCCCGCTCGGTCCATAATTCTTCAAATTTCCTTTATCAATTTATACACACTAATCTAGTTTGAATTCATGTTGGTTTTAATCTAGTTTGAAATAATCCACCCTAATTAACTCTACGATTATGCCTAAATCTTGATTAATTCAATTTTTATTTTAGGCGCAGAGCAAGGAAAACACCGCTTTATTAAAAATCGTTATTGACGAATTGAAGAAAAAAATAGAATTAATAATGAACAATCTCTGTTGCTTGAGGAGGCAAATCGTTAAATTAAAACCAAAGCATTACCCTTGCTACAAAAATATTCAGAAGAAATTCGAAAGTTCGCCTTGAAATTGCACTTTCTCTTGCCGAAAGCTTACGACTTCATAAGACAAGCATAATTAATCTTAATTTTTTTTTTAATCAAGAGGTATCCCAGTTTACGCATCTCATGGTGTCCGGAATATAATTTATAAAAATCAGAAAATAATATTAGGCCTCTTTAATTACAACAAACGTCTTAGAGCATTATTATTTATACCTACATAATTACACTTTCTCGTTGAATTTGATAACACTGATATCTATTTTATACTGAAAATAAATAAATCATAATAATAACAATATAAATCACCGATTATTGCTCATTAGAAGTGTTATATAGATTTAAGGTTCAGGTACCATGGAAAGAAAATAAACGATAAAGTGTCGCAACGAAGTTTTCTTATCCTAACATTATTCATTTCTATGAAAAATGATTAAAGTTGTTTTGTTTATTAAATGATAACATATTTTGCCTTTTTTTTTTACTACCACTACAACTTAGGTACTTGTTTATATATAAGGGCAACGATTAAACCTAGTCGGTATAATACCTAACTATACAAAGTCTTCCGAGCCCTTGTCACAACTTACTTTTGTCGCTCTCCAGTCTAACCAAATTTGGCTAAATATGAGTTATTTTAGGTAGGGAGACTGCCATCAGACGCGTTTCACGTGTGCGCCTATTCGCAGACCAGCCGTGATAAGCTAACATTAAACCTGATAGATACTGATAGTAGTAAATAAATTGCGGTCGACCTGTCCGGCTTTAACTACGTAACGAGCTCCGCAAAAAAACTGGATTAATTATAATAAATAACTATTTCAACTGGTTTCATTTTGCTGAAATTCTCTAGTGTTGAAGTATCTTTTGATTTCGTTGACTTAGAAGTTTCATTTTTTACAGGTACGGATCCCTTAAAATATGTAAACTAACGTGGAACATCCTTTTTAAAAGTTAATTGATAACATAAAATCGTTTAAAAAAATATCGATATCGATGACCTTTGACCATTCTATCTGGAGCATCCCTTATTTTGCGACATTTGCGACGGACGACCCGTTTTTCGTAGGTATAACCGGTCCATATATTATATTCCTTTGTCTGAAGTCTATATCATTGAGGTATATATATGGAGGCGCCCTAGTCTTCTATACAAATATTTGCTTATACATCTCGAGGCTCGTAGCTATGCGGCTACCCGGCAGATCAGTCGATCTGCGAGGTTAAGCCGTGCTCGCCACGGTCAGTCTTGTGATGGGTGACCATTTTCACAGGTCGAGTTTACGGCGGCAACGGCTTAACGTGCCTTCCGTGTTTCGGAAGGCACGTTAAGCCGTTGGTCCTGCGCCTGATCTGTCTCCGGTCGTCTCGGTCTACCGGGACGGTAGACCGACACGACCGGATTATGAGAGTGAGGGAATAGGGAGTGCACCTGTGTCTGCGCGCATACTTGTGCACTATAATATCTCCTGCGCAGATGGCTAGTCTCAGCTGAGACAGGCCGCCGTGACCGAAATTCGGTCAGGAGGACATTATTCTACATCTATTGTGGGAATCGATATGGTAATATCAAATTACAGTTTGTCTCTTTCTAACTACTGAAGTTGTAAATAAGGACAGCGAAATGACATGTTGTTTGTTTTTGCTAATTCTGGAAACATTGGAGCGGTGACGTCAGGAAAATGTGCTTGGGTACCGATGCGGCCATGATTTTACGTCCATTTGTGGTATATTAGCTGTCAAGTGATCGTGTTATCGTATCTTTTCCGTGAATTACATTAAATTTAACCACTAAGTGCTGAAGCTAAGCTCCTTTTTGAAGTCAGGGATTGAGTTCCAACATGCCTATGTGTAGTATAATACAGTGTGGTTCTCGTAAGAACAAAAATCGGCCTCTAATAACATTTCACAGGTTAGTGTTCGTTTTCATGAATTATTTGGTAAAATAATTACAAATGACTAATTATATTTATCACTATATACTCAAATACTGTGGCCATTAAGTAATATTAGTTACATTTAGCTTGAATTTCGGTTTCATTGGTTCTGCTAATACTGTTTGTTGACATGTTAATACGTAAACAAACAATAGTGACGCGAGTCCCACTTTGCTTGTATCGATATTGTTGGTTAATAGAATTTGAAAATGCTGTTAATCTGTATAAAAACCCAAATGAAACTATATTCAAATGTAATAGCAGTAATATCCACGCCTTCATCGACCCTTGCCATGCCATAAAATTAATAAGGAACCATAAAATTAACATAGAACATCCTTTTTAAAAGTTAATTCATAGCATAAAATCGTTAAAAAAAATTATCGATATCGATGACTTTTGACCATTCTATCTGGAGCATCCCTTATGATATCCGCCATGTTATGCGACATTTGCCACGGTAGGTAGGCACCCGTTTTTCATAGGTATAACCGGTCCATATATATTCCTTTGTCTGAGGGTAAAACCACAGTAAATACAGAACAGTAGAACATCTTCATACAAACGTGCCGTTCTCGGTTTGAATGTGTGCGTGCGCGCCGCGCGCCGTGTCGGCACGCGATTTCACGCACACGCTAGCATAATGGAATAAGGTGGCGGCAGTACGGGCTGTGCAGCGCGACTGTAAGCACGCGCGTACGTTACATGACCGCTCGCGTTCGTCAACCTTCGCCGGCCACTTACCATAATATTAATTATTACGAGTATCATGACTTCAAAAAGGGGAAAAAAATATTGTACTGTTTTCGGGTGCCTCAATAACGATTTCGCAAACCCGGACTTATAATAATAATTCTTCATAGTTCCTACTGAACCAGAAATGTAAGTACCTACTTATACCTAAAACTTATTAGAAAATGTGGTATTGTATTGTTTATTTCACAGTTTATTTGCTTTATTAAGAGCGTAGCCGAGTCGCATTTTTACGATACACTGAATGATATAGAATTTAAGATGCCCTATCCATGCTTTCCTAAAAGCTTTTTACAAAAAAATTACATAAGAATGAGAATTTACTTTACATTAACAAATAATAATAAAGCGTTCCGGACGTGCAGAAACCGGAGAAAAAAAATCTCGGTATCAAATTTGTAACTTAATAATGCTTAATATAATAAATGATTTATATATTATTTATAAATTGGTAAAATATTCAATCATAATATGCTTTTTATTACATAAATTCCGATCAAGTGCTGCTGGTTCGAAAATATTAACTAAAAGTAAAAGTGAGAACCCTGAGGATCAACGCAAGAGTAGGCTAATATAATAACTCGGCGGGCGCGGCGGCCTTAGATAACCTACTGTTCTGTATTTACTGTGGTAAAACGCTTGACCAAAGACATAGTTTAATGGACGTTGGACGCATATATGTGACACATGTCATCGATAACATTATGTTTAAAGATGGGTTAATACCGATATTTTTAAATATTAGGTAATATGAATATATTAGTTTAGTAATATTATAATATTTTAACTAATATTTGAGTATCAGTGATATCTGAATAACACATACCGTATTCGACATCAACAGATCATATTAAAGGGGAATATCCAGATATCCGATTTGGATCGGATTATCATGTAGATAAATTAATACTTTGTGGTGATGGATCACAAAGTATTAAATATAATTTATTGTACCATAAAGAAAATAAGTATAGGAGAACCGGAATGAAAATAAAAACATTTTTTATAGAAAATATTATTTTTTATTTATGTTTAAAAACATTTATTTTTAACCTTTTCTGAACAGTTCTTCACAGAAATTCAGTTCTATCCTAACGAGTTCGTCAGTCCGAAATGAGATTACCATATTTAAAAAGCTTATCGTATATTAAAGATAATCTTTTTACACATTAAGGGCTTTAAAGTAATTAAAACTTTCATTCTCATATTTATTAATTCACATTCGTTTAATTTCACATTGGTTTAAATCAGATATGCTATATGTCATAGCATAGTGAATCCAACCTACGGCAGTTGAATGAATGAATATTGAATCCGAATGATATTATTCGACCTGTTGGAATGGTACCCATAAAGATTATGTGAATATGATATATTAGCATATCAGAGTTAGTCGGATTACTAATCTATGAATCTGTGGAATATTACTGATATCTTAGCGAATACTAATATATCACTCACACTTCTAATTATGTTATTCCCATACATTTATCATTCTATTCTATTTCTATTCGTCAAGCGTTTTGCCACTTGTCTAAGGGGGCTGAGCAGTATTTGACTCTCAATAATCTGAGCCATAACCATATTTTAAGTCAGTCAGTGTAACCTATTATTTATTGTAAAATTGTAAATAACCTTACTTTTCAATAATGTCAAAACTCAAAATGTCATTTTCATTTGTCAGGCAGTACTCAATAACAAACATCTCCTTTGAAAATAATCTCGATCATCAGAGGAAATAGAAGATTTACATTATAATAATACATATAAAAATGACAACGCGGAAACCAATATCTTGGTTTTTAACAGAGAAGGGTCGCCAATTTTCGTTTGCTGTTGTTACGGGCACTGGACTTGCATGTACACTGGCAAGATTTGGGCCTCACACTTTTTTTTTAGAAAAGTATAAAAACTTTGTACATTATTACAAGTGAGTAGTACTCCATTCAATATATGTGTCACAATTAAACAAGGGCTATCAGTAATTAATACTTTGCACTCGTAGTAACGGACATCCAGCACAATTACCTAAGGAACTTCGTGATAGATACTCCAAATGTCTCGATGTCCTTAATATATCTGATATTCAACGGAAACTTATTGAACCATTCAGTGTTTTTGGATATGATTTATTTCATGCTGGTAAGTTATTATAAAAAAAACCAACTTAGATCTTTATAATTTTAGAGAAAAGTAAATGAATATGCTGTTATAACTAACAGCTTAATGATGACTAATTGTTGACTTGAAATGACTTTTTATTTTTTAAAGATTCCAATTTTTTTAGGCAGTATTAATTCAAGATTTGGTGTGGCCATAGGTATTCCAGTAAATTTTTCCTATAAATCCTTGGCTGATCTAGAGAGTGAGGATATTATGGCAAGTATTTTTATACACTTCTGACTTCAGATTTAACTTTAATATATTAAATCAATGTGTAATTTCCGTAATTAAGTAAGTTCTACTCTGTTCGTGACTGTTACATTACTTTTATACATAAGTCCTCCATACTTACATAAGATTATTTACAACTGTGTTTGTGATACCTATTTAATTACTATGTCACTTTTAGGTGAACCAAAAGAAAGTTGACTGGGAAACTGAAACTGGCAAGAAATTAGCAGATGCTCTTATTCTCCCTGAGAAAGTGCAGGAGTTTGCCATATGCAGAGAAATAATGATGACACAAAATAATAAAATAATGTATGAATCAGCATACCCATTTACATGCATATTTTTTGCTTACAATATGTCTCAAATTCTCAATAGAAAATTGAACTTATATGCAGCACCTTCTGCTCTTAGAGGTGTGTTATATTGCATAGTAGGTATGTTTGCATCAGGTGTGTATTTTCTGATGAAGGATATGACTGAAGTTCATTATGAATCATCGACTGACAAGCAACTATGTGAAATGAGACCTGAATTTGTTGAATGTGGGAAAATATTTTATGAAAAAATATTACAGAGAAACCAAGCTCTTAGGGAATTGATGGGGAGAGAAGGAGAAAAGAAATACAGTGTATTGGGTAATGAAAACTTTGGTTTACGGCAACCTAGAATAGCCTTAGTTCATAGGAAACAATTCTTTGAAAATAAATTGAAAGAATCACAGGAGCCAGATAAATCAGAAAGTGTGGAATAACAATCTACACTATATTTCGGTTTATAAGTAGTAACAATTTGTTAAATAGGAATGTTAAAATAAATAATAACCTGGTAAACCTAAGTATTTTCTTACTTTGCTAAAGTGTACTTTGTGTCAATCCCCTCATATTATTTAGGTGCCTACTGTAAATGTTTCCATAGTTAGCATTATTTGAAGTGAGAAACTGAATTCCATCATATGGAAGCAACAAGAGATGTGGATGTATCAGTTCTGGCTTTGGGGAAAGGTGTTATTTTTTTTATGTCAATAATGGTACAGAAATTTGAACACCTGGATATGTTCTATTAGTAAGGAAGGCCTTTATCAAGCAAAGCAAAAACAAAGGAGTGTAATCAGGCTTATTGAAAATTAAAACCAAAATTTTAAAAAAATATCACGGATATACTTGCATGTTTTTAGAAAAAGTAATAATTATTTTTTTGAACCCCCTTTTGAAATAAATATGTTAGGTGAAGAAAATAAAATTCTGCTGGAGGCTGCCATTGCTTGAAGTATAATCCTAATGTACTTATAGTTAGAATTGGAATCTGGGAACTTAAATGTGAGACCTTAGATTATCTAGATGGCGTCTGGCACTACATTGAAACAAAAATCAACGTGCCAATTGTTTTTTTTTTTTAGCACGAGTACATGACAGCTGCGTCTTACACAAATATATAATTTATTTAACATACGGTTGATAGGATACATATTTATTAATATTCAATCGGCCTCTGTAATTTCTATACACCTTAAGAGCCATTTTACACAGGACGCATTAAAGCGTCATCGAATAACTTGACCGAGACGCCAATGACGTCTTTAATACCAGCCTCGAAATTTTGTTTGTTGAAAACTGTTTGTGCATGTGACCATCATCTAGAACTTGACGAGTACATTCCAAAAATATATAACACTAGCAAAAATATTTTTTTTTGCTTAAGGCAACGCCATCTATCAACTAATAGCGGTAAACACAATGCACGTAAACTTGCATGAATGTTTGTTATAACTTTTGATACGCTCAGTCAATTTAATATGTACTGTATATTTTAATTATAATATTATCTATCCGTGATTGTCCGTGTTGATCTACCTAACTGAATTGAATAATCTAAGTTAGGTCTAAATTAATACGTGCAAAAGCAAAATTTTGATTAGGAATATTGCGTGCTCAGAAGAGTGTGAGATTTGGCATCAATAAAGTTTATATGAATAAGAAGTGCCTAGTGTATATACCTATATATATTATATACTACTTTTTTATGATTATGTATGTATATATATTATAAATATGTATATGTCGGCGCGCGCGTAACATGAGCGGGATGGCCATCGTCTTTAGGGTTGAAGGCGTATTGGAAGGTACAGTCAGCATCAAAAGTCGATGACCATATTCAGATTTTCAAAATCACTGTACATTATATCACCCATAAATCGCTCAACAAGATAAGGCGCCAGTATTGAATGAACATCATAAAAGTTCAAAATTAACTGAACACTACTCATCAAAGGTCACTGAACACCATTTTGTCAAAAATTGCTGATCGTTATAATATCCGAAAACATCATAACATTCAGTTTTACAAAATTCACTGAACAATATAAAATGTTTATTTTGGTTATCTAGTGTAATCACGGCAACGTCCAAAAATAACTTAACATCATAAATAACAAAAGTTACTGAACATTACTTTGTTTCGGATACGTAGCGTGTAAACTTATACTATCAAAAGTAGCTGAACTGCAAACTAAAAAAGTGCTCGTTACTATCTTCAGAGTTATAAATCCAATCTTGTCCTATACAAACTAAATCATGTAAAAAAAAATTAAATGGATGTAAATTTCGAATTTACCTTTCCAAAATAATTCTGTTTGAATTTATACCATCTTTATTTATAATGTTCATTTGTCACTAAAGCGCAATTGATAGATAACTAATACAATATTTATAGATGATAAATAATTGCAACCGCAATGATCTACATCCGATAAAAAGTGATAATTAAGTAGAAATATTCTTTTTACATTCAAGGGTAAACAGTTTTTCAAATACCCACAACTATGTTTCCCAAAGAATTGAATTAAAACGGAATTTGTGTGAATTTTGAAAATGAGTCTTATATGTATACAGATTAGGTTTTAATTCAATCGTAACTATAAAAATCATAAACTAAGTCGACGTTATGAATTTGATTAGAATTTGCGTGATTTTTGGAAATGAGTCTTATTGCTTCATGAATAAGGTTACAATTCAATCGAACTAAAAAAATCATCACCAGTAATCGTCGATGGCACGCCTCTCGAAGTTGTCAAGGAGTATGTCTATCTCGGGCAATTAATGCAGTTGGGTAGATACAACTTCGAAAAGGAAGCCGATAGGAGGATTCAGTTGGGCTGGGCAGCGTTCAGGAAGTTGCACCACATATTTTCGTCGGATATACCACAGAGCCTAAAGACAAAAGTCTTCAACCAATGCGTCCTCCCTGTAATGACGTATGGTGCCGAGACGTGGACACTGACTGTGGGGCTAATCCATAAGCTCAAAGTCGCTCAACGTGCTATGGAAAGAGCTATGCTCGGAGTCTCTCTGAAGGACAAAATTCGGAACGAAGTGATCCGTCAGAGAACTAAAGTGACCGACATAGCTCTGAAAGTTAGTAGGTTGAAGTGGCAATGGGCTGGCCACATATGTCGCAGAACCGATAACCGCTGGAGTAAGCGTGTTCTGGAGTGGAGACCGCGTCTTGGTAAACGTAGCGTGGGTCGTCCTCTGGCCAGATGGCGGGATGACTTACATAAGAGGGCAGGCAATGACTGGATGCATAAAGCAGCAGACCGGGCTCTGTGGCGTACATTGGGAGAGGCCTATGTCCAGCAGTGGACTGCAACGGGCTGATGATGACGATGATGATGAAAATCATTGATTATGTCGATGGTATAAATTCAAACAGAATTATTTTGGAAAGTTAAATTCGAAATTTACATCCATTTAATTTTTTTTACATGATTTAGTTTGTATAGGACAAGATTGGATTTATAACTCTGAAGTTAGTAACGAGCACTTTTTTAGTTTGCAGTTCAGCTACTTTTGTTAGTATAAGTTTACACGCTACGTATCCGAAACAAAGTAATGTTCAGTAACTTTTGTTATTTATGATGTTAAGTTATTTTTGGACGTTGCCGTGATTACACTAGATAACCAAAATAAACATTTTATATTGTTCAGTGAATTTTGTAAAACTGAATGTTATGATGTTTTCGGATATTATAACGATCAGCAATTTTTGACAAAATGGTGTTCAGTGATCTTTGATGAGTAGTGTTCAGTTAATTTTGAACTTTAATGATGTTCATTCAATACTGGCGCCTTATCTTGTTGAGCGATTTATGGGTGATATAATGTACAGTGATTTTGAAAATCTGAATATGGTCATCGACTTTTGATGCTGACTGTACGAATTTCAGATACATGTTCATATTTGCGCAAGTCATAATTATATTTTATCGCCTTCAAAGTAGGCCCCATCGCTTGCAATACAACATCTCCAACGCTTCACCCAGTCTTCCATACATTTTTCATAGGCTATTTGCGGTATGGCCTTTAGCTCATTCAGCGAATTTTCTTATAAGGCTTCTATCGACTCAAAACGTTTTCCTCGAAGTGGTAATTTTAACTTGGAAAATAAAAAAAAGTCAGACGGAGCCATATCAGGTGAATACGGTGCTTGGTCGAGAACTTTTGTTGAATTTTTCGCTAAAAACTCTTTCACTATAATGGCTGTGTGTGATGGTGCATTATCATGGTGCAGCATCCATGAGTTGTGTTGCCACAAATCTGGACGTTTTCGGCGGATACTCTCACGCAAACGCTTCATGACGCCTAAATAATATTCTTTATTCACTGTTTCTCCCTCTGGAAGGAATTCGGAGTGAACCAAATCACGGTAGTCAAAAAAAACTGTCAGCATCACCTTGATTTTGGAGCGACTTTGCCGCGGTTTTTTGGGTTTCGGCTTGTTTTCGAGACGCCATT
Organism: Abrostola tripartita; assembly: GCA_905340225.1. NCBI lineage: Eukaryota > Metazoa > Arthropoda > Insecta > Lepidoptera > Noctuidae > Abrostola > Abrostola tripartita. The sequence goes on along the minus strand of HG996490.1, from coordinate 8,535,732 downwards.
CTGAAGACTGTTGGCTTGTTTGCATGTCGTACTCATAAACCCATGTCTCGTCGCCAGTTATTATACGTTTCATAAAGGTCGGATCCGTAGAAGCTCGGGAAACCATGTCTTCAGCGACATGCTTTCGCTGCGCTTTTTGAACAAAATTGAGCTCTATTGGAACTAGTCGAGCGGCGACGCGTTTCATGCCTAAAATGTCAATGAGAATGTTGTGGACGGACTTAAAAGATATGTTCACCTCACTAGCCAACTCTCTCAGACTCATACGTCGATTTTCGAGCACTAGCTTCTTGATTCTGTCGATGTTTTCTTTGGTCGTAGCGGTTGAAGATCTACCAGAACGAGGCAAGTCTACTACTACTTCTCGGCCTTCTTTAAAAGCCTTATACCATTCATAAGCCCTTGTTTTCGATATACACGATTCGCCGTAGGTATTTCGCAACATTTTTAGTGATGCACCACATGAAATATCATTCGAAACACAAAATTTAAAACACACTTTGTTCAACGATATTTTCCATTGTAAAAATCGCCGAGAACTCAAAACTATGACCAACAAAAAGTGTAGTTTAAAACAAATTGAATGACAGATCCCGCTCAAACTTTGCGCGCTAAATCAGTACAGTGCTACCAAAATGCAGTAAAAAAATTAGAACGACCTCTTTTACGCGGGTCTTTTTATTGACATATTCCCGATACTTTTTACACAGAGTAGTATAATAAATGTATATTTTTATACAGTCATATACAAGCTGCCCCAGATTTAATGCAAGACCTCAAACACCCAAATTAGTTAATTATTATGACATTATCATTCGCAACCGGCCAAAGTATTTAGATTTATCTTTTAACCAGGAATCTTTAAGAACGATTTCTGAGGCCATTCATTTTTCTTTGGTTATAAAATCAAAGCGACCTAGTATTATTTAATCAAATAAAACTTCTCACTAAAAGGTATGAAATAAAATAAATAATTAACCGTTCTATGGAACACTTTCTTATCTTAGAAGTCCCCCGACTGCGATTCAAAAGAATTTACTTTTTCTTGTTTTTTTAAAATAGCGCACTAATCATACTAGTCTAGTCTAGTTTAGTACCTCGTCTTTATTATTTAACCTAGCTTTTGCCTGCGGCTACAACAGCGTACTTATTGTTAAGTCTATAAGCTAACTGTGTGTCAATTATCAACTCTGTAGTTTAAGTAGCTTTCGAGATGTTGTGTTTAGCCCTTTGTCTGAGTGTTTAGCCAGTAATAGAGTCACCTTTCACTTTTACAGATTAAATATACGAACTTGTTTTTTACTTTTTAGTTCGTTTTTACTTGACTTTTAGTAAAGTTATTGATAAGGCAGTCGTGTTATTTAATTATTTATTTTTATAATTTTGCTGTGCACTTTTTCTGTCGTTACTAATAAAACCTCTGTACTGTATCACTCAAAGGTTTGCTATTAGAGACTCAATTTTAAGTTGAGCTCGCCTCTGTACATCATCTTTCTTGTCTCATTTCTTGTAATCAATCTTTATGTATTTTATTAAGTGATAAAGAATTAAGATAAAACCTTAGGATAAAACATTGTACAGTCAGCATCATAAGTAGCTGAACATTTAATTTTATAAACATACCATTAATTGAAGAACAACTAATTACACACTAAAAAGTCTTAAATATTTTAAGATCATCCATTGGACGCTCCTATAATTTGAAACAAAAACTTGAATTGGTTTTTGTTTCTTTCCATTATTTGACATAAGGTTTCGTAATATGTTAATCTACTTATGATGCTGACCGTACCTATGTTGGATAATTTGTAAATCAGCCTTAACTCAGGAGCTGAGGATTATACCTACAAAAAAATAGTGATGGGAAACGTAAATCGACAAAATATCGATACATTTAGCTTAAGCATGGTTTACAAATAAAATAATGCTCATACAACTGACGCTTTACTTGTAATGAAATAATAAACATTTGGTTTATCATTATTAAGTATATTATTCCTCTATAAATATTGATTTAGCAACAAGGAAAAGTTAACTCATTACCTTATTTTCCCGTAACTAGTTGACGCTTTAAAGCGTCAATGGCGTAGGACACGCGTAACGCAAAATTGGTTGCTAGTAATACACTTATTGCAGTTGTTATAATAATTTGTCTCGAGGATATTCACATAATTTTTTTTTTCTACCGTCAAATCCCAAAACTGTAACTAACAACGCACTCGCTTGTGACGTCATAGGCGGACGCTTTAAGTCGTCAACGGCGTTCACGACAGAAAAGTATGTGATGAGTAGTAATGTTGGAATAAGTTGTCGATATTTATTTAAGTAAATAGAAAACCATAATGTGACAAGGAAACTAAGTAGGTAATTTAGATTTATTTATACACTGGATCAATGATCACTATATCAATGGATGTAGGTACTGAAAACAAAGATAATACCTATTAGTTAGTAACTAGGCCCTATGCTAAATAATAAATATGTTGAAAAGAAAATACGGTATTGAGAATATTTTTTATTTTTTAATTATTCAAAAACATCGAAACCTACTATAATGTTTACCTACTGTTTCTCTGTATCTGATAAATCTATTTCGTTAAAGTGAGTTTTCGAAACGAATTCAAAGTTTAGGTTTTCTTCTCCATTACGGTCCAAACGCAACTTGAAGTTTATACGGAAAGAATATACATATGCTTGCACTATAACGTTTGTTTAGCGAAATCTAAAAGTACACACAGAGTCGTTTTCACGTTTCACTTTCGACGATTAGTGTAGACTAATCTAGAACTTTATTACAACTTGACTGTAACAAATTTTGAAGATAGGTACCTAAGACCTACCTACCTATTATATTTTTTTTCGCAGGTTAGTCACAGCACTAGTCGACGCTTTAAGCCGTCAATGGCGCCGTGGATGTAACTTTTAAAGTTAGTTATTTGATGAGTTATTTTTTACTATTACGTGCCCAACTATACACTATATCTCACTGTTTATGCATAATTATAGTAATCGAAGACAAGATAAACAATTATAAATTTTCCTGATTTTGAAAATCAACATCGGCTAAGTTTTATTCATCTTTAAAATTTGACGTGTGATGGACGCTTAATTAATGTATCACAGCTTCCACATAACATTTTTCTTTTTTCTTTGGAGCTTAAGTTACTCGCAATGATGCAAGGATTCTAACGATACCCCATATATTAAAATCGGTTCAGGCTTTTTGAAGTTATGGTGGAATAAAGAAACTCACATACTTATATATTTTATTTGGGCAGTCGTGTAAAAATACTATTTTACTTAAATTATCATATATCAGTTATACAACATTACATACATAATAAACAGATAAAAATACATATAAAAGTTATACAAATATATTATATATACTATATCTCAAGCTGGAAGGAAATTTCCTTCCAGCTTGAGAATGCTCTTTGATTCTTCAAAACATCTAACGAACGGTTATCTCGCACGAATTGTGGAAACGAGTTCCAGACTTCATCCACAGCCTTCAATATCCCACTGCTGGGTATAAGCCTCCCATAGACAAAGCCATCCGCCGCGGTCCTGTGCCAATCTCATCAAGGTGCACCCTGCGATCTTTGTAATATCGTCGACCCATCTCGCTGCTGGTCGACCTACGCTTCGCTTACCCGTTCTTGGCCACCATTCTGTCAACGCCTTACTCCACCTGTCGTCACCTCGCCTAGTCAAGTGTCCTGCCCAACTCCATTTCAGCTCCATAATGCGCTTTCCAACATCTTGAACTTTAGTACAGTTTAGGTACACGGTCTTGGATCTTGATACCGAGCATAGCTCGCTCCATGGCTCTTTGCGCTACTCTGATTTTATAAACAGCCTCTTTGGTTAGCGTCCATGTCTCGGCTCCATATGTCATAGTTGGCAGGACACACTGGTTAAAGAGACGGGTTTTTAGACATTGTGGAATCTGGCGTGACTTTAGCACATCCCCTAGTTTTCCAAAATGCTGCCCATGCCAGTTGTATGCGTCTAGAGATCTCCCTGTTTATTTATTTATTAAATCTATTATATAAGTTCACAGTACATACGACCAAAACACTGACATTTAAAAACAAATAACATTTTACAAAACAAAAAAAACAATTGTTAAACTTATTTGGTGGTCTTTGCCAAAAGACATAATATGGCCAAGGTATATGTATTTGTCCACAACTTCTAGTCTTTCGCCTCCAATCATGACATTTGGAGTCGAAGTTCTAGAAATCTCATCTTCGTCTTTGCCATATTCATCTTTAATCCTACTGTCAACGAAGCATCATATAACATGGTTCCAGACTTAGATGCTAGGTACTCGTATTCTCATTTTAGGTATATTGTGTAGCTCATTATTCTCTCATACTTGAAATGATTGTTAAACATACCTACAACATATTTTTAAAAGAGTAACTATGGAGTTTATTGCCGGTTCTTCTCCATAGAATCGACTTTTTGGAACCGAGCAACTAGTTTTGACGTTTTGTGAGTGCTCTTTTGTAGCCTTTATGAAATAAAAACATTATGACTATGACTAGAGGAGCACGGTGCGTATAGTAAATGATTTATCGTAGCAACTAGAGGAGTGCGAAGGAGAAGAGAGGTAGATGCCGGACAAGGTTTTCCCCTGTGGACAAGTATTTCAAAGGGTTCCCGAATACCGTTCAACTTTTGCGGTTTTTTTTTAAATACCGGAAAGTATTTTTAGTTAAATAAGTGGTTTAAAGATTTTAACCTACTAAAAAAAGCCTGCCTGGTAGGTATTTTTTTCTGTTAAAAGTTCAATTTACTACTGGTGTTTTATCCGAAATACTCGCACTATAATATCTCCTGCGTAGTTGGCTAGTCTCAGATGAGATCAGCTGCCGTGACCGTTAAATTAGGTATTATTAATGGAATAATAGGTGAAGATACAGGATTACAAAGTTACTTTTGCAGTAAATGAATCAGTGTACCTGTTTAAGTATATTATAGTGGAATAATTGGTGTAGATAGGTACCTTGATATAATTGATTATAATTTTTAAATTGTTTTTAATATATTAGCTAAGTTTGAGCGAATTCGATTTAGTAGTTTTTACGCCATGCCGTACTATTTTATTACATGTATAGCTGTTGCCCGCGACTTCGTCCGCGTGTATTTCGGATAAAACACCATTAGTAAATTGAACTTTTAACAGAAAAAAATACCTACCAGGCAGGCTTTTTTAAGTAGGTTAAAAATCTTTAAACCACTTATTTAACTAAGAATACTTTCCGGTATTAAAAAAAAAACCGCAAAAATTTAACGGTAATTACGGAAGTTACAGAAAGTCTATTGAAAATAATATATAACTGAAGAAGAGAACATAAATAAATCCGTTTTGTGCGTTTCTGAGTTCTTGTACATTGAAACTATTGTAGAAAAAAAAATGCCAAGGATAAAAGACAACCGTGATGACCTGATTGGCGCAGTGGCTAAGCGATTGGTTGTGGGTTCGATTCCCGCAAAAAAAGTGTGATCCGTAGATGTTTGTCCCGAGTCTGGGTGTTTGTGTACCTAAGTGAAATTTCAAGTTTGTGAAACGCACCCACGATACAGGAGAAATTCGTAGTGTGGGGCGACGTTTTAGAAACCTATACAATACAACCCATTTCTATTATTTTGGATATTTTGTCTGTTTGTCGGTTTATTCGTAATTAAGTTAAAATAGGGAATCATTGCAGTTGACTCTTATAAAAAATATTGTTATAAAACATACGACAACGAAAAATGGTAATGGTTGATGTTGATGGTCATGGCGAAGCATAAGGCTGTAAACTCAGCCGAAATCGTTATACACAGGATAGAAAATCTATCTTGCTGCTAGAATGTCCGCCTCAATGATGTTACAGCTGAAGGATGCCTTTGAGCTAGAAGTCGTTAAATTACTTTGACAGAAATAAGTTCCGGAGAACCGTATGTGTTTCTTGCTGCGAGAATTACTATATTAATTGTCTATGAGGTAATGAGAAAAAATCTATATCTATCTATCTATACTTATAATAAAACTGTAGAGAGGTCAATTCTGTACATTGAATATATATTCAAAATTATTATTGGAGGATGACTGGTGATCGATACTGATGCCAAAAATGCAATCAGTAAATTTTTTGTCTGTCTGTCTGTCTGTCCGTCTGTCTGTCTGTCTGTCTGTCTGTCTGTCTGTCTGTCTGTATGTGCACGCATGGGTCAAAAACTACTGAAGGGATTTTAACCAAACTTGGTACGATTGTAGTCCATACTCCTGGGCAGGTTATAGGCTATATAACATAACGCTAAAACACATAGGAGCTGAGCAGTAATGATAAATTTGAAGCAAGTCGGATGAAAATGCGCTTTCGAGCTCTTATCCTCGCATTCGTTGATCATACACCAAAAGTATGTATTACAAAAATGATGGTCTCTAAAAGATCTACAAAAAAGTCCTTAATTGTATATATCTATCTTTTATAAATTAGCCACAATAAAGTGTTTAATCGTTAGGCACTTCTTCAAGTGTATTAATAAAATATATAAATATATTGTATTTCACATAGATATATCGTTATCAAACTCCATTATTCAAAAAGTACACTTTAATATCTATTTTATAAAAAAAAATCTATATCTATATCTATACTTATAATAAAACTGTAGAGAGGTCAATTCTGTACATTGAATATATATTCAAAATTATTATTGGAGGATGACTGGTGATCGATACTAATGCCAAAAATGCCATCAGTAAATTTTTTGTCTGTCTGTCTGTCTGTCCGTCTGTCTGTCTGTCTGTCTGTCTGTCTGTCTGTCTGTCTGTATGTGCACGCATGGGTCAAAAACTACTGAAGGGATTTTAATCAAACTTGGTACGATTGTAGTCCATACTCCTGGGCAGGTTATAGGCTATATAACATAACGCTAAAACACATAGGAGCTGAGCAGTGACGATAAATTTGAAGCAAGTCGGACGAAAATGCGCTTTCGAGCTCTTATCCTCGCATACGTCAATCATACACCAAAAGTATGTATTACAAAAATGATGGTCTCTAAAAGATCTACAAAAAATTCCTCAATAGTATATATCTATCTTTTATAAATTAGCCACTATAAAGTGTTTAATCGTTAGGCACTTCTTCAAGTGTAATAATAAAATATATAAATATATTGTATTTCACATAGATATATCGTTATCAAACTCCATTATTCAAAAAGTACACTTTAATATCTATTTTATAAAAAAAAAAGAAATCGGTATATAAGATATAGATGAAATAAAACTTCCAAATCTCGCCGCGCCAGTATGGGTACGGCGGCATAAATGGTTTTTCTTTTTTAAAATTGAATGTACAGACACGGGTCGTTTACGATTGTATTATATGTATAGATATAGATTTTTTCTCATTACGTCATAGACAATTGTAATTCTCGCAGCAAGTAACACATTTACTCACGCAGTCTTAAAGTAGCCTTTAATCTTACGAATACTTAGCTGCTTCTTACACGCACACACCATCGTACGACGCTTACTCTTAGGTCACGAGTTCTCTATAAATTTTGTCTGTTGAGATACTGATACATTGGGATCTACACCAAACCCAGCGAAATTGTGGGAGTAGGTACAATATGTGCACCTCTGCCTACGCCTTCGCGGAATACAAGCGTGTCGTTGTCGTATGTTTTATAACAATATTTTTTATAAGAGTCAACTGCAATGATTCCCTATTTTAACTTAATTACGAATAAACCGACAAACAGACAAAATATCCAAAATAATAGAAATGGGTTGTATTGTATAGGTTTCTAAAACGTCGCCCCACACTAGGAATTTCTCCTATATCGTGGGTGCGTTTCACAAACTTGAAATTTCACTTACACAAACACCCAGACTCGGGACAAACATCTACGGATCACACTTTTTTTGCGGGAATCGAACCCACAACCCATCTCTTAGCCACTGCGCCAATCAGGTCGTCACGGTTGTCTTTTATCCTTGGTAATTTTTTTTCTACAGTAGTTTCAATGTACAGAAACTCAGAAACGCACAAAACGGATTTATTTATGTTCTCTTCTTCAGTTATATATTATTTTCAATAGACTTTCTGTAACTTCCGTAATTACCGTTCAATTTTTGCGGTTTTTTTTTAAATACCGGAAAGTATTCTTAGTTAAATAAGTGGTTTAAAGATTTTTAACCTACTTAAAAAAGCCTGCCTGGTAGGTATTTTTTTCTGTTAAAAGTTCAATTTACTACTGGTGTTTTATCCGAAATACACGCGGACGAACGGACGGCGGTATAAATGGTTTTTCTTTTTTAAAATTGAATGTAAAGACACGGGTCGTTTACGATTTTATTATATGTACTAGACTAGATGTGCCCGCGACTCCGTCCGCGTGGAAATTCGGAAACAGCAAAAGTATTTTTAAATTGTTTTTAATATATTAGCTAAGTTTGAGCGAATTCGATTTAGTAGTTTTTACGCCATGCCGTACTATTTTATTACATGTATAGCTGTTGCCCGCGACTTCGTCCGCGTGTATTTCGGATAAAACACCAGTAGTAAATTGAACTTTTAACAGAAAAAAATACTTACCAGGCAGGCTGTTTTAAGTAGGTTAAAAATCTTTAAACCACTTATTTAACTAAGAATACATTCCGGTATTAAAAAAAACCGCAAAAATTGAACGGTAATTACGGAAGTTACAGAAAGTCTATTGAAAATAATATATAACTGAAGAAGAGAACATATATAAATCCGTTTTGTGCGTTTCTGAGTTCCTGTACATTGAAACTACTGTAGAAAAAAAAATGCCAAGGATAAAAGACAACCGTGACGACCTGATTGGCGCAGTGGCTAAGCGATTGGTTGTGGGTTCGATTCCCGCAAAAAAAGTGTGATCCGTAGATGTTTGTCCCGAGTCTGGGTGTTTGTGTAAGTGAAATTTCAAGTTTGTGAAACGCACCCACGATACAGAAGAAATTCCTAGTGTGGGGCGACGTTTTAGAAACCTATACAATACAACCCATTTCTATTATTTTGGATATTTTGTCTGTTTGTCGGTTTATTCGTAATTAAGTTAAAATAGGGAATCATTGCAGTTGACTCTTATAAAAAATATTGTTATAAAACATACGACAACGAAAAATGGTAATGGTTGATGTTGATGGTCATGGCGAAGCATAAGGCTGTAAACTCAGCCGAAATCGTTATACACAGGATAGAAAATCTATCTTGCTGCTAGAATGTCCGCCTCAATGATGTTACAGCTGAAGGATGCCTTTGAGCTAGAAGTCGTTAAATTACTTTGACAGAAATAAGTTCCGGAGAACCGTATGTGTTTCTTGCTGCGAGAATTACTATATTAATTGTCTATGAGGTAATGAGAAAAAATCTATATCTATCTATCTATACTTATAATAAAACTGTAGAGAGGTCAATTCTGTACATTGAATATATATTCAAAATTATTATTGGAGGATGACTGGTGATCGATACTGATGCCAAAAATGCAATCAGTAAATTTTTTGTCTGTCTGTCTGTCTGTCCGTCTGTCTGTCTGTCTGTCTGTCTGTCTGTCTGTCTGTCTGTATGTGCACGCATGGGTCAAAAACTACTGAAGGGATTTTAACCAAACTTGGTACGATTGTAGTCCATACTCCTGGGCAGGTTATAGGCTATATAACATAACGCTAAAACACATAGGAGCTGAGCAGTAATGATAAATTTGAAGCAAGTCGGATGAAAATGCGCTTTCGAGCTCTTATCCTCGCATTCGTTGATCATACACCAAAAGTATGTATTACAAAAATGATGGTCTCTAAAAGATCTACAAAAAAGTCCTTAATTGTATATATCTATCTTTTATAAATTAGCCACAATAAAGTGTTTAATCGTTAGGCACTTCTTCAAGTGTATTAATAAAATATATAAATATATTGTATTTCACATAGATATATCGTTATCAAACTCCATTATTCAAAAAGTACACTTTAATATCTATTTTATAAAAAAAAATCTATATCTATATCTATACTTATAATAAAACTGTAGAGAGGTCAATTCTGTACATTGAATATATATTCAAAATTATTATTGGAGGATGACTGGTGATCGATACTAATGCCAAAAATGCCATCAGTAAATTTTTTGTCTGTCTGTCTGTCTGTCCGTCTGTCTGTCTGTCTGTCTGTCTGTCTGTCTGTCTGTCTGTATGTGCACGCATGGGTCAAAAACTACTGAAGGGATTTTAATCAAACTTGGTACGATTGTAGTCCATACTCCTGGGCAGGTTATAGGCTATATAACATAACGCTAAAACACATAGGAGCTGAGCAGTGACGATAAATTTGAAGCAAGTCGGACGAAAATGCGCTTTCGAGCTCTTATCCTCGCATACGTCAATCATACACCAAAAGTATGTATTACAAAAATGATGGTCTCTAAAAGATCTACAAAAAATTCCTCAATAGTATATATCTATCTTTTATAAATTAGCCACTATAAAGTGTTTAATCGTTAGGCACTTCTTCAAGTGTAATAATAAAATATATAAATATATTGTATTTCACATAGATATATCGTTATCAAACTCCATTATTCAAAAAGTACACTTTAATATCTATTTTATAAAAAAAAAAGAAATCGGTATATAAGATATAGATGAAATAAAACTTCCAAATCTCGCCGCGCCAGTATGGGTACGGCGGCATAAATGGTTTTTCTTTTTTAAAATTGAATGTACAGACACGGGTCGTTTACGATTGTATTATATGTATAGATATAGATTTTTTCTCATTACGTCATAGACAATTGTAATTCTCGCAGCAAGTAACACATTTACTCACGCAGTCTTAAAGTAGCCTTTAATCTTACGAATACTTAGCTGCTTCTTACACGCACACACCATCGTACGACGCTTACTCTTAGGTCACGAGTTCTCTATAAATTTTGTCTGTTGAGATACTGATACATTGGGATCTACACCAAACCCAGCGAAATTGTGGGAGTAGGTACAATATGTGCACCTCTGCCTACGCCTTCGCGGAATACAAGCGTGTCGTTGTCGTATGTTTTATAACAATATTTTTTATAAGAGTCAACTGCAATGATTCCCTATTTTAACTTAATTACGAATAAACCGACAAACAGACAAAATATCCAAAATAATAGAAATGGGTTGTATTGTATAGGTTTCTAAAACGTCGCCCCACACTAGGAATTTCTCCTATATCGTGGGTGCGTTTCACAAACTTGAAATTTCACTTACACAAACACCCAGACTCGGGACAAACATCTACGGATCACACTTTTTTTGCGGGAATCGAACCCACAACCCATCTCTTAGCCACTGCGCCAATCAGGTCGTCACGGTTGTCTTTTATCCTTGGTAATTTTTTTTCTACAGTAGTTTCAATGTACAGGAACTCACAAACGCACAAAACGGATTTATTTATGTTCTCTTCTTCAGTTATATATTATTTTCAATAGACTTTCTGTAACTTCCGTAATTACCGTTCAATTTTTGCGGTTTTTTTTTAAATACCGGAAAGTATTCTTAGTTAAATAAGTGGTTTAAAGATTTTTAACCTACTTAAAAAAGCCTGCCTGGTAGGTATTTTTTTCTGTTAAAAGTTCAATTTACTACTGGTGTTTTATCCGAAATACACGCGGACGAACGGACGGCGGTATAAATGGTTTTTCTTTTTTAAAATTGAATGTAAAGACACGGGTCGTTTACGATTTTATTATATGTACTAGACTAGATGTGCCCGCGACTCCGTCCGCGTGGAAATTCGGAAACAGCAAAAGTATTTTTAAATTGTTTTTAATATATTAGCTAAGTTTGAGCGAATTCGATTTAGTAGTTTTTACGCCATGCCGTACTATTTTATTACATGTATAGCTGTTGCCCGCGACTTCGTCCGCGTGTATTTCGGATAAAACACCAGTAGTAAATTGAACTTTTAACAGAAAAAAATACTTACCAGGCAGGCTGTTTTAAGTAGGTTAAAAATCTTTAAACCACTTATTTAACTAAGAATACATTCCGGTATTAAAAAAAACCGCAAAAATTGAACGGTAATTACGGAAGTTACAGAAAGTCTATTGAAAATAATATATAACTGAAGAAGAGAACATATATAAATCCGTTTTGTGCGTTTCTGAGTTCCTGTACATTGAAACTACTGTAGAAAAAAAAATGCCAAGGATAAAAGACAACCGTGACGACCTGATTGGCGCAGTGGCTAAGCGATTGGTTGTGGGTTCGATTCCCGCAAAAAAAGTGTGATCCGTAGATGTTTGTCCCGAGTCTGGGTGTTTGTGTAAGTGAAATTTCAAGTTTGTGAAACGCACCCACGATACAGAAGAAATTCCTAGTGTGGGGCGACGTTTTAGAAACCTATACAATACAACCCATTTCTATTATTTTGGATATTTTGTCTGTTTGTCGGTTTATTCGTAATTAAGTTAAAATAGGGAATCATTGCAGTTGACTCTTATAAAAAATATTGTTATAAAACATACGACAACGACACGCTTGTATTCCGCGAAGGCGTAGGCAGAGGTGCACATATTGTACCTACTCCCACAATTTCGCTAGGTTTGGTGTAGATCCCAATGTATCAGATAAAATTTATAGAGAACTCGTGACCTAAGAGTAAGCGTCGTACGATTGTGTGTGCGTGTAAGAAGCAGTTAAGTATTCGTAAGATTAAAGGCTACTTTAAGACTGCGTGAGTCAATGGTAATGGTTGATGTTGATGGTCATGGCGAAGTATAAGGCTGTACACTCAGCCGAAATCGTTATACACAGGATAGAAAATCTATCTTGCTGCTAGAATGTGCGCCTCAATGATGTTATAGCTAAAGGATGCCTTTGAGCTAGAAGTCGTTAAATTACTTTGACAGAAATAAGTTCCGGAGAACCGTATGTGTTACTTGCTGCGAGAATTACAATTGTCTATGAGGTAATGAGAAAAAATCTATATCTATACATATAATAAAATCGTAAACGACCCGTGTCTGTACATTCAATTTTTAAAAAGAAAAACAATTTATACACTGTATTTATGTTACCGACGCCAAGAATATAGTTTTTAAAATTTTTGTCTGTTTGTCGGTTTGTCTGTGCGTTTGAACGCTAGTGCGTTCTTAGAAACGACTGAACCGATTTGAATGCGGTTTGCATTGATGTATTGTTGCAGCTTCCCATAACATTTAGTATTTGTTTCATTTTAATAGGTTCATAAAAAAAAAGTTACGTCAATCTTTACATACATGTAAATTGTCTTTACATACATGTCAATCTTTACATAAAAGTACGACTGTCAAGTCAGATGTCGAAAGTTCAATTCCCGGCACGCACCAATGTCTTTTCGAATTCATGTGCGTACTATAAATTAGTTATATGTAAGTTGCTAAAAACGGTGAAGGAAAACATCGTGAGGAAACCGGCACTCTCGCAGTTAGCTTGAGGGAGCTGTTACTGCTTAACCGGACGATAAGGTGGCGCGTGAATGCCCCCGCCTTTTTATAAATGCAGCGGATGGCCGTGTCGCGCGTTAAACTAAAATCAACCGTATAGCCGTGCCCATACTGGCGTGGCGCGGCGAGATTTGGAAGTTTTATTTCATCTATATCTTATATACCGATTTCTTTTTTTTATAAAATAGATATTAAAGTGTACTTTTTGAATATTGGAGTTTGATAACGATATATCTATGTGAAATACAATATATTTATATGTTTTATTAATACACTTGAAGAAGTGCCTAACAATTAAACACGTTATTGTGGCTAATTTATAAAAGATAGATATATATATACTATAAAGGACTTTTTTGTAGATCTTTTAGACACTATCATCTTTGTAATTTATACATTTGGTGTATGATCATCGTATGCGAGGATAAGAGCTCGAAAGCGCATTTTCATCCGACTTACTTCAAATTTATCGTCACTGCCCAGCTCCTATGTGTTTTAGCGTTATGTTATATAGCCTATAACCTGCCCAGAAGTATGGACTACAATCGTACCAAATTTGGTTAAAATCCCTTCAGTAGTTTTTGACCCATGCGTGCACATACAGACAGACAGACAGACAGACAGACAGACAGACAGACAGACGGACAGACAGACAGACAGACAAAAAATTTACTGATTGCATTTTTGGCATCAGTATCGATCACCAGTCATCCTCCAATAATAATTTTGAATATATTTTCAATGTACAGAATTGACCTCTCTACAGTTTTATTATAAGTATAGAAGAAGATACGTTGGTCCCTGAAGTAGGGACTTAATAAAGCAATCGACTTGGTATTATATGGATCTCACAACTTTTTACGGTACAAAAACTGAGTCGTGAGACTTGTTTTTTTACAGTTATGTTTTTGATGGCTAATATTTATAGTAAGCGCTTCCTGGTTTAGTCCATTCTACTGGGCAAGAGCGAGATATAGCAATAAATACGATACTAAGTAGCAACAAATAACAGGACCTGCTTTATTAACGGGAAACATAAGCATTCTATTTAAATAATATCTATACATAAAAATTAAATTAAAAATTTAAAAACCCTCAACGCAAAAAAAGCCATCATTTAAAAAGTCAAAAATAACACCTATCATTGAGCCATCAATTCCGATCGAGTAACACCTATTTAAGACAATGTCGCGGCGGGGTACCGCTAAGTTTCAAGCAATAACTAAATATCTAAATAGTTAAAATAGGGACAGGGACCTACTTGGGTATATTTGAAAATATCCAGTTGTTAATTATCACTTTCACCTTGTAAATGGCTAAACCGATTTTGATGTAACTATTTTTTTTGTAATATTCACATCATGCCCTTTCATTTGATACCACACTTTAGTATATATGAGAATATTCGATTGGACATCCCCACTTTCACCCCATACCTTATAAATGGTTGAACCGATTTTGATATAATTTAATTTTTATTAATGTACACATCATGCCCTTTCATTTGATACCCCATTTTGGTATATATGAAACTATTCGATTGGTCATCCCCACTTTCATCCCCTTTATCTTTTAAATGGCAGAACCGATTTTGATATAACTTAATTTTATGTAATGTACACATTATGCCCTTTCATTTGATACCCCACTCGGGTATATATAAAAATGTTAGATTGATCATCCCCACTTTCACCCCCCATATCTTGTAAATGGCTGATCTGATTTTGATAAAACATATCTAAGAACACTCGCTGGAAAATTTCCTTTCTATTAAAAAAAGCCGCATCCAAATCGGTTCACCCGTTTCAGAGCTACGGTGCCACAGACAGACACAGACAGACAGACAGACACACATAGCGGTCAAACTTGTAACAACCCTTTTTTTCCGTCGGGGGTTAAAAAACATGCCTTTTAAGGATGTAACAACACTCATTCTATTAAAAATAAGAAAATTCAGTAGGTATTGAACTTAAAAGCTAACTTTACTCTGTCCAGTATACTATTGTAATCTTTGTTTTAATCATGCTTGACTGAGGTAATTGTAATGCCGCTTGATAAATGGCGTTGGTAAATCGTTACACTTGACTCAGGAAATTGTATTGCCGCTCGATAGATTGCGTTTGCGTTGTACGGGTACAACACATTTCTGAATGGCGGTGTTAAAAGCTTCAGTCACTTTAGTTAGGGTAAATCAGAATGGATAATTTTTGTTAGGAACAAGTTTGGTTTTATTTCACGTTCCTAACATTGCGACTATTATCGAAAAGTGTTGTACAGTGGAGTTAACTATCATCATCCGGAAGACGTCCACCGTTGAAGAAATGCCTTTCCCTTTTTGTTGCCAATGCAATGTTGCCATCTTTGATTATATATATGTCTAGATGGAGTGTCAAGAGTTCAAGACCCTGACAGCATCGGTATTTTTATTTTTAGCGCCAATTGTGAGGTCCTACAGCTTTTTGGCGCCAATGGAGACGCTTGTTTTTCTATCATAAAATAACGTAATAAAAATGGCGAAATTAGCTATTAAAGTGTGTAGAAATTACAGAGGCCAATTGAATATTAATAAATAAATTTAAAAAAAAAGCTTGTGTAAGACGTAGCTGTCACCCACACATGTCAAAACGGTTGGCACGTTGATTTTTGTTTCATAATAGCGCGAGACTCCATCTAGATAATCTAAGGTTGCCATAATCCCCACGCTTGGCAAGTGGCTGATAATATGGGTCGCTCTCAGCACTCAACAGGAACAGGTCAATGGCTGAGCAACTGTTACGAAGTGAATATTGACTCTGCTGAGCCTGTGATAGTACGTTCATGATATTTTTAATTACAGATACATCTCTTTCGTTGTAAAAACTGTTATCTAGTATCTTTGAATATCTGTTATTTCTACCAGTGACGATAATAACTAGAGATGGGTAACTCAGGAGTGATTTGTAAAAAAGATGTACATCTATACAAAACATCGAATCACTCTTTAAATCCCTCCATACCCAAATACATCTTTAAATCTTCAACTCTTATGATTCACTTTCTATGTTTTGTTGTTGAATGAAGGGATTGGTACGTCAAAAGATGTAGACTGAGACGTCTATTGCGGGATAACTCGAAACGAAAAGGGACGGAAGATGATTGGAACATTCGCGCATGCTTTCGAAAGAATCAGTTGGCTTTGCAATTGAATTCTCTGTGGTTTGCATCAAACATTGTTATAAGAAACATCTATTATTTAAATACATATGACGATATGTAAGTTTTGTAGATATACGTATCTCATAAAAATAACAAAAATACAAATCAAATCAAACTCAGAGCCGATTGAAGTAAAGATGTATTGATGTTTCGCATGAAATTGATCCTAAGATTAACTGATGTATTTGGGATTTAAAGATTTAAAGGAGTGATATAAATCTTTTGACGGAAACGATTTATAAATCTCTGTTCCTTCAAAAGATGTATTTTGCGCATCTCTAATAATAACCACATTTCTAGCTGTCATTCTTAAAGGTCAAAGCTGTGAGCTGTCAATGTCATCATCAAACCATTCCCTTAATAGGGATGTAAGATTAATGTAAAAGAATCGATTAAATGAAAAACGAATTTAATTTAAAAATAATATCGATTTCTGTGAAAAAAACTTTTTTTTTTAGTATTTAAAAATCTACTTGCTTGTCCTATAATAAGCCAAAGAGATTCTTATTAACAATTTAAAAGATTAAAAATCAAATAAAATTATACTAATAAAAAAATTAACAATTCAAAACTAAAAATCGAAGCTAATGTTCCTTTACACTTTCAAGGTAAGGAATAAGGAAACCAGATATCAATATTCATACAAATTTTCAGAACTATTAAACGTTTTATTATAATAAAAATGAAATGGTGAGAATCCCAACAAAATGACAACCTTATTGTCTTAAAAACTAAAATATAAATCAATTTAAAAAAAAATGGACAAATGTCCAGTACTATTTTACATTTGTGAAATAAAAATCGATTTTCATTAAGAAAATTTTAAAAATCGAATATTTTTACCCTCCCTATCCCTTAGTTCTCTCAGTAAGTCTGTACTCTGAAGTCTTTTTCATTCTCTTTGACGAAATTGATTATTTTCGCCAGTTTGACAATGAAAATGAATTAACAAGTAACTCATGCTCTTTAATTCATTGATTAATGTAACAGACACAGAATAGTGACTTCTTACGTTGTTTATATTTTAGATTTTCTTATTAATCAGCATTGGGCGTACTAAAGTATCTTCGTGTCTTGAGACACAAGTGTTGATTATTTGCTAGGCTTTCAGTGTTGTGATTTTCTCCAAAGTCCTGAAATTATATCTGCGTATAAATGAAGTTGTGATTCTATTTGTGAAATCTATATCGTATCAAAATGTGTGGAGGATTTACATGTTCGAAAAATGCGCTGATTGCGTTAAACATTCTCTATGTGGTAAGATAATAGTTTCTTGTATGAATATTTGATGTGTAAACATTTAAATAACATACGGTTATTTATTCGACCTTAACATAAAGTTGTATTAGTTGGTTTATTATGTCACATTAAAAAATTATGATGAGAAAAGTAGCAGAAGTAATTGTATGTTATGAATTGTTATGTTGTCAGGTGGTGGCCAGTATCCTAATATCCGTGGCGGTGTACGGGCAGGCGTCGTCACTAGTAACCAACCTGCCTATCGTGGGAGGTATACTAGCATGTGGGGTATTCCTGATTTTGATTTCCCTGCTGGGAATGCTTGGGGCTGTGAAACATCATCAGGTTATGCTGTTTTTTGTATCCTTTTAAATACAAACTTAATACGTAATTTTAATAATTATAATCTAAAATTAAATGATTAGATCACATAATACTGTATGAAATTGTCATTTATTCTGTTTGACTCTTAGACACAACAGAAAGGTATGTGAGTATGTAGGTTAATTTAGAAAGTACATGAAACAGTGCTCCACATCAAGGTTTTGTACTCTTTGTTACATAATGTACTGAATATGTTTTAGATAGAAATGTTTTATCTAATTAAGTATAGCAGTATTTTGATGCCAACTATCAACAATCACTGCCATGAGTGCCATTACACTATTCAAAAGGGCAGGTGCATTGTTTCCCTGCTCAATTACATTACACAGCTCTAATTGCCTATAACTTTCAATATGATACTCTATGGTTACTCTGGTATTCTTTTCTTTTCTAGATCACTATTATAGCAATATAATGTTTTATAAAATAGTATGCATGTACATATAATAATTATAAGTATATGTATATTAAACTCAATCAGCTATAGTCAAGAACATAAAAATCTTAACTCAAACACAGTACATGGTTATTCTGTTCCTTCTGTTTTTGGTGCAGTTTTCTGTGGCATGCGCCTGCCTCACAGTCAATTCAGACCAACAGGAAATGCTGGCTCGCCAGGTGAGTCATTGACATTAACCAATATTGTCATTTTTTTTATTAATAACAATAAAACAGTATTTTTATTATTCAATATGAAGTCATATATCTCAATATGACTAAACTTTAAATCTAATGCAGATTGGATTTGTAATTATTATGCTTGTTACTAAGGGCTATGTAAAGTATGAAATTATGACGATGATAAAATAATATCTTCGAAATTCTTTTGTCTCTTTGTCACATACATATTGTTTGCTTTGTTATTAAAAAAAAAATATCATCTTATCAATATAGCACAGCCAAATGTAGTTAGTTAATCAGTATTTCTGTAGCAATAAGTTGCAGAAATCATAATTATGTCTACATTGTCTACATATTGTCAAATAATATAATTGAATGATCTATTTAAACCAGTGATTCCCAAAGTGGTCCAGGTGGACCCCCAGGGGTCCACGGGAGCCTTGCTGGGGGTCTACGTAGGCGTCAATAAAAAATGGGGGTCCATAAGATGTTAATAGGGGTCCACGAAAATTTATCTGCATATAGTTTTTATAAGGGCCTACCTATATTGTTTTAAGTACCTAACTAAGCAGATAACATTTTAATCTGGCAAGCGACTCTTACTTGTCCAAACTTGCGTATTCGATATTACAATTTCGTGTACAGACTTGCAAAGCGCAATCCGTCCGACAATGCTTAGTGCTTGTTTAGACATGATCTTGATCAAGACTATAAATACTCGATGCCAAAGGCATGCTCATTTATTTGTTTCCGGAATTTCGAAAAAGAAGGTGTGAGAAAATTTATATTAGTGTTCCTAGTGCCGGAGAAAAGTAAGTACGTACCTTTTTTTTGTTGTACCTAGTTCTTAAGTATTTTGTTTCGTGTACTGGTCGGTTGATAACAAATGCTTGTATACAATGTGTCCTAGGGATAAGTGACCGCCCGGCGTATTTAGAATATTTGTACAAAATTAAATTAAGTAAAGACGCGTGACGTGCTGCAGTTTTTTTACGATATTTCCTAAGTTTGTTCATCTTTTTCCATTATTTTTGTTTACTGACTAGCCGACATCATAATTTATCAATTAAAATCATTAGACAAAACTAAAATGTAGTAAAAAAATTACTTATATAAAATCACTAAGGCCGCTAAGTCACAAATGTAAATATAATTATTAATGATTTCGTACAAATATTCAAAAAACGCCGGGCGGTCTTATCGCTCGGACACATTGTATATAGCTAACTTAGTAACTTACAGATATTTTAATTGTCCTCTTTCGATTTGAAGACAAACACAGCACGTTTTATTCAATTGTTTTTTCACGAGAGGACTGCCTCTCTAAAAAGGCCGAAAAATCAATATTGCAGAGCAATTACTGTTTTATAAAACTACTAGCGCGTGAACTCATTGATTTAATGAAATTTTAGTTATTGTTTTTATGGTCACTTTTTTGGTCAATTTGGGATTTCGACTTTTATTTTTTCCTACACAAATATGATCAATATTCGATACTGAGTAAACTAATTTTTATTTCTACTATTAAAAAATTGTGGTAAATTAGGTATTTAACATTGATATCGCTTCGTGAAAAAGTCTGTACTTGTCTTAGCGGTTTATTAGTTGGTCCCTTTACAAGCCGTAATACTTTTTCAATATAATGATAATCATAATAATATAAAGCTGACAAAGGCTGCGTTGTGCTACCTATATTCAAATAAAAACTTGGTTACTATAACATTTTTTTTTACAGGGAAGGTAACTGATACAAAACATGGCTACAGCAAAGAAAAAATGTCGACAATACAGTGTCGATTATTTGAAATATGGTTTTGTTCCATCAGAGGCAGATAAACACTTGCCCATGTGCCTAATATGCAATAAAGTTTTAAGCAATGACTCTATGAAACCATCAAAGCTCGAAGATCATCTAAAAAGGTGTCATACTGATAAAATGGGTAAAGATTTAAAATATTTTCAAACATTGAAGGAAAAATATGAAAAGAGACCCACCATGCACAGCATGTTCGCTTCAACATCTCAAAGTAACGATGATGGCTTGCGGGCATCTTACAATATCTCATTACTAATAGCAAAATCTGGAAAACCGCACACTATCGGAGAACAATTAATTTTACCCGCTGTTGAAGAGGTTTTAAAAACTGTTTTGCACAAATCTCCATTTGACGTACTAAAAAGAATTCCATTAAGTAACAATACTGTACAAAGACGCATTGATGAAATGAGCTCTGACATCGAAAGTTTTTTGTGCAATCATCTGCAAAAAAGTCATTTTTCTATACAACTGGACGAGTCAACGTTACCCGGTAATGAAGCATTATTATTAGCATATGTCCGATTTATCATGGAGGAAGAAATTCACGAAGAATTGCTATTTGCCAGAACTTTGGAGACTGACACTAAAGGCGAATCAATATTTAATGTCCTGAGTAATTTTTTTACGGAAAAATCGATTCCATTTACAAACATTATTTCAGTGGCAACAGACGGAGCTCCTGCAATGGTAGGGCGATATCGTGGGTTTATAAGTCATCTCAAAAGAATTATACCAGGACTTACAGCTATTCATTGCGTAATCCACCGACAACATCTTGTGGCGAAACATTTAAGTGACAGGTTGAACCAATCTCTTCATTTTATAATAAACGCTGTCAACAAAATTAGAAGCAATGCATTGAATACGCGTTTATTTGCTCAATTGTGCGACGAAAATGACGAAGACTTCCAACGACTGCTCTTACATACTGAAGTACGCTGGTTGTCGAAAGGTGCATGCTTAACGAGATTTTACTCTGTTTTCGATTCCGTATTAGAGTTCTTAGAAAGTAGAGATCCAGATTTAAAAGAAAACTTGATCAAATTCAAAGGAGACATTGCGTATTTGACAGATTTGTTTAAAAAATTTAATGATATTAACTTGCAGTTACAAGGGGACAGCCTGAATTTAATAAAAACAAAGGGGATAATTTCGGCTTTTCTTGGGAAATTGAAATTTATGAAGCAAAACATTAGTCGGCGCGAATTATCTCAATTTCCAAACTTGTCGCAGGTAGAAACTATTGATGAGGATATCCATACCTACAGTCAACATTTAAGTGCCCTGCATGATGACTTCAAAACCAGGTTTGAAGATATGCTGACGATGGATATACCACCATGGATCGTAAATCCATTTGATGAAACTGAAGTGGCCAATGTATTATTACAAGAGGAGCTGCTTGAGCTAAGCACCAATGAGGAGCTGAAGGTGAAATTTAGAAAAGGCTACCAAACATTTTGGCTGCAAGCAGAAATACACGAAAAATATCCTGGACTGTGGGAAATCGCAAGGAAATTTTTGATAGCTTTTCCCTCATCATACCTTGTCGAAAGAAGTTTTAGTGCCGTTACAAACCTCTTAACAAAAAAAAGGAGCAAACTAAACATCACAGAGCGGGGGGATTTGCGGTTATTGCTCACAAAAATAAAGCCAAACATTGATCGTTTGCTGACACTCCATCAAATACATCCTTCCCATTAATTAAAATTATGTCCACAACCTATAAGTATTACCTTATTATTATTTTTTTGTAATTCTTTTCTTTTAATTAATAAAATGTTATAAAATGTACCATTTTTCGTTTTTATTTAAAATTTAAAATTTTAACCTATCAGAATATAGGGACGGAACTCAGAAGCGACACAATTTTTATTTTTTGTCGACTTTAACAATGTGGTAGGAATGTAGCAGCAGGGGGTCCACCGACACCAGTTTAATTTTGAAAGTGGTGCACGAGAAAAATAAGTTTGGGAACTACTGATTTAAACATTTGTGGCAAAGCATATTGTACTGTAAACAGAAACATTACCTTCAATGATGCTTATCAAATTCCAGAATAAACTCACTAGCTTATAGTCGACAATCTGATATTATTGTGTATGAATAAACTAAAATAGACATATTTCCTGTGTACATGTACAGCATGTTTAAGAACTATCTGTTAGTCTGAAATATAAATACTTAACACTATTATAATCCTTTGACGCCATGCTTGTATCCCTTTGTTTCATTAGCAGAGTCAGACTTATATTTTAGAAATTTAAACTTATTCATAGTGCTCGCTTTAAAATTTAAATCCTCTTTCTAATATCATTATAAATATAAGCAGAATAAAATAAGTATTAAATTTACGACCCTCTATGACTAGATATTTCATTTTTCTTTTTTGTTAAGGGCTGGAACAAGGTCAACATGGATGTAAAGGAAAGAGTTCAAGAGAGGTTCCAGTGCTGCGGCTTCCAGAGTCGAACACCAGAAAATGGTACTGCTGAACACCCTTCATGTCAACTTGTTGATGTAAGTACAAACTTCCAATAATTGTATATTTTTCAATGTTTTTTATCACACTATTCCATAGAATAGTCATAACTATCACAACAGAGACTAAACAACTTCTTTGGAAACATTATAGTGTGCAAGTGTGTGTTTACACACAGCTGCATGTATAATAAACGTCCTTTTATAAATAATACAGAGAGAATAAAGGTATAATCTCCTCTATTACCTCAAATTTACACTGATCATAGATCGATGGCAGTTCGGCTATTGGACTTAACCAGAGACTGGTCATGCACAGGACACATGGTATACATGCTCTAAATGCCATGGGGAGAAATAATGTTATCTTCTTATAGATGCTAGATATTCTTGATATAACATGCCAAAAATTCTAAGAAGGTAATACGTTGAATGGAACCATTTTCTAGTTCAAGTATTGTATGATATTGCAGAAAGTTTGCTGCCAGAATGCATTTAACCCACTTGAATGTCAATGTGAGCCATGCATGGAGAAACTAAAGGAGACTATTGACTATGCATTCAAACTGTGTGGTGGCATTGGACTGTTTTTCAGCTTCACTGAGGTAAGATAATTATTATCTTTATAACACTTTATCATTGTTTATGTAGGACATAAGATAAATTTGATCAACGGACTGTATACGAAATATAAATTGATAAAGCATTGAATAAAATAAGTGGAATCTTCTTAAAGCTTATCATGTAATCATCTTGAATTTCTTTTGCGTGAGAGAACAATATTTTGTGTTCTACGATATTAATAAAATACTTTCATAAACATGATGGTTTCCAGTTTGGTAAAAATGTTTAATTTATGCATGTAATAGAACATAAACATAAACTTTTTTTAAAATACTTATACATTAATTCAATTCACACAATTCTGGAATAGTACTTAATTTTTATACTTTTCATGACAAAAAAACAAATATTACATTTTATTTCATAATACACGTTCTTATAGTTATTGTTATGTAAATTAACTATTGCATGGAGATAAGAGGTATCTACCATCAGGAGTAAGCATGCATTCAATTATTGTTCT
This sequence comes from Abrostola tripartita, assembly GCA_905340225.1. Lineage (NCBI taxonomy): Eukaryota > Metazoa > Arthropoda > Insecta > Lepidoptera > Noctuidae > Abrostola > Abrostola tripartita. Next base: position 8,511,404 of record HG996490.1, on the reverse strand, counting down.
CGATTGGATCACATTTTTGTAATCACTTGTTTTGTACTTATGTTAAGAGTTTCAGATGATAGCTACAATAGAAGCAGCTAAATTATTTGTCACTAAACATTGTGGTGAACATGGTCTCTACATATCAACCTAATAACATTTCTTATTTCTTGCATCTGTGACTAACAATCGGACAATTAATTTGCAGTTTCTGGGTGTATGGTTGACAGTAAGATACCGTAACCAAAAGGATCCGCGAGCTAACCCCAGTGCATTTCTGTGAATGATCTGACGATGTGGATTTTAATCACTTGAGGTGGATTGGAGTTTTGCTTTGGATTGCACGAATTATGCTTTCCATGTGCGCATGCCGCTTCTTTGTTTTTATTTACGTAAAGTCGTCTGTTATAACGTTCTTAGACCTCTTATATAGAACAGTATTATGGTTAAATTAAGAAATATAATTTATGTGATGGCATTCGCTCAGCATTACACTGAACTCGTAAAATATTGTTTGAATATCTACAGAATATATAGTACCTACATTTCTTACTAGTTAGTGGTCTAGTTATGTGACAACAGTACGATTGTGTCTTTTATAAATTGTATTATTTATAATGGATTGTGGTAATAGGTATTAAGGTAATCTCTATCTAAATGATCAGTAAAATCAAATAAACCTATTTTTACGGATTTTATCGCGGTTTTAATTAGTGTCTTGGTTAGATCGGTATCGCGCGTCAGGACCAAAAAACTAATTAAAACGTAAGAGTAATTGATAGAAATTATTATTAACAGTAAATCAATTCTAACATGTATTATACAAAGTGGATGTTTTCTGAACTCATTGTGTGGTTATGAATATTGTCAGAGCATGTGATTCATGGTCGTGTCATTCTAATACGTATATAATATAACATTATATTTAAAAAAAAAACATGATTAAATCCAGCCTCTGTAGCCTATGTGTTTTTAGGATTGTATCTATCATATTTCTAACTGTTTATGATGTGCTTTTAACTTAAGCATACATAAGTTGTATGACCAAAATCCACCTTGTTATGTATTATAGAATCTCTTTTAGAACATAATTGAGTTCTATCCTAAAGCATGTATTTGTATATTTACGCAGCACGCGTAGAAAAGTCCTTTGGCTTTTCCAGCGTAATAACCTTTCTCAGGGTATCCTCTATTAACCCTTTGACCGCCACAGTCATACATACCAACAATACCAACGTTTCCGTGCACCACATTTGTTTTCTTTATAAGCCTGTGGTGTTCAAAGGGTTAAAGAACTGTTCTGAATTGTGTTATGGCAAACAAGCTAGACAAGATACCTGAGTTGACATGCTTAGACGCCTTCTTTTATTTTAATTAGTGAAAGTTAGGAGGGATGTTCTATTTCTTCTTTTATGTCATTTCTTTAGTTGATTTTCACTTACCGTACGATCAGCCACTTCCACCATTCCATAGCTTAATTCTGGCACAAATTGAATCAAATTCAGTTTATCAGGGTTTAAACTAAAATGTAACGATATTTTGACGTCATCCATGTCCATCATCCATGTTTTTGTAAGTAGTCCTTGTTTTATTAGGCGCCCGTCGTCTGTGCTGCCAGACAAACTCTAAATGCACATTAAATTGTAATTCTTCACTATGTAGCCACTTATATACCTAACATAGAATAAGAAAAAAAGATTTTAATGCATAATACTTGATTGCTTTCAGCTAAAATATCTGTATTTTACCACAACTATACTAAAGAAATCTACAGTTGGGTTTAGTTTGTATATTTATACGTTTTCAAAAATCAAAATAATTGAATGCATAATATACCTACCTACATTTATACCTCTTGTTGCTTGTATACAGTTTTCGTCGCAACTGTGTTATAGTACAACTAATAAATACCTATATTTTTCACGCAGTATATTGGTACCTACCTAATAGGAATAGCTTCACTTTTCGGCTTCTAGTTTTATTGTGTAGCATGTTATGCTTCTTCTGATAATACTCTTAACTTCTTGAAGTATCGAATGCTAATGCTGTCGATAACGTCGGGTTCTAAAAAGGTATTTAGGTGTTGTGATGACTAATCTTACGAATACCTACTTCACAAACTGTATAGATTTATTACACTTATTTGCGCGCTTATGTTTTACAACAATTTACCAATATTAGCATGGTTTGCATGCATTGCATTGCATTATACGATTCTTCGTTACTTCGTATTCTCTTATGGAGCTTTTAAGAGTTATATTTTTGTGTTTCAGTTATTTGCAGTATGGCTCGCCCGACGGTACCGCAACCAGCCTGACCCTAATTATAAGGAACCCCACGCTATATTCCCTCGAAAGAATTATCTTTACTAAAATATTACGAGCTGATTGTAGAGCCAATATTTCCGTAGACTGATTTTAGTGATTTTACGTTTATCCTGGCGCGATACTCGATCCTCATGCTTGATCCTATGTTTCGAATTTAACAGCCTAGCGACGTACGAGATGAAATAACAGTAACTTTTCGTTGCCTATAGCGCGGTATTCTGACAGACACCGGACACTTACAAATAAATGTTAGATTTTTTAAAGTTTTTTTCGACAACGAAGCATTGTCTTTATAAAGCCGCTATCATAAGCACCCTTACCGAAATGATATCACAATGTAGTTTGTTCCCTCAATTGTGTAGCCAGGCTGTTAGTAAATAAAGACATCTCTATAAATAATATTCTTTAAAAAAATTGAAACTATTTTCGGGCGGACTGTGTATGTAGTTTGATTGATTTTATGTGCCGACAAACGTTATGTAATCGAACCCCTATGGTAGATATTCCAGACATATAAGTACTATGTGGTTTTATGACTGTATGTAATTTCCGTATATTAATGAATTAATTCGGTAGTTGAGTATATACATAGGTTTTAGTGAAAATAACCGGCAGAGTTGGTGTATGAAATTTGGAAATATAATCCTTTACCGTACATACCATGTATAGCTGATATGTGTAATTATTGATATCATATAGTACATTTAGTTACCCGATGCTATGTCGGTCTATTTTTGGTGAATACCGCTTATGTGTGTGATTTGAGTCAACATTACCTATATTATTCCTATAGAGCGTTCTGATCATTAGTTCTCAAAATATCTACTAGTTTATCACTAGATAATGATGAGCAGAATTCGTTTCCATTTAATTATAGATAGATAGTCTGAAAGTAGTATCATATCAATTGGATGATTCTTACTGTAAAATCTATATTGTTACATAATTAATTAATTATGGCTATACCTTTTATACTGCGGCTGATAAATTCAAGAGGCGGAAACATGTAGTTTTAAAAGTACTTTCATTTTAATATTTACAGGAATATCTTACTTCTAAAATGAGGCTTTGAAACTGTCAAATTATTGAGATCGTCTGTGATCTCATTACTTTGCATTTGTTTCAGTTTATTAAAACAATACCATTGCTGGTATAGCTTGTAAAACTTAAGTTATAGGTACATTTCGTCTACTAGTCAGTAGTCTAATAATTTAGCATAATCTTGCTTTCAATTTATTGTTATGCCAATATGTGAGAAGCTTAAATTGGGCTTTTACAACTGAATTTGTTATAGATAGTTGTTAAGTGCTATCGTGAATTAAGATGTCACAACTGTGTGCCCTGACTTTATTTCGCGTTCGATAAGTTTGTGACCGATATTTTGTTTAAACTCAATTAAGCTTTAATTAGATAATTTTTATCATTTATTTTATTAAATATACCGGTTCAATTCCCAGTCTGATGTATTTTTTTTATGAATTTCGACGAAAATATTTTGATAGATAATTTTATTTTAACATTTACATACAGTAGAAGAATTTTTCGCCAACTTGAAACAAACGTAGGTATTCTATGAATTGTTTCTTATGTAATATATAAACATAGATACATTATGTACCTACTCGTATAATTTTGCCAAGAAGAATTTCCTCTTGTGTATTATCAGTGTAATAATATTTATCAAATTATTCAGAATAAAGTGTGCAAGCATATTTTTGTGTATATTTCTATATCATAATTCTATATCCAAAAATTAATATTCTTCGTTCCACCCGAAATCTGAAGGAATACCAAAAATACTTTTATTTTAGACTTATATAAAAAGGACTTAACCGTTCACCACATAAGGTACACAGCGATTGTTTAATTAACTATTGTATCTACGTAGCGGACACTCAATGTGTTAAGGTATAAATATACCAGGCGCCGCTTTACCCCTCAAAAAATGTTGTGGTCACTGCCACACAAAAATCGACCAAGTGCCAGTCGGAGTATGAACTCGCTTAAATGAATCGTTAAACTCTTAAATGTGTGTTCGTTTGCACATCTAGACTGTAAACTACTGAATCTTTTATTTTATTACCCTCTTCAATTCAATAAACCGTAGAAGTGGAACGTCAAGACAAATCTAATGGGGTTGTGGGCAATTGGGCATGCTCATCGTACCCACAACGGATGATCCGTATACCGTATGCCCCTAACCAATTAATTATTTACGTTTCAAAAGTGTTATCATAACAATTCGGTTGTTATCCCGAAGGGGTAGACAGAGGTGTGATATGTAATACGGCTCATAGTCCGTGCTGCTACTAAGATTTTCCTAATGTTAAAACCCTATAACACTGGCCAGTCTGGGATTCGAACCCAGGACCTCATGCTCAGCAGTCGCGTTTAGCGACCACCAGACTAACGAGGCAAAAGTGATAACGAAGACTTAGATAATGTGGTCTAACGTTTTCGAGAATCCACGCATAGATCCAACAACAGGAAATTGTGGTCAACCTCTTTCTTACCTGGTTTATAGATCTTAATTCCTTACGTACCACCTATTGTAAGTAGGTATTGTAAAACGATGTTTACCTACTGTCCAGTTTATCAGCTGGCTAAATAATGTTGTACTTATGACATACATACCTACATACGAACCTGCGACTGCGTAGAAAGTCAAGCATTGCATTGTCACCTGTCACTGAATGCGCGGCGAGTGTGATTTATGGATGGATTTAGGTATCTCTTACTCGTAGATCTAATAACAACCAACTTACCTGAAACCGCACGCCGTAGTTAAATATTTATTGCATTGGTAAATTACCACTCTGATAGCATATTTTTAACCCCCGACGGAAAAAGAGGGGTGTTATAAGTTTGACCGCTATGTGTGTCTGTCTGTATGTGGCGCCGTAGGTCTGAAACGAGTGAATCGATATGGATGCGGTTTTTTTATTTGAAAGCAGGTTTTCCAGCGATGGTTATTAGAAATGTTTTATCAAAATCGGTTCAGCAATTTACATATATGGGAGGTGAAAGTGGGGATGACCAATCGAATATTTTTATATATTCCAAAGTGGGATATCAAATGAAAGGGCATGATGTAAACATTACAAAAAATTAAGTTATATCAAAATCGGTTTAGCCATTTACCAAATATGGGGGCGGAATTTAAGACAATGTCGCGGCGGGTTACCGACTATATCATACTAATAGATAGTACTCAAACTTCATCAAATGATGGGTCTGACTTACTGAAGCGGTAAATTTTGCTTTTCTTTTTTGCGTTGGGGGCTTTTTAAATTTTAAATTTATGTTTTTATAGAGTGTGGGCCACACTTTAAAAATGTATTACACTAATATTATAAAGGCGAGAGTGAGTGTGTGTGTTTGAATTTTCACGCTCAAACGGCTGGACCAATTTTGATAAAATTTGGTATGGAGGTAGCCGACACCCTAGATTAATACTTAGGCTATTTTTTATCCCGAAAAAATGTAGCGGGTAACGCCACGGGGCGCAGCTAGTTAATACTAAATATAAATACTATGTATCTTATCATGCAACCAATTTCATTTTTGAACTTTGAATTAAGAAACTCAGTTCGGGTCTACTTACCTACAAGGGTAAGCAGACAGCTGAATACCTTTTAACTACTTGTAGAACTAGGGTTAGGTATTGGTTGAATCGCAAGAATGGAACTCACACTAAATACTCAGGCTAATCGATAGATTTAAATATTTAATTTGTAGGTAAGTACCTATGTGTAGGTACATAGGTACTTACCTACAAATTAAATATACTATAGGCAATTTGTAAGTACACAATTTATATGCGTGCGAATTGACACCTCCAGAAATACGCAGTAGACTACTATATGCTATGAACCTTTCCTAGATTTCTTTGCAAACAATAATATGAAAGACACCTACCTACGTAGGTACTATACCATCTGATAAGTAATACTATCTGTTTAAGGTTGTTTTGATTGATATGCTCAATCAGTTAATTATTTTAATGATGCGGTTTAATTTCTGATACATCTTTTGGATATGAAGGTAAAATAAATACCTTTACAAATAGATAGAGGCACTAGAAATGCAAACATGCTATAGAAAAGAAACACAAAGGTTTAAAAATTGAAATGCGTAACACAGTTTTTAGCGTCGTCGTCAGGATGCAGAAAGAAGGGTTCGTCGTATCAATGTCTACGCGCAAAGCTGTCGCGCAGGCCCTTTTCACTGGCCGCCGCGCTCTGCCGCTACTGGGCGGAAAACCTTTGGTAGTTGATAGCAGACAGTCGCGCACCGCCCGCTTCCACCGCTACACTCATCGATCGCCCATAACACTGATAGTGGTGCCCAACGCGTTCATTGTTACTGTGCTGTGCCTGTGAATATATAAAACACAACATGTCCTTCGACAAAGACGAGCTACGCGATGAGTAAGTACCTATTGTACTCGAGATTATTTAGTATACTTTCAGGGTGTGCGATGACTGTCATTAGCCACAACATAAAGTAGGTGAATCGATGAGCACTCATACTTCATCATTAAAATGATGTTTCCTTACGTTAACGGTTAACGATTGAATCTAGAAAGCTTTCATGTGTTATGTTATTTATGTGTCTCTGTAATTTTAATTGTAGCGTACCTAATTAATGAGGATAAGTATACATGTGTGTTATGATACGGAATACTTGGGTTGAAAATTAAAGTTTGTTTAACTTTTATTCGTGGCAGCCTGCTATAAGCTACAAGGAATAAATGACACCAACGTAATACGAAATGTCGTTGATAAACACCACAAATGATACTTATAACGTTACTGATTGTTGCTTCAGTGCCTCAGTACTTAGGTAACTGTTGATGAATGATAAATCTGATTTTACGTGTCACGTACCTACGTCTAGGCCTGAAAAATATAGCATAGATTTTTAAAAGGTGACAAACAATTAGAGTAGATACTTAGAAATAAAATTCTACTTAAAACATTATAGTATAAGGATATGTTTAGTTAAACTATACTTATTTATTATGATAGAATATTTATGTATACCTTGTAGTAAATATCTAAGTATAATATCCAATTACACAGTTGTCCGAACATAATCGTAGCACATGAGTAGGAAATCGTAGCACGTAGGCCTTACAATTGATTATTTTTTCAGAAATTTGTTTATTGGTGATAACATATTTATTGCCTTCGATACGTGAATGAAAGCTTGATTATCAGATTTTCAAACCGTCTTCAATAAAACATGAGGTTCTTTCTTAGGCATAGCACTTAGTTATAATATAAACGACGACCGTGTGTAAATAATGTAATAGAAGTGTGTAAACGGTATGTCAGGATCGTTGCAAATAGAAATCCATGCTTTCAGTCTACTCCTCTGGGTCACAGGCGTGGCTTTATGTAAACATATTTTATCTTTGTAAGTTTATAACCTACGTACGTACGCATTGTAGGTAGGTAGATATTTTTTAAGTTTTCTTTTTGCTATGTATTTGTAATCAAGGCATATATCGAACTGTCTACCGCAATGGATCGTGATCGCGATCGCTTAACTTTGTAAGAGGTAATTGGTTCGATGCCCGCATAATACAAGTTGTGTACTTTTAGAAAGATTCTACATTAAATCATTCGAGTCTAGTAAATTGTAACAGGTCAAGAAGAAATACATAAGAAACCTATTTCATTGTTGTACCTAATTATAATATACCTACATAATTGTTCAAAAATTCATAATACGATCTGCCCCCTTACCATGAACTCTTAAAGCAGGACAGTTTACCATGTGAAAGCGAGACGCCGCGCGCCGCTACGTGCTGTGTAATGCAGCGTCTCGCTTCCACATGGTAAACTGTCCTGCTTTAAAAGTTCATGGTAAGGGGGTAATTCTTCGAAAACCAGCTATCTAATTACAAAGAAACACGACTCTACGTTTTATTTTGATTATATTAGCCAACGAGTCGTTTATATCGTATTCGCTTTTTGAAAAGTAAAATACGGCAAGGTAATTCAAAGTAAAGACTTACTTAGAAGCTAAAACTTAACATGAGAAATAGCTCAAATAACACTTGAAAATGTTGTTGATTAAAAATTCTTCCTATTTTAAATGTATATTTGTTCGGTACTTCAATCTGTGAAACGATCATCTTTCAATTTTATACGTAGATAGCCTGGAACTTCTCTTGGTCTATTCTTATTTCGGAAAAAGACAGCACAAATTTTCATTCTCACTAAGCCGCGGGCATAAGCTAGTTTAAATGATAGAGTTTTGCAAGACATCAGCCCCCTTACCATGAACTCTTAAAGCAGGACAGTTTACGGTGTCGAAGCGAGACGCCGCATTAGGGTCGTATCACATAATTATATCAACCTGGAAAGGGAACGTAACCGTATCGCCTAACGCCTCGCCGCCGTCAAACAGGCGTCAACCTTACGTAAGCAGATAAGATAGATTTTGAATACCAAGTAGTTCTACTATAGATTGTCTGTGCGAAACAAAAAGATCTTAGAGTAGTGTAGATCAAAGCGAGATAGACGTCTTACATACTTAATTGATCTCCGGTCCAGTGTATATCTAGTCTGAGACGTAACAAATGCGGATGAGCTGCTCCAATACGTCGATTCGGCTACGGCTAGGCGACGCCGACGCCGCGCTTACGGCTCGCGGGTCCCGAGGCGAGGCGATTACGTTACGAATCCGATTAGTGTGCTTTGTGGTAGGGAGTTTCATACAAATTATACTGATAGGGTTACGTTCCCTTTCCGGGTTGATATATGTGCTACGACCCTTATATTGCACATGGCGGCGCGGCGGCGGCGTCTTGATTTTACACATTTATAATTGCTAAGGTATTTGGGACTAAAACGCAATGTTTTTCAAACAGTTTATGGATCGACTGTCTTCATAGCGCTTTACTAATCATGAATCTTTTTATTAAGCACATCTCTTCGGCTAATAAAAAATACATAATACCTAATGATCGTGTCTTCCAATCTCTGAAACTCCTTTCGTAGCGTCTAAAACAATAAATTGGTAGAGTCAAGTTAATTGTGACCGTTGTACGGCGGTTAACCACTTTACTGCCTCGTTGGTCGAGTCAGTCGCTAAGCGACTGCTGAGCACGAGCAAAGTATCACAGGGTTTTTTTCATTAGGAAATTCTCAGTAGCAGCACGGAGTCTGGATTTGTGCCCGGTTGATGGTAATAGGCTCGCCCCCTATTACATACAACCTAAAACGTAACTGGCGAAATGTGAGTGTACTATATGTGCACCTCTGCCTACCTCTTCGCGGAATACAGGCGTGATGTTTTGTTACGTTATGTTTACCTTTAACTTGACTTTAACAATTGATAGTATATTAAGTAATTAAGGGTGAAATCGACCTGCATATAGTATGCAACTTAATAATTCTCATAAATGGACTGATTCGAGCGTTAGAGAGGACATATGTAGAGCATACTCCGATTTTCATCTATTTGTATTCTCAGACTAACTGAGTTCGTAGCACACACAATATGATAATATTGGCAACGCTTCAGTAATGTCTCTTCTGCCACTATTGACAGCTTCTTTATTGCGAATATTTTCTGCCGTCGAAAGCACTGTATGTATGAAATAGATATACCTAGGTAGCAGGCCAGATTTACCTGCACCTAGCACAGCTTAACCTCACTGATTGCACGATCTATCCAGTAGCCATAAGCCTCTTACGTTCATGATAGTTACCTGTAATACTGTTTTCTATAATACTGCCAACCATCAGACTTATCCAATTATATTACCTCAGTGCAGTAACTCTAGATCCGACTACGTACTTCTATATAACTAAGTATAAAGTTCTCATCAGCTATAATTTGCTTCAAAGCATGACTTCCGTGAACCATTTATTGAACGCGTTCCGCACAATCCCTCTACTAGGCAGAAATAAAGTTATAGTAGCGGTCACATAAATTATTTTGTCACATTATACATCGAGGCATTGGTTAGAGAGCACACATAGTGATATTGTGGCTGTATTCAATGGAACGCTGTGTCTGGGACAAAGATTTTTTGAACACGTGGTGCTCTATCGTAAAGTAACGTAATAAAAGGTTTTGTGGATTTCCAGGCCGCTTTATGAGAACCGTCCAGTACACTATTCGCCTTTGGAAAGTGAATGAAACAATACGTTGCAATCGCTCAGTGTCAGTCGTGTTACATTCTCAGGTGCTGTTCGCGAATTATTTTAGGATTTCAGTTGGTCAAATTAATTTGTGTTTCTTCAGTAGTAATTAAAGATAAGGTAAGTTAAGAAGTAATTTTTATATGGTATATTTTAAGTCAGTGAATAGCGTAATAAATATTTCTTAAATTAAAAGGTCACAGCAATTTAACTAAGAATTTACGGACATAGATTCAATACGAGAGTTAAACCAGTTAAGCATGACAATAATAATGTTAATAATCATACAACACCACGACTTTTTAATAAATAAAAATGTGTTAAACACAAAATTCATTCATAAGTTAGGGGCTATCTGTCGACGCCGACTCTGGCCCTTCACATAACTATAGCTTGTCCTCATCATCACCAGCGTTTGTGTTGCTTAATCATACAGTTTACTCTTTCAACATCGACTTGTTACCAACCTTGATAAAATGTTTGCAAACAGATTGTATCAACGTAGTTTATTATTGTATCGCTAAAAAATACATCATGCGATAGATAACCTTTGATATTTAACATAACATCATCTATGTTAAGGTTTGATATGAACCGATCCACAAAATAATGATGACACTGATTAAGTCAATTACTTTTGTAGTTAGACCACTGAAATAAAAAAAATAAAACCACAATATCTAATTTAAAATGTGGTAGTGGTTAGAGACTGAGTGTACCTAATACTTATCTTAACAGAATAAACAACATATTTTTGCATATTTATTTAGATTTGAAAACCTCGACCGTAAGACCAATGCCGTGTAACTGTGAGGCGGAAGTGACGACTGAGTCGTCGCAGCATCAAAACGGATGCGAAATGAATGGCGGTCTTTCAGCGGCAGCGCATGCGTCGACGAACGGCCGTCAGCAACAGCAGCACACGTGCACTCCTGCACACCAGGCTCCAGATAATGGACACGCTAACAAGAGGAACGACGACGCAGATGAAGCTGTTAGGTTGCGGAATATTATTGTATTATATTTCGTTTTAAGGAAAACATTTAAAATAGTTTTATTTCAATGACTAATATTCGCGTAAGTGATAGAAATCATTATAAAACATTTACTGTCAAATCGTGATGTTGTCATCTCATATCCTGTGTCCTCCTACCTATTACAATTTAGAGTACCTATGCAATGTTATTCGGTAGTTGCATCGTTAAAATTATTCGCTTATCACTAAATAAATGACTAAACCCGACGTTTTATATTCAACATTTGTGACGGATTAGTAACTGGGATCAGGGTCCCGGGTCAGTAGGTACTCATACTGTAGTCTTGTACCTTTAAATTTCTATAGGTGCGGTCATAATATTATCGAGGTACCTGATGTTATTACCATTGCAGTAAAATATTTCCAGGTAAATTTTGTAATAATAGCAAATCACAAAAATGAAAATACCGCGCTAGACGTCATACAAATTGAACGGCTCACGAAACAAAATATCGGAAAAGGTTGAGCAATCGTGATGGTAGTACTTACCTTTTAATGGACGTCTACTTATTCCCAACCTTTTTACGACAGGTACCCCGATGGCACGGTGCGCCTACGAAACCCTAACATCGAGTTAATGGACCAAGACATTTTATATCACTTGGCACTTGGCAGTGGGTCTCACGATCTTGTAGAGATGTTTGGTGATGTAAAGGTAATCAAATAACTTTAATATATTGCTAAAGTAGGTACTAATTATTTGACTGTTTTACTTGAATTTTCAATTTCTTATCTACTTGCAAACTTACGGGATTTCTGGCCGCTGGCTACCTGGCTAGGGACTTATTGACCGGATGTCTACTGACCTGCCGGTTTTTAGATCCTTAAGTTGGTGGTCGAAAACCTTCAGGTTATTCTGTCATGTCTCTTCGAAGTTATTTTTTTTTGTTAATGGGTGTTGCTCGTACACTAGCAGCCTTGTGTTTATCACTAACATACTGATATTATTAGTACCATTAAATGTTTTCTTCATAGATCATTTGCACACTTGTTCTTTATGTATGTTTTTACGCTGTCCATATTACATGCTAATATTAATTATATCTGTTCAGTTCGTATGCTTGGGGGGCACTCCGAAGAGAATGGAGCAGTTCGCCTACACGATCATGGCTGAGATCGGCCACAAGTTGCCGTGCGGGACCACGCTGCACGACATCAGCCAATTCTCCTACAGATACTCCATGTATAAAGTGGGGCCTGTGCTCTGTATAAGTGTAAGTATAGGTTGGTTGTAACCGGGGCTCTAGACAAGTGGCAAAACACTTGACGAATAGAAATCGAATGTTGACATGTTTAATAGAACTTTATGCATACAGAACTGATACTGATTAACAGAATTTAAAACGATATATGTCTGATAACAGTCAACAGACCTTAACGATCCCTTCATTGCCTGATAAACTGTTTTATTAATTGCCGATTTAGTAGCAAATTTTTTTTTTTAAATTGTTGCCCGTGGTAACTCAGTTGGTAAGAGATGCTGATCAGCAAAGGTCACGGGTTCGAATCCTGCTCCTGTACATCATTTTTAGGGTTCCGTACTCAAAGGGTAAAACGGGACCCTTTTACTAAGACTCCGCTGTCCGTCGTCCGTCCGTCGGAATACGTCCGAAATCTATTTCGTAGAAGTGATTTTGCATTCCTCCCCGATAGTAACTAACCTAACCCAATTAAGTGTCCTGATTGAATATTATTGTACATTATGTCAAAGACTAATGAGTAATTAATGCCATAGACAATCTTAGTAGTTACACCAATCTTGATTAGTAAACAACGTTTTGATGTGAGATTGTGTGTTGCTAAAGTGTGTATTCACGTGCAGAACGCCTCGTGACTCGTCGTGTGCGGGACGACCGCAGATGAAAATAATATTAGGGTTACTACCATGTGACTACATTTTCCTTGTTTCTATCTGTTTCTATGTAATCCGTGTATTTTATAAAAGCTTTGTTAAGGGACACGTATCTTCTACTCTATTAGATATCTTTATAGGTAACCATTGAAATAAAATGTTACTTTAAAATGGTACATAATTAGGTATGGCCCAAGTTTTTTAACACCTTAATTTGATTAATATCTATGAATTTGTTAATAGGTAACTGTAGTGTAAAGTCGAAATTTGTATTGATATTTTTAAACTACTTAGTCTTCTGTTTCTATTATATGAGTTTTATGAATTGGTGCGTTTATTTAACTTGGTACATCCGTAAAAATTGTAGATTATGAGATCAAACCCGCTTTGTACACCAAAGTATTTTTTATCGATTCCAGTCCATCTTCGGAGGTAATGACCTACGTTATAAAATCCTTGACATTAGGAGCTGAACAAGTAGTTTTTTTTTTGCTGACGTTAATGGTCTGACGAGGTTCAAATGCCCAGTCAACAGGTTCATAGAGGGATTGATAGCCCAGGGAGTGCAACGTGACCGAAGTTCCTACAAAGCTACTTCAATCAACGAACCGCTTTTGTATATTCTATTGACGAATTGATATGGATGAATATTGTTTGCCAAAAATTTACTCGGCATAATAATGATGTTATCGAAGTTTATTTCAAACTTTATATTGCTACGCGTGCACTGTTGTGATATATCACGCATGTGACATATTTTTATCTCACCGCAAAATATAGAAATATTGATATCTACGTTGTTATTATCAGTGAAAGCTCGTAAACATTTTCTAAGTCTAAGGCATTCAGTAATTACTGCATGGTTTCTTGAGAGGCATCGGTAATTAAGATTTGCTTGATTGTGGCTACGAGAATTTGTTTGAATTTGATCGATTAGCCTGCGCGGTAAAAATTGCACAACGAGCCCCAGACGGACGAACTTTTTGTGATGTAGAAGAATATCTAACATTCACATTATGCTGTAAACCTGTGGCCTAGCCGGGACCGAGTTGAATGTTATATTATTTGTTATCTGATACAATTATTAGCATTTAGTATGACCTTTGAAGGTCTAATTTTAGTCGGTGATATTTTTATTAACCACAATTTAAATCCAGGAAGGGGTGAATTGAGATCACTTACCTAAAAAAATATGCTCTATTAACAATCACTTTAGTTTTTGTGAAATATTGCTTTACAAGTTCTTTAAATTAAACCCCTAGAAATAAGAAGCATGCACACTTACATACAGGTGATACCGTCGCGCCCTACGCCATATATTTTAAATACAAAAATGTATATAACAATGCAACAGTTAGAAGAAAATTAGAGCTCGCAGGAGACAAGATTAATACACTAATACAATAAATTAATAGGCCTTTGATAAGTTACGTGTCGCCTGTCGCATGGTTTTGATGCCTACCATAGTGAATCAAAAGCTCTGATGCTCTCTATTTTTGTTAAACGTTTGCCACCATTTTTCAAATTGGTATATATATAAAAGTTTATGACGGACATTTTATCAAGAAGTCCAAACAGTTCTTCTTGATAAAAAAAACCATTTGCCCCCCAGAGCCGAGAAGAGTTTAATGTTTGTTCTGTATTCTGAGAGTTCAATGTTCTCTTTTTTATAAATACCTGGAAATATGTAGCCCAGTCTTTAATCGGAGATTGAAGAAAGCTTAGCACACACGGAAGGATTTTTCTCTCCAACCCAGTACAAAAAATGCTACTTTACCTTCATTTCATTGTTCACTACCTTGTTATTCAGCCTTGCGTTGTTTGCAGCATGGCATGGGCATACCGTCGGTCGGCATCCTGCTGCACGAAGTGATAAAGCTGATGTATCACGCGAAGGTGCGGGACCCGGTATTCTTCAGGATCGGCACGTGCGGCGGCATCGGCTACGAGGGTGGCAACGTCATCATATCTGAGGAGGCCGTTGATGGCAACTTGAGGAACATTTACGAATTGGTGCGTATGAATAACTTGAGAAATAATTTATATAATTATACTGTTACAGGTTACAGCACAATATTTTTATTTTAATAGTGTGATCGATAGGAGGAGCTTTCATAATTTGGTACAGAACGTTGTTTTAATTCATAATAATAATGTGTACATGGAGCGTAAACCTGACGACCCTGTCCTGAGAGTGTGACTGTGACCTAACGATGGCCGGAAAAATATACTTAGGTACTATTAGAAATAATATTTCACAAAGCAATAAGAACACGGGATTTCCTCTAACGCAATAAATGCAACATTAAATTAAATTTTGTTTTTTCCTTGCCTACAATTAGTGAACAAACATTAATTTTACCTGTAGAAATACCTAAAAATTACATGAATTTATGATTGTCCCGAGTCTGGGTGTTTGTGTATGTGATATTTCATGTTTGTGAAACGCACCCACGATACAGCAGAAATTCCAAGGAACAAAAAAAAAATCTACCATGCCATTTCACAACTATGTTGCGGTCGCCTTACCTGATGCAACGAAATGCCTATCTGGTCTCCAGTTGTTAGATTTTAGATACTGGCCAATAATATGGGATTGCCAAGGCTCTACTAATTTAAGCCCACGCAAGGCTAGTCGTCCTGAGGCAAGTGTAGCTTCATCAATCTAAAAGATCGGTTGTTACTTACTTTGTTACAATGAGTGTAAAATCTATATTCACCAATTGCAGACAGTATTGGGCAAGAACATCCAAAGGCCGGCGAAGTTGGACAAGCGGCTGGTGCGAGAGCTGAAAGGGCTGGCTGACCCTGAGGACCCGTATGACACCGTCACTGGCAAGACTATGTGCACCTATGACTTTTACGAAGGTACATTTTAGTATTTCATTATACAAAAGAGATGTGTAAAGAAAAATAAATTCATTACAGTCACATATCAAGAAAAACGATAATATCCTAGGTACCTTTTATTACGTTTTAGATTCTACACTGAAACGTAACGAAACCAAAAATCGGGCCTTAATTTTAATTAGGTATCTGTTATTTCATTAGATAAAGTAATTCTTATCAAGATTTTCTCAACAGATCGATGTAGAGATTAAGTCGAACTACAAATTAATATCTAATTAATATGGATTATCGTAATAGTGTTTCAGAAAAATAAAGTCACATTACTGCTTTGTCCATATTAGGTCAGGGTCGTTTGGACGGGGCGTTCTGCGACTTTACGGAAGCCGACAAGATGGAGTACTTGGAGAGCATTCACAAGGCAGGTGTCGTGAACATTGAGATGGAGTCGCTAGCGTTCGCTGCGCTGACGCACCACGCTGGCATTAAAGCGGCTGTTGTCTGTGTCACGCTGCTTGACAGGCTGAAGGGAGATCAGGTAATACTTTACTTTGCTGGCTATTCAATAGGATGTAGAACTAAAACGGATTCTTTTGAACGACTTAATTGTATGAAAATTAGTTTGGTATAATTAATTACTTGTGATTTTTAATTTGATTAGTTAATCACCGACGTAATCATTACAGATGCTGGCTCCCAAAGAAGTGTCTGACGAGTGGCAGCAGCGCCCGACAAAGCTTGTGTGCCGTTACATAAAGAGGTATCTAACATATTTTACATAGATTACTTAGCTATAGCACATCATTGACATAAATAATTCTTATGCATCTACTTTAATAGAATTAATCTGTTTTTAGGATTGATATATTAAAATGTCATAATTAGTTATCATGTGTAACACTTCTAATGTTAAAATTAACAGATATCTTCAAATGAAGGGCCGACTGTCTCTCGACGGGCACGGATCCATTGCAGTGAAGAGTCCTCGCCGGTTCAAGTTGGTGCAGCAGGAGTCTGAGAACTATGACTAATGGCATCACAGGTTTCGCAACTATGGAACAACTATGAATCTTCTTGAGGCAACAGAATCTGGCCTGCACTAGAAACGAGCCACCTGTGCTGATAGCTCAAATCTTTTTTACGCTCCTGTTTAACCTCCCTTTCTACTTTATTTTATTTCACATCTTATAAACATATATTAAAAATATTTTTTACCACCTTTAAATCAATTAACAAAGAAATCTGGTATGGTCATTCAAGTCGAAAAATAGCGATGATTTTGCAAAACATTGTGTTGCACTGCCAAAAAAGAATTTTATTAGTAATTTAAATAATACTGTAAACTTATCATATTACCAATTTAGGCTAATTGTTCTGCACCAATACATTATTTTGTAAGTATGCCTATCTTATTAATTTGGAAATATAAATATGAGTTGTGAGTGTATAACAATTGTCACTGTAAAGTAAGGTGCGTAACCTGTAACATTTCGGCGAACATTCCTCCGGAACCGGAATGTGAAAGTGGCGTAACAAATGTGGTTCCCATACCATACTCTCGAAGAAACTGAGTTACGGGCAAATGTTCGCCGGAATGTTACGGGAAATTTTTACAAGTTTGGACGGTCAATCTGTGTTCGCCAAGTGTGTGAAATGTTACGCGGTCACGTGACTTTCAAAGGATGACCGCCATTTTTGCCTTAACATTTGGGCGAATATACCGTCCACACTTGTAACATTTCTCCGAACATGACATGTGTCCGTAACTCGTGTCCTGCGTGGAAAAGCTACCCCTCCCCGCCTCCCCGTCCACCGCACCGCGTAACATTATAGTACAGGAGGTTGGCTGCCGTTGCCAAATATTTACAAAAAATTCAGTATTTAGAAGAAAAAAAAGTTTTAATGCCTTTTCTGAAAGAAACTTTATTGTATTACTTTAAACTTTATTATTATACCTACGTGCTTCAAATTTCGAACAAGATTGTTTTTGTTAACCGTCTTTTTTTCATGTATGTTTAACTATTTTTTTTGTTTAAAAGAATATACTCCCCAATCGGTCCTATTTAAAGATTGTCGTAATCTTATAATGAACTTCAGAGATATAGATCGGAACTCCTCCTAAGATGATAGCAGAACTGTCGTCACAAATAATATTGCTTATTTATACGTGTAGTCGACTGACCATTAACTAGAGAGAGGGGGAGGGGTGCGTCGATCGACACCCAGCACTTTCCATGATTAATTAAATATATCGTATGAAAGGGCTTTTTGTGAGGATTTATATTCTATTGCCACGTCACAATCGAACTACATACAGTCGGTCATCGCGTCTGATCTTGGCGAAAAAGCCGACAATTGGCAAAATTCTGTTAACTTGACCCGACCATAATATGCAGTAGTACTTTGCTTTAATAGATAATCATGCTAGCTAATATTTTGAGGATTTCATAGTGATATAGTTCGAGACTCTTAGCCTTTATTCGGGACTGTGTTTCCCAAAAATACGTCCACACTGCTCGTAACAATGTTACGCCGGATCGTCGAAATGTTACAGGTGGAGACGCACCTTAAGCGTGAATATGCAGATAAGTATACTTATTGTTTTTATTATGCTATCGTCATTTTGATATATAGCTTGTATGTTATCGGTAAATTTACTAAAACAAAATTTTCTTGTTTGTTTAATTTGCTTCACAAAATAAAAATTATATATTTAAGACAATAGTAAACTTTTGAAAAGTAGTCTAAAAATATTATCCTGTTTATAAAAATTGGTATCTATCTATAAAACTGCCTAACTATCAATTTAAATTACCTTTCATCTGTATTCATATAAAACATATCGTCTCTATAATATTTTGGTACTGTTCTATTTTCTTACCTTTCTATCACAATATACAAAAATTTTACAACGACGAAATGAATGTAAGCGCAGTCTAGTAGGCAAGACTAACTGAGTCGCTTTGGGCGTGTTTTTCTAAATTCCTTGAACCTTCTGGGTACTAACGTAGGTACCTATGTGTCTAAGTGGTGTTTGTTTATATTGTTGCACATATTGTATTAGGAACTATTGTGATAATATTGGGCCGTAGTTGTTAATGTAAGGACCACGGCAGACATTCTGATTTTCTGTTGGCGTCGTTCACTCACACCCGGCCCAGCGTTACTGATATTCGTGACGGTGGCTCAAGCTGGCAGTCGGTTTTAATGAATAGATATACAATAAGTTACTTATGTGCGGAAGTGAAGGTGAACCACACCTTACTCTAGCTACTTGATTTGAAGGAGGTGTTACACAAATCAAGCTCAGACACCGGCTCCGCGACCGTCAGGTAACTTGAGCACTTCTTAGTGCACCCAAGTAATCTGTGTGATAAAAACAATATCACACAGATATAAACAAACATAAAATGGATATTTAAGAGGTTCGAGGGTGACATATGCAACGCGTACGAATATAGAGAGCTCTAGTTATTGTGAGTTCTTCGCCTACAGAAAACAGTTTGCTTGTTCCATTGATTTAATGTGCTTCCACGGACGGTTATTGTTGATAATTTATGCACGAAGCGTTATCAGCACATTGCTATTATATGTGTTATAATATTATAAGTATAGGACATTCCAATTGTCTACGTTGAAGTAGTTGTTCATATAAGATAATAATAAGAATGTTAGCCCTTAAAATTAAAAAGCTATGGGTGTTTGAGAATAATTTCTTAATTTATGAATAACGAGAAAATGACCAAAATATAACCTCTCTTTGATTAATTAATTTGAAAATAGTACACGCAATTACTTATTGTAAGTAGTTGTTTACAAGTTAATTGTATTAGTAATAATGCCAATGCTACGATAATATAATTATTTAACGATATCATTTAGTATGTAAGCATAGATGAGATGATAGTCTCTTACTATATGTATTTTATTCAATCAATCTTCACAAATAATTACGATTCTCGTATAATATCAAAGTAGGTAAACTATTATTTGAGCTTTTTCGTTAATGCCATCTCATCATATTAATCATGCATATCTATCGAAATGATCTTGGTCATTCGTATTTATCACAACTTATCTTATAAGCTTGCTATAATAAAAATTACCGTAATATACTTTGTTGCTAGGCTATTAAAACTATACTATTAAATTTTAAACTTCACAAATTAATATTTATTCTCGTAAATGATTATAAAAGGGATGCATACTATATTGATACTTCCCCGTGACTAGGCTTACACATTTATAAACGTGTTCACGTATAGGCGTTTGGCTTTGTTGTTTAATGACAATTATTATGGATAAGCAATGTTGTTAGATGTTAATGTTTTGGCCACAGTATGACGTGTTTCTAGCAGCATATCCCTTCTGTTATGTCTTGGAACAGTGGTTATTTAGCGAAACCACCCATCGAAATCACGTATCGTAACATTTACATAGGAATTAAGTATATATTTTTATAAAAGTATATCTGAGTACCCAATTCCTTGATAAGAGTGTACTAAAATCACATGAGTAGTAAAAGTAAATTTTACAAGAGTTGACATGCCTAGATATAGTTTTTAAGATTACTTCGCACATTAATTTAAAATAACATGTTTCATTTATTAAAATTTTCAGGAATTGCAATAAGGTACACTCATTATTATCTTTTCTTTACAACCATACATGCTTACATTTGCTAAGTTCCTATCTCTCAAGTTTCCTATATGTTCACGGGAGTATAATATAATAGCAAAACTGCTACGATCCCTCGTAGCAGTTTTGCTATTGTAGCTCAAAGTTTAAGACTTGAGTTAACTAACTTAAATGTCAATATAATAAATATGCTAAAAAAGGTTCACCTTAATGCTATCATACTTGGCAGCTAAGGAATTGGATTAAGAAGCTACGTTACACATCCTGTCGACGTAGCGTTTGATTACTTAGGCACACAAACAGTCTCTAGCAGAAGTTTCGTTTATTAACAAAACTTACACTAGAAAGAATATTGTTGACTGCTCCACAGGCCCTGAGCTACGAGTGGCATTTTTGAGAACACATTATGATATATTCACACACATGTATGTTAACACGGGTAATCTATCAGTTGTGAAAGACAAACATTTCGGGATACAACGGGTCGTTTTAATTTTCTAAGACACCATGCTCTTTTACGGTAATGTCCTAGTTTTAGAACTTTCCCAAACCTAATTCATTCATTATTTATTGTTAGTTGGTTAAGTAACGAATCTCATATGCAATCTTGACGTATTTCGGAAAAGATACCAAGACCTACCTTACATTGTCGTGGAAGAAAACGTATTTCAATTAACTACATTTAAATAATATAATTTGATAATTATCCAACATATTTTTAAAAAAAAAAAAAAAAACGTCGCCCCACACTAGGAATTTCTCCTGTATCGTGGGTGCGTTTCACAAACATGAAATATCACATACACAAACACCCAGACTCGGGACAAACATCTGTGGATCACACAAATTTTTGTCCCGTGCGGGAATCGAACCCGCAACCCTTAGCGCAGCAGTCTAATCGCTTAGCCACTGCGCCAGTCAGGTCGTCAAATTAAATAATTGATAAACAACTTGTTGGAGTCCAATGAAAAAACAGAATTGCAAGTTCATCAATATTTATCTCAGACCGTGTACATACTTACCTAATTATTTACAGTACAATATTGATAAAATTAACATAATAATTAATAAGTGACAGTGAGGCTATAAGTTTTACATATAATTTTGTCTACAGTGACACATGGCACCAAAATTAATAGGTATTAGGTTAATTACAACTTTATTATCTGAAAAAATTGTATCTACTTAAATGAGAAACATAAATTAAGTTGATAGTAAGAGTATGTTAACATGATGTTGGATGTATCCTTTACCTTTATGAAAAATAATATTAAATATTTCTAAATGTCAGCGTTACAATAACAACCCGTTCAAAATAAATAACATGTATTTATATTGTTAATCAGATGTAAGGTAGATCGATTACCAAGGCGCAATATGAAGTTACTTTATGACAAGTTCTATGGCGGTATAATAAAACAAACTTGTTTTATTGAAATTTGATTAAATTTGATATTTTTTTAATTTCGATCAATGGTTCTGAAACGCATTTATAATCTTGCTTTATGAATATGTCCAATTTAAGGATAGTAACGAGATGAAGGTACTAAACTGAAATACATGGATTTGCATTATATTTAATCATTCAGTCTTATAATAAACAGAAAACTGTTAAAATGTACTTTGATTGTTGGTTATTAATACAGTTATGATAAATTTATGTAGGTATGTAGTTAATTAAATGAGCAAGTAAGTCATATGTGTATTTATTTTCATAAAGACCAGACGTTTGAGTATTATATGGATTTATACCTATTTGAGCTGTAGGAACTTCATTAGCGCGTCATGTATAAGTCGCGGACTAGCGTCGCTGTCCGCCGTGTAGCGCACGCCTCGTAGCGCGCCGTCCTCGTTGCGCACCACACCATACTCCCCGACGATGAAGCCATCCGACGTCCTCTCTTCTACCCTGTACTTCTTAAACTGACGCCCCTCCACAACGTATCCTACTTTACAGTTGTCTTGTTTACATTTCTCTGTACTAGTTTCTTGCACTTGTACGCCATGACTCCGCCCGTCGGTGAGAACACTTACTTTTTCGTCTACTTCATAATTTTTCTCCGGCTGGAGCTCCATTTGAGTGGTGTGTGGGTCGTGGACAGAATTTGCCGCAGTGCTTATGGGAGTCGTATTCATGGAAATACCGACTGGTTGTTGCATTCGCCTTTGCCACGGTGAGTAGTTAGGTGCCATACTTGGAGGAGGTACATTGTGATTAAGGTGCAACGAGGCGGGTTCACTGTAAAATTTGGATGGTTCACTGTAAATCTTGGCTGGTTCGCTATACACTTTAGCCGGCTCGCTATATATTTTAGCTGGCTCACTGTAAATCTTGGCTGGTTCACTGTAAAACTTTGCAGGTTCACTGTATATTTGTGCAGGTCGACTGTACATTTTTGCTGGATCGTAAAAACTTTGTCGATTGGGAATTATTTGACTGGAGGTTATGTACGAGTTGCTTGGTTCATTATCAGTCGTCACTTTAGGACTATCATGCACTATATTAAAGCTTACTGTTGTTAATCTTGGATTACTCCTTCCTTCGTTAAGCGGTCTATTTGATAAGCCCTGAATGTTTTTCAGCGAATGCTCCGATGGCATTGTTGCTGTCGGTAGAATATCTTCGATTTGTTCGTTATATTTAGCAAATTCAACAGACTTTATAGATGACTCGGCTACAGAGTCGTCAGTTTGGTAATTATTTCGATTAGTATTAAAAGGATCAATACTTGTCAATCGGTCTATATCCCTGGTTTCCTTTTTATCTAGTTGTTGATCAAGAATTAAAGAAGTATTTAGATTACCTATAGGTTTATTATCATCAGCGTTAATTCTAAATTTATCAACAGGTTTTGTAAATGTTTCGTTTGTTAAATTAATATGATAGTTTTGATCATACAATTCAGAGGGCTTCAAATACATTTTGTTTGCTTTTTGTTCTTGAAATCGGTTATCGTCAGGCGCTGATGCAACTTTTCTAGCAAGTGGTACATCTTGTTCATACTCGTCAATTTTTGTTGAAGATTCCTTTTCGTCTTCGGAGTCTTGTTGGCCCTTAGTCATTAATTGAAACGGGTGAAGTGGTTCTGCACTATGTTCTCTTGATTCTTTTTTTGCATTCAATTGCCTTATATATTCTATATTAGCACCTACGAGATTCGGTGGTGCGTTTGTCACTTCTATTGGGACATTATCCTCGTTTCTAGAGATTACTGTAGTCGTTGGTGTTTCTGAAGATGGTGTCTTTAATGAAGGATTATTTAAGTTATAATCTGTTAGATGATCAGGTTGTCTGACGGCAGTTTTTCCTTTTCCACGTCCGACGGCTACTGATGATGTTATTCTCACAGATATAACTTTTTCATCCGACGAACCAGGTAAATCTTGGTACTTTGGTATTTTAGGGGAATTGTCCATAGGTGCCCGATCGATACCGATGACGCCCAAATCGTATCCATTTGGCAATGGATATGACGACGTAAATGGTTGAGGGATCTGCAAAATAAAAAAAACAAATTTTAAGTTTTGCAATAGATTAAATTATGAAGTAAGTATATACATAAATTGGATCGGAAAGTCAAAAAGGAGGCAGACGATAGAAAACACTAGCAATTGCTCCACTGAATTATTCCAACGAGAAGATCAATTAAGTACTACTAGTGCGACTAAATACAAGGCTTTTTATGGACATCAACTATCTGACTGGATCATAGATCTCCAGTGAGACAAGTTAGGTACATGAAGCGTCATTTCAAAACTATAAATAATATACACCCTGAATACATAAAAACCTGTTTCTTTAAGTCGGTGAATAAATACATGGAATTTTCGAAGAAAAATACACACACATGACACACATACAGACAATACAAGGCTTGGGGCCCACCACACGTCCTAACCTTGTGTGTTGGTAAATCGACGCGGAAGCCATATCTTAAGTACAGCCATTTATATCTTATTTTATGGGTACAATAAATAAATATGGAACGTTATTTAATATACCTACCTATACAGGTGAAATAATAATACGACTTTATATACAAATGGGTGTTAGAATTCTATGCAAGGTAAATAATTTGTAAGGCGCAATTCAATTGGTTTTTGAGATTATATTTGTTGGTTAGTTATGAAAGCAACCCAACTTGTCGTGTTTGGATGAAATCTTTGAGATTAAATTAAACATAGGTAAAAAGTAGGTAAGCAGGACGTTGATGCGCTATAACCTTATTATAATATTCGAAACAAAATAAAAACCCTCCTGTAGGACACAACTTCTAAGTAATCAACGTGTAATGCGTAATACCAAGAAAGCACAAACCGTAACACGTCTACATATTCCGCTCTACAAACTGCATCTAGGAATGTGGGTTGGAAAAATGTTGTATACATCAAGGTTGATGTATACATATATACAAATGTATTGATTGATCCGTTGGTAATAAGCTTCATGAATAAAAAGTGCTGGCACGACTTGCCGCCATAAAGATTCTATCTATGGCTTGGGATAATAGGAAAAAGGAATACGACTTATTGAATAAATTTTAATTATTTATAAACGTTCTTACATTATACTTTATACTATATGAGTACTGGGAAGTTAATGGTGCTATATCATACTAGGGTCACGGTAGGAAATGTAAAAAAGGTTAAATATTCTCTCACCATCCGATAAGTGGGTATCAAGTTGGATAATATTTTATTCAGTACCTAAAACTTTAATACCTTTAGATTGTTATTTGTTTGATATTTCTTGTCTCGTTTTTTATTTGAAAAGCCCTGTTTTATTTACACCCTCTAAAGAGTTCTGTCTGTTTGTAACATCAAAATAACAGCTTTTTACTCAATGCATGTGATAGTAGGTCCCATACAAAACATATAACAAAAATTCAATTTAAAATTTTTTGTCTGTCCGCCTGTCTATCTGTCTGTTTGTTCCGGCTAATCTCCGAAACGTCTGGACCAATTTTGACTTTGACTGGTGATGCTGATGGTACAAGGTCTAATATATGCTACTTTGAATTTCGAAAATGTTTATGGTTTTGCGGGATTAAAAGATAACGTGGACGGAATTTCGCAGGGTACAGCTTCTCCGCGACGGTAAAAATATTCAGGGTTCCTCGGGGAAAAAATCCATAAAATTGTTAACAAAATCATAACAATCTACGTACAAGTTTTTTAATCGAAACCCACGGGGATGAAGTCGCGGGCATAAGCTGGAAGTTAATAATACTCTAAACGGTGACAGGTTTGTTCTGTATTCTGAGGGTGTCAGCTAGAATGTGGTCAGTCACGGAACTGTATTATATTTATAGAGATGAATACATTAACTTGATCTTCAAAACAATGAGTAGCGGTTACTATGATAGGTATTAACATTTCTTACATTGCTACAACAAAATACCTGCAAAAGAAATATCAAGTTGTCGGCACCCTGGATAATATAAATTATGTATGTAAATGTCTTGATTTATTGAATATTGTCAATAATTTGTACATAATCATTCGACGGGAGCGGCGCGGCGCATTAAGTAAGTATTCAGATGCATTACTTATTCTGAATTGTTTTCATCATATTAAAACCAGATCCACATATTTCGTCGGTCACAATGGCGGGGTAACTTTTTATATTGTCATGTGTGTAATGTTTCCGTGTTCATACGTCACAAGTCACAACTATGAACGTAAACAGATTCTTGGCTACGACACCATTACAAAGAAATTGGATATGTCGGAAGTTTGAATTTGTATAATCACTATTTAGGAAGTTACCATTACGAAAAAGGCTGATTAACTTTCATCCTACGTTTTGAAAAAACGTAGGTAAGTAGTAAAGAACGATAAATAAGTCCATTGCTTAGACATCAGTGTTGTTATTTTTATTTTTCAAAAACTTGCTAACTTCGAAAATAAATAAGAATAATGAAAACAGCCTATAACTGTCCCACTGCATTATAAGCGGCAAAGGCCGCTTCTCATGTAGAGAAGGATTGAGCATTGATCACCACGCCAGCTCACTGTGGGTTGGTATATACGTATAACTTTAGTACCTACCTATTCTCTTAGAATAACGACGAACATTTAGAATATAATATTTACAAAATTAAAAAAAAAAGATTTTGGCAAATATACGCACTATGCATAGGCATAGCGTAGGAGACATGCTCCGAAAACTCCTGTTTTGTTTTTGAGTATTGTATTTCGAAGAGTGTTAAGCTACTATATCTATTGATGGGTGCAGATTATGATTACTTAGTTTCTACAATTACAACTATTACGCTAGTTATTGTTTGAAACAATGATAATTATTTTATTAATATTCCGTTTATGGTTACGCCAGCGTTATTTAATAGAACACATCCGAACCGCCGAACCTTCACATTTATAATATCGTTGAATAAAATGTACAACGTTATTCACTCTGTGTAAAGACGTATGCCATCTACTATTTGGCAGTGGCTAAATATCACGGGTAAAACTTGTTATAAAAGTAACTGCCTATTCATTATGCTGCCTTATTCATGTAGAAAAATAAGGAACTTCTGCAATATTACTTGAACTATTTTATCTTTCACGTGTCTAGCAGTTTGTTTTACTTATTTTGCATATCCTTCCATGAGTTTAGGGTCTGATGTGGACGGATGGAGATAACGAATAAAAGGAACGAATAAAAGAAAACGTTCCGATTCGTAACAAACTTCAGTGCATTTTACGAACTCTGATCTCTTTTATATCAGAGCTTTCTGATTGTTGGTCTTACACGAAACCATATTTGGCTTCTGTTGCCACTTGAGGGAAAACCGCGGGCAGAATTAGATAAGTTAGTGGAGAGTCGACTAATATTTACCCTGAGTCTTTATTAGGTACCCGATTACGCAGAATACTAAGAAATTAGCGACTATCGCACTTGGACTTGGGTCGTCAATCAAAATACAGACATAGGTACATAGACAAAATTATTTAATAAACTTGATTGATTAAATACCTTCTGCCCAAGTTCTAGTACTCTGGTATATTAAAAGTAAAACATAATTATATCTAATCATCTTTCAGGTCAATACACATCAAACGTTGCGCATTTTATAACATTAAGGAAATTGCAAACGGTCGTTGCTTTCAATAACACTGGCCTGTACAGCCACAGGCAAAAGTTGTGTATTAAATAATATTTGCTAGTTTAGTTTAAAATTCATTTTGACTAAAATATTATGTAAAAATATCATGAAACTTAAAATTACAAGTTTAAATTATTATGTACTAGCGGCCCGCTCCGGCTTTGCACGGGTATAAAATATATATTATAAGTATTTCTCCACTATTTAATGGATGTTATTATACATATAAACCTTCCTCTTCAATCACTCTATCTATTAAAAAAAACCGCATTAAAATCCGTTGCGTAGTTTTAAAGATTTAAGCAAACATAGGGATATAGGGACAGAAAAAGCGACTTTGTTTTATACTATGTAGTGATTATATTATGTACGTGTTTTTTTGGGAATAGGTATTATGTTCTTCCTTATAGAATACTATGAACATTGACGATAATATTTCTATTAAGTAAGTAGAATGGTTACATTAAATTATTTGTTTGTGCTTCCAGTGGGGTCTAGAGCGGAAATATAGCGCCAAGCGAGCAGACTGGCGCGTGGTCATTGGCGGGCGATCGAGAGGAAGGCGAAGGCGACCGGCGCGGGCGCTGTCAGTGACCGCGGCGCGGCCTTGCCATCACGCTCCTGCCCCATGCGGACCATATCTAATAAATTGTACCTAAAACACTGTAGCTATAGCTACACAGCTACAGCTACCTCGCTAAGTTTTCCTAATCTATGTTTCTGTAGCGCGAACTAGCTGCCTGTGCCTAGGCCTGTGCTGCCTAGAAAGAGTGTGGTTCGTTTTAATTCTCGTAGGCGGTGCTCACTAGACGCTACCTTAATTTGTCTTATCGCCTTTATTTCTATTTGCAGACCTGTAGTACGTCAGTACTATTATATATTCTGTGCCTGTAGACATACATATGTACATTGTAGATACTGTTTCCCTGGGTAGGTTGAAACGACGGATTTCTATTTGCTACGGTCCTGGTATACCTTCTTCCTGAGACCTATATACATATAAATAAGAAATTTTATAGTACAGGTCGTGGTCCCTACAATTTTTTATTTAGATATCATTTTTTGTCTACTCTCGGAGCACGAGTTGATAATAAAATGATACAAAAAACTGAACTTGATTACATTGGAACAAGCAAAAAAATTGGCCAAAACAAGCGTGAAATGCGAATGAGAGACGTTTATGTAACATCGTAATTAAGCGTAAGTCGATGTTGCTCAATATATTTCATATAGGAACAAATTATAAAAATTGGGGAATCAGTAGCAGGTAATACTCAGAAAATGCCAAACAGATTTCGGGGTTGGTCTTTGTGTCTGTAGTGTGTGAGTAGTAGGTAAGGTAATTTTATTAGATAAGTTGTAGATATTTGGCAAGCGTGGGTGGAGCGGTAACAGCCGACCAGTGCGGAAGCGAACAAAAATCCGCTATGAAGAAACATAGTGGCCTTACATTAAATCTAAAAGTGAATTAAAATGAATGTGACCTTTAGAAAAATTGCTCTGCTGAGTACATATTAATTAAGTAATCGATTATATACAAAGTATTTATATAAAAAAGTCACACACAACTTGACCTGTAGGTCATACTATTTATTTTGTAAACTGAATCGAACTTTTTATGGTGAAGGTACTCACACAGGGTGTTTCAATATCATCAGTTAAACTTGTATAGGTTATCATTGAGCCTTGGCTTGCCTTAGTATATAGGATTGACTTACTAGTTTCTGTGACGCATTTAGGAAATACCAGAGCGGGGCGTGGAAGTTCCTGCTTTTTGTGACAGCTGTTGGAGACCAATATTAATTGCTATAGTACTATGCATAAACTAAAGATACGAGGAGTAACATGAGGAGACGCCACACTACACTGCACATAAAGACGTCTCGCTTCCACAAGGATAAATGTCCTGCTTTAAGAGTTCATGGTAAGGGGGTAGTCGGGACTTGTGCCCGGTTGTGTATTAAAATAATTTGGTGGCTAATAAGTATACCTAATACCTATATCAGACGATCCGATATGCGTAATGGCTATGTAGTCTGCTGCCCTAAGGGTTCGATCCCCGCACGAGACAAACATCTGTGTGATCCGCTGATATTGATGAATGATGGTCTGGGTCTGCATGTGATATTTCATGTCTGTGAATCGCACTTAGCTTCATGAAGAATTCCTGTTGTGCTTCCCAACGATTGAAAATAATGTTGCTCCTGATTGCACAGATTTTTTTGTCTATTAGAAAACGACAGGTAGATGTACTTGTACACTGGTCAGGTACCTACGGCAGGGCGAAGTAAGTGAGGCATGCGGTAAGTGGGCGCCACACACGCACATGTGCCGTGACAGTGAAAAACATGAAGGCCGCGAGCTTGAACAAAAACAAAACAGATTGAACGCTAAGTGATAGTGCATTAAATTATGTATTATCCCAATTTAGATAATTATTAATCGTGAAACAATATTTCCCTGCTAATATAAAAATGATAACCTTCAGACACTTATAGGTACAAAGTGTAAAATGCACATACCTACGTTAAATAATTTCTATATTCCCATTACTTTGAAGTAGGAGTACACGCCATTTCGCCTGAGATCTGACCCGATCGAACCTAGGAACCTCATGGTCATTAGTCACACTTGCGCCCACTAGATCGACGAGGCAGACAAAATAACACAAAATCTAGGCAATATAAAATAGGAACGAAACAATTAACTTCAACTTATAAAAGTAGTATTGGGAAAAATTATTTTTATATGACTTTTGGTGCCATTTTGGCATGTTGCCCTTGCTAAGCTTGAATCTAAATTGTTAATAAAGGAAATATGAAAAATGATGGGTTCAGGTTCAAGTCCTGCTCGTGTCCATCATTTTTAATATTTCCTTTATAATCAATTTAGATTCCGATTTACATTCTGAACAGCAAATAGACTTATCAGTCTCGCTTCTTTTTTTTATTAATATAGTTCGGACTGTAAAAACAAGTGAGTGACGTGAGTGACATTCCTGACAAAGTGACAATACCTTTGCAACTTGTATAATTGATATTAGTGTATCATACATGTAATGTGTATTGTACCGTGGCAGCGAGGTAACGCAGGTGCGACGGTTGCCACAATCTTTCAATTAGCTCATGATATTCGCGTATTGTCCGCCCGCAGTAGGCGGCCTTCGACAGCACTTTTATCTAACTAAAGGAACGCCCTTATTCGTTAGCGTGCAACTCAAAACTAGCGACTGGCTCTGGTTTCGCTCCAGCGTTGAATGTTCTTAATGCTTTAATTTTTATTTATACTTTTGAAGGGTTTTATTAAAGGGGAATGCCCACGGATGGTATCGCTAAAATTTGAATTGTGTCATTAGCTAAATATATTGAAAATTCCTGTTTTTATTTATAATATTTTTTTAACTTGTTATTACCCTTCTACTTCTCCGGATAAATTCTGATAAAGTAAAAAGCATATTATATGACTAAATCCTAGAAAAGAGGAAAGCAGTGTTGCCATTTCTTAAGTAATTAATTTGAATAAGAGATAATTCCTTGATAATCGATAAAACATAACGATTCCAGGAAAATATCTTTTGTTTTTAAGGAAAACACACTCATGTGGTATTTTAATAATTAAAATAGGTTTAATGTGTAATATGAAGGTAATGCGGAAAAACTCGACGTAACCAAGCAATAACTGTGTGTAATTATGCTAGCTCATTCTTTCATATTAAGCATAAATAATGTTGGTATGTTTAGTAAAAAAATTGAATTATAAGCGAAATACGTGAACTGCGTTGTACTGCGGTTCCATACCGGGACCCGGTATGCGCACAGTCAGCGGTTTGACAGGTCATACCGGGAGCCGGTATAGCCCACAGACTAGGTGATAAAAAACAGATTGACCATAGGTTAAGAACGTTTCACAGTGTATTTCATGATAGTAATCATGCGACTAGTAGGGGATTTACCTCACAGACCAGGTATTTACTGCCTTACTCGATTATTTTGTCTTTAGCTATTGTTATAGCTCACAATGAGCTATTGAATCGTTTTCCATTAAGGGAGCAAGACTGCGTGCTTAAATTATTTATTTCAATAATAAAAAACTAAAACTAAGAAAACTAGGTTTCTTTTCGAATGCTCGAAAGTATCGATTACATTTGGATTAATCAATCAAAACGCCTGGCAACACTGATGACTGCTTCTGTCATTATTTACTTTGATTATTTATTCACGTTGCACTTTTGTTGTTTTGAATGTTTATTTGTGTGGTTGTGATTAGTTACAATCAACAAAAATAAGAAAAAGTGATAGTGAGACAGAGACTGTATTAGTTAACATGGAAAACCCACGGTCTGTTAATTGTTCACTTCGACAACGTCATATTATACGTTGGCAGTCTTCGGGCGAAGTTAATGATTCTGTCTACAATACTTTAGCATCTTGGATTGCACCCACTCCAGTAAGTCGTGATGATTGTTACCTTATTCGTAGGACAGTTAACGTGGCATACCATCATTCAATAAAAATCAAGTATCGAATGGATTGCTTCTAAAAATGTAACATGCAAACTATTTTATCGCCAATATTAAAAAGATGTAATTATTTGACGTTACAGGTTTCACGTGAGGGCGTGATTTGCATTGAATGTTCAGTAGCTTTGCCAGAGGCTATAAACTGAACCTGCAACAATTCCTGAGTTTGGACATACTAGTGTATGTTTTGCATGTGGAGTATCTATAATGCATACACATACATCAAGAGTGCCTATATATTGTGACGAAAGGAATATTATAATTCAATGGATATCTCCTCATTTGGTAGGTACCTATGTAAAATAATGTCTATCAAAGGATTTTTGCGTCCTGGCCAAATCAAATGCAGCCTGCACTTTGTGTGAACATCATTTGTACTATTCCACTAATACCTACATTCTATACACCTACTAATTTATTGATGCTACATAAAGCTTCATTCCTTTAATGCAAATGTGTTGTGGAGTGGTGTTCTCACCAGATACTAGGGAACGCACCGTGGAGGAAAAGTCATAGATGGACTGGAGGCTAGCGGCATAGTTGACTTATATTCTCACATAGTGCCGGCTGCATTCTATTTGACTGAACTGCAGAACATAGCTAGTCTGTCTGTGATAAATCTTTTCTTTCCCAGTTAATAGTTAGTACATTTAGTTATGTAACAAAACCCACATGACCCTAAGATACAGAAATGTCTTATTTTTAGGTTCCACATCTAGAAAGAGTGTGTCAAGCCTGTTGGATGGCAGCTAGAAGAAATGTGCAACAACATTTGCAACAGGATGCAAATAGAGATACTTCTGGTGCTGAAATAGGGAATGTACAGGCTCCTGAGCTACCACCGCTTCCACAGGAATCATTGTTTCAACCACAAAGAAGGCAACAAGAACCAACTATTACCTACACTTAGTAGATACAAGCGTGCTACTGCTAAAACAAGACATTTTATATTTCCAGGTTGTGAAAATGTAATATGCTTAATAGTTCCTATGATTTTAAAATAAATTATACTGTTTCATGTCATTTATTATTTTATTTAAATAAATTATATGCTACACTCAGTTTTTATTTCAATTTCCTATATTATATATTTTAGGTAAGATTTTAGGTTAGTAGAAAGGTATATTTCGATTCATTCTATTAAATAGTGGTTTTCTAAAGAATAGAATTTCTGGCGAAGTGATAGACGTTACGTTACGTCGATTCCAGTTTTTTCCTAGAAATGAATAACGCAGCGATATTCCTTAGATACTTTACGCGTTAGTTTTAAAGAAGTGAGTTTAGAGAGTAAGTGCGAATTGATTTGGCGTGATTGCGCGACGTAGCGTTAGGTACCTACTTACAACTGCGCGCGCAGCGTTAGGTACAATTGCGCGCGCAGCATTATTTAGTCATTTCTTGTTGTTCATCACAAAATTGCCGTTGATTCCGGAGAGTTATCAAAATAATAATAACTGTATTTGAAAGTGCTGGAATCAAGCTATAAATTAAGCTACATTAGATTAAGACACAAAAGATTTTATAGCGATACTAAGTGTCATAGTCACTTGGGCATTCTCCTTTAAAGCATAATATGTAGGTATGCTGAATCATTTACCAATAGATACCAAGTACATGCATTTGCCAGTTACTTTACTCCTGTATTTCGTTAATTGAGAAATTGAGTGGGTACCTACATATACCTATATACTTTGTATGATGACTTCATATTTTTCTGGTTGCGGTTTAAATAGATACTTAGTAAATGATATTCCTTTTAATAACATTCAACTTCTCTTTTCTGCACATGAAATGCAAATGAGACGTCTATATTCGATTTGCAGTAAAGCGCCAAAAATACGATTATCTGGTTCGTGAAACTTTTAGTGTTAAGCATTGAATTCTGGAATTGACTATTATTTTTAACCCTAACGCGTCGCATTGTTCTTCCTACGCCCCAGCTATGTCAAACCTTTTGTTAACTATGACTTCAAGGCCTTTGTAAATAGTAGCTTGATAAAATTACATACGGGTTGCACTGCAACACCTGGTGTCAATTAATGTTATTCGGAATTCTTAGAAACTGTTTACATTTGAAAACGTTGACGTCATATTTTCACTGTAATTTATAATGATACTACTTACCTACGATCGGTTTCAAAACTTTATTTTGTTCGTCAATATACCTACTTATTTATTATTAGGTTAGGTATTTATGTAAAACACATAAACATATACCTATATATATCATAAACATATTAGTATTTAAATCCTTTGTTATGATGATTACTATATCACTAAGTAACTTCGCTGCTGTCTGTAGTACTTAAAGACCTATCAACTTTAATAGCGGCGATATATTGGTCATTCTTTGCTTAACGATTCTTATTTATAGTAAAGCAACTATATTTAAACTACACAACTAATATTAAACATAGTGTAATTACAAACTACGATCAACGAAGTTATTGTGAAGATAATAATGT
Source organism: Abrostola tripartita (assembly GCA_905340225.1). Classification (NCBI taxonomy): domain Eukaryota; kingdom Metazoa; phylum Arthropoda; class Insecta; order Lepidoptera; family Noctuidae; genus Abrostola; species Abrostola tripartita. Next base: position 8,476,467 of record HG996490.1, on the reverse strand, counting down.
ATCTAATAGATTGGCTTGGCAGCCAGACAACTGAACAGCTGAATTAGGGTATCCTCGTTAAATGCCTTTATCCTGAGGCATATCCTCACTTACATAGTTTTTCTTTGATTTCAATAATAAGGTTTTCATTGAAATGAGTAACAACCGTTACTTAGTTAATATTCAAACGGGTACAATAAGCACCTGATTGGTCGGTTAAATCGTGTATGCAGGACTCCTATCACTATCTATACCTATCCTGACAGTTAAATAACAACCGTCCAGTAATAAATAATGAACTCTTAGTGCATTTGTCTGGAAAGAGATTTATTTAGTAATTCTTTGTCTATATTATCCATATAAGGTTTGCGGACAGTGGACGGTGAGGCGAACAAACCAGTTCTGATTTACCAGATCGTGCGGTATTTTAAACTCGAATGCAAATAAATTGACCCATGATAAAGAACTTGAGACCACAAAGAAAAGATGGTGCATTCAGATCTGCCCCCTTACCATGAACTCTTATAGCAGGACAGTTTACTATGTGGAAGCGAGATGCCGCATTACACTGCACGTAGCGGTGTCTCGCTTCCTCATCGTAAACTGTCCTGCTTTAAGAGTTCATGGTTAGGGGGCTGTAAGTATTGTATTCTACTATTCAGACTTTGCATTGGATACGCTGCAGGTATTATTATTGCTTTGATAAGCAAAGTATCACAAATTTACTTAAATAAAACTTGTGTATGAATAATGTTTATGTCTACATTTCTACAATATTCTGAATGTTGAAATAGGTTTAAGAAATATAATTCATTTTTTGATAATTATGGATCAATATTCCTATTATTCGATGATCGTTTGTTGAGTGTAGAGGTCTAATAAGAATTCAACTGAAGTATCGTGATCTAATAATATTATCTAAGTATCGCTGAAACTAGGCGAGACCTTCGTATTGGTAATTACAGTTGTAAAACGCTCGTGTGTTCAATTACCTACGCCTAAGTAGCATATTACCATTGGTGATTAAACTGTTAATCCATATTCTATGATAATACCTTCTACATCATTGTATAGGTCGATCACGATGATTTAACTATCTAATAAGTATGAAAGAACATATTTTCTAAAGTAACTAGGTTGTCACGTATTAGTAAATACATATCTACTTTCCATAAATAAAAAGATTTATGCGCAAGTTTGCTTAAACTGTTTTATTTTGAGTTTTAAGTAGCACCTAGTTAATAAAATGATTTTAAATACGCCACTGAATTGGGTTGGTTTTAAATTATAAAAATTAATTAAACGTAATGTAAAAATTATCAAAAAGTTAATCGCAGGATGCAGACGCGTTTGCCATCTGATCGTTGAACTGATATCATCAAAATTAATGTGGAGAGACTGTAAGACAATATTGAGAACATAAATACACGAACACGCCTACATGATGCCATTTAATAAAAAGATCAGGAAGTGCTCTAGACCCGTTTCGCCCTGAAATAAAGTTAGTGTGCGCCATCGCAGTTGATCCAGTTTGTTTAAAGACCACTCTGACATTTATCACTCAAATGGTATGTATGCTTTGAACTTGGGAAGGGAACATACGTTACTGTTGCTAGGGGACTACTCATTATTATTTTAAAGTGGGTTCACCAACTAGTCTCAGTTTAGTAGTTTTAATAGCCTGTAGTATTGACTCGCTGAACCGTTGTTAATATTGACATTCAGTGAGAAATTTCTAGCATTTTTAAACGGACACTTAACAAATGCATACTTGCTTAAATTTGTGAACAGAATGGTAGCGTAACCTGAACAAAAAATAGATACCTGAATTATAATGAGTGTATGTAGGTATGTGAATGTATTTAAATTGTATAAATCAACCTTGCTACAATGACATGTAATTAAAAGCCTAATAAAATATCCGTAATATGAGTTTCTACTTCATTGCCCGTTATAATTATTTTACTTGCACTTGTTTAAGATAACATTTGATGAAATAATATATTACTTACTTTATATTATTTATAGGAATACAATTACTTTTTGTAATTTAAATTTTTAAATCTTACATATCTTTGTAAGATTTATGATATTATTGGATTATTTTCAATCGTTATGTACATTGAATATTAAACAATTCAAATTGATTGTAGGTACCTAAATCACATAACATAGATCAAATTTTTTGTATCTTTCTTAAGAAAAATGTAATCAAATTCTCGTTAATTTGCTAAGTGGGTAGAAACATAGAACTTAATATTATATCTCAAACACCAATCAAAATAATCTATGTAAAGCTAAAGTTAGGGTTAAGTTTAATACATGAAACTAGTTTTCCAGCAGTTAGTTTGTCCAGACGAAAATATAAACTTGAAATGGTTTGGTTGTTGCAACACAGTCTGTTTGTAAACAGATACGCACATATACAAACGAAACTGAAAATATAAATTAAATATAATGAAGCACATAAATCATACCAGAAGAAAAATCCATAATAAATTGTAACTCATTTCGTAGCAGGACAACGCCGCACCTTAACTAACACACTAGTAAGTTCTACTGTATAGATAATGACATGTCCACTCTATCAGGAATTAGTAACAAAAACATCGTATTGAGGAAATCTAAGGAGTGCAGTTATATAGGACACATCAGAACGGCGCTGTAAGGGCGGCTCTCGGCCTCTATGTAACACTAAGCGAGCTCTTCAGATTCGCTATTCGGCACGAAAAAGCGATTCGCTTCTACTACACGAGTGCCCTGCGCGCGCGCCACGATCAACTACTCCACTCAACAGTACTGGTGACCTTAACAATTAAGAATTTATTTTATTAATGCACTTTCTTATGACGTGTTACGCTGACGGCACGGTTATATGAATCGCCTCGCCTGCTCTATGATGAGACAAAGAGCATTTAGAATAATAACATTTTATTGAAATAAGCCATGTAAATGATTATTATTGCTCAGTAAATATACAATGATCAACTCTTTTTCTTTAGTAAAGAACGTAGAGAGATGAGAAATAAAATATTTGGATACATTCAATGTCCGTAGTAAGGATCGTGTAGATTTTGCGCCGGCGCATATTGGGTCTCGTACTGTGGCCCGTACTGCTGCTGGTACGATGGGGCCTGCAAACACAATTTCGATATTATTCGTTAATATAGACAGAATTTCGAAAATACTTAGTGCAAGTGCAATACTTAGTGCAAGTCCCAGTAAACTTGGTATGTTCAATCTAATTTATACACACCGTAATACAAGACGTGTATGGGTATTGATGTCTAATGGGTATACAATTTATTCTAAGAACCACATCTTATAAAAGCACGGAAGGGATCTTGTGTACAATACATTTTGCGTCTACAAATCGCCCACGATTTTGCAGTGATTTAATTGGTTGCTTATTACTGATTTTATGGTTTGCAGACTCTGCTAATGATTTTATGTTACGAACTCGCCGAATATACTTAAACGCACGAAGTGTAGTTCAATGCCAACATTAGAAAATGTTTTAAAAGAGTTTTAACTTTTGTTTAGGCTCATTCAGGTATAAATGATTAACCACTGAAATCTACTTAACGTGTTAAAATTGGGTCTTCAAAATCAAAAATTGAAAATAGTGTTTTTAATGGCAAATAAACTTGATGCTGTGACTTCGATACAAGATATTGTGGATTGTTTTACATACCTGGTAGTTATTATAAACGGGTTTCTTCTTCTCATATTCAACATGATGATGTTTCTTTAACGCGACGCTGTTCGCCAGCAACTCCTTCACTTTCAGTTTAGTCATGAGGAAATTTGCAAGTAACGCTTTGTTAAAGGCTTTGAGCTCTTTCAACTTAGCTTTGATGGCCCACAGCCCGTCCTTGAGCAGGTCAAGCTTGCCCAGTGGCAGGTCATCGTCCTCTTGGTACTCCTCGTGGTCGTAAGCAGGAGTTTCGTAGGCCGCCCTGAAGAGATGTTGGTCTTCTTCGTCGAGGTCAGCGAAGCGGGGCACGTGTCGCGATAATACTATTAAATTAAACAAATCCTGAATATAGGCATGGAGGAAGTATAATTTGGTCTATGGTATTGGTAGACTGATGCTGGTTGTATGCTGCGTATGAGGACCTAATTTGGGTAATATAGCCTTGAAGTCTAACCGTTCTCTTTATTAGGACAACATGGTAGTCTCTCGCTTTATTGAGAACCTCCTCCGTTTTTTTCAAAGTCGGTTAAAAAAAGGGACACAGGCTACATAAAAATAAACTACAATTGGGACCAATAATACGAATACCTACTTATTTTATTTTATAAACGTTGTAGAAAATAGTAGACTAGACAGTACCACCGGCTATCATACTAAGTTAATTAAACAATATCAGTTCACTTGGCTTATTTATTTAAACCACATGGCGAATATCATACAGTATATTTGATGTAAAACTTTTGTGACTTATATAGATTAGTTTTAATTTAAAAAATGACTTACCAGTACTGGCGAAAAGACTAAAATAAACAATTTTGATAAACATTTTAATTATATTTTCGATGAACACTGTTATAACACGTTTGAGTAAATGAATGTCTGTCCTTGAGGGCAGGTTGGCGTTCAATTAGCTAGCTGTTGAACTACCCTCGTAGTAATTTATAAAACTTACAGAACAATACGGATTTCTATGTAAGCGTGTAGATCCGCTACTTTTCTCGTAGCACTAACAAAAACTGATAATTTTAATGGCTTTTCTAAGGGCTAAATATAGTTCTATGTTGATCATTTTCATTAAAATCCGTATTCACGGTGTCACAGTGCATTAACGAGTTAAGATAGAAAAGAGCACCTAACATGTCACACTGAAGTGCTTATTAGTCGATTAAAAATGGCCTAAAACATTTTGAGATATTTTTTAAAATAAAATTGTCGTCTTAAAAGTCTCTGAGAGGAAAAACTTCCTTTCAACACTAGCATTGTATAAAAACATAGATTTTAAATACCAAGGGGCAAGTAGTTCCTACAAAATATTCATCAAAAGCAATTTTAGTCTTCCCGTCAATTTTGACATTTGTTGAAAACCATGATTATAAATTTTATTATCTTTATTAGTAGTTAGCTAACTTCCTGTGCTTTGATATTAAATAATTAAGGCTCATGTATACGCCAAAGTCCTTGAGGGTCTGTGCTTCTGGGCGGAGTTTAGGTACCTACCTACCTCAATATAATATAATGTCATGTAATGATGTACACTCGTATAATAATTTATGGATACAACATATAGGTAACCGAGTACATAGTATATATTTATCGTACAGTCGACCAACAATATGGTCTTTCACCCTACGGTTAAGGATTATTTGAACGTCAAGAAATAACGACGTCGTATTTACCTTGCATTAATATTATGACAGTGACCATTGCTCTACGTCATGTCCTATTGTCAAAACTGGTAAACCATTTTCTTGGGCTAATGTACATGTACACCGTACACCACATACAACTGTGATAAAATTTAATTAGCTTAATTTTTTAATTGAGTGGGAGTAAGCCATTTACCAGTATGTTACATAAGTTACTTAAGTATAGCGTCGTGCTGATGGTCATTTAGCGTTCCTGTTTAGTAGCCTTTTATTTAAATCGACTTATTTTAGAAGTCACCCATTCCAATTTTTATCTATACATCACATCGAGGTCGAATTCATGATTTATTGGTTATCTATATAAGTTAATTGTAGATTTGTAGCTGTAAGTCGTATTATCATTGACGACCATAATTAGTTACAGCACGTATGCTAGATAAATCATACAAAAACCAACAAGTAGTGGTCAGGTAATAAGTGGGTATGTTAATTAGATCATACTGACATATCGATCGTATGCCAAAAAAATATAATATACATACAAAGTAATTACTCTAATTATGTACATATCTATTTAGTTACCTACTGGATGTAGATTACCGACAAACTTACAGAATATATCTAATAATCATGATTCCCTAGCTATTCCTTTATGATACTTACATGAATTCATATTGATTGAGAAGCTCGTAGCTACAGGGTTCAGCAACCTTATCTATGTTCGATGCTCGCTTCGATTACCTACTTACTTTTAAAGGTTACTTTTTGACACTTCGGGACACCACAGCTTCCGTAAGCACATACGCTGCTGCTCCTGCGCCTGACTGCTCACTTCTCAATCGTGTTGGTTTCCTGTCTAATCGGACTATAGTGTGAGGCTATGAATGCAGCGACGCATAATTAATAACATTTTTATCTCCTGTGTGGTGTTAGCCGCGACTGAAATTCAGTAATGATTATTATAATATTGTATTGTTCAGATCATCCATAAATTTTATTTGTTTTTACAGGTTTAAATACTGATAATTCTATTTGATATTTATCACTTCTGAAACCTAATAATTATTTGGTTTTTTCCAAAATTACCAGAAAGTGATTTGATCAATTCGATAAGATCCTATCGTAATCGTAGATCTTGTTGTAAATTAATTAAACCACTTTAGGCACTAAGATAGAAAAAAATCCCTAACCTGACTGTACCTGCACTTTCTTCGTATTATTTTCTCTCTGTCGACGTTTTTACTGCAAGTGTTACAATTACAAAGGTGCAAATTGAATTTTTTAATGCTAATTTAATGCTCCTTGCAGTAGGTAGGTAGGTATAGATAGTGTGAAAATGCCAGCGACGCGGACGCTACGCCGCGGGTTGGTACTGATGATAAATAAAACCGGTCAAGTTCAAGTCAATATCGTGCAATGAAGGTTTGTACGATCTAGTTGCGATCGCGAAACTGCTGGAATGAACGATACAATAATTCTAGTAAATCATATATTTATACTTGGCTGTCACAACCTACCTACGGTTAGAAAGTAATTTTCTTTAAATTTTGATTTGGTGTCTAGGTACTCTCTATAATAAAAGCCTGTTTATTCGTTTTTATTATGGATAAAGCCTAACGTTTAGCTTAGAGGAAAGGTATTCACTAAACTACTTACTGTTAATGATCCTTAAAAAAAATCCTCAATCGGCTCAGTAGCAAGTAAATTTTCCAAGCCAGATTAGTTTTCCCATATATACACAATTTTCCAAGCCGCATATTTTATGTTTCAACTGTAAAACTAAGCTTATAGTATGTCAATGTTAGGACAGAATGGTGCTAGCCTTAGGGCGTCTGCTAGTGACCACGCCCACGGCCGTGCAAAGGTACCGTGCCCGGTCTAAAGGCCTAAATAGAAAAAAAATAGTTTGCCTTTAATTCCCGTGTTGTAATTTAATTTAATTATAATCATGAAACGCAATAGTTTAAAAGTTAGCCTCAGGGCCTTTTATTTTCAATAGAAGTTTGCACCGACGAATATATTATAAGAATAGCTATATTGTTTCTTATTCATATTCTATTCATGGTATGTTTGTCATAATGTATATTTTAACACTCTAATATCCGGACTCAAAACATGATTGATTGACTTTATTAATTATAAATGTTTTTGCAAATTACAATCTTAAAGTGGTACTTATGTAAATTTAAATGAATATTCGAGTATTGGTGTATTGTTTAATTATGTGTAGGTATATAATATATTGCTTAGTTACTAACAATACCTTAAATAGGTTCTTAGTTACTAGAAATTGCACGTAGAAAAATATTTATTACAAATAATTAATTAACATTGGAATACAGGTACATTACGGTGTCATGTTTATTAGAGATCAATCGTCAATATCAAGGCGTAGTGTTTCGAAGCACGTGAACTCTAAATAGGTACTGGCATATCAATGCAAGCCGAGACCTAAACTAATTTCCTAAGAGCAATATAATTACGAAAATAATAAATTCTGCCCTCTTGGTAGGGCAAGAGGGCAGAATTTATTCTTTTCGTAATTGAACTCTTAAAACAGGACAGTTTACGTTGTGGACGCAAGACGCCGCATTACTCTGCACGTAGAGGCGTACTTTCACAACGTAAACTGTCCTGCTTTAAGAGTTTATGGTAAGAGAGCAGTACCCTATTTAGGAATATTGCACATACGGAAGACTGGTAGCTACTAAGCTACCACACACACCCGATAAATAAAGTAAATACCCGATAAATTAGAGTTAAACATAACATTAAGAAGGACAATTTAGAAATCGAATAGGTGAATACCGATCTGAAAGAATATCGGAAAGAAAAATGATAATACTCAATAGATCATCAATGGTTTCTTCTTCCATGAGCTACTTACGCATTGAAATCAGAGAGACCTTTAAAGTTTCACATGCTTCCACACTTTAAAGTAAAATCACAACAATAAAACGAACTTAATAAATAATTAGGAACAGAGAAATGGAAGACTTTAACTAAATATACTCAACGCCGATTCACTTTACTTAACTTAAACTAAACATTAAGAATAAAGAGTGTAGGCGACAGACCACACAAGTTATCATAACATTCTTAAGATAATAACTACTTCCTCGTCTAACATACAATTACATGGTAGCTACTTAATGTGGAACATTCATCTAAAAAAATATCAATTTAATGAGTAGGTCCGACTGTCTTGAGATAGCCACATGTTATGATATTAGGTAGGTATGTCTATCAGATTTTTTTAACTTGATTTAATTTTATGGATGAATTAATAAAGAGATCAAACTACTGTTGTAAACAAGGTAATTTTTAATTCGGTATTTCCTTATGTAGACAGATTTTTTTGTATGTAAGATGAATCAAGTTTAACTTACAAAATCGATGCTTGACTGTATCATGTTAAAAGTATTTCTATCATTAATATTGTCTAAATGAGGTTACCTCATGAAATATTTTCATGAAAACATCGCTCATGACTTTTAAGTGAAATTCGTAAACAATAAGTTAGTATTAGTTTTATTACATTGCTAGACGCGCCGCTAGCTCGCTGATAACCATAGATTGAATGTGCTCTATAAACATATTGTTAGTAACAAAATAGTTGTTTTTTATTATTATTAAATAATGCTTTTGAAAACTTGTAATAGTTTGATTACGTGAGATAGGTCTTTCGATCTTTAGTTCTGACGAATCCGGCTAGCCAGAGCCATTCTTGCCATTATTTTAGGTTTACCTCAACAGTCCAAGTTCCAACACTCTTGCCTAACTCCCTACCGATTTGTTATATACCTCGTCATAATTGGTTTCTGTCACAAGTTTTCAATAAATATAATAGATCCTCTAACGCCCTGCTTTCTAATGGACATACGATTTGCTGTACCTACACTCAGGCATAGGTACATATTTAACGTTACAGTTACTACTAGAAATTTAGGCGTTAGGGGGTTATAAGATGTTCAAATACAGGAAGCCCACTTTATACAAAGATCATAAAATAACTAACAGGCGTTCGTCGCAGATTCTAGATGTCGCCGCCCTAAGGAGTCTATATAAACAAGCAAACAATATTATGTCCAAACGTTTGTGTACATGAGGTCCAATAGTCCCCTGTAGGTTTTTTGTGACCAATAGTGTAGAATTGTAGATTATAAAAACTATTTGAAATGCTCAATCAGGATATTTAAAGAAGTGAACATGGCATAAATGATGGGCTTTTAATAAAGTAGACTTCCAGTATTCCATAAAAATAATTAAATCAAATAAGAGGTGTAGTAGTAGTATTTAGTATTCAGGTTAGAAGCGAGCGCGGCGCCTCGACTGTCACAAGCCGGTGCGCTTGTACAAGTCGTCGTCCAGGTCGAAGGCCGGGTCAGCGTACCCCGAGTCGTCGTAGCGCAGCGACCTGCAACCACACCTGTACCATTATCCGTAGCCATCTTTGGCGAACTCGTTTGCGAGTCTATAGCGATTAGCAGAAACAAAACAATAAACAATTCTTATAGGTTATTATATGATATGTAACGGTTATTCTTTAAATAACCATGATGGTACATAAACATCACGCCTGTATTTCTCGAAGGGGTACCTATATTTCGCCAGTTTTGTTATAGGACACAATGTAATAGGCGGCGTGCCTATAGCCATGAACCGGGCATGATGATATTATTATAATGAACCGTTTATAATACCTATCAGGAGTCCTAGTCCTGCACCTCGAGGGAGGCGGGGAGCGGGACGAGGCTCGCAGTAAGGTGGGGTCGTCGTACCGGCGCGACACCACCGTGAAGTCGTGGTGGGCATCGATCAGCTTCTGAAGCCTCGACACCATCTCGAAGTCGGACACTGAAGCCGGCACCAGGATACCTAATAACTTAGCTATCGAATTCCTGAAATGCAATATATGAAGTTTAAGCAAAGAAACGACACTATTACGTACATATTTTTTGTTGACCATAGATGCGCAATATTTATAATACCAAATTCAACACAGCTAATACAATTATATAAAAAAAAAATGCAGTTCAAGTCGTGCTAAGTTTAACTTGTTGTTTTGCCGACTTACTTTACACCGGTACTGTTCTTAACATAAACTCGAAAGTTGGTGAGTGATGTTTGATACTCCTTCACGCAAAAACAACAAGACGGATTTTGATGAAACTTCAGAGTATTTAATAGATTAAATATAAGAGTAACACATAGGCTACAAAATATAAAGATGCTTTGCGGTTCCACCTGCAATAATACAAATTATATGCAGGGGAAATAAAGGGACACAGCTAGTACCTCGTCAATATAGCAAAGTTAGGTAGTTACCTGAAGCTAGTCAGCTGTGCCTCCCTGCGCTGGCACTCGGCGAGCGCCTCCTTGGTGCGCGCGAGGTCGTCGCGCAGCATTGTGATCTGGTGGTCGCAGCTGGAGCGCTCCTGCTCGACGGTCTCGCCGGTGGCGCGCACCTGCTCCTTCAGCACATTCACTTTGCGGTTGTACCGAGCACGGACCAAGTCCGCCTCTTCTAACTTCTTCTGAAGGTCTTCTACCTTGCGAGCGCGCTCTAGCGAAGTTATCTGTCGTAGTGTATATGTATATGTTAGATCTTTATATGGTGAGTATATCAATTTTGATAAAATTTATAGGTATGTAGAATTGGCTTCTTGCTATAGTAACCTTTTCTGAGCACAGGAAACATTATTGTTGGTACGCCAACCGATCTAGATAGTATCTCTCTATCTACCATAGTTTATCGTGGTCAGCTGTCCAAGCAGCTTTGATAGTAGGTCGTTAGACAAAGACATGAAAGTACTGATAAAGTAAATATGTAAGGCTAGTGTTAATTAATAATTTGGATGGTCAAGATTGGCGAACATATTCTGATCTGATCGGAGATTTTCTACAGAAAATCTCCGATCAGATCAGAATATGTTCGCCGTTCTATAGAACGGCCAGGATAGGAATACCCAAAACCAACGAGCATGATATATAGATTGTGAAGTTATTGAATAAGGCGAAAGGTGTGTGCTAGGATTATAGCAAATGGAAATGTATGTACCTAAAATGATTGTGAATTTTGGCGATCTTTTCAGAATTATTTGCAGAAACCTTTCAATCTATTGGCACAATAAGGCAGTGAGGGATAAAGCGTGATGATGCGAATAAATGAATATATTTTATAAAGTTCAACTACAATGAATGAGATCATGGTTCTAGTAAACAAATCACTTTAACCTTGTATGCAAATAAGGTATTCCAGTAATTTGTTGCCCATGTCTTACAGTAGTCAGTAGATAACTATACTTACTTACTTATATGAAACGGTGTTGTCACAAGGGAAATAAGTTAATAAGAAAGTATATTGGTTATTTAAGTGTGTTTTAATATCAAGAACGATTGGTTAGTACTATAGGTAACTGTTTTTCTGCCACCGGCTTTAGCCCGTAACATGCAAAAGTGCTTAAAAATCAAGCACCTTGTCTCTAGCTACTTTCTGTCCCCTGGAACACGCACGCTAGGTGTTTATTTTTCAATGTTATCTCTTGCAGTATAACTGTAAGGGTCACTGCTTATCTGGACATTTGGCGGCTTAAAGCAGTAATAAAGACTAATAAAGTTATAGTAAAGATATTTATATGTTAAAGATTTTATCACAACCTTACCTTATATTCTGCAGCGTCGGCGAGCTGCGCGTTGAGGTCGCGCAGCTGTGCACGTGCATCACTTAGCTGCACTTGCAGCTTGTCGCATTGCCGTGCAAGCTTTTTGCTGCGTGACATCGCCTCGTCTCGCTCCGCCTGCAGTACGGCACGGACGCGGCAGCTTTCATCCTGACGATTTTAGTTTATTCCCATACACAGTTTTTAATTATAACAGTTTTAAACTTACTTATCTATATTTAAACATATTTTGATATTTCCGTAGGTAAAAGGTCAACTGAGAAAGTTTTGCTCATTATGTACATAAAAGTATAAAAAACTGGGTCAAGTGCGAGTGGGACACGCGCACCGAGGGTTCGTGCAAAATTTAAATTATGTTAACAATAATAACATTGTTCTAACGAAAAGATTTCACAGACAAATTTAACTTAACCGTAGGAAAAGTGATGTACATTGATATAGGTCGTGGACAGTTTACCAACTGCAAATAAGCTTTTCTTATTTCTTAAATGATGTTACTGAACATTTTTTTAGATTTTTCTTTTACTTGTGCTATTAAATAATGCTTCTTGCCAAATTTCATGATTCTAGGACAACGGGAAGTATAGGTTATGAGTGTGAAAATTGTTGAAAATAATCAGCATAATTGACTTAGAAGTTTCATTTTTTCACGTTCAAGTGACAGCAAACTAATATCAAATATTCGGGATATTTGATATTAATTTCAACTTTAAACCTTCACGTATTCTTGACAAAAAGGGGTTGATAGACCGACAGACAGATAGACAGACAGCTGAGTGATCCTCTCCTCAAAATCTGAATAAACGCTTTTAGTTTACCCACACTGACCTGTACACTAAGTTTTCGACGAAGTAGGTCAAGATGCAAGTCCTTCCTCTGCAATTGTTCTCTCAAAATTCTTATCCTTCTTTGCAATTGATATACAACAGCTGTCTGAAATGATTAAAGACGGCAAGTAAAAATAAAGCACAACGGTACGTTGTAGTCGTAACTAAAGTTCGTAGTGCCCCCTTACCATGAACTCTTTAAACAGGACATTTTCTGTTGTGGTGAGCTTTTAGAGTTTATGGTAAGGGGGCCGAAATCAAAACATATCGGCACAAGTACATCAATAATTCAAAACTGTCGTGCAATGGTAAGACGTGTGCCAGTGCTGCGTTTGGTACGGTACAGAAAACATCGCGTGTACAGCAGACAGAACATAAGTATTCAAATTAGTTAGAGTTCCTCCCTGAATATATTGTGAAAGTCAGCATAACGTGAATCAAAACGACAAATCGTGTCTTAAAGATAAAAATGATAACGTAGGCTTACTTAGAAACTAGAACTACGATTTAAAATGCTGAAATTGTTTACTTGTGTATTATTTAATGACTCCAATGTAATTGAAATTCTATTTCAAAGTGCATTTAAAAAATATATTTAGAAGTTTTGTTGCATTCAATCTAAATTACAATCACATGCCTCAGTTGACTGCGATTCGTTGCCCACACATTTCGATTATAAGATGAGATCAAACATACTTGTCTACCTAGCTGTACCTAGTGTTACATTTACAGGTAAATTTGCGTGTGAATAGTTGAACAAGAAATATCGTGCTCGATTCATTACTGTGCAGATGATTGATACAATTAATTAATTAATTGGCAAAGTTTAACAAGTTATCTGCTCTAAATTACTAGGTCATTATGCCTTCTATTCCTACTTATGAAGGCAATATTATTCCAATTGGTAATATCTTACTTCTTTAAGATAAGGCAAATCATGGAAAGATCTTTCTCTGCGCAGTCTCGGCAGCGTACCATAGTATCCGTAATATAGCATCTACACAAAACACACACGAGTTAACACACAGACAGTAAACACCGATGACAACGCTTTGTGCAAGTTGCAACATTTGCTGTACACTCAGTTATACTGTGGTAGTTATACATGTACTAAAGGTGAAGGTAAATAGCTATTGCACCTACTTACATTGTCAGAAGTACTATCATGGTGGCTGGCATACCTCACTGGTATTATTATATTAACTTACGCGACATGTGAAACCAACAGTCTTGTTGACAGTTGTTTTTAGACAAAGGATGGATTTATAATATAGGACATTAGTGGAGTAAAATATGAAAGTACGACGAAGTATATCTACAAAAACGTTTAGAGTTGAATATACATAAAATCAGAAAAGTATTTTAAACCTGTATTAAGGCATAGCGCAGCGTAATCAGAGCATTTCTCGCGACCCTAAAATTAATACAGCTTCACCGACTGACCTTGTCAACAATTTTATCGCTCTCAAGCCTTGCCAATTGCTCAGCACGATGTATAATAGATTCTGTGTGCAATTCTATTCCGATGTCTTGGGTTAACTCATCCATATTTAGTGTTCTGCTAAGTCGTTCAAGGAATGCAACAAACTGTAACAAAATAGATTTCTTTGTCGATAACATATTTTTTTTCCAAAATAAAAAAGATAATTACATAAATGTAACAAAGCACTTACTTTAATTATTGTCCAACTAAATTCGAACGAATAATTTGAAAAGGTTTAGTATCTACCACCATAACCATAGCGTCCATAGCAAAATGTACTTACATTGGCTTTGTCTTTACGTAAATTATCTCGGGATAGTTCAAGAGCATTCAGTTCAGATTCCAACTTGTGTACTTTGGCTTCGAGCATATTCCTCTCATCTTCTAGAATGCGCACGCGTGTCGTAGCCTGATCGTGTAAATGTGCTGTTCTGCCCAACTGTTGAGATTCCATACTCAACTTGTCACGCAGAGCGTCTATTTGCTATAAAACATTAAAACAGCTGTTACTCTTACTTCTTTATTATATATTTATTATACTTTACTACTTATTAAGAATGACTTCAAAATACGTCGTTATGAAACTACATCATAATTTTAAGTGATTATAAATCAACAAACCACAGACTTGTCCTTATTTTCGCTTAAAATCTCACGAATCCTATCCTTTATAGTGGTTTCGTGTGCCTCCACGAATCGTGTAGGTAAACTGAGCAAAATGGCTATTGACTCCATCGTGTTGCGGAATTCCGCGTGGAGCCTCTGATATTTTTCGTCTCGATGTCTCAAATCCTCTAGAAAATCACAGTAGGTACTTAATTATGATTTTGTATAATAAAAACCAAAATGAAAAGAAAAGCTTGGAAAAATCCCACCTTTTAACTGTATTATTATTGATTCATTTTGGTTTACGTTATCCGTAACAACGTTCAAGTTTTTAGAACAATGTGACAATTTTTCTCTAGCTTCGTGTAGTTCACGTTCGATCACTCTATTTTGTACAGCCAAGGATTCTTTTTCTTGTTTTAATCTCTCAATATCCAGAAGTTGACTTGAAAGTTGCCTTTGTAATATATCCTTGTCAGTATTTGATCGCTCTAAGGCATCTCTACAACTTCTTAGGTCTTGTTCGATAGTTGATAAGTTTTCAGTAGTATTTAAACATTTGTTTTTTAGTCTGGTGATTTCTTGGACCAGCTCAGCCGCCTTTATAATGAGACTTTCAGGTGAATGAGTATGTGCTGTGTCACAAAAATCCGATTCCAAAGCGGCAGACATGCGTCGAATAAGATCGTGAAATTGACACCGGGCATTTTCTTTTTGTTGTTCTTCGCTGTGACATTCTAATTCAAGAGAACGTAATTTCTTTTCTAAGTCCTTGATCTTTTCTTCACAGTAACGATTATCTCGTTGTAACGTTTGCACCGTAATTTCACTTCTACCATGCGATGTCTGAAGATTTCTTTGCATTTCTTCAAGGTCTTGGATTTTCTTTCTAAGTGATGATATGACTGCATTTTGACGAGCATTTTGTTCACGAAGGTGATCTATTTCTACTTGCTGCTCTAATATTCTCTGATCTCGGGATAACATTTGGTTTTTTAGGTCACTGTTCTGAAATAAATGAACACGTAAAAGGACTGACCGATCATGTAACGCTTTTAATATAATATAAAAATCGATTTAGACTTACTTCAGATATCAACTTATCCCGCTTGTACTGTAGACCGGCTAGATCACTTCTAAGACTGGTTATTATGTCGTTACCAACGTCTGCCTCCATCTAAATAAATTGAGTTTTTAGATTACCTATGTGATCAATTTAACAGTATTGAACGAATCTTCATTTATGTAATGCACATAATATATTATAGGTACTCAAACTGAAAACTTACAGAACTCCATAGTGATCAAGGTCCTAATACACTACGGCAAGGAAGTCAGTTGTTCGTGAAGAGCGAAAGACGACTAGTATAGTTAAGTACTTGCTTGAAATGTAGCGTGATACGGCTCGAGGTTCAGTCTTACCGACCGAGAGTCACGATATCTCTTCCACCGACCTACATATCATATCTATAGCACCAATATTTGCATAAACGGCGGGGAGTGTACCCTAAACCATGATTTTTATGGACATGATAATTGGTTGAATTGTGATATAGTTGCTAAGTCATCCGCGGCATCTAATAGAGAGCAGTGTCAAGGCAAGCAGTCGAGGAAACCACGGAAGTTTTCCTGAAAGGGAAGCTTGTAATCTATGACTTGGCTGTTAGCTATACGTAAGTATACTTGCGTTTATATTATGCGAGAAATCCGTGCGAGGTACGAGACAATGCACGCTACCACCCCTTACTGTAAATATTTTTTCCCATCCTCGTTGAAGCAGTTATCGATTTCAGATTTACCGTTTTAGAACTGGATAAGTCTTTATAAGTAGGTGACTACCTACTCCATTTATTATATGGTTATAAGTTACATCATCATCACTACATAGTATAAAACAAAGTCGCTTTCTCTGTCCCTATATCCCTATGTATGCTTAAATCTTTAAAACTACGCAACGGATTTTGATGCGGTTTTTTAAATAGGTAGATAGAGTGATTGAAGACGAAGGTTTATATGTATAATAACATTCATTAAATAGTGGAGAAATACTGTTATTTTTGAGGTTTCTAATGTAATGTCGTAAATAATTACATTTTTTCCGCTTATATTGCAAACGCATGCTATTACTATATGCCCTACGAGATTTATCAAAATAATGTACTAAGCATTGTACACATTGAAAAGGTCTACAGAAAACTCCGCTATAGTACCTATATGTCTATCTCTTATGGATAGGTATCCCACAATAACATTTTTTCGTCATTTACTTTTTACGAAGCGATTTTAACCAATACAGCATTAATCCTTATCTAATTAAATACCTTAAATACATTGTAGATTTAATATAGATCTATATGGTCCTTTACAGCATATGATTTAAATGAATATTTTCGAATATAATACAGATTTAAAAATTGCGTGTCGTAGCGTTTGCGGCGGTTCCGACCGGCCAGGGCGGGAAAGGTGGTTTAGGGAAAGAAGAATTGTTTTACTCTAAATTTAACTCGTGCCACGGGCAGTAATGAATAAATCAAAACTACTGGTTCATTTTTTCAGTGAATGACATAGGCTATATATTTTATACCCGTGCGAAGCCGGAGCGGGCCGCTAGTTGATAATAAAAACGGAATCTATTTTCAAAATGTTTGCAGCGCGAACTGCGAATTTCCTTTTAAAGGTGTGCTTAGGAAACACACATGCTTATACATATAGAGAAAAATACAGGCCCTTCTTATATAAACTTTGATATATAATTGTAACTAATTTGTACACGTATAGTTCCTTTACAAAGAAGTAGGTAATTTTAAATATTAGGTATAAAAATGTTTACGCGAATAAGACCTGAGGTAAGTACATAGTAAGAACTTAGGTACCTAAATCGTAATCCATCCAGCGTAAAGTGTATGTAATACCTATGTATGAAAGCATACATTTGCCTATTCCTTCGGAAAGTAGGTAGGTATTTGCTTGCCTGTAGGACCAATAAACGTGATGTCAATTGCCTATAAACTACTGTGAAGCTGTTAATAAAAGATCTAAGGTTAATTCGAACTGTTTGGGTAGGTAGGTAGAAGGTACAATGTTAGGTTAGTGTACCTACTCACACATGTTAGTGCTACTGCTGTGCATCGCGATTGGTGAGGTCGGCTCGAGTATTATCACAACGCTAATACAAATAAGCAAATAGAAGGTATATTTATGTTATTGAACCAAGTTTTAAAAGGAAGGAGGTGGGAATCTCAGGCTATATTCGGAGTAAGAATCTGTTTTCTATTCACCATTATGCCTCAGTGCATTAGTTGTTAGTTTGTCAATCAAGGTCCGTTTTCTATTTAGGTTACCTAGTTACTCTACCTACTAATAACTCGAAGAAGTTTTAGTCGAATACCAAAGCTAGGTACCTACCTATTAAGAGGTAGGTCTTGAGTCAGTAGTCACAATTTGTGAGTCAGTCATAAGCCTCTGACTACACCTACAGGAATAGTAGGTACACCGTGTTGTTGTAAAGGTAAAATTTCGAGAAAGAAACCGACCGAAGGATAAGTTTAGGCTGGGCAGCATTTGGCAAACTACGTCGAGTCTTCTCGTCGCTTATACCACAGAGCTTGAACACAAGTCTTCAACCAGTGCGTCCTGGCTGCCATAACCGACATAGCTTGCAGAGTTAGTAAGCTGAAGTGGCAGTGGGCTGGTCATGCCTGTCGAGGAACCGATGACCGTTGAAGGAGACGAGTCCTTGAGTGAAGACCACGAATCGGCAAAAAAACGTAATGTAGGACGCCCCGCAGCCCGATGGGCCAACGGTCTGAAAAAGGTAACTGGGTCGGGCTAAACATAACCGTCAGGACTATACAAATTTGGTCTTCTTCTTATCGTATAGTTGATAAACAATCTGGTGTCAGAGTTTAAACCGCCTGTAGGCATCGACAAGGTTATGCACACCGTAAAAAAATCTCTCAGGTGTGCCGGTTTCCTCACGATGTTTTCCTTCACCGTTTTTAGCAACTGACAACATGATTAGTACCTACGCAATTCGAAAAGACATTGGTGCGTGCCGGGGTTTGAACTAGCGACGTGTGACTTGGCAGTCCAACGGTCGTACCACTCGGCTATCAGTGCTTCATTTTTTCAGGTTCAAGAATTACATTATGAAAATAGATGGGTTTGAAGGTACACACCTTTGGAATGGGCGCTGGGCTAATTTAATGGAATTCTTAATCGTTTTATAAGTTCCGGCCCAAGATATGCAATAGTTTAGCAGGTCAATCTCTGCTGCTGCTGGATGGCGTACATAATAGATTTGTTGTAATAAATAAGGCTCACAAACATGACGTAGATTTCTATATTATTTAATACGACTAATTAGTTACGATTTTTAAAGGTAGGTAAAGTAATAAGGAGAAATCAAATTACCTCCGTCGGACTTTTGCTGCACAATGCTTCGTATACTTTCCAGTTTTCACCTTCTTCACTGCCTTTCTCCTCCTCCATAGTAACTTATGGCATCCAATCGCACTATCACGTTTAAGTTTATAGTTTGTGACCCGTCAGCACTGGTCTGAACTGTGAATGCAGCGTTGCTATGGCGGTTTGTAAGTGTAAACATAGAAATCGATTTTGTGTTTTCGGGAGGCGGGGAAATTTTTTGTCTATCAAGGTCCAAATCCCCGAAATGTTCATGAGTTTAATTAAGTACCCCTAGTAATTGGATATGTTCGTGTTAGCGTCACATCACCCCAGCAAGAAGTAAAGTATAGGATTATTCTTACAAATAAATAAAATGAGATAGGACACTAAATACTCAACATAGATTGCTCGTATCTTTTAATGGCGTTGACACAGAAGTTTAATTTTTTCACGGCTTCAAGGGACTACATACATACGCGAGTATTTAATTTTAATTTCAGCTTTTAACCTTCATGCGTTCTTGAGAAAAAGGGTTGACAGATAGACAGACGGACAATAGAGTGAATAAGAAATAAAAATTCAGTTTTTCCTTTTTGAGGTTCGAGTTCGGAAATCTAAATACCAACAATTAATCAATATTAATGAGCGCAAAAACGCGCCGGCCCTACACAGCGTGTTTTGCCGCACCGCTGCGCGCTGGATCGAAAATATGAAAACAGGTGTGTGCGCGCTACACTGGCGGCAATTTTGGCAAAACACAGCGTATGTTTCCCGGCACTCAACGCGTTTGTGTTAATTAAGCATATGTATAAGTCCATTATAATCGTTCAGCTCACCGTGCGGCGTCACTGCCGCCACCGAACCGCTGTCAACCAGTTAATAGTTTTACATACATATAATAATCATAATCTCTGATCTCGATTGGCTATCAGGTTGCGAGGATATTCTCTAAGCCGTTTCCGCAGGAGCTGCGCGGAGTGAGGCCGAGTAAATAAAGCGATTCTATGGTTCATAACTTCATAAACACATCCTCGCATATTACTTGAAAACGCAGCATTACACCTAGATACTTATTTGAGTAGGTAATGTAAAGGTGCTCCTTCACCTAGAGCATCCACGTGTTATGTTCGAACGCATTCACACACTTTATACTTTTTCAATAAACGCTGGTTTTAAAATAGTACTTGTATTGCTTCAAATTGTACGTACATTCCCTTACACATATCGCATGGCCATTTGTAGTCGTTATAAACCCGCCATTCTGATACACTTTCAATACCTACTGCCTCCCTGACTTGACGAGCATACGCCTGTAATGGTGTGCGTTACCCAGGCCAGATGTTGTCGAAAATGGTCATTTGAATCTTATAGATAATTAGTTTTGCGGCTTCTGTAATTGTTGCGCACATTTTTAAATTTGTTGCGCTTATAGTTTTTTAATTATTTCACAAAAACATTTCCTGCTGGGGTAACGTTACCCCAGCCAGACCTTTTTCTTTCTAATGGGAATATTTAAATAATTACTAGCTATAAAATTAGTTGTCTAGATGAAGCAAATGTTGTGCCTTATTTTGTATTTGTTCTTTCATCGGTTGCGAAGTTATTCGAGATTTTGCTGGGGTAACGTTTTTGGTTTTGCTAGATCTTTGAAATGGTTAAGCGGATTCTTATCATATTTTGTACATGGCTTCTTGGGAATTAGTTTAAATTTGTTCTGCAATAAAAAAACCAAAATAATACATAGCTTAAAGGTTATTTCATTAAATAGAAAAACACTTCAATTGGTCCCAGCACTCTCAATAAGAGCTCTAAAGACTTACTTTAAACGTTATTTTAAAGCTTGTAACTGCCTTCAAATGTACGTGAAGTTTCATTAGTATCCTGTAAGTATTTAACAAGTTATGATGATATTGAGTTCTTCACGAGCACGGTCTTGATGCGCGCGGTGTTATTTGGCCACTGGATTGGATATATGAACTGAATGTTATGTCAATTATTAGTTTTTTAGTTCAGTTGTATATCAGTAAAATTTCAGCTCAGTACATTGGATAATTAATGAGATAATACGATTAAAGTCATTAGGAAGTGAATGACCGTGGTAACCCGACCAAGTTTAGGTGGTTACGAAAAAGCGAAAACGCAAAACATTATGGTACCTTCTAAAATATGTAGGATAGTGTTACAAATTTAGTACAGATATGTACACAAGTTTTTAAAAAAAATACGTGATTATTAAATAATTTTTATTGACAGGTAATATAATCATTTCAATTGAACTTTTAATATCAACGCGAGTGTCGCAACAAGGTAAGTCTACGTGTCCAAGGAGTTTGTGGAAATAAATAAATACCTACCTGTTGCGGTAGTCCCGACTCCCGACATTGATAACTGCTTCAGAATCCGTTGCGTAGTTTTAAAGATCTAAGCAAACAGGGACAGACAAACGGGAAGCGACTTTGTTTTATAGGTACTACTATGTAGCGAAGGATACATATGTCGTTATCATTGTTGAGAATTCCAGTCTAGGTAATAATTAAGTAAGAAAGAAAAGAAAATAATAAGTTCCTAAATTTAAATATTTAAGCCTTAAAAAAATACAGTTTTAGATAAGTACCTAACAACATGTACATATTAATAATAATTTTGCTACTATTTCTGTAGTTACATTATACAAGCTTACCTTGTTCGTGAATTCATCAAGCAGCCTGCACCATAACTATGATCATCAATAGAAGCACTCCACATTAGCAGTAATTCGCCACACTTATTATTTTACATTAGCTCTCACGCACTATATAAATATTTGCAAAAACAGGAAAAGGAACTGCCGAAACGCATGCGCACTCTACAAGATGAATTATGTGATTACGGAGCATGTTTAGTGCGATATGCAAACAATGCGCCCCTTTACCCCACCCCTTCCGCGTCCCACCGAACGACATGTTATATCAGTGATTTTTGATGAGTTTGTGCAACTGGAAGATAATAATAATGTTTTCATAGTACAGATATTATTATATTATTAATGTATTTAACAGTGTACGCGTCTGTACCGAAATTGTAAGGTGTATTATACTAAACATTTCAAAAGATAGTATAATGTTCTGCGTTTTCGCTTTTTCGTAACCACCTAAACTTGGTCGGGTTACCACGGTCATTCACTTCCTGATGACTTTAATCGTATTATCTCATTAATTATCCAATGTACTGAGCTGAAATTTTACTGATATACAACTGAACTAAAAAACTAATAATTGACATAACATTCAGTTCATATATCCAATCCAGTGGCCAAATAACACCGCGCGCATCAAGACCGTGCTCGTGAAGAACTTAATATCATCATAACTTGTTAAATACTTACAGGATACTAATGAAACTTCACGTACATTTGAAGGCAGTTACAAGCTTTAAAATAACGTTTAAAGTAAGTCTTTAGAGCTCTTATTGAGAGTGCTGGGACCAATTGAAGTGTTTTTTTATTTAATGAAATAACCTTTAAGCTATGTATTATTTTGGTTTTTTTATTGCAGAACAAATTTAAACTAATTCCCAAGAAGCCATGTACAAAATATGATAAGAATCCGCTTAACCATTTCAAAGATCTAGCAAAACCAAAAACGTTACCCCAGCAAAATCTCGAATAACTTCGCAACCGATGAAAGAACAAATACAAAATAAGGCACAACATTTACATACTTCATCTAGACAACTAATTTTATAGCTAGTAATTATTTAAATATTCCCATTAGAAAGAAAAAGGTCTGGCTGGGGTAACGTTACCCCAGCAGGAAATGTTTTTGTGAAATAATGAAAAAACTATAAGCGCAACAAATTTAAAAATGTGCGCAACAATTACAGAAGCCGCAAAACTAATTATCTATAAGATTCAAATGACCATTTTCGACAACATCTGGCCTGGGTAACGGACACCCTGTAATGTAACAAATCAGCCCTCTTACCATTAACTCTTAAAGCAGGGACAGGTTACGATGTGGAAGTGAGACGCCGCTACGTGCAGTGTAATGTGGCGTCTCGCTTTCTCAACGTAAACTGTCCTGTTTTAAGAGTTCATGGTAAGGAGGCAGGTTCGACTTTATATATAAGGCTTTACTGGTTACGCACTGTAATTTGTAATGCTCGCCTGCTCGGTTCTCCTCCCTCACTTATTTAATATTCGACTTAATAACGTTAGATTACACGCGAATGTTGTAGGTGAGGGAGCACCTTAGTTATGAAAATATGCAAGGTAAAGAATCGTACGTATTTTTTAAATTTAGTTGGTATTCTTATAATAATCATATACCTACGGTATACATTATATTAGTATAGATAGGTAAGAACATTATATAAAATGAAGGCACTTCAACTCGAACTGGAAAAGCGCAGACTGCACTGCAAAAAATACAACAATGCAAATTATAGAAGTAGATTTATTGAAGTACAAAAATGCTCGTAAATGTAGGCCAACAGTGCATACAAAGTAGGTATGCCTTGAAATCTATCACTACCTCCCTTAGTACTCTTAAAGCACCTCTAATCATTATCATCAGCACCAAGCCTAACTCTCCAAAATGTTATCTTATTTCTAAGCAAGTCGTCTCAAATTTTATTTGAGATTTAAATTCGAGGTACAGTTAGCGACAAATTTCAAATACAATCAGAATTGTTGAATACTCTGGTCACTTTACTTTCAGTTTTGTTCGTTTTAATAATAAAAAGACAATAATTTTAATAGACAAGTAAAGAGATATTATGGAAATCCTAAAACATAGTTAGTGCGGAAGCTATTCAGTGACGAAGGACAAAGCATAATTATATTAAAATTCGTTCATGAACATTATCGCTAACTGTACAACTAAAAACACGTTCAAAATATAACCTTATTTGATAACATTTACCATTCAGTAGGAATGTACTTTTTGTACCTTGATAGTAAGGAACTTAAAATCTTAGTTAAAAGTAATGTATACCTACTTAATAGTCATTAAAATATAATAATAATGCCTGGTATAATGTGTGGCCTCTTACTTGTCAAATTTGGCACATACATACTTGTAACCACAATATATTTTGAAATGGTTGTCAGTAGCCATTCATATTTTTGTCTTACAATTTGAAGGTGCAAGTAAGGTTCCAGCATACTAATAAAATAATCTTACAAACTCAACATATTCCTCGGTGGTGCGTGACTAGCTTGTAGCTAACATTAAAATAACAACAATAAGTAAACAATTTTACCTGAGGTATACAAGTCTGTTAGCAAAGTATCACTAAGCATACTTTGCATAATTTTAAAGTAAAAATTATTATAAATGAGGTATACAGATATGTTGGAAAAGTATCACTGGAAACATATCATAGCCTATTAATAAAGAAATATAAAAAGATCTTAAATGAAATTAATAAACATTAGGGACTGCAAGGTCAAAACTATGAAAATATTAAATCTACAATCCTAAATCAATTTGTCTTTAGAACAGTAATTTGTAACAATTTGTTTGTTGTTTTGTATGGCTCAATCATAATAAACTTAGACAGTCCCTTTTTTTTTGCTTAAATACTATACAAACTTATCTTCGTATGCACGAATCGAAACAAAAAGCTTTTTTTTTTTAATTATAGGAAATACAAAGTGTCACTCAGAGTATAATGTGGTGCGCTGTGGAGACTATTAGCGGCTAAGAACGCAAGCTTGTGGGCATACTGGCACACGGCGGGCACACGGACTTGAGATGAGCAATTGAAGTACAAATGTGTGAGCTTATACGTCAGCCACTGGAGCTGAAATCAAAATACTCGACTTAGTAGATGTAGACAAAATGTAAGTGCAAACCTTGTATAAAATGGTTCATTGGTTGATCTTGAAAATAATAATATAGTTAACAGTCAAACTAACGAACTCATGCTAAGTTATTAAAACCAAAATTAAACCTTAAAGGTAAAGAGCGCGAAAAGAAATATTTTCACGCCATAATTAAAGCAGTCAAGAAGTGGCAATGGTTGGATTCTCCATCATATGACACATTTCACTTATGTGTCCTTGTTACCATAAATTGAGCAATTATTCCATAAGAGCATGTAATTAATTGGTTTGGGTAAAAACTAATAAGATTTTAAATTTAATTTGAGTGGAATATATATCATTTATATTGATTGATTCATCATCAGCCCGTTGCAGTTCACTCTTGGACATAGGCCTCTCCCAATGTACGCCACATTGTTTTATTAATCAGTTTTTTTCTCTTTGATTCGAAAATAGTTATTTTCTTTTCTTAGTAATAGTATAGTTAATTAAAAATAATTACCCTGTCAGGATTTAGCCCGGTAGTGTCTTCAATTACATTGTATGATGTAGGAGAGATGGTGCCTTCTCGCACGTTTTGAGAAACCAAATAGAAATCATACCTAAGAAAAACAAAATTGGATATTTGAATAAATTTCATCAATCCAGACATAACAGATATCGTAAAGGGCTTTTAGTAAATGACTTACCGCTCTGGCTGAGTGACGACATCATCAATGACAGTGCCAGGCCGCGGGTTCTCACCCGTGCGTCCGCGGTCCAAAAATATGCGTGTGTTGATACGCTTCGACACTATGATAAATGCAAACTTGTACTCTGTCTCGCCATAGATCTCATTCAGTTTCTTCTTTATTTCCGAAACCTGGAATTACAACGACATTGCAGAATTAACTAAGTTTCGAGGTCTGTTTTCAGCTGTTTCTTTGTGATTATAGTAAACTTACTTCGTGGCTGTGCACATACGGAATTTGGCCATCTCCTACGCCATCTCGATAGATAATTATGCGCATAGGTAGAGTCCCTGCGAAATAAAACACGTTGTAGATTTGTAATTAATAATTATCAGAGCAATTGTAATTATTTATTTGGGCATTTATATTATACAGTTAAAGGACATTATTTATAAAATGTCGTCGTCGCCAGTATAGCTTTGTAAAACTGTTATAGTCCAAAACATCAGAGCCGCCAGACCTAACTTATTTTCTGACAAACAAAATGTAAACGATAGAGTAGTAGTAATACCTACTACAAACGTACGCATATCCGCTTGCTTAGACCGACGGCAAATTTACAGGTTCCTGGTGCTAAAGGAACGTGAAAACATTGCTAACTTTTCTTAAATTCCGAATGCTGATTTGTATGTGTTATAGAATACTGTTAGTAAATAATTATAAATACTGCCAGACAACTCCCGTCGGCTGTTACTTCCGCCAGACACTTTAAAGTTCTATGCGGATGCTACCCCCTTCCCCGCGTCCCATTTGATTACTAAAAAGACCTAAAAGTCGACTTCTGCGCATCTATCAACTCTTGCCAAATTTCGTACCGGGCATTATAACATAGTTTGACTACTTACCATTTAATTCACGAAATTTTCTTAAAGCCGCTGCTATGTTAAAGCCCATGTGCGCGCTGAGCTCCTCCCCAGAGGTGTGAGAGTTGACAGCCGAGTAATATCTTGTCATGTGACGGTCCATCGTCGCTACGAAGGCACCGAAACTTTTTTCTTTAGAACGAGTGTCGTGGCACACGTCATAACCGATAACCATGACACTCTGTAATGGAATTTCAACTCGCCACGGCGCACCTCCAAGCTGTAAATAACAAACTATAATGTAGGCATACAATATGAATATTGGGGTAAACCTAACAGCATCCAGTTAAAAGAATAGGAAAAAACTAATCTGTAGTTTTAATCCGAGATTGATCAATTTGTAAATAGGCGTTTCCAGAACTACCAGGGACTATCTGTTCATAGTAACACGTACCTAGTTTTTAAGAGATAGAATGTAGCCTATATCCATCCTCAGGTTTCAAGCTAGGAACCGTTTCTAACATTAGGTATTATAATTTTAGGTTAGGACACATCTCAAAAATCAATCATCGAAAAATCTGTTGGATTTTTAAAAGTTTGATTATAGTTAATAAATTCCATGTATTTATTATTAGTTAAAAATACTTACTTTGCAATTAATTTGTATTGCCACTTTTGTGGCAATCGACATAGCAGATTTACTAGTCATATTACGTGCGCAAACCACCTGAGTTGGCACTGCCCGGTCAACGGTGCATTTTTTCTTAATGGCCTCGTAACTGTTAATAAATAAGTGTATATTAGTTATGGGCGGCGTATTCGTTTATGAAATGCTGTCAACACATGAACAATTTTAAATTCTTACCGGTCTGGGAAGTTTCTTGCTAGAACACACAGAATTAACGCGGGATTCTTTCTTGCTATAGAGTTTTCACACGCATTTGCATACTCCATTGGGCCGTCATTGCGGATAGGAACTAGAATAATATGGAGGAGGAGTATGTTATTGATTCAATAAAATAGTTTAAAGTTTATTTTAATAGCTTTGTGATATACAAATAAAAGAAAAAAAAACACGACGGCCATGACAAAAAACGAACTAAAAAGTTAAAAACTAGTTCCATCGCAGTCTGGGTACCTCTTAGATAAGACAGTGTTCCACAGAACGGTCCCCCGACTGCGATGGAACTTGTTTTTCACTTTTTAGTTAGTTTTCATTTTTCTTTATTTCATTTTTCTTTACCCTATGTTACTCGCTATAGTGTAAGGATTTTACGATACTCCATACATCAAAATCGGTTCAAGCATTCAGAAGTTATGGTGGAGTAAAGAAACTCACATACATACATGAACCCTGAAAACAATCAATCTATGTCACAAATAACAGGCAATCTTCTACTTGTCGTGTGCATCCGATAAAGCCATGATACATCGGATAACTTTTGAAGGCCTATATCGGATGATATAATAAAAACGACTACTTATCTTACGAAAATTATTTTACATTTGTTACTTACTAATTTCTGGCTTAGGCATTCGGAAATTGACTGCACTGCCAGTTTTCATGATTAAGTCTACGAAACCTTCGGCGTCGCGACGCTGCCTTTCTGGTGTTATAACCACCCATGACGGCAGTTGAGCAATATCGAGCAAAGGCTTCGAGCTGAAAATAATAAATCATTGCATAACTATATAATATATACAACAATTACTAGCTGCGCTAAAAATGACTTATTTTCATAAATAAGTTTTAACTAGACATGTGTAGACTAGTCGACAAAGCAGACTATTTGGCACTATTTATAGTCCGCAAAAAATGCTGACCAGTCGGCTCTTTATTTTATTTATATTTCTATGCTGAAAATAGTGATTGAAATGAAATCTTTCAATTCGTCAAATATGTCCATATACGTGATTTCTCTCTCGACATGATTCAATTTCATTTACTATCTTTAATTCAAAATCCGGTCACGGTTTGAGTTAAGCTCGCGCACCGAGGGTTCCATAACTTCAGAATACTGAACAAACCAGAAGCGCACACAAAAATGACAACACCAACTACGCTCAACTAGCGTCATTGAACGATTTGGCATTTAGTTCACAAAGATCACGCGCGCATCACTGGAACGTTTCACACGCCGCACATTTAATTCAATTATGCCGAGCTGTGTAATGAAAATGTGCATAACTGCAGACGGAATTATATAAAAATATGTTTGGATTATTATTTGTACATTTCACATAAATAAGTAATTTTAGTATGCTACAAACATACAATTGATGGGATACTGAAGTTATCCTTGGCGTAATTTGGAGAAGGCAGTACCAATTTGTGCTCCGTATTTAAGTATTAGGTAGAGGACTACTGAAAATTATATAAATTATATAATATATTACATATTATTAATAAATTATAATAATAATAATAATTACAGCCTATAACTGTCCCACTGCAGGGCAAAGGCCTCTTCTCGTATAGAGAAGGATTGAGCACTGATCACCACGCTAGCTCACTGCGGGTTGGCGATTTCAGATAATTAAATTCAGGTTTCCTTACGATAAATATATAAATATTATATATTGAGTATAAATGATTAATTTATACTCAATAACATAATTCATTTAAATATTGTATAATTTTAATTGTAGTTATTGTTAAACAAAAACGCCCATTTTGTCAGTGTTGCAAGTATTTAGTTGAGATTTTACCCTACGAGCAGTGTCATTGGGTAGCAATACGGAGTCTAGATTTGTATCTAGTCAATGCCAATAGGCTCGCCTCCTATACACGACTATACTTCGTGTACCTATGTATTAAGCTATTAATATTATTAACGCTATAACATAAATTACGAAATGAGGGTATACGATATACCTAATGCCTTTTAGAAATACAATTTATAAGAATACACATTCGATAAAAATGCAGGCGTAAGGTCATATATGTTTATTTGTAGCATTAAAAACTACTAGATAACTTTTTTTTATATAAATATTTACGTTGATGAACAAACTTAACATTGCCGTTGGAAAACTGTTACCCCAATACATTGAAGTAGGTAGTGGTTAGTTTACCTCTGCAAATAAGTTATTCTTATTTTTTGTGTGATGTACAACTACAAATTTAGTTTTCAGATTTTTTCCTTTACATGTACTTACTGTAAGCCAATGCTTATTACCAAATTTCATGATTCTAGGTCAACGGGAGGTACCCTAGGTTTTGAGAGTGAACATTGTAAAAATAATCAACATAATTGCTCATATCTTTTGATTCAGGGGACAGCAGACTCAAATATTTGATATTAATTTCAACTTTATACCTTCACGCGTTCTTGAGAAAAAGCGGTTGACAGACCGCCTGACAACAAAGTGATCCTATAAGGGTTCCGTTTTTCCTTTTGAGGTACGGAACCCTAAAATTAAATACATAAAAAATTTAATTTATTGGTGACTGACTAAAAATTATCTTAGCTATTTAAGTTACAAATAGTTTGGCCGCTGAGAGAATGCGTTCCTGACTGGTCGTATGCGAAAAGACGATGTAACTTTGAAGTGGCGGATCATTTTCAATAATAATATTTCTGTCGTTTATTTGCTCTATTAATAAATTATATGATTAGAAAGTACATACATCATTATTTCATGTTGCCATAAATGTGATAATTTCGCGCTAAATGTAAATCCATACGACGTTGTTACAAAGTTACGTCAAATGTTCATTTTTGTAGTGATGTGACAAAAATGACATTTTAGTTATTCAATAATATGAGAATTTTTTGTTTAAAAATAATCTTATAAATATTTTATTTTAACTGGCTGTTCTTGGTCGTATTTCTTACTGACATCGAATTAGAATAATCGTCGAAAAACGAAAAATCAAATAAAAAAAAAACTGCGTAGGAAACTTAAGTATCGATAATAACAAGCAAATAATTATTTCTTGAAATGGGGGTAATTCAATTTTTTTTTTTTCCGAATATTACTAATGCATTTTTATTTCCGTAAGTACACTAGTTCCAATGAGGATCAATCAGGTTTTTAGTTTTTAATGCAGTATTATAGTCCATGAAAAATCCAAAACATTGGTGTAATTATTTTTGTCATACGTTAACGTCATATGTTAATTTAATGCGCCGATCGACGATACCGTCGTTGAGGCGGCGTAAAGCGTGTGACGTCACTGGGCCCATCGCCGACCGTTAGCCGTTGAGAGCGATAAGGCGCGCAGTGTTTTGGTGAGACTTAGAAACAAATTAAGTGACCGATTTGTGTCTTATTTAACTTTTTAACTATGTATAAATAATGTTGCCGAAATGTACAAATACTTCAGGTAAAACGCCAGAAAAACAGATTTTTAAACGTGCCGAAAGTCGCAAAGCTACTTAAAAATAGTGTTCCGTTGTAAAAAGAGATGACAAAACTCCAGGCTATAAGACATTGCTGTGAAGCTCATTTCGAGGTACGTACTAGGTAGGTACCTATTATTTTGTTGATAAATTATATGGAAATAAGTATTTAAGCCTGCTGTTTTAGTAAAAAGTATAAAACATACTACAACTACTTACATTTTCTGAGTTTAGTAGAGATATCTACGTACTTACTTACCTATCGTAGTGTTTCACAAGATGACTAAAGGAATATAATCCAGGGAATGGACAGCAGTGTTTAACTGTATAATCAACTACAACTTCGATCCTCAACCCGCCTGGCAAGCATGTGGATAATTGCAATACCTCCCATACAAGAGAGAGGCCTTAGTCTAGCAGTGGACTGATGTAGGCTGTTGTGACAACGACAAGATTCCCATTCCTAGGTATGTAATATTCAATGGTCAAACCAATGACAAAGGGACGTACTCGGGTAAAACGCAAAGAATCACTACATAGTATAAAATAAAGTCGCTTTTCCTGTCCCTATATCCCTATGTATGCTTAAATCTTTAAAACTACGCAACAGATTTTGATGCGGTTTTTTTTAATAGATAGAGTGATTGAAGAGGAAGGTTTATATGTATAATAAAATCCATTAAATAGTGGAGAAATACTTATAATATATATTTTATACCCGTGCGAAGCCGGTGCGGGCCGCTAGTGAATGATATTTTAAAATCATTTAAATCACAACAGCAGTACATTTATATAATTGTCTGCCTCAAATTAATATATATCTTTATATTTCAACAACAAGATATGGAAAATTACGTAGTTTAATAATAATAATAATGTTCTCCTGACCAAATTTCGGTCACGGCGGCCTGTCTCATCTGAGACTAGCCAACTACGCAGCAGATATTATAATGTACAAGTATGCGCGCAAACACAGGTGCACTTCCTATTTTCCTAGGCGCGGACCAACAGCTTAACGTGCCTTTCGAAGCACGGAGGGGGTCTCGACATGTGAAAATGGTCACCTATCACAAGACTGACCGATGCGAGCACTGCTGAACCTCGCAGATCGACTGATCTGCGCGGTAGACACATAGCTACGTAAAGTTTAATTTGGTTGGAGGGAAGCTTAAACTGAAGAAGGGTGTGTTGCCTTTAACAAATCCCACATCATCATCTCCTTAGGTTTCACGTGCCGATCTATGATAATAAATAAAACTAATAACTAATAAATAAATATATAAATAAAGGAATAAATATATAGAGAAACAAATATATATTTTTGCTTCATACCCTACCTACATACCTACTGAACGAATGATTTGTTACAATGAGCATTGACAAACAATTTTAAGGTTTCTGTCAAAACTATTATATATAAATATATATACATTCGTTCATCATACTTTCCTGAACCTGTACTATACATTTCCTTGAACGAAAACAACATTCGTTCATAAAGATATTATAAACACTTATATATATGATATATCAGTAACCGAGCGCGTCGCGTCGCCGCGCTGAAGAACGTAATAGAGTGCCCGCTACGCTCGGAACCGGCACTGTGACGTCACACCCATCCGCGCTCACTGACTTTTAGCAGCAGGAACGGCTTATATTTATTACTTAATATCTTCGTAAGTAATGGTCCGATTTGGATAATTCAAAAAGATATATCATGCTTATGTCATAGAGAATAGCGTGGATAGTAGTAATATTGAATTTGCTATTACTGTACTGCTCCTCATTAGAAATTAAGGGCCAGACACAAACAACTAATTTATTTTAATCTGCTATTTTGTTTTGGGTTGGTTAAAAAGTTTAATATCAGTGTTATTTACTGCCTATCAGTAGAATTGACCTAATGACAAACTTCGGGATCGCATTCGCTGAGCTGGCCGCACTTTAAGTAAATAATTTGTTTTATTTTTATAAAAAAACACTGCACCCTTTCGAAAACAATACTAGCGAGACGAACGTTTCCAAATTACCGATGAGACGCTAACATAACCAAAAGCAATGATCGTCTTTGCCGACTAATATGCTATTCGGCAAAACCTATAGTCGGCCTATCACTAGTATTAACAAACACTTTAACACGTATTAACGAATAGTAAAGAAATGCTATTATTAAAAAGAAACATCTTTCGATGGTTATATCTTACCGCATATCTCTCGTCCAGCCTTCAGTGGTGTCTCCAGCTGGGTATTTGAAATTATTCCCTTGCACAATACTTTCGGTGGGAAGCTGCCTCCCTTTAAACCTTACTAGGTCATTGGACAAGGTGAGAGCCCAATCACCCATTTCCTGTAAGATTTTTTTAGTTTAACAACACAATTTTAGATAGTATGTTTAAACAGTAATTAATAATGACATGCCTTAACAACTTCGGGACACTTGGTTAGCCGTTGGTTAAAGCTCAATAGCTTTTGAATACGTATGTCGGGTCCTATTTTAGTATGAATATCGAGTGCTTTCATAAGTTTGAAGTTAGCGCGCATGTCATCTGTGAGTCCGGTCTGGCGGCACAGCTCGGGCACGAGGTACACCAGCTCGGGCATGCCGGCGCGGATGTCGCGCGCCTTGGAGCGGGATATAAGCAGCGGTTGACCAGCGTCTTGGATACGGATGTTGTATTTCTAAAAAAAAAAAGAAACGTATTTTTAGAATACAGCCACGATTATTTGATATCAGTCAGGAGGTATAGCTAACTTCCAACGGGATGTGAATCAAGCAATTTTATATAACTACTAGCTTTTGCCCGGGACTTCGATTAAAAAACGTGTATGTAGCAGCAATAAGCAGATTTACTTAAATTGAATATGAAGTTTTAAAAAATTTGATGGGTTTTTTTTTTTTCCGCGGAACCCTAAATATTGTAAAAAACAAAGATAAAATAGAAGATGATGATCTTTACCTTGTTATAATAATCTATGTAAGACACATTTTCGTCTCGCATTTTGAAAGTTGATCGTGGTGATGCATTCCATGCTACATCATCTACCCTATAAGTTTTTTTGTTGTAGTCAGTCATGACAATTTTACCTGAAAGATTACATTTATAAGTGTAAATTATACATACTTAATTTATTTAATAAAAACAGGAAACAGTAGTAAGTAAAAATAAGTTTCCGATTGTTTTTTTTTTATATGTATGGATTGAATAAAAACCGATATTGTGATGAAATTTAGAATTTTATTCTCTTCAAACATAAAATATCTGAAAGATTACATTTATAAGTGTAAATTATACATACTTAATTTATTTAATAAAACAGGAAACAGTAGTAAGTAAAAATAAGTTTCCGATTGTTTTTTTTTATATGTATGGATTGAATAAAAACCGATATTGTGATGAAATTTAGAATTTTATTCTCTTCAAACATAAAATATCACAGTTAAACAACACCTTACCCACTACATCTTCCAAAAAGATTTTCTTATAATGGCTGCCTTTAGTAGCAGCATATTCACTGATCATTTGTAAAACTGTATCCAAGCGCAAGACCTGTAGCAAAAAATGACCAAAATTATTCTTTGAATGAAAGTTAAAGCTTTATTGGACATGCTTTAGACTAGTTCTCGTAATAATATGCAAAACGCAAATACCATAGGTGCTCACTGTATTTAAATCGTATATTCTCGGATGTTAAATAAATGATATAACCTGCACATAACCAAATAAGGGTTTCTTGAATAATATCAAGTTATACTCATATTACTTACCTTGTGAGTTATTTCTGTAACCATCAACAAGCGGTCTTCATACTGGTTAATAGTGGTCTTATATCCAGGCCAAATCTGTAGTCTATATTCTGGGATGTCAATCTGCAAAAAATATTCATAAATAAATAATAGTTTAAGATAAATGATTTCTGATTAATATTGTTTTGTGATAACAAACCTTAGCAACAGGGTCGAAGTAGTCCCTACCCATCAGTTGTAGGTTTAACAAATTAAAGCATTTCCTGATGATAATATTAAACACTTGAATATAGTGATAATCACCAGGGCTCACATCACAAGTTAACTGAAAAAACAAAACAATAATTATATAATACATAGCATGTTTCTAAGTTGGTAAAGGAAATTTGAAAAATGATGGACATGAGCTGAACCTACGACCTTCGCCGTACCGTGGCGATGCTCTAACTAACTGAGCCATTGTGTCGCTGCTTGCACCCATCGAATTTAAAGTTCCCTTTTAGAATTTACGTCTTAAGGGTGTCAGGTATTATCTGTTGAAATCTATGATTACCAACTCAGTGTCATACCTTTACAGCTATAAATTACTGAAACGATAATACCTACTCAAATTTATATGACTTTTGGTGTTATTTTAGCATGTTACCCATGCTAAGCTTGAATCAAAATTGATAAAGGAAAGGAGATGATTCATTTGCGGCCTTTTCTGTTAGTGGCAACTGATGGTTACATAATACATTTACG
Organism: Abrostola tripartita; assembly: GCA_905340225.1. Classification (NCBI taxonomy): domain Eukaryota; kingdom Metazoa; phylum Arthropoda; class Insecta; order Lepidoptera; family Noctuidae; genus Abrostola; species Abrostola tripartita. Next base: position 8,440,964 of record HG996490.1, on the reverse strand, counting down.
CGGCCCATATCGGCATCTATGTCAGATGCAGATATCATGAAATTATTATTTCAAAATGAAAATGGACGGTACAGGTAATATTTTAGACCTGGTGATATTTATATCTTGGACAGAGGGTTTTGAGATACCTTTCATATAGAAAATATATACCAGGTTTGAGACCTGAATCTTAAGGAGAGGGGAAACCCAACTGTCAACAATAAACGCAAATAAAAGTAGGTGTAACTTTGTGTAGGTGGGTTGTGGATGTTGTTAATGGTCGATTTAAACTACAGTTTAAATTATTTCGACAAGAATATTTCAATGTACCATGTTCCCCCTTAATGGATGACCTTAAAATACGTGCTGCTATTTAAAACGCCTTGCATTCTCCCCTGATAAGACCGTCCACATGCTGAAGCAATATCGAATCGAGCCCTGCAGCAGGTGAATTTGCCAAACACATTAGGTAATTAATTATGTCGTTGAAAACCACATAAATAGATGCAGAGCCATTTTTTCAAATATAGATGCAAATCACCCGCTACTAGACGTTTTTCCACAAATGACCATGTCAGTCCTTGTATTGCTTTGGGGATATACCAAATTAAACAATCACGTAGTTATTTCGGTATACATATAAGGCGGGATGGATGGTGGTAGAACTTTGCAGTGAAACCATGGTGCCAGGCACACTGTCATCACATGAAAGTATATTCATAAGAGGGAGAATTAAATGTCGACACCACAGTAAGTCTAAGAATGACTGATTCGCGGAATGACTACCATTCCGCAAATTAGTCATTCCTAAATTAAGCCATGTACTAAAATGTGACAGCATAAACAAGATTTCCTTTTTTTATTCTTATTCAGATTAAAGTCTACTGTGTCACAAGTAGATTCAGTCAAACATGTTACAATACAACAAAGGTCAGTCATACAATTACATTGTTCAATCGATTTTTAATAGAAAGACATTACTCATTTGTTAAACACACATGTGTTACTTACCTTGATCATGATTCTCATTCGTGCGTTGTCAGTTTTTCTGTCAGAGTACAGTTCTAGCGGTTCCGGGTGTAATCTTTTGACAGTATATAATACCGAGCCATCAAATAGATACCTGAAATATATATTTACTAGGTACATCAACGAATTATCCACTACTTAACTTATATAAAGGTTAAATCAATAGGTTTTCATGGTGAATGGGGAATATGCATGTAATTTTATTAATTTTTCACATGATACCTTACTTCGTTATATAATTGTAAAAAAAAGCGCCAACGAAAATTTAGGGAAAATAAAAATGTTATAAATATCATCCTGATACGGGCACTTTAAACACCCGCAATTTTGGCGCGCTTGTCGTGACGTAAAAGTCTAAGTATCAACTAACTAGTAAACAGCTGTAAAATTAATGTGCTCTGAAATTTATCAATGTTTTGTATTTTACAACCTACATGTAAGTATTGTATTTAAGTAAATAAATGTCAAATACACTTTCGATATCTTAAGACTTTGTCGTCACATTTCATCTGATAGGCACGTTGCGTTTCAACTTTGTAATTTCTGTTCAATTGTTACTAATTACTTTCTTGATAAAAAAAAATTAAATAAAAAAAATATATAGGCATAATTCTTAAGCAAAAGAGGATATTAAAAAAATAATTACTAGCTCATATTTGAATCAGATGCATATTCGTCACTTATGAAAGAAAATGAAACTTATGAAAATGTTAAACAATGATTAATTTACAGACAAATAATTGCACTATACAGACTGAGTCCACTGCCTGATTGTGCATTTAAGGTTAATAAGAGATATTCAGGGGGTTTTGAACACTCAAAAATCACAGCTGCTGTACCATGTAAGTACATAAGTAGATACAAGTCTCGAATGATTTAGTAAAAACGTATCTTAACCAGCTACTTACCCGCCCAGAGTATTAGCGTGAATTCTCAAAAGGCCTTTGCGGACTGCTGTATTATCCTCATCGGGGGAGAAGTCAACATGGTATTGGTACAAACACCATTGTGGTGTCGTTTGAACCGTAAAATAGTTAGCCTTTAAATCAATTACAGCCCCAGTATTACCTGAAAATAAATATTTTAATTACCAATCTCTTAACTCTTTGACTTGTTAAGTAATTGAATACTACTACACCACTCAACCTAGGGAACAAGCTTATTATATGGACTAATTGTTAAACACGCCATCTATCGGGCCAATGCGAAAGTATCAATCGATAATGCGGAGGGTAGCACCGTCGGCAGCAGCGAGGAAGACGTGCAGCTAACTTCAATTCTAAAGATGGGTTAATACCGATATTTTTAAATATTAGGTAATATGAATATATTAGTTTAGTAATATTATAATATTTAAACTAATATTTGAGTATCAGTGATATCTGAATAACACATACCGTATTCGACATCAACAGATCATATTAAAGGGGAATATCCAGATATCCGCTTTGGATCGGATTATCATGTAGATAAATTAATACTTTGTGGTGATGGATCACAAAGTATTAAATATAATATATTGTACCATAAAGAAAATAAGTATAGGAGAACCGGAATGAAAATAAAAACATTTTTTATAAAAAATATTATTTTTTATTTATGTTTAAAAACATTTAGTTGTAGTTCTTCACAGAAATTCAGTTCTATCCTAACGAGTTCGTCAGTCCGAAATGAGATTACCATATTTAAAAAAAGCTTATCGTATATTAAAGATAATCTTTTTACACATTAAGGGCTTTAAAGTATTTAAAACTTTCATTCTCATATTTATTAATTCACATTCGTTTAATTTCACATTGGTTTAAATCAGATATGCTATATGTCATAGCATAGTGAATCCAACCTACGGCAGTTGAATGAATGAATATTGAATCCGAATGATATTATTCGACCTGTTGGAATGGTATCCATAAAGATTATGTGAATATGATATATTAGCATATCAGAGTTAGTCGGATTACTAATCTATGAATCTGTGGAATATTACTGATATCTTAGCGAATACTAATATATCACTCACACTTCTATTCAATTCGGAACTCGGAAACGTAATTCAAAACCATGTACGCTTCGCTCAATTAAAAATATTTACCAATATTATAAATCGTAATAAAACAATACTATAAACGTAAAAGGGTAAATCATTGAAGAGCACCTAACCCAAATCGATAAACGGACTAAACACTAATTTATAAAAAAATTGAACGAGCTGCGAGATGAAAAGTAAAGTAAAATTGAAAAGAAGAGTTATGGCCGAAGGGTGTTGTTTATCGCCGGTGTCGTGGCCGACTACATGACACCAGTCAGCGAAACACGACACCGCCACTTCGTGTGTAGTATAGTTATATAATTTTATGTGTTTATAGTATTTTTAAGTTATATTAACATAGTATAGTATGTATAGTTATGGGCCTTGATGCCTGAAATAAATGGATATTATTATTAATATTATTCTGGCATAAATAGAGATAAATAAAATTTCGCGAGCACCATGTACCGTTGTAAAAGTGGCCTGCTCAGTCCGCTGATCTCAATCTCATTCAGCACTCGTAGAGTTTACTCGGAAGAGTTTTCTGTGGCCTTCTCGAAAATTAGAAGATGGAAATAGAACTTATTTCAGTTCATTCCAGAATATGAAGCCTGAATCCTCTATTGATATTAATTACCTTTGCTAAGGCTTGGGTGGCACAAAAGATTTTAAGAAGAGGCTAGATGTTTTTTGAATTCAATTATTGCCTAGGCGGTATATATACATATATTTGGATTGCCAGAAACTAATTTATTGTTTTTTTGCACTATTTTAATTTTTGTGAACAATTTTTTTTTTTGTAGATTGTCTAAATAATATCAAGTGTTAAACAGGTACCGTTTTTGAGTTATTGTTACAACAATGTTTTTAAGAAATATTTTCGTTTTTTATTACCGTTAAATGTTACTTATGAGGTTTTTTTTCTTTGAAATAAGACTGTTTTTACGTATTTTCATCATCATTTTTTTTCTTGTTATTGTTTATGAGCTAATACGCAATGGACAACGCAATTAAAGTAACGTCTTAGTTGCACCTGAAAAGTATTGTATATACTTAACACAATGTAAGGCTTTATTTATGGTACGCATATGCATATCGCAGATTTATTGATCTTCGTAACTTCGTTAATACTTGATATAAAAATCTGGAAAACAATTTGGTGATGAATTTTGACCCATATTTGACCATCATTACGAATATGGTTTTAAAACACAACCGCCGCAATAGCGGGGGCGGCGATATATAACATCTACCTATAGCAAAAGAATGTTACATTCAAAATAAAGAGTATGAGTATAATACCCTTGTTCCCTAGGCTTTGTAGATGTGTGTATTTGTATGTATAATTGCACTATCTTTGTATAAGATTTATATAAAACTAGCTGCGCCCCGCGATGTTACCAACTTCTGTTTTACGGAACAAAAAAAAATTACATAAAAAATTAAAACCTTCGAAAAATTTTTTTCACCGAAATTTGGCACCGAATTCTGAGTTGTAAAGTGAAGTGATAAAATATTACTTTTTGCTTTTGAGATTTTTATGAGGTTTTAATTTTTTATTTCATGATTTTTAATGGTGTCTAGAATTCAACCGCCCCAGACTTTTGTAAGACTAGTATTTGAAATCCTTTCACAAACAAAAAACAATACCTCACACGATATATTTAATCAGGAAAGTGATAGGAGGGGGGTCAACGCACCCCCACCCCCTCTTCCTTGTTAGTGGGCAGTTATCGACTACTAAATATGCTATAACATCATCATAGCATCAAGTTACGGGAGTTCTGCTATGATCTTATGAAGAGTTTCGTTCCATTTCTTCGAAGTTCATCATCAGGTCATGAGAAAATTACTAGGGGACCAATCGGAATGTATATATCATATGGAAAAAATTTATAATTTCAAATCGGGTCATAAATGACTAAGTTATGAGGGAACATAGATATTTTTTTTTAATCCCGACGAATTTAGAGCTTTCTCCTTATTTTGAAGTTGGTTAATTAAATAGTCTATATTAACATATCTATCCAGGGTGTCAGCTACCTCCATAGCAAATTTTAGCAAAATCAGTCCAGCCGTTTGAATGTGAATAGGTAACAAACATACAAATACACGAACACTCTTGCAAACTTTTGCCTTTATAATACCCACATCACAATTGTGAAATATGATAGAAACCTTTGTCGACTAACTATAAAAAAAACTTACCCTTCTTGGATTGGATTGCAGTAGGGCGGGTCCTAAGGATGGTTAATTGTTCTGGCAACACCCTGCCACCACCACGACGGGATCCACGCCCGATCACTGTTGCGCCAGGTTCACCACTTGCAACTACTTGTGGCTGTCCTGCAAAGGTATAAGGAGAAAAATGTATCTAATAAATAATAATATAAAAAATAATATGTACTTTGAAATTATCTGAGAATTTTAAATACATATAAACATATGACTTTTGGTGCCATTTTAGCATGTTGCCCATGCTAAGCTTGGATCTAAATTGATAAAGGAAATTTGAAAAATGATGGACACGAGCGGGATTCGAACCCGCGACCTTCGCCGATCCGTGGCGCTGCTCTAACCAACTGAGCCACCGTGTCGCCACGGATCGGCGAAGGTCGCGGGTTCGAATCCCGCTCGTGTCCATCATTTTTCAAATTTCCTTTATCAATTTAGATACATATAAACATGTCTAATAGTTATAAAACTTACTCACCAATCTGCATACTCTGCATTCTTTGTTGGACATCCACATCCCCAGGATGACTTTGATGGGAAGTAGGTGTCGATCTGTGGGAAGCTCTCCCTGCCTGCACAGTCGGTGTGGGAACACCAGCTCTAACAGGTGGAGCAACAGTGGGAGGTCCCCATGCTGAGGGTGGTTGCGGGCGAGGACCCGGGGGGCCTGGTTGCTGTTGTTGTTGTGGTGGACCTTGAGGTAGCTCTCCAGGCCTGCGTGGAGGAGGTCCAGCATTATCACCTCCTCTACCTGCACGCCCTCGAGCTCGTCCTCTTCCACGTTCAGACATCTATTAACCAAGAGCAATTTTATGTGTTGTGTATACCTATAACTGGCATATACATTAGTTTGTTACCTATCCATATTTATAAATGCTAAGTGTGATGTAGATGCTGTTGGTATACCTTTTAGAAATAAATAAATAAGAGTAAACATTTGCAAATGGCCTAAGTAAGAATAGCATATAACTATCATCAAACTGATAAGAATAAAATCTTGATTTTATGGATTTTGCCTACTTAAAACTCAATAAATAATAATCAATTTTTAATTGACAATGATTGATAATGACAAGAATCAAGTCACTATATACAGAACATTTCCATAGCCAAGCGAAACAGACCAATTATTAAGTGGTTATTTACCATGTACCATAGCCTACCTCTTCAGGAAGACCGGTATGTAATTTATTTAAATAGTTATTCAGTAAATTAATTAAAAAGTTCAAACTATATGCCACCTGTTTTATACTTTACATATAAACAAGTAGCATGAAATTAACTTGTGCAGTTTATTCATACTATCACATTTAGATATTTAAAAATATTGTACATAAATTAGTCCAGATTATTTTATCAAATTTATATGCAAAGTAAATACAAGTAAATATTTTAATATAAAAAAAACAAAACACAATATTAAAATTCATGATGGTATTAAATGGTTATCAAGTATTGAAATCTAATTTAGTTTTCTTCAAAACCACTACAAAGCGGTTTGAGTTTTACTATCTAATAACAACTTTTTAGAATTTGAAGCAGGGTTTGACTAAGTAATGCATATTTAGGTTCCTATTATTATTGTAACATACAGGTGCATAACCTATAGTTTTTTAAATCAAGATTTATTTCTAACTTTTGTTCTCTTCAGTCCTTATTAATATTGCCTTAAATATTCATCTATAATAATCAATTCTTTTAAATACATTTGAATTCAGATCAGGCTAGAGTAGCTTAACATTAAGTAACTTGTGACATGCGCCATAGCGGGCAGTTTATTTCCACCAAAGCGAAGCAGAGCAGGAATGTGATGTGATGTCTGCAGGTATTCTCGTCCCCGCTCCGCTCCGTTCCATGTAACGCATTTTGTATGGAAACACCGCACAAATCTTCTTCGCGCTGCTCAACCGTTTCCACTGAAGCTGTCAAGCTTAGGCTTGAGAGCGGAGACGAGACTTTTAAATAACGTAATACTATTGGTTGCAAGTTATAACACATCTCGTATTCTGTCGTTTCGTCTCCGCTTTGGTGAAAAACGGCCCTTAGGGACTTCTTTTTTGATCAGTTTTAGTGAGTTAAAGCAGTATAAATAATCACTTTCTTGAAATGAGAACGTTTGTAGGTAGAAGAAGTCACATAGTAGGTACTAATCTAGACGCCATATAATCATTCAAATTACCTACTTTCTAGAAATGAGAACTTTTGTAAATTAAACCATCAAAAACTAGGTAGGCGCCATATTAAACTACCTCGGTAGGTACTTGAATATCAATCTGTTCCAATGTAATTACCTACCTGAGTACATTTTTATGTCATATTAAGAATAATTACTTAATTGTAAAACGAAAATGGTGTTTGGTGCGCGGCTATAGCTTTTACGCCTTCTAATGATACGATTTTATAATTTTATGTAGTACCTACCCTACTATAAACTAACAGAAGGTACCTAAACTTACCTAGACCGGGTTTAGATAACTCTGAGTTAATAACTATAGGTTTGAATTAACCAACGAACCAAAAACATAACTTATAAATAATTTATCGCATTACCAAGCTAAAACCGTATCATATTACTGATACAAACAAAACCGCTGAGCTTATCAATTTTATAGAAATGTTGGACACCTAATGACTGTTGAAATTTATGAAGTCTTCATAGGTTTGAGACACATTTATAATTAACTTGTGTGCAAATATAATACTCAGTACTTACACTGAAGTCTGAAACTCTAAGTCAATAAGTTAAGGTCCTAGTCCCAGTAAGTCAGTAGGTAACATTTAACAAAAAGCTCTCTTTACTCCCTTGATTTGAAGATAAAAATGGCGATACCTAACTGAACTGTTAGGAAAAAATAATTTACCAATATCGATTTAAATACCAATTCTCTTACCCCTGGTTATGATAGCTTCTATTAATTTTAGTTTCAAACCAAACTTATTTAATATTAAAAAATACAAGAAAGTCAATCAATACACCGACGCGCTGCGCATGTGAAGAAAGAAATATTTATATGGAAACTACTAAACATGTAAAGCTAAAGTAGAGGGGAGAGACGTTAGAGAGCAGTTATCGATTTCCTGTCTTTCTGAACGGTATGTATGTATCGATAGTTTGTTTTTTTTTAAACTAATGAATGTTATTCATTTTTCTGCTTTAAATAACGAACTTTGTACATGACAATAGTTTTGAAATTGTATACTTTTTGATTTATATTTTTTACTATTATCATATTATCTTTTACTATTTACTCCGTTTGTACTCAAGCATATTGGGGATACCAGATTTTTCATTACAAGCTTTTATTTTAACTAAGACCATAGAGAAAATAAGGTCCCGTTTTACCCTTTGGGTACGGAACCCTAAAAAGTACAGATATTTTGTTACTAGCGCTCTCATATTGAAGACTCGAAAAGGGAACATTATTAGGATATTTTACACCATGTAAGAAAAAGTATGAAACTGCATGTCTATGATAGATTTCGTAAAAAGTAAACGATAAACGTCAGTATTTATCCATAAAAATGTAATTAAAATGTTATAATTCAATTTTAAAAATAGTATTTTTAAATCTGTTCTTCAAATGACTAAAACGCCATTTGCCATAATGATTTCAATGTAACGTCACTCGGATAGTACTAACCAGCGGGGCTGCTGTACTTGTATCATATTTTCTCTATGCTTGTATACAGTACCGTACTTCACGTAGGCGTCAATAATTCTGTGAGAAATGAGTGCCCTCTTCTATAATATCCGTGTATAGTTATGATCCTAAGAATCAAAAGGCAAAATAGATGGAAGTATTCGTAAATGACTATTTGTAAAATTGATCTATAATTAAAAGTGCATTCCGTTATAGTTATTATTAAAAAAATTATATTTTAATAAAATATATTATAACCTTAGATTATCTAGATGGAGTCTCGCGCTAATATGAAACAAAAATTAACGTGCCAACCATTTTGACATGTGTGCGTGACAGCTACGTCTTACAAAATGGCGAATTTTATTTATTTATATTCCAATATTTGCAATACCTAATTCATTTTGCCAGAACTAATGATAATTTATTTAACATACGGGTGATAGGATACATATTTATTATTATTCAATCGGCCTCTGTAATTATTAGGTAATTTATGATAGAAAAACAAGCGTCTCCATTGGCGCCAAAAAGCTGTAGGGCGTCATAGTTGGCGCTAAAAAATCCAGGCGTTTTCAGGGCCTTGACACTCCATCTAGTCATATATATAATCAAAGATTATAACAATATAATATATATAATTTTATGTTTGTTACCCTGACAGAAAAAAGCTATTTCGCTTTGGAATGTCTACAACATTTGACCGGCTTATGTATTTGTTGTTTTCCTTTTCTACTTTTGCCATATTTATATAATTTTTGGCTGTCTATATGGTTTTGAGTAGTAGTACTTATGTATGGATACCTGTCCCCCTAGGCAAGTGGCAAAACGATTGACGAATAGAAATCGTCTAGAAAGGAAAATTTATGAGGGTTTGACATATGTCATCGATAACAATCGATGACATATGTCAAACCCATACATTTATCATAAGACAAAGGAATACATGGACCGGTTATACCTACAAAAAACGGGTGCCTATCTACTGTCTCCTAGGACGCAAAATATGGCGGAAATTATAAGGGATGCTCCAGATAGAATGGTCAAAGATCATCGATAACGATAATTTTTTTAAATCGAATTTATGTTATGAACTGACTTTTAAAAAGGAGGTTGCATGTTGGTTTACATATTTTTAGGGATCAACATCAACACAAGGGAATTTCGGCAAAATGAAACAAGTTGAAATAGTTATTTATTATAATTAAACCAGTTTTTTTTGCGGAGCTCGTTACTAAGTTAAAGCCACACAGATCGACCGCTATTTATTTACTACTATCATTATGTATGGTTTTAATGTTATAGCTTATTACAGCTGGTACGAATAAGCGCGCACGTGAAACGCGTCTGATGGCAATCTCCCTACCTAAAATACTCATGTTTAGTCAAATTTGGTTAGACTGGAGAGCGACAAAAGTAAGTTGTGTCAAGGGCTTGGAAGACTTTTTATAGTTAGGTATTATACCTACTAGGTTTAATCATTGCCCTTACATATAAATAAGTACCTAAGTTGAAGTGGTAGAAGAAAAAAAGGCATAATATGTTATGTTATCATTTAATAAACAAAACAACTTTAATCATTATTCGTAGAAATGAATAATGTTAGGGAAAGAAAAATTCAGTGCGACACTTTATCGTTTATTTTCTTTCCATGGTACTTGAACCTTAAATCTATATAAGTTTTTATAACACTTTTAATGAGCAATAATCGGTGATTTATATTATGTTCAGTATAAAATAAATATCAGTGTTGTCTAATTCAACGAGAAATTGTAATTATGTATAAATAATAATGCTCTGGTAACATAACATAACATCACGCCTGTATTCCCCAAAGGGGTAGGCAGGGGTGAACATATAGTGCACCCACGTTTCGCCAGTTATGTTGTAAGTCCCAATGTAATAGGGGGCGAGCCTATTGCCATCAACCGGGCACAATTCCAGACTCCATGCTGATACTGAGAATTACCTAATGGAATACTCAGTAACACTTTGCCCGACCCGGGATTTGAACCCAGGACCTCTTGCTCAGCAGTCGCGCTTAGCGAATACTAGACCAACGAGGCAGTCGTGCATAATTTTTTCTGAGTTTTAAAAATTATATTTCGGACACCATGAGAAGCGTAAACTAGTCCGCGTCTTGATTTAAAAAAAATAATTTGTATTATATGCTTGTCTTAATTGTTTAAATTAATTTGTATTATATAGTTTTCGTCAAGAGAAAGTGCAATGTCCAGGCGAACTTCCGGATTTCTTCTGAATATTTTCGTTGCAAAGTTAATTCTCTGGTCTTAGTGATTTGCCTCCTCAATTCGTCAATAACGTTTTTTTCATAAACTGATGGTTTCCTTGATCTGCGTCTAAAATAAAAATTGTTTTATAAATTAATCAAGATTTATGCATAATCGTAGAATTTTTTAAAAACTAGATTAAAACCAACATGATTCAAACTAGATTAGTGTGTATAAACTGATAAAGGAAATTTGAAAAGTTATGGACCCGAGCGGGATTTGAACCCCTCTGAGAAATAGGCGTGACTTCATATATGTATGTATGTAAATTATATTAATCGACAACATCGATAAAAGCAAAGTAGCACTCGCGTCACTATTGTTTGTTTACATAACATATCAACAAACAGTACTAGCAGAACCAAAGAAACCGAATTTCGAGCTAAACGTAACTTATATTACTTGACCAATGTATTTGAGTGTATAGTAATAAACATAATTAGTAATTTGTAATTATTTTACCAAAAAATTCATGAAAACGATCACTAACCTGTAAAATTATAATATTAGAGGCCGATTTTCGTTCTTACGAGCTAAACCGTATTATACTACACTAAGGGATTTTGGAATTATTCAAGCCCGGACTTCAAAAAGGAGCTTAGATCCAGCACTTAGTCTGCAAATTTATAAAAAATCACAAAAAAGTAACGACGCAATCACTCGACAGCCAATATACCACAAATCGAACGCAAAACATGGCGGCATCGGCACCCAAGCACATTATCGTGACGTCACCGCTGAAATGTTGCCATTGTCAGCAAAAACAAATTACATGTCACTTCACTTTCCTTACGTACAACTTCACTAGTTAGAAAGAGACATACAGTAATTTGTTGTTACAATGTCGATTCCCTTAATATCTGTAGCAAAAGTTTATATAGAAGATTAGGGCGCCTCCATAGATATACCTCAATGCAATTATCATTCACATCGTCAAGCGTTTTGCCACTTATCTAGGGGGTCTGAGTATGCATCTACGTACCTGCATAAGTATATATAGGATGATATAGGTCTAATATTAAAATTAGTTCAAGGGACAGAATATCAGATAGCGACACCGTATGACACTGTGTGATAAAAAATCCTAGAAGTTGGGTCTCTATTGCCTTATCATCATAATCTTGACGTCAACGTCATAGTCTAGTCAATTGACATGACTCAATAGTCAATAAAGTCAAAACAATGCGAAGAAAAAAAAATGCTAATGTTTTGTTTACATTACAAACTCAAAATATAGAACAAAAACGTTTGTTCTAAGGCCTATGTCCAGCTGTGGACTGAGATAGGCTGATGATGATGATGACGTTTGTTGTGTATTCTGAGAACAAACATTACTAAGTTTCTGAAAGTAACTATGATATACTCTAAGGCTGTACAATATAGCTCTCTCCTTTTCTCGTTTCTATTTTCATTAACCTTATAACTTCTGAGTTTCAGTGTGCATTACTGTCAGTCATCAGTGGATGATATATCGGACGCGATCTTTAAAGTAAACTGCGTCTTAGGGATAATTAAAAGCTGGTCTGATAGGTTTGGTGTAGCAGTGAACCCCGCCAAATGCAAAGCCATAGTTGTTGGGAGCCATCCCAGCATGGGTCGGCTGGATTTAGCTGCCTTGCCTCCTATCGTTTTCGATAATGCAATTATTGCAATCGGCCCAAATGTGAAAGATTTAGGCCTTTACATTGACTCCATGCTCAACTGGCAGGCATAGGTTGCCAACGTCAGTCAGAAGATTACGGGTATTTATTTATTTATTTATCAAATTACATGCACAACATAACAGTTTACACTAAATCGTTGAGTATGTTGCGGTACCTTTACAGCTTGAAGAATCTTCTTCCTTTCAATACAAAGGCAAAGCTTGTACAGTCCCTTATCTTTCCTACAATCGACTATGGTGATGTATGCTAATAAGACCTGAATGCAGATCTTATCAACAAACTTGACTGCCTCCAGAATAAATGCATTCGAATCATGTTCTATCTCTGTAAATTTGACCATGTATCTGATTATTGTTCCCTCTTGAAATGGCTACCCATTCACCAGCGCAGAATGCAAAGAGTGTTGACCACCTTGTTCTCTTTTCTTCACTCTCCTACCCCTCCTTCTTATTTTGACTCTCACTTTCAATATTTATGCTCTAACCACAAGAGAAATCTTTGCACTTCTCATAACTGTCTTATACAATGCCCTACTCACCGTTTTGACTTGCTACATTCTTCCTTCTTCGTTCAGTCCATCCTCTTGTGGAATGCACTTCCCGTGGAGATCAGGAGGGCCACTAGTCGCTAAACTTTTAAAAATAAGTTATGTGAGCATTTCTGCAAAAAATGGCAGAATCATCTCTCCGTTGATCTATCCCCACCATTATTAATATATTTTATATTAAGTATATATTTATGTATGTATAGTATATATGTATATTTTTTTAAGTTATAATTATGTTCTGTTGTGGACTTTTTCTATTAATTTTAAATATTGGTTGTTTTTGATGATGTTTTTATTAGCTGGTTGTTTTATATTGATTGTCTTTTATGTAAAGGGTGGATCCAACTTTTAAGTCAGGGGGCGTTACATATTCCTGACAGGCTCCAATTTGATTGCAATAATAATAATCAATCAATACACATGAATAAAAAATTGGAGTCCCTGTTTGTTACCTCAAAATATTTTTGATAGTAGGTAGTAGGTAGTACATACACGATACAGATCAGAAAAATGCAACTCATTTTTTTTTTGTCTGTTTGTTTATTTGGTCCGGCTAATCTCCGAAACGGCTGGACCAATTGTGACGGGACTTTCACTGGTATTTATTTTTTATTTATTTATTATTATTAACAAAGTGGTAAGTAAAACTTATAAACTAAGCCCCACAAAACCGTAGTAGTGGTTTGACTGTGGGGTCGGTGAGTCTATTCACTTGTTTTTAAATTTGTAATTAAAATTAAATTAATTACAAATTTAAAATTGTAATTTAAATTTGTAACAATTAATGTTCTAGTGTAATTAAATTTATAATTTAAATACTTTAACACGTTTCTAAATAATATCTTTTTAATTTATTATTAAAACAATTTTTTTTAATTCCACCTCTTTCTGTCGGCAGACTGTTCAACAGATATGGTAATCGTTTTTTGAGGGTTCTGTCACCATAGTAATTAGTGACTCTGGGTACATGGAATCTTCCAGCAGCCATCGATCGTGTGTTATGGTTGTTAATTACGTACCTAAGTTAAATTATGCTCTTGGGTACCATGGTGATTAACTGCTAAAAGATACTTATGTTTAAAACTGATCGGTAGAATTTACATATTTTAAATAGTTTGCTATAATCTCCTTTACAACTGTTTTTAGTCTTTTGAGTAACAAGTAGTTTCAGAAATCGAATTGGAAGAGCTTCTAATTTATTCAAGTTCGTTTTGAATGTTAATCCTTATCTGTCAAGAGCATAACTCATAATATAATCAACTAATGACATGTATGTATATACATCTTAATATGTTAATAGGAACTTTAAAGCTTAGGTGGTACATTTTACTTAATAATATTCTTAATTTACTACAGATGTAATTTATATGTCGGGACCAGGAAAAGTTCTCATCTATCTTCATGCCAAGATAGGTTACACAGTCAACTCTTTCAATAGGCTTACATTTACGGTCCAGTAAGTTATAATGGTGGCATAAATAATCGTGGGTAATTAAAGCTGGAGTCGCACTATGAGGTCGTAAGTATGGCGAATGAATTAACAATAATTTGGTTTTATCGGCGTTTAATATAATGCCATTGTCGTGCGACCATTTAACAACAGCGTCTATATCTTGCTGAATTAGCTGGTAGGTATCGTTTATGTTAGTTCCCGACCGAAGTATGCACAAGTCATCTGCAAACATATACGCTGAACAATGCTGTAGTACTTCGCACAAGCTGTTGACATGCATAAGATAACAAATTGGTCCACAACCCGAGCCCTGCGCCACCCCACTGCGCACCTCGACTCTGTCACCAAGCGCGTCCTCCACCTTCACTTAGGAGGCTAGGAGCGCGCGGTGAGGTAATCACGGAACCATGGGTTCAGTGGTTCTCTCACCCCGCACTCCTCCATTGCATTGAGGATGGTATCTGATAGCAAAGTGTTGAATGCTTTTTTATAGTCAAAAAATATTTGTCCTCTAGGTAACTGTTAATTTCGTCGGTGAATTTTGTTAGCAATGATTGTATTCGTACTTTTTCCTTAAAAAAAACCGTGTTGACACTTGTTAATGATGTTATTTTTTTGTAGATAGTTACTTAATTGGTTAACGATACTCTTTTCTATAATTTTATTTATACTAGATAAAATTGATATAGGTCTGAAGTTTGATACATTTTTGCGATCTCCTTTTTTATGAATTGGGCGGACTATTGCCTTTTTAAGTTTGTTAGGAAATTTGTGGTTCTTGACAGTTAGGTTAATTAGTTTAGCTATCACGGGGCTCACTTTATCATTAATTATTTTAAGGTCAGACATTCGGTAGATAGTTGATGGTCCAAGGTCTAATAAAGGCTACTTTGAATTTTAAAAATATTAATGGTTCCGCGGGAAATTTGCGGGTTACAGTTTCTCCGCGTCGCGCGTCGGCTGGACGGATTTTGACGGGACTTTCACTGACAAATGGCTGATGTTATAAGGCGTAACTTAGGATACTTTTATTTTTAAAAATATTTAGGATTCCGCGGATAAAAAATTAAAACCCATAAAATTGATAACTAAATCAGATTCATATTGGTAAATCTACTTATTGCTGCTATGTACAGGTGATTTTAATCGAAATCCACGGGGACGAAGTCCCGGGCATAAGCTAATAGTCACACTATCACACTAATATTATAAAGGCGAAAGTTTGTGAGTCTGTGTTTATGTCTGTTACTCCTTCGAGTTCAAATGGCATGACCAACTTTGATAAAATTTGGTATGGAGGTAAGTAGCTGACACCCTGGATTAACACATAGGCTACTTTTTATTCCGCAAAATTGTAGCGGGTAACACCGCGGCGTGCAGCTAGTCAATACACATAAATCAAATTGAAGTGTCTGTGTGTAACACCAAATTATTATTTTTTTCAATGCATTCGATAGAAACGCGGTACACGTAACAAAAATATAATTGAAAAATCGAATCGTGGTCGAAATCAAGTGCAAAAATTGTAAGCAGTTTATAATAGACATTTTTAAGAATAATAATGATTAATTATACAAAAATATTAATAACAAGCTGATAAAATGTCTTCGCTTGCTGTTAAATAATCTTTGTACGTAAAAATATAATGGCAGTTTCAGGTACCTATATAATTATATTGTATTATTATTATACATAAGTACCTAAATGACTTCATTTAGGTACTTATGTATAATAATAATACAATATAATTATATAGGTACCTGAAACTGCCTCGTTGGTCTAGTGGTCGCTAAGCGCGACTGCTGAGCAAGAGGTCCTGGGTTCAAATCCCGGGTCGGGCAAAAGTGTTACTGAGTTTTCCATTAGGTAATTCTCAGTAGCAGCACGGAGTCTAGATTTGTGCCCGGTTGATGGCAATAGGCTCGCCCCCTATTACATTGGGACTTACAACATAACTGGCGAAATGTGGGTGTACTATATGTTCACCTCTGCCTACCCCTTCGGGGAATACAGGCGTGATGTTATGTTATGTTACCTGAAACTCGATAATACCAGGAATCGGAGGATTTAGATCCTCAGTGTGAATTTTTTGTTGAATTTAGATCGGTGTAGCTGTATACAGCCGTATATTCTGTTCGGTACAGATATTATACCTACCATTACCATTATGGTATCTACATTAGATACAATATAAAGGATTCGTAAATAGTTATATATCATTAATTAAGCATAGCATTATAATCGACCCAGTACAAACTATAAAAATTTGAAATTTAAAGTTTCCGCTAATTAAGTAAGTAGTTAGGTATCAACTAATTTATCTAATACGTAGATATACGCCCATTAATTGTAGGTACTCGGTACCTTATAACTCCTTACTACACTTACTCAATAAACGATATAACGTCCGGGTGTCACATGAAAAACGGCACTAATGTAGTTTTGATGTTATCGAAAGAGCTGTAAAAGGTCTTCTATAGAAATTAATGGTGGCGGTGACCGCGTGACGAATCACCTCGGTTGGCTTCACGTCCAGAGGGTGGACGCTGTTGGCAGGGGCGGTAGGTATTATATCGTCAGGTACCTTAAAAGGTACACTTTTTGCACCCAAAATCAGTTTAAAAAATGACGAGGTTCTGCGTTAACAAACATAAAAAGACCATTTGTGAGCCTCCTCCTTTTTTTAAAAGTTTCTGTAGCTTACCACTAAGACGAATTTGCAATTGTACAATCATTTTTAGGTTCTTGTATTAAGTACGAAAAAAGGATCAACATTGCTAAGGTAAGAGCGATTCGAGTGTTTGAGTGTTGTTTACTTACGTCTAATGAGAGGGGGCGATATTGCCGTGATGTGTCCGTCATTGTCCGTCACTACAGATTTTCTATTTAAGTAAATCGACTACGCAATTTAACTACTTATGTACTAAAAACACATACAGACGAACATAGAACCTAAATTTTTCCGAAGTCGGTTAAAAAGTAAGTAGGCACTGCTTAAAGCTAGGTACTTCTTGCAAGTATAGCAGTTTTAAGTAGGTATAGATACCTACCTATATTTTACATTTAGACGGATTCTGTAAAAATGCTGCACACAGTAGGCGGCATTTTTTTTTTTAATTAGCCGTGGGATACCTTCCTTTGTCAAGTGCATCTATTTCATTAAGTACCTATTTTAACCATAACACAACTTTACACCTATATTCCCCGAGGTAGGCAGAGATGATTGTAAAGTACACCCACATTTTGCTCGGTAAAAGTAAACGTTTTACTTAGGTATATCGCTGCATATATGTCCCAATGTAATACCTAGCAGGCGAGCCTCTTGCAATTAAGCGTGTATACTCCGTGCTGCTACTGAGAATTACCTAATGGAAAACGCAGTAATACTTTGCCCGACCCCGACTTTGACGACCGACTTTGAAGAAGATTTAGGCAGGGTTGCTTCAGCTTCACTTGACGCACACGTAAATGTTAAAAATGTCAACACCAAATTTGTTTTCTTCTAGCAGCCTTAAGAAAAAAATGTTTTGTTTTCTATTTGCAGCCCTAATAACGTTGAAAACCGGGTTTATATTATTATAAGCCATGAAACAACGCTTTATATTTTACGTGCGTTATACATCTTCTGCAATAGTTATTTTTTTGACGTACGTACGTAACGTTAACAGATTGTTTGAAGAAACCCGCTCTTAGTTAACTCAATTGATTATAACGTATACGTTGCTAAAATGGACTCTACCTATCGGTATGCCACTTTCAGTGCTACGCCAGTACCACTTCGCTACGAGTAGATAGGTATTTGTTTCCTGGAACTGAATTTTAAAACGACACTGCTTTAAAATTGCACGTTTTTACTCTGGCATTTTTATTAGCACTCGTTTTCCTTTTTGTAACGGGAGCTGGCTCTCTCCCTCTTTAGTGAAAATTTATTTAAATTCTCAAAAGAATATTCCCTTTTCTTTGTATTCTTACGCTACTTGAGTTTCGGAAGTATTAAGTGAGTTGGCTAGTTTGTTTGTAAGTAAAATACTCAGTAATTCTCCTTTGATCAAATGTTTTGAAGATTTCTTTATATGCAAGACGATAAAGTTATTAAGATATTAGTATCTAGGCATATACTTAGATACTTAGTAAGACGTTTTTGTCAGTAGGTATGTATAATTTGAAAATTATTTTTTATGTAACTATTAAGTATTATATAAGTGCTAACATAAGTTAGCAGACATACTGTACCTACCCACCTATTCAGATAAAGATCGCAATCTAATTTTAACAGTACTTTTCAATCAGGCTAAACAATGAGGACGTAGACCGAATCACTGCGTAATATTAATTAAAATCTATTCCCTTCGTTGCTTCCCCTTAATTAAGTGCTAGTAGAGTTTTGTATGTACCCTTCCCCAGGGAGCCGGGTGACACCGAGCCGCATAAAACATTCATACCCTAAAACCGGTTAATAGCCACAGTTTAGAACAATGTACTCGCCGTGCTCTCACCCTGTAACGTTTATGTTGCGATTAATTTAATATGCGAAAGTGGAATACTGCTTACGACATGTTGGAGTAATAACTGCATATTTTATTTATATGTACTTAAGGTTCCAATGAAATCATTATAGGAGACAATACTGACTTAAGGCATTTTTCGAATGTAGCATTAAGAACCAAAAGCGACTTCTTGTTCATAACCATATCTAATAATGATCAGGCCTTAATATCTATTAATTTACTAAACTAGCAATGCTACTACTACTACTACTATCAGTGGACTAATTTATACCTACTACACCTTTTCACATTGTAAGCTAAAACTTAAGAATACATTTTTTTATAACAGTTTAAAATATTTTGAGCACAATATTGAAAACATTATTCAGCCGCTAATCCAAGCCCACGACATCATTGCAAACAATATATCTGCAAATTAATCAAAGTTTGAAATTATTTAAATATTGATTTAACTCCAGTAAGTAGCGGGGCGGGAGGCCGGCCGTCCAAATATTTGTCGTCGGCAAACAGCAATATCGTTGCGCCTCCCGGCTACTCCCGATTCACTCGCTTCCGTATTGCAAATGTTCGCTCAATATGATAATGATGGATACGCGTTACGAATGCTGATGTGTGTGGTGTTCGGCTTAGCGGGGGATTTCATTCAAATTGCAGATAAACTGTTTCAATTTCGCTGTCTGATATTGCTAAGTAGCAGTCTATAAAATATAAATACCTGCCGATGGTCTAGTGATGTTTATAACGGCAATTTATGGCGTCATAGGTAGATGATGTTTAGCATATTCCAGTTACACTCGGACAATAATATCGGAAATATTTTAGTTGTAGGTAAATATGAACACCAGTGACTGCAACCAATTTTACATTGTTATTTTTTATATACCAAGGTTGCCTGGAAGAGATGGCCGTGCGCGATAAGGCCGCTTATTGTGCATTATTTAGTCTTTACTATAACTTTGATTATGTTGTCTACTTGTATTTTTGGTGTACAATAAAGAGTTTAATAATAAATAAATAATATCTAGACAATGTCTGCAAAGGTTATCTATGTCGGTATCGAACTACCTACATATATGCGTTTTTTTAAATTGCTCGGGTGTCAAAAAGTAATAATTAATGTAATTATTGTGTTAGAATAAGTATAATATACCTAGTAATATATTATATAGTTACGGTTTCCAGCTTTTAACTAAAATGTAACAATAATAGTAGATACTTAAGTAATTTATTTCTATTAAAATGCTAAAAATTGAAAATATTAGCATCTCTGTTAATAAATCTGTCTTCATAATTTATTTGCATAGAGCCAGTAATAACGATGAGTAACATTATCCTATTGTCACGCGCTCCCTAATGATTCGTCACTTTTAATGAGAGTTCTCAAATTTGTTGTGATGTATTAAATTTAAACTTTGCTTTTAGAGCAAACTCCCATAATTATGATAAGGACACATCAGTTTAATATTTAAAAAATAAACAAAACAGATATTACATATTTGGTAACAACAAAAGTTCTATTAGTGTAGCCAGGTTGAACTGTTAAAATAATTAACAAACCTGTGTAAAATCTTCGAAATTATTATTATAAACAAATGCAATATGAGAAGTTGGTATAATTACACAGAAAGGAACACTTTCGAAAAACGTTTGTAGAATAATTCCTACTTGATTCTCTAAAAGCTTAAATGTATCGATACGATGACATGCAGTTTACAATGCAGCTAAAAAATAAACTGTGGAAAGAGCAGGGTGGACATTGTAGCCGGGGATCATCTCTAAGCTCGGTATCGACTCATCAAAGTTTTGCCGAGCCAGTAACTTGGACTCGGGGAGCGAGTAATGAAGACTTATGAGTCTAGCCGTCGTTTCCAACTCGATAATAATTGTCATCTTGGTTGTTAGGAAGAGCAGCCCTCGTTATTTGATGCGATGTTATAATAACTGACGTTGACACATTTGATTTTGCAGTTTTTGATTACCCCCATTTTTATTGTAACATAAGTACTATACGTGCCTAGCTAATATATATTTACTTTTTTCAGCACGAAGACAAAACTTACAACGCTTATTCAAAAGGATACCATTGTACCTAGATTTACATCATAAAATCACTAACTAAACTAAAATATTTTTCTGAAAATATACAGGAAAGTACCTATTTGTGAAGCCTGCAGTGTTCATTTTCTTATCTCATAATTGTATTGTGATTAAATGTAACTTTTATGTAAAATATTATATAAAAATGGTGGATCATCTTTCAACAATTTTTTATAATAGGTGTGGGTGCAATAGAAGGGCACAGTAAACTCTTTGCTGGTTTAAGCCCCCTTCATAGTGGTTTGTCGGGGCTCTAACGCGTGTGACAGCGTTCCACGTGAACGGGCATGATTCATCAGAGCCCATTCACAGCGATCACTGGATTCAGCTGCGGTCTAGCTAGAGATGAGAATTTTATAGTTTCAGATTACGTCTAAAATTATAAGAATTGTTAGAATAATAGTAGGAATGCTTGTTAAGTTTGACTTCCTTGATCCTTCTGATTATACGTAATTTTGTATAGTTTATTAAACATCTACTATTCGGATAACCTAAAGGTCTTAACCTAAAACCTAAAGGATGGTATCTAAAGGTCGCAACAATGCAAATTTGAAAGCGAAAAGGACAGGACTGGTTGACGTCATTTTGGGGAACTATTTATTTATTAACAATTTATGTACACACAATAAATATTATAAAAAGAAAGAACGTAAAGAATAATATAGTACAAAGGTACTGCTTATATCATTGAGAAATTTCTTCCAGCAGTCCTGCGAAAGGAGAAATACATTTGAAATGAAGACGACAGTGTCTAGGAAATGAATGAATAGAAAATGTCATATTGTGGAAAGATAATGATCTTTATCTCTTCTCTTAAAAACACAGACAGTGTGTGAGTTTCATATGTCGGTTGGCAGTGAGTTCCATAGTCTAACTGCATGCTCGGAGAACGAACTATGTGTGGCATCGGCCGACTTCTGACTGAGATGACGATTATATAAGTTTAGTTTTAAGCAGCCAATTTGAGGCTGATCTACATATGCTATAAACACGGTGCACCAGAAATAAGTTAATACTCTACAGGCAAAGATTACTGCGTAAAGTTTAAAGTGAGCGATTAGATAAGATAAATATTCAGTTAGATATCAATTATGTGTTGTCCACGTTCCCCGCACTACGTTCGACAGAGATTTAGCCGTCGCAACGCCGCCGACGCCGCGGATTACCGTGATTTCCCGAGGGGCTTGGACCGAAAAGACACCTCCGTTGCATCCGCATTATTACTTTCCCATACTGTGGACAGCTGTTGACGCGTTGAGCACTCGTAATTATTTCGTGACGGTATAATTATTGGTGCTCCGGGATAAACGTCGGGATATCATAGCCGGGCTTAGGGGGCACATGTAATATTTTTGTTTTAGAATAAGTTTTATTGCAATGAAATGTTGCATTAAAATGTTTTAAAACATGTGTTATTGTGGAAAAATCTTGTACTATTAATCGAGACCATGCTCTATTTTAAATAGATTTTTATGCCTCATCAAAAATTAATTTTGAAGGACATCTTCCATCTACATTTGTGGGTAATAGTCAAACTGACTTCTACTTTCGATAGACCGATAAACTTTTAATTTTCAGTAAAACCTATATCGTCTCAAGAGTTTAAAGCTAGGTAAAGATTTGATAGATCTGAGTTAACCTAAGAGCAAATGACTCCGACTTGTGCCTTTAATCCAATCTAGGTATTATATAACATTTTCGTTGCCTCAATATCTCATAAATCATTTCCGTCCAACTAGTAATTTGTTCTGTTCAACGTATCGTAATAAATAAAATACGGCCGAATGAACATATTAATGTTTGTGATGAAAATAAAAACATCGATGTCCACCCTCGAAGGCGTCGACAATGCATCACGAGGCGACATCCGGCGGAACTGACGTAACGAGGCCGTTGTTCCGCACCCCGCGACTTGCCCCCGCGAGTTTTTCCGAACCCCACTGAGATTATTTTCGGATAGCATTCACTCGATCTGAATGCCTCCATAGTGATGAATACCGGTTCATATTAATGATTTGTCCGCAGGCTGGCAGCCTTTGTGAAAGCCATTCACTGCTAGATATGAATATAACTCTTAATAAGCTGGGTTAGTAATCAGTGTTTTTGATTTCGTATTTGTGTATAGGCACCGTTGGGACAGTTAAACCTAATTAGGTGTCCATTCCACGAGAGAGACATGACAGAACAAAATAAAAATAGGAGTAAGTGGAATACATACATACATACATAAAGTC
The DNA here is from genome assembly GCA_905340225.1 of Abrostola tripartita. Taxonomy (NCBI): domain Eukaryota; kingdom Metazoa; phylum Arthropoda; class Insecta; order Lepidoptera; family Noctuidae; genus Abrostola; species Abrostola tripartita. The sequence goes on along the minus strand of HG996490.1, from coordinate 8,417,257 downwards.
ACGCCTATTTCCACGAGGGGTAGGCAGGGACCACGGATTTCCATTTGCTACGATCCTGACATACTTCTTTCGCCTCATTCACTCGCATCACATACAATAAATAATAATAATTCATAAGTGGAATAAAGCTTTTTTTACGTAAAATATTAAAGAACTCAGATAGAATCATAATCGAATATGCCACCTTAAAATACAATACAGCTTAACTAAACTGATGATAAGAATAATTCCTCTAATTAAAATAAAACCTGAATATCAAAAAAATACAAAATCAAAGCTCTGTTGTATAATAACACCTACAAGTAGCTACTAACGAGGCTACGTCAGTCATATTATCATCACTCAAAGTGTACCAATTAGACCAGCTTAAACTATAAGAGGCTTTGCTTCGCAGAAACTGTAGGTAAGCAGCGTGGGTCGGTACTACTTGCTCGTTATACCTCTCAGGAAAGGCGGCATGTTTTATATTATATGACTGTTGTGTATTCTTGTACAGTCAATTACAAAAATAAGCCAAATGTGTAGGTATTTGCATTGTGTGATGACTGCCTCGTTGGTCTAGTGGACGCTAAGCGCGACTGCTGAGCATGAGCTCCTGGGTTCTAATCCCGGGCAAAGTGTTGATGGGTTTTTCAATTTATATTTATTAATTCACAGTAGCAGCACTGAGTCTGCAAAAATATAAAATGAAATTCAGGTATTACCTATCTAACCGATATTTCCCTATAATCTAACATTCTTAGAACAATTATTTCAGGTTACCGTATAGATTTAGTGATAAAAAAATAAATTACTTAGAGTACAAATAATTTAATACAAAATAGAAAACAAGTTAGAAATTAAGTTAAGTCCAAGCAGATTACTATTATGCAGCGCAGCAGGAAGCGAAAAGGGTTATTGTGTAACCCTGTTTTAATCAGATTTGAACGAATTGTCCACTGTGCAATCTGATTACTTCAAATATTTTTTAACGTTTCTTTTTGTGACTAAATTATTCTGGGGGTGAAATTAACCACTGTGCACATAATCTCTATTTTCGCCAGCATAAGCTGTTTGTTAAGCAGTTGCGAGAGTACCACTAGGTAGGATCTTCCTTTTGTATCGCAATATAATAATAATAATCTTTATTGACATAAAATAGATATACATTGTTTATAGAATTCTCTGACCCCTGCGCTAGTTATAGAACTGTGTTGCAGAGGTCAATGTCCTTCCATCACATTACAATTTTATTATTTTATTTTATGACGACAAAATAAATGATGAATGAAGTACTATTGTGATTAAGTAAGTAACTAACTATGCATGGGATGAAGTCAGCGATTTATGTATATTAGGGAAGATCAGCACTACTAACGTATTTGACGCTATTGGAACTATCTTAAGTTAGTATTTACACCTGTATTTCTTGGAAGATAAGACAGAGTTGTGATTTCGTGTCTTCCGTGCATATCTACAAAGTAACACACTTTCTGAACTTAACTAAAATGTCTTTCATGTCGTGCCTTAGGCCCAGAGCACTGATAGCCGAGTGGTATGCCCGTTGGACTGCCAAGTCAAGAAAAGCATCGTGAGAAAACCGGCACACGTGAGAGATTTTTTAACGGTGTTTAAAGCCACACAGGCGGTTTAAACTCTGATACCAGGTTGTTCATCAACCATACGATACGAAGAAGAGCCATCATCATCATGTGAAAACAATTATGGTATTCGGAGAAGAACTTTTGAAGAGAGAACCAAAAGCTTGAGGTGCTATCTTTAAGCTCTACTAAAAGCTGGAGGTAAGAACATAAAGCTGCATATGAATTACAGTAAAATATCTAAAAACATTTAAAAGCAATCTCCGTCTAAACGGCAGGTACAGGATAGTAATAATTATGTTGATTGCGTGACTAACTCCCAGCGCCATGCGCCGTTAATGGCAGAACGCCATTAGCGACATAATTGTGCAGCTATCTTTTTATGATCTTTTACTTAAACCAGAAAATGATAGTAAATACATCGCATATTTAATCGCTCCGTTGATCACTGTTGCCAATACCGTAGTTGTTTTCTGACTAAAATAAAACTCCATAACAATAACTACTTACCTATTTGATACGTTTGAATTTAAAAATAATTCGCTTTTGTTTTTAATTCAACATGGGGGACTTATTTAACCACTTTCTCAGTATGTTTGATTCGCCTACCCTATCATTCGGCTCTCATGCTTCGATTAATGATACGTATTAATCTGCTTTCCTCATCACTCTTGACATGTACACTTGTAGATAAATAAATAATTTTCCGCACACAATTTACTTGGCGTGCGAGTAATTCTGCTTTTACGGCGTCAAGCCCCTTATCTCAGTTTCCAGTCCAGTAAAGGTCTCAGCAAATCATTTTCCGGATTACTGTGATTGTCGCTTGTTTTGTTTTTGATAAGATTGTTTCGTTGACTTATTTGGCGTTGTGACTGAATGTAAGTGTATTATTATTATAGTAAAAATTCCGTTTTTTATAAATCAAATTTAGTATTAACATAATTATAATCGTTAATTTAAAGTATCTTCTCGTAATATATAAGATTCTTCTTTAATATTTTTTTATTACATTAAGCAATAATCGAATAACCTAAATAATATTGTATTAACAGTGACTATTGTGATCCACAAAACATTTGGTAGTTCTATTGAATCTGTAGGTACCTTTTTTACGAATACAACCGGTATAGCTTTGGGTTATAACTTTGTTTATTGTTGTAAAATATTTTCCTGATCTTCATAGATTTCCAGTTTAACAGTAAAATTGCCAGCAATATTACGAGTGGGGATGGGTGCCGGCGGGGGTGGCTTTGCGAGGCAGGAGTGGGGGAGGGGGATGTAAACACAAAGCTTCAGCAACGCCGGCAGTCACGTGGCGCGCCCGCCGGGGGCGCATCACTCTTAAGGGTGGAATCGCCGGTAAAAACACCATCACACCACAACAACATTCCCTCAATATGTAAACGCGAATTAAAATTGAGTGTTTCTTGTTCCAGTAATTTTCCCATAAGAGTGATGATCCCCCGGCATGACTGTTTTCTAGATATATTTAATTGTCGTAATAACATATCTAATAACATTTCAAAACTAATGTTGAAGTATTGAATTAGAGTAACTTGTATATAATACAACAACCACTCTAAAGAATATCAATACAAAACATATCAAACTAATATTAACATATCTTATTAACAAATCTTAGACGTTTAGTATTACTATATCCTAATGTATCGGAAGTAATTGTAATGTGTAGTTAAATATTAGTAGGTGTAAACTTGAGTGTATTGGAAACTTCTTGAATCAGGTGAGAATATCAAACTTTATAACTAAACTATTTGGTTTTCTTTTGGTGATTTGCATGGAATTAAGATGTACACTTTAATGGTGTGTAGTTGTGTTAATATTTAAATATTATTTACACTGGAACACACTTAAAAGTAAATTTAATATATTTTGCTAAATGAACAACAGGGCCACTTATCTCTTACAAAGTAAGGACAAATTACATTCTATGCTTTAAGTTGTAACTAACTTTCATAGTGAGATATTAAATGGAATAATATAACAGAACGTTTTTTATAATTCCATATTTTTTTATCATAAAACCCAACGAAGTACCTACTTTGTTTGTGAAAATGAACGAAGTATTATATAGAGCAGTAGTTCCCAAACTTATTTTTCTCGTGCACCACTTTCAAAATTAAACTGGTGTCGGTGGACCCCCTGCTGCTACATTCCTACCACATTGTTAAAGTCGACAAAAAATAAAAATTGTGTCGCTTCTGAGTTCCGTCCCTATATTCTGATAGGTTAAAATTTTAAATTTTAAATAAAAACGAAAAATGGTACATTTTATAACATTTTATTAATTAAAAGAAAAGAATTACAAAAAAATAATAATAAGGTAATACTTATAGGTTGTGGACATAATTTTAATTAATGGGAAGGATGTATTTGATGGAGTGTCAGCAAACGATCAATGTTTGGCTTTATTTTTGTGAGCAATAACCGCAAATCCCCCCGCTCTGTGATGTTTAGTTTGCTCCTTTTTTTTGTTAAGAGGTTTGTAACGGCACTAAAACTTCTTTCGACAAGGTATGATGAGGGAAAAGCTATCAAAAATTTCCTTGCGATTTCCCACAGTCCAGGATATTTTTCGTGTATTTCTGCTTGCAGCCAAAATGTTTGGTAGCCTTTTCTAAATTTCACCTTCAGCTCCTCATTGGTGCTTAGCTCAAGCAGCTCCTCTTGTAATAATACATTGGCCACTTCAGTTTCATCAAATGGATTTACGATCCATGGTGGTATATCCATCGTCAGCATATCTTCAAACCTGGTTTTGAAGTCATCATGCAGGGCACTTAAATGTTGACTGTAGGTATGGATATCCTCATCAATAGTTTCTACCTGCGACAAGTTTGGAAATTGAGATAATTCGCGCCGACTAATGTTTTGCTTCATAAATTTCAATTTCCCAAGAAAAGCCGAAATTATCCCCTTTGTTTTTATTAAATTCAGGCTGTCCCCTTGTAACTGCAAGTTAATATCATTAAATTTTTTAAACAAATCTGTCAAATACGCAATGTCTCCTTTGAATTTGATCAAGTTTTCTTTTAAATCTGGATCTCTACTTTCTAAGAACTCTAATACGGAATCGAAAACAGAGTAAAATCTCGTTAAGCATGCACCTTTCGACAACCAGCGTACTTCAGTATGTAAGAGCAGTCGTTGGAAGTCTTCGTCATTTTCGTCGCACAATTGAGCAAATAAACGCGTATTCAATGCATTGCTTCTAATTTTGTTGACAGCGTTTATTATAAAATGAAGAGATTGGTTCAACCTGTCACTTAAATGTTTCGCCACAAGATGTTGTCGGTGGATTACGCAATGAATAGCTGTAAGTCCTGGTATAATTCTTTTGAGATGACTTATAAACCCACGATATCGCCCTACCATTGCAGGAGCTCCGTCTGTTGCCACTGAAATAATGTTTGTAAATGGAATCGATTTTTCCGTAAAAAAATTACTCAGGACATTAAATATTGATTCGCCTTTAGTGTCAGTCTCCAAAGTTCTGGCAAATAGCAATTCTTCGTGAATTTCTTCCTCCATGATAAATCGGACATATGCTAATAATAATGCTTCATTACCGGGTAACGTTGACTCGTCCAGTTGTATAGAAAAATGACTTTTTTGCAGATGATTGCACAAAAAACTTTCGATGTCAGAGCTCATTTCATCAATGCGTCTTTGTACAGTATTGTTACTTAATGGAATTCTTTTTAGTACGTCAAATGGAGATTTGTGCAAAACAGTTTTTAAAACCTCTTCAACAGCGGGTAAAATTAATTGTTCTCCGATAGTGTGCGGTTTTCCAGATTTTGCTATTAGTAATGAGATATTGTAAGATGCCCGCAAGCCATCATCGTTACTTTGAGATGTTGAAGCGAACATGCTGTGCATGGTGGGTCTCTTTTCATATTTTTCCTTCAATGTTTGAAAATATTTTAAATCTTTACCCATTTTATCAGTATGACACCTTTTTAGATGATCTTCGAGCTTTGATGGTTTCATAGAGTCATTGCTTAAAACTTTATTGCATATTAGGCACATGGGCAAGTGTTTATCTGCCTCTGATGGAACAAAACCATATTTCAAATAATCGACACTGTATTGTCGACATTTTTTCTTTGCTGTAGCCATGTTTTGTATCAGTTACCTTCCCTGTAAAAAAAAATGTTATAGTAACCAAGTTTTTATTTGAATATAGGTAGCACAACGCAGCCTTTGTCAGCTTTATATTATTATGATTATCATTATATTGAAAAAGTATTACGGCTTGTAAAGGGACCAACTAATAAACCGCTAAGACAAGTACAGACTTTTTCACGAAGCGATATCAATGTTAAATACCTAATTTACCACAATTTTTTAATAGTAGAAATAAAAATTAGTTTACTCAGTATCGAATATTGATCATATTTGTGTAGGAAAAAATAAAAGTCGAAATCCCAAATTGACCAAAAAAGTGACCATAAAAACAATAACTAAAATTTCATTAAATCAATGAGTTCACGCGCTAGTAGTTTTATAAAACAGTAATTGCTCTGCAATATTGATTTTTCGGCCTTTTTAGAGAGGCAGTCCTCTCGTGAAAAAACAATTGAATAAAACGTGCTGTGTTTGTCTTCAAATCGAAAGAGGACAATTAAAATATCTGTAAGTTACTAAGTTAGCTATATACAATGTGTCCGAGCGATAAGACCGCCCGGCGTTTTTTGAATATTTGTACGAAATCATTAATAATTATATTTACATTTGTGACTTAGCGGCCTTAGTGATTTTATATAAGTAATTTTTTTACTACATTTTAGTTTTGTCTAATGATTTTAATTGATAAATTATGATGTCGGCTAGTCAGTAAACAAAAATAATGGAAAAAGATGAACAAACTTAGGAAATATCGTAAAAAAACTGCAGCACGTCACGCGTCTTTACTTAATTTAATTTTGTACAAATATTCTAAATACGCCGGGCGGTCACTTATCCCTAGGACACATTGTATACAAGCATTTGTTATCAACCGACCAGTACACGAAACAAAATACTTAAGAACTAGGTACAACAAAAAAAAGGTACGTACTTACTTTTCTCCGGCACTAGGAACACTAATATAAATTTTCTCACACCTTCTTTTTCGAAATTCCGGAAACAAATAAATGAGCATGCCTTTGGCATCGAGTATTTATAGTCTTGATCAAGATCATGTCTAAACAAGCACTAAGCATTGTCGGACGGATTGCGCTTTGCAAGTCTGTACACGAAATTGTAATATCGAATACGCAAGTTTGGACAAGTAAGAGTCGCTTGCCAGATTAAAATGTTATCTGCTTAGTTAGGTACTTAAAACAATATAGGTAGGCCCTTATAAAAACTATATGCAGATAAATTTTCGTGGACCCCTATTAACATCTTATGGACCCCCATTTTTTATTGACGCCTACGTAGACCCCCAGCAAGGCTCCCGTGGACCCCTGGGGGTCCACCTGGACCACTTTGGGAATCACTGATATAGAGGTTCAAAGTAAAGTACTGAAGAAGTTCGTTAAAAATGATTGAACTAATCAAAAACCTTTCAGCTGTATAGTTATTATCATTAAAGGAGAGTAGGAAGAGGGAAGAGTAGGTAAAAAATATTTAATTAGATTGATTAAAAAAAAAAAAAACAACACGTTAACTGCCATGTCAGTCCCCGGTGCCTGACAAACCCACTGTCTAGTTAGACTAAGTCAACTACCGGTGCCTGGCAAAAAGGTCAAATTCAAATGATCTCAGTGTGCCGTCTAGCACGTTTACAGTGTTTTTTCAATATTTAGAAATGACTAACATGGCCCTGAGCAAGAAATATTCAACGTGGCCTCGAACATAAGTTACCATAAAATTTGTATAAAAAATTATAGAAACTTTTTTTTTTTATATTATCACATTTGTATGTAATGTGGTTTATTAGGGTACTGAGGGCAGTAAGTTATGACTTGCTTTATCTTTTTACCTTGTTCTATCAACAGTCTCTAAATTTATTTTTATTTAGCATTTATTTCAGTACTTCAGACCGTCCCTTCTTTTCTTGTCTTCTTTTTATTACAAATAACATCTCTGGTTCGCAATTTTCTGCGCTTCTGTTATGTATTTTCATAAAATCTTTCTATAGTCCCTATCTTATACTTAGTAGTTTCTTTATATATTATGTAAGAATACAGCATTAAAATTATTTACTTTTGATGATAAGATTGACTGTCTTGTTGTTCTAGTGGTCGCTAAGCGCGACTGCTGAGCAAGAGGTCCTAGGTTCAAATCCCCGGTCGGGCAAAGTGTTTTCCATTAGGTAATTCTCAGTAGCAGCACGGGGTCTGGCTTTGTGCCCGGTTGATGGCAATAGGTACTTCCCCTTCGGGGAATGCAGGCATGATGTTATGTTATGAATTCAGCAAGCCGCATTCATTATTATTTCGACAGCCAGTTTGCTGTGCTATTTTCGGTTTTTTGTCTCGATATTGAATAGGCAATCATTTGATCTAACTGGTCTACAGCCACTTTTTGACAGTTGAAATCGGTCACTATTTTAGGATTTATGATCCTTTAGCCTCTTTTGAATGTCCTTGAATAACCAGTCGAATAGTTTATCGACAGCAATTAAATATCGAATTTATCCTTCCACTTCCTGCATGTCATATTGTCCTCATGCTAAAACTCATGTTTTACAAATGCGCCTGACACAATGCAAGACACGGCGCAGGGACAGCAATTTATACCATTCAAGCCGCGTCAAGTACGGGTGTCCGACAGATTTTATTGTTCTTCTATTTTACAAAAATAAACAAAAGGAAACATAATTTTCTACATAATTATTCTATTAAAATAGTTTAGAATCATTGTTTATCAGTTGTCCGCTTAACATTATATAGGCTCTGCCTAGTTTGGGATCAGATGACCGTGTGTGAGTTGTCCTAAGATTAATATTACGCAAAAAAATATTTGGACGGTTTGGAAAATGTGCCTTGGCAGTTAACGTGCTAAACAAGAATCAAAGAAAATTCAAAAGTGCTCTATGTGATTGTTGTACGCAAATATGAATTCATTCATCTATAAAGGATATAGGAATTTGTTTATCTTTATATATATTAGGAATATATTAATATGTGAAGCGGAAAATTTGGGTACTTTTTTACGAAAATTACGCGGATGGAGGAGTATAAAATTTGGCACGGTTAAAGTTTACATGGAGGATGACTGCAAAAAGCTAATATTTTAGTATAATATGCAAAAGAAATAGAAGAAATTAATAATGTATGTATGTATGTAATGTTTTAACAAGAAACGCCATATAAAAAAATATAATATATGATAGTACCCAATTATGAAGAAATTATTTAGTTTACCCAATGTTGTTGTTGTTAGTCAAATGGCAAACAGTTTAGTTATAAAACGACTTAATAAAACTGGGCGAAACCCAGATAATAACAAAATAAAACGTTGTAAAGTGACTAAATAAAAGCTGACATAATCTTACATCAGATAATATGACGTTGTTTGTGTAACATTTTATTTGGATCATGATATTAATCAGCATGGAAAGCTTTTGCGTCCCCTCCAAACTGAACGAATCTAATCTAATAGCGAACCCGCCCCTGAAAACGTTTCAACTATTATACGTCAGGAATTGTTTGCGTCGACAAAACGTTAATACAGTTATTAAATTTAACGTTAATTTATTCAATTTCGCGTGGGTTTATAGAAGACAATGGCGGGCTGGGGCGGGGCTACGACGGGCGCCGCCCGTCCGTGCTCACCTGAAATCTCATTAACAGACATAGCTATTTATTACAATGGTTGCTATGTATCAACGGTCGATAATATTGGAAACGGAGAAATGAGATGCAACATTAGCTCTCCCTCATATGCCTAGGGTAATGGGCGCTTTCAGTTTGATACTTTTTAGTACATACGTATTGATTTTCCCGATAGTTTCCGAGAAGCGATGTACCGTAAACATTCAGATTTGTATATCCTGAATACTGTAGAATGAAAAACTGAAACTCAAATGATGACATCGAAGAACTACAATTGATAATGTAGGTTTAAGTATCAACATTATCATGACTTTGAGAGGAATTCTATTAACATACAAGTACATTCATACATAATCCGCCCTATTATCACCGAAGGGATAGGCAGAGGTGTCCTGCTCTATCAGGACCCAGGAAAGGTCGTGGAGTCTATACAGTAATAATTCACCACTCAACAAAACACAATTCCCATGTAACCATATCCTTATAGGGGGCAAGCATTTCAAAGCCTATTATCGAGCCTTCACCAGGTTCGTCGCATTTCGACAACGAAAGGTATTCTGTCTCCCCGCGTAACCTTACGGAATTTATAACCATATCAATAAATTATGCACCATGATAGTTTATTAGTAAACCTAAGCGTAATTTAATTGTCATAAACATGTAGATGCTGATAGCATAACATAACATAACAACACGCCTGTATTCCCCGCAGGGCATAGGTGTATATGTGAATACCCACATTTCGCCAGTTATGATATAGGTCCGAATGTTATAAGGGGCGAGCCTATTGCCATCAACCAGGGACAAATCTAGACTCGGTGCTGCTACTGAGAATTACCTAATGGAACAACCCAATAACGCTTGCCTGACCAGAGATTCGAACCCAGGACTCCATGCTCAGCAGTCGCGCTTAGCGACCAGTAGATCAACGAGTCAGTCTATTAGATGCTGATAGCGCTGTATCGAAATCATATGTTTAAGGTAGAGTCTGAATTACAGTCACTATTTTTTTTGTTCTAAGATGAGCTTAAATGAGGTGTGCTACAATAAGGTACAGTGCTTCAGTAAGTAACTGACTCGTCATCATCACCAACAGTTCAGCCATACCTAACATCGTGTTAGGTATGGCTTTATATAATATATTAGTGCCTTAGTAATTAATGTGGTCTAAATTTTGTTTACGAGTTATAATCGTAAATTTCCCTAATTCTTGTTCAAGAAAATTCTTAACATCCTACTTCCTTACCACCATAATTCTTTAACATTTTTCACCGCATAAGACTCATTTACCAACAGGTAACAGAGTCTTATGCAGTGAATATGCTTTACTTAGCACAAGTTATTTCTATGCTCATTTTATTGACCTACCAAGTAGTCTTCCGACGGCAATGCTTCTTTGTATACCTAATCATATAACACTAGATGATAAATTAAATAGACAGTTAATTTCATTTCTAACAATTATAGCTAAAAATGGATGTATTTATTAAACAAACTATTATATATTAAGCTCTGTTACATAATACATCACTTTTTAATCAATAAACCTGGGATTTTTATAAATTACTGACAACATTTTAGTTTTATAAAATAGCCAATTTTGTAATTTGTTATCTCAATATGTACTTACACAATGAAATATCATATCACAGAGTGATCTAATGTACTTATGCCAAATAACATAATATCACGCCTGTATTCCCGGAAAGGGTAGGCAGAGGTGCACATATAGTTCATCCACATTTCGTCGGATATGTTATATGTACTTACGCAAATATTGGTCCCTTTTATCTGGTTTAAACGTTTATTGTCTGAGGCTGTAAATATATTTTGACTAGTTAAATTGCTAAAATTAAACAGCTCAAGACTGAAGCATTGGAGTTCAAAACACTTCACGATAGCCATCAGTCAATACAAAACTCTAACAAGTTAATACTACAATAATAAAACAATACAATTTAATAATTCAGCAACTTGGTATTTTCTATCGGTGAGTTCTCAATAAATATCGGAGGGTTTAGGGGTATTTTATTGCTTTGTGAGCGAAAACTGGTTGAGTCCCGTCCCCAAGGAGCGATCGGTTGGCAAACATTGCAATCTGGCACTAGAGGATACGGATTGTGGCTCGATGTATCGTCTCCACTGTTGAAATTCAATTCCAAATAAAATTTACATGAACGTTTTCTTTCTGCAGTGAGTATAGGGTTTTCCGTAATAATGAGACGATAAATATTACTTTATTGTTCGCGTGTGAGTCATTTAGTTAGTAGTTAGTACCTGACTGCTCTAGTAGTAAAAATGGTTATTATTTGTTTTGTTTTTCAAATATAAATAAGTATAATAACAGCCTATAACTGTTCCACTACAGGGCTAAGGCCTCTTCTCATAGAGATGGATTGAGCATTGATCACCACGCTAGCTCACTGCGGTTTGGCGATTTCAGGTAATTAAATTTAGGTTTCCTCACGATGTTTTCCGTCACCCTTAGTCAGTGGTGTCTTAGAACATCTAAGAAAATATTTATGACATTGAAAAAGTCACATTGATACTTTCCTGGCTTTGAACCTGCAACCTTGCGCACACAAATCCAGTATGTCCACCACTAGGCCACCTTTGTTACAATATTTGACGCATATTTTCCTTACACTGAAATTTTACACTGAATTGATTGTTAGAGTGATTTTCTATTTTGATGATTTTAACAATGACCTGTGTTTAGCTCTTAAGTCACTTGTCATTCATTAACTCGTTTGTTGAAGTAGTAAAAATTGAATAGGCACGAGTTTTAGGAATTTAATAAACTCTGTCCTGATTTATTCTTGGTTGACTTCACAATTTTCTATATTAAATCGTGAGCGACGGCAGCGTGGGACCGGTTGCCATGATACCTTAGAGGAGTTAATAAGTCATAAATAGCGAGCTAAAGGGGGACGGACCGATGTGAGTCGTGTGGGTGCGAATGAGAGGGGCTTCACCCCCAGGTTGTGGTGGTGATGGGCAATCGTCTGGAAAAAGGTGCGTTTGGAGGAGCTATGAGGTGTCACAAAATTGCGATTTTCGACAATATAGTTGTCTGCTATCAACCGAGCGTAACACGATCACACATAATGTAATTCGGAGTGAAGTAAATTGAGTATGAGTATCACGAGTAATCACTTTATACTGCATAGGGTCAAATATGATTATTTATATTATTCCTTAAAAAATGCTACCAATTTTAAGACTTCTAAATAAATCCTCCTCCTTCTCGCATCCTATTTCTTAATGCTTAGGGTCGTGATCCCTGAACATGGAGTAAACCTTTTTTTTAATATGTAGCGCCACCTGTTCCTGTCTTTGGCATCATGAAGCGTGTCATGAAGCTTGTGGTTCACCGTAGAGCGGATTTGGTCCGACCATCGGAGTGGACTACGACCTATCGAGCGCTTGCCCTTGACTTGGCCAGTGACCATTAGTTGTTCGAGGCTATGTCTGTCCTTCCTGGCTATGTTACTTAAAAACTCCAGTACTCGGCGCAAGCAGATGGCAGAAAGCCTGGTTTTGACTTTGAATTCACTGTTTTTTGTTCACTGAGTTGAGTTGACTCGTTGGTGAATGCTGACTAAGGGATCTGAAGCATCTTACTTCAACACCTCATCTCGATGGTAAACAATCCTATACACGCTTTAAAAAACCCGAATCATCAATTACCATATTTAAACCTACGTGAAAGTCCCTCTCGATATCTAGGACAGGTTGAAACTCGCATTGTTTCTGTGGAGGGCACTGTAAAGCGGTAAGCGGCGGAGTCCGTAAGAGCTGAGTGCGCTATATCGAGTGGCCGATCACTGCCAAGTGGCCGCGCGGAACTCGTAATACTTGGCGATAAAATCACGTACGATATTTTTGAAGATAGAGAGCGCGCTTTTATCGGTGAAAGCTAAAGAATTAAGACTAGAAAGGTTTTTCATTGATTCTAATGTTGTACCTAATATACATTGTAGTGGTGCATTTTAATATTTTTATTGAAATTGTGCCAGTTATGTTCCTATAACAGCATATCCCGTTAGATAGCTACTAACAGGACAAGAATTCAGACTCCGTGATGTTACTAAGTTTTTTTATTTTACTCTAGTAGGTGTTTTAAAGTAGTTACTGATACAATTTGTTGTATCCCATAGTCTCTCCTAAATTTTTTCATAAAACAGACCTCAAATTGGAACTTTCTATATTTTAACATACAAATTGTTATTAAATAATTGTTTAAATCGTATTATGTTACGTATGACCGACGTCATCAGTGCTCAAATTAAAAAAAATAATAATCAAGTTGCTCGCTCAGCGGTTTTAAAACTATTTAAATATTGTGATCCACCCCAATCTGATGTTTCACGGTATAAAAATATACATTAATCGTGTGCTAGGAGGGTGGTCGCGCTTCGTTGGCGTAATTTATAATATTGCTAAACAAAGTTTACATATTTTAGCATTTTGTGGCAAACAAGGATACTGGTAATACATAAATCTTTATCAAAAGTTTTAGAGTTATATTCTATTATTAGGAATCTAAATGCCAGCAAAGTGTGGATAAACCTAATACCGTTTTTTGGATATGTAACTAACAACGTCAATACTATTATTGTGGATTTTGGGACCACCTCCAAATAATACTTTTTCCAACAAAACATAAAAAGATGCAGTCAAATTGAGAATTTCCTTCTTTTCTGTAGTAAATTAAAGCAAAATTAAGAACTGGAAAACTGTATTCATGTAGTTGTAGGATTATCATAATTTCATATTGGTATTAACTTTTGGCGTCGACAGAATGTCCTACGTCATAATAAACAGTTTTACATCGTGCTTTTTATTTGTTAGGTGACCGATCTTAAAATATCTAAAACTTAATCCAAACGGGAAAAGCACGATACCCTGTCATAACGAGCCTTATTCATAATGTCTGTGACGTAGCTCCGTATAAACAAAAGAAAGCCCGAATTTATTTATGTGTAGTACATAATTACATTCTTATAAAACTCGATACAGAGTTAATACGTTTATTCTGACCAGAGAGATTTAAAAAATATGCTCCATCCAAAAGGTTTAAAGGAGCTTCCATAAAAAGTTAAAATGGTCTGATGAACAGATATTCAAACGCGTTATTCAGCGAGCGTAGCAATATGAATCATGGAGCGGAGCTACGAATATTTTAATGGATGGCTAGTTTTATACTGACGGCATATTTTAACATTGTGAATATTTTATAGTGAATAATAGCGATGTCGTGTGTCGTGAACAAAATATTATTTAGTGAATTTAACGGGTATTGGACTTTATAGTATTTTCTTGTCTTTTTATAAAGTTTAAAACGAATGGATTTTTATGTGTACGAATAAAACAATTATGATTGGTTCTACAAAAGTATTTTATAATAACCAGTATGTTAAATGAAATATTTGATTTAGTTACATACATAATTAATTATACACATTAAACTGTAGTTAATAACCAAAAATTTCAATTACTGGCCTTTAGGTTGATTGCCCTACACTTTATAAACATGTTTCAAATATTACCAGCACCGACAGCATATGCACAAAACATCATCTTATAAACAGTCAAATCATGCGTCTTTTACCGCATCCATTCACGTACAGATGTGGTAGCTGAGACCCATAGCTTTGGGCTCGGTGGACCGGGGAAACTTCATTTGCGAGCTCCTCTGTCCGTGAAATGAAGTCGGCTCGATATTACGATCATGTTATATCGGTATCGGACGCGGCGGCGCATGTAACTGAAACGCTTAGCTATGCTTTCTTCCTGTGTCTTCAAGTTATTATCATTTGTTTGCAAGTTATGGGGTTCCCTTTACCCATACCTATTCAAGATATACCTACTTTAAGATTCGTTTTGGAGCCTTAAATTGTGCCTCTTTATTATAATTGTGTGGTGAAAGGGTTATGCCAGGTTCGTAGCAAATAGAGTTCCCCGTTGATTTCTGTTAGATATCATTCTTCGCCTACCAGTCAATTTTTAGATATTGTAATGTTTACTTATGCTTTACAAAATTGGCAGATTTTTTCCTACTGACTGTTGTCAATCACTCAGTCAGAACCGAGATTTCTAAAATTCGGAGAAATTGAAAGTTTTATGAAAGATTTATTTTGCATAATTATTACTTAGGCTTTGGAATATTATCATTTTATTCATCATTAAAGGGTATTGATAGGTATTGCCTGTACACTATAACATATGGATTTTTAACATCGATAGTTAAAAATACCACTCGGTTCACGGTGAACTGGCATGAGTCTGTAAAATTTTGTTTTGCAACTAATTAAAGTAAAGCTGGAAGTAAAGTAAACCCGAGTTAAAATATTCAGCGTCATTTTACGGTTAAAATATAAAAACAAATGTAATCCTTGGAGAATACAATAATTACAAATGATTTTTCCATATTGAAAATCATAGCATTATATTATGATATTGACAAGCTTTTAAGTTGTTGGAGACAGTCTGTCTGTCGTTAACGCCAGGTCTGAGACTCTTAGGCATACGAAGTAGGAATTTGGCTTGATGGTAACTCGTTATTAATAGGTTAAATATAAAATTAACATTTGCCTGCCGTTGATGTAGGTATTCGATAACAGACTAGGTCTTTTACGCAACTTTTTAATAGCATAAGTATTATCGACGACCTTATTAGCGCAGTGGCTATGCGATGGGACTGCTGTGCTAATGGGGGTTCGATTCCCTCATGGGTCAAAAATTTGCGCGATCTGCATGCATGTTTGTCCCGAGTCTGGGTGTTTGTGTATGTGATATTTCATGATTGTGAAACGCACCCACGATACAGGAGGAATTCCTAGTGTGTGCGTTTTACTAATAAATAAAAAAAACTACTTCTTCTATGTACTCGGTAAGGCTTTCTCCTTGTCAAATTGTTTTACGATCAGTTAAGTGGCGATGAGGTAACAAATAGACAAAGTTTTCGATTTGTAACCGTAACAATTGGCATAGTATAAGGAAAGTCACTAATTACTGTAATATACCTAGTATATTTAATATTAGTTTTCAAGTACAAAAGCTTACCTGATGTTTTAGCCTTTCTTATGCGACAGTAGAACAACAAATGTTAACATTATATTGAGAGGGAACAAAAACTGAATGCACAAACATCTGAGATTTTGGATACTCATTAGCGGCAGACATTTAATCCTCTCAGCAAACCTAATAATATTCTACGTAAAAGTAACGTTGCAAACTAAAACCTTGATATCTCTCGTAGGCGTGGAAAACTCATGAAAAGTGAACTAATTGCGAGGTTCTATGGTGTCATTCTAATGCATAAAATGCGCCATGAAACTGGAAGGTTATTTTTTTAAAATTGGAGACTAATGTAATTGGTTATTATAATATATAGGTATTATAAAAAGGTACTTTTATCCTTACGATACATAAAGATGAGGATGAGGTAAAGATATTTGGTCGTGCACACATTGTAGACTACTGCTGTTTCTACGAGGGATAACTATTTGAAGCAAACCTTCAGGTGGTTTGTAGAAAACGTAAAGCTCTATAATTTGTAACTTTTGTCAGTAGATTCAAGTTATAAGAACGTAGTGAATGTAATATTCTCGAAGCAGTCTTAGGTTTACTTCCATTATGTTCATAATATCGCAACTGTGCAAAGTGTAACAGCTATATGAAATGACTGTAGCTGTGTTACTATAACTGAAAGTATTGATTTCCTGAATACTACCTCGATATCAATGTTGCAATATGATGTACTGTACAAAGTGCAGGAATTTTACAGTCAAATTCTTTATGTCTGAGGATGTAAAAAGTACATGTGAAGCACGGCTTCGTGTTTCAGTATAATATTGCTCGGGTTGACGTCAAAGGACATATTTTGGGACCTCCTGAAAATTTTCAGAAATCTGACAAACTCCGCCCCTTTACAGCACCGGCTGCGATTGGTCGAAGTTCATCTACGTCCGTACACGTAGCAACCAATGACGGTCGGGGCTACGCGCAGCCGTAGCGCTACAGCATAGAGGCGCGCGGGGAGCTACACGATCGACAGACGCTACGGTGGAGCTGCTACGCCAGGGAACTGAAAAATGTAAGTACTAATTATTATATTTGTGAAGGATCCGTTTTATTGTGTTAACTGTGATATAGTAATAAAAAGCGATGTGTAGAATCACTTTTGTATTGTTAAATTGCATACAAGAATTGTAGGCCTATATATACATATCTATAGTGTATATGTATAGGTAGGTACCGTGGTACATACTAGATGATTATGTAACGTAGGAGGTACATAGTATGCCAGATTCTTGGATTTATTTAGTCTTATGCAGTGCTAAACGGTGTTATAAACTCGTGATAGTTTAACGTAAAAATCGTTATATTAAGAACCTGGTGTTCCATAAATTCCATAAAAAATGCAGACATTCTATAAATTTTCATCGACAATTACCTATTTGGAAATTAACTAAGGATTAAAATAAATTTATTGAATTTAAAGTAATAAATCAACGATATACTAAGACTATTTTATTTCTAGGTGCTAGTGTAAGGTGTCAATTGATGAGGGACGTGGGACCGGCGCCATGCAGGGGCTCAATGCCGCGAAGGAGAAGGCCTCGGGGCTCTTCGCCAACAAACCCCTTCTGTTCAAGTAAGTCATATTATTAGTAACCAGAGTAACAGCCCTATCACCTGAAATATCCGACGGATTTTTCAGAAAATTAAATAATTATGAGGAAAATCTACTCACAAATTATTATGCAACAGTGATTTTAACCGCCAAGTTGAAGATCGTGTAAGAATCTACATCCATCCATTATGCAATGTACAAGAAGACCTGACCTACAGGATTAATTTGAAGCTTAAAGTGGCCGTCATAATGAGTAAATAAGAAATTTTGCGGAAAACCAAGCCGCAAATTTTTATCAAGAATATCTTCTCAGGAATATATTTATTTAACACTGATCTTTATTAACAAGATCGATTAGGAATCTACATTATACAATACCTTCATATACATTCGTTCTTCAGAATTTAATTTGTAGTTCAAAGTGAATCCTAATGCGTAAATTTTCCCTCGTACTGTTCGTTGTTAAGTTATTTTATCCAGTTTTGATTAAATTCGACTTTCATACGTTTGACAAAACTAAGATATTCTAAAGTAACATTTAAAGAGCTTTTACCACATTTAAATATCCTTTAGACGGTAACTGTATAGTTTAATTTAGATTTTACAGAAATTACACATATTTTATAACTATTTACAACTAAATTCTAATGCAAATTAAAAACAATATATACAAAAATAAACCGTTAAAAAGCATTAGTAAATCAGTATTCATCTCCATCGATGGCAACCGGTAACGTGCCCAAAAGAATGGCAGCAACCACGTTGAATTGCAAGGAATGATTCTTTGCTGCTGATTCAATGCTGATTATTTGGCCAAAAAATGGACCAGCCCTTTGGTCACATGTAGAGTCGAATAAGCGTTTCGCTAAATCTTTAAAAAAAAGTGCGAGTGCTTGTCATTATTGTAATGGGTCATAAGTTTATTATAAACCTAGATTTGTCAAGAAATTAATTGATATTTAATAGCATAGCATTCTTTTTTTTATTCTTCAGAAAAGTAAAATAATAACGTAATACGTAAATTTAAGTAAGATATTTTTTTAAACTTACTGATCGTGATATTTTAAAAAAAGATCCCGACGAATTGAGAACCTCCTCCTTTTTTTGGAGTCGGTTAAAAAGAATTATGACTTTTGAATTTAAGAAGTATAAGTTAACTCAGAACTATAAGGTCTTGATCGAGATATATCTTCATACATCATAGAGTAGGTACTCTATGATATAATTGAAGAGAATATAAGTACCTCACAGTAAAAATAATTACCTCACAGTATAGGTATACTGTGAGTTAATTATTTTTTAACATTGGAATAAAGTAGTGGCATTTGGCAACTCTCAGCAGGCTCTCAGCATCTCGATAGCTGATAACTCTTTATTCATTCTAAACCGTCACATATTATACTCTACATTATATTCTATTATCAAAATCAATTCTCAGTCACAATACGTTTTCTGTAAGGTGATGAATTTATTAGTTACTGACGTTTTATTTTAAGACCCTAAATCTAACGTACATATAGAAGGAAATAGAGATATGAATAAGTTCGATTTTGAAATGTTGTTAAAGAAACAAGGGTTTGAAATAAATGTCTTCAACTACATTAATTATAAAAAATCTTTTCAATAATTTCCAATACAGAAATCCAGCACCAAAACAATGCTTCATATTTCTTGAAGATAAAAACAAAAAGTCTACAAAAACAGAGTATAAACAAAAAGAAACAATAGACGGGTGAGCAACGCGCGGGGAATCGAAGCAATTTACGTGGAAGCCGCGAGTCGATCGCCGATAATATTGACAGGCGGATAATACTTGTTGCAATCGAAATAAAATATAAGGGCGGAGAAATCTCGGACGTTTCTCTAACGAGCATTCTGAGATACAGGGGCGACACCGGGAGTTTTGAAATATACTCGCCAAAGTTACCAAGTTCAAAAAATGCTTTATCATCAATTTGTACCCCATAGATGCGAGAAGCTGTCCTCCCAACTCTGCTGTCTTAACGCTGATTTATACTCAGTCTTTTTCTCCTTAGTCTTCATTTCTGTGGTAACTGATTCAATTCAATTTGCTTTAATCTGGGTTAGCTATGAATTATTACGGGCTGAAAGGAAAGAATTCTAAATTGACAAAAATAAGCTAAATTCGAATTTTTAAGATCGTATTTACAAAAAATATGTATAATTCCTATACAAAATTTCTTTTATTGAAATAAAAATCAAAACAATCCCTTCGTACAACAGATCATAATACTAAATGGTCCGGATTCGATAAATAATGCGATTACTGCGTTAGCTGGTGGCAACCCTAGAGGTACAGTCGAGTGCTCAGCGCTGATAACAAACAGACATCATCCGGATTTGTGTCGTCATGCGAACACTCCCGCTCCGAATGCACGCTAGTAAGAGCGGTACCTTCGCGCACATAAGTATATTGTTACGGTGATTTGTTCACAAATCTTTCCATGTCTGGTTTTATGATCATATTCTATACACAAGTTAAAATAATCTCTTCAGACGAACGATTATTCCGAACACGGAGTTTAAATTGAGTTTTGC
Source organism: Abrostola tripartita (assembly GCA_905340225.1). Lineage (NCBI taxonomy): Eukaryota > Metazoa > Arthropoda > Insecta > Lepidoptera > Noctuidae > Abrostola > Abrostola tripartita. The sequence goes on along the minus strand of HG996490.1, from coordinate 8,396,684 downwards.
TACTTTAGCAACGTAATATTTATATGAATCACTTTATGAACAGCCAACTATCAATCTATGCATGCCTGCATAGCATGCCATATTTCAAATTAGGTGAAATCTCTTAGAAAGGAGATTTAAAAAATCTATTAGGCACTACCAAAGTCCGTGGACACAAGATTAGCATTTTTTTTAAGGAGACTTTGACTAGCGTAAGGTTCACAACTTATTTCTATATCTACTGTGATAAAAAACTATACCCGGACATCTTTATAGTGACCACTCGCTATTAATATTATAAGCATCATACATCTGTGTCTCACGTTTTATCACAAAGGTTTTAAGCCTATAAATTGCATAGCGAGCGCGACCAGAGTAGAAGGGTAGCCGGTTCATTATTTAGTCCGTTTAAATCACTAAGTCCTTAAAAGACATTAGCAGGCTTTGTAGCGTTATCGCAGTACACAAAAGAGATTTAGATCGTACTGACAAGGGGAGGAACCCGTCACTTTTGTACAATAATATTGAGCTGTATGGTAGAGTACTGCGTGATCTGACGAGTACCTTTTAATAGGAGACTTATATTTTAATTGGGCGCTTATACATTGTATACTTTGTAAAGGAAAAGAAATATAGTGTTCTTTCCATTATTTTTCATGATTATATAACATACAATGAATCACATTTGATTTCGTAGATGTATGTATATTAACAGATCCATTTTTTCAAAACTACATACCTGCCTATTGCTATTTACCAGGCTCACACCGGGCTAAAATGATCATTTTAAGATTCATATTTTAGATATACACCAATTCTAAAATTATATAACATTTCTTATTGCAGAAATAATAGAATATTTAATGTATTAGAGAGCGCGTTTTGTTTTGCAACCAGTACCAACGGAATGAAAATATCTAGACAACTAAATATGTGTAGAGCACTTACGCTAATTGTTTCTGCCATTTGAATATTGCTCGCGACAATTACCCGATTGGTCCGCCGCGTCGACGCGAACGCCAGAGGCTGCCGCTGCACAACGGACCCCCAAATTAATTGCTCTCTGCTCACTTTGTTTTATTTTGATCAAGACCAAGCTGTTGAAATCGTTAAATATGAGAGGGCCGTTGATATGAGAAGTCACTACTCAACCGGATTTGCGGACCTTTTGGCGGATCTGATATTAGATAATGACGCGTGCTTAATAATTATAGTAACTGCGTACTAATCAATTTTAAAAGGGAGCATTGATCGCTACTCAATCTCAAAATCTGATCAAATCTAAACCATCTTATAACCGCAGGAATAGATATTGAGCAAAACAATTATTTTGCATCATCATCATCATCAACCGGAATGACGCTGCTGGTCATCTTCTGGGTTTTCCCTCAGTCGTCTCTTACGACACTCACGGGAAGAAAGGGGATGGTCAATTCTAGGCCGGATACCACACAGTAGTTATTTTGCATAGTAACTACGTTTCAAATGCTATATTATCCTTGTATGTGCTAATTTTCGAAAAATATCATCTTTGCAAATAGAGTAATACTGCGAAGGGTAACTGGGTTTTTTGATAACTCTTTTGCTAAATATTAATATTAATATCTAAGTAGGTGCCATAACAGTACTGTCGTCCCAACAAAACGAAACAAATATGTACCTAATTTGAATTAATTCTTAAAATCAGATAGAAATAAATCTTAGAATCCGTGCGAGTGTGGCCGTCCTTAAACTAAACAATGCTTAAAAAGAGCAGGAAATACAATATTTTACTGTAATAACTTTCGTGACTGTTATCCATATTATTTATTATATATTCCGGTTATACTCACAACCACGGTTATAATGTTCTCCTGACCGAATTTCGGTCACGGCGGCTGATCTCATCTGAGACTAGCCAACTACGCAGGAGATAATATAGTGCACAAGTATGCGCGCAAACACAGGTGCTCTCCCTATTCCGATTCATATCATATTCATAGTCCGATGGGACGGAAGACCGACACGACCGGAGAGAGATCAGACGCAGGACCAACGGCTTAACGTGCCTTCCGAAGCACGGAGGGGTCTCGACATGTTAAAACGGTCACCCATCACAAGACTGACCGCGGCAAGCACGGCTCAACATCGCAAAGCGACGGATCTGCGCGGTAGCCACGTAACTACGACCACGGTTATATTCACGACCGAACTCAGTTCGGCTCACGACTGCCGCGTAACCAGCTCATTCTTCTTCTTCTCATCGTATGGTTGATGAACAAGGGCAGAAATAACCAGCTCATGAATAAGGGCTCCGTTCGAGTTCGAAACTAGTCGAGCATTCCCGAATACAAACGTGAGTATATAGTAAATTATACAATATTTTCCTGAAAAGCGTAAAACCAAAGAGGAATCACGGGCAGGTAGCTAACGATATTTCCTCAATTTGCGCGTTCATCCGGTAGGTTGTATCACTACCCGGATAAACCGGAGTATCCGCTTCATAGTTTATGGAATTATGAACTTGCTGATAGTTTATGAAATTATGAATATTGCTTGCAACAATTCTATTTGATAATGTGCCAACATAACCTACAATGTATTATTAAGGTAGTGATCATTCATCAGCACACAAAATGTATGCAGAAGTGTATCACTTAGACAAAACGTCTGCTGACTAGTCGCACATTCAACTTACTTTAGACATTTTCAAGAAGATTATTGAGAATATTTGGTACTAAATGTAGCCTTAAATTAGAAATAGATATCACATGCACAAACGCCCAGGCACGGAACAATTATCTGCTAATGACACTGCTGTGTAGTACCCGAACCGGGTCTGGTTCATAATATCGAGAGTCACTACATCGACGGTCGCTGTATCGAAAACGTTCCATCGACGGGTTAATGAATCGACAGTACTCAAAATCGATGGTACACTTCATCGACAGTACACCAAATCGATAGTACGTTATATCGACAGTACACTAAATCGATGGTACGCTACATCGACAGTACACCAAATCGATAGTATGCTGTATCGACAGTATATCATATGGATAATAGATACCTTGTATCGACAGTACACCATATCGATGTAGCGTACCGTCGATTTAATGTGCAGTCGATATAATGTACTATCGATTTGGTGTACTATAATAATAATGTCCTCCTGACCGAATTTCGGTCACGGCTGATCTGCGGGGTACACCATAGACAGTACACCATATCGATGGTACGCTGCATCGACTGCCCAACCCGATCGATTTAGTGTACTGTCGATATAACGTACTATTAATTTGGTGTACTGTCGATGTAGCGTACCATCGATTTGGAGTACTGTCGATTTATTAAACCGTCGATGGAACGTTTTCGATACAGCGACCGTCGATGTAGTGTCTCTCGATATTATGAACCAGACCCCCCGAACCACACAATTTAAATTAAGTTATTGCGCCAATAAGGTAGGTAAAAATCTTTAAGTTGTCAGTAGCTATGTTATTAAGTACTGAAACAATCAGCTGATAAAAAATACGTTTATTTGCAATAGGTACAGTTCGTATGAAAATACTGTACACGACTGTACAAGTGTACATTATAATCGTCGTGTAATCCTATGTATTGTTAGTAGAAAAAGATTCTTGAAATATAATCTAATCAACAAACATCACAGTACTTGACGGTAGACTAATGAGACGAGAGAACTTTGTTCGAGTACAATAGCAGTGTAATATGATTCAAATACTATCCATACAGACTGTAGTCTATAGAATTAAACCATAAAGTTTGACGTCAAAGTGTTATGTTACTTAACTAATTGGTCGTCAAGATTCCGCCTCAGGGTTTGCGGATGAAATTTTAATGAGCCTTTAGCTTTTCTGGTCGTGATGCGGGTGGACACGGCCAATTACTAAGGCTTGTTTATGTTTAGTATCTGAATGAAACTTTGATTTTTCATATTGGGTTGGAACAGTAAATTACATATTATTTACGCTAGATTGACGTCTTTTATGCACCTATTTAATTTATTTGTTTAAATAGGTATAAGTCACAAGTAAATGTAAGTATCTCAGACTAAAGTATAGAAGAAAAACATTGAATCGAGGGTATGACATGAAAACTAGTGACTATGACTTTAGTAGGGGCTTTAAAAATGTTATTGAACCCTGTATTTCGTGAAATGTAACTTATTTTGGTCCAAATAACAAAAGTAGAGCTGCCCTCGATAACCTGAGTAAACTATGCCGAGCTAATCGTGTCGTCATCTCGCGGGATCGATAGGCCGGGTGCCGCCGTGATGTCTGTCCGGCGGGACGGCGCGGCGCCTGTGCCGGCGGCAACTTGCGGCGCCAAGGGGACGGGAGATCCGCAAATAAATCTTATAAACCGCCACTGATATAAAATATTTATTTTTGTTATGATTTCTGTATGTATTATTGATTTGTATCTGATTAGCCGCGTTGATTAAGGGTTTATTGATGATAACAGTTTTGGTTATTGAATGTTATTCTCGCTAGGCCTCACCTTTTGTGAATAATAAAAAGAGGAAAACATAAATTTAATTAAGAACTCAAAGTAAAATTGATTTCTATCGACTCTTATTTTGGTAATACAAGAACTCTAGAATCTTTGAACTAACTAGAGAAATGGATGTTCAAAGTAATTCTACTTTTTGTTACATGGATATATTAATAAAATAATATTAGTCACAAAACCTACTTTTTTATGACTGCCAAAGACCTTTGTGAAAATGTTGCATACATTCGCAATACTCTTTTAACATTAATTAACGAAAGCCCATCAAACGCCGATAATATCGGGGGTTGATTTAAAAAGTATAAAGCTCACCCCCTCTTTGCTTGACTTATACTCATTACGGGAGCTAAATTGTCGTAATGAGAATCCTCTGTGAAAGGACACAGATTTAATTTGCTGCGTGGCCGCGAACACAGCGGGTACCTACCGCCGGTATTAATCCCACTTCAAAGGACACACTGAAATTACAGACTGCTGTAGGTATAGAGGTATTATATTCAAATGAACGTAGTTCGACTTGCAGTGAGTTAATTATTTCTGGCTCTTTGTAAGCGAGCCAGTAGGCCAGTACTCATTCAACATGTGTAATTAAACGACATATGTTTATATTGTATATTTATTTATGCAACTATAGTAAAGACGTATAGATAGGTACAAACCGTATTATTTACTCACTAGGTGCATTTACTTGTGAAATTATATCAGATGTCTCGCTTGTACTCGTATTATCTAAGAGATGAGATAAGGTAGAGCTCTCATAGGTACTGTGTGCCTTCAGAATACGCTGATTAATTGACCTATACATAAAAAGAAAAACTCACAATAAGCACTAGGTTCTAATTGCAGTAAGGTTTAGTTAAATATATATAATTGTGTATCAAAAATTGAATAAAAATGCCTATTTTTCTTATGTTGTATCCATTCGTTACTTGGTGTGCGAAAATACTAAGCTATACTTTAGCTGTGACGAGAGACTTCTAACAAACACAAAGGTAAATTGCAAAAATCTCTGTCTATTAAAACAAAGATAGATGTCTGGCGCCAAGCAGTGGGTAGACACCGAGGCGCCCGCTCATTCCACTTTTCTGCGCCTTCATAAAGTACAATGTAACCAAACCACACAGAGCATGAAATAATTTACTCATCGTTTAGGCACACGATCATTATCTTTTAACATTTTGTTCCAAAAAATGATAACGATTATTCTACTACTTTCTTGGAATACAAGTCCAAGTAGCCTGTACTGGGAAACCCGATTTTATATTTTTATGCGTGACTATGTAATTACATCATTCTTTTAAAATTGGAAACTTACATGTAATTTGACTCTTAATAAACTAAAGTTCACACTAATTTGGGACAACCTAAATGAAAGATTTATTTATAATTGTAATGTGACACTTTCACATTTATGTACAATTTGTTGTAAAAAAATATTTGCCACCTTTATTATAAAAATCACAAATCAAAGTACTTAATCACAATTTATAAATTGTTTTTTTACCACAGAATAACAAACCTTGAACTCATAAATAGTTACCCATAATACAACGTCATCTCTGTCCGTTGTCTACTCTGTGTACAAGTACGATCGACATTCGTCGTTTTGTCTGCGCCTCCATCTCCACTAATGTACGTGGTGTGCAAATATTTGAGTTCGCCAAGACTTATTGATCAGGAGTGAGATCATGACGGCTCGCACTTCACGCCGCTTCCGTCACGTCCAGAGTGCTTGTAAGCTGGTGTGCGTGCAATTTTGCACTCCCGACCCTCGCACACTGCTACGGGGAAAACAATGTTAACATCAATCGATGCACTTGTTTTGTACGAGGTACGAAATTTCTTAATTATCGTATTGGGAAAATATTTGACTGTCGTAATCGTAGTTAGTATTATTTTCTCTGCAGTTTTTTTTCTATTGGTAACTATTATCGTTGTATATATAACTTCGTTTTTTCTATTCAGACACATAATAACCTATTCATGTGCGTAAGATCCAGCCTACCACATATGTAAATCAACAATACATGTCTAAATGTCAGCTTAAAAGAGAGAATAACCGACCGATATTAATATCCATTGTTTATTATTTGACTTATATTTTACTTTATATTGTGTAGCTTATTATTCTCTCATACATCTAACGAACGAATTGTTAAATATACCTACTTTTATAAAAAGAGTAACTATGGAGTTTCTTGCTTGTTCTTCTCCATAGAAACGACACTTTTGAACCAAGCAAATAGATTTGACGTTTTATAAGTGCCCTTTTGTAGCCTATATGAAATAAAAACCTTATGACAAAATTTTGTATTAGTATTTGTCCTATAACAAGTTCTTACATGTCCAAATATGGATTTTTTATTAGTAAATAGTAACTGTCTGTGTATAAAAAAATCTCATCTAAAATACGTTTTCACCAGCATTACGCGTTCACGTACACAAGAGCTACGAAAATGTATACATTTTTAACATCATTTAAAACAAATCGTTAGAAGTTATTTTACCTTTTTGTTTATTTAACGTCTCTGGCGTAACCTTAACTTTAAAAGTTATTGTTCATAAGTTATGAATTCCTTAAAACTTTGAAACAAATATTGTAAAGCTATATTGTTGAACTCAATCTTAATTACGATTTGTTTATATATTTTTAACTTCTAACTTAACACAAAGATTTCCTTTGAAGATTTGTTTGAGCTATTAAGTAAAAAAAATCAAATGGTCAATGGCGGAAACTTGTACAACTTTTGCAGTTAATCTTACATAGGGACCTTCGTTTAAGTAAAATCAATACGTGTGCTAGGAGGCCCCGCATAACAAGTATAAGTAAGTAATATTTGTAACAAGTTAATATAGAGAGACGTTTCAGCACTCGATTGAATTTCCGGCCGGTAACGACGTTGCGGCCCAACGCCACCGGAAATACCGTTAATGCATGTCAATTGTTGTACCCTTAACTTTGTTGGCTACCACTCAGGCGACTTTACTGAAATCGTTTTGAAATATTTTAAAACCAATAGCTTCTAAAGTTATATTATAAGCAGTTAGATGATGTTAGGGTTTTTGTTTACACTTCGTTGTTAACAGTTATGATCAACCGACAGCCTTTCTTCCTAATGAAGCCTTATTTTCACAAGTACCCCTGAATAAATTATAAATTATTGTTCTTGAAGACACATGTAATCTACCAACTGATTCAATGTTACGTTGCTGCTATGTTTGCATGGAATACGTTATTGTCTTAGATAGATTTCCGTACTGTCGTAATATAAGTGTAATCCACAATTTGAACTGAGACTGGGCATTTATGTATGCCATGTCTTTTTAACTTACACATAGTAAAGCAAAGATATTGTCCCAATGAAAAAATACATATTGGTAGAGCAAATAAAACATTTATGTGCTCAATAAATAATTAAGTTATTCCCGGGGGTGTTGTTTTCATGCTAGATTGGTCTGTAGACACAAACGCAAAACTAGGTATATCTTAACATGCACGTTCGACATTCAGTCACAAAACTTGTGAGTCAAAACAAGTGATGCATTCCGCTCAAGTCACTGCGGGCGGCACCATTGTGACCGGGCGAGCAGACGCGCAGCCTCCCTGTATGTACACAACAAAGGGTTGCACTCGCAGATTGCTTAATGGACAGTGAAGGCTGAGATAGCTCAGTGATAAATCACCGACGTGATTACCGAGCCATTATCTAAAATACAATCTCGGGGGTGACAACTTAGAAAGTAAAGTTGTTGATGTAATTGACGGTGACGTTACGGCGTGGCGGCGGCGGCGGTGTCTCTAGTATTAGATCAGTTCTCTTTTTCCGCTAAGTTTTTTTTGTCAAAACTGTTTAACAACAAATTTTTTTAAGAGCGTATGGCGTACCTTCTTTGTTGAATGTAATTTCAAATATAGCAACACAAATTCGAATTTATATCAAAACACGTGAATGAGAGAAACCACAAAATTACATTGGTGCATGCGGGGCTCCCTCGGTAGTCGATCAACGGCAAACAAAATAAGCGTATTGGTACAATCGAGTCTATTTCATGCAAGCCCCTCAAGTGACGCGCTCAAAGAGAAGCTTGAGCGATCTGTCGCCGCGCCGGCATGCGGCACTCCTTTGAACAACGCGCACAAAGTTACAAAGGCAGAGCTTACTACGTGTGTATATTACGAATTCAATTTAACGAAGTAATTACTACGATTGAAAATAAAATAGTAGATAGTTACCTAGTGCTTTGCAAAAAAAAATGGAACTTAAAAAAGTAACCAAATAAAGCTCAAACACGGTTCTTAGAAACAGTGAAGCAAATTAAATACGACTGCTCTGCAATATTCATCAATCTTACAATAAACATTTACATCACATCGTATTGAAATGTAGGCTTAGTATTTAAATGGGTTCCCATTTGTAGTCCCGAAACATGAAAATAGCGTGGCCCTCGAACAGAGAGGGGTGGCGTAGACTTAATAAAATGCGCAAAGCGTTTGCTGACAAGGATGTATGCAAATCAAGCGACTGAGTTGAAGCATATCGGAAATATGCTCTGTGGTCTGTACCAACAGTGATCCTATGCGTGCTAAAATTTTTGTATTATCTGTTAATGTAGTAAAAAGTATATAGTGATACAGCTGGACCGAATCAATTGATTGACTATTAAATATTAAACGTATTTGTTAAAAAAAAACGTCGCTTAGCCACTGCGCCAATCAGGTCGTCTCGTATTGTTTATAACATGATATAAATGAATCAACCCAATAGCGTGGGTAGTTTAAAAAAAGGCTTAAAGTTTCGCGCATTTCCCGAGTGTCGTCTCTGTGACCCGCTTACTCTGTGGTGGGCGTACTTTTAAAGTATATTGCGTATCCTCATACATACGTATGGTGAGGGTTATTGTTGTTTTTCAAAGCTGGTAACGTTTCACCCATCTAGAAGGGGTTTTACCGTGGTTTCGCCTCGCTTCTAACAGATTTGTAGCTACGCATTGCACATTTAATACACGGTGGGTGCTTTTATCACCCGCGGTCGGATTTATTAAGTGTTCAGGACCCATCAAAAAGTTATGTGAATACATAATATTATTTATAGGTTCTTTGTCGAATCACATTGCACAGTTATTCTTTTTTAATTGTATGTATCGGGTTATGGCCGAAGTGATTGCTGCTTATAAATTTAGAACAACTTGGAGTGCTTATCGTTTCATAATTTTATCCAGCCATCTATCATAAATTTGAATATTCGAAGCTCAATTGGATTATTCGAATCCAAAGTCTAGACTATAGCTTTAAAAGTTTTCCAGGATCTCATGAAAAGTAGTTTTCAACTTTAATATATCCTCTGTAACGACTTAAACGGTTTATTATTATTAGTCTCTTGCAAGAGATTACTTTAAAAAAGCATCTCAATATAGCCTTCCATCTCAGTAACGCGATACGATCAAATGGATGCAACTTAAATAGGCATTAAGAAACATTTTTGCGACCTCCTCCGAGATAAGTTTCTCTTGATCCCCGGCCATTGTGATAGTCATCTGTAGAAAACTCCGTGAAAAGCCCCGGACTCATTCGCCATTCATGGGGCGATTTGATTTACTTAAGATCTTTGGCTTGATACTGTCTATTAAGCGAGTGGTTCGCGAGAAAGGACGGTCGTTTTTATAAAAGTATAATGTGATGTGTTGACCAAGAAGGTGTATTATACGTTGGTAAAGTACAAGTATATTATTTTGTATAGGTACCATTGTATAAATTAAAATTATTTATTATTGTTTTTTAAGTGCTACTGCCTACTACTGATGTATTAAGCAATTTGAGATTTAAAGTTACTAAAGCCATTGGATGTGTTCCCGGAACGTTTTCGTTTAGACTATTATTTTGTTATTATACACTTATATATATTTATTACTGTTTTTATAATTCCGATGTATCGAGCCTATTGCCATTCATCTGGTCCTCAAGTGGCCGTCACGCGTCGCCTCTTACTGCTTGCTTTTCCGGGAATAATAATTTGCTCCGTTTTCCCACGGACATAATATTTGACTTTTAATGTATGTTTATTTAGCAATAACACAATAATAAATACATTAAATAAGATTGTACAAAAAATCACATTTTTGTAATCATAAAGTAGTTTTAGAGGTGGATTTTTATAGAGTTGGTTTACAAAAGAGGTGCATTAGAAGGGTGGGTTAACGCGTGGTTCCGGGCGAGCGGACAGACGATTTATAAAATGAGTTTGCGGTGCAACCAAGCCGTGATACCCCATTGGTTACGTCTCACTTCTTTATTAGTGACGCGCCGACACCAAAGTAACGCAGTATCGATAAAAATATTTTAATATATTTTTATCATGTTTATAAAAGGTAACACAAAGATAACCACTATCATATCCCTTTGTGTTTTTATATAACGACATTAAAATGGTTATCATATTAAACATTTGGGATTTAAAAAGGAAAAATTTAAAAATACCAAAAGCAGAGCAACTGTTAGTAACGTCGTGAAAACTATAATGGTAGTGGTAGAATTAATATCGCATATAGCCTGTGGGATATATCGAAATAAATCTTTGTCGCGTCGGTTCTCAAGATTAAGGTATATTAAACTTCATAATTTAACATATTAAAGGAGAAGGGAAAGACTCCCTAGTTTCCTGGGCCCAGGTGTTGACTCCATTAAACTAGCCTTATTTTTAAGAGGATATAATAACAAGACCTCACTGAACATTTGTTGATATACGACTATCCAGGAATCAAATTATATGAAGTATAGTAAAAGTGAGGTTACATTATAAAAATGTAGTTTTTTGATGTTATTAGCGAGATATTTTTGCTTTGCTTCGGTTGTGTAATAGTTTTATGCATGGAGTGTATGACGTGTCGTCAATACTAGATTGATAGGCGTAATCAGTTGTCCAAAATAGAGAGCCAGGTCATTTTTTCTGCTTGTCATTTGTCAGTCGGTGACCAGTGCTACCAACTAAAGGAAAATCACAGGACAAAAGACAGAGACAAGTGTCGCCGAATGCAGAGGCATTTGGCGACACTTGTCTCTCGATTTTCGTACATTTTCTGAGATATTACCGATTTCTTGATAACCGATTACTAAGAATTCGGGCATGTAAATTTATCTTTTTTAAATATTACCATGTGTCTTTCTAGTAAGCGAAAAAAGTTATTTTGTGATTTCTTTTAGGAAAATATAACGGCTTTTTTAAAACACATTTCTACTAGTTAGCTGCTGTGCCCAGGATTTCCCATCTCCGCTCCCGCGAGATGTTTGATGAGTTATAGTACACTCAAACTTTACACAACATTTACACTTTGAGCCGCCATTAAAAAGACTTTGGATAGAGTTTATTTAATTTACAAAATCGCAGCTTACAAATATACAACAAAATCAAAAAAATCAGTTGCTGCTAGTTTTTATAAAGCATTTTATTTTCTATACTTACAAAATACAACAATAATTTCCCCATTTCCTATTGCCATAATGACAAAATCAGCTTTCAAATAACAAAATATACATTATAAATAACAAAATATACATTATAAATAACCACACTACCAAAAATGAAAACAATAGAAAGTGGTACATCACTATTTCACGGGCATTTGTCGCGGGACGTCACCATTTTTCCCTCGCTGCGCCACCATCAGTGGAAAGTTAAAAGCATTGAAAGACATATCGCGGGTTCCTTCCAAGCTCCATTGTTCTCTCGCCCTTTGTCCCACGCCGAATGTTTTAATGTAATTGGCTTTGTGAGACGATTTTTTTACCCCACTTTCCTTGTCGTGTGTGCGTAACATACGAAAAGTTTCAGTTGTATCCAGTCCACCGAGTGTATTGTGACTTGGTAATAATTAGTGGTACTTCCTTGTAAGATGATTAGCAATTCGTAGGCTTTTGTTAACAATCAATATTTTATGAGTGGTTTTCCGGAGAACATTTTTTCATTTTCTATAATGTCATTTTCAATTTAGTATTTATGACATTTATAACATAGTGTTGTCCAAATGAAGTTTTCTCATTTGTATTTGATAGCTAAAAAAAAGACATCTAAACGACGGATGAAGTTAAATAAGTTTCCAACAGTAGTATCGTTGTTACAGAAATAATAATGCGATATGCTTACTACAACATCCTTCCTATTCTAACTACCCCATCTCCTCTGACTTCAGTAAGTGAGTTGGATATAAATTGGGGCATTGTCTGTGAATCTGGAGCATTCGCGAGACTTTTAGGATCATTCTGCAATATAACGAAAAATACTGAAGTCCAATACTGTACTTTTCTCATTCTCGTTTATTGAGTTTCCTTAAGAAAGACAGAGACAGATAAAGATTGATTATTATTATCGGCATAGAATTTTTGCAGAATAAGATTGCTGATCTTGAATGAATTCCCTTTTGTTTTCTCGCTCTGATGCTGTTTCGTTTCGCTCTGGCGCACAGGACTTAGCACTATATACACTCCTGTCACCAGAATACAGGATCAATCCGCAGTGTGATTCGGTACTTTTTTACAATAAATATTATTTTGTATTTTTGATATGTGGTTTTCCTTGTATAATATGTACTTTTATGTAGGAAATATTAGAGAGCTTTAATAGTAAAGATGAATAACACGCTTCAGTATGATATAATTGGCGAAAAGATGACGATTAAGTACTTAAGGAATCAGAAAAAACTGGAACTGGAAATATCTATCTACTTATAATTTGGTAAATGCGAAGCCAGATTTTTACTAATAATACTATGGTCAATTTACCAGATACTTTACTTACTGTAGGCACTAGTAAAAACCTATCTATAGAGGTAAACGAAGTTAATGAATAGAGTTCAGTATTATGATCGTTTGCAGTAATTATAATTAACAAATCCATAAATAGGCAACAGGTCAAATGTCTTTGCAGAATACCGCTGTGAGTGAGGACAGAGGGAGCGTGGCACGCATTTCTGGCTAGTTTGATAGCAGCTCCCGCCACATCACTACCGTTTCTTCGTTCCTGTTAAAATATACGATAAATTACTCCTGATTAATCGTCCTCCTTGTTGTGGAACGAAGTTTTGCGACAATGTCCGCGTTGTATTGTGTTACAGAGTGTTCAGGATAGTATGATATTATAAACTGTTAGCTCAGTGCTCTAAAACAGTGTTCGGATATAATTTTTCTCACGTTTTCTAAGTTTATTGAAGTGTTTAAAGAAATCCACAGGTTGTTGTTTCTTGTTGTTTCAAATCCTCCGGAAACGCGCATGAAATACAAACTCTATAACTTAAGTGTAAGGTAGCAATTCGGATAAGGGATTCGAGGGTGTGAATTCTGATATCACCTGTTGATCCTTCTTAGAAAAATCTTGGGAACATGTTTTGGAGAATACTGTAAGTATTTTGATGAGATAAAGGATGTATGTGAATTTGGAAAAGTGAAAATTTCTCAATGTCACAGAGCTATTGTCAGCATTGCATCAATATTACTGGTGATTTAGTATTTATTGAATAAAAATATGTATAATACAACATACTGAAAACTAGTGTATAATGTTTGTTTTTAATAACGTAGACTAATCAGCTGGAACTATGAATTTTTGTTCAATTTTTACAATAATTCAGGCTATACTAATGTGTTATTTATATTATGATTGCTAAATGTACACATTGTGCCTTCTACCGAGCACAAAAACTAGTTAACTGGTAGCAATAAATTTTAGACAATAGCCTAACATACATTTACCATAACAATTTATGTGTTTTATACCTGTAACGTAAAACAAAGAAGAACAACGGAAAAGCACGTCATCGTTTTTTATGAACCTTCGTTAGTACATTTTTATGTGATAACTCAAATCCGATGCGGCATTTCTTTGAAATCGCTTGTCCCTCGTCACGGCACAATAAGCCCCAGTTATATTTATGTCTTCATATGTCACAGTTCCCCTCTGAAACGGTCTCAGGAGACAGCATTATGATGTCACAGGTAGACTAATTTATTTTTATGATTGAACTATAATATGATATATCGATAGTCGATACATGTATAGAAAAATAGGTAGTCGATACATACCCATATATTTTACAGTTAACCTTATTTTGGCAATAAGTATAACAATACCCCGAAATGGTTAAGTTGAGCGCCCAATCAGCGTAAAAGCTTTCACACGTGCTATTTCCGACATTACATTCTTTCAACTATTGTATAGGCCTACAAAACCGTCAGGTACAAGGAACTAAAAGGCACAATGTGACCTAATAACAGGTCTCATCAGATTGACGTGAGATCGATACAAGACTCTCGGGGCCTACGACGAAACGAATATTAAAATGATCTACAAGTCTTCAACGAGTGTCCCCGGCCCCCAGCTCTATTAGATTTGAGGGAAAAAATCGCCCTCGGGACTTTTATTCAATTGACTGCTACTGTACGTTTTATAAGTTTGTCATTGTACTGCATTGTCATTCATTATTATATCTCTTTAATTATAGGTTGCAGGTAAATTGTTAATACGTTTTGGTTTGTTAAAAAATTGAAATCTCTTCGATTTAAGTCAACCTGCAACATTTATGAATCTATGAATTCAATCCATCAATAAATTTTTAATAAATTTATTTCTCAATTTAAGTACGTGCTACTACTGCACCTAAACTTAAAAACGCGTGAAGTGCAAATTCACCCCTTGCCAACGCAGACGAAACCCGCGTGAAGCATTATACTTCCTAATCCGGGGTATTTACGTAATTGATATTTACAACTAACCTGGATTTGGGAACGCTTTTCCCAGGATTAAATGGGGATTTGTTTGGATTTTCCTTCTTTGCGAATTCACTTCAATTTATTTACTGCCTCGTACCTCGTCGTAAGCCCCGATAACGTTTACTGTTAATACCGTTAGTGAATGTTATCACTTTACCTTTTTCGGTTACATGTTTAAACTATATTAAAAATATAATATTTCAATTCAAATATTTTTACTAAATCAATTCTCAAAACAAATAAATGAAAAAGTGAAAATAGAATTTAAACGTACGTTAACATAAAATAAAAATCTACAAATGGACGGGAAAATCAAGAAACAACAGAGGCGTAGCCCGGACGTGAGTTTCACAGCGCCCGACAGATTAGGCCCCGGCAAAGAGAGTAAGAATCTACCAGCCGAATACGAACACCATAGCAAATACACCGCGCTGTCTTGTTTGCCTTCCATTTTTATGATATTTGTTGTGTCATTGCAAGTTGCGAGAAAATAAAATGTATATTGGATTTAGAAATATGAAGTGGAGCACGTTCATCAGACTGGCTTTATGACGTACAGTATTTCATTACTCGTACATCTTGTTATGTAGTGTCGTACATAGTGAGGTAGTCACTAGTTTGTACTTATAGTTGCTCATCGTCAAGCAACTTAGAAGCAATAGTTAGCAGTTGTCAAAAAAGTATAGACATATCTAAATACCAATACATAATAAGCACAAAGTGAAAACTTAAGATCAAAGAAATGCCATCGCTTGTAACTTCTCAGTAAAGTTACTTTCCTTTATATTGTTCGCGCCGTAGCAAATCGATGAAATTATTGTTTTATTTGCTGCTATCTCTTTTCATTTGATTTCCCCGACATCCATGAACGGCCATAAAATAAATCTGGTCATAAATAAAAGCAAGGAGACGCTAACAAGCGTCTCGGGTTCACCAAGTGATATTTCTTAGCTTGCGTCGCCATTTTTGTCATAACTCTATTGTTCGCGAGTGTCGAAATGCGAGATTATTCAGTTGATTTATATACATAATTCTTTGTAAAATGTGAACAAGTTATTACAAAACATATTTCAACTGCATGACATGCATTGAAATGTACTAACATGCATTTTAGTGAAATGTATATTGTATTATTGACCTACTTGAAGACATATTGTGTGTGGGTAATGTACGCGTAGTAGGTACATAGCCTACCTATAGTATTTAGAAATACTTAAAAAAATAGGAAAAAAGATTTTAATAGTATAAGCTTTGTTTAAAGTTACTAGTAGACTTTTGTAGACATAGTCGGTTAAATCCCGCTCAATAAATGTGCCGGCATCCGAGTGCGCGTGGCTGTAATAGGTCGTTACGTTACATTTATTTATTACATGTTTTATTCACTATCTCGACGCGGTTTCGGATCGTTGATACGAACTAGGCCTCCATTTTACTCAAATATTACATAATTTCTTTAGATTAACTCGATGAAATGTAAACTACATAATTTTTAGTAATTTCGTAGCCATGACTATCACAGTCGTAGCAATGCTACGAAAAATCGTAGCTTGAAAATTCTTCTACGGGTTTATGGTTATAATGTGTTTATTTATATATTTTTATTAATGGACGAAATTACTATATATGCAAGTAGCCAATTATTTGATTTAAGGAATTCTAATTAAAATTGGGGCGTAGCTGCTCTGACCTCAATTTTAATGCGCGTCTGGACTAGATGCGAAGTATGCTAATATTTCACAGCAGATTTAGTTATTTTTAAGAATAACACGTTAAGCAGGTTTGATTTCTAGGTTTGAGGTTAAAGACATTTCTTTCTTTAACCTCATCTAAAAGGATTAGCCATTTTAAATGGTTCGTATTAAGTTTTTAAAGCTTGCATTATTTTTAGTATTTTTCTGTACTGTATATGGGTGCTCTCATACACTAACTCGCGATGAATATTATCTGCTTAAATATGTTCACCGAAATATTTATTCTTTTCGGCTATTCAACACTTTGTGCTGCAATCAAGTCAATTGGTCACTGTGCCAGTCGTGTACATATCGTGGAAAACGATTAAATATCTACAAACAGTTGAACTTCAGATAAAAGTAAGAAAAAAACATCACGTACGAATGTTTTACATTTTTTCCGTTCATCTATGGTATCCTAAAATGCATTTGCGATCGGTGATCGCAGGGGGTGGTCGGGAAACAAATTTAACCGACAATTGTAAATCAATTAGAGAGGGTGGCTTTACGGGGTGTAATAGCTACCCCCTCCCGCGCGTGTCGACAGGGCCGGAATCGAACACTCGTCTAATACTATGCTACGGTAAATCTAGAAGGATTTATGTTCGTTAGTTTTTTATTGAATGTTTACAATAGATAAATTAAAGGCTCGGTATTCAAATATTTTGTTAAAAAATATGGATGTAAATACACAAAAAATCAGTCAACCAATTAATATACACCATTTAAATGTCACATATACAGAAGATGCCATTATGCGGTAATTAAACAGGCCCTCATATTTCGAGTCTTAATTAATTAAGAAGTCTCCGGGCACCGCCCTGGCGTCTATAGGTATTCATAGTGGGGAATGTTCAAGTGCATATTGTGATCTACGCAATAACCCCCTCCCCCCAGTCTTGCGCCCCCCTGCTCTTCACGTCTGATCCAGGAGTTCTGTCTTCGAGATGTCGAGAAAACCTATACGCATGGTTAATGTTATGAGCGAATATTGTCATCTACATTTTGTTGAACACTTTTTCTAGAACCCCGATGTATTTTACCTTCACTTCACTTACCCATTTTCTGGTAATAAATTTGGATTTCCGTCCAACCCACAGCGGGAACTTAGCGACAAAGTGCCAAATGACAAAGTTGGCTTAGAAGTTTAACTGTGAAATGGAACTCGGTCAGTGATTCAATTTGTAGTCCAAAATTATAATCTATGCTTCGCATGCCTTTAAAATGGCACTGCAAAATATTGCTCTAATTAGTTATCAGAACGTCAAATCTTATGATGGTAATGACTAGCTACATTTTTAAATAGGTTACTTGAGTAAAAAATGCATCTGCACCATGTTTGACCTATTAATAGCTCTTGCATAAATTCTAGTGATATTAATATTTAAATGAGAAAATGTCTGTATCCATTAGCTTTACGTTGACAAACGGGGACAAAACAGTAATTACGCCATTTAGAGTTTCGTCATATAATTATAGGCACAGTGTATGGGGTGCATTAGCGGCACAATGACGCGCCGCCGACGCGACCCAGCCAAGGGGCTGATCTAAAGGGGGCCACAGCAACAAAACTAATATTCACATGTTTTTTATTCGGATACACTTCATGTTGAATGATAGCAATATACTCCTCGAACTGACTTTTCATATACAATTTAGGATAGACATGATGTGGATATAGCTGTATATACATGATTCCTTTAAGTTTTATCGGCTTATGAGCACGTATAATTTATTTCAACTTTTAAGGCTTATGTCGGTATTCGCTTCTTCTTCTTATCGTATGGTTGTTGAACAACCTGGTGTCAGAGTTTAAACCGCCTGTAGGCCTCTGACATGGCTTTACACACCGTTGAAAAATCTCTCAGGTGCTGGTTTCCTCACGATGTTTTCCTTCACCGTTTTTAGCAACTAATAACTAATTTATAGTACGCACATGAATTCGAAAAGTCATTGGTGCGTGCCGGGGTTCGAACTTGCGACCTTTGACTTGGCAGTCCAACGGTATTCGCTAACAGTATTGTTTAGAACAAGCTATGTAAATCTTCTTATTCACCCTTGGTTTAATCTCATAATTGGGTAACTAGCACTAAATCCCTACAGATGTGTCAGGCTAACGTAACTGTTGACGTCGGCAACTCGTCCAGTCACAGCTAAACGTATTAGCGCGGGGAATCATGGAGCGATGGCGTGTCGGTGTTGGGGCGGCAGGCGTCGGCGGCGGTCGGCGTCGGGTAGCGTCGCATCTCGCCTCGTTTCCACTTGGTTATGCCTTTTATGTGACGATTCATTACCAACAACGTTAAACGGGGGACGGGAACAGATAGCAACATTTATTACTTTTGTCAGCGGAAAAATGAATTTACACGCCGATGACTTACGTACTGTCGTCGCCCGCAAGTCGTTTATTGCTCGCTACATTTGATGGTTTTTGAATTTTATTGTTTGGTTGTTCGGGTTCCTATTTTTAAATTCTGTTTTATTATGCGGTTTTAGTCGTTTAAAGTAGGAACAGGATTGACTTATAATTTATAGCAGTCATAAAAATGACGCATAATTTCGTAGCAATAAAAAAAAATCGTGTGGTTTTTCCTAATGACAACTATTACGATAAAAATATTCTATTTGAATGTTTACTTTACAAAATCAAGTTTATTTTACTTTACAAGAACTTGATTTTTAGATCAACGAAGCAGCGTATATCCGAGCGATAAACAGGACTTTAATAAGGTTACAGCTTTTCCGATACAATCCCCGTAGCTCGAGCCGTCAGAAGTGGAGCCTATTAGTTTGCAAACAATGAGTCGCGACGCGCAACGCCAACGGCAACTAATTCAATTCGCCCACTAATGGGCACACGGCAGCTCGTGCTAGCGCGAGAGCCCGCAACAAAAATCCGCTCTCTCGGATATCATTTAACCAACTTGGCATGTGATATACATTTTCACCCATAAAAAGGATGGTTTAGTTATATTTGGTCATATTTTCTACGAAAAAGTACAACTGAAGGCCACAATCATCGCATATTACATAGAATATGAAGCCATTTATCAGTACCTAATCAAATCCCTTTTTCAAGTTTGGTATTTTAACTCTTCTTTTAAATCATGGGATGCAAAAGTATTTAAACAATTTCAATAGAGGAACAAAAGTTGAGCGGGCATTCAATTCACTGCGCCATAGCCCACTTACCGTATTGCACTGTTCAATGGATACCTAACTGAAGAATCTCTGACATGAAGTTGGAAAAGTTTTGCAGTAGACGTCGACTTTATATTCATTATAGTCAAGAATTTCTATAAAATCTCCTCGTAAATTAACAGAGTTACTTACTTATTCTATCGTATGGTTATCAGGAGTACAGAAACAGATATAGGGTACCCTTCGTAAATAAAAAAATACTGTTCCCGAGGCTAAGAACAATATCATTACAGGTCACAGTTTCTTTCGGCCACTAGTGTGCGCTAATTGTCTTTCGAAATCAACGCGGGAAACCGCGGAGCACAACTAGTTAATAATAAGGTTAAACTTTATCACACCTCAATAGTTCATGCGATTTGAGACATGGATGCATTTAAATTATCATAAAAATTATTTTAAGCTTATTGTGTAATTGTTCAAAATTGGGAATTTATAGCTCTAGGCAATGTCAAGTATGATCAAACAACTAATGAATTGCATAAGAATAAACTACTTTTTCGTTCTCTCAAAATCTCACATGATGTCGTTGTAATTCCTAATCAAATCGTCCTTTTTCTTTATAATAGGCTAGGTCACGAAACAATACAAATAGCTGAGTCCTAACAATATTCTACTTTATTTAATATGGAAAACAAGGTGTCACGGTGACCTAAGTGTTTTATTATTGGTCTCTACCGCTCCATACTCAGCCGGCGCGAGTTCAGGTGCGATCCTACATGTCAACCCTATTAGCCGGCAGACGCATTTTAATTTTATTTTCTCCTACGCGGTGTGTCGCCCCATCCGCTTTAATTACAGAGAAAATAGCTTGGAATAAACTGATTGAAAGTCTATAAGTCTGTGTGTGATAGTAGAATAGTTGCTGAGAGCTGTTTGTAGGATAATGATTAATGTTACCTATATATACTCGCTAAGGTTTATAATAGATCTTCATATGTTATTCCTTCATTCTAATAGCCAGTTGAGGGATACAAATTATACCAATTATATTATACTTAATCGTGACGAACTACATTTCGTCGAATCCGTGATAGAATTTTGGTCATAATAATTTGAGTATTTTCGAATTGTTTTTTAACGGTTTTCATTTGTTACAGAAATACTCAATATGAGAACTTCCACGTTGATCAGAAGGGTTATGACCAGATGTACGATGGTGAGGACTTGGAAACACCACCATCGCCTGACCGTCCCCCACCACGCGCTATAGGTATATAAACTATTCATTTTATTAAACGGCTCTACATATTTAGTCCCACTACGCTACTGTTTCCTAGTAAACTACTGTAGTTTTATTTATTACTATATGTAGTATGTATATCGACGTCTTGATAATGTACTACATTAATGTTCATCCCAGACAAGTACGTGCGCGCAGAATGTCCGTGTCTAAGCGCGCGCTACACGGTAGCGTTGCTGGCTTGTTTCGGCTTCAGCATAATGTTCGGCATGCGCTGCAACATGAGCATGGCCAAGCTCAAGATGACTGAAAAACAAGCTGTGAGTATATGAGAATTTATCCACATAATACTTTGTTTATTAGGTTGCGGTAATGTTACAGAATCATATGATCGACATTAAGTTTTTTACGATTTTCTATAACTTACGGTACTCTCCATCCTGTTTATAATAACATTGTATTTAAGTTTAAGTATGATACACAATAAAGAGAAATCTATCACTCTCCATAATTTAATTTATGTATTCTTGTGCTTTAGCAAAACTCGACAGACAAAGCCCCGTTCGAATGGACAGTGAGTGTGGAGTCCTCAATAGACTCATCATACTTCGCCGGGTACCTCATCACACAAGTCCCTGGCGGTTTCCTGGCCTCCATGTACCCAGCTAACAAGATCTTTGGCGTAGCTATAGTGACGTCAGCCATATTCAACATGGCTATCCCTGGCGCGATGACTATGGGACCTGCTGCTGTTGTCATCCTAAAAGTGGCGCAGGGATTTGTTGAGGTGAGTAAAAGTTTATTGTATCGGTTTGTTTATTGTCTGGACATTTATAGGATAACACGGTTCAATCTCCTCCTAAGATTAATGTAAATTGATTGTTTAAAACCTGTGCTTTATTACAAAGAAATGGTGGCTTGTCACGTGTTTTCTTCATGTGGTAGATCTGGCTTCATTTTTGGGCCTTATAGGCGTCATATAAATGTATACTGATAAACACCAACTAATTAATATAATTAACAATTTGCCATGAACATGTGGGTGATATGATAAGTGAAGATTCATAATAATATAACTCATTGTCAAAGCTCTGGAAAGGTTTTATTTAATATTATGTAAATCGGTCCATACATTAAAATTTTACAAAGTGACTAATATAATAAAAACTTTCTAAGCAAATATCGCATAATCTGGACCAACTCGAACAGCAAGAACAAGGAATAGTAAGGACATATGTAACGAGTAAAATGTCACACGTTTAAAATTTAGGACATTTGACATTCAGAACGTGACGGTGCTTAATCAAGCTTATTACTAATGCTCAAATTTTGAAGCCCGGGATCGTGTCGAACCTACTACTTGTCACGTTTGGATTACACATTCCCCCAATTTGTAATTTTGGAAAGCTGAATGCATAACGGGTACTATTTGAAAATGATACGTTGGAGTTTGGATAATGCCAAATATTTTAGTGTTGGTATTTTATGTTCGGAAACTAATTATATTAGACATAGGTACCGATAGGCTTCTATTTAGTATAATTTTTGATAGTTCCAAGAAATACAAATTGCTAAATACTACTTTATATTTATAAATGGCTCACAAAACATCACTAGGATCAGTTTAATTTACATCAAAACCTGTCTTTAAAATATAAATTTAATTTAGAACGGTTGAAGTTGAAATGCGTTTTATATTTCTATGATACTAGCACCTCCTATTTTGGTTTCAAAGAAAAGAATTCAATGGTTGCCTACAGAGCGATCGGTATCTATCGTCAATCGCTCTTGAGTATAGTCGACATCGCTTACCGAAGTACAAAGCCTCTTCAGGATTACCGGGCCCTTCGTTGCCATGGTTACGTATTTACTCGTCTCCGCACATCCCGGCTTAGTTGATTCTTCAATGCCACTGCTATCCCATTAAATCTTTAAGGTTGGGTCTATTGATATTATATATAGAAATCTCTCTATGTTTTCTATTTGATCCATTACTAAAGCTACAAGTTTTCAATAGTAAACATAAGTTCTCATGTGCGTATGTATACGCTAATAATTAAATTATCATCAAGCAATTTCTTAAGATAGGTAGGTTAAACAGTGCTGTTGAATACATATATACATTTATCGATTCTATTTATGAATAATTTTTACCATAAGTATGCAGGGATAATCCCGTAACCCTCTCCGAAAAAGACAATTACTTAGCCACAGCGCTAATTATGGCAACATATTAGTTTGTAACTTAGATTTTTGTCATTGTTTCAATTTGTTCGTAGGGTGTGACATACCCGTCGTGCCACGGTATCTGGCGAATGTGGGCGCCGCCCCTAGAGCGCTCCCGGCTGGCAACTCTTGCGTTCTGTGGCACGTACGCTGGCATCGTCATTGGCATGCCACTGTCCGGCTTGCTTACAGACTACATCAGTTGGCAAGCACCATTCTATTTCTATGGAGTGTCTGGTGTCATTTGGTAAATAATTGATCTATTTTTATACATTTCAGATATAAATTACCTAGAATAATACGTTGAAAAATACATAGTTTTTTGTATAATTATCCGAGTAAAACTAACCGTATGAAATGACAAATATAGCTTTTATTATGAACTTAATGTGTGAGTCCATTAAAACTAAACCGGAACAATGATTAGATTAAATAAATGCCAAATATACTTTCCGTCAGATTGCTACATAGTTCAGTTTATAAGTAAGTCGTAAAAATAATTCGTGGTGCAGGTACACGTTATGGTTGTGGTTGGTGTTCGAAAGGCCCAGCAAACACCCCACTATCGCCGCCAAAGAGCTGACCTACATCGAGCAGTCTTTGGGCACCGCCACACAGGCCGCCATGCCTGGATTCT
This sequence comes from Abrostola tripartita, assembly GCA_905340225.1. Lineage (NCBI taxonomy): Eukaryota > Metazoa > Arthropoda > Insecta > Lepidoptera > Noctuidae > Abrostola > Abrostola tripartita. The sequence continues at coordinate 8,372,460 of HG996490.1, read as the reverse complement.
GGTCTACGCCATGGAAAGCATTCGCTACTTCACCACCAGTAAGTAAACATATTGTTGAGCTTCGGTTTGTATCGATTGATTACTTTTAGAGATAGGGAACCGACAAGCTGTAAGCTGTTCTATAGGTTTTCGTTAGTTTAGTTTAGTTTGCATTAGTCCATGATCGTGTTTGATAAACAGCAATTAGTTAATAGACGAGAAAGGCGATTAAAAAAAAATTCATATTGTTAATATCTATGTAAGTCAAACTTTACCAAGTAGAATTTACCAATTGTATGAAGAAAGAAAAATCATAGTATACCGATAGTAACACATATATTTTAGAATTTAAAAAATATATCTTTATTTACGTTTTTTATAGGTGTACGCAATCATCGTGGCAAACTTCTGCAGAACGTGGAATTTCTGTTTACTAGTCATATTCCAGTCATCATATTTCAACACGAGATTCAACATGCAGATCACAGAGGTAGCTCTCCTTTCAGTAAACGTCGTCCCAAACTAGACTAAGTTTAAGTGGCTCCTCCTTTATTGTATTTCGTCGTTTCAGTCTGGGTTTGTTGGCGCCATTCCACATTTAATAATGACGTCACTGGTGCCTATTGGAGGAATGATGGCGGATTACTTGCGTAAAAACAACATCATGACTACAACCAACGTGAGGAAGCTCTTCAACTGCGGAGGATTTGGTCTTGAAGCGTTCTTTTTTGTACTCGTCGCTTATGCCAATAACAAGGTAAAAAATATAAAAGATCGAATTATATTTTTTCTTGCGTCTTCCACAGTATTGTCATTCTTGAGTGATAGATAGAAAGAGACTATCTCTAGCAATTTCATATCAGTATGCTAAATGCTATCATAATATGGATAACCACGGTTGTGTGTTTGAAACAAATCGTTTGTGATAACTATATGTATTAATCCTACATCATATCATTTGTTTCTTTGTTACTTTTATTAAATTATTATGCAAAATGGTTTTGCAATAATGTTTTGTTGTTTTTTAGTATGTTGCGACTATAGAGCTGACCCTGGGAGTGGCGTGCAGTGGCTTCGCCATCTCCGGCTACAATGTGAACCACCTGGACATAGCGCCTCGGTACGCCTCGATCCTCATGGGCCTCTCCAACGGCATTGGTACCATCGCCGGCTTCGTCGTGCCTATTGTTATCGACTACATGACACAGGAGAAGGTATGTCTATAACAAGTCTTCCGATTCCATATGAAATATTACAGTTTGCAATTTGAATTTATTGACATAGGTAATTCTTTTATTTATAGTTGTTTAACTGAAGCGTTCATCGTATTCTGGTTGAAGTTACTCGAAAATGTGCGAAAATTAGATAAATTGCATATTCCACTTCTTGTTACTTAATTAATTCGTTTATTCTCGATAAGAAGAATACCAATTGCTAGTAGGGTCAGTTTTCAAAGAGAATAGAAAAAAAAATGGATTTAAGATTTTTTAGAAACTGACTCTCCCCTCCCCTAATACAATGCCAATGTAGGTATCGCTTTCAAGCGCGAACTGCCGAAACAAAAAGGATGTTCGTCCGTGGCTAATTTAAAAAAGGAAATCGAGCTTCGTGAAGTCGTACGCGGAATATACAATGAGTACGATTGTGGGTGCGCGTCGATGCGTTACACGCAGTACAGTCGCGTTGAGCACTTTATTATCGCCCACGGCCCGCGCCCACTGCTGCCGCGCCACGTCTCGCACGACTGAACCGCATTGTATTCAGAAACGTATTCAGATATTTGTTACAGATACGGTTATCTGAAGATTATGAATATTTTGTCAGTTCTTGAATCTCAAGTTATATTTGTATGGAAATTTTAGATTTTAAGGCTCAAAATATTTTAGAAATCTATATTTTGGTACTTAGTACTATTAGTCTCTACTTTTACTTTCAAGTGAACAATTCAATATAAACCTTTTTTTTAATCAGTAAGAGACAGTTTAATTTCTTGTTAGTGATCAATTATTTGTGTTTATTGTCAAAAGAATCAATTGGAGAAAGCCATAACGGAGTGGCGTGCAGTGTTTTTGATGGGAGCGACAGTCCACTTTGTAGGCATCACGATATACGCAATATTCGCCTCCGGCGAACTGCAACCATGGGCTGAGACTGCAGTCGAAGAACCGCAACCTATGAAGTCTTTGGAACACGAAACTACATTTGTAAGTTTTTTTATTCGTTTTGGCCTAAAACTCTCAGATTCTTATTATCTTTTTCATACTATGTACTATGTAAACTATTATGATAAGTATAAACTCTACTTCTTCTACTTAGTTTCCTACATTCCTACGATGATGTATTTTGGCTGCTTCAACAAAGGTTTTTTTTTATCCAAGACGGAGAGGCCGTCAGCACCACTAACGGGTTCGGACCAGCCTGGGTACGGAGCTATCGCCCCACCGCGGCCGCCGGCGCCCCAGGCCCACGTGCCCAACAACCCCTTCGTATCAGGAGCCCTGTACCAGGCCGAGCCTGTGCAGCCGCCCACACACGACTATTACGACGGGCCCGCAACTCAAGAACAACATTACAACGAGTAAACATAAAAAAGTGGATATTACCTCTTTAAGTTGCATTACATACTACATCACAACATGTATGTACGTAACTGTGCATTTGGCGTCTCTACTATGTGCATAGTGGCGTTATTGCTCTGTGCATTCTAGTTAAACCTGTGCAGCGAGCAACTTGTGCTTTCTCCGTAATCAATGTGTCCTCTCATAGGTAAGTAAATATTAAATAATTTAAATTTTCTAACAATCTGTCTTCGGTTTCTTCCAGTGGCTCGACGTGTGGCTCATATTTTTATAGGAAAATTAATATTAACAATGTTGTCATGGTTAGCTTGTATGTTAAATCGTTTAGCATTTAGACGTAAACTGTTTTTTTTATCCGAGTTAAAACCGCTGTTTTTTGTTTTACCAAAAGTGTTATGTTAAGTTTGATTAGCTGACAAAGTCTCAGGCTTGACAAACGAAATCACGCATAAGTTTCTCCTTGTTAGTATTACCGTACGTACCTGTTTTATTTACATTTGTACGTGTACAGGTGTATATAAATTATATTGGCATATCACAGTAAAACTATTTGACTTTATCATTGGATGGGTTAAGCTTAGTAATCAATTTCTCGTTAGTTTTGCCTCATACCATTGTACTTACTATAAAATTAATGGTTACTATAACATTTCTAGTCCTTGTTACTAGGTATCATAATACTGTTGTAAAATGTTTATAAATATTTACGAAATAATTGAATTGTTCAAATTTAGAATTGTATTTAATTGAATGCGTAAATGTATATGTATCATAGGAGTAGACATTGAAATAAAATGTTAATACTATGAAGGGAAGTAATGTAATCATTCTTGATATTATTTGTTGTTGTATACATCATTGCTTTGTTTTCCTTAATACAGCAAATAACATTTCAAAATCAGGATATTTACTAAGTAGTTTAGTATATTTAAACATCTGTAAATAGGTTACAAAAGTAATAGATTTGGAAGCCTCTCGGCATGTGTTAAGGTTTTAATAATAGGTTCAATATTTATTAAATGGTGACTCTGGTTATCTAAAACACACATTCCCTTTCTGTGTAACGTCTCCGCAATATACTGCTTGATGGTGTGAATATGTTCCATGTAGGATAATCATACGTCTTATTGTATACTTATGAATAAAATTATAGCTTAGTGTAATTTGGCTTCTAAAAGCGGTTTGTCGTTCCGAAAAAAATAAGAAAATCAAATAAAAAAACGTCTACTTACTGTCTGTAACTTTCGATTGAAATTTAATGAACTATTGAGGATAATATATCGTATCTTACTCATGTCTGTATAGATTATTACGTAGCTTGTAAGTGTGTACCCACAAAATACTAATGTGATATAAATTAGATCAAAGTATTAATATTAGTAAATGCATCTAACCTTACTCGAAAGATTATTTGATTAATTTAGTGTTCTTCCTTATTTACGAATAATTTTTTTTTTATCTCTTTATCACAATATAACAACTAAAGTGCATACACGAGCTTGTAGATAGCTTTTAATGATTTTCATTATGTATATTCTGTGTCAATTTTATTTTATAGTTTTATAGAGCTCTAGCCTCTACATTGACACCGCGCAGATCGGCCACTATTCGAGCTTAAGCAGTGATATCCGAGGTAAGTTCTTGGATTCATCATGCTGTGCTGCACTCCTATGTCTCTGGATCCCTCTAAAGTCAGGCCAGTTTGCCGGATCACCGCACAATGGGTACAGTGGTGTAGTGACGATGTAGTCTCATTAAACTTACCTGCCGGACATTATTAAATACGTAATTTAATAACGTACGTAATTTAATAAATTAAGGTAATTTTTCTTATGTCAGTTAAAATATTGGAACGTGGTTGCAATTCCAACTTAGTCAACAATTAATATTATATTGACAAATAAATCTTCATAAATTAACTTGACACAGAATATGACTTTTACCTACCTATTGCTAAACTTCCTTCTGTTTCCTACCTACATAGCTTGATAGTTTTATTAATAATTAGTATGAATTTGCATCAATATACCTATATATATTTCAACCGTCTTTAATATACTATGAACACTCAAAAAATACTAGGCAGCCCTATATTGAGACATATATATCTCTAATAAGCATGTACAAAGTTGCAAGTAAGTTATAGGTATACTCTAATAGTAAAAATGTAAATAGCGCAATCTAAGTTATGTGTAGGTGTGGTTCGACAATAAACTGACCGACCGAAAGTTATTTCTAAGTAGGTACCTAGTTCTAATAATAATATTACAGTTTAAGGATCAACTAGACTTATTCAGCATTTGTCTAAAGATTAAAACAGTTTTGTATAGAGATGCGTACGCATCTGTTCAAAGAAACGCTGAATAAGCGCAGTTAGTCCCTTATTCTTCAGTCCCCTATAGTTTGTAATTTTACGTGATTTAAGACAATAATTTACCCTTTTTTATTGTGTTATTTATTCATAAATATTAGCTCAAGTTTAGATGAAATTGACAATAATATCTGATGTGTTAAGTGAGACCAACACACTTGTTCAAATGCGCACTATTTATTAAAGAGTACGATTTCTATAAGTATTTAAAGGCCTATGGATCATCGTAAAAAGAAAGTAGCGATAATTGATGTTGAAATACAATGCACATTAAAAGTAGAGACAGACTTCGTAAAATAATAACAATAATAACAAACGACCTCGAAAGGAAAAAAAATCTAAATTGAATTTTTAATTATAGCTATAACGACATTAGAAAAAATAAAGTCAGGGCTAACTGAACCAGTTAATAACAATATACGCACTCTTTTCTATTTTACAATATGGAACAATACAATAAATAATATATATTATATAATAAATGCATTTGGTAGGAACAAGTTAGAACTCAATGCAGTATACAATCAGAATAAACCGCAACTGTAATTAAAAATGATCATATAAGGCACTACAAACATACCATGTTTGAATGAATCAATACTTATGTTATGTATAGAATCTTTACCCATTCATACACTAACTTATAGTGTCTAAAAATAGTCACGGACTAAAAGTTACACGCTCGAACTGAAGTTTTGTCAAAGGGTTATGCGCTGCCGCCGCGCCTTAGCGTTCTTGAAGTTAAAATACCAAACATCCATGTCGCGCTAATAACAACTCCGATTCGTTTTCATATGTATGTGTGAAAGTATTTAACAAAACTAAATTACAGATCAATATTAGACAATATTGTATTTCCATCGTGTTTTGAAAAAAAAAAAACCATTCGTTTCTTAATTTGTGATATTAATTCCTGAATAATCTTAAGTAAAAATATTACTTAAGCACGTAGCATGTATTATAAAATCATAAAATATGCTTAGACAAACATATTGGCTATGAATAAACTATGTAAATACTTGTCAAATCGCTATAGAAACTACAAAGGTGCCCGTCTTGATTACGAACTAATGTACACACATTCGCGTAAGTGTTAGTTAGGTTGTTGGACATGGGTGAGAATTATCATCTCAGATCCGATATGTTCGTTATTTTGACTTTAACTGTAAACATTTCAATTTAATTTACTTGTGTTAAATAAATATCACATAACTATGGTTACATCATTCACTAGTTATACGCTCTATGTAAATCAGTAAAATACCAATCTAGTCTTAGACAATGTCTTCTGTTTCTTATCACAAATAATGTTATGAAATCACATTATTTAATTAACTTCTATGTGACTGCACCTCCTGAAGTCCAGTTACCACCATCAAATATTAAAATTGTTTTTCTTTTTGTTTCTGAATGCAAAATGTTTCTGATGAAATACAATACAGGCAACAGCCCGCTTACCATGAACTCTTAAAGCAGGACAGTTTACGATGAGGAAGCGAGATGCCGCTACGAGCAGTCTAATGTGGCGTCTCGCTTCCTCATCGTAAACTGTCCTGCTTTAAGAGTTCATGGTAAGGGGGCAGTAGGAACTTAATTCATATGAACATCTAACACATACATGTAAGTCCATTAATTTCACATATTTTACTATCAGATTACTGTTAGGTTGAGATATTTCTTAAAAACATTAAAATTATAGAATTAATTATATAGTATAATGCAAAGTCGTTGTTTTAAATAATCTCTACGCCGTCAATTCTGTGATGTAAAATACTTTGACTAACTTCGTCAGGATATTACTTGAGTGTGTAGTAATTTATATATTTAGCGATAAAATATCAGTTGAAAGGCTAATGAAAAATATCTCAGGGCTAGACATAATATTATATATAGTTTGAAAAAAAAACAACGTTTATATATTACTTTTTTGAACAAAAATTGTTTTGTATTTATTTATATATTTTTTTAAACTTAGACGAAGATTGTTAAATTTAACGTATAATAATCGCATATCACTGAATATCTATATCCTACCACATAATTAGAAACATGATCCTAGATTCTTGAATACACATAAGAACCTATTTTTATATCTAACGGACTTAAAACGTGCCGAATCTTAACTATTATTTAAAGTACGGGAGGCCGGGAAATGTGCACAGTATTATTAGGATTGTTTATACAGTCAACTTGTATTATAAATATATTCTTTCTAATGATAATTTTCACAATGTCCAAGGCTATGGCGGAAAGGGTACGGATCCCCCACGCACTTGTTGATGCGCACTTTTATAGTTTATTAATGAGTAATTTAAATAAAATCATAGAATGTATTTTTTCAACTAATTGTAAAATATGTATCTTGGTACTTTTAAATTTATTTATTCCGTTTACGACTTTACAGAGGTTTTAGTTTATAGGCCAAGTTTAATACTTGACTATTCGTCGTTTAAACCCTCTTCAATTTATTGCGGGTACTATAATTTATTGACATTGTTTTTTTTTGTTTAAAAAAATGTTTTATAGCAAATTTTTTAATTTCATAAATTTGTTGGTCCTCAATATATGCTATAATATACAAGATACTAGAATAAAATATATACTAGGGTAAGATTAGGACAATAATATTAAATGGGGTGATCTCACTCTATAAGGCTGTGGTGACAATAAAGCTTGATAAAGCGACCCTTAGCTGTAAATAAATTAATAAGTAAGACAATACAATACTTAGTATTCTGACAAATAATTAGGCTAGAAACTTAAGTATAGATATTGATATGAACTTTATTTATTTATATATAAAATACGCATTACTCTTCATAAATTAGGTACTTACTTTTATTCAAATTTTAGGTTATCAAATTTTCGTATAAAATTATAACACGATAGTTTCTATTGTTTTGTTTTTATTTTATTTATGTAACTTTATGTACTATACAATTGTTTTATTATTATAGTTTTATGATTTCCAAATAGTTCTACGCTTATATAATATAATGTTCGCGACGCAATATTATTTGAGTTTTGACATAATAAAACTATACTTTTCTATTATATATTATATGATATAAATATATATCTAATACTAGTCAAGAACTGTAAATAATTTAACTTAAGTGTTAGGTGTATTACACGCAGGGCAGCACCGATTTGTCAATTACTGATTAGACAATATGTTTAAGGATTTGCTTTTAAAGTCCTGATTGATATTATCGACGGTGTAAATAATTTGTGTAGCTTCTTTATTTTTGTCTAGGACTGCCTATAATTATTTAATTCACGGTCAAGCTTCACTTAGGCAAGATTATTTATTGGATCAATAGTCGCAGCTTTTTAGTTAGGTAGTGCCTGGTGAGTTAACTGTTTAGCACAACTCATGGAAACATATTTAATGATCGCGTTAGGTAGCTACTTTGCCTTAGTTTATTTTGCCAGGGTTAGATTAAGTCAACTCTATTTGTTTTTATCTTTTTGGTTTGACATAATATTGAATTGATAATAATTTATGTTAAATAAATACGTGGTTGTCCTCTCGGCTACAACTCGCTCTGCAACTATAATAAAATTTGACGTATCTACCTATTGCTTTGTAGACTCATGTAAGAAACCAAAAATGTTTGGGTAATTGCATTGCATATTTCATTTGAGTTAATCCGGCACTGCAACATAGAATTTCTTAAACAATGTAAAATAAAATGTAAATTTTAGATTATGTGTCGCAAGCAATGAGTTTAGTTTCAATCTGGCCTATAATCGATTTAGTATGTAAATAACTATTGTATAGGACGTAAACGCATAAATTTTAATTATAGTCAAAAGTATAAAAAAACGACGGAATAATCAACATTGAGTTTCATAAACACGTAACTAAAAAAATAAACAAGTGCGTAATAACTTTAAAGAGAAAAAGGTTTTAGTCAAATTCCAACTGTACTGTAGCCGCTGAAATTCTGTTGATAAGTACATAAGTTAAGGTAACTTATAAAATAGCTACATTAACTATAGGTATAATAATATACAATAATAATTGTATTGTAATTTAGCGCTCACTAATCTGGGTTCCGTTTAAAAAATGGCTATCTATAATAAACACGTAGATGCGTTGTAAATAATGCTTTAGTATATATAAATTACTTAAGTTATTCATTTTGCTTTGTTTTTTTCTTCACAATTTAGGATAACTAAAAATATTGTTTGCACTTACTAGAAATGTTTTAATCTCTGCCTATATTTTTACATTTTCAACATAAGTTTAAGCTTCAAGTTATATCATTGTCTTTTATTTTCTTCTTGTTATTTTCTTAAGTAAGGTTATATTAAGAATATTATTTTGTATATATTTGCATTTTATATGCCTTTGAATACATTGAACAATTCGTTACGAATTTAAAAAATAAATACCTATAAGTAAAAAATAATCTAATTATAATTGTTATTATTTAGTAAATATTTAGGTAATTTTAACTATTTGCATTAATACTATTAATAAGACACCGGATATAAAGCATAATTTTACTTATATAGCTTCATTTAATATTCACATAATTAAACAGTATTTTTTTCATAAACGTGGTCATCATCATCATCATCCTCAGCCAAAGACGTCCACTGTTGAACATAGGCCTCCCCGTTTAAGCGGGGGGGTTTGCCATAATCCCCACGCTTGGCAGACGGCTATAAACGTGGTCGATTCTTGGCAAAGAAAATTGGTAATTCAAAATGTATGGTTCAGTTTTTTGCTCTTTATCAGTAGTTCAGTTCAGTTTCAGTTAGTTGATTTGAACATCTACGTACACTTGAAAATTTCACGCTGTATATACCTAGCATGTTTAAATCTTACAGCCTTTGCATATGGATAGCATAAGAGCTGATTTGAAATCCTAATCTAATTTTTTATTCGCATTAATAATGGCCACTCTGTCAGAAAAAACTCAAAAAGAAGATAATGAATTAGTCATATAAAATGCGTAGTAGCTTGTAATTATTAAACGTATATTTTTGGCGTTACTAATGTAGGAAGGGAAATGTGTTTTTAGATAACTCCTATAATAATACAACGATCTGTTATTCTGTATATTTGATGAGTTTAGATAATATTAATTGTAAGAAATATTTGAGTTATGGTATATTACACTTTTATACTATTTATGGTTGAAATATCTTAATAAACAACATGTTCGATATTTTATGTCCTATAAATGCTTAACCAGGTATACCGCCATACTAAGTTATCTAATGCGTTTAAGCAAGTGAGCAGCTTCGTAAACTATTTTTTTTATAAATTATAATATTATTAGTCAGTTTATAGGGAGATTTAAGAATTAAAAACCTAAGATATTATAAAAAATGTAAATACGTATGAATTGTACCTCTCGTTATTATACTGTTAATCACTAGGCGCTCTATTTGTATGTATATTACATGGAAAGAAAGTATTTGTCGGAATATATCGGGTTGTATTAAGTAAGATGGAAGTAATAATACTCTTGTAGCATGTAAACGTCTATTTATATTAGATAAAGGTCTGTTGTTATCAATCAACTAATCTCTACGTACCTACTGTCTACGAATGTACACAACTTTAAAAGAAATGTAGCTATATTTGCAAAGGATTTGAACGTTTTGCAATGTTTTCTTCGTAGCTTAATATACATGTATTATATGTCTGTTACTAATGTGTGATCTCAGTTGTACCTATATTTGTTGAATCATTGTTCTTTAGGATAAAGTGCGTGTATTAACATATTATGACCTTGCTGTTAAAAGTGTATCCGTACGTCGTTTCGAAATGGTAACATTATCTTCCCTAATATATGTTTTAAAATTTACTGGTGTTGTTTTTGACCCTAATTCATAATTATGTATAAGTTTTCATTGATGTTGGTTCAAATCCCACATATGATTCATATTGGGCTATTTATCGAGCAGGTACCAAAGTTTGGTTTCGGTGACACAATCACATCTGTGATGCTATTGGTCGTCATTGTTGGCGAAAGGTTTTGCAAAAAAATAAGATCAATTAAACTAAAATCCCACAGTAATCCATGTTTAATGCTAAATAAGTAACAGTATTATCACAAATTCCTTAATGACTAAATAAATTAAAACTCATTTTGAGCAACTACAACATCATATCCACAGATACAATAACGGGTGACTACTTCCATTTAAATACATAATTATAGTTAATTATATAACTCTTATAGATAAAAGGTAACTGTTTCATTAAATCAATTATAATCTCGCTAAAAATATACAACGTCTACTATCCGCACTTATAGCCGATTGGTATGACCGTTGGACTGCCAAGTCAAAGGTCTCCTATTCAAACCCCGGCACGCACCAATACCTTTTCGAATTCATGTGCGTATTATAAAATTGTTATCAGTTGCTAAAACGGTGAGTAAAACATCGTAAGGAAACCGGGACACCTGAGAGATTTAACGGTGTGTAAAGCTATGTCGGAGGCCTACAGGTTGTATAAACTCTGACACCAGGTTGTTCATCAACCATACGGTAGGAAGAACACTATCCGTGAGAGTGACGTGTTCGTCCATGCAGATTAAATGATACCATACAAAGACATTACAAATACTATTTTCTTTGAATTTGATGTGGCGACAGTTATGAGTTAAAGCGGTAGAGAACAGAAAAGTATATATATCTACATAGTACAGGTATTCCAGTAAGTCATCTTGTTCTGTCTATTATAGGAATTAGGTAGAGACAAACGTCACCCTTATACCCTAATAACTTATGTAAAAACCCCGACAAAATGGCTAGCTACTTAACTTATTGAATATTTTGGTAAGATTTATTCGTCTAGTTGATAGAGCAGACACAGTTTATCAGCTGTATGGTGTGATAGACCTGAGCCGTCTCGATTTTCCGGGAAATCCTCTTGCGTATGGAGGTTTGGCGTTCGTGGTCACGTAGTAAACTCCTCTGGCACTAAAAGAGACACAATTAGTAGTTATTAGTTAAAAACTGTGTGAATCACATTAATATTAAAGGCGAAAGTTTGTGAGTGGGTGAAAGAATAAGTTCCGCATTGACCTACATACCGCCGACCGATTTACCCCAATTTCCCATTGAATACTTACTTGTGACTAACGTGTTCACCCATGAGTACATATTCCGTGTCCTTAGGCTCGCACCATCCGATGAGGTATGAGAACAAACTGGAACAAGGTCCGGCCCAAAAGCCTGCGCGACTGTTGATCGACTCTATGAAGTATGGCGTCACCTTTGTGTGGTCACAAGATAGAGTTTCTGCAAAAAAACGCAATATTTACCTGTAGGTACTTGTCAATTCGAGTAACAGAAGTACTCACCAGCCTCAGAATATAAAATAAAATATAGGTTTCCAATAAGTTGTATGGTAGAGCGTCATCTAGCGAGTGTACTTAAAACTATATCAGTTTCAAGTGTTCCAAACTTTCAATTGTTTTTTAGAGATGGTGCAATATACCGCGAGATGGCGCTGATCACCGATGATAGTGCCACCTTTTAAGTTATTGTTGTACTTATTTCTAACTTAACTAAGTTCCTACTTGTAGGTTACGTAGTTTTAAATGTTGTCAAGAGAAGACATTGCATTATTAAATACTGAAAGTATAAGGGAACACTTAGTACTTGAGAAGGTTTGAATTATGAGCTCTTTTTAAAATACTTACGGAATATGGTGTCATGTGCACAGCCCGGCTGACTAGAGCCACCATTGACGTAAAAGTCTGCGTGTCCGTTTGGTCCCCATTGTCCAAGGATACCAGCCCCTGTGTGTAGGATGTCCACGAAGTGGGCATCTGTGTAGTCAAGGTCGCGGGATCGGTTCGTGCCCATGTAGAAAAATATGGTTGGGTCGAGACCTGTGGAATAAAATGTAATTCCTGTATGTCATGAGTTTTGTCGGCCATATCGGTATACACTAATAAGATCGGATTTCACGTTCTTACTTAACTTGTGAGGCACTATCGATCGGCAAAATTGAGCAATCTGCAGAACTAGTACTGATACCGTGGTTGAATGGCTTTTAGATAGATTAATTATTGAGGTCGTAAAGTTAGTGAATGCAAATCATCCGTATGAATGTGTAGCATAGTAACTTCAGAGAAGTGAGTGTAGATAAAATAGTAGGCGAAATAAAATAATAAGATATCGTTTTAGTGATCTTTTTAAACGAAAAGAAATAGAATGAGGAAATGTAGTCTACATTTTTGAGGGTAATGTTATTGCTTGAAATATTTTTTTAGCAAAAATAAATAGCGATCATAATCATCATTCACAGTTTTCTATACCCCACTGCTGGCAATAGGCCTTCCTTAAACATTTATACCCTTAGTAAAATTTCAATATACAAACTAAGTATTGTTTTAACTAGGAAACAACTGAATAAAAAAGATGGTTGTGAAAACATTCTGCCAAACGACTAAAGTATGTATCCAATACTAACAAATCCCTTGACATTTACATATGTAAATGGTTGTTGCACTAAATCCGTGTTTTATTTTGTTCAGGAAGTTTTGCGAGTCAAGGTTTTTTTATATTCCATACTTTTTGACGTACGTTTATATTCGGTTAATTACCTTATAATACTACTTTTTGTTTAATTATATCCTGTATTTTCTTTTTCTGTGGAATAAGCATCGTATTGTATTGTAGATAAGATACTTACTTTATATGTTCATAGCACAAGAACAATCAAAATTCAAAAAAAGTAAATTAGTCCTATAGTTACTTACCAGTAATTCTGCCAAGCTTTCCGTTGGACAGATAGTTAGCTACCAGGCCCAGTATATGGGCGCCCACACTGTAACCTATTGTGTGAAGCTTATCGGGCGCCACTGACTTTTTGGGGTGGTATTGGAGATACTCCACCAGTTGCGCGATGCACAGACCCGCAAATCGGGGCGCCCACTCTATCTGTAATTTAATACAAATTGTTTCCTAATAAGTCTCAACTGTCTGGAGTACTTTATTTTCTTTTACGTAGGATCATAATCTACTCACTAACGAATGCTTTTATTTAAATGTTCCATTGTTTTTGTACAAAAGCTGCAACACATGCAGTAGGTATTATGAGGCATAGAATGGTATATATATAATTATACACTTTTCATTTACTATAATCAACATGATTACAAGGCTTATTATGGCATATTACAGCGCAAAATGATTCAACGACTTGACGGAAGTATGCTAATATTTTATAAGTGATAGTTGATCATGAATGACAGCGCGTATTTTATACAAATCGAGGTCAGCTTATACAATTTTATTATACAACCTATATCGTAAAGTTGTTGAAGAATATTCATATACTTATTATCTTTATCTCCATTCAAAAAGATATGACTTTCTACGACAAAAAATAGTACTATAACCTTTTGCCATTTATAGATGTTGTAATTGTAATGGTATAGCGGTCACTGGTCATTCAGGAACTTTAAGGGACGCATTCAAAGTTTACGAGCTTACGTCATGACAATAATTTTGGCTGTATGCAAATGCCTTCGAAAGGGACTGCATTAAAGAGCAACACTCGTCGTCCAATTGAAAACCTGTTTTACCATGGACGCTGCTACCATTCCTAAAGTTTGTTGTCAAGCTTTTATGGCTTTGTTGTATTGCTGCCGGTCCAATTTTTCTTTACTTATACAAGATGCCCCAGAAAAGCCTTTTTCGAAATCTACGGGTGATATATGAAGAAAACAATGATTTAATCATTAATAGGGCTGCTACCAATTAGTTTATGAGAAAACTTTAAAAGTATTTGTAACTCCATAGGTTGTTTTTTAGAATGGACTTAAGAAGGCCATAGTGTTTTTGTATAAAGAGGTAGTTTTGAATGAACCTACTGCTCGTGTATTTTTATAATGAATAAAATAAATTTGCCTGACAAATACGTACCTGGCTAAGACAAGGCTCCTTCACAAGGGATCCGTAGTCTACTATAATAATGTTGTAGTTCCCTCTAGTGAAGTATGCCTTCCTCATGTCAGTGCTCGGCGAGAGATTCCGACCTCCCCCGAACCCATGGACCACCACCTTCGTCTCATGCTTCGTGTTGAACTTGGAGTACGTTAAGGAGTCGTCGTCAAGAGTGTTGATCAATTCTCCCTTCTCTTGTGTTGTTCTGCAATTGTATTTAATCACCATTATCTTATGGAACTGCGAATATAGTGTTAAAAAAGAGTTTTCTGTTTAACTATTTTTCTACAAAAACATATTAAGATATTACCTAGATATTATAAAGAAAAGTGCAGCTTTTTGTGTTAATCTAGCCATTTGAAACAAAAAGGTAAAAACCTACATATATTAGTTGTAGGGTTTTATCTTTTTGCTTTTACCTATGTTCAGAGATTTATAATCTTTAATTTTGAATTCCATATTAACCGATAACTATTCAAGATAATTTTTTGATGTAGAGCAGAAAATAAATAGTTAAGACATTAAGTTAATGATTGCAGCAATTGATATTATCTTAGCTTTGAGAATAACGATTAATCTGTTAGTAATTTACAAATGCCAACATCCTTCTACATTATGCATTAAGCTCATGAATAACTTATCATTTACCCTTTCTTACTTATATGTAACATTGAAACGTATCAAATCGACATTGAGGTGTGATTGGCATCGACAATTGTATAGACGCGAGGTAATACCATGTCTCTAAAACTACCTTATCCTTGATTATAGTTAATTCACGTTACGTGTAATTTAGAAGTTAGTGCAACTGAAAATATACATAATAAAATAAAAAAAAACTGTCTTTCGTTGCTGATTTTTCCTATCGTGTTGCATTTCAGACGCTGCAATCTCAAATGATTAGCCAACTATGAACGAGCTATCTAAAGTGCACAAGTGTATTCTCTATTCTCTCACATGGTAAACTGACAAGACCAGTGAGAGATCACTCGCAGGACCAAGAGCTTAACGTGCTTTTTATAATTTATAATAATGCTCATAGCACTAAAATGTAACAACTGCCTTTATCGATTCGTATTTGCGGTGAGTAAGATATAAAAGATAACAAGCGTAAAAACCCGCTAATGGATAACCTATCTACGTTATATAACCCAGAGAAGCGAAAACTAGGTACCTATTCCTTTGAGAATTTTGCACACACGGAGAAATGTGAAATTTGGTAAAACTAAGTTTAATACTGTTTAAATCGAATGAATAGACGTAAAGACCATTGATGATGATAGTTAAATTATGAAGAAGAAATGCAAAACACTAAAATACGTTTATATTGACGGTCTAATTACAACCTATAGGCGAGCGCGGAGGTTTTATAATAACAAATATTATAAAACCTTACTACTCATCTGGCGCTACTCACCTGGTGTACAGGTAGAACTGCATCTTGTGATGAGGACATCTGTAAGGCGGTGGGATACATGAGGTTGTGTTCAGGAGGTCCCTCACTGACTGTGGCTTCTTCTCTTTAGTCTCCTCTTGGCTCCTAGAGACTGAAATAAATAGTTTATTGTAGTATTTGTAAGTAGCGGTGATCGCCCTTTTGACAGTCAGTTTATTACATACTTACGTGGTATTATTTGTATTGTTAAGTGTCTATGTCGTTCTATGAGGTTATTATAAATCTCCTGAAAGAAACATGAAAAGTACCTGAATGTTCTTAAATTCCAGCCTAAGTATAAAATTTATAATCCATATCCATTTTTGGCTACGTAGCAAGTATCATCCTTTATTTTGTATGCCAGTGTTTTAGTCAAATACTGTGTGCAATCTCGTTAAGTTACAAATAGCGTTTTAAAAAGCAGAAGGTAACCGCAAATCGGTGTTTTAGATCGACGTATGTAGATAAGTTTATAGTAAAAGTGTAGTTTTGCCAAAATATTAACACAAATGCACTGAATGCAATAAATTGTGAATAAATTATTTACGTAATCTATTTAAAATAAGAAATGTTATAAGCTCAAGGGTGGATTACAAATGAATTGGTTATAATAATTTATTTGGATAATCAGATGACTGTTAGTCAATCAAGATTGTAATAATTATTTATGACGTTTGTACAGCATAACATTTTATTTTTATTCGTTCGTAAAGTTATCTCAACATTTATCAGGGTAAGAAAATCATATTCCCATTATTCGCTTCACAGCTCCTTGAATCCGTTTCTCATAAACTTTCATTGATAAGGAAATTAACTAGAAAATGCTAACATAACAATACCCTGAGACAAATGACACATTAATACAAAGGTCGTTAGAGACCATACAAGCAAAGACGCTCATGTTACGCTCTGATTGTTCTAAACAATTCTAATTCCACTTAAACGCGTCTACATTCCCGTAAGTTGCAAATCTGTCGTTGTGTCAACAATTTGAGTAAATTTTCGTGTTTTCATTGAAACATTGCAGGTGAAGAACAATGGAAGGTAATATGTAATGTAATCGGTGCATGCTATTTCCAGAGGAACAAAGCGTTACAAAAATTGCTGTCATGTCAGTTGATCGAGTCAGGAAAGAGATGTAATAAGATATAATACTTATAGTTAGGTATTAGAGTTTGTTGCAAATACGTTGTCAAACCCTGAAGGCTAATTCTCTTACCTTAACACATATCTAGTATAGGTCTAGTCTCAATGATTTACTGATAAAAATAACACCTATTTGGATGGAAATACTGTAAAAATGACCTTTAGCACACGAGACTATACCTAAACACCTTTGCATATCATCATAGGTAACATGCTCACAAGCTAATTCATAGACCAAGTGATATTTATTAAAACCGAAAACGTGAGTGGTTGTCATTGGTACAGTAATATCGTCAAACATGGCCCGCGCGTGGCGTAACACTCACTTAATAAACGTCATTTTTTAGAATTCGTGTGACCTCAATTAAACGGAATATATTCATTTTTAATAGACATTTCTAACGTTCAATACATTGACGGGTATTATAATTAACCTTAAGCGCTTTGAAGGTCTATCAAGTTCGCAACAATATTTCGTCCGCGAAGCGATTGATAAAGAATAAATTCAATTTTTGTATGTTGCCGGAAAACTTACCGTAATAAGTGACTCATCAGGTAGGCCAAATAATCGGCAATAGGTTTACATTTTGTATTTTATAAGGATTTCAAATGAACGGCGAAATGCGAGTGATGCATTTATTGCATCCTACGTAAACAATCATTTGTTTTTTATTTTTCAAAAAGCTAATAGGACGATATAATTACTGCAACTAGCTCTAAACTGTTATGAAATTACTACCTAATTGCAATGCGACCTCGACTTAGATCCGGCGGAAGGAACTTGACTACCGTATTATAATTATTTTTCATGTTTTACGGTCAATGTAAAGCTGTCTTACTTCCAGAATCATTATCTTATGGGTACTGGTTCGATACCACACACATTTTAAATTTGATTAAGTTCCAATGAGTTTAACCTAATTTTGTTATATTATTTATTCTACCTGCCCCCTTACCGTGCAGTGTAATGCGGCGTTTCGTAATCATCACATCGTAAACTGTCCTGCTTTAAGAGTTCATGGTAAGGGGGCTGAAAGCTCGATTTAATAGGAACATAAAATGTTTGCTAAAAATTTATAACATCGAAAAATTGTGTTATTACAGTGATTGTATAACCCAGCTAGTTCCATTAATAAAAATAAATTATCTATTTTCTGCAATAATAATATTACGGTTAATTCATTGTTTATTTTGTGTTAATATGCGTTGTAATGTGCGGTGCTGGAGACGATTTAAAAATATTAAGTTGAAACTCTTTATGGGTTCAACTTATAAACAGGCCACGTTTTCAAGTAGTAGCTAAATTATAAGGAGTTTAGTCTAAAGATATTCACCTAGTAAAAAGAACAGTGTTTTTATTTTGCCAGACAACAATGAATAGGAACTAGCATAGGCGGAGCGTTAAAATATGTTTAAATGATCACGCAACGTGAATCACTAAGTATACGTGAGTATGTGTATATAGCTTCACTAATCTACGCAATAATATATTGTGCAGTGCCTTACAAAATGGTGTACCAAACCCAACAAGTGTTGCGATTTCAAGCTAATTATGTTCTAGTCAACGAACGACGCCTAAGGAATGCGACTCAAAATTACGCCAAACGACATTTCGAAGTCAAATAGCGGACTTGTACGAAATATGAATGTGTTGACTCGGTTATAAACAGACGTGTACGTCAAGAATATTCATGAACAGTTGCATCAGATGGAGATGGGTGTTATCTGGCTGGACATCAAATACTGATTAGAACCTTAACCTTTTAAATACAAGATAGAAGATTTGAAATGACTTGATGTGTGTTGCAATTGTTTCCGAATAACAGGCATACATTAAGCGATCTCTTCTGTTTATTAATTTAGGTGGCGGGCCTCGATGACGCGAATATAAAGATAAAGCGACAAGATATAATTATGCTATTCTAGGAGTTTCAATATAAGATTGTACTGGTAAACTTGGTATGTGGCCTTATAAAGTTTAAAAAAATCTACATGACCAAATTAATGAGACGTGGAAGCTACTGTTATATTCTAGAGTTAAATATGTGTAGCCGAAACATCTAATACCTTTTTAAGATCATTGCGTACACGAAATAATGTTAGATTCATGTGAAGAATACCATTTTTTATATTTAACTATTTACGAATTGAATCTCGAGCACTGAGTGATCTACATGTATAAGTGAATATATATTTGGGGACAGACCGACGGAGGAGTATGAAATCTGACTCAGTTAAACTTTATATGGAGGAGGACTGCAGCCATTTAATATTTTTGTATAATATACATTAGAAATAGAATAAATTGATAAAAAAGACATCACACACACTAACCATGCGTTTTACACTTACGCATGTAGAGTATTTATACACATACATATCATATCTATTTAATAATATCATATCATTGACTTTATTGATTGTAATCTAACAGTCATTTTTTTTTGTTAAATGTTGTCTACGGTAGAACTTGGTAAAAGCAGACTAAATCCATGGTAAAGAATAATATTTGTTTGTAGAATTTGTATTAAAATTTTGGTCGCAGGCGACCTCTAGTCCTTATAATAGTAATAATTAATCTAAAATAATAATAAATGATTTTATTTCAGCAAATAGGTTAAAAAAAACCACTTTTACACGTAATTTTTTTTAAACTAGTTAGAATGATGGTGTCGGCATTTCCTAACTGACTACCTCTGATAAGAAATACCGAAACAAACTCAGGGGTCCAGGTCTCTCTAATATGCAAGTTAGTACTTAGTTACGAGACTCAGGTATTTTAACATTCCTTTTTCAAACGCGAACGAACGAACGAACCACAAAATCTTGCAATTTTAATGTACCACACATTAAAATAGCAAGATTTTGCGGTTCGATGTCTGACAATTAGTAGGTAGCTACTATAAGATGTAGGCACGTTGCAACACCAAGGCACTTTTGGCTATGAAAAAACGACTACAAAACCATCCAAATAGGTATTAGAAACTGTACAAGCTGACGATAAGATATTTTACAGCTCAAGTAATTTAAATAAGGTTTATTAAAATACAATATCATCTCCAACTCAATAATGACTAATGAGTAGGCGTTTAGTTATATGTTTGTATCTGTGCATGATACAGGTCACTTGGTAAAAACACTTAGGGCTGAAGTATCACTGCCATAGTAGACCAAAATATCTATGTGGTATTTAGAATTGTTGTATGTAATGGAACCAAAATATGATAACTTGTATCGTACCACTATCTATCAAATTTCCGTGGAAACAACGTTAAAAAGGAAATGTGATAATCGTCGAAAGGTAAGTGCACTGCATTGCATAATCATAATGAACCAGATTAAGAGGTTACATTGACGCCGTCGTCTCTGTGGAAAGTACAATTGAATCGATTGAACAGTGAAAGCGTCGCTTATAACCTATCGCACTGTGACTCGTGTATGCCGCCAATTAAACTTTGCCCCCATGTACTTGTAATGAGTATTCAAACAAGGCTCATTTAACGCTGGTATACAATTATGCCAGGTTTTGTAAGGAATAGTAATAATAGTGTTGTAAAGTTTCTTGTTCTCATTACGTGCTGTGTGAGTCCACATTAAGTTATGTATCGTGAGATGAGTATCTAAGATTAGTGGATGTTAATGGCTCATTCATATCTGGTTTATTTCAAGTTACCGAAACACGATCATTACACGATACACGCGAGTAACGTTACGTTATTGTTGTATTGTTCTGTGGCTTATGATCTTTATTTAATTATTGTGTTTCAAGTTTCTTTTCACTATAACGTTTAAAATGTTGCCTATCGTATTTTATAATGAGTTTGCGGCTATATTATCCGCTTTTGTTCGCCATAAGTCCATCAATTCATACATTGTGACATGTTCAAGTAGTAGATAACTAAATACTTGTTGAGTGAGATTGAATTATATTTCGAAGAAGACAGTTTTAGGCTATCGCAGAAGTTTTGGCATAAATCTATAGCTATTTTGTATACAATTCAATTGATCTATGTTAAATGTCTATATATATGAGGATTAGGTTTTGTAAAGTGATCATAAGGGTTTCTTACAGAAGTACCTAATGCCAACCAGTTGGCTAAGAAATTTCTCCAGTATTGGATGCCTTAAGCATGACATGTACTATAAGTATTGATGAATACATTGCGTAAACAGAGTGCACGCATGGTTGACCGCCAGCTAATGTAATAAGTCTAGGCAATAAACGAATGCTTTCGCAATATCCATTGATGGAGTTTGTCGTATATTCGGATATTGGGAAATGATATTATCCATATTTATGATAGAAGGCCACCGTTGGGTCATCTTGCTCCATCCTTATACGACCTCCTATATTTAATTAGCAAGCTCCTAACATAATTCAGATATAATTTATACGTGTTTATATTTGATATTTAAAGCAGGTTTTATTTTGGCCAAGACGACCATTCTCCGAAGGTTCTGGCATTAATTAAGCAGTTTTGAAAGGTAGATATTTTGTATTCTGATTGCGTTTGAGCATGGTGCCTTTACCTGTGTATTTAAGGCGGACATAATATTAATAGCGCAGTGACCGTAGCTTTCCAGTATGAAGTAATTTGAATACCGACTCCAAACTTGTACTGACGTCATATGGCATTGATTTTCTGTCTTTTTTATAATTGTAGTTGTGTTTAAAGTGTTGTAAATTTTTGTACATACCTACAATAAAAACAACCGGTTTGGTTTTTAATATTTTTTCTTCCGGGATTAAAGAATCCTATGTTCACCCTGAAGGGTCATTCAAATACATCTGCTTTCGATATTCAATGCGTAAGGTAAATCTTACATACATAATAAAGCTTATTTTTGTGTCTAATGAGCGAGTCAACGTTGCATATGGCAACTTGACAGTAATCAGCTGATTGATGTCAACTTCTTGCTTGTGCGTGATCAGCTGGTCCATGCACAACTAATCTATATGTTACGTTATTACAAACATTACTTCATACGGCTTACTACGTTATACAATGTATATTATAAACACCTCCATACTCTACTCTCTTACTGCTTTAACTTATAAGTAAAGTCTATTAGAACGGTTACTAAATTATTGAACCTGTTCACTAGTGGCCGCATTTGTTCGCCAGTGTCTGCGGGATCGATCTTGCATCAAACTTATTACAAACCTCAATTATTTGTTTTAAGTCTAGGCGTTTAAGAGTCTGTCGACGAAAGCCTTGATGCAGAAGAAAATATAATTCCAGACCCAAGAGAGAATCCTTTTAAACCTATCCTATATTTAAATTGATAAAGGAAATTTGAGAAATGATGGACACGAGCGGGATTTGAACCCGCGACCTTCGCTGATCCAATCCGATTAGATTCAAGCTTAGCATGGGAAACATGCTAAAATGGCACCAAAAGTCACTATCCTATATTTATTTAAAATCTGAGCCCCCGTTTATGTAACCTCCGATGGGAACATAATGCACAGCTAGACACAAACCTAAGGGTAATTGCGGATAAATTACTCTTTGCAGCCCTTGTTCCTGGAGTCCATTATCCTTGAACTTCATAGTAAGTGTTCATAAGTAACTAAACATTAGTCTCTTTAAACAACAAATGTTATCACATAAATCAAACGGACATAAATAAAATACAATTAAGCACTAGATGATTAAAGCAAGTTTCAATAACATCTACTATGAGTAGTAAATACATAATGGACATGTACCAAAGGTCGTTTAACAAATAAACATTGAAATTATTTGGTAATTACATTTATGTACATGGAATATTCTGATTCATAGCGAAATGAAGGTTTCACGGATTCACGGTCAAAGAGTCAATGATATAATTAAAGGTCATCAACGTAATGTTTGAAGAATCTGACTTTAATTAAAGAGACACTCATTTACACATTACACAAATTAATTATACATTCCCGTTACCCCATGAGTTGTTTTGCTATTTTGTAGCAATTAAATTGTCATTAGATTTTACAATAATAGACCAGTTTAAAACGGTACAGCGAGATAATTTGGCAAATAAACTGTATGTCATCGGTTCGCGGGTTTACTTCCACACAGGTGTAACTCTCGTCCTCCCCCTTTACCCAATTACTCCTCTTTTGTGGGTGTGATTTATGTATTATATGCGTGCACATACACTCGGACTGGCTTGCACAAACATTCGTCCAGTGCATAAATATTTGTCCAGAGCACAAACCAGCTTGCTACCGTTCAATCACACAGCCCCTGCAACTAGTATACCTAGTAGTCAGTTAATTAACTTGTCTTAAACAAATCTGTTTTAGAAGTAGCCTTAGCGTATAATTTTAATCATAATAATAACACGTTGTAATTGGCGATGGCCAGCCTTGACCTAAAGACATTATGACCCTATACGAAATAATATACGATGTATTTTTGTAGTTACATGCATCAAGAACTTGCAGGTCAAAAGGTGTGCGTGCTTCCTTTACGTTAACAATGGCATACCTAATCAGAGAAGGATAATTATATTATCAGATACCTTCTTAAAATTACCCCTTATGGAACTCACACATACAAAGTAATTAAAAGTGATGTAATAAAAACTGTCTGATATTCGTAAAGAAACTGCTTAATGGGATTTATTGTGTCGTCGTAAGACTTTTCTTACAATAGATAATAATATGATTAACTAGGACGAAAAAAAAAAATTATTTATAATTATAATAGTTCGTTACATTACGTTATAAACAATCGGACATAAAAAGTAAAACGTGTGTTTATGAGGCTAATGTGACAAACAAACCGGATCGGGCGAGCATGAGACTCGGGTGAGCAGTTATGCAATGTGAATGTCGGCCAAGTAACATTTCGGAAGTAACTATTGTATGCGCGCGCACCTGCGATTCACGCTTACGCGGTACACAAGTTGAAGGTTTGCAATTGCAAAAATATACACTTTATGCTTTGGGTGCAAGCCATAGCTATAAAACACCAAGATTATAGTATTTTTCGTGACCCATTTTAAGTTAAACAGTTTGTTAATCGAGAATTAATAATTCTCTACGGTAAATCAATGTTGTTTTGTTATAATTATTTATTAATAAATTTTATTAAAAAACTAGCTTGTGCCCGGGACTTCGTCCCCGTAAATTTCGATTAAAATTACCTGTAAGTAGCAGCAGTAAGCAGATTTACCTATTTGAATATAATTTAGTTAACAATTTTATGGGATTTTATTTCTTTCCTGCGGATCCCTAAATCTTTATATAATTCAAAGTAGCCCAAGTTGCTCCTTATAACATCAGCTGTTTGCCAGTAAAAGTCCCGTCAAAATTTTCGCCGTTTCAGAGATTAGCCGGAACAAACAGACAGACAGGCAAAAATTTTGTGAATTGCATTTTTGATATGTGTATTGTGTAAACTGTCATATGCATTGAGTATTGTGTATAATAACATTTTTTTTTTTTTTAAAACGTCGCCCCACACTAGGAATTTCTCCTGTATCGTGGGTGCGTTTCACAAACATGAAATATCACATACACAAACACCCAGACTCGGGACAAACATCTGCGGATCACACAAATTATATATTGCCCCGTGCGGGAATCGAACCCGCAACCCTTAGCGCAGCAGTCTAATCGCTTAGCCACTGCGCCAATCATGCATTGTTATTTTGATGTTACAAACAGACACTCCAATTTTATGTATATGCATTGATCACAGGCTATTTGTTTTGGATTGAGTAAATATTTATATCAAGAGCTTCCGATTCTAAATTAAAAAAATCAACAATAGACTAAACATAATTTATTGAAGTTACAGACAGATCTATACTTGTGTACCACACAGCATCACTATACGGATGTGGAAACTGATCAGCCGGTTACAGCCAAACAAACTTGGTTACTGCTGTTATGTAAGCAAGTAAACTACCAAAGTCGTAGGTTAAGTAGGCGCGTTGACTGCAAGTCGCGTATGCGAAATATGCAAATTTTAAATGTTGTAGGTACAAAAATAATCGCCATATTTAATTTATTATATATTTTATTGATGTTCATTTAATGTTCGATGATATTTATATTACAGACACATTGTCGACAGAGACAATGAAAGGATAGAGCATTTTTTTCTATCTTACTGCCAGATAAATATAAATAAAGTTTAATTCTAAAGTTGACATTTAATGTGTTCGGAAGATGGTTTTTTTTAGAATACAAATATATAAACACTAATACATTTAAACATGCTTGGCCAAATATTTTGGTAAATATATCTGGATAATAACAAATATTTTTTTTGCATTAGCTTGTGGTGTACAACTGTAAATAATAAATTTATTTAATATTTACTTACCAGTTATTTGTAACACAGTTATTCCAACTATAATTAACCACTTTGCACCAGTTATCATTTTTGTATAAATATATTGTGCATTAGAACAAAACCAAAAACTATTTGTTTTTATAATAAAGTAATAGAACCATAAACATTTTAAATTTACGAATATAATTTTAAATCCATTTAAAATGTAATCACAGATAATTTATCACTTAAATATTATTTATTCTTAATTTAAACTGCCGCACTTTTTTATTGTTATTTTAAATTGCCGAAGGTCTATTAATGCGTGTTTCACGTGCGTAATCCGTACGGGTACTGAACAGTAAGCGAAAGTGGCTGTATGATGATGACCCTCGCCTCGTAGCTGACTTCCCCCCTTTTGTATGAGATTACTGCGAATTCGGTCACTCTTTGCATAATTTTTGCGAGCTAAACGCATTCGCTTAATATTATTAATGACATGTTTAGTGTTGTCAAAAAAGTGATAATAATAATATTCGTAATATTCGTACACAATTACACAAACAAAAAAATTGTACATACATAATATAAAAAGCCTTATAAATATAAATTAGGGCGCTTTATAAACAAGTACCTATTTTGCAAAAAAGGCTTGGTGTGGGACGTAAATGTTTTGCTGGCTCTCAACGTAAAAGCTGATTCAGTTACATAAAACGGAACAACTTCAGAGAATTCCAACAAAAACAAATTTTAATGCAGCATTACATAAGATAAAATATTCAAGATTGTGATAACGGACCTACTTCTCAAATCTGACGTGTTGGACGCACTTCCAAGTATTTTTGCTACTCTATGACATTTTTTTTAAAACGTCGCCCCACACTAGGAATTTCTCCTGTGTCGTAGGTGCGTTTCACAAACAGGAAATATCACATACACAAACACCCAGACTCGGGACAAACAAATGTGGATCGCACAAATTTTTGCCCCGTGCGGGAATCGAACCCGCCTTAGCGCAGCAGTCTAATCACTTAGCTACTAAGCCAATCAGGTCGTCAAGTTAAATAAAATAGATAGATAAAATTAAATAGATTTATCTCACTGCTTTCCTTTCAGGAAGGCAGGATGTTAAATAGTACTGATACGAGTGTAGTTTATCTTGCACTCATGTAGCATAAGGTCAAATAACAATATAATTATAGAAATTGAACAGTTTTGAGATTTGGAAATCAGTTAGAAGATAATGTAGATTTACAATGTTTTATGAACCATATCAACAAAGTTGTTGGATGTATTATAATGTGTTGGTACGGCAACCGTTTACGGCAACAATTGCCTAATTGCTAGTACCTACAGCTGTGACTTGTCAGATAGATTGATAAATTAATTTTTGTATGTTGGAATATTCGTGATTTACCCATCACGCTGTCTATCGCGAAAGGGTAACAGGATTTATAATTGTTGGATTGGTATCCCGGATGACATTAGTAAGACTCTTTTATTAAGGGTCTGGCTTGCCAACTTCTTGTCATTTTATTCATCTTTATCGAGTGCAACCTTAGGAATTAAGATAAAGCAATATTGGTTGGCAAGTAGGTACAAAAGATATGTAATTTAACCAAAAAATAACTTTTATATTTCCAAATATCACGACATAAATGCCTTCAACAATCAGGTTTGTTACTTATAGCAGTAAACTATTAACACCTGAGGCAACGTAACCCAACATTGCCCAATTTGCGGATAGCGGTTGAATAAGGCCATGGATGCAACTTGAATGCTGCGCGGTGTGGCAACAGTGGCAGCGGTGTATCGAGGATAGCGACGAGGATGTGGGGAAAGCCCATACGAATGTCCGCTTGTCTGCCCCCTCATTACCACCGATTGGGTTGTCCGCCGGCTAAATGTACAAATACTTAAGTGTGTACTAAGATTCTTACAACATCCTGTGTAGTATATGTGAGAATTTTCGGCTACATAAGCGGAAGGGTTAAGGATACCATGTTCATATTTAACTTTTATGAAAGTTAAATTGAAAATCTCTATTTTATCTAAATTGTACTTTCACGTATGACCATAGATATCATCAAGAATCAATTGAATTGTACATTCATACCTTTCGAAGCATGTCTTATGGAAATTTCTTTTGAATCTTGTGAACTCCTTTTTTTAACCCTACCCTACTTATATATAGTTATAATAATTAAACTTCAGCTGATGTAACAATACTTACCTCACCTTAAAAATTAGGAACCCTACTATATGCTTATACGTAGTGGCCTGTTGGCCAACCAATATTGCTCTATCTTATTTCATAAGGAAAAATATTTATCACCATCAATTTTAAATCCGTTTCTCCGCAGTAGGTACAAGCTAACGAATTCTAACACATATTAAGCAATACATATACACCGGCTTGATTACAGTGTACATGTTTTTTTTGTAAACTTACATAGACAGTGATGATTAAGTAACCTAAGGTTATCAAGATTCATGAAATACGGAACACGGAACTGATTGCATTGGTGTTACCTCGACGAGTAGGTGCCAACCAACTAGGACTGCAATGAGTTGTCATGTGGACGTTCTTGAAAGCATGAGTAAGAGCGTCCTATAAGATCCAAAACTGGTGCGTATCACCTGTATGACACCCTTAAGGACCGGTTGAGTTGGCAGACGTGTTGTATCACCTTATAATAATAAATAGTTTATTCGCGCAAAATATGGCGGTTACATGAACAAACTGTATCTTATATAATTATCTCACTTACTTTTTTATGCATGCAAAAAGGTTGGATTTGTCAATGAAGGAATAATTTGATACCTACTTTGTCGAACAATTACTAACAAGTAACATGACATTTGCACTCGTCTGGATTTAAACCCATGGCCTACAACCATGACAGCCCACAACCTTGACCACACTCATCCGGTCCGTAAGTCACTAGGTCATAACGAAAACTACTGTATTATCATTATACATTAGACTGCATTTCGTAAGTGAATTTTATGACTCCTCCTATTTCCTTCGCTGATCGTTTTCGTTACGGGTTCTAAATTCCAAGACACCCCGACATAGCGACTGTGCTTCGAATTCGGCTTTTAGGAGTAACAGAAAGTTATAATAAATAATATCTTCTATTAGGTAGAAAAGTCTAGTAACCACCTTATTGTTAAAATTTGAAATTACCTTATGCAACAACATAATATAAAAAAAGACTGACCTTCCGCAACTTGACAGTTAGTACACAGGAAAATTAAATGAACAGTAGGGACATAGATATTACTTTTTATTCATAGAATTCCTTCCAGATATTGCGAACTTCTTTTTCTTTTATTCTTGTTATTAGAGCCGCGAGCGAACGGTGACTCAGAATTAGTACTGAAGAAGTACAAACCCCTCTCTCTGAAAGAAATACGCATTTTTTCCTTAGTGTGATTGAAAGTATTTACAAAATATGTGACACACAGAATCAGAACAGTTTCAATGACTACAATGATTTTTAATTCAGATACTGACGGACGTGGACAAGACAGTTGGGTTATGTTGCATATGCATTTGACATTAAAATATGTCATAGAATCAGATATGAAAGCAAGCAATTTTTTTTTATTATTATGTAATTAAATTTAATGTTGCTTTGTTACATGTTTGTTTATCAATTAATTTTGGTTAGAACAAAAAGACAAAAGACAGCAGTGACAGTATACTAAGTACTTATTTACTTTTATTAACTCGTTGCGCTAGAAATATGATATCTATTCTATAAGTATACCTATTTGACTGTAGGTATACAGCAATCACATTTTTCCTTTAACATTGTATTTAGTTTGTTTTAGATTTTTTAAACCACACGCTATTATAATGGAATGAAATACATGAAGCCTAATCTAATAAATGAATGAGAGACGTCGCATATATGTACCTCGGTCAAGATAGCTTGTACACTTGTCAATGTCGTGATAAAAGTACGGTAAAGTAATAATTATGAGTGTGACAGTACTCGAGAAGGAAGCAAGTATTAGTAAGTTGAAACTGTTCTCAGTGAAAGTGTGGAAGTGTTTCGGTGCCTGCACTCAATCACAGAACTGGTAAATTGCTGAGAAGTGCGTTTACTATTGTTGATTAAAAGATTTTTTTTTAAATAGGTGGTCTGTCTTAAATACGTTCATAGATTGAAAGCTGAGTTATTAAATCACATTTGTACGAACGTTTTATTAATTAATACCGTAGTATATGGGTGATACGTTAAGACTGGGTGTTGTACGTTCGTGCTTCTACCAAGAAACACTTGCAAAGATTACGAATGACTCCCTTGGTGGTAATCAATTGAGCCGACGACTTAACACGCCGTGGCAAATAGACGGAAGAAAAGTGGTCATAATTCATACGTAAAATGGATGAATGAAATTGTATGGAACACCGGCATTTAGTGTTCCATACAATTACATAGAATTCACTGATATTGATGTATGATGATGATGATATGAATAACGTGTCGTCGGCTAGAGAAGAAATCTCTATGTTCATTGATATTATTATACTTATTTCCCATATTGTTTCGTCTATAAAACTCTGAAATAACGATCAATGCTATTAAAAATATCTAGGCACTTTAAAAATATTATCTATAGTTCAATTTATAGTATCTCTCGCTGCTTCTCTGATCATAAAACTTCAACTATTGTAAAGAAAGCTTTAATATAACGTGCTATATGCCAATGTACATGAATATTTTTTGTTAGGGCAAAGCTCTCTACAAATTCCGTCCGTATCCATGGATGTTTAAAGACTGAAATAAATGATTATTATTATTATACTTACTTGTTTGAGACATGCTCTCCGAAAAGCACTTCATCCTTTGAGTTGAATATCTCGCACCATCCGATCATGTAGATTATCCAGGAGTAGCACTTGGTCGCGTAAAACCCAACTTCTGAGGTGATCGACTCTGCGAAGTATATTGGAGCTCTCGAGTGATCGCAGCTAGACTTTGCTGTAAAGTATATAAATGATATAATGTCATAATCTATCAACATTAAAGTGCATCACTTAAGAACACGATAGACAGACACTCGTCTTATTGAGTTAGTTGACAGTGAACAGTCGTATCTTCTATAATTATGAAATGTAACCCAAAGTCTCTCAGAGTTCGGAAACTATTGCAGTTCCACAAATGATTCTCTTGTTTTGCACCAAAACACCATCACTTAATTACTACTTTTGTTGATACATTTTCCTATTGATATACTTACTTCTTTCTTTCGTGGGCACGCATCCTGGCTGTGAAATTCCCCCGTTGGCGTAGAAGTCAACATGGCCACTGGCTTCTAACTTCCCCTTCTCAAGAGCGTTAGTATGAAGAACATCCACGAACTTTGCATCACCTTTGTCTACCTTTTTATCAGTATTGGTGGTGACGAACAGTGGCATTGCAGGATCTAGAGCTGTAGATGAAACAAAATGGAATTTCAAACTATTGTACGAATGTACCTACTTATATAAAATAAATAGCAATCAGTTGTGGTTTTAAGGAATAAATTACTATTCCTATTGTTATAAATATCAGGCGCTACTTAGATAAGGCATAATAAAATTTGAGAGAAACCAACTTTCTGAAAAATATAATTATACCTGAACACATCTCAGTTTTTTATAATGAAAATCCTAATGAACTAATCAACCCATTACGAGTTTATAAAATTTTATTGTTTTGATTAGCATTGTTGTAACCTGCAACTCGTTGCTATTTCAATGCATCAACGTTAAGTGCTATTAAAAGTACTATAATAATAATATATTTGAATATTCTACTTTCTAAATAATAAGTAAGTACAGAAAAAAAAATATTAAGGCCATAGGAATAAGGAAGATAACCAAAATAGGAAGTTGTCTATTTTATTTTTAAGAAAAATAATAATTCAACTATGGGATAAAACAAAGGCTGTGGATTTATTGATTGTATTAAACTATTGTTCTTATTATATTTACCGGTAACCCTTTCCAACCTTCCAGAAGTCAGGTAATTGCCGATGAATCCAGCCGTCTGCCCTCCAAGACTGAAGCCTATGATGTGGAACAGAGTAAGGTTGAAGCCATATCCTGTGACCAGTTGGTCGATCAGCTGCGCAGTACATTGGCCTACTAGTTCGGTGTTGCGAGCCGCCTCGAAGTAGCATGGCTCACGGGCGATTGGATTGTAGTCCACAGTTATAAGGTTATAGTTGCAGCATTGCATGTAAGCTAAAATTCGATCAATATTTAGTTAGTAATTAATGGATACATCACAAATTCATCACAACGCATTAAAAATAATTTGCCTGGTCAAAGTAGAAATAGTTTAGGATAATTAAGTTTAGATTGGTATGACAACACGGTAGTGGCTTTGTTGTTCTAGTTCTACATCAAGGCTGACGCTAATCTGATGTTCCAAGTTTTTATAGTCTGAGAGTAGTTGTAGACATCCAAGTCGATTTTCTGCTAAAGCTGGGCTTACAACCGAAGTACTGAATGAAACCTTTTTGACTCTGAACAACGACATTCTCGACACCCTATCTCTATCACTCTATCACAGCGATAGTCGAAAGAAAGCAAAGAGAATTATAATCCTAACTTTGTGGTGTTTTGGTAGGTTACCATCTATTCAAGGGAAACCCTTTTATGTACCTACATTTGGCGAAAGAAGTTTTTCAGTTAGGTACATATGATAGTTTTAATGTATAGATTAATTGTTTTGCAGTAATAATATTAATTTCTGATAGTGCTTTATTGAAACAAGTGTGCGCATAATATTGCAATTGTTTAATTATACTTTCGTTGTCATGTCTACATTAATAACCGTCAGTAGTTTAACGCAATATTATTAAGTTAACAAACTAAAGATAACGACTACGTTCAACTTGGTTTACGACTTCCAAATAACCGTCTTCGTTCACATGTTTTGGTAAATTTTACGTTTATTGCGACACACTTATATTTTATTGTAGTTATGTACTGATGAATACGGAAATGATACTGCGACGATTCATATATTAGGAATATAGCAGAATTGCTTTAGAATTATATTAATTAGCCAAGGGTTTCGTCGAATCCTAGATGTCATCAACATCATCATTTTTAAACAAACGTCGAGGTAAAGATTGTATAGATAGATAGAATATACTTTATTGCACACCAAGAAACAAATAATAAAGAATTAAGCGATCGTAATAAGTACCTATTACTAAAAGCAATTTCTTCCAGATATCCATTCATGAACAACTATAGCCAGGAAAGAGTAACGGGCAGATGGCGGTGTACATTGTACAATTACATACATCATAAACAGTAAATAAATTGTATGCTTGGACATAAAAGTAATCTTCGAAACTTCAATCTGATTTCCAAAATACTTTTACCAATTAGAATGGATCTTTAGGGTGGACAGAGGCTAAAAATCTTGGGAAAAACACGAAAAAAAAACTCGTCGGCTGAATCTAGTTATTTATACAATTACTAGTTATTCTTCTTCTTCTTATCGTATGGTTGATGAATAACCTGGTGTCAGAGTTTAAAAACCGCCTATAGGCCTCTTACATGGCTTTACACACCGTTGAAACATCTCTCAGGTGTGCCGGTTTCCTCACGATGTTTTCCTTCACCGTTTTTAGCAACTGATAACTAATTTATAGTACGCACATGAATTCGAAAAGACATTGGTGCGTGCCGGGATTTGAACTTGCGACATCTGACTTGACAGTCCAACGGTCATACCACTCGGCTATCAGTACTAGTAATAATACTACTAAGCACATAACTATCAAGTGTTCACTGCATAATATTTTTTGTATAAATTATGAATTTTTTGGTAGGTGCATACCTGGTCGTATTTCTGTGTTGGGTGAGAAATCCTTATGACCAGTGTAGCCATGGATTAAAATTTTGATAGGTGCATTCGGAACCCAAGGCGCACTCTCTATAGATTTCGAATCCATTGCCAGAACTTGATGCGGATTGTCTTCATTTTCTCTGTAATCGAATCATATTTAGTTGTTATAGTACTCCAGACATTTGTTGCTACCAAACTATTTTTTTTTAACTAGTTATTAGGTAAGAAATTACAATCTAATCGTCTACCAGTCAGACTCAGTATAATTGATTGTCTTGATAAGCCGTTATACTGCGTAAATAATACATATTAGCATTCTACTTCAGCCATCAATTTGTCATGCGCAGTGATTTCTTTCAGAATCAAATGGCAACATGGTTGCAATGCGTACGTGTCTTTACGGACCTTTTTTGTTACATTTCAGTCGAATTATTATTCGTTTGTTTGCAAAGTAGACAGCCTCTGTTTAGAAAAAAAAATGACCCTAAAGAAACACCCAAAATTCGTTTCTCCATAATGATTCTTCTATTCAAAACATCAGGTTAAAATCTTTAGACTTATCTATACACAAGTATTGTAATTACATATAAAGATTGTTCTAAGTCTTACTTGGGTAAAGCAAGCACTTGTACAATGGATTTCCTACTTACTTAGTATAAAGCCAAAAAGTAATGTTTACATTCGGACATTCCATTGGAGGTGCTATGCAATCAAAGTCTGCTCTCGTAGAACTTATACCTAAAAAAAAACAACAAATGTACTGCCAAAACAAATAAACGTGCCTCACCTATTTGTTGATTCGGTTTTTATTTTAATGATCTAATTAAACGGTTTAACGATAATTGTAACAGCTTTATCGTAATTTATTGCCAAATGAAACCATTTGAATTCGTTCATCCTCAATGAAATTTACAAATAGTGCAATCACGTTTCTATTAAATTTATTTCATTTACATAAATATCTTTTAACGGATATACAGATAACATTTGACGCAATTACTTATTTTTGGAGCAAGTCCAATACTTTTATTTTTATTATGCAAATTGTTCGATGACTATCATCAGAAACCACCAAGAAGGTCCCAAACCCATACAAATGATTGTATTTGGTAGGGAGTTGAAACTTGGGAAAAGCCTCAATAGAAGTTAAGTTATTAAGAATACTTACACTCCTACGCTACCTATACACATTTCACTACACCTATGTTGAATCCACGAAAAAGCTGCGGCAAAATCCACATAGACGAAATAAGCCTTTACCGGTAATGAAAACCGCAAGACCCACTGTTGTGTTGATTTAGAAATATTATGTCGATTAGACTATCGATCAGGTCGATTGAATAAAAGTGAGCACCTTTAAGCTAGTAATTGTATAACAGGGTCTAAAAAATTCACACAAGAACTTGCTTGATGCCATTGTTAGCATTCAATCCACCTGCGTTCACTGTAACTTCACTTCTGTTCGGTACTGATAGCGACCTTTTTATGATAACAAGTGCTGAGAGTGACTAATTCAGATAATTTTTATCTTCTAAATAATATTTTGCTTTACTGACAACCGCACGACAGTCGCGTTTCCAAATATTTAAACGAGGTAATAACAATATAACGATTTTATAAAATATAAAAGTGTATGACAAATTATTATTAATATATTCGAAATGATTATTTTATTCATTAATTATGTTGGATACGAAATCTATTTCAATCTATCTCTACTCGTTGACGACAAATCTTTTGATTGTTGAAAAATTTATATTTACTGTATAAGGTACAAAAATTACTGAAATCTATAATTATATTTCTAAAATACTTAACATAAAAATCCATTACATAGGTATAAATACTATTAATATATAATTATATTAAGAAAAAAAACAAATATGTTTCCTTGTTTTT
Organism: Abrostola tripartita; assembly: GCA_905340225.1. NCBI lineage: Eukaryota > Metazoa > Arthropoda > Insecta > Lepidoptera > Noctuidae > Abrostola > Abrostola tripartita. Next base: position 8,336,977 of record HG996490.1, on the reverse strand, counting down.
GACAAAATGGTATGTGATTCAATTTAAGTTTTTTATTACAATAATTTATTTGATTACAATACTCACATAAGTAAATGAAGTTAATTAACAAAACGATAAAAATCATTGTCACGATTATTCGAGCGATGTAAAACTATCGAAAAGGGCTCCTAGCCCATTTATACCCATATGTAAACCTTGTGCCTAACTAAACCGTCAAACTTCACGCGCAGCCGACAAAGCGACTGATTAAACAGAGAAAACTATAGGATACACCTAAACATGCCTCCGTTAACGCATATGCGAAATCAAACGTAAACTGGTACTGTTTCCAACATTGCCTGTGCTTATCACTTAAGTTAAAGTACCCGTTAAATTACTTGCTTTTACGCCAATTATTGAAACATAAGTTTGTATATCAACCGACAAATAAAAAATAGAATAGTTATACACACTTGTTCATACATATATATCGCCTCATAAGCATTTAAATGAAGATTAAGATGAACAGAAATTTGGCATATCTGTTGCATGACGTGTCATTTATTAAGGTTATGACAGTTGATTGAACTTCACCAACATAGTAATATAAAGAAACATAGCTAAACTTCTAAAGCTGTTTCAATTATATATTATAATAATTCTAAGGTACATACTTTATTGTGAAATGGACTGACTGGCTTATTAAATAAATATTTTGATGAACTGATAAAGTAGTTTGTTATAGTGCCGAAAAAACTTTTTATTTTTATTAGGGACACATAAATGGTAATAGGATTATTATTAAATGGGCTGGACTAGCCCACTTCAATCTGTATAAAAATAACAGTTAACAATTAGTCCGGTACCTATATTATCCAACTTGTGGACACTATCCCAGGAGCCTAGTAGCTGTGAAAATCATATCAAAAGGAATATACATCTACAAGAACGTGGCGTAGTCGCGCATGCGTTTACAAACAAATTCGCACAATGATGATGATGATGTGCGCAATGTTATGAAATAGTTTTAAATTGTTAGGTACGCCAGTATGTTAGTAGTATAAAATCAATACGAATTAAAATCGGAATAGCTAAATTCGCACAAGATTCGTGAGTATTCGTAGAAAGAACAGAAGAGTGTAATGGTGTATGGTGAAAATAAAAACGAATTTATTTATAGTCAACGACTACTCCTCCGCATTACTGTTCCAAATTATTATGTAAATGACATTGAAATTGTCGTAAAGGAACAAGCGCGAGTATTATCTTCTTATCTGCGTTTGGTGTGTTTTACGGTGTTTTCTTTATACCTAATTACTGTTTAAAAGTGCGCTGATAGCGAATTAAGGGCACTCTTGTTTCTAGTTTTCATATTGTTTACTTTACATCTGAAAAGACAAACTGCCTTGTTTTTATCAGCAGACACCGGAATAAGAAATACATATTGTTTGTTATTTGAAATTTTTATTTCCTGTTTTTGTTTATTAACAAACGGTGAAACATGGAATATTACCCGCATGGACGAGAGCGCTATTAATAACTGATAGAAAACGTGATCGAATAGGATGAACACTCGTGTTAGGAATATAAAAGTAAACCTGTCATCCAGCTGTCGATGACCTCCGTTCAAAAAACGGTACTGGGGTCTTATTACGGTTGCTTAATTTACAAATATCTAACTTTTATGTCCTTATACTGTTTGCCCCTTGAATGGCGATGAGCAATTGAGCATTACTTCCATTCAGAGTTGGGAATAATATGTTCGAATAATAGATAAATAAATCATTTTCGATTCCCGCGCGGGGCAAAAATTTGTGAGATCCACATTTGATTGTCCCGAGTCTGGGTGTTTGTGTATGTGATATTTCATGTTTGTGAAACGCACCTATGATACAGGAGAAATTCCTAGTGAGGGGCGAAGTTTTATAAAAAATTATAAATAATGAATAATTTAGTTTTTTTTTGTTAGCCTATATTGTGTCCCACTGCTGGGCTAAGGCCTCCCCTTTCTTCTTCCAAACTACTCTATCCTTCGCCGTTTCTGACCATGTGCGTCCAGCGTATGTGGTCAGATCATCACACCACCTTCGCTGCGGTCGACTTCGACGGCGATGTCCTCCCTCAGGCGTCCAGTGAGTGACGATCTTAGCCCATCTGTCGTGGTGCATTCGCGTGAAATTAGGTTAATTATTATTTATTTGCTTTCAATTAGCAGGTACTTACAGTAAGCTACATCATTATTTCATTACACTATTTACTGTTTGTTTTTATGACTACTCTCTGTTCAAACATATTGTCAGACCCTACCTTGCGTGGCGTAAGCAAAAACTCGTCCTACCGATGCGAATGAAGGCAATGGTGTATTGTATTTTTGAAATGTTTAAAAAAAAATCTGGATACCGATAATCGGATCGGACAGAAGTATAAGGATACCGACCTTAAAAGAACGATCTACAGCAAACAAAATACTGTGATACTATCACATCAGGTTTGATTTTGGTGATTGGGTCTTAGCTGCAATTGAAAGTCAACTTCACTTCCGGAATCTGAACTGAACTTAATAAATGAGTTTTCTGGTACAGCAGCGGCCCTATTTCATTATTTTCTGTATTTTTGGACACTTCTCTTGCTGTATAATGTTTAAAGAGTGTTTTAATTTCTTTTTTTACATCTCGTGTTATGCAGGTGAACCATAGTAGTTGAGGAAATATACATCGCACTAATTTGTCAAATTGCTTTATCTTTCGTGTACAATAAAAGTGGAAAAACTATTTATTATAAACGAGTCTTTAAAAAATATTTAAAAAAACGAATAAGATTTTATGAATAATTTATTCGTGAGCAATTTATTCACGAAAAATTCGTTTTTAAAATATCATTCGTCGACAATAATCATTCGTGATTAAATTATTCGCGAATAATATACTGCAGATAACTTTTTATTTGAATAATTATCTAGATAAAAAAATATTCGAATAACGCCCAACTCTGCTTCCATTGATATTAAGGGTTAGAAATTAAGGGTAAGTGCTAAAGTATACTGACGTTACTATAATTAGATATTAATTATTGATCCACATATTGCAAATTATACCTTATTTTGAAACATGATTATTTTTACCCATAGATATTGAGACTGTCTTTGTATTAGTCACAACTCTTTATAATTAATTATCGATTGTTTTATTGATTTTAGCCGTTTCTGTCTCACTGGTTTGGAACTTTGGACCAAGGCCTACTCTTCACTCAAGAATAAGAGTTGCAATCAATCTTTCCCTTTTTAATGTGTTTACCTCTCTTTCATAGCTCATAGTCTTGGCCTTGAAGCATAGAATATGGTTAAAGTTTCATTAGGTAATTTGTAATTAATAAATGCATACTAGGTATATCATTTTCTTTGGATATATTTTAACTGCACGGGGCAGAGTTCAACTAATTGTAATTTAGGAGGATAATACCTCTAGACTGTCTAGACTGACTTCACCATAAAGTATTTTGTAATTGTATCCTAGTAATTTATTACATAAAATTTTATTGTATATAAATTGATTGTGACCTAAAGTTTTAAAGAAACTGAGTACTTTTATTGTCATGCCTCGTGACGTAATGCAAATACTCGTTCCTTGCGAGAATCGAACTCGCATTACTAGCTAATTAACATTATATCTGGGTATGTGTAAGATGAACAAATAAAAGGAAATATTTTAAATTATATTTTATTTATGAAATCAGTCAGTTATTAAAATTATTTAAAGTCATTTGGCACTTTACTAAATAATATGGCGATACAATCAATAACAGGAAAGTAAGCTCTGACTGTTTTATATTTCCGTCATAACGAAAAACTGACAACGTAGATTTAAATTCAAATCAAAATGTGTACATACCAACATTATCACATGGATTTACTTGATTCCATTAAATAAGCGTATTTATAATATTTACACGAGACGGTTGAGCACAATACATTACTTAGTCTACCCAAACAATCAGAGCTTTTGAATTTAGGCGTTAAAATTTGAACTAAACATAATTCACTGTTACATTTATACACAGATCATTTATTTTCGGATAAAATTATATTTACAAACTTATGTACAATGAGGTTTAACATTTTGAAGCTGTAATAAGGTAAGAATCAGGTTCTGTAAATCTTTGTCTGATTCTTCTATTCTTTCTGCGTGTAACAATAGTTTTAAAACATCCTTACACGATTCATTACTTTGTACTTGCTTCAAATGACGATAAACAATACCGTCTAAAATTAGGCATAACTAACACGCGTGTTATAGATACATCAAGCGCCAAACATCTATGGCAATGTTTAGGTATATCTTTGAACGGAAAAACTCATGAATTAAGGATTCGATTGAACCTGAACAAAGTCGAGCACATCAAAAGAATATACTAGACTTAAACCGTACACACACATTAAACCAAACATCTGTCAAAAATATACAGCTACGATTGACACTTGATTGTACGTCTGACTCAGACAAACGTTGACGTAAAGATACTCATGCCTTACAACATTACATACACAATAATCATCACATTAAGAAAACATATAAACAATATATGGCAAGAAAATATAGAGACCTTGATACAAGATCACATCAATCTTTTTACAAAAACTTAAACAAAAAGTAGGTCTATTTACAATCTTAATCTACACTATATCATTAAACGTATTCTTCTGACGGCTTTGGAGTGCCATTCTGCAGTCTTAGCGAGGACGACATTCTTCCATTGACAGAGTCAGGTAATTCAGCTATATCTTTAAATACATCTATCATACTTTCGAAGTTTGGCCCCCAGTTAAATAGATCGAGAGCAGCGGGACCCCATCCAAGTGCTGCAGACGAGGGAGACCCATTTGCTTGCCGGTACAGTGCTGAACTTACGTGAGGAGCTAAGTCATCATCTGATGCGACTAGAGTACTAAGTGAACCACGGAATGAGGAATCAAAGCTTTCATACGGTGGTGGCAATATAGGTTTCTTAGGATTGCTCCCACTACTGACGTTCTGTCTTCTGACATCTTCTAACTTATCGGCGTTTATACTATTATTATCATATTCTATTTCGGAACAAGTAAAGCTATCATTTCCACTTTCATCGTCTGAACCGGTTGAGCTTCTATTGTCGTCTGGTGGTGAGTGATGTCTGTGTGAAATGTGATGACCGACTCCTCCTCCTCGAGGTGCTTCGCTTGAACTTGATACTGCATCTAAGGTTGAGACCAAGCTTGAAGTTCGTTGTCTCGCATTCATTCTTTCAATTTCTTCTGCAGTCAGTCCCACCGCGCCTGAACCAACAGATACTACTTGTGGAACTTGTGGTGGAGCGCTTGGCGTTTTTCTCCCGGCTGAAGAACTTTGCCCGCTTAGTTGTGACATTACGGGACTATTAAGACTCCGTTCACTATTACTATGTAAAGCATCTTTACCGACACCACCAGAACTAGATGTTGTGGCTAATAAAGCACTCTGCAACGGTTTGCCCGATATGTCATGCAGAGTTAATATTCGAGGTTGCTGGCTGAGCTCACTACTCGGAGATAATCGTGCTAAAGGTGTTGTTTGATGTTGTCTCGGTTGCGGGGGAGGTTGTGCAGCCTGTGGCACGCGAGATGGATACCCGCTCGGGTGATGTGGTGAGTGACGATGTTGAGGCGTTTGATGTTTATGATGGTACCCTGCAATGGGTGGTGGGGTAGCCTTATATTTGCGAATACCTGCTGCTTCTCTAAATCCTTTATAATGATAAACAATGTCTATGTCTGAAGGTGCAATTGAACTAGCGTTTTCAAGGTCATAGTGTTCGGGTACTTCTGAATTTAAGTCCATTCCGCTAGGGTGATCGTGGGTGTGATGAGAAGTATTTGTGGATGGCGGGGGAGGTGGATGATGATCTTCCCTGAGAGCAGGACTTTTTCCAACAACTTCGCGCTCTATAATATCTGGTCGTTGCGGTCTAGGTGGGTCTATATTCATGATTTCACGATCTTTATATTTCTTAGATAACAATTCTGGACCGACAATGTGTCCGACATTACGTGTTATGTCAGCGTTTTCAGACATATAACTATTAAGGCTGGTATCGTTATTGTGAAGGTTTCGGTTCATCATACTGTCATTTGTACCTGCAATTAAGTTTGGTGCGTTCAACATAGCAGGGCCTCCATTCTGTTTTGAGTGCACGATATTACTTTTGCTTGCTGATCCATTACCTTTCTCTTTTTTCTGTTTTCGTAGTCGGTAAAATATTATTGAGACTGATATTGCTACTAACAAAATTACGAAAAATACTATTACAAGTGTTATTCCAATGCGTAAGGGGTGGTTTTGAGCAGCTCCAACACCAAAGGCACTATGGCAACCGTTCAAAATTTTTCCTCTATGAACAGTTTCTTTAAATATGCTGCCATTTCCACTAAATGGTTGAATCTCATCGTTTATAGAAAAATTTGCTAGGCATCCTTCAAATTTGTTTTGACTTGACGTTGATATCCATTCATTTTTAACACCTCCTATTGATATGATAGTCAAATAGGGATCCAAAAAATCGTGAACACCAGCTGCATCAAGTTCTTCGCCTACATTTTTGTTATCCACAAGCAGGCGGATACTTCTTCCAACTGACACTAAGGTAATATTATGCCAGCTACCGTCTGATACATCATTTTGTTCGGATTGTGTCATATTCACAATTGTGTTCTGTTTTGAAGTGTAACAAACTTTTCCTTCCAATAGTTCAATCAAGGTATAATATTTATCGGTCGCTGAATAAAATAGCACTCCGTCTTTTCTGTGTGTTCTAAAAAATAACGATAAGCTCTTTGCAGGACTATTGACTTTTGAAATAACTTTGCCAGAAGATTTACTGTTTTTCTTAGACCAGCCGGTGTTGCCTCCATAGAAAGTTTCAAGTAATTGCATTCTTCTATGTTTCTCTGAGATTGTGTAAGATACAAATCCATTCTCAGCAACAGACATTGATTGTAGTGAGAGACTACAGTCAGGCGAAATCAAATCCCCTCTGCACTTGCATAAATTAGCTCTCCATCGATCTAAACATTGTCCTGAGCCACAAACATCTTTCTTGAAACATGCTCCTTTTTCTGAGCGTTCACATTTTGGTTCCACGCCACGTGACTTTAGAGGGTTCGTTAGGTTTAGTAAACGACCATTGATGGTAATACTATGCATGCATCCAACGAAATCATCAGAATGAATTTGCCCTGGACGCTCTAGAACTGGGTCTGCTTTGTGAAGGCCACCGATGAGTAGTGGTTCATTATTGAAATTCAAGGTTCTGTAAAGAAATATTCAAACATTAATTTAATGTTTTAAAAAATTGAAATATTTGAAGGGATTCAAGACTAGTACTTTTTATAACTCTAAAAATAGAGACATTGAAACTTAACTTTATAAATTGAGACATAGAATATTAACCTAATGTTTAGAAAAGCTTTAATATGCTATGAATTATGTATGTAAGAATAATACGTTTTTATATATGTTAGGAGAAGGTGATTAATGGTATGGTGAATAACAAATTAGATACATACCCTGCTTGCCCAGTGTCGTCATCGTAACATGAATCATCACCAGGATCACATTCTGTACAAACATCGCCATGCTCCGTGCAGGACGCGACGCTCAATGAAATGACTCGACCGTTTCTTGTAGCCGTAAGTTTGTACCAACTACCATCAGCTAAATTCTTATTAGTATTCATTATGGCGACTGAGGTTATCGATGTTCTTGCACCGCCGAATGAAAATACTGGTTTACCTCCTAGCAATTCTATTGCAATGAAATCTGATCTGCCGCCTGTCTGTGCGCCATAATTATAAAGCAACAAGGCATCTGGCTTTGTAGTTGCAAATATTATTGTTATGTCGTTAGTTGACGCATCAAGAGATGCGAATTTCATATAAGACAGTTCACCAAATCCAAATGTAGTACTTTCACAGTGTGTTCCATAGCGACCATTTGAGCAACTGCATTTATATCCAGGCTTTAAACTTATACATATACCTCCGTGCATGCATGGATTAGGTCGACATGAGTCTACCAAAGCTTCACAGTGATTGCCGCGATACCCAGGACGACATAAACAGAAGAATGAATTTCTGTCCGCGCTTTCTTTACAAGAACCTCCATTTTTGCACGGGTTGCTACTACATACGTCATCTCTTTCCAACTCGCAGGTTTTACCATCTCGGCGAGCAGGGCAAGTACATGTGAAATCGTGACCCTGTTTTCGACATTGACCTCCAAAACGACAAGGATTAGGTGAACAAGGATCTTGACGCTTTTCGCAATTGCTTCCAATAAATCCATCCATGCAGTGGCAATGATGTTCGTGTTTAACTAAAGGCGACGATAAGATCAGAGACGGACTTTCAATTATTTTTGTATCATCTAAAACTCTAATCGAATCTGTACAGAGCCCATCATTTTGGCACTGTTGAGACGCACACGGAAAGTATGCTACTATGATTTGACACTTTAACAGCTTTGTTATTTGTAACTCTTTAGCTTTTATGTATTTTTCTGTTGTCTGTTTTTTCCAATTAGTATGGTTACCTTTTATAGCTATCGTCAAATCCAAATGATTATCTAATTCATCAATACTGTATAAGTAAATACTTTCTGTACTTTTGAGACTTTCTTTCAATGTTTCCAGCAAGCTTCGATAGTAATGAGTTAAAAAATCGGATGCAGTCATGTTTAAAATTCTCAAAGTAATGGATTGTTCGACTGTGATATTGTCAAAGGAAAAGTATTCTACACTGATCGAAGATAGAACATCCCTATGAACACCATCATTACCGGACACTGAAAACGAATAACCCTGCCCGGGTTTAACGGCATTTGTATATAGATTGCATCCAGACCGGATATTAAGAAGAGATATTGTATTTTCAGACGTGGATTCTTTAATAATCTTGCATTTGTAGTCTCCGGTAATATCTGGATCATTTGGTTTTACATCAGCAATCTTTCCTCGTGGAACTTTGTTGTTAAAGGCATACACAATTACATGAGCAGATCTTGGTGTTGGAGGATTGTCATTCCTGTCTAGTACTTTTATGAATATTGTGTAATTCGATTTCATTACCGGAGTACCACTGTCTTCTATTTGTATTACTATTTCTAGCTTAGGTGTTAACTCTCTGTCAATTTTCTTAGTTGTCAGAAGCACGCCTGTATGTTTTTGAACCTTCACGTAGCTTTCATGCGTTCCTCCAACAATAGAATACGAAAATGGAGCTCCATTAGGTGGTAAGTCTGGATCATTAGCAGAAAGTGTCGTTATACTCGTATTAGGGGGTTCATTCTCGTAGACAGACCCTTCAAAACTGGAAACATCGAATACAGGCCCATTGTCATTAATATCAGACAGAGTAATTTTTACAGTTGCCGTACCAGTCTGTGGTGGAACTCCCGTATCAATAGCACCAACAATCAAAGAATACATTGACAAGGTTTCTCTATCCAATTGGCGTGCCACTTCAATTTCCCCTGTCTGAGGATCTATTTTAAAGTCTTGGTTTGTATTCCCGCCGATTATTGAGAAACTGAACTGATTATTCTGAGGGCGTACATCTTTATCCACTGCTTTTACTTGGATCACTTCTTGTCCAATGTTTGCTCCTTCTGAAATAGTAGCTTCGTAGAAATGGCGCAAAAATTCAGGTGGGTCGTTTCCATCTTGAATAGAAATAATGACTTGTGCCTCATCGGTATCATTACCATGAATACCACCAAAGTTTTTCGCAAGGACAGTAAGCACCACCCTGTTCTGTGTTTCTCTATCTAAATACCGAGCTACTCGTATAACACCTGTTTGAGAATTTATACTAAAGCCCTTATCGTTACTGGAACCGACAAACAAATAATAAATTATTCCATCATCTCCACTATCTTGATCAGTTGCTTGAATGACACCGACGTTTGCGCCAACTTCAGCAGATTCCGATACATCAAAGTGAAATACAGGTTGTTTAAATTTAGGATAGTATTCATTTACACCTGTTATGTAAACAATCACTTTAGTTGTATTACGCATTATAGAATCGGGATTTTCTGCCCTAATTTCTAAGATGTATAATCTTTTTTCTTCATAATCAAATACTTCTTTGGAAAATATTTCACCGGTGTTGACGTCAATGTGAAATAATGAAGCCATATCATTATTGATAAAGTATTTAACAATAGCGTTCTTTGGTGAATCAATATCAACTGCTGTTACTTTGTAAATAAAACTGTTTACAGGAGAGTTTTCTGGTAAGTATGCAACAAATTGTGTTTGGTTGAATTGTGGAGCATTATCGTTAATATCAGTTAAAATAATAGTTAAGGTAGCAATAGTCTCTTTTGACTTGAATCCTAAATCCTTTGCTGTGATATTTAGTCGATACTCTTGGATTGTGTCGAAGTCTAAATGCCGCAAAATACTTATAACACCAGATATTGGATGTATTTTAAATTCTTTACCAGTATTCCCAGAAGAAATAGAATATCGCACAATACCATTAGGCCCATCGTCTTCATCACTCGCTTTAACGGTCAAAATAGACGAGCCTATAGGTTCGTTCTCAGGTACAATTACTTGATAACTTAAGGCTGTGAATTTAGGACTATAAATATTTTCACCAGTTACTACGAATATGACAGTCGTCTCGTCAGATTGTGGTGGCACGCCTCGATCTATGGCTTTTATTTTCAGTTCGTAGTATTGTCCTAAGTAATAAAACTGTTTACTCACAACTATCCAGCCACTGTATTTGTCAATAGTAAGATAGGCAGTTCCGTTACCACCGGATACATAATATTCTACTTCAGCATTTATTCCAAAGTCCATATTATCTTCTGCTGTTAATTTTATAATTCGTTCTCCGGAGGTGGCATCTTTTGGTACAGGAACGAACTTTTCATGTGTTTTGAACTTCGGTGCATTATTATTAGCATCAACCACATTGATTGTCACTAAACACTCGGAGGACATAGGAGGTTTTCCATTGTCAGTGGCAATAACTATAACCGAATAAGTATTTTCGGGTGATGAATTGATAGATGTCCTTTTATAATTCATCTTAAATTTACTTAGAATCTCTCCAGTTGCAGGATCAATTGAAAACAAGTCTGATGGTTGTTGCAAAGAATATGATATTATTGAATTTGGGCCTTGTTTGTCTCTATCAGTAGCAATAACTTGACCAACAAAACTGTTTTTCTTTTGTAGTTCCGGAAAATTAAAACTGTAAAATGAATATTCAAACTCAGGTGCATTGTCATTTTGATCCTGTATGGTGATAGTCAAAGGTGTCTCAGAACGCCACGCTCCATCAGTTGCTGCAACTTTAAGAATATATTCGTCTTGTAATTCTCTATCAAGAGGTCGGGCTACTGTAACGTTTCCACTTATTGGGTCTATAATAAACTTTTCTCCTGGATTTTCTACAAAATTATATGTAGCATTGGCATTTGGACCAGAATCTAGATCGGAACTAGTAACTCTTATTACAAAGGATCCGATGTCAGCATTTTCTGTAACATTTACACTAAAAAGTCGAGTGAACCGAGGTGGATTATCATTTTTGTCTAAAACTGTTACGATTACAGTTGATGTCCCAACCAATTGTGGAATTCCATGATCTACAGCTTCGACTATTAATTCGTAAAAAGGAATTGACTCTCTGTCTAATGCTATATTTGTGTAAATTTCTCCATTTTCCGCATCAATTCTAAATGTTTCATCATAATCATTGACTAGTTTGAAAGATATTCTACCGTTTTCATTCGAGTCATCGTCATGAGCTTCGATTCTTATTACCAATTGTGGTGGATACTCTTCTTCCAAAACTGTTGCATTGTACAAAGCATTTTCAATAACAGGAGGGTTGTCATTTGCGTCCGTTACTTTAATTTCTATTTCAATAAATGATTTTAAAGGAGGATTATCTGAATCTCTAACCTCAAACCACACTTCGTATAGAGGCATTGTCTCGTAATCAAGTCCTTTCCCAGTAATAAACACCTCTCCACTCATAGGTTCAACTCTTAGAGCATCACCTACATTACCTCCTGCAATACCATATTGCAATAATCCTGTGGGGCCTTTCTTCGGCGATGTAGCTGATAATCTTGTTACTAAAACTCCTTCCGGTGTGTCTTCAGAAAAAGTAAAAGTGAGTTTATTTGTAACTGTAAATTTCGGGAAATTTTTCACAGATTTAGGTATTAATATCAATTCAGCTGTACTTTGTCGTGAAACGATTCCACTATCCGTCGCAATTATTAATAAATTGAAAGTTGGCCCATTTTTATCTTTATACTTCATTAGATTTTCGTTGGCTTTGATTACTCCTGTTTCTCTGTTTATTGTAAATAAGTTTTGATGTTCTCCCTTTAAATCGTACACTATCTTTTTATTTAGCCCAATATCATTGTCATTTGCTTTGACTCCAAAAACAAAATCTCCTTTAACGGTTCGATCAGATATGTGTGCTTCATAAACCGGGTGGGCAAATGTTGGTGTATTATCATTTTCATCTTCAACTATTATTGTTAGATTCGCAGTAGCTGTTCTTGGGTCAGTAGTAGACGAATCTTGGGCCATAATGATGAGGTAATAAATGTCCCAATCTTCTCTATCTAAAGTAGCATTTGTGGATATAAAGCCTGTTGCAGAATCTATTTGAAATCTTTCTGATTTATCACCAAGAAGACTATATCTTATTTTGGCATTATTTCCAACATCTTTATCAGTAGCTTTTGGCGTAAGAATCACAGTTCCTGAAGGTAAGTTTTCCTTTACGTTGGTTCTATAGCTTTGTCTTTCAAAGTCAGGGCTGTTATCATTCACATCTTGCACTACAATTTTAACTGTTCCTGATCCAGTGAGTGGGGGTGAGCCTGTAACAGAAATAAAAAACCAATTATGTACGTGTGACCTAATTACGTGATGTGAATAAGTTTGATTCAAATTGTATGATCTCACTAATATAAATTGCAATTAGCTACATATTTTTATTACGTAAATACGTAGCATTTACAGTACTATCAACAAAGTATCATAACTGAATTAATCCATACATTTTAGGTATGTACAAGTACTTTTATAGGATCATTAACTTACCAGTATCCATTGCTACAAGGGCTAGGGAGTATTCATCCTGTGCTTCACGATCTAATGTTCTTAACAAGGAAATTTGCCCTGACGAAGCATTTATTTTGAAGAGATCTGCATCGCCTTCCTTTATGAAATAGCGGACTTGATTATTAAATGGAGGTGAATCAGCGTCGTAAGCATGAATTGTTATTATGTACCCGCCGTTCGGAGGAATAACATTTTCCATTACGTACGCTAAGTACGGTGAATCTAGGAACGTGGGTGGGTTATCGTTTATATCTTGAATTGATATAGATAATTCAGCCGTATCGAATCTGACATCGTCTTTTGCACAATCTTCAGCTCTAATCGTTAGCATATAGCGAGATTTTCGTTCAAAATTAAGATTTTTGGCTACTCTGACAATGCCAGTATCCTCGCTTATGCTAAAATCTCTATTTTCATCTCCAGATGCAATTGAATATCGCACTCTTCCATTTGCGCCTTCATCTATGTCAGTAGCGGAAACCTGTAAAAAATGATAAACATTTAATAGATTGTATAAATTCAATCATCTTGTTTAAAAAGAAGTAGAAGTACGGTACAATAAATAAAAAATATAAGTATCTCTTTTGTAATAAAATTATGTCTTTAGGAATTGCTAACAACGCAATTAATAAAGTTTTCTACTTACTTGAAGTACGCTAGCTCCAATACTGGCATTTTCTGGAACTGAAGCACTGTATTGTTTTGGATCAAATACAGGACTGTTATCGTTCTCATCTAAGATTTTTATTCTGATTTTAGATTTGGTTACATTAGGCGGGTCGCCTCTGTCTTTTGCTGTTACTGTGATCGTATAGCTTGCCTTTAATTCTCTGTCAAGTTTTCCTGTTGCTCGTAGTATACCGTCCACATTGCCTAAAGAGAAGTAACCATTTATATCGGGGTCTGGCGTCATAAAATATTCGACATATCCATTTCTTCCTTCATCTTTGTCGACAGCTTTTATTGTCATTACGACTGTATTTAATGGTATATTTTCGGACACTGTAGTTATATTGGGTGTAACAAACTCAGGTGCCATGTCATTGACATCTTTTAGCTGAATGGTAACCTGTAACAATAAAAACCGTGTCATAAAAGTGTGTGAAAACGATACATACAAACATAAAAAAAACAGATACGTAAATGGAACTAAAATCGCCTCAGATGAGAGGCTTATTCGAATCAATGGAAGTTGTGTGACCGGATGTAGCGTCAATTGAATTTTATTATGTTTTCATATTGTTACGGAGACATCATCTTGGAATTTCTATGAAAGTTAATGCAAGTAAGTAAAATAATAAAGCAAAACCGTCCTATGCTTCCGTCTGGTCTCATCAGTGGCATATTGTGAAATCCAACAATAGACTCGGTTAACAATAGCTCGTAATGAACGTGATTTTTATAAGGGTTTGGAATATAACGTACGTACCTTTAAAATTTACTTAATTATGTATATCTTTTTAATAAGCTAGGGTATAACAAGTAAAGTAGGTATTGCATTTTCTAAATCAAACCATAATCATAATTTTTCACAATAAATACAAACATAACTGAGTCACCTGAGAATAATGAATAGTAAATAAAGTCTATTATCTGATATTTACACTAAGAAATATTTAGTAAGAACGCTCAAAAAGTAACACGACCCTGTAAAAGTAAATATGGTGGTCCTATATACATACGATTCGATATGAAATGTTTTGTGTTTGATTTACATCAACGACACAAATATACGAAGTAAAAAGAAGATAAAAAAGATTTTTATCAGGCATGTTGTACCTAACCCAAATATTTTTTATATCATTACCGTTATGTTAAAAAAATAACTTTAACTCTGGTAAGACAGTTTGTAAATGAAACTTACCTGTACGGTTGAAGAAAGTTGTGGCTCCGGAGGCTTGGCCATATCTTTAGCAGTTACAACAAGATTGTATATCGGCAAAGTTTCTCTGTCCAACTGCTTCGCTGTGTATATCGTTCCATTTTCAGCTATCGTGAAGTCTTGGCCGTCGTCACCGGAGCTGATGCTGTATGTTACTTTTCCATTTAAACCTGTAAAATTATTAAATTCTGTATATTTTCGAGTAGTACGTTCATTTCTGTGACAATAATTTTGCTGTGTTTTACCTTTCGTCCTTTGTGAGCATGATAATGAAATCAAGTTATAAGATGTTGCAGTTTTATGATATTTATATTAAAATAATTATTATATTTGAATTTCAATTACCTGAATCTAAATCTGTAGCACTTATTGTGACTACCGAGGTTCCAATACGGACGTCTTCTAGGATTTCATTGGAAAAGCTCATGGGATCAAATATGGGCGCATTATCGTTGAGGTCGATCACGTTAACATAGACTGTGACAGTACCAGATAGAGATGGGTGGCCGCTGTCCTGCGCTTGTGCAACCAAAATGTAGTGCTGTGTCTGAAATAATAATGGTATTTTATTACTTTTTTTGTTTTTTAATAGTCCCGTATAATGTAGCACATAAATATATGGTTTTTTGTTCAAGCTTAATATTACTTCAAACCTACATTACAAGTTACATTTATCATCAAAACACTACTAAATGCTTATAATGAGACTCAACTCGTTATTTTGACGTAGAATTAATTAAAATTGCATACATTTAGTGGTTGCCCAATAAACAACGTCACAAGTAGCGAACAAGAAAATGTGAACTCTCAAACAATGCATTACATGAAGTACGACGGCAACATTTTACGAATGACGGCGGCATTCAGATTTTCCATATAATAGGACACCAAAGCTTCCCAGCTATGACAAGCTCCCTCATTCGCGGATCGTGGAGCGAAAAAACAAGTAGTGGTCGCGGAATCCGGCTCGGGGATGTTTTGCGGACGGCTGCTTTGTCAGACATTGTTCGAGCCTTAATTTCGATGGCGGATCGAGCGGGCAAATGCCGAATATGATGCGCGACGCGAAAAAACTGTACCGGGATGAAATTAGCAGCTCTCTAGCGGGTTACGCGGAATTGGCGGGCGGTCGAGAGAACGAATGTACCCAGCGAATTGTTTTTACTAATTAGCGGGGCCGGCCGACTTGATGAGTCCAGTGCAGCGTCGATAGCTCGCGAACACCGCTCTTATGTGTCTGGCAAGAGGCACGTATCCGGGCCGAGGCAAACAAACGTAGCGAAAGATAATTTTTTCAAACAATGGAACGAGTTTCTTTTGCCTCAAGACTGAAAAAGTGTCAGACATTGTTGCTGGTACGGTCCCTGGTATCGGAGCCACAGTAGGCAATCTAGTGACTTGCTGAGTCCTGTTAACAGCTTCATTTCAATACTGCCATACTGAATTGTGTTAGATACTATATATCATTTTACATTATCCTTAGACTATACTTATGCTTGTATTTGGTGTACAATAAAGAGAAAATCTATTTACATACCTATCTATATCCTTGCATACTCGAGTAACATATCATTTTAAATAAATTGTAGGCATATAATTAATATTTGGTGACCAATCATAGAGCGAGAATATTGAAAGAAACCGTTTACAAAATGTTTTAGTTTTTCTTTTTTTAATAGAAACTGGTGGTTTACTTATATCGTAATAGGTTTCCTCAGATCGATAAACGAGTTTTAAAACTACACCTGTGCCTCAACGCATATTTGTTTGAAATGCTATACAAATACTGCACATAAATATGAAATCCCCTCCTACCTAATACCGAAAAATTACAAAACGACCTCTGATTTATGTCCATAGAGAGTTTAACGACTTGTTTGTCATTTTACTACAGCATTGATGAGTACAATATGGCGGCTACGAGTTGCCGCAAAAACATGTTAAATAGGCTTTATGCTGGCAGACGTTTTGTGGGAATAAAAAAATGTTAGTGCATATAGCATCCTCGAGATTTTAAAGCGTACTTTGCTTTGAACAATAAGAGTTTTTTATTATTGTCCACTTAACATGTACGTAAGAGAAATCCAATAGCTGCCGTGTTTATATTAAGACGTAAGCGTATAGCTACATTGCTTTCACGATAACAATAGTTCTAGTGATGCTTGAGTATTACAACCCTTCATAATTTCCGAGGTAAATATTTAATATAAGATATGTAAGAGGGGATTTTATTAGTGATATTTCATAGGTAATATCTAATTGAGGTTTTAAATTGTCTAGTGATGAAGATTTCATGATCGACCATTATGAATTTAGCAGATTACTTTTAGAGAACTTTTAGCAAAATGACAATGGGATGGGAATTGGATCGTGTTGGAATGACGAATTTATAAAAATAGCAGACTAGGGGCCCAGCATGTTAGAAGCTTTATTGATATAGGTAACGCTATTTCGTTACTTGCTGAAGTATTTGAGTTTCGTCTAGTTTGGCTTGGTACAACAACGACTTAAATTACATATTAAGTACATGGTCAATCTTTGAAGATGTTTAAAGCCTTATGACCTATTTATTTTATTATGAAAAAACAGGTACACATTAAGTTTTATTTAACCATACTAATATTGGAGTTCGTTATCTTACTATAATTGTATAAGAATTAATGACATCAACAACGATCCCAATTCTGTAAGTAATTTATTTAACCATTAAATGCAACTTAATTTAACACAAAGATAGACGATTATTATTTTGAGCAATATTAGGCTCGAGATGTGAATTACTTAATTGCAAAGGATGTCCAAATTACATTCTGAGATTAGTATAATTTCATATCACAAAGTACGCCAACTTTAATAATTGGACAAGTCTGAGTCGACTCGTTCATATTAAATACCTACCTACTAGCCTGAAGGCAATATTGTCCTTCGTTCTTAAATTGCGTATATTATCTACAACATGCAATATTTTTCATGGTCCGTAATAAATTGTATTCATTCTCTCTTATTTTTGTGAAAATACATTAATGTCCGTTGTGTATCATGCTGGTACACTTCTGGTATAGAAGATAGTCATGTAGATATACTGATAATTTTCGAATAGCTTAACATAAATTAGGAAAACCAAAAATACCACCTTATTCTGTAATTAGCCGCATGTAGCATATTTTTTACTTGCTTGGGACAAGTCCCTAGATTGAATTCATCACGACGAATGACTATACCCCTATTATATACATAAGGTTATCTATGCAAAAAGATAAACGTAAAATATCTAAAATATTGTAAATAGAGCGTTTTATTAACAATATTTTTATGGTAGATACTTAAGACTTTTTATTCAGGCACCTTTATAACGGTTGCACATGTTTACAGCCTACACGAAAGTTTAATCGTGTTTTTACGCTTGCTAATAAACTTCGGATTATCTGATATAATATTCAGTGTAACTAAACTAATAATCTTATTTAGAACTACTTAAAAAAGTGACGTCGCGTCAGGAGAGGCCGAGCGGTCAATGATCTCCTCAAGATCTATGTTACGATAATTCTTTCAACCGCAATGTATGGCCGCGAGCAGTGTGGGGCGGCATGGGGCATATGTGAGTCGGTACAAAACACTATAAATAGTAATCCACTTTAAAAATTGCAACGTACACGAAATTATGATGAAATGATGTAGGCGTGGTGGACCGATACACATCGAAGGTATGTCGTCGACAAGTTATAATACTTAACTTAATGCTACCCTATAACTGTCCCACTGGGTGGCAAAAGCCACTTCTGATACAGAGAAGGAAAATTAATACCAAGCTTTGTCCACCACCTACTAACCGCTTACCGCTGGTTGGTAATTTCATATTATCGATGTCATCCTTCACAGTTAGTTACTTAGAATATATCTAATAAAGCATATCTCTATTCGCTGCCATGCAACAATTACATAATGAAAAGTCTACATCATTATTAAGGTTGCTAACAAAGTAATAGTTGCGTCTCAAACCTACAATTAATGCTATATTAACGAGGCGCCAATCGCCAATATTGTTCGTATGCAATATGCAGATGAAAATATTAATATTTTATTATACAAGACGTACCGTGGAACTAATTTGCACCCATACAAAAGCTTTCAACATTGTTGAATGCAGACAACGTTTATAAATTTAAAGTCCTTACTAGCGATGCTGTAGTCGTAAATTACTCTAAAGTAGACGAATATAGATACAATCTTTATTATTCGTTGTATTTTCATAAAAAATATGATACTACGAAACGCTAAATAATGATATTTATCTTAGCTGATGTATATTTACGTCTAGAATTTGTGTATGAAAACTGAAAATACGATCATAACAACGATTTAATATTACACCTATAAAATACAAAGTTTCTAGTGCTTAATAAAACTATGTCTACCAATATTATAATGTATAAAACACATATTATTACAACACTATAAGAAAACAAGACTGAACATTAAATATTTTAGACTAATCTCGAAGGTAGATAGGAGTTACGCTGTAAACTTTGACTTAGTTGCAGTTATCTCATCATAAATATTATCGGGTAAATGTTTCGTAAGAAGATATGTACTTATCGGCGGTTTCGTATTTGGTATTAACTATTGGCTCCCACGTTAACTTGCATTAATAATACAAGAAAGATGAAGTCTTTATAAGCGCCGCGAGCTTTAATCAAACATTTAATGCGTGCAGGTATCGAACCCTAAACTAAAGTATTACTGAGCCATACCGGCGGTGATTATTATCACCGTACCTACCTTTACATACATGCTTCCAGATTTTAATTGATTATAATAGGTCCATGTGTCGCGTGTCGACGCAGAACTTATTTATACAAGGTATCGGCGAAATTAATTAAGCTTTAATGAATTCCGTATTTACACAAGCGTAATGGATCAAAATAAAAGTATTGAAATGCAATAACATCCAGCAGATACAATTGTTATTTATTGCCGACTAGTAATCAACGATTGGATTGGAATCAATCAGACTATTTTAGTACATGGAAGGGCAGTTGCATACATGTAACTGGTCGTGCGGGTTTACGGCTAGGTTTTGGACTTTAAATCTTTTCATTACGGCTCAAGTTTCAAATTGATTGATTTCTAGGCACCATTATTTGCAAAAATTGCAAATGTAACTACTATTTAAAATACGTCCGATCCGATATGCCAAGGTCTAGGAGGCTGTTGAATCAGGTTTGTTTTTTGATCCTCCGCAAATATTTTCCACGGTAATCACTTAATCTATTTTAAGTGTTTTTAATTGCACATTTCGTCCGTTTTTACGACGATGTCGCGCCACTTTACGAGTCTTTTAAACTCTTGCCTCCGTATCTTGAGGTTCTGGCATGCCCGCTGTGAGGTTATTGTCAATCTACATTTACTACTCAATCGTTTTTAAAGCCCAATTAAATTTTGCTGTCATTTTATTTTTCGGTTCGGTTCGTCGTCTTGAGCAATAAGCATGCGTAAAGTATTTTATACGTGACCTTAATCTCTCTTTTATCTCCGAAGGTTTTTTGTACTTATACGCCGCTGTACCTATTTGAGATGAGTTTTCAAACTGAATACCGTTATCCTGCTCATGCCATTCTTACCACAAAGCCGACCTCAAGTGGAATCTTCTAGTGGAAGTTGTATCAGCCACAATGCATTAGAAAAATATAAAATGTTTCCAGCTTACCTCTTCATAATCCAGTTTTGCTGTCAATGTGAACACTCCTGTTTGAGGGTTGAGTGAGAACACATCATTAGCCCAGTCGGAGATGACGGTGTAAGTGAGTTGGGCATTGGGTCCTGAGTCGAGGTCAATGGCCGCCACCGTGCCAACCACAGCCCCTCTCGCAGCATTTTCGGCTATGTCGAAAGAGTAAGCGCTTTCTTTGAATACAGGGGGATTGTCGTTTGTGTCAGTTACCTGAAAAATATGTTGACAAATACAATACAAGTCAATCGTGTACAGGTTTTTAAACCTAGATTTTATAATGACCTTTTGATTAGGCACTCAATTTTACTCTATCTTAATTAAGTAGGTTCATTATAACACGCAGTTAAAAAATAAATTTGATAGTTAATAAAATGCAGAAATGTGCCTTGGTATCCTAAACATAATCTAAGCGCTTCAATGATTAGTTAATCGCCAGTCATCCGTCGAGCAGACAAGTGGATGTAGACACCGTGATAAGAATTCAACTGATTTGAGCCGACGTGGCAATGGACCGACATGCAGATGTTTGTATTCATGTACACCCGTTAACAAAATGCTATACCAAATATCTTTATACATTCTTATTCAAACTGAGCAAAAGCTGTTTTCGACGTGACTTCAGGAACTTATTGTAATTATTTGTTAAAGACACTTCTCTTCCCATCGCAGTGTTTATTAAACTGTGTTAGAATTGCCTCCAGTTTAACTACATACCTACAGCTGAATCTGGAACTAAGACACTGCTACCTGTCCTTTGTGTTCCAATTATTAGTTTATAGAGATATTCCGAGAAAGACCAGTCGGACCGTCGGGCTTCCGACTATCATGGGTATTCTTGTAAACACTGAAGTTACGACTACGTAGTCTTTGTGCAGCACTACTTTACAAATCAAGGTCACTGAAAGCTCATCAGTTTATGTATATTTTGTAAACCTACAAAATATACATAAACACTTCACACTACAAATGAACGTACCTACAACACAAATTGTATGCAAAAAGTGCTAGTATTTGGGAACAACTAAGGGTAAATACTTCTTTCTCAAGTACCCTTTCGTTCATAAGTATTATAGCACAGTGCGTTATAAAATAACTAGTTTTAAACGTCATGACAGTGTGAGGAGGAACTTTCTGTTTTATCAAAAGTATTTTTAAAGTAAACATATTTTTGGAGTCAGTAAAAACAATCTTAACATTAAACGTGGAAGTACCTCTGTTAACGGGTATACATCTTATGTTACAAGATCTAAGTATCTTTATTACGAGTGTACGTAATTCGAGTTTCTCATATAAAACGACTAAAACAACAAACCTGAACAACAACTGTTACATCCGTGAACTGGACGCCGTCGTCAGCTCTCACGATCACTTGGTACTCGGAAATCGTTTCTCGGTCCAAAGGATCTTTTAAAGTGAGGAGTCCGGTTTGCGGGTCGAGGGAGAACGGAGTCAGGTCGTCGTTTTGTATGGTGTACGTGATGCTGCCGATGGTGTCGGGGTCCTCGGCCGCAATGGTCGCGATGCGCTGGCCCGGAGCCAGCTCCTCGGACGCCAAGTACGCGGCCGGTATATTCTTGAACTCCGGAGGACTGTCGTTTTTGTCCAAGATTACCACTTCCACCTGCAAATAAAACATTAAATTACTTTCCTTGCTCTATTAATTATTTTACTTTAGTCTAAAATACAATTGTTTATAAGTAACGTTACTTTTTAAACAATTGTATTTTAAACTTATTAATTATGTAAAGCCATAAAATCATGACATCCTTAATTTTCAGTGTAATAAAAACAATGCCTTTTAAAGTAAAACAATGCAACTTAATAATAACGTATTTAAGCAACCGTCGACTCCTATAAAACAGTCGCAAGAGAAGTCCGGTAATGTTTTATTTATAAGGTTGGCACAAAATCGGCCACTTTAACACAGTATAAGAACACGAACCAAATTAATAATTCTAAAAATGCAGCCAGCGAGCGAGTCAGTCGACAAATGTGTGACTCCGCTGACCGCCGCCCGTCCAACCGAAGACGAGCCTCGCCGACGGACGGCCTGACAAAATACGCCTGTAGCACTTTTATTTGACACGCTCCAACATCAGTAATTGACGAATTTATTTTTCCATCTAAACTGTATCATTTCCGGTGGCTACGCATAAATGTTAAATATGGATCCTCCTTATTATCTTAAATCTTAAATAAACGCACTTATTTATTAATGCTCATATCGAAATAAATAATTTGTATTAATGATAGTCATGTGGTACTAAAACATTCACCTCAATCAATCCCGCGATTCGAAACATCATTATTTGAAGTTTCATTTTCCAAAATGTAACATGAAGCGTTATTAAAATATTTCGGACAACTTAAAAGGGTTGAATTGAAAGAAAATCAAAAATAATGTTCCAAGTAGAATGCATCGTATTCGATGTTAGTATCTGTGATACTAAGTGCATTCATCAATATGATTAATGGAGCAGATTTTTTCCTTTTTTGTAATTTAAACATTTTTTACTTTTTCGGTGGGTCCCATTTTTTCATTCTTCATTTTTAAGAAGTATTTTTGATGAGTTTTTGTTTGAATATTTCGCAAAGATTGATTACATCAGAATATAATTACGTATTGATCAACGTTAATCAACAACTGATAGATCTTTCTTATGACCAGTGACTTATGGCGAGCATTAGGCCGATGTTTTTTTGATACATAAGTTACGTTACTGTTTCTTATTTATTGATCTTAAGATGAATTGTACACGGTGTTTAATTCCAACTTGAAACGATGAATTAGATAAGATTTTAAGAGTCGGAGCAAGCTTTACAACCGTAGCAATTGACCATTTACAAAAAAACCGTTCGAAAAGAACTCGACGAGTCAACAAAGACACAAACTCAAAAGACTAAAACGTAGCAGTATTTCATCATTGGTACTGTGAAGCACGAAGTATTCGGGACACAATGATCGGAGCCGTCACAGATAAGAACAGGCCGATTGTAGAGAGTTCCCTGCCCTCGGCCGCCGCCGCCGCCGGTGAGGACAGGCTGCGCATTTGTTATGATGACTCAATCTTTTCTTTGTATCAAGATGAGGGTGCCGTCTTAAGAAGCCCCCATAGAATACCTATCCTGAGTTGACGCCTTCGTTATTTTACGTAAGAGAAGCAGCAATTAACGCTGATTGTGTGATCTTGCCTATAGAGGAAATAAATAGAAACGTGTTAATAAAATTTATTGTTCTCGTAACAAGAATGCATGAGAACCATACCGGGATCGATGGTAAACATTTACTTTATCGTTGTATTCAAACGAATTCCCAGCGGCTTTATTAATTTTTGAATGGAGGCAATATAATACGGAAATGACAAAGTTTGTATATTTAATTGTCTCATTGACGAGTGGGCTGCCTCAGCGATACAACACATTTGACAGCTGACAAGTCGCACAAAAGTGTATAAAGTGTTATAAAATCAAACAGTATATTAAATTGTATGAGATAGCAAAATACATATGACTGTTGACCGCTGTCGGTAGTGGCGTGTAGCGGGCATAAACAACGATCGGTTGAGCTGGCGAGCGCAGCATACTTCACAACAAAAAGACTAAAAAGATTTATTATGGACAAAAAGGTTAGGTACGCGATGGGTGCGCGTAGCTGGCCGGAGCGCTAGTGGACCCCCTAGAGTTCATGTTTGAAGTAATCGATTAAGGGAAGAGAAATGACAGTATGTCGGTTTATTGGGATCGTCGATTAGTCAAGTTTCGATAATTGATTGCGGTTCGCTACTAGATTAATAAGAAATATTGAATGTTTCCTTGTACCTTGCGTGTGTTGAATAATGACCCGTACTTAATAGACGTAAAAAATTGACAATATCAAAACCTGAACATCTTATCGGTAAAATCTATTAGGAATATAAATTGTAATATCATTTACATAATACTTAGTTGAAAAACCATTAAGTTTCTTATGTACCGACACCTACGAGTTCTGTAATCACTGGATTGAACAAGAACCTATGCAATTATCATAATTTAGGGAAACGAATGCCGCCATTGAATGTAACTGCTAAGAACTGAGCGTTTCCGATGTTGATAAAAATAAGCTGTGTGTCCATTAGGAGACAGGAGTCGTGTTGGTGGACAATATCAAAACAGGTAAGTTAGTATCGTGGTCAGTTTGACCTATTATCGCACGTTAATATACTCAGAATGGAAGCTTGGTTTATATGCAGATAAATTCTACGCGCTGCTTGTCTTCAACACTTCAAACAAAGTTACCTACTCGTGAACGTTATATTATATTTCACTACATACATATAGGTATGCAACACTCAGTATTTAATGTGCAAACTTTTTTGCAAAACCTTTATAGGTGGATTTTAAGCTATACCATAGAGAAAAATAGTATATCGTTGGTCTATCGCTCTACGTATTCGAATTCAATGTAGGTATTTCACATAATAATAACAAAATATTTTGTTTTGTGTGCAGGTCGCTAGATAGCACTTATGCATAAGATTTATCCGCGCTATAACTTACATAGATTATTATTGAAATGGAAATTACGTGTAGAAAACGATAAATGACCACTATTTATCTAATCCAAGACTTATACTTAAGAACTGGGGAAAAGTAACGCGAGTTCACATTCCTATTTAAGTTTACTTGGTTAAAATAAAACTTAGAAATGATATTATATTCGTAGTTTAACAAGTGTTTTGATAACACGGTCTCAAGGGCGAAAACCAATCTGCCTAACTCCTTAAACCCTGACTGATTAGCCGTCTCCTTTAGTCAGATAAAAGGTTCAAGGTCAAACCAAAACCATCCTTATTACAACAAGCCTAGTTCGGTATCTTATACTAGACTGGTTGTATAAAAAGCTCCGAGATTTTTTGCGCAGAGTGTAGGTACTAGGTACTACGACAAATAAATATTTAGGGATTTTTAAGTGTAGGAAAAGTGGTACGATATTATGTCCTACCTTAGTTGTGAATAAAGAAACGAGGCTAATAATAAAAAAAGGGCTGCAAATGTTGTGAGTTTAATTAATGATATACTTAATTAGTGTACGAAAACTCCAATGTACCCTTTATTAACACGAGATTAAAAGTTTCATGTAATTACAATATAGATTTAGCCGAACATAACCTTAAGGTCTGAAACATGACCACACAGCTCTGTCGTTTTTAAAACAGTGTAATTTTACGAACATCCATCATTCAAGTCGTTTACCTCCAAATTTTACGTCACTCCCTTTATTACCGCTTACAATTTTTTTATGTAATTTCGACTTACAGTACAATAAAACTGTTTAAACTTCATAGGAATAATGAACGTAAAACACAGAATTTTTTGCATTTCTTAACATTTCCGTTATAATCTACATAAAGTTTTCCGTATTTTCCTGATGTAGTAGTAATACAATTGGCCTGTAAACAAGTTGGTTACAGAACTAACAGTGTCAGCTGCCTACAGAGCGCCAGAACTAAGAAATGTCATTGGAAAAGGTTACTTTTTGTAACCCCGCAAGCTTTTTACTTACCTACCTAATAAATAGATCTAAAAATTACGTATTTTAATCGTCTTCTGGCTTATGCTACTTTGTTTGAAAATAAATCTATTTTTTGAATATTTTAACAATTAAATAAGGTTGGCATATCAGCTAGCCATTTAACCAACATAATCTGTATACAATTAACACAACTATACGATATAGTCCGCAACAACAAATATGTAGTCAAAGATTAACATATTCTGTACCCTTATCTTGCGGTAAAAAAGCTATCGGCCTTATTATCGTCGCCAACTCAAATGTCAGGTGCCATTCTGCCAGCACACTTACTATTCATTACGGGACCAACTGACTTTTATTGACATTCTGCCACATACGTATACAAGGATTATATTAATTTCACCAAACAAGTTTGCATTGTGCGGAATAATGAAATTGAATAAAAATTGCATTTGCATCGGAAACCTAGATATACCTTTCCGTTTAATAGGTATCAAATTAATATGGTTCTCTTAGCGTTAGGCTTACGCAGATATAAGCTTAATGAAGTAAGCTAAGAAATCGAAGTAAACGAAATATAAATGAATAATGATGAACTAGGAAAAGTAAATACGATTGGCTATAGTAACAGAAGAATGAGTATTGAGCAGTATAGACATTGTAAGGCGCACATAGCGTTGTAAAACATTGGACAAATCTTCAATACCGTTGGAGTGTACAGACTGTACAGCGCGCCGTGTACCGTGTACAACAGATATGTATGTTCGCGTAGCCGTGAGGCCGGCTACACGAACTTATGAGTAGATGTTGTCGGCCGACGGATATGGTGGCATCGTTTAGGGCTAGACTCTATGTTTAGAGCGCTTCGTGACCGCAGCGCGGCCGCTATCCCCCCGGGACTCTGCACAATTATGTTATGGTGTCAGAGATTAGTGGCCGAGAGACGCGATACTGATCTTTATTGCTTCTATTTATTTTATACCTATGCATTACTTGTTTGATCTACGTATTTTTGAACGATATTTAAGTATTAAAATGACTTGCCTGCGCGATTCATGTTTATATCATAAAATCACAAATTAACTAAATATTTCTAACATACTGCTGTCCGCCGTTGTTAGCAGCACCTCAACGCAATGTGACAAGTTAAGTCCAGCGCAGTATGATCATGTTAATGTTTAATTTACCTAAGTCCGAGTCTGCGTGCGCGCCGTTTACCGCGTGCATTAGCATGCGGCCGCTGGGTCCGCCCACACCGGCTATCGGCCGCATCCCCACAAATATATGTAAAATATGCACAAAAGTACCCCGGATAAAGTGCACCGATAACAGGCGACGCAATTTGCATCGCCCTGAGCACATCGATCCGAGCCGTTTCGGACCTATGTTTACCGAAAATAATGTCCACCAAGTAACCGATTTCACGATCTGCCTCTATATATAACATCTCGCCTGCATTCCCCTCAGGGGTGGGCAGAGTTCTACTTTCAGATTAGCGATGACGGCATCACGTTACATAATAAGGGGCAGGGCTTAAGCTACTTACCGGGTGGAAGTCGAAACATGGCTTGTTACTAGAACTATGCTACGCTATAAATCACCTAAGTAACAATGATCTAACTGGGAACCAAATTTAGAACCTTGTACTTGCCAATCGTACTTGTGAATTCTAAACCAGTGCTTTTAAATTGTATTGTACCTATTTCAAATGAAAGGGCCGCGCTGCATAATCAGCAATTATGTTCCATTCAAATTATCCACAATCAATTGATTGGGCTCATCATTAAAGCTAATATGAATAAATATTTACAATGTCATTTCATTTTTCTATTCCTAATTCCGTTACCTGTCGATAGTTGAGTATATTACAAAGTACTGTACCGTTACTACTGCTAAGATATCATGTTTAGAGACGAGTAATCATGACGAATCAACTGCCCGCACCGCGCCGTATAGTTTGAAAGTATTTTGATTGTGTTAAATCGTTTCCCCTGTGCTATATGATCTTGCTGAATAACATTTATTATTGTGCATGCAAGGATTATATTGCTCGCGGGAAGGCACGCAAGCACCCTCAATTTCTCCTAAATTCGCGTCCCGAGGGCACTATCCTCGTATTATTGCCTGATCGATAGTATAATTTCGTAATAACTACGCGCGTCTCAAATATTTTTGGAATAACTTGAATAATAAAATCGTTCGTATATAACCTCGCTGTTGAGTTCATATTGTTTCGCACCTTATTACATGGGATAACACATCTGCAAATTCCGTTTGATTTTAAGGTTTGCAGATAAGATTTAACAAATACTTATGTTCGTGTTTTGTATTATTTTTGTTGGGCGTATCATTAGATTGATTAGATTAGTAGATTTTAATCACGACGTTTGTTACTTAACCGTTAAATGTAGGTAGGTAATTATAAAACCTGATCTATAATGCAGTTTAAGTGAAAGCCGGAAAGGTCTGAGAGCGGGACAGTAAACAATATTCGCCGTCTCCGTGCGAATAAATGAAGTACACGAACGAAAATCACGAGCTCTGAATTTTTCAACGTCGCTAGCGGATCGAGATCGGCGCGAGCGTAGCGGCAAACACAAAGCACTTAACGATTAACGAACTGAAACCAAATGAGAGCATATCATTTATATTTTGGTAGATCCGATTTTTTTACTTTTATTTTTATCAGGGATCTTGCTCATGTACCAATTAGGTTTCTCTCGACCAACGCTGTCATAATAAATAAACTCCAAAGTCCTAACTACTTATCTTTGTTCGCGGAAATATCTAGTTCCGCAATACAAAGTTGATTTGCAATGCCCTTTTGTTTCAAATCAAATCATTTAAAACCGACAGATATAATCTATGTAATATCTACAATCTCCGAAAGCATTGAATTGACGAGTCATCGCGATGAAAATAATAGCAATAGCAACAAAAGAATTATAATGTCCGCTGCCAAAACCGTACAATAACACCGGTCGTCTCGCAGGTGGTTCTAGCGATTTATCGGTGGGCGATACACCGTTCGATAATGACGGGGCACTTCGGCCGACAGAGGAGCGATGTCGCAACCAGCTCGCCGATTTCGGTCTGCCCGTCGGTCATCTCTAACGATGGAGCGATAATTAAGATCGGACGTCGGCATTATTTACGCCCGCAGCATCCTGCCTGACCCGGGCTCGAGTCGGTCACGACTTTTTCCATGTCGGGCGAGACTATTGTTGCTTTTACTCGTGTTTAGTTTAGCTAGATCTGCTGGTTGACGGGCGATTTGTACGTAGCGAGTTCAGCTATCGAGCGGCGACTGGCCCGTGTGCGCGATGAAGTTTATGACTGTTGAGTCGAGATAAACTTATCTCTATTATATTCTGTGGTTCACGCTACTCGTTTGTTAACTCTTAGTTTTTCCATTAGTAGTGTGGAATGCTGGCGTTTGTTGTGCTGATAGCTAACATTAAACAACGATTTGGCTAAGAATTCCGAGCTTGGTATCTTCATAATTTACATTGTTTCTAAGTTCATACTAATGTGGCATTGTTAGTGCGTTTATCAAACATCTGCTGCGACACTGCTCGCTGGGCTGCTTTATGATAATCTCCGTTTCAAGTTAGTGCCGTGATCTGCGCACAGATACAACTCATCTCGCTCCTTTACGTTTGCTATTAACTAATAATATTTTATATTATATTTACGGTTTCCAGTTACCTTTATTATGGCATTACATAATTTGTTTAGGATTTATTTAGCTAAGAATGATTTTAATTGTTCAACCAAATGATAACGGTCGTTACCTCGTAAAAGATAAGTTTAATACAATTATTGTTTTTAAACATACATAAGTTTTATACGTTAGTAAAACTTTTTCTTCGCAACATATTTTATTAAACAAGGTAAAACAAGTAGCTATTTGTGTTGGCCTTGTAAAAACGACCTTACACTTGACCCCAGTTAAACATAAAAGATCACAAAAGACAAAATAATATGAACCAACAATTGTGGAACAGAGTTAATAACGTTTATGTATCTTTTAAGGTACCTAATACCAGTAAATATTGCAAGTGTCTTGTAATACGAGACGTTGTAATCTATGAAACTGTGCAATTGGTGGGCCCTGTGGGACCGCCTGTCGAGACTCAAGCGACATTCAACGCATTGGTTGCAAGTACGGCGTTGTACATTTTATAGGGGTTTTAACATTTTTGCTAGTTTGCTGTGTTATAGGCCGGGTGCGACGACGTGTGCGAGTTACAATTATGACAGTAAGATACGAGACTGACTTTAATTAATGCATTAACGCTAAGTGCTAGTGGAGAAGTGTTCTCTATCACAGCTTGGTGTCAACCGATCACTAATAATCCCTTTGCTTGTTAACTAGACTAATGCAAACCGTATCCTTGAAGCTGATAAAATCAAACAAGGAAATAATATTTTCTATACAAATCGATAAGATAGAGCTAAGCTCTAATTTTACACGAACAATCACATTTTATTAAGCATGTTATTACTGTCGTAAACATCAACATGTAAAGTTAAGTCCTCATTCTTAAAAACAAAGTACAACGACAATTAGTGTAAATGGCGGAATAAATATTATAATTCAATTTCTGATTAATTTGTAAAACAACTGCAAGATTTAATTAACTTCCATTTAACTCTAGGTAGAGCAACAATGTTCGAAGCACCTAGCATTTAATAAACAACGCGAAGTAATCACATATGTAGTGAGAACTGTATCATGTACAAACGTAATTTATTTATTTTATTATCTTAAAAGTTTAATATAAGGGCGAGGTTTTAATAGCTCGCCATTATAACTACAGGTCTCAGTCAACTTTGAAAATATATATGTAATAATAGATGGTTTTTATCCCTTACGATTTATTACTTGGATAACTAGTGACTTTATTGTGATAACTTCATTTGGTATATGTAATTGGTTGTAAATTTTAAAACATTTATGATGCCCATATATTACTGCTAAAGTTTAATTGAGAAACTAATAAATAGTGTGTATTTACCACTCATTAAACGCACGCGAATTTAAATTCGAATGATTGTCATCCGTCCTTAGTTATGTTTGTAATATCATTAAATTATATGGCCTGGGTCCCATTATTCAGAAACAATGTTTCTCTCGTGCTTTGTGGTTTTAAAGATTTACTTAAGGTACCACTTGCGTTAACTAATCGGCCTCTTATAGTCGCTGTCAATGTTAGGACGGACTTTGTCAACATACCGTTGTTTCATTTTGTTCTGAGTGAATATCTTAAGGTCATCTTTGACTTTGTATACAGAATACCGTAAAGCAAGACCGTTACTAAATTCGAACCTAATTTATAAAAAATGTCAATTTTAAACTATGAACTAAATTATACCTGTCACTGTCGATTGCATATCAAAGAATAGAGATGTCAATATACTTATTAAGTGTTTAAGATCATCGTTTGTAAGTAAGAGGGGAAGAGTCTAAAAAACTAACGAAAATAATAAGATTAGAATAGAACCTAACAAACTGTAAATGTTATAGCATGAGACAGCCAACATCTGGGAAGGATAAATACTTCTTCACCACGAAATGTCAGTAAAAACCCGATGTACCTACTCATCTTAACAATAACACCGTAATTAATATTAATGACTTTCAAGCTTCAATCATTTAGAATGCCAAACTTTCTAACGAGCGCCATTAATCAATGGGCAAAATATTTGAACATAATTTAAAAGAATAACGGTTTTCTATATTCAATTTTCACGTTACTCATTTTAATTATGTACGGTAGTTACTTACTTTTCAATGTCATTAGTTTAATTCGATTTTATCATTTCAGCGACTACGTTAATTGATACATTGGTATATTATGTAGGCCTTACGACAGGCTTTAAACCAATACTGAATTGTCTCTACAGTCAGCAATCAGGAAAACTAGGTACTTCTTAATTAATAATTTCTTCTAGTCCTAGGTGGGGTCATGAACATAATTATAAAGTATTTCTAATTGTAAATATTAAATCTGAACAGGATTTATGGGTGATGTTTCTGTCTTACATTCGTGTATTCACCTAAGAGTACGCATACAATGCTATGAAGCCTGTCTAAGTTGGTCTTCTGTGATTTAGATGAAAGACTCATGCCCTTAATTGGCGGTGGATACATTGTACCTATATGCCATTCTTAACTGGTATCACAATATTTATGACAAGATGACGATGACACGAGCATAGCTCCTAAACAAAAGAATATGTGAATACGTAAATTGTGAACATCATTATCACAGTTTTATTATCCCGATACTTCCTAACAAAGAGTTCAACTGCCATTTCATTTCCAAAATTAAATTGGCAGTAGACGGGCAAACATAAAAAATATCATCTATAATAATTTATACACGAACATAATAAATCTTTAAAGTCCACATGATTGTATAAATCTATGAAGGTGTCAAGAGACATTATGTTAGATATTTTTACACTTTTTTTGCATGTCATATAATAGTGATGTGTGATATTTTATTAGCGGGCAGTCGGGCACACCTTATGCCAATGACTTTTGTTTAGACAGTCGCTAATGGATGGTCAAGCATTGCAAAGAAAAAACTTATCTTTTGACAATAGAGTCCCATTAGTGTAATGAATCGGTACCTATTCCGACTGTATGCGAAATCAATTGGCTATCAGTATTTGTCACTGTTTGATAGATTATATTATATACATATCGATATAGCTGTGTTTATATTAGTTTTATATAGTGCTCGAAATTCCAACACCTACATTATATCTTACAGTAAACTTTTCATAAAAGCTTTACATTATTATCGCGAACTATTAAATACGTCCCTAATTATAAAAATGCTTTGGAGATTCTTGTAAAAAGTAGCCATTATTAATATTATAAATAGCATGTTTTTAAAGTTTTGAAAGTGTAAATAAACCTGCACCAAAATAGAACATAATAGCTAACGAGATAAAGTACACTTCGAAAATGCTTTTTTTCTTAACAGTTTCATTAAAATTCTCCTTTTTAACAGTAAAGTAGAATGTTATCAAGTTCCAAAGCACACAATGGGGGCGAGATCGTTGTCTACGGCTGGCCACGACGGCCGCAGGCCCGAGTTCGATTCCCGTTCGACGAAATTCAGGCTAACGAACGGCCCTCCGATAGTCTTGTTGCCTAAATACCGTTTTTTTCACTATTGTTTTTTACTTAAGCGACGAGCTGTTATAATACGGTACCGTTATAAACCGCCTTTTAGTTTTATAAAAAGTTTACGTAGTCAATTTCGTAGATACTTTATCGCTTTTCTAATGAGTACAATCATAGTATATACCTACCTACCTGCCTGTATATATAATAACATTAAGCCTCCGCAACTCTTTTTATTGATTGTTGCATTGTTTGTATTCAGACCAATAGTAAACCGTAAGCTTTCAATCGGCCTACATCAATTACATTAACATTGACCGGTAGACCACCTTACATTATAGTACTTAAACTAATGACTGCAGAGTGCTCAATGCAGAATATATCGGATACGAGATTTTATACACTTTATTATAATATAATTATTATTCGTGTCAAATAAAATTGGGTTACAGTAAAAAACTAAAATACCATTCAACAATTAAAAAGAAACTTTCACGAACTTTATTCAGTGCCTAAATAATTTAATGACTTATAAAAAATGTGATAAGAGAGCTGCCTAATAAATTTAGCGGATACATCCAGGCTTCATTATCGTGCCCTAAACTTAATCGAAAAGCTAAAAATTGATGAGACGTCACCGCAAAAATAATTCACACTCATTTCGCCAGCCAAATCTTAGGACGGCTTCACACCACGGTATTTTTACGGACAGGAAAAGTATTTGAAAGTTTGTGTGTAGTTTTCAATATCAGTAGAACCAGTATAAATCTAGTTGTTGGTAATTTTACTAACGTTTATTATTTTAATCGTTCATGCATAATGTTTGTGCCTACAACCGCGAGCTTACCATCACTAATAAGTTTGTCTAAGCGTAGTAACATAGTAATATTTTCCCTCCACTAGTTCCCAGATCATTAATAATAAGCCTAGGTTCTGTAGTACACGTCTGCTGGCTTTTAAGACGATAATTATTGTTCTACCTACGTTATTAAATTATATAACATTTTGTTGCCATAGAAAAGATTGTCGATTACAACATAAATATTTGTTATATGAGCTACCAAAAGTCCTCATTGTTTGTACAGTATAATTTTTTGAATACCTAGTATGCGCGGGTCCTAATCCCTCGTATAATATCACCTAAGGGCTTAGCCAGTTCATTAAGGATCGTTCAATCATTCTTTAAGGGGAGGTAAGGGACTCGATCCAATTTTTTCATTAATTTTAGCGAGGTACTTCACGCGGATAACAAAATTAACCTGAGAGTTACTCAATTTTCGAAATAAATTACAGTTACAATGAAAATAAATCTAAAGTGCTTGAATGACACATTCTCATTTAACTGTTCTATACGTAGACTATATTTAACGGTCAAATGCTAAAATACGTTACTTTCAAAGTATCAGTGGTCATGTTCTTGAGTAATAAACATAACCTCAACTCAGAAAAAATAAGAGTGTTGAAGATATAACGTGGTGTGTATAATCCGCTTATTCTCCACGCCAATTGTAAAAGTCCACTGAGGGAAACGAGTTGTGGCATATTATTGGGGTTATCATATGCTCGTTGACGATTAGCTTAAATCTGTCTTTGTGCGCCTGCGACCACTCAACAACTTTTGACGCATCTGAAAGTGCACTCACAACTTTACATATCTGTTTAGTTGTACTCGCCATTTAAAAGTAATCGATATACTATGTAGCCAGGAAAATCAAGAATGATAATATATTTAGCACGGTTATTAAAACTTTCAAGAGCGTTGTTTCTCACGCTCGTCACGTAATGCAACGATGTGGAGCAGGCGACGCGGCGCGGGCGCACTCATAATGAACTGTGACGCGTGCGCCCCACTTGCGCTAAGATACCATCAGCTAATCACTGCGAATTAATATGATAGTAATCGACTGATTAACGACATGTTTCGTTGAGGAATTTCGTTTGGATCAATTTGTTTATTCAGGATGTCCCTAACCTTAAGAAGAAGTAGGTTTTTAGTTTTACAAATTAATAATCTATGTATAATCACATACCAGTTTGTACGCATAATAACTACCACCTGGAGGGTAAGATTAAGAAATACTAAGAAGATGTATCCAACATGATTGTTAATGGAAAATCAAGCTATAAAATAGGAAAAGCTGATTGAGCACGGACCTGCGTGCAAAGGAAAATATCGCGAATAAAAAATATGAAACAGTTAGCAAGATTAATAACAGTATACATAAGAAGTGTTTTAGAATCCATCTTGAGTTTATTTTCAACTGACACAATTTGGACGAGCCCCACAAAACTGACACAATAAGTAGACCATGTAGGTGCAGTTTGCAATAAGACGGTATTAAACTAAGTAGCTACAAGAGAGGCAGTTATCAAGCCAAATAATCGTTAACTTTATGATCAATAAAATAGATATGCGTCACCAAGGATTAGGCAAAAAATACACAGTGTATTTTTTAATATTCTCGTAGCCGAAATCAGGCAATCGAGAAATCACGGTAAATAATTGGCATCAAACATCAAAATAGTACAAACTGTAATGAATAAAATTAAACTATAAATAAATGTCAGTCCATCAACCGTCTACTTATTTTGGTTTACTAGTATCAATTGGCAACTGTCAATTTAAAGAGTGACATTTGGGATAGTGACATGCCTCAGAGCAATACCGTCGGTAGACAGAATATGCGCCCACTAGAAAAGCTCCCACCAGACTTAACAGCGCGTACCGTTAGCGCTGCACACCCTTTTATTGTGTAAATTCAATTAACCAATATCTTAACGTATCTACCAATTACTTAGACAGCCCTTTCTGCAAAATCTATCAATCTAGCGGTCCGTCTAGCTAGGCAACTTATCGTCATGCATCAAGATCGTCGTAAACGTGTTACGAGCATTTATATCTTACGTCGGAATGTTATATAGCATCACATATTATATTTACATTGTCGTTTCAAGCAAACCTAACTACTCAATGTAAATGCAAGTGAAACAAATTGGTTACGAAAATAAAATAATAAAGATGAGACGACACGTTTTTTTAAATTGTAGAACTTAAGGAAATGCAACAGGTTTGTAATTTTTTGGTAAATAAATGATTATCATGATTATTTTAAATGAGTCGCATTAAACTTGTATGCGCAAATGCCTGAATAATACAACCTTACACGATGCATTCTGTTGTTTTAAGGTAAATTGATAGAAATAAAGACGTAAAAAACAGTTTTTTTAATAATTAACAAAAAAAGACTAGTGCAGTAAAGATTCAAAGTTAAAAGCTCGTGACCGTTTCTCGGGTATTCACTGAAACTACATGTATTTAGCACATATATCTACCCTCGGAGGTAACACTAAAAAACTGGTAAGTATAATATAATAATAAAACGCAACGTTTGACTGTTATTTTACAACACGAGAATCGCATTTGTAATGATGGGCTTTGTTTAAGTTAACACACATTTTGTATTTGTTGATTAACGACTAAACATACAAAGTAAAAGTAGCTATGCTTTCACGTTTCACCACTTACTCTAGGAATAAGTATATGTTACATCTATATTTGCTAACCTAGGCTCATTATAAGTTGAAATGCAGTAAGTTATACACAGTTCCCATAATATAGGTAGGCTAATTTATCGGCGAACCGAATGTAGAGAAACATGTCTTCGGTGAAGTGTTGCAACAGGCGATATATCCGCCTTTCGGTTTAGTTTGTTTTAGATAATTACGGCTAGCTGTCCGCCCTCGGCTGGCCTTGAGTTTCCCACTAATGGCCGTGCGGCGTGCCATCGTTCAAACCGTGCCACTTCTGTGACGGCAACATGGGTTCATTAGCGCTATCACTCCACCGCGTACCCAAGATTGTGGGGATGTGAGCGTGTGTTATCTTCCGATGCTTTTAGCGTTCAGATTACTGTTTCAGATTCTTTAAACTCGCCTCGCTACTATACTTTTCGAATGCCTAGATTTACTTATCCTTTTTCTGTCGTCGAATCAACATAATTGACTAGAACAACACCAACTATATATATCAGCTTGCCGATACGTACAAATGAATTGTGTCGATACAATTAACACAATATTATCTTGTTAATTAATTTACTAACACTGATTAAATAATTAACATAAGCCTGAATTAATTATTAATAGTTTATAGATAAAATAACGGTTTGATTTAAATCAATTGCAACTTAATATTGTTATTCAAACAGCGTAATATTGCATGACGGTGGTAGCGATCGCCAGATGACTTCGGGCAAGCGTTTTGTTATTCAAATATATGTTCCAACTAGCCAAAACATGAGCAGCTTTGACAAGTCGTTGACAAGATACAAGCACCGACAAAGTATGTGACTACCAAATATACATAATTATCTACTGGCTCAGTTGACAATGTACCTATAGAGCTCAAGTCTACGAATCTACAGGTCTACGAAACTATCAATCTCCGTTTGACATTTTGGAAAGGCGCAAAAAGTAAATGTAAAATATCGTTTGTTATTGGTTATTAAGCAGAGATGACGAGAAGCGGGTGGTGTAGTGTTGTGCATCGCTTGTATTGGAAGTGAGATCGCGACGCGACGCGTAAAACTGTCACGATAAGAATCGATCGCGAAGATACGGATCGACTCTCTCGATCGGAACTCGGTCTGCGATTCGTACGACAGTTGCCCGACATTCCAGAGAAAGCACCCCGTCTAGCTCCTACCCGGAACATCAACCTTAATAGACGTGACATAGAGCGGATATTTATTGAACACGCCCTCGATACAGTTCATTTAGAACAGAATAATTAAACTGATGTTCTACTAGTAATATCATTATTGGAGACACAGTCGTATCAGTCATAAAAGCTTGTGTTTTAATTAATGTGATCGCTTATTGGTGTAGTCTAGCGAAGGTTTATTTATCTTTAAGAGTCGTGAAGCAACCACTAGTATTGCAGTGTATTCTGTATTTCATCATATGATAATCATGCAGATATTAGCTTGTGAAGGTGACAAAACACTGAGCAAAAAGGGTTTATGATACCTGTGGATGTACTAACAATATCGTTTTAGCAAGACGGTCTATTACTCAACACACTTCAAATAAACCTTCTATAAAGTAATCTTGTGATTAAAGCTTGATTACATTTGCAACCACGCTTAGAAAACTTATTATATTGAATATTAACACAGAAGATGGTTGCTCAGAATATCTCGATATTCTTAGATTCCAACCATCAGGTGGTAAACTCTTTTTCTTATTGTCGCCTACCCATATGAACTAGGTAATCAATATATTAAAGATACGGGTGCAGAACATAAAATATATGTAAGTTCATTTAAAAATATTTCAATATCGATATCTGTTAAGAACAATAAGACAAATTAAAAGCTTATTTTTTACAGAGGAATGATGTATGTATGATGGGTATGCGATAGCGATGATGAGTACAATGATTTGTAAAATATCGAATTGTTTAAAGGTACAATTAAATGTCATTATCGATCATTAATTGCATTGCTACGTCTTAAAGGGTCCATGTAGGCGCTCTCAACTGGTAATGCGAGACTGCCATACTATTACGAGCCAAATGAATCTTGATTAATTTATTTACATTACGCGGAAACCTCGACTGTATAATATATACATACGGTTGCAATATTTATTTAAGACAAGCGGGATGTTCACTGTATTTCAAATGTCTTCTATTTTAATTACTCTCGTGAATACTGTTCAGTAATTTTGAATCACGAAACTTTGTATAAAGGAAGTGAAACCTCCGTGGCTAGATAATGTTCCCGTGACGGCCAGTTTCAGGGAGAGCTGGACGCCCGCGCGGGTCGTTCACTCGATCTCGTCCAATTTATTTACTTTTTTCCCAGGTGTAGTGTTACGGCTATAAAATTCAGTTTTTGTTGGTCGGGCGCATGCTCGGCTAGATCTCCCGTCGCGAGATATGTTGATTTACGTTTAACGCGCGTGACCCCTCGACGGAGCCGATCATAGACTCGATAGACGATTCGAACTGGCGCGCACCTAAGATATCGCCACATCGCACTCGTGCCGATGTATCTTGGGAAATATTTCGCGGTGTATAGCCTCCCCGCCGGCCACTCGGACAAACATTAGTAGATTTCTTTGTTTCACACGATTCATTCTGTTTTTGCTACAGAAATACGTGTTATCAAATAACATTTTCTCGTTCCTACTAGATTAAGTATATGATTTATCTTGACTTACCGGAAGTGCAGTGTACGAATACCCTAGGACTAAGTATGTACTTAGCTGGATATATCATGGTGCAGCTTTTA
This sequence comes from Abrostola tripartita, assembly GCA_905340225.1. Lineage (NCBI taxonomy): Eukaryota > Metazoa > Arthropoda > Insecta > Lepidoptera > Noctuidae > Abrostola > Abrostola tripartita. Next base: position 8,297,272 of record HG996490.1, on the reverse strand, counting down.
AAGTGCTGGTAGCCATTTCTATTAGATTTATACCGTGCTACGTGATTGTAGAGACTAAAATACGAGTTTCGCAAAGATTTACCCGCGCACTTAATTAATGTACCTACATCATGTGACAAGACCTTTAAATTGGATATTATTTCAATTAGCCTGAGACGTAACAATGTATTATTGTATGGAAATATTGGACTCATTACATTAAAAGTGGTAGTTGCGTTCTGTTTGAAAGCAGCGACAATGTTTGACCTTTTCCCTTCATGAAACAACAATAGTATCTATTACTATATACCTACATACAATTCAATTCAAAGACCTACAAATGTACGAACTATCTCTTCCCGGAACTCTTTTAGATGGCTTTGCAATAAATACGTTCAATTGATATTTTAAGTTTACTCATATTCAATTTCGAAGACTATCGTGCTAATTTTGGAGATTCTCTTTCATTTGAAAATGTATATATACAGTAGGTACCTACTTATCCTAAAAAGTTGTACTCTGTCACTGCTTACCATCACCAGATTTTGGTATCTCCGTCTCTAAACGAACTATTTACATGTATTATTAATGAAGACTCGTTAAGTATTTCCAAGTATGACTGGGAATGAAAGAAAAACAGTACTTATAGACTGCATGTCTTCCTGTCAGTGGTGAGAGTCAGCTGATTGGAGTAGTATATTGTGTTGCGACCGTTATTATTTAGTATCGACGCAACAATCTTGTGTTACTTAGGGTTATAGACTCATAAGAAGGAAATACCTCAAAATATAGACTTACAGAGCCTTTAATATAGAATAGTAAAACAACTAATATATATGAAGACAGTTTCGGAACTTAACCACTTAACAACGTATTTTAAAGTTACCACTTTTAATGGGGAAACTCTCCTTTAAGTCAAACTACAATTACTCGTTTTAAACAAACATGAACTTAAGTTCATCTCACATTTTGTAAATAAATGTTTCAACCTTTAAATCCTATATTGGAACTACATATTTCCTGGCACAATGTCCCAAAAACTACAAGTCATCCCATATAACTTAAAGTCAGATAGCGTTAAAGTGTTGCAATACAGAAACGTTGCGCATTACTGGTATTTAAGAGCAGAAGGTAAAAAAAACGACGAGACAACATCAAAAATTGAAGGTGAATATCTTTAAAATACATTACGGGTTATCCGACAAATAAAAAGCCTCAGCTCAGATAACCACACTTCATTAGCATTTCGCTTTCTGCTTAGTTAGCGTCTTGTGTGATATAAACAAGAAATTTATGCAAATATATCGTAAATGTACACATTTTTTTACAATGTAGACGTTTATATTTATTCAATAGATCTACAGTTCTCTAAATGTCTTGGGCATTAGAATAAAAGGAGTCTGGCATTCGCTATATTGCTTCGAGACGTGCCAGCTCTCTAATTTAATCGCGGACCCATGTTCTATGACACGTCAACAAATTGTTGCTGATTACGTGACACGTAGCTAACTTTGGTTAAGTATTAAACATGAAATATAGAGATGCTACAACCTCATTCTAGATAGAAAAAGTACTATTAAGTATAAAATGAAAAAACCTGCTAGTTTGAGCGGTCTCAAAAAATTAAGTCTAGATTTTTTTAAATAAGTAGTATTTTTAGAACAGTATTCAAATTGTCACTGATCGGCTTTTAAAAATAGTCAAATATAATAATGATGATAGATAAAATATATAAGATATTTTACCATATAACAGATAACAAAACTAAATATAGTTTTGTTATTCGTTGTGTGTTATCTATTGGAAGGGTTCCGTACTCTACCCGAATGGACATCTTGAAAATTACTTACTTAAAACCCATTCAATCGGTATAAATATAATAAAACTTTTTTAAATGCTCGTACAAATTCAAATTTTTAGTATAATTATGAAAACAATCGAAGACTAGACTATTAAATTGCTTTTAGTCGTTTGCCATAAAGTGTTCAAATAAGCTGTTTTGTAAGAATTGTTTTTCATTATGGTTCATTTATTTATAGCATATTCATTTATTTCGAATGTTATATGTAAATTATGGATCAAAATGCGATTTTAGATTTTATGCAAATGTGTGAGAAGCCACAAAAATTGCGAATACACCCACCCTGCTGTGATTATATGAGACTTATTTATGGCATCGCTAATATTTTCCTTTTTAACTGCATAAAAAATTAAAACTTATGAAATTATTAATGTATGATTTATACTGGAATGTTATAAATATTTACCTTAATAATTTGAAAATGCATTTTTTAAAGGTATATGGCAAATTGATGGTTGGCAAGTAAATACTTAAGAAGCTGCTAATATTTTAAATCGCCTCCATTTTCTGGAAAGCATGTTTTATTTAAATCCCTGAATAAATTTCAATAGAATCGTTCCCGATAATCAAAATGTTTTCACAGATGCGATTCACAACTATTTACCACCGTCCAATCGCAATAAAGCACAATAAAGTTGGACGTCTTCCGGCATCCGTCAAACGAACTCAAGTGGTCACTAGTTGCACAACTCGCCACCCAACTAGTTGGCTCGACAAACCACCAAGTTGGGACAATTGAGCGATTTGTCAACTATTGCATTAGGTAACCGGTCACCGCGGGCGACTCGAAATTCTCAGAGCGCCGCAAACATTTCCCGCTGCTCAGTCTCTTCTTACATTACATCGATTCGGATAAAAGTCGGTTTCGATGCGGTAATGGATAGTTTGTCAATCAATAGTGACGAGGATCGTCGAGCGTGGGCAGGGGAGAAAGCGAAGCTCGCAGGAATCGCATGCTCCTTACGCAAGATATATCTGCAAGGAACACAATGGACGCGGAATGCTTGCAGAACAAGCTTTTTGGATATTTATTGGATAGATTTTGTGTGGGATGGGTTTACTTTGGTGAGTTACACGCAGACACTAACGCGTTTATAGCAATAATAGTTTACGTGATATCTGTTGAATAACGAGCCAGGAAACAATCGGACACCAGGCTGAAGAGTACTACGAGGCTGAGTGTTCATTAATTGATTGTTATTGATATAGAGCTTTTGAATTAGACAGAGTGGTTTTAAGATTAGTTCTTCAATCCACTTAATACTGTTATGCACTTAAATATGGCTGTACATCGAAACACCAATAAAATGCAGCAAACAGCTCTTAACCATATGCATTCACTTAATTAAAATTAACTCATGTTTAACATCAACCTTGTCTTAACAAAACTTTATACGACTTATCGAAAGAGCATTCCAAATAACGGTAAGTTAATTCAGTACAAAGTCTGTAGATAATTATATAAATAGGGTCGGTGATCTGGCGAGTAAAATAAAATACATAATACATAACATAGATGGTGGTATCGAACGCGGTACAATGTTACAACATTATCAGGTCATGACGATCAAAGCCGGGTGTCACTATCGGTACAGTCTTTGCCGTAAACGTATAAACGTTGGACTGGTTTCTAGGATTGGGAGAGAATGTCCGATACTTTGATACTTGTATGAAATATGCGGCGCAGTTATCGGCTCGGACGCTTTTATGGCTTTTTATGTGTTAATTCTTGAAATTAAAATGTTTTCTCACCGCCTTAAGAATAAAAAAAGAATGACGACGGAAATGAGTCACTATAATCCTTGTCATATTACTATTTATCTCATTTTATTTATTTACACCTTTCAGCGGAACTTACGATTCGTAGGTGGTCACAGATATGATTGATGGACTGACTAAGATTTTTTTGAGTTCTACTAATTTAACTGTAGTTACTTCATACCCCATGTTAATAATTTGATACATGCCATTTATTTAAAATCTGAATAAACAATAACCGTCATCACTTTCGCACTCGTGAAAGACAATCTTTCATAAAGGCTACTAACACATTTCTATTTCGCATCGTTTTAATTTGACTGTATCGAATGAATTTTACATGGCAATAACTTGCAGAAATGCATTCGAGTAAGCCTAGATCTTTAATAACTTATTCCGTTGTTTTATCATGAATTGAGATTATAAACTGGGTACCGCGAGAAACGGGAAACGGTATTTTGTTTTATAATGCCTTAATTATATACTTATAAATAACATTGTGCAGCACAAATTTTGCGCAATTGATTTTCTGTTCAAGTTGGATTTCGGTTTATTTTTATATGTAGGTACTGTTATTAAAGAAAACATATTTAAACTTATCCAAACTAAGTATTTAAACTTAATAATGTACCCTTATTTTTTGTGGGTCTATAATTCAGGTTTACTGAGCACAGCTATAACTACTAAGTTATTCACCACAGCGCGCGTATATTGTATATCTCTGGATGTAAGTAGTCATTTATTTATGTTTGCCTCGAGAATTTAATTTATGCCGTTTATTAATTTGTCTAATGACAGTCGAGATAAGCGTAAACTCACAGTTCTAAAGCACATCCAATAAGCTGCTAGATTTGATAGGCTGTAGAATATGCAGGACTGAATTTATTTAATCGAATCTGGCACTTGGTATAAATTAACAGCGGCGTCAATGGCTTGTGTTCAATTGGGTTTCGAATGTAAACTTATAGTTACGATATGGGAGTACATCGTATTCCTATAATATCAATTTTCTTCATTAGTTATTTAGTCGACCTCGGTGAACCGAGTTCGCTACCCGACACCCGGCTGTTACTAGGTCGACATAGATGCTTGCCTCGCGGTGCGAACTATTTGTACCGTTCAAGCCCACAGTTAGGGTTACACGCGTGCTAATCCAATACCAGATAAGTGATACTGTGCTATGTAGGACGATGACATTTCGCCTCTAGGACAAACAAATAATGCGGTATTCCGAACACTTTACGCATAGTTTCGTTCACGTAACATTTTGTACTGTTATGCTTGCTATGTGATAACACATTGACATTCTGTGAATAAGAAATAGAATTGAATCGGTTCTTCAGGTATTTAGTGCTCACAGGTATTAAATAAGCTTTCATGTAAATTATGTAATGTGAGTAAGTTATCCTTCTTGACAGTGTGATTTGTTATCTCAATACTACCATTATTGGAATGTAAGAATGGTAGGTATTTAGAACACAGATAGTTGTAAATCTGGACGGTTATAAGTAATTCTGAGAGCCAATTCGAGCACGTATACCAAATTGAATATCTAAAATGCTTTCGATTTTTATCTCACAATAACAAAATCTGCCGTGAAGCAATGTAACTCACGGAGCTGCGAATAAATAGGAGGGTGTAGGTAAGTGAAGGCTTGTGATCCCTGGAGTTCGTATGCCCCAGGCCTCACGTCTAACGGTGGATGCGCCCACTCTGTAGGTGTCGCCTGACTGCGCCGACCATCCGTCCCGATGTACCCACGATTTACGAGACATCTCCTACTTTATTGGCTAAAGCGATTCACATAAATCCACTAAGTACATCTCGAGGTATAATTTTTAATGCAAAGGCAAATTTGTATCACATTTTTATAAAGTTCCTGGAAATTATTTTGAACCCATTATCCTTATTAAGATTCTAAAGAGTATGTAAAATCATAACTTGATCAGGTAATTAAAATAAGAGAGAGTAAGTGCGACACAGTTTTCGAAGAATTTTACTTTTCTCTTTTAATTACAAGACGTCTAGACTTTAGGTACAGCGATCGGCTGATAGCATGTTAAAAGATTTTTTCTTGTGGTACAAGCTGATTTATTTTGTTGTTAATTGTCTATCAGCCGTACGAGCCCGTATGTCACGGGTGACTGCATAGCCATTCAAATACACGTAGGTACAACTTACAGCACAAACATCACACCATGAGAGCGCATTTGTTAAATGTCGTAGTTCCAATACAGTTATTTGTTAACGTAGCTTATAATCGCCTGAAAGATTGAGTGACAGGACAGACCCGGGGTTCGCCCGTCACACCGTACTACCAAGTCTAGACTAGACGCGTCCGTTAGGCATTCAGCCTCACACAACCTACCCGGAATCTGACTAGATATCATCTGCTCGCCGTTCGTTATTTGTTGACTTGAGAATAGATGGGCAAACTGTACAAACAACTCAAATTTGTTGGTAAATATAAACTCTACTTGTAATACCTGTACCTACTCTAAACAATTAAGAACTGATATTAGAAGATTCTATAACAACAAGTTTGATGACAAGTACAAAAAGTTTATTAAAAAAATAACTTTAGAGTTTACAAAAAAGGAGAGGAGGATATAGCTGCAAAAGTAAAATTTGATATTTTTACGGATGCAGAGGCTCTGTGTAATTTTTTCATAACAGAAAGTGTTTGCTTTTTAGATTTAAGGTTGTGAATATATTCACAAGATAAAAATCCAATGACAAAAATAACATAAATAACAAACTGGTTACCAGTAGAAAGCATAAAGTTTCGCTCAGTTCATAACAGTTTAATTAATAGATGCTACTTAAAATAAATTCGCTACTAATATGTAGAGACAAAAATGGTTAATTATTTCATTTCTAATTATTTTATATATCAATCAAAGCATGTTAATAAGTGTGTTATAGTGTTATCATGTTCAATAATTTGACAGGAAACGCTGCTCACACAAATTCTGCGTTGAAATACTAAGGAGAAAGAAGAAAGTATTTAAGTGTCCGTCTATTACGGAAGTTGGGTCGTAAACATGTTATTATGTTGTGGTTCGCGTTACAGACCTGTTGCGATACCATTTTATTATAATTTAATGTCTTAATGCGGAACGAATAAGGTTTATAAGTCAGTAACGCGAATATCAGCGTGCGAGTTACTTTTTTTAACAATGAAAATACAATTGTCTACTTATTTTTATTAGCTATACAATAAATAAAGTAATTTTGTAAGTACTTACACACTCTCCCATTCATTAGGCGTGTGACGTAATAAAATGGTAGTGGTTAGGTACTATGAGAAGATAACGCTATCTGTAGGTACGTTATCAATCGCACCTCGTATAAGATATAATTAAACGCCCACACACTTTTCGTTGATATCTTTTACAAGAAGAGATTGTAACACTAAATAATATATTATTTAGATATCATTTAAATATTATACAAAAATGTGTTTAAGCCTTAGTCTTTTCGGAAATATTATTAAAAAATTGTGAAAAATAATTCAGAAATACTAATAGCGATACCTAAATCAGCAATTATTTTTGGTAGTTCTTGTATAGAGGAAGTATTAGCAAAACGTCAATAATTATATTACTAGACTGCGGTAGTCATAAACTTTAAATGAACGGATATAAATATAAAAACTACAATAGAATCTGATATTTCGCTAAATTAGATGATTATTCAGACAATATATCTGCAAGATTAGTTTATGATACTGAATAGACTAACAATGACTGTAGCAGATATGTACCTACGTTTTAATGCGTCTATAAATTGGTGGTTGGCGAGACATCATGATAACGCCACAAATCAAGACAGAACGTTAATTACTAGCCCGGCTTTCGTACCTCTATGTGATAGAGATGGGACACTGTCGCGGAACACAGTAGACTATTTCGTTCTGCCGCCATGCCGACTCGAATGATTATTATGATATAACAATACTTATTAAGGTTACGAAGAATATAATTTAAAATTGTAGGTAAAGGTTGTAGATTTAATTGTATACAACAACTATAATATTGATGGTAAGAAATAAATGACTTGTAGCGTAAATGCACAATGCTCGCAATCATGACACAAGACACAAAAAAAAAACTATAACTAAGTGAAAATATACTTAATCAATTGTTAATTTTATGATGGATTCTATAGATAAAGTTAGTTGTAATAAAATAGATTAATATTTTATTCTTAAGCAGTTGTTTCATATCAAATATGTTAACAATATTCAAAATATATAAAACTCAATTGGTCTCTCGGATAAATCGATCGTGTCGGATATTAGTAGTTTGCTCTCCTCCCTATATTGTACTAAATAAATAGAGATGTGAAGTGGTTACGTCTGTACAGGACGAAGCTATACTGCACCAATTAAACTTGTTTCAACCCAAACTAGTTACAAATTGAGGAGCAGCAGCAACCCATGACTCACGAGCGACTTGTTTACAGTTCCCTTGCATCAGATAAAAAATAATTACCTTTGTACGATCCCGTACGGCCATACGAATTTGACATTTGTAACTGTCACTGTCAAGTTCGTGTGAATTATTTTCTAAATGTCATTTCAAATACAAGATGGTTGACAAGTTATTAAAAAATAAACGGTTTCGTTAGTAAGGTTCTTGAGAAGAAACTAGAGCATTTTCTCGAATGAATTGCGATCTAAATAAATACTCGATCTAACACGTAATTGAGTAATATTTTATATGCCAACAGACTTCCTTTTAAATTACATAGATAATTTATTAACATGAAAATGTAGACGTATACATAGCGTCTAATGAAAAGCAATCATGTAAATGTAAATTGTCTGTTTTCATCTACATTCAAAAAAGTTAAATATTCTATAATGAGCCATCAATTAGCATCCAAATGTACATATATATTAGTTGAGATCATTTTCCTCGCCTCACAGAATAATTTTATGGTGTATATTTTATCCAGAGTTTAGCATAACATTTCCAAAGTTTTTTTAATGAGATCTCGTCTGTTCTCATGACGATTATAATTGAGTATATAAGAAGTTAAAAGTCGCACGGTATCTTCATCTCGATCATAGATAAGCGACTTTCTAATCGGGTCAAGTAACGTTTATGTTTACAAACTAGTTAAGCAGCGGATGTATCTTGTTAACCGTAGTGACAAATGTTGCCCAATTGTTTAAGTCAAAATATCTGTATGATCAAATTTTATCGTATTCTGATTTCTTTCTAGTTGTTAGCCGTGTAAACAGACAACTGCGATATATCAAAAAATTTAAACTAACAAAGAGAAGGTTGATAAAAATCCCGTCCAACGAACCAATAAGATAAAAAAACACGTCTCGTGTGATTTGTATGCCTTACATCCGAATTCCTAATTAAAAATTCTACGAGCGTTCGCCTAATGAAGTTGTCAACATATTGAGATACAACCAATACCATTCTGCCCCAGTTTTCACGCATTATATTTAAAAGACGACTTTTACTGCTACACTTTTACCAAACTTCCCGCATATATCAATTACAGACACGATTGCTTATCTGTGAGTCGAAATTATTGTATTAAATGGCATTTTTACACGACGCAGTTGAATTTATGGCGTCTTTCAATGTTCCCAATAACTGCGCACACGCAATGGCGCTGTCACGTCGCAAAAAGAACCAAAAGACGCCACGCAACAAGGCCTGCGGTTAGCGATTTTATATTTATAATCATCGTCGGCCGTAAAATAGTAAAAACTAAACATGCAGATATCGCTTATTTACATGTACGATGAATAAATTGTTGCGGAATAAATAGATCCCTATCAGGAATCAATGCAGGTTTTTGTGAAATTAGCTAATGTTGCTCTGTGTGATGAAACATCTTAACTAAAAGAGGCAAGTATGGTTTTAAGCGAACATGTCACTTATTGACATACATAGCAATAAAAAGAGTGCTCGATTATGTCAGATATATCTATATTATATATACATATATGTAAATGTGTCTCGAGTTGGTACCGAACAAATCTAATTCATAAACATAACAACAAACCCCACCCAACAATTCTTAAACAGAAACCAACCGCCGACAAAATCTGAGACAAGCTCAATTAATTTCAGAGAGAAGCAACTTTAAATTAAAATCAATAATTTTTATGCACCGTCCACATAATTCATAAGATATATCTTAATATGATTCACATATAAGGAAGCTTTGCTAATAAAGCGTGATTAATTTCCGTGTTTAGCCTACAGGCTCAGTGTGCTCAGTGGTACGGACAGCGCGTTAGGTGCCGCCGCAGGCAAACGTGGCTTAACGTAACATAGATAACAATTTTATAAATGGAATAGTTTATTTCGAATTTAGTCGCATGAATAATTTAATCATGGAACGGAACGAGTATGAGAGTTGGCGGAGAGTGTAGACTCTCAGTTGTTTCTGATACAGTTAGGAACATAGAAAGTTTTTGTGACAAATAAAACAAAGAAGATTTTAGTTGTTTGTGCATATTATGCGGCTTCTTGCATAGTTTCTAATAAGCTGTTAGAACATAGTTACTCATAATGCTAAGCTAAACTTTAACCTACAAAACTTACCAAAATATATATTCCCTGAAAATGAGATAATGATGTCACATCGTTTCAAACAATAAAAAATTTATGGCGTGGTCTTTGCCAGAATACTCGGAATACCTACAAACTCTACTTCAAATAATACATTTCATACACATATATACATTGCCAAGTTTAATATTAAGAACAGGCAATCCATATAATAAGGGCATTCACAATGCAACAAGGGATTTACATCATAAGTACCTGATGGCGTGATGTTCCGTCTAAAGACGGCACAACAATTCAAACGGCTCACTAGCAGAACAGTTTATTATCTACACAGATGGACAGAAGTGTGTCGGTAGTAAATAGCTTTTCGTGATAGCAGAGCGGGCCGCGTGTGAACTTTGCCACGACAACCGATCTAAAGCTTTGTTCACTGAACTATTATAACACCATGAAAATACAGTAATTAATGCTCTCCTATTTCGATCTAATATTTAATCGAAGTTCAAAAGGATTGATAGTTCCGGGCTATAAGCTAATTAAAAATTAAAAAAACCTCCAACGCAAAAAAGAAAGGCGGTAATTTTTTTTTAATCTTTATTTAATTAAATGGGATTTTGTCAGACATGACTATGTCACCCCTATAACTGCTTATAAATATAATTATATTTTAAGTGAACAACAATTTACAACACTTTTGGTACAATTTGGCTTCCGATGATAATGGTGAAGCAAGTATTGTATTACAAATACCAACATTTTGATTAAATAATAATATCCTTAAGTCATATCTATGAACCTCGTTGAGAATACATTCCATCAACACACTGTGTACATCTTCTATAATATCACATTCTGTACAGTTAGGTGAATCCGATAATCCTATTAGGAATTTAAATTTATTTGATGGCATGTGTCCTGAACGTAATCTCATTAACAATCTATTTCTCTCCTACTCAAACAGCTATTATCGAACCATGGGTATCGAGCTGGCTGATTTTGAATCGTTTTGTACCATATTCCCTTTGTATGAGACTGTTCCTCAAAGTAATTTTGCCATATGTGTCTACAGTATAACTTTCCTTTACTCAATAATTCACTTTAAATTGATAACTCACTATAAGAGATACCGTTACTTAAACCTTGTTTTGCAGCTCTATCAGCCTCCTCGTTGCCCATGATACCGACATGAGAAGGAATCCATTGAATGATAACATCTTTATTTAGAGAACATAGCTTTGAAATTGAATACAAAATGCAGTAGGCTATCGGATACCCTCGAGTATTCAAGGGCAACCGAGACAAATGTAACAGCGCGAAAAGCGGTCATTTAAAAATTCAAAAATAACACTTATCATTGAGCCATCAAATCCGATCCGAGTAACACCTATTTAAGACAATGTCGCGGCGGGGTACATTTGCATTTTTCTATGTTTAAAATAACTCCGTGTAAATGTCTAAGAAAGAATACTTTATTTGCTCGAAATAATGGTGTTTACAGATGGAGATAATATAATAGAAAAACTGACATTGCAAATACATATTGCTTGGACCAAATTTTAAGTGACATTTAGGACGTTTCTCATGTCCTTACATATCTGTTTATCCGGGCTGACGAAACTATGATTTTTATTGAGCGATTAGAAGACGTATACGAACTAAAGGAAGATAGAAAGATTAAAAGGGTGCTAATTTTTGTTTCTACCGACGGACGTCGACAACTTCCCAATAAAAGGAGTGTAATGTTTTGTCAAGATAAGTTGCAGTAGCAATTTACTGGTACACCGATACAGCAACAGAAAGGTACAGAAAAAAGGAATTCAAGTCCGTACCCTTCTGAAAAATATAGGTGTGTACTTAAGTATCGGCAAATAACAGTTAAACAATGCATAAGTTATAGAGTAACATAACTTTCAATAAGATAAGCCTCATTACAACAATTCCTAGTTTTACATCAAGATTGTGACTGTCACCGATAAATGGTGATATATACACCCCTTATCTCATAGGAAACTAATCATGAGAGCGCTATTAGTGTTTTATATGTACCCCACTTGAAATACTGGCTGGCCATTTGCAAATGATATCTAAAACTGAAAAAAGATGCTTATTTGTGTTGTTTAGTGACTAAATTCAAATGTTATTACATATTGTAACCGTATTCATGCTAACGCGGTATTTGCATTAACTACCTACCTGAACAGTCACCAAGCCTAATCATATTTTCTGACAGCCCTTACGATATCTCAATTCCAAAAAGATGATCAAATACAGAAAACCTTTGACTTCAGTATACTACTATGTGTTATGTGTTTAATTTATCTACCTATAGAACATCATCAGACATCAGTATTATTAGAAGAAAAGATTATTTAATTGCTGTAGTACCACATGTACAGTTTTGAAGAATCTTTGAAATGATACTTGCCTTCAGATTTATCGCTTACAATCATTGTTTCTGACAAAGCTTTAAAACTCGTAGACATTTCTATAGATGTTTAATCGCAATAGTTTGTGTGTTAAACGTTATTTCCTTCAGTCCAGACAGATTTATGAAACATTTATGTTAAGCAAAGTGGAAAAGGATCTGTTAAAAGCCGATAGGAATTTGAACAGACACATAAAATAGATATAACATACTATAATCTCCATTACTTCACTGATTGTAAATAAGTATTTGCTCGTAAATAACTTTGAAATTACTGTCATTATAGTAGAGTTGGGGACTATATTAATATTACACGGACGCATTGCATTTCAAACTTTTTAGAAATACACATAATCCAGCATTCATTTTTTGCGCACGTACTTGACACCTACTTCATTTACTTGATCGGGAACCGGGGTGAGACTATATGTTCAATGTTTTTATAACTCTCATATCAGCGAGTGCCTGAGGTATGAAAAGAAAGAAACCGTTCTCATAAATAAAACACCTGGCTCTAGTATGTTGGGAGCATTTTTCAACGGACATGCAGGTGTTAATTCAATTAGCGTTAGTGATACAAAGTGTTATCACTTGGGTGTATTGTCACTTGTCATTCATTATGCTAGGACTGGACTAAACAAATGTTACTGCTTTGTGTAGGTACCTACCTCTGCAGTCAGGTAACACTTCGATTCTAGGTAATGTTACATACATTATAGCTCACGTTTACCGTTAAAAATCATTTGTAAGCTCTGGGCTTAGCAGGTTGCATAGGTTTGAATATAGAGTTAAGGTATGTTACATTCATTATAAATTATGCTTAGCTTTGTTTATTGGTGATGGTAAATTGTTGTTTGTTAACTATAGAATTATAGAAGCCTCCATGTAGAATTATTTTCGAAATGCTTTTAGCCGTTATGATGAATTTAAAGTACCAACCACAAAAATTATGGAATGATAACACCGCATTCATTTATAATAAGTAAGACATCAAATATACTTTTATTGCAATACTAACTGCTAAGTAATTTACATAAATGTAAATGCATTGATTGAAATCCACAAATGAAGTGTTTAATTGTGTGCGTAAGATAAAATCATTGGGTTCACAGAGCCTCGGAATATACAAGTATCTTAAAATATGACTGACATGCAAATAGACAATGAAAACATGAGTAACGAGTGTTGCAAGTCACAAGAACACTATCTCAAGGAAAAATCTCAAAATGGTGGCGGACCAACAAAAATTGATGAATCACATCGAAGCCGGCGCGATCGCCAGTCGGCTCAACCATTACCAATAACAATTTCCCGGACGCCATCTTTGTTCACGATTCAGTAAACCACAGAATCACTAAGCTTCGCGTTCTTCCAAACATTAATTTGTCACTCGAAAAATATTTAATTTTTTTAATGACTTATACACTTCTGATAGTATTTTAAATAAATATTATGTAATAAAATTTTCCCGCCGAACACAAACCATCTACATTTTATAGTTCATTAGTAACCCCAAACTGAACAAACAAATGTTTGAGTGGAGAAATCCAAATGATTCAATCATAAATTGAAACTATGCAGTACGATACTTGGGTAATAATATAACTGATAGGCATTAACATAATGTGTATGAATGGATAATAAATAATATTTTTCCAGTCACGATTTCGAAATAAGGTAATGTGCGAGCGTATTCGTAACTCTCCGTGTAGATATTCCTGTGCTCAACGAGCGATATGATCGGACTCCCCGTCGCCTTATTGATAAGGTTTCCATACTTCCCGTGTGTATCGGAATGCTTCTGAGTTTATTTAATGTAATTCCTATCTGTGTATGGTATTCATATACGGTATTTAATGTGTACAAAGACGTTTAGGATGTTTGTATTATTTTCTAATCGTTCTTCGTTATGCTGCATTCATGCATTGTTATAATTACGAGGTATAATAGCATTGCACCTTTAGGGTTAAAACGATTTCAAACAATAACCAACATCGGAAACCGAATGGTGCTATATATCAAGCGATAGAATAGCCACCGTAAATTGAAAGCAGCGATTATGATGGGCAAAATAGATTCGCCCGGGGTCGAGGCGACATCACGAAGCGAGCCGAGGGTTAAAGAGCGATCCTTCTAAGCTGGTTCGAGTTATGGGCTCAGCCGACACAATGGCCAATTTCATAGAATTTCCTTTGATGGATACCAGTTAACCTGAAGCAGTTAACGGTGCTTTGCAATAATTTTAAATTAAACACACATTTAAAATTGTATAGAGTGCCTGAGAGTACCAATATTATTTGTTTATTGATGTTCACATTAAATTTATCGGGCCTTTAACTTGAAACTAAACAAGGGGATATTGCCAAGTAATTTTATTTATGGCGTTCTTGGAAGTACGGTTTTTATTGTCAACAGTGTTAACCGGTTAATAATCCTATTACAGCAAGGGAATAACCGATAAAATTTTGTCATAAAGAGTGGCTGATGCTGTTAATAGAAAAAAGCGCTATCCTGTGAAATAGACTTTGGGAACGACGCCGGCAAAATCAATGAATAAACATTTGAATTATATTTTATATTATAACGTTAATAATATATAATGCACGTCGTCCATTTTTACCTACATTCCCTCAGGTACTGGTTCTATCTCATGCAGACTGTACGAAATTGTTCGCATTACTAGAACCAGATGCTCCTGTAGCCACATGCAGCAGTAAGACGGGTTTGCTTCTATGTTTTGCAATTAAATCATTCTGTAATTGCAATGGAAACCTTCGCACAGAGCTAGTGGTAAGGTAACAACATGGGCTGTAAAACCTTAGGGCTAAGGTTAACAGAATTGCTCAGAAAAACTATGTGAGACTAGTGTAGGTACCTGTTTACCAAATAAAGAATTTATATTTTTGCGCTTTTCACACGCACCTTTGTAGCAGGGTATTCAACGTATATCACATAACAATTTAAATCATTCTCGTTGGATTTCGTAACATTTGACGACCCGTGACTAATCGTCCCTTGACCAAACCCTTCAGCGGCCAGGGTTCCGCCGAGGAAGGATTCGTCACGGGCGCGACACGACGCCGTCTGCGTCCGCGTCCGAGATCGTCACGAGCGGACCAACCTTCACCAAACCATTCTCGCTATAAACTTAATGAATTTCAATATTCACTGCAAAACATTTCCTTTTTTTGTATCGCCGAATATTCTTCGTAAATTATCGGCTCGAAGAATATTTTACATCAATCAAGATACCGTTATAAAAGAATAATTTGGTCAGTTTACATAATTATATCAAATTAACTTGCAAATCTTTCGACATAGTTGTTTTTTGGCTTGGCTGCAAAGTAATTCTAGTACATCGATCTCAGGCCCGAGTCGGTATTAAACACTATACGGCCTCGGAGGAGAGCGTCAGTCGCGATCCTTGTAAAATAAAACTTTAAAGAACATCACAACGACGATTCGACACAGAGTCGACTGCGTCAGCGATCACAAAGCTTTCTCATTAAACCGTCACTGGTCGAAGCCGTGACACTAAAAGTCATTCCGACAAAAAAAATCTTTAACCCGTTTTGTTAGATTTCTCAACGCTCGGAAAAAGAGCACAAAAGATTTTCTTAGTTGAAGCGTGACTGTCGTAATTAGGTGGCGAGAGCACTGGTCGTGTTAAACGTTCAGGCTGATACATAATACAGAAATCATCAGCAGTTTGTCACTGCATTATGCTCGCATGTGAGTGTCACTCGCGCCGTATGCATCACGCGAGATAATCTGCGTTATTAAATAGTTGCTCGAACTATGCGCAATTAACCAACATACTTTATGACTTCTTGTATGCAATGTTGTGCGTTCAATTTTTCATTCTAAAGTTACTGGGAGTGTGAGCTTTGATCGTGCTTTTTTCTCTTAAGCAAGTAGAAGTGTACCTGCTATGCAGACATGCGGTTTATTAATTTATGTATTTTATTAATCGATATCAAGATTTCATTTTTTGTAATTTAATATTAGTAGCTATGTTTGGAGTGCAGAAGCTGATCAAGTTGTGTATGTGTCTCACTCATGTTTTATTTAAGTTTACACACATGTCAGGAACTTTTCTGAAAAGTGAAACTTATTTTTAATTTCTGAAAAATATTCTAGTTTGTGTAAACGTTTGACCGAATGCCGATGCATTTGAATCGCCGATGCCAATCATTTACAATGTCCCATCACATAAAACCCCAGTTTAATAAGTTGCTTCCAATTTAAAATCAAAATTATTTTAAGGTCCGCTGTCTCTCAGAAGAGGGGACCCGACGGGGGCCGGATTATAAATCATAAATGCCACGTTAGTCCTGCCAGACGGCCGGCTTCGTATCGAAATTATCGCCCGCAAGCCCCGCGTAAAATATACAAAACAGTTTCAGGTTACTGCGTCAAATATTTCTTTTGGGCGACTAAAATAAAATGCGCTGACTCATTAGCACACAATTTTATCGTTCTAAGATCTTTCCTTGAGCGATCTGTTCTATAATGATCACACAGCTGAATCTATAAACTAGTTTTTGTGATAATAATGCGTTCATATATAGAAAACCTTGATATAGAGAACAAGCATGTCGATTAACAATCTGCAATTTATTAAATAATTAATTGCGTTAAACTAATGTTTCGCTATTATAAAATCATTGATTGATTCATTATGCTACAGATAAAGATGATTAAATTTAACAGTGTCATTAATCTAAGAATAGACCTCCCATGCAAAGTGTAATGAATACATATTCTCACAGTCCTCGCTCGGACACACGCCACTGTCTAAACTGGCTCAGTACTTCCGCAGCGGCCAACTCAAACAGAAATTGAGACATTTATACAAACAAAATCGACGTACGTGCGGACATGAATGACAAACATTCTAGTTTCCGTGATCCAAATAAAACAACTTACTTCCTTAAGTATTAGTCAAAATGTCTCATGTCGCTGTTGACTAATTAAGCAACATATAAAAAGCTTTTAATTTAGATAAATATATGTATGTAGGTCTGTGAATAAGTAAACTGGGTTCAACAAAAAGTTATGTCTTAAATCTACATACAAGTACGGTTAATTCTAATTAATGACTAATTAATGTTACGCATGTACTTTTAAATCGTTTTAATGTCTAAATCGCATTCTGTGAATTTATTAAAGCTACAATTGGTTGAATAATAACATTTATAGTATTAGTTGCGCAAAAGTACCTATATACTTATATACATCCACGGTTTGCTATATCAAAACTCTTTGTGCTTCAATGCATAAACAAATAATGTCATCGCTGTTAAAAAGCAATATGAGTCAAGAAAGACAAAGCAATAAATAAATAGCAATGTGCAAAATAAAGACATAGAGGAGAGACGTATGTAAGCACAATCTACAAATGTCAAAGATTCAAAATCTATGTCGCGCACATATAACGAACACGGCTCTCGTGTGGGCTAGAAAAGCAGCACATAAATTATTCTCATTGTTCCGAAAGGCGAATGATAAATGTATTTGTGTTCTTAATTTAAGTTATGCTATTGGTAAAAGTCGACTGTACCGGTCCATTCGGGAAATCTCGAAAGTTACGTTACTGCGCCGAGTTTGGTCAGCGCAGTACAGCCCAGATAGGTATTAGGCGCGTTAATTGATCTGCGTTTATCATGCTAGAAGTAATCGACATTACTGCAATTGTTAGATTACGAGCTATTGCTATTTAGAATTACCAAACCCTAACTGTATTATTGCCTTGGTGTGTGGTATGTAAAAACATCTCTACATATTTAGAACGAGTTTCCCGGCCGCCCGATACATTGTGCATTTTAGTAAGGTTTCCATTTAGATTTTAAAGGATTTTTGTTCGTTCTATTCAGATCCATTTGTCAAACATTTAGTATAACAGGTTGATTAACGTTTAACTTTTTTGGGTATAACTAACATTCAAAATATCAAGATATGTATATCTTTTGAACATGCCAGATAAAAAATACAGTTAGGAATTTACTTGGAAACGGTTGGTGTATTTTATTTGTCCATGCAGGCTCGTATCCGGCGCACCGTTCGCGTCTAAGACCTACAATATATCATTCGGAAGTAGCAAAAACTTGGTGTCGGATCGTTGCGACAGTAATCACAGGTGCAAAAACTTCCTCACAAGCACCTACAATTACAGACCATTTACGGCCGACTACGTGCCTTACATAATAGTTAAATCTTAGAGTTTTCTATGAAGAAATACTATCTACAGTTTCAATCGAATGTAAGTGTACAAACTAGGACTTAATGTATTAACGCCCTTTTCAACACTTGTCTTGAAATAGCTCCCTAGCAAGTTCTTAATTGTTAATGCGAGTGTCACCGAGAACCTGCTCATGATAATTGCTCAAACATACACTTAGACAACTTGATAAGTTCCTATTAATTAAAAGCAAATAAATTCCATTATTAGTGAAATTGAATTATATTTTCTTCTGAAAAAGTTGTGTTTGGAGCAGTTTGTTTTTTTTTAAACTTAAGTACATATCTCAGTATAGGGTATCAACATTGTTACTCAGATGTCGCATGTCTGGTGACAGAACGCAGGCACGACCGTATCAAACACAGTTTGCAGGATTACTATTCTAGAAAAACGGCTGGGGGCGAATAGCGTTGCGTTGCAATTACAGTCGGAGCGTCTTCTCGTCCGTCCGTCTGTCCGCGGATCCAAGATGGCCGCCGCATGCCTGCCCAAGATTGACTAGTAGCTGAATGCTTCTTTGCCAACGGCGATCTAGGTTGAGTCGATCTATCTGAGGGCATGCTGGCATGCAGGAATGAAGCTTTGCCCCTCGGTAAATTAAAATACTTTTTGTTTCATAAGTGTTCTGTGATTATCTCGTGTGTTGGATGTAATGCAGCCGTGCGAGACATGTCATTAAAACGTGAATTGTTTATTAAACTCACCGGTCAATAGCTGAGAACATTTAAGCACTACGTCATACCTGAAACATAAAAGTTAAGAATATTAACCTCGTGTGCATATATTACTTGTGCGATAAAACTGTCGTACAAAAGTAGAAACTAAATTAAATGTATATTATGTAATACTGCAAAAGCCCTTATATATAATATATGTCATAGTAATAGGGTATTAGACATAATTAATAGCCTCTTTTGAGACCATATTGCGGCATAAATACGAAGGGTTACGTTCACACTACGCAGGTACTTAAGAAATAATTAATAAGGATGTATTAATTATCAAATGCCATGTTTATATTT
This sequence comes from Abrostola tripartita, assembly GCA_905340225.1. NCBI lineage: Eukaryota > Metazoa > Arthropoda > Insecta > Lepidoptera > Noctuidae > Abrostola > Abrostola tripartita. The sequence goes on along the minus strand of HG996490.1, from coordinate 8,277,438 downwards.
GTGAATGCGAATGAATGGGTCTTAATCGTACGGTCAACGAAATAACAAGTGTTCCTACCGAACATGTCCGAAACCCCTTAATAACAACGTTCACACATTAAACGTTCTCCGCCCGTAGCCCACAAAACCCATCATTACACAAATGTGTTCGCTGTTAACCCAAAACCGCATAAGTCACATTTATCGCCACATCAAAAGGCAATCAAGCGACAAAAGTTGGAGCGAGTCATCGAATGGAACTCTGACGAAAATATGTTTGAAACGCACCTAATCGATTCACCGCGAGGCCACAGGTAAGCTCTACCCTAACGTAATTTACAAAGGTGCCCTAAAAAGATGGGGCGTCAGGAGCTGGATATAGAATTTTATTAACAACAATAAAGTGCATTTATTTATGCGACTATCACTGCTAGTGTGTTTACTACATAGGTGTGTAAATAAATACCTATTGTAATGATGTCTGCTATTTATGCGAGAGTTATTATTATTTTGTCCGGAGTTTAATGTATCACATGTGAGCAACGAGTTCTCTTCTGGGTTTCTATTTACTTACCTATTAAGGTCGTATCTAAGTTGGCAACCGTGCAGCATAAATATTCTATTTGCGTAGCAATTAACGAGAAAAACGGTCAACTACATAGCTTCATCCTAATTGTTAACTTATCACTGAGTCATTAATGTGTCACAGGTGTACCAGACATCCTGACTAACGCCAGTGAATATTAATCGAGATTGACGTTAGGTTAGGTTTCGCATTTTTAATTAACACGGTTTTATTAGCTCCTCTTAACTTTTACTAAGTAAACAAATCCAGCTAAGATTAAGTGGAATTGATTACTTCTTATATAGCTGCAGAATATACTCTGGATAAGCTAGTGGTTGCGAGAGGTACATATTAACAAGCATTGTACTACTGTAAAACTGAGCCTGAATACTGAATAAAAAGTTTTTTATAAAACATTTTTGGAAGCGAACATTACTATTGTTTTATAGCTCATGGACTAATAAATTCGATATGGGAATAACTAATGCCGCCTGCGCGTAGCACTCCCGCGCATCCTTTAACTTTGGCCCAGACACCCCCCGCTGTCTCAAGAAATATGTTACCTGCCCGACGATGGAGGAAACAAACACTAACGTATAGATGACGCTATAAATTTCAGAAATGACCGTGGTATTCTGATTAAGAAACTATTTTCGGTGCCGAGTCTTAGACCTCGTAGGGACCTCTACGTTTTTTAACAAGACACTTTGTGTTTATTTAATTAAACTAAATGTTTTTTTAAACGGGATGATTGTCCATTTTCTAATTACATAGTCGAGTGTATCGTAACTATATTTTATTTTCGTTTGAAATGCTTTTACTTTCTCTCGGTCAAATTGACTTGTGTCACGAACTATATCTTAATTTGTATATAGAAGCGCCTAGTTAACTAAATATGTACGTAATAAACAAAACCGAAGTTTATAATATTGTATTGTCTTCATTCAATGTATAACTAATATTTTATGTAAAATAATTTAATTATCAAATAACCTGTCGTGAAATTTACGATGCTACATAAAAGGCAATTGGCTATGTGTCTGGTCTCGTGAAAGCGCAGGCGCACGCCGGAAGCCTCTCTCCTACATACCTGCTGTGAATCTGCGACTTACTGCGTTAAACCCACTTTAACTACTGGTTCACTCGAGTTAAATAAATTAATGCCTTACTTTTGATTAGACGGTCATTATGTAGTTGATTGGTAGGTAAAGGCGTTGGTAACTGTATTGAGGCTAAACGCCATGGTTGCTGCGAAGACAGAAAATTTCTACTAATGTACGCTGACAACACACTTTGCACCTTGTTGCTATACTATCGCACCTAAGTGCAGTAATATTTATGCTGAAAAGTAGCCTTGTAGTCTGTCCGTGTCGGCACGTTTTATTTGATTGCGATCGCTACAGGGCATTAGTAAAGCCGATCGCCGAAATAAAGGCACATAAACAAACAACTTTATAAATGCCATAATCAACAGTCAAGCTCTTGACATTAGTTACGCAATAGTAAAAAGAAAATCGTAAACCAAATCCGAAGGAATAGGCTGGTCGGACTATAAAAATGTTTATTGCTTTTCTTCCCACTTGTCCACAAGTTCATTGACATCATATATTTTAGATTGAATTTACAATACAACTAAATATGTACATATGATTAGCAGCAATTTATCAATTTATCCATTATAAGCGTATAAATATTGTGGTCCTGTTTGTTCAATCGACTGACTAGTGGCTACGATGCTTTCTTATTTTATTTAGCGCATAATCTCAACCGGAGACGAGAACTAAACCTCAAAGCACAACGTCAACCTTGCTCAGCTGTTTTCAACTGAGGAATAAGTACAAACTTCTGATTTAAACTAATCAACTTTATCCAGACTATAGCATAATAGAAAGAATAAAAGATTAGACGGAGGAAAACTTGTAAAACGAATAGCTACTACCATCGAATTCACATGATTGTGCTGTCACACAGAACTCTTGTTACAATAACTATCTCACACTTAGTTATTTTCAGTTTATTTAGCGAGTGCAGGCGATCTATTTGACACAAGATATTTGAAAAGCGACGTGATAATTATTATTTGGTGTCAAATAGTGAGAAAAGTCGTGAGAATAACATCAGTCGAACGTGGACTCGTGACTGTGTATGGACACTGACGCGGAGCTGACCACTCGCTTTCTGTACAACTTTATAACTACTCGGAAACCCCATCGTAAATTGACAAGTTTATCTTTTACGACCACATTTTACGTTATCATTTGCAAAGTTTTTGTGATATGTTCAAAGTATCACGTATTTAGATAAATATCAAAGCCATTCAGGATAAACTATGTTTAATAGGTAACGGTTTACGTACTGAGCTCTGTACGGGACCAACGTCTATAGTCAAGTCGAGGCGTTTGCTGAAAACTATTAATTTTAATGACCTATGACTCATATATACTCGCAGACGTTGGCGGTACGCACTATACAGCGTGCAAAAGGCGCCGTCCTACAATGAAATATTCATTATAAGCTATCGCATGACCACTCTATGATTGTTAGTGCGCCAGTAATGTGACTGAGCCAGCTATTGACCCCCATTTCCAACAAATCTTATAGTTCACTAATAAATTGTATGGGAAATACGGGATCCCATTAAATCACATAGCTCAAAACATGCTACTGGCGCCGACGACTAATTGAAAATTGCGAATCCCCGGTCCTAGATTCAGCGTATTAATTAAAACTAAAGATTCTCGCCTCTCCTCGCTTACGCTCAAATACCTACTTACTTGCTACTATTTGTACATGCTCATCCCTACCTATGTCACTACAAACTGAACATTAATGCCGTGTCGTAAGAGTTAGGTTCCAAAGTCTTTACTCAAATGTTTCGTACACAATTTTAGACTATAAACAAAGGGCCTAAAGTCTACTTTAAGGTAAATAATAATAAGAATGAATGTAAAATCAAACAAGGAGCGTAGTTAATAATTTATTGATATAAGACATGCGAAGCCCATAAAGTTACCTTTGGCACACGTCTCGGTCTCTTTTAATTTGTAACTCGTTAGCATTAAGCAGCCGGTGTGCGTGGCATGCTTAGATTAAGATTTTAGCCGCGGTCAAAGAACATTTTCAATATTGTCGTATTTTATTGGTTCCAATATTATCGAGGAGGCTTTTAATTTAAGATGATCAATGCTAAAATCTTTCATAAGTATTTCGACACACAACGTCTAGCAACTAAATATCGCAGCCGTTGTTGCAAACAGAAACACGAACCTCAATAGTTTCTATGTAGTGCATTTTTGAAGCGAATGCGAAGCGAATAAGGATGAGGTAACAGTGCTTCATTAAGATAGTAAACATTCAAACCGAGCATAACAAGCATCGGTGTGTTAAACAATAGTCATAACTGTTGAACAAACTAAAGCTATCGCTCATAAAGCAGGCGTTTGGCCGAAATAGAGGGGGCGGTGCAAGCGGAGAATGTTAGAAAAACTTATAGAAAATGACAAGCGCCCGACAAGGACGGAAATAGCCATAACGTAGAAACGAGCAGGACGGATACAAAACTCGTTCTCCGGCATTCCGCCGCATGGTAGATTTAGGAACGGGGGCAGAACGATACGATTAGAAGGTTATGTTGTATTATTTTTAAGGATAGTTTAAATAATTAGATATCAATAAATAAATGAAAAATTATAGCCCTGAGGTAAGAACAAGTTCACGGGCTATTATTAAAATAAATTTACGAGGCGAAGGAGCGTTTTGCGAATGCTCACAGTTTTGCCGGGTTCAATACAATCGATTTGTTGCGTTGACAACTAAATTGATAGAATTACTGGTCGTTGATCTCATGTGATAGAATCGTGCGTAGACAGGGGCCTTACCATGAACCCTTATAGCAGGACTGTTTTCGACGAAAAATGAACTGTCCTGTTATTTTGTACCATGATCACTTAAAACAACAGGCGAGCCAGCGGTCACGTGATCTAAGCCGGCGAGCGATCACGTGACAGTAGTTGGCCTGCAAATATCCGTACCATGAAGTAATTTTTGACATACAAACATCGAGAATTGAACTACTTTGCTGTCAGATTAAACCGGTGTGAAAAACTAACTTTTATTAACCTGTTTTGGTAAATTTTAAATAAAATACATGTTTTTTCATGTATATGTACTACTAGCATATTATACAAAAGTGTAACGATGAAATTACATAATATTACGTTTATTTTGAAGATCTTCATGTTAATAAAACCTCCTTTATCTAAGAATGAAACATAAGTTCATACTTATAATTACTGTAAAACGGAATGAGAAAATAATGTCAGTTTGAAACTGACAATCTTTTTGACAATAGTTGTGGATTTCTAAATAATATTTAATGTATTTTGCTTAAAGTTATTAGCAATAGCAAGTACTCGACTAAGCCATGGTGTCCATTGTGCTGTAAGATTTCTACGAAATTTGTACATGACATGCCTACGGTCGTATCAGCTACCGATCTGAACCAAATAAATTAAACGAGTTGAAAACAACCTATCGTCATTTTCTTGGACGATAGCAGTGCTCTAACTAGATCGTTTATTGTGACTATTACTGTAGAGGATCGGCAGAAGAACTATCGGCTGGTGTATGGGTAGTGATGGCTGTAGTGTGGTTTATAATGTTGGGCTTGGTATCAAGAAAACATATGTCTGGAGGCATTAAATAAAACTTTAGTATTTGTTATATTAAGATGTTGATTACGAAAATAAATCTAGTGACATTATGCTACGTGTTTATTTTTACCCCACACGACCAGAATATTATTATTTATTAAATGGTATACTTCTATCAGCTATATTATTGAATAGTGTATGTACTATTCAGGTTTTATACCCTTAATAGCCATAATATGACAATCGCTATAAACGAGATGATGGATTGGTGATTTTTATTGCTATCTTATGATTCTAAGAAACAAATCAACATAATGTTTCTTATTTAAACACCTCAATTTGTGGTAGTTCAATTTCTTAAACAATACCAACTGACGTACTTGTCATCGTTCGAAAATAGTAATCGTTTTATCAAGTGTCCAAATTATCTGTTTTAAGTGTTGAAAAGGTTTCTAGCATCTTAATCATGTCTAATGCGATGTTTAGTAATAAAACATATTGTTTTAATTATTATCATCGTAATAAATAATGTTATTCAAATACTTTAATACGATTTTTTTAAACCGTAAAACCGGTAACGTCGCGGATAAGTATTTCCGAACGTTTGTTTATATTATGAAGATATTAGACTTTGCTGATCAGAGACAATACAGCAGATGTGAAATAGATGCATTGCAGCTCTGATAGAAATGATCATGGTACAAATAGAAAACCTGTCAGGCTATCCTTCAAAGTTAAACTGCCCGGAACTTGGCAATTATTTTGAAAGTTCATGGTAAGCCCCCAGATCCGCGTTTTAAGCTTACGAGAAAATATTACACAATAAAATATATTTTAGCTAAAACAAGAGACTTATTTTGATTTGCCATAGTTTTATTAGTCTGTTATACGTTTGTATTGGTCCTATGTTGATAACAATTTCTTACTTGCGTATCATTTCTTGATTATAGGTTTTCCTTGTGGTAGGAAGTTATGTTGATCCAAAACACTCGCAAATTATAAGTGTTATATGTTGGGTTTACCTAGGTAAATTTAAAATACTAAAATATAAACGGTTATAATATATTAGATTCCGTCTTAACTGAGAACAGATAGAGTATCAAGGCACGTTGTTTAATACAACATACATATGTACATGTGAAAATTGCTACCATGATTCTAAACAGCAATGGGATTAAAATAACTTTGTTCGTTAAACAGTCACTTAACCGAGCCCCACGCAGCTTAGTAAATCCAAATGTAAGTGTAAACAACTTTATTTATCCCGCTATTTTCCTCATAATGAAAAATCCGATGAATGGTGAAAAAAGTGTAATATAATATTTATGACTGTTTGACAGCATTCAAATTTATACATATATCCCAATTAATCCCAATATATAGCCTTATTATGCAAATCAAGCAACAGATTATGACAGTTTAGGTCTACTTATATAAACAAAATGAGCCGTTTCTATGCGACTCTACATCCTGTTTTGTCGTCAAAGTCTTAGATTTGAAGTATAAGTATTGCTTCACGAGCTGTGTGATTATCTATGAATCGGGAACTCTACAATTGGATTAGCCTAGACACCGACGCTAATTTCGGTTTACGTGTGCTTAGCTACTTTAACGAGAACATTATTGACGTCTGAACAGCGTGGAATGTAATTTGTAACAGACACCAAGAGTCCCACTCCTGCGCAGCCCCGTGACCTTTGTTATTTACACAGATTATTCCGCTATTCCCGCTGCGTGGAACAGATCTGTTGGTGCTAATATCGTAGGGATATAAGGTAGCATTATTGGTTTGTTATTGTTGTATTTTGTAGGGAGCTGGGGGATACCGCCCACCACACGCATGCAACACGCAACGAGGTGTCCGGTTGCTTGTCGTGTCACGTTACCGGCGTGTAACGAACCTCGCCGCGACAAGTTATGACACGACAACAAACGCCGACAATACGCGTGATAGAGGTTTTAACTTATTTTTGATACAGACTCCTGGTAAAAATGTTTTTTCCAATTCCCCCTATCTTGATTCCGAAACATAAATGTTTCCAACAAGTCTACTAATAAACAAATAATTGACGTGTTACTGTAGCACGCGTCTTTATGTTGCAAACGTCGCAGCTGATATACATGGTGCTTCGGTGATATATATTAACCACCGAAAAAAATATTTTACTTAGATATCACTCCATACTAAAATATTTGATTTGTGGCACCACAAAGTTGTCAACGGACACAAAATGCTTATTTATAAGTATACTATAGATTGTTCTTATCCATGGTGGGTAAGTAAATATTTGCGGAAATTTAGTCTTTTATTGAAACAATATTTTTTTGCGATTATACTTTGTGAATTCAATCAAACTTTAAATAAATATAATTGGGTGAAAGTTCTTTTTACGACGTTACGGCTTTATTTAATATCAGTAAATACGAATCTCTGTAGGTACTTACATTTTAAATTAATAAACCAACTTCACCGACAGCTGCAAGTGATTATTTTCAAGAAGCTTTTTCATTCATTCAGTGCAGGATACTTCCGTCTATCTTTGCACAAAGAAACCTATCCCACAGTTAGATGACATAAATTAAATAAATCCCAGATATGCCTTCTCAGATTCTTGATAATACTTTCATACATGCAATCATAACCGTGTAACTACATATTTAGTGAATTAACATAATATAATAAAAAATACCCATCATAAACTCAATCGATCGTACCCTCAACCCTCGAGCAACAAACACGGTATTTTTAAAATTTTAAAGCGATACGTTATATAAATTCCGAACATGGGCGCGACATTCGTCAACCAGAAAAGTGTCGTAATAATATGGCCATAAGTCATAAAATTCGTTGAAATAATTTCATTCTGAGATACTCATTATGAATAATTCGCCTGCGAAACTTTTTCAAAAACTGTGTACACAACAGGAATTTATAAGCAGCATCTCCATTTTTTATGCTCATTAACCAACCGCACCGTGAAATAGTTGTTGCTTACTATTAGTTTTAACGATTATGTATGCACATGTAGATTATCTTTACAAGGTGTTCAGCACACAGGGCCCATTGGTTTATGGATGGGTTCCTAAACAAATAATGTAGAGGTATGAAAACTGTCCCAGTTCGTCCGTATTTACGTAGCATACGCTCGACGTTTGAGAAAAAAACTTTGAAGAGAGAAAAACCTGCCGACTTTTTGGTTTTTTCTCGGAAGTGTTGATGTGGACGCGCGAAGTGATAAAATACATACCTGTATACGGTAACAAGTCTAGAGACAATGCGAGTGTTTTTGTGGGCAGTAGCAGCTCCTAGATCATTACAATAGCATAAAGTAGCCAGTTATGAAGCGGCCGTACGTTGTGAGAACGCGGTTTGCAACCGGTTTATATGGCTTAACGCTTTTTATAGGAAAAAGGATCCATCGTAACCCGAGCGAGTTCTGAAACACTTGAGAACATTGGAATAGTGCCAAAGCTGCTAGCTTATTAGAAGCCCACAAATCAATGTTACAATGTTGTGTTTTAGAAACCACCGGGAGCGATGCAGAGCGAGAGTCGCTACCTGTATAGAAATTATAACATAAAAGACCGATCTCGAATTATCGATACACCGCGAACAACCGATCCATAAAAGTCAGAAAAAGAAAAATCGAATATCGTATAAAATCGTATCGACAGAGATAAGGGCGGCGACGCGTTCGTGCCGCGTAGCCCACGGCTGCGACTCGATATTTCATGAAACACCCGATTTATATTCGCTGCCGTGGTCCAGCAAAACTTTAATGTTCACCGTTCGTAATTACTGACGAAAAAGGCAATACAAAAACATACGAACATAATGTTCTCATGTTCATGCTAAACGTAACTGGTGATTGCACAATGTGATTAGCTAGTGATATCAATTAAACAGAAAACGGATACTAATCAACCGAGTCAGATATCTTGCCTTAGACTTTGTGATGAATTCACAATCAACAAACATTTACATTTCTCAAACGCAGTTGATGAAATCTCCTAGATTTTAAACAGTAAACTTTATATTTCCATAACTTTTAAATACCAACAATGCGTTCAACTGGCCGAAGTAATAAAATTAACGTCTGTTGAGAAATAGCCGCGGGTGATCACTAGTTTTATAATAATTTATAATTATAAAAATCTCACAAATGACAAGACTTGTAACGTTGCCATTAAACTTAATCCCGTGTTATTCATTAGGCAATTCCAAGTTTACGACCATAGATACCAAACTGTCCAGTAAAACTTGGATTGTAAAACTATTATTACTCGTATTATTTTGATGGCAATAATAAATTTAAGTCTCCTTATGGTAATACACGTCATACCCACTATATGTCCTACTAATTATGCGAAGATATGATGTTTCGCACTGAACTAATCGCATAAATGCGATTACATATGCAGCATTCTATAACGATCGAAATTATTATCCCATCACTAACAGATAGTGCTAACTTGAATGAAATTTGATTATACTTAACGTTTTCTTTCCACCATAAACGCTTCGTATAGCACTTATCGTATATTCATACTAATCATACTTTACACTTCTTAATCCGTTAGGGATGGCATTTTTTTCTGGGTATGTCCACCACTCGTACCAGTCATTGTAACTCCTATAAGCCAGGATCAAAATGATGACCATAAAGAACCATCATCGGGGCAATAAAGCTCGAAGCGTCCAAGAGAAATGATTCAACTGTCTTGGAACCCGCAACGAAATTAATCATAAAAGGATATATAAGAGGAGTAGGATACATAGGGATGGCATGTCAACTACACGCGTTAAATCGTTTGTTACTAATTAGTAATTACGATAAAACGTTTTAATGGTAGGTATAGTATGGCGAACTGCAAAAACGATAAAAAACATTTTTTAACGTTCAAACACTAAAACCTCGGTTAGTTAAAAAACCTATTTGCAGCCTACTTGCACTTAGTACACAAGTAATGACAACATACATATCAAAAGCCGCAGCATACATATTAAAGACATATTAAGATGAATTCAAGTACTAATGTACTTGAATTTGAATGAATGAGCACGTAATGCTGATCAGCCCCCTTACCATGAACTCTTAAAGCAGGACAGTCTAACATTTAGAAGCGGGACGCCGCTACGTGCAGTGTAATGCGGCGTCTCGCTTCCACATCGTAAACTGTCTGGCTTTAAGAGTTCATGGTAAGAGGGCAGAACTAGAAACTAGAGAGTGATTACACAATATGATACTTAAGATGTCCGACCAACACATTAACAGGAGTAATTAGGGCACTTCATTCAGGTAGTCGCCCTCACATGTCAGTTACAATATTTATCTGGCAACATGTATCAACAACATACATTAGTTGCGGTACAGCTTTTTACTCAAGATGCGTATCTCGGCACATACGGATTTTGGGACACTTACTTTCAAATGTCGACACGGAATTCTTGGGCTTAGTGAATCAACAGTTAGTGGTGTGTTGTGTCGCTGTTTATTAAGGTAAAAGTTGATATTAACACACTTAGCTTTTGCCTGCTAATGTAGCGTTAAAGGTCTTATAAATAGGGTGCAAGGTCACAGTTTAAATATAACACAGGTACATACATTAGTTATGTATGTACCTACTTATATATCATTAGCCTCTTCAAACACCTTTTCCATATTCAATAATCGCAGTAAAATTCCGTAATTACACTCCTAGCAGAAAAAAATATCTGTAAACATTTTATTTCCTTAGGAAGAAACTGGGTAAACAACTAATTACTAAAAAAAATGTTATTTATACAAAACCAAGTCACTTGTAACTGAATCGTGCATACAAACAAAAAGTTATAAAAACCTTACCACTTAGATACACAGAAAGCTCGTCATCTGTAAGTTAGGTTTTTATCTAAGGTATGTCCGATGTTCGCTAAGCGTTCTGCTCACCGTTTTGAGGAAAAGCAACTTGAAGATAAGTAAAGAATTTACGTAGAAATGTAACGAACATGCCGCGGGAATCTACTCAGGTGCATTGAAAAGGTGCCAAGAACCGGTCCGTATGACAGTTAATACGAATACCGTTTTATTTTTAGAAACACAATAATATAATTGTAGGCTTACGTATCTTTAGACGTACATACCTTCAAAGATTATCTTGAAGTATCAAATTAAATAAGATATTTTCATATTTTAGTGCATTCGTTCCAATCTTTAAATAAAAGACTTGCTCATTAGCACAAAGTTTTTTAGTAATTACAAGCAATAGTCTAGCAAAAATAAAGTTGTAAAATCTCTAACATAAAAAGCTCAACAATTTTACATTCTACTTACATAGGTAGACTTAATAAACATACCTACTTACTTAATAATTCAATTCAAAGATCGACCGCGGAACCCAAACCATTACTTTTTTATTTTTTTGTATGAATCAAGCTTTAATACTTATTACTGTGACAGGTATATGCCCTTATCTGTGGCCAGTGTCTGATGGATCGATGTTAAAAAGCCTCTCTTATTGCTCGGCCTCTAATCGAGTGCCCTTTAATGGTCGCCGCAAAGCGTTTTTAGAATTTTTATTTAAATGTTTGTATAATAATTCTGTTCTCGTTATCTTAGCACCTGTTTGTACAGAGATCTCTAGCTGTATAGCAATAAAACTTCAGAGTAAATAACTTAATAAATACTGTAACATATAGATATCAAAAATGATCTTCTTCTGTCATTTAAGTATGGTTCTGCAGCTCTTTGTTTTGATGCTACATTTACAATTATACATTCTCCTTCAATATATTTTAATAAATACAGAAATATTCCAAAACAACCGTTAGGAATTAAACCAGATTGGTGCAGCAGGCGAAAAAATTTTTTATAAAAGATGATGTTCTAAATGATAGTATTTAAAGGTGTTCAGGTAAGTTATCAGTTTTTATATAGATGTACAAAGCCATATGTTGTTCAACAATAAATATTCGTAGTAACTCAAGCCGGCCTCCCACTAAACCCATAGCAGCGCCGACCACAATAGAACACGTCAGATTATAAGATGAATGATTCGAATTTTGGCGTCCCACAACCTCGTGCACCGACTCTACCTGAGATAAAAGCCTTTACTCACTCAACCCACCTATACTACACCGTCGATGTTGAACATCTATCGAAATCGGAATGCGCTTTAATAAACACAATTTTTAATTAAGCTGTGTTCAGAATTTTTAATGGCGGTTCGTGAATTCATCAGTTCCATAGCTAATTATGGCGGGATTGCGTTTATTTAGGATTGAATTGTGCAATGGTCGGGCGAACCAGGGCTGCATATTAAAGCTACGAGTGTCGGATATCCGACGTCGAGCTAGAAGTACAGTCGCATGCAATAAAACTCAATACACCATTATATCTAAATCTATTAAGATTTGTTCGTGATCTCAAGTATTACCTTCGTTCAGTGGTTCACATTGAGTCACAATAAAGAGTGATTTATTTTAAATGATCCATTACCATCACTTAGTTAGCTTGTATAGGTTTTTGTTGTCAACTAAAAAGGACATGAATTACTAAAATAAATTACATGCCATGTTTTAAATGTCCCAAAGCAACAGGGTTCATGTGACAAGCACGCTGCGTCCACGGCCGCTGCCGACTGTACCCGAGCAATCCCGAACAATGGCTGCTAATAATAAGGGACGTCGTATTTACGAGCATACGTGCCCTCCGAGCTGAGACGAGCTAGCCCTATTGTGCTCAGACCTCCTATGATTATTTCAGTCCCTTGCACTTTTCCAGAAATCCCCTTTTTAAGTTTAGATTTTATAGCCTTTAGATGGAATGAATCAGGCGTCCGCCGCGTAAATCTAATTTACGCTTTACCGAAACATTCATTGAATAGGAATTTTAAGCTGTAGCCGGTCGTAAGTCATTTTTAAAGCCGACGCTTTACTTGGCAGAAACACTTAGGAGTTGCTTTTGTTTCAATATTAGTACCTGAATATAATATTGTATACAACTAACTACTACGTACTAAGTACTACATGTATTTTACGGATTATATTTTCTATAATTCATTTAGCTATGAAGCAATAACAAGACTTTACTAGCTAAAGACTATAAAATTGGTCCATGTATGGTAGGAACGCTATGCTCCCTACTTTATATTATCATTATCAGCTTCAGCTCATCTTTAATGCGGCAGAATACCGGTACCACGTGGAAGCTGCCAACAGACCTCCACATCCACTGTATAATAATTCAGGGACACTGATTGCCAAAGTTAGAGCGTTTGTCAAATTTTTAGGCACAATACACCTAATGACTTCTAAGTATATTCATAATTTAAATGATTACTAGGAACGAATCTAAAATTAAATGTGCAATACTCAGTCGCAGATCAGCAGATATGTTTAGTAGATAATCAACTGTAACCTACTCTTAGCATTGTCTATTATTCATAAAAGCATAATAATGACATTATGTAATTGTTCATTGGTACATAATTACTAACATAAGGTTCGCAATCGTTTTATGCTAGCCCTGTTATAAAAGCTGTTGCTAGACTAGACCCACGCGGCGTGGTGACCTAAATACATGTGCGCCTGCGCTGCACCCGGCGTCCGCCAATCACACGCCGCCATTCAAATCGCCGGCGCCGATCCTAGTGTCTATAAATCTACTGAGATACATAACGCAAATTATAGGCAACCGAGCTATTAAATAATATTAGCAAATACCCTTTGTGCTAATGTATCTGGCTTCTATTAATTTTGTTTATCATATTAATCTCAATGGTAAAGCTTAATGTATTATACTTGCTTCGAATAATTTGTCAAACGAAGATATTAAACCTTCAGAATGTGACCATCATACCTAACAAAAAAAAAGTTAATTTCAAAAATTAAAATTAAGAAACATTACAGTTTATACTACGGAAATAAATGTTCTTATTCTTCTTAATCTATTCTAGGCTACATAAATAAAGATCATTGTCCCTAGCTTCACGATCATTTTAAATACCTATTGAACGTGATTTAAATTAATTGTTTCCAGCCAGAGCTATTGTTAATTCAATGAGGTCTAGGTTTATTATCGATAATTAGAGGCAGCCCTACGCGGTGAGACCGCATAGTGAATAACCAGTAACCTTGCGTGGCGCCTATCTCATTTGAAAACACCACTGTCACTGTTCTAAGACATGGTTACATTCAATAAATACGTAACCGGTTTAATAAATTATGCAAAAAACATTATAAACGGATTAGTCGCGAACCTTGAAATTAAATCACATAATCGTAATAATCAAATAAAATTGAATTCGTTCAGAAATCGTAAAATTACGCGATAAACTGTTACAAGTTATATCAGCTTTTGATTTTGATATGGGTTTATAGATAAAGAAGATCAGTTATATACATCCTACCTACCTAATGAACTTAATTCACAAATATATGTAGTACCTATATGACAAAAGTACCTTAAAGGCATAACATTGCCATAAATGCGAATTAATAAAGCTTTAGATAAAGAAAATGCTTAGTGCTAAGATAATACTTTTGCCGATGTAGGTACCTAGATAATAGTATATTATTTAAACTGACATATAAAAAAAATATATGGATAAGTGTAGTAATTAAATAATATAGTTAGATAAAAAATCCCTCGTTTAGAGCCAATCCTGGATCAAGCTTATAATAAAATTGTATTGTCTTTGTAACTGAAACTGAACCAATGTGAAAGTTTCCTGAAATTTGCCACAGTATTGAAAAGTAGACGATGTGTAATTTAAAAGGAAGTGCTTCTAATTTAGCTTGCAAGATTGATAAAACAAAGCTTGTAATTAAAACACACTTGTCCTGGCGTACCAAAAAGGCTACGATTGGATGATCTTGTATTATCAGACTTCATAAATCTATGGCACGATATTAAAAGTGCACCGCCACGCCATCGTTATCTAAGCGGTTATTTCCGGTTAATATTTGCCGCAATAAATCTGAACAAGTAAAAAAGTAAAGTTTGGTACACGGCATCGTTAGGAACACGAGAAGAGCCTTCGTTGGTCCGACAAAGAGGCCCAAAGCGAATTGTTACATCTTGACCGACGACGGTTTAAGCCCATCGTAAAATGTTCAGCGGGACACCTACCATCACCGTATTAAACATGCTACCTTTAAAGTAACATAAATAGTCGACTAAAGTAAACACACTTACAAAAACTAGTCCTATTCAGATATTTTAAAAGAAGTTATTGCTTCGATCTGCTATTGTTATCAAACTTCAATTAAAGAAATGTGAAATGTCAGGTTAATTGTATTAAAAAAAAAAAAAAATCTTTGCTTAGAGAGTGCCATTTTGTGTTATGTCGTTATCATTGAATAAACGTCGCTTATCTTAAAGCGCCTCTCATCTTTATTCATTGTCATGTCAACAATTACAGGTGAAATGTAAATAACTACAAAAAAAACAAATATTATATTTTATACCACAAGTAAGAATGTAACGCTGTCACTAATCACTCACCTAATCAGACACTAAAGTGGATTTGGGCCTAAATAATGAACTGATCTAAAACATGGCTTGAACAAAATGGTGCGAGTCTTAGTGTTTATGTGCGGTGACTAAACTGCCAACAATAAACATCTTCCTGTGGGTGTTACATTAAACAGCTTAGGAAACAGGTATTACTGGAGAATCTACTGAAACAAATAGAGCCACACGCTCTTGAACCAGGAAAACGATAAAATTATAAAAAATATCACAGGTTACTCTGATAATGATATCACAGGAAATAAATATATGTATTTTGCTCAGTTTATAGCAAACGAAATTCGCGATTAATTCCAACGTCTGGGAAACTTTTAGCTAGATTTTTTGCATCATGGCCTACCCTTTTTAGTAACTTACATTTTAAGATAAGATAAAGATAAAAATCATTTAATCAAAATGGACTTCAAAAAAAGTACTTTTTGCAGTCCAGGCTAGAAGAAACGCCGCAACAAACTACCCAGCACAATCTGTCGATCAAAATTTGGATTATATTACAGTTATATAAACTTTTTTTTCTTGAAGCTTAATGTTAATGTCTGTGCTCAGAGATTACAGAGGAAGTTGCGCTTAATAACAGAGTTAAGAGTGATTAAGTTTGATGTGAAAGACTGTACACATATGATGTGGAAATATTAGCTGATCTTCTCCGTGGATAGGCTGTACCCCACAGTATTTTTCATAGCGTAATAGGTTTCTCCGTTTTTACATGAGCAAGAATTCAAAGGCAAAGCGTATATGATTGTTGATATTTTACATTTGGTGTTGCTGATCCAAACTTGTGGCAAAACTCTTCAGAACAGTTTATAACTCAGTATTTGCTATAAAAAAACATAAATATTTTGAAGCCCTAACATATTAACAAGAAGCAAGAGAAAATCTCGCCGATCCTTTTTATATTTAAATTACTTTGTGGTATATTTTTAAATCTCCTCACTCATCTACAACGCGGGAATTATTCCTGACTCATCTACATTTAACATGGCTACTTATAGAACACCGGTGCGATACTTAGGTACGCGAAATCATGATGCGAAGCTCCTAACCATTCACTTATAGGAATGCAAGCGCATTCTCAAGCGAGGTAAAACTTAAAATAAAAAACTATAACACGTGAAGCCTTGTATCACAATATGAGCTTTCGTCGCTTGAGGGATGAGCGGACCTTTTAAAAGCTTTTCCGAGGCCGAACGGGGCATTAAGCCGAAGTGAAGATAAACCTGGTAACAACCTCCGGACGATATGTTGCTGCACCATAAATATATTTATCTACTTTGCTTTTGTTGCTAAGATAAATCGGCTCGTTTGACTAGTGCATCGTTTCCAGATTGAAATATACAAAGTGTTACCACTTTGTCTACGCGGTTCTACAGACGTTGTTCACTTTCTGGTCCACTTATTCACGCTTTCTTGCTATTTGTTAAATACTGGACGTAAAGTGCTAAGTTCATTAACTCTGTAAATGTGCAAAGTAATTGAAACGTGTTCTTATTTTGAAAATGCTCTTTATTTCTTTTATTCGTGACTAACTGATGTACTCTACGTACCCTCTATAAACTGTGTACGTTAAAACATTATCATTTATTAATTGTATAGCTCGTTGTCATTTTTTGTACAAAAACTTAATGTTTAAAAGGTTTTTACGTTCATATTATAACATAATTTGGGTGCATGTTTTAATGTTTCACAAAACATTTAAAAGTATTCACGACCCTTGTCAGGCAAGTTCCTACACATTTGTCCAAATGCAACTTTACAAGCGCCATTATATAAAATCAACGTATTTTTTGTTCGCTACATTCAATTTATTATTCACACTGCTCAACTTACACGACTTCTAAAAGACGACAGTGAATACTTTAGACATATTTTTTGCTACTTATGTAAGTAAAGCTTTGACCACATTTGTTTATCAGAATCTTTACTGCGGATTTGAATCGCTTCTGTCAGAAGCAGTGAATCACTTTCGTAATTCATTTAAATAATTGACAAGGCTCAGTCGTAAGTTACACGGCGTATAATCGTTAACACAATGCCAGTAACATAAAATAAACTATCTTCAATGTAGGTAAATAACGTGGCCATAAATAAATAATTGTATACATTACAATTGATGCTTACAAAATAAAATAATCCCGCTTGAGAACCAATGACAAAAACCCTCTCGATCCGGAAACATATTCTTAGTTCACATAATATATGAGTGTCGCTTAAGCAAAAGTAACTTCGATATTTCAAGCGGCAGTTAAGTTATTGGCCGTTATTAATAATGTGCCTTTCCTAACTTAATCTGACTTGAAAGGCATTGAGTCGCACGTCGTGCAGCAAACGTATTGTTCGGACAATACTTTAGGCGTATGTGCGTATAATCGTGGCACTATCGTTCCATAGACATTTTTACATTGAGATTACTAAGCCGTGAGTAATCCTCTCTTTGGCGTTATCCAAGCTTAAATTCCTTTGTATGAAGAATGATTAAATTCAGCACGTCATTACAAAGACTGGTCTCTCACCGTGTCTTAATTGTATTTAAGTTATTAGGTCTAAGCGATAATGTGAGTCAAAACCAAAGGCTCAGTAAAGACCATAGGCATAGACCAAGACTACACAGGCGCAAAAGTTTATTTATTATATTTTTTAAGTAATTTTATTATAAAACATAGGAAACTGTTTTAGATTTCCAGCTATGAATCATCGAAATGATCAAAAATTAATAGCAGAGATAACAAATTGCGAAGCATTAAGGAAGCTCTTTTGTCTGTTTATCATCTGTCTGTCTCATTGAAACTTTAGATATTAGAAAATATAGCAAAGGAGTATTGACTCTACATATTAGAAAATATAGCAAAACAGACATAACTAGTAAAACGTGGTATCAAAAATAATTATCAACATTAGACGCCGAGATCTAAAAGAAAACATAATTATGTAAAAACTGAAACTTGTCTCTACATCCCTTTTGATATCTCTAGTTTTTTTGTTTAATAAGTTTTATACAAATGTACCGAGGGCAGGGTCCTGTTTATTGCAAATACAATAAATACTCAATAATTTACGTTTACAGTTTTGAAGGCACCTACGTAAATCTATACAAATAATATATAAAATAAAGAGCATGTTTGCGTGACTCATGATTCTTACAGTCATGATCAATGTCAGTACATAATAATATAAATATTATTTTAATTTTTAGGCAAACGCACAATGCGGTCTCGTACAACCTTATTTGAATTGAATGTGGAAAAACATTACCTTCAAGATGCGTGGGCGTGTCCACAGTCCCACCGACTAGAGTTGGTCTACATTTGAATGTTTGTATTCGATGAACATGTTGTGACTTCGAATAATTAGACGCAGGACCAGCATGACTGTCAAACTGATCGGAAACAATTCAAATTATTTAAATTAGAACCTACCTGTCTTCTTAGTTATTCAAGTGTTAGGTACCTAAAAGGTAGGCGCCATCTCATTGTACATAATTATAATAATTCAAAACAATATTAAGATTTTATCAATACCCTAAATCAAACCTCTATCTGTCAAGTGTTTATTCAATTTGCTAACAAGTTTTTTTTCCAAATAATTATAACATTTTTGTTTTATGTTGTATAAGTTTTACTTGTAATCATTGCTTATGCTTATATGAACACAATAATATTTATGAACAAAGCTACGGTAACAGAGCGTTCACTAGGTGAAACAATTGAGTGATCGATGCGCAGTTCATAACACGGACTTGACCTAGACCCGTTTCCGGTTGTGACTACGGAAATCCTGTAGATATAAGAATACAGTATACTGTACAACTTACTGGTACTGGAGTTACGATTTAAGAAGACTATATGAGTTAAGATATTACTGCATTGACGTTCACAGCAGTCGCGGAGGCTACCTTCTGTCCTATCTGGGGACCAACATCTACATTGTCTGTCATGTCATCGTCTTCAAGTAAACGTTTCATACCAAAATAAAATCAACAAAATCAATATTATTCTTGAAAAGATAAACTTATTCATTTGAAAAATTTCTAGTGGTTCTGAAGAAACACTCGTTGAATTACAAAGGAAAAGAAAAATCCGGCACGATATTGTTTATTGTTTCTGCATCGAAATCATTATAAATCATTAAGGCGTTGGGTTTAAGTACTTGAAAATACTCAAGTCAATCATTACTCGTTAGCTAGGCTCTGGCTCAAAGTTAACTCCTAAAGAATCGAAGTATCACTTGAGAGTAAGCGCTGTGTCATTGCTTGAGTCGAGGGGAACACAGAGTGTAATAAGGTAGACCTTTTATTTTTATGCTTTAATTTTTCCAGTATGTACCTACCTACTTTTGATGATTTAATTTGAATTGATGACGACGATGATTGGCTAGCTAAGCGATTGCACTGCTGCGCTAGGGGTTGCGAGTTCGATTCCCGCATGGGTCAAAAAATTGTGTGATCTGCAGATGTTTGTCCCAAGTCTGGGTGTTTGTGTATGTGATATTTCATGTTTGTGAAATGCACCCACGACACAGGAGAAATCACTAGAGTGGGGCGATTATAAAAAAAACCGTTGTGTCTTTTCTCTTAAAATGACTAACGATGGTGAGATTAATCGGAATGTGACTATACACCTACTTAACAACATTTCATGGGATTTGCATTTAGTACAATCATAGAGTCATACCTACCTAAATTTAAATAAATATAACAGAATCTAGTAAGGTAACCCGTTAAAGTCGTAAAGTCTATCAATGTGATTATTCCATCTGTATAAAAACAAATTAAATTAGTTGAATTTGTAAGAAACTGGACTGATATATCTTAACCTAAATAATCTAATAAATAACTTAGAAAGTCCCTTATTCAAACAAGCTTTTGATTTTATTCTTAACATAAATACATTTGCACAATAAATAAAGCAATTAAGTAAAGTTGTTTCAGATTTATAATTCATAGTCAACTTATAAGTGTATGTTATAATTTATGCTGCTTTTTTCATCCGAGGCAATTAGCTATTTCATTATAAATTTACTACCAGCTAGAATCTGACTTCTGTAATAATTTATATCTGCTAAATTCTGGGAAAGCCTACTTAAATAGTTAAAGTATTATAAAAATATTTTATTTAATGTTTTGTTCATTAGCGTAATATTTTTTTAGTTCTACACCGATTTCAGAAAAAGGAACTCTTCGAACGTTTCACATATTATAGCCGTGTATAAAAAATACGCTTTGCGTATTTAACCGTGCGTCTCCATAGTTTTTCTGTTCCGCTAGAGGAATACGAACGATTGAGTGGCCATAGGTTGGCGTGTGGGCCGTGGAGGACTATTGAGGATTTTCTCTTTTTTTCTGCGTACGCGCGTCGTGGCCCTGCCGCTGTGCCCGCGCCCTCCGCCTCGCCGCTGCTAAGCCGGCATTGTCCACCATACACTAAAAGAGCCCGCATTTTAGTGCCACAGCAAAATGTTGAAAATACATAACGCATGAGTTATGGAATTTGTGCGAGTAAACTTAAATGATTTATTGGGACTCTATTGCGTACTTAACAATAATTGAGTTTACCGATGTGAAACCCTCGTATATAATTAGTTTTCGTTTAATTGAGCGAAGTGCATAAAAGAGCGCATTATCCTTAACTAGTGCAAAGCGGCAGTAACAGCGAATCTAATACTTTACACATAATTTATTGTCAGGTAAGACCTTTTGTTAGTACATTTTCAAACATACTAAAGAAATGAACAATGTGTTAGCTAAGTTATGTATTAGTATCATTACATTTTATTTACATTAGAAAACAGCAATTGTTCTAATTACCCCATTCGCAATTCCATTTAAGACACGTTTAGGAAACTGTAATGATACACAATTCATATTACAATCAATATAATAAATACAAGTGTCGTATTTTCAAGCTTTGAGTCCGCTATAAACAGGCACGCTAATGCCTTGTGGGGACTGTAAAAATCACGAAGACTTCACAGCGCGAGATACCAACTATCTGAACGATTACTCAAAGGGACATGGGACGAATAAAGCGCACCCTTATCTTATGTTTAGCCGTTGTCGTAAACCTCGTAGTGTACTTTATGTCACGCTATCCTGAAGGCTAATTTACAATTTAATCATATTAGCTGCATTTGAATACGATGAACGTAGAGCATGTTGAAATGACTAATGTAACAGTTGGTTAGCAAGGAAAGTACTTCAAAGAAATTATGGTGCTAGCGGGCTGGAAGAAGAAGTACTAGGAGCTTTCATCTAAAATAATATCATTGTATTCACATTTCAGGGTTAGAAAGAGAAAAACTTTTCAGTAGGCTTAGCAGTTATATTACTCATTATACTGCATTTAAAACTATAAACATACCGCTACGTATACGCCTGTAATCTTTAGGAAAAGTTATTTTTTATTAGAAGTCTACTCACATTTTCCCGCTTATCATCAGTTCTATATCACAGGTGACAGGTGGAAAGTCTTTTTCCATTCAACGGGCCTCAGATCAGTATTCTTTTATCTAAAGGTAATACTGGATACGGTGTAATGATCTGCTACTATTTTCAGACCAGGGGGTAGATCAGACAAATACTTTGAGTATGTCATTAAGTCAAGCAGTTTATCGAATTGATGCATTAGGGCTGATAAAACACGCAAGCAATTTGTTATTTTAAACTCAAAATTACGCATGTGAAACTGATAAACGTTAAAATCTACTACAAAAATGCCTTGACTCGTAATTATCTGCCTAATAAAATGTTTATTCAATTAAACAATACATTAAACGAGTACAATTAGCAAATAATCAAATGTTGATTGCCGAGGTTCGCCCTCATTAAACCTCTCCAAACGCTAAGTAGGAAAAAATGCTAAAAGCTATAGCAAAAACTTAATAAGGTTTAATTTATCTTTAATGATAATTTATTGAAGTTTTTGCGTGTGAGATATACAAATAGTAGCGAGCAATGAGTCTGGCGGCAAGCCAACCGCCGACCTGCTCCCAGAGCCGTCTTAATGGAGTGGCAAGGCTTCAGACCTACCATATATTACAGCCTACAATATCGTTACTCAAATACGGTTACCTAAATTAAATTTTAATTAATAGCATGGAAGTAATTACCCTACTACAGCGTGGTTTAACAGACCTGTGGAGAAATTTAAACTATGCATGTTGGTAAGCCTCGATAAAATCAATTTTGTACTTTACTGTCGGATGTCATAATAAATACTGCTATATAGCTTTTCATTTCCAGAATTGTTTCGATCTAACTACCGCACCACCTGTTAACCGAAAACCAGTCTTACCAACTTTTATTTTAGACCAAAGTTGAGTTAGCAAATGTTTTAATATGACGATATTACCTTTCTCATGTTTCGTGGACAGTATTTATTTTTGTATAAGTCCAAATTCTTGTTAGAATCGAGTGGCGAGAAGAAACAGGTTTTGAATTGTATCTGGTATAAATATGTAGATAGTAACGCCCCCGAGGTGATCACTACTTGTTATGAAGCATTTTAAATATTGCCTCGCATTTCAAATAATATGATATTTTGTATCTCTATCAGGGTTGGGAATGTTTATTTTGATCCGTTCTTTTTATTTATTGCGTATCGAGTTAACGAAACGATTATACGACTCGTAGATTATTCAGACGCACACTTGAACAAGATGAACCGATAAGACATCAAGTTATAACTACTTGTTACAAATAGGCCCGGCTCTGTGCCGCATCTACATACATGCATATTTACCAAAATCCATTTCATAAAAAATCACTACAGCTTTTAATTGATAAAAACCGAATTGTATTGAAAGAGGCCAGAAAATATAAAAATCCTGAATTAAGCTCAATGAGCAATTGAGCATATCAACACTGACAGTTAACATACATAAGTATCAGTAAAGACATTACTCTACGAACCAGCACCTGCAGAACATATAAAGTCCTCAGCTACTCCACGATAATTATGCCAAGTTTGCGCGAAATAACATTAATTTAATTTCTTATAAGCTCAATTAATACCATCAAAACAAGGACAAGTCTTTTTTATAATGAAAAACGACCGTCTCGAAGATTATTGCAGTTATAAATACGCGCTGTATATGTCACTAGCCTTTCAATCAGTATTCAGAGCTCATGAGGCAGTGAGAAGGAATTAAGAGCGACATCATGTGATCCGACAGAGAACAATAGAGACAGTGCGGAACAAAAACCAGCATGCGAGCACAAACACAGGGCGAAGCGTACCTGCGCTACCGACGGCGGGGTATTAATTAGTAGCTATAGGGTGACAACGCAAACGCAAAAATCGGGAAGCGAACGCTTTACGACCTGTGTGCAAGAATCTCTCATTCGAAAAATACTTTTTGGCGGAGACCAAGTATCCTTTTTATGAAGCTTTCACAACTTACGTTTTTGATAGGTATTGTTTTAATTGAATACCACTTTTTGCCGCCAGGTTCATTGTCCGGAAAATTAGTCGTAATCATGGTTCTCCTAATTAACGAAAAAGTGTCGCCATATCGAGGCGCCAGAAAAGGATGCCCGAATTACTCGTGCATTGGCCGTCGCGAAACTCAAAAAACCGTTTAAAAATCACTCGCTCCGCCCATCGTCCGCCCAGCGACTCCTGCGCACTTATGATTTATCGTTACGAGGACAACCCGCCCCTCGCACTAACTACCCGGCTTCCGCAGCGCTAATTATACGTATACATAGCCCTCTCAAAATCTTAAATCGCATTCTCGATTCTGTCATCGGGAGCTCACTGCGAGCGCGCCTCGCCATAATCGAATTCGATACGACTTATTCGTCTTAATCGTTTAACTTCGATTAACGTGCTATATCCGCTTGTTCCTTCTTTGATTGTACCTTGCTTATTCATATTCATTCTTCGAAGTTATAAATAAAAGATAATTTGAATTGAATCGATACAAAGTCTTAACTTTTTTTTTATAAAAAACTTCGCCCTATTCTAGGAATATCTCCTATGTCGTGCGTTTCACAAACATGAAATATCACATATACAAACACCCAGACTCGGGACAATCAAAGGTGGATCGCACAATTTTTTTCCCCGTGCGGGAATCGAACCCGCAACCCTTAGCGCAGCGGTCTAATCGCTTAGCCACTACGCCAATCAGGTCGTAACTCTATGTTTCTACTAAGTTAAATGGTAAAGATCAGTGAACCTGTAACTCATTGATCGTAGGGGTTGTATTTTAATCTTACGCTAATGCTATAAAAATATAGTGTAGGTATAATACACAAAATATTTCCGTAAACTCATGAAAAAACATCATTCACCAACCAAGTGCTGCATGTATGATCGCCAGGACATTTTTATAGATAATAAATAGGTAGTCCGAGTGCAGACATACGTGCAAAGTAAAATAATACACACGTACTACTGTATTGTTCGCTGATTTAGTAACCGGTCACGCATCAAGGACGTGGATCGAACGTATTCAGAATAATTTGGAAGTGGACACAGCCAGTTCTCACGCTATTGGCATTCTTACGCGGTAGATAAGCTATTCATATGCCTGCGCATAATGTCGCTATGTATTTATGTTTAATACCTTTCGTTGGTCTACAACCATCAAGTTCAGTCGCTGCCAGCCCTGACCTTCGAGACCGATTTCGTTGCGTCTATTAGATAATAGTCGCTTGAAAAGAACTGGTATTAGTATAATAACATCATCCGAAAAGAAAATCGTTTGAGTAATGATTAAATTATTATCTGCATTCAGGCGATTCGATTACTTGAAGTTGCTGAATCGTAAACACTCTTTAATCATGCATTGCTTGCGTAACATTATACGGGTACACACTATTCATTTTTCTGGATTAAGTAAGTATGATAAGGGTTACTAGAGTTCAGAATCCACTTTACCGGAGAGAAGAGCGTGACCCTAACTAGTGTACAGGTGTAAGTTTTGATAAATCGATCATTATATAAAAGCAATTACGTCTAAATATCAAAATGATTGAGTATTGCGTGAGCCGGCAAGTGTTCATCGAATGTAAGTAAATGTAACAATTATTCAAGAACACACAAACGCAGCGGGAAAGTACTCAATGTTGTTAAAACTAAACACAGAATTTGTCCGTGACAAATTGGCCGCTTAACCGTCGGTTGGTGTTCTGAATATATTATCTAAAAGCTCAAAAAAGTCCTGTTTATTGTGACCGCAGTGATCTAACGATCGAAACCTTGTGTTCTTGTGTCGATGATGCATAAAATTAATATAAACACTATAATAGTCTAATAAATTGGCCGACTTCATTACACCTAAACAGAAGATTCTCTACGAATATTTTTTTAAATCCGATCCGATATTGATAATTTTATTGAAATATTATCCTAATGACATCAAGGATTAGTATTACAATAAAATGTCAATAGCTTAAAGCTAATAACCTACTCACATAAACGTCACACACAATCACACGACTTGTTAATAAAAATTGTAAAATGGACCATAGACTCTTTCATGAAGAACTGGTCTTTGGTAGGCTCTGGAAGTGTGAATTGGAAAGAGAGTAAGGAGGCCTTTGCCTAGCAATGAGTCATTTTGGACCTCAGTCAGGACTGCCAGGCCGCTATACTGCATGTCACTAACAAAAAACGAGGTTTGAGGATTCAGGAGATCTTCCTGTATCACATTATATCTTTTACTGAAAAGGAAAGGCATTAAAACAACCAACCATCCATAAAAGTTGTAAGGCAGAAAGACTTATAATACGCTAACTACTTGATATACAAAATAGTATCAAATATTAAATGTCGTTAAAACTGCCGAAAGTCGATACCTACGTATGTATTACACACAAATCTCCATATGATATAGAGAAGACAAATTACATCATAGTTTTGTTTTTAATCTATTCGAACATAATCTCTGACTTATACTAATAGACTCCATGGGCCGAGAATAATTTACTTTCAATTTTTTTCTTGTTTTTTGAATTACCCACATACAGCACAAGCATAAAACCTTTTTGTCATCCGTCTCTCTCAATGTCACGACCTTTTTCTCAGAGACTGTAAGTAGGTGTTTTAGGCAGTTAGAAAATAATTGTTTCCTGTTATTTAGCAGAAGAAACGTGTGATTTTTATTAAATAAACTATACATTCATATAATAATATTGTGCTATTTTTAATTAATTCAATTGGCCAGATTTTGTTGTGGACCAAGTAATTTTTTAAGAATGAATTACAATACTTGTATTTTTTGTTTTATTCACAATTGTTAACACACCTTTCTTCTTTAAGTCATAATATAATTTTCGCCTTCCCTTAATTTTAATGATATCAGCGCATCGTAGCAAAGATCTTTCTACCCTTTTTCCTTCTTGGTCATGGCAAAAAATGCCCACCTCATATAACCGCACCTAGCAAAATCTCTTAGCATAGTCACTATTATAATGATTTCTATCACTTACGCGAATATTAGTCATTGAAATAAAACTATTTTTACGGATTTTATCGCGGTTTTAATTTTGTTTTTTGGTCCCGACGTTTCGAATCCTTTACAGCATTCATGGTCACGGGCAGACTGAGGTGTTAAACGTTTAATTTGAACAATTACTATCAACTACCTTACATTTTTAGTTATTATTTACAATCCGATTCACGCAAAATGAGCTCACTGTGTCATTCGGTCTTGCAGTTTTACGCTTGGGATTAACTTTAATAGAATCTATGATGGGATTCCAAGCAGGTGGGATGTCCCAGCCATCTTCTCTATTGAAATTGGGGTGTTTCTTAATTTCAATAGCCTCGCTTATCATCCTAGGAAGGAATCGATTTTCTTTGGCAAGGATCTGTGGTTTATCAAATCTGATGTAATGGTTGGCTTGGTCAAGCGTATGGTCACAAATTGCAGACTTCCTGGCACGGCGGTGTTTAATATCGGCGATATGTTCTTTTACGCGGGTCCCTATGTTTCTTTTTGTTTGGCCTATGTAAGAGAGACCACAATCACAATCGAGCTTGTATACGCCTGCATCTTGTAAGGGTATGTGGCACTTGACAGGTGGTGTTGAAGCTCAGCAGCCAGGTGTTGCTCATCACAAATCCAACACCTGGCTGCTGAGCTTCATCATGTCAAGCAAGTTCTGCACGACAACAAGCTCCGAATACCGCGCCTCCGTCACAAACCCCGAGTGAAAGCGTCCACAGTTGAGCGTCAACCTGCAGTACTACCATATGTCAAGGGAGTCACAGACAAGATTGGCTACATCTTGAAGCGTGCTTCAATCAAAACTTACTTCAAGCCGCCGAAGAAGATTAGCCAGTTTCTACCACCTGTCAAGTGCCACATACCCTTACAAGATGCAGGCGTATACAAGCTCGATTGTGAAGGCCAGGAAGTCTGCAATTTGTGACCATACGCTTGACCAAGCCAACCATTACATCAGATTTGATAAACCACAGATCCTTGCCAAAGAAAATCG
The DNA here is from genome assembly GCA_905340225.1 of Abrostola tripartita. Lineage (NCBI taxonomy): Eukaryota > Metazoa > Arthropoda > Insecta > Lepidoptera > Noctuidae > Abrostola > Abrostola tripartita. The sequence continues at coordinate 8,249,283 of HG996490.1, read as the reverse complement.
ATTCCTTCCTAGGATGATAAGCGAGGCTATTGAAATTAAGAAACACCCCAATTTCAATAGAGAAGATGGCTGGGACATCCCACCTGCTTGGAATCCCATCATAGATTCTATTAAAGTTAATCCCAAGCGTAAAACTGCAAGACCGAATGACACAGTGAGCTCATTTTGCGTGAATCGGATTGTAAATAATAACTAAAAATGTAAGGTAGTTGATAGTAATTGTTCAAATTAAACGTTTAACACCTCAGTCTGCCCGTGACCATGAATGCTGTAAAGGATTCGAAACGTCGGGACCAAAAAACAAAATTAAAACCGCGATAAAATCCGTAAAAATAGTTTTATTTCAAATAGTCACTATTAATTCATCAGAGTCAGATCTTGGCGGAAATCTATAGTTCACCGCATTCCAGAGTAATTAGCCGATTACACGATCAGTCCACATTTTAATGGCAATATATAAAGTAGTCATGAGCCATCTACATGTAGGGATTGGTATGGAATCAATATAAATAAATTGCCCAATAGAATTGCCGGAGGAACACGCCTAGCCTCAGATCAGATACTATAACTCAACACGCAACATATCAATTAAGGGGTGTATTAAACATCCTCATCTCCATACACAGAGTGTGATTTAAATGCGAATACTCCATACTATTTTATTTATTAACTTGTTACTTGCCACGACGTTGCAATTGTGTCAAGTGTGAGTTAGTGTTGGCCATTATTTTAGCGCTGTTATATTACGTCTTAATAAAGTAATTATAACAGTTGCTAATATGTATTACGTATCGTACCGATATAAATATAAACTTTCACTAGTAAATTTTATTTGCCTGTATCATTTTTCAAGAAATTGCTATGCGATAAACAGAATCGAGACCATCACTCATAACAAGTAAAGATATTTGTACTATACTCGTGCTTCGAAAGCTTGCGCAAAGGAAGCCTTAAGTGTACATTGATATGAAAATAATTACAGCAAACATTGCATTTAGCGTGTTAGTGAATAGGCAACATTATTATGCGTATATTTAGTTGAAAGCTGACATTTTCATCAGCAGAAGGAGCAAAGGCTATCGGCATGTATACGAAGTCCCTACACGAGCCACTAACGCCGCGAGATATCTCTGTTTTGTCATAAATCGCAACTTTATTTACGATCAATATCTCGATGTGATTTATAACGACAATGCTATTACGTCCTCTCAATACTTATGCATGACCATCCTTTGTCTTATTATAAAATACGACACTTAAAAATATCATGACTGCTAACACTAAACTGGTTTAATATTTCGTATCTATTCCAGCTACTTTGAACGCGTATTTTTATGAACTCCTTATTAATTTCTGCTCTTTTCTTGGTTAGATACAGTATTTTTTACAAAGAGTTAGTGAGTATAAGACAAATTAATGTAAATGCTTAAAAGTAATAGCTTCGATAATAAAAACATCCTTACACTCTTGTGCTATCTAGATTAAGAATTTACGTAGTTTTCTAGAGTGTATTTTTTTATCAAACTGGAATACTTATGTTATACTGGGACTGGATAATTAGGCTCTGCTTGGTATCTTATGTTTTCACCTTCAGTAAAAGTTAAGATTTTGCTTTCTATATTTTATTTAGTCCATGTTCCACCAGCTAAAAAAACTGTTTTAGTCTTCGGTAAAACAGCAATTTTTTGTTACTGCTTATTTAATAAGACTAAATAAAGCAAAACAATAATTATGATATAAGTATTCATCAATTATTTATTGATTGTCTTAATCAATTTTCATGCAGACCTACCGCATCACTGTACCTCAATAACTTGACAATAGCTAGTAAATCGATTACCTACTTGATGTAGCGTCAAGGATCAATTTATTGTATCGTTTAATAGTACACCAAGACGTCGGTTACTAGTTACTAATTAAAAATGGCTGGTTTGTTCTGAAAACTCCAGCGATCGCACTTGTCTATCTCGACAAGTTTTTTTATTTCACTCCCTTGACGGGCGAAGTACCGTTGACCCCTGAGGCCATAAAACATAAACCTTCCTCGGAATTGGAAGAATCTACGTGAATACGCATCAGCTAGTTTTCAATTAAGGCATTCTGAACTTTTTGTAAGGTAACTTCTTTACGAACTATACAACGGCAGTGCTTTCAAAATACAAATTAACTTAGTAAGTAGGTATATCCTATATTTGTAATCGTATAAAATTAAAAAGTTCTTAGTAACTTTATTGAAAAAAGGTGTTTCCATGTTCGTATTCAGCTTCACACAGTGAATATAAATTGCTTATTCATCGGAGGAAAAGTTGCATTCATGTTGTAGTTAAACTGGACGACGCAGACTTTCATAACTATTCTGGGACGAGGAAATCGCGGAATTAAATTCTCAAAAACTAAGTTCATTAATTAGTAGTTACTAGCACCATGAAAATTATGTTTATAGCCAACTAGATACTTCTAATTGCACAGAAGGTTTGCTAAGGCTACTTTGGTCAACGGTAGATACCTGTGAAATGTTTTTCTTAATCATGAACTAAGGTACGAATTAAAAAATACTCTTAACCCTCCATGTGCTAACAACTACTCTGTGTTTGTGAGAGTGTAATAAGCCTTACATTTTCATTACAAGCAATTAAGGGTCGCGGGGTTATCGCGCAGTTACGCCTGCGATCCTTGTCAATGTCCACATAAGTACTCGTTGTCTAAAACGGTCTGACATTAAATCGTTTCTCACTGTTCCAAAGTGAATTAAGCAACTTTTAGGTAAGAAGTCACCGCGGACATTCTCGTAAAGTTATCTACACAATACTCTAAGTAAACATCATGTTTGTTGTCATCACATTTTACTTCGTGTCTTTATTAGGTATCGGCACTCCACACAATACATGGTGTAATCTGCGACCAAAAACCATTAAGGTGATACCTTACCTTAATGTTCCGAACGAGCTTCAACGCAATGAACAATACTCATTCCCTAATTGAATTTTGTTCTACTTTAAGACCGTGAAATGTCCATTTTATTGCGTTTCTAAGTACCGGCCAGCACAAGTCTGTTTTCATAAATTTGTTAAAAAATATTACTGAAGTAAGCAAGTTCAATAAACCTAACATGTCGAAGTAGTTAATCGAAGATTTCAATCGTCTCCTCGTGGTGCAGCTCAGCCTTACATACATTACATCATGCATATTTCCAAAGCTCTATGTAGAAACTCCAATACATCACGTACTAAGGTACCTTTGCATATTCAATATTCATGAAAGTTTTCATAAACTTGCCTACCTTGTTACACGTAAAACGCATGCAAATGCATAAAATATGTAGCCTTGACAACAATACACCACGGTTTTTTGTTCAAATAATAAAATTAAACATAGTCTATTCAGCTAGCTAAATATTGCGTGTCCAACAAATCTCCGGTTGATCAAAGGCGCTATTTTTGTCTATCGCCATCTTAATGTTTATAGATAGACCCAATTAGCCGGTTGCTAAGTTATTTACCGTGAAATTTATTTGAAAACTTTTATTGTGTGTGATTAAGTTTGATAACTGATTCATTATATAAACAAAATTGATTACGGATTATTAATTCCAGATAATGGTAGGTGCAGCTCATTTAATATTAAAAAGGACGCGGGCATACGAGTTCTGCCACGCTAACTGTAACCGAGCCATAGCTGTCTATTCTTACACTAAATCACATTCTTAAACGATAGTTGAGGTGCAATTCAATCATCTATGGTTTATTCTACAAAACATAAATTATTAGCACAGCTAGAAACTTCAAAACTGTTACGCATTGTAAATGATAATTATAAAAAGATCAGCATATTTTTAGATTCTATTATGCTGTGTTTTGGGTGTATTTGGTCTATCTCTATAACATGTTATTTCACTTTTTAATTTAAACTAACTGCGTGACGTTTCTCTAGAGGTCACACGCGCACTATAAGACATGTTCATAACTTAATATCTCTATCTCGTATAATATATTCGTTTAGGATTTGTGAAGGGAAACGTTCTTTTATTTGTACTCTGAAGCGTCGTATTTTCCAATTTATTTTATTTTAGTGGTCATTAAACATAATTTATTACCGAGAGGCCGCTATTAAAAGGCTTAGTGGAAGTTATCTGTAGTTTCGCTTCCACTTGTCATTTTTATTGATCTAAACACACTTAAGAGATGCCCTGAATGGTTATAAACATATTTATAACATGCACTACAATACTGTGGTAATTCTCAACGTTTAAAACTTTTCGGTCTAGCATCAAGGATTTAATATCGAAAATTACAAATATGTATTGATGAAATTGAAATTTACCTCACTCGGAATCGATATTATGGTTTAGGCGTATGAAAATTGTTTAACCTGCAGTGTTAAATTAAACAATACAACAACACATGGAATAGGATCTAATGTCTACTTGTACTTACGTAGAGTCGAGACAAAGAGCAGTTAATCATATTGCAATGTTTACCTGAAATGAAGAAAGGAAGTGTAAGTTATTTTGTTTTGAGTTTTTTATTGTTTACATAAAATACTTGGACATGATATTAAAATTGAATGTAAACTGAACGTCAACTGTAAGCTGCAAAACGCAGCTACAAGATGTTAGACAAATGACTTCCCATTGCGGGTTACGTGATCGTATGAGAAAGAAATTACCTGTTGTCGCAACAAAATTCTTGTAAACTCAACTAATAAATGATAACATATTTGTTGATTGCGCCTCTACATATAAACTAATCTTAAAACCAAACAGAGAGCATTTAGATGAAGGACAAGACTATTCTGAAATTTATAAGAATTTTAAAAACAAACTTTATTAATTAATGAGGAATAGGTACAACTCTTTTCCTTTGAAAGAGTGATGTTAGGCGAGGAACCTGATTTAAGCCCATGATACACATAATAAGCCGTACAATGTACGAGCACAGACTACTGATAAAGAAGAATTTCTTCTTTACTGTAATAACTTTCTAGAGTGTTATCCATATTATTTATTATATTTTCCGGTTATACTCTCGTGTGTATTTGTGAATGCCCGACTTTCGAACTCGAACGGAACCCTTATTCATAAGCTGGTTACGCGGCAGAGTTGCAAGCCGAAATAGTCGGGCATTCCCGAATGCACACGTGAGTCTAACTGGTATATATAGTAAATAATAAAGATTTTTTTTGCCTGCAACTTCGGGGAATGCAGGCATAATTATCATGTATGAATGTATGCGGGAAAAACAGGCATGATTATTTTGTTTTAAATCAAATTAAGGAGCATGGCCAGTGCGCACAGTTAATTGATATATGACATAGTTGCCTCTACATTAATGAGTGAAATTCTCTATATAGTGGAGCTAGTCGTGTTAATTTTAACGCACATGTAACATAACCAAGCGTAGTCCCTGTACTATGTAAGCTGTGTGAGTATAGGCTGTGACCCTGAATATATCGTAATATTAGCCTTCACGGTAAGTATCTTGATAGCTACTGTACAGAGCTACAAACTGAAACTTAATCCAACACGAACTACAAGGTTTACAACTGGTCCAAAGATAAACCTACTTTTGGTATAAAGCCGTTAATGTAAACCAAAAGCTGTTATATAAGACAGTGTAGCTAGAAAATTGGTGGCCCACGTTCAAGTTGGCAATAACCGGTTTTGGATTTTAAATTGTTTCATGTTACACAGATTCCATCATCAGCTTCGTACCATGCACAAATCGGATGGAGCGTGCACAATTACTAATTGTTGTAATTGTCAATACCAAGACAATAAATATTTTGTTGTTTGAATCGACTGTTACAGATTGAATTAACCAAATCGGAAATACAGTTAAGTTAACTATGTTCTGGAAGCAAAGTTTGTTGTTCGAGTTAAGTTACTTTTTAACCGACTTCAAAAAAAGGAGGAGTTTCTCAATTCGTCGGGATTTTTTTTTTGTGTATGTTCCCTCATAACTCAGTCATTTATGAACCGATTAGATTTTTTTTTTCATATGATTGCGTATACTTTCCGATTGGTCTCCTAGAAATTTTGTCATTACCTGATGATGAACTTCGAAGTTATGGAACGGAACTCCTCATAGGATCACAGCAAAACGCCCGTATCTTGATGATATGATGATGATATTGCTTAAGAAGTAGTCGATAACTGACCACTAACAAGATCTTCCTTGTTGTTGTTAGTGGTTAGTTATCGAGTACTACTCCCACGAGGGAGTGGGGGTGCGTTGACCACCCTATCACTTTCCTAAATTAAATATATCGTGTGAGGTATCGTTTAAAAGGGCTTTTTGTTTTGTGTGTGAAAGGATTTCAAATACTAGTCTCACGAAAGTCTGGGGCGGATGAATTCTAGACACCACTAAAAATCGTGAAATAATAAATTTTAAACAAAAATTTAAAACCTCCTTTCGCACCGACTTCCACTTCGCTTATGTAAAGTGATGTGATAAAATATTATTTTTCACTTTTGAGTTTTTTGAAGGAGGTTTTTATTTTTTATTTAATTTTTTTTATTAACTTCTGTTAAATAATTACTTATAATTATTTAAAAACTTAAAAAGTAACTGCCGTTTAGGATAAAAATGTTTTTTCAATGACATCTTATTATGATGTCATAACATAATAAGATGTCATTAAATAAACATTTTTAGCCTAAATGTATTATAATTTTAGCAAAGTTTAGACTATTACAATGTAGTGCAAACTATAAACATTCATCTATACATATTAACATACATGATTATCGTGACCGGCCCTATATCGCGTGGTCATTTAGATCATAAAACAATAGAACAGTTGCAACCGAGAGAATGCATTGCGCAGTTATGCAAATAGTAGGGGTCGCGACCGTAAGCATGAATATTGATACAGCATTGTCGAGATTGCAGATTTTCTTCGCGATAGCCCGGGCCCTTACTCTCTGCCAGCACGATTCGTAAACGAATTAACCTAAACTGATTATCTGACAATGGTATTAGATCTATAAATAATGTCCTTAAATCATAAAGAAATTTGAGCTAAGAATCCATTCTCTTGCAATAGCATAAGACTTTTAGAATAATAAGAATGGCACGGAGACGCAGCGAAGTGGTCACGCAGCCACAATGGTCGGCTCGGCTAAGAAATGGCTTCAAAAACGTATATAACTTCGTCAAATGGTCATAAAATGAGACCCGTTTTATGGCGCACCTTTATAGCCGCGGGCTACGTAAGGATGAGCGGCGGATGCCACGCCGAGTTGGTCAACCTGTTGGCTCAAACATTGTTCGATACTACCAACTATACCTGCATTGCTTACAGCTGAGTAAGACGCACACATAATAGAATTCTGTCTGTATGTCATTTGCACAATACTTTTGAGATGGTGAAATTCTTCAATGGATTTACGTTCAATGTATTCAGTTTCCAACAAAGTTTTTTTTAGAACAACCCTAATGTTTTACTTCCTCAAAGCAGGTACCTACTACGAGTTAAAATAACCACCTTATTTGTATTTTAGAAGAATTTTGTTTTGTGTGTAACCGAATCTCATTTCTTTAATTACAAATACAATCAATGTCTGACAATTCCTAATCGCATTGTTTAATAGCGATGTAATTTAGTGTCATTCTAATACATAAATTGTTTTGATTTAATGTCTGCCGAGGCACTTGAACTCGTAATTATTTATAGTTTAAATGAAGCTATATCGTAAACGTCCTCACTGATTTATTTTCGACCTAAAGTCATTATACCAGCCTCAAATCCTACACTCTACATTTTTCGCATACATATACACCACATGATGTTTTATTTTTTGCAGAATATGTATATTTACGAGCGTTTTTAAATTGATATCTTCTGCAGCCGAAGTATCAAACCTGTTTGCTTGGTTTATGTACAAACATCATTGATATTTATTAGATTCAGGGCTTGATTCACTGCCACTATAAGATAAAGATAACAGTTATCTAACAGATATACCAACGACATCGTGTTACGAAAATTAATAAAAGTGATAGGCTTTTAAAAGATTTTCAGCAGTTTATAAATAAATCAATTTGAATTTAAAAATAAGCAAGTTCAAATATTTCTTTTCATTAAAGTTTTGGCGCAAGTCCAAAAATATCGAACAATTGGACATAACAATGTCAAAAAAATATTCTAAGAAACTACCTGACTCAGTGTTACGGTTAACTTAAGCACTTCTACGAAGAAAAGGTTAACACTTTATAAACGAGCAAAGAACTGTCAGTTTGAGTGTATCTTGTACGTATAATGCTTAGAATTTATATTAATTTTAAATTCAAATGTGACTACAATCGTGACATAAATCGATTTCGATTATCATCGCAATAAAATGATTAAATAAAATGGATGTCGATTCTAAGCCAAAAAAAGAAAGTAAAGTATTATAACATTTATACCTATTAAGGCTACATAAAACAGAAAACAATCCATTTACTGCCTTCAACTATTTACTAAAAGCCTAAGTGTCATCAACCTCTACCGTTCCCAAGGTCATTGTTCAACAATTAAGTTCTTATAATCTTTGGCAGAATTCAAGCACTCGCATTATATTGAACAAAAACCTCCAAACCCCTTCACTAACAGAATAATTAAATTGAATAGGCTTATTACTAAAGGAAAAGGAGGGCTCATGTTGTATGGTGTAGGATCATTCAAGTTCACACACTTGTTCTAGAACCTGCAAACGGGTTTCAGAATTTCTAATTGGTTTTAGTAAGCCATCAATACTAATGAAATACGATGTACCTACACGCAATTTTTTTTTCAAAAATGAAACGAACGTATCAGATATCGTATCGATTAGACTTGATTCAATCGGTTTCTAGTATAAAACGGATAAAACTGAAAAAACTTGCCTCTTTGATTAAATTAGTATTAGTTGCAAATAAACTATAAAAATGTATCTATGACCAAAGTATTTTTTCTCGTTCTTTGCCAAGAGATATGACGTATGTGAAAACATGCGGTGGTTCAGTATTGAAGGTCTCCGTAATTAATTTAAATGACCAAATGGCCGTAATTCACAAACAAACCAACAAGCGGCCAGGTACATATCTGTAAACATTTCCGAACCACTTGAGCGGTGGATTTACTCACTGGCTGAGGATCGTGAATAACTATGTAACAGGTAATTACGGGTTACGCGGCAACCAAATTAAATATTTTAACGGCCCGTTTCCTCAGATAGTGATGTGTCAGTGCACACGGTATTTTTTCTACAAAATGTGACAGCATCTGTCATGTTAAGATTTTATCTAATATTCACATCTTATAATTCGGATTTCTGTTTATTCGTATCTTGCCTTGCTTTGTCCGTTGTCGTGTCTCAATTTTACCGGGCCGATATTTTTCGCTGAACGCCGCTAAGAATTTCGAGTGCACATTCATAAATAGCTCAACGAGTCAACGCAGACAAACGACATTTCCACTAGTTTAAATTCGATACATTATTATCATTAAAATAATAGATAAATTTACATCATTTGGCTATTTGCAGAATAAAATCATTTATCATTAATGCCTAGTTTTATTCAAGTGCTTTTCAAGTGTTCTAATAAATCCGTTCTATGTTGTTTTATCTTCTTCACTATTATTGTCTAATGTATATAATAAATATTATCGATGAATCGCATCCCTAATAACAAAATGGCGTTTAGCTGCCGTTCGGGGCGCTTGCGCATCGACGATCGACTCACGCGCCCTCTACAATTATCGGATGAAATGTAGTCACTGCTATAGTCTATTGTCTTGCCCTTCTAGATATATGGACTCCACACTCGGCTCTCCCATCACATTCAAATTGCTACGTAGAATTGTTATTTAGATATATTTTTTATAGATTCGAGATAATTTATGTATTTTATGAAACAGGTAAACATTTAGATGTTCGTTTTGTATATAACTACGTGTTTGTAACCCTGTAAGTGGCAGGGCCGTAAGAGAAACAAAATAGTACTTCACTAAACTACACAATGTTATGCACAATGCGAACACACAATGCATTTTAATAAGCTATTGAATTTCCGAGAAATATAGAGAATGCTAAGCCCTTGGTGTCTACGACTTGCCAGTCCATGCAAAAAATATCAACATTCCAGTTATTTTGAATACGTCCTCAAAACACGTAAACTTTTATCAATTTTTCAGAAAGAGTTAAGTATAGTCATACACTTATCATACACAATCGTTTATGTTACACAAAAATATGAATAAATATCCATAGTTCCGTTATAATTTCATCCCTCTATATTTAAAGACTTTAAAAAGAAGCATCCATTGAATTTCATGAATTCTATCGATTACGTTTATTTTAGAAAACATTGGATTCTATAAACTTATATTTATATAACGTATACAACACATCTTTCTTAAATTTTGATTGACACAAAATGACAATGTAACATCGGGTATATTCAAGAGGTCAGTGGCTCTCTAAAATTTCAGAAAGTAAGCGATAAGTATGGCTTCATAGCTATTAGGGAAAAGTTGTTAAAAGCTGGAATCTCTTAGGAAGCCATGCAGTGAAAAGATTGAGTTAAAGACAAGAACAATCATAAATATGCAGCCGTAAATCCTTACTAAAATATGGTCTGGACTGACTGACAGATTGTGATTGCAAGCTTCGAGTGCCAAGGAAAACATTACCGGTTACAATATTAAATTCCCTTCAAACATTATGTTCCGGTTTAAAACGAACTATATTCATTACAAACTAGTAGATTATTAGATGTTCAAATTTTAATACGGACACCTTACATAGATAAAAAATGTAAACCAAAAACCGCATCTTAGATTACACGCCAACAAAGTAAACGGTTTTTTCGATAAATTGTTACGATATCACGAGAGGTGTGAAATATATGTAAACTTTTTACATAAAATGTACCATTATCTATATTTATTAGTGAATACGAAAACCTAACGTAATGTGTGAAAATATATATGTGAATAAAGTAACGGTGTCGAAGGCGTGGGCGTAAGATTCTTAACATTTCACTAGCCCCATTTGCATTTTACAACTTTTATCGATGTACTAAACGAGATTCTGCCGCGGATGGCGAGAATCAGTGCGTCTTCCATATTGCTTACATTTTATCTTATGTCCCGAGGCGTTAAAAAAGGATTAGACTCTATATTCATACGTGAAGTTTTAATTAGACGATTTATTCACGTTACTCGATGGTCTCTTGTCCTGTTGTAATTGCATATTTTAATTCGACTTGCGCTTATTTAGTATCTCAACTCCCTTAGCAACGTCAATTAACACCGAATTATATCAAAAGCTATGTATGACATTTAAAATATTCAATAAAGTGTTATAAAAAGCTCTAAAAGGCGCTTGACCATAAAACATGCCAAAACACGCGCACTAAAAAGCAAAAGAACTTTAACCAACGAGCACGCTTAAATATAACACGATATGTCAAAACGCTGGTCTTAATTGTTATTTAGTAGGTAATACATGCGCGAGATATCGAGATCAGCCGGCTACGCTCATTTGAGCCTTTCCAAAATGCATTTGACTTATGCGATCCTGGGGTTGAACATTGTGGCACATACAATAACGCACTAAATCATATCAAACGTAATGCGACGGGGGTGTATCGGGAACGGAATTAAAATGCAGTAATATCCCGGCCTTGCTGTAATTCTGGCCTGTCTCAGATCTCCGAAGATTATCGTAAAGTATTTATTTATCCAACGTTCCCTCGGGAGGTTAGATACCATCAGGAAATCAATTTTGCAATGAAACGTCGTGGAGGCGTAAGGTTTGTGGCCCTTAGTTACAGGTGGCGGTATTATGTCGATTTAAAAGCTATTGAGCTTCCAAATTGTATAAAGTTTGAATGAACACTTTATCGGTCGAACACGCGCGTATTATTATAAAAATATATTTATTTTCCAACATTATAACTATAGAACATAAATTTATGTATAAAGTACATAGTGTATTTATACATCATTATTATTGAAAAGTCGTCTCAAATACAGGAAATATTTCATGCCATAAGCACTAAACATATGAGTTAAAAATTTAAGTTCCGTTCTACATAATACACCTGCAGGCAGGAAGGTAACTATAATTCTACAATATATCTTTTGAATCTTAAATCTCGTTACATATTAAATCGATGCGCCTGTGCAATGTTCGTACATAAACACACTATAATTTTTTGAACATTCAGATTAAAATTCCATGCATTCGGTTTAGCTAATTTGAATAATCAATACACATAAATTACTCTGTAAGGGTTATTTTTATGCTTTTATTTCTTTAGACAGCTTTACATTTTGAAGTTTGTTTAACGACATCTCAGAGTTACTTATTCGACAGCTTTGATAAAGCATTTTATTATAATGAGATGTTCGTTTAAAGATGGCTGATCTTCCGAAGAAATCAACAGATGCGTGCCTGGGCGCACAAGCTACGACTATGTTATATAATATTGATGATAGCCTAGCGACTAGGAAAGTCGCAACGAAGATATAAACATAATAAAGAAGACAGCTACATGCTCGCTTCAGCTAAACTCCCATCGCGCCTTCGCCAATGATACACAAATCATAATAAACTTCATACAAGCTCAAACTTGTGAACTACATACACACAGCGATCTCATAAGTATCCCTACATAAACACCGATGTATGACGTAGAAAGCAACAGAACCACTAGGAACCGGTTCAACTTCACATGAATGCACACACATAAACTGTCCAATTAAGCAAGGCCTATGACAGCCCGATCAGTGTCCCCGTGCAGGTCTCCGCGAAGGAATGTCGGAGCCGGGCGGGGCAGGTCATGCTTTAGTGGTTGTTATAGTCAACAGCGATAAGAAAGCGGACTCAGCCGAGGGACTGTCAAGTAACAATCTGTATTGTGATTATGGACAGATATTGAAAAATTGTTGCAAAAATAGATAGCAATTGCAATTGATTGCACATTCCAATTACTAGCAAAATTGCTGAAGATAAAGTACTTGTAGAAAAACAACGAAATCTTTTCTTACAGACTCGTATAAATAGAAGCTTCGTTTCGTATTTTAAAATTCTATATAAGTACTAGTAGTACTATAAGTACTATTTGACTTGGCAGTCCAAAGGTCATACCATTCGGCTATCAGTGCTTTTTAATATATATATAAGTATACTGAAAGAATTACACCAAAAAAATAATTGGAATACACTAACAAAACAAATAAGTGAATTATTAGGTATTTGATCGTAAAATCTTTATACGAGTATATGGATAGTCTGCATCTGTTACTGCTTTTGATACTAATAATAAAAAACATATGATAAATGTAAATGCAAACACGAAGGTGCTAAATAAAATCGATATATTTTTCATAATTTATTGAATTAAATATTATTGTAGCCATTTATATTTCGACTTATTACAAAACTATTTTCAATAAATATTAGACCAATAATTTGCATATTAAACGCAAGAAGGATAACTTATTTGATGAGCTTTGTTTAATTAATGTTCAGCAAGTCTGCGTTTTTTTTTTAAATTATGGAAGGTTTTCTAACCTGTGCCATCAAAACACTAGTATATTCTATTAATTTTGTAGCCAAAATACAGTAGGCTAACGTGTTTTTTAAGTTCCTTCGTAATCTTTCACTCACCTATCAAATTATAAAATCATTAACTCAAAACAAACAAAACTCCTACAACGTATTAGTTACTGATTGTATTGATTATATTGCAATAAAAATTAACAAACTTTTCAACGAATACCCCAAAGATTATAAGCAGGGACTTAAATACCGGTAAAATCCAGTAACGTTATCTGCGAAAGTGCGAGATAACGTTATGTTTGAAAGTATTGATACATGAAAACGATATTATGCGAAGCTTTGTATGTGTATAACGTTATAGTTACGTTACGTTACATTTATCAGTTACCGGAACTAAATCGAAATTAAGACTGAACAATAACGTTATTTTTTTTGTTCTATGCTATCTCTTTTACTCAATACTGTTGTCTCTTTATTTTCGTATGTTATATCGAACGTCCTCTAAAGCTATAGCGCGTTTTGTGGTCGTCAGCGCAGCAATTTAGTTATTATCTGAGACAGTCAGATTTCACATAGGTTCATTAGAAGAACATACAACAGGCTTCCAGGCTCCACCACTCGGCCGTACCTACAGCGATAAATGCCTACAATTCGCGTAGTGCCGGCTCTACTCCGCCTGTCGGTTACCACCGCTCGCGCGTATATATAAGTAATAATAAGTTTCAAATAGTGATCAACAAGAATGGCTGGTTTAAACTATTGCTCATTTGGCGGACGTTTGATACAATAGTTTTTAAAGCAATTCTTACCCGTTTCATATGTACATGTTGGATAATTACGAGAGCAACTTGAAAATGTGATTTTTTGTTTGTTGAAATATCTTAACGATTTTGGTGTCAAATGAAAGGTCTAGGTCTAAAAACATTTTATCCGTTTGGATCATGTAAATAGGTCCACGCGTTTAGGAGATAATTAAGAATTAGTATGATGAAAATGTTAACTACCAGAATTTTGTTGTTTTAGTTAAACGAACTTTTTATAGCAAAATGTGAAAATATGATTAATGTAAGTTTATGAGAAATGTTAAACAAAGAGGTAGCCTAAAGATTAAAGGTTTGTTTTCATTTGTTAATTACAAATGACGGACTTTGTATTCATTGTCTATCTACCTAATTGACCGTGTACCTACGCATCAAACACAAGATAGATTCCGTCACGGTAATATTATAATACAGTACTCCAACTTCATACAAACGGACGAAACGCGTGCTATACCTACGCGCCTCGATCTCGGGGTGCGCTCGGGGCGCAGACAGTTACGGCTGTACCGCAGTGTCGAACGGACGGTGTGTTGTCTTTTTAACAATAACCGCGCGATTTTTTCTCTAAAAATCAGTTAACATGACGAGTAGGAAATATTGTGCTGTTTTTGGTTGTATGAATTCGTTTGTTTTTTTGTTTTGTTTCCCAAAACAATTTTTAATTAAGCTTTATATAAGAATGCGGATTTATTATACTTTAAAATTTAACAATAAAGCATTTCGTACGACTCAGTCTAGGCGCAAATATTTTTCGGTCGCAAATTTATAACCCCGATTTGTTTTTCAAACAAAAACATGTTTTTTTTATTAAATCTACCAATCAAAAAACAACACGAGTTTTTATTGAACACTTCCTATTCAATACACAAAGTATTCCATTTATTTATATAAAAAGGATATTTACAATCACAAAACTAAATAGAAACAGAAAGTAGGCAAATGTAATTAAAATGCTAGAGACGGGCAGCCCTAACGCATGTTTACGTACCGCGCGGCTGTAGGCATTTATTTCTATCATGCGGCCGAGTTACACTACTGTATTATAATATTACCGTGATTCCGTGCTCAAGTAGGGAGATAGACGATGAATGTTATAGTAGCAGCGGCAAGCCGTCAACCCTAAAATTAAAATTATTTATAAAGTTTTAGGTATTTTTATTTAAAAGCCAAAATAATGAATTTTAGTGAATCTAAACCTAGGTACCAGCAGCGCGTGGCGTGCGTAGTTGCCGCTACGTGCGAACGCGAGCGGTGGCACTTAGTAGGTACCTACTGAATATGCTCGGCGTAAAAGAAGTAAATAGGAACCTACTTTTTATAACCCTATCAAGAAAAAAAATACCTATTTGAAATCGATTCACACTTATTGTCGGATAATCGGATTAAGAGCCACCTCGTTTTAAAGTCGGTTAAAATAATACCCATTCGATGTACCCAAGTACCACCGCTCGCTTTCGTATGTAGTGGCAATTTCTGCCTCCCCCTTAGAATGCCACAATGGACGACAACTTGCTATTTGCATCCACCGGTTGCCCGCAACTCTGACAATATCGTTGGTCCACCTGGCGGTTGACGGTTCTTCAAGCGATATGGCCCGCCTATTACCACTTCAACTTGCATATTCTTTAACCTATGTCGGTGACTTTAGTTGTTTGGCGAATTTCCGTATTCCGGATCCTGTCGCGCAAAGAAACTCCGAGCATAGCTCACTCCATAGCTCGTTAACTAACTCTGAGCCTCTCCAAAACGCAAACCGTAAGCAACCACGTCTCAGAGCCATACGTCATCACTGGCAACGCACACGAAGCGTGAAGTTGGATTGGTTTCGTGCTCTCGTCCTGTAACCGGATCGACATGGTGGCGTTACTGTACAAACACTTCAACACCTCGATGTACCTATTGTCAATATGACATCGCTGAAGGGACTGCAATACAGCCCAAGTATCGATTGAATCGAAGACTTTTTCATCGTCCACAAACGTTAAACACAGTGGCCGATTATACTCCTCGGTCTTCTGTATAATATGGCGGAGGGTGTGGATGTGGTCAATGGTGCTAAAGCCTTTTCGAAAGCCGGCTTGTTCGGGAGGCATCAAGCCTGCGTTCGAGACGGTTCGTAATGACTCTCGAGAACAGCTTGCACACATGGCTCAGGAACGAGATGGGTCTATAATTCCTCAGCAAGGTGTTGTCACCTCTTTTGTAAACGAGCACCACCTCACTCTTGTGCCATGCTTCTGGCGTAGTACCCTCGAGTATAACGAAATCGAATAGCTTCTGGAGGACTTAAAGTACCAGTTTTCCACCCGCTCTCAGAAGCTCCGTTGTGATTCCGTCTTCATCGGGCGCCTTGTTGTTCTTAAACTGTTTCAGCGCCACTCTAATCTCGTACAGCCTGATGTCTGGGATATCCTCAGAGTAGTGTCGGATCAGTTTAGCTCTGGAGTCCCCACAACGACAACAGGTTCCCCTGTCGAGGTGTACAGCTGTCCGTAAAACCTCTCGAACTCTCTCAATATTTTCGGTTTCGATGAGATGATACTGCCATCGTCGATCTCCTGCTTCGTCATTTGGCTTTTCCCAACAGAGAAATTCCTTGCGAACACTTTGGAGCTCTGGTTCCGCTCATTTGCGTCCTTAATACGAGCAGTATTAAAGGAGCGCAAATCGTGACGCGCGGAGTTAGATATTTGCCTATTAAGTTGGTCGTATTCCGACATGTCAGCTGAAGATTGCAGTCTCATTTCATTCCGGACTTCCATTAACTTAATGGTTTTATTGGAGAGTTTCTAAGGCTTTTTTCGGCGTGGGGTTCTAAAGAACTGGGACCCCACTGCTTAGACAGCTTCCACCAACCCGTTGTTTATCTCGACTGCTGGTTCGATTATGCAGTTCGAGTTGAAAGCTTTCGGGGTTCTGGAATTGATCAGGACCAGAACGGAGCGTGGACTTCATCAGACGAGACCGTTCAAGCTTAACATTGATATTCAGTGTGCCTCTGGCAATACGAAAATCGCTACCGGTTTTCACCTTCCCGATCACAGAGATATCACTGAATATACGCTTCTTGGTCGTCATGATGAAGTCAATCTCATATAGATAGGCGCCATTGATATAAACACCTTCAATATCTTATAAAAAAGCAACGCCGCCACACTCATAATTCCATTGAAAACGGTGACCCAGCCAAAGTCTTGGAAGTTTCTAAAATCGATGGGAGTAGGAAAACCTCGTCAAGACTCAATTCCTAAAGATTTAAATATTGAACTTCTCAATCAACATTTCTCCAATTCGCCTAGTTTCAACCGATCTATTAAAGCCAATACATTAAATTATCTTTCTTCTCTTCCAACTCCTGATTTTCCACCATTTGTCTTTAATCAATTCTCCGTATGTGATGTTAAGTATATTATCCATCACGTCCAACGCAGTTGTGTCAGCCGTAAGATGATACTCCCTGTTCTGGATGAAATTCTTCCTGTAATTTGCCATATCCTCAATCACTCCGTATCTTGTAGCGCCTTTCCATCTTTATGGAGAGAAGCTCAAGTCACCCCGCTTCCGAAAAAGAGTAATCCTGCTTCCTTCACGGAGTTCCGCCCAATATCCGTCTTACCATTTATTTCCAAAGTCCTAGAACGTCTTATCCATAACCAGCTCAGTGCTTTCCTTTGTAAAAACTCTCTCCTCAATCCTTTCCAATCCGGGTTTCATCCAGGGCACAGCACTGCTTCAGCCATAGTTAACATTACGGATGACATACGACTGGGTATGGAGAATGGAAATCTGACGGTTCTGTCCTTATTAGACTTTAGTAATGCGTTTAGCACCGTCGATTTCGATGTTCTACTCGGCATTCTCGGCTCTCTTAACATATCTCCATCGGTGATTGATTGGTTTCGTAGTTACCTGTGTGGCCGCCGGCAACGGATTTGCATCGAAGGTTCTTTCTCTTCATGGTGTGATATCAGTGCCGGCGTACCACAGGGGGTTCTCTCACCCCTTCTGTTTGTAAACCCTTCTGTTTCTATTTATAAACTCTATCTCCAATGAACTTCTCTCATCCTACCACCTTTATGCTGATGATCTGCAAATATATTCCCAAGCACCTCTAGGAGAGTTGTCTGAGGCTGTCAAAATGATGAATAAAGATTTGGCTCAGATTTCCGATTGGAGCAAAGCATTTGGGTTAACTGTTAACCCGACTAAGACCCAGGTCATCATTGTCGGTAGCTCTAAGTTGCGCTCAAGAATAAACTGGTTGCAGATCCCCAAGATTATCTTTAATGGCATTCGATTCCTAACAGCAATACCGTAAAAAACTTAGGCATTTTAATTGATGGAGACCTTTCTTGGGGTCCGCAAGTGCAAGAAGTAAGCCGCAAACTATTTGCGTCAGCAGGGCCTTTAAGAAGATTGCGCAATTTCTTGCCTACTGCCACCAAAACTGCGCTCACCCAGTCCTTTCTCCTTCCAATCCTTGATTATGCCGATGTTAGTTACCCTGACCTTACTGAAGAGCAGCTAGATAAGCTTGAGCGACTCCAAAACTTTTGCATCCGTTTCATATATGGTTTACGCAAGTATGATCATGTTTCAGATTTTCGAAATAAGCTCAGGTGGCTGCCAATTCGCCTTCGCCGGGATGCTCATATATCATCATTTCTTTATAATATCTTGTTCAATCCTGCTGTCCCCTCTTATCTCAAAGAACGTTTTAAGTTCCTTCATGACACACATACTAGACAATTGCGATATTCGGAGAATTTGACGATGGAGATGCCTTCGCACTCCACAAAGTTTCTGGATAAATCCTTTGTAGTACTGGCTGTACGTTTGTGGAATGCGTTGCCTTTAGCTATAAGACAAGCACAAACGATAGCTTCTTTTAGGACATTAGTTAAGAATCATTTCTTATCTAATTAAACGAATTTCTTAACGGTTACTGTATTTTTATGTAGTTCTATCAAAAGCGTATTTATTGATATTTATTGTATATGTATAAATATATATAAATTATTATATGTATGTTTTATATATATGTATCTTGTTTAGATTCTCATCGTTATTATTTCGTATCTATTTTATTGTAATGTACGTACTGCTGTACACCACTGACTATTCTTACAATTTCTTACATTTTTTCCTTCCAAAGGTTGCCTGGTAGATATTGCTTTAAGCGATAAGTCCGCCATTGTACCCACTGCATTAACGATAATGTAATAATTTTTTTTTTAATAAAAAACGTCGCCCCACACTAGGAATTTCTCCTGTATCGTGGGTGCGTTTCACAAACATGAAATATCACATACACAAACACCCAGACTCGGGACAAACATCTGTGGATCACACAAATTTTTGTCCCGTGCGGGAATCGAACCCACAACCCCTAGCGCAGCCCAAATTAAGTTTATGACATGTATTTTATGGTGTACAATAAAGCATATTCTATCTACACACACTAATGCAAAACCAAAATGCTTACTGACACACGCACACCGATCTACAAAGATTTTCTCGTATACGGCCGGTATGTATGTACCTACACCTACTTTTGCCGAGAGGAACGTCAGCGTATGGCATCTTCCGTTGTCAATGGTCTAAGATTTAGATATGAGATTAAACTTACATAAGGTTCTGTATGTGTAAGAACCTGATTGGCGCAGTGGCTAAGCGATTAGACTGCTGCGCTAAGGGTTGCGGGTTCGATTCCCGCACGGGGTAAAAATTTGTGCGATCCACATTTCATTGTCCCGAGTCTGGGTGTTTGTTTGTGTATGTGATATTTTATGTTTGTCAAACGCACCCACGATACAGGAAAAATTTTTAGTGTGAGGCGACGTTTAAAAAATAAGACATTAATTATGAATTAACAAACGTCTCTGCATCTAATTAGTTTTAGATATGAAGCGAAGCATTTCTCTTGATATAATGGACCCAGAACCAATTAATCGTCCAAAATCCTCATCACTGTTAGACTGTTACGACATACATGGTCCAATATATGAATAAAACACGTTTAAGGGTTCAAATATCGAAGCCTGAATGTTGTGCTACTTATATCAACGACGATAGAAGAAATGAATATTTTACCTAGTTACTAACTGAAGAGATAAAATATATTAACCCATGTATGAGAACAAGATGTTACATCAAAATACAACTTCTAGAACGAAGTGAAAAGTACCACACAAATGAAATAGACGTAAGGGACACGGAGAGAATGTAAGCAGGCTGTAATGTTATAAGGGGATAAGGGATACTTAGCATTATAAATTTATATAAACTGATTAACCAATACAGGGAACTATTTTGTTCATAAAGATTAAAATGTCTATAAACTTTATTAATTTTTTTACGACCCATCTCCGAATTCAATAGTCGCAACTAAGAACGTAGATACGTACCTATAGTTAAAATTTGGTACTACCTAATTAAGAAATTTCAAGAAGAAAAAGAAAAAAAAAGATAAAGTGTTCTCGTCTTCTCGTCGCGGGTGATTGGTGTTTGCTAATGACCAAAATGACAAGTGTCCAATCGTAGATCGTACAACGTTGCCAGCTCGCTTCTGGAGCGCGAGCGGTGCGGCCAATGCCAGGAACTCGCGCGCTTTTTCTCACGAATAAGTTTGGCAACGTTGCGTATTTATATCGTTATAATAACGTTAACTTACTCTCAGAAATTTCGTTCTGTTACTCGAAAACGTTATTCAAAAATATCGAAAACAATATGTTTCCTTAAGTACCGATACCCTTATAACGTTATTATATCGATAAGAATTCTGTTCTTAATAACGTTTTAAGTCCCTGATTATAAGTAATTATGACTATTTAAAAGTTCCGAGATGGAGTAATTGGCTAAATCCTTGTGTGGAAACCTTGTTTTGATAAATACGCTAGTAATCTAGGTCTCATAAAGATCATATAAATATATTTTATATTTGTACCAAGTATATTTAGTATTTGCGAGATCTCTAGTCGCAGCATCGTCTGCGACTCTATAATCTAACGCCAACCGATTTTCTATTTCTAAAGTTGTGAAAAACTCGCCCGACATGTGAACCACACCTGACTGATTTATAACTCCATGTTTTTCTTATTAATAAACGAACGTGTTAAGAAATAATCTGCTGGATGTGAAAAGCTGCCGGCTGATCATACAGACACATTAATACACTCATGGATTCATGGATCTATAATACAATGTAGTTCATTGTCCATGTAGGTAATCATCGTTTTAGTTGGATAGGTATTTTATTTTCTCATAATATACTTTTTGATAAATACTGTTTGTCAAGAAAATTTACTATTGAAGCTCCTAAAATCAAATTGAAATTCTTGATCAAATACCAGAAAATACATTTAGAGAACAATTTTGAACACAATATTTGCAGAATTCGAAAATTTTTAAGCGTAAATTATATTGTTTCATACTAAGAATTCTAATTTGAATATAATTTATATTCTCACTTATTATTGACTAAATAAATTTGTAAATATATAAACAAATGTTATTGTTAGCTAAGGCAAAAATTCTAATAAGATCTAAAGAATATAATATATCTAAACAAAGTAGGTACTAGATATGATCTAACCTAACCATTGTAAATATTAATAAAATTGTTGTACTAAGTAGAAATACACGTATATTATGTTTTTGCCAACAAATAATATTGTGTTTCAGCTAGATTTGAATACGCACATGTTTTATGTAGTAGTCTATAAATCATCGGTCTGAGTCTAGACGTACATTTAAGTTCGGTATTTTAATACAATATTAAAATGTTAAAAGACACATAAATTCCAAGCAATCAATACAAAAACTCAATGCTTGTTAAAGTAAAAACGATGATTAAATTCCTCGGTTCACAACCTTTTGTCTCATCTTGGAAATATATTTAATACTTCACTCCTTCTTAGTGGGTTACTTTCAAAACAAATTGATATAATGATAGTCTGATACTTTACATAAGTAAAATATGATATTTCAATTAGTATAAAAAAATTGCACTCACTTAGGTGTCAGTGTTAACAGGAAACCGTTACTATAAAGCAGTCATTTCTGTCAGCGCATGTCTATAAATTCTTGTATTTTATTGTTAAACGAAAACCTGTCGAACTTCTCAATAAGCAAGTTATTAAAAACATACTATATTTGAAATAAGAGTATACCTGGGGATATTTTTATTCGTATTGGCATGAGATGTTTGTCTATTAGAAACAGGTCATGTCGTGGTGACCACAGGCCAGACACAAGGATAGTGGCGAGGTTGACAGCCTCGGGTGCTCCGGACTTACCATCTTCTATGAAATTAAATCCGAATTTAATTACTTGTCGCACAAATCATCTAAATGTTGAGTATAGGTGTGATGTTAACTTATCCTCATCATCGGGTCTTTTCATGAGAAAAAAAAATCTAACCTAGTGTAAGAAATAAACTTATGCAGAACGAAGCAGACTTCGTTATTCCCTTTACCTGCCTCAAACCATTTTTTTGCTTTGAATTTAAAGTTAGTGTAAACCTTGGGTCGGCATGGATTGTAGCCACTGGCCATTGATTGGTTCCCAAAGATAAACTTTTAAATTTTTGCTTTGCTTCTAATGCCAGGTACATTATCAATGAAATAAAAAGTTGTCTTCTTTGACGTATCCTAAATAAGTACTAAAATGTTTAATCTTAAAAAGACATACCGAACACAGAAACCTTTTATGAACAGAGGTACTGTTAGAAACTAAAATACATTATTTGAATAAAACTAGTGTATAAAGTATTTATTTATTTATTAAATCATCCTTACTAGAGGTAAGGATGATTTAATAAATAAATAAATACTCATTACAGGTTGTCACCCAATGCGACAGCGAGGCCTATTACAAAAATTATAAGTAGTAACATAGTTATAAACCACAGCTATTAACATTTAACTTTTATTTTAAATGCTATCGTTCCTCTCAAGAGCTTGTAAAGCGAACTTATCCTTTAAGTTTGTTGAATTAAGCAACTAGGGCTGTGTAAGTAATTTGATACCGAACTAAACTTAAGCCTCGCACGATTTCGCTGATTTACGCAACTTACTCAAATGGTACAGCGGTGTAGCGTAGGATTTCACTAAGGATACTGCGATTCAAGTCAAGTCACGACTGACGTCTTTCGGCAACTTGTCAGTCACCGGTTATCTATCCGATTATACCAATATAATGGCAAATGCTAGTCGCGTGACACGAGCTTTATAATTGGTTTATTATTGTCACTATGAGCTCATTAACGTTGGGAACGAACTTCGACGACTGCAATGCTGGCTTGCTTGTTAAGGTTTCTGCTACATTCTACTGCTGAGACGATTTTAATGTTACCTAACTGCACTTGTTTCCAATATTATGCAACTTTTAGTGTAACGAACAAAATAAATAAAAAACGATAATGTTGGTAAGCTAATTAAAAAATTACTTAATGCATTTTAAGATTAACAATAACTTGTATTTATTTAACTTCGTAAAACCAAGGTAAGTGGTTTTTTTTTCAACGATAACGCTTTTAGGGGACGTGCCACCCAAACTCGTTATCAATTGCGCCTCGGAACGCATTTAGGCAGGGTAACAGGTTAAATACACGTTGATTTAACATTTAAAGTTTTCGTCCAATCGGCACGTTTGCACTGGCCACCAATAAATTCATTGATAAAAACCGAAACGCTAATAAGTTAAAAACGGTCGACTTTAAATCGGCAATTCCCAGCAATGCTCTTGTTGTCGATTTAAATCATTGATTTTTGTGTCTTAACTGAAGAATGTTATTTCCGCTCTGATGTGAGAAATCACAAAAACGCTTCATCAAGTTTGTATAAGAGCTCAAAAGCTTTTACAACAACTCGGGGGAAAATGTTCTAGTTAATACCCAATTACGCGCAGCAGGAGGTAGTTTGCCAATAAAATAATTCAGTTTCTTAATAATTTCCTATTATAACTAAATTCTACGAAAAAAATATTTCACATAGTTTGCAAAAAGCAGAGAACAAAATTCACTACCTTTTTGCGTACACATATTTATAATCTGTAAAGGGCAAGAAAGAAGACTAAAGAAACCATTACGCAAATCGGGGGTTAAACGCGCCGCGTAGACACAGGACTATTAGTAGTGGCGTGAAATAATGAAAGCCATTTCACAGTATAACGTAACGTTGTACGTTCATTAAGCCGGGTGTCGATGCCCGCGCCGCCGGGTGCAAGTTGCATAAATCAGTCCCGAGAATGCAGCCCGGCGCCCTAATGCGCTTTCGGTGTCGGTTGATAGTCACCCCCCTCCCCTTCTTACCTTAAATCGCTCCTTTTCACACAATCATACCCCCCAAAGATTTTATGGCGGCCTCCATTAAAAATGCAATGATAATTGAGACAGCCTTAACTGCACAACTACTAAAAATTGAGCAAAGACACTAAACGGATTCTGAGAATTCTATCCTGCGAAATGTTTTGTTATAATAAATGTTCCGTTCATTCTAGGTACCTGAAGTAACATACCAAAATGATGAATCACGTTTAAACATTCGTTCTCTGCTGTACACCACACTATACCTGCCTACATTGTTCTTCTACATAAGAACCAGGACTATCATATGCGATCGGTAACGCATGAGTAATCTATCTGATTATATCTTTTTTACAAAACCCCATGCACAGGTAACATGTCTAAAACAAAAGATTGTCTATTTACCAGTAATCGTTAGTTCACATCGTTACGCGATATAACTTAATTATTTAAAATTTAAGGTCAACTGACCCGTAACGGTTTGTAGTCATGATCGCACGAGTAAGTACGTCAGACCGCACCTGACCACTTTTCAGATTACGATCATAAAAATAATTGGAATGGTTTTCTCAAACTTGACACCTAACTTGATGTACAAGAGTTAATTTTTGATCACATTCCAGGGACGTATAAGCTCGTGTAATGTATAAAATCAGACCATCTTATTAGCATTAACTTTTCGTAATCTAAATATTAAAAAACTTGTAGGCAGAAGTCCACATATCTTTTGACTGAGAAGGCTAGATTGTATACTCGTGTGTTTAAAATTTATTGAAATGATGGCATCCTGACCCATCATACCCGATCTTCCCCAACCATTATATCAGAAAATTCACATTATTTAATTGAATTCATAACACTGTTAAAGGTAAGACGATCTTGTATCTTAAATAATATAAAGAATTACCAAAAAACCTCTGCAAACCGTAATTGTATTTAAATCAGCAACTGAAGATAACGAAATTTGGCATTATGAAATAAAATGTTAAAAAGTACTGTTTTATGACAATATATTGAGTAGTAAAAGTGACACTTCACACTTGCGAGGACCAATCGCTTGCCGTCGATTAAGAAACATATTCGATTCACATATTTAAATAAGCAAGATTCGACTTTTAATACGCTTTTATTATTACTCCAATTCCCAAAGATTTTACTGTAAGTTCGAGGACATTTCGGACGCCCGTTAAAGATAACGGCTGTGTTAACGTTAAATAACTTGGGCAATTTTATGTGGAACCTGATGGTGGAAATAACCTGATCATTAAAAAAAACTTCCTAAATAGAAAATTCGGACGCTGCAGCATTTACGACGTATTGCAATTTTTTTACATTGAATCACCCTGAACCGAAGTCATTGTTTTATTAGAGTCGTAAGACACAACTTTATGACAAAGCCATTACCTTCGCCGCCAGATAATATCAACTGAGGTATCTCCAAACCATGTTATTCAGGAGGCTTCAATCTAGTCACATCTTTATACGTGGTGTTTGTACTAAAACCTACCCTTGGGTATTTTTTAATAAATGAATAATTGATTAAAATTTTATCTTTTAAGAAGTTTTTATGCTTTATTTTATGGACATTTGACATGCACTCATTGCTCTATAGTATAATATAAGGCTTAGTTATGTGAAAGGTAATGTATCAATTTGACTAATATAGTTTTAATCATATTTAAATAGTAGTAGTATTTGTTTTTAGTAGTATAAGTATTTGTTGTAAGTTGTGAGTAGGGGACTATCTACGAAACTCTTTATCCGATTTCCAAAATTATTTCACAAATATTTGGAACTGGGTAGACATGGGCGACTTTAATCCCGGAAGAGATTTTGGTCTGAAAAAAATAGAAGTATTGCAAAAATGGCGAATGGTGTAAACTGGCCACACCCGCATGTCACAAGTTCAGCATTTATATACGTCAAAGGTGAGGTACAACATCGTAATCGTAATGTGACGAGATCTTTTACGAGCACACGACCAGTTTTAGGTACTTTTTATTTCTCTCGCAAATAACGAAACTGCGCTTAAAACTTGTGACTCAAAATGACTTCTTCGGATCGGGGCTCGAAGGTTAAATTATAACTATTGAGCTGGAATACGTTCAATGAACTTTTATACATAATATATATTTTGCGCATAACAGGGTTTTATTTAGTTAAAAGAACAATTTACATTATATACACACACGATTGTTTTTATACTACCTTCTATACTATACTTCTATTATTAAAACTAAAAATATATACAAACAAAAAACATCAAATAAATAAATAATAATAATAATAATAATAATTTTGCGCATTGGTTTAGCCATACATGTATAAAATAGTACCTACATTATCTTTTTATGATACATAACATGAATAATTATTACGCTGTACCAAAATTACAATTCGCCACATATCAATCAATATTTTGTAATATGTATGATACTAATGAAATGATACATGTAACAAACAAAAGTCATGTTTCACCTACAGTTAATCTTTGGAAGGTCTCAGAACGAGTGTTCTGATATCGTTTGCGAGACGCGACTTATCGTAATTTAGAGCCCCCGATTAGACTGCGCCCGCCGACATACGCTAACGAGCATACATTTTTTATTTATTTTCGTTTTAACAACAGTACGGTGCCGATGTTTTGTCTCTACCGGCGATTGTGCCAAGTTAATTGGATTGTTCGCTTTGAATTGTTAACTGTACTACAACGCTAAAATTCACTCGATGCGACCGTACACTATGTCCAATTAATTATATCATTTTATTTTCAACTCACCTTAGTCGTAGTCGTTTTTAGCGGTGCTCCTGTAGAAACTGCACATATCTCCACCTCGTACCGGTCCACGCCAGCTTCTCGGTCGAGGGAAACAGCAGTGGATAGTATTCCGAGAGCAGAATCTATATCGAATAGCCTGTCCACTTGTCTACCATCACCAGTCACATTCACTATGTAATATTCTAAGCCCGATTTATAGTTATTAGTCAAATTTAACACAGCCGTACCCGCGGATTCGTTTTCAGCCACGGATACCGATCCTACATTTGTCCACGTAACACCTTGCAATTCTGCGCCCCCCATAATTACCGTGAGATAGGTCTCAGTACTTTTCTGCTCACTAAGGACAGCCTCGTCGGTGCCTTTTATGACTAAATTCCACCGAGCCTCCGGTGTGGCTGGAGGATAACGTAAAGTCAACGCGCCGTTACTTCTGTGCAGATCGAATAGTTCGTTGCCACCGTGGATAAGCTTGTAAGTGACCAATCCATTTGTTCCTGAATCTAAGTCACGGGCCAATACATTCATAATAAATATTCCACGGCCCGCACTTCTGCCTAGCCTCTCGGTGTTGATCACGGCTGCGTTCATAGATACGAAAACTGGAGCGTTGTCGTTAATATCTTCGACGATTACAGTAACTAATTTCTCAGCAGACAGCCTGGCCGATGGTGGCTCGGCTCTATCATAAGCGACAACAGTTATTCTGAATGTGTCAATACTTTCTCTATCAATGGGTAATAATGTATGTATGACCCCAGTGATGTTATTTATGGCAAAGTGCCGCTTGCTGTCATTAGGGTCTTGGTGCGTGATCGAATAATAAACTTTGCCATTTAAGCCTGAATCTGGGTCCTCTGCGGTGACTGTCACTATCGGAGTATGCTTTGGAATACCTTCTCTTATTTGACGCACAATAGCAGTATTAGTAAAGACGGGTGCGTTGTCATTTGCGTCGATTACATTTACGGTAAATAATATGCTCGAAGATAAGCTTGGGTTGCCGTTGTCTGTCGCAGTGATGTTCAAAACGTACGAAGTTAAATCTTCGTAATCCAGTTGTTTGTGCAGAAATAACTCTCCCAAGTAACTGTCAATAAAAAAGGCTTCTTTCCTATTTCCGGATGTGATAGAAAATTGAAGCTCCTGATTAATACCTAAGTCTGCGTCAGTTGCATGGAATTGAATTATCTTTTTATTTACTGGCTCTGTTTCTAGCACCGACACTTTCATTTGTGTCTGAGTAAACACAGGTGCATTATCATTTTCATCTAATACATTAACAGTAATTGTTGTGGTTGCAGAGAGGCTGATAGTCTGACCTGAATCATGCGCCATAATTGTAAGCCTATAGTGATCCGTCGTTTCTCGATCCAAAGGTTTGTTAATTAATAACTGTCCGGTGGCTTCATCTAAAGTAAACTTCCCTAAGTCATCACCTCCGATCAGTTTGTAGTATATGTCTCCGTTTAATCCTTCGTCAGCATCCATCGAGTACACTCGCATAATAGAAGCTCCCACAGCTGCACCTTCGGACACTTCAACCTTATACGGAGTACGCGTAAAGATAGGCGCGTTGTCATTGACATCTGTTATGTAAATTGTAACTCTTACGGAGTCAGACAATTTAACTTTACCGTTATCACTCACCGTTACAGTTAAGGTAATGTAGTTTTGACCTGTTATATGCGCTAAGCTTTCTCTGTCAAATGACTTCAATGTTTTTATGAAACCGTTTCTAGAATCTATTCTAAAATCATTTTGTGCTATAGGCAATGAAAATGTTAGCTCAGCGTTACGGCCGATATCTCTGTCTGTAGCCGTTAATTTTCCGACGAAAGTATCTGGTGGTTCATTCTCCTTAATTTTGAATATGAATGTGGTATTAGTGAACTGTGGGCTATTGTCGTTTTCATCCAGGACGTGAATAACGACCGGCACTTGAGATGATCTTGCTGGTTTACCGTAGTCTGTTGCGATTATCGTTAGTGAATAATAATCTCGTTCTTCTCTGTCCAGAAGACTTTTTACGTATAAGTAGCCGTCTGGAAATACTCCAAACTTCCCATCAGTATTTCCCTCTGCGATGTAATAAGAAATTCTACCACTAGCACCCAAATCAGCGTCTGATGCAGATATTGCGAAAAACCTTGTGTTAACTAGTGTAGATTCAAGTAAGGAAGTTTCATAAGATGTGTGGTCAAATACAGGAGTGTGATCATTGACGTCATCAATAATAATTGATATGGAATGCTTTGCTGCTAGAGCTGGACTTCCGTTATCAGTAGCAGTCACTTCAATAAACATGATAGTGCCTGGCTCACTCGAGATTGGCTTATTCAAATAGATAACTCCGGTTGTTTCTGATATGCGAAAGTTATTTTCCGGATTGTAACTTAGCGTATAAAACACTGTTCTGTTAGAGCCCGAATCACGATCTGTGGCTCTGGCAAAATATACTTCATGCCCTACTGCCATATTTTCAGGGATATGTATTTCATCCTTATCTTCTATAAATATAGGATAATTATCGTTAACATCTAACACTGAAATGTTGACTGTAGTAAATCCAAAAGCTACGCCGGTTTTAGCCATAACTTTGAGGTGATACGTCATCTTATCTTCACGATCTACATTAGAATCTGTTGTAATTGCTCCGGTTTTTTCATCCATTTTAAATACATGCTTCGGATCACCTTCCAAAATATAGTAAGATATTGTGTCACTAGATATTCTGGCATTTACTTTCCCCACTAAGCGTCCAATTTCTGCTTTTGAGGTACCTTCATCTTCGAGAATTTTGAATGTATAACCGTTGTAACCGTCAAATTGAAGATTCTTACGCTGGGATGTTTTAACAATTTCTACAATAGCGTCTTCAAATGCACGCCTGTTTCCTTTATCTTTGCAAGAGATCTTGAGAGTGTACACTGTCTCTGGAGCTTTACGAAAATCTTTCTGTAAAATAATGTTACCGGTCCATGGCTCTATATCAAAATATCCATCACCACCACTCTCAAGTCTGTACATTATTCTAGCGTTTTCACCTTCGTCCAAATCAAATGCTTTAACCTGTAATACAGTTGTGCCGACTAATAACTCCTCATTTATGCTTTCAATATATCTTTGAGGATAAAACATAGGATCATTATCATTAACGTCAAGAACTTTCAGTAATATTGTCGCAGTAGATGATTGAGGTGGGAATCCTTGATCCTTAGCAAGAACTTGTATTTCATATAATGGTATTCTTTCTCTGTCTAATTCTATTGCTGCACTAAGCTGACCTGTTATGGGGTCTAATGTAAAAGTATTAGGATATTTTCTCTCTATACTTGAAGGTAAATAGTATGATACAGAACCATTTGTACCCTGGTCATAATCGGATGCAGTCAAAATAAGTATTTCTTTTGGAGGTTTTATATTTTCATGTAAAGTGGCATTTATTTGAGGTTGTGAAAAGCAAGGAGCTTCATCGTTTTCATCTAAAATGGTTATTTTTAATCTAGTGTATGCCCATTTTGGGTTCGGTCCTCCATCTCTCGCTGAAACATTTAGTTCAACAGTTCCTTGTATTTCACGGTCTAACATAGATTTTGTTGTAACTAAACCTGTCAAGTGATCAATAAAAAACCATTGCTGTTGATTTCCGTCATAAAAATCATAAAATATTTCAGCATTAACTCCGGTATCTTCATCAGTTGCTGTTATACTGGCCACATAAGATCCAGAAGGAGCGAGCTCTGTGAGAACAGCGGAATATTCTGATTTTTCAAACACTGGTTCGTGGTCATTTACATCATTAACATGAATTACTAAAAATGAGGTAGCTGTGCGTGGAGGTGATCCTCGGTCAGTAGCAACAACTGTTAGATTATACTTGCTAATTTCTTCTCTATCTAAGACACCATTTACATGTACTATATACACACTAGATGAATTTTCTAAACGAAAATGATTTAGTTCATTACCAGCAACTATACTTATGCTCGTTATTCCATTCAAACCCGCATCTAAGTCAGTTACTGTAATAGCAGCTACAAGTGACCCATTTTTAGCATTCTCGTCTACAGTTGCAAAGTTAGCTGTAGGAGGAACATATGTGAACGTTATGACAGGGTCGTGATCATTGGCATCTATGAGATTGACAGTGACATAGGTACGTGCATCCTGCCGCGGTACGCCATGATCTTTCGCAATAACAGTAAGAACACAAGTCATATTACAAGTAGTATTACTACAATACTTAGGGCAATTTAGCTTCTTCGTCGTTGTAATCACTCCAGACTCTGGATCCACTGCAAATTGTCTTTCTGTATCGGTCACTTCGTAGGTTATTTTACTATTATCACCCAAATCACTATCCGTGGCTGTCACTTTAAGAACTGTAGTACCCGGAGGTACACTCTCATTTAGAGACACTGAAAAGTCACTTTGATCGAATATTGGAGGATTATCATTAACGTCTAATATAGATACATTCACTTGGAGATACCCGTACTTAGGTGGATTACCACCATCCCGTGCTGATATATTTAGAATATAAAAGTCCGTAGTTTCTCTATCTAATTTTCCCGTTGTTTCTAGATGTAAGTATGATGTTTGCCCACTTGGATTTACGGTGACATTCAACCGAAACTTTCCTTCAGCATCACCATCAACTATTCTATAGTCATTAGTGATACCATTTTCTCCTAAATCCATATCGGTTGCAGCATCAAGCAATAACTTCGTCCCGGCCGCAGCGCTTTCAGAAAACGACACCGCTATACTCGGTTCGGGGAACTCTGGAAAATTGTCATTCACATCAGTCACCCGTAATCGCACTTCTATCGGATACGTCGGCTGACTGGATAACACAACAAACGCATAGCGGTCCACAGCTTCCCTATCGAGAACTAAGTTGGTCCTGATCTCACCGGACACCGGGTCGAGGATAAATTCCTTAGGTGGCTCATTGAAACGATAAGTAAAACCGGGTTTTGTGGGGATCCTGCCAACGATGGTACCAACGGGCTGGTCTTCAAGCACTCGAAGGTCGACGCCGGTATCGACGGCGCGGGACTGCATTTGCTCGGCGGCGGCGCCGACGCCCGCGCCAATGAGCGCCGCCAGCGCGACCAGCGCCACGTGCCATCGCCACATCCTCGTCATGACACCGACAAAAACATCGCAGGGTTGTTCTTCGTCAGCGAAAGTTGACGCGCGCCGGGAACACTCGCTGTGTCCCGTTCGCGCAGACTCGCGCACTCGCTCTCGTCAGGTATGCAGCATGGCCGCGACGACCTGCGCGCGCACGAATATCTCACGGAGAGTGCGACCCGCCGCGGCTGCGCCTACGCCGTCACATTCATTCGTAAACACGTGACAAAACACAATCTACGGTAGTCTAACATGTACGTCCCGAGTTGCACTGAACAAGACTCTTCACACTATAGTCACCCGATAACACGCAACACAATTGGAAAGCACTTTTCAGTTATGTTTTTGTTATGTTTGATTAGTGAACAACGCGCGGCATGCGGCATGCGGGCGGCGTCGCAGTCGGCGCGGCACTGGCAGGCGGAGGCCTCCACGCGGCCCGCGCCCCTCCCTCCATCGCATCGAACCTCCCCCGCAGCTTTGAAAGCTTCCACTGTAGCTGCGTGATGATGATGCCGAGATAATGGACGTCGAAGGATTCCACTATTTATTGTTTGATACCAGTTACTTACCATTCTAAGAAATGCTTATGGGAACTTAGGTAAACAAATATAAACGAATTAACGTATGTTTCATTTGTTACATAAAATCTAAGCATAACTTTACTTGTCTAATATATTATGAGGTTATATTATTATTGATTAGGTATATGAATTAAATAGGTATAGTTGTACTAATTATTAACAAAACCGTCTAAATATAAAGCAAAAAATACATGAAAAGATTTATTTAAATATAATTATATTATCTACTGTCTACCTATATGCCATTGGCGACGTATTTTTAGGTAGCTTTCAACCTTTTAAGAAAATAAGCAATTAAGATTGAA
The DNA here is from genome assembly GCA_905340225.1 of Abrostola tripartita. Taxonomy (NCBI): domain Eukaryota; kingdom Metazoa; phylum Arthropoda; class Insecta; order Lepidoptera; family Noctuidae; genus Abrostola; species Abrostola tripartita. Next base: position 8,215,809 of record HG996490.1, on the reverse strand, counting down.
TGCCCTTTTTTCTTCGGTTACTTAGTTTACCGATCACCATTTTAGTATTAACGAAAATATACCAGAAGATGTATAAAGTTGTATTCATGTACCAACATTAGCATTTTTAACGACTTTCTTGCGGACAACTAATTGAATTTCATGTAAATATTGGAGATTTGAGTATTTCACGGATGGCACAAACGATGAGCGTGCGTTGAAGTCTATTATTCGAGGCTACGAGGCGCGTGCGCACGCTCCTCGGCCAGCTGTGCATGTAACAGTTAGTTTCGTGTCAAGTTGACACAATGCTTGCTTAATTGCTACACTGTTTGGTTAATTGCCGTATTTATTATTTGTTAAATGTATAGAGGACAAATAGGACACTAATCTACGATCGATTTCGCTTATAATTAAGTACTTATTTATCAACTGTCAATACATAGTTTGTTGTGTAAAATTCTAGACTTATTCGTAGGTAACTAGCAAAAAATATAAGATGATGCACAATAACATTTTATAATTTTGTTATACTCCTGTTTGTTATTCCTACTTTTAGTTTGGTATTACTGTATTTATATGTATGACACACATATTTTATTTTATTAACCTAAATACGTACAAAAGATAGGTAACATACAATAATTGCAATATGAATAAAGTACTATAATTTTGAAAATAATCAACATTCCATTCCATTCCAAGCATACTTAATATTGTATCGAAATGGTCATCATCATCATCATCAGCCGGAAGACGTCCACTGTTGAACAAGGCCTCCCCCTTAGAAGGGGGGGGGGGTGCCATAATCCCCACGCTTGGCAAGCGGCTTGGGGATCGCAGTGTTGGTGGTCAAGTTACAGAAGACGCTGCTGCCCATCTTCTGGATTTTCCCTTAGTCGCCTCTTACGACACCCACGGGAGGAAAGGGGGTGGTCAATTCTAGGCCGGATACCACACGGCAAATCGTATCGAAATGGTGCTAAAATGTAAATATGTATCTGATTTATCTATACATTATTAAATTCTTTATTCACAAAATATGAATCTACCGTCTATAACCGATCCTTTTCTATCACATTTAAAAAATAAATCAGTAGCCTATGTTATTAATTCTTTCGAAATAAGCTCAGTAGTGTATATTGCAATCCATCTACCGGATGCTACGAAAACCTCGTAGCAATAGCGGTAGCGCAAGCACGAACCATGGTGAACCATGAGCTTTTAAAGTTTTGCTTATTGGCTTATAGATGTCGTACAATACCTATACGAATAAAAATTATTTGATTAATTCCATTTCTCTGAGAGTTTAATTAACATAGTCTAAAAATTAATCCAAGAATTGATTTATTAAAGCTGCTCTTTAAATGAAATAATATAAATTACCACATGCATTAAAAAAGCTCATAATGGATTCGAACACAGAGAATAAGTTCCAATTAGTTCCTATTGTCGCCGTAGATGGCATTTACGAAAGAAGTAAAGCCATGGGTGTGCCGGATTTGCAATCGCGCGCAATCATTTTCATCATCAGCCTATCTCAGTCCACTACTGGACATAGGCCTCTCCTATGGCAATACGCCGGCTTTATTTAACATCAAAGGTTCGGTACCATCTTTTAAGAATTATAGTCGCTCAGTGTAACAACTCTAACTATCATTACAATATCTTGCCTCTATAGCATTTATTTTACAAGCCACAAATAATAGTCTAGAAAAGAACTTCAAAACCGTTATTAAAGTTGGTGCTCTTTAAGAGAATTATTTACACATAGAAAAGAATAAGTGTGACATGTGGAATATTATTAACATCAATTCTCTCTGTACTCTATACATATAAAATATATCTTACTATTAACTTAACCCTTTCCCTGTCCGATGTATCACATATGGTACATGGCGTTTCTTTAACTATTGTGTCGACCGTCTGGACATGCAACATAAAAATACTATGTTCATGCGACATGAAGAGTGCAAGCTTTCATTATAACGCCTACTTTTATAATAGATGGCGTTGCAAGTCATAAAGCTCATTCATTATTTCTGTATATGTATTTCTGTAGCTATACACAACTTTATTACCCGAAAACGTCTGAACTAAGGACGCACAGAGCCAATAGATTTGCAGAACAAAGGGGAGGATACCGGATAGTAGCTAAAAAAATCAAAATACGACAGACAAACTCTTAACTAAAACCATCTAAAACTAACGCACCTCCAACTTGTTGCGGATAATTAGCTTATTAACCTTGCTTTTGGTCCAAACTAAAAAGACTATGTATTAATAACAAAGTATGACGTAATCAAAATAGGACCCAGCAATTGATGAAGCCGTCTTTGATGAAACGGTTTGGAACGATACGAAAAGCTTTGCGTCCAGACAACTATTTTTTATATTTTTACTCTTAAAATCAATTCCAAATTTCCATAATAGATGGCATTACAATGCCTATTCCATATTATATGATTTTGATACATTCTCATTTTTTATCTAATATGATAATTGTTACATTGTAAGCTAAAGCATAGGATTGGCAAAACCTTGGATGTATGAAAACTATATTAACATAAAATAACTTTCCAGTTGGCCTGGTTCGATACGGCAAGGGGTGCTTGGTTAAGAGGGGGTGGGGTCCATTCTTGCCTCAATGGAATAATAATTACGTCTACGTTTAACGATCGAACCAATACCTATTTATAAGTTACTTTTTATAGAATGTTAATTTAGGTTTCATATGGTAGACTAAAATATTTCAGTCGATGTCGGCTTCAGTGGCTATTTTAAGAATTGTTTATTCGTGGTCCAAGTAGATCAAATTGGTTAGGTATTCTATATTTTATGTTAGATTTTATAACTGAACAGGGCGATGACTAATGTAGGTAGTTAAAAATACCGGGCGCTGAAGCTGAACGATAGTCGCTGAAGTCTTCTTATTATCATTATACATAGTATTATTGTCACATAAATTGTACCAGAATTTTTTATTTAATCTTTATGCAACACGTGTAGTGTTCACGTCATGCGCAGGTTAGACGATTCATAATTCGATTCATATATTATCTGAAGAACTTGAAACTAAATCTACTTTACTAACTTCAAAAAACCTCATTAACATCCAGAAAATGAGAACAAGAACCTACACAAGCATCACGTATTACTTATGTAAGTACATAGTAGTGGTATGTAATCATAACACACAACCTACTTTTGGAGCTGGCTGAGCCTTTTTCGGCAGTCTAAAAATAGCCTTGTCCTATACCTAGGTACCTCTCTGTCAGCACTTGTTGCATGAAAGCTTGACGTCACAACCTCCCTATCTTTTGTGCGCTAGTGCCGAGGGGGAACCGCGCCTCCTAGGGAGGGATACGGCTGACGTCAGCGCTTAGATTCATGAATGGATTGAAGCCCAAGTCTGCCATAGCTTGATTAATACCCATACGTGTGTTGTATTGATTATAATGTAGTATATCTGGATAAACTTTAATGTGGTTTATTTTTAGTGACTAATATTATGGTGTTCTATTTTATGTAGGTCATAACCTATTTGCATAGACGCTATATTATATTACCACAGTTGACTGTAATGAGATACTTGTAAATTACCCAATTGGTTTTAATAGTTGATGATTTTCGTGTAGAATTATTCTGACCTCAGTACTTCATAAAATAAATAAAGTATGATTGTATGTGGCCAAAGTAGAATATTAAGCAAGATGCATGCTAGTATTCATAGTAGAAGTCATTCTACATCTGCAATCTGTGGGTTAGATATACGCAGAAGGCATACAGCGCCCTGCGAGTTTAATACTGATAATAATGCATTCACGATGTTGATGGGGTTGTCGCGCTACTGCAGTGCATCGGGGATGTTTGGCGAGGCGAGGGTTGATAGTTTTCATGCCACCATCCGTAAGCGGTGTGCCTCACTCCTCGGCAGAATGCGCGCCAGCTCCCACAGCATCCTGAGTGTATTACGTGATAGGTGGGATTGTTCGATGCAGGGTCGCTGGATGCGACTGCACACGTAAACAGTGTCGCAGTTTAGTGCCAGTCGACAATAGTTAAGTATAGTTACTAACAGTAGGTTAAGGTCTTGTTTTGTACTAACACTTTAATATGGACCAGAGTTTACATGTTGGTCTGAAATAAAGATTCATCATATTATTATTACACCTCATCGTGAAGAACCACTGCTACTCCTGAACGTCCGCGACACAGAAGGGGCTGAAGTCTCGTAACTTAAAATGTGTTATGAGGCAACTCACTGTTACTCTTTGACGGAGTAACAAATAGTCAGATACATTGGCTTTAACTCTACCACTTATTAGCTTATGGCTAAACACCCACAAAGCCTCCACATTTAATATAGACCTTTCTTAGTGATATAGGGATCTTTTGGTAATCAGATTTTAATGACAATAGGCACTTCCACTAGGCAATATGGCCGCGTTAATTTAAAGCGAACGCCAGCTGTATTATGTAGTTATCCTGCACTAGTTTGAAAGTAGATCAAGGATAGCTATTGGCTTTGCTGTAGTCGGTCGAAGCGGCTTGATATTGCACTGATAGGTAATATAGGTATACGACAAGCAAACTGAAAAGCTGAATAGATAGAATCAGTAATCAACACTACCAAACACTAATGAATCAGTTTTTACTTTTTATAAAAGCATTTTTTTTTCGGACGGGCCTTAGTTTTTTGTGCATTATGCTCTTCTTTTTCTATTATTACCTGTATTTGCCAATTAGTAGAGCATGATTGTGTGTTCTTCTGTTTTCGGCGAAACGGACGAGAAAACATCGTCAGGAGTCACGTGTACATTCAAAGAAAACATCAAAGGGAACAATTATTTGTATCCGAACAACTTCAAAACGCTAAACTGTATTGTGTACATAAATGCTAAAGAATTGTTTCGTAACTCTTCTTTTTACAAGTAAAAAGAAGTATTACGAAACCTATATTGTTTGACGATGTTTTCAGGTTGTTTTCGAGCTATACAATTTAGTTTGTGTTTGTTTAGAATTTGTTTGCTTCTTTGACCGTACCATGACAAGAGAGACTTAAGCGCACGCCATACCACAAGCTAGTGAGCGAGCAAACGATTTAACGAGCGAAGCGAAGCAAGCGAAACGAAAACGAAAACATAAATTAAGCGAAGCTTTGTCAAGCTGTGTGGGTTTACAACGAAAACTACGGACGATCGAGTGAACTACACTCCTATTTGAAAGACGACCGTCGACTAGTCCGAAGAAGATCGCCAAAGCGCAGAGCCGAGCCAGCATTGTTTCACCTCTTTCCATACTTCGGTAGCACCATCGGATATTTCATTGGCATCGTTTATATCGCTGACGTAGCTTATCTCTGTAGATCAGAATGAGAACCGAAGTATAAAAAGAGGTGAAACGATGCTCACCCGGCTCGCTCGCTCGCTGGCCAGCCGGCGGCGGTGTGGCCTGCGCTTTAAATCAACATGTTTGCGTGGTTGCATCGATATTTGTTTTTGCGTCAATATGTTACGGCGTAACAACGCACACCAATCAATATTATTTAACGCCGCTTCTTGAAATATTGATGCACCTAATATAGTGAACAGCCTATACCTGTTCTACTGCAGGGCAAAAGCCTCTTCTCGTATAGAGAAGAATTAATATAAATAACATTTATTAAGCAATGGGTTTACCACATAGGATAAATAGGATAAGCGGTGAAATATAGGTTATACACTTCAGATAAAAGATTGTAGAGCTTTGACCATCTTTTTGGGAATATCAAGCGTAATTATAATGTATGTGTGTCAGTATGTATAACACATTCGTACCTGTATAATAGTATTAACAACTCTCTGTTCTATGCCCATAAAGACAGCTGAAATTTGAAAAATATTATTACGACATATAATTTTACGTTGGCCGCTGTCTGGACTACCAGTTTGTGCTATTTCGTATTGTTTCCAGGCAGACAGCCAACACAAGTTCTGCGAATCATTTTGTTTGTGGGCCCGACGCCATCCACTAGTACTGTTGTACGATTAGACCATTCATATTATGAAACAACCACATTTATAGTAAGCACGGATACTTTAAAAAGCAACCTGCTGTGTTACTCGTACGTACGTTTGAAAAACAATTTCAGTATAAATAGTTTACATCTAATGTCAAAAACAATATGTAATTTTATGGAAATAATGTTAAAATTGTGTTATTTAACGCACTAAATTGAACAGAAATTGACGAAAATTACGGGAATAACCCCAGATGTAACAATAATATACGTTTAATAGCGTACCTACAGTGAACTTTAAACAATTGCTTAATTAATTACGTTGCTTTATTAATTGGTTTTCTTTGAACTGCCACCGTTATAATGCTTCCAAGTAACAAGGGTGGTACAGACATACAATAATATCGATAGTCCTTCGCAGGTGTATTGATGATTAATTATAATTAGCGGAAAACATCGTGAGGAAACCGGCACAACTGAAAGATTCTCAACGGTGTGTAAAGCCATATCAGAGGCCTACAGGCGGTTTAAACTCTGACAGCAAGTTATTCATCAACTATACGATAATATTAATAAGCGGTTTCTCAAATCATTTCTATTTTAGAACTGATCTGCGCCACAGTAATAAATAAAGTTGAAGTACAATATTGCTGTAGTAGGTATGAAGCTACGTACCAGCCACATCTAAAAATAGCAGCAGCTACCCCCTACACAGAGAAAGGGAGGGCGATATATGAAGTGCTAAACGTGAGAACAGGACAGGTTATATCAACTTGCGCAGCTCTATTTCGTGTGTTTCGAAGAACGCTTTCCACTAGAATTACTTCCGCAACGACAAATACTCGAAAATAATGTTCCACAAAGAATACATGACTAGAATATCTTCTTTTCAGTTTTATGACTCTATTGCAGGTAAGTTCGGAACTACATACTTAAACCTAGTAATACGGCTAGGTAGGTGATATATGTATGTTTGTGCGTGCGAGTACTTACATCGTTATGGGTTATGGGTACTTTTTTGGGTTTAACTTAGTTACGAAAATCAGTAATGTAGAATGCTTGCATGATACCTTAATACCTTAGAATGCAGGCATGCTATTCTCCTTAACCTAAAAGCAAGGCTCCTTTTGGTAAACTATTAATTCATTTCTATAGTGTATACGTATTACACATTAAATTTTACTCATTATAACATAATACAAAGAAATATATTGGGACTGCCTCGTTGGTCTAGTGGTCGCTAAGCGCAACTTATAATATTATTATTATTATTTAGCTTAAGAAGAAACTCTTTGAAACGTTTGAGATTTTTAATTCATGTAAAATGGTCCTACGCCTGATCTCTCTCGGTTAGCCGGTCCGACGATGGGTGTAAAAGAATTGAGAGTGTACCTGTGTTTGTGCAAAAACTTATGTTATAGGTCTCAATGTAATAGGGGGCGAGCCTATTGCCATCAAACAAGCACAAATCCAGACTTCGTGCTACTGCTGAAAATTACCGAATGGAGAAAACTCAGTAACACTCTGCCCGTCCCGGGATTTGAACCTAGGACCTCATGCAGTCAGCAGTGGCGCTTAGTGACCATTAGACCAACGAATTTTATTACTATATTATAATTTAATTTACTATATGGAACATTTTCATTTATCAGACTATTTTAAATTGATTGTATACGTTTCATAAGATAAACCCAAAATGCCCACATATGTACCTATAAAAATATATTTATCCATACTAATATTCTAAATGTGAAAGTAACTCTGTCTGTCTGTTACATCTTCACGACTAAACCGCTGGACGGATTTTGATGAAATTTGGCAAGTAGAAAGTTTAAGGCCCGAGAAAGGACACATGCTACTTTTTTTAATTTAACCCTCTAAGGGGTTTTAAATAGGAGTAAACGCGGGTGAAGCCGCGGGCAAATCTATATATAGGTATATACATACATATATAATACGAACCAAATATCTTAATTAACACGAGCGGAGCCGCGGGCAAAAGCTAGTCTTCTCATAATTTAACAAAATTATGAAATCCAGTTACTACTAACAAAATAAGTTGAATTATAAAATTAAAACAGTTATTATATAAAAGTACAACTCGAAATCTCAAAGGTTAATTTTTAGTTTAAAAATATGTTTAATATTTTGTTACTAATACAATTTCGGTAGTTTAAATTTACATATTCTGTATGCAATATGAAAGAAATACAATAGAGTTAATTATGTCGGTTTCAGAAGGACTTATACTGACCTTATTCGGGACGCTCTATAAAGAGGTCAGGTGCCGTGTACTCGTAAACTAGAGCGCATGTATAAAAATATGTAAAGCTACCTATTATGTGTCTTCTATCGTATCCTTTGTGCTTAAGCTGAAGAAAAAGGATTAGCTAGTCTACAATCTGGGCCATTTCTTTCTGGCCGATCAGTGTGCGCCGGACAATAATCTAATACCAATTATCACTCATGTAAGTAAACTTTTTAAGACACCCCCATACATACCCTACGTGAAAGCAATAACACTCCTTAATTTATTAGTAGCCAATCTTTAGGCAAATAAGCATGATGTGGTTATAAAAGCAAAAATAAATTTATAAGACCATCAAACAACCACATTAACAAACAAAACACAGTGTTCTGGGAAAGAGGTAGCTAGGTGATCCAGTACTACCGTGACATCTAGCACTTCCCTAATTCCCCTACCAATTACAATGGTAATAGTTCCTGGAGCCGTGGTAATACTACGAATATTTGCAAACCTAACAAGAAGTCAACTTCTCATTTAGTGCAAAGTTCCATAATATGCCAATTTTCATCGTGTCTGTTGTAAAGGTATTAAAGATATTCCTCTTTATTTCTAAAAACACATGATACATGTCGATACTTAATATTTCAAAGAGGTAAAGTTCGTTTGTTAGTTCGTATGTATATAAAATTATCTCAGGAATATTTAAAATGGACCTTCAGGGTGGATAGCTGGATAGTCTATTTTTCGTCGCGGAAAAGACACGGGGGAAGCTGTACGAGCGAATTCTCCTCATCCGTCTTAAACAAAACACACTGTGACAAATAATCCGAATTCGCTTCATGCGCCGAGCTACTGGTGCCGAATGGTTCGTGCGGAACTCACAGTTATGAGTTACACTATGACCTTAAACTGCCTACCAATGAAGAATGAAGCAAGCTAACATCCGTTTCTTCCCCATCCCAACCCCTTAGTTGTAGCGGCCGGCCGTTACAAATGATCCCGGATACCCAAGACCAGACTCGATGACCCCGATGCTAGCTACAACCGTGCTCCAGCAGCTATCAACAGTTTACACGACCGACGCCGTCGCATATTAAGATCTCGCCGTCAAGGTCCGCTGAGTTCAGTACGAATTAACGTAACGAACCCTCCCGTCCCTCGTACAGCCGGCCCGGAGCCGAGTACTAGTATATAAATTAGTTCCATAATTATCGAACCAGATCCAGCAGTCCCTGTTGTTTTAGCGTATAGGCAGCGATGCACCAAGTGGAGGTTCGAGTCCCGCAGGGGGCGCCCTTGGTTGGCATCGCACTCTTAATAGTAGTTAGCCTGGCTGGAAGCTTAAGCAGTCTCACCTTTTATCTGGTCACGCCCCATAAATCAGCGCCGCGACACTGTCTCGCATAGGGTCGCTGCATATGCTGAGCGAGGGCCACTTCGCGTGCTTGTGACGCATATTTTTTTTTCCTACTTTGTTGTTTTGTTTTACCATGTTCTTTTGTTGTGTAAGTATTTATGTATATTTGTCTATCTGTGTCCTATATGCGTCATTACCGCGAATAAATGCTTTTTCTTTCTTTCTATAAGACCCACCTCGGGGTTGCAAAAAAAAAAGTGATATTAGGTAACGAAAAAGGTACGACATTCTCAAGTTACCTTTCTATCGGTCAGTGTTCTTTAGACTGTAAAGGTGCCTTCTTCTATCCACTAAAGTAAAATACAAGTAAGTCACATTTAATAACTGTAGACATGATCAAAGGCACTCGTGCTAGAGGCATAACATTATTTTCGTAAATAAAACCAATTTGTATAAAAGCATCAGTTTAGAAACGCAGATCTTTAACTAATTGACATATGCTTATAGCTGTTCCCGCGGTTTCACCCGCATTTATTTTCATTTGTGTAATCTCTATTATATTTATTTCATTCTGGTACCCATGACGTCAAATGTCAATTGCAGAAGATGGCGGAGCTCCAAACGTATTTGTTCAAATTCAATCATCTGTTTATTTTTTATTCGTAAAATTTTCCGATATTTTAATAGTTATTCTGCTATTTGGGCGGAGACAAATCCATAAAAAAACCAAACAAAATCCAATCGGTAGAGCAGTTCTCGCGTTATAAGTGTTTTAACAAACCCGACCCGATTATTATTTATACATACATACTAGTATTTTACATGGAGTTACACCTTACACCGTTACAACTCATACACTGGGTGTGAGTAGTAGTACCCGAGTAACAAGTACCTGACTGAAACTGAAAGACTATTTTTTGTCAGACTTTTGGAGTTCTGACCACCCTAGGGTTAGTGTTAAACATCAATAAATGACAGCCGGGGCCGATGGCTTAGCATGCTATCCAAGGTTTGGAAGGGCCTAGAAATAGAAAAGAACCCCGATGAGTGACCGTCAGATGCGACGCTGGCACCTTGCGGCTGTTAGCGTCAAGCCCCTCGCTCTACATAAATAAAATCCAACAATTTTACTGTAAATACTATTATAATTTGGTTGGTATGATGAGATCTTATTATTTCAAAGTGATGTTTCAAATTTGTTTAATTTAGAACTATCCGAAATTCTACAAGTTTCAAGTTTCAGGAGGGCGAAGGCGTATGTTCAGTGAACTGAACTGGCTCCAACTACTTTAAAAGGTTTCTGGTTTGCCGACGCCCACAGCGTGACCTGTTCCTTGGCATATCGCTCAGAAACAGCTGAAATAATATTGTTCATAACGTTAATAACATAGATAAGTACTTGTTTGATAAGAAAACATAATTCCAGGTACGCAAATAAATGTTTTATTGAATGTGTAACATTGCTTACTCGATCGTCAATTAGAAGGAGCAACCTCGAAACCTCAACCTTTGGGATGTCATGCTTTGTATGGTTATTGTATGTTAAAATGTAGAATGATTATATCATATTATATAAAATATGGAAGTAAAAAGCTCCTTTAAATATACAAAAAAAGGAAACATCTATAACTACAAGATTTTTTACAATTTTGTAATCAATACGGATGACCAGATACAGGGCCGCGCCCGAGGCTGGCTTGCAATAACGACAAAGGCAACAAGTGTACTCACAAAGGCATAGACGAACGTAGGCGGCACAGGAGCGGGACTAGCAAAACAAGATAATTACATTACCTTAGGCAGGATTTTTTTGGCAAATTTGCTAATAGAAAAGGTTAACATTTTATTTCTTTTGGCGTGTTATTTGGCGCCCACGCATTGTATTTGGACGGGTTGCGTTATCTTACTTTACCAGTCTCGTAATTAATAATTTGTTTAAACATACAAGAACAACACAGTTATGTCTAATTTACATAATGAGGCTACATTAAATCAACAATAGATTAAATGTCTATTGACAGTACTGGAATAAAACCGAAGCCTTTACGAGTTTTGTTGGTTCGAATAACTAGATGTGTGAGCTATATCGAGTGTAGGTGTAGGTCGAGTTCCAAGTAAAATGCCTGCAAAGTCGAGGGCGTTGCTGTAAAATCTCCCACGTTCAATGAATCATGCCTTGTGTGTTTGGCTCTTCTATTACAGAATACGATAAATTATTTCTGTTATGAAGTTGTGAATTTTATTTGCTGAAGGAGGATTTAATTGTCTGAGAGTATGCCAGTAGCCAGCATACACATACTTTCATTCTTACATAATTAAATTGGTAATTGCAAGAACATATTTTGTTATGGGTATCTTGATAAGAATTAAGCACCTTGCTCTTTGATACATACAACAAAAATAAGAGTCAATAAGTCATTACTTTTAAGAAACAACAGTCACCGTTCACCATATAGTATAACTTATATCTAAAATCTTTTTGCTAATGCTGAAATCTCAAAACATCAATAAGTACCATTTTGTCATACAATCCTTCGAAAGTAAGCTAGCCTAGCAAAACCTACATACCAATACTAGAGTGCATATTCGATGCCGGCGAGGCTGGCTCGATCTAAAAGCAGGACCTATGACCCAGTTTAGCGACCCGACACAATTTCCTGACCTGTAGGACACCTGGAATCCTATCGGAGCTATTCCAGGTCACTTGCTACTCGCTACCGAGGCCCGGCAAACATGTAGATACCTACTCTTTCAAAGTTCCTATAAGTAAAGTTTCTGCTCTATATATTCGTATTTTCTCATAAACAACTAAGATTATTAAATATTCAAGAATTTTTTTAGCAAAAGTCAGTCCAGTTTTGTATAAAAAAACTAGTATACCTAATAGTATAAACTACAATGATATCCATTTCAAATCAGATTCTTAAAATGCGACACATGCTTTTTTGTGAATCTAGATGTTGTGAAATTAGACAAACTAACATGATATTCATTTAGTATTATTATTCAACCATTTGATGAGTCCACAAGATTGGTATGATCATTCCGAATAGTGTCGTGGGATAATCTTTTCATTTTCTTTAGAGTACTTGAGAATAACGTACTCATGTATCATGTTCACATATTAAATACAAAGTAAGGAACATTTTTCATGCAAATCGTTAAATTTCAACGATTGCAAATCAAACAGACTACATACTACTAAGGTGCACACGTATAATTTTCCTACCATAGAGCATACTTATCGATTATAGCGCTCCATATTTCATGTCACTAACGGCAGTAAACAAAGTTACAGTGTTTTCTACTCCATGATGCCTCTAGTTGTTTTTCTGCCGGACTTTTCCGTTGGCCTCGCTTGATTCATTAGTTCAGCAGGCTATGGCTAGATTCGATTTATATTTGAGTTGTGCTAGGAATCACAACAATTATGAAGAGTTCGCCATATTTTGTTGAACTTAAAAGTCCATCAAAATTATGTCCGACTCAGGTTCTTGCTATTAAGTCATAAATTATATCATTAATTGTTTCGTATTAAAATGTAATACACTTTTAACTTGTATTTAAACTATAACGCTGTTATTTATAGTTTCTCGTGCCACGGATTTGCTGTTAGTATTTTTTGAAGTTCCTATTGTTGACTTGTAACATATAAATTAGAACCTCAAGAAGTTGCTTTACTGTAGAGAGCTAACTAACTCTCTGACTTATCGTTTAAGGGAGATAATATCTATACACAGCAACGAAAACTCTTATTACGTATGTACGTGTTACGGTAATGCAAAACCCTCAAGGTATACGTAAAGCCAGACATTAACGTACAGCAATGGACAATCATACATAGGATCACTCCTTTACTCTCTAAAGTGATAGGAATAAGAGTTCTCCTTTGACAGGTGTATAGCAATGGACATGTGCATTGTGCATAAAAAAAAATCGGACGTGTTTTCTATAATGACACAACTTGCTCATAAATTAATGTATATTTTGTGTTAGTGTCAGTAATAGTCGCAGCGTACTCACCACTTGAGATAAAAGTACCTTATTGACGTTTGGGTGACGCAAATACGAGCTATTATGAGTTGTTAAGTAATACCTAGATCAAAGATTAGATATCATGCGAATATTTATAGTAAGTAACCACTAACTGGCTAGTCTTTTTAACATGGCTTACCTATATATTTAAATAATAAAATTCTTATTAATTATGTGTGTTCCAAATTTTTTAATGTCATTCGAAAAAATGTAGATTTAATGTTTATCCAATAGGCTAAAGCAAACGCGTAAGCACATGATTTTCAGTTTACGTAACCGTACGTACCTATCACGTTTTTCATTAAATTTATTTATTCTTTCAGAAATCACGTTGCTGATTGCCCCATACTTTTCCATACTAACAAAACTCTTTCAAAATTTCCGTTACCTATCAAAAGGTTAATTACAAAACTTGGAAATGTTTAGCAAAGGGTTGTTTTGAAATATACATTTTACAGGCTTCTTCGAAGTTTAATAAACTACATTGTATTCACCATGAGTTTATTAAACACATAAAAATGTAGCACATTTTTATTTGTTTTCAACTTACCGTAGAAAACGTTTGTTATTTCTATGGGAAAGAGCACAAAACCCCATGGAGAACTAAAAGCTGTAGTATACAGGAAGTCCGAGGTTCTATGACAGTTTTCTTGCTATAAATAATGTTAATATTAGTGTCGCTGACTTGTTTTTAAAAACTTTACGTTATTTACTTCTGTAACTAATGATGGATACACAGGTAGGACTGCAATATATATTTTTCATGACTACGACTGGGAGGCGCCTGGCGGGCATTGACCTCTTGTTTGTGACGACTTCCGTGCCCAAACCTGACGATGCACTTCGACTGCACCGAAAATCACCCGATACGTCCCCCTCTCCCAACCTACCCCATGGCAGGAAGGAGTGCTGCCCGTGGAAATCCTGCGCGATCTATAATAATGGTTACGAAACCAAATAGTAGATCTGAATCCATAGCAATAGGTAGCAAGCAGACGATCGATGTAGCGTTACACTTTACCTGTATAGAGGCCAGCTTCATTTAATACATGGTGTCATGTGCTTTATAACACCTTCAATTATAAAGTCTTAAAATTAATTAGTTCCCACATATAAGTTTTGTTTTTCACCCCTTTGGTAACTTCTTTTTCCAATTTTAGTTAGTAGTTACCAAAATAACAACTACTTCAAGTTATTAATGCAAACGTCGAAAATTACTATACATGCTACGGCAAAAATGTCTAAATGTGTACCTAATGGGTACGGTATAAAAATAAGTGTTCTAAAAACTGAAACTATTACCTCCCTCCATATTTGACATACATATGTATCTGTACTATAAGAGGGGTAGGCGGATGTCCTCTTTTTTTCGATTTAAAACGTTATGGTATTTGTGTACACTGTCATTTTATCAATTGGTTGCAAGCCCGCCATTCAGACACATGACATACCATAATATATACGTATAATATCTAATTTCTATGAGATAGTATTTCGGTCTCTTTTTCAATGTCGACAACTGCGAGCATATTTTTTACACATATACCTACTTCTTCAATTTTCCCTAACCCCTCGTTCAATCTCTATATAATAAGAACAGGAAGATGTAATTTTATCCTTCCACACTATATCCAACACACGTACCCAATAACCATACTTGACGTAACTTCCCACGTGTAGTAACTCGTGCAAACCATTACATAGTAAGAGGACTCAACGAGTTTACGGTAGTTTGAATGGAGGGATGGGTTCAAAGTGAACCGGGTAATAATTCGTTTATAAAACTTATCCATACAGTAAATGTGTTTCCTGAAGAATTCCTTGAAGGCGTAAATAGAGATGTAGAGTACACAATATTTCGCCAGTTATGTTATAGGTCCCAATTCCCCAATTCCAGGACTAGCCTATTGCCATTAATAGTGGACAAACCTAGACTGATCCATATTCCATGCTTTTATAAATGTTAACATTACTCTGAATGTGAGTTAGTTACCTCACCGCAATGAAACCACAGAAGCGTTCGTTAAGAAGGTTGATAGGGAAACAGGTTGAACTTTGGGAAAGGTTGTGGTTGGCCACATTAATCCCGGAAAAATTGTGGTAAAACCTAACACTTTTTTTTATGTATGTGCCCTCATCACTCAGTCATATTGAATATTTTAATGCACAATATATAACTATTATTAAATGTCAATGTAAGTCTTGTAAAACGTCTATACAATTTGGATACTTGCTGAAATTAGTCCTTATGCTTATAGTTAATTAGAACCACTAACAGGTACTTAAAGTACGTAGTAGTTATTTAAAAAATATGTTAGGTTATGAAAGCCATACAAAAAGTACCTTTTACAAAACAATTTTAAATTATAGATGACCTTCATTAAAAGTTAGACAGGAATGGTACATTTTTCCTTTCTTTATTGTTAATTATCCATCATTTAATTATTTGACAAAAGATGTTCATATTCTATTACAGATAAATTGGGGATTTAATGACCAGAATCTTTTAATAGTTTCTGGTCTGAGGTAAACATTGCGATTTATTTTTATATGTAACAAATACGTTAGATAGTGCAAATCACCAGATATAATTAATTGGTAAAACTTTTCATAAGTATTACGCGAAAGAATCCGCTTAATGTGCTATATATTCTTGCATTAATATTACTTCTGAAATAAAGCACGTATCCCCTTGGCGTCTTCCTGAAGCACCGGTTTCTTTTGTATGTAGGCACAATCTAATAATCATAACCTTTTCAACACTGGTACAATTCTAGAGAATTTGCTTTATGCGTTATTCACTAACAATACTATGTTCACATAAATTGTTCATTTTCGCAAGATTAGCGGCCATTTTGAACGTTGATAGCTACTCTTGCAGAATGTTTATTAGTCGTATATATACTAATCACATTTATTTAAGCCATACTTTCGCATTTATTTGCAGGTACTCAATAAATTAAATTAAATGTTTCTTCATTAAATAGAAGAAGGCTGAAAATATAGTCTTTTTCTAATAATTAGGGAAATCAATCAATCAGATCCGTGCTAATGTTGTTGTTTCCATAATAAACATAAAGTATACACATATATATGTATTTCCCTTTCATTGTGTAGTTATCTGCGAAATCAATTTTAAATCTTTTACTTTAACGTCATCATTTCTGAAAAAGGTCGGACACATGCGCCATTTAATAATGTAAGTGTGGAAATCCACATTCTAGAATACTTATTCGAGTTTTTAGAACGACTTTCCTCGGTTTAGCTTAACCGCCTACGTGCTACCCACCTTCAAAATATTACTAGGTCTTCTATCTGCCTGAATGTTGAAGTTTTTTCCAAAAGCTCCAACGAATTTCGTTCAAATCTCTTTTTTTGTTATATAATTATTATAATTAAATTTATAATACTTTTTTATTTGTAACACCTGTACTTTTAAGGTGGTAGGCAAATATAATAATAATCCCAACTAGGATGAGGATTTTGCCAGATATCTGGTACAATTACGCGTAAACGCTTTAAGACCTTATTAAGAATTTCCCAAAATAAAAACTTAAATACATTTCCTTTAACTAGGAATCGAATCCACAACTTAAAAGCTCTACTTAATACTCACTAGCTCTGTTCACAGAGAATATAAAGTCATAAGTGAATGAATTCACTTAGCTTTGAGCGACAGAAAATATGCTGACACGCCACTCGGTGCTAATATGTGAAAATCTCACAAATGACGTCGACCATTACTTACGTCCTACACTAGTATTCTACTTCAAAGAACCAATACCCAGTTCAACTACCACTGAAGGCTCTTCGGCTTAATTGATCTATCAATGCCTGCGTTCTACCAACTGAATGCATGTAACACCCACATGCTAGTTGAATTAACGTTGACAATATACGCCTACGTAGATTTTCATTCAACTGGATGAACGTGAAAATTGCTACATAGATAGAAATAATTATTATAAAACTGTATTTTATACTGGAAGCAATGTTAATAATAAGTAGTTCCAAATTTGTAAAACTGCGGCACCTCAGTTAAGGATCAGTTAAGAAATCTGTTTCTAAGTATAAGCTGTCAAATGTCAAGCAGACTTTGAAACTCTCAATGTTATATCACACATTCTGAGCCAGTCCTTAGAGGACCTTTTCTTAATTTAAACCAGAGCTATGTCTGCAAAGCTACACGCGTCCGCATTATACCTACGTATACATAGGCTAATACCACCAGGCAACTGTCGTGCGTCCCACCCGTAGGCAAATGCCACCCTACTCGGATGCTATATCTACTGACACATGCTCATCGCTTGTGCTGAATCGATACAACATTTATATAAAGGTAGATTATCCGATCGAATATGTTTTGAAATGATCGCTCGTCAATTATTGTCACCAGTTAGCAGGGAATAAAAACAGTGTCGTAGTTTTGCAAGATGAATAATCTGTGGGCGCGATCGATACCAGAGTGCCGCGGGTTAAGGGTAGCTGGGAGGGAGCGGGGTTGTCGGGCTGGATGGGGTCGGGGGGATGCAGGGGGTGCTGTTTCATTGAGAACGTGTGGGCGGCGCGCGTGGGCGAGCTGCTTATAAAGCTGGCCGGCCCTCCCCTCCTACTCGTAGTCGTGTCTCGATCGCGCCCAGACTAACATCTAACAGTGAAATATGTGCAACATACGTCTCTCGAGCTTAAGGTGAGCTAAACATTACATGTTATCCATTCTTATTGTCCTTCTAAATTCTAGATTTTTGTAATGTTGCCTGTGGACCAACACTTTGGAATTTTAATTGATGTTCTAAATTGTTTAACAGTATTTTTAATGGTATAGGCAGCATAGCCTAGCAATTTTTATTATAATTTAAAAACTAGTCTTCTTCTCAATATAATAATTGTGTACATATTGTTTCAGGCTATTATCAGTCTTACTTGGCTACTTGGTAGCTCAAGCAAAGGCTTACCCGATGCAAGGATGGCCTATGTACGCACAAACATCTCGGGAGTACCCAGACGATGAATACTACTATGCTCCTAAAGTACAATACTTTTACGATGCCCCGGCTATCAGTGTGCCCGAAATACACGGTCAAGTTCCATACCCGTACTTTTATGACCCATACGGCCACTTTGTTGCTAACGATGCACCTAAAAGACAGGAAGAGAGACTAGCGGCTCTGCCTATTGGACAAGAGACTTGGTTTGAGAGTGACACCACGCCTCGCTGGCAATCCAACGACGTCGATGACGTCAGTGCAGCATTCCTCGACAATTTGATTCTTACACAAATGGCACAAGACGCACAGAGGCGGCGCGAGAATGCCCGCGCAGCCTTCCCGCCTGTTGATTACGAGGAGCGTGATCTTGAGGACGAAGATGTTCGGGAATTGAAGGCTCTCGCAGGACAGCCTTTGTATCACGTACCTAAGACCGTACCTAGGATTGAAGAAGATGACTACGCTTCAGATGATGGGTTCATTAACTGGAATGGAAACAAGAGGAGCATCACTACCGCAGCACCTGAAGCCACTTCTGAGATGCCGGAAGCTGGAGACAAGGAAGTGGCAGTGCCCCGTCCTCCCCAAAATCCATTCAAACATGGTCATCAAAAAAATCCGATTAAAAGAACCAACGCTTTTTACGATACCATCGTGCAGTACTTCATGGATAAATCAGCAAAATCAAAGTTACAAGTAAGTAAAATACTTTAATATTATAGGTCTTTACTAGATTACGATTATATGATTAGATTTAGAAATTTTTTAGTTTAAGTTTCATAAAAATATCTAATCCATTATGTTTTCTATCACTTACGAGAATATTAGACATTGAAATAAAACTATTTTTACGGATTTTATCGTGACCGTGACCATGAATGCTGTAAAGGATTCGAAACGTCGGGACAAAAAACCAAATTAAAACCGCGATAAAATCCGTAAAAATAGTTTTATATCAATATCAAATCCAATTAGGAACCATTAAACATTTGACACTACTTTGTAAAAGATAAGGTACTCGTAAAAAGTAATGTTCCATTGTTTGAAAACTTACTAAGACTGGAAGCTCCAAAGTCTAAAAATAGCAAGGCCGGGCCGGGGGAGGCGGGTGACACAGTGGGCCCAGAGGCCGGGTCAATCGACGCCCGTAGGGGTGCAAGTGCTCACAACCTAATAGATCGCTTAATGCGACTCGGCTAAAATAGTTTCAACTTATGAATAAACTAAGGCTCCTAAATTAACTTGCGTTTTTTTATTTGTTAACAGGATCCTGCCAAAGGACGAAGAATCGAAAAGCGTTTTATCGCCGATGACTCTGATCTTGTTGTTGAACTCCGAGGCCTAAAACACCGAATCGCCACTTAAACAGATACATCTGACTATCGCCAACAAATATGAGACTGAGTATTAAGTAGACTAAATAGTTACGCAGCGGCGCGGCGACAGCATGGAACGTTCGCGTTACAGGCAAACAAAACAACAAAAAAACTATATTAGATTTGTCACGCGTATAATGTATCCATCTCATCAAGTATCGTCGTCCACTTTGAATAATAAGTAAATTTGTGTCAATATTTATAATACAAAAAAAAAGTTTAGGAGATCCTTTTCTATCTCTATTGATCTCTAAGCATACTACTTTCGGTACAGAACTAGTCGTAGTTATGTTAAGCGTGTTGCGGAGTACGAGTGTAAATGATGGTACAAAATGTGACTATAATCCATGTAACAGATGAGTCGTTGACTGAATATTGCATGATAGTATAATTATAGAAGTTGCTCCTTCAATTGGCAGCTACTATGTCGCACAATGAGTGCAATTTGTAAATACGTGTGTCGTGTAGGTACTGATCGTCTAAGACTTCTAATTATTTAGTTAATACATAAAAAAATCCTAAGTATATAAAACAATTCAAACTATTTTTAATTCTGTATAAATACAATGTACTGCAGGAGAACATCCCACATTAATGCAGGCTGCAACAGATTATCTTGCCGAAAAAGTTTCGCGATATTTATTTCTTCGCTTTAGTATTTATATTATCTTAAGGTACATTAATTATTATTATAGTATTCATTTTACGAAGAATTTTCTTTACATTATTATCTAACAATCGGTATCGGCCTATCAGGTAAACATTGTATTTTGCTCTCGGGTGCTAACTCATTATTTTCAATTTTATTTATATTCGATTACAAGTTGAACGTATTACGGTCTACGCAGACAATACCATAAGCAAACTTTTTGCATAGCAAAGTCGTATATAAAATATATCTATTTATCTGTAAGGGTTAAGATTCTCTCGAGAAACAGAGGATTGCGTGATATTTTAAGCTTTACTGCTTCTTATCTAAAGTTTGAATATGCAATTGATCTATAAGATCGATAAAAACACAACAAAAAATATTGTATAATAATTTTTTAATCCCCTTTTCATTTGCTCTTAATAAACTTTAAGTTTGCCTTTAACGTAAAATCACAACCAAAAAACAGTTTTGAATACAAATTTTCTAACATTCCAACTTGCATTCATAATAAAATCACCATTTAAGATTTAATAAGTAAAGTATCTCTTAAAACTACATATCTGTTTAAAGTAAAGTCAAATTAATTTCCTACTTTAAAAACTACACGGATCCTTAAAATTAGTAGTAATTTTATGTAATATGACCTGTAAAGTATTACTAGTAGATGTTAAACATTAAAAGTAATATAAAATTGTAAGTTACAGTTAGGGTTCTCGAGATAACATTTATTTTGAATTTTCGCTCTTATTTTACTTCGTGTAACCTACTACAATAGTTAAAGCCTTACTATTTTCATGTAGATACAGATACTATTAGATACTAATTTCGTACCTATATTTATGACTTGTCCAAACAGGTGTTTAGATACCGTTTTGCAGAGTATTGCTCAGAATATTGTCTATCTGTAGAAACCTACATGGCTGTCTGTGTATTTGTATTTTATATAGGCATTACCGAATTTTAATAGATATAGGTATTTTTTTAATTATTGCCTACTTGTAACTGAAAATGTAACTATGGATACAAACCTTAGCGAACTATGAAATTGTATCAACATAAACAAGAAGAAAAATTAAATCATTACGTAAAATGTACGAGCATTTATTAATTGTTTTATTTCAACTCGATAATTAACCTATTTCCTCCTTCTATTTACCGATATCCTGAATGTAAAATACACTAATATTATCGGCATATACTATACAACAAGGGGTCTTCTCAATACCTACCAATTTCTTTCCACGTCTGCTATAACTAAATTCATGTAAGCAGATTATTCCGCTCATTCTACATATAATATTAATTTCCTCAATTTAAAAATGAACATATACTTAAATATTTTTGGAAATACGTGTGCTTGATTCCTCTTTGCAATGTCTTAAAATCTTTTTACACCTATCGAACTGGAGTCAGTATGAATGCGTCGTTGGGGTAACAAAATGGTATGGTATATCACAAATCTGTCCCCAGCTGTTAAACTCAAACATTCTCTCCTCTCTTTGCCATGCTGTTTTGCAAATAGTCTACTATATTGTATTACAATTGAATGGCGTACAAGTGTACGACATCCTGCGATATACCCACAATAGCTCTGATTGCTCGGTTCTGCATACGGAATGCACGCTCCCAATCAGCAGCACGCCTCCACAGCTCTGCGCCATACTGCAGCACTGAATGTACTGGGGCGAAGTAGCACAAGCTACCGCTTCAGACACGACGCGCGTAACCCGTCTCAGTGCGAAACATGTGCTGCCTACCTTTTCGAATACTTTGTGTACAGACAGGCATCAATTTCAAATTCAAGGAAATTTATCTGGAATTGTTTTAGACTCTTCCCATTAACAATTACACTCAGTTGCCTAGTCTGTCGGCCTGATAGATTAAAGTGCATGAAATGGGTATTTTTGTGTTATGAGCTAGTCCATTCATACAGAACCAACAGTGAAGTTTATGACTGTTGAGTTTAATTTCTGCTTCAGTTGATCCCCAGAAGAGGCCGAGACTACTGCAGTTATATCATCAGCATTCATGACAATGTCTGCTTCAGTGCATTCTATTTGAAATAGAAGATCCCTGTGGTACTCCCATGGATGACCTACTACTCCTACTACTATTTGTGACCTATCATGAGTCGAGCGATGCACCTCGCAACCCATAATGCTGCAGTTTTACTGCAAGTAATACTTTGTCGGTAACATCGAATGCCTTAGACATGTCACAAAAAATAACAGCTACTTGATTCCTGCTTTCATGGTGAGCAAGCACACGACGAACTAGCTCCAAGTGAGAGACGATGTGGACCATCCTTCGCGATAGACGTACTGGCAATCGGCTCCAAATGGCTAGGGAAGCCTCTTCGTTGTATTGGCCACATATTACCACTTTGCTACCAACAGTACCAACATACATAACATAATATCAAGCCTCATCATCATCATCATCATGCCAGTTGTGTTATAAGTCCCAAAGTAATAGGGGGCGGGCCTATTGCCATCAACCAGCCACAAATCCAGATTCCGTGCTACTACTGAGACTTACCTTATGAAAAAAACCCAGTATCACCCCCCCACCCGGCCCGATGTGAACCCAGAACCTCGTGCTCAGCAGTCTCGCTTAACGACCACTAGAACAACGAGGCAGTCATATGACAATTATGAGATAATTGTCACTTGCTAACAGATCACGCTGTGGTGTAGAGATTAATCTACAAGGTTGGTACTGTTGGTATCAAAGTTGACTTTCCAGGGCGCGCTTGATGTACTTAGATATCATCACTCATAGAGGCTTTAATTGGAGTAGTGGACGCTAAGACGATAAAGAAAATATTTTAGGAGAAAAGCTAAGAATATACCAATATTATTTTTATCAGGATTCAACTAAATATTTGCTTTGGGTTTAAAGATTGAAGTCATGTTCTCAAAATACCTTAAAGTTGCCTGACCCAAAACTTTATGAATTAGTAATGCTTCCCAATTCCAAAGTTTGGACAGCACTGATAGCCGAGTGGTATGACCGTTGGACTGCCAAGTCAAAGGTTGCAAGTTCAAACCCCGGCACGCACCAATGTCTTTTCGAATTCATGTGCGTATTATAAATTAATTATCAGTTGCTAAAAACGGTGAAGGAAAACATCGTGAGGAAACCGGCACACCTGAGAGATTTTTCAACGGTGTGTAAAGCCATGTCAGAGGCCTACAGGTGGTTTAAACTCTGACACCAGGTTGTTCATCAACCATACGATAAGAAGAAGAAGACTAATAAATATTCATTAAGAATGGTGGAAATATTGATGTTTTGTCAATAAAACTCGTGTCTATCCTATGGAAAGTAGTTCTGTTCATGGTAAAACAATCGTACAAAGCATAGATGATGAAGATTATTAACATTCGTATACCTATATGTAGATAGCTCATAGCTTATCATATTTTTTCGAGGTATTGCCGCATACTGCATAAGCCACAAGATGCTTCAAGGAGGTTAAGTGTTTGCTTGATAAATTATTGCTAATAAAGTATTGAGTTAAAATAGTGAAAAAGCTCCTTATTATATTATAATGTGCAATTATTGTTGACAAAGAAGTAAAGGTTTAATAAAAACCACTTCGATAACAATACCTACGTCCATACAGAAATTGGCCATGTCCTTTCCAGTTTTTAGACTATTGCCTTTACTTGTGTTATCAAGCAATGCTTCTTGCCAAATTTCATGATTATACGGTTCAACGAGAAGTAACCCAGTACAAAATGTGAATATTCAGCGAAAACGTGCGTAGGTATCTAAAAATTAAAGTCTTTTAGCAAAAACTTGTACAAAATTTACAGTAAATCTTACATGGTGACCTCCTTAGTAAAAGTTATACCTGTACTGGGAGACCCCGCTCTTCAATAACAAATAATTAATGGTAAAAGTGGTGTACAAAGTGAATTCAAAACTAGTGAATGTTAGTAAGTGACTGTGTGTGAGAATGAGTGAGTGAGTCTGTGTGTGTGCCTGAGAGAGTGAATGAGTGTGTGTGTTTCTTTACAATTCCACTATTTAAAACGACGCTTGAAGCAATAATGTTCATTGCGTTTACTTAGAAGTTTCATTTTTCACAGCCCAAAGGACAGCAGATCCGAGTATTTAATATTCATATCAATTTTATTTCTTTAGGCGTTCTTAAGAAAAAAGAATGGACTGACAGACAGACAGACGGACAACGAAGTGATCTTATATGGGTTCTGTTTTTCCTTTTGATCAACAAAATCTATAAACGACATATGTACCTGTACCTTTTATAACGTAAAAATTTAAAAAATAATTGTTTTGATATTCACTGTCGAAGATCGGTAGTTTGCGAGGAACCAGTATATACCAGTATCGAATCCGGAGAATAACTTAACACATTTAGGAATTACATAATAACTTCCACAATTCCTATAACTATTAAACAACCAAATTGATAAACCAGTAGAGTTCATAAAACAAATAAAACCAATATGAACCCGTGTTCTAAACAAAATCTTTAAGGAATGTGGATTTTTACGTTCGAACACCAGATGCACTCATATTTTATAACGGCAATCCGTAACAATTACCGTGAATATTTGTAAAATGTCACTAGATGAGAGTCAACTTAATGTTTTCTATTGTAAAGAGCTGCCGAATTAATCAATTGGTTGCTTAAACCCATTTTCAGTAATTTTGTAAAATACTGTTGACACTGGTGCCACCACGATACATGCAAAACGAACCGGTGCTTCGGGAAGCCGTCTAGGGGATACGTGTTTTATTTCAGTAGTTATATTATAGCAAGAATCTTAGCACACTATGCGGATTCATCGGATCGTTTCGCGTTATACTTATGAAAAGTTTTACATATTATTACATGTACAAATAAATCAAAACGTTTACCTGAGACCAGAAACTTTTAATGGTATCAAATCCCCAAATTATCCTAAACAATATGAACATCTTTTGTCAGTTAATTAATAATGGATAATTAACATTATAGATAGATAATCCTACCAAACCATTCCTATATATTATTTGACTACTAAAATAAACAAAAAATAGCGAAATATTTCTTTATCCCTACCCACACACGTTCTTGTTTCACCTTTAACCTTTTCCTAGCACGCCCACAGGGCACAGGCGCCCTTTATTTTTATTTCGCGGAATTTCTGGGGTAAGTAACTTAATCATCGAAACGTAAATAAGACAATAATGAAGTCCGTCATCGTCGTCGTAAGATGCCAGTTTAAATTACGTGCTTTTACTTTAAAGTAATCTCCCTACATAGGTACTTTAGATTAAAATAAGATGTTTTAGAGCAATGTACTTACCTATGTTATTTATAAGATTAGGTTCTCAAAACTTACACAACTTTTTTTTCGGAATCATTTTAGACGACCACGAAGGGCGTACCCGGATAAAGGCGAGACTACTTGAACCTCCAGCCAGTAATAAAATAATAGCCAGTAATAATCTCCAACTTATGTACGCTAGTTTTACCTTCATACTTAAGTTGAACGTATAACTAGGCAGACTGGCAGATTGACAAAATAATGAAGCGCATCAGCGATCGCTCCAGGAGATGAATTAGATAAATCAAGTCGAAGCGAAAACAATAGCGTTTGGTCAAATATTTATTGGCGACAATTACCTTGTCTTATTTCCAAAGTACTTACTACCTATATCTTAGTACAAAGTATATAATACATTTTTCCTAGGTATATGTACGAGTTAAAATATTAATTTAGCACTATTAAACATGCTCTAAATGAATATTTCCACTAGTATTCCTAGGAAAAATATATATCCTGTTTTCCTTACTCAAGAACGAACCTCGGAAATTACGCTTCTGTGCCAAGACTATATATCAAGCTCAAAAACCTGGTTGACAGAATATTGATCAGTGACAGCTTACCTAAATGATTATTATTTATTATGTATCCCTTTCTTTTTTACTCGGGCTATCCACCATGCGGAAGATACCCGTTCTTTTAAAAGGCTTACGTGGGAACACATGTCCAAAACGCAGAGGCTTATTGAGAACTTTAATCTTAAAGTGAATGAGACACCAGCTAAGGACAACACAAAACTGCTCTATAAAAGAACAGCCATGAAAAGTCCCCAGAAGGTGCAGGACTATTGTGAAATATGGATACTAAAATACGTCATCATGATCATCAGCCGGAAGACGCCCCCCAGCTGCCCATATCGGGCAAACCGGGGATGAGTCCCAGACCAACTGTCTGGGGTATTCAGGCACGTTGTGTCGCCATTCACAAACAGCTCGCCACAAGCTGCATTTTGTTTGTTTTAGTAGAAGTCCTTGTGATATATTTAGGAAAAAATATCGAATAAACACAAATAATCATGTTTATTTGCTGATTGATGAATACATAATAATCAGCCTCGGATATAATTTTGTTTAATTACTTTTTTATTTTTCAAATTTTTACAGGTTATTTACAGGTTTGTAGTTGCAACCCAATACCATATGTAATTAGTGATGTGCATAGGTGATGTGTCAAAAAGTATATTGTAAAGTACTTGAAATATCATTGGTTGTAACATTATCTAGATTTTTATCATGCGATGCTATACTTTCTATTCTATACTCTTTCATGCATGGTTCCACCAAGGCTTTGTTGGTTTCCGCCACGGTTTACTGCTTTATACCAGTTCAAAATTCTATTTTAATTTTCAAACATTTGATGCAAAAACCCAAAAGTCAAAGCTAAAAAATAACAGTAAATATCGCAACACTATAAACGTCAACGTCATTACCAAATTCAAAAGTCCACAGATGAAGTCAAAACAAATCGTCCTCATATTTTTGTTGTTTATTTTTATTAATAAATTAAATGCATGTGAAAGTATTATTTTGTGCGTGTAGTGCAACTTTCCAGTAAATCTAGAGTTGCTTTGCGAATCAGTATTATAACAGTTAAGTGTTTTAGTTTAAAAACCGCTAAAGTTCCCGTTACTTGTCGATCGCAACTTAATTTCCACGTCAGAACTGTATTCTTCTTGTTCTTAGAGCCTGCCGTCATGGGTCGGTCTAAAGGGTATCAGGATTTGGATGACAGCCACATACGACCCCGGTCGCCGGGACCGCCGATGCCTCCGCCTCAAGAAATTGAAATGGCATCAGTGTCAGTAGTCCCTGACGGTATGAAAACTTTCTTTTTTGAACATAATTATGTTTATTATACGCATTATGCAGATATAGAAAATATCATAAAACTCTTTCAATTGTTTGTGACTTAATACTAATGTGCTGAAACATTATCATTCATGTTTACAATTTAGAAATCTGTCATCAATTATTTGTCATAAAAAGTTATCAACAACCAACTCGTCATGACTTGAAGTAATTAGCAGCACTAATAAACATTAAAAATTTCAGACACTTTCACAGTCACTCAAGCTGTGAACGCTCTTGGTTTTGGCTGGTTTCAAGTAAAACTGTCACTCTTCACTGGGCTGTGCTGGATGGCTGATTCTATGGAAATGACTATATTGAGCATATTGTCACCAGCCTTGCACTGTGAATGGAATATCAGCAAGTTAGTATTGTTATTGTTGAGTACCTAATTAATTCACTAAACATATTTATTTATTACGAAATGAGAATCAAATGGGGGAAAATTAAAAATCTTGTTAACTTTGGTCCATCAAAATCTTGTTAAACCATAAGTTATGTTTAAAATTTGTAAAAGTATACTAACTGTATATTAAAAAACTATTGCTTCATCTTTAAAGTAATTTATCTGACTTTTTATTTCTTGGGCTACTGATACTAGTTAACAACTAAAATATGTACGTTTTTCTATTTAATTATATTACAGGTATCAGCAGGCCCTAACCACAACAATAGTCTTCATGGGAATGATGTTGAGTTCCACATTTTGGGGAAACATCAGTGATCGTTATGGAAGAAAGACAGTATGTAAAGTTTATACAGTTCCTAGGATAAACAATAATATTCTACAATAATTGAATTAACAATATGATGACCTGGACCTAATGATGTCAGTTTCATTTGTTTACAAGTCATTATTTGATCAACTTTTGACTGAGCAAGTGTAAATAATGTGTGTTCCTTCTCTGTAAGCAATGCAAAGAAAACATTAATTATGCTTAAAGTACAGGTATAGTAAGTTTGTGTTACCAAGATTATGTAGGTTAGTTAAAAACTACTTGAATTATTTTATGATTGCAGGCTCTTAGTATGTGTGGAGTATTGCTGTTCTATTATGGGTTATTAAGTTCAATAGCACCAAACTTCCTCTGGTTGTTATTCCTGCGGAGTCTTGTTGGATTCGCCATTGGCTGTGTACCACAATCGTAAGTAGTACAACCACGAAAAAACCCTTATTTCCAAATTAAAAATACTAATAATATTATGATATACTTTCCATTTACTTTTAGTGTTACCTTATATGCAGAGTTTTTGCCGACAAAACAAAGAGCCAAATGTGTAGTGCTTCTTGATGTGAGTATACATTCATTTAATTTTTGGAAATGTTATGCACTTGTGTGTTGAATCAAAATAATAAGTTTGCTGATGACAGACATGATTAACAGAATTACATAATTATGCAAGTAGATTTAGTTAACACCAAACATCTACAGATTGTTATTTGTCTATCTAACAATAATACTTTTCTCTAAATTAATAAAGGAAATTTGAAAAATGATGGACACGAGCGGGACTCGAACCCTTTATTAATTTAGATTCAAGCTTAGCGTGGGCAATACTTTTCTTTTAATGAGTTAATAGAGCCAATATATGAAACATAGTTATACTAACCCTTGCCACATTAACATTGTTCTTGAGCAGCTTACAGCTAAATAATATCTCTTGCATAGTTAGCTATCCTCAGAAAAGCTTGATATTGCTGTATTTGCTGACTGGCCTGTTGGTCTAGTGGTTAGTGACGCTGACTTCTAAACCGGAGGTCGTGGGTTCGATTCCCACCCAGGACAAATCTTTGTGTGATGAGCATAATGATTTGTTCTGTGTCTGGGTGTAAATTATCTATATTATGTATGTATTTAGAAATATTTAAATATGTTTATCAGTTGTCTGGTTGCCATAATACAGGCTCTGCCTAGTTTGGGATATTATTCCCAAGATATCATTATTATTATTTTATTATTTGACCAAAATTGTAAAATTGCTATTACCTCAGTTACATACTGATTCAATAACTGCTCGCCGCTGTTGTCCACCAGTGTTTCTGGGCGTTGGGTGCGTGTCTGGAAGTGGCACTGGCGCTAGTAGTAATGCCAACATTAGGCGTGCACTGGCTTCTAGCATTATCAACTGTGCCGCTACTGTTTTTCGCTCTTATTTGTCCTGTAAGTATTCTATTCAATGTCTTTTGAGCAATTACGCGAAACTCTTGTAGCAGCGATTGCATCTTAAAATTGTCGATACACAATCAAATTTGTGTTTTTAATATCAACGAAACATCTTTAAAGTTTTGCCCTACTGATAGATTTATTTGTACTTAATGCACACTTAACTACAAAGGCGAACTAAATGCCCTTAGATTGTCTGACGAAACCTCAAAGGAATTAATAACTAGATGGCTGGTAAGTTAAAAGGATATCTATGTCTTTTATAATTTACTGTTATATATTTCCAGTGGCTGCCTGAATCTGCAAGGTACCATGTAGCAAGTGGCGAGCCTGACAAGGCCTTAGCCACATTAGAACAGGTAACTAATGCCATTTTATATCAATATTTCAAAGTTATAAGTAGGTACCTACAGTCACCGAGAGACCTATGACTTAACTGGTGAAATGTGGATGTACTTTACACCTATGCCGGCTTCCTCTGCACGGTATGTGATGTTAGATTAATATATTTACGTAATACTTGAAAATGGGGAATTGTACACTCATATTAAACTAACTTACCCCGCGACTGCGCCCGCGTTTATTTCGAATGTTTTATAGCCTTTAGCCTTCCTCGGTAAATGGGCTATCATCATAGATACATACATAAAGTCGCACCTGTTTCTCAGAGGGGTAGGCAGAGACCACGGCTTTCCATTTGGTACGATTCTGGCATACTTCTTTCGCCTCATTTACTCGCATCGCATTCCTCATACACGCTCGTCGGTTAAGGGTACTCCTTACATTTATCGTACCGCTGCAATAAGAATGTTTTTGTTTACATTTTTAGATAGCTCATGATAACGGGAGACCCATGCTGCTCGGCCGCTTGGTGTGTGATGACTCCGTGGGAATCGGCCAGCGGGGCAGGCTGAAGCACCTGCTTATACCGCATCTGAGGAACACCAGCTTACTGCTATGGTTTATATGGTAAGTTCTTATTCAGACCAATTTGTTTAGTTCTGTTACATTAAAAGGAGATGTTTCATTTTTGTATGGGACTCCGGCCATAACAAGTACCTTTTATCGAAGTTGGGAAACTAACCGCTGAATAGAGTAAAGTTACATTTTTTTCATAACATCTACTGTTTTTTGTGCAAATAATTAATATAAAAAAAATGTTTGCCGTTTGCCATGAGTTATGAATGGTTGAAGAGATGACATTTACATAACCTAGAAATATTTGATATTTATCAGAACTTAATTTAGTTCAGAAGTACACTTCAGGAAAGTAGATTATATTTTTTGTTTGTAACGATGAAATCGTTACACTTGCTTAAAATTAGTCAAATATGTATAGGAGAATGATTTAACAATTTTAAATTGGACAAGAACACATACCTTTTATATTTATCGTCTACGTGATATTGTGTTTTGACGTGACAAGATTTCAGAACGAAAGGTTATGCAAAATGCTCCTTTATCTGGTACTTATCACACTTCACACTAATATTATAGACGAGAGTTTGTGTGTTTGTATATTCGTAACCTCTTCACGCTCAAACGGCTGGACCAATTTTCATAAAATTTGGTATGGAAGTAGCTGACATCTTGGGTTAAGACTGGGTTTTTATCCCGAAAAAATGTAGCAGGTAACACAGCGGGGCGCAGTTAGTTGTATATAAATGTCACAGGTTGAGCCTGTTTTCAATATGTATAATGAATATGGATAATGAACAAGTATTTAATCCTGTTGGACGTAAGTTATACAAATGTAAATATACAGGGTGTTCCTTCCGAGTGTGTAAATGGCCAAATCCAAAACTAAAAAATAGCCAACACTGTATTACAACATCAAATAGTGTTGTTAATATGGTTCGAATTCTAGGAAGTAATAATAATATATTTTTGTTTAGGATGTCATGTGCGTTCTGTTACTACGGGCTGGTGCTGATGACGACGGAACTGTTCGAGTCGGACCCCAGCGGGCTGGAGGAGCCGTGCGCTGCTGACTGCCGCCCCCTGCAGACCACCGACTACATGGACCTTCTATGGACCACACTAGCTGAGTTCCCTGGTAAAATCGTTACAATACTGACTGCTGGGCCATCATTTTTTAGTTTTAGAACTTCTTCTTTTCTGTCGAACTGTTGACCATAAAGGTAATGTAACGACTTTGAGCATTACATTACAAGTTGTATCAAAATATTAAACATTCCCTCACTAATGTAATGCTCAAGTCTGCAACATTACAGGTTGCGCACTTTTATACTCGATTCTCCTCCCTTGCTGATGTAATGCTCGGCCCTGTAACATGGAGCACCTTAAGCCTAAAAAATCTTAGTGACATTCAACGCGAATGAAGTTTACTTTGGTGTTGCGAATGTAGATCGAAATAAATACTAGGTATTCAATGTTTCTAAAAAAGTTAACAAAATCAAAACTAATTGGTAATGAACTGTAGTTTGTAGTTTCATCAACTGCGATATTTTAAAGTACCGTATGAATTTTTTATATTCAGGTATTTTCGCAACCATATTCATAATCGAGAAGTTTGGTCGCAAGAAGACAATGGCTACCCAGTTTGTTATATTCGCAATGTGCGTCTGTGTTCTTATTTACAA
The DNA here is from genome assembly GCA_905340225.1 of Abrostola tripartita. Lineage (NCBI taxonomy): Eukaryota > Metazoa > Arthropoda > Insecta > Lepidoptera > Noctuidae > Abrostola > Abrostola tripartita. The sequence goes on along the minus strand of HG996490.1, from coordinate 8,183,213 downwards.
CGGAAAGTAAGTATTGTGCTTCATAAACCTTTTTATAATTTCAATTTTATTTCTTACTACCTACAAATACAAATTTATTTTGTTATTTCAGTCGTACATTCCTGACCTGTATTCTATTTCTTGCGAGAGGAATCATTGCCGGTCTGTTTCAAGCCGCGTATGTTTATACTCCAGAGGTAAGTTGACTAAATGTATTTTTAAAATAAGGTGCTATAATAATTTATAATTTTATATTAGCTATAAACTTGATGACCTAATTGGCGCAGTGGCTAAGCGATTGTACTGCTGCGCTGAGGGTTGCGGGTTCGATTCCCGCACGGAATAAATTTTGTGTGATCCACAGATGTTTGTCCCGATTTTAGGTGTTTGCGTATGTGATATTTCATTTTTGTGAAACGCACCCGAAGGGGCTACGTTTTATTTTTTAACTATTTTAACACATTTGACTGCCGTGCGGTAGACACAATAGAAAAACTTTTGTATGGGGGACACCTAGTGATCGCGCTGGCCATCAAACGGTTAAAATATATAGCCTGTCTTGATTTGATCCTAGGTAACGCTTATTGTTGGCAACTTCTTTAAATATGATTAGTTTATGACTAACTAGTCGGCGGTTGGTAGTGGGCTGACTGCCAAGGTGCGCTGTGCACCTACCAATGTTGGCATTAAGCTGTGTCTGTCCGCAGGTGTACCCGACGGCGCTGCGGGCCACCGCGGTGGGCGCGTGCAGCGCTGTGGCCCGGCTGGGAGCCATGGTCACGCCGTACGTAGCACAGGTGACGTATTACTTGCTACGTTGTCCACTATTCAGCCTAATGTAAAAATCGAAAATCGCATGCCACTATTAGTTATCAGTCGCTAAAAACGGTGAAGGAAAACATCGTGAGGAAACCGGCACACCTGAGAGATTGTTCAACGGTGTGTAAAGCTATGTCAGAGGCCTACAGGCGGCTTAAACTCTGACACCAGGTTGTTCATCAACCATACGATACGAAGAAGATTAGTCCATTCCTGTTAGCTTTTGACCTCGGAACCTGGTCACTTTTAATTTAATATAAATTAAAAACCCCTATTTAACCCCTTTAATTTATTTGTTTTACTTTTTTCGATAATCTACTATCTTAAAATATCAAAATAAGATTATAAGAAAGGTAGAGATCGATTATCGCACAGAATCAGAATCAGAAATTATTTATTCGACAGCACATATGACAGCACAAACAAAAGGGCAGGTTAATCCACTGGAGCTAGAGCGTTAAAAATGTTGACATTTTTGCCTAAATCATATTTTATCTAACGTATTTCATTGATTGACCATTACATTAACTGCGTCTAGATATTAATCAACTAAAGTCAAGAGAGCTTTAGTACCTGTTCTTCTTCCCGATAGTTCTTATAATCTTATTTTGATTATTAATGCAATCACGCTTGTAACTAACAAAAGCCTACCTATGTAGCAGAGGTGTAGTAATAAGTGGGATGTATAATACATACATTTTCTATTGTTAATCTAAAATTTATTTTTCAGGTGCTGTTAAAAAATTCCATTGTGATAGCTACTAGCGTATATTCATTGGTGGCGATATTAGCCGCCGGGGCCTGCCTAGCGCTGCCCATAGAAACCAAAGGCAGAGAGATGAGGGACACCGTCACGGTAACGAATTAAATAAACTTGTGATTACAACGGTTTGTTCAAATCAATGTATTATACATTCATGTTTTTATTTAATATGTAGACTAAATAATTCGTTATATACTTGACTAAGTATTATGTAACAAATCAAAGAAATGTCACTCACAGTGTTTCAGAAGATATTTACTATATTATGTACTTATGAGGTAATAATGTGCTTTGCAAGCTTGACTGAAAAATAGTATGTTAACTACCTATATTTATAATAGTAACTTAGCTTATAAGCATAACTTAGCGCTTAACTGCTTAATCTCCACTGCCACTAATGTAAAACAAAGGAAAATATAAATTGTATCCTACTTTAAATTTAGGCTAAATGATTATTTCAACTTTAGAGACAACTCAATTATTCAGACTGCAACATAAGTAGTTTATAACATGTTGAGGAGAATAGTTAAGGATTCACGGACCATTTTTACAATTGTTTACTGTCAAGCTAATTTTCTGTGAGTTGAAATTAATCAAAATAAAGCTTATTTTTATTAATTTAATTCTCGATTGTGGTAGCGATCAGTGGTAACACATCACACTGACACACTACAACTTTTGAGCGTTAGAATACTCATTACTGTCCTATGAATACTCAAAAATGTATCCGTCCTATGTCTTCCGTAGTACCTAAAGTCCATTAATTTGTATGTAATATATCGTTTTTATATCGTTAAATGTTAAGAGAATGGACAAACGGTTGTTTTTTTTTTAATCAACTATCAAAATCTGTCAATGATTTTCCATCGAAATTGTAAAATTGTGCAAGCTTGTTAAAGAGAACGGCATGATGAATGCGTCTAGCGTCTAGTAAGTATTTTTTATGGGTATGTCAAAGCTGTTTATCGGCCGACAGTTGCGAAATTACCAAGCTAGACCTTGTTTACGGGATTTATCATTTAATTGTTATTACCTGAGCTCTGATTATAAAAAAAACACTACATAGTTATTATAGTAGAAATTTGTATTAGGTTATACAACTCATTAAAATTGCGACTATAATATGGGTGCGATATTTTGGGTAAGAAATGGTCTTGTGTTATCGATCAATACTCTGTAAATTAATCGATAAATTACCAATCGTTTGTCTGAGCTATTACATGTTACTTGTAATTAGTGACCTAAGGTTGTGAATTTATTACATTATACTGTACTTAATGTAAGATGATATGAATAGTTTGATGTAAATATTACTCGTTATTAAATAAATATTCTTTATTGAAGAATCTCAATTCACAAGTTTAGTAGGTATTATTATTGTGTTACATATATTCAAATTGTGACTAACTGTAAAGAACAGTAGATTGTTTGTCAGTAATATAGAAAAATCTATATTGTAATTATTATTTATTATCATTTATGATAGTTCAACATTTTATACTGACTCAGGACAAAATATGCCTGTAATGATTATACAAACTGCAGTTACCTAATTGATTTATATATTTTAACACATATTTTTTCAGTATTTCTACTTATTTATTCAGCACCTATTGTCGTAACTGAAATATAACTAAATTATAATTTTACTTTGGCCCAGGCATTCCACTTCGGCGTGCATGTAAAAATAGACAATAGTAGTTGTTACTACTATTGTCTTTTTAATTGCTATATATAATAATATCTAATATAGATAAGACAAAGGCGTGTCCTTATGTGTTCATAAGAATCTATAAAATTTCAATTTAAATAAAATATTTTTTAAAGATTATTATTTAGCACAGTATAAAATTTAAAAAATATTTGGTATGTGTCCAACACTTAAAAGAAAGTATTCTCTTATTTCTTATGTAAGTATAATAGGTCTTTATGGTTTATTATTGTGATGTAATCACAGACATAACACCAAAAACATGAATTTAAGCTTTACACAATTTTAATAAAAACTTATGCACAATTCAGTCTTTTAATTATTGTATCATTGACGTACTAACTTAGTAAGAACAAAAGGTAAAATAAAAGGCATATTATAATATAAGAATTTAATTAATTTTAACTCTATTGAAATTAATACTCACACTCATTATTTCTTATATCCGTCAGAAGCAAATAAGATTTTGGAATCACAGTTAAAATCACACAACTCAATTAATAATTTACTAGGAATATTTCACTGTTACATATACTGCTAACAAATATAAAACTAAATATAATTATAAATACCTACAGCTGTCAGTCATAAAATGAAATGTAAAGTAAATCTAGTATTGTTTTATCCTATATAAGACATCACTGGAGATCATCAGTAGGTATACGAAATTAGGTATTCATATACACAGCAAAATAAAAAGTTAATACTAGTGAAAGTATAGCAGAAATCTTTTACACATCATATAATATTACCGATTTTTTATCTTAATACCTACATACTTTTGCGCTTAAAATTTCGAATTTAGGTACGTACTAATGGTGATCCCTAGTAATGTAAGTACCTATTAAATATACTTTGCTCGTTTACAATATTACATCAGTTTCATAGTTATTTATAACTAAAAACACTATTCTAATATATAATTAGTAATGGTATGGTTCTTAAATACAATGAAAGAGTGCGCTTTGTGTAAGTATAGTTGATGTTCAATCTTAGTTTACTACAATAAATATCAATTTTGGCTAAAAATTTCTTTTCACAAATAAACACACAAGAATTTACACATAGCCTGTTAAACAATTGCTTAATTATTTTAATACAGTTCCATACTATCATCATCATTTCAACTCTTACAATAATTATCAACTTATCTAGTTAATTCTAATCAATAACTAGCTAAACTATTAAATATTGTGGAAGAAAATGGTGTTATTATGGCTCTTAGTGCAGAGCATTGACATCTCTTAAGTAAATCAATAAAAAGGTATAGGCAAATTTGAGCTGATAGAGAACCACATGGCGATAATTTCAAATATTAGCTACGGTATTTGGTGTATTGAAAATCAATTAAAAACATTACTTGAGACAACATTGCATTATTTTATCTATTTAAACAGTACAAACAATTATTAGTACATCACATAATAACAACTCAAAATGTGACTCTTGTAAATGCACCCTGCACAAGAAACTTTGCATAAGCCCAAATATGTTTTTGAGTTCTCAACTGATGCACATAGTGCGTACACACGGATTAATTTTAAAACGTATTGTCACCCATACTGACATACACACGCTTCTCTATTTTAAAGTCATAAGCTAAACTAGGTCTAAAATATTTTCCAAAGTGTTACTCAAATATGTTATAATTATTAGGTTAAAGTACTCTCAACATCATTAATATACCTATATAAATTTGACCCTTATTGCAAGAGCATAAGGTTGTCCAATAAAGCTATTTGATGATTAAATATTTATAATGCGAATTGTTTATTGAGATCAATATATCTGTTATTAGGGACTTGCAGTTGCGAATTTCACCAATCAATACAAAAGGAATCACGTATGCCCTGAAAAATTATTATATTTGATTTTAGATACTCAGGATAGCATTTTAGTTAACACATAATCTGTATATTTATATACCTATATCATCTCGAACAGAAACATTGGGTGCAGGTACTTTAGAGTTATTTATTGTAGGATTTTTTGTAGTTTCATGGTACATGTCAGAGTTGGCATATATTGCAAACTAATTCCCTAGTTTTTTACATTAAAAAGAATCTATCAATTTGTAATTCATAATTATTGATAAAATCATAACTACCTAATTGAAAACTAAGAATAATTTTAGAATCTTATTTATTAAGGTATACGGTGGGAAATCACTACAATAACATGACATAGTACTTACTCATTACAAGAAATGGAAAAGCATTATATTTACATAGTAAAAATACTCGTAATTCAAAGACCCAAATATACAATACATCATATTTAGAAGTATCTTTACATTATAAAAATGTTCATTTAGTCCTTATTTCCAATGCCACAATGTATATTTGTAATCTTGTCCAAATAAATTTCTTAATACTTATGAATAACGATACCTATATTTTATAAAATGAAACCAAAACTAACAAAATAAAATTTGACATTTCAATTCTTTCTCACTATTACCCGAGTGGGCTATTAAAGCTGCCCTTTGTGATGAAAACATAAGTGAAATTAGAATGTAAATAGGTATCATATTTATGGATAATCAATAAATCATAGTTTTAGCAAACACAAGAACAAGTATTACTCCATAAAAGGGTTTACATTTTGTACTAAACCAGTCCATAATAATTACTTAATCATCATCCAACTCTATTACAATTGGTTCAATGTTTTCTGAAGCTTTTGTATAATCTTCCTTTAACTGAGCCAACAATGCACACTTTGGTATCTTAAGCTCCTCTGCCTCATCAATTAAAACTTTTAACTTTTGAAGCCTGCCTATATCAGGAGCAGTGGGAAGCAGTATATTCTTAGTCTCAGTCATCCATTTGTCAAAACTATTGACTCTAAAATCGATTGTTTGCAGCATTATTTTCAGTTCATCCATGTCATAACGATAGTTTAAAGTCTTACTTTCTAGCGGACACTGACACAAGTTATCTGCATGCTGCAAACAAACCATGTGCTTACATTCACTACAAGCTACTGAAGACAAGAAACATGTAGTTTTACACACTTCACAAAGCCGTTCATCATCACCAAGCAACTCAAAGGCTGTCCTACGCACACTCTTCAGACCTTTATTGGATACAAAAACTCTTAATGCACCTTCCTCATCTGTTGCTCTTACTAACTCTTTTTGTGTTTCCAGTGCAGTCTCTAAATCTAAACGATCCCCTTCTAATGCCATTTTACATATCAATTCATCATGGGAAAATACACAGAACCGTTTGAGATTTTTGTAATGTATTATACATTCACGTCCAATCTTGAGCCAGTCTGGTGGAGCAAAATTAACAGCTTCAGCAAAATTATAACCTTGATTGAAGCCTGCATGATATGCTCTAGGAAAAGTGACCACAAACTCTCCAGCATGCTGATCAGTCCTATATATTGGCACACCTGCTGCCATCAATATATTTGGATTCATTATAGTTACAAGTTGATGTAATAAATCAGGTTGTGATTTAAAAAGATCTGGTGCTGCTGCTTTCATGGCTGTTTCCAACAGCTCAGCTCCACTGCCTGGTACTCCATACCACGTTTTCGCCTCACCCCAATGTAAGTAGTTAATTGAATAGCTCCAATGATCCTCATTATGCCAACAAAATGCTGAAAAACACATACCAACATACATCCATGGCACAGTCATACCAGATATGTCAGCATTTATAAATCTTAAAACAGAACCATCTAAAACTGGAAGATTATTTAAATTCCATCCTGAATCAACATACTCTTGGTCACCTGGATATAGGTTTAATGATGATTTTGTAGGGAAACCAGATCCATGATCCATTGAATGCAAATCGGCACCATACTCTACGGTGACATCCTCTTCTACCGATGAAATTATTCTCCAAAATTCTTTTTCAGCCACTGTTGTTGGAACTAAGTGCCCAGACATGCCAAAATAATCAGACTTAAATTTATCAGCCATTTCTCCAAACTGTTGCAACGTGTATTCCCTTTCTGCCTGAGCAAACCCAAAAGCCTCTGCAGGTTTATGAACCTCTTCAGCAATACAACAAGGGCAACGCCAGTCTCCATCAGGTACTGAATTAAGTGGAGGTTTTAAGCAAAATGTATGATAAGTATCAGAACAACCATTGCAAATTAATAGCAAATCATCTCTGTGGTCTTTTTGGCAAATTGCACATTGGTAAATTGCTAATGGATCAAGATCATAGCGGGGCCTCTTTCTTGATTTTGTTATATCAAATTCTTCATCATTCAGTCCAGGCATTTTTGGTCCAGGTCCATAGCAAGCTAACCTTCTCAATTCTCTATTACGTTTTAATTCTTCACTTTCAGTTTTGTTCTTAGAACTATCAATATCAAACTTGATATCAGATCCTGTTTTTGTTTTTTTAATACTTGAGTGAGGTTTCTCTTCCTTAAAATTATAATCTTCTTTAATTTTAGTAATTCTTTCAATGGGTATTTCTGTTATCAACGGTTTTGTGCCTTCTTCTCCTTTGACTTCAAGTTTAGGCTCTGTTTTCTTAACAGTCTTTAAGATGTCTGCTTTACTTTTCTCGAATATTTCGTAAGGAAGCAAAATTTTTTCGTAATTACTTCTTAGAAAATTCATTGTGCTTGTATTTTGACTATATCCCATGGAATTGGCTATCTTACGCCATTTTTTGGGATTATTACAGTTTTCAAAGCCGCCTTCTTCATCAACCCAAAATTTAAGACAGTACAAGTCTAATGTTTTGTTTTCAATCATGGGAATTTTTAAAGGCGATCCTTGCAGATCCCAAAATTTCAATATTTTCTCAAGAAACAAAAGTTTTAGACGCGTTATGGCTTCCAACTCGTTGACTTTCTGTATCCTAGGAACAAATTTTAATTTGTCCACGTCTAATGAAAAAGGTGGCTGCCAGCGCGATGGGGGCTTTATTTTACATATGCCTGTTTTCTCTGCGACCGGACGAATTTTTGCTATATATCCAAGAGGATCCAAGAATTCTTCGGGCGTAGGTTCAAACACAGGTGCCTCGGGTGGTGGAGTGAAAGTAAATTCTGCATTTTTATGCATGGCATTTTTCTGTATATTCTTGCTATCCATTTCGTAGCCGATGTTAATCCTCAATTATCGAAATATTTTTTCTCACAATATATCACGAACTAAATACATTTCACTCTCAGTAAAAGTGTACGTGACTTCTCGCCATGTGTAAATGGCTCCTAAAATATTGAGATAGTAAAATACACTAATACACTGCCATTACTATTGATTCCACAATATCAATGACAATTGAACAGGCAACAGTTTTAAATGCAAAAAGTATCAACACTGATCGTCTTGAACACAAACCGTATTTAAATTATTAATATTGAAACAAAATTAGTATTGATTATACGATTTTAGTTTACAAAAGCTGTATCGGGCTAGTAAGCAGTCCCAACCAGCCAGCTAGTAACTTGATAACTCACTCGTCCACGGTTCGTTCATCGATGCTTCGTTCAAACGCAGCTTGCTCGTCAAAAATATGATTACGCACACATACATACACATTTTAATATTGCCGACTTGTTCTTCCGACTAATTCCTCAATCCTATTGGTCGCACATACTCGACCCGAGTTGCTTCGGATTCGGACAGTGAGGGAGGTTCAGCTGTGTTGTACTTGCACTTAAATTAAATTCTTGTGTAATATTTTGTTTTTTCTGACGTTGGAATTGTATCCTTTACAATGCATTTTCCTTTCTTTTGCATAAACAAAGATAAATTATGCTATACCCATGCGATCAAAGTCATAGTTTATAAATTGCGTATCAGTAGGTACCTACACTGATAGTTACCTAATTATCAGATTAGGCACCTACAATATTTAAATCAAAAAGGTACATATTTTATAAATGGACAATTGCACAATTCATAATATCGTGTTTATGAATAATTTACTGTTAATTTAGCGGCTTAGGGCGGGTGCACATTGGAAGCGTTTTCGTACGAATTTTACTCGTCCGAAAACGTACGAAGATACACGAACGCTTCCGATCATTCAAGAACAGAGGGAGCGCGCACTTAGCCGCGAAATAATTGTACGTAGGCATACGTGTAGCTCCGACCTAAGAGTATAAAACCACTACGTTATATCTCTCCTGTACTTTTGACACATCACTGTCTCCTGTACTAAATGGCCAAGTACAAACAAAGCTTAAATATCAAAACACAATTTAGGCGGTGTTTGCACGGGTTGTACTTTATGTTCTGCATCGAATTTGACAATACCTGTTGGGGATACGACGATTTGAATTTGATTTTGTTGACATACCTCTAACTGGTTCCGCAATCCGATGTCCGAAAACAATTCGGACTTTTTAGGATTTGAATATTCTTTCCACCACTATGAAACAGTATGTGGTCATAACATAACATCAGGCCTGTATTCCCCGTAGGCAGAGCATACCAATACCTAGCAGTTATGTTAGAAGTCCCAATGTTATAGGGGCGTGCCTATTGCATCATCCGGGCAAAAATCTAGACTCCGTGCTGCCACTTAGAATTACCCAATGGAAAACCCAGTAACACTTTGCCCGACCCGGGATTGGAACCCAGGACCTCATGCTCAGTAGTCGCGCTGAGTGTAATAGATACCAGGCGTTCTACGACAGCGACTATACCACCGCAATCTCTGGAAGAGAATTACATCATGAAGATACAGATTAATCATCGCGCTCTAAAAGGTACTTTACGAAATCGATATCGCCGTAAAACTACCTATTTGACAGAGAAAACATAATGCGTAACGCAATGTGCGCACTCATTTCGTACGACCATACAAACACAGACCGACGATACAAATTCGTGTCCAATGTGCGCCCGGCCTTATTGTAATATATTCGCAGGTATTTTTACACCAAGATATAGTAAGTATTTAAGTTCTTATTTCAATAAAAAAACTAGGGCTAGAGCTCATGGGTTTCACTTTCTTGAAAGGTAAACTAAAAAAAAATACACTAAAATTAAAAAAATACTAGCTTTCGCTCTCGACTTCTGCGTGGATTTTATCGTAGCTGGTTAATAAATAAGGTTGACCTTTGCTACATATCGAAACTTGTAGGTACGTGGTCAGCACACAAAGTTGGGTTTAACCCTAGCATTGCTTGTTTTGTAATTAATTTGTTAAATTTAAAGGGATAGGTTCTTTTGCTGTTAAAGTATTTTACCCTATGATGTACCTAGTAGATTTTTATATTTGACACACCAATAGATTATGATAAATCTAGATTAAGATCAAGTAAGTATAAGGATGAGTTTAGAAAGGTCAGAAAGGTGTCAGATTCATAATATTATTACAACCGCAATTCAGAGATAAGTTACCTACCGATTTAATAATATGCGTAATAAAACATCGTGATGTTTAATTATGCTTTATTATTATGTTATTTCCTTTATTTAAATTATTTTTCTTATAAATTATATTTTTAAATATCTATATAAAAATACAATATTTAAAAATATAAAAAATAGGGCCCAACCAGCAGCGGGACCAGGGTCCAAGCTACCGGTGGTTAGGGCTCCAGAGAGAGAACCTCCTCACAATGCGTGCCGTGTCGAGGAGTACCGCTTTCTGCATCAAGCCCTTGACCCAACCGCCTAACGTGAGCCTCTTCAGGTGTTGGTCGAAACTCTTGGCCATGAGACCATTGGCCGAAACGACTATCGGTACAATGATTGCTGAGTCCACCTCCCACATGTCGACAACCTCGTGCGCCAGATCAAGATATTTTTATTTTGTTTATTATTATGTTATATTATTATTTTATTATCCCTTCGGGGAATACAGGCGTGCCTATACTCCCCTCCTCAGGTGTAGTACACCCACAAATTCTCGTCAGTTATGGTTTAGGTGTTAATGTAATAGGGGGTGAGCCTATTACAATACATTATATTACTGAAATGATTAAAAAAAGGAAGTGTTGTTTACATGTTACACTCGTGCCTACTTAGGCACATATTTATGATGAATGATGACTTTATACTGCAATGCACTTGCATTGTACTTTATTCAGCGACTTTAAATCTGTCTGGGAAACTTGCAATATAAGTAATGAAAGAACATCTGTGCCCAAAGCTTTGAAATAAATCTATTGCCTTTTCTTGACCACGCGAAAAGCAAAATGACTTTCAGATTAAATATTAATTAGCCTTACAGCACTACAGGTATTTAGATACAATCATGCTTGTTAACTCCCAAAGTAGAGGCAGAGATTTTGTTTAAAATTCGTCGTTCTAAGTAATTTACGTGGCCGTATGGCCGTAATATTAATAGCGAGCTTCATGCCATCACAGTTTTCATTCATTTTCTCAGTGTCTGTAGGGAATAATTAAAAATGTACACAGAGACAAACAATTCTTGGAGAATAAAACCATAGAATAAAACGCAGATGTATCTTCCATTATTTATTATCTAGTTCTGTGTTTCAGAAATAAAATTTACCGTAAGTATAATAACTTAATATTGCAGCTATCATAGAGGTACCCATTTCTTTTATCTAGTAAGCGTAATTTTCTGTGGTGAGAGAGTATTTACATTTTAAAAATAATGTAGAATCAATATTATGTCTTGATATTAATATTATATAAACTGACAATATTTCTGTTTTCTGCTAAAAAACTGGTAGCACTGGAATCGATGCCAGTTACTGTCACTGTCAAAAATATAAATTAAATAACCTCACTTTATTCATGGAATTTACTGCTCAGCTGTAATTTCGTTAATTTTATTTAAGAAAATGTTACTTACTTTTCGTGGTGTCTGGACAGTTACTACACAATTACAACATATAAGATTTGCACATAGAATAAGAGGCAAAGCTCCTATTTATTGCCGCACGATAAAGGAACGTTTGGATGAACTAAATTATAAAGATGAATTGAAAGCAACCAGAATTGATATTGGATTCCCTCGAATAAAGTATTAAATTTTATACTAATGCAATTATCCCTGTTCATTTGTTTGTATTGTTATTATAGGCTTATTCAACAACAAAAAAGTGTTAGCAACTATAAGCACAACCTTCTTCTCGGTTTTAACTTAATATGATTTCACCTATATTAACTAACACTTACTAAGTGTTGTATTTAAAAAATACTTAGTTATATACTAATCGCATTTCTTGTTGGTTTTGTACCTATTCATTTTGATGTTTATCCAGAAAGCAAATTTATCATTATAAATTGCAGGAAATCATCAGAGGACCAGCGTACTTCACGCACAGACTATCTAAAACAAATAAAAGCCGATAAAGAAAAAGAACAGCTTGCGCGGAACTTTAAGCTAGAAATTGATTTGAATGAAGCAAAAAATCATTGGCTGGAGACTTTGGGCCCACAGCACAAGAAACAAATTGCAGATCATTATGCTATATTTGAACACTTGTATGGAGAAGGCTACTTTGTACCATATTTAAATTTAGAGGTTTTGTATGATTTGAAAAATGGATCATACCTCCCAGTTTTTACGGGAAATGAAATAAGGCCAGCAGAAGCACTTGAATACCCAATAGTTAATTATGAGTCAGATCCCAACAGCTTATGGACACTAGCTCTCACAAGCTTGGATGGACATTTAACAGAAAATGATAAGGAATATGTTCATTGGTTGGTTGCCAATATTCCTGGGAATTCTGTAGAAAAAGGAGATACTATTGTAGAGTATTTGCAGCCGTTCCCATTGAAGGGCACTGGATATCATAGATATGCATTCATACTCTACAAGCAAGATGGAAATGTCTCCTATGATGTAAACAAAGGTAATAATAATTTCTTTAATTTTAAATACAAGCTTTTATTTTTAAATTTAATATTGTATCTTAAATTTAAAAATAAAAGCTTGTAATAATAATAACAGCCTATAACTGTCCCACTGCAGGGCAAAGGCCTCTTCTCGTATAGAGAAGGATTGAGCATTGATCACCATGCTAGCTCACTGTGGGTTGGCGATTTCAGATAATTAAATCCAGGTTTCCTTACGATGTTTTCCGTCACCGTTAGACAGTGGTGTCTTAGAATATCTAAGAAAGTATTTATGACATTGAAAAAGTCACATTGATACTTGCCTGGGTTTGAACCTGCAACCTCGTGCATAGAAATCTGGTATGTCAACCACTAGGCCACCACGACTTGTGACAAAAGCTTGTAATGAACTAATTTAATTCATAATTAATGTTTTCAGTGACTTCAAAATCCTTAGAAAATAGAACATTTGTTACTAGGGAATGGTACAAAAAGTACCAGGATAACATAACTCCAGCTGGTCTAGCATTTTATCAAACCATTTGGGATAAAACTGTCAGAGATTTCTTTCATCAAGTCCTGCAAACTAAGGAACCAGGTAATTAAAATTAAAGCAGTTTTGCTGAGGTTCTAATTAATTTGTATGATATCTTTTAAACAAATCTATTTTTATCTTTTCAGTTTATGAGTATGACTTCCCTGAGCCATACATAAGGCCACAAGAATGGTTTCCTCTGCGAAAACCATTCAATTTATACATGGATAAATATAGGGATCCAAAGCAGATTAACAAGGAGTATTTATTGCGAAAGTTGAAGGATGAGGATCCCTTCAGTGCACCTCCACCACCACTGAAATTCCCTAATGCCCAACCTTACCCTAAAACTATGCCATCATGGCTAAAACTGCATGAGCAGAAGATAAGGCTGGGTTGGGGAAGAGTGAATGATGTTTAGATTAAATAAATGATTAGGTACTTAGTTAGAATTTTGTTTTATTTAACACATTGACTGCAGCAAAATATATACGCTATATTATCGAAAAGTGCCACCAGTGTGGCTCGCACACACCTATATGCGATGCGGCAAAACACAGACGCTGTGTTTGGCGTGTTGCCAGTGCTGATAACTCTAGGCGTGTTTTTATTTAATGTGAGGTTTTTGCGCTCATTGACATTATTTATGTATTGAAATAAAATTATTATATCAGGTTACAAATAAAGAGGTTAAATATTCGTAAAAAAATATTTGCAATTTAAAAGTGCAACTTACAAGAGCCTGCTTGTTAGATAATAGCACTACTTGTTATTCCCATGGCGTAACATTTTGAAAATAATTTAGTCAGGCGCTCACCACATTAAGTGTTAATAATATTATTAATTGTATCACATTTTTAGTCGGGCTATCAATCATGCGGAAGATACCCGGTCTTTTTAAAGGCTTACGTGGGGACACAGTTCCATCACGCAGATGCCTGTTGAGAACTTTAATCTAAAAAGGAATGGACACTAGCTAGAGACAACACACAACTGCTCTATAGCAGACCAACCATGAATAGCCCCCCAAAAGCTATTGTGTAATATGGATACTAAAATGATTTGGTCTAGTATGTTGGGATGTTTCGTGGATTTGTTTTTATTTATTTTAATACTGAATAAAATAACGGCATCTGCCTTTCAACATAAAACCTTTGCCATAAAACATTGAATTTAATTAGCAAGCGGTGACTCGCCACTCGCTAGATGGGCCCCCTAAACACTTACCACTACATGTAACCGGGAGCAACATCGGTGCGAGTGGCTAAGGGTGTGAACGATGCGGCCCCGGTTTAACCATCGCGCGTCTCGAGGTCTCTGAGCGGGTTTACCGACATCCATTAGACATTTCCAACCCCGAACATATAGCTATAACGACCCCGCTCGGACCGGCCAATCCTGAGGACGCTGTTCGGTTTTCAGTCCAGCTACTTTTAGTATTGCATTGTAATAAAATACCTTTCAAATAAGGCTAAATATAACAAAATCTTAGGCGTCTATTGTTTTACCAAAAGTTAGTAAATGCTAACTTTAACGAAATTTTATATAGCCGTATTAAACAAGTCATGGCTAATTACATATATAGTAATGTATCGCAATTATACAAATAAATAAAATTGCTTGAAACTTAAAGTGCGTAAATCAGTAGTGAAAATAAAAACAACAAATGAGTGCAGCTGCACTGTTGTTCAGTTCGGACCGTACGTGCCTCTAGTGCAGCGGCACACTGCACTGTGTTACTTCCCATACCAGCCCCCTTACTATGAACTCTTAAAGCAGGACAGTTTACCATGTGGAAGAAAGACGCCGCTACGTGTTGTGTAATGCAGCGTCTCGCTTCCACTTGGTAAACTGTCCTGCTTTAAGAGTTCATGGTAAGGGGGCAGTGGCTCGTACGTACATACTTTGTTCGACTGCAGCAAAGATGTTTGATGAAAGTTAATAAACCTTACAGTCAAAAGTTATCGGGAGTCCTAATCTAGACGTGCCAAGTCACGCCTATTGTATTATTGCTTTAATTTCTGTGAGTATAATGTAAATCATAAATTAGTAGTATTACACAATGAAATGATCTTTAATTTAAAACTTAATAAGGCCCAAAAATCTAGAGGTAGCATGAAGATATGACGATTCAAGCTTTTTCTTTTACCTGTTGTACAGAGGAGCAGTGAAATGATACTCAGAACAAAACAATTTCCTTTATGTCATTTTATTAAACATAAAAATATAAAATTAAGTTTCTGAAACCAGAAAATTTTTACATGGTGCGACAATTTTGGTATTTGTTGTGTACTTAATAAAACTTTCATATCTAAATAAACTATTTTAAGGTCTACAGGGATGATAATTATATGAGAAAAAAGGGAAAGGCTTCAATTTTGAAAGTGAAAAGCAGGCACCACAATATTTATAAAAAGCATTAAGTAAGTAAATAAAAAATATCATGTTTTATACAAAAGTTATGATGTGTTTCTTCAAAATAAAATACAACTGTAGCTACACATCATTATTGTTATAATTACGATTAATTACCACAACATTATGTTGCGATTATATTTCTTCCGAAATTAATCAGAATAAGATGTCCACACCATTAAATACACGATTAATATGGCGAAAAGAAAGTAAATTAGAAATAAATGTGACTACCTAGTTAGTATTACAATAAATGCAGTGGCAAATAACACATATTTATAAACCACAATTAATGTTCTGCAATCTGCACCATTCATATGTTAATGAGTATGTATGTTACTGTAAAAGCACGAACTGTGGTAAATCCTAAGATTTACCAAGTGATATAGATAAAAGTCCGACATGTTCTGCAATCTCCATTGATTTCGCATTTATACCAGCAGTCTCTTGGTATATCTTAGGTTAGGTTAGGTTAGTTAGTTAACTAAGAGACATGGTAAATGTTGAAACAAATGTGTAGTCTTGTTCATTACAGGCGTAGGTATAAAGCCGTGACTGATACGATATGATATTGATTAGCTCGTCTATTATACAACTTAATAATTTCTGAGCAACGGGTTTATAAAACGCTACAAGCGTTTTATTTTTCATGAGATAATTTGTAGTAGCAGCACGGAATCTGGAAATGCACCCGGTTGGTAGCAAGAGGCTCATGACTTTAAGACCCATAACATAACTGGCGAAATGTGGATGCACTATATGATTCTGCCTACCCCTTCGTGGAATATGGGCGTGGTGTTATGTTATATTTAATTTCTTTGCACTATTCAAAGTCAAAGATCGGTATGGTTAGGTTAGAACAGCAACCACTACAACGAATAAACCAAAGGAGAACCGTAACGCGATTACAAGAAATGAATAATATTCATAGATGTATTTTTAAACCTAACATTTACCGACCATCTTTAGTAAAACCTAGCATTTACCAAATTCTGATGGTAAAAACCCGAAAAATCATCATAGTTTATACAAATCCCAACATAAATACATAAAATAACGGTGGTAAGTCTGCAGATTTGCTAGTAAAAACTAGGATTTACATTTTAGACTTTATTGATAATTTCCGTAAATACTTATTTTGATGCGTTTACATTATAATTTTCAGGATTAATTAAAAAATTATATGACTCATTTTGAAATAAAATTAACCGAAACAGTAGCAACAAGAATTTAAACCAGCAACAGAATGACAAAATAGTATAAAATTCGTTGCATACTCAGACATTTGAAAAATAATTAAGCAGTCTAAATTCTAGAAATATACACACATGGGTGACAGTGAGGTTTTTACATAGATATATTATATTACCCACTCCATATTATACATGTGCTATAAATATATAGTATTTTATATACTTAGTGAATTTGCAATTCTGATTCCTATTTTGACACCGAAAATTGCATACAAGATGGTACAATTTAGTCGAGGCCAACGTCATCATCCGTAGGGCCTTTCGGTTTTCCTCCACCAGGTGCGCCAGCGCCTCCGAAACCTATGTAAAGAGAATAAAAAAGATAAGCATCAAAATAATCAATTTATTTTGACGCCAATCGTCAATTAGATGCAATTATTATTTTTCAGTTGTGGCTTTCTTTGGGTGTTTTTTTTTGTCAGGATAAAGGTCTTATTCATTATCATAATCAGCCGGAAGATAGTTGGTTGCCATAATCCCCACGCTTGCCAAGCGGCATGGGGATCGTAGTGTTGGTGGTCAAGTTACAGAAGACGCTGCTGCCCATCTTCTGGATTTTCCCTTAGTAGCCTCTTACGAGACTCACGGGAGGAATGGAGGTGGCAAATTCTAGGCCGGATACCACACGGCAAAGGCAAGGTCTTATTACTTACCAGGGAATCCACCAGCACCACCTTTTCCGAGTTTTGCTTGAAGTTTCTCTATGACTGCAGCTATTTTGGGATTGTTTTGATACTTCACGAAATTAGCTGGGTTAGACGACACATCTTGGAAAGCCACGGCGACCTCTGGATCCTATAAATAAAATGTAGTTTTATTTAGTATAGGTAGAAAACCTCATTTGAAAAAAAATATTAGTCTATTAAATCTACATATTATAATCAGATTTTATAAAAATCATCATACTAATGTAATCCTCTGGTCAGGTTCAAGAAAATTTTACTACAATGAAATAATTGAAATTGCCAAGTCCGGCGCGAATTGCGTTAAAATCATGAATAATACGTTTTATTATCTTTCTTTTATTGTAGTTGATTACATTACTACCAATGATAAGTTATTGAAACATATTAAGTGACCTGGAAAGCTGCCATTATCTCCTGGTCAAACAGCAGGTTACTGAAGTCCTGCGGATTAATTCCGGCGGGGAAGCCGCCGCCGCCACCGGCTGAAGGGAAGCCGCCTGCTCCACCCGGGAAGCCACCGGCACCGGTGGGTGGTGCGCGCGCATTCGCCTCGGCTTGTGCACGGGCAGCTCGGGCTCGAGCTTCTTGCGCTTTGCGAGCTCTGCGCAACTTTTCACGATGCTAAACAAAAAATAAGAGTTCATAAATAGAGAGAATATGTCCTATGTTCACAAAGTACTGCAGACAACGGACATGTTTCATTTGTTTCGGCATGGCAGATAAAGGGCTAATTACAGCGACAACATGATTTCTCATGTTGAATGAATGAATTGAAAAACGACGCTCGATTTGATCTGCCATGTTGAGGTTACATTCTCTAACAAATGTCATCGATTGTTACCACATGTTAACTGTTTTCAAAAGTTGGGCAATGTTACTTCATATACTAACACTGTAACATATAATGATATCTATCAACTACGCGAATATTAGACATTTAAATAAAACTATTCTACCACCTGTCAAGTGCCACATACCCTTACAAGATGCAGGCGTATACAAGCTCGATTGTGGTCTCTTACATAGGCCAAACAAAAAAAAACATAGGGACCCGCGTAAAAGAACATATCGCCGATATTAAACACCGCCGTGCCAGGAACTCTGCAATTTGTGACCATGCACTTGACCAAGCCAACCATTACATCAGATTTGATAAACCACCGATCCTTGCCAAAGAAAATCGATTCCTTCATACGATGATACGCGAGGCTATTAAAATTAAAAAACACCCAAATTTCAATAGAGAAGATGGCTGGGACGTACCACCTGCTTGGAATCCCATCATAGATTCTATTAAAGTTAATTCCAAGCGTAAAACTGCAAGACCGAATGTAAATAATAACTAAAAATGTAAGGTAGTTGATAGTAATTGTTCAAATTAGACGTTTAACACTTCAGTCTGCCCGTGACCATGAATGCTGTAAAGGATTCGAAACGTCGGGACCAAAAAACAAAATTAAAACCGCGATAAAACCCGTAAAAATAGTTTTATTTAACTGTAACATATCCTAACAATAAATTACTTTTTGCTATCAAATTCTGCTTAGTAACACTTGCAAAATTTTGAAAATGTAACTGTGGTGTAGATGCACTTTATGTCAATCCTATCATACCTTTTATATAAACTAGCACCAGGAAATCGTAACTTAAGAAACTTATTTCAAAATACTAAATGCAGCCTCATAGCTAGGTGTTGATTATAAGCTTCAATATGCAACCTCCTGTAATAGCAAACAATTTCACATCTTTACTTATTATTTAATTATTATAATATTACCTCTCTTTCTTCCTTCTTGCGTTGCGCACTAAGCTTGTGTTGGCGCAGTTTTTCAGCGTTAGGTTTGACTTCAGTAAGCCACTCATTAGTTTGATCATCATAGTCAATCTTGAGAGATTCGCAGAGATCGTGGGATGCCTCCTCGAATTTTCCCAGCAACCTAATTTAGGAAAGTTTTTACGAAATTTATTTTAAAATATTAATATAGCAAACAACTGCTTAAGCAAGGTTTTTAGGATTTTTTTACATCCTAAAAGGCCATTAACATACTCAAGAAGTTAATGTCTTTATGTTTTTGTATTTGATTAATGTTTTATATAATTTAATTTTATATTCTGTTTGTTTATCATATAAATAGTGTATATGGATTGTAAGGTCTGAAATAAATGTTTTATAATTATTATATGCAATTAATATAAATTGAATTTCGATTCTAGAATAAAAAAAAGAGAAGAATGATAATACAATTTAGAATAGAAAAGAATAATGCAAGTCATGATTTGCAGTTTAAATGAATGTGAACTTTGGATACAAACTACATGAATTTATATGCGCAAATGTAAATCCCCAATCATTAAACATTTTGGTAAATAATTTAAAACTAACTAAACAACACTCTGAGAATTAGACAGTAATTAAGTGAAACAAAGCTAGGTTACCTCAAATTGTTATTCCAAATAATAAATGATGAAAAGAAAGCATTGAAAGTCTTTGTAAGATAGATCCAAGAATATATAAGAATGTAATGCTATGGCCTTGTATAATGATAAGATGAAGATAAATAATTATATTAATTAGGCGTAATACCTGTATGCACGGCCACGAAATTTGTAAGCAGCTGCACTGTCACAATTAAGTTCCAGAGCATGTGTGCAATCTTTGATGCACGCATTTGGTTTGTTCATCTTTAGGTATATCTAAAACATAAATTATAAATTGAAAGTGAAATGGCTTGTAAAAAGCAATGTTATTTATGCGTTTATTTCGCTGCATCATATTAAGTCCTAATTAAATTACTTAGAGGCAATTTACAAAAAATTATGTATATTTTTAAATTAATTTATGGAGCAGCGACTACTCAAACATTGTAAAATAAGGTATTTTAACACAAGAAATAACCTGCGCTTTCACCCGCGCAAAATTTGCTAAGTATAGCCTGTATCATTTATTATAGCCAATGTATTACTTTGATGTATAAGCTATATTAATCTATAATTTGATGAAAGTCCATTTAGTAGTATTTCCATAACAGAAAAACAAAGAAACGTCCATCCATTTAAAATATTAACTAGGAAGGATTCTATACCTGTCCTCGTTTAGCGAAAAGTAAAGCACTTTGCGGGTTCAGTTGTATAGCTTCATTGTACAGTTTGATGGCTTGATCATACTGTTGCTCAGAGAACGCTTGCATGGCCTCAGATCTCTTCTCATCAGACTGGTCTCTCTCCTCATCAGTTACTTCTTTTAATAAGTCACCCATTACCTGGGAATCATCTACTACATCCGGTTCTATAACACCTGTGCAGCAATGAAAAAAAAAACAAATTTATATTTATGTTTTAAATTACAATATTTTTAATCAGTGTATTTATTGGTAGTGTTATCTTAGAGCATAAAAGAGTGCTATTACTAAAATTGATATATCAATAGGGAATTTGCATTTTATCAAAATAAGGGCCCAATTTTCTTTTTATAACCAACTTTGCTTAAGAATTGTGCCTATATTTTTGATTGAGAAAATATTATAAAAAAGTGCCACAAATGGGCAGGAATTAGAAAGTAGTTAAAACGCAAAGCCAAGTGTCAGATGAAATGTGACATCAAAGTTCGGAAGTGTATTTTACATTTATGTACAACTAAGCGGCCCGCTCCGGCTTCGCACGGGTGTAAAATATATATTATAAGTATTTCTCCACTATTTAATGGATGTTATTATACTTATAAACCTTCCTCTTCAATCACTCTATCTATTAAAAAAAACCGCATCAAAATCCGTTGCGTAGTTTTAAAGATTTAAGCATACATAGGGATATAGGGACAGAGAAAGCGACTTTGTTTTATACTATGTAGTGATAACACAGTACTTTGAAGTAGGTTTTATGTTGTTTTCCATGTTATGATAATTGAAAAATACAAAACATACAGCTATTTACTAGTTGTTTGATAATAATATGTGAACTGTTAGGTCACGCTAACGCGCCAAAATGGCGGGCGTTTAAAGTTCCCAAATTAGGATGCTATATACAATTAACATTTTTTTTCTCACATTTTTTTTATTTAGCACTCTTTTTGTAAATTTATTTAACAATGTAAGGTACTGTATAAAATTACATGTATATTCCCTATTGTATTATTTATAACTGTTTAATCAGTCAGTATGTTAAATCACTTAAGCTATTCATGGAAATCCATCTTTTATCACATACATAAACATCTAACCCAAGCTAACAAATTTCTTATTGCGCCAAATGTTGAAAACACGCATGACAGATAATCTAAAAAATCATTATACACTTTAGTACTTTTCAATTCTGTTCATCGAACAATAGCTCATCTATTGAAAAATGTTACTTCTGACATTTTTGCCTTGTTAAAGATGAAATTACTAAAAATGTGGTCTTATACATGTTAATACAAGACAGTCAGCTGAACATTATGTAGAATTATATCCATGACATAATTATTGTACTGACACAAAAAAATATTTGCATTATTCTATTATAATTATGACAATGATTTAGACAATAATTGGAAATAAAAATTAAAAGAATGCCTGCTCTTTCTAATTCCAATTAAACAGTTAGTTATCAATAATATACTTGTTAAAATTACAACAAATAGTAAAGAATTGAGCCAATATGTGTAAAATATAATGCTTTTTCAAACTCCCAGTATATCAGCCTATTTACCATGAACTCTTAAAACAGGATATTTTTCGGTGTGGAAATTAGACACAGCTATATGTAGTGTAGTATGGCGTATCACTTCCAGAATGGAAAATGTCCTGCTTTAAGTTCATGGGAAAGTGACATGTGTCTTTAGAATAAACAAAATACTGATTGAATTACCTTCCATGTCCAGCTCCACATCAGACTCCACAGTGGAATCCTCCTCAGATGATGTCTGACCTTTATCCTCCGCATTGTTGTTTGCTGTATTGCTAGATTTGGGTTGAAAGAACATGATTATGATTCATAGCTAAGACATACATGATAAAATTTATAACTTTTTATTGGAAGATTGATAGTAAATCAAGGGGTTGATCTTGCTATCCATTTTGTAAATTAACATACTAGTTCTATTTATCGTGGTAACTATGGATGGCTAAGATATCTTAGTTCGTTGTCAGGGTGGGGTTGTAGGAAGGGGTTAAGAAAATGTGTTAATTACGTACGTATCACCGGAAGGTGTGAAGTTCTTAGCACCAAATGTTGGGGCCGGAATTGTTACCCCGAGAGATGAGAGGTAATCTTTAAAGAAAACTAGTTTCGGATGATGTATTATCTGCGGCTCCCCTTTGCAGTACTCGACAAATGCTTTCAACTGTGTCAACTGCTCCTCGTTGAATGGACAATTCATTTTGCTTGATTATCACTGTTATACCTACCGGCAACAACGAATAATTATCACAATGTTAATATAGCGCAGTGAACATAAAGATATTAATTAATAAGTTAATCACGCAGTATATAGGCAAATAAATACTTCGAAATGGCAGAAATAGGACTATTCTTCTTACTTTCTAATGAAATACTAGAATACCGCACTGCATTCACCGCATAAAACAAATAAATTGACACTTGGTGTCGTCGCAAACGAAACGACGGAAACGGATTATTCTCGCTTCTTCTACAACCACAGATAATAATGTACACGACAAAGGCATATTTGTTATTCTGCTGATTCATTGATTATATTTTTAACCAGAGACTTAATAATATTATTTTTAGTCAAGGTTATGGTCGTGTTACACCAAAATTAATATTTTATATACAACTATGGGATCAGGAATAATTATTTTGTTTGAACTTTTATATATTTTATTGTTTGTTTTTGGTACGGAACTCTAAAACAGGGTTACAGAATACAGCCATACAGCCTACGGTAACAGGGTACTCCTGGTCGTTATTGCTCTTCGAATGTGAATTGTTTTTCAGTAATTTAACGTTTCAGAAAAATTACTGAAAAAAAAAACAGCATTGAGCATAGACGTAGGTACGATTTCGCAAAAAGATAGCGCGGTAGTAATCAATACAAATAAAAACATAAAACCATACGAGTAAAATTGCCTTCTTCCGACTGTAAAACTGAATTTCGACAAATCGTTCGACAACAACATGGAACTCCGATACGTCTATATTTCGACAATACTTTAGTTCGGAATATCTTAAGACAGACACTACTGTATTCCAACATAGCATTTATTCGAAATAACTTAACTAAGAAACAATGTGAGTTCGACGACATCCTTCTTAAACAACAATGTTAGTCCGACAAAACTCAAATTCGAAGTACACTACTCCGACTTACTGTATTTCGACAATATCTTAAATCGACATGACATTCTTAGACATGATTAAAAAATCATTTCACAATTAAGGAAACTATGAAAAGAAATAGGTTAGTGGGAAGTTGTTATAAATTTTTTTTATATTACAATTATACCTTAATAATTTTGTAGTAGCATCGTATCAAAGACATATCATGTCGATTTTAGGTATTTACAAATCCAAAAATTACGTAGGTACGTAATATTATCTATCAATAATTTACTATGTTATGGTTATATCGTGAACTGTGAACGAACAGAGATATCTACCGAAAATCAGTAGTTCTAAAAAGAGGTTTTTTCCGAGGTACCTAAATGCGAAGCTATGGCGAAGTAGTTCCCTAGTAGTAGTTCGCTTTTGGTAGTACCACTGTATACTTAATAGATGGCGGTATTAGTCTCAATTTCCAGGAGTAGGTACAAAAAAAATGTAATTATAAAAATACGACAGCGATGGCAGTCGTGTTTTTTTTAAATCTTTATTATTAATCCGCACGAATACGCCAACCACATTGTACTTTATCCTTATGTACACATTTTTTTTCATCTAACCACGAGTCGTGTTTTTAAATTTTTTTAATTACACTTTTTTATTTGTTTCTTTTTATGTCTTATGTTACTCGCAATGTTGCAAGGATTTAAACGACACTCCATACATCAAAATCGGTTTAGGCATCCAGAAGTTATGGTGGAATAAACAAACTCACATACATACATGAACCTTGAAAACTTACACTTACACTTTGTTTTACACTCCTTTTTTGGGCAGTCGTGTAAAAACAGAAACTTACTTATTTCTGTTGAAATAGAATATGTAATTGTAGGTACTTCTTTTCTTTTATTTAGATTTATATTGTTTTGATGACATGCAAGGGAGCCACGCATACTTTTAAAGAGTAGGTGTGTTCTATGGCATAACCCTTTAGCACCATCAAATTTCACCAACTTCTTTGATTTCGTCAGGCTTTGTTTCTGTCATATCACACGATATGACAGAAACAAAGCCTGATTCAAGTTTTCTGGAATGAAAAGTAGGTAGTTTTATATCTCCTTGTTTCACCAATTCGAAAGTCCATGATATGGCAATGTCTATGGGGACTTACAAAGAAAACCCCATACATTTTATACAATATTTATGAACTTGTTGTTCTAGTGGTCGCCAATTGCGACTTCTGAACATAAGCTCCAGGGTTAAACTAATAGGTCGGGAAAAGTGTTACTAGTTTTTCCATTAGGCCATTCTCAGCAGCAGCACAGAGAGTGTATTTTTGTGCCAGGATTGTGGTCATAGGCTCGCTCCCTATAATTACATTAAGATCGATAAAATAACTGACGAATGATATGTTGTTTATGTCTATGATATTAATATACCTGTCTCGAGTCAAAAATATCGGGAACGTGGTTTTTACTATGCTAACGTAAAAAAAAAAAACCATTAAATTAAAAGGAAGGTAAGGACGGTAATTACCTCCTGTGGAAGCGTGACCCCTTTTATTTTTCGACACGTTTGGAGGTCGGGCAGTCGTTCTATAAGCCACATAGCTTTTTAATTAATGGTATTATTAGGGTATGTTTGCCGGTTGTTAGGTACTGCTATAATTAACATACCATACATTAGATACCAGAATTTTTCTGATTTCGAGTGGCCGGTAGATTATCTGTATTGTATGAAGGGACGTACGTAGATAAATAGTTAATAGTACAGACCACAATTCAAATGACCACAAACTAGCTATATTTTTCTGTTTTATATTGGCTAAGTTATGTAGGTGGTCAAGGCTGATAAGTAATGTTAGGTTCTATTTTAGATTGACGAGTTGTGCATAGTTTTAGAAATTGGTAAAATACGCAACGGTCGCCCAGAAAAGTCAATCGTCTCCTTTATTTTTATACAACATAGTTATTGTCTACCTAATAATATGTAGGTATTTACTCGATACGTACTACGTACGTTGATACTTTATTAAAAAATCGCATAAATTAGTTAGGTAACTACTAAGTACTACTTTAAACCTGAGCAAAAATGTATTGTCAATATTATTAAAGATAATAATCAAAACGGCCAAAAAATTAAACCTCTCTCCTCATACAGATAATTCTATATTTGGTAGGTATGTTATGGACCAAGTTATTAATAGGGCATTGTAATAAATGCCCGCGCAGTTTGAAAAGTGCCCATGAAAGGGCAGTGTGATAATGATTACTATTGAAATAATCAAATCGTCCGGGCATTATTTATAATGTTTATCATCTATGGGGTATAGTAATTAAAACCAGGTTTTATTACTATCGACGATTCATGTCGTCTTTTTTATCCATTGCAAACGAATTATTTTCCAATCAAAGAATAACAATTGTCTTTCACTATAATATAACACAAAATCACGAAAATGTAACCTTCCACGTCCATCTGTATTCGCTTTTAATGCAAAACTAAACAAAAATCGTGGCCAAAACCGTGCAAAATCACACATGCTGCTTGATGTGGCTGATTCATCAGCACGCATCGGTCTCCAGATGAACTTTGACATTACCATCGCTATGTTTAATTTATTATGTTCACCAACATGTCATTTCGGAGCCGATTGCGCTTGACGGAGTAACTCTCGAAGTGGTTCACGAGTACGACAGTGCGACTGTACCACCAATTAAAGGTCGCTCAGCGAGCTATGTTGCGAAAGCTAAAGGATAGGATCAGAAATGAAGTTCTCCGACAGAGAAACAAAGTTATCGAAATAGCCTACAGGATTAGCAAGCTGAATTGGCTGCGGGCAGGTTACATCTGTCGCAGAACCGACAACCGTTGGGGAAAACGTGTTCTCGAGTGGAGACCACGACTCAGTAAATGTAGCGTAGGACGTCCTCCAGGTAGGTAGGGCGTTAATATATGCGAAATAGCTGGTAGCGGTTGGAAGCGAAAGGCCGAAGATCGAGCTCAGTGGCGTGCTACAAGAGGCCTATGACCATTTGACCAATTGACTAGCAGTGGACTAAGATAGGGCGATAATGATGATGATGAACAAAAACCAGGGATATCAGTACATTTCACACCATGTTATATTTTGTCGAAATGTGCTACACGCGCTGTGAACATGTTATTTCGCGAACAACAAGGCAACACAACAAGCCTGTAACTTATTGAGTTTTTATGATACAGTACCGGTATATTTTTGAGATTCATTACATGAAAATATTTGACGTGTCTTGGTTTTCTTGTATAATAAAAATAAGGTTGTATATGTGCAAAGTAACAGTCTGTTAGTGATATTATCACAAGTTACTACTGTACCAATAATGACGATTACTTTAATACATTTAGCTTATGTCCTGTGGGAGGACTTTATCTACGTTGTTTTTATTCCAGGAAAGCAGCCATAATCTTTTGCTCTTGGAAAAAGTTACAGGGCCACTTAGCTAGTAAATAAGTTAGTAATAGGCAAAATGCATGTATATTTTAACTGACTTCAGAAAAGGTGGAGATTCTCAGTTCGGTTGCCTGTTTCTTTTTTTTCTTTAATGTTTGTTACCTCATAATTCCGTCATTTATGAGCAGAATTGAAAAATTCTTTTTTCATGTGAAAGGTTATGCTTCCCGATTTGTTTCATAGATTTTTCTTCATAACCTGATGATGATCTTCGGAGATATGGAACGGAACTCCTCTTAAGATCATAGCAGAACTGACGTACCAAGTTTAGACTTTTGTATGACTAATATTTGATATCCTAACAAAAAGCCCTTTCAAACGATATGTTTAAATCTCGGAAAGTGGTAGGAATGAGAGGGCTCGGCGCCCCCCCCTTCTTCCTTGTTAATGGTCAGCCTTTGACTACACATAGGTTTAATCAAGTTCAATAATTACTTGTTACGATGATCACGGCAATCTTTATATGGGATCAATTCGGAAGTGGTAATTAAGCGAGACGCCGCTACATGCAGTGTAGTGCGGCGTCTCACTTCCACGACTGTAAATGTTTTTCTTTAAAAGTTCATACTGAGGCATCTGCACCCACTGCACTCCAAGCCAAGCGAGACTCGGTAGGGGTAGTGACTGGTGACGTCATCAGAGACAAACTACGTAATTAAGTAACACTGAAGCATGTTCTTAATGTGAGGAATTACCACATCGTCATGAGCGATTAGTTTAACAGACAATTTGGGCGCATTAGAAGGCTAGAATTTTAGTTAATTATCCATAGCGATGGAGTCATATCTCAGTTTGATTTGAGTAGTCATATGGGCCGCGTGTGTATCATATTTATTGACAAAATTTTAAAAAGTTTAATAAATTGCAAAAATGGTCTACAAGAAAGCAAATATTTGTTACTTGGCATTAAGTAAGCAATTTTATTTACATTATTATGCTTAAGTGTTTAATATATTACAATTATGTAAAACTTATGATGATTTATAATGTTTCAGTATTATTTAAAATCAGTGTAGTAAGTGCACAAGAAGCTCCCACAAATAGTAATCAGGGCGTCCCGTCAAGTTCCCTACAACCGAGACTTTTCGGTCTTGGCGCCATGGGATTCCCAAACTTTGGCTCGGGAAGATTCGGGAATCCGACAAGTAATTATCCAGCGAATCCCTTTTTCCCTTACGGAAATCAGGTAAAGTTGTTTATTAAAGAATTTAATTAATTGTTATTGCTTTGACGTGTTTATTGCATTTAGTTTATTTAGTAGTATTTTCGCATTCTAACTATGTTAGAGTGTTGGAAATAATTATAGAAAGAAAGTAAAATAATTAAATTTTGATCTAATACAAAAAATACAATAGACACAGAAATAGAAAAATACAAGGGTGTACGAATCAAAACCAGGTCCCTAACTCAGCATAACGCTGCCGCATGATAGCTGCAGCGCTGATTTCCAGTTAGGGCCTGTAATAAAAACTAAAAATTAAATAGAATCAATAACAAAATATATTATCTAATTGTAACCTTTCATGTGCAATAATTATATATTGTTTAACTTTAAACTGACAGTTTATAATAACTGTTGAAACTTAGAAAAAAATACGTGTAATTGAAGTATATTGTGTTAAAATATGTAATTCTTTTTTTATAGAACAATAATGTACCTCAGAACCAAGGAAACTTTCAACACAGACCTGTACAAGGAGGATATCCAAACCAACAAGGCTATCCGTACCAGGGAGATAGCATGAGCCCTAATTACCAACGGCCATCGTATCCTAATAGACCAAACGATGTGTCAATGGATAATAATCAAATTCTAAACAACGGAATTAATCAAAATAGACCTATTCAAGGAGGTTATCCAAACGGAGTCGGTTACCCAAATCAACAAGGTTACCCGTTCCAGGGCGATAGCATGAACCCAAACCCTAACTATCAGCGGCCACAATATAACGGCCCTGACGATGCGGCGTTACATCCAGGCAACTTAAATGGACCTTACCAAAACGGGGGAATGCTAAACCAAAATGGGAATTTCAACCAACCTATGCCTGGGCAGGGCAACCCGGAACAGTCGTTCCAGTATCCCTCACAAGTTGGCCGATATCCGAATCAAGGAAATTTTCAAGGAAACCCGAACGAAATACCTGGCCAATTGAATCCTAATATTCGACCAAATGATGTAAATAATTTGCCGGATATTCAGTTTCCAGGAGATGAACAACCATATCAAAATCAATATTACCCTCAAACTGGTCTTCCTTATCAGAACAATCCAGTTTTTGGACAGCCAGGATATGGTCAATCATATCCATCAAATTATAATAATGAGAATAACATACATTTTCCGACGGAACGTCCAAATGTGAGTCAACCAGTTCAGTATTCTAATACAAACTCTACAGCTGTCTTCCCAGGCACTACGGTCACTGAAAATTTATCTAACTCTCAAAATCAGCCCCAATTACTTAACAACCAGGGAACAAATCCCGTGAATCTTCCAAATAATAATAGCGCTGTGGCTATATTGGGAAAACCTGTGATTGTAGATCCAATAACTACATCGCCGGGCCAAGCTACGCTTGATGGCAGGTAAATCGATATAATAATTAATGTCTCATTTGTCACCATTAGTTGCGGGATATCAATTAGTTACAAGAGAATTTATTGTTATCTAATGTCAATGGGATTTTACGAAATAATGTCATTTTTGTTTTAGTGCGGAGAGTCCTACCCAACGGAAATGCGTACAAGACTGTCCAACGACATCAGAGTATGATCCAATATGTGGGACGAATAACGTGACATATATTAATCCGGGAAAATTTATTTGTGCACGAGATTGTGGTGAAGGTGAGTTTATCGGAAACAAAGAGAATATGTGGTATAATTATGCTGATAATACACGTTTGTGTTAAATCTTCAAATGTTTATATTCATTCAAGCAAATCAGTCGTTTAGTACAAAATACATAAATAAGCTCTAATTTTTTTTGCTTGAGTGAGATACTTATTTAAATTATACATTACTATCAGACTCCAACATGTGCTAGAATCTCAGCTACTCATATTTTGTTAATGATACCTACATGTGAATGCGTATTTAATATACTCTTTGTTTCAGTTGTATACCTTCAGCGAAGAGGTAGATGTGAAGGTGATCCATCCTCTGATTTTACTAGAGAGTAACATAAAAAAGCAAATAAATCAATATTTTGTCGGTACAATCCGTCACAATGAATCAATTTCTATCTAATAGGAAACTCCATAAGTCTATATATACAAACAATGAGGATCAAACAGATTTTGAGCTGTATTCAAAACTCGGTCACGTAATAAATAGTTTTCCCATTTGTTATATTTTTACTTTAACGAGATTTTCCAAGTTGCCTAACCTGGCCAGGTACTACATAATATTATCAGCAATCTTGAGTATAAGCGATCCAAACTCCATAATTCGCTTAGTTTGTTTCACTAATCAGACACAAACGAATTACTCATTATGCCTATAATATCCTGCCTTAAAAAAGCTAGTAAATTTCTGTATTATGATATTTCTTAGATAAGAGAGGTTGTGGCCTTAAAAGATTTGTAAATATTATTATAATTTTATACTAAATGTTATTTTTCCTGAAGAATTACTTGAGAAACATACATTTAATGCTTCTAGAGACCATTTGTAATGTCGGGGATTCGGTTTGGAAGACACAGAAAGGGTTGAGGTGGGTTTTGTAATTTTTTTGTGATAGTCTGATAAATGTAACGAAGCGGCGCCTGAAACCACACCAGTCAGTGGTCATAGAGTTATTTCAAGCAATTGGTAATTTCATTATTTATTTCATATTTTTTTTCTCCGTTGTGCCATTAATTAGTAACATGGAATATGCTCACAACGCTGTAGAATAATAAAATCAACTCGTTAAGATACTTGATCTGCGATACCCCCACTTGTTTCTTTTAAAAGGGAGAATTCTCATCCCATTTCGCTCTACAAAAAGCAAACATATGTAACTTAAGAAATGGTTTTTATAGAACTTATTTCAAGTAGGACTAAATAAAGTGTAGGTACAATAAAATAAGAAAACTATGAAGAGTATAAAAGAAAACATTTATTAGTCATGTTGTTTTCTTTAGCGTTAAACCACTGTTACTGGCAAAATGGCTTTTTAATAGAAACTGAGGGAACTAAAACACTATCGATATCGTTTAGCACTCAACTCGCCTTTGTAAGTATTTTCGGTATCCCGAGCAAAATCATGCCTTAGAGAAAGTAAAACAAGCTCGATACAAAGTTACAAAGCTGCAATACCTATCTAGCAGGCGAGGCGCACGTTCTCCAACGATTGTCGAATCACTGCTCACTTGGTCCTAAATCGGAAGTGTCGTTAAGCTTATCGGTTACATGTGACTCGTTTACTTCGATGACGTCACGATCTCGTAACGACCCAACTTCGAGGACGATAACAGACAATAATATGTTGATATATCAAATTATTCTACGTTATCTCATTTTTTTTTATAACTAGTTCCGTCAATTTTCGTCACGCGATGAGGGCGGCATCGACAATAATTTTACCGCTTTATTTATGTATGACGCACACAATTGAATATTATGAGGGCAAACAACTTGCCGCACCGGTCTATTTATTACTCATTGATAACAAATTGAAAAGAATTACTATAATCTACTGCGGAAGACAAATCGTTGTTCGATGTAGAACTTGATTGTTATTACGTATTGTGTTGTAGAGTAGGTATTTAATAACATTGGTTTAGTATATACGTACTAGTTAGATTGAATAGTAGATAAGATAAGAAAAAGTACAAATATTTTTGTGATTTTTCATGATTTCATGTGCATATCTAACGTTTTCACGATAGGTATAGGAAAAAATGCAAGTGAGGGGTATTTTTTTTATCTATTTATAAAATAAATAAAATGTATAAGGTTGGTTTTTATATTACAAGTATTATAAAAACCAACCTTATTCATTTTATTTATACAAAGCTATTTCAACTTATTATGAATTCGGACGCAATTTTCAAAGTAAACATGAATAGTCAAGATACTTAATCATTTTACAATAAATGATATTTATAAAAAGTAATGTAAGAACGCGTTCAATAAATGTAGGCACTCGGCCCTCTTTGATTATAAAAGGTAAAGAGAGGTGCTAAGGCTAAGGAGGCAAAAAGGTGGAGTGTCGAGCGAAAAGGGTATGCCGAGGAAATTGTGTAAAAGCACCCTTTAGTGAATCTCACCCGTCTGAGTGCATTTATATTGTCATGCGGCGAATATGCCGACTGGTCCTCGTTTATTAGATTACCGGGATATATGGTGCACTCTGACTGCAAGAGATTCATGCCTTGTATATCATGTATCTTGTATATACATTGAAGCAAGTACAACCGAGGCCTTTTACTGCGTTGTCGCCTCTGTAAGCAGGATTTAAGAAGAGGGAATATGTACGGTTTACTTGAGAGCCTTTGAATTATTAATCGTATCATCTTTGCCTTGAAGTTGATGTGACATTGAGTACAGTAAGTATAGTATAGTAAGGTGTATAATGTCTAAGACGCTCACCGCTACAAACATTATGAGAATAACTGATGTGTTTCTAAGTTGCATAAAATCAGCCAGTTAAGTTGGTAAGATGTATTTATTTTGACAAAGTAAACAGTTCACCTAGGTATCATAATGTATAAATAAATATCTCTTCTAACGTAGTCCCAGGGGTGATACTAATCTGTTCCATACTAGTAGGACCCTTGGGTCATCGTTTAGTACGTGAGGCCTGTTCTTAACCGGAGATCACACAGTGAATTTCGAATAAACCGATTGTCCTTTAATAATAGGGGCTTATAGCTTAATGCGTTACATTAAGCGAATACGTTCTAATAAAACTTTCCGTTTTAATTTGCTGTCGTTACTGATGGTGATTTCCTCTCAGAATTCCATTTAAATACAATAAAAATGTAACATTAAAAGCTGCTAATATCCGTTTTCTAATACGAACATTGTCAATTTGTTAGCGCGAAGTAATAAAATACTTCCTTTTCCCTATACCCCTGAATTAAGTAGCTCAATGTTTGCTAACTAAGTCTCGGTAAACACAATTAAAACGGCATCTCGCGTGTGGACGGATTCCAAGAGACTTAGATATAATTTTCCGTTGTAAATCCGGGCTTTAAGGAGCCCTTTCGAATTCCCTCGTCCTCCGTAAAGGGAATTTTAACGATACCAAATGGTCTATTTCGACTTGTCTTATTTCCGACTAAAATTGTAGTCATAGAGAACATTTTTAAGTAGCCGTTTGTGTCGCAGCGGCGTTGCCGATTTCCTGTGGGAACCCATCTACTTTTAAGATAGGTACGGATATTATTCAGCTCATTGTCTTGCATTTTTTATTTGGGTTGTATTTTATGAGATAGGTGTACATTTGCGAAATTTTTGATTGAGGCAAATCCATGATAGCAAACTTATAACCGATTTTGATAAAACATATCTATCTAAGAACCATCACTAGAAAATTTACTTTCATATAAAAAAAACCGCATCCAAATCGGTTCACCCGTTTTAGAGCTACGTACCCCGGTACCCAGCCGCGACATAGTCTTAAATAGGTGTTACTCGGATCGGATTTGATGGCTCAATGATAGGTGTTATTTTTGACTTTTTAAATGACCGCTTTTCTTTTTTGCGTGAGGGGTTTTTAAATTTTTTAATTTTAAAGTAAATAATATATCTTAATATTCTGTGAATATTTCAAGCGTCTACCTGTTGCCGTTATCAACCTGCATACTTAGTTGAATATATGTATTTTATTTTTGTATAGGTACCGTCTATTTGATTACGCACTCTGTGAATTGTAACTGATATAACTATAATAATATTTTGTTTATTTTTCCTCAAACTGATTGTAATCTTGCGAAATAAATAATTTTAAACCGTAATTTCATCTAAACATTAATTACAAAATACATATAATTTACATAAAAAAAGAACATAATTTACATATTATGTTCTATAATGTAGTCGGAACAGCGTCGTTGATTGGGTCGTTTCCTCCTATAGATTGAGATTCACAAACAGCTACATGCTACGCCGTAGCAGCTCTACATTAATAGTCTCCACGCTTCGCTAGAGCTAGAAACGTCTACGACGACGATTACTTATTCCGATTCACATTTTAGGTAGTCAGTCAGTAGTATTTTATTTTACCATTTGGATATTACTGAGACCATTGAGATGCAAGGTAAAGATAATATAACGAAAAACAAAATACTGTGGTGCATACGTGTAGGAGAAACCCATTTGTAAGAATAAGCACGTAAGGTAAAATGGAATCAGTGAATTGATACTGACTTTATCGCATTCAACCACGAACAGCTTTGAATGGATGGTCTGTATTTAAATTAACAATTTTATTTTTTGCTTTATTTATGAGAAAATGAGGTTAGAGTTTCGGATGGCCGGTACTGGCTAAATCAGCCTAACGAACCGGACGAACCCATTACTTCAGCAGACGGCCGCTGTCATGGCTACAATAACGTAATAGGTAGGTATACATCACCTTGTTGCCGCGGAAAAAATGATTTAGGGCCTTCCCAACCCTCGGACACGCGAAAGGAAAATGATTCTATTTTTATAAAATTTCGAACAAATTACAAAGTTTTGAAAGTGTTCAATATAAAATTTGGATTTTTTAATAATATTAAATCACTCTGCGACGGATTAATTTAAAACCCAATTAGTGATAAAACATTTATTAATTTCTTGTTTTATTTTGTTGTGTTGCAGTAACCTCGTAGCATTCGCATATCGTATTGTAGTAACATGCCAAACCTGTCATCTGTTTTGTAAAGGTTGTATCCAAACATGAACACCAAAATATTCGCTTGATTAACTTTCATTCAATTCACTGAAAATCCTGTACGTGCGATGTGGCTGCTCTTTTAATTCCTCATTCATTTGGCTCACCATATGTACACAATACCTACACAAACCTATGATCAGCGCAGGCCGTCTGGAAAAATCCTCGCACGGTTTTGGGCATGCTCGCGTACTCGATAAAATATGTAGTAATAAAAAAAATTGTCATATTCAAACATGTATGTACTATATGGCAATAGCTTTAAGGTTCATTTTCGGTTGTCTTTAAAATGTCCTCTCATCTGCACTCCCCCTTATAAGTTCTAATGTAATAGGGGGCGAGCCTATTGCCATCAACTGGGCATTAATCCAGGCTCCGTGCTGCTACTGAGAATAAGGGAATGGAAAATCCCTGTAACACTTTGCCCCGGGATTTGAACCCAGGACGGCGTGGACAGCGTGACTGTTGAGCATGAGTTCAACAGTCAAAAAATGCCAATAAACCCTCAAGGGGTGTTCTCGTTACAAGTCTTACAAGTAGTCTATTCTCTGTGTGATTATTGCTATTAATCGGGCCATCAATCGGTCCCATAATAAGGTCTCTTTGACTGTAAGTACTGGCTGAAGGCTGGCTGTGACAACCGGCTGTGACAACTTGATCGGCGCAGTGGCTAAAAATTGGATAGTCAAACTAACACTTTGCCCCACCTAGGATTCGAACCCAGGACCTCATTCTCAGCAGTCACGCTTAGCGACGACTAGACCATATTACCACAAAAAAAATCAGTGAGATTTTCTAAAATACATAAGATTATCGCTCATTCATCAATCGCTGACTGACAAATCGATTACTAAGCAGTTTTTTAAAATCATAAAAAATATCCTGAGTCATTCATTTCTGTTGTTATGATTGCGATGAGATGTATACTTGTGCAGCACTCCGTTTTAATTGATTGGTTGCACTTTAGTTTTAAAAGCTTTTGTGTTGTATATCGAGAATTCGAATTGTTTTTTTTATGTGTGTAGTGACTTATCATATTATGTTAGTAGTATATGGTTGTACAAGGAAATATCAGATAACCATCAAATACATAAATGTGATCACCTTTCTTATACTTATAACGTATAAGTATTATGTTTGAGTACTTAAAAAAGAACTAAGTATATTAACTGCATAAGAACACCGAATATTGTGCACAGTAATGAATAATTAAAACATATTTTTCTTTAAGGATTTTAGTAGTAAAATTTGCTACGTGGGTATACATAATTTTACCTAAACGAAATAATTATACTTAAATATTTTTAGAAAATATAATGTATCAGCTTATCGCGCTATGCATTTACTTATTATTAGCTATTCTAGTAGGTGCTGTGCTACCTAATCCTTATTCATCAGAGAATATAAAGACAACAGATTAAGAGGGTATATGCATACGTAATACAAAGATTGTTACAGCAATCGATAATGCTGGGACATGTATGGGGTGGTAAAATGTAGAGGGGTTTGCCGTTATGGTGCGTGTACACTTGTAATATTTGTCCGTATCTTTTTGCTGTTACACCGTTTCTTTCGGAGCTTGGTTTGGACCAGACACCCCACTTTGTTACGGTCACGGAGGAATGTTCGTTGAAA
The DNA here is from genome assembly GCA_905340225.1 of Abrostola tripartita. NCBI lineage: Eukaryota > Metazoa > Arthropoda > Insecta > Lepidoptera > Noctuidae > Abrostola > Abrostola tripartita. Next base: position 8,146,042 of record HG996490.1, on the reverse strand, counting down.
TGTTACAAGTGAGGACGCACCTTTAAATACTCGAGACATAGAGTCCCACGCTCTCCTTAATTCACACACTCGACATTTCTAGTGACTCGAGAAGGTTAATTATACCTACTTGTTGTTACAATGAACATTTTTAATCGGTCAATGCTGCAAGTCTCAAGTCGCAATTGCTAATTGCTTCGTTAAAAGGAAAATAGGTACTTATTGTACCTATTTGAAAAGTTTTTTCAGTAATACCATGCATAATTTTATTAGGTCTAGGTATATATAATTATTTATTTGGAATTAAGTAACCTAGGAACATATACTTAATAATCGTGTCATTAAAGACATAGATTACATTAGCTTATGCCCGAGATTTCGTCCCCGAGTATTTCGATAAAAAGACCAGTACGTAGCAGCAGTAAGCAGATTTACTTAAATTAAGCACAGCTATTTGCCAGTGAAAGTCCCGTCAAAATCTGTCCAGCCGTCGCGGAGAAGCTGTATCCCGCGAATATCACGCGTTTTTCAAGTTTTCCCGTGGAACCCTATACTACATTTTTAAAATGCAAAGTAGCCTTTATTAGACCCCGGACTATCAGCTATCTGTCAGTGAAAGTCCCGACTCCAATTTTATTTATGTGTATTGATTAATGATTGTGTTTTAATATTTATAGGCATGTAGTTGCCCTACTAACCTATGTAGATACTTGTCAAGTATGTAATTGAAATACACTTTTTGTAACTTTCTATAGGGGTTTTCTATTTATTGATTTATAACCCATTACCTACAATCATAACTCATTCGTTTAATATTCAAGCATTTCGTAGCCTTACGTCCCAAAAAGGAGATAAAATATAAAGGGATTAAAGTCTTACTTTAGTTATTCAGGTTTATTTGAAAGTTAGACTTCACTGCATCAGCTTTGTGGCATCATGGCAATATTTAGTATCTATATTGTATTGTGATTCTTCTCGAGCTACGATTGTGAATTGGACAAATAAAGCAGTTAAAATTGAGTAGTTCTTCTTCACTTTTTAAATTAATAAATGACGGGCACAGATCAGTCGATTTGCGAGGTTAAGCCGTGCTCCTGGTCAGTCTTGTGATGGGTGACCGGTTTCACGTGTCTAGACCCCTTCGTGCTTCGGAAAGAACGTTATTCCGTTGGTCCTGCTTCTGATCTCTCTCCGGTCGTGTCGGTCTACTGTCTGTTAATATTCTGTCACCATTTCAATATGGATTTAGACAAAAGAAGTCAACGGAAGATGCTGTTGTAGCACTAAGTGCTTTAGTAACCGAACAACTTGACAAAGGAAATAAATGTATGGCTGCCTTCTTGGACCTAAGAAAAGCCTTTGACACCGTCTCTACTACCATTCTTATACACAAGCTTGAAGGTATTGGAATTCGTGGAGTGCCTCTGGCACTTCTTAGGGATTATCTTTCTGGAAGAACACAAAAAGTTAAACTAGATCAAATTGTTAGTGAGGACGCAGATGTATCATACGGCGTACCACAAGGCAGTGTATTAGGACCTACACTTTTTTTAATTTATATAAATGATCTCTGCAATATGAGGATCACTAATGCCAAAATATTCTCATACGCCGATGATACAGCTGTCGTCTTCTCAGGGAAAACATGGGATGACGTTAAAAATAGTGCTGAAAATGGGCTAGCTCTCGTTGCTACCTGGTTAAAAAATAACCTGCTCACCCTGAACACAAGCAAAACCACTTATCTTTGTTTTAATATTTATAATAATCAATTTCAATCAGACAAAGAATTTAATGTAAGAATCCACACGTGCGACATTATCACAGATGGAACTTGCAGCAATTGCCCTACTATACAGCAAGTTACTCAAACTAAATATCTGGGAGTGATAATTGACCAGCGTCTTTCCTGGTATCCTCAACTAAATCAAGTCATGAGTAGAGTACGGAAACTCATCTGGATGTTCAAAGAGCTGAGATACGTTGTACCAAGGAAAATAAATAATAATAACCAAAGAAATCTTTTAAATGAAATTTATACATCTTTGGTCCAATCTGTTTTAGTATATTGCATAACTGTATGGGGTGGAGCAGCGAAATCTAGTTTCCTAGAGTTAGAACGCACTCAAAGAGCGATACTTAAGGTGATGTACTTTAAAAGAAGAAGATTCTCTACTGAAAAGCTTTATGAACTATGTAATCTGCTGTCAGTGAGAAAATTATACATCCTCCTGATCATTCTCAAAATGCATAAAGCGACACCATATGATCCCAAAATACAAAAAATGAGAAAGAAATACCGCATAGTTAGCGTTCCCAGGATAAAAACAGAATTTGCCAGTAGACAATATCAAAATCGCTCAGCTTTCTTATATAACAAAATAAATAAATATGTATATATCTATGATAAAAAACAAAATGAATGCAAAAAACTACTTACAACATGGCTGCATGGTTTAACTTATGATGGTACGGAATTACTTTTGCAACGTGCGACTTAAATACCGAAAACTCTTATTAATTGTAATATAGTTAAGCTCTGTCTTACCCACTTCTTCACCCCCCCCCCCCAACACACACACACATACACACACACACACACACACACACACACACACACACACACACATTGACACACAAACACTCACACACACACACACACACACACACACATACAGGCACATACACACAATTATGTAAATTAACCATTTTCTTCTGCCTAATCGTTACTTACATACTTGCCTATTTATATTGTAAGGGAAGGAGCGGAGCCTCCAACTACAGGCATTTCTATGCTTAAATGGAGACTCCTCGACATGCAACTGTAAGCGAAAATAATTTGAAATAAACTTATTTATTTAATTTATTTATTTTAATACTGTCCCATCGGACTATGAGAGTGAGAGAATAGGGAGTGCGCCTGTATTTGTGTGCATATTTGTGCGCTATAATATCTCCTGCGTAGTTGGCTAGTGTCAGCTGAGATTAGCCGCCGCGCCAGGACCGAAATTCGGTCAGGAGAACATTATAAAGAAATATGGGATTAATTTCTTTTCTGGTACTCATATATCTAACTCTTTTATTTCTTTAGAGCAATCAGATAAAGTTTTCGATGTTTTAGTATTCTAATCATTTTCATGTTATTATAATTAATCTTAATAATGAGTCTTAATATAGGTATTTCAATGGCAAATTGCGACGTGATATTAAGTGTGGTTTCACTGAGGGCTAAAAGGAGAAATATCTGATTTATAACTAACTTCGAATGTCTGCAAAAGATTTAAGCCCGGTACAAAACTTTACGCAAAGAGATTTGAGGTCTATCCTATCAAAAGGGCGAATCACTTTTCAAATACGCCAAATTACTTGGGCCTAGCAATACTCGGGACAAACTGAGGAGAAAACTCATTACTTATTTACTCATCAAAGTAAAATTGCTTTCATATGGAACACATTGACTTAAAGTAATTCAAATTTTTGTAGGTATATTTCAAGAAATTGAAATTGGAGCAATCGACTAAAATATGAAAGACTAACAAACTACAAAAAGTTATCTAGAAGTCTTTGATTGAACGACCGTCGAACTTTGAAGGAATTGTCTAAAAGAAATTAGAACTCAAGGCGCGCGAATACGTTGTGATAAAAAGTCTTGCTGAATAAAATTGTACAAATTGCGTACTCTCGAGATTTTTAGTACTAGTACGCGTGGTTTGACTAAGCTGATTTTTATGTTTGATTTGAAATTGAGACTCACTTACGTTTTACGACGCAGCAAAAGCAGATGAGATAGCTTCTGCTACCGAAAATAATATAATTTATAAGATCAAGAGTTTCCTTTAAATATAAAAAAGTATTTTGAACTTGAATTTTACTTTACTGCTAAGCTATTTGATTGATACTCAAGCGCAAAAAGTCCTATTAATCTTTAAGGTCAATGATAATTTCAACAATTTTGAGAAAAAATATTAATTACCACCATCAGTTGGAATGTGCATTTTGCATAGATTCATAAAGTGTTAACGTATGAAATTTGACTAGAACAGTATTTTAAACTGACATGCTTATTAAATAATAAAGACAATCACACTCCGCACTTCTTCTTAGCGTGTCGATGGCAAAAAAGTAAAATATGCACTAATATTATAACTAACTTTGTGAGTGTGTTTGTGCTATTGTATGTTTGTTACTTCTTCACGCTCAAACGGTCACGGAAACTGGCCCGATTTTTCTAAAATTTTGTATGGAGATAGACTGACACCCTGAATTAACATATAGGCTACTTTTTATCTCGAAAAAATGTAGTGGGTAACACCGCGGGGCACAGCTAGTATTTATTAATACATACTAGTCTTTTGGCAACCAAAAATGTCCTCTTCTCATGCAGAGAAAGAAAGAGCTTTACCACCTCGCTGACTTCGGCACACCCAGCCTCGGACCTTGGCCAACACCCAGACTCGGGACAAACATCTGCGGTTCTCACAATGTTTTGTCCCGAGCGGGAATCGAACTCGCAACCCTTAGCGCAGCAGTCCAATCGCTTAGCCACTGCGCCAATCAGGTCTCAGAATATCTAAAAAGTTCAATTTATTATAATTATAAGATAATAATTAAAAAGCACTACCGCCCTATATCGCTCCTGAGCCACGTCTACAAATTGTTTTCGAGGGTTGTCACAAATAGGCTGACGCGACGGTTGGACGACTTCCAGCCACCGGAGCAGGCCGGGTTTCGAGGAGGATTTGGCACCATGGACCACATACACACTGTGAGGCAGATTATACAGAAGACCCAAGAACATAATCAGCCCCTGTGTCTCTTATTGTATCTTCGTGGACTATGAGAAGGCCTTTGACTTCGTCGAGACCTGGTCTGTTCTGGACTCCTCGCAGCGGTGCCAAGTTGATTTTCGATACATCGAGGTGCTGAGAAGTCTGTATGACGCTGCAACTATGTCCATCCAAGTACAGAACAGTCAAACAAAACCGATTTTATTGCATCGAGGAGTAAGACAGGGGGATGTGATATCCCCGAAACTGTTCACAAATGCACTAGAAGACGTTTTAAAGACTCTAATCTGGAACGGGCGGGGCATCAATATAAACGGCGAAATACATCTCGCACTTAAGCTTTGCCGATGATATCCACGACGAGATGCTGTATAGCCTAAATGAAGCCTCCCAACGAATTGGTCTCCGGATGAACCTGGATAAGACGAAGGTCATGTTTAATGATCTCGTCACTCCGGAACCAGTAATCTTCGATGGCACGCCTCTCAAAGTTGTCAAGGAGTATGTCTATCTCGGGCAATTAATGCAGTTGGGTAGACACAACTTCGAAAAGGAAGCCGATAGGAGAATTCAGTTGGGCTGGGCAGCGTTCAGGAAGTTGTACCACATATTTTCGTCGGATATACCACAGAGCCTGAAGACGAAAGTCTTCAACCAGTGCGTCCTCCCTGGGCCTCAAGTCTGCTATTACAATAGTGTCTATCATTGATTTCATAATTGTTGATTTTGACAAGTTTGGTAATCTGCTAACATAATGGCGTCATTATGACTTTCCAGTGGTCAACCACTGACACTCCATTGAAAGAAATGGCATGATTGGTAATCTCGTACATAATGACAAATCAATGACAAACGTTGACGGTAATCTGCTAAAATTTTGACAGTTAACGCACAGACTACAATTTAATATGGTAAGGTATAAAAAACAATTACTAAACTGTTTAATATTATTAAACTGTTTGCAAAACACGGACCACAACAAATAAAAACAGATTAACGTCAGTGAGCAGTAATGTCACATTTGACAGCAAAACATAAAATATTATTGAGTTTCATCATGTTTTTGCTATTTACGAACAAGATTGCATAGAACATTATTAAATAATATCATAGATAATATGTAGAAATATTAAAAAAAGAAATCTGGCATAATTAAATGTTCAAATTTAGTAGTAGTTTTTCGAAAACCATTTTTGCTAACGGGTTTTATAATAATGGCAATACGATAATGTCATTCTACCACCATTCTATTACGAGACCATTGACAGACCAATGATCGACCATTATGAATTTAGCAGATTACGAACTTTTAGCAAAATGACAATGGGATGGGAATTGGATCGTGTTGGAATGACGAATTTATAAAAATAGCAGACTAGGGGCCCTGTAATGACGTATGAAGCCGAGACGTGGACACTGACTGTGGGGCTAATCCATAAGCTTAAAGTCGCTCAACGCGCTATAGAAAGAGCAAAGCTCGGAGTCTCTCTGAAGGACAAAATTCCTAGACCTATGTCCAGCAGTGGACTGCAACGATGATGATATTGATGAATTAAAAAGTAAATTATTGAAAACTGATATTATTACGTAGGTTTGAAGTTGCACTCTACAAATTCAGTCCGTCAACTACTAAGGAATTTTGACACTATCATACGAAGTATAAAACAATAGAACAAAATTAATGTACTTCTCAAAACAGTGAGTAGGTACTTACTCTAGTTTAATAGCAGTTCGCAAACATCCAGCTCGACATAAAACGTGGGCCATTTTAATACCATTGTTATACTGTGCAAGAGGAGTCATAACAGTTGATCCCGATTTTATTGCACTTTTCAATGCAATATTCTACCTTGTTACACATACAGGTAGGTAACCTGAAAATCTGACGGATATTAGATTTGTACAGTCGCCGTTATTAAAGTTGTTTCTTGGTGAATGTTTAATAGCGATCTTACTTTTTGTAAGATCCTTTTTTAATAGTATCAATTGTTTAGAATAGTATCTCTTCGTCTTGGAAACTACAACTACACTAAAGTTATATCGAAACATGCGTTGAAAAGAAATATTTAATGTAAATATGTGTATAACAAAATAATAGAATGAATTTCGGTATTTTTGGGACTTCGAATACGTAGTAGTCGCCGTACATAAACAAGAATATAATTAATATGACACAATGTCCGACGATCACCACAGAATCGTTGAGCACATGCAAACATCAAACCAAATTAATTGTCCGTTTCACATAAAAATTCAGTGCAGGTTATTATTAAATATTTTATTCGTGTTTTACAATTTCTCTCTTAATTTTCTTATTGTACTGACGCCGTGTTGTGCATACTTAAATTACTCTACTTTTAAGTATGAGAAGAATATTAACGAAATATTTGACAGGATGTCTTCGTCCATGACTATAGAGTACTACTTTGGTAATGAAATGTAAGAAGGCAGATGCGAGAATTACACACCAAAATTTCATAATTTATAAATAAATCCTATTATACATATATTACAAGCACTGATAGCTGAGGTGTATTACTGTAGGACTGCAAAGTCAAAGGTCGCAAGTTAAAACCCCGGCACCAATGTCTTTTCGAATTCATGTGAGTATTATAAATTAGTTACCAGTTGCTAAAAACGGTGAGGGAAAACATCGTGAGGAAACCGGCACACCTGAGATATTTTTCAACGCTGTTTAAAGCCATGTCAGAGGCCTACAGGCGGTTTAAACTTTGGCACCAGGTTGTACATCAACCATACGATAAGAAGACTCTATTCATTCGATCATTATCAATAATAGGAATGGTTAAGAAAGGAGATAATATGAGTGTAAAAGCTGTCAATATATTTATTATAACTGTGTCGAAAATTACATTACATATTCGTACTTTATAAAAATACGTTAACAATAACGAGGTTTGTATTTCAAAAGTCCTACCTGCAATATTAATAAGTTGTAAATTAGAATTGAATAGAAAACGAATACAGGAAGATAATCAGAAACAGGTGTCAAACCATCCTTTTATATTTGTCCCGACCGCGCTCGCCAACGGGTAGTCGTAAAAACTTACCACTTCATCGAGTGGGTTTTATGAATCGGGTTTGAATCGGACGGGCTCGGTACGCCTCGTGCCGCCTCGGGCCTTTGGGCGGGCGGAAATTCAGTCCTCGAACAAACCGGCCGCGGATTGTCGTGTCTTTCTCTTTTAGCAAATTTAGTTAACATCGTTAAATAAACAATTATTATTGTTAATAAAAATTCTGGAGAGCGTGTTAATTAATTGTTTGGAAACTTCGAAAATATTGAACAGCTGTTTGGACCCGTGTGGATAGTGCTTAAAGTTTTTTTTAACAAGTGCAACTGGATTGTGAACTAAATTGACTTAAGTACGTCGGGAATTATGCTAAAGCGGCCTACTAAAAGTATGACATTTATTAAGGTGAGAGCAAGGAATTTTAATTATTTTAATGTAATGCCATTATAGAGTATGTTTCTTGATAGGTATCCGTTTAAATAATTTCTTGGATGGAGATTTTTTATTGCGAAACTAAACTTTCTTACGGTATACTACAAGTAAAAATATCGTATGAAATTTGTTTATAGGACAGCATAGGTATGTTGTTCTGTAAATTTTATAACTGTACACTTTGTATTGGGTACAATTTTTTATTTAAAACTATGTTATAATTTAAAATCTTGTAATTTTATATTTTTTGAATGGAAGGCATTGATATAATAAAGATGGGTGTTTAAGAATATCCTGCTTTTCTTATTAAGTAAAAAGAAAAACATTGGTAGCGTGCTAAGAGGTTTAATTTCCTTGATTTTTTTCCTCGTTGATACAATTTGAATACGAAATACAAGGTTATTTCCTAATCGCGCCGTAATTCTTTGTACCTACTTCTGCTTTGTTTCCAATTCTCTGGTTTGCATAAGATTTCAAGTACCTACCATTTTACTCTGTAGTATATTGAGGATGTATTGCTGAACACGGGCCTTCACTACAGATCGTTACGATGAACGCTCTAATGACCTCATTATTTTTAGTATCATAATCACCATGTTCAACATGCGGACTGGTGATCAAAGTAAGATGTCATTAGTATATGCGCTGATGCTGGAGAAAAATATACACGATATATCATTATTAGTGAAACTCGGTAAAAGTACGTTTGTTTGGTTTCACGTCAAAATACAACTCGGGACAAGAATGGCCTATTTTTGCTGAAGAAGGTTACTTAATTATACTTGCAGGTATCTATTTAGCATCTTTCCACCGTATTTATATTGTGTCCGAAAGAATACTACACAATGGACTGTTTAATTAGTTGTACGTCATGAATAAAGGAAAGCCTTTATTACTACGTTGTATTTGGAAGGTGGGCCGTACGCAACTAAGGGCATATTGTTCATTAATCAAATGTTTGTTATGTAAAGAAACTAAATGTTTAAGTTTAATGAGGTTTATTCATTCATATACGGCATGGGAGTAGTCGTAAACTGTCCTTATATGATTTTTACGGGAAGTCACCTTTAGGTTATACTGAGATAAGACTTAACTATAAAGCTACTTAACTATATAGCCTATATAGGTATAACCTACGACACGTTATAGCCTATTTCACTAATCTTTCGGAAAAGTTACGATTTTTATCCTTGTGATACTTACTAGTAGGATAAAAAGTACGAGTAGTAGTATTTTTTCCGAGTAAAAGAAACTTTACTCAAAGAAGGGAATTAATTAGCCAATAATAATACTTTGTACATAAAGTTTTGTTATTCTGGTTCCTAATTTAGATGTAACAGTCAAGAAATCATTTTGATACTTGATCGTTCGTGGTAATTAGTGTCAGTTGTTAAATGGCTGTAAATTTTGTGCTTGGTTGGGAGCATTTCTTGGTCCAAATTTTAGAGTGACATGGCTAATTGTAATTAATATTTTATAGTCCATTATACTGGTATCTTGGACTTCTGAATAGTAATTCCTTTAATTCTATAGATAATTTACTTGTTATAATAATGTTTTAATTTTAAAAAAAACGTCGCTCCACACTAGGAATTTCTACTGTGTGTATTTCACAAACATGTAATATCACATACACAAACACCCAGACTCGTGACAAATATCTGTGGATCGCACAAATTTTTGTCCCGTGCGGGAATCGAACCCGCAACCCTTAGCGCAGCAGTCCAATGCCTTAGCCACTGCGCCAATCGGGTGGTCATATATTCTTCGTCAAAACATATGTTATCAATTTACACCTAGTATTATGAATATGCAAGTAATCATATCTGCTACGGTGCCTTAATACTGATACTGCCCTCTTACCATAAACTCTTAAAGTAGGACAGTATACGATGTGAAAGCGAGACGTTGAGACGAGTTCATGGTAAGGGGGCTGTAACTCTGCCTTCCAAACTAGGGACTCGAAATGGGATTACCTAGTTTAGGTAGTGGACGGCTTATTTGCATTCAAAGGTTTATTTTGCTCTATTAATATCGCACTGTTCAAATCATGAAAGTGCGTGTACGAACGTGTACAACGAACTACGTTTTAATGGTTTTAGCGTAATCTATGGCGTCTACTTATTAATTTTGTAATTGTTTTGTGGTTTAGTTAAAATGGACAGTAAAATTATTATCAAACAGAGCGTGTATTTCAAATTCCAAACTAAACGACTTCAATTACAATCAAACATCTTTTCACTGCTCAATACGGTTGGGTATCAGTGGGTAAGGTTCACTGAGACCATAAAACTGGGCATTTTATGACCCTAGAGAACCGCTGGGGCTTTGCATACTATGCGTTTTATTGGCATTCAACTTATATAAGGAGCCATGTTTTTATGATCTAACTTAAATTGAATACAAAAACACTATGGCATTAATTATGATCATGCATGATTAATGGAAAGATAAGTTTGTGCTCAATTTAAAATAATTGATTCAATTCGAACGATACAAATATGTGTAAACGAGAAATGGGTACACGCTGTTATGGCTTGTTATTATTGTTGCTGGGCATTTCAGAAATAATTTATTAGTTCACAGTTAGTGCTTGTAAAACAATAGCATAATTTAACGTTTATTAGTCGCGTACTCACCGGCTATTTATGTATTACCTAGTATTACTGGAACAAAAGCACTTTATGGAATCCTATCAAATTCATCAGGTTGAATAGCTTTTATCCTAATCAAGCCTGAAAAAAACTGATCGAGTTAAAAAATGTGCGCAGTGAATGGTGTTATTTACAACAATTCATGAAAATGATTAAAAAATAAAATTATATTACACAAAAGAGACTAAAAAAAGGCGTACTATCAATTTTTTATTTATTTACAACTTATAGTATATTATTTTTATCAAACTAGGCTAGCAGGTGACAGTACGTACATTTGTACGCCAACTGAACAACAATATAATAAAATATGTTAACAATTAAATCGTACAATACGCAGGCTATGGCTGACAGAGTTCAGGTTATATTGAGATGTGCATGAACCGTGCCCCAGGTGTCCGTTTGTCCGGACTATTATCGAGTGTATGATACTGGCTGATGGTCTTATTGAAAGCCATTAGAACACAAGGAATAAAACCCGCTTAATACTTTTTACGTATGTCATTAACACAATGGTAGGTATTACAGCGAATTCGTCATTCGTAAATTATAGCCGTCACTGACACAATCGGCGTTACTCGTACGACGACGAATCGTGTCCCTACAATTATATCGCTTTTGTATTTATCGGGACGATTTATTTATCGAATTACGTAGCGACTGCTATTTAATTAACGCGCGACAAATTTAGCAAATTGCTTGAATTAATATTTACAAACCGGAATCGGGACGAGATAAACTTTCCTTAACTAGCTGCTCGTTGCCGTTGTGGGAGTTTAATTATGTGAAACTCTGCCTTTATTGGCGGACGCTTTACATTCTTTGCGTTTATCATATTCTTTTTAGGGCCCTGCTTGAATTAAATATTAAACTAAGTATAGACACACCCTTTTCGTTTTTGAAATTGCTTTACAACACTAGCAGAAATGATACCGGTTTTTGGTTATAAATTCCTAAAAAACCTAGGCTTACTGTTAGTAACCTACAAAGGTAGGACCAATGGTAATGCTCTATGAACTTTTAGTAAGTGACGATTTTTTTTAATAGTATAAGTGCATTCTGTAGTCTGTTGGTATTTTCAATCAAATACTAAAATAGCAACTAAAGAACGCATTCAACGGAAGAACAGTACACCAGCTGATCAAGATCATAGCTTGTATACTGTCTTTATTGTCTGCAAAGAATAAGCCACCTCTTTTCTATCCTCGAGCGTCGTAAAAGGCGACCGAGGAATTACGACTGGACAGCAGTGCCCAAAGTTGTGGCTTTGAGAGTGAATACTGGCCACTGACACATTCCCTAGATACACTTCTATTTTATGTATCGTTATAATACTCTGCTTGTAATAAATATAACTTAACTTTATAGCTTTTACACTTTTACATGACATAAATGTCTTCTTTCATGAGCGGTATCATTCATAATTTTATAAATGTGATCAGAATAGTCATAACCCTTTGCAAAGAAAACACTTAACTGCATCTACGTATCTAATAAGTCCGAAGCAGCGATAGTCCGTTTGAACCGCACAACTGGTTGAGAGGTAAAAATAGTTCGTATATTGAATACAAAGTAGTTCCAGTCCAGGATTTCGAGTAACTAGTTTGAAAATAGCCTAAAGTGGAATAGCTAGTTATCTGTCCGGCACTTGGCCAGTTCGTTACCCACTAAGGGGATTATCGGCGCTGCCTCGTACTCAGAGTGGACACGCGTGACAAGTTAGCACATACATTTATGTACCTACGGCTTTCGCTACAACTATTGTGAAAAAAACCATTCAAACATGGATAGCGAATGATAAATATTTAGCAAACGATGAAAACTATTTAGTTTGTTCAGGTTTGCTCGTTCATATTTACGTGTGGGGCAATTTATAATTGGATTGCTGTTATTTTTTAATTTAATATGAAAAGCTTGTTAGTGGATTATTGTTTGTAGCTCGTTGAATCATTCTCGGTAAAATTAAGAAATACCTCGACTAAGCACTAATGGTAGTAATAGATCTGTCGTCGGACGTTACTTTAGCGGGGAGACCTTGGGGACACTGTCAATAACCGTAAATAAGGCGCGATGCCTTCGAGGTCAGAGCAATCGGCCATGTTCAGCTGAGGACTTTTTAGGTGGGTGTACTCTATCACAACTCTCCCCATCCCATCACGAAACTCTTAGACAAGACGAGACGTTTCTATTACACTTCTATTGAATTAATAAAATATATGGCGACATATTTTAACGTCGTAATAACATATTTTCTTTTTCGTTGTGACTCATAAATGTTTGTCTAGTCAATATTTATTAGCATATTCTCGTGCAATAATAAATCCTGCGACGTTATTTCAACATAAACCATCTCGAAAGAATTCATTATTATGAGATTGGAATGAGTTTGATTGTGGCCCAAAACATATGATTTTGTATCAGTTTATTTTTCGTTTCCAATCAGATATTGTAAGTAACGTTTGTCCTTCCACTGTTCCAATACTTATCTATATGATCGACCTTTTGGTACTGTTAAGCAAAAAATACCACTTCATTCTAGGAATTCCTATGTCGAAACATTTAAATTCCAGCTGCTAGCACGTGGAAAGCTTTCTAGTTTCTAGTACAATAATATTATTTAATCTTTTCAAGCAACCACTTGGCAATTTTGACTTTATTGTTTTTTGATTTAATAAGTAATTAATTTTCACAACTTTGTATTTTCTCAGTTTGTTATGTGATGTTCTACTGATCACATTAACCTCTTAATCGTAAAATAGTAATAATTATGTATTTCATTCATATATAATTATGTCGTCATAAGCATTGACATAATTATTGCGTCACCTTTCACATTCGACGCCTACGCGTGTTGCGTGGGCGAGAGAAAACTGGCAAATGAATGGGAAGGAGTGTGGCCTATTCCTAATTGTCAACAGTGGCGACACGTTGCTTGGGTTCATTATTTATGTACGGATTCATTCATCAAAGCCTGGCCTCGTGAGTTTTTTGTATTCTTTAAGTCTGTAAAGCCTTTGGTAAACTGAGAATAGGTATACAATTAGTAGAAGTTGCAGGAAAGTTGCAAATTGTGGGATATTACTAAACGTTTAAAAAATAGATTTATTATAAACCCTAATAGAAAAATCGCCGTACACACTAACTTACGATTATAAGAGTGACAAGGTGCGAATTACCACGATATCATCTTACCTGATTCAATGTGTCTACCATTAGATGTTTGACCTCCAATCAATCTGTTGTTAGCAATACATGTATACATATGAGGTCGTTGTATATTTATCGTAGGGTAGATCGTTCGATCATATGGTAAGCTACGGCCACTCAGTTTGAATAAGTAAGGAAAGCTTTCCTTGGTATGAGAATAGATGACCGATTACAATCGCGCCCTTTCTTGCTTGTAGATCTCTTTTGAGTTATGGTTGTTAAAAGCCTAGTAGGTGTGTTGTAGTATTATATATAGACCTGTTATAGACCTATAACATTACTGACAAAATGTGGGTGTACTATACACCTCTGCAAACCCTTTGGAAATACAAGCGTGTAGTTATGTCATGTTATCGTTTATAGTACATGTTTTTACAACAATATAATGTTTGGCTTACTTATGAGACAAAAATCTAAACCCTGACCTGTTATTACGGAAATCATAAAATTTTACCCAATGGGCAATAAATTATATGTATGTGATTTATTATTATTTATCTGAATGAAGAACACACATTTTAATTTGACTTTTTTTGTGTCAACTTTCAAATGTGTATGTTTACATAAAGCAAAATGGGACTGACAAAATATTAATAAAATCCAAGGGCAATAAGGCCGGTATAGCAGAATCGTATTAAGATAATGAATATTCACCTATTCAATGAATAGTCATAATTTGATATATCATAATTTACATCATCATCATCCGCTGCCCGTCTTTGCCCACTGCTTGGGATAAAATATAACTGGTGCACGTTCGGCGATGACTTGTGTGACGAAATAATACATTTTACCGATAATGAGTCTGTTTATATATAATAGAAATGAAAATTTCACACAAATGAATGCTTTAAGTCAAAATGACCAGACCCCAAATAACAAAACCATTTCGGTTTCTAGTTAGATATTTTCAGTTTCAGTAACAGATACTGCTAGCCCTAACTAAAACGTCTCAAGTACAAATTGTAATAATAAGGAACTTTTGATAAAGCAATTCTGCGTAACTACGTAGATTCAGTTCTTAACATTATCGATCAACAAGTTAATTGATTTCTTTCCTTAATTAAGTACTCACTCCACTCACGACCGTCCCTGTAATCTAATTACAAATATCTACTTTCCTCAATTTTAATATTGTCATCGTCTTGAAAATTAATGGATCTTAAGAAATTAACGTTTTGAGTATGCTGGGAGGGCTCAGTTCTCATCTCTTGTATCTCTCCCGCTTCATAATTTTAAGGTAACATTTAAATTGATGTGTTCTTCTTGTCTCGATAGGTATATGTAAAGGACACTTGATTATAATATCCTTTATTATGTAGATGTTGTAATAATATATACCTGCCTTATTTAATAAATATTTATTTTTATAAAATTACTTAAATCAATATTACCTCCAAAAACTACTATTTTTTTTCCAAAAATGTTTAACTTCATTTGGAATATAATAACAGGCTGTGTGTACATTATGTGAATTTATGTGTAAGTGTATCAAGTGTACTAAAATCATGTTTTAGTTAGCGATGGTTAATTCAGTTCTCTATAATAGGTGGTGAGCCTATTGCGATTCACTGGCTCAAATTTACTTATCAAATTAATGCGTTTTAATTAATTTAATTCAGAAACACCACCAGCAGAAATAACAAAAGCCTAGATCTAATTGCTTAATTAAACAAAAAGTTTCGAAACACTCTAAAAGTTTATTACTAGAACTTCCACTCCTGATATTTGAACTCGAGTCCTTTATATCATCAGTCACCGCCAGTGGGTTCTCAAAGGGCTCAACTGCCTAAATAATCACAGAACTAAAAACCTGTCAGAAAAATACACAGAACAGTTTAGTGTTAAACCCTTCTGGTTCAAATTAATATCTTAAACGAACATGGCATAACGTTACGCCTGTATTTTTCAAAGGCATAGGCAAAGGAATGTAGTACACCCACATTTCACCAGTTATGTTATGGGTCCCAATGTAATACCCCGGCGTACGTGTTGTTAGCAACCAGGCACAAATCTAGTCTCTTTACTGCAACTAGAATTCTCTAATGGTAAAACTCAGTAATGCTTTGCCCGATCCGAGATTTAAACCCAGAACCTCGTGCTTAGCAGTCGCGTTTGGCGACCTCTACCATCGAGGAAGTCAAACCATCTAGTTTTAATTAATGTCTTACACCTAAAGAATAAATACAGTATTCAATCCTTTACATTATTTGTTGACGTCTTGTTTGGTGCTGTAAGCAAGTGACGTCAACACCTGCGCTAAGCCTTGCGAGTAAGATCATCATCATCATCCACAGCCTTCAATATCCCACTGCTGGGTATAAGCCTCCCTTAAACAAAGCCATCCGCCGCGGTCCTGTGCCAATCTCATCCAGGTGCACCCTGCGATCTTTGTAATATCGTCGACCCATCTCGCTGCTGGTCGACCTACGCTTCGCTTACCAGTTCTTGGCCACCATTCTGTCAACGCCTTACTCCACCTGTCGTCACCTCGCCTAGCCAAGTGTCCTGCCCAACTCCATTTCAGCTCCGTAATGCGCTTTCCAACATCTTGAACTTTAGGTCGCTGTCGGATCACGACATTAGGTACACGGTCTTGGATCTTGATACCGAGCATAGCTCGCTCCATGGCTCTCTGCGCTACTCTGATTTTATAAACAGCCTCTTTGGTTAGCGTCCATGTCTCGGCTCCGTATGTCATCGTTGGCAGGACACACTGGTTAAAGAGACGGGTTTTTAGACATTGTGAAATCTGGCGTGACTTTAGCACATCATCTAGTTTTCCAAATGCTGCCCATACCAGTTGTATGCGTCTAGAGATCTCCCTGTTTTTGTGGTCTTTGCCAAAAGACAGAATATGGCCAAGGTATATGTATTTGTCCACAACTTCTAGTCTTTCGCTTCCAATCATGACATTTGGAGTCGAAGTTCCAGAAATGTTGGACATAACCTTCATCTTTGCCATATTCATCTTTAATCCTACTGTCAACGAAGCATCATTTAGATCCTCTAACATGGATTGGAGGTCCTCTATCTTTTCCGCAAAAAGTACCAGGTCGTCTGCAAACCTTAGATGTGACGGCTATAAGTTTCGGATCAGGCTATTTGTACATGTGTGTATTCACTGCACAGCAGGGATACCGAACAAACGATTTTATACAAAATTCAAATTGAAATGTACATTCTATATGTATCTGTGTTTATATTTCTCGTATCCCCGTATTCGCTACGGCGCAACAGTGAACTTATAGTGATTCCAATATCGTTTGTAGGTTCCGTAAGAAGTCCTCTATGTGTGTGGTATCTACACTGCATTATGACTCTCTGCTAGAGGTAGAATGTTAGTAAACTCGTTTAAGTTAGTACTAGGAAGTTTTCTTATTCGTTTTGAACTGAACAAATTAATACCTACATCCGTAAGCAATCTTAGCGCGTTAAAATACATTTGATATGATGAGATAACTTATTCACAAAATGCAACCAATAACCCGATAACAATTTATTTTATACTATTATACTAGCTGCGCCCCGCAGTGTTACCCCCTACATTTTTTCGGGATAAAAAGTAGCCTATATGCATTGCAGGACATTTTCCGTTGTGGAAGCGAATCGCCGCCGCGCTGCAACGTGCAATGTTATGCACCAGGAATCGTTACACTATTCGCTCACGAGTAACCGCTCTTCTCTAAACAATATTTAACAAAACACGTGATCAGTGGTTCGTAACTTGCCTTAAGTGAGTTGGTCGTGTGGCTTCCGGCCAAGTATAGAACTTCAGGGTCCGAAGTTGAGCTCACAAACAAAAGAGCATCCTACCAGTTTTGTTTCAGAAAGTAAAAGATGGACAATAACTCAACCCTAAAACGATAACACCAATAAAATCGATGGGTAATGCCTGGAAACAGTATTATATTAATAGCTAGGATCAATTTCTTGTCTTGGAAAAGATAACGAGTTCTAAAAAAAACAGAACTTCTCGGTATTTGTCCTGTACTTCTACCACGCATGCAAAACATAGACATATCTGTGGACAATGGCATTGGAATCGGTTTACACCTAACTATGTTAGTCGATACCACTACACGTCCCTAATTACTGAATGTCGGCTCCGAAACGACAAAAATCACGCAATACAATAAAAGTATGCGATCACGATCTGTTATCCAACTGAAGGGTCAGATTACACGTGTGGAAATATTTACTTACGTCAATGTTTGTACTTGTGTCAATTGGTATAAGAGTCAAATTTAAGTGATACTCGTACATGTACGTACTATTGATGTGAAGCCAATTAGTGGGGCGTGGCGTGACGTAGTTATACCATTAACGAGCGGCAAGCGTCACTACCGTCGCCTATCTTAGACAACGCATGGCATAGAAACTGCACAAATATCTTGCTTAATATGCCTAGTATTGTGAGCTATACGCAGTTTTTACGAGTTCGAGCCCAACATTACATTATGTCGTTTACCTAAGGCCGACATTCAAGCCAGGTACTTTCAATCAACCATCATGATGTTGCTAATTATATTGTTTTTGATAACTTGTATCTACTATTGAGTTCGCCGCGAGAACAATTTTAAAGTTAATGTCCAGAACCTACTTTTGCACTATCTGAACTGAAATCAAAGTTACAAGACTCAATTCAGCTGGCTCACTAATCCGCTCATCATTAGTCAAATAGCTCTTAAAATTTTAATAAAATATTGTCGTAACAGTCAAAATGTAAATTAGTCAGGAAAAGCAGTGTGGCTGATAAAATCATGTTTAGCAAAAAGAGTAACGAGTTTAAAGACGTGCAACGAAATCCTCTGTAAAAGGCCAAAAGAAAATTCTCACTTTTCCTCTAAAATTAACTAAACTTGAAATAGGAAGCAGGTAATTTTATGCCTTATTCGATTAGATTAAAGCATAATATCGCAATAATGAAAAAAGTTTAAAGTGATAAAAAATCCTTACCGAGATGTTGCAAGTGTAGGAATCTTAAGATATAAATATGAGTTACTTCCTAATGTATTAAAAATTCATGAAGTTACCCGATAAATGTATCTGCCATTCGATTTTATGATGAGATATAAACTAGCTGGCCTATCGCGATCTATGAATAAGTAATCGAATATATTTTATCTTATTCAAAGTTATTTCTATCAGAATATCCAGAATTTTATCGGTACTTACATGTTTATTTAGGTAAATTCGTTTCGTCGGATAGACTTCGATGTTTTAGTGCCGAATATTTTCCTAAATTTTGATGTCAGTAGGTATATTTTATAAAGTAGTATCAGTAATAGTATTATATATAAGTCTTTGCTCTTCTTTGTTTTTTGGAACATGGGTAGGAACATTGTACTAATGTTTTTTTTCTTCTTTAACTAAACAAAAACTAACAATATATACCTAAGTAAATATTTCATATGGACTTGATAGTTTACCATGAAAGATCATAGTATTCATAGTAGCGTAGTTTTTTTTTTGACAAAAACGTTGCCCCGCTCTAGGATTTTTTCCTGTTTCGTGGATGCGCTTTACAAACTTGAAATATCACATACACAAACACCCAGCCTCGGGACAAACATCTGCGGATCGCACAAATTTTTGCCTTAGCGCAGCACTGCAATCGCTTAGCCACTGCGCCAAACAGCTCGTCAAGATTTGACTGCTTAGAGGGCACTAACGTAGTTACTATTACTACTCTAGCTCTACTTCTTGTATGAATATACATAATATTACTCGTATACCCGTTGCATAGGAACCAGTTTTAATCTGTTCTAAATTTTGTAAATTCCTACAATTTATGATCGCTTTTATAAAATTGTCGAGTTCGTAGAATTTAATCGAGTGTCTATCATCGTGATGAATGTCACTGGATGAATCCACGTCGCGTCGAATTTCAGCGTCGACATGACAGGCAAAAGTATTGTTTGGGACTCATACAAAGCCTGTGTACCTTGCATGCTTAATGATTTTATAAAATAGCTTATAAGTATTTAGGTTTGCTTGTACTCGTAAATAACATATTGATTTTATATCATATTATAATATAAATATCACATAAATAAATTTAAAGAACTACTTACATTCAATATGTTATGGAATAAATTATAAATATTAATCATTAGGTACCTCTTAAGTAATAATATCAAAAGTAAAATTTACGCGGTCGCTTATATTATAAAACTAGCTTTTTGCCGGGACTTCGTCTTCGCATATTTCGATTAAAAAACCTGTAAGCAACAGTAAGCAGATTTACTTAATTGAATCTGATTTTGTAAACATTTTTATGGGTTTTTATTTTTTCCCGCGGAACCCTTAATATTTTTAAATTTAAAAGTAAAAAGAAAAGAGAAAGTCCCGTCAAAATCTGTCCAGCCGTCGCGGAGAAGCTGTATCTCGCGAATTTCCCGCGTTTTTCTAACTTTCGCGCGGATCTCTAAATATTTTCGAAATTAATAGTAGCCTATATTTCCCCGAACCATCAGCTATCTGCCTGTGAAAGTCCCGTCAAAATCAGTACAGCCATTTCGGAGATTACCCATAACAAACAGACGGATAAAAATGTTTTCAATTGCGTCATTGAGTAAAAAAATAATATTTTGATGTTACAAACAGACACTCCAATTTTATTTATGTGTATTGATGATGATAATTGTCAGATCTATAATTCTTGTCTGCAGCCGAGCCCGTCTGCTCCAGTTTTAAAGAATCACTTACAATGTTCACGTGCATGTGGCGTATTATATAAGACAAACACTTGCCTATGACAGAAACAACTGTTTAGATAGGACAAAAGCTTTAACTGGGCCACTTACGTCGCGCTCGCTCTACTTACGGAGTTCGTATCACAGGCTTGTCCGATTTACTTTGTTCACCTAAAGGGACTATTTCTAGCTCGGCTCGATCAAAAATCAAACACGTTTAAATAATAAATAAAACAGTTTAGACTATCAATTTGGGATGATAAATGTATTTAGGATTTATATTTGCCAGTTTTTGTTGAACGAAGAACGAATATTTGAATAACGAAGCGAGATAGTTTTCAGATTTTCTATTATCACAGTCCTTTGTAAATCTCATACTATATTATATTATTATCTTTTTACTATACCTACGTACAAAAATATGAAGCAGTTTCATAAAATTGCTTCATATTTTTAATATTTTTTTTACTATCAACTCCATTTAAGCATCACCAATTCACCAGCAATTTGTTCATACTAAAAATCACAAGACATTTGTATTTTCCTCTAGTTTGACGATAGCGTGACCGGAAAGAGATTTGAAACTTTACCTGCAAGCATGTGGCCGAACCGTAAAACTTAATGTTATTTACTGAAATCGCGGCTGTTCCGATATTGTGGTACAAGGGAACAATGCCTTCAAGATGTAGAGCATATTACGTCAACCGATGCGGTTTATGTTTTTTCTTGTAACCAGGCTGCTTCGTGATTGCATGTGTCTGAACTGTTATAGAAAAAAATTAGGTATAATTTATACAGTGAGTTGAGGGAGTGCGCTGAATGTGGCTTTAGAAATAATAGTCGAACAGGTATTTGGTACCAGGAATTTCATTTTTCCTATCAAGTTTACAGGCCTTACATTCCACATTATTCTTTACTCTTTACAGTGCATTGTATATTCGCATTACATTTCGTAATTATTTTTTTGGTGTCTTTATGGAGAAGAAAGTAGTTGTAAAATATTTAAGACCGTAGCGATATCTTAGTTAGGTTTATACACGTGGGGTAGCCAGAAAGTATAACAAGAAAATACTTATAGTTGTATCACATTTTTCATTCATCTTTGTTCAACAAAGTCAAAGTTACAACCACATTATCACTTCTTGTTAAGACGAATTAAAAGCCATGTTATAATGGCATTGTTTTAATATGATCTCGACACGAAAAACAGACCACTATTCGGAAAACTCCGGAGAGAAAAATCATTTGTTATTATTAAGTTTCAAAACTCATTTTGAGTCATGAAAACGTACATATGTAACGTAATTTTGAAGGCCGATCCACGAGAAATAACTAATAAGCAGTCGAATCATGTTATTAACTAAGTGTTAAGTATTGAGAAAGAATTATTGCCAATTTTTATTAAATTTGATAAGTACTTTGTTATGTCTATGCTACTCTTTCTCAAATACTGACATAGCTGTTTAGCATTATATTGTGTTTTTCTTCAAAATTGTACGTTCAGCCCTATTTTAGGTGGCTGGAAATTATACTCTTATATCTTTCCAGTAATTCAAATTGTTTTGGCAGCGCTGTTAAATTAGCGGGTCTGTTTGTTAATTTATAATTCGATTAGCCCTTCAAAAACCGGGTGTAAATGTTACAGTCGAGTACCTGTAAAATCTGCTGAAGTTATTTTTGTAGGATTTAGGTGGTGATCGTGCGTGACCGAGGTGACAGGGATCTAAGTATCCATTGGTGGTCGGTCACGCACTGCTAACAACTAATTTCAAATGTAAGGAGTTATTTATTGCGAAAAATGTCAGTAATGTAAAAAAAAAACATATTTTCAGGCATATAGATTTTAGTAGTATTTGTCTTTTTTCAAGCATTTTCTTTATTATTATTTTCTCAGTATTTGTCTGATTACTAATTTATTCAATGTTGTTATTAAGTACGTATGTTAATTTTGGGAAGCACTATACTAACATTTTTATTATGCTAAAGTTACTTTAATACAATTAACTTACCTATATATCACAAGTTTCCATAATGTTTGTATCTAGAGTTCGTTCGGTTTATTATCAGGACAAAGGTAAATATTTATTTTCCACTTTTATTAAACCTCTTTGTGAAGTTTAAAAGAGACTGGCAAGCGCATAAAAGAATACGTCGAGATATGCACATTTTTATCGTTATCGGTTAATTTTAAACAAAAATGAAGTAAAGCATAGCGCTTGTTGCTGCAAAATAAGGCTTTGATTCTGGAAAAAAAATCTTAGTATTTTAATTTAATAAATTGATTGAAAAAGTTGAAGAACTTTTAACTAGCATATTAAGTTGGAATGTAATAATATTATATGATTAAATATTTTTATACATAAACAATATTTGTAGATACACGAATATCTTGTAGAACTAAACCGATACTACTTCTTCGATCGATCTTCTTCTTATCGTATGGTTGATGAACAACCTGGTGACAGAGTTTAAACAACGGTGTGCCGGTTTCCTCACGATGTTTTCCTTCACCGTTCTTAGCTACTGATAACTAATTTATAATATGCGCATGAATTCGAAAACACATTGGTGCGTGCCGGGGTTTAAACTTGCGAACTTTGACTATGCAGTCCAACGGTCATACCACTCGGCTATCAGTGTTACATAATCGATAAATAAACCGAAATGCATCGATTTTTTATGCCATGTTCCATTTATGAAATTGGCTTGAGCAAAAGATGTAGAATGATACTTCGACGATGCGATGGCGTCGATGGGAATAGATTTCTTTTGCCGACGGCTTGAAACAAGACTGTGACATAATCTAGCTTTTTTAAATATTTTTGTTTTGCCTAAGAAAGGTATGTAAGTATGTGTGTGAAAAAATAAGTATCCGTTTTAACACACTGTATAAAACTTTCATTTGAAACTAGGTTTTGATAATATCGGGTATACCTACTCGATGCTCAATGATAAGAATGCAGACTTAATAAGGTATATGACTTGTGAATACGTAGGAAATAAAAAATGATATAAAAGTGACAATATACCTAAGTGTTATTCTAGCTTTAGCTTGGTGAGACTACGTAAACAACAAACTACTGGAAACAGGTCGTAGCATACTGTATATCGACCCGGAAAGGGATCGTCACCGTTTCAACTCTAGCTGTGCAGTTTTTTCTGCTGGGGAAATCTACATGCACTTCCTCCTTCCTGGGGCGTGCGGAGGTTTATGCCGGACTCTTACCGGTTAAAGTCCTAACTACCTTAGTTCGAGGGACGCGGGATCTGCGTATCTGCACCGCATCCATCGACATCGGCATCGACAGGTCCCGACTTATAATAATAATAATAATAATAAAACCTTTATTTTCAGGCAACTATGGCCCATAGATAAATACCTTACAAACTAACATATATAAATATAGTAACATGTTTTGTTAGTATAATATAGACTTAATATTATGTTAGTAAAAACACTTCCTAGCACTTCGTATTAGTGCGTTCCGGTGGCACTTGTCCGCGGAAGCGACGGAACACCACATCTTGCGGCCAGAAGTCTTCCTGCAAGACGAGGGGCAGGTAACAGTTAGGTACTCGCACCACGAACGCCTTGAAGTTGACGTTGCGGCGCGACTCAAGCTCCTGCACCCTCGGCGCGTACTGAATCTTCTGACGCACGTACTCTACGATGCTCTCCGCCTTAGTGGTGTAACGCAGGCGCGAGATGTACACCGGAGTGTTCGGCGCGGCAGCCCGAACGAGCATTTTCGGCTCCAATGGGGCTTTGCCGCAGCGGTTCTGGACGGTCCTTTGACGGTGCTTTCTCCGCTGCACCATCTCAAAACCATCTTCATCCCGACGTGGCGCCTGCGCAGCAGGCACGGGCAGTGGGACTGGGCACGGAGTACGGGTGGCGCGCGGCGGAGCCACGCGGACGGGCGCGGGGACCGGTGCGGCGCAGCTAGGTGTGCGAGTTGCGCGCTGGCTAGCTGCGGCGCCGCTAGGTATGCAAGCGGCGGGCCGGCTGGCGGCCGCGTCAGCGTAAACACGTCGAGGTGTCGATGCATTTACACGTGCCGCAATCGCCGCCGGGGCATCGCACTTGACGACAGCCGGTGACGCATCGGAATCCGCCGACGCAAAACTGCATACGGACGCATTCTGCGCCCCACGACGTGTGTTAACCTTAGAGGCCTCAGGTGACCTAGTTACGGAAATAGAGTTACGTAATAACTCTACTTCAGCACGCAGTTCTTTAATGGTCCCATCTGAGACCTCCAATCTGGACTGCACTTCGGTCAGGCTCGTCTTTAGGGAGATGATGTCCTTCAGGAGCCTGGTGACGTCGACGTGGTCGAATGTGACGGGAGGCAGCTTGTGCAGCTCCTTCGCCACGAAAGTAGGCACGTCGTCCGGGTCGGTCACCTTTAACAGGGTGATGATGTCCTGGATGCTCTTCTCAGTCCCGTCCCTCCGTCGAGACGGCATCTGGTCGAGTCGATCCAGACTCTGGTACAGCAGTCTCTTGCCACTGCTCACGTCGTCTTCCTTGAAGTTAGTCTTACAGATTTGTAAGATACTAACCTCGTCCATAGTATCGATGGCGTTTTGTATAAACGCCAACAATTCGTTGACTATGAGTTGTGAGCTCATAGTGGCAGTAGCGGGCAGCGGCATGTAGCCGCGCTGTTCGCGAATTTAAAAAATCCGTACAGTGCACCGTTATGAGGCACGTCCGTATCCGATACGCAATGCGACCGAACTGATATGGCGGGTCCCGCTCAGTACGTATGGCATATGTATGTGCCGCACGTCCCTTCCCGATCTGCGCGTGCTGGCTACTCAGGCCTATGGTCAAGCGACAAAGTGCATAAATTTTGTCGCCCACAGGCCGGCAACACATGGAAGGAGGTCGGAGGTTCGCCTGGTGCGGAAAGAAAGGGAGGTTTTTCGCTCCCTTTTTCTTTCGGCCGCCTCCTTAGCGCACATCACCACCTCGTAGAAGGAGGCGACGGCATTAGTATGACTCTCTACTGCAAACCACACTAATCGGATTCGTTACATAATCGCTTCGCCTCGGGACAAGCTCGATCCACGGTGCGGTCATTTTTTTTTACGGGACTAACCCACGACTCGTGCCCATCATTGTGACTCCTGTAAGCCAGGATCTACAATGATAACCATTGAGAACCATCGAGGCAATGAAGCTCGAGGCGTCCCAGAGAAATGACTCGACTGTCTCGGAACCCGCAACGAAATTAATCATAAAAGAATATATAGGAGGAGTAGGAATAAATGTTTAGTTCCCACTTCCCTCCATAGCAAGCGGGAGACATAAAGACTAATATGCCAAAAGCATAATAAGGGATCCACAACTGAGATAAGCCCAGTCGCCAAGCACCACGGGTAAAAAAGTTAAAAACTAATGGGTCCTAGCTGTTATTTTGATTCCAATAGTAGGTATGGCAAAAACGTCTGAAAGCACGGAAGTTTGTGGTGGTCGCAACAAGGTCCTCATAATAAATTACACCGGATGTAGCATGTATGCTGTCTAACAAAGTATTACGTTCATTCTGCCATAGACCACACTCCCACAGGATATGATGTGCAGTTTGCTCGTATTCACTATCTGGCGTTGAGCAGTGGCACAGAGGTGAAGTAAAAGCTTAAAAGAGAAAAGCTTACCTTTAAAGTTACCATGGCACGTCAAGAAATGAGCCACGCAATGATCCACCTCCAACCATGTCTTTTCCAGCCGCTCACGAACGGATGGAAAATACTGGTAAAGATGGCGGCCCTTAATAGAAGTATCCCATCTAGATTGCCATTCGTCCAGCAGGTCGTTATAGACATCGGTTTGGGATTTAAATAACCTGATAATTTTAACGCGGTCCCGGTTTGTTAGAAATTCGGTGTTAATACCCTCTCGAGTAGAGAAGTACATCGCGGCACGTCGTTGTATTTCGAGATCGACAGGCAGCACACCTGCTAGTACCGGCAGAGCTTCGGTACTGACCGTCCGATAAGCTTTACATGAAGCAATTTGCGTCGCGCCGCGCCTATTGTGGCTCTATCAGCCCAAACTGGTGAACCGTAGCATATGCATCCTAGGTAAGTTGCCCCGTAGATGGTTTTTAAAGTGTTAAATGAAAGACCCCAAGTTGACGTTGATATTCGTGTTAAGGCATAAAAGTTATTTTTTGCTTTTTCACCGACCGTTTTAATATGTTCGACAAAAGTAAAATTTCTCTCTAGCACAAGACCAAGATAACACACGGATTCCCTTTTTTTAACGGTTATATTATTAAACTTTATTGAGGGTGAAGATTTAAGATTTCCTTTTAAAAGTAATTGAAAGGTTTTGTGTGGAGCAAACTTAAGGCGGTTTCGTTCACCCCATTGAGAAATTAATCGTAAACACGTATCGGCTAGATTTTCAAGTCCGGCTCTTGTATTAGACTGTATGAGCAGAAGGCCATCGTCCGCATAGCCAGTAAGTGAACAACCGCACGGAAGAGGTATCGCGAGAAAGTCATCAAATCCCATATTCCATAGATATGGACCTAGAACCGATCCTTGTGGACATCCGATCGTCAGTTCCTTCGACAGTGAATGATGACCAAGTTTCAGTTTAGCTGATCCATGTAAAAGCTGATCCATGTAACGGTGCGGTCATGTGGTTAACTAACAGTTCTCGCGCTCTACGACTCGCCGTCCCCGCGCTTACGGCTCGCCGTCCCCGCGCTTACGTCACGCCTTCCCCGCGCTTACGTCACGCCGTCCCCGCACTTAGGTCTTTGCATACCCGAGCAAACGTTTCTTCAACCAGCGGTCGGCGAGCGGTAAGCGCGGCGTCGCCTAGCCGTAGCCGCGGCGACGTATCGGTGCAGCTGATCCGCTTTGGTTTCATGCTTACGTTAGGTGGACGCTTGTTTAACGGCGAAAGTCGATACGGTGACGATCCCTTTCCTAGTTGATATGTGTGCTCTGACCCTTACGCTGCTGAGTGTAGTTTCCCTCTGCCATACATGATTAATCCCGGCTATTGTCCAGCTTTGCATTTACTACTATGCCCAGTATTCGTAATCCTCCAGAGATAAGTCTATGATGACATCTATATTTTAAAACAAAGGAAATGAATACCACTCTAAATAGCAATAAAAACAGTTTGTGGTCATCATCAATTAAACTTGGAAAACTTGATACCGACAATAAAACAGCAAAACAATACGGCACTGCGATACATTTATATTTACGACAGTTAAAATAGTTGAACGGATATGCCATAGTT
The DNA here is from genome assembly GCA_905340225.1 of Abrostola tripartita. Classification (NCBI taxonomy): domain Eukaryota; kingdom Metazoa; phylum Arthropoda; class Insecta; order Lepidoptera; family Noctuidae; genus Abrostola; species Abrostola tripartita. The sequence continues at coordinate 8,117,977 of HG996490.1, read as the reverse complement.
TGATTTGTGCTTTCTTGTCAAGGTCTGGCATTGTTTCAAATATTGGAAAACGAAGCACGTCCCTACTTTTGCGTGTGTCGAATGGTAATCTAGCATTTTCAATATTTTTGTTATAAAACGAATACGTATATATATACATATATGTTACGTACTTCAGTTTTGATCCATCTAACGTTATGTTATCCTGTAAACTGTAACAGTTTTTATTATAAATAGTTTCGAGCACTTCAAGCGTTAAAGGAACAAAACAGTCAACTGAAGCCAAACAAACAACGTATTTTATACATACACGTTTTTTATGAATCAAAATAGTAGCTTTATAGATTAATGTTTTTCCTTATTTTGAAATGCATAGTTCTGATTAAATACTTTCGAACAATCCAGGCAAAGAATTCGGCAAAAAATCTCGTTAAAATTGTTTTTTTATTACTTTTTAAAAATTGTTGTGGAAAGTACTTGGTATCGTACACCGTTGTTGTTGCCAGGAAATCTTTAGGTGATTTGAATATTTTTGATGTTCTCTCGCCCCGCTCTCGCTCGTTTCTATGATTCTACTAAATTATTAAAAAGTCCCTTATAGGGGCTGTTTCCTCCAAATACTCATTGAATTAAAACAAGAGGTGTGACGGTTTTCGCCTAAAAGCTCTTATTTACTTTTAAACTAGGTACTGTTCGTGATGAAATTATTAAGGAGGCAGAGAATAAATTAATCATGTTAAGGTTCTCGAGCGGATCTTGTTTCTAGTACCTACCCAGTAATGATGTTCGGTATAAATATTAATTTTATGTTAACTGTAGAATTTTATTAGACCCTATACCTAATTAAATTAAGTTTTCATTATAAACCATATTAAATAAGGTTTTAGACGAAGAGTTTACATGCATACAGTGGAAGAATGAAAGGGAGGCCTTTGTCCTGTAGTGGGACAACACAGGCCTATCTAATTTGTTTTAAATTTTTAATTTTGTGAAACGCGATTGTAACATGCGAGTATAACTAAATAACTTACCTAACACTTAAAGATAGGTAAATTATATTAATAATATATATATGCATAAAGCACAATCGTACCTATATTTAAAAAGGTTTACAGTAAAATCAAAATCAAATCAAAATCATTTATTGGAACAATATTTAAAAATTACATTTATTGTTCATAAACATACCCATTTAGATACTTGGGTTGTATCAATGTTTCTATCATATTATAATTCAATAAAAATGAATTATAATTTGATGTAACAGGCATAAAACACCAACGTATTGTGTAAGTTCCAAAGCGTTATGGGTATAAATTGTACAACGTGACACCAATTTAAAAGGAATTTCAGCAAAAGATTGCGTAGAAATTGGATTAAGTAACAAGCAACCTTTTGGGGTTTCAGCGAATCTCTTTGTCATTTGTTAGTAGCGGGCTGGCCCCTCTTTATACTTTTTATTCATGTTATGCTTGCCTACTGACTTTTAGATCTGTTCCTTTAAGTTTCAACTACGAATATTAGTGAATGTTAGGTATTACTATCTCATATTTTACTTATATTAGGTTTGTTTTTCGCGAAAGAAGCTCAAATTATGACGAAAAAGATAGGTAGAGTTTATTAGTACCTATAGTTATTTATATACATCACTCATCATCATCATCATTTCAGCCCGGTATCACCCACTGCTGGGTATAGGCCTCCCCCTTTCTCTGCCAATCCTCTCTATGTTGAGCGTCTCTTGTCCAGGTGTTCGTAGCGAATTTATTGATGTCGTCAACCCAACGTGCTTTTGGCCGTCCTTGGCTTCTTTGACCCAACCTTGGCCACCATTCGGTCAAAGCCTTACTCCATCGGCCATCTTCCCGCCTAGCGAGGTGTCCTGCCCAACTCCATTTGAGGCGTGCTACCCTGTCACCTACATCGCAGACTTTCGTCCGACGACGGATTTCAGTGTTACGCACTCGATCTAAAATGTTTATGCCGAGCATGGCTCGCTCCATGGCCCGCTGAGTAACTCTTATACGGTGGACAGTTTCCTTTGTGAGCGTCCATGTCTCGGCACCGTAAGTCATTGTGGGCAGGATACACTGATTAAAAAGGCGGGTTTTAAGACACTGGGGGATCTTTTTAGACCGCAGTATGTGTTCTAGCTTGCCAAATGCTGCCCAGCCAAGTTGTATTCTCCTGGAGATTTCCTTTTCGGGATGTTCCTTGGCAAAAGATAGAACATGTCCCAGATAAACGTAATGGTTAACCATCTCCAGACGGTCGTTCCCTACTATAACAGTAGGGATAGAGTCGTGAGGGATATCTGACATCACCTTCGTCTTGGACATGTTCATTTTCAACCCAACTTTCAAGGAAGCATCATAAAGTTCTTTTAACATGTGCTGAAGGTCCTCCAGGGATTCGGCAAATAAAATGAGGTCATCCGCAAATCGAAGATGCGACAGGTAGACACCATTGATGTTAATACCGCTTTGGTCCCAATTAAGCGTTTTCATAACATCTTCTAACGCAGCAGTGAAGAGTTTGGGGGAAATAGTGTCTCCTTGGCGCACCCCCCTTCTGATTGGTATTGGGGCAGTAAGTTCATGCAGCCTGACCTGCATTGTTGCCGTTTCATACAGTTCTTTCAGTATTTTGACATACCGAGCATCGATCTGGCAGCGATGAAGGGAATTGAATACGGCCCAGTGCTCGACGCTATCGAATGCTTTCTGATAGTCCACGAAAGCTAAGCATAGGGGCCGGTTGTACTCCAAACTCTTCTCCATACATCACTCACAGTCGTTATATTATGTATAAGTAAATGAATATTAACCATACAATTACACTATACCTATCCGCAAAGAATGATGGGCACTACTAATCTCCAACGCCGCCGGTCATTGTGTGTAGCAGTAGCCATTCTGTCACTTAAGCTATGAACTACCGGCGAATCAAGATTGATAGGCGGCAGTTCACCACGATGATTGACGCTCGATTAAGTACTAAGGTAGTTACAGTTTTCCTTAAAAGGGAAGACATATGAAAGCGAATAATCATTAAAAGAATAAACTAACCTACTAACTGTATAATATAAGCTACCTGTGTAAGCTTCTTCGACTTATGCTCTTGTAATATGTTTGCAAACACAGAAGCTACCCACGCAAACGTAATATAAATGTAATGTTACTCCCCACAAAGTACTTTTGTTACCCTTTATACCTACGCACAATAGTCTAAAAAATATATACATTAAAAAAACACACACACATTTAAAAGTCTTGAATTATTTATTTCGACATTTTCGTATTCTTTGCAGTGTGAAAATCGTTTGAAATGTTATTAAGTATGGTAATGAGGATTGTCCGAACGATAATTTTATTCTACAAAGGGTGATTATGTTTAAGTCCTTTAATAACCACGAATTGTTAATGATGCTTTTGTTTAAGACCAAAGTCGGCGAGTGCCAATTTCGTTTTCTTTCACTGCATTTTTCCTCGACTATTCTTCGTAAAAACACATTAAAACCGAGTGTCTTTTAGTGACATTACAAAAATTAATTAATTTTGCATCAAATCTAAATCACGATGTCTTTTTTAGAAATACGCCATGTATGAATAATTTGTAATTAAATTTAACAAGTTTTGGTGGAAATTCTGATCGAAATTTCTGGCATAGTAACTACCTATCTATTAGTAATTAGTTTTGACGTGTTACGTAGAGGAAAACTGCCACATGTTATTAAACCTTACACGTGTTAACTTATCATTATCATATTTATCATCGGCCGGAAGTCGTCCACTGTTGGACAAAGTTAATGTTAACTTACAATGGGGTCTAATACATTTTTACTTAATAACGTTGAAGCTTATTAAGAAAATCTTGGTACTCAAATTTAGTGAGGGTATTAGATACAACGATATTTGTGTCACTAATATCGTTCTGTTTGAGTGTTGCTTGTTCAGTCGAACCATAAATATAATGTGCATAATTATGTTATTGACGAAGTAGTTAATTAATTATTAAAGAATGGTAAATTAATCGTAATTAGTTCCTAAATTATTACTGGTAAGCAATTCTTGCCCCCAGACATGGTAATATATTCATATTAGACAATAAAACTTTACAATTACTTGGTCTCTAATAATAAGAGAAAAAACAGATTTACTCTGTTTTTTACGTGTATTGTGATAACGCGCATTGATCACAACGTTAACTCTCTGCGGGTTGGAAATAGGACGATGTCTGTCATTCGTTCTAATGTCTACTACAGCTATGTTTTTAGTTTTTTATATCGGTAATTAGGTATGGCCAATGGTGCAGCTGCTGAGGTACCTAGAAGGTTCACTAGTTTTTATATTGTGAAGTATTTCTAAATGTCTCGTGGCCTCAAACGTGCTAGGTCAAAGGCTTCAATTACTAGGTGAGAAATGTTTACAGTAAAAAACTGAGTCATAATACCTATAGCTATCCTATTGGAGATTATAGTCATAGTCATAGTCATAATGTTTTTATTTCATATAGGCTACAAAAGAGCACTTACAAAACGTCAAACTAGTTGCACGGTTCCAAAAAGTCGTTTCTATGGAGAAGAACCGGCAAGAAACTCCATAGTTACTCTTTTAAAAATATGGTTTAACAATCATTTCAAGTATGAGAGAATAATGAGCTACACAATATACCTAAAATAAGAATACGAGTAGCATCAAAGTCAAATAAAAAATATTAATATAGATCGGTTATTCTCTCATTCACAATTTGGGTAAAATACATGACAGTGAAATGGTTTAATATACCTAATCAGTAAACAATATTAAATATCAAAATTATGGTTGAATGGCGGGTATGCCAGGGAAGCCACAAATGCAGGAAAAATCAGTGCCACACGTCCCTATCGTCAATATAACTATTAATACTATAGTAGGCTTTCTTAATTAGTACTTGTTTCACATAGGATTTAAACTTGCCTTCTGTAAGGTCAGTTATAGAATTTGGAATTTTATTATAAAACCGAACACAGTTTCCTAAGAATGACTTGTTGCTTTTTGTTAGTTTAAATCTCGGTACAACTATCTTATGTTATATATGTGTGTTATAGGTGTGTATGTATTGGTATTAATAATTTGTAACACCATTTCGAATAAATAAATGTTTAGACTAAAACATTATTCGTCTGTGATGTGCAAAGAGCATCCGGCCCTAAACTGGCAACCTAATTATTTGGCTGACCGTACTTCAAGAGTTATTCCACGGTATATAGTTTTTCTGGCCTTTCATGTCGGTTAATGTGGCAGTGGTTACCGAAACGATCAAATGTCTCATATAGACAGACATTACCGCGAGTGCTAATGGCTCAAAAAATTCCAAAAAATTAAACCTGCACATTAAAAGCTTAAATATACGTAAATTACGTTTTACTGCGTATTTTCAGATTCAACTGGTTTTATTGCTATGGAATGCGGTATTACGGGATGTTAAATAATGTAAAAAAAATATATTTTAATAAGAAAACTACTGTTTTTAACCGTCGGTAAGTTAAATTCTGGATTTTAGAAAGGGTTTTTTACACCATGTTAGAAAAAATGTAAAAATGTATGTTTATGATAGATTTTGTAAGAAGTAAACGAGAAACGTCGGTATTTATTCATAAAAATACAATTTAAATTTTATAATTCAATTATAAAAATAGTTTTTATATGTTCTTTAAATTTCTTAAAAACGCCATTCGCCACATTGATTCCGATGTAACGTCACTCGGATAGTACCAAGCCGTCAGGGTGTATATGTTCTGCCGTGTTGTTTACTAAAAGAGTGACGTCACGAGCCGAAAAACTCAAAATCAAAAATAAACTAAGCTTTTAAGGCATTGCTCGGTTTTATAAAATTGAAATAAAAATTATACTCTTACATTACGACCCCAGGATTCATTTAAACAGATGTCAAAAAGGTGTAATACCCTATTATACGTAAATTAAACCAGACCTAAATAGTTATCCATGATTTTATGGGAATAAAATGGCGAAACCTATTTCATAGTATAGAAAAAATTGAGCAGAAATATAGGTGTTTAAAAATAAAATCATTTGCTTTGTACTAACTATTAGTGTTTCGTTGTCTGAAGAGCTTGGCTTATAAGTATCAATTTCAAACTCATCTAGAGGGTGAAACTGAGAAAGCTTAAAATTACGTCCCTCTTTGTAGCTCAGCGCTGCTGTTGTTTGTCTGTGTTCCTTTAAATGTTACAATTCAGCTCATATTTATTGGAAAGTGCCGTCAAATATTTGAAGAAACTTTTGAAATTATACTCTAAAGTAGATTTATTATTTGGTGACGCTTGATTAACCTAGATAGCTATATTAGAGAACTTATAGTATAAATAAATGTTAAATATACGCGTATGTATATACAAGTATATGTATATTGAACATTTATTACATCTACATGTAGATAGAGAGAAACCTGAAAATTCCCTTAGTAGTAACTAATAAGAGTTCGTAGAAACTGAAATACTAAATTGATTTATCCGGGAAGTATTTAGCTCTAGCGGATATAGACAATTATGTGTTACTTTTTGCGTAATGAGTATGTATAGGTGTTATGACCCCCTTGTGTAAAGTAAATATGTATTCTACGCTTTTTCAAGAGAATGTATTTGTTTTTTTGTTTCTGTAAGGTCATTTTTGTACGCAGTTCTTAACAATATGGGCCTAATTTACAATGATAAATTGTTGTAATGCCTTTTTGTTTCAAGCAAAAACCTTCAACATTTTTTTTGGTAAATCTAAAGAAGCTTATAAGTGTTATGAATTAAGTATATACACATATGCTTCTATTATGCTTATATTATATTACTGCCGTGGTATGTTTTGTTATTGTCAGGTATTAATACAAGCGGATGTGGTGTATTGAGGAAATCCCCATATTCCGGCCTCCTTCATAGCTAATTCGTATAATGTACCTTTGTGGTCACTAGGGAGGGAATGTCTTAGTACCTACTTACTCCGAAGCTAACAAGTTTAATGATTTCAGCAAGTTTATGAGGAGGGTTTATTTCTCGTAGCTACATAATTATCAACTGCCTAGATCAGCCGAGGTTAAGCAGCGTCTGCCACTGCCACCTTGGGAAGGTGATCGTCATTCACACATTGGAGCTCTTCGTGCTTCCGAAAGCAAGTTAAACCCTTGTTCCGCGCCTGATCTCTCTCCCGTCGTCACTTTAACTCCGTCTAATTAAATCACGAGTGTGAGGAATTGAGAAAATAAAGAGTTTTTCCCGTACTTGCGCACTCACTTGTACACTATAATAGCGTCAGCGTAGCTGGACGGTCTCGATTGCGGTTGGCCACCGAAATTGTATCAAGAAGACACTATTATTATGAAATTACACCTTTATATCTTAATATAAATTGTACCTTTATTCACATGTCAATTTATCGCTTTGCGACATACGAAGTGTGCAGACCACAAAAAATTGGCTAAAATATTTGTGGTGCAGACACGCGATAAACTCGCGACTTTTGTCGCGTGTGTTAATTTCGTCACATGCCATGTAGTTTTTTCTGTGAATATGGATGTTTTTATGACATAATAATATGGAATTATTACTATTATTAAAACATCGTTAACTTTGATTGTATTAACGTTATGTTTTATTAATTTGTTACTTCAAGGCTTATTTTGATGTGTTCTACTTTCTACGATATAGACATGTGTACCTACATACGTCTTGGTTTTGGCTCTTTGCTTGTTACTTTTGTTTACTATTACGGTATTAGGTCATGAACTATTAAAGCATTATGTATAAAATGCACCAAGACCAGTTGTTAAGTAACAATCCAAGCCGCGGGCAAATACTTCAAATAAAAATCTCAACTAACAGTTGGTTGTTTTTCTCCAAAGTCTAGATAATGAGATCTAGAAATGAAAATGTTATAAGAATACCGTATTAAGTTTGTATTAAACATTGAAATGTTCATAATAGCCACAGAAATTGAAATCCCCAAAACAGTTAGCACTGAAAACAATTAATCTAACTGCCCACAATAAGCCTTGTTTAACCGTGAAACACAATAAATTAACACTATGATAAAGTTCGTGCTTGCTATGAATGTACGGATGATATTTGAGATTAATTACACAATGTCACAAGACGCTAATGTTGTCGTCGGATTACATCCGTTGACGAGGGTCACTATTTGTTCAAACTTCATTCTACTGTTACTAGCCCATGTTTCGAAAAAGGTACGGTAGCTATCGTCTAGGTTTTCCTGTTTAGAACTTAGTGTTTGCAAGGTCTCAATGTGTAAAAGGAACATTCGGTTTCTGCACTTGCAAGTGTTACCTTAAAAGTGGCCGAATTATAAAGCATGTGATGGTATATTTAATGACATAGGTATTATTTAGTTATTGTAGTGTGCAATTTGCATATAAATATTAAGAATGCCTAAATAAAGAAAATTCCTATAGCGAATTACACCACTTTGTTTGAAAAAAAAAATACAGGTTGCGAGCGTATCTCTATAAATATGTACAGGTTTGCATAACCGTACTTTAATTGACAGATTCTACTTTTTCAACTTGCAGGACTTGATAGCTCTACTGAATTAGGTACCTACCTAAAGTTGAAGAAACTCAAAGCTATAAAAACAATACATTTTAAAAATTATGATTATTTTATTGAAATATAAGTAAGCAATTAAATAAATCCCACAATTAATAATAAAAATGTAAGACATTTCAAAAAGAATGAAGCTTTTTTACGTTTCGAATTACGAAATAAAAAAGATAAATTTATTGGGTAAGGATGTGATCAGAATAATGATTTTCGGATTTCTTTTTACGGAATGAATGCAACCACGAGTTTAAAACGACCAAATTGTGTAAAGAATTGACGGGCGAACAAGTAAATTGTGTGAAAGCAACTCGTGCTAAAAGTCAATAGTCTGACAAATGGGTGTTTCCCCCATGCTGCTGTTACAATAGAAACATCCAAATGTCTCATAATACACCGCCGGCTGCATTACAATGACGACAAAAAGGTTTTTACGTGTATATTGTTTTCTGTTGCGAATATAAGATGTTTTTATGTTGTTTTGAGGAAAATGCCAAAGAAACGTAGTGGTGTTAAACTGAAACCTCTCATCGGTTACCGTATAGTGGGTTGTAATAACTCTGCATGTTGTAGGACTTTAGGTAATGAACTACAAACTTACACGGTTCGTATTTTTCATGGATTAGTCTTTATTGACATGATTGACTGAACTTGAATTTTGAACTGGCAACATGCTGGGATCCCAGTGCTCAGACGAAGATTAAACGATAGTGTAATTCGCAATAATTATTCGAGTCTGGGTTTTATTATAGTACGGAACATTCGTGTATGTAAACGCAACAACAACAAATTATAATAAATATTAAAAAACACATCTACATAATATGTATGTAGGTATGTGTATGTACTATGTACCTATAGCTATAGAGTAAATTCATCTGTGTTGGAAACGCCGGGATCATGTTGTACGTGCTGATAAAATGGCTACACGATACTAATTTGCGATGGTTGAAATACACTCAACATTCTGTTATACGTTTCTGAAACGTGCCGCAACGAAGCTATTTAAAAAAGTTATGACGTAGGTACTCTAGATGCTCTTCTAATTGCTATCTAGATTTTTTAAAATTAAACTGAACGGGGGTACCTATCTATTTTATCAAAATAAGTTTTAAAATCAAGTTGTTCCAAGTCATAACGGTTTAATTAAATTATTTTCGTTACAGTAAAAATACTAGACTGCTTTTCTGTGAGTTTCTTTCTTAATTTGTTGGTGGTCTTAATGGTTTTAAACACAAATAAACTCGCTTAAAACAATGTTTCGCAGTGCGACTGACACCGCCACTACAGAACATGACTGTCTGAGTGACCGCATAAAGTCTAACGACCAAACTCTCCAATAACATTGAAAGTACTGCTCTTAGGACCCAACAAGTAGTTACACGAAATCAAACTGTCGTGTCGTGACGTCCTAGAGTCGTAGATCATGGTCGCTTCAAAAAGAGTTAAAAAACCTGTAGGTCCATCTTCTCTTAAATACTTACTAATATACCTACTCTAATGCTATTTTGATTGCAAAAGGTTTGAATGCTAGCTTGACTTAAGTACATCTAACGAGCTGTGAATAATTCACCGTACAGAGTAAATCTGTGCAGCTGTGCGCGCCTTTGAACAGCATTTGGAATGCTTTGTGTGATACGTGTAACCGTAAACTTAACAAGTATCATTGCATTTTGTTTTCCCTTTCCAAAAAAAGGTTCGCATTGCTCACGCGGCGTTTGCGTGCAAATTCCCGTAATATTGTATAATAGGTGCAAATTCTGGCGAGTAAATGTGTTACTTTCATTTCGCTTGCATGTTACATGCAAATTTTAACTTTTTGTGTGAAAATTTAACTCCGTACTGTCGAAATTTAAAAAAAAGATTGCAAAAGTACCTATATCGTCAAAAACAATTTAAAATATTATATTGTAGATACTTTAGGTATTGAGCAATTCCATGATAGAAAGAGTTTTAACAAGGGTTACAGGCCAAAGGCAAAAGTATCTGGCGACAATATTTGTTCTTTCTTAAATTAAAAAGTTTTTAATTTTTAATAGGTAATCATTTCCTCTCTAAACTGCGCTGCGTTGGTAACGTATCGGCTACAAACGATTTGCAAAGTCAAAGACCATTCGCAAGTAGTTTAATAATTTTTGATAGCAGACTGAAAAACTTTGTGCGAATAGTTTGATTTTGTTTTGGTCCTTTCAATTTCAAAATTCATGTAATTAAATTCGGTACCCTTGACAACATTGAATAAGATTGTTCTAACAAGGTATTTTGCGTGTTCTGACCTGGATTGAGTCAATCGAATTCGCAATGGGTCAGGTGGGCACGCTTGTACGGGCTCGAGGTCACATTACGAGTGTATCTGAAGTGGGTTGCGCTTGTGGAAATAAGTGGCCCTGACAAATGAAATCTTTGTCAATTTCAACAGGCGAAGTTAAAATCCGATACAGGAAAGTACAAGTAACAAGTGCGTGATATCGAATTTCGTCAATAATATGATTTATGACGTAAGAATAGGTTTGTAAGAGCAGTAATTTTTTGGGATACAGGAACTAAATACTTAAAGTGAACTAGAAACAGAAAAGAAGCTGGCTTTGTTCGAGGTGAAATATATTTTTACTGTCTTTGAAAGTTGTTCTGCATGTGGTAGTGATAGCCAGGCGTCGGTTCTACCGCGCACAGTATGGCCACCTCCTGCGCCGCCGCGCTGCCGCCACCGCTGTCCTACCGCGGCACGCGATCGCGTGATAACCAAAGGGCGCACTACAATTACAGCCGAATGACCCATGCTCATTCAGCACGCGAATGTCGCTATTAAAAAGAAGAAACCGAAATTGGCATGTAAAAGTAAAGTCCGCAACGTTCCGCGTGACTGATGTTTAGGTTGGAAAGATTGATTCTCTTATCACGCTACGTGTTAACTGTCACTAATTTTCACTTTAACACGAGGCACGCAGTGTTTATTTTCATTAACATCAGATACTTATCAGACTGAAAATGTATGTTCAAGGATTTTTCTATTTAAATATTAAAGTAAGTAATAAACGTTTGTGTACATAAAACAATTATTTTGTTGACCCAGTAGTTAGTTAGGTAACAATATTCACGTTTCCGAGTGTTCCATCTAGATTTTACATATTTACTAGGAAAGGTTTATGTAATAATAATATTAAATGTTAACTTTACATAACTTATATTATCGCTTAAAAATATAGTACCCAGAAGTGTACATACTTTAGTATATGTGCTTTAAGTATGTTCAATGATGCAGGTTCAATGTGTTTTTTTTATTTCAGTTTTCTCATAAAGTTTTACTCATCATCATCATCGCCCTGCCATGATTCTAATTATGGGTTCGGGGCAATGAGTACCTAGTAGTAGGGATCCTTTTGATCGTGAAACTAAGGCGAAATTTAAGATAATTGAAATTAATTACAGTCCAAGTCGGCTGATATTTAATTCTATTAACGACCAAATGTGTGAATAAAATTACTTTTTTACAAGTCATTTCAACAAACTAAGCAGTACCAAATAATTACGAATAAAAACAAATTAGAAAAGGTGCTTTGATTTGTTTTTAGCAATTAATTAATGTAGAAAAAAACGTGAAGATCATATTGCTTCGTTCGCATTTTAATTGTCTTTAAATAATTTATTAGGTATTTTTGCTGGCAACTATACTTTCAGGCTGTATAATATGTACGGTAAACATTCAATGTAGCTCCATACACATGCTTTAAGATATAAATGTACTATAGTAGGTATCATATGTTCTCTTTCCGCGTTTCGGAAAGGGGCCACCATTTTCATGCATTTTTTATTTCAAGTACACATTAGCCCATACGGCTATATCCAAAGGATCTTATTCGTGTAAACTCAAGTTTGAGTATTAGGTCGTTTCTTTATACCAATATTTTTGTCGTTGTTGGCATATATATGCTACTGTAAAAGTACAAATTGTGGTAAATCCTAAGATCTACCAAGTCATATTGATTGGTAAAAGTCCGAAATGTTCTGATATCATCATTAATTTCGAACCTTTACCAAAATTCACTTGTAGTACCTATATCTTACGTTTTATCTCAAAGACATGGTAAATGTTGAAAATATTGTCTAGCCTTGGTTATACCTGTTTTTTTTATATCAACCCGTATTTAAACAATACTAGCGAGGTGAACATTCCTGAATTGACAAACAATTAATTTTAATTTTAGACGGCCTTTTTGCTACTAAACTCATAGTCAGCCTATCTAATTAATTTTAATTAGATAGGCTGACTATGAGTTTAGTTGTAATAAGCTTGTAATAAACTAATTCATATTTTTTCGTTATAAAATTCATACTAATTCATAATATCGGTTAGGTGAAGCTAGAACAGCGACCACCACAACGCACGAGCCGAGCAAACGGCGAGCGTGCCACGGTAACAACAGGCGAGTTTCAGAAATGAATAATATTCAATATACACGCATAAAAAAATTACAGAAAAATGAAAACCGTTTTAGTAAACCTAGGATTTACCAAATTATTGTGGTAAAAACTCGAAAATCCCCGAAAAAAATTATTATAAGACTGCACATAAAATTTTACTCTATATTACTTATATAATATTACCGTCTGACGTTCAACGGCACAACCTAGGATTTACTAATATACGGGCTTTTACAGTAAAATATATATGTTATAATTATTATAAATAATGACGTATAAAATATAATTGCACCTAACGTTCGTAGTGAATTAAGGTGGCCTTAAGTAAAAATGTCATCTTAATCTTCTGTTATGTGCAATCCGTCGTGATTCACTTCCACTTGTCTTAATTCAATTCTTGCTGTTTAAAGAATCCTATTCCTCGATGCATTCTTATTGGTTATTAAGACCTAGTCAGAATCGAATTGATTTTCACTTATAAAAGGTCTTAAAATACTGCTATCCAATTTATTAAATAAAATATGAATTGATTTAACATGTTTTAAACTCAACGAAGCCCTAAACAATTAATTGTACTCTCGCAAACTGTTGTCTGCGGAGTATTATTAACTACAGAACCACATATGCAGTTAAAACTGGTTTTAGTTTTTTTGACGTAGGTGCCAGTTGTTACAAACTCCTCCATGGTTATATTTCAACAACAACACTATAACAGTCTATATTGTTTTGATACTATAATCACAAACAATTTAAATAAAAACATTTCGTTAGTAAATGTAACAAAGACTAAAGAGGATTTCCCTTTTGCTTTTGTTACTTTAACTAACGTCAAACCCACAACAACATAAAACAATCGAATTACGAATAAATTGCGAAAAAAATATTTCTAAGATGTTTGAAGACGACATAACGAGAGATTTAATAAATGTAAACGTTACTATAAGATATAAGTCCAAGACTGTTCTGGTCCAAAATAAATAACGCGGACTGTTAGCGAAATGGGTAAGCAAAGACTGGAAATCCCTAATCGGCTTTGCTAGTAAATCGGGGATAAAAAAATAAAGGAAAATAACCTTGCATAATACAATCTTCCTATATACAACTTTCTTATATTAATATTTCAAGCCTTGCCTCACTTATTAATAACGAACATCAGAGTGATTATTATTATTCAATCATACGGTAACAGCTTAAATTGAGTTAATATTAATTAAGTACAAAGGCGAATGTTATTTAAATTAGCATGATTAGAGGAGATTAAATTATCAATTATTCACCCTAGGAAATGCTCGGCTACTTACGTGAGCGTAGCCATGCATGCCATAAAGATAATGACATAATTATAACATATAAAGGAAAATAAAAGTTAAAACGAGAGAATTAACAAAATTAGAAAGGAGGCTAAATTGTCTTTACTTTGGCATCAATTGACTTTTAATATTTATTTTCCCTATAGTTTTACTATAATAACTTTCATGAGTGGTATCCCTATTATTGACTATGCCGGTTTTACTCATTTCTCTTTAGTTAACTAATATTATTAATAAAGGTTTGGTTTCAAAAATTTTCAGTATTGTGTGAAAATGATTATTCCATTTACAAGAAAGCATATTCTATCAGACATTTTTTTATCCCATAAAGGTTCTCGTTAGAGAAGTAAGTATACAAGAATATTTGTAATTATAAGTAGGTAAGTAATTTATAATCCGTGTCCGTTGAATAGAAAAAGATAACTGCGTTCAGCGTGACGAGATTGATGAGTTACCCTCGGGTGATTAGTAGATAGGTAATTAGTGAGCCATGAAAAAACTTTCTTTCCTGTAAGCAAGAAAACATTTTTTGCTTGTAATAAATTTTATCGAAATATGACAGTCAATTTACATTTTATATTGGCTTTAAAATTCATTAATATTGTAGAAGAAATGTTACGTTGAAAACTGAAAACAATGGTTACATTGGGCTTTAAAGGCTGGTGCGATGTGATTCTGTTTACAATTTATTGATTATAATTCTGGGACCAAAAAAGGGCCATGATCCGTTTTTTGAGAAGTGTGATTTCACCGTGTCAATTTTGTTTGATTATAATATTGATGTGTGCTAAATGGGCTTAAGAGAATATTTCAAAAGGAACTATTTCAAAAGAAGTTGTGGTACGTCTATGCAGTTTTAGCACACATAAAACATAAAACACTTCTCACAAAAACGGACTTTGACTATTTTAGCACCAGCCCACAGAGTATTTTTTAGCAAAATGCTGACAACCTAAAATAGAGCCTGGTTCGATGAATGTGACGGCTTATTGAGTAAGATCACGGATTAAATTGACAGTGTTCTGTAACAAAATTCTGTGTAGTAGCCTGACCACTAATACGTAGGTACATATCGGTCATGTAGTACATTGCACAATGATCAGAAAAAATTGGGAGTGAAACCTACATAGGTCGGTATACTTTTTTTATATGTGTTATGGATTTTTATGTCAAAGCTAGGATTTACCAATAGGTACACGAGCTTTTACAGTTACATATTATATACACGTCATAATTTTATTTCTTTACTAGAGTACCTAATATTTCATTGCTCAAGAATACTCTACATTCAAATACAATTATCGTTAGGTTAGGATTTGTATAATTAAATTAAATATTGTATAAAATTGTTTGACGCCATTCGTAAAATAATTACGTCCCAGTAAACAAGTACATTAACAATTCTTTGAAAACAGTCAAGTAATTTAATTTATGGTTTCTAAAGAGGTCAGGAACTAATTAAAAAAGTTATCTTATTCAAGTTCTAGATCCTAAGTAAAAACTTGTGATATTAGATCAAGAATACCTTTAAAGAACAGGGGTTCTATAATGTTCTTGTACAGAGCAATTTGTCTAAGTAATGAAAAACGAGAACTAGTGTAACCGGCCGGTCTACTTGATAGCTCATAGTTATTATTTTCTCATTACTTAATTACGGTGGTCTTTTCATTGGTAATCTATATGAACGCCAGCCGACCTTCCACCCCTAAGTGGTAGGTTAAGTCGTCTTTTCCAGCCGATGTCATTAGATAACATTATGTTAAGCCTTCGATTTCAAGTAAAGTCATTAGGCAACATTTTGGGAGCGCACCATTTTTTCAAAGTAATACGAGGAGGGATTTATTTCTGTGGCTCTGTAGATTAGTCAAAAATGTATAATACTGACACAAAGAAATTGAGAAGTTCGGAGCTGACGTTGAGTTGCTAAAGGCCGCACGGGGCACAGAATGAATTTAAAAGTTATACGTCTAGCCTTAAGCACTAGGTGATGTTAAGATCGTCATAGCTCTGCCGCCATTATACTTGTGCATAGTTATAGTCTAACATAGTGTTTTAATAGAGAGTGTAGCCGGAGGCTTCGTCTTTCATTTAATAACTGTAATGATTTGTTTCGTGAAGATTGTTGTTGAGTTGAGTAACCTTTATTGCACTACAGCAGCAAATGAGTTAACTGTAGAGCCAGCCAGCTTTTGTAAAAAAGTTAAGAAATTGCGCCTGCTTTTTAAGGTCTGGTAGCAATAGCAACATCCTTATTTAGTTGTTACGCTACGAAATAAGTTGAATGGCATAGTGAAACCTACTTAATGCTGCTCGTAATTTACTTAAGTAATAAGTTATATCACTTCGTTATATCGCAGACGTCTTAAAAGCGAGGTTGTGCGTATATTTCAGTTATTTAGTCTGCCTGCGTGGTATTCTAAAACCTTAAACCTTTGTGTTCTATTCCAGATAACGCGATCTACTCCCGAACGAAGAATACTGAGTATTTGAGGTGAGTTGGTAAATTAACGTGATCGATCATCTGACACATTTTGCGGGAGGCGGCTGTGGCGTGTCGCTGCAGAAGCCCCGTAACTACTACAAACCAACTAAATCGACATTGCAGTTAACTTGTATTAAAAAACATAACATAAAATCCTGCTTGCAAGTCTCCTAAGGGGTCGGCAAAGTTGTATAGAACAACCATGGTGTTCTAGTTATGATATGGATCACCATGCCAGCCTATTGCCATCAACCGGGCACAAATTCTGCTACTAAAAACCCAATAAAACTTTGACCAACCCGGAATTCTAACCCAGGACCTCATACTCAGCAGTCGCACTTAGCGATCACTAGACCAACGAGGCAGTCACCCTCATTTACTTAGAAAATTATTATTCAGTTAAGTATATTATTCAGCGTCAGATTCGTTATCAGAATTGTGTAATCTGGTATTTTGCTGAAGGATATTATTCTGAGTACGCCAACTTAATGCTGAAGGATATTACTCTAATGTGGCATTCATTCTAATGAATGGTAATACATAACTAAATACATCCAATTTCCTACGTAAGTAATTGAAGTAAAATAAATATTTTATTTCCCTTTCCCGATTAAGAGTAGGTAAACTCAATGTGAATATGATAATGAGTATGTAATATGTATAATGTGTACATGTATGTATATTGCATAAATATTTACCCAATGTTCGAAATTTCATGTAGGTACCTATGTACTACTTTATAGGGGTGAACCTATTGCTATTATTTTTCTTCGTACCAGCTAGCTCCATGCTAGTTATATTATGAAAAAAAAACACGCAATGGTTGTAGAAATTGGCCAGGCAATAAAGATGACGGTACGCTGGACTTACTAAGGTATGGGTCGGGTAAAGTGTTACCCAGTTTTTCCGTTCAGTTATTCTCAGAAGCAGCGCGGAGTCTGTATTTGTGTCCGGCTGATGGCAATAGGCTTGCCCTCTATTACATGATTCGTGTAGGCTTACAGTCTTTTAGGTAAAGGGTACAATTCCAAATCAAAATAATTCAATGTTCTCCCTAGAGAGGCCCAAGGAAGTTCACGTGATATTGAAAGAATACCAAAAGAAGATCATGAACCATAAACTCGCGCACTTGTGCATAAGTATCCATATGTTTAGTATAAGTTGGGGCCGCTACGACTCGAAAATTTACTGGCAAGAATAACAATGATTTTACTTGAAATTCTATGATATACGAAATTACTCTTCAAAAGAAATAGAAGCATTAGGTACTATTATATTATGCAACAAATACGTAAAATATGGAATGTTTAATATCACAATCATACAATACAAGAAAATAAATGTAACAATAGTTGTAACTATTTTATTTTATTAATTTAATTAAGCCAAGTTAAATATTTTCCTAATAAGTTCTTACCTTGCCCCGTTCTTACTAAGCGCCTAACAAAACAGCATCTCACAATGCTACTACGTCCTACGTTGGCCTTGCTTTGTTGATTTAACACACAGAACGAATCACTGAACAGTTAACAAAAATCATAATTAAATAAAGCTTTGTAATCACGCACAGTAACAATATACTATAATGGGCAAGTTAAATACTTAAATTTAATTGAGGTTTCAAGTTATACGTAGAGTAAAGAAAATATGACTCAGAAAGAATTACGGGCACAAAACTGATTGTTTCTAAGTTTCAACCAAGTATATTAGGCCAGCCGTGTGGTATCCGGCCTAGAATTGACCACCCCCTTTCCTCCCGTGGGTGTCGTAAGAGGCGACTAAGGGAAAATCCAGAAGATGGGCAGCAGCGTCTTCTGTAACTTGACCACCAACACTGCGATCCCCAAGCCGCTTGCCAAGCGTGGGGATTATGGCAAAACCCCCTTCTAAAAGGAGGAGGCCTTCGTTCAGCAGTGGACGCCTTACGGCTGATGATGATGATGATGATGATGATATTAGGCCAACCCAGCAATAGGACTAGAATATTTACTAACATTCGTACTGAATGGCGCAGAGACTTACCTCAATCAAATCATAAAGTTTTGAGAAGTCTTGAATTCACAAAACATCTATATCTCCCTTTATGAAAGCATCCAGTTTTATTGGCACAGCATTACTTCTTCTTCTCTTCATTTATAGATATGATTAGGTACTACTTGTCTTTTCTGAAAAGGTATCTTAAAACATTTCATTACGATCGATACAGAACCACAGGGGTTTAATTACGAAGGTGTCTAACAGACAACAATTTCGAAAGGAAGGATAGCTCGATAGGTTCCTCATTTAGAGGGCAACTTGATCACTTCTCAATATCCGTTCTTACTTCTTGAGTGCGGTATGTCAGTTCATGTTCTACAAGTATGTATATTACATAATTATAAGGATCTCCTAATATGTAATATATTTGTAGAACATATATAAAATAATTTAATAATGTATTAATATTATTCTTATAAGTAGGTACCTACGTTTAAACGTCCAAGAAGCACATTACGATATAAGTATCAAAGTTTAAAGGTGTGTTTAAGTTGGGCAACTATAACTTACTGGTATTTCTTCATTTTGACACTTGGCGCACATGCGAGTTGTAACCCCTAAATCTTAAGCTCTACTGCAACTTCCCAACTCGAAGTAGGAAAGTGCAACTAATAATCTAAAGTGGTACTTACTTTCGGGGGAAATTATTCCGAGCTCTGTACTTAAGTGTCAGGAAATCTTTTCGGCACAATTTCTGTTGTTACCCTCTCATACTAATGTGTGTTTGACAGGCGCTTACTCTTTAAGTGCGTGTTCGAGTTACGTTTTTACTTTTTAATAAAACTTTTAGAAGCCTTCTGCGACTTTGTCCTTGGGGTTGTGTTTTACGATTATTTTGTCGTGCTGCATGAACATTTCTCATTCTGTGGTGGGAAACTGCGCGGAATAAGTTAGTTTTATGAAAAAGTAAGTTTGTTTTTTTATTGCATCAGATTAGGAGTAATAAAAAATAAAATGTAAAATGAAGGTAAAAGAATCTTGTATTTAGGTAAAACCATTTTTAATAAATTATTAATCCATACTAAAATAATGTTAATCCAGTATTATTTTGTATGTCATATTTTTACTCGGGCTATCAACCATGCGGATGATACCGGGCCTTTTTTTTAAAAAAACGTCGCTCCACACTAGGAATTTCTCCTGTATCGTGGGTGCGTTTCACAAACATGGAATATCACATACACATTCGCCCAGACTCGGGACAAACAGCTGCGGATCGCACAAATTTTTGTCCCGTGCGGGAATCGAACCCGCAACCCTTAGCGCAGCAGTCCAATCGCTTAGCCACTGCGCCAATTGGGTGGGCCTTTTAAAAGGCTTACGTGGGGACAGGTCCAACTATTTACCAGTATTATTTCCTGTATTATCATTATTACTATTTACGAAACTAAGCCAATTAAACTGAAACAGTTAAAACAATTCGCGATCTGTAAACTATACCAATTTCGTTTTGAATTGAATTGGATCAGATCCATTCTTAGGAGCCCGCGAAGTCTGCGAACGGCTAACTATTTCTGTCAGAATTATGTCGTTCGCTCATAAATATTTTTTTTGAAACGCTGTACTTTCAATTTCTTCTAAAAAGTGAAACACCCAAGATTGTTTGACGCAGGCTATGATTATGTTAATACGCGCTCGTTTATCATTTTGTTAAGTATAGTTCACCTTCAAGGAATAATATACGTAGGTAGACGTTTGGCTGTACTAACTACCAAGTAGGTAGGAGTTTTGCATGCAACCTACCACCACTAACAGATGATAGCCGGTATTAACATAATCCGCGGTATATTCGGATTGGTTACAGTGCAAAATGCTTTTTTACGGGTGGTTGTTATTAGTTAGTTCATCGCGAATATTCATGAGATGAAAATACCTAGGTTAGTCGTATTTTTTATTTAAATGCCATTTTAAATCAACATTGAGAAAGTTCACGAAAATCCTAAAATACACATATGTATTGATTAAAAAATACTTACAAAGTTGTAAAGTAATTCATGAAAAATTATAATCAGGTGTCTGGTTTCTCCTAATAACTCAAATATTTGCCATTTAACGCGAATGCATTGTCCTATTTCATGTCAAGTCCTTATTTTTGTGTGTTTATTATTTTCGAAGTGAAGTGCTCACAAAGGCCGTCCCTGATTTGACGTTTGACCTTCTTCAAACGCAGTGTTCGCAAGTAAAACATCGAACGTCTGCAAGTAGACGGCGTATGCCAAGACGGGCGGGAGTGAGTGAAACACAAAATCCATGAATTCCACATGGTTTTATGGCTGGAGTGTAAGGGCCGCTCACAGCATGATAGTATCCTATAAAACAAATGTTGCCATTTGCGGATAAAATTCGACACGCACGCTCCACAAAAGCCACAGGAATGTGGTTGTTGCTGACCGCTGGGACCCCTATTGAAGATTACCCGCTCCGAATATCCAATTCGATAAGTTCTATGTTGTACCGCTAAAAGTGAAGATTAGGCAGAACCAATATGTGATCTGGGAAAATTCCTTTTGTGGTGGAAAGTGGAAGGATAACAACGCTCCGATCAGCCAGTACCATAACAGTTAACTGAAGGAAATGCAGTCAGGGTTATAGGCGGCGTCGGCGGCCCCTGTGCTCTACTCCATGTAGCATAAACATTATCGATAACTACTACGGTTTGGATTTAACTATAAATGTAGTTGAGGTAGTAGTAGAATCACTTAAAAGGACTGTCGTAGTTGTTGTCATAGATAAGACATGATATTTTTTTATAACAAAACAACAGAGAATCACAAGCACAAATTTGTTATGGTCGTATAAATAGCAATTAATTTTTTCTTGTATTTATAGAAATTTTAAACAAAACGATAATGTACAACCTGCTTTTCTGTCAAATTGTTCAGTCAGCCGGATATCGATCAAGACATATTAAAACGGACAGAAAACAAAAGACGATCATTTTGGTCTTTGATCAAGATCTTTTAGTGATGTACGATTTCAAGTTGTTAATAATAATAATTATTCAGGGAGCGTTTCTATGGCCGCCTGAAGAAAGTACTTAAAAGTCTACTTTCAGGCGGAAATAAAGTGCGCGCCTTTAACAGTTGGGTCATGCCAGTCTTGATGTACTCTTTTGGTATACATACTCAAATGGACTCAGATAGAGTTGGACACCCTGGATAGGAAGGGCCGAACTATGCTTACTGCATATCGAATGCATCACCCATGATCTTCTGTGATGAGGTTGTACATCCCACGAAAATGTGGGGGTCGGGGCTTGTTAAACGCTATGACCCTCCATAATCGTGAGGTGTGCAACCTCCGGGAATGCTTTTTAAAGAATGACGTTGGGATGCATCGAAATGTAGTTGAAGTAGATAAAAGCCTTACCCCGTTATCCTTGTCTAAAGAGAACTGGCACAAACCTGCAGTATTAGATACCAATGACCGCAGGGAGGTATGGCAGAGCAAGGAGCTCCATGGACGCTTCTATCGGGCTCTTCATGGGCCCGATGTAGACTTTTTATCGTCCATCTCTTGGCTACGATTCGGTGACCTCTTTGGGGAAACCGAAGGTTTTGTGTGTGCAATTATGGACGAAGTTATGATGACGAACAACTACCGGAAATATATTCTGAAAGATAGAACGGTTGACATATGTCGGGCATGCCACCGTCCGGGTGAATCAATCAGACATATTGTCTCCGGTTGTTCTAGTCTGGCTAACGGTGAATATTTGCATAGACATAACCAAGTGGCCAAGATTATACATCAGCAATTTGCTCTAAAATATGACCTTGTGGATTCAGAAGTACCGTACTATAGGTATGTGCCCGACCCGAAAATAGTCATGTCACATTGTACTGGGATCGATCTATCATTACTGACAGGACTATTGTTGCCAATAAGCCTGATATAGTGGTGATAGATCGATTAGAACGACGCACAATGATTGTCGATATCACTATACCGCATGACGAGAATCTCGTGAAAGCTGAAAAAGATAAACAGATTAAATATCTGGATTTAGCGCACGAGATTGTCGACATGTGGGAGGTGGATTCGGTAATCGTTGTACCGATAGTTGTGACGGTCAATGGCCTAATGGCCAAGAGCCTCGATCACCATCTTAAGAGGCTCGCGTTAGGCGGCTGGGTTAAGGGCTTGATGCAGAAGGCGGTACTCCTTGACACGGCGCGCATAGTCAGGAGGTTCCTCTCTCTGGAGCCCTAACCGCCGGCAGCTAGGACCCTGACCCCCGTTGCCGGTTGGCGACTATTTTTTATATTTTTAAATAAATTTTATTTTTATTTTGCTGTTTTTGTACATAATATATATTTAAAAATGTAATTTATAAGTAAAAGTTTTAAATAAAGGAAATAATGTATAATTGATTGAATGTATCTTTTTATCGGGTATACCGATATAAAAGCTGTTATCGAAAGCATACGTGCAAAGCGAAATCGTTTGACGACCTGGTTGGCGCAGTGGCTAAGCGATTGGACTGCTGCGCTAGGGGTTGCGGGTTCGATTCCCGCACGGGACAATAATTTGTGCGATCCGCAGATATTTGTCCCGAGTCTGGGTGTTTGTGTATGTGATATTTCATGTTTGTGAAACGCACCCACGATACAGGAGAAATTCCTAGTGTGGGGCGACGTTTTTATTAAAAAAAAAAAGGATCCTAATCAAACGATCTACGCCATACTGAGCTAACTTCTCAGAGGTAACGAGATATAAATAATTACGATGATAAATTACAACGCTTTCGTGAATTTCATAAGTTATTTTCCGCACGAAGGCATGCATACAATCCTGACAGAAACAGATGGACTAAAGTTGTGGTAGCTACGTAACGTTTATGTAAATATGTAGGTATTTATATAATAGAGCAATAAGTGTCAACATTGTAAGTAAGGTGGGCTATGAGTAGATTGCTTCTCTGGTTTGTACTTCAGCGGAGTGTTGTCGAGGCATTAATGACTTTGTAATTATGAAAGTAACGATTTTGCTTGTCACGCAACAACGTTCTAAACTATGTACATATTTGTTCCACGACGAGTAATAATTGAAAATTACTAGGATGAAGATTACAATGGTACGCTTGAACGCAGATAAGTTAGAGAAGCTGCTTGTACGTTGTAATAGGAAACAAGTGCTTATTTGGTACGGGAATTACGGATGAGGATGACTGTGAATATTTAAATTATTCATTTCAAAGTATGCTCGTAATACTTCCTACTAATGACAACACATTCGAGTGAAATGTTCAAGTTTACTGCTGTATTTAGATATAAATCATAACACGGCATTAATGTATAGTAGGTACTTCCGTATTTCGTCAGTTATGTCGTTATATAAGTCCTAATGATGTAGGGGGAGAGCCTGTTGCCTTGTACTGTGTTACCGGGCTAAAATCCATACTATTAAAAAAGATCGATTTCTAATCTTTAGAAGGTAATATTGCCTTTTCCTCGAAGGCCACGTACGTCCTCAACTAAAAGATCGCACAATATAGGTAGGTTGAATTCCGGAATGAAATAAATAGGATGTATGTATGTATGATGAAAACTAAAGACTTTTTAGAGAATTTTCAACCTCCATTTACTTGACTGCGTTCAGTTGATGTACTGTGTTACGGCTAAGCGCATATCATTCACACAAAAACTACAAACTAGTAATACTTGGTTTTAACACTTTAGTAGATGTTGACATTTGACAGCACTGATAGCCGAGTGGTATGACCATTGGACTGCCAAGTCAAAGGTCGCAAGTTCAAACCCCGGCACGCACCAATGTCTTTTCAAATTCATGTGCGTATTATAAATTAGTTATCAGTTGCTAATAAAGGTGAAGGAAAACATCGCGAGGAACCGGCACACCTGAAAGATTTTTCAATGGTGTGTAAAGCCATGTCAGAAGCCTACAGGCGGTTCACACGCTTGGCAAGCGGCTTGGGGATCGCAGTATTGGTGGTGGAGTTACAGAAGACGCTGCAGAAGACGACGCCCATCTTCTGAATTTTCCCTTAGTCGCCTCTTACGACACCCACGGGAGGAAAGGAGGTGGTCAATTCTAGGCCGGACACCACACGGCATAATTGGTTTAGATAAAATAAAAACATTTCGGATTTTGAATACAGATATTATTAATTACTTTGCATTACCTACTTCAATTTTGAACAAATGAAAACTTACCTGCCTGTCATATAAGTACAATTTATATATTGTCGATTTGGTTTCAAAGGCTTTACCTATAAAGTTTAAACTTGAGCGCGACAGATTTCGTTGTTTTAAAACTAATTAATACGTCGTACTTATTTTCCGTGATTTATGTGAGTTCTATTATTAATATAATTCTACATTTTGTGTGTGAATATTTAATTTGGGTAAGAAATATGATTGATATTCAAGAGTTAGGTACAAGTAGGTTTGTCGACGGTGGTTGACAAACTCCTATAAGGGGCCGACGAGAGCGAAAAATTTGGGGGTCCGCGATACTATATCTCATTTAAAGCAGGTCGTAACTTTCATTTGGACTTCTCATTAAATGGAATAACTCGCACATCAATATGATTTAAGTTAGGTTTTACTTGAAAACATCAAACAGACCGACGATGATTAGTACTAAAGTTAGATCACATAAATAATAAGAAAAACTTAGTTAGTTAGTTAACTCCACCAATCTCAATTCAATATCAAGGGTTACATTTTTTCAAAGGCAAAGTTAAGTTTGTCCGTCAATACAGATACACTGGATTGACCGGATACAAATCCAGACTCCGTGTTGCTAACCATTGACACCGCCCAAACCAGGAATTAAACTTTAGAGCTAAAAAATACACAAAATCAAAAAAGAGCTATTAACAAATATCGTAAAATTAAAACTAAGTAGTTGTAGGTAATATCAATATTTAAGATTATTCAATACGTATTATATTAATACGTGAAGCGAAAAGTTCTTTTAAAATTTTTACGAAAATTACGCGGACGGCGGAATATGAAATTTGGCACAGTTAAAGTTTTATATGGATAGGCTGCAGGTATTAGGTCTAATAAGCATTAGATATAGAATATATTAAAAATACACACACTACCATAAGTTTTTTTCTCTTGTGGCAATTGAGTCGGGCTACTAGTTGGTAGCCCGACTCAATTGCCACAAGAGAAAAAAACTTTCTGCCAGATTCGGGTTAAGACTGCAACGTTTGTCGTTAGAAATTATTTTACGATCACAGAAATTTCTATTGTCTTAACATCGACGTAATCTATCTGTCATTTATAGAATTTTTTATGGCTAAAGTCTATGCTCAAACTTAGAAAAGTTTCATATTATATTTTGTCATTATACTTACTCTATCGTCTTACTGATTATCAAACATTCTTTAGTTTGTGAAGTGTGAGATTTGGCATTGTTAAATTTTGTACAGATAAGATGTGCAGAAATCTACAATTTGTATCATAACTATTTTAAATTTTGGCCGCAAGCGACATCTAGTTTAATTAAATAAAATGACATAATTATCTAAAAATTTATGTAAAACGTATAAATGAAATCCTAACATGTTTTATGTAATACCGACTGCATTTTTGCACGTTGGAACACGTTCAAATGACAAGCGCCATCTTTGTGGACTAAACGTCAAATCGTTAAATCACTCCATTTTGGATTGATTTATGTTGCTTCAATTTCGTGCATGTTATGGAGGTCTACCGAGAGGCAAAAACATGGCAAGTGGTCTTCTAGACAAAATAGTTTCGGAACCTTTCTAGCACTAACAAATTCACTAAATAAAACAAAGGATTTAAGGAAAAAATAAGTTGTTAACAAAGTATACGGATCATTTATTATGGTTTGCATAGACAAGTAAGAAATAGGAAAAGAATATAACTACCGTCCTACTATTGGCCTCGCCGCTCACCGTGATGAATTTGTTATGAACATGTAAAAACTGGTTACGTGTACCATTGGAAATGCAAAAGGCAATAGCTTCTGTTATTGGTTGTTACCGTTTTACCCAAACCTAATATTAAGAACTTAAAAACTAAATAAATAAAATAGAATGAATCTTTGTTATTTTGTTTGTGCACAGGTTATTATTTTGGCCAATAAATTGCAAAGCTCGGTTTCAGTTAGTCTATCAGTCATTCAGTTTTACAAGTGGTGATAGTCTTCGAGTATTAATTAGTGTTCGTTCTCCGTTCCTAACAGATAAATTTATCAGTCGTCATCCGCCTGTTGGTTTGTATCAGTCATGCCTACATAGAATTTTCTCCTAAATTGTTCGTTCGTACATATATTGCACCAAATAAGGTCACGAACTTTTATGAAACGAGTTCTCTTTACGTTATGCCTGGCTTGGGATGAAAGCGTTTTCTGTCAGTGAATACATTTAGGTAATAAAATATTGTGAGAAGATTGGACGTTTGAATTTCGAAGTGACCTAAGTTTGATTTTAGTTATCCAAATTGTGTCTTAAGCATGTATTTTTATACATTACATAAATATAAACGGAGGCACTGACAGACGTAGATTCTATACGTAATAGGAATTTATGTAGCAGATTATAATTGTATATAAACATTAATTACAATACTTTTCGCCTTTAAATTTAATGGTCTGATGTTGCAAATTGTTAATTATGGTCTTGACAAAGAACAAAATTTCCTTTATTAAAGAATCATTGGGTACGTAATGCGAATTAAATATGACTAGAGGTCACCCGGCGGCGATCAAAATTTGACCGTAAATATGATACAAACATGGGATACAAATGCTTTCTACACTATATTTATTTGACACAGCATTTCATTGACTATAATTCTAATCTCATTTTAATCTTATGTATTTTTTCTGCTAATGGGTATTTTGCTAATATAATTTGTCGTTATTCTTTATTGTATCACTGAATGTTAAACATTAAGTTAGAGAAGTAATAATATATCATAGTTGAGAATTGTGAGATTAATAATCTCCATAACTGTATATGCGTGTGTGCCGAACGCATGGTAGGGAGTGTAAACTTTAATTGTGCCAAACATACTCCTCCGTCCGTAGTAAAAATCTACCCAAAATTTTCGCTTCACGTATTAATATATTATATAGATTTTAGTATCATTAAAATAATGTTCTAATAACCATATAGCAGTGGACTGCAACGGGCTGATGATGATGATCACCCATATAGTTTTAAAACTTGTCGTGTGACCAATATTAGGTCTATTGAGACGTCGGCTTCTCTGTTACCGAAAATAAATAAAATCGCTCCAATATCATTTCGTTCGACCATTTATTGTAGCTTATAACAAAGATTTATTGTTTCAATTTGGAAAGACCTTACGCTATAAAATAACAAACATTTATTACAACTAGTCGTAAAGATAAGTCCCTTCCTTACTATTTTTAATGGCGATCGGCCTTGTTAATATAATATAACTATAAATGGGTTTTCATAGATTATATAACTTAACAAGTTAGTTAATTAACGCCTGCAATGCTAAAATATTTTGTGAACTATTCTACTTTTGAAAAACAAAAACTAACCCGGAGGCTCCCTCAGGCCGACTCATTTAGGTACATAAACGCAAATTAATTTTAACGTTTCACTAAAAGAGGCGTAATAAAAGGCGTTTACATTTTCCTTAGAGGCTCTAAAGGTCGTTGAGAAGGACTAGTCGTAAATAATTGCGACACTTTACCTCAAGGTACGGCTAACGGAAAGTTTAGTTATGAATTTAAGTTTCGATTGTAACGGCGTGTGAAATTAAATTAGCTGCCGACGTCTGCTATGTGAAGGTCGTAAGTCCCACAATTTTCATGAGAATGTTCCAGACTATTGGGGCAATCCAATTGATTTTAAATTATTCACGGAGTTTTGTGGATTTAGGTATGAACCGGTAAGGGCTGATGTGTATTAAACCGTTGCCCTTTTTATTCGAAAGGTCGAACTTTTTGTTTGGGATATCTTCAAATGATTGAACGGTAACGTTTATTATTCTGCGCCAGCACGTTACCAGGATTATCTGCGTATTGAATTTCAGTTTGTAAATTATTTTATTCACAAATCTAGTACTGCGTCAGAGGGCAGATTCAGTTCGGCGTTAACGACTATCAAAGGATTAAATGTGGACTACGTCCAGCCTGCATTTTCATTACCGGACATAAATCGTTGGTACATTTATAATCCAAGTACTCTAGTTTTAATAGCGAACTAGAACACAATAGTGTTAATCCTATATTGTAGTGGCTAAACACCGCTTTGTTAATTATATGAAAAAAAAAAAACATTTTTGTGGGTTTAACTTAATAATAGTCCCTAGATGGCTATTTAAATGAGTACAATGTTCAGACTCAACCCTTTTATCGTGTATGTGTGTATAGGTATACGACCTCGTGTCCTACATTACCCCAGCGGCATGCAAGGCTTATAACACGTAGAATCGAATAACTATACATTGCATATGAGTTACATGCGAGTGAAACGAAACACGCGAATATTGCATGATCGAATTGACCGTCATTAGGAGAACAGTAGTCGGTGCCATAGAGATGGGAACATTGGCGGCACATTTGTTGCTGTGTAATTAGGTTGGCTGTATGTGCCACGCTGCCACACAGTCGGTACACTACGTTAGTGGCACGGTTTCAAGTAAGGCGTATGCAAATGTCGGCGTGATTTGCGAAGGACAGTTGATTTTATGTATTGCATCTGCAATGTGTGCGTATATGGGTTTAGTCGGAGTGATAAATCGAGCACATGTTTTGGATAGTATTGAAGCTATGATGATTGTAATGCAGAATGCATAAAACTTTTTTAAATAGCAGTGTTTTATATCGATATGTTCTATCATTGTAGAGTACAAAATGACATGATTCATTAATCATTTTCTTTAAATCTTACACCCACTATTTTTACAGAGATTACGTATTCAACCTGTCCTTACTGTAAATAGCTTAAACAGTATTTTGCTAATAATTATAATCTACGTGCACTACCATTAATATTGGTATTATGATAATAACATTATTAAGCTAGAGGCTAGCTGATAGAACAAAGATTTACATATGTATAAGTGCCATATTGATTGACTTCACAATACGTTGAGAAATAAGGGGTTTTAACAATAGATTGCCTTGAGATATGATTCAATGCAAAAACCATTTCGGTTTATTGCTCTACGAATATTCAAGAAGGGTTTATGTATACATTATATTGCAAACACTAAATTATAGCTTACATAGGTGCTATACCTTAGCCTGCTCATTTTGTATAATAAGATCATACAAAATGGGACCTCCCACCAACGTTGGGACAGAAAACGAATAAAAATCCGTCTAATTGTACGAATAAACCGATGAGTACGTATTCAATATAATAAAACCTTTCCAAGACGTTTTTGTCCCTCGTTAAACACCACTGCTAAGATGAAACTTCTATTTAACCATAACAGTGGGGTAGAACAACAACGTCGGTATTTAGGTGCCCGGACTGATATCAGTATTTGCATAACAACCGCAAAGCTGTAAAGTAATATTTGGCACGAGAGTTTAGCTGTACAAAGTTGTGGTGAGCTCTATTCGATCCGATTCCTTCTGTGTTGCTTTCATATTGTCGGCAACCGGCACACCTGGGTTTTAGAATCCACAAGTACTTTTAGAACCCACTACGTATGTAGTGGGTTCTAAACACAAAGGGATGGTTATAACAAATGGATTCTATAACAGAAAACTATAGCTTTTACTTTTATTTTGCAATTTCACAGTAACCCTCTATAAACTACAGGGCAGCGAACCCATTTTTTTCGGTCAAGCTGTAACGACATAAACTTTATAGCCCAGCCGAAATGTGGTTAAGTAGGTATTATCTAATAAAAATATTTTTGTTGACGGACACGATATTATTTATATAAATTATCTATGTACTATTAGAATAAATTTTATTTCATGGGCAATATTGTAGTCGAAAATATATTGAATTTTGAATGATATTTTAGGGATGACCATTTTAAAATTATAATCGATTAGCTGATTCAGTAAAAATCATACTGCTAACTCAACTTTTAAACCTTCCTTGGACTGTTACTGATATTTAAAAACAAAAATTATCAAATCGGTCCAGCCGTTCCCGAGTTTTACTGAGACTAAAGAACTTCAATTCATCACACTAATATTATAAAGGCTAAAGTTTGTGAGTGTGTATGTGCGTTTGTGTGTTTGTATGTATATACTACTTTTTATCCCAAATAATGTAGCGGTAACACCGCAGAGCGCAGCTAGTTTTTATATAATTATATATAGAATATAGATGTAGTCGGAGATGCTCTGGAGAAAGCCAGGTTATAAGATCCCTTAACCGACTTAACCGGCCTACGTCTATGCCTCTAGAAAACAGGCCTAAATTTATGTATAGGTTTATTTATTTCTTGTTGTACCTAATTGTTAAAATTTTATTGGTAGGGCGCACGCGATCCAGGGGATGACGCTGGGCGGTGAAGACGAACGGCGCGGCGCAGGGTGAGCTGGCGGAGGGCATGTGGGTTCTACTGATGCTGGCGCTGGCGGCGGCCGCCTCCGCCGACTGTCCTCGCCATTGCGAGTGCAAGTGGCGCAGCGGCAAGGAGTCCGCGCTGTGCGCTCGTGCCGGCCTCTCTTCTGTGCCGCCGCGCCTTGACCCCACCACACAGCTGCTTGATCTAGCCGAGAACCGTCTACCTACCGTGCGAGACGATGCCTTTGCTGCTGCTGGCCTGCTAAATCTTCAGCGCCTTTATCTCCCCTCTTGTAACGTACGCACCATACGACAATACGCATTCCGAGCCCTCGTAAACCTCGTTGAACTGGATTTGTCTCGAAACCGACTCGAAACAATACCCTCACATTCGTTTGATTCAATCCCGGAGCTTAGAGAACTGCGACTCGGTGGTAATCCCATTACGAAAGTTGGAGACGAATCCTTTATGGTATTACCCCATCTAGTGCGACTTACACTCAGTGCTTGCAAAATAGCCGAAATAGAGCCCCGCGGATTTGCAGGACTCGAGTCTTCACTGGAATATTTGGAGCTTAGTAAAAATAGACTGCAGGTACTTCATGTGGCAGTTCTTGCACCGCTACGATCTTTGAAAGGTTTAGAACTGGCTAGTAATCCTTGGGAATGTACTTGTGCACTGAGACCGATGCGACATTGGATGATAGAAAAAAATGTTCCAGCAACTGTAGTACCAGACTGTGCGTTGCCACCTCGATTAATGTCTCAACCATGGGATAGATTAGATCTAGAAGACTTTGCATGTCTCCCAGAAGTAAGTACTATAGCGAATCAATTTACAGGCTTGGAAGGTGACGAAGTGACGCTCGTTTGTAGAGTAAGTGGAGTTCCTGCACCGAGAGTACGATGGGTGCGCGCGGGACGCTTATTAGCTAACACCAGTTCAAATAATGTCAATTCCGGAAGAGCTTTTATGTTACGTAGTGCAGGACAAACCAGTAATTTAACTATAAAATCGGCGGACTTACAAGACGCTGGTTCTTACACGTGTAATGCCGAAAACCGTGCCGGTAAAGCAGAGGTGGTTTTAAGTTTAGCTATAGAAAAGAAACCAGAAAACAAAAGTTTCGGTGGACGTGCGTTGATGGCAGGAATGGCTGTATCAGCGGTGATAGTATTAAGTTCGTGTTTAATAGGACTCTGCGTATACGAGACTCGTAAGAAAAGACAATTAGATAGATGGAACGAACAGATAGTGACGACGAATAATCGAGACGATAGTTATGATAAATTAGAAGCCAATTTTAAAACAAATGTGGAAGTACCCCGAGTAATAACATCTGACAGTGCTCGTAAAAGAGGTGATTATAGGAATGTGCCGTCACATGATCCAGAAGACGAGTTCGAGGGATATTTGAGGGGAGAGTTGCGAGAGGGAAGCTCCGTGACGCCACCCGTAGAGGCAGCCTGGCGCAGGGCTGACTTTGAGCCGCCTAACACAAGGGGTAACATACCCGAACGAGATCTACACATACCACGGTTCAGCGACTACAATTTACGGTAATTAAACTTACATTACTAAATAACTTATCATTGTAGAGGTTAGTTTTAAATGCTAATAATCAGGGAACAAAGCACAATCTTCTTTTTATCGTATGGTTGATGAACAACCTGGTGCCAGAGTTTAAACCGCTTATGGGCCTCTAACATGGCTTTACACACCGTTGAAAAATCTCTTAGGTGTGCGGGTTTCCTCACGATGTTTTCCTTCACCGTTATTAGCAATTGATAACTAATTTATAATACGCACATAAATTCAAAAAGACATTGGTGCGTCCCGGGGTTTGAACTTGCGACCTTTGACTTGGCAGTCCACCGGTCATATCACTCGGCTATCAGTGCTACCTAGCAAAATAACGGACATTATTTAGTCTTTATACTTGAATGGTTCGAGTATATTTAATTTTGCTGAAAGGGTCACTTAATAGAGGAAAACAATCACGGATGGGAAATAATATGAGTTTTTCGGCTTGGGACTAAGTTTTTTATTACGATCTTTTGCTCGCTAACTGTGTCCGTATGGTTATTATATCATGTGGTAATTGGTGACCGATAGCAGTTGAAATATAGAGCAGTCATTAAACATTTATTACAAATTATTTCGTAACATTTTTAATAAAAATAATGGTCTCCTGATCGAATTCGGTCAAGGCAGCTTATCCCAGCTGAAACTAGCCAACTACGCAGGAGATATTGTAGTGCACAAGTATGCGCGCCAACACAAGTGCCCTCTCTGTTCCCTTACTCACATGGTCCGATGGGACGGTAGACCAAGACGACCGAAAAGAGATCAGGCAAAGGACCAACGGCTTAACTTGCCTTCCGAAGCACAGAGGGGTCTCGACATGCGAAAATGGTCACCCATCACAAGGCTGCCTGCGGCTGCACCGTCGCGAGTCAGGCTTAACCTAGCCACGTAGCTACGAGCTCGTAACATTTATATATTATAATAGTATTTTATATGTACTACATAGCTTAAGTTTATAAAATTAAATAAACTCATAGTAGAGTAAAAAGATACGTTACTATGTTACTATACTATGTTCAATGTGGTCATTAAGCGTTTATATGTTGGTTTTTTATGTCTGTAAGGGCTTATGCTAAGCCAAGTGCCTAAATCGCAGCTGATTGCGAACCTACAACAAATTAACGTGGGTCGTGGGGCGAGCTTGTGATGAAAATCTCCCCAAACCTAGAGAGCACGAGGCAAAATTAGTTCAGTAATTATTGTCTAATCCCCTTGGTTTAGTAGCTTAATGTTAAGACAGAGTGTCTTGGATTCAATAGTCGGAAGGAATAAAGCTCATTTTGGAAATTCTAGACATATCGAGTGTTTGTGTTCATGTCTATGGCGAGACCGACTCGGTAATCGTGCCAATCACCTTTATATGCGCCGATAATTTCAATTATCGAACCTTTGTCTGGCAGTCAGCACCTGCAGATTGTTACGAGCCCTTTAGCTGAGCTTTCACGATATTGATTCAAATAATACAATGCACAGACGAAAATGTACGCGTATATGTGTTTAACTCTCGATTCACTTAATCTGGAAAGTAACGCTAAGACGTTTTACGTTTCGTTTCTGCTTTGAGGAATTGATATAATTCTATAAGTAGAAACGAGACTTAGTAATATAAACATTAAAAAGACATTTGTATTGTATAATGTACACAATTTAAGATTGTTTTTATACATCTATTTGATAGGTATACCTAATAATAATTGCGATGTGTGACTATGAAATTTTATAGTACAAACCCAAGCCATGAATAGCAGGTTAGATAATTATAATGCGAGACTTTATTTTATTGTTTACTAAATACCGTTTTGTTTCAGATCGGATGCCACGTCAGACTCAGTTCAAAGTTCTAATTCCACGGGTATGATGAATGCGCACGTTGAAATATTATCGGAAAACAGTCGGTTTAACAACAATGGGCGCACATGTCCACGTACACGGCCCCGTGAGCGTCTCGACAACGACCTGTCTGGCAGTGACAGCGAGAAGAATTACCCCGATCTCATCGAAATGAGTGCTCTAGGAACCTCCTCTTACTTTCGAAGTGAGATAAAACATGACCCCTACTACTTTTACACAATACCTCGCAAAAAAGATGGCGATAGTCGTAGCCCTCTTCTTAATAGCAGAAGAAATAGCTCCGGTGCAGATTCTGCCACTTTTCTTGACAGAACTTACGACAAAAGCCGACAGAGGTCTGGGAGAAGGTCAAATAGTTTTTTAGACCTTTCTACGGGTGGAACTAGAATACGACGGAATCCGAGTCTGCCGGCCTCACCATCAAGGGAGCAGCCGACGGTGCCCTCCGCGACCCCACTGCTTGATCTCTCTGGACTTCGAGACTATTCGCGAACTGGACAACCTATAGAGGATTACGATTTTCGAGCATCGCAGCTTGAAAAATTCCTCGAAGAATATAGAAGTTTGAGAGAGCAATTATCAAGGATGAAAGAGACGAGAGAGAACCTGCAACGAAATCGTGCTTCAGAAAATGATGAGTTGCGGTCTATTCTCAAACCGAAGCCGAGTATCGCCGTGACGGAGACGTCGTCCTCGGTGGCTTTAGCAGACGCTGCGTCTCCGTTGGCTTTAAGCCCGTCGGAGTACAAGCCTTCACAACCGAGACCAGAATGGTTGACGTCATTACTCTATCGTAATTAAGTAGATGTTTTGTAAATATATAGTAGAACGTCTGATTTATTACACGATTATGTGATTGGACATTTATAATATTATACTAGTATGGGATGCATTGTAAAAAAATCAACCCAAAACTGAATCGTTAGATCATAAGAATTTGTAAATAAATACGTTCATATTTGAACTGATGTTGTTTATAAGTAAATTAAATAATTGTTTGTAAGAAATTGAAAACGTGAAAACATAACTTAAAGTTGAAATAAATCATTTTCAAATGTCTTGTTTGTATTTTTTTAATAATAATATGCTTACGCTTAGGTCTAGAACCTACCATCTATGCATCTGTACTTTAAACTTTAATTATTTTTTATACAACTGCAGCACTAGTCAAACCACCTGATGAACCGCAAAGAGTAATGTCTGGGTTCAATACCCAGGTTGGCTATAGTTTGAGAGTTTATGTACTACCAAATTCCTAGTACATTTGGTACGAGGTTTGTTACCCTGTGTGGTTACTGACAATAGCTTTATCGACGACATAATATGTAGTCGAGGATGAAGCTGTTATCACTTAGTAAGAAAGTCGCAGTTTCCCTCCCGGGAAAACTAGCGTGATAATAAATGATGTTCATTTTCTTATCTCACTGTTATCACAGCAACAAATTAACATGAATCCATGCATCTTAAAGTTTCAAGTAATATACTGTTCAATAACTTAGCTAACAACTCCATTTATTTTTAAAATAATATACAAGAATCAGTTGAACACAACCAGAACACGATAAGAATTGTATGTGAATGTGCCACACACGCCACGACCCACGACGAACCATACAAAATTGACTTTTCAAACTTGTGTAGGGCGGAAGTCGGATTCCATTCCATGATGAACATAAAAACGTTTTAAAAGAAAATTTACAAGTCCTTCAAAGTTGTTTAAGTAAATTTGATTATTTCATAAAACGTCTGTGGATGTAATACTATTTTATCAATGTTCATAAAAAAGTAATGGCAACTATTTCGCGGGAAAACGACTTCTAAAGACTTCCAAACTTGATATAAAAAGAGTTGTAAGTTGTAACAGCCGACAGACTCGTTAGTGTATGTTTGGTTGGAACATATTGTATGTCAGTTACATGTTTCACATTGTTATTATGTTAGGTTGTAGGACTTTTTATCAACACACAATTTGATAATGAAAATGAAACAAGATTCACCTTCGCATTTAGTATGCCTAGTTACGTAAGTAATAACTTGCTAGAAAAACCTAATTTTTCTATTTATCTACTGCATGTCTAAACAACATGTGTTACATTTGAAGTTATATGCTAGGCAAACGACCGCACCGTTCGCCGGTACTCACTGAAGTGATTGATATGTCTTCATAGTTGTAATGTCAATAGTAGGTACGGTGTCGTACGAATACATATCCAAGTATAGGTTTAGACTGTAGATGGCATTCAAAGCGTCCAGCTCGACTCCTACTAATGTAAATGCACCATTATAGAATGTTCTCGGACCTTTCACAGAAGTAATGATCAGCTTTGATATTTGAATGAATGCTAACATTCCCTTTTGTTTGCAAATGCAAACGTCTTGTTGCAATCTATATTCAATGGATTTCAAAGCACTTCAATTAGACCAGTATTCCTGGATTACGAATATTTCCAACGCTGGCCTGGTTAAACTTAAATCAATAAACTAGCGGCCCGCTCCGGCTTCGCACGGGTATAAAATATATATTATAAGTATTTCTCCACTATTTAATGGATGTTATTATATATATAAACCGTCTTCTTTAATCACTCTATCTATTAAAAAAAGCCGCATCAAAATCCGTTGCGTAGTTTTAACGATTTAAGCATACATAGGGATATAGGGACAGAGAAAGCGACTTTGTTTTATACTATGTAGTGATATTGCTAAATGTGGACGTTAGCAGTGTATGTTAAATCACAGCCATGAACTCTTAGAGCAGAACAGGTTACGTTGTGGAAGCGAGACGCCGTATTACACTGCACGTAGCGGCGTCCCGCTTCCATATGTTAAACTGTCCTACTTTAAGAGTCCATGGTAAGGGGGCAGTTCACTATATTGAAAAGTTTACTTACTCTTAATATTTATATAAAGTCGGGCGGTACTGCTGTAATAAGTACAGGATATAATATGGTTTAAGAATGCAATATATAAATACTCTGCACTTAAGCTCAGCAAGAAGTTAAAGTGATTAGAGCAAGATAATCAATGACATTTTTTAAAAACAAACGCGATATTACTCTGTCTAATACCTACTTACCTATAATAGCACTTGTTTCAAAAACACAAATCACCAAGTTTAAGTATTATTGGCATTTGCTACGAAGCTTAAACTGACGACACAACTATGTTCAAAATATGATATAAATATAGTTGGCACATCATTCAGCAACTAATTAATTTTTGGATGCATGCCAAGCCAGGCAAGCAGGTCAGATGTACCAAGTAGGTGTGCAACAATTGCCTTTCAATGTATTTTCATGTTTATGCAAAACTGTGAGACATTTTATCTTAACGTAGATAGATTATACGAGTAGCAATAGATTTTTGACACCTCTGCCATTGTAGACTTTTGAAAAACTTACCAGTGTTCCATTGCAATTCCTGGATAAAACAAGGTATTTTAGCGGAAAAAATAAACTCCAAATCAAAATGCGGGGATGGCAGCGTTGAAAACGAGCAGTCGAAATCGCAATAAATTATTTGGTAAGTAAGCAAGGTTGGACTGAAAACAATGCAAAACTAGCTTATAAATTGTACGTGGCGTACATGTTTGTTCGGACAGGAAAACATTGTAGCTGTTTCTCATTTTACTTCAGTTGTCACGAACCAAGAGAAATGGGTTGACACAGCACACGTAGGAGTGGGTGCAGTAGACTGTGACATTGGCTTGTGTATTATTATAGACATCTTCGTACCCAACTTATTAATATAATCAAAGACGTTTAAACAATGTGAATATAGTTATACATCTTGGTCCTTGGCCCAAGTATTACTACATATGTACATGCGCTATCTATAGAACCAAGGCTACGTAACCCACTGAGTAACTAAATGGAATGTTTGAAGACAAGTGGGCCCGTCAAATAACTAGACAGTATGTCTTATTCCCTTGAGGAAAATGATGTGTGTTTGGGAACCGCTTTCGGGTTAGAATTTAGCTTATCTCTTTCAGTCCACGTCTGAGTTTTTGGAGGCTTATTTTTATATTCTTCTGTCACACAGGATCTTGTGTAATTTTATTGTAATCCAAACATAAGATTTTTATTTTACGTTGTGAAGATAACAAACTTTAAGGAAGTAGAAGCTTTAAACATACTACTCGCGTTAACAACTGAAGTTACTGTCTTATGAAGTTTCAAGTTTGTACCAAATTCACAGTAAGTGCATTATTAGAAAATATAATCAGAAAACGTTTGTCAACATACACAAACATATAAAATGTGTTGGTTTAAAGATTAAACAATTTGGTGCAAACGAGACCTATATTTTACGATGACCTATATTAGCGGTAAGTAAATTCCGGCAAACATCTAATAAGATAGACGCTCTGGAGATGTTGTGTTGAGGCTGCGATGGGCGCTGCCGTACACGAATGTGCCCGATTAACGGCTAGCAGGCAGAGCCGGCGGGACGTCGTGCAGCGAGTACTGTCGGTTGCCCGATCCACGGGAACGTGATAACCACGACCACTCTAGCAACTAAGAAAAATAAATTCCAGCAAAATTTTAATGACTTGTTGATTCAACGTAATACGTAGGTTATAACTATATATTACGGTCTTAAACAGAGTTTTAATGAAAATTGTCGGGCGTGCTAAAACAATGAAATCATAAATTTTATTGATTTGGGTTCGAAATGATCCTCACCTCGTTCGAGATTTTTTTGGGTTCATATATAGACTCCGCATTTTAGATTGCTACCCCAGCCGTATCTTAAAGCACTTACGACTCAACTATTTTTTCCATTGGAATTCAATATTTTCAGCCAAAGTAGAACTGACTTGATTGTGGACGGTCCCTGTGTTTTATAGTAGCTATTGGTTTTGTCATAAGGAATGATTTGAGGTCTGTATAGGTAGGCTGTTTAAGGTTTTAGATATAGTTTTGGAGATTAAAGTTATAAGGAAATGTTAAGATCATTTTCAAAATTCGATTTAAAGATTTTATTTCTTATAAAAAACAATATAGGTTTTTACATATAAATTCATTCTGCAAAATTCTACTCAGTATCTACATTAGTCTTATGAATTATATATCATAATGGAGTGTAAGCAAATTAATATTTTTATACAGTTGGTACTCACCTATATTGTTGGTACCTATATTAAAAATTCTCATTGAAACAGGTATAGAAGAAGATTATGAAAATATGAAAAATGGACGACAAATTATGTGTCGACGATGCATAATGTGATGTTGAAAAAGCATGGCAACTTCACAAGATATAACAACAGCGCATCTTTTGCGGTAACGATTTATTAATTTTTCATGACATTGGTAATCATTTTTTTCCAGTCTTCATTAATCAGTACCGTTATAATATTATATCCAGAATTAAGGCCGTATTCGCTGTAAATTGTCTCGAATATCAATTGGGTAGATTAAGGATGGAATTTCGCCGCGTCACCAGCTCCTCCTAAGTAAGGGCTTTTTGAGTCCGAAACTCGTCAGGCATTCCCAAATATATGAATAACACTTACGAAAGTCATAATAGTAAAGTAGATTGTTTATGCGTCACCCTACTTGGAATGAAAATTAAATAATATTAATTAGCAAGGTTACGGGCATTCCGTGGTTACCGGTGACCGCGGCCGCCGCCTGCAAAACCGCGGAATACGGCGAACTGTCGCGAGTGCTGACCACCTGCAGGACCTTTGGGTTATTTACCTGTATACCCTAAAGAGCAAGGTAGGTTCATTCGACACAGGTGTCGAAATTAAGTTAGAGTTCAGTTATAGGCAAGCTTTTTGGTAAGTTGGCAATTCAGTCGCGATTCCACATTAAGAAAGAAATCATTTTATATTTGCGTAAAACACAGGTTGTATCAGAGTTAACAATGGTGCATAGTTCAACTTATATTCGGCCTGTATTATGCATGCAAATATATTTAAAGCTTATGATTCAGTTAATTATCTTACACTAGACTTCAATTTTGCATGAAGTATACCTAACCAAAATAAAATGGGGTTCGTTAGAGTTTTATTGTGGATATATGACATTTAAAGCAAGCCAATCATTATTAGACCCTGCTCAAAGCAGCTGGGTCTACACCCAGGTGCTTTTAGCACAGCTTAATAATTTTGTAAAACTAACGAACCAAAAATTTTCAGGATAATACTGGCTTAGTGCCAGCGACGCGCGACGGGCTGTCACACGCGCTTTTCGACGGAATTTTGTTAGCGATTGATTAAGTTGTAACTTGATCTATCTGCCGGTATTGACGTGTCCACGTGCACCAACTCGAGCTCAGGGACAGCGTACAGATTATCTACACTTCTAAGGACACATTAATAATATTGTTATTTCAGTAACTATTTGTATTTAACTATATATTTTTATATTAAACAATTCGAAGTAGGCAATTTCGAAGGTATTTTATGTTGTATTTGGTTTGTTACCGTTAAAAGTCCAATTAATTGCTAAATTTATAGTTGTTCAGACCGTTATTTATAGGAACGGTCAGCTAGTGCACAAAAACCAGGCAAAAATAAAATAAAATCGGCTCGGTGTAGCGAACATGATGCTAAAACTGTGGGATCTAAATTACGGAACCAATAGACAGTGCGAGAGTTTGCAATTACAGCTGTCCGAACGAATTGTGTTCGACAATAAAAGCGATACTTTTATTGTTGCTGTAAATTGCCTTTCCGTTGTCGGGACGATGTCGTCGCGTTCCCGTTGCGTATTCTAGCTATAAGTTCATGTTGATTTAGTGTTATTGTCCAGTGTGTCTGCCGTCTATCCGCGTGACGTGAGGCTGCGCATGTTTAATTCCATAGTTTTTAATTCATTGACCTGTCTATTAATGAAAAGTGCATGAAATTAGACTAACTAGAGGAATAACTTCATTCATTGTAATAACGAGTATCTTGGTACTCATAACTACAATGAATGAAGTAATTCCTTTTCGTTACCGTAATCAACCAAAAGTAAATTAGGAAAAAATATAATTAATAACGAAGACAAAAAAAATTGTAACGAAATTACCTACCCAAGGGCTCCGATTTTCGTATACCACAGTCAGACCACAGTACAGTTATCTAAACTTGCCTTTAATAATGAGATGAGTCTTTTATAGGATACCTGGTTAAAATCATGAAATAAAATATTTCTTTTTCTTATTTCTTTATTATCCATTGCTTAACAAATGCGATAAATACATAAGAGGTGTAGCTTTAGACTGGGTAAAAAGTTCCCTAATCAGTCATAAGCAATGTGATAAATTACTAGTATAAATGATAGCCATGAATGAAGTTCACACAGACCTCCACGCAGGGTAAATAAATATGGCGTTCCACAAGTGAGCGTTTTAGGCCCCTTGTTATTCCTATTGTACCATGAATGACTTACCAGATACAATAAATTGCCAAAGTGTTCTATTCGCAGACGACATATCTTTAATAGTGCCATATAAAGATAAGTAAAGAGGTAAACCCGAGTGTACCTCTTTACTTATTACAATTTCGTGAGATATATTTTTTATAACCATCGTAATACCGATATTACGATGGTTAAAAGCAAACAAATTAAATGGAAATCTGTCAAAAGCAAAGTTCATAAAATTTGGTACAAATAAAAGTAAACATTCTGATACTAATAACATTAACTAACATGACTAATGAATAAAACTAAACTAAATAATGACAGCATAGAAGAAGCTGACAGTATACATTTTTTAAGTATAACTCTGGATGAATTCTGTAACTGGAAACAACATGTAAATGATGTTTGCCTCAAACTAAGCAGATTTGTTTACGCCCTTAGAAAGCTTCGTACCGTATCAGATGAAAGGACTGCAGGTTAGCATATCAGGGCTATGAAGAGTCAATCTTTATATATGGGTTAATAATATGGGGGAATGCAACTGATGTTAGTCAAGCCTTTATTGCACAAAAGAAATGTTTAAGAGGTATTTGTGGGGTAAGTCCACTTGACTCTTGTAAACCTTTATTTAAAAAACTAAATTTGCTTACATTGACATGTATGTTCTTGAAGTAACAAACTTGGTAAAGAAGTATGACGATTTTTTCAAATTTAAAGGGATTTATATTATTGAATACATACGAAGAGATCCTACTAAAATAATGATTCCATTTTGTAGAACAACATTATATAAAAATATGTTTGTCACAATATGTGCATATCAGTTTTTAATAAACTACCGAAGTGTATGAGGGTACTTCCATTTAAATATTTTAAAACTAAGTTGAAAAAGTGGCTAGTAGATAAGATTTTTTTATACGATAGAAGAATTTATGCGACGTAAAACATGAGTATTATATGATTATTTGTAATTTTTTTATAATAATACTAAATTTTGGTTACGTAGACATTTTGTATGGAATATTCTTAATAGTAACTATTTTAGTTGCTTTATATAATTATAAATATTTGCATGCCTAATACAGGCAGAATATAGCTTGAACTATGCACCATTGTTAAATCTGGTACCACCTGTGTTCTATGCAAATAAATGTTTCTTTCTTGCTAAATGCTATCCATCGGCCAATCGTAACCTCATTATAATTTGGTGTCAAATAGGTGGTCTCATTATAGTGGTCGCTAATCGTGACTGCTGAGCATGAAATTCCGGACGGGAAAAGTGCTATGGGATTTTTTCATTAATTCGCAGTAGTAGTAGTAGTAGCACGGAGTCTAGATTTGTGCCCGGTTGATGGCTTGCCCCATATTGCATTGGGGCCTATAAAATGACTGGCGAAATGTTGGTTTACTATAGGTACACCTCTGCCTACCTTATGCTGCCTACCATGTTATGTTATGTAATAATGTCTCATGTTAAAACATATTTAATTTATGGTTAGACGGCTTCTCAAATTACCGTCTGAGAAGCCTTTTACAGACGAAAGGCAGGTTATTTAAAGGTGTGAGTAATTCAGTAACATTATTCGCGGCTATTTTTTTAATTAGTACAATAAAAGAAGCCCCATGGCTCTCAGTATCCTTTACTGATCATAATAAGGGCTAATTCCATCATTCGCTATAAAAACCTAGATTAACTAAACTGATTTCAGCATCTAGTTTAAAGATTGATGTTGATCTGGGTTTACATTAAACCGATTACACCAGAATCATTTTAATCGCGTTTACCAGAACGAAGTTTAAAATGGGAGAGGGCCTAAAATACCGTAACCGTGTTTTGAATTTACAACATGTATCAGCGAAATCAGCAACCTACTGCGGTATCAAATTTATTTTTAGAAGTAATAACGAAACGTGCTTTGATGCGTTCACAGTGTTACAAGCTCAGTAAATATTTTCGTACAAAATATGTTAAAAAAATCAAATCACTCATAAACATTTGTTTTTAACGAGTGCTCCGTCTTTCCGATTAAAAAAGAGAGCCAAAGCTTAAATAAGTTTAGTCGCTGCATAAAAGAATCAGCGCAAGTATTTGTTATTATTGATACATTGAAAAGTGACAACGGCTAAATGCGTTTACCGAGCTAAACGACGAAAAATGGGCGTTTGGAATCTAAACTGACTTTAGCGTAAACTAGGTTCAGTTTATAGTGGTGGAACGCAAGATGAATCTCTAATCTCGATTAAACGCATATACTGAGTTTAGTTT
This sequence comes from Abrostola tripartita, assembly GCA_905340225.1. Classification (NCBI taxonomy): domain Eukaryota; kingdom Metazoa; phylum Arthropoda; class Insecta; order Lepidoptera; family Noctuidae; genus Abrostola; species Abrostola tripartita. The sequence continues at coordinate 8,073,613 of HG996490.1, read as the reverse complement.
TAACTAATCGCTATTAGTTTCATTGGTGAAATCGCCCCTTAAGCAGTCAAAAGAAAATAAAACATCCCAATCACAAAATGAGTAATAATTGGTAAAATCTTAACTAAAACAACAGGAATTACAATTGCTACTAGAAAATAGTAGGCATAGTATTTTTATATTCGTTTACGTATTCGGCCGTCATTATCAAATCCCGACAAACTCGCGTTAAAGCTCAAACCACGCTCCTTTACCTGCGTTTCCTGTGAATAACTGGGCTCTTAATAATATTATTTAATTATGAATATTATATGATTTAACAAAACCTGTCCCAATAAACCCCCATAGTTTTTGTACTAATTAAAAAATAGGGGTGTATAATTATTTCCTCATACACGCTCGTCGGTTAAGGGTACTCCGTACTTGTCCCTTTTACAGAACATCTTCGATTTGGTCTAAATATGTTTGTGTTTTCGAGGTCTTCCCCTACCCGATATTCCACTAACATTCACCTCATATGTTCATTTTATCACTCTTCTTTCATCCATCCTTTCTATATGCTCATGGTGCCTTCGCTTCGTGCTTCGACTATTATATAGTACCTATATACCTAACTATTGTGTATTTTGAACTAAGATAAAAGTAATAATACGTTTTAAAATAATTTAGGTTGTGAGATCGATGGGTAAGCGTTTGACTTTGGATAAATAGTAGTGTGATGACTTTATATTTGCTCTAACTCTGGATGTGAATTTTACTTACATATCCCCCTCATCTGGTGCTGACTGCGCGCGCCTCTCCCCCAACTCTGCTGCCCGTCTGGCGCACCTCTGGCGATAATATAAATTATTTCGCAGATTTCTCGACGATTTTGTACTAATATATATTTGGATTCTCTAGGAATCCATCTCTCTCTTGCAAATATTCTAAAGTCTACATAGGTACATGTGGTAAATATTTCTGGAAATTAAAATAGTAGGATGTTTTTTGGAGGAAGTTGTATAAATTCGATGTGTGCAAGCCGTGTCACGATGGCTCAGTTGGTACTTTACAATTTAGAAGTTGTGTAATGGTAATATTGAATATTTTAACAATTGCATGTACAGTTTTTGTTAGACGGTAGATTAGTATCACAAACACGCGTAAATCCATGATAAACGCACCAAACACACTTCAAATAGTATCACTACTACAAGTAGTTGACAGGATATCTGTTAAAACGCATCCACAATACAGAAGAAATTCGATTAGATTCTTAGGCATAAATGTTTTGATTTACGAGTTAAAAAAATAAACCTTTAAAATTACCCGGTAGCTACAAATGTCCTGCCAGATACAATTATTACTGCAGTCGCAATGCGATTCCCGAAGCCCGCCTAGTTAATTCCATTTCCCCGTAAAAAATTGAACACGTTTCAACGTCTGACGTAGTCTAAATCTGAGTCGTATCCAAACCTTGTTAAAAAGTCCACGACACATTTCAAATTGGCCAGGTGTCACGGGTCAAAGCGTCGCTGTTGTTCGCTGTTGAGTTGGGGCTCGGGGCAGGGAGTACCTAAATACATTCACGAATTCTAATGATCCACTAATGACATATTCTGAAAAAGAAATTATTTTCTGGGTGATCTCATGATTATTGGACTCATACGATTGCGCTTAGAAGGATCTCTCTTCCGCTTTTACACAAATTAATTATAGGCACTGCCGCCTTACCATGAACTCTTAAAGCAGGACAGTTTACGATGTGGAAGCGAGATGCTGCTATGTGCAGTGTAATGAGGCGTCTCGCTTCCTCGACGTAAACTGTCCTGCTTTAAGAGTTCATGGTAAGGGGGCAGTGCCTACGTTAAATAATTCGTCTTTGTATCTATAGCGCGTGTCGGGAGTCGCTTTATGCTTTGGATATTACTTACCGTGTTCAATATGGAAATATTTCTGTAAAAAATATCTGATTTTGTATCCTTGTTGCATGTTTACCTCTTTTTAGTGTGGTTATAAATAATAATAAATAATAAATTTTGTTTGTTGGTTGGCGATTGTTTGCTCCGGAATTGTCTCATTATGCTAGGGACTAATATCCTTACGCGTTGGAAAACAAAATGTGTTCAATTCTCTCAGTTGCACCACATTTACGTGTTGTGTGTCCGTGTCTGCTATTTCGCTTAATCTGGGGGCACGGCAGTGCCTCCGCCAAGTCGAGCAATAAAGCGGCACGGCCGTACCATTTTAATTTTATTAAAAAGTATTTCGGCGTAGAAAGCATATCGTGCATTTAGATAACCAACATTGTTATCTAAATGCACGATTGTATTACTTAACAAGGTATTTGATACCAAGCGTAATCAACCCTAATAGGTATAATTAGCTGTACTAGTGAAGTTACGTATATTGGCGGTGATTATGGCACGGTATCGGTATGTAATATCAAACCTGTACATAATCACAAAGAAGCCGCAAGGAGTTTATACAGTGTACACTACAATAGATCGTGTAGATGCTATAGGTACAAGTGTATAGCTCAGGCTATAGACGCAACGCAACCCATCTTGGATCCCATTTCTAAGAACGGCGGTTTTCCTTTTTTATATACAGTCAGAATTCTGGCTGCCGATTGATGGAATCTTGAAGTTTTTATTGAATTGTTTATTTGAATATTTTTCAAGTGCCATATACCTACATGGTAGCTATTATTTTGTTGAATAAATAATGCAACAAATTAATAAGCCCAGAAATATCTACATCTTTATTTGACATATTCAAATGTACACTGCATTATAAAGCTATTCCGTGTAGGAGCCATATGCGATTGACTGGTATGAAAATAAAATGCAGCCGAAGGAGTTCTAAGCATCCAATATGTTCCTTTAAAGAGGTTGCAACATTATTATATTGCGTTCTGCCTTGATTTTATTACGATACAGCATGGACATGGCCGTGTTTGTATTTCTGAGTAGTTTGTTTAAGGTATGTTACGTTTTATACGTGTAAGTACTGTTCATAACATAGCGTAGTGGCAGCGATGATGAAATACTCTTCAAAGGCAAATGAGGGGACTAAAGTGCTTGAAATCTGGCAATAAATTGCACCTATAAGAGCAGACGTTCCTACTTGATTTCCTAGTCTCTGACCGGGCACAGAACAACGGAGTACTTGAAACTATGGTAAATAGAATTGACAGTGGTATCATTTTTTCAAGACAGAAGTGGAACTCTGGCTAGGATCGCCGTCGTCATTTTTTTGGCCGCAACCCGACCACGCCGCACTCCGGCCGGTCGTTTAGCAAAATGACGGACGGACCTTTTTTATCTCGCCCAACCGCAATTTGTTGCCGGCGATCTCTGCTTGCGATACACGGCCCCCGTTACGTACCCGAATACATTTAAAATTCCTATCCTATAAATATTTAGGTATTTCAATGTTGATGTCGATGCTTTTCCATTTCAAGTTCGACAAAGGCATCGCTGCTAACGAGTACTACGACTAGTGCTACGTCGTACATATTTTTTATTTGCTCGACGATAAAGCACTGATAGAGCTGAATATGCTTGCCCAAAGTTACTGCATATTTCAGTCATAACCCAAACACGGTTATTACTTCAATTAAGTGGATTTCAATTTACTTTTGCAGTATGTAGTTGTGTGAGTAGGCAGTCTCATAGATATCTTCGGTGCGCTAACAAGGTATAATGTTGCCTCATTTATTATGATGCAAGCAATTATTTAAATTTTATTTTAGTGGTATATAAACTCCTAAACAGATCAGGTTTATTTAAACGCAAGAATTTAGTGCCTCGTTGGTCTAGTGGTTGCTAAGCGCGACTGCTGAGCATGAGGTCGGTAGAGCAAAATATTAATGGGTTTTTTCATTAAGTAAATAGGTTCTCAGTAGCAGCACAGAGTCTGGATTTGTGCCCGGTTGATTACAATAGGCTCGCCTCCTATTACATTGAGACCTATACATAAGTGGCAAAATGTGGGTGTACAATAGATACACCTTTGCCAACCCCTTCGGGCAACACAGGCGTGGTGTTATGTATTAGAATATCAATATCTGAATTGTTTGCTGAACCTGATTTGCATGAAATTGTTTTGAGCTTTAAATAGTACCGAATACCGAAGCGCCCTTCACTGAGAAAATAATGACAGCACAGTTTGGTTATGTTACGTTCTACGAATGAATACCAGGCAATAAAAAGTTTAGTTTTCGGTTTTAAATAAAAAAGGTAACATTTAAAGAAACCTTTTATCACTTAACTAGTTAGTAAAAAGGAAAACAAATACCTGCATCTTGTAATTTCAAGCCTTGAACGGGTAGTTTTTGAAAAGGGTACCGGGCGTCGTTCTTTTTTTTATAAGTAGCCGTCGTTTTCAACAATAGAACTCGACTGTGTTGTCACAAGTTTCTCGTCGGTGAACTTTTTCAATTCATGTCATGTTTCATATTATTTTCTGCTAAAGAAAGCCGATCTTTTGACTTAACAACAAAATTGCTGAACGCCTAAACTTACCCGTCACGGTGTCGAGTGAGCGCGCCGCTTCAATAAAATAAAAGTTTACGCAATGTATACCTACTTATTTCTTGCAAGTCATAAGCTACGTAACTTATGGTATTACCTATATACTATGTTTGTTATGTTGTTTTTTCTTTTATCGTACGGTATCAGTATTGTGCGAGCACTGATACACAACGTTTTTATTTCGAAACTATATATACAATAGCGATCTTCCATTCTTCTACATGGTGTGTTTTAGAAGTATGTTTTGTGACTTATTTCTATCCGCAGCCAAAATACTGGCTAAAGTATGGAGACTTTCTTTGAGTTATGTAGGATGATTGTGTTTTATGTATCGCTGATTCGCTGAACTTTGTTGAGCTCCGAAACCAGTAGAGCAGTCTAAAGCTACACTTTTACTGATATGTGAAACAGCATTGTTGTAACTTCGATTGATTTGTGTTATTATAATCTCACTGTGTTATAACTTGGATACACCTTTTATGTGCCTTCAAAGTCTGGTTAGAAAGGGGAAGATAATAGTCTCTTCTGAAATGTCAAGTTTTTGGGTTAATAGCATACAGTTACTCGTTGTACCGACATTGCGTGCCAACGATAATACAAAATGTTTTTTTAAATAGTAAGAATATGTCCCTTTAATTTAATACCTTATGTTTCTGTTTTGTTATGAAAATTACGTTGGAATCGGCAAAAGTTTCATGAAGATGCCTTTTAACTTGTAAAGTACTACGTGGAAAGTTGTGTTTGAGAATTTCAAGGGAAGGAAACGAAGAAACTCAACACAATAAGAGAATAAATAACGTGGGGCCGTTTTAAAAAAATATTTGAAGATAAAAAGTCTGTGGCGTTATTACAAGTTGATTGTACCTAAAAGGCACAATGAACGGGGGTTTCAACGACTTTAACTGTGTGTGTTGTAAGTGCAGCTTGAGACTGGAGTTAGCATTTTGGAACCTACGTCGGTATGTAAAAGCAATGTAAACCGTTATCACGCCATTTCTTCGTGAGAATGAGGTATTTAATACAGTGTTAGCCGTCGTTTTGAATGTTTAGTCGATGTTCGCACGTTGCTATAGGAGTTGATACTCTGTGAGTAAATGAGCCAGCCGTCTCATGGCTGGTTTTGGGGTAGTCATTGTAGAATTAAGTATCTGCGCTGTTAAAGTAATAACTTAAATTTGGCTTGTGACTTTGTCCTTAATTATACTACTTTTGATCCCACTTTAGACTGGTCCAAGTAAAAATCATGCCAAACTATAACTTTCCACACCTCAATACAACCTTTTTTCGCACAGCAGAAAGAAAGTATCCAAATTATATATAAAACCATTTTGAAAAAATCTGTAATCATTATAAGCGGACAATCTGCAACATTGCAAAGGCATGAAACATTCAAAGGTATAGAACAACATACACAATCACATATCGACCTGATTTTTCATTACAAAATACCGTTAGACGAAGCCTCAACAATGGGATTTGAACGTCCCTTCCACGCTCAACGATATGCCCTGGGATTTTGTAAATAAAATTGAGCAAGGTATAATGCGGACGTAGGTATACGTTTATGCGATTCTACTGGTAAATAATAATATGTATGTAAATACATTCTATTGAACCGAGTTAAGGAATCAATTTGTAAAACAGCAAAACAGAGGGAGGTATGTGAGTAGGCGTTTAACCCCGATTCGCGGTCACGTCGAATTTTTTTGATTTTTCCAAACTTTTTCCATTTGCGGCTGGGGAACGCTTGCGCTTCGGTAAATTTGAACCGATTTAAAAGTCTATTATTGTATGTTTTACACAGTACTGGCTGTATTTATTGCATTGTTAACTTTTTGGTTGATCCCTGCATAATACCAAGTCGTATGCTTGGAACTGTAACTTAATTGTGAACTAAAAGCAAACGTATTAAATATCCATGTTGCTCAGTCCGAATACATTTGTAATGATATACGAACGTAGATTTTGTATTTCGCTGGTTTGTAATGTAAATTTACCTTTCCTCAGTTAGTACGATAAAGCGTACGGACGGGCAAAGTAAAGGAATGGTCGACCGTAGCTGACGGTCACTGTTGACTTGTTATTAACTTTAAATTAAAATATCGAGATTTTGTGAGCTTATTCAAATTCCCTTTCACAACAAAGAGTTTTGCTATCATTACAAAGTATTACAATCAAAGTAAAATACATACGACGCTACTGTCAACATTTTATATAATCGTCTGTTAAATAATACGTTCTTTCATTACACCGCTAATATCTCGTCGGGCCTAAACACATAAACGCGTTGCGTTGCGGTGCCGTAAGACAAAGCGTTCCAGTTTCACGTTCACAACGCGGGGCGTTCCTTGACCAACGATATCAACGAATCTACGCCATCGTCTGACATTGTAATTTTTAAACGGCTACTGTGGTATAGTCTTGTTTCTTAGTGTATCAACAAGTGTGACGTGGAATTAGCGGCGCGTTGCACATCTCAAATTTCTGCGTGTGTTATGTGTTTCGGCCCTTAGAGTTGTAATACACCTAACACAAAAAATATCCGGTAGAATGTTTGTAACACACTAATGGTGTATACCAGGAACGCTACCTAATGTATATTTTATGATTAGAATTCATATATAAAACATAGGAAACCCCACAAGACTAAACTAATTGTTATTAAGGACTTCATAACAATTCTTTAGTATAATAAAATAATATACCTACATACTTATAATAATGAAAGCACTACTGTAAAATATCAACATTAGCTAAACGGAGCTACAGTAACGTTCTACCTGTAGCGTACGCCGCAAAGAGTCAATTTTCAAAAATGACATCGTTAAAAATAGTGGGGGAGCTAGTAACAGTTTTCAAGGGAACTCATTACCAAACTCCTTGAGGTACTATTTCGGGTGAATAGGATGGCGGCGCGGCGAGATAGCGCGCTTATGAGCGATATCGCGACAAACGAAGTGCGCAGAAGCTCGGGTTCCGTCGGCCAGCGCACGATTCAAGTGAACTCACTCCGCAAGCAGCTTCAGCCGGCTTGTTAACTACAAGATTCAGATCGCAGACGTTCCCTGAATCTATGCGGAGTGTTTGATGATTTTGCAATTGAATTGATATCATAGTTTAGGAAATCGCAGATTGATGAAATTTTTATCATACCTATGTTAATTTTGTAATTTTTTTTAATGCTTTACAGACTCATATCGATACGCAATGCATCTACTATTTTTGAAAAGCGGTTGTTATTCGCGAGGATTAAGATTACAATTGCACCTTTTACCTTCACTTATGTATTATTTATAATTATTAAAAAAAAAAAACGTCGCACCACACTAGGAATTTCTCCTGTATCGTGGGTGCGTTTCACAAACATTAAATATCACATACACAAACACCCAGACTCGGGACAAACATCTGTGGATCGCACAAAATTGGCTTATTATTGTAAAAATAATGGATTAGAACTAGCTATGTCTCGATTATTACATTATTATTATTATCTTGGGCTATTGTTAGATACTTTATGTATCTATGTAATGTGTTTAAATTGAAGGCACAAATTCCCGCTTAGTTAAAAATATTTTGTGCCCATGTTCTTGACCTTTATTCTAAAGTTGGTAAGATCTTGTTTGGATGTAGTTGTTACTTTGTTAGTCGACGAGGGAGTTGTTGAGGATACTCTGTGTTAACAGAGAAGGTATTTCCGAGGACACATGAGCTTATATCTATCGGCGTACCCATGATTTAAAAAATTATACCTATTTACAACGGTTGAGGTATCCCCAAGCCGCTTGCTAAGCGTGGGGATTATGGCAAGTACCCCCCCCATTGAGGGAAGGCCTTTGTCCAACATTGGACGTATTCCGGCTGATGATGATGATGAGAAGAGGAGAGCCTGAATATTAATACGTCATATAAGCATATACCTTAATATTAGAAGAAAATATCTTCTAGCAAGCATGCAAGTTTTATATTACATACTAGACAAGTACTTGTGCGGAGTCAATGATATTTAAATAAATAAATATGTTATTTTAGCAAAACTTTAAGAGTTAGTACATACCTACAAACATATTAATTCAGTCTAAAGTTCTAAGCGAATGCAAAGGAAAAGGGAAAAACAAAACCGACTAACTCGTAAGTTAAACATTAATGAAACAATTCTCAAGGTTTAAAATATGAGGCTCTGCGGCAGAGTAACGTACACTGTTTAATTTTAGAGAAAAGGGATATTCAAAATAGCAACCGTCGGTTTGCGGTCTCGAGAAAATAGAGCCAGATACAAATTGCAGCTCGACTAAGATAAAAAGGGCCCGTCATTTTGTTAAACGACTCGCAGTCCAACCCAGCGCAAATAACACTGAATCTACATCAATACTTTACATAGATACAAATGTGCTCAATTAATTAATTAGGCTGCCAAATGTATTTCTACTTCAGTGCCTCTAACCGACACTATTACACTTGATTGTTGACGTTTATGCAGTATATTCTGTAACAATCAATATCTATAAAAAAAAACAAAATTGTAGTGCCTATTTGTAACATCAAAATAAAAGATTTTTACTCAATGCATAAGATACTATACACGATACACATAACAAAAATGCAATAGTTTTTTTTTTCTGTCTGTTTGTTCCGGCTAATCTCCAAAATGGCAAGACTGATTCTGACGGGACTTTCACTGGCAGATAGCCAATAGTCCGGGGTCTAATATAGACTATATCGAATTTAGAAAATATTTAGGGTTCCGCGGGATAATTAAAAAATCGTGGATATTTGCGGGATATAGCTTCTCAGCGACGGTTGGACGGATTTAGACGGGACTTTCACTGGCACATAGCTGATATTATAAGAAATATGTAAGGCTACTTTTAATTTTGAAAATATTTAGGGATTCGCGGAAAAAAGTAAAAACGCTACAAAATCACATTCAATTAAGTAATCAAATCAAATCTGTTTACTGCTGTTACGTACAGGTTTTTTAATCGATATACGCAGGGACGAAGTCCCGGGCATAAGCAAGTCTTTATTTATTTCATAGTAAAAGAGTCAAAGTATATATAATACGTTTTACAAGTTTAACATACAGTGCAATATAAATTCCAAGTGAGGATTCGCCTTAGGAAAACAGGCACACCACTGGTTTTATCACGATATTTTTCTTCAGTGTTAGTCAACGTAATTATTATTATTATTAACTTTGAATACTACTTATTTCATATTTTATAAAACACCGTTACATTAAGAAGTTTCAGTAACTGCTGCACAGTGTAGAGTTGTGAATAAGCCGCTTATATTTAACAGTGGTATTCCGCGCATTGTCAATTCAATATTGATGTAGCGCTGAAAAATGATCCGCGGAATTTACCTGAGGAATTTAAGAGGCGCTGCCTTCATTCGTTCCAAGATGTCGGTTTGTGTAGTTCTTTTATTTTTTATGATTTGCATATTTTGTTAGGTACCTACATGGAGACTGAATAGGTTAGGTAGCAGTTTTGTCAGCAAAATTCAATAGCAAAATATAAACTTATAGTAATAATATGTATTGCCGTAGCCTTTATTTAAGTATAAAAATTATTCATTTATTCAACGGTAGATAAAATGTACGATTTCCTGTATAACCTTATGGTACCCAATATATTTTTGATTTATTCTATGAGTTGAAAAACTAACGATTACAAAGTAAATTCTCTTTCTCAAATTATCTTAAAGTAAATTCTCTGCATGCGCCTCAAATCCCAGGATTTCTAAACCATTATAAATATACTTATTGACAAGCGTGGCTAACAGGCCACTGCCAATAAGTATATTTATTTACTAAAGATGTGAACATTTAAAGATAGTACCTAATTATAATAGGGTGGAGGTGTAGCGTTATCGCCGCCGAGAGTAACAGTAACTGTTTTCCGGTAGACAATTACGTGAAACGATAAACATCAAATAAACAGAACATTGAAAACAAAAATAAAATAAATTTAATTACTTTGAGTTATTACTCTATTGTCGAATACTGAGATGTGGTGAATGCGGGTAAGAATTGTATGTCTACGACAGTAAATTAATAAGCATAAACGAATTTTTTTTTTAAACAAGCTTTTATTTGCGTTAGGCTTAAAGTAATAGTGAAGACGAATTAAACAAGCCCAAACAGGATGAGATTGCGTCATTTCGATACCGAGTTTCTAAGACCATCTTCTGACTCCATCATCAGACCATGTTCAGCTAAAATGAACCGTAATATTGTATTGTCACCAAGCCCTACGTATGTAAAATGTAACTTCAATAGGATGTCAAAAATTGGTTCTAATTTAGATTGCAAGATTTGAACTAAACAAACTAACATACAAATATTGCAAGTTAAATAAAAGCTTATAAAAAGAAAAACGCCGTGACGGAGATCAGCATTTAACTAATTTAATGTTAGGTACACCATAAAGGCTTCCTTTGAAGTAGGTTCCACGTCATTTCAGTGATGAAAACCTGTCACGAAAGTCAATGATTACTCAAACAGGAATACGATTGGGGACAGAGGGCGTCCCTAAAACCCCACGACACATAAAAAATGGCCGGTTAATGGAAATTGAAGCTTGATTTGAGGACGTAATAAATTTTCATCACTTCCAAATATTGTTATATTCTCATGATACAGAGAATACTTTAAAATTGTTTGGATCCTAAAACATATTTTACAAACTCGTTGATCTCGAAAATGGTGAATCAAAGTAAACTCTGATTCTTATACCACCTTATTTGTTTCAGTGTGACGTAAGCTATGGGCGATACGAGGCAAGCCATATTCACATTTCAAACGTCTCTTTTTCTTATTTACCTAAAAATATGCATTGGATGCGCATATATCTCAGGGGAATGCCGAGAGCATACGGCTTGACCATCGTTAAGTGATAAATCGGCAGTTATTACTGTATCAAGGAATTAAAAGTTGTTCGGCGCGCTCGTGTTGTAAACTATATTAATATTTACTACTCCGATAAGTTCGCGTAATGACAATTTATTTACTTCCAAGGGCTCGTTAACTGTTATCAAAACGTGCACAGCAGTCGCGCAACTCCGCCTGGTTGCTAGGATGAATGAAAAGCTCTTTCATCGTGCACACTCTTTGTCTATCCCCGAATTCATGTGTAAGCTGTCACGAGGGAGGCAGTGATGACGCCACAATAAAGTGCCGTACACTTGCTTGCAACATAAGGAAAAACTCGGAACATACCCACGATACCCTCTTTATTTGTATACCTATTTTTTAAAGTGTACTGGTAAAATGGAGTATAAAAGTGCCAAACACTATGATAATAATAAATACGTAACTAAAAGTTTATTTTTAATAGAATGGTATATAATTAATGGAGCATGAACACTGCATGTGTTCAGAGTAACATAATTTTCAGGCAGAGTGTATTTATTACACGAGTGTCCAAAAAATGAGTGTAATGTTTTCAGGGTTCATGTATGTGAGCTTCTTTATTCCACCATTATTTCTGAAATGTATGATATCTGATATGATTTTGATGTATGGAGTGTCGTTAGAATCCTTATACTATTGCGAGTAACATAGGCTATAAAAAATGAGACAAATAAAAATAATAATTAAAACACGACTGCCTTGACGGAAAACGAACTAAAAAATACAAAAACAAGTTCCATCGAAGTCGGGGAACCGTTCTGGGGAACCCTGTTTATTTTGCACAACACTGTATTAAAGTACGCTGTATACTTTCAAAGGGTGGAAAATTCGCCGTTTGCGTATTTAAAGCCTAATAGCAGTGTCTACTGGAGTGAATAGAAAAGTAAGTATCGGTAAGAACGACACACATGAACAGATATGAATAAGAGTAGACCGGGCTCCATACGAAAACTTTAGCGACGAGACTCTCTGTGAGATCGGTCCGAATTTAGAAGACAGTCGACCAAAAATAACAAGCTAATGCATCTATGACATGGTCATTCGGTTTTCCGGCATGCAAATATCCTAATAAAGAACGTCATTTAAATTCCAAAAAGAAAAAAATCATGGTACTCGAGCTAATTTATCTAGTTCAAGTAAGTTTAAGCAAGTGTAAGAAAGAATGGGTAAATAAATGAAATTGTTCAGCTGCTGCCGGCGAACGCTCAGAACTAAGTGAAGGAAGAGTACCAGCATGATTAATTACAACGTAAAACAAAAAGAATAATTTCTTTTGAGGTATATTAAAGTGACTGGTACTGCGCGCGCTTTATAAGTACGTATAAAGTTTTCTTTTGTGTGCTGCACTGTGTTCCCGTAGGCCTCATCTTGACTCTCTAAGGATGAATGCATCCTTAAGTAGAAGATTTTTGTTCGTTGAAGTGCCTCTTTTGCGTCTAGATACCATATCCCGATTCTAGTTACAATCAATTTATAGCGTAATTGGGCAGATGTGTTTTATGTTGGCATCGTTATTATACGGGCAATAACTTGTTGATATCGATGCTTTGTATTATGTACACATTGTTATAGCCCCTAGTTAGTAGCCACTGTGTTTAAGTTCCGTCTTTACTATCTGTTTGACACATTTGTATTTTACGGCGACAGCCCTATACCCAAGTTCCGTGGAGAAATGTAACGTCGCCTTAATAATTAAACGCGCGTGGCCCAGCATAACAAATAGCCCAGTTAATTTATGCCTTCCGATCTTATGAGTAGGACATTAAAAGGTCCTCATGGGAAAGTCTTCTCTAATATAATTTAATTAACAAATGCATAAATTGGCCTCGGTTCTGTCTGTTCCCCCAAATAAACGAGTATATTTACATATCGTCTGTTTTGGTTTATATTTACATTGATTTTGATTAATGCCAATTTGAAGGGTGTTAAATTTCAGAACCAAACTTATTATTTACTAGCTGCGCCTCGCGGTGTTACCCGCTACAGTTATCAGAATAAAAAGTAGCCTATGTGTTAATCCAGGGTGCCAGCTACCTACATACCAAATTTCAACCAAATCGGTCCAGCCGTTTTTGCGTGAAAGAGTAACAAACATCCACACATCCATTCTCACAAACTTTCACATTTATAATATTAGTAGGATAGGATGAATATGTGTAGTATATTTTACATTGAAATGTGTAAATAAATCTAGTTATGTACTGTGCAGTGGTCGTTTCTAAAGGAAATGATAGTCTCAGGAGGCTTGATCGGCCAGCTGTTTGTTCAATGTACTAGCTGTAGATCTTACACGCAATAGTTTGAACAAGATTAATATTCACATAATTATATAATACAAAATATGTATCTTGTATATTTTTTACCAGTTGATATTCATATACGAACTTAATGCTACCTAAATATTTTCATGTTACTTTTAATTAACTGTAATTTTAAAAATATTTTAATAAATATCTTTTGAATTCATGTTATTCAAAAGAAATTATTACAACAAAGTATCTAATCTAATAAATAAAAATAATACTAACACCTATAATAATGTTTGATATACCTATTATGGTTTTCTTAAATTAAATCAGAATTCAATTTTGTTTATGTTTCACAAAATTAATGGGATGATATTAAAATATTTTTTGCCGTTCAACTTTTGTTTTGTAATTAGCATAATACGCGGCGGCGCCGTTGCGTTAGTCATTAAAATGCTTTAAAATAAACTGCAAGTCATAAAAAGAGAGAAACGGGTTAATATTTTTAGCAAGGGTAATAGCTTGCGAGGGTCCATCAATAACGCTGTATAACGAAAGAACGCGTACGCACACACTTACTACTTAGCTCGTAAAAGAAAATATTTGATGGATAGCGCCATCAGACACAATTTGTTTCTTCAATATTGTCTGATATATTATTCTATATTTATACCTTATTCAACCTTTTTATCATAATTCCTGAACATTACTGTTGTTAATTCCAAGATGTGAACGAATAATTTAAGATGTGCACTTTAATCTAATAAGCGGCCGGCGCGCTTCACTTTGAGTTCACTAAGTAGTGAATTAACTTTCATAATTGCTTACTTGTAATTTGCCGAGTCGAGAACCGAGCAAACTAGTAGCTATCCGAGCGTGTTTAATTTACAAATTCAATTACTATAAATTATCCTATTTTCGTTAATAAAATTACACAGGTAAGGAGAGCAAGTTTTATTTAGCCGGCGCGTCGCGCGTTACGCCAGATGTAGACAGGGAGGGGAGTTGCAGCAATACGAACAGACAGAAAAAATAAAAAGGAGCGAAATAAAAGAGTGTCTCAGCCTATTTCAAATGTAAATCTCTGTCGTTGTAACGGGTCGGCTCTCCTGAAAAATAAGACGTAGGTCGGCGAGATTGTCGCTTCTTGCTTTCGTTGACTTGGAAAATGTCTTAGACGACGCTCTCAAACCCTCTGTAGGATTTGCGACGAGTTTATGTGTCGTCCTGAGAGAGAAAAGTTAAACAATACACGGTAGATGTTTATGTGTAGGGGGAGGAATTGCAGGAATTGGCAGAGTTACTTATAGAGCGTGTCGTTGTGAAAAATATCGCTTCGACTACCAGTGCAGGCATAATGTTTGCTCGCCGCCGTGTATGCGAGCGGTATGATTCAATTGCAAGGAGGATATTTTCTCGATATTTTATAGAAAAATTGATATTGTAGTTGCTCCAACTATGGGTTGCTATTTTGAATCTGGTTTGAATTTTGTATTTTTTTTTTGTGAAAACGTAAAAATTACGCTTAAATAAATACAGTATTTACGCCAGCCTTTTGCCGGCTTGTTTTAATCCACTTCAGTTCGTTTTATCGCACATGAAACAGTTTTCATATTTCTGAAACATTAGGCACATAGAGCTTCCTTACAAGGCTTATAAGCGAGCAAAATTAAATTTAATAATTTAATCGTTTCTTGATTGCAAAATGCTTGTTCAACATCAAAGGTTCTAATTAAATTCGGTTATCCTATTCATAACTGGTTCCCAGTCCCATGTGGCTAGAACCGAGTAAAAACACTTGATATATGTCCATATAACCGTATTTTTGCATCTCCACACTACAAAGTAACAACACGATCCATCATCATTATCACGAAACAGTTCATAATAAAGCCAACACACGGCCAACCCTATCGACAAGTAAAGTGAGCTAAGATACAATTTCTACTAGTGTTTACTAGGACATAATACCCGGATCGTTCGATAGATAAGTCTCGTAGAGTAGTTATCGGACCACAAGGGCAGTAAAAGCTAATTGGTGGGGCGGCAGTAACGGGCACAACGTTAACGCGGCGTCGGGATTGGGAAAATTAACCTCTTCCGAGCGACCCAATTGGTGCGCTATGATTAGTTTGTAATTTGTGACGGGCTTCTGCGAATTGTGGTCGATCTGCACGTTTTTGGTTTGTTAACAATTACGGTTATAATTTATGCAGACATGTCGGCTTATTAAATTATACAGCAATTTTCGTCTAATGATTTCGATAAAACAATGTTCGATAAAGCGACACGATGGCTCAGTTGGTTAGAGCAGCGCCACGGATCGGCGAAGGTCGCAGGTTCGAATCCCGCTCGTGTCCATCATTTTTCAAATTTCCTTTATCAATTTAGATTCAAGCTTAGCATGGGCAACATGCTAAAATGGCATCAAAAGTCATAAAACAATGTTGTCTAGACTTTATGGTGTGTGATGGTAGTTTTATAGGACAGTTTTAGTTAGCTTTTGGACAAAGGTTTATTTATGATAGTAAAGTTAAAGAAGAGATGAGACATGTTACTTACGATTATAGATGTTTTATTTTCACATCTTATTATTATTTCAAATGGCATATAGTAACGAGTTCCTACTGAAACAAGATCGAACTTTAAAGCAGAAAACATTGGTAGAGAAGACGAAGATTAGCTTGTGACTTAAGCGAAATTGTGTTTAATGGAAAGGTTGGCAATGTTGTGGTAGAATAAATTATTATTTTGCTCGTTTTATGGACAGGTTTGGGAAAGTAAAGCCTTTTAGGTTTAGCATTACGGACACATTAAAGACTTGCTTAATAATGTATGATATGTCTACAGTTCTACACATACCTATTTTTAAAAGACTAAAATTTATTTAGTTAGTTATTCTTTTTTTATGGTGATTATTATTATAGTAACCAGGTAAATATTGATAGGGTTGTATCGTTAGAGAGTTTTTCTTTTTTCTACAAATATTTTCTTCAATGACTGAATTTAACACCCTTACCGTATAAGCTAAATACCAACTGGGCGTTTTTGAACAAATCTTTATGTATGCTTTAACTTAATGTTTTAGAACCCCTTCGGGAAATACATTCTTGATGATAACATCAATAGCTAGCAGAGGTTCGCTGTTGCATACCTACACTGTGCCACGTTGCCGCACCGTGGGTTGTCTATGTAAATGTAAATGTTATCTTGTATAGAGTAAGCCTATTGCTATTTATATACTTTAGTTTAGTTTAGCTGGGCATTGTCCGCACTTAGCCAGTTGATTGGGTCACTGTGCGTAATGCGTTTTTTTCTTCTACTCAAGCCATCCCAGCTCGTCCCCGAAAGAAAGCAGCCTTTTCAGGTTGCTACAAGCTTCCGGTAACGAAGCTGGATACTGGAGAATGCGTGCCCGTTGATCGGCCACACTTCCGCACTCCATGAGTACGTGCTGTGGCGTTTCTTCTGCCTCCATACAGCCTCTGCATAGAAGGCTGTCCGTCACACCTATGGTAAAAAGGTGTTTGTTTAGAGGGTAATGTCCGGTTATTGTACTGTGGTACGGATTTTGTGCCTGTTTAGTCTGGTGAGGTTGAGGCAAACTATTTCGAAGCTACTAAATTATGTACATATATAATTTTATTTCCATACTAATATTATAAATGAAATCTGTCTGTCTGATACGGTCATCGATCATCTTGAAATATTGCATAAACATTGCCAGTAGGCAGACAGAGTTACTGGCAATGTATATGCAATATTTCAAGATACAGAAAAGGGTACAGAAAAGGACATAACCTTTCACCCACAAAAAAGTACTGTTCCCGAGGGATGACATTCGGCAGTCACAATTTTTTTGGCCGCAAGATGGCGCTTCGTTTCTTTCGAAATTCTAAATTAACGCAGGTGAATCCGAGAGGCACTATACTAATTGAATGAATAATGAGAAATGAATTAATAATAAAACTGTAGATAACTTAAATTGATGTTTATTTAAATTTGACTGCCTCGTTGGTCTAGTGGTTGCTAAGCGCGACTGCTGAGCAAGAGGTCCTGGGTTCAAATCCCGGGTCGGGCAAAGTGATACTGAGTTTTCCATTAGGTAATTCTCAGTAGCAGCGCGGAGTCTGGATTTGTGCCCGGTTGATGGCAATAGGCTCGCCCCCTATTACATACGGAGTTACAACAAAACTGGCGGAATGTGGGTGTACTATATGTTCACCTCTGCCTACCCCTTCGGGGAATACATGATGTTATGTTATGTTTTTTTCATTTAATTTTTTATGTTTGGTTTCTCAACATATTAATCTTACGTTGCTGACTGATCATCTGTCATTGAAACAGTCATATTGATATTTGCCGGGGATTAAAATCTTGTAAAGGTACTCGAAGCAATTCCCTAATCCCAAGGCCAACACAATCAAAATATACAAACAATGGAAAGAAATGCGAGTATAATTTGCGGAATTTAAATGATTTAATCACGTAGGTGCTGGTATTTCATCTGAACAAAAGCCTTACTCCATGCAGTACCAACGTACGACGGTTGAATACCTAATTAGTGCGGGATAATAATTCTAGTCCCGCAACTAAAGAAACAAAGTAATTAAATCTAGTGAGGGACAACTTAATTATAACATTTTTGACATTCAAATGTGTAGATTAGGACCGGAATATGTTTGTAGCAACACTGAAATATACTTGAAAGGATGTACTTGTATATAATATCTAAGTATATATCTACTTGCGTTACTACTACTTAGTAGCTAATATGCAACGACGACCGAATAAAAATAAAAATTAAAAAAAAGAATTCTTGAAGGCTTGCGTAAATTTGGATAAATATAGTGATAATCAATATACCTAACCGTGAATAGAAAATTGATTTTAATTGGTGACCCACTGGAGTCGTTGTTTTGGTTCGTTTCCAGCCTGTTTCTGTCAAAAACCAGTTGAATCCACGGGACTTTAATACCCCGAACCAATGGGAATTAATAACTACCTTCTTAGATATTGCAGAAACCAAACATATGCATTAAGAATTACAGTGGATTGAAGCTCCTCTATAATTAACATTATCCCAAAGTTATGATCGATAATCCAGGTTTCAGAAATAAAACAACCAGACATAAATTATAAGGTACCAGTTATCGCTTAGTAAAATATTCTTTAATGGCAGTTTCATAAGTCCACAGTGAAGTTTATCGTCGACTCAATCGGCGGCGTTGCAGAGATAATAATCCTGAGACGTGGCAGACTCGGCACCTTTGTATATCTACTTCAACATTTTTAACGTCCCATCCATTAGGTCCACACTTTTGTATATGTTATGTTTATATACCTACCAAGCAGATTTTGTTACCACAAGTGTTTTCCAAGAAAACTTTAAAATTACCTACCCTTATGGAATGGTTTTATGTAGGTATTTAGATTAATATTAGCATTGTTGACTTATTTTGCAAAGTGTGTAGTCTTCTTTATTATAAAAGTCATACCTATATATATTTAGTAAACTTTAAAAAAACTATGAAAAAATCGTGTGTGAATTACCCTAAGAAATTACTTTTCATAATTATGTCATAGGATTGACTAGACTGCAGAGAGCATAATAGGAGGGTGGGCCTTCTCAAGGTTAACGGAAAGAAAAACCTTTAAATAGTAACCGTCATGTTGTTGTCTCAGTACAATCTCTACAATATGGATTTCTCCTTTAAATTGAGTTAGATACGCTCGTCGCATATGTAATGTTCAAGTAAACAGCGTAAGTATGGTGACCTGTACAACAAAGAAGCGACATCAAAGTACATTTCTATCTAGTTAGGTAGCTACAAAGCGAAATTATTCAAGAAGTTCTAAAGGAGTCGAAGGGACTCACTCGGATGGTTCAATTGTGGAACAGAGTGAGATGCGACGAGGGTCCGGGCCATTTTATGGCCTATATTATTGAGCTATAAACCATAAAGGCTCCTCGCTTTATAAACGCTAAAACAAAACACGGGCGGCCGCATATTTCTTGTTTATTCACTCCGACTTACATTATGTTTGTCCCGCAATGAACTGTAGTGAGATTTCTACGAAGCACTTTTAATTTTCTCCAGAGGGAGGAAAATATCGTGTCCATCGCTGAAATGTATTCAAACTAGCCGAACGCTTCCTCGCGTTGTTTTCGAGAAACGTGTAAGTAGTTGGCGTTTTAGCGAGACGACTTTGTTCTTATTTAATAAACTTTGTTACAAAAGTAATTCTTCGTGCTTTAAATCACCACATACTTTAAGCCTTATTATATCGGTACTTAGAGGGATTTTAAGCTTGAGTGTTTAATTAATGTGTACAACTTTTCCGTTTTCGCTGGAAATGTATGCTGTGCGTTGATGAGTTAGACAAGACAAACGGTTTTATGTGTTAGATAAACTGCAACTTCGCGCACACCATGTGTCACGTTTGCGAGCTCTATTAATCTTTATATGAACGCTGCCCGACGATGGCGTACTACTCCCACATATAACCAACAAATCTGTTACCCCGTAATCCTGTTCATGGAATTAGAATTTATCTTCCTAGCCAAAAGACTATTTACATAAACGTCACGACAGTAATCCCTAGTGGGCGAGCAGAGCAGCACTTCCATACCCACATTTAGTCAATGACAGGTTTCAATGTGATATGGGGTGGCCCTATCGCTATCATCGAACAAACAGTCTTAATTATATTACAAATACTCATTGGTGATATGTTGTGAGTTATAAATAAATATTGTTCAATGTTAAAAGAAAAGTGGAGTGAATAAATAAATAAGCTGTATTTTTCCTAAACACTAAATATACATAAAATATCCTTAACTTAAAATAAGTTTGAACGAAAAAGGAAAACATACGTCCTTTTGGAGGGCTTAGGTACCTACTATGCGGGGTACTAAGGATCCTATAGTAAAGTGAAGCGAGTATCTACCTACCTACGCCACATTTATTCTGAAGTGTTGTAACTATCAGAAAGAGAAACCTCCATGTCAATTTTATATGCTGTACATTACATGTACTATGCACATTTTATTATTTCATTTGAACAAAATGTAATTATTTTAATATTATTTTAATTTAAATTAGAATTAATATGAATATTTAAATTATTTATAATATTGATCAACGTCGACCCTTACTCGTTTATAAACGGGTTAGCCTGTTTAAAGCAGGGAACATTATAAAGCAAAATATACAAGAAAAGTTTAAAATATAATATTCAAGAGCGCTTTAAGAATACTAGCGTTGCCCGCGGCGGCTCTCTCGTAAAAGTTTCATAGCTTTCAAAGATCAAAAGTACCCAGCTCTAACATAGAAGACATTTCAACTCTACACGAAATTTTATCTAGATCTGTTTAGCCATTGAGTCTGCTACTACCACTATGAGATTGTGTAACAAACATTCGTATAGGTATGAAAACTAAACACTTTAGGATTTTGTATGTAAAAGTGTATGCTAGTAGTATTGAAATTCCTATTTATAAAGTCATGGTAAGCGGAAAAGAGATGGCCTGAAATGGCAATGGACAGGGTTTTGTTAATAATGGGGAGGCCTCTGCCCAACAGTGGGACATTTAAAAGGCTATTTAAAGGAAAATTATAAAGGAAAGAGGGTGGTATGACGCCAAGGATCAGGACTAGGCCAGATGATTAGCAATAGTCTCGCCGCCTATTTCACGGGACGTATATAAGCCGACATGTATGTGTATAGAGACTTGGTAAAGAAGAATTCCTCTGGCCCTTTCGGGATAATAGGCGTAATTGTATAAATGATAATAATATATAGATTTTTACGTCCTTGGCCAACTACGGTTTTTATTTTATCATGCATTCAATGAATACAAAGTAGGTACCAATAAAAACATTGTGATTTTATAAATAGATACTAACCTTTTCATAGCTATCATTTCAAAACCATATAACGGCCAAACAATGTATTTATCGCAACAATGATATTTTGGTTTTAAATCGAGCTGAGAATAAAGCTAGAGATGCATTTCTTGTTTGTTTCAGTCAACGTTATTAAAGTCAATTAAAAGAAATAGGTCAGTCAGTGTAGTGTAGCTAGCTTTTCAGACAATATTTGTTGTTGCAATGAATGAGATAAATATATAACTATTCTGATAGCATCAGTACCTAATAACTTCTGTGGATATTGCTTGCGGGGTTTCATTTTCATCATTATCGAAGAAGTTAAGAAGAGTAGTCGCTAAGCGCGACTGTTGAGCACGAGGTCCTGGGTTCGAATCACAGGTCGGGCAAAATGTTAATGTTAATATGTTAATGTTTTCTATTAGGTAATGCTCAGTAGCAGCACGGTATTTGGATTTGTGTCCGGTTGACGGCAATAGGCTCGCCCCTTATTCCTATTACCTATGTATATTGGGACTTATAACTTAACTGGCAAACTATGGGTATTTTGATCTGCACAAATCATCAAGAGCGCAAAATTCAAAATTGGCTAATTAAAAAATACAGTAGAGAGTAGGTAATAAAATATTAAGACATATTTTTCGGGTTGCTTCTAGTGTCTGACAGCTCACGGGGTTAACACAATCAAATAATTCGTTTACCCCGAACGATAATTAATAGTTTTGGCACACGCTATTACACCCTTACTGCTTACTTACGACTTTTTCCAACCATTCCAGTTGGAAATAGTGTCGACGTAGTAATGTAGTGTAGGTATCTAGGTTATTTTTCAATTTGCGTAGTTTTAAAGATTTAAGCATACATCATCATCATCATCAGCCGAAAGACGTCCACTGCTGGACAAAGGCCTCCCCCTTAGAAAGGGGGGGGGGTTGCCATAATCCCCACGCTTGGCAAGCGGCTTGGGGATCGCAGTATTGGTGATCAAGTTACAGAAGACGCTGCTGCCCATCTTCTGGATTTTCCCTTAGTCGTCTCTTACGACACCCACGGGAGGAGAGGGGGTGGTCAATTCTAGGCCGGATACCACACGACATACATAGGGACAGAGAAAGCGACTTTGTTTTATACTATGTAGTGAAGAGACCAGTGTACGCTAAATCTTTGTTCATTCAGTGTGTTCAAATCACTGAACCACTTACATTGTGTATGTTGTTTTACTTATTTCGTGTTCTAACTCAACTTAAATTTCATTTTGAGGATGCTTGGTTTAACGCC
Organism: Abrostola tripartita; assembly: GCA_905340225.1. NCBI lineage: Eukaryota > Metazoa > Arthropoda > Insecta > Lepidoptera > Noctuidae > Abrostola > Abrostola tripartita. The sequence continues at coordinate 8,050,785 of HG996490.1, read as the reverse complement.
TTTACTTTTATACAATTATTTTTTATTATAAACACTTATATTATGACGTATAACTTTGTTTTTTAATATGAAGTCGGAAAATTACATCCCTCTATTGTAAGTCATAATCTGAAACACTAAAGTTTGAAAACAGAATGAACGATTTAAAAAATCAGAAACACCATTTTACATGTGGCAGAAGTATAAAATATGTGTTTTGAAAACGAGTAAACATCAACACTTGATTGTAAAGTGTTTGTATCGTCAAACAGTTGCTTTGGTACGACCATTGTAAACTCTAGACTATTAATATTCCTAGTGAATAGAAGTGAATTGTGTAACTTATTTATATCTTCGGAGAATTAACGAAGTTATCGTAGTTTATGGAGAGAGGAAGACACCATTAATATTAGGTTTCTCACCTTTAACAGGAGGGCGTAAGTGTTCATTTGGTATTCGAGCGGGGTATCGACAGTACAATTACGATTCTTGATTATAACTCTTTGATGTTATCAGAGTGGGGGTTGGCTCTGATTAGGGTGAGGCTAACGACGCTAATTATATTTGCATTGTTTGTGAACGTCCGTATCACGGTATTAGGTGACACGTTTTCAATTATATTACAGGTACCTTAACGTTACTACTTATCATTTTAACAGCCTAAAAAAGCGGTGCTTTCGAATTTAATTGTGTGTGTAAATTATTATATTGTATATTTATATTAGTTTTTGATTATTATTTAATGTTTGAAAAAGCAATTTTTCGACTAAATTTGGTGAAACTAAAATATTTATAAAATAACATTGTAAAACGTTATTTAGTATCTGACTGTAACGGGAATAATCTACTTCTACAACCACTCAATATAGTAAAACATAAAGTAATCTATGGTTTGTAGAGCACGTACATATGTATGTACTAAAATGTCTTCAAAGAGATACTCATTAAATGCGAGGCGGTGTATTTTGCTTTACCATTTCAATTTATGTCTGCCTTTCAAAGTGCTAAAAGCATGTATGAATAAAATTTAAAATCAATAGTGAAATTAGAAAGTAACGAGTCCATGATATTTATGCGGAGGGATGAGTAACTCGACAGATATGTGAATACAGAAATGATAAATACCCGCTGGAACGTACAGATTGCATATTGGTTTGAAAGAAAACATTCAAACGAGTATTATATTTTTGTGCTACTCTATTTTACAGTTCAGTCGATAAAATGTGGGTTGTTAGTTATCATGGCTATTCGTTTTTATATTAATCACATTAATATTGTAAATACTTAGTTAGGATGTGGTTTTTATTAAAGATCAAAGCTGGCTTATAAGTCACGTGAGATATTTTGGCTGCTTACAACAAGCAATTCAAGAGTGTGGAAATAGGTGATATATTATATCTATTGTTTATAGAATTCTAAAAGAAGAATTGTTGCTGCTTACTTGCTGGTTACTAATAAACAGTGATCTAAAATGCGTCTGCTAAACGTGCTGGTTATAAGATATGTTTGTTTTTATTTCGTCCCTACACTAAAAATGTCTCCTGTATCGTAGGTGCATGTCACAAACATGAAATATCACATACACAAACACCCAGACTCAGGACAAACATATGGGAATCATAAAAATCTTTGTCCCGTGCGGGAATCTAACCTGCAACCCTTAGCGCCAATCTAGTTGACATTGTTTTCATATGTCTGCGAAATCGTTTATCATCTAAAGACTGAGCATCTTCCACTATTGTATCAATACAAACTGCACAATAGCATCAACACCACAATCATGAAGTGGAATGAAGATAAGTTACTGGCAGGCTGACTGCCCACGCTTCAGTACGATCATTTGAATAACGTAACGTGGCAATTTTTTTATTCTTTGCAATTAGCACCTTCTTTTATTTGCTGATTAGCATGAAAGTAGAAGATACTAGGTCTCTTTAGGGGATACGTGAAAAAAACAAAGCTACTTAAATAAACAGTGTGATTTAAATGATTCATTATTATGAATGTAGACTGAAATGTATTATGTAAATACCCATGCAATGACTAATACTACCATTAGTTTCCGATATTATAGGGGTAAGTTTACAGCCATTTACCGGCAACAGTTCTATGCTGGACCACAACTGAGAATTTCCTAATAACTCTCGGACGTAGGAATCGAATCCTAGCTTCGTTGACTCTGCAATTTATAGCGGTATAGCAAACTATTAGGCTACTACCCAATATGGTGACTCAAAGCAACCAGAATTAAGGTTTAATAGTTAAGGTATTTTTTTTAGCCAGCGTAGACTCTGAAGACTAAAAGATAATTATACAAACGGTTAACGAAAGGATGGAATGAAATCTTTATCATTTGATAATCCGGTTTCAGATGGTTCGGGTTATATAGTTGTTTTATTAACATTTATCGGAACTAGAAAATGTTGTCTTTAAGACCATCTCTGGTTAAAGTACGATTCTTGTACAAGTTTTTTAAAGTCTCCGTTGATAGAAACACGTGTATTAGTCATCTTTAAATTTAGCAATATTCAAACGTGCAAAATAGAGAGTATTAAAAAAGATGTTCTTCAAAGTGCTGTGGGTAAAACTGTAGTGGATTAATTGACCGTTAGTAACGTTCGTCGATCAATTTGTTCGTGTAATTTGCAAGCTGCCGAGCACTGCAGCTACCGTTCGAGTGGCCAGCTATGTCCGGAGACCGCAACAAACTTTGTTAAAATTTTCGACTCCGCTGGTAACTTGACTGCCGAATCGCTCCGACTGTGGCCATTGAGTATTTCCAATAAGTTACTCTCACATTGAAAACATTTTTGCTTCTATTTTTATTACGTTCCAACTGGATTCTAACGTTCTGTTTTAAAAGTAAATGTTTCCTGGATTTACTTTCTGGTTTGTGATTAACTTCCTAAGCTTCGAGATTTTAAATCACTGACATAATTAATTCTATTTGATATATATGTAGATATGTACTAACAAACTAATTAATCATTTCGAAAAATAAATTGAAAATCATACCGTAGCAATTTACATTTAGTGCTTATAAATATTCTTGAAAAATACGAAGTAGTTTCATTTATAAAATTACCACATGATTAACAAATAATAGCAAACAAACCCGCACCATGATACAAAAGCAAAACCAGAATACATCAAACATCAAATCATCATCATCGAATCAACTATTGAAACGCTTGTGATATTAACTACACAAAAAGTTCCCAATATAACGTCTAATAGACGTCAAGCAAACAACAAAGTAATCAAACGCGCATTAGGAAGCAATTGGTGACCTAAATGTAACTTTGTGCTGCTGTGCACCTAAATGTTTGTTGAGGAAATCGGGCAGGAGCTTTTAGTTTGCATACTTTATTGGTTGGCCAGAGTAAACCCCATGAGTATCCATAGCACATTTAACTCTAGCTTGCAGTTGACCGGTCTAAATGGTTATGTATCTAAGTATCTAAGCTCCTACATATGTGTTTAGAAGTAATGATGTTTCGACTAAAGGAGTTGTCAATGTGGTCAGATAAATGTTTGGGTAAATTTTTGGTTATTTTTTATTAGCTTGTATTCTTGAAAGGAGAAGGCAGGGATATTGAACCTTCTTCTATATAGGGTCTATGTAATAGGAGGCAAGACTATTGCCATTAACCAAGCTCAGATTCAGACTCCGTTCTGCTAATTAGGATTACCTAAAAACTTAATACATTTTTCACATACAATGCAAAAGCTTGCTTTTAAACCTCTCAGAAAAAATACCTTCGTTAATTATCTTCCAATAATTCTGCCAAAGAGAATATCTAGCTACACTCTCGTTTCATTAAAAATTAAAGGGCTCTATAGTGTTCCATTTGAAGAGTTACCTGTAAATGAAAGACAATCGCAAATAGGAATGTAAATTTAATCTCTGATCGGACTTCATTAAGTAAGCTAAGTACTAAAATCCATCTGCAGCACTTCCATAGTGGATTAAAAAGTCGTCACAATATTCTTTGGTCTGGCTTTTGCTAATAAAGAATAATATTTTGGGTGTTCCTGCTTATGATTTTTGTCAGTTTACTGTCAAAAATTAGCACCAATAATACAAAACTGAGCTCGTATTTCGATTTAATTCAAAAAGCTAACTTGAGTCGGTTGATTTGTGTATTCTCGATTAATTAAGAAGTAAGAGTCGAATTTGGAAGTATCAATCAACCCAACAATACATCAACTAGACACGTGCATGACATTAGGTAAGATGTATGTAAATAGAGAGCCTGATTAGGAACTTTGACTTCGAAGCGGCTACAAAGGTTCTCGGTGCGCGTATAGACTTAGTTGTGTAAGCAAATCACTTTCTAGTTGTATCTTACTTAGCTTAGTGCCGCACGGGTGGCTAGGTTTTACAAAACAAATCAGTGAACCTTTCAATGGAGCATTACTCTGGTTGCGGGCCACAGATGGCGCTGCTGTACGCCAACAATTTCGTGTAGCTGAGCGACAATTTAAACATCCCCTGCAAACTTCCACACTTCTTGTTTCCTCACAGGAATAATGTGAAAACTTTAACTTCTTTTTACCACTAGCCGACGTCGCTTTTAAGCTTCTTGTTTATTTACATAACGGTGAACACTTTATGAAATAAACTCTGACGTTAATCACGTTTTGATGATCGCACCTTTTTAGTAGAATGTTATAACTTTATAATAAAGCGCTTTGTCATCGCAGTCATATCAGTTGCCAACACCATAAGTCAGCCTCAGCCCTGTCCGAGGCGTAAGTGACAAGTGATAGGAACTAGAATACATGTTAGTTTTAAGTCGTTAGTGTTATTTCACCAAATTTATGCAAACATATAAATCTTGTCAAATAACATATACCGTTATGCGTTCTGAGTAGGCGTTCTTTTTACGACGCATAAGTGCTGTCTGTCAGCTTAAAACTTATTTTTACAATAGCACGGTTCAGACATAGCCATTCCCAAAATAAGGTTGATAAGATATGTCTGGACTTCAAAAGACTTTTTGGTCGCTGAATTGATCGTCATATCTTTTTAGAAGGCGTGAAAACATTGTATTACAGGTTGAGTTTTGGATTGGTCATGTATTGTATTGACGTAAATCTATTTTCTATTAGTATTATTATTTGTTTGTTGTATAGTGCTGCTAAAAAAGACCAACAGCCAATATAAAGGCATCCGGTGCTAGAGAATATATATGTACCTACAGAACCCTTAACGTGCGAGCACAACTCTTACATTACTTATTTTATTTTTTGTTACTTTACAATGTGAGTTTCACTAAAAGTACTCAAAAATTGACAATAAATATGAAAGTAACACACATATTTTTGTAAATGAAGTCTGGCTTTATTGTGCCATAACTTTTTCTACACAGCGATATGGTACTGCCCACCACGATAATAATCAAAGTATATAAAAAATCCTTTTCAATGATGTATCGCAGGTTGTTATTAGTTCCTAGGACAAAACGCCCGTCTTCCTTTCATACTCTTCTGTTCGCGTAATTTTCGTAAAAAGGAAACCAAAGTTTTACTTCACGTATTAATTATTATAATTTATTTGTCATTACTGGCAATACCAAGGCGATGCTATATGTAAAACACACATTATAATTTATACAAACAAATGATATCTACAATGTAACACATAGCAATGTTATCTAGTTATTATCTATATCTGTTCATACTCACCTCTTGCCAAATAAATGAGAATACCAATGAAAAACTCAATTCTCTTCTTACGTCAGTAATCAATTGGATGGAAAATCATAACTTAGAAATAAATTTCTCGAAAACTAAATTAATCACCTTTCACCCACATCAAAAAGCCCCTATAAAACTAAACTATTCCTACAACAACACAAAATTAGAACAAGTTAACGAATTCACCCTCCTCGGTTTAACAATAGATACTCACGTAAACTGGAAAGTACACATACAAAAAATTAGAGCTAAACTATCAAAATTCTCCTACGCCCTACGCGAAATTAAAAAAACCACCGACCAACAAACATCACTTGTTACATACTATGCCTACGCCCAAGCGTGGCTTAGTTATGGCATCATATTATGGGGAAACAGTACAAATTCTCACACCATTTTCACCTTACAGAAGAAACTCATCCGAATAATAACCAATATTGAACAGACAGACAGCTGCAGACCACAATTCCAAAAGCACAAAATCCTCACACTTTCCTGTTTATACATCTTAGAAGTATGTAAATTTGTGCGACATCACCCCGAATTTTATACTACCCGGAAAGATATTCAAAAAAAATATAGCTTACGACACAAAAACAGATTAAATTTGCCTACATCCAATCTAAAAATACATTCGTCCGGTCCACTAGTTATGTCAATAAAAATATATAATAACTTACCAAAAACAATAAAAGATGAAAAGAAAACAAATCTATTTATAAACCAATTAAAAAAATTCCTTCACTCCAAATGCTACTATACCATAAAAGAGTACTACGATGATAAATCAATAAAAAGATAGTGCAAACAATTCAAATAAATTAATATCTATAGGGATAAGCCCCTCTACCTATACGATATATACATAAACACATATAAACACACACACACACACACTCACATACCTACTCACACACGCACACATTCAAAACATTTTTATTTTATATTATTATAACTACTTAGTAGTTTTACCAAAATAGTATTTTAGAAATAATTATAATTTTAGTATTAAGCTGCATATCTCTCCAACTTTAAGCTGTGCCCTACCGGGTCCATAATGATTCTATCTCATATGTAACACCTGTATTTGACTTATGGAATGCTAATAAAGTATTGAGTATTGAGTAGTTGGCTACACTGCCAGTCGTGCGTAGATTGTTAAATTGGAATCTAACCATTGGTAATTGCTACTCCAGATCTGAATTATGTACGATCAATCAGCTGCTAATAATGTTGTCTTTATGGGGTAAATTCCCTGATGCTGCAATTAAATATTTGTTGCAGACCGATTCTAATGTATTGGGATCTTTATATTTTGTTTTATTTAATTGCTTGTTAGTCACTTATTTGTGTTTTATCATAATCGCGGCCTTTGTGGTCTTTAGCCACGGCTACAGCGACTGCTGAGCATGAGTTCCTGGGTTTTTGCTTCCGGGGTTAGGCAAGGCGTAATTACAAGGTATTAGATTTTCCCATTCTAACTGAAAAATAATATTCGGCCCCTATTAAATGGGACCTAGGTATCTGTGATGTAAAAAAACAGGCTCAGTTGCATTGAAATAATAATCATTCCTGTAAATGCATGCTGAGTAAATAGCAAATAATTATGTTATAAACAAGTGATGAGATACCTACTGATATCTTAAGATCATGTAGCTCGTTGCACTTTGTTTGTAATTACCGAGAAGTAGTAACGGTGGAGAAGATGCACTAAAAGTTTTAATGGTGCCATTAGAACGCCAATCTATACTGAGCGAAGACTCAAAGGTAAAATAATTATAAATATTATATACATACCTACACTATTACTACTCTGTGCTGTTTGCAAGTAGAGAGCCTCTTGGGTCGCATTTTAATACGTAACAAACATTAAACTTAACATCACGCCTGTATTGTATGATCATCATCATTTTAACCCGGTATCACCCACTAATGAGCCTGCCTTTTCTCTGCAAATCTTCTCTATCCTGAGCGTCTCTTCTTCTAGATGTTTTACCGATTTTGTTTATATCGTCAACCCAACGTGGTTTTGGCCGTCCCTGGTTTATGGACCCAACCTTGGCCAATATAATATGCAACAAGACTGCCCGATCCGGGATTCGAACCCAAAACCTCATGCTGAGCAGTTACAATTAGCAACCACAAGCCGAACGAGGCAGTCTGTATTTAAATTTCATGATTTTTAACACTGTTAAATATTCCTGTTATCTACAATTTGAAACTTACCGTCCTATAATAAAAATTAATCTAAAAAATTAGATTAAAAACTTAAAAACCCCAACGCAAAAAAGAAAAGTGATAATTTAAAACTGAAAAATAATACCTTTCATAGAGCCATTAATCAATCGAGTAACACTTATTTAAGTATATTTTTAATTATAGAAATAGATGGATGGTAAGATAATGTCTCCCCGTTAACTAAAAAAAATTAAATATACTTATAACACCCGTCTTTTTCCGTCGGGGGTTAAAAATAGGTTCACGAAAAGCAAAAACATGAACCCACACTCAGTAAATCATACCCAGTCTTTAAAGCTGCGGGAATGTTATGAAGAAGCCCACAAAATGTTTAGTATATCCACGCGCATATTTTATCGATACCATTACCTATCGGTTCGTATGTCGGTAATCAGCACCGTGAACCGAAATAACTGGAATTTAACGTGTACTAATTAAAGGAGAATATTTAACAGGTAACTCTGATACATTTTATGCAACATTCTCACGCTTACCGACCGACCACTACTTTATAAAATAACGATAATTTAATATTTACCTACTTATTTGGATATGTAACGTTATATATGCTTCCATAAACAAGTTCGTTATTAATAATATTTACCTACGTATTTATAATTGAGTCTAACGCCCATACAGCCAATAAAAAGCGACAGTGGTAAGTAAGTCAACGTAATATGAAGCTGAGTTAATTTACATACATGAAAGTGGACGGTGAAACATGAGAAATGTTGACAGCAACGGATTTAGGTCACTTCCTAATGGGCCGCTCGTAAATAGGGTTGCCTTAAGTCTCCAATTTTGGAGGAACGTCCTGTTTACATATACGAGTACCTCGCATCCGATAATAGTTAAACCATACATTATTTAGGAAACCTCCCAAAGGAGGCACGCCTTAGTTATAGTCGCTGTAAGTTTTTATTTTAATCATCATTAGAATTAGTAAAATAACTTTTACTAGCTTACCCGGCGAACTTTGTACCGCCTTCTTACCATTTAACCTTTCCTAGGCTTCAACAAATATTTCAAAACCAAAATTACCCAAATCGGTCCAGCCGTTCTTAAGTTATGGCGTGACGAACGGAAACAGGGATTAATTTTTATACATAGATAAATTTATCAGTTTTAGTTTAGCCACACAATAGTTATTTTGTCTAAGTACCTAAGTGATATCAAAAGACGTACGTTTTTATAAAACCTAACCATTTTTTATGGACGTTTCGCATAGAAGAATAAAAATACTCTTAGGTGTTCATAATTAAATGTAAATAAATGTAATGTAGGTGTTGTTGCATTCTAGGTAAGTCCGATTACCTGACAGGATTAAAATTCGTATGATCGATGATGTTATTTTGGAATGGTTACTCACAGTGTTTTTATATAGTACGGCGAATTTCAGAGAAATCAATTTTTTTAATTGGGTCGACCACTATAAATGAAGAGATTTTTTATCTTATTTAGCGTATTTACTCCCAAACTAGCTTATCTCTAGGACTTCGTCCCCGCAGATTTTGATTAAAAAACTTGTACGTAGCAGCAGTAAGCAGATTTACCTAATTTAATCTGGTTTTGTTAACAATTTTATGAGTATTTATTTTTTCCTGCGGAACCCTAAATATATTCAAAATAAAAATACTTAACCTACCCTAAGTTACTCCTTATAACATGAGATGTTTGCAGGTGGAAGTCCCGTCAAAATCCGTCCAGCCGCCGCGGAGAAGCTGTATCCCGTGAATTTCCCGCGTTTTTCTTGTTTTCCTGCGGAGCCCTAAACATTTTCAAAATTCAAAGTAGCCATTATTAGACCCCGAACCATATGCCAGTGAAAGCCTAGTTTAAATCGGTCCAGCCGTATCGGAGATTAGCCGGAACAAACGGACAGGCAAAAAAAAATCAATTACATTTTTGTTATGTGCATCATGTATACTACCGTATGCATTGACTAGAAAAATGTTATTATGATGTTACAAACAGACACTTCAATTTTATTTATGTTTATTGATTGTCGGCTCGCCTGAACGACGAACGAACGTAGGTAATGTCATACGGAAATATCACTTCGCGTTGATATCGTCTGATACTAATGGCTATAAATGTATCGAATTGTACATTGATTGCTGACATGACAAAACATTCCTCCTGCCGGCCTTACTCTCGGCACCTACCGTAAAAACGTTGCAAAGAAGAGACGAACAAATTAAAAAAAACTCTTTATCTGGAAAATGTAAAATGCCATCAAAAACAAAACTTGTAAAAAACCAAGTCTGGCAACTCAGTTCTTCTACTTTAAAAATTTGTGAGATCCATGTAATACCAAGTCGGTTACTTTATAAAGTCCCTACAGGGACCTTCTGTTTTAAGTTATGAAGTAATTAGCTAATCTAACAACATCTTATAGTGACCATATCAATTTTAACAATCGTTTTATGTTTTAAATAAAATAGATTGACTTGGCCTTTGCATGATGACACAATGTATTTCACAAGTAATACATAATATTATATTAAATAAGATTGTTTAGTGTGATTGCCAAGTCAATTTATTTTATTTTATTTGATGTTATGAAATTTAAAATAATTGAATATACCGTGTTTATACAATGCCTGCTTGGTTACTGAAAATTCAGGCTTCTAGTTTTATTCACAACGAAGTTATAGGGGATCTAAAATGGCCTGATCTGCTTTGAGAAAAGGATGGTACGGCTTCACCACTTTTTTGCTCGACTTGGCGGGGGCACTACCGTGCCCCCAGATTGATTTTACGTGTCTTCTGTATTTGTTGAACCGTCCATAATATATATTATTTGTCGAATGTTTTAAAAGGATGATGTAGGTCGAAATGTTTTTTTTCTATATTTCACAGGGCGGTACGTCGCGCGTCGTTCGGCTTGTTTACTTTAGTTTAGGGCTCCCACACATAATGTGATTGTTGTGGATGTGTTTTTTAAATTTTTAGTAGCTTATTTAAATTTTCTTTCTAATAATAATTTCCTTTCTACTTCAGCTCAGATTACATCAGATTACATTATATTATTAAGACTAGTACTAGTATTTCAATGTAGGGATTGGCAAATATACCAAGTTATTGTGTTGAATTGAAAGTTATAATTGCAATTATGGCACAGAAAATTGACTAGCAAGTCTAACGTACGATGAAGCTTTGGAAAAAGTTTATAGACTCACGGACAACAAAGCTCACACGTTGTTTAGATTCCTCAAAACAAACTAAATAAAGGAGGCTGTCCCGATTGATGCAGTAGCTCAACGACTTGATTTTCAAAACATGGTTGTCTCTAATATTTGTATATACCAAACCAATGTTTCTGCAGTAGATCTTAACTGGGTACCGACCTATAGGTATATAGGTACCCCCTATATAGAAACAGGTCGTAACAAGAATATAGAAAGACCTGATAGTTCAGAATAGGCTTCTGAATCGAAATCCGTCAGTATACTATATATACCTACATGTTAATTTTTCAGAAATTCAAATCACTTGATTTGAATTAGTAATAATACTAAATAATAAGTTAGTACAATCTTTAGTTTAGAGAAAATTTAGCCCTAAGTCAAAGAATTAAAGACTAACTCAAACGCACGACCGAATTTGTAGTTCGTTCATAGCTATTCTAACCCAACTAAGATCTATTTTATGAAAAACGACTAGTTTGGTTTAAAAAAATAATTAAAGATATTATTTTAATCTTATAAGTTAATTAACTAATTGGGGTGTCTGGGGTTCTGATAAATCTGGGACATCTTGAATAGGTACCTACTTATGAGTACCTGAATATATTTCCAAATTTCTAATTTCTAAAAATTTGCTACTTGCACAATACGATAATGAAAAGAGGATATAATAAACCTCTTATTACAACTCTTTACTGTACGATACATTGAAATTGAATTGGATTGCTATTACTACAACCCAGTGATAAACAACAAACAGTCATTTTATAATTGAAATTATATAACGTCCAACCTTCTTATTAATGCCCCCGCGCATTAGGCGGCCAGCTAATTCCTCCATTCCATGTCATACGCAAGTACGACGTCCTGGCCGCGTGACCTGCCACCTAATGCGCTAGGGCACTCAGGGTGTGAGTAGTATAGAAGTCAACATCCTATATCATGAGCAGCATCCTAAAGCTGAATCGATGACGTCAGACGCCAACTTTACATCACTATTTTCTACTCATACAAAACCCCTTATATTAAATTGTCTCGTGAATACGAAGTGAAATCGCCATATCAAGCATACGTCATGTTGTGAATTAAATTATACGGATCCCGAACTTTAACTTGAGGTTCTTACTTCCCTTGTATACAATGATTGATGTTAGCAACACTTTAGCGTCCGTTAATAGCAGTAGTTTGGTAACTATTTTGATTGACCATTGTTCGCGATCGGAGTCATGGGCGTGGACGAAGTGTGACCAAAGTGGGCCACATAGTACACGGTATCTATTGGATACTGTGTTATTTTTAAAAAGGTAAGTGTGTTTTAGCCTAAATGGTAGTAATTTACAAATTTTAAATAGTTTATAGTAGGTAAGTAGTTAGTCGTCTATGTGTATATCTTTTTTTATCTACACTTTAATAAATCTAATTGCAGTGGGACGACCATGGCTAAAATAATAATCATAATTTGAATATTTTCAAGTTTATTTATTTTAGTTACACTATCGTTAGAGAAAACAAGAGTGATTATCATCTAGGCAGCACAATATTCGTTATTTAGATTTTGGCATTATTGGCATATTTGGGATTTTCTTAACGAAAATGCATTGATTGGTTCCTATAGGTACCTTCCACTTTTAGATACCTAGCACTTATCATAATTATGTTAATGGTGTATACGTAGGCGACATTAGACAAGAAGCCCGGCCTGCCTCCTTACCTTGAACTCAATTTTCATGTTACGATACCATACTCAATGTTCATGGCAAGGGAGCTGCTTTCTGTTGTCGAACAGTCACGCTCCTTTTGTTCTCAACTTTTCAATTAAACGGTAATTCACACGGCTTCTGCCGCTTTTCTAAAAAACGAGAAAATTGCTCTCTCAAATTAAATGGATATAAAAACTACCTACAGATCAATATTTTGGTTCTTATTAAGCAATTACTCCCTTTTATCTTTGACCTGATTACAGGGAACAGGATATTTTTGATTAATTCGAAAATTCGTTGGTAAACATAAGTACGTATCTGATTTTGGAAATGTATTAATGATGGTCTCTACAGTTTTGGGAAAATATGACAGAAGAAAAGAAGACAAACATTTTTATTTTGCATAATTATTGATATTTTATTAGCACCTATTGAGAGACCATTTTTTGAACATTTTTTCAAATTCTGGTGATGCAATGAATTCCATTATTCTAAAATACCTACGTACACACTACCTACACCTGCTGCACACATCGTGGAAGTTCAAAATTTCAAATACAAATCGAATTCAAATCCTTTATTTGCCGATTCTCGAACCCGATTTTTAGGATCACAAAATCTATACAAAAATACCTATAAGTTTAAGCTCATGATCTCCATGAGACCCCATTTCCTTAATTTTATGGTATCTGAAAATTTACGACTTATGTTAAATTGGGAGCATCGAATCTGCACTGTCATGTCTTCCATCAAAACTCTTGGAATATACCATAAACGCCAACGACTTTTCTAACGCGCTTCATCAAATCTAGATAAGGACGCGGCGGTAAATTTCCTATATTTACCTGAAACTTGGTTATTAGTGCACAAAAGCTAAGTTCTGCTTGTGTGTGCACTGAAAACTAAATTGCATCTCAGAAGTTTCTCACGCGACAGCGCAAGACAGTTACAGTCACTCGACACGGAGCATTGTATAATATAAAGTTATTATCACACCGCGGAAGTGTACCTATAAGGAGTGTTGGAGAGTTACAAGTACCTGTAAGCCTGTAACATACTCTCCGCGGCAGTATACACTAATTTTGTACCTGCACAATTGACGGCTGACGCTCTGAAGAACTGAACTTTCAATTAAACTATATTTGATTTTATCGCGGTTTATATTATTATCATTTTACCGGTATTTCCCCGACATTTTGAACCCTACACATTATTCATAATTAATCAACGGCAAAGAAATCGACTCCACACGTGACCAAAGGGCTGATTATTTTTTTGGCCCAAGCATCAGCATTGCCATGCAACTTTGCAATGCTGCCAATCTTTTAGGCCCGTACCGATTGACATCGATGGGAATGAATACTATGATTCTTAATATAACAGTATATGTATGTATATTTTTACATTGTCAATACTTAAAAATATAAATATGTATTTGTCATAATTAGTGTGCTACTGTATACTTACGCGTTCTTCTTCTTATCTGTTAATAAAGGCATGAGTTAATTGACACACAAAAAGGGTTACGTTTTGTGTGTCAATCAAATCAAATCCGGTTGACCTCCAAGAGCGCACCTGACGTTCTTCGGTGTCAAAATGTAGCACATATGAAACTGCGTTGTGAAAACTGTATTTGAATTGTGTTTTGATAAATAATATTTTCTTGCTTAAGTGTATTATTGTTTATTTGTTTGTTTCCCTAATAAATAAATAGTTATGTCTGTATAAATATATTGGATATAAAGTTTTGTTGGTTTACTGTAGTTGAGTTAAGTAAAAAATAAATTTAATTATGTTCGGATAATGAAACGGAAATGTTTTTGTTTGCAAACAAAAGCATTTTATATAATGATAATTTGTTTAGTTTTGTTTATTATGTTCAGGATAAATCTGTTTTTAATTAATAATTAATTACTTCCATGTTTTTGCACATTGGATTGGTCAAATTAGAGGTCATTAAGTATTATGACTTGTTAGCATTCATTAATGTTTAAAGTAACGTTTAAACTTGAATCCAGAGTTCTAGACCTACATCTAGTGTAGTGATATTTGATGTTTACTTTATTATATGATCACGTATGTTTCTCACAAAGACGTAGGTATGAGTGTTTTCCCATATTAGACGTGTTTACTCACATTTCGCAGCCAGCCATAAGTTTAATATTATGTTTAAGGTAACAAGCCCATTAAATTCATTAACCGGTCTACGGATAGATTTTTATGATGGACATAATAATTTCATGGACTGTTTATTAGGCATTCGTTCATAAAGTTTTGATCTTGGCACTTTACCATCATATCAAGTTGGGTAGTTAGTTGGTAAGCCGGTTGCGTGGACGCTAAGCCCTTCGTAACTAGCCGCTTTACCGCTAAACCTTTTGGTATGCAAAACTAATTGAATTAATGAACCAGATTTAGTTTCTGTAAAGTTTATCATAACTTAACTTAAATAGTTACTAATGACTTGCTAGATATTTAATTAGAGGGATCTGACAGAAAATAGGAAGATAATCCTAATACATAATAACGCTTTTATTTTAAGGTAGTTTAGATTATTTTATTATAAACTTAGATTTCATCGCAACAAAAACGTAACCAGTCTAAAAGTACGCATGGGTGTCCGTTTATAAAAAACTACCATATAATCGTATGAATTACGTCAGATTTCATACAATGAAAATACCATCAAAATCGTTTCATCTGTTTTGGAACTACGATGCTACAGACTAGTATACAGATACACAGGTTAAACTTATAACGCCCCTCTTATTGGGTTGGGGGTAATAAAAATTGATAACAAAAGCAAGACGGGTGTCGCGTTTGCGATCATGGAACCGAAGAACCAATACTCAAGCTTTTTACGTTAGATATATAAAATTACATTAAAAACCTTTTTGCTCATTATGAAGACTTAAATACAAGTAGGTAGGCATACAGTTTTTCAACTTAGCCCACCTGTAATCACTTACTTTGCTACTTGTCGACACCTTATGAATCTGTAGTTACGTCCGCACTTACCTCTTTGTTGTTTTTTGCCGTCTTACCGTATTTATAAGCAGTATACATAAAAAAAATGGAGTTGACTTTAAATGTATGCATAATTACGGAGTACGAAATGTTTATTCATACGAGCTACGGAGTACCAAAGGTCTATTCAATTCAGCTTGCTATTTCTTATTTTGACACATATTCACTTCATAACGAACGTGACATAAAAAGCAGCCCAAGTAAAGGAAAATGTATAAAAAATGTATCACGATGTCATATTTTATAAAAAAATTATATATTCTGAGCGTTTTTTATAAGTCAAGTTAAGTATAAGTACTAATATTACTCCTGATGCCTTGCTCGACTTGTGAAAATCTTCAAAAGAAGGCTTTAAATTTATTTACTTAGAAAACACAACAATATAGCAAAAGTATTTTAGCAGTGTATATCTATTATTATGATAAACAATAGAGCAGTTTTCAAGACTTCGCCGAAGAATCTAAAATTCACATTCATTAACTGCAAAAGAGTGGTTAGTCCTAAACTTATGTAAAGCTTTGCAAAGTTTAAATAAGATCGAATACATTAGGTGAAACTAGCATGAGTTTAACGACCATAGTAGGGCCCTCGTCGTTACTGAGATGTACAGCTGTTACCATGAAAGAATCCGAATAAAGTGCGACTCCACTTACACTTGGAAGTGTGAAGAAATTGGTTCTGTGAAAGACCGGCAACGACATATTGGTACATTATACAACACGGAAAGTAGAGAGTAGTTATTGATTCTCGATGCATTACTACTGACGATTTATTGCCACGAGAAAAATTGTAAATAGACGTTTGCTCACGTCGTAATTACTGTCGAACGTATTCTTGTATTGAGGTCAAACTAAATTAGCTCTTCCTGTGAATAAGGAAGAAGATCGGAAGTCGCATGACTCGTGTGCCGAACTTTTGTATAGAAATACGACTTTACTAAATTTATTGACCATATATTCACGACTGTATTGGCGTGTTTAGTTCTTAGTTTTTGCTTATCAAGTAAATGTTTTTTTTCCTGAGTTCAATTGTTCAAAATCTCGTAGGCGAATGTTGCTCAATGTAAGAGTTTTGCATCTGTAGCAGAAAGTTATTGTACTATTTAAACTTTTTGTAATCATAGACGGACAGTGAAACATTTATAATGAGCGCATCAGACTTTAGTTTTAGCTATTGATCAAAGTCGACCCTGAACTGGAGACACTGTGAGGGTATCAGTAATTTGAAGGATATACAGACTTGCAAGAGATTTGCATTTGTGCCAAAACATTGGATATTGGAACACAGTTACAAATTTACAGTAAGCGAATTTGTAAATCAAGATTAACATATTACGTCCAAGATTGACTTGCGAACGTTTGAGACTAAACCAAAAGCAATCTAATCTTCACTGCATTTGAGATATTGTAATACGGAGCTGTTCGTACCGCCAAAACTTAAATGTGAGAATAGACACCGGTTGGCGTCTAGCCAGCGTCATCATTGTTGAATAATAGGTAAATGTTCGTATTTGCACAGCATTTGTGTTGTTGCCAAGCAAATTTGCACACATTTATATACCGTGATTAACATTCTAAATGCGTGTTGTATAAATAAAGGGTTTAATAACGGCTTATTTCAGCTTATTACTATATTTTGGTAAAATTATTACCTACCTTAATAATTTCTATTACTTACGCGAATATTAAACATTAAAATAAAACTATTTTACGGATTTTGTCGCGGTTTTAATTAGTTTTTTGGTCCTGCCCGTTTCTAATCCTTTAAAGCATTCATGGTCACGGGCGGACTGAGATGATAAACGTCTAATTTAACATGTACTATCTTACATTTTTAGTTATTATTTTTCATCCGTTGCACGCAAGATGTGCTCACCGTGTCATTCGGTCTTGCAATTTTACGCTTGGAATTAACTCTAATATGATGGTATTCCAAGCAGGTAGTATGTCCCAGCCATCTTCTCCATTAAAATTTGGGTATATTTTAATTTAAAAAGCCTCGTGTATCATCCTAGGAAGGGATCGATTTTCTTCGGCAACGATTTGTGGTTTATCTAATCTGAAGTAATGTTGAGATTGGTCAAGCGTATGGTCAGAAATTGCAGACTTCCTGGCACAGCGGTGTTTTATATGGGTGATAATATGTTCTTTTACGCAAGTCTCTATATTTCTTTTTCTCCTATGTAAGAGAGACCACAATTACAATCGAGCTTGTATATGCCTGCATCATGTAAGGGTATGTGGCACCTGACTGGTGGTAAGAACTGGCTAATCTTCTTCGGCTTGAAGTAAGTTTTGTTTGAAGCACGCTTTAAGATGTAGCTAATCATGCTTGTGACTCCCTTGACATATGGTAGTACTGCAAGTTGACCTACCTACCTATTACGTACCTTGTTTACTTTGCTTTGTCAATAAATATAGCTGACTCTTCGTTGAGTTTTAAATTATACAATGTTATACTAGGCATGATTTACCGTTTTATATGAATTAGAAAATAATTTATGTTATAATTTTATTTTGTTAGCGTTTCTACTTAAATTAAAAAACATTAAGTTTCGCTGAGGATTTTGAAACTACAAAATTAATTAAAAATTGACCGTTGATGAAGTTGTTGACCATTATTGATACATTAAGTCTAATATTTGAATATTCTCACCATATTTGTTAATATTGTTGAAACTTCTTATCTCAACGTTTATATTGTTTGACATGGGTTGACGTGTGCCTCAGAGTGATGCCCAGTTATCCCTTTTTCCTGCAACATTCGTATAACTTAAATAATTTATTTTCATACTGATCTGGGCATAAAAGAAGACCAGTCTGTGTACCATCTGTTTATTTCTCCCTGTAATTTGTAAAAGTCAACTCAACGAAATTGGTTTCGATTAAGCAACGGACCCTTGTTCGTAATTCTCTAACGCATCATCATACAGCATAACTATAGGAAATACACACGCTAAATTTTCAAATGTTATACAAATTCAGCATTTCTGAACAATCTTTGCATCGTGCTTACTTTGCAGGGAGAAAGGCGTTGACGGTACCTCACACACGTTCATACATATGGCCAAATAAAATATGAATCGGGCCCAATGTGCACTAAATTTTATTTACTTACGACGATAAAATACAGGCCGACTCGACCGATCGGGAACTTCTCATCAACAAAAAGGAAATAAAGTGTGGAAAGTTATCTGAGATCCCTTTGTCTCAAAATTAGTTAGGGGACTGGTATCCGGGACAACTGTATTTTATTATTACAAATATGTAGGGCCACTTCCCCTTTAGTAACTATGTGTTTAAAATGCTAAATATTTGTTGGAAATTTCTAAACTTGCATGGTGGACTATGTAGAGTTAAATGATGGTATGGGTAATATTGTTTTTAAATGATGAATAGAATACCTCGTATCTCTGAGATGCGAGGTTCAAACCCTGCATTAATCGTTATTTTTAGTCGGTTTCTTAATTATAATTATTTTACCTGAAATATTAAATAAGTTCTAAGTAAGTATGTACATAACTGTAATATTCTAGTTTCGTATTATATACTAAGTGAATATAAATAAGGTTTTACTCGTCTGAATATTCGGTAATGCCCGATTAGTTTTGGAGTTTTAGTGTCTCTATTTATTCACGTAAGTAAAAGCGGCGGATATATTAATTACTATGGATAACACTCACAAAGTTATTTTAGTAAAGTACACTAGACACGGTTATGATTTAAATGAGTTAATATTATTCAAAAGTGGGAAGTCCAAATAGTAATATCACGATCGCGGCTTACTCAAACAACAAACACAAAGGCACAATCGGATAGATGTCTAATTAATCTAATAACTAGATGCTACGTAATTATAATTATGTATCTATTATGCGTATCTAAATCATATAATCTGCAACATGAGTGACGTAAGTAAGCATACGACTAAATAGTTGATAAAAGGTTTAGGTACCTACTTCACACTACTTTGTACACATAAGTAGCTGACATTACATCATAAAATTTTAAATAAAAAAATTTAAACCACCTTCATGAAACACGAATTCAAAAGCTTAGCTAGTTTTAAATAATTTTTGGAAAAATGTTTTTCTATATTACAATCACAGGGTAATCCTCTTTTGTGGGTTATCCAAATATCATTGTCTCTAACCCTTGGCCTGAATCAAATCAAATGATTGACAGCGGTGACGTTATTGCCTTACTGGTAGCCTTTTCTATACGACGGCATCCAGCATATCATTTAGCATAGTCATCTTTCTAATATAACATTGTCATACGCAATTGCTTCAGAGTAAGATAGTTGGCGGTAAGTATTGGTGGTAGTATTGATGTATCTATTGATATTAAGAATTTATATTAAAACTAATATTGCATCTTAAGGTAACTTACAATGATGTATTGCCTAATTGATTACCAATGATGATTCTTAATATAAAAATATAAAGTTTGACTAACTTTTAATAATTGTTAAGATGTGTAGTTTAAGAGAGACTGTAACTATATCCATAAATATTTTGAGAATTGCCTTGCTCCTTGGTATTAAATTTGAATAACCTAAATTGCATAAATGTCAGAATGTCTTCGAATCCTTAGTGTCACAGAGAGCGGCACTTAAACTAGTCTTGCTTAACTTGTAGTAAGAAATGGTGTCGAAGTTAGCTTTCAATTCGAATCTATATCGTTGAGCCATTATTGATATTGACTTTAGAACTATTGAAATTAAAGAAACTGCATTCGGAATTATCGTTCCACTGGTTTTTGTGTAAATAATAAGTTGATTTCTGGGTTTAAAATTATACTGTTTAGAATAGTTATTCGTTGTTAAAGTCGTGTAAGCCAAATTTTAATTTAGTTTTTTTTTGCAATGGCACTCCATCTACTTCATACTACTTATTAAATACCAAGGTACCTAGGTATATTTATTATGCGAGAATATTGCAGTAACGATGACTACAAAAGTGCAAATCAGTCCTTGTTTATTGTTAGTAGTTTGCTTTACAGCGCCCACCGAGGAGACACGCTGTTCGCCCTAAATAGCATCATATTGCGGTGCCGTGCTAATTCTGTACAACACCTGGCGTCTGAGTGTGGTTGCTATTATACATTATACTTATGTATTTGTCACAAATAAACTTTTAAGGCACAATATATTTTTAGGAAATTTTATTGAAATAAGGTACATCATCATTTCAGTTTAGTCCAAGTTTTAAATTTCATACTACTTGGACTAAACTAAAATCTACATTAAATAATTACAAAATATTACCTATTTGTAGTATGGTACAAATGGCTGCATAATGTTTACAAATGGATGCATCCGAGAAAAAATGATATCACACTCTTTGTTAATCTAAAAGACTGATTTATGGCCAACGTATCATCACAATTAATTAAAATAATTTAATTTAAATTATATAATCAATTATTTATTGAAATATAATCTTTAACTATACCTTAGGTATCTCAAAATCAAATGAGACTAGATAGTCTTGACATAGAATATAGTAACAGTAAAAGCAATAAATCTTACAACAAGAACCCTGTTGCTTTCTTCTACTACGAAGCAATAAAATTATAATCAACAATGCTATAATTGCCAAAATGAAATGGCTCCCGGGCTGCAAAACCAGTAAATTATTTTGTACTTTGTTTCGTACGTTATAGAACTCTATTTGAAATACCTTTTTACTGAAACTGTTTGCAAACTCTGTTCTTAGGTTTCATTGTTTCTGTTGAAATGAGACGTCGTTTACGTAAATCCGTATGTTTGTACATCTACCATATGTGTCCTGTATTGTTTTGATACCATATTTTGTCTTCTGGTTTTAACAAGACAGTTTCAAATATTACGAATTTCGAATACGTAAAAGTCTAGGGTTAAATAGTCCTAATTTCAAATGATAGAGATAACACTAAAGATATATTAATGCGATTAAGCACGTTTGTCTGTAAATAGCAGAGGATGCTACCGACAAGAGTTCTGGATTATAAATGTTTTTACATCAGACGACTAGTCTTTACGAATATTGGTCTAGGTCGACAGATTTTCCAATGAACTTTGGAATAGTGAATGTATTACATAAACTAAAAACGTTCATATGGATAGCTGGAATGGTGGAGTTTTCTATGAAATACTTTGTGAATGAATTTCTTAGGAAATAAATAAATATATTCCGGCGGAGGCGAATTGAAAGCCACTTGAGCAAGTAGGAATTCTGATACGTGATCATATTTGCGAGAATCAGATATAAATCTAATACAAAAGTTTTGAAGTCACGAAAGTTTATCAAGTTTGTCCTTAGTGTAATCAAGATGGTGTCGGCACAGACTGGAGTCGGCATATGGTATATAAACTCCACTTTTATCAAAGTTAATGTACAAGTATTAATTAAAGTAAGTATTCCTTTACTGAAATTGCTTTCCGTAGGAATATCTGTATTATTTCATAAAATAATAAATCCTATGTATGCTTTTAGTTATGAATATAAGAGAATAAAATAACTTACCACTAAAAACTAAAAAAAAGTAATAAAAATGAAGTCGTACACAAATTGGCGTTTGGTCCGGTATTTAGTTAGTCACACCGTTGTAAAATAATATATAAACTCCATTAAAAGCTCGTGTTTTAAATAAAAGCTGAAATAGCACGATTTGTATGTAAAGTTATAGCTCAATTACACTGGTCGCGACAGCTAAGCTGCTTGGAAATTAAGAATTAGGAGATGCTCTTTTGTTTAAATATTTTTTACTCGTCGCAGCGTTGTAACTAGTCTTGTTTTGGATCGTAAGGCCGCTCGCTCCACTGCATTTAATTTGTATTGAACTTGTAGTCATTCTTAGTCTGCATGTAAGATTGTAGGAGCTCTAAAACTAATCTGCCTGTTTTGAATAGACTCGCCTTTGGGAACTTTGTTCGGGACGACTTGAGGTTTAGCCGGGCTTCTGACATCTAACCTCTGCTTAAGAACTCTTGGGGATCTAGGGACTTTTTATTATTAAAAAAGTCAGGGAGACCTTTGCCCAACTGAAGAACTATAAACAGACGACATTTAAAAAAAATCTGTCACCTATTTAAAGCTTAGCTCGTGCACCGATGACGACAGGATTTTAGTTATATTGGCATTAAATAATATCGTAAAACAAAAATACTCGTCACACGATAATGACTTATACCTACCTACTTGTATCTGGGCAAGAATCAACTTGCTTATAAAAATAACTAATAACTACATAATGGCATCCAATTCTACATACACATGAAGTATTATGTAACTGACATTTTGAATAATATGAGACACAAATGTGTGCGACTGTGTAATTGAGTGTAAAGCGAAACGATTCCGAGTCAGACCATCCTTGATTGGCGATCATTACGGCGACGAATAATTTAGGCTATTTTACACTGTGGCGCGCGGTCTGCCAGCTTTACGTACCCAAAATAATATATCTTTGTAATTACCACCGTCATTGAATAAAATGAAATTGACCAGCCCAGTTATTGAATAAGTACTGTTCCGTGTTAATGTCAGTTCATTTTCCTTTCTCTTCGACTTTGCGAGGGGCCGAAAAACAAGGGTATGAGTTTATCCTTTCGCATTAATTATGAGTTGATTGTACGGCGAATTGTGTTGCGGTTGTCAGTGACGGGTCATGTTCATTTTTTGTGTCTTGGATTAAGTACAGTAGCAATATGAGGATGGTAATCTTTATAAAAATGTCAAACAAACTCTTGGAGATAATGTTCAGCTACGAGTAACCAGCGGTATTATTCTAAAGATCCAAAAGCAAAATGTACTTAGGTATTGATAAGAAGTTTTTGTATTTAACATTATGACTGTCCGCACTGTCCGCGTAGCATATAAAACAGGTAAACAATGGACATGCACCATAGGGTTTAAATACCAGAGGGTTAAAATGATATTTGCGTTGTTAATGTGAGAATGGAGAATCGTATTTTTTTTATTAATTTCTTAAGCCTAGGCGTGATTATTCTTCTCGAAAAACTAGCCTAAACCTCGTCAATTATATTGTTAGCTAATTATAATTTTCAAACAGTAGGTAAGAAAGACAATCCATAGCTTATAAATTTTTAGTATTCAGGGGTACAATATGTCGTTCTTAGTAAAAATCCTTACAATAGTAGGTACTAATTATTCATTGTTAAGCGGATAATAAATTTTCATTATGTAAGGCGGTCTGACAGCACAATTGTATACGACTGAGTCGAATTAATGACCATTAGCTTTCAGTTCTGATGATATCCCAAATGTGTTACTTCCAGATCACCGATAATTCGAGATAGATTTATATTTCTCAAAGTTACTTATACAAAGCGAAATGAAATGTTGATTTCGTCAAGATTCCGCTTCTATTACTTCAAAGGGAAGGCGAATGTACTTTCATTTTGTAATATGTTGGTTAGGACTGAGTTTTGGGATCGACTGCTTTGCTACAGTCGGTACCGAATGTTAGATATTTTATCTCAAATTCAAATGATTGCGTTTTAAATATTCAGATGTTTACGAAATTCAGCCGTTAACAGCTAAACAGACACGTGTTAATCTTTTAAAGGTACAAGGCACGTAGTATGTATGTATATAGCTGATTTGGGACAGAAGGTCTGCTTTATAACTATAACAAGTAGAGCTGCGGGCGATAGTGAAAAGTAGTAAATAACCATTACTTGTGTAGGTGAACCAATACTATGTTTAAACATTCTTATATCCGTCCAAATTCTTCTGTATTTTATGTGCATTGACGTCCAAGTTTAAGAGCAATTTCTCATTTTTTTTGCCATGTGGATTGAACCCGTACCACTACCGTTCCGCAGTAGGTTAAACGCTCAGCTGCTGTGATTTTTTTGTGTAACACAATATAAATAATATAATGCGTGGATAGAAACAGAACAGAAACAAGTTCGAATAATCGATTACCTACTCTTAGAACCTTTAAATCCATAACACAAATCCTTCAAGTACTTTTACAAAACAAGTTTCAAGCTTCGTACTTAACACTTCGTACACAACTTTAACAGCTGACAAATCTCGGTATACACTGTAACTGTCAAAAACAATAAAAGGTATTTTTAGGCAAAGGACATAGATGTTCAGATTTCATTAGGACTTGAAAAAGTCTACATTATAGTACCTATCGTATGTGTTGTCAACAACTTATTCATTCGTGTTGACTAAATCAAAGACATTTTGGAGATTCTTCGATTTGCCGCTACACAGGCGGGTGGCGCGATTGATTGACTCCGCGACTCGGCGACGTAACGTTTTCCATTTATATGAAGAACTCACAAGTTACTTCAAGAAATACGCAAGGGAATTTAGGAGTTTGTGTAGAGTATTGCGTTGTATCTTTACGACCGCCACGAAATTAAGATTTCTTATATATTCGCTTAGAAAATATACCGTCTACAGAAAAATACAACACCTACATTTTACGTGGACAAGTCGAAAATACATTAGAAAATGTGGAGCGTTTTAACATACTTTATCTATCTTATTGTCAGAGTGGTGTTGTTTTATCAGAAAACATACATTTGTGTTAATTTAAAATGCAGCATGAGTCCGCCAATTATAGCGAAATAATTGTTTCTACGTAAGTTGGGGTTGAATGTTGGTAGCAAATGCATAACGTCAGGGTTATTTACGGAAGACGAAATTACATTCCTGCTTCCTAATTAACAAATAGTTCCTGCTTTAAAAATGAGGCCATGTTTCCTAGTTGGTGGTGGATTAACAGTAGAACTTAACAACTGAATTATTGTTACAGTTTATTTTATTCTCTAGTAAACAATGATATTGTTAGAAAAGTGGTAGGTTATACTCACTCTCAAAACTAGACTGATTAGCAAACATGACCTCGTATCATCTCTTTTTCATTTCCGATAGATACGACATGCCGTCCTACAGCCACTGTAGTGACACTACAATAATATGATCCGTTTTTAAAGTTCGAATGCTGCGTAGATAATGTATCTTCCCCTTTTAACTAATACATATCATTGCTATAAAAGAATAATAAAGTTATTAGTATAGCTGCGTTACTCCTTTTAATTATTCTATTGTCATTCTCCCAATATTAAGGCACAGAAAAAGAACATCCGGTGACTGTCAACTAGGTAAATAATGATACGATTTGTCCTTGAATTTTGGAATTTGATAAAATTTCCGCTTAAATTTGGTTCGAACCTTTTTGATCCTCAATGGGATGAGAATGGGTATTGAATGTTATTTTACCTACCGAACTTTGCCAATAGTTAAAGAGTTTCGGACAAAAATGTTGTAAAATTGTGCGTTTTTAAATAATGATGTACACAGTACACAACTAGGTATGTACAACATGTTAATGGAAAATCGATAGAGACAAATGCTACTCTTATAGTGTTGTGGTCTATTAAAATAATGTTGTTTTAATAGGTTCTGAACTTAACTTCAATAGGCGTGTAAACAATGTGTAAGTACTTCTGTTTCTTATAAATATTTATTTGTTAAAAGACTGTATAGGTACTTTGATACAACAAGAAATAATACATGAGGAAGTCAGTTAGCGGCTTAAACATTTTTTAAGCGAGATCGTTTGCATCTCAAAATACAATTCATTGTAAAAAAGGTACGTAATGTCGAAAGAGGTTAGGAAATTGAAAATTGTGCCGCGGAATATAACCCCATTACTAGGGAAATGAGGTACGTGAGTATGTTTTAGAATTTTCCCTCCCTGTCGGCTCGCGGCGCGGGAGAGTTACACGGAGTTACTCTTTTGACGTAGGTACCCTGTTTTTAAGCAATAAGGAACATGGTCCTTAAAATACCTATCGATATGTTTCATATTGAATAAAATCATGGTGACGTAGTAGGTAAACGAATCTTACAAAAACATGTATGATCAATATGTTTTTATTTCATGTAGGTAAACCATTTGCAGGCGTTTATGAAAAGTCAATTAAAACTAACATTTTATAAATAATTATACAATACAGCGCTTATAGGTAAAGCTTTCCTTTATCTATAAGTACACCTTCATTTCCCTGCTCAAAATCAAACCTTTTATATCTACAAATAAAAAGAGGGAAACTCTCAGTTGATAGGAAAAAGAAAGTTGATAAGGTGTACATAATTTCCGGTCTAATACTCCTTGCACTTTTACAGGTAATAATATAAAAGCCATACAAAGTTTAAATAATAAGCCCACACTAAGTTATTCTTATTATGTCTTGGAATATTTTCCATAGTTTCGTATTGTGAAGTGATCATACTCCAAGAAGTTAATACCAGCTTTAAGCATTAAACACTGGGAGTTTGGGTGCTGTAACGCGTTCATTCGTAATTCATAAACTTCAAAGTAGCGTTTTCCGGGCTCATTGCCAAACTGGTCAAACGCACATTAGCACGCACGCAACCAGTTCCATCATCCGTGGCACAGCCATGTTCTACCAATAACAATGCTAATAGGTTACTTCAACCAATAATAAATCTATTTATCTATATTTTCATTCAATCCAAGGAGAGAACTAAATTTCAATTTTACAAAGTTTCCTCATGCGAGGTAATAGCACAAGATAAACTACTAGCATCATACCTCTTATTAACATCATATTTTTACATACTATCAACATTCATAAAAGAAAATCGCGAAAATGAAATTACGCTATTTCATTTCTTAGGGGATCTCGAAGACGTAAGGAATATCTTTTAAAATATGCTTAATGAGACACATTTAATAGCGGCTGCTTTTCAGTTGCATTAATGAAAACCTTATTTAGAGTGGTTTATTTACTGCAATACAATTTCTGAGAGAAGTTTTTCCGAGAAAGTGGCAGATGGCGGGTGCTAGATTGATATGAATAAATTTGCCTAATGGAATGAGATTCAATTAAGTAGGTATCTATTACCGCCCGAATTTGCAATTATGTGCGTCACATCGTAATGCTATTACATTGTAAATTCGATATAAATTCATCAGTGGATATATTTAGTTATATATATGTAGGTGTTTGGATATGGTAATGCTTTCAGCTTAAGTTAATGAGGTTGCGGGAGCTGTTTGGGTTTGTGATAGGTTTTTGATTAACCAGTTACTAGCAGCAAAGTGTTTTAATTGGACTAAGCTTTTTCGTCTTTGAGATGCTAAAAGACGTAAACGATGCAGAACTTATTTTTCTGTTTAATAAACTACTTTATGTTTTGAGAATCTTGCGTTTTTAGTACTTCAAAAAGGAAAAACGGAACCCTTATAGGATCACTCCGTTGTCCGTCTGTCTGTCTGTCAACCCCTTTTTCTCAAGAACGCGTGAAGGTATAAAGTTGAAATTAATATCAAATACTCAGGTCTGCTGTCTCTTAAAGCCGTGAAAAAATAAAACTTCCAAGTCAATGTAATCATAAGATACGAGCTATTATGTTGATTATTTTAAAATGTTCACTCTTAAAACCTGTGGGGTCGACCTAGAATCATAAAATTTGGCAAGAAGCATTGGCATAAGCACAAGTAAAGGAATAAATCTGAAAACTGTAAATTTGTAGTTAAATCATCTTATTCATCAACTGGCGAGTGCGCGCGACTTGGCACCTTCCGATTTTACTAAAATTTTTTGTCATCTCGCGCGCACGTCATAGTACAGTCATAATAAAAACGGATTTTAAACAAAAACTTTAAATAACTAACTATTGCTATACACCTACCCGTACCTATTTC
Source organism: Abrostola tripartita (assembly GCA_905340225.1). Taxonomy (NCBI): domain Eukaryota; kingdom Metazoa; phylum Arthropoda; class Insecta; order Lepidoptera; family Noctuidae; genus Abrostola; species Abrostola tripartita. Next base: position 8,022,246 of record HG996490.1, on the reverse strand, counting down.
AATGTCCAATACATTGAAATAGATACGGGTTAGTTACCAATGTACGACTTAACTTAAGAACGGCTGGACCGATTTTATTGAACTTTGATGTGTTAACTGGAACTCCGTCATCTTCCTCAATTATTGACAGCTCATGTCATAAATACCAGGATAACAGAAGTATAATGGAAATCAATCTTAACTATTTGGTTTGGTTCGGTAACAGTTTTCCAACGGCAAAGTTAAGTTTGTCATCAATACGGTTTATTATTATCATATAAACAAGTAATAAAGTCTGTACGGAACCGTCAGTGCGAGAGTTCAACTCGCGCCTTGACCGGTTTTAGGTACTATCCTGCACCAAAACTAACTTCCTCCATTGACCTATAAACATTATGAACTTCTGCCTGACCACGAATTAGAGATCAAACTCCACAGATATATATACTTTTTATAAAAATATACCTACTCTTGTAAATGCAATTTCATGAATTGATTTTATAACAAAGGACAATCATCCATATTTAAAAAACAATTACTGACTGCTGTGTGAATTTACACTTACAGTGTTAATTAAAATAAACGCTTTTTACGTTATTTATATCAAATATAATCCAATATCTAATAAGCATAATCAACCTTATTGTTTGTACAAAAACGGAAAAAAAGAATCTTCAATTTACTTTCCAATTTACCCTCGATTGAATAGAATTGGATAGCTTAGGTAACGGCTATACCATTAGGCCTAATTATTATTGCCGAGTATAATTAGAGAACGTAGTTAGTCATAATGAATGCGACCTTTAAGCTGAATATTGACTGAACTTTACAACACAATACTAAACACGTCATTAACTTACTTCAGTTAGAAACAGAATAATAATTTGATTGATAAACGCGTGCCCTCGTTTTGTTTTGATATTCCAAAGCGTGCTCAAAAATATTACATTGTATTTAAATGAAAAAAATCTTCTTAAGATGGAAGTACGTAGAAAGCTACATATGACATGCTTAGTACATAAAATAGTTCTAAGAAAAAGGCCTAAAAATGTATATGAGGAGTTTGATTGGGTGAAAGATATGCAACATCGCATCGCAGAAGATAGGCAAACAAAGCACATAGAACATCTCATTTTAAAGGAAGTTTTAAATATTCTGCTACTAAGATATACATGACTTACATACATCCCCTTACGCAAAAGTATGTCCAAATCATCGTTAAAAAAACAAAGAACGTTTGAAGAAACCTATGTATTAGTTTTTGGATTTTAATATTTCACTGTATTTTTTTATAGTGCAATTTTTTTATTTAAATTTTATGTTGCTCTAATCGACCACCTGAAAATCTGAGCTGTGCCTTTCGCACAGCGTATACTAAGCTGGCTCCTTGCCACACATATGTATTTATATTATGTTATTGTTTTGGACATTATGTGTTGGATGGCAAAATAAATAGTTTATATGGTTTTATTATTACATTTAGATCGTTCGCTTTAGTTATTTTCCGATTGGTGTCAAAGTGAATCGTAACAATTTAATCGAAACTTGGCGTTTCATAAAATTACCTATTGTTCATAACGCACCCCTGTAATATCGTAAGCGTTTCGATGGTGCGCCGCAACAGATCGCCCTAATGAGAAAAGTTGGATAGCCTTCGTGGGCCTCAGAAACAATGCCGACACCCAACAATTTCCTGACACTGGACAATCAATTCAAAAGCTTTTTACAGCATAGAAGTGGGGAGGCCCCTCTCCGTCGACCCCCCCCCCCAGTTCTTCAACTTTTACGCTTCTTGTTTTCGACATTTACGCTTTAAAAAACCCGAAAATAAATTATCACGCTTTGATTGTTCCGTTGAAAGTAATAAAGGGAAAGACGGTGACGTCAACATTTTCATTATTCGATTAGGCGAGCAGATAGTCGCAGTGAGCAATCATGTTTTGTTAACTTCAGTCTACCGTTAAAATCAATTTACTAAAGCACTTATAAAAATAATTATAAATATTTATACAGTACGAATATAAACAGCTGAATTTACAAAATAAGTTTAAGAAGGCATTACCAGTACCTAATATTAGTGTAGCATCTATGTGAATTAGAGGCAACCATTTTTAAATGAAATGTCTTGAAGCTTTATAATTGAGTCGTCTTCACTTTTCGAAGTGGATGCTTCTTAGAAAACGTTAATGAGTACCCAGTAAAAGTGAATTTTAGTATTTTAATAATCTTAACTGGCACGCGACGTATTTTTACGTCACCTCATCATTATAAGGAGCTTTATCATCAATATACACATAAATAAAATTGAAGTGTCCGTTTGCAAGATAAAAACAATAGTTTTTTACTCAGTGCACATTGAACATTGCACATACATATAACAAAACTACATACACATAACAAAAATGGAATTGATTTTGTTTTTGTCTGTCTGTTCCTGCTAATATCCGAAACGGCTGGACTGATTCAGACGGAACTTCACTGGCAGATAGCTGATGGTTCGGGGGTCTAATAATGGCTAATGGCTATTTCAAAAATATTTAGGGTTCCTCGGGAAAATTAGGAAAACACGGGGAGTTCGCGGGATACAGGTTCTCCGGCTCCGCGACGGCTGGACGGATTTTCACACGACTTCCACTGGCAAATAGCTGATGTTATAAGGAGTAACTTAGGCTACTTTTATCAGATGAATCAGATTCAAATTGGTAAATCTGTTTACTGCTGCTACGTATAGGTAATGGAGTCAGTCCCAGGCATATGAGTAATTATAAACATGATCATAATATGCTAGTTAGCTTATGCTAGTTACATATTATATATCACAAAATCTAAAAGAAGATTGTGTGCGATATTTAACTATTCATCGGTAGCAAATATCTCCACTACAACTATTGACAATTTATTTCCTAAATAACGGCGATGTTGGTTTTTAAATTGTATTTATCTCATTTTTCTTTGTTCGTCCTTTTCCCTAACCGAATATTATGGGCGAGTTTGTTTTCTTGTTTACAAAAGACCATACGAAGAGCCGTGTTTGCCTTTGTTCGCGTAATTACATTGTTACTTTCGTACCGCACCTGTCGCCCCTCAAATGCTTCTGACAAATTTTCACATTATAAGCTTTGAAACTTATTAAAAAGAACAATTAAAAACTTCAACTACTCGCTGTAGTGTTCTTTGTAAATAGAATTATACACGATGAAATATATCTAAATTAACTTATGAATAATATGAATAATGTGACTTGAGAAACTTAATTAAGGCGTGGAAAAGAATTAAGCCCGCTCCGTCATGCTAAATCTTTTTGATATCCAAGCTCGTCGTAATGAGCTTTCAAATTTAAGGATTTATATCACATGTTTATGAATGAGGTCTACTAAGCATACATTTACGCTTAAAACAGAATCACAATGGTGTCACATAAATATATTTTTTTAATTTTATTTTACCAATTCATTATTGAGCCTGGTGATGTCTGCGTCACAATTAAGTTTGAATATTGGCGATGCGATTTTATTTTATAACTGCATCAAACTAATTAAGGCCCGCTATCAGCATCAACATAACACGATTTTGTTACAATTCTCTGATTCATATCAGTTGTTGGTATTATTTAAAAAGTAGATTGTATGTATATCAGTTTTATTTTATTTGTAATATAATTAAGGTTTACCGGGCATACGATCTACCTATGTCCTATGTATGTATATAAAATCTGCGTTGCATTGGCGCACATCATTAGTGTATCCCTTTTTAGAGATTCTCGGTACTATATTTGTAACCTCATTAAAAATATCTCATTGAACTAAAAGATAGATAGGTATAGCAGTATATTTTGTTGTAATACATGCACGGTGCAAATGTAAGGGTGTGTACAAAGGAGGTAACAGCGCATGCGATCCATTTTTGTGAAACTTTTTTATTATTGCTTGGTTCTTATATTGTCTAGACAGGGACCTACGTAGCATTAAACTGCAACTAAATACTAACTTATGTATTTAATCTATAGTAAAATAATAATTTGAAATTTAAGGACGCTACACTAAAATATTTTCGTAAGTAACTTTATTTATTTTTTCTATGGCCCGGATTATGTATTAATACAAAGCATCGTGCATCGTGTCGAAAACAATAAAGCTAAACCCGTGCGCTTTATGTGAAATTAAAAGGTTTGTTCAGTTCCTTGTAAATAAAGATACCAAATATAAATTGGAGATGTCAGTTCTTGCCTCTGAAGCGTCCCATGTCATGGCGATGCTGTCCTGTCGCAACCGTAAATTTTTTCTGGCTCACTGGATTACATTACACAAATACATAAACATGATATGTGTGCTCTTCTTTTATGAGGAAATGTTTCCGATACGTAGTTCTATTTTTACTCGGCCGTATTGCATAAATTTCTATGCTTTTAGCTCTTTAGTTTCAAAATAGTATTGAAGAACTTTTGATTTAAGTGAACACCTCCTCCATCTAAGAGGTTACGAGGTTCTCTGTCTACGTAAATAAAAAATCTTCTGAACATACTCCGTACTTCACAGTTCTTGTACTTTTGTATGTTGCCAGAGATGTTTAAAACGCTTTTTGTATCCCCTGCTGCCGGTAGTTGATTACAGCTCATAAATTGGTCGGCTTGGCCGGGGAAGTATCACACTCTCACGGAAAACTGACGTGAAGTGGCAATATTGTGTAACTACGCTTTGCAATGTTTGACGAGGACCGCCCAATATAGCAACGGCGTGTGGCTTCATATTCAGGGAAACGCACAAAGATTCATTCATGTATCAGCACCGCCTTTGGTATGACCAAAGTCTTTCTTTTAAGAAGTTTTTTATATAAACTGAAGGTATATAAAACTTGTTCTTTTACTAACGTGACTAAACGCCGAACTCTGAGACATTTAATTATTACTTAAACTATCACTAAGTAGGGATTTATTTGTGTAATCTTTACTTAGTGTCAGTTTAAGTAATTATTAACGTTTCTGAGTGCGGCAGTAAATGAAATACATAATAAAACAAAAAATGTCGAACGATAAAAGTACCCATTTACAATACAGAAGTTTTAATAATCGGTATATAAGCAACAACACAGATAAAAAATTGTATCTTTGAACATTTATCTGTTTAGTGTTATTAATTGCTCATCCCCTCGTACAAAGGCCACGGGGAAATAAAACGGAACATATGGGAAGGCGCACAAGTTTCTTAATTAAAACAATATTCAACTGTCGGGTAGAACATTATCTAGACCAACATTTTATCGTAGGTTTTTAAATAGAGAATCATTTTAACCGTAACGTGCTGGTAGTAACATGAAGATATTTCTTTAACTATCTTAACAATGCTATATTGGGACGCGTTAGACCAAATATGTAGTTAATAGGGTTAAAATTGGTTAGGCGATCTAAGGTAGGTGCTGTGGCCCGCGGCGGGTCAGTTTGGCCTGCCGGACGAGTTTCTGGACTCGTATCGGGCGCGTCCCCCGGGTGGCGGATAGGGGAACGCCGCGCAGATATGCGCGGTACCGGTTTCGACCGGCGCGGACCAAAACCAGGCGTTGGGATCGCTCCTCATTGCTCGAGGACGCGATCAGTGCGGCGGGTCCGGTCAGTCAGGTGTTGATTGGCCGGGCGGCGACTTCGGTCACCGTCGGACAACCCGTAAGCCTCACTGAGAGGAACGGGGGCTCGCATCGGCTTTGCCGGGACGGGCTGCGAGGAGAACACCTCTATAAAAAACCAAAGGTGTCTGTCGCTTTTGGGGGGTGGGGAAGTTCGCTCCCGGTACGTGTCTGTTTTCAGACATGACTGTGGATGCGAACTGGCGACATGGCACGGGGATCGCGTCTTCGCGAGAGGACGCGATCGATGCAGCGGCGGGTCTGGTCGGGTGTGTTTTGCCTGGCCGGGCTGCGACTTTTGTCGGCGTCGTTGGAGTTCCGCTCTTCGTGGTTTTGCGAGGATGCGGAGTGCCCGTCGGCGTCTCGGACGTATTCCGAGTAGCGGCGATGGGCGTGGAGCTTGATCCCCTCTCTCATACTGGAGGGGGAGGAGGACGCAAGCGCGGGCGGCGGGTCCGGCTGCTCACGAGAGTGACAGTCGGGCATGGCAGTGGGCCACCGTCGGCCGAACCCGTACTCCTGTTCCTTTTGGGACAGGTACGGGGGTCTCTTGCCTTCATTGGCCGGGGACCAAGTGAAGAAAACACTATAACATTACCTCGAAGCTCGAGTTCTGACATCCGGCCGTGGGCTGCATGGCGGGGGAGCAACTCCGTCCCAAGGATGTCACAGGGGACCGTCCCCTGTTAAAAAAAAAGGAAAAACCAAACATGATAATGGCCGATGATTCTACAGTATTACCCCAGGGAGGTACCAACCGCTCCGCGGTTGGAGAATCCTCTGCGGGTCCTTCGGGGCCCGTCTGCCCCTCGTATTCTGGGGGGGGCAACATCCGCCATGAGAGCCTGAGAAGCTCTCAAATGAGTCTTGTGGGGTCGGACTACGACTCCACAAACAGCGTCAAGAGTGACGGCGGGGTGAGCGGGAAGACTACCAAAGTCCTCCGCAAAAGACCACGTGGGAACGCGGCGACGGACTATGGGTCCAGTGACGACGCCGCGACGGTTTCTGGCACCAGCACTCCCAAACGGGGAAGGGGCCGGCCTCCTACAACTGGGGAGCACGTAGGGCTCTCCAAGCGTAAGGCCGCCCTTGCAGCTGCCAGAAAAGAAGAGGAGAAGAAGGAGGCCTTCCTCCGAAACGAGTGCGAGCTCGACAGATGCGTGGAGCGCGCGGACGTCTCGAGCACGGATTTGGAGGAGGTCATAGCTGCTGGCGATGATACCAAATCATCGCTGGCAGTCAGCAGGGCTGTCGAAGACAGCATCAACGTCATCCTGAAGGTTGCCGCCAAGTCTGGCAACCTGAAGGGGACGTACACCAAGGCGCTAAACAATGCGGCGAAGACCATACGGACGTCGTTGCAAACGCTTGCGAGCAGAACGGTCTCGGAGGAGACAAATCTGCTGCAGGCCACCAGTTCCAGACTGGAGGCGGACAACTCCCGCCTGCAGAAGGAGCTGGCGGATTTGCGCCGAGACTTTGTTGGTCTCCAGGCCGAGGTGGCCAAGCAGCGGTTGCCTCAGGCCGCTCCAGCTCCAGAGGTTCGGCCTGCGCCGGACAGCGAGGAGCTACTGCAGAAAATCATGGTCCAGGTGGGGACCATGGTAAACGCCCGACTTGGGGCGTATGAAGACAGGCTGCTGCCTGAAAAGCGTCTGCGACCCCCATTGGCCGCGGACGCTAGGAAGGCAGAGGCACAAAAGCAGCAGGAGAAGCCACAGAAAAAGCCGCAGCAGATGCAGAAAACTGCGAGCTCTACTGTCGCTGCACCCACTCCTCCTGCTGCCACCGCCTCCAAGAAGGGCAAGGGCAAGGGAAAGAAGACCCAGGCTGTTCCCACCCCTGCCACCTCGACTGCTAATTTGGCTACCGCCAGTACCAGTGCCGCTGAAGAGGGCTGGACTACGGTGGCCAAAAAGCCAAAAAAGAAGAAGAGTCCTGAGGGGTCTGGCGGTCCAGCTAAGCCGGGCCCCAAGAAGGCCAAGAAGAAGAGGAAGCGGTCCAACAAACTGCGTCCTCCGCGCTCCTCTGCTGTCGTTATCCAGCTGCAGCCGGGAGCGGAGGAGCGAGGCATCACCTATGCCTCGATTCTGTCTCAGGCAAGAGACAGAGTCCCCCTGTCTGATCTGGGCATCACCAGTGTCCGGATCAAGAAGACGGCGACGGGGGCCCGGATCCTGGAGGTACCAGGTGTCGGTAGCGGCGACAAAGCCGACTCCATCGCCAAAAGGTTCCGGGAGGCATTCACGGAGGACCTCAGAGTCTCCAGGCCGATCAAGACTGCGGAGTTGCGCGTCTCAGGCCTGGATGACTCCATCACCGCCGACGAGGTGGTGTCTGTTGTTGCCCGGGTGGGCGAGTGCCAGCCTGACGCCGTGAAGGCTGGCGAAATTCGCCGTGGCCCTTCCGGCATGGGCACCGTCTGGTTGCGGTGTCCAGTGGCAGCGGCAGCCAAGGTGGTGCAGGCAAAGCGCCTCCTTATCGGGTGGGTCTCGGCCCAGGTCAGGCTACTTGAGGCCCGACCCACTCGTTGTTTCCGCTGCCTGCAGAAGGGCCACATCCGGGTCGCCTGCCAGTCGGAGGTCGACCGCAGCGGTGAGTGCTACCGCTGCGGACAGGTCGGCCATATTGCGCGACAGTGCGGTGCAGCACCGCACTGCACTGCTTGCGCAGCCGCTGGGCTGGCTGCGGACCACCGCATGGGCACCAAACCCTGCGATAGGCAGCTCGCCAAGGTGCCCAAAAAGAAGGGAGGGAAGGTCGCTCCGCAACCGACCCCAACACCGGTCGCGAACGCCGGGGGAGAGGTGGTGACCATGTCGGATTAAGATATGGCCCACCGATTCCTCCAGGCGAACATCAACCACTGCGCCAGGGCACAAGACCTGCTGGTCCAGAGCATGGCGCAGTGGGAGATACACATCGCGGCGGTTGCGGAGCCCTACTACATCCCGCCCAGGGACAACTGGGCGGGTGACGCGGCGGGGGTTGTTGCCCTCGTCTCTTCTGCTCCTCTGCGGGTTGTCGCTAGGCGTCCAGGCTGCATAGCAGCGGTGGCGGACAACATTTTGGTTGTGGGGGTGTACTTCTCGCCCAACAGGGTCCTTGCTGAGTTCGAGGTTTTCCTCAACAGCTTGGAGGCCCTGATTGGGCAGAATCGCCCCCTCCCAGTTCTTCTGCTTGGGGACCTCAATGCCAAGTGTACGGCTTGGGGTTCCCCCGCCACCGACGCTCGCGGCGAGCTCGTGGAGGAGTGGTTGTTGACGTTGGGCCTGTGCGTCCTCAACCGGGGTTCGGTCGACACGTGCGTGCGGCAGCGCGGCGGGTCCATAGTGGACATCACCTTCGCAAGTCCTGTTGTCGCGCGCACGGTCGCCCACTGGAGGGTCCTGGAGGGGGTGGAGACACTGTCCGATCACCGGTACATCCGGTTCGATGTTTCCGCCCCTTCGTCGTCATCGTCGTCGAGTCCACACCCACCGGCATTTCCACGGTGGGTGCTCACCAGGCTCGATAGGGACATGGTCCGGGAAGCGGCCTTAGTCCAGGCCTGGGTCGGCTCACCGGCGTTCGTGGGGGTTGACGAGGAGGCGGCTCGGTTCCGGGATGCGCTGTCCACCATCTGCGACAGCGCGATGCCCCGGGCCAAGTCGCGGCCTTCACGACGCCAGGTCTACTGGTGGACGGCTGAAGTGGCGGAACTGCGCGTGGCGTGCTCGGCGCGCAGGCGTGAGTACGTGCGCCAGCGCCGAAGACGCCCCGCTGACCGCGAGCTCGAGGCCCGGCTGTATGATGCCTACAGGGGGGCAAAACTGTCCCTCCAATCGGCCATCAGTCGGGCCAAGGATGCGGCTCGGCGGGAGCAGCTGTCCACCCTCAATGCCGACCCATGGGGGCGCCCATACCAGCTGGTACGAGGCAAACTCCGCCCTTGGGCGCCTCCACTGACACAGACGCTGGAACCCATGTTCCTGGAGACGGTGACGACGACCCTCTTCCCAACGAGGACGCACCACATCCCCCCGCCGATGCTCTCGCGAGTGGCGGTGGACGACGGGGAGGTGCCCGCGGTTACCACCGCGGAACTTGGGGCGGCAGTTCTTCGCCTCAAAGCGAAGAACACCGCCCCTGGACCTGATGGCGTGCCGGGCCGAGTACTGGCCCTGGCACTCAAGGCCCTAAGGCCCCGACTGCTGAAGATACTCGACGCCTGCCTGCAACGCGGAGAGTTCCCACAGCTGTGGAAGGCAGGCAGGCTGGTACTGCTCCGGAAGGAGGGGCGCCCTATTGACGCTCCATCCGCATACCGGCCGATCGTGTTGCTTGACGAGGTGGGAAAGCTGTTCGAGCGAATTATCGCCGCTCGCCTCGTCAAGCACCTGACCAGGGTAGGACCCGACCTGTCAGAACACCAGTTCGGTTTCCGGGGGGGTCGATCCACCATAGACGCAATCCTGCGCGTCAAGACCCTCTCGGACGAGACAGTGTCGGGCGGCGGGGTGTTGTTGGCTGTGTCTCTTGACATTGCCAACGCCTTCAACACTCTGCCGTGGAGTGTCATCACTGCGGCGCTCCAATATCACGGACTTCCGGAGTACCTACGTCGAGTAGTCGGGGCCTATTTGGGCAACAGAGTGGTTGCCTACGAAGGTCGTGGCGGGCTGGTCACCAGGCGGGTGACGTGCGGTGTTCCACAGGGGTCAGTCCTCGGACCTCTCCTGTGGAACATCGGATATGACTGGGTCCTGCGAGGCGCGACTCTCCCGGGTGTCAGCCTGGTGTGTTACGCTGACGACACACTAGTGCTGGCCCGGGGGAAAACACATCGGGACGCGTCTCTGCTCGCCACGGCTGGAGTGGCCCACGTCGTGGGGCGCATCCGCGCCCTTGGCCTTGAGGTGGCGCTGCCAAAATCCGAGGCCCTGTTTTTCCACGGGCCCCGGAAAGCGCCACCTGCTGGGTCCCACATCGTTGTCGGGGGGGTTACAATCAGTATAGGGTCCACCATGCGGTACCTCGGGCTGGTGCTCGACGGCAGGTGGACCTTCAACCCCCACTTCGAGCGATTGGGGCCCAGAGTGGCCGCCGCGGCAGCCGCTTTGGGGCGGCTGCTGCCAAATTTGGGGGGGCCGAAACAGAGTGTCCGACGTCTGTACATGGGCGTGGCCCGTTCGATGGCGCTCTACGGAGCACCGGTCTGGGCCGAGTGTCTGACGCCGCGTGGCGCCATGTTTTTACGGCGTCCGCAGCGAGTGATGGCTGTCCGGGTCATCCGCGGCTACCGCACGGTATCCGGCGAAGCAGCGTGTCTGCTAGCCGGATCCCTGCCGTGGGACCTGGACGCCAGAGCATTGGCGGACGCCTACCACTGGCGGAAGGAGCTGGTGGCACGCGGCGATGGGCCTCCGCCCAGAGCCGTGGAGCGGCGCATGAGGGAGCTCCGTAGAGCCCTCGTCCTGGAGTGGGCGGTCAGGCTGTCCCGCCCAACAGCGGGACACCGGACGATCCAAGCCGTCCGCCCACAAATATTCCACTGGATGGACAGACGTCACGGGACACTCACGTTTCGGCTGACACAGGTACTGTCGGGGCATGGGTGCTTCGGCAGTTACCTGTGTCGAGTGGCTGGCAGGGAGGAGTCCACTTCCTGCCACCACTGCGCTGGCAGCGAGGACACGGCGCAGCACACGCTCGAGCATTGTCCTGCTTGGGCTGTGCAGCGCCGGACACTCGTTGCCCAAGTGGGGTCGGACCTCTCACTCCCTCTTATCATCGAGGAGATGGTGGGGTGTGAGAGGTCATGGAGCGCCATCGCAGACTTCTGCGAAGAAGTGATGGCGCTCAAAGAGGCTGCGGAAAGAGAGCGGGAGCTTAACTCCGCTCTCCCAATCCGCGCCCGGCGACCCCGGCGGCGGCGGAGGGCAGATAGCGCCCTCTACCAGCCGCCATAAGACTCGGCCTCAGGGCGGCAGACAGGCTGAACTGCCGCCCGCTCAACTGAGGCCCGAGTCGCGTGTGCGCACATAGTGCGCACACCAAAGATGCGCCAAGGGGCACACCACCGCCCCTTGCCACAGGAGGCCTGCGGAGTACTGGGTTGGGAGACCCACCTCCGCACCGAATAGGCCTCCGCTGAAGTCCTGCAGCCCCCTCTCCAACAAGGGGGCACCGATGTTGTTTCCGCCCCTCTTTACAGGGCGGATAGCGCCGGCGGGGTTGGCGGTAGAATGCTGCAGCGATCCCGCCTCCCCGCCATCAAAAGCGCAGAGCAGGCATGTGAGGTTTTAGTGGGTATGCCCCTGGATCTTATTGGGTTCGGGGGAGAGTCCCACATACCCTCGTCGTCTCCCAACGGCGGGGGATGCGTAATGCATTTCCTCACTTGAAAAAAAAAAAAAAAAAAAAAAGGTGCTGTGGAGAAATGACGGTTAAGATCATCTAAACAGATAATATATAAAAAGTCTAAATTATAGGCTTTACCAAAACCTAGAGTTCTAAGGAACTTGCAAATATCGGCTTTAGAAGATGAAGACATATTGTTAAGAATGTGGCGACATTTAGCGTTGCGTATCTGATTACACCGATTCCTTGCAAATTTAAAGAGATTCTAGTGGTATTTAGTTCGATCCCTTATGAATTTTCGAAATGCACGAACCCTACGACGCATTGCCATTCGGATACCTACGGAGCATGAACATTAAAAAGTTTTATTACAATTTTATTAAAGGTGATGACTTTCTCATTATTAAACTTTGCCACAGGTTCATAGTCTGTCTCGGAAGCGCTTTGAAGCCTTTGGATGTCCATACGAGTGATGTCGTGGGTGCGTTTCACAAACAAGAAATATCACATACACAAACATCCAGACTCGAAACAAACATCAGCGGTTCACACAAATTATTGCCCCGTGCGGGAACCGAACCCGCAACTCTTAGCGCAGCAGTCCAATCGCTTAGCCACTGCGCCAATCAGGTCGTGGCCAGGCCACCACCCCTTTTACCTATGAAGTCATTCAAAATGAGAATGAAACCAGGAAGAGGATACGTGGTTGATGGGTAACAAGGCTTAACCAACTCTCAGAAATCAGAATGGCGTGGATATTACTCTCATCGAACGTACGGTATAGTGAGCGGGAACACTGTTACAGTACAATATTTTTGTGCTGTATCTACAATCTACATCGCAATCTTACGATCTTTATCGCACGTTCAATATCTACTAAATGTTTCTACTATCCGTGATCAACACGTAGTCGTTAGTATATAAGATGCACCTTTGGATAATTATAACCAGACTATACTACAACTTTGTCTCATTTACGCCTAACCATATACTGTCAAGAAGTTTGGCAAATTGGTGACCCCGACGAACGAATACGCAGCAAGAAACATGGCACAATCACCATGCAAGGCGAACATAAATCAGCAAGGAACACTTGAAGTAGCCGCTGGCACCTCGGTTTTATCTCGCATTCCGGAATTTTGGAAAGACCAACCAAGATTATGGTTCACGCAACTAGAAGCCTTATTAGCACCACAGAAGCAAGGAGACGAATACAAATACTGTACAGTAATAGCAAAATTATCCAAGGAAGAAATACTACAAGTTAGCGACCTAATCACTTCACCACCGACTACAGATAAATATAAAAACATCAAGGAACGTTTAATTGATTGTTACGAAGAAACAGAACAGCGACAGTTTCAAAAATTAATATCAGAGACAGAACTCGGTGATCAAAAACCTTCGCAGTTATTACGTCAAATGCGAGTCCTCGGGAGAGGAAAAATCAGTGACGAAACAATTAAACTACTATGGTTCAGGCTTTTACCAACATCAGTTACTACGGTTCTAGCAGTTACGGAAGACATGGAAATTGACAAACTGAGCCAAATTGCAGACAAAATAATAATGAATTCAAAAGTAACCGAAATATCAGCTGTTAGCAACGACACTTCAAACGACAACAATACAGCATGCATTTTAGCCCAGCTAGCAAAATTACAGATAGATATTGACGCAATTCAGCAAGGTCAATATGGCTATCGACCCAGCACGCACAATCATTTCAAGAAACGTCAACAATTCCCGATTATGAGGCCGAGAACAAACTATAGAGGAGCAAATCGATTTTGTTACTACCACGAAAGATTCGGAAAACATGCAAGGAACTGCATTAAACCATGCGGTTGGAAACCAATGGCTTACGTACGGAACCAGGGAAACGAATAAGAGCACAGACAACGGCGAAACTCTGTGCAATCCACCCATCCAATCGCCTCACCATTACCGACCGAAAAAGTGGTATGAAGTTTTTAATTGACACGGGCGCAAATATTTCAGTCATTAGCAAGCAACAGAGATATTCAATTTTACAAAATGAACAATACACATTATACGCTGCAAATGGGACTAAAATTAGGACTTACGGCGAGAAGACGCTTACCTTGAATTTAGGACTACAACGATGTTATAAATGGAATTTTATAATCGCCGATGTTACACAACCAATAATTGGAGCAGATTTTCTAGAGCACTATAAACTATTAGTCGACATAGCAGGTCGCAAACTTATCGACAAAGTTACAGAGCTGACAACGCATGTAACTTCAGAAAAAGCGACACAACAAACAATTCGTACTATCGCAGTGGGAACGAATTCACGTATTACGCAACTTTTAAACAAATACGAAGACATCACGAAAGAGTCCTCTCTACGCAATGCGCCCAAACATAAGATTGAACACCACATTATCACTACAGGGCCACCCGTCGCAGCTCGGGCAAGACCATTACCTCCAGAAAAATACGACATAGCCAAAAAGGAATTTCAAAATATGATAGAGCTCGGAATTTGCCGACCGTCAGATAGCCCATGGGCAAGCCCATTACATATGGTAAAAAAGAAAAATGGCGAATGGAGACCGTGCGGAGACTATCGAATGCTCAATAGCACGACAGTACCGGACAAATACCCACTACCAAGATTAACTGACTTTACATACATATTAGAAAATAAGAAGATACTAAGCAAGATAGATATACGCAAAGCATACCACTGTATTCCTGTTAAAGATATAGAAAAAACAGCCATCATCACACCTTTCGGACTTTTTGAGTACTTAAGAATGCCTTTCGGATTACGCAATGCGGCACAAACATTTCAACGATTCATGGATTCCTTATTTAGAGATTTAAACTTCGTATTTATATTTGTAGACGACTGTCTCATCGCATCGGACAACGAAGATTTGCATTATCAGCATTTAGAAACGGTTTTCAAACGTTTACACGAGAATGGAATAACCATTAATCTCGAAAAATGCGAATTTCTCAGAAGGGAAATAGATTTCTTAGGTTATCATATAACGAGCCAAGGAATACAACCTACCGAAGAAAATTACAAAGCAATCATGGAATTTCCCAAACCGAAAACAATTCAAGAATTAAGACGATTTTTGGGCATGGTCAATTTCTACAGAAGTAATATTCCACGCGCAGCGGAAAATCAAGGAATTTTAAACGAATATCTACATGGTTCAAAAAAGAACGATAATTCACCTGTTCCTTGGACAACGGAAGCAGACAAAGCTTACGAAAAATGCAAGGAAAGCATGAAAAACGCAGTGTTAACAGCGCATCCTTCCCGCAACGCATCACTAGCGCTCATGACCGACGCTAGTGCTACTTGCGTTGGTGGAGTTTTACAACAAAAATCCGGACGCAATTGGGAACCATTAGGTTTTTTTTCACAAAAATTGAGCGAAACTCAACAAAAATATTCTACGTTTGACAGAGAGCTGTTAGGAATATACATGGCCGTCAAACACTTTCACAGATTAATCGAGGGAAGAGAATTTACAATATTTACGGATCACCGACCTTTGACATACGCATTCTCCCAAAAACCATCATCAAACGATACACCGCGACGGGTCCGGCAGTTAGATTTCATTTCACAATACAGTACCAACATTCAACACATAAGCGGACGTGACAATATTACCGCCGATGCCTTATCTCGAATAGAGGAAATATACGTGCCATCACCTATCGATTACGCTGAATTGGAAAAATGTCAATCAACAGATAATGAACTAAGTAAATTACGTGACAATAAAAGATTAAAATTCAGAAACATTACGCTTCCGGGTTCCACAATAAACATCACCTGCGACACGTCTACTGGAAAAAGCCGCCCCTACTTACCAAAGCAATTTCGCAAACAAATTTTCGATACCATTCATGGTATGAGCCATCCAGGAAAAAGAACTACGAGAAAAATGATAACCCAAAGGTATTTATGGCCGTATATGAACAAAGATATCAATAATTGGTGTAGATCATGTATAGCCTGCCAAAAATCAAAAATACAACGACATACGATATCACCTCCTGGTACATTTATGACAGCGCAACGTTTTGAACATTTACATATTGACATCGTCGGACCACTTCCGATTTCACAAGGGAAGAGATATTTAATCACAATCATAGATCGTTGTACGTCATGGCCCGAAATATTTCCGGTAGAAGATATAACGGCAGAAACAGTAGCCAAGACACTTTTCGAAGGATGGATTACTCGTTTTGGATGTCCATTGCGCATTACTACGGATCAAGGCCGACAGTTTGAATCAAGAATATTTGAGTCACTCTCACAATTTTTGGGAATACATAAAATTAGGACAACACCTTATCATCCGCAATCCAATGGAATGATAGAGAGATTTCATAGAACTTTAAAGGTGGCGTTAATGACAAGAGAATCCAACGAAAATTGGTTAAAAGAAATTCCAACAGTTTTACTCGGGTTGCGGAGTAGCTTGCGAGAAGACACAGGTTATAGTTCAGCAGAGATGACATATGGAACGCCAATACGACTCCCTGGAGGATTTTTTGAGTCATCAGCAGCACAGTTATCAACGTACGAAGAGTTTGTAAAACAAATTCAAAAGGACATCACACAAATGACATCAATTCCGAAAAGAAAAAACCACCACCAAGCTATATTTGTGCATCCCGAACTCAAAGAATGCTCACACGTATTTGTTCGGTGTGATAGAATTAAGAAAGCCCTGACACCGCCGTATGAAGGACCCTACCCAGTAATTAGTAAAACAGATAAAACATTTTGCATTAGAATTAGGGATAAAGAGACAGTGATATCAATTGATAGATTGAAACCAGCATTCATGATCAATGACGAATCAAACTACGTGCCAGATTCAAAGGATTTATACAGACATTCACACACGTACACTACACGATCGGGACGTAAAGTAAAGCCAGTAGTGCGTCTATAAAAAATCGCTGATATAAGCAAGCCATTCGTATATATATTAACATAGATCTTAACATATACCATTAATTCACAACTACTCGTAACAACAAGACATCTAAAATGGGAAATCAAAGTTCTAAGGACCAGATAACATACAATACGGACAGTTGCCTCAATCAAAACGAAGCGGACAAACTCCGTAACCTGATCCAGGAGGACTTACGGTGGACAAGAAATGTTGCAATGGGACAGATTATTTTAACAATCGGCGTGATCCTACTTTACGGCATAATGAAAACACTGGACAGAAGAATGAAGAGTTTAACGGAAAAAAAATAATAAACACTCGTGCAACAGCTAAGTCAAAATTACATACGTCAGCAAATCACACCACAACAGGCGTCATCAAATTCCACCGCGTACAATAGCATTATTATTTATATACATCAGCAAATAACTAGTAAGGTCTAGGTCAAATTTATATTGTAAACACTATTACCATAATAATATTTTTTTTTTTTTTTTTTTAAAGGAGGGTGTACTGTTACAGTACAATATTTTTGTGCTGTATCTACAATCTACATCGCAATCTTACGATCTTTATCGCACGTTCAATATCTACTAAATGTTTCTACTATCCGTGATCAACACGTAGTCGTTAGTATATAAGATGCACCTTTGGATAATTATAACCAGACTATACTACAACTTTGTCTCATTTACGCCTAACCATATACTGTCAAGAAGTTTGGCAAAAACACTATGAGCATTAATGTGGCAAACAGTTAGCTACCGGTTAGATTGACTGTTAAATTTTAGGCTTAGAAAATCAATCAGGCAATCTGTTGCCGAACTGAAACTACCATCCCTAGAGGAAGCGGCAGATTCGATGGCAGAATAAAACGAATCATCATCCAATACCATAAATAAATTATATAAATGAGATAGCAAATAAATTTATAAAATACGAATGCTTGTTGTGGTTGGATGTTTAATTAGCAGTCTATGGACACAAAACGCGTGTTACCGAACAATTAAACGCATGCATTATACACTTGCTACATGTTACCACGTTTTCAATGTAGGTACCTAATATTGGTTGTTCAATAATTGGTGGTAGGGTCGTTAGTTAACTGGTACTCCATATATCGGTTTTATCTGAGTAAAACTGATACAATGCACTCACATATTTTGTTCCAATAGCAGAAATGAAAAAAGGTTTCAATATTTTTGTAATCACCGTTAAGTTTAGCAGTTTATTGCAAGTGATTTATGCTGTGATTTTTCTTAATGCACTTAAACATTAAAGGCTTAAAATAAATAAGTACAAAATGTTAAATAATAATAATATACTAAGTATTTTATTTCAGTAGACACTATAAATTTTGTCACAAGGCCCTGAAACACGACAGGGAACGTCCCCTCCATCGATAAGGGTTCCTCGGTCACAAGACTCCAGAGATACGGCAATTTCACTTAACGCACCAAGGTTAAGATTGAATTAAATGAAAATATCTACATTGGGAATTCGAATATCTTCGGCCTTCCATCATACCTGTACCTATTATATGTTCAAACTAAATTAATATCCAGTTTTAACAGGAGACATTATGCAAAGGTAATGTTTTCATTAAAAACATAATAAAGCACACATATACAATGCTAAGCACCGAACCCTTCTACCCGCGGTCGCCAACGATTGTTTAAACGAATGTGTCCATTTTGTGTGTGGCCAGTTAATTAGTAAGTCATTTAAACAGAGCATCATCCAAATTACATTTTTTGAGCAGAATTTCATTAGCATAGATAGGAAATTTCATGTTAATTAATAGTCGTCGTTGCTTTGAGAAATGAGGGTTACGTCTGACCACTTCATTCTCGTTTGACAAGATTAATGGAATACTGCCACGCGAGCACTAATGTAGCACAATCATTATTGGACCTAGGTGTTTTGAATAAGTAATCACTTTAGCTGTATTACTAATTGCTTCCTACAATTCCGATTACATGATGCAAAAACGACTGTACACATTTATAAAGCAAGCACTATATTCATAGTTGACTTTTAACCACAAGAATCCGAGTTCTTAAAATAATGTAGGCAGTAACATCAAGTACTGTTAACGTAGTGAAAAGCCTTTGTTTTGTTAATTACTGAGCTCGGGGCCAGTCCGCACCTGCTTTCACCGCACCAGAATAAACTGTGCGACTAAATTTCCTCTGTTTAAATTAAAAGATACTCCTGACCAATAGTTACTTCCGCACAGAATGGAATTTCAAATTAACTCGCATTTCGGATATTTTAAGGAAAACTTTTAAAATACACTTGAGGTGGCGGCCGCCCACTATACAGAACCTCCGTAAATGATGACGTTAATAATTCCATTATAAGAGCGGCAATAAATTGTTTGGGAAGACTTTTCTGTGCTATAGACAGTAGTTAGGAAGAGTAATGGAACAGTAGAGGAACGAGCAGGTACTTCAAAGTAATAATTGAAGTTGCGATGGATTGTTACTACTCACGTAAAAAGTCTGTTCTTCGTGATGCTGGCATGTGTAACGTTCTAAAAAGAAATAAATAGACTAACCATTTATATTTAGAATATATTTTCATTATTTTTCTTACTTTCTTTTAAGACTCAATATTAAAGTTAATGTACGCGGCAGGTCGAATGGCAGTTTTCTAGTGATGTGGAATCACGTACCAGATAGTTTATGTCAATAACTTTTATTTAGCCACGCAATAAAATAATAGTAAAAGTAAAGTAAGTAAAATTCAAAAATCATCACTACAAGCACTGAGTGACTCTTCGACACTAGTTTATTAATTATTATTTTTTGTTTTAACACGTGACGAGGAAGCGACCGAGGTCATTTACAGACACAACAACAAAGAACAATGCGAGTGAGATCGAAATCGATAAACGCGGTCGATGCGGACTCGTGCAGCACCACACACAAAGGTACATAGTACCTATATATACGTGTATATATTTTGGCTATTAATTATCCCTGTCTCTTTATAACAAGGAATTAATTTGTCAAGAAATTTCTGAACAAGTTAGTGTATTGTAAGCCTCCCTAATGAAATTCCGAAGTTGTACATAGATTGAGATTAGTGACGGATTGTCTTAATATTATTACAACAAATATCCACTCGGAGATAGGAGCGGCATGGAGCGTTCAATAGAATATTATTTTACGTTGCGAGGTCGATACGGTCCATGTGTAGGGTAAATAAAAGTTTGAAATAAGGGTATCGGTAAATAATGGTTTTGTTCTGTACGAAACAAACATTCATTTAACTTACAAACTCCTGGGTATTTATATATTTGATGAATTTGTATTTACTTCCTGAATTACTTAATGCTGTTATGATGCACGGTGCCATGAAACATGCTATGTCCTGCACATCATATATTATGTGTATGACAGCATGTCTACGTTACGAGCATATCTACTTGCTACGTCATGAACAAGTGCATGCACTTCATCATAAGCAAGTCTGCGTGCTACGATATGAACAAGTCTACGTGCTACGTCATCAGCAAGTCCCCGTGCTACGATATAAGCAAGTATACGTGATACGATATGAGCAAGTCTACGTGCCACAACATGAGCAAGTCTACGTGCTACGTCATCAGCAAGTCTACGTGCTACGTCATCAGCAAGTCTATGGGCTACATATTCAGCAGGGCTACGTGCTACGACATCAGCAAGTCTACGTGCTACAATATAAGTAAGTCTACGTGCTACGTCATGAGCAGGTCTACGTGCTACGTCATCAGCAAGTCCCCGTGCTACGATATAAGCAAGTATACGTGATACGATATGAGCAAGTCTACGTGCCACAACATGAGCAAGTCTACGTGCTACGTCATCAGCAAGTCTACGTTCTACGTCATCAGCAAGTCTACGTGCTACGTCATCAGCAAGTCTATGGGCTACATATTCAGCAGGGCTACGTGCTACGTCATCAGCAAGTCTACGTGCTACAATATAACTAAGTCTACGTGCGACGTCATGAGCAGGTCTACGTGCTACGTCATCAGCAAGTCTACGTGCTATGGCATCAGCAAGTCCCCGTGCTACGATATAAGCAAGTATAATTATGTGATGAGCAAGTCTACGTGCTACGTCATCAGCAAGTCTACGTGCTACGTCATCAGCAAGTCTACGTGCTACGTCATCAGCAAGTCTACGTGCTACGTCATCAGCAAGTCTACGTTCTACATCATCAGCAAGTCTACGTGCTACGTTATCAGCAAGACTACGTGCTTCGCCATCAGCAAGTCTACGTGCTACGTCATCAGCAAGTCTACGTGCTACGTCATCAGCAAGTCTACGTGCTACGTCATCAGAAAGTCTACGTCCTACGTCATCAGCAAGGCTACGTGCTACGTCATCAGCAAGCCTACGTGCTACGTCATCAGCAAGTCTATGGGCTACATAATCAGCAGGGCTACGTGCTACGTCATCAACAAGTTTACGTGCTACAATATAAGTAAGTCTACGTGCTACGTCATGAGCAGGTCTATGCGCTACGTCATGCGCAGGTCTATGCTAGTATAAAAAAACCGTATAACGCTACGAGCAAGATAACTTGCTACGATGTAAAATAGTGAACGTTTCGCGCCCTACAGACAATAATTATTCAGTTATGGTTAAATTAAAACAATGTTCGTAAAATATTGATCTTGCACCTAAAGAAATCGTTGATCTAGTTTATCTATCCGCAGCCCGCTGACGCCCTCAGCGTCTTATTGAAATCTGACTACGAAAGAAGTTCTTCGATGAAAAACAAACTAACAACTTAATTCTCAAGAACAAAAGTTGAGTATGACGCGTGCATATCTTATAATGAGTCAAGTCTAGCGCCTCGTCTAGACCAGGACACGTAACAATACGCGGCAAATCTTGTGGAGTGGGAGCCATTGTAACAATTGTAGGACGTAATCACATTAGTACTTGAGGTGAGACGGCGACGCGTGCGCTATCACTGCCGGGGGCGAAGGCTCCGTCGAGAGGCTGGAGCACCCTTCACGCTCCCCACTGACACGAGCCCCACCCTTAATCAAACTACGCAGTTAGTCCTGGCTCTTCAACCACCTTAAAAGGTGTCTACCCGTTGTATCGAGACAAGAAAAATATTGAAGGAATTGTAAAATTTGTATTTTTTTTAATAAAGTTTAGTTTCATCTAGAGCAAAATGATTAACACTATACAATAAAGTCATGAACTAAGCTACATCGTTTTAAACACAAACTACGTAATAATTTGGCCGTTTTGGTTGTTACAAATCTATTGCTTTGTTGCAAAATTTATGCTATTTATACAAAACGATGCCAAGAAAGATAATATTCTAAATTATTTAATTGTTATGATTCAATGTTCCTTTAACAATAGACACAATTGATTTGCTTTTCCATTAACGAAATACTTCGCTTAAATCATAATTAAATTGTAAAAGCCCGTCTTACCGCTATTACTGTTTTACAAAATTTCATGGTAATTATTAAGGTTTTATACAAACGAGGTGTAGGTAAAGAATAACTGTTAAAATAACGTCGGTATAAAAACGGGTCATAATAAAGTAGTGCATTATCTCGGCTCGCTCGTATCAATAAATACCGGATATACTTTAATTCTTTGTGGTGAGGATATATACATAACGCTGTACAATATATATTGTTAACCAAGAACAGTCAGAATGAACAGTTTGTATAATATTGGAGCTGTGTGAATACCACAAATATGTAGGTACAATGCCGGGCAGGCTGTGGCGCGCGGCGGTCGCAGAACTCACCGCAGCTTCCCCTCCCCGCGGCACCCCACGCAATTATAATAGACCATACAGAGAATTAGCTTCAAGTTAATTTAAATAAAAGTAGTAAAAGACAATTGTACAGCGGAGGCTACGTCCGAGGACTAAGCAATGTTTATTGTTACTCCGCATTTAGTGTTTGTTCGATTGGCCGAGGGTAAGCTCAACGACGCGACTTGTTTCTTAAATAGAATATACCGTTATGCCGTATACAGCGTGTTATGGGAATGTTTTATTAAGCGTTTAAGAACCATTTCGAGAATATTAAGTAACATTTTCTTTTCATATTGTAAAAAATAGTGTGGTGACTGGTCACACTTAAATCTATATTAATATATTGTGTACCTATTTTCTTTGCTATATTTTAAACGGTATCGTTGATGAAATGATAAGTAATGATAAGAAATTTGTTAACACGATAACTGTGTTATAAAATGAAAATTTAACCGTTTTAAATAGGTGTTACAACTTTACAACTTGTTATATTTGTCATCTATGTATGAAAACTAAAACAGAGAACTAAACGAGCAAAGAAATCCCTTTGCTTCGGGTTATATTGAAAGCATTAACTGAAATGTAATTTTAAAGAGCTTATCCCGAATTTCAGCCAAAAAACGATACAAAACCACATTTCATACAAATGAAAATATCTTTAAGCCCTATTAAAAGCTTAAGATACGAAAGCACGCTGGCTTCTTGCTTATTTACTTAAGCTGTATGTAAATTTGGTCGGTAAGAACATTATTCTAAGAAGCGTGTGTTTAACCGGCGCACGGGATGCGTACTTTATTTCTCTCTTTGTTTAAAGAAAACCTCGTTCGTTATTTTTCAAGACTGTAAATGAAATTTGAGAGTAAATTTTTCAAAAATGGATTATGCTTAAGAACGTGTCGGATACCTTAATGTCTCCGTATTACAAAAAATTAGTGTTTACCATACAAATTCATTTAAACATGTAACAAGCAGCTTAGAATATGGCTTTGACAATATTATAATATGCACTATGCAGTCAAATGTCATATATCTATATGTGTTACGATTGCTAATAGAACAAAGCATGTTATTTGACCAATAAGTGACTAGCTTTACATTAAATATTTCTTTAAATTAGCTATAATATCTCAGGTAGAGTAACCACCCTTTAGAGGATTATGAAGATAATGACCGATAGTAGATAGTAAGTAAAATTCGATATTAACTTATAATTTAATTCAAACAAATAAAATACGAATTGATAACCTTCTAACAATCCCGTCCCATTAATATCTGGAAAGTTGGGTTTACCAATATAAACTACATAAAGAAAGCCCATGAAATGTAAAGGTCCAGAACACTCACTCATAGCGACTGTGGAGAGTTTATTTAAGGATACGAAAACGAGTTTGAAGTTTAGCTATTGTTAAAATTAAATTAAATTAAAACGATGGCTAAAACATTGGTTGCAGATTATAGAGTGGTACACACAATTCGTCGTGTACATTTTTTCAAGAAACAGAGCCCCACTCAACATTGCTTCATTTTTATATAGTTTAAAATCGATTTTACTTATTAATATTGACTGAGTAACAACTATTTAGATGTCGCGAAATCGATGGGCACTAGTAAAAGTTTAACATTACATTATTCTAAATTAATAAAGGAAATTTGAAAAATGATGGACACGAGCAGGACTTTAGCCTGCGACCTTTGTCGTACCGTGGCGCTGCTCCAACCAACTGAGCCATCGTGTCAGCTTAGCATGGGCAACATGCTAAAATGACACCAAAAGTCATACTTATTTATATTCGTTTACGTGGCTTAAGATACTCTTAATTCACTTTATGCACAAATGTTGAAAGACGCACTTAGTGCCTTAGTCATTCTCTACCGGCTAAACCTATTGGTGCCTTAGCGAGCGTCGTTGTATAGAATATACCTTCTTTATTTATTTATTGTCTGGTATCAACGGCAGTATCCCGGCCATTCTGAACTATGACCTGTTTATCGCCCTTAATCCTCGGATAGGTTACACAGTTCAGACATTTTAAATGGAAAATCAGTATTTTATTATACCTAATATCTTGTGGAGAATGAGATGGAATTTATATAAGAATCTTTCAGTGAAGTATTTTTTTTATAACTAGTTATTTGAATTTAGTATATAACTATACGGTGTATGATATACAATTCTACATATTCCACTTACGTAAAGCATATTATAATAAATCCTCCACAAGTGACGTCACTGAATTAATCGTACAGTTCACCATGAGCTGTGTGCCGCAACCAACATAGGGACTGGAAGCTGTCACACAGAAAAGGAAGATAATTATAAATGAAAAACAACTAAAGTGGAAATTAGACCTACGACAGTTCAGGGATTGGGTGCTGACTGTACCCCGAATTTGCCACTCGGATGTCCAATGTAGATAATTTTTATATTGTAAATCAATAAAGCACTCAACTCATAATAATAATATACGATTATGAATTCAAATGAGTTATACTTAGTTATACTAAATAAGGCAAAACTCGAATAATATAAATACAACAAAACATAATTTATGTACAAAATTATCCCCAAATTATTAATTAACTAATTAGGGACACGCCATAAACCCAGCATATTCGAAGCGTATTTCATAGATTACGTCATGAATAAACATTGCAGCTATTTTGGGGTAAAAATGTTGTTGTCAATCGTCTGATACTCCGCAATGATTCCGCACCCTAATGGACATACACTCAATTAGGTTTTACTGCTGCACCGTCATTCAATTTAATGCCTAACACCGACCGCTCTGAAACAGGTACCTATTTATTTTTATTGACTACAACAAAAAACAACAAACTTTTACACAACACAACATTTGTATAATAAACCTTTGCTATTTAATATTCCATTGCAGGCTCAGAACTCGTTGTGCAAACTTTACTTTTTAGTTTTATTTCAGTCTAGCCAGATTTGTGTGGCTTGCCCGCAGACCTCGTTTAACCTTTTGTACAATCGAAAAGAAATATCTAAAGAAATGCGTTGAAATTAATATTTGTAAGTAAAAGCACAGTGTTAGGGTTTTAGTAGCAGTGTAAGGGCTCTTGCAATTTTGCCTGCAAAAGTCATGCGGCTGTCGTACGTTTCATACAAATTGCTAAACGGACGTCTAATATTTGTATGAACCGTACCGCTCGACTAACGCAGGCAAATTTGAAAGAGCCCTAAGCACAGCTAGCTGTGAACAAAAAGTGTATCGTCTGGCAGACACTAAGGTTCTATTATTTCTCACGTGGGTATCATAGTTAAGGAATAATGTAAGGGGATATGTAACGATATCCTTTAACGTGCCATGCAGCAATCACCAATCTGTTTGACGCAGCCAATGATAAATGAAAAAAATTCTCACCAGCGTTCATTATGATTTATTATTATATCTATTGGAACGGTAGATAGATAAAAGTTGACTAAATTCAAGAATTATAATATTAAATATACCTATGGATCAAGAGTAATTTGTCTTAGAACAATTTACAGATCAAATTTTATTATAATAACTGCTTTCGCCCGTGACTTTGTCCACTTGGGTTTCGAATGTTTTTTGCCAGCCTTCCTCGATAAATAAGGTTTTTCTTGTTAGATAGGTAATCGAGGAATCTGAAAGAATTTTTCAAATCGGACCAGTTCCTGAGATTAGCGCGTTCAAGCAAACAAACAAACTCTTCAGCTTTATAATATTAAGTATAGATATGGATATATAAGTATAGATTATACTGCTATTCTGCGTTCTCCATATTATTTTTAGGCATAGTAGTGGTGTCTATTATTTTTGTTTATCTATTATCAATGTTCTGCATCCTACTTATTTTTGAACGTCAACATACTTAGAACACCCATATTCGTCCGCTCTTTATCGTAGGTATATCTTGTAAGACACGCCACTCGCTAACCTTTTCCTATACATCCCCATTTTATGTTTGTGGACAGGTAGAATGTCAGCAAACACGTTATTATTCTTCGCACGTAAGAATTAGAGGCAATTCTTTTTATTTACACGTCATGTAACATTAGCCTTAATAAAAATAAGCGCGTCCTTAAATTTTGGTGCAGTCCATAAAGTGCTCAATAGGTAATATGTAATTTTAGGCTCAGTGCACACTGGCGACGATTAGAACATTGTAGTATGTATAGTACAAAAGCATAATTGACAATAAAAATGATATTTTAAAACTGCTACTGCACAATTACTTCTCAGTGCAGTCATCCGTTTTATATTCAAAAAATTGCTTCACCGAGCAGACGACGCCCGTCGACGCCCAATTAGAGACATAAATATTCTTGAAAACGTAAATTCGAGCTGCTTACTCCGTCGTTTATACATTGGAGTTATTCAAGCGTCTAGTCGTGCGTGTGTTACAGCCCTTACCCTCATTCTAATGTACCTATTAGATCGTTTAACTTTGCTAATAAACGTTAGAACAATGATTTGAACTGAGCTCAGCGGTCGGTATTACACAAGAGTGAATAGTTTCCCCTTTGCCACTCGGCAATAGAAGTATTTGACTAGATATGTGATTATTGCCGTACGCAGGTACCGTTAGGAAACTATAATTAACCAGTTCGCTTAAAACTTTTCTACTTCAAGTCGAAATTTGTGGTTGCAATTCATCGTCAGAAATATGGAGTACGACGATCATATTCATTTAATAACATGGCGGGTTTAGTGTGTTTTTCATAGAGGTAACGCGTAATATACATATATGTTAGTTGCATACTCAGGTTTTGCTGTCGATATGTTTGCACGCATTAGGAGTGCTAATGACATTTAAATTCGTGTATGGAAAAATCTAATATCACTTAACCAACCCAAAAAATTGAATCTACCTGCAAACACTAGACTAATAGTAATGTATTGTTTGTTGTTTTGGGGGACCTTATTATGTCGTAGAGGTCGGTATTAAGTCGGTTGCCTTAATGAAGAGCATTACTAACAATTGTATCCGACTGAAATGACCCTCTGAGGTTGTATAACTATTAAATATTAATTGTCACACGACATGAATCCATAACACCACTTTTAGATTGTAATAAAAGCCGAGGATCATAAACGTTAACGACTGCGTCATTTAACTTCGATTAAAAAGAAAAGTCATAAAAAGGTCCGCCATTGCGAGTTGCTGAGTTTGTGCCAATTTAATGCCCAAACATTTTAATACTGCGTTTAAGCCAATATCCCACCACAGGTTAGGTTAAAATTTTACTACGTAATCAAAAATCGATTTACGCTAATTAGGCATTTTGTTAGTTTACTTTTTGGGTGTTTTTTTTTATATCTTCTGATGAATGAATACTGTAGGGAATGCAGCAAATACATTTACAATATTAATACATGGACAGTTTACACAGCTTAATTGTACTTTATTTTTCTATGCAGCAAGCAAAAGGCTCATGATAATGAATAATGTACGTGACTGCATTTGTTTCATTTCCTGCTCTTCCATTTTTCATTACAATAATCTATGTTTTCTAAATATGTTTTTAGTTCATAATGTTCTCGTCATATTCTCTCTTGTGTTCAAAATGTTAGATTCACGTTTATTATAAGTACAATGGCATAACGATCTGAACTGACCAAGCCTGAGAGAAGGTTCACTTCTTTTTAATATGTATCAATATTGCTTTAGTCAGTATATTTTTGGGAATTTAGCAACAAAATATACAATTTGACAAAAGTTGCAGTCAGTTCGACAAAAAACTATTTCAGATTAAGACTGTTCTATAAATCAATTTTCAATTGGGTATTTTTTACGGATTTGACAGATTTATAAGTTAATCTAGGTATCTGATATTATTTTTGTCTGCAGGTATTTTATTAGGTGAACTCATTTCTATATATAACTTGAAACTGAATGAAATTAATCTTAATCTGAGTAGAAAGCGGTAGATAGATAATCATTTTCGTGATCAAAATATTATGTTTCTGTTGACTGTACCAATATTACAACTAGAATTTTGTTAAAGCTCTTTAGCATGAAATGCAGACTTCCGATTTCTAGTGTTTCCTCTATGAATTTCAAATGCCTGTGTTAATAGCGTTAGCTGCTTTTAAATGTTCCATTATTCAACAAGGAACTTTTCTACAAAGTTTAAGTAAATTGTGACGAAATTGGTTTTTAACATTTGGTATTCAGAATCGAATTTAATGGCTACTTATTACAAGTAAGCATTGTCGTACTTGATTGAGAGGCAATTTTAAGATTACACAGAATTATTTACTTTTTTGCCAAAGAGTTTATAATAGCTGGTTAATGTAATTTAAATAATCTTAGTATTACAGCAGACTCATAATCTTTTGAATGGGCTACTATGAACAAGTTTATAGTTAGGTACTAACATATGTACATAGGTACTAACCAACAATCTTAATTCATCATCATCATCAGCCGGAAGACGTCCACTGCTGGACAATAGCCCCCCCTTAGAACACCACAATGAATGACAACTTGCCATGTGCATAGTGTTTTGATAAATGTATAAAATTTCTGATGTACACGTCCGCTTAAAGTGTAGGGCATAGCTCCGTGCGTGAGGATCGTTCGATTAAGCGCAGTGAAGCTACAATTGAGCGCGCGATACCAATTTATGACACTTGATCTCCTACGTGCCGAAGCATGGAAAGCACATTAAGCTGTTGGTTACGGTTCATGTGTCTGAGTGGTGTACGTCATTCAAGTAAGTGGTAGGTCTTAGTGATAGCTTGGAAGACCAAATATTAGGACTAAAAGCTTCGTTATGTTGGGAAAGAGTTAAAATATAGTGGTATGTATTGTAGTTCCATATATGTATAAAGAAACGCCTGTTACCCTGAGGAGACCAGTCTCTGCTTTCTCCTCAGCGCAACTACTTATTACCATTTGCTAAAATACAGACGCTAAGTGCTCAAATACCGTGCTTTTTTAATTACGAAACTAACAATGTCTATTAAAAGTAGACAATAATGATCCAGAAAAGGAAGGCAAAAAAAATTAACACTCCAAACCATAGAAACCGTCACCAAAATTAAAGAGACGGGCATATATATCAAATTAGAAAAGTATCGTCACCGTATCGCCTTTCACCTCGCCGTCAAATAGGCGTCACCATACCGAAGCACGTAAGCCATAGATTTTGGATACCAAGTATTTTCTACTATAGATTGGCTGTGCGAAATAGAAAGACCTTAGTTTAATTGATCACCACTAGTGTATATCTGGTCTGAGACGTAAACAAAGCGGATCCAGCTGCGTATACGTCGACTCGGCTACGGCTAGGCGACGCCGCGCTTGGCTCGCCGGTCCCGAGGCGAGGCGATTTCTATATCGGCGACGTCTATCTATCTATCTCGCTGTTCTAAGATTTCTAAGCTTTGCAGTAGGGAGTTTCATACAAACTACTTGAGTTGATACGGTTACGTGCCCTTTCAGGGTTGATATATGTGCTACGACCCTAAAACGACGATCACCAATTAGGTCAATGTCATTGTTTTTATCGGCAATTTAGGGGAAACCAAATTTGAGAATTGTCACTCAATACTTAATTTAGTGTTCAGAATACTCGATAGTTGCAAGATGGCAGCAGTTCATGCTGAATAAGAGGAATATTTTTAAATGCAGCTCAGTAAAAAATACAATAGGTATATAACGAATGATAATTATGTAGACACGATCCTCACATAATCTTTAAAAGTTTGGTTAACTGAAAGAGACTAGTCACAAGGTTTACTCACTCGAATGCTTATCCCTGCTCTTCACAGAACTTAGTGTGAAGATACTTACTAACTTAATTACTTCACGTCAAACCGTTATTCCTACCCTAATGTCATGTAAGTACAACTTTGATGTTGTAGAACGTCTAAATTGCTGAACATATTCGCTACATATTATTCGGTAGTGGGTAAACTCGCCACGACTATGTGCGACTTAGTCATTTGGTGGCAGACTGACGCCGCTTAAACATCAGACTAAGCGCATACATAAATTTTTGAAACGCTTTTAGTATAAAGCATGTGAACTTATCTCTGGTACATTCAGTAGGTAAAGTCTACGATTTACTGTTGTAGGGTCCATTGTGTAGGCTCGTTGTGCGTGCTTCCGACGACTGTACAGCGGATACAATAAGAATTGATATGTGTTGTACGTCCGTGCGACAGCAATATGGACTATTTTATTTCAATGCAGAAATGGAACATACAAGAGCACTGCCATTATTTCATGTGTTTACTAACCCGTAACTTCGGTTTGTACAACGTAAATAGAAATCCACGATTATTTTTGAATGATGGTCATTTTATGCAGAAGCACTCCACTATTTTAATTTAATGTATGTTGTGGTGTCTAATATATTATAGTAGTTCAGCCGCTGAAAAATAGCAGGAACAGCGGTTATGTGACGCCCTGAATATTGAATATAGGAAAAAATTTAAAAATACTCGTTGGAGTTAAATAAAACATTCTGATACCTACACGTTATTAAAAATGCTCTTCTGTTCTAGTCACTTCAACAGCAGTTCCTGCATGCAACCTTTTGAATCGTTACTGTCAGCTGCAAAATAAATTCAATACAGCCGTAGATATTAATGCATAAAACGAACAATATTTTTGTGTTCAACAGGATTTAACGCCGTATACATTCGTACGTTTTATTTCGATTATTTCAACTGATTTATTATTTTAGCGGTCGTAAAACGACGTCATGAAATTGGCGTCTGAGATCTTACGACATATCCCTAAAATCTATGCACGTTTATGTTGTTTGAAGTACACTCGGCCCTCTCAAGTATGCTCCTTTTATCGTAAAACTTTCCGCTGTTGTTTAGGGAGTAGATAGTTATATATGGTTCCATTTAAGTATTGCTTCTTTAAAAGGTATGAAATGATGTCGTTGAATAGCATAATCATGTGCTATAATATACTTACCTAAATAGCTTTAAATATGTGTTATTAAGTCCGGCAAATAAAAGACTGAGTCTAACAAGGCAGCAATGATTGATGCATACAATTATTCAGTAGATCATATAGACACACGACAGTATGTCCGCCAAGTTTGCGATCTATTTAACGGATCGCAAGTAGAAAGTTTAACGACTCATGATACTTTAGGATTTCCGGTGCACGAAAAACAGTTTAAAATCAACCACCTAAATTAGAGTTTATAGTGATTTCAACTTTAGGTATTGTTGATTACGTCACAAAGATTTTTTGCACCAAACACGTTAGACATGCGTAGTTCTTATAGATTTATTAGATTCCAAGAATCAACTGTATTTATTTGATTCAAGTTGAAACCTTTTCAGTAACATGAAACCGTCAAGTGTCGGGTCCACAGTCCACAGTCAGTTGTAATATAAGCCGTATTCACCCAAATAGGAATGAATATAACTCATTGGTAGATTTCATTTGCATTTAAAGGGCGATTATATTATATATTTTAACGCAATTGCACTTTTTAGACGCAATACGAAATTTTTAAAAGCTGTGTGTATAGGTATACTATAGTGTACCTGCTGTAAGAAAATGCAAGTAGGTATTATTATTTACAGATGTTTTTTCCGAGGCTATTTATAGTACTCGTTAGGCGCCTTCATTTTGTTGAAGACGGTTACAGCAAATGACATTGAAGTCGAAACTGACACTGAACATTACATATTGCAGAATCTAAAATAGTATTGACTTACTTGACAACTAGGTAAATAACCTAACGAGGTAGGTAGTATTTGTATTTGATCGGAATACCTTGAGCATGTGTGTGTTGTGAATATTTGCTTATGTCTCATTAATAATGTTTATCTTCCTCATTTCTTGTACACACCAATAAAGGCAAGGAATAAAAAGGAAATTTACCTATAAAAATATATTTATAGATCGGGAAACTCGCAATTTCATAAATCTTCCTTGTAAACTGAAAGGCGTAAGTATCATATTATGCCTTGCTCGGCTTATGTTGAAATCGTTCTCGTATCCTATCCAAGTTTCTTGCAGCTTACAACTCAATTTCCTTTAGCAAATCCTGGATCAAGAAAGGTATACACTCTTCAGCTATTTTATGAATACATCAGATCATCAAAATACGCTGACTACTTAGCCAGTTCAGCAGAGTGTATAATAAAAACAAATGTAACCATTGTGCGTCTTGTACTGTTTATTCAAATATTGCATTAACATAAATGTACTAGTGTCCCAAAATAACATGTTTGTAAACAGTCATGTTCTCACGCTTGCATTCCTAAAGGGATAAGCAGATTGTTCACCCTTATTTTGAAAACAATTTGGAAATGTTCCCGTACAATTACAGCTATTAATCATTATTAGCTCATTAGCTATCTAGGATTAGGAAGTGAATACTTAGCAACCTAGAAATCTCAACTATTGCTGAAACCCAGGACATAGTGATCGGGGTGTTTCCCATAACAGTCTATATATTTAGGAGCTGAATACACAAAAATACATTGGTAAATGAAATGTTGATTAAACAAGATTAACACATCATTATGTTATACGTAACAAATTCCACGAACCGGAAATTATGAAAATAATCATGTCTGTATAAGAGATCGGCATTAATGTAATCTGAGCGTTCGCAGTGAGCGTAAGGTACCTTGTTACTGCTCTCATTAATCGTGTATTCACAAGGGCGCCAGGTTATTTTGACGTTGGAATGATTATGTCATTCGTCTTTACCAAAATGGCGGTGGTCGTCATTAAGTTGGAGTGCCCTCATTTAAGTCCGCAGCGCATAAACAGCAGCGGAAGGAAGGCGAGCTAAAAGCTCGGGGTACCGGTGCAGCTTGCAAATTAGCCACGCTTGCTGGATAAAACACGTGAGGACGGGCTAAGAGATTACTTTCTACGAAACACCACTGTGTATTTGCATAGGTACGTTTAAGGGCTCAGCTTTTGACTTTTTTCACGTTTGGAAAATTTGCGAGCGTGTCCCAGTTACCTACATCTGCTTGTTCGTAATATTCGCTAACATATTTTTATAAATATAATTCTGTCTTCGTTAAAGTGCTTGTTTAACGTAAAAAGTTTGGGTTGTTTTATATTTTTCGTGTTTATTTTTATGTCTCGGTAAGTTCAAACTTTTTATAATAATAATAAGTAGTGTAAATATTATTGATATATGAATTAAAAATTGTTATTTTTAAGTTATTAGTCAAAATATTATAAAAATATATTTGTATGAAGTAATTTAATACAGAGGCGTAAAGAATAACTAAAATACCTATAACCTAAGCATTGGTTATAAAATGGGAAATCTCATAAATCATGTCAACACTTTAAACTGTTTAGTAAATCTTTTACTAACCGCCTTTAGCTTTTACCTACATTACGGTTTGTTTACTTTGTTTAACTTTAAGTAGAAATATAGAAATCAAAAGCCATAATATTCATCAATGAACGCCCGACAAACTTTCTCTACAAAACATAAGGCTATAACGTTTCATAAACGATTACCGAACGGTCCTGAGGGCTCGTGTTCTATTCGTGTTGTCAATTGCTTCTGCTTTATTTTGTATGTCACGTTGTTTATAAACTGCAAAGATCCGTTATTGCACCAAAAACAGAGTGATGGTATAACTTTGTTTATACAATAACGTTGTTCCACACTAGGATTTTTTCTTGTTTAAGTCAAAATGCATACAAAATTATTAACGCACAAACACCCAGACTCAGATTAGAACGTTATAGATACAAAAGACCCTTGTAGGTTCAGAACTTGCCACCCACAATCAATTACTATACCATGCGCAACCCACGTAGTCTGTCGCGCGCGGAACTAAACCTACCTTACATACACCCCTAAAGCTAGAGGGCAGACGCGCTATTCTTTACTAAGTATCTAAACCCATTTCGCTGCCTTAGGCCCATGTAACAGGTTCCTGCCCATTGCTGTTCATTAGGGCAGCAATTCGGTTCCTAATTTATCCAACCTGGAACCGTACCGTATGAATCCAGTCCGTAAACTAAACGTCTCCAAGTCACCTAGACACATGATCAAAGAAAAAAAAAGGATGCGTTAAAAAGTTTTTGTACGTTTTTTGTCACTGGTCCCTATACAAAATATATTAAAGTGCTAATTTTAAAGTGACTTAACAAATGTAGCAATAAACAAATGACTAAATAGTGTATTCGAGACCAAAGAGCAAATGTGACGTGAGAGTTAATGAAACTCATCTGGTTTTACTTACACGCCGCTTTCTTTACGGCCCTAAAGCAGCAATGACTTGTGTGAAAGTTGTTTGAGGCTTTCCCAGATATATTTTTATTTTCTGAAACTTTTCTAGCTTGATTTTATCTTTTTGTTTTTGTTTATTCTTTTTTTTTGCGACGTCTTGATTTACTTATTTTATTGGCACAGTATTATAATTATTTAAACAATAATAGCCTTTACCCAATTATAATTCGCAGCATATTTACGTAGCTTACACGTGTATGATATTTGTTTTTATAAGGATAGTTATCGAACTGTATAAGCCACTGCGTTATAGTAGTCATTAATAATGAGTTTGCTCGTCTGTCAAATAAGATTAATGTTATAACATGGATGTAATCATATAATGGAACAATAACTATATTTTAATTTGCTCTATTTACGGACGTCTTACGACTGGTGATCATGATGATGATTTAAAATAACATACCTGTGAAATGTATTTATTTTGACCCTAATATAAGGATCGAATTTAATTGATGTATTGAGCGCTATATTACTTGTTACGTCAACTCAACTATGATTTTATAAGGAGTTTCGTTCCATATCTCCGAAGTTCATCACCAGATCCTAACTTGGTAACAATGGGATCAGCTCGAGAGTACAGAGAAAATAAAAACTTCCTCCTTTTTTGAAGTCGGTTTAAAAGAGTGACGTAAAAATGAATTAGGTAAAACAAGAAAATTTACCGCAATATACATTTAACAAAATACCGGTAACAAAATATCATTGAATTCACGTAAACAATTCATAAATAGACCTCTTCCTTCCTGACAACCATTTTGTTTATGCCTCTGTTAAAAATTGAGACAATAAGCAACTTAATTAAACTTAAAGTTAAGCTTACATATGTTGAATGCGCTGGAAGCAAGCAAATAAGTCGGATTGGGAGGTATTTTTTGTGCAAGCCTATGTCAATTTTGTTAAGTATTGTCATTATATTATATATGACATATAAGGACGTGTAACGGTAATAATCAATTACTGATGACTAAGCGATAACATTCACCGGAGTATTTTGTCACGTCATTAATGTCGTTTGAGAAGACTCTCTTTGCCTCTTATGCACTCACTAAACAACTTTCTGTCTTATTTTTATTTTAATAAACATTATAAATATTAAGACAATAAGATATGGAGAGCTTAGATCAGTATTAAAAACCAATTTTCTCCTTAATCCATGCCTTGGTCGATAGAATACAGAATGTTAACATGAGTTCTGCAAGTCACAAATATCACAACAAGTTGTAGCAATAAATGACGATTTGCCCTCAGAGTATAGCTGTCCCAATGTAAACAAGTCGCCGGGGTCCAATGTGAAACGCGATTTACTGCGGTCAAACTTAGACGGCCCTCCCAGGGGATGATCGTGCAAAACCGCTAACCAGTGGACAGGAACACATACGTATAAGCTACTCTATTATTTACTCTATCATCATCATTATCATCCTATCTCAATCCACTGCTGGACATAGGCCTCTGACCTTTGATGTTTGTTAATTACCAGCACCATTATTTAAACCAAACTCCTTTTGACTCATCATCATCAGCCAAAAGACGTCCACTACTGAAACATAGGCCTCCCGTTTTAGTGGGAGGGGTTGCCATAATCCCCACGCTTGGCAAGCGGCTTGGGGATCGCAGTATTGGTGATGAAGTTACAGAAGACGCTGCTGCCCATCTTCTGAATTTTCCCTTAGTCGCCTCTTACGACACCCACGAGAGGAAGGGGGTAGTCAATTCTAGGCCGGATAACACACGGCTCAAACGGTTCACACGGGTCCTTTTGACTAAGCGCACACATTTTCTTAGCATTCCAAAAATATAACTCAACGTACATTCTCAAAAATGTTTAAGGTACTATGTTTGTCTGTATGTATTTTTAGGGTTCCGTACCTCAAAAGGAAGAAAACGGAACCCTTATAGGATCACTTTGTTGTCCGTCTGTCTGTCTGTCAAGACCCTTTATCTTGGGAACGCGTGGAGGTATCGAGTTGAAATTAAAACGATATACTTAAGACTGCGTTTCCTTGAAGCTGTGAAAAAATCAAACTTCTAAGTTAACTAAAAAAAGATACGACTGTTTATACCGACAAAAAAAACGTATATTTCGACATTCAAAGAAATCAAAATTTATAGAGTACTTGCTAGAACTACGAAATTTGGCCAGTAATATCGTCTTATACTACAAGTACAGGGAAAAATCTAAAAACTTAACATATTTAATTAAATCACAAAAAAAAGAGTCTTTATGCAAGGAACGGGGGTACAAATTTTAAAGTGAGATAACCGTGTCATGTGGGTTATCGTATGAAAGGGCTTCATTTGTATAAGCTTAAACAGATTGTATGCTGTAGGTATGGTTTCCTTTCCAGGGTCTCAAACTATCTCCACGCCAAATTTCATGCAAATCGGTTTAGAGGTTTAAGCGTGAAAGGTAAAAAACAGTTACTTTCGCATTTATAATATTAGTACGGATTATAGGTTTTGGAAACTGAATTTCGGGACAAGTTCAAGACTCGATTCCTGAACTATATAATATGAACCTATAAATTTGTACGGAACCCTCGGTGAGCGAGTCCGACTCTCACTTGTCCGGTTTTTTATGTACTTTCAACGATTTCTCAATTGTTGACCGATTTTTAATATTTTTGTCGTTTGAAAGAATATTCTGGAATTTAAAGATTGTCATGACCTGGTAATGATCTTTGGAGATATGGAACAAAACACCTCATAACATCATGGCATAATGTCGTCGTTATAATGCTTTGTTTCTACGTTTAGTCGATGACTGACCACTAACAAGGGGGAGGGGTGCGTCGACCCCCTCCCCCCACCACTTTCCAAGATCAATTATATGATTGAAAGAAATTTAATAAAAAAACCGCCTTCAAAAACACCAACAACTTCAAAACACGGTTTATTTATAATTTTTTAACGGACTTCAAAAAAGGAGGAGGTTTGTTTGTCCGTATGTATTTTTTAAATGTATTTTTTATTATTACACAAATTTACCTACCAAAAAAAATGCTCGTGGTCTGATATATTTCTTTCAAAGCTCTGTGATGTAAACAAAAATCGTACGTAAACAAGTGGGGTTGCTTTTATTCATGTTCAGTGATAGGCCGTAAAAATATGACTATAAATCGGCTACTATGCGCTCGCATGCTTTTACTCATGTAGAAAAAACCGGCTTTCTTTTTAGCTTCTTAACATTTTTGTGCAGCATAACATAAAGTACTAATGCACCAGCGAAGTATTTATATTAAATACTCGCGCTAGAAAATGCCTCCTTGAGGGAAAATATCATTTTATTTAACTTGGTTTATAACCAGCTATTATTTTACCATGGAATACACCGATTGCTTATCTTTTACTTTAGAAGAAAACAACATCAATTGTTGCATCTTGTTTTATAACTTTACACCAATTGTAATTATGATTGCCTCATAAAAAAGTGCTCAATTATTTTGTGCATTTGGGATACAGAAATGGCATTCTAAATGAAAGCCCTTAAAGGTTTCGTTTGTTCATTTCTTTATAAAGAATTTACTTACGTCCAGAATAGTCTCGTATCGAATTGTTACATTTTCAACGTTTCCATCTGGCGAAGAGGATAACACTAAGATCATCAAAGCTGCTTGTTACGACACCGCGGTCAGAAATGGACGTGTTCAAACTTATTTCAGTGGTTATTTTGTGGCGGTTATAACAATTCTACTCTACTCTGTTTTACTTAAGTTAGTTCTCGAGTTTTAAATGAAACTTCATAAATACGGTAAATGGGTAAACTGAATGCAACATTAGGTACTGAAGTATACCTATTGTTATATTTATCTAGTTAGTTAACGGACTCTCGACACAAAACTTATTAGCTACTACGTAAAGACTATTCCTCAGTGATTTACTCTTTGTTTTCTTAGTACACACGTCCTATTTTCTTGGTACCATAAAAGGTCTTGACACCCAAAGCTCTCATTCGGAAAAGGATGACAGCGTGACCGATACGCGGAAAGTCTTTTATAACTCAGATATTATTTATAGAGACACTAAGTTGACCATTACTGTATGATGCTTTATGTTTGGGTAAGCCGTTATTATTTTTCAGTTCGTGGTTTAAGATGAAGGTTAAAAATAAAGGCAAGAATATCAGTTTGAGTAGTCAAGTAATAAGTCGTTATCCTGTTTTGTTTAATATACATTGTACAGTGAAGCGTGACATCAGTAATGTTTTACTATAATAATTTTCGTGAGTGTTATCCATATTATTTATTGTATCGTATCGTATCGAGTCGCGAGCCGAACTCGCGACTTTGCCGCGTAACCAGCTCATGAATAAAGGCTCCGTTCGAGTTCGAAACTAGTCGGGCATTCCCGAATACACACGTGAGTATAACCGGAATATATAGTAAATAATCAGTAATTTTGACCAAAAGGTCGGAATTAGAATTTAATGTGCGATTAGCATAATTATATCAATTTCTAATATTTGATGAACTAGGATGTAGAGAAAAAACATTAATAACATACAGTTATTATATCTATTTTAAAATTATTAAATTAGTGTTTTGAATCAAAATTATAATCCAATGAACGAAGATTATCTACCCGTATACGATGACTTCTTAGTTGATATTATGATTAAAAGAATCTGGGAAGTAAACCCGTCAGAAAGACTATACATAGCGCAGTTTGCTTCTTGTTAATATTTTAAAGAATACTAGGAGCATTCACTCGCAGCAAGCAGTCGCCAATCAATCGACTGAATCAAAATGAACGTATACCAACGAAATACAAGGAGTCAGAACGCCGTAGATATTACCTCGCGCTCCTTTAACAAAATTGAATAGATTTATAAACCGAAGAAATGTGCTTTGTTTGAAGATTTTTAGAGGAAATTAAATGGTCACCCTCTTAAACTGAGTGGCTCACAACAGCGCAACTGCAATTCTCTGAATAAAGCGTGGGCTACATGTGCGTTTATTTACGCTACATTAAAACTTTTTGTGGAATTCTAAATAGCGCTGTTACATGGTTTCTAATTATACGAGGATAGTCCGTATTTTTTCGGGTTTTGTTTAGAATTTTGGGTAGATATATATATGCATGAGTATCTATCTACTATTTGAGTTGCTAGCGGCGTCCAAATATTATGAAACTATAGCGTTAC
Source organism: Abrostola tripartita (assembly GCA_905340225.1). Classification (NCBI taxonomy): domain Eukaryota; kingdom Metazoa; phylum Arthropoda; class Insecta; order Lepidoptera; family Noctuidae; genus Abrostola; species Abrostola tripartita. The sequence goes on along the minus strand of HG996490.1, from coordinate 7,982,150 downwards.
ATTACAGTGTTATGTCAACTTCTAAACTAATAACAATTAGATTAGGATAAGTTTAATTTAAAAAATCGATAGTGGATTGCGATTTCCGATTGTTGAATTATGAAGGTACTTTCATCACCGTAACGGCTGTAACTTTGTGAGGCAAGATTCCGGTTTATAAAATTTATCGTTTGGAAGGTCTCTAGTTTGTTAACTAACATCTTATTAAATGTGATTTCCTGTCGCAAAATGAAGCTATGTAAACTTTTAGGCATTTATAAGAAAACTATCAAAAAGGTCATGTCATCAGCAAATATCAATCTCATACATTTTAGTAATGTCAAACAAACACACTTCTTTATCTATGGAAAATATTTTTTTGTCTTAACAGCAAATTACATTGTTGTTTATCAATACCTAAACATCATCTAAAACTCTGACTCTATTTTTGTAACCGTATTTTAGTAATTTAGAAGGTAACAGGAAAAAAAAAATTGGATAGATTAAATAGGCTAGTTGTTTTTTTTTAGCAAGTTAATAATTGTTCAATTAGACCAACAAAAATATTACTATATTTTTTCGAGACCTAGAAAACCGCAAGCAAATCTTTAGTATAAAAATATGCTATGTTAAATAGACGAAAACGCTGTTCGCCATGTTGGTCTATAGATTATCTCTGCTAAGACGTCATATCGGTCATACGATTTGCAAAAAGTAAAGAAAAATACAGCTTATTCTTCGTATTTTAGTCTACGACTATATTATATTAGCTGCCAAATGCTCTGTATTTTTTTGGTCCTCAACTTAGAAAGCAGAAATCTGGGTTCAACGTAAAAATAAAAACTAACCTATACAATTTTGTGTATTCTGCTTTTACGAAACTAATATTTATGATTGATTTAATAAAAATAATCAGAAAACAAGTTAACTATTTGCGTAGATTAAATAAACGTTTATATAAATGAACTACACGATAGTTGTTTACAAAAAAGAAATACGTCACATCATAATCGATAGCGTTTTAGTGTATCAAAAGAAAAGTAAAATTTTTAATTTTCAATCGATATTTTAAAGCAATCATTTCCTTTTACTGATTAAAGTCAATATATTTTTGTTTCCTTAGCCAAATACTAAAAAATAATAATTTATTGTACAACATTTCAGAGTCAAGTGCTCCTATTGGATGCCAAATAGACAAGAAAAACACAAAATTGAATTAAAATTAAATTAAAAGTGAATACATACATACATATATAAGATTAGGGTTTCTTCTTTAAGCAAGTAACTGTCAAAGTAAAAGTAAGTAATTGTCAAAGTCAGTGTCAATGTCCAAGCTTTCACATATAATTATATAAAACAATATCGTCACAACATTACTCAGATAAGACGAAACAAAGCTCAAAAATACTGAAAACAAACAGCACAAATGAGTAGGTAGTATTAATTCATCTGAAAACTTCGATATCCTGTCTGAGGTCATATTAAAGTAAAACAAACCTGCTCGCGTATTTCTCGCCGGGTTTGTATCCAGCCTTAAATAACGTTCGTTGTTTTGGCTGTCATCCAACTGCTTGTTAAGGAAACTAGGGAATTTCGTGGAGCCACCATTGTTTCTTGTTGTGTACATAAAGGCGCGACAAACGTCCTGAGCCTCGCTCCGCAAATGTATGCAATAGAATAATTTCCGTTCAATTATTTCATTATCCAGTGCAATTGAGGCTGTTTAGTCGAGATGTGATTCTGTTTTGATGCATTAGATAATTGAAAATGATTATAAGCTGATAATTCTAGAGTTTTCCTTCGCATATTGCTTTGTTATTAAAGCAAATTGTAGTAGTTGTCACTTACACGAATTTTATACATTGAAACAATAAAATAAACTACATTTACGGAGTCTGTCGCGGTTTTAATTAGATTTCATACACCCGACATTTCGAATATCGATTACAGCACGTGGTTACTAGCAGACACAAACACAAATCGGCGAGAAAATCCGTGACAGTGATTTAATTTAAAATTTAGTACAAATAAATTTAAACCAGACCAATCTTTTCACGTTATATTCCATATCAAACGTATAATTCGTTCGTATGAGTAAAAAATACAGCCTCTATTTTTGGACACCAAATATAATTATTTACCCAGCACGAAACTTGAGCCGCAGCTTGAAACGTGTGAATGAGAGAAATTAGTCACGCCTATTAGCTATCACATGACTGGGCTCGCGTATGTTGTAAAATCTATTCACCCTAGAAAATATGTTCTAAAACTGTCGGTCCCTACACTAACCGTTTTGTGAAAGCTTTTAAGTCAAGACCTGTTTACTTACTCAATATTATTTTGAAAAGAGTTTGATTACAATAAATGCAAAATCATCTATAGTCAATTCAAAAACATGTTCCATCGGTCATTTTCTCTGAACTTTAATTTACTCGAACCAGTCGGGAACCACTCGCACATTACAGCTCATTATCGTTTTTATCGAACTTTTTAAACAACTCGCCTTTCCTGTAAGACTCCATTAAAATACTTTTTCTAAATAGAATCGGTTTTGTTGACTATAAAGACCTTTTTGATAAAAACTTGACCATCAAGTGTGAAAAGTATTGATTAGGTAAGTTCTCACCAGTCACTACAGGCGTTTGAAATTATTATATCAAAGAGAAACGTATCTTGAAAAATTATGGGTATAAACAGAACCTACCTACCTCTACTTACCCCCTCGGAGTATACGTGCTTGATATTATATGCTATAGCAACTTTGTATTTTGTTGACTGAATAGAATTGGCTCTGTAGGTGTTGACTGACGATCGTGAGGTCGTCAATTCAAATCCTGCGACCTTGTTCAACTATTGTGGTGAACCTATTCTTCGGTCGAAAGCCTTCTCTCAATGGTTCGCCAGTGCCCGTTGATCCAGTAAAAGCCAGCTACGCTTACTAAAATGTTGGTATACCAAAAGGAAAAAGGTAATCCTATAAGATTTTTCGTCTACTAAGTTGTGTATTCTGTATACTTCTTTGTACTACTCTTAAATCTCTAGTTTATAGAATATATAATATAATATGTATTTTTGGTTCTTATCAGTGATAATATTAAAGTAGTAAATGATCTTTTATTACGTTACAATGTTCAAGATAATCTTAATTTTTAACCTTTAGTCAGTGAGCTGTCAAAAACATCGGATATCTATATACATATCCAAATTATCTGGCTCACTCTACAGAAGGCGTCGCTTCGTATTAATACTTTATATTTTACTGGCATACAAACGAAATGGATTCAAAGTTTACTAATTCAACGTACCGAACGTTGGTTGACTTCCAAATGTCATTTAGATCCGATGTTTTTTATAGCTTGTTCATTCATTTAAATGAGACAGTATATAGCAAAACGAATCCTTATTTGATTGAATCTTTCTTTACAAGCCTGCCACGACCCACTCACTTCTCGATTCACTCAGAATTTGAATTTTATTCCAATCATGGTATACCATTTCAATGAAAACGACACGATTTAGGAAAATACGTGGATATGTAAGCAAACGTAGCCAACACAATCATGTATTCAATTTGTGCGGGGATTACTCTTACTTTCAGCTTGAATTTTTATTTGTGTTGTATGCAATGTGCCGCTGATTTCCCTTACGTGTTGGACGGGACGCTAGATGGTGCCAAGATGTATGTTACGTTGGATCGCTTGAAGCCAAGTGCGGCAATAAAGTGTGTCGGCTTTGAACACCAAGAGATTTAGCAACGTAATCAGATAAATGGGCTGTATCCTTACATAAGAGTACTACTTGTAATAGATGTACCCGTAATAAAAGCAATAAAATAACAAGCGTAAACATGGCCTCATAAAAGCAAAAATAAATAAAAGCTGGCTAATGAGCATACGTCTTTAATCAACTGTGGAACCAAGAACATTCCACGAAAATTCCGAAATAAAGCAAAAGAAATTGAGCACAAGTAGTGCCGAGACGTCATCGTTTACGAATAAAATATCAATTTGTTTTCATCACTTGATCCTCGGTTCTGAAAATGAAGCTTCATGATTTATGTAGCAAATGAGGTTTATGCAAAATAAGGGATAATTTAAAAAATATTTTCACCCAAAGACTTTTCCAGTTTCATTTGTTGATGCCCTTTATAAACTTGATGCAAAAGGCAAGTCTCATCTGAATGGTCTTAAAAGACATTATTACCATACAAATGAAAACTAAAATAACGGGAAAAAAGTATTTTGTACTAAGTGTGTTTTCAAATCTCCACAGTTGTTTTATGCAGTTTAAAAATCAAGTGACTGGTGGTCTCGATCAGAAATTAAACGGAATTTTCAACAGATATTTTTATGCTCTTCAAAGCTTTACAATAAAACGAACTTGTGTGTGAGTTCAATAGAAAATATATACATAGCTATAGGACGCGCGAAAAAATGTGTGGATATTTATATTTACACATTTTTTATGCGCGTCGAAAATGTCAGTTGAGTTCTTTTTCGACTCGCGTAAAATAGTTTAAATTTTAATATAAACTGTACGTCCAGTTTGATGTTTGGTTGTTGATTTTGTTTCTCCCCGTGTTAAAAGTTTAGAGACATATCATTTAGCTTACAGGTTTACGGAGCGTTTCCTTAAGTTTCTATTTCAACATGCACAAGTAAGCGTCGAGTTTTTGAAATCGTGTTAATTATAATTCATTAGTTACCTTCGAAGTTTATGGATACTTGATAACTGCATTGTGATCGTTGTGATAAAAGGCTATATCAAGTCTTAATTTTTACTAACTATTTGTCGTTACTGGTTTAAATAAACGACTTTTTTCAAACGCCTTTGGAAGTGATAAAAAGCGATTAAAAATAGTACTGAAATTCGGCTTAAAGAATTTATTTTTCAAAGGAACATTAAATTAGCTGTGATGATGGTCGGCGCCGGCGATAGATCTAGACTTTAGTAATTACAACGAATTGCAATCAATAAGCTGAGATTTTACACACTAGAGTGTGGTACTGCACTACCTGTAGGCCACCTATAATTTTATAGATCTATAGTATTAAACTGTTCATTATCGAAATATTCATCACAAATTATACAAAATATATTGAAATAATTCTCTACGAGAATCCATCACACACATACACATAATCTTCAATGTACGTAGTGAATACTTAATAATATGTCCCTCCCTCAGCATGTGAAATTATTTTGACAAATTTTATTCCATCCGTAGTTTTGGCAAGTGGCGGAGATATTTCTTACCGCGACCCGCCCTCTCCGCATCGCTCCCGGTGCTTTTGTCGTCATAAACCAGTAAATCTTAGTAGCTTCTCTTAAATTTAGTTGCTTTCTTCATCAAATATTCCCTCGGCTAAAGAGGTTTTTCTGAAATTTGTTACCATGGTAACTCGATTTAAAATAAATTGAAGAAGGTGAAATCAATTTTAAGGACTAGTAAAATAAATTACCAACACCCGAATAAATCAATAATGGGGCTACAGATGTATAATTATCAGGTATAAGCTACATTTATACCAAGTAGTTACTAATTAAACAATTTGTAATTCTCACCAATGTCAATCATTCGTATTTGTCATAACCGGCTCCAATATTAAAAATATTTTCTAGTGAAATAAATAATAAACAGTATCTTTATATCAAATATATATTATATACTTAATAAAAATCATCAGGTAGGCTTGCGTTGTATTATTAATAAGGAGAATTGTAATAAAATACGTGGTTACTTTGTTACTAACCTCACGTGCGTTGATTATTTAATAATTACCTATATCATAAATTAATTTTACCACAATGGGCTCTGACGTAGGATTATTAGATTTTATTGTTATAACTGTGTTATAATTGGGCGTTTTATAGATATATTATATCATGCTCTAGAATTAGATTCTATTGGTCCGTTTATTTATATTAAGGCCAGAAAGGGTATTTTCTTGGCCGAAATAATATTTTTCGTTAATGCGTTGTGCAAGTTCGCGGGTACGTCCTCGATTCTGTCGTAGCGCGGCCGAGTAGCGATAATTTTGCGAAAATGGCCGCCTTGTCGACAGCAGTGCCTCTGCTACGAGCCCGGGTGAAATAATAACCACATTATGATTTTAGACAGGCTACCGCTTAAAGTGGTTTAAGGTGACGCAAAGTGAGCGGGGCTTTGTGCCACTGTGAAAAATGTAATCAGGATATCCGGCGTGTCTTGTTTTCTTAATTTATTTAACCACTACGAAATAAAACTATGAAGGAATAACAGCCAAATTATACCTACCCAAGTACTCCTTGACAATGGCGAAGTTAAAACTTTGTCACTCACGAAGCTGCATCACAATAATTGTCAGATAATTTCATTGTGTAACTTAAAAAATACTTGAGAAAGAGAAGACATCTGAACGAAGTTTAGCTAGCAACTTTATCTTTGTTATTTTATATTATTATATTATTCCCTGAGGGGGATGGTCGAGGTGTATAGTACACTATATTTCGCCAGATATGTCTTATGTTGTAGGTCTCTATAACAATAGGTGGCAAGCCTAATTGTAATCAAACGGGCACGCATCCAGACTCCGTACTGATACACAGAATTATCAAAACGAAAACCCAGTTACACTTTGCCCGACCAGGATTTGAACCCACGACCTCATGTTCAGCAGTTGCGCTTAGCAACCATTGGATTAGAATTCAACGAGGCAAATAATTTGATATAATTAACTACGTATGTATTTTTAAATAACACTAAAATTTTGATATTATTTATAAAAAGGATTTGTTCTTTTGAGGTGATACTCTTAATTTACACAAGAATATGCGTATTAATATAATATCTACTTGTGGCAGTAATACAACTTCTAAAATACTTGTATTTGCGAATAAATTGTAAGTAAAACTGGACACAACAATTGTGATAGTAGTGGTTAAAAATAATTCATGTGTGCCAAGTGACTATTGTTATTTATTTACACATTCTTCCGCACCAAAGCTTTCCACGACCAAACTCTCTTTTTCGTAATTATTCGAATGTTTATTTGTCAGTTACAGACATTAAAATTTTATAATTAAATAAAGATAAGCAACACACCGTATAACAAGTGGCGTCGCGTCTCGATCGCCTCTCCGCTCAAAAGTTACAAAAATACAACTTAGATATTTAAAAGACTTCTATACTTTACTTATTTCTTATGAACATTATTTACTAAGAAAACATTAAAATAAATGTCGTAGTGATCTAATAGTTTACAGACTTTCTCTTTCTCTCTTTCGTAAGCACAATATCAATACAAATCCGAATGACTTAGAAAGGTTAACTGTATTTTAGACAAAGTCGAAAGTCAAAGACTAAGCAACCCTAAGCTTGAGTCGGAAATCAAACCTCATCCTCTGCAGTATCGCTTACGATCACTAGTTAGTCATTTGTCGTTTGATACATTTAATTGAAGAAACTAATTTATTTTCAACTACAAATTTATTTTTAATTACATTACCTACATTCAAACTAATAATATAGGTACACATAATATGTACAAATAAACAATCTAAAGAATTATGCAGCGAAGTATTCCTCCTAATTGCTGTCGACTGGTGTTTTATAATTAATATAAAATAAAGAATGTCCTACATCTGGGCATTTGAAAATGACAGTCTATACTAGACTACCACATCGATGTTGTTAAAGTAACAAAGAAAATAATTTCCCTCGTCTCGGCTTTCAGAAGTAATTATTCGAAAACAGATTGCGCCTGTCACTAGGAAAGACGTTGTGTACCTACAGATTTGTGACACTTTCGCTTTTAAAGTATCAATGAGTTTAAATTTCGATATTCGTGTTTTTTAGGGTTCCGCACCTCAAAAAGGAAAAACGGAACCCTTATAGGATCACTCCGTTGTCCGTCTATCTGTCAGTCAGTCAACCCCTTTTTTTCAAGAATGCGTGAAGGTATTAAGTTGAAATTAATATCAAATACTCGGTTCTGCTGTCTCTTACAGCCGTCAAAAAAAAATCTTCTAAGTTAACGCAATCAAAAAATACGAGTAATTATGTTGATTGTTTCTACAATTTCCACTTTCAAAACCTATAGGGTACTTCCCGTTGACCTAGAAACATAAATTTTGGCAAGAAGCATTAGCTTACAGCACAAGTAGAGGAATAAATCTGAAAACTTTAATTTTGTAGTTACATCACATAAAAATAAGAATAACTTGTTTGCAGATGATAAAATAACCACTACCTACTTCAATGTATTGGGGTAACAGTTCTCCAACGGTAAAGTTAAGTTTGTCTGTAAATTTAGTATATTATCTTTTGGTTAGAACAATGTTATTGTTGTAAACATAAATTTTTCGCTACAACTGCGGTTCATCGCAAACACATAAATAAATCATTTTTCTAAAATACGCTCGGTTTTGATCGATTACAAAACTGTACACACACCGACGAATAGCATCAATTAATATTAAACTGATTTGATCTTAAATTTTGCGCATCGTATGCTCGAGAATGCCAGCTTTGAAAGGCAAGTCTTCTTTGAATAGATAATATATAGATATAAAAGTCCTGAACTCTTTAAATTAAAACCTTTATCGTTAATGAATTGAATCTTTTGAAAGGATAAATAAACCGATTGATATCGGTTTGTTTAATATAGGCGACACCTCGTCTTTGGTGAGTAAGAAAAGCTTAACGATTATAAATTATTTTGCTAAGATGTAGCCGTATGTAGCTGTTGGCTTGCCGTGGTTTAAATGTCGTTGATGGCTATTAAAAACTTTTTTCGGGCACTTAATTATATCATTGCAACGATGTGTAAAATTCCTAAAACTAAATGTACATATTATTAGATATTAAACTACCTAACTTGCGAATCGGATTAATTTTCACTCGCTAATAAACATTAGTACCTACATCCCATTAAATTAATTTAATTACATGAATTTATCAACTTAACGATAAGGGTATAATGTAAATTCAATAAGACCTTTGCTAATTCATAAGGATGCTTAAAATGATGTCATGTGGGTAGCAATCCGTTAATTATAAAAACCCCCGGGAACAATGCTACGTCAGTATGTAACAATTGTTTTCCATTCTTTATTTACTGTACGCTTCAAGAACAGCTTAACAAGCCTAAGTAAATAAGAAACTGGAGATAATTCACACACGGCCTTATTAAGGGAGAAACTAATCAAAACTGGGCTAACAATCACCTACCCATGAATAAATTTTCGCTCATATTAGCATATCAAGCCAAAATAGAAAAATTATACGTTAAAATATCTTTCAGTAAGTTGTAAAATGAGCGGGAATAAAGTGACAGCTTTATTGTTCTACCTTCGACTAGTACTTTCTTTGAAATGGTAAACAACACTCATTGCCTAGCCGCCACGTTGCCTTAATTTGTATTCATCTGATTTTACTTTTGATTCGCGTTATTTATTTGGAAAGAAAATGAGTTAAGGCAGTCTAAGAAATATGTTTGATGTCAAATGCAAATAATATTTTTGCTACCCTATGCAGATTGAATTAAACCAAATCTATTGCTTAGATTGCTAATCAAATAGTGTGTTTTATTTATTTATCATACATACATCATTTTTACAGGTTTACACCCAATATAACAATGTTATGCCATTTCAGAAGACCCATAGTTTATAACCGACTTCAAAAAATAATAAGCAGAGCTATCTACTTAATATAAAACTAAGGACTGACAAGTTATCACAATATTGATAGTTGGTTGTATTATAGCCATTGGTATTATACTGTAAAAATGATTTAAATCAGATTTTTTGGTGCCGTGAAATACATGGTACAATATGAATGATGAAATACGTGATACATGCCTGGTCGTTACATACACAGATCTCTCGATGAAACTTTTGTCAGAGTCAAAACATTTATTTTATTATCCAATTACGCAGCTGAATCATCATCATCATCAAATGCCGGAAGACGTCCACTGCTGGACAAAGGCCTCCCCTTTAGACGCCGAATAACTTTCTGTTATTATAATAATTTAATTATAATTTTTTAACCTGTTCACTGTGCTAAAATCTGCACCAAACGGTCATCCACCGTTACAAATACCGATAAAAATGTTATTGTTAGTTTTTCCGTAAAATTTAATTACATACCATCATTTTATTGGTTTGTAGGTTTGTTATCGGTTTGGTAATGGACAACGTCACGGGTGGTTAGGACGATAGTGAAATTTTTATTTGTTAGTAAAATCGTTTTACCTTCAGCCGGTTAAGGAGCACTGGTGAATTCGTTTATGATTACACGCTTTCATGACTTTTATATCTCGTATATACATAGTAGATACTGCAAATGTGTTTGAGTTATTATCGGTCAAATAATAACTTTCTAGGTATGCACTTGATTTAACTTTTTTCAGACCCGCCATGATCATCATCAGCCTATCTGTGTCAACTGCTGGACATAACTTCTTTCCTGTAGCACGCCACTGGCACACTCTATATCGTCGCCCTACCTTCGCTCAGTATGGATATCCGTATTCTAGGACAAGTTGCATATTATTAGGTATATCAAAGCAAAGCCTCCAAGCATTTGTTTGATTGAATGTGACACTTGAGACTGAAGTCTCGCTTTTAGACAAGTGAAGTTGACAAGCAGAAGCTTCTGGGTTCGTTATCAAAGCTGACTAAAAAGTTATTTATAAATGTATAAGCCATCAAAAACAAAACTTGTAAAAAATCCAAGTTTCGCGACTCAGTTTTTCAGTTGGCAAGCGGCTTGGGGATCGCAGTGTTGGTGGTCAAGTTACAGAAGACGCTGCTGCCCATCTTCTGGATTTTCCCTTAGTCGCCTCTTACGACACCCACGGGAGGATAGGGGGTGGTCAATTCTAGGCCGGATACCACACGGCGGAAGAAGTGCCTTAGAGTTTTGATGATCGGTCAGTCAGTCAGTCAGTCAGCCAGTAAGTGACAAAATTAAGAAATGTGTCTAGTTATAATTCTTAAACTACTGACAACTACTGGTTTATTGAATGAAATTTGAAATATACCGTGTTTATAAAATGCCTGCTTGGTAACTGAAAATTCAGGTTTATTCAGGAACGAAGTTATAGGGAGTCGAAAATTGTCTGAACTGCTTCGACAAAAGGATGGTACAGCCGTGCCGCTTTTTTGCTCGACTTGGCGGGGCCACTGCCGTGCCCCCAAGTTTTTATTCGATTTCAGTGTAATGCACACACACTGGTGCCCCATAGTAAATACTACGTAAATGCTTAAATTCTGTCGAGAGCGACCAACCTATCTAAAATGTAGTCAAAAGGCCCTTAAGTCTTACGCAAGACATTCTATATCCAAAATCATAAATTAAACTAGATATTTTTACAACACTTCCAAGGCACCTTTCAACGCGAACTTTTATCTTAACTTTTCACTTAAGACTCAGCTCGTTTCTATTGCACTACATGAATAAGACAATGTTTGTAGGAACATCGAGAATTAAAGCTACCTCGCCACCATATTCACCCCTAAAGGCGAGCTATTAAACAAAGTTGACTCCACTTACTCCTGAATATGATTTTGTAGTTTCGAAGTAGAATAATACTCGTAGTTAGTCTATTAAAATATTAAATTACATATATGGGATCGATAAAATGGCAATACGATCGCAACCTAATAATGTAAATTAGATTTAATATGATATGAAAATAAATCACTACCTCTTGGCGAAAAAAGTCTCATTTAATATTTATTATAGAATATAATATACATTTTGTTTTTCGCTACACCAGATTCAAATTAGCATAATTCGCACAAAGAGTAACTGAAAGTGTTAATATGTTTCAATGCAACCTTCCATTATTTTACAGTGAAACGATGGTTCGTCCGTGGTTGCAAATACCGTAAAGTGAACGTATTTACAAAATGTCCGACCCTTTGGTTATCCACAACGATATCATAGATATCTGTATGATACTATAGATGTAGTTAAATTGGGTTCTATGTCTGTCTCCCAAGGCTCGGCGGGGGCTCGACGTGTAAAGAATGATCACCAATTAAAACATGACGGCAGCAAGTGCGACCTGTTCTCGTGGAGCGATCGATCTGCACGGTATCCATTTAGCCGTAAGCCCCTCAGAGGACTGTGTTAATTTAATATTAAATCGTAATAGTGGTAAGGGTAGCTCAATGGAAGATCCTAGATAAGATTAAAAAAATAATGAAGGATTTTCTTAAGCGTCAGCGGTTGCTGATTATTTAATTACAGAATAAAGTTTTATATTTACCGTCTCCTCGACTCAAAATATATATTCATTCTATGCGGAAGTAAGTCCCGTGCGGTGAAGATTAGCCATTTGGCTAATCAGGTTTTCATACCTTTGTAACTCTGGTCTACGTACTCATGAATAATACTTTGAGTAATAGTAAGATTATTAATACCTCATCCTAGGGAAAGGTATTTATCTCTGATGTTATTAATTTATCCAGATTGGTATTTCGGGTTTAACAATAACATGTAAGGCTAACCTAATTAAATTATGTAAACTTTAGTGGGCATGTAGGCAAGAGTCTCTAATTAGAACAAGTATCAATATAAAATAAACTAGTTTCACTATTATTTGTTGCCTACAGGTAGTTTATTAAAACCTTGTTTGAGTGGCTTTCAGAGTTTTAGAAATGTTAAGAGGTTTTTGAGTGGTAGATAAGCATTCGCTATTTGTGTTAACGTATGTTAAATCAATTGATTAAAATTAAATTACTTAAATATAAAACCTACCGAGTTTTAACACTTTATTAGAAATATGCCAGCTGTTTTGACAAGTCACAATCTATATTTGACAGAGGAACACTTACCTAATTTGCGGTAGCATGTTTACGGCCAAAGTAAAATCAATAATTTTATATTTAGGTTAACAAGTCCTAGAATATGATTTGCCTGATATACCTCCGACAGCACTCTTTGAATGGTGATCTCCGGCCGGCTACGTTCAACTTGGGACTTATCGCGTAGGTACGTAAACGTATCGTGTAGTCCGTGTTACAGTGATTGCAAAAACAAAGCATTTATAAACTTAACCTGCATCATTTTTCAAACATACGCAAAGTAATAAGAATGTAAAGGGAAAGGAGAATGGGCAAATTAGTATAGGCGTTGTCCCCAGTTGTGACATATGTAATTTTAAAATTCATAATAAAAGGTAATTTGAAAAATGATGGAACGAGCACCGAGCCATCATTTTTCAAATTTCCTTTATCAATTTATATTCAAGCTTAGCATGGGCAACACGCTAAAATGACACCAAAAGTCATAATCATAATAATAGTTTCATTTTATTGTTTGACACCAACATTAACAGTTTTGCAGGAAAAGAACTATGACTCTTTTTCTTCTTGATTTTTCTGTACAATATTATGTTCACTTATGTATTGGAGCTACACAAAAGTATTGTGTATGTAATAGTCAAAAATTACTACCGGCAAAAAGTCAGTTACAACTGTCAGAACAGTGGAAAGTATTTTTAACTAAAACCGTTGGTCTCCAGTACATTTAATTAAAATACCGAGAATTACTTTTATTTGCATATATCAATAAATAGTTCGTTATACCGATTGAAAATTCGGATATCTATAAATTCAGGTGCAAACAAAGTGGTAAAAAAATTAGATTTTTTTTTTGAAATTACTGGAAAATAAAACTTCATTCGGGTGTAACGTTATGTAAGTTATGCGCAAGAAAAATGTATGAGAGTTTGCAGTTCAACGTACTGTACACATATAAGCAGTTTTGACTGTACCATAAAAAATTGGTATGTCATAGATAGACTGCAGGCATTTGTTCAAATGGAAGTTTCTCAATATCCTAATCAGAGGTACCAAACCAGATCAACCGTTTAGTCAAAAATACTTTAGACTGTATTTGCAGTTCAACAAACTCTTCACCTTCAACTTCTTCTCTTCTTCCTTAAAGTATTTGTACTAATTAAAAAATAAAGGGGTGTATAAACAACATATTAAATGACTTTAAAAACTTATTTGTTTATTTTTATATACTTATTAACAATTTAAATTAACGCGTGCGAAGCCGCGGGCAAAAGCTAGCTAAATTATATCACTGTCTCACTCGCTCGGTATTCGATCTATAAAGAATTAAAGATATTTCGAAGCGGTGCGTGTTACAGAAAGTCGAAAATATAAATTCATGTTGTTATGCACGATCCACGCGTATCGTGTGAGCCACGTGCGGATATGACTCCCGAGCGCTCAGCAGCAATGCTGAATGTGCAAACAGCCGGGAGGAAACAGACGCGGTATTCCACAGAAATATAAACATGTAATTATGAACTTCAATCATCATCAGTACATTTCAATTCCGTTTATTGCATTGTTGATTGCGTATTTATGCGCGCCGACGGATCTGTGACATGTTAATCGTGCTTCACGACTGGCGTTCTAAATGTTACATGACGTCAAATTACTCTAGTACTACAGATGTTGGTAGGTAATTGGTGGTTTTTAACCGACTTTAAGAAAAAGAGGAGATTCTCAATTCGTCGGAATCTTTTTTATGTATGTATCCTTATTACTCAGTCATTTATGAACGGATTTGAATTTTTTTTTCATATGATAGCATATATTTTCCGATTGGTCACCTCGAAATTTTATTATGACCTGATGATGAACTTCGGAGATATGGAACGGAACTCCTCATAGGATCATAGCAGAACTATCGTAACAAGTGATATTGCTTAATTTAGTAGTCGATGACTGACCACCAACAATAAAGTGGGGGTGCGTTGATCCCCCTCCTACCACTCCTACCTCATATACCGTGTGAGGTATCGTTTGAAAGGGCCATTTGTAAGGATTTTAAATACCATTCTTACAAAAGTTTGGGGCGGATGAATCCTAAACACAACTTAAATCATGAATTAAAAAAATATAAACTCCTACAAAAAACTCAAAAGTGAAAAACACAGAGCACACACGTGTGCACCTGTGTGGACAATTATACTACCATATAATACATATGGCCTGGACACTAACATTAACGTTAACGGAAAATTCTGTCATAGATGGTAGATAATAATTAATAACTGTGATGAGCCGAAATTAGTCATTCGATCAACAATGTTTGTAATAAACGTAAATATTATATCATATATAACATTATATCAGTTCTCGAAGTGCTTAATGAAACCTACTAAAAGCTTTTGGCCTAAATTATAATTATTATATCTATCAACAAAATGATATATTACAAAGTGTAATTATCAAAATTATCCTTATAACATTGCATGTTAAAACATTAACATTTATTAACTATCAAATACAAAATGATTAACTTTAATCATAATTCATTTAATTGCCAAAATTTTAATCTGTTCCAACTTTTATTTTTACATATTTAAGTCCTAAAATTATAAAAGTATTGTGATTCATATCCTGTTGAATATGCAAGAAATAAAGAATATTCATAGCTGGCTCGTTAGCGCTCGAGTCGTCTATTTTCATGGAAAGTATCGTATTAAATACCATGTTCTATGTATACATACAGTTTTATATAGAAAAGGGTTGATTTTTTTTAAGTTTTTGACTAGCATATTGACCGTGTGTGAAAAAAGTATGTATACTTTCAATGTTGTTGCTGTCTAAACTAAGGGACATAGTTTTGCAGATAGTAAGTTTCTAAAATACTTGTAGATTGGATTCGTTTTTGATCTATAATCTTAATTTTATTTGGTCTATTCAGTGGATTAAAAACATGAAGATAAGTGTCGGATTGATGTTGGTCTATGAATCGTTAGATTGGATTCTAAGTTACTCAAGACGCAGTCCAGTTATATTAGGATTAAACGTGGAGACTTCGTTTTGTGTGCAAACTATTTATAAGACCGCAAGTTAGTCATAATAAACTACCTATACAGTGTAGCACATGTAAAAATTTTAACACAGTATTCAAACGGATTACGTAAGTGAAAATTAAAGTGTAACAAAAAAAGTGAAAAGGAAGCACCATATTTCTCTTGTTATAATAATAACAAGAGAAATATGGTGCTTCCTTTTCATTACACTTTAATTCTAATCCGTGGATTTCTAAAAAAAATCGGGCATCCCTCGTATTTTTCAATTCCGCTAATAAAACTGCTACATATTGTGTCAGCTTTTTAACCGTAGGTACATATCAAACAAAATATGAACACGAATGACGCATACGGTGTGAAAAGCGAACAAAATAAAATTAAAAAAGCTCTCCCGGTATAGTTTACGTTTATGCAGTCCTAGTACCGAGTACGAGTGCCTTAAGTCTATTTTAGTTATTTTGAATTTACTAAACCGCTCACACATTCCTCCTGCGTCCCGTGCCTCGTACACTCGACTTTTAAAAAACACGTCAGGAGTGACGATAAGAATTATTTTTGCACATGCAATCACACACAAACAAACTTAACTTAGCCGTTGGAAAACTGTTACCCCAATACATTGAAATAGGTAGCGGTTAGTTTATCAACTGCCAACAAGTTTTTCTTATTTTTATGTGATGCAACTACAAATTTACAGTTTTCAGATTTATTCCTTTACTTGTGCTGTAAGCTAATGCTTCTTGCCAAATTTTATGATTCTAGGTCTATGGGAAGTACCCTATAGGTTTTGAAAGTGGAAATTGTAATAACAATCAACATAATTGCTCGTATCTTTTGATTGCGTTAACTTAGAAGTTTCATTTTTTGACGGCTTTAAGGGACAGCAGACCCAAGTATTTGATAATAATTTCAACTTTTTACCTTTACGCGTTCTTGAGAAAAAAGGGTTGACAGACAGATAAGATATTCTTATTTTTTATGTGTAGTTACTGAAAATGTTCAGTTCTTAGATGTTTTTCTTTACTTGTGCTGTTAGACAATGCTTCTTGCCAAATTTCCTTTACCCATAGGTTTTGAGTGTGAAAATTGTTAAATTAATCAGCATAATTGTGTTGACTTAGAAGTTTCAAATTTAACGGTTTCAAGGGACAGCAGACCCAAGTACTTGTTATTAACTTAATCTTTATACCTTTACGCGTTCTTGACAGTCGGACAACGGAGTGATCTTATACGGGTTGCGTTTTTCTTTTTTGAGGTACGAAACCCCAAAAAATTTGCCTATAGCCTTTCTTGGGTTCTAAACTTTCTACATGCCAAATTTTATATCAATTTCAAAAGCCGTCCAGCGGTTTTGACGTAACAGCCAGACAGACAGACAGATAGACAGACGGAGTTACTTTCACATTAATAATATTAGGTAGTATGGATTAGTATCAACCAAATAATAACAACGTTAAGTATGATATGTGAATATACCGATGCTTTTTCTTATTTCTTGTAGTTTCTTATTCCAGGTGACCTGGTGTTAGGACTTTCTACACAGAACTTGGCACCCATATAGATCACAATTGTTTTGTCGTAGAAGTCGATCAAGACGTATTATTTAATATGGAACTTGGATCTCATTTCACATTTATGTTTTTGATGAGATAAAATATTACGTGAAAGTTTATACAATATATCAATTTGATTGTGTGTATAACACACCTGGTGCAAATAGAACACGTGTTGTCTATTGAATAACAACACATGAAGCATACAACAGACATAAATTCATATCATAATTAACATTTCGTAAAATTTTAATTAACGGAAATCCTATTACCATAAACCGAGTGCCTAACATGAATAAAACCATTCTTCATGCGGTTGTTGTTGACAAAAATAAGAAATGATTTACGGGGCGGCAAACCGAGGCGTTCTCTTACGGCGTCACCGAAGCTTACTTATGTAGACAGTCTTGATAAGTCCCACTTTACTCTGATTTGTGGCCCACCGTAAGCACCGATATATATTTTCATCAACGTTATTTATACGAACCAGTTATTTTTATGACATTCTTAAGGTGCACAAAACGCGACAAATGGCTTACAAGCATTTGAAAAATACTCCCCATATGTACGCACTTTTTATACCACTTGCTTTTATGTAAAACGTCTTGAATTATAGGCGTTTTATCATGTTCATACATCAACAATGATAACAAACAGAGCTATTCTTATTTTTAAAATATATTCTTGACAACTGGGAATTTAACTAAGGAAAGCTAACTAGACAGTAAGCTTGGATGTACCTAATGCTTTTTTAGTATATTCGCTTTGGATAATGTAGGTACCTTCTAAGGTACTTAAAGGACTAACAATTCACAATAATAAAATATAATTAATTATTCAAAGCTTAGTTATAATCATATTGTGTTTTATGTTAGCTTCGTGTCTAGCTTTACTTAGTTGCAACAAAAGTGGCGCGCATTTTATATGTTCTGATGAATGCGCAGCGCAAAATATTTTAAAGGTAACGATCGATTGCGCGGTTTGTTATGAAAAAGCCATAAACAAAAACCACAGATTTCTTAACTTTGACCTCCCGCCTTTGACAACCAAATCAGTAATTGACGCTGGACACGAGGACTGGTAAATATGGGATTAGGTCATAATCGAAGGTTTACGAGTAAAGCCGTCGGGAAAACCTCCGTTTCATATATCACAAAGTATAATACGCAAGATAATGAGCCATAAGGTACAATACACACATACAATACTATATTTAAAAAAATATTATAGGAAGACCGGTTTAGTTGCCAATAGTTTTAGTAAAAAAATACTTTGACCTTGAAATAAAACTATTTTTACGGATTTTATCGCGATTTTCATTCCAAGCAGGTAGTATGTCCCAGCCGTCTTTTCTATTGAAATTTGGGTTTTTTTTTATTTACTAGGTATTAATAACAAATAAATAATGTAATAAAATGAATTAAAATAATAGTGCGATGTATGCTATATACAAGGATCGATTAAGGAGACATAATGGAAAATTAACAAAGAAACCTGAAATTTTAAGTATCAAACCTTTAAAATTTGCTAGTTTTATAATACAATTATTATTATGCAAAAGAGTAGATACCAAATATCCTCTCCCTAACAGTGTCCTAAAATTACAAGAGAAACAGCTTTGATCAACAATATCGCGTAACTTAATAAAGAGACGCAAAGCAACAAAGAACATTTCAATCTTTTGGTAGTTTCATAAAGATATCCAGTTAAATTTGTACAAGTTTGAAACCCAGTTTATATCAATTATTAAGTCTACAAGGAAATATTGTTAACGTTGATATAAACGATAAGTAGGCCCCACGTCTAACAGAAAATGAGCATACGATGTAGATACTGAGTTTCACTTCCCGTTTTCCTCTTGGGCAAGCATAGACTCAGATTGGAGCTGGTAAATTCTCCTGGTAGAGTAAAAACGGAAAAAGAAATACAAAAGGCGTCCGTTGGCAAAATTACCTGAGACCGCGAAACAATGTAATATCGACCTTACTATTCAGAACATAGAAGTCAAATGGCAACAAATAGAATCTTGGTAGACATATTCGTGAGCTTCATTTGGGCAAAGGGAGGTCAAACACTTAAACTCCGGAGATACAAGATTGCAGACGAGTTGAAGCAAACGAAGCAAGCTTCATGAATCGCTTTCGTGCATGCGAGGGGGAATTTTTGAGGGCCGCTATGTAATAAACCTGCTATTTTGATAGTACCATGCACTTTCTAAAGCTTTTCATGACGCCAATATATTAATTATAAATAAGGCTAACACTAATAACATCCTGTGCTTAGAGATTTGTTGAACACTACGGGTGAAGTAAATTAACAAACCTTTACTAGGTTATACTACGTTCGTTTGAGCGTAATAATTGTAAAGACTTTTGGGCAAACATCAGTTCGTTATTTCGATCTCCCGTAGTGTTTGTAATATAAATTCCCGCTCGGCGGAGCAACACATACACAGGTTATATACCCAACAGATCATCACCGGGGACCGTTTGAAAAAGGGAAAACAGGAAACGTGTGAAAAAATAAGCCTTTTTTCCCGTCGAAAGGCGTGAACGCGACGCATCACCTATTTCTAAAGGAACGTAAATAAACGCACCTTTAAGAGTGCGTCTGAATCGACACATGTCCGTACATCCTCAACGTGTGTCAACATTTACTAGAGGCTTATTCTGAGGTTATATGCCATTACTAATTTACCGCTGGAAATCCTTTGCTGACAAGCCTTTGTGATAGCTTCACTTAACATGTGTCTATAAAAATGTAGCAATAAGTACCTATTAAATTAGATGTTACGTGGTTTTAGGTTAGTAGTTCTTAGGCTAATAAAATGGGTAGAAAGTAAAAAAAGAAATCAATCTTTCTATCACTCAAAGGTTTGCTGTAAGAGAACTCAATCCTGAGTTAAGCTCGCCTGTGTACATGACATTTTGAATTGAATTTTAGAAATGTAGGTTTCTGTGTACAATTAAGATTTAAAAAGAATTTCAAGCAACCAAAAAAATACTATTTTTAAATCATATTCATAGACACGTTCAAAAATATTAACTGTCGTTTTCAAAACCACAACAAAAGGACATAAAAACTTATCGGAATAAACCTTCTATTCCTGATTCAGAGGAACGCTTCGAATTACTACAACTCGTTGGTGCGGTCGCCTTTGCCACATCATCAAAGGGATTGCAAGTGACGTTCCTACTTGCAAAGAAAACAGCTTTTGTATTCTTTGACCGGGAACTAAACACACGACAACTTTTCGATTTTCTTACTAGATTAGTTCTTTTATTTCTTGTTGGTTTCATTGAATAAAAACTTGAGGCCTTTTATGTTGCTTGATTCTTTGTTGTAGTTTTAAACTGTGCTTTGTACAATATCGGTAGTTAAATAAATCGAGGTGCCAGACAAATCAAAACGCTTGGTGCACAAGAGCAAAGTTCGAGCGAGCACCGTTGTAAATCTAGATCGTAAACTAACATTAATCGTCCGTAGAGAACAAACTAGTTTCTCTAATTATTTCCTCGCCTTCGACCCTCTGGTTTTGTCTCACGGATTGCTGCATTGAAGTAACGACACCATTAATTGTAAAATTCAATGGGATCTTTAGCGTCACCAAATAGCATGAAATAATGGTTCTAATAAATTTCTTACTAAGTGCAATTAAAACAATAGGTAGGTAAATATATACGTAATTCAGCATTAAAAGTATATATATATATTAGGTATCTTATTGGGATTTATAACAAAATAGTCAGGAGACAATATAATATGCCTCGCTGAATTTTATAAAAGCGCTTAATTAATTTGGTACGACCGAAGAGAGTGATTAGCAAAAACATATCGCAACACAGCATGATGCATACCCGGAAAATTTTGTATACAGCATATATGTGCCTAATAGAACTAAAATCGTAATTATACAAGTAGATATTCACATCCCTACATTTGTATTACGATTTTAATTTATTTAACTTAAAAAAATCTAAATAAACAGGCCATTAAGAACTGACTTAACTGTGACAATGCAGATAGATACAGGAAATAGAATATCCGCATGCACTGTTTCAATCCTTAGTTTGCCTGCGTATCTCGACAGTATAATAATAGCACCCTGCAATCACGGGTTGTGTTTACTCAAGGACCGAGGTATTTATTTGCATAACTCTTGACGGCACGCCCGGCAACGCGGGCCTAATTTTAAAACGAAAGCTGAATAAGCATTCGATTGGATAAACATCGGGAAAGTACTTAAGGTAACTTTCAGTTGACATTGGTCTTTAATACCCTATTTATTTTGTTAGTTTTGAATAACCTTTATAAACTCATACTTCGATATGTTTTAATGATATATACCAACATTATAATCAATGATTCTGTCACTCTGATTTTTTATTTAATTACCCTGTATAAAATCTATATAATGGTGTGCAATAAAGAATATTGTATTGTGTTATGATTAAATGGAACGCTTTGCTCAAAAAATATGTAACACAAATACTTACGAGAATTACAAAAAATAACTGCGCAAAAATATAACCAGTATCTACATTACAAGTTACTTGATAAATTGTATAATTTAATTTGCATTTATTTGTTTAGTATTACGGAAAAGTTTATTGTTCAGAAAATTGATTACCTACTGCAAGGACACGATACGATTTTTCAAACCTGATTATAATAATATAATAATAATATCTTGGCACAGCCCACACACGGTCATCTGATCCCAAACTAGGCAGAGCCTGTATTATGGCAACCAGACAACTGATAAACATACTTAAATATTTCTAAATACATACATAATATAGATAATTTACACCCAGACACAAAACAAATCATTATGCTCATCACACAAAGATTTGTCCTGGGTGGGAATCGAACCCACGACCTCCGGTTTGTTGATAATAATATTATTCTATGCTTTACCATACAAAATAAGCAACGACAATCACTGCATTTTTAATTTATTCACAGAATAACGAATAAAGGCAGTTGTAAATGCTTCCATTTTGTGATTATTGATGCGCAATGCAGATTACAATAAAATTAATTATATTTCGCATTTATGTATACAATCATGCAAATTTAGACGTACATATTTCCGATTGATATAACCTAATCCTGAAACATTACAGTTATTAAAGGCTTAATAATTTATATCTACTGTATCCATCAGCCTTCTTTTAACTGGCTATTGTTATCACTTATGTTATGTATGTTATCACTTCCAAAATTCCTTTGCATACAGTGTTTGACATTTTTAAGACCTAAAGGATTGCTATCTGCTTCCTTATGTGAGAGTGTCACATTATGATTAGTGGAGAAATGTAGGTGTTTCTCTATTTTCCTAGACTCATAATGGAAATGTAACACTTCTGCCTACGTATGAGATAATTTATTTTGGTATACTGCAGTTAATACCCATGTGCTAGCCTTGTGAATAAAGCCGGATTTATATTATGTGTTTGCTACATAGCCTGTACCATTGACCAACTCACAGATTCAGTAATCAAAGTACTTCTCATATTTATCTTTCATATTTATGGAACTTTATAATTAAAAACATTAATTATAAAGTTCCATTAGATAAATATACTAATTACTTGATAATTAGTCTAAATCATTTCAAAAACAAAGAGATCTAATACGCGGTGTACAAAAGCTAAACTTGTACATTGATCGAATTAATTATTTAATCTTTTATTGATTTTAATAAAAGATTAACTTAAAACGAACTCAGTCCATCGTTTGAATGATAATTTCGAATGAATTCAATCGCTGTCATTTTTTCCCGACATATATGTTTATTAATAGTTGGGTTGTTGGATTCAACTGCTCTGCAATTAAATAGGAGTTTTTAATTAAAAGTGAAAACCGAATAAAGGCTTGTTTGATGGGTTAGTAGCGTGGCACGGCCCTAATAAGTGCCCACGCGACAAAAGACTTTCATCGATTGAATTTCAGAACGTCAAAGCCGTTTCGTACTTAAAAAGTTCCAAATTCAATCGTAACTCTACTTTATTCAAAGATCCTTTGCAAAAGATGTTTCGTAGTTAAATAATTAGTTTTGTACGAGAAACGTACTTGGTAATTCAGCGTATACTTAATTATTAGATACTTAATTTTACACGCATTCGTCGCCTACATAGTTGTTTTGTGTATCTAATGATTAACATGTTCATTCCGAAACATTCCGGCAAGGGTTTATAATAAATTCATCGTAATCTAAAACATCCACATCATAATTTACTTTATCTTGCATATAACTCACATGTATCTTGCGTTTACGTCTATATATATTATCCAGTTGGTATGTATATTGTGATCCAGACGACTTGGGAGCAGTATATCCTAAACTTTACCCAAAACCGGTTTGCAATATTAATGTATTGTACGTGGTAATCTTACTGATGTCGATACTAAGCCGAACAACTGAAATTATAATAACTGCTTTCCTAAAGGTGCTTACACATTTGCTCGATTGTCATTATCAATTATAAAAGATTGATATAGGTAGGTGGTCATAGTCGAGTCATACGTAGTAGCAAGTAGGTATATAAATATGTAGCTACTATTATTACTATTAGTACACAATCCGGCAAATAATTGAAATAATGTGTGCTGACATTACAGATTTCGTTTTCAAAGAACGAGTAGGTACGCTTGTAAGAATTTAAGAATGTATCTTTTACTATCTTAGTCTCAAGACAATAAGCCAACTTATTTTAGGTTCAAGACAATAAATATTGGCATTTATTTATTGTCTTGAACCTAAAATAAGTTGGCTTCCTAAAAGAAACATTCTTAATTCTCGACAAAAAAAATTACAAAAAGACAAAAAAAATTGTTTATTCAATAAAAAAAAATGTTTTAAGTATGTAAAGTTTACAGTAAAAATTAATATTTACATTTATGTAACGTATGAAATGAAAATGTATTTAATTTACTTTTAATTGATGCATTTCCATCTAGCTAGCGTTAGCAAAGTTATTACGATTCAATATGAGACTTCGTATTGGTTTAGTACCTGTCCAAGCGCGATCTATTGAAATTCATTCGTGCATGCCATGTCAACTATATTGCGAAAATACCTCGGTGCGAGTTGAAATGCACCATATGCTCTGCCTTATGAACTCCAACGAAGTGCATTTTTATGATCTCAACACAATTTGAAATTCAGTTGGGATGCGGTGTTATTTAATAGAGTGTTTGGATGTATCTTTTGACACAATGCCTTTTCAATTCAATCGTAGAGAGCACAGTATACCATCGTACATATTTTTTTGTAATGTTTGGACTAAAAACGGAAAAAGGCAAAATAATAATAATAATAAACGTTTATTTCAGGCAAGTTTACCCATATTACAGACATACATAATTATAAATATATCTTATAATGAACAAAATAACATAACAAAATGACAAACACATATAAATCTACAATGAAAAAACAATATTATAAACAATTTGTATTTTTTAACATAACCATTCTTATTAAATGAGATCATTAATAATTATTATTTTTATTTGTTAAGGCTTCTCGACATGAATACTGAGAGGAATATGGCAGATATCACTGGGTTGGTACATGTACACAGCCGCATCAAGAAAGATGCTTTTAGTCTTCGCATAAGTAAAGTTACGTTTTTACTTTTCGTCGAAAAATGCTTTAAATGGGAGATTGCTCTTCACTAATTAATAAAACCAATAGCAACAATATAGACTCAACCCGTACCGCTTTGTAGTAATCTGTTTTGTGAAGTATTATAATAGTACCTACATATAAGATTTAACAAAAGCATTTAGCAAGCGAAACAGGATATGGCAGACTTGATTCGTAGCTGCGTTACGAGAACGTTGACACACAATAAGCGCTTTAACTTGATGGTATTCGTGCATGTAATTAATCCCAGCCCTACATTAAGCCTGCTTTTGCATGCAAATTTAAATTCATATCCAATAACCTTTACGAGCATACATTCTATGGGTTTCAAGAGCATTATTATATTTATTTGAAGCAAGAGCCATAAGATTACTGTTACATTAATAAAATAAAAAGAAAATCCGAATTTGGAGTGAATTCTACTAGTTTTATTGCGAGCAGCTTGTGTTTGAGTAGGTACCTACACTACAGTGAGGCGCAGGCATTAGGTTAATAGAAAACTTCAACAGCTTGCTTAAACGTGCAATTTAATGATATAACAACCATTCACTAAAGTACCTAGGTACCTACCTACCTATATTACCATTACCTAAAAGTTATGCTAGTAAATTATTTCGAAAATTCTGTTACACAAAAATTATAAAAACCCACGGCGGATGTAATCGTTTGAATATAAAAAGGATTAAATAATTATTTGAGAAACCCTTGACGAAAAATAACTAAATTTGGTAAAAAAGTAATAATTCGCTGGGGGCTGCCAATGTTGTCTGTGATCCCAATTCTATCTATAAGACATTACATAACATTTAAGTTCCAAAGAATGGCAGCCCCCGAAGGATTATTACTTTGAGCTGATGATCTTCAAATGGATGAACAAATTTTCATAAATGATAGCTAAGAACCATTTCTAATTAACCATATACCCGTTACCGAAAACTGCATTGAAATCATTCAAGCCGTTTCGAAGGAAAATTGGCAACAATCGTTTGTGCACATACATACAAACAACTTCCAACCTAAACGCATATACCTTCTCTGTTCCGTTGTGGGTAAAAAATAGCTATACTTATTTTAATTATTTACACGTCTCGACTTGACTTAAAATTCAATTTAGTAAGTTGTTTGTTTTGCATTAGTTGACACTTATATTTTTGTCATTGAAAAAGCATGTCGTGCTAACTTGGTTTGCTCTAATTATATTAAGTATATTCGGTACGTTTTAAACTTAATTAGTGTACTAATTACTTTATAACGTTCGTGAAAGATATGACAACACTTTATTCTCGTTCATAAATTGGTGTGTTCAAGTACTATAAGAATATTGAATTATAATATTATTAACGCAATAAGGCAACATAAGTTAAAAATAGTAGAGCGTATAAAATTATAAATGCGAGTGTCCTGTGTCATCGATGGCACTAACAAGCAGGGCCTGTCGTGGCTATCGTAATGACGTAAAATGTAATTCTTTGAAACAATCAAACAGTCAACATTGTTAACAAACCACTCTAATTTAGCAACCGCCACAGCGGTTAATGTACTCACTTTGTGGTCATTCAGGTTCCATTTCGACTAACCACAGTGCCGATAATTGCAAGCGCTATCTTATTGACCAGTCATTTGTTAAAAATCAGTAAATTCGATATTTTGTGAACTTTTGTTCGACTATTTGTTATAGTAACATTTTATAATCGCGCGAGCATCTTAATTTCATATCAGTTGAACTTATCTATTTTTACTTTGACGTTTTGAGCGAAATCGAGACATTTAGTTTATTTGGTTCATGTAAATGTGGCAGGAGATACAATCATTATTATTTAACGACAAAAACAGAAAATCAAGTCACCCCGTTGCTTGCTGACTGCGAAACAAACCGACAAGCACACTTTTTAGCTTTTTTTCCCAAATTGGTCTCTTATAAGAGGTACTTTAACTGATTTCTTTTTATATATAATTAATTCATGCGTTACGTTTTATTCCAGGCCACTTGCGTATTGTGTCAATCAGGTCGGTACTTATTATATAGGATTTTTTTTAATTTTTTCTCTATATTATATGTCTGACGGTTTGAGTATCTCACACGGCCTACCCAAATGTCCTGCAGATGGTACGAGACGGGGCGTCTGTCAGGACAGGTCGACTCAAGCCGGCATTGGATTTTTTTTTCTTAAAAACAAAAACCATCTCGGACGACCTACATTGTTCTCACACAAACTTACGTTTGTCTGGACTTTAAAAGAGACATTGACCCCTGAGTTTGTTTCGGCATTTCTTCTCAGAGGTAGTCAGTTAGGAAATGCCGACACCATCATTCAAATTAGTATATAAAAAATGACGTGTAAAAGTGTTTTTTAAAAACCTATTTGCAGAAATAAAATCATTTATCATTTATTATTTTTTGCAAATTTTCGATAACTGCCTTATTAGTGTAAAGGTCGAAAGCGCAAGTACTGAGCATGAGGTCCTAGGTTCGATTCCCCGTGTTCAGCCACCAGTATAACAAAGTGTGATTGGGTTTCTCTATTAGTTATTTCCCAGTAGCCACATGGAGTCTGGATTTGTGCTAGGTAAATGACAATAAGCTCGCGCCGAACATACCAGGTAAAATGTGTGTAGACTATATACCCCTCTTCCAACCCTTTGGGGAGTAAAGAAGTAGTATTATGTTCTTTAAATAGTAATAATTTAATTAGAAGCGCTACTAATAATGGTACGACTCCTTTGCACCTTCAACTAGGATAGTAGCGAATAATTTGCCACGCATATATGATATATAATGTTTATTATATCATAAATGAAGTACTACTGTAAAGTACTACACCGACACGACAGCCCGAGTCTTACACAAAAATAAAATCTCTATTTCAGTCATTTGTTTCGAACGATTTTATCTCATACTGTAGATCCACCGTTTTAATACGCAATTTCATGATATTGCAAAGTGCAGAAATAATATTGGCGCAATTTGTGCGGGCGGCGATCACAGCCGTTATCTTAACGAAATCTTGTCGAGCTAGCATCAACTGAGCCTCGTGGCTGCTATTGGCAGCTGGTTTTTAATTTGATACACTTATCTGATACGAAACCTAACAAAAAATAAACTAGTTAGATGCAAGCGATTTCCTATTACGACATTTGTAAAACGAATAGGTCTTTTAAAGATTTAAAATTTTTATGGCGTTGCTTAAAATTAAAGGCTAGCTCTACTTTGACACACTTTGCGAGTTTGTCGCATGGCATCAGTGGGAAGGAATCCTTTGAAGTAGTTGTTTTCACAACTTTGCACTTACTCATTAAATCCGTTCTGCATGAACTAATAACGATAATAATTATAGTGTTATCAGATTGTGTTACAAACATATCGCGTATCGGCCAAAATCTGCAACCATTCCTTAACTACATTATAAGTTAAATCAAGAACTTCGGTAAACGTTCACACTCGGAATTCTTCTCCCGACTGAAATCGAAAATCAAATTTCCAATCTTTATCTACTTCAGCAGTACATACGTATTAAAAAGACTTCCATAATCGCTTTTTTATCATCTAGTGGGATATCATTCTGCATTTAGGCAATAAAACCACGGTGGCGCGCCCCCGAGCCTTATCTCCGCCGAGCAGCCACGAAAATATAGATCTAAAAAAAATTGATAGCAATTTATATGTTAAACATCGGCTTGAATGAAATATTTCGCATCTTGTACGCTGTGTGCATGATGTATGTACTTCACGATGAGCGTTATTTAAAATTGGATTTCTCCGGCTTAAGATGAATGATATTATTAAAACAATTTATGTAATATGTATGTTGTAGGTCGGTACACATATGAGGAGAGAGGTGCCTTACAAAATGACTTACTCAATAAACTTAGAGACAATCATAATATTTGAAATATCACTTTGTCACTACACTTAGTAACGACTATAATAAAATTGCGATAGAAAATTATGTAAACAAAAAACAGCCGACACATTAGTAAAGAAATTGTTCTTATTCGTCGATTTGAAACGAATCAGTTTAGTTCGTCAATATTCCTGAATTTGATATCATTCCAAAGTATAATATCGTTGCCTACAGAAAGCTTTTACTGTTCACCCGTCGCCTGTTTATCTCGTAAATCATACTTTCTCTTAGCGTCATTTTACATAATTCAGTCATTTTATGACGTGTCCCTGTAGCTTGTCCATTACATCACGTGCAGCTTGTCTAACTCAGATGAGACTATTTCCTCTCTATCTACTAGGGTAGCGCCGCATATCCAAAGTAATATTGATCTTTTCGGCACAATGAGCTGCTGCGTGTCACTTTGATGCAACCCTTCATTTTATAGGTACTTGTAGCAGGTACAGAATATGTCGGTTTGATATATTTCTTGGCTGGTAGATTAAATCACAAATTAAATAATATTTAAGATCTGATATCAGTATTTGTAGCTGGTATAAGGCATGGATAAAAGTTCTATATGATATGGACAAATATATCACTCTCATCTCTTTATTTGTTCTAACTATGTCTCTAACTGTTATCTTTTATTAAAACAATAAATTATATTTGGTGTATTATATGTATAGATTCTATATTTTGTAACCGCCGCATTCAGAGGCGTTACCTTTACTTACAGCCGAACTCAGAGACATTTAATGATTACTTAAACTATCACTAAGTTTCCTTTGTGAAATCTCTCTCGTCCAGTATCGAATGAATGAATTGTCTCTGAGTGCGGCGCTTTGTGTTAGTTTAAGTAATCATTAAATGTTTTCGAGTACGGTGGTTAGTGAGTTTAATATTCCAGCGTAGCATTAGAGGAAATTTAATAAAGGTTCTCTATAGCTATTTATAGGTACCTATCTATTTAAAAATATCAACCGACCAGTGGCAAGATAACACGAACTCAGAAATATCGGACTTCCATAGTATTTGCAGATTCATTACTTATTTACGATCGTAAATATGGTACGAACAGATTTGGTTGTAAAATGTGATGAAGGTTATTAAACCGTCGCTTTAGGGGCGCGTTCATACCAAACGTTAAGTTAGGTTCCAAGTAAGCTTCAGTGCAAACGTGATATCAGACTGCTTTTTTTGTTCATACCTACATAATAATACCGACTCACTTCTGGCGCAAATTGACTATTAGACATGTGCACGGATTTTAGCAGTCGGGAAATACGGCCGGCGAAAATCAGAAACGGAGTAAGAACGTATTATCGGTTCAGTGTAAACCGAATAGATAGTTCTAAATAAACAACAAACAGTCGGTTTCTAATAAAACGATTCATGTGAACGCGGATACGCGGCCTAAAAGCACCTAAGCGGAACGCTGAATCGGGAATAAACTTGTTTTATAGCAATTCCTAGAGCCAGATTTTATTGGAAGTTTCCACATACCCAAATTCACTTTTTGATACAGAACATTTTGAAAACTGTATGTGATATTTTTGGGTTTAAGTAACTGGGCTGTAGAGTTGCTCTATGTAAACATTTTGGTATCCTGTTGCATTCGGTTAGACTACACAGTTAGGTAAAAGCTAGGCAGTAAGGAATTGGACGGCAGTGTTAAGGGTTTCGGGTTCGATTCCCGCACGGCACACAAAAATTTGTGTGATCCGCAGATATTTTTTCCGAGTTATTTGTGTAAATATGTAAAATTTCGTGTTTGTGAAACGCATCTACAACGCAGGAACAATTCCTAGTGTGGGGCGACGTTTTTTTTAAAGAAAAATAATACACTATACAAATTAAAAAAATTTCAGTGGCTGTGTAAACTGTTTACTCATGTGATTAATCTATACACAGCTCTACTCATACCGACATAATAAACATTCCTTAAATATCTAATTTAAATTACAACATAATTCGATAATCGTTTTACGTAATATCGTGGAAATAAAATTTGCTCGAGGTCTACTTATCCAATTCTAATTTTAAAACGAGATGTTCTAGCAATGACATGGTGGCGGTAACAGTGTAACTTCTTACTCCAACATTAGCTTTAAATGTGGTTTTACGCGATAAGAATCGAGTTGGAGAACAAAACGAGTGCACGTTTTAGCAACTGCTGTCTTTATTGCCACAGACGAGCACTACATGCATGATTATGATGCGATGAGACGCGTTCTAACAGTCGTTGATAAAACATTCATTTCGTCGAGGGCTGATATAATACAAATTCCATCTGTTGCGAAGAAAGCGAGAGAGTCAATGTTGTTATAATAGTACGGGAAAGTAAATTAACAGATGGATCAAACTCTGCAGTAAATTAAGCAGCCACGAGACAGAGATACCGACCCGACTTGCATTAGGTACAAGGATGTACTTCAATTACCCTGTACTGAGTGTACCCCTGCCCACAAGCATTCATAATTCACTTTTTGTTACAGAGTGATCCTTAGTAATAAGATGACGGTAAGTGAGGTTCTTGTTAGCATTACACTAGATCTTCATCTTCGGTATTTCGGAGTCCATCTTTCAATAACCCAATATAGCACGCTCTGTAGCCCTTTGGGTAACTATCATTTTTTGCACACTCTGTCATTAGAATTCACAATGCGCTATTTAAAAATGCAGGTATATTAGCGAATTGCATACGATGTAGGCGATGTTACTTATGTGAAGCAGCGCATCCAACAGATTATTGAATAAAAATTCTGGTACTTTTTCTCCGTGATAATTCCATAAAGTTCTTAAGAACAAGGTTTAGAATTATCAATTTAACCAACCTTAGATATTTATAAACAAGTTCTAAAATTTAATTTTCAATTTTATTGTACGTCGTTATTACATAACATCGTACTTTTGATTACATTACTTTTTCAATGGAATGAAATTATAATACCTTAATATGTGTTGAAGCTGTTTCCATATTAACTGTACAGTGTACAATGTACATGCATGTTGTTTTTTTTTTTTTTTCATTTAATAGAATCCATACTATCCACCCATATCCATACTCCATACTAATATTATAAATGTGCAAGTAGCTCTGTCTGTCTGTTACGTCGTCACGCCTAAGCCGCTGGACGGATTTTGATGAAATTTGCCATGTAAATAGTTTAAGACCCAAGAAAGGACATAGGCTACTTTCTTTAAATTTAACCCTCTAAGGGGTTTAAATAGGGGTTAACACAGATGAAGCCGCGGACAATAGTTATATGTATGTATATATGTAATACTAACCAACAATCTAAATTATCGCGAACGAAGTCGCGGGCCAAAGCTAGTATTGAATATAATGTAATAACGTAGTAGGAATAAAAGTGGCTGCTCCCCACATGACAGTGCTTAAATCGTCGGCAATAGACGCAAAGCCCGAAGTTGAGATGATGATAAAGTAGGAGAGTTTCCCAAAAAAGTTTTTAAAATGTTGAGTGGTCGGATAACACAGGTGAATCTCAGTATTTTGGTCGTAATTGTAAACAGCCGTATGCCAGCCATATCACTTATTTAAACATTGTAAACTTTGCCAAGGGTGCGTGGCCGTTTAAATTACAAATAAACTTAATTTACCGCCTCGTAGATCTCGTGATAGCAAACACAATACAGAAGTAAAGTCTTGACTTCCATTCCCTGGTTGCGTAAAGTGTAATTGAGTTTTTCTGTTAGGAAAATGCCAGCAGCCGGGATTAAATGATATGAGTCGTAAGATCTAAGTACAGGTACAATATCTGACATAATAGTTGCCTTCATTCTCGCCTGAGTTTAAACCCATACATTGTTATAATTCCAGCCCATCAACTCCATCCATACATAGCCTTTAGCCGACATTTATAAATAGCACTATTGTATAGATAAGTTGACTTATCTAAAAACGTCATAGATATAACGAACGATTTTCCCATTGACTGGCAGACAATACTTTATCATCTGTGACTTATCGTGAGTCAATATTAAGAGGCAATATTTGCGTGTCATCCGTCACTCGGGGGACCTGTTCAAAAGAAAACCCCAAAAAACCCAAACATGTCTGCCAAGGTTAAGAGGGGCGATTACTCATTCTATATTTTCGGTAGGGTATGTGGCTCATGAGTATTATATGTGCACTCATGTTTGTTGTTACATTTGTTTATTTACATACGCGTACTTCAGAAGATTTATGCATGTATATGATCATAACTTGAGATTCCAATGTATAGGTACCATCGTAACTGGAAACTCCAAAATATGCTTTTTTGTTAGAAAGTATTGAACCCGAATTAAATAGGAAGCAAGTCTATTTGCAATGCCAAATGAGGTACATATAAATAAGGAATGTACCCATTTTGTACCTATATTAATAAGCGACAAATTGTAAGTATATTACTTCTGATAAAAGCAAATACATGACCTCTCCTTTCGGGAATTACAGGCGTGTTTTATTGAATTTGGGTAATGAATTTTGTTCATTGTAAGATAAGATAAGATAAGATAAAACTTGATTCGTGAGACATGTGTAGGTAAAAGGTGTTACATATAATAATATTTAGGAACAACATGCTCTGCCTATAGGCATACAAATAATATATACACCTCAATGTAACTGCATCGGAGAAGGAATTATTGGTATTAAACAATTCTAAATTATTATCAATGTTAGAACATTATCAACACATCACGTGGTATCAGTTAGAGTTACGATTAACCTGCCTTTGTGCAGATATCAAGTCTATCTAGATCAGTGTTGCCTGTTACTGGAAATGTACAATGCTATTGTGACTGTAATACAATATTAATCAAACTATGAAATCCGGTTGGTCCGCGTTTTCGTAGCGCAGTTTAACAGGAACCAATGTCAGAACAGCTTACCAAAGACTGTCAGTAGATGAACATTATTAAAGAACTCTCACTGTATAGGACCGGTCCCCTCCTATGCATTTGAAAGTGTATAATAAGTGCAGTCCCGTTAGCTTTTGACATCGGAACCATAAAACTACTTATAACTTCCCTGTCCCACGAGTCAAATGTGATACATGGTCATTGTTTAACTATTGTGTCTGCATCGTGGACAGTGAAGTGGTTAAATGTATAAAACCTTTTTATAGGTCAAATAATAAAGAAGTATACTATTTTTATATATATTGTATTTTTCTACTTTGTTCTATATTCCATAATATTAAAGAGGGGAGATCGCACAGCCTAAACCGCTGGTGCGAGAATGTTGACATTTTAGTAGTAACCGAGTCGACGTACCGGATCAGCTGATCTGCTTTGGTTACGTCTCAGACCGGAAATACACTAGACCGGTGATCAAGTAAATGAGGAAAGCCCGAAAATGAAATGCGTGCGTTCTTGACATATAGTGCTGCGAGACGCACTTCCATATCGTGTGTTATTCCATATTAATATTTAATCAACGACTGTGATTTTATGATCTTTCTGTTTCGCACAGCCAATCTATGGTAGAAACTCCTTGGTATTCAAAATCTATGGGTTACGTGCTTACGTAAGGTTGACGCCTGTTTGACGACGAGGCGACGAAAGGCGATACAGTGACGATCCCTTTCCGATTTGATATGTGTGCTATGACGTTTAGAGGAAAATTTTGCCGAGTTAATAAAACTAAAAATGGGATTGTAACATTTGTTTATTTATTTATTTAAAAATCTGTTGGAATCCCGAGATTCTAAAATGATTTTAGAACATGTGCCTTACATTACACAGAGTAAAATGTTTAAACTGGTAGACACGTTACTGTTCACTAACTTTGTTGGAATAAAGCTTAAATGTGTCATTTAATCATGCAAAGCATGGAGGGCTGGTGTTTTTTCCCGAGCACAAATGGGTTATGCGATTAACATTAAACTTTAATTACTCTGCTCATAAAGTGTCCTGGTGGACTCGTTGATGTAAGTAAAGTCCGGTGCTTATTAAACATTATAGAAATATTTGACATGAAATTAAAAGAAAATCATGACTGAGATATTCTATAAAAAAATGATCTCATTCGCCGAAATCAATTTCGACTTCGACGAAAGTTTGACTATTGTGTCTTGTACATTTTATTACATATTAAAAATTCATAGAGAACACTTGGAAATTAGAAATCCATGTTTAATATCTGGCTTAATAAATTAATTCAGTGGAAGCTTATTCACTAAGTTGTGACAAATAAAAATTTACAACCGGACCTTTTATTTCCTTCGTAGTAGAAATTGTCTAGGCAAAATTCCCTTTCAGGAACTAGGGTAAATGTTCAAATATTAAACATGTCCCGTACGTAAAATTATCGCAGCCTCAGAAATAAAATTACACGCATACGTACTCCCGCCCGCCTGACAACCCTATTACCGGCTACGGTCTGCTAGACCCGGTAATATGGGTAATATTTGCTACATCCAGACTAATACGAAATAATAGTTATAAGGACACTATAAATTATGTTGGGACCTATCCAATCGCACGTAATGTGTCCAAATACAGTGCTACAATTAAACGAGTGCGCTCTTGATTCAATCGTCGCGTCGGCGATACCCGAACGCGTATTGTTTTTTCTGGGCTATTGTTCACGTACACAATAGTAGTAAACGTTGTTCCCACTGCAGCGAGATATCATTACGGCGGTAGCCAGCGAGACGCGTAAGTGCAAACACGGGGACACGTCTACAGGAAGGTATTTGTCGTGCAGCCTTGTCGCTCCTTCCTTTCAGCGTTATGATTAATGACACGTTATTTTTCATTGAAACAGCTGCTACGTATTTTTTCTACTTTCAAGTTTCTGTTCCATGACGTTCACCTATTAGTCACGCTCTGAAAAGCCTTCGATGTGGATTTTTAAACTTGTTTTTTTTCCTCTATCTTCGACATTTGAACGCACCTTGTCGGTTTGGCTTTGACTTTTAAGAGCGTCCCCTCATTATTGTTCCAACCTTTTTTATTTAAAGAGAGTTGGGACTCTTAACACATTCTGCCTGTGACACCTTTTGTGTTAAATACTCAGCCTCGCAATTCCGTGTTTGTAGAGGTGCCAAAAATCCATAAGCTACGAAGTAACATTACGCTTTACGTTATTCGCTAATTTTATTTATCGTAGGTATGTTTAAAGTTAAAGTATGACTGTATAAAGTACCGCAAGAGGACTTTATCATACAACGTGCATTGCAAAATTCGACAAGTGTGTAACGTACATATATGAATGTTAATTTCCGTACATTATTACGATAATTTATTATTAAAGTAGATAAATATATTAAAGTACATTATAACTTGCCAGCGCAGTCCTTTAGTTTTTATTGGAACTGTAAAATTGTACGTGTTTGGGTATTGAAACTGGATGTACATATATTTTAAACATAATTACAATTGCCAAAAGCGTCGGTATTTTAAATCGAAATCAGCAAAAGCCGTCCGTGTCTACTTTATCTGTGTTGATACAATGTTAATAATAAGTACCAACATGTAAAAGTTAATCCACGTTGGAAATCATAACATTAATATCTAAGTTAAACATTTGTAAAAGCAGTAATACAGCGAAAGGAAGCGGTTTTCCTGGTAATTAAAAACCATTTTTATTCAGACGCGGTACGTTTTTACAACACTCAACACATACGTTGTTGAGATAATGAAATTATTTAATTACATACCTACCTAATTTTATCGTACTTCAGTCGTCGGCGGCGAAATAATATTTAAATGGCTTATTAAAAACGTAATATAGTTGAAGCCGTATACTTACATAATAAAGCTACAGCTCACGGAGGGATGGTAACTGGGTAGGTAGGTAGATAGACATACAAACGTGCTGGGCGGCGTCGCCAGTTTCTTTCATTTCCGTTTTTCGAGGAAGTTTTCGACTCTTCCTGCCTGTAATGGACTCAACTCCACATAATTTTATCCACTCTGCAGAAAATATATCAGGTAGGAACAGTGTTCAATCAAATAACCGACTTATCGAAAATAGAGGATGAAAACATTTCATTTGTAGATTGAAATCTCATTCCGTTTATCATCTCTAAGCATTTTATTGGTTAAAGTGCGATTTATTTTTAGAAGTCTAGTACCTGCATACAGCCATAAACATTAAAACCACATATGACTCTAGATGCAATGACGTTTTTACTTAGTAAATTTTCTACATAATTTTAGATGACAAAGATAAGAAGAAGGTAAGGTCAGCATATGTGTAAGGCTGTAAGCCCACCACTAAACATGGGTGTCATTATTTAGCAACGTTCAAAAGACATCGTCGTGAGTCTACATTATCCAAAAAACGTCACTTTAAATCTCATTTTAAATGTTTCCAGTTATTTCTTACACTTAAGTGTACATATATGTAAAACCGATTTCAGGAGACAAATAAAATATTTTTACAACGTGAGAATAAAATGCTTGTCCCCGGGAGCAATCGTGTAAAGGAAAATACTACAAATGCGTACATATATCTAATTTTGTATTAGTGAGGTTTATCCTTAAAGCTCGGAGCTTGCAATCAAGACGATTCTGTTAATATTTATAGCGCTAAGACAATAAAACGTGTAATGGACTTTGGCTTCCTAATGGGAACAAAGATAAAGTACATTTTGAAGTCAATTCACACTAATAAGAACATTCTTCGGACACCCACAAAGTTAATAACACAGAAACCTCCGGCTACATCTGACGGCTCGAGTAGACAAACAGTCCCTGAGCTCGAATTTCACAAATGACACTGGCAGAAACCGCCCTAAATATATTGAGTGACTTTGGCCAACTGTAAAAAGGGCTCACGAGAACCTCTGGAGACCTAGTACCTAATTGTAGGTACGTACTTAATACGTCTCGTGGTTTCTGGCGCTTGATACCGCCGGTTGACAATTTCGCTACTTAAGTACCTAGCAATTTAGCAGCGCCAACTTAAATAGAATAAATGGAACGAGTGATGCACATATTCTCTTTACTGTAGGTATACGGCAGGGAGCTACAAAAAGGAGGTGGTATTACGTTTGGTTCGAAGAATTATTAAATGTTTAATCTAATTATATTATTATAATTTAAAAAAAACGTCGCCCCACACTATGAATTTCTCCTGTATCGTAGGTGCATTTCACAAATATGAAATCGGACCGGATCACATACACAAGACTCGGGGCAAACATCTGACCCCAGCCCCGTGCGCGAATCGAACCCACGACCCTTAGCGCAGCAGTCCAATCGTTTAACCACTGCGCCAATCAGGTGGTCAAATGAGTATGACGCTTCTACTTTAATGGGAAGGATCTTGTTAATAAGGAATAAGTGAATCTGAAAAGACAGTTAAGTTCGCAGCTGAAAGAAGTCGTTTCTAATGAAGACAAAAATACAAATTATGGAATGAAAATTATTCTGAGACCCAAAAAAGAAGTTAAACTTAAAATGAATGGTATTAATATAATCCGTGAAGCATGATTTAGTTATGTCAAGTATGTAATGGTGCTCATAACATTTTTACTATAGCCTGACTGTAATACTCATTTATTTACCCACGTGTCCGACCCTTTTTTCGGGGAGAGAATAATAATGATGCACTACAAAGAAGTGATTAAACACCTACTGGATGAATTAAATAGAAGTAGTTTCCTTTATTATCCTTAACATAGATTCGATGCAAATATTTAAAACTAGCGACCCCGGCAGACGTAATTTTTTTTGTGAATATTTTATTTTAATGTGTATGAGGCGAAAGAACTATGCCAGGATCGTAGCAAATGGAAATCCGTGGTATCTGCCTACCCCTCGTGGAAATAGGTGTAACTTTATGTATGTATTTTTTTTTCGCTAATTTAAGTTATTCTGCTATTCGAGGCGGAGACGAATCCAAAAAAATCTGATATCAATAAAATCGGTCCAGCAGTTCTCGAGTTAGCGTTGCGATGAAAATGATAAAATATTACTCAAATGATAGTTTTGTTGTTTTATTTTGATAATAAGTGTTGTAACAAACCCGATTTGGTTTTATTTATATAGATAGATATGGATTGTGAAACAATTGATCTGAGTTTCTCATTTTAACAGCCGAGCAACTTACAGACATGTCTGTAAAAATAAACAATCCCTACTAGCACAAAAACGAGTCAGTTCTTAACTTCAGTAGATAGTAAACCCATTAGGTCGCATCCAGCTAACATAAGCTCAAACCTTTGCGAGCTTTTCAATTTGCTGTTTGTTGTGTCGTATAAATGAGAAGAAGAAACCATTTGTGTCACATAATAAAACATAATTATAAATACAAGTCAAATAATACTATGTATATATAGGGGTATTTTTTTACTTGTATTTAAATGACTGCCTAGTTGATCTAGTGGCCGCAATTGTGATGGCTTAGCATGAGGTCCTGGGATGAATTCCTGAGTCGTGCTAAATGTTACTAGGTTTTTCCATAAGATTTCATTTTTTTATGTCATT
The DNA here is from genome assembly GCA_905340225.1 of Abrostola tripartita. Classification (NCBI taxonomy): domain Eukaryota; kingdom Metazoa; phylum Arthropoda; class Insecta; order Lepidoptera; family Noctuidae; genus Abrostola; species Abrostola tripartita. Next base: position 7,942,792 of record HG996490.1, on the reverse strand, counting down.
CAATCTTATTGTTGATGTTTTTTGCGTGAATGTCCGAAAAAGCTTTTTTGGTAGCTGGTAACGACTCAATGGTGGAATGGCGTATGCTAGCTGACACGTAACAAGAATACCTATAATGTATAGTTAATTGATTTTTGTATGAAGTGGAAATACATATTTTTATTTATGATTTAGATTTATGTGTTACTCGAACGCGACGCAATGTTAATTATTTTCTGTAATATACCGGTCAGTGGGGAAAAACGTTTTTCTTCTCAATTTCAATTTTACCTTATATTGTAATGATTATTTTCTCTTGAATCCGTGCGTTTCACTAACATCAAATAACACAAACAACCAGACACGGGATCGATACGAGTGGATTTAACAACTATTCAGGTAACTACAATGCAATTTCAGTTATTACTCAAGAGCACTAACATACACCAAGGAAATTAAATATATATTATTGAATATAGTATATTTATATGTATATAGATTTTTTTTCTCAGCCTATTTTGTCCCACTTCAGGGCAAAGGCCTCCCTTTCACTCTTCCACTTTACTCGGTCGTGTGCTAAAGTGGGCCAGTCACTCCTGTAGGCAAGCAGATCGTCATGCCACCGCTGTCTGGGTCTGCCGCGATGACGTCGTATATTTTGTGGGAATCAGTCGGTGCAAATTTTTGCCCATAAGCTATTGGTCAAGCGGCAGACATATCCGGCTATATATATATAAAAATAAATAGAACTCTGCTGAGAAAGGCTAAAAAAATCTATAATGTTTCAACGTATAATGTAACTACAACAAAAAATATTATGAAAAGTTTGTATGACGAGCGCATAGCCGTCTCGAGATTTTCTAAGAACTCCGCATATAAATTATAACTGTATGTACATAGATACAATGTAGAGCGTTTATGTATAGGTTTACTTTCCCCGTAATCTTAACATATATAAGTAAGTTTAATATAAACTTCAACTTAACTTTCAGCGTTCATCTTTCATCTTCAACTTTAAGAAACAAAGTTCGTAACAAAGGCGTTTCTTGCTTAGAAACTACCGATTTTAACTAAATATTAAAACGTCTTAATTTACAATTTGAGCACGTTGTAGCAGGTAATATATTTCACTAGTCCCTATTTAATGTTAGACGAATCTGTTTCAATTTATTTGTGACATGAAATAATGATCTTCGGCTAGGCTGTACTCTAGACTCTCCCATATATCTTATATCTCTATCTATGTTAATTTGCACTATTGTTTGTATCTAACTGAGAATAGTATACATAGGTATGTATATCTCGCCAGTAGCTCTAATGCTATGGTGATTAAATAGGAGGATTTTTTAACTTGATACATATATTAGCTTTCTACACCTTTTATCTATGTAAAATTTCAAAGTGTGCCAAATCTTTATTAAATTACGTTGACAAAAATCGCAAGAAACCAAGAAAACATTTTTCAAAAAAGTATAACGATATCATCTTATTATTATAAATATAAGTAATAACATTTCTAAAAACATAATCTTATAAAAAATTTAGTATTTCGTGTTTCAGATAGAGATTGACTTTATTAGATTCTTCTTGAAATCCCATCCCAAATTACACCGTATTTTTATTACTAGGAATAAAACATTCATATCGTAAGAAATAATGTTAAAAACAGTAAGAATATCACAAATAGATTCAAGAAACATCTACGCTGACGGTTAACTAAACGTTCATTGTTTTCCGATAACTGTGTACTTCCAGATAAATAAAGAGCTAAACAAAATAAAATAAATAAATTGGTAGAATATTTTCCTTTCTTCCTGAGAAAAGTCTTCGGGCTCCCCTTTCGTGTACCTACTGTTAAGAGTATTATTTACTATTTATTCCGGTTATACTCACGTGTGTATTCGCTCGGTTCTGCTCGCGACTCTGCCGCGTAACCAGCTCATGAATAAGGGCTCCGTTAGAGCTCGAAACTATTCGGGCATTCCCGAATACACACGTGAGTATAACCGGAATATATCTAACTAATATTATAAATGTGAAAGTTTGTGAGAATGGATGTGTGGATGTTTTTTTACTCTTTCACGCAAAAACGGCTGGACCGATTTGGTTGAAATTTGGTATGTAGATAGGTTATACCCTGGATTAACATATAGGTTACTTTTTATCCCGGTCAACAGGGGTGAAAGCGTTTAAGTAAACCTTAAAAAAAGACGTAATCTTATTTATTCTTCGATTTTGTTATTTTTGCAATAGGCTGCTTTTTATCAACATACCACGCGGGCGAAGCCGCGGGCGGAAGCTAGTAGTACATAATACGAATAACACTCACGAAAGTTATTATAGTAGCACTGTGAACAGGTTTACAGGCGAAAATGTCTTCTTACATTAATCGTATTAAATTATTAACAAACATAATCTATATCAATTAAAGTAAAGTGAAATCGACGATTTTTAGTTCGATGTATTTAGTACCTATAGTACGAAGTTATGTATTATAAATGAGAGCGAAAACCTGTTTAATTAGTAGTAATAAAGTGTCTTTATTACTTGTTACCATACCATGCTTTATACCGCTTGGTTTGATTTCCTGGCTTTCGCCTATCTTTATTGGATATCGCTGTGACTTAATTGGCACACAAATAGAGCTCACGAGGTACCCTATTAGAAATAATTTCAGCAACAAAATTAATTATTGAATTCAATTTGGAAGTCTAAAGTATAGGATTACCCGCTGGGATAACCTAATTTAAGGCGGCGGGTAAGCCTAACTAGGATATCGATCGTCAGCTATCGTTATAAATTATAATTTTACGATATACTTACCGCTGAACTTAGAGTATTACTTAAACTATCACTAAGTAAAGGTTTTTATGTCAAATCTCTACTTAGTGTCAGTTTAAGTAATCATTGCGTCACGTCTCTGAGTGCGGCGGTTAATAAATTAATTTTCGTTTACTCAAACAACTAGTATGAAACACCAATAACTTTCTAGAGGATTTCATCGAAACTTGATATCTACCTAATTTGAATTGAAGGTAAATACTATTACTTTTTGATATGCGGAACGTGCTTGCAGTGTTAAATAGTTGCACAACTTCAACTGTTGGACGGCAGCATTGTACTAACTTTAATACAATGTTACTTCGCCGTGTTTATATTCAAAAGTATATTAGGTAGGTACTCGTAACTTCTGACTTTGTTGCTTACTTCGTGAAGTTTGTCTTCTGCAAGTATATTTAAGATAAACTTATCTACATTAAAAATGTATGTAGGTACTTTTATTCGTTTATTTATGTAAATTCATTCAGATAATCTAGGTATTGTAATAATTTATCATATTAACTAAAACTTTAAACACAATTTTAAATTAAGCACGTAAGTCAAGTTTCTCGTTTAATAATTCAATGTAAGTATTTATTTTGTGTTGATGCGTAAATAAACACACATTAAGTATATACCATTATTTTTTATATACCATAGGATTTCCTATTAAGTAAATACAAATTAATGGTATTTTTTTTAAAACGTCGCCCTACACTCGGAATTCGTGGGTGCGTTTCACAAACATGTAATATCACATACACAAACACCCAGACTCGGGACAAATATCTGTGAATCGCACAATTTTTTGTCCCGTGCGGGAATCTAACCCGCAACCCTTAGCGCAGCACTCCAATCGCTTAGCCACTGCGCTAATCAGGTCGTCAATTTAAGCTATAAATAAAATAATTCTATCAAATGAAATATAATTTTGCTTTATCAAGTTTGGGTTGTTGAGGTTGTTGAGTCTGAATAATTGGTTATTAAACGCATTATATTAATTCCAACTACACGCGTTCTTGTATGTAATATGGTCAAAAGAAGCTACGTATTTTTGAAGATATAAGAAGTGTGACATATAATTATTATTAAACTTAAATAGAATGCTGATCTATGGTCTCATAATACCTACTTGTAGATATTAATTCCGTTACTTTGATTTGCCATTAGAATTAAAATATTGACTTGATAGTGGTTTAATCTATACATACATATAATAAATCTGTATACGAGACGATTCTGTGCATCGTATGTGTTTTCACAAAAACTTCTGGGGGCGTTAAAGAGGCTTTTAAAAGAACCCATTTTTAAAATTTGTGTGTTTGTTTGTTACGGCATTACGTCAAAAGCACAATATTAATGTGGATACCACTGATTAAAAAAAATGTGTAATTTGACCTTACATTTAGTTTTTGTTTAATCACAATCGGTAACTTACATACATCCAAAGAAATAAGCATTTTTAATTTGTAAGTGTCCTATAGTTACGCAATGTATCGGTTCTTGGAACGATATGTATTCTAAGATACCTTTGAAATATATTTTATTTATTATATTTCATTGCTATAGTTCGATGTGTAGTAGTAGTGAGATGCATATTTATTAGTTGTAATATAGTTATTTCATTAATTTTGTGTTAAGGTTACAACAACGACATGTATAAATGACACAAAAGAATAAATGTCCCTTCCTATTTTTTTTTTTTTATAAAAACTTATAAAAGTAGTTTACGCCGACTCACATTTCGCCAGTGATGTTGTAGGTCCCAATGTATCAGGGGGCGAGCCTATAAAATAATTAACTGGGAACAAATTCAGAAACAGTACTGCTATCAACAAAAATTTGTAGAAGAACCCATCACTTTGCCCAACCTGAAAAACAAACCCATAACGAGACTCATGCTCAAAGTCACAATGTGCGATCACTAGACCAATGAGGCAGTCATTCTGAATTCCACGCAATTATCAGTCTTTTTTTTCTACGGAAATCCTTATGGACTTTCTCAGTTCTGAGCGGATGGAGGGGGATGCCGGACTCTTACCGGCTGAAACCCTAGGTGGCCCAACTACCTTAGCACGAGGGATGCGGGATCTGCGTACGCTACACGACATCCCTAAACAGGTTCCGCCCCGCCTCTTCACGGGGAAACGTGCGTCACGCAGGCCGTAGGAGCTGAGATCCCGCTCACCAACTACGGCCTACGTGCCGCACGTTTAACGCACCTAACTCGATCGGATTTGATGGCTCAATGACAGGTATTATTTTGGACTTTTTTAACGATCGCTTTTCTTTTTTGCGTTGCAGATTTTTTAATTTTTTTTTGTTGTGACCTAAGGTGAGTTTTAGACTATGAACCAAAATAAAAGTCATTCAAATAATGTTGATTCTCGGTGTTAGTTCATTTTCGTACGGTAGATACCATATTTTTAAATATTTTAGCTATAGCACAAGCACTACTTAGTAACCATTCATTCAGTAAGATGAGACGAGATTTAAGACGCTCCATGAGAAAGCTAGTACATTAATTTTGTTTTGTTTTTTGCTTTCTTTTTATATTTTTAGTTTAAATGTATCGTACTAGTTTATTATGTCATTGACTCATTTTAGAGTAAATTTAACCAGTATAAAGGTATATTACGAAGTTTGTGTTAGAATTGAAACAACACAAACCGCGCGCTTTGATAGCACGATTAGATTTTCGCGCATAGCTATTATAAACTAAATAAACAACAAACAGTATTGAATTGCTGCGCGGAAGTTTAGAGGATAAAGTACGATTACTCGACGTATTCAATGTCACTTTATGTAATACTTTAAAAACAGTTTTGATATTTAGTCTGAAAGGCTGCTCTTGAGCATTTAAGGCCAATATTGTATTAATCAAAAATACATCTATCAATTAAAATTTAAAAGTATTTGGTATTTCAAGTCTGGAAAACAAATATTGAATCTATACCAGATAATTTTAGGCATGCCCGTTTATTTGACTACTTGACTAAAATGCAAATTAACTCATACGTCTAAACGTTACATTTACGTATAAACGTACTGAGATTCCTAAACTTCTTCCAGACTGTTGTAAACATATGAGCCATTAAGTTTTGCTACGAGTTGTCAAGCAAGTTCGGCCACGGTTTGGTCTCGAACGACTTAGCATTCGCAATGCTTATCCAATGCGCAATGGGGCTGTAATAGAAGACAAACTGTGATTTAAGTAGAATAACTTATAGCTCTGCTGAGTTCTGCACGGCACACAACTAGGTACATCGTTACAGTTGGATTCTAGAATAAAACAAAGAGGACACAACCATTCGGAAAGGACCTTATTTAACGAGATGCCGCGTAAACCATAAAAATCGACACAAAAGGTATTATTGTTGGAATTATGTTATAAAGTTATAAAAAGTACCGGGTATCTAACTGTGCTAATACAGAACCCTTAGTCTCGTTTAAATGTTCTTTAGTTACCTTAACTTAATCATGTTTGAGACTGTAGCAGGTTTATACAGAGAAGACTCTACTATGCACATCATATACTACCAAAATACTGTTTTTACTAAGTTTCTTATAGGGAAAGTCCTGCTTCCGAGGCTCAATCCATATACCATATATTAAGAAGGTCCAAAAAGGCTGCTTGAAATTCTCTAGTGGACAAAGGCTGTCAGCATACCATCAGCGAGACCTCTTAAGTAGGGTGAGGTCTCGTCCAATCAGGTGACAGACAAGATCGATCGCCTCTTAAACTAATTAAAAAGCGCTAAGTGTTAATACAGTTCTCCAACCTTCAGACTTTTTATTTACGCCGCCGTTGCAAAATGAGATATTCTAATATAATATTGGATTTTTATCGGTGTTCTAATACTTAAAATATGCTCAGAAATGCCGTTAAAACAATAAGCGCTACTCTAGACGCAATTCTCTATCATTTAAATGTGTCACTCACAACAGTAAAAACGTGACTAAATTTAGAAAATAGTGTATTTCGCTATTTGAATCTGGTCTCGAGGAGTAGCGTAAATAATCTGGCGGTATTATTATCATTTTCTTGGCCATCTTACTCACCGCGATATGACGATATGGTTACCAAGTGATTAACATTAAAAAAAAAAAAGCCTTGCCCCCTTACCATTAACTCTTAAAGCAGGACAGTTTACGTTGTAGAAACAAGACGCCGCATTACACTGCACGTAGTGGCGTCTCGCTTCCACATCTTAAACTCTTCTGCTAGTTCACGATAAGGGGGCTGAATACAAATTCTCTCGATTCACAACATAACTTCCTATTAGTTAATAGTCATGTCATCACTATATAATGATATAAAACGCAACATAGAAATAGGCTGCAAAACGATACAAGGGGATTACAATGTAATTGGTCCTGTAATTTCACCGCATTGCGTTAAATTTAGTTTGAGTTATTGACCAAACGTTTATTAATTTAGAACTGACACATTATTTATGGTAATAACCCTACAGTTGTCCGTTCGCTGAATTGAGTTCGATCTGATAGAATAGCAATCACGTAGAAAGTTTTGTACAACACAACTGGGTTGCCTCACTGAAGATAACAATCTACCTCTTAGGGAGATCGAATGTGCTTTGTTTATATAATTTTTGGTATATGGAGGAATGTAAGATTTGTATTTCATTCAGAGTTATTTTTCTTTTGTTTTATCGCAATTACTGGCACTTTAAGTTCAATTAAGTGTTAAGGTACTCTTTGGAAACAATTAAAATGCTTTAAATTTCTAACGTTGCTACAGATTTCACTGTTATAAATATACTATACAGGCTTTGTTTTTTTTTATTAATGTGCACAGTTTTGTCTTTTGTAATAAGATATCATTATAATCATACCTCGTTGCTTTAAATAACATAAAACAAATACATACGGATTTTGATAGGTAGAGAGATGCTCTAAGTCTTATATCAAATATCAGTCGTATAACCTCCAACTTTGGTGTAATATCTAAATGCCAAAGGTTCTCGATACCTGAACATTTACCGGCAGACTTCAACTATTAATACAATCAGAAATAAATGGTGGGAGTGTGAGCGTTTCTCCGCGAACACTATCGGCTTAATGTTCGTAGTACGCAGCCATATAAATTGGCCTTATCGCCGCCAAGTATAACGAGAGTTCCATACATTTAGCGCGGGCTGACACCCGCTCATGTCTCACTCTGGTTAGCAAACCAAATCACGCGATATGAACCGCGTTTATAAATGACCTCGCGTTCCGCGCAGTTTACTTGCATTCTACTTTCTATGCAATCAATGTGCGTTCCGCTGCTATTGTTTTGAAACTATTATTACGCTATTGTAGACACCTTAATTTTCTTTTTATAAATTATGGCTATGCCAATATATATATATTACATTCTTAATATAATAATTATTATGTATAAAAATGCTGAAACTCGCGTAATAGATGTCTATAATGAAACACGTTATACAACAAAGAAGCTTTAAAAGCTGGTTACAAGATAGAAACTGTTGAAGAAATGAACGTGTTGCGTTAATTATTTTCTGCACCTGTGGCCTTTGGTAATCACAAAAGACTATTGTGGTATAAATTGCTCTGGGTTTTATAAAATATGTATCTTCATATCCTAACTAACTAACCTAAATTTAACCTTATTGTGTAATTAGGTTAGGTATAGTTAGATAAGAAAATGATGCGATTTATAAACGTTTAAAGTTGGGCCGACGAGTAGCCGACTATTCGGCACTATTTGTAATCGGCGTATTTGTGTTTATAAAAAACTCCACTTGTATAAAAACAATACTCCAAATATAAGAAATATAAAAAATAGAACTAAATTTTGTAAAATACTAAAACGACATTTAATTATCAGCCTATAAAACATAATATAGACATACCAATACAATTCATTTAGAACAATGAATTGTATAGCTTACCCACCCGTACTGTACGGTAGTACGTATTTAGTATTTAAGTTTCTAATTTGATTGTATAACCCTACATACCCACAGACAAACTGTGTAAACGGTTTTGTGGGGCATTGTATTAGTATATAAGTTTTATATATATATACTTAATAAATAAATAAATAAAATAAAAAATACTAGCTAGGTAACAATAATATACGAGTAGAACTTATAGTTGACATATACTGATTAAGTAGCTAGTAAAAATATAAACCGTGTTTATTTTATTATTAACTTATTAGTCGCATTTCAGATGCCTTTAAAATTTTAATTTATATAGACTGAATGCAGTTTAATTGTATTCGCAGATTGCGAAGAGGAATAATATTACGAACGACGACGAAGTTATTAAGTGCCATCACGGTAGACAGCCTTTTTGAATCCATACAAACACACAAACAACAAAAACCAACGTAAATATCTCATAAATAAAGTTTGATATCGTATTTACCGACAAACTTTTGTGGATAGATATTATTTGTATGTTTTGCTTACGTGACGTGGATAACTTAGCAGTATCAGATATTGAACACCACAAAATTGTTTGCTCTGAAAAAATAAGTTGTGTTTGGTCTGGGGATAGCGTTTATATATTATTACATGTATTAAATGAACGCCCAGAGGGAGGATCATAATTTTTATTTCACTGGTTAAAATACACTGTCTGAGATATCACAACTAAAATCTCCTACCCGAGGTACATAAAAAGCATAAACCACGCTTCATAAAAAAACAGATCTACATTTTAGTTTACCCATGTTTTACATATTACGTACATTGACTGTGTATTTTATTCATAACGATGTAACTTTTATATTAAAGCCAGTCTGCAAAGCTAGTAGGTTCGTGTGGCGGGCGCAACATAATCATTGAATTAAATCAGTACCGTGAGCATGTCAGGGGGCAACAAGCTATAACTCAGAAGTGGAGAGCGTCTCGCGGCCCATAACATTCAATCGTCCGCACGGGGGGAGAATTTTGATGACCTCAAGGAAAAGTTTGTGTCAGAACACTCTGTATAAATCCGGGGAGTCATGTCGGGATTTCCTAAATCGCCTTTTTTATTTATTGCGCGGCTAGTACAGTAGGCAACCGTTTAAGGACTGACGTTGTGTTACATTTACGTGATGCTTTTCCTTGGCAGGTCAACCTACGTGTGTGACCACGTCTTTATTTCGCGTGTGACGCTAACTTTATATCTCGTGGAAGGAAATCCGCATTTTCTTATACTTAACACATTAGCGTGTTGGCAGGATTAGCTAATTCTCGTGCGGTGGAACACGATTATTACCTACATGTGTTATTTCGTTTTAAATGGTAATCTCACGTTTTGAAATGTTGCCGCAAATGTTTGTTCTTCTTTATTGTGTTATGACATTAAATTAAATTACTTAATTAACATAGCGTTTACACAACGTTATTAGAACACGTTTTAAATTTCACGGGAGGTTTGAATGTCGAAACATAATGCTAATCATGTAGGAAATGTGAGTGTATTAGCAGTAAACGTATCTAGTTTTAGGTATTGTTATGTATCACGTAAACTAACTAGCACGCTTATATGGGAAATGCCAAATTGGAAATGGGAAACGTTAATGCAAGCATAATTGAATTGAAGCGACTACACTATTGTCATTGATCAGCATAATTCTGAAAGCTAGGTAGGCGGTAAGAAGTATTTTTAATTTTTAGGGTTCCGTACCTCAAAAAGGTAAAAGGGAACCCTTATAGGATCACTCCGTTGTCCGTCTGTCTGTCTGTCAACCTCTTCTTCTCAAGAACGCGTGAAGGTATTAAGTTGAAATTATATAAAATATCAAATACTCGGGTCTGCTGTCCCTTGAAGCCGTGAAAATATGAATCTTCTAAGTCAACGCAATAAAAAAATACGAGCAATTATGCTGATTATTTTAACAATTTTCACACTCAGAACCTATAGGGTACTTCCCGTTGTCCTAGAATCATGAAATTTGGCAAGAAGCATTGTCTACTAGCACAAGTAAAGGAAAAAATCTGAAAACTGTAAGTTTGTCCTTTACATCACATAAAAAATAAGAATAACTTGTTTGCAGTTGATAAACTAACCGCTACCTACTTGTATTGTATTGGGGTAACAGTTTCCCAACGGCAAAGTTAAGTTGGTCTGTGAATTTAGTAAAATATATTTTCGTTAGAACAATTTTATTGTTGTAGACATAATTTAAAGTTTGCACGGAACCCTTGATGCGCGAGTCCCACTCGCACTTGACCCGGCTTTTTACAAAGACTTTGATTATGGAATTTGGGGCTAATTAAATCCATTTAACGAATTTTTTGAAGGAATACATAACATTGTTCCTAGGACTTTAAGTAATAAAGTCTGCGCGATTGTTATCTTTATTTTAAGCTATTACCGTCACTATCGTGGTCGTGTACATATTCTACAGAAGAGAATAAACCGTTTTATGTCACAAATAAGAGATTAAAATTACGTATTATTCATTTGTTTAGCTCCCTACCCCTCCGGGCTGTACCCAAGAACTAAACGACTCTACATACAAAGGTAGGTACATAATATGTTTCACTATGCATACAATTGTCAATCCTACGAAGTAATCATACCTACTACTTTTTGACGCATAAACCTAAACACGCAGAGCCAGCGCCATACAAGATTTTCTAACAATTTGAGCAGAGAATTTCAAAAATAATACTACTAATTTTACTAAAAATGATTTTAAAACTGATCGATTTTGTTCCAACCCCGGATTAGATAACAAAATATATTTAAACGACAAAAGTAATTTCCGAAACGTAGCGTAAATGAAATAAATCCATTCAACATAAATCCCTATTCCATACAAAATTCAAGTCATGTACACAATCGGTCTTCCTCCTGTTAGCCATTTCGCTTTATACGCTTTTATTTAGCCAACTTCCCTATTTGTTGTTGTCATAGCGTGTACGGATGTACCATAGGTAAACACAGGCACAATTCTTAGCTAAAACGTAATTTTTTGTTGTCCTAAATGCTATTTCGTACCGATGCGCGATGCGCGAATGGTCTTTTGGACTTTCCGCTTACAAAATCACGTTTTACTTTGTTCAGTTTCATTTTACTTTTAAAATATATTTTTTGCAAGCGGAGAGACCAAAAGTGTATAGCTCCTATAGCTATACACTTTTGGTCTCTATATCTATATCTACATCTATATCTACAGAATTAATAAGCAACATTGCCTAACGGCAGAGGCATCGCATCAACAAAATGCCCGATAAGGTCGTAGGTTCAAAGCCCACCGTCCCTACCTTCTCTTAACACCTGCTTATTATTTTAATATGGGTTATTAAAGAGGGTGGTCAGGTGTAAAACATTAACAAAAATGCATCGTCACTATAATAAAATAAACAATTAGTATTGATTAAAAATCCTTTGCATAGTCCAATCAAAATGAAACGTAAAAATATTCTGCTTTACGTCAACCATTACGCCGCGCCGCTCAGAACGCATGCTATTCGTTATTTTATTTGTAGAGCTCTATTCATAATAGTGAAGCGCTATTGAACGGGGTGCTTTTCGCACATGTTGCAATAAAAAAGCTTTACATCAAAGGCCCTTAATGTAATTGCTGAGTGGGAGCTCGAATAAGCTCTTACTGGCGTTAAAATAATTCCCCTTAGTGCGGCGGATGTGACGATGGCGGCCGGCACCGGCAGCGGGCTGCGCAACGGCACGTCCTTCCGGCGCCGGTCTCTGCGGCTCCCTTGAGCCCCTTAGGTGGCTTTCATGCTACACACTATGAGAAAATTATACGAACACATTTAGAGAACTCTGACGACGTCAATGTCTTTATACAGCGAGGACGGAATAAGAAATAAATATTTTATAACAATATTACAGTGCTGGAACTATTAGCTACACTAGCGTATGGTGCAATCCCACTTATATACTATTCATATTATATATCTAATCTTCATAAAAGAGAGTGAGTAAAGATGTACCCACTTCTCACTGTAAAGAGTATTAAGTTCCATGTGGTACCTAAAAGGGGGCAGGTGTATTTTCGACCACAGTATTGCGAAACCTAGATAGCTGCTAGAACTCTTCACTTTTTTATACCTAAACTTACTCATGTGAACACCATTACCTCCACTAGAGTACGATAACGAGGTGTTGGTATCCAATCACATACCATCTAAGTAGTTTTAAATCTTCAAAACTATACATGTTATACATTTTAACAATTTTTAAATAAACAGGTACATATTTTTTACAATCCCGGCTGATCCAAGTTCTTAATGGATAGATGCATTTTATTTTTATATCAAGTTGTGTTTCCGCTACGTTCGTCGCAAGCCACATTACTCTCGCGACCTTTTCTTGCACGTTAAACTTTGTTCAACGGCCCTGTTGTCCGATCTTACAGAAACAGTTTTCTAAATGCTTTTTCGTTCGCTAGGTACATGTTTGAAAAACAGGTGCTGCAAGTTACAGCGATAGTTTATTACTATGATTTTTGAATCAGTCTACATACCTAGACAATGAGACATAATATAAGATAGTTGATACATTTTTTTAACATTGATAAATTATTTATTTTTGCATTAGAACATGGGTTGTCCGCGTATGCAGTGGAGAGAGAGCATTCGCCTCATTAGCGCAGGCAATACAATAGTTTGAGGCTTTTGTTGTAATTTTTGAAAACTTCATTGTACATAAACACAACTCTTGTATCCCCTAAATTATGACACCTATAGTCATTGTGTTAATTTTATAAAGAAAAGGTTTCTACTACTTAGCATACTCGTAGAATTATTTATAGGGACTGAAAAATAAACTTGTTATGTATTTTCTTATACCTTCCGTCGTTATGTGGATGTTATCCAAGGCAATTTAATCCACGAGGCATTTTAGTCAACCTTCGGTATAAAAGCAAACTATAGAATATAACAAAATTACTATTATACTATAATACCAATCTATTTTATATAAAACCAGTAATATTCCTAAAGGTTTCAACAATGGACGTAACAAATGTAAATCTGGATTCAGCAATGACTTCGACTCCCTTTTTTGCACCAATGCAATATAATACCCGCGGGCCAACCTTTTGTCAACAAACAATACAACGGGCGCTATTCCAAAAGCTGTAACAAATTACACTTTCCTTGACATGGAAATTGAACTGAAGATCTCACGCTCAGCATTCACCCTACAAGAGCAAAAAGGTGCGATAATCGTTTCAGACTTAGATTCCTACTTGTCACGTAAGATAACTTTTCATCATCGCAACTAAAACTCGCATTTATTCATATTGATATGTAAACACTCGACCTATCAAATACAGGTTTTCAAAGCTTTCATATTTTAAAATATTATGTTGTATAATCTACCCTCGCAATCGGTTCAACTATGATTTTCTGCAAATAGCCTCGGTAATATTTGGGAATCAATCTAGCGAGCGCAATATCAGGGAACCAAGTCAAATATATTCAATCTCTTTGATGATGATTTCATTTGATTTGATGAAATTAATTTTACTTTTAGGTACATGCAATTGAAATGTAAAACTAATAACGTAAATATGAAATGCACGAAATACCTGTTTACGTTTATATTTATGTTGCTGCCAAATCTAATATATCATTAGAGGAAGGTGGGGTAAGACGGGGACCTTAAGGTATTTCGTTAAAAAAACTCTCCGTTTTTTATTGCACAATGTAGGAAGTATTATTAAAAAAATAATTAGCCTATCTTCTTTCAATTATAATCAGTCAAAATAAAAGAATAATAATTCTTCCTACAGAAAAATCTACTTGAAAAAAAAACTAAAATCTCCCCATCTTGCACCACATATAGGGCAAGACGGGGTACCCCCTTGGGTAAGATGGGGTATAGAATATATAATCGTCGTTAACTTCTAAAACCGGGCAGATATGGACAGCTTCGTCACAGTTGTCTTCTACTCCTGCACAGCCACAATGCACCCACTTACCACAAGTCTAGCAAGTGATCAGGCTCATAATATAGGCTCATAAAGATAAAGATAGAGAGAGAGATATTTTTATTTGTTAAAACATGAGTATACACAATGACATGCAAGTTGTTAAATATATATTAAGAGGAAACAAACCCCGTCTTGCCCGCAAGTAGGTACCCCATCTTTCCCAAACTGGACTCTCAAGGTGTATTATTTTTTTTGAGTTTATAAATTAAAGCAATCCGGAGCGAATGAATAAATTTAGAATAGTAAAATAAACAAACATCAATAAAAAAATATGTCACACAACTTCTATACCATACATTATACACAGTCACGCATTTAATTTACATCAAAAATAAGATGAAGACACTAAAAATTAAAAAAAAATATACTTGCCATCTCACAACGTGCAACCTCCGACCAAACTTTTAGTGACACTGACAACTTCTGCTAAATACTATCAGATGGCGTTAAAATAAATTTTCTAGCTGCATTGTATCATTTGTTTTGGTATGGTCCCCGTCTTACCGCACCTTCCCGTTGGCACATACGAAGGAAAACTAAAACCGCAATATGATCCAAAAAAACATGTAAGTTAATCATCATGGAGAAAATTGCAGATTACCACCATTACGGACTACTTACCGAAATTATGATAACATCGTAAATTCGTTATTGATTAACTGTAAACCATTTCCATTTTTGAACACAGGAGTGCTTCGTTAAACAAACGTCATTTCATTAGATATTTAATTTCTAGAAGTGCAGAATGTATGTATGTACCTATTTAATTTAAGAATTTCCTTTGATACTTATCAGTCTTCACAGTATTTATCGGTCATATTATCCACAATCTTTCGAGACTTCGAAAATAAGTGCGATATCTGATCGAAGTTAAAAGAGCGAAAACAAATGTTTGATCTTTGAAATCTCGTAATGGACGAAAACGACATCGTGAGTACAAACCGCCGTTTGTCACATCACTAATGGTGCGGAAAATCGCGAAAGTCCCGCTTTCTAACAACGTCGAAGTAAAATCGATAGATTGAAACTGAGTAACGCATAATATATTAGGCACACTCAAGTTTAGAGGGGCTCTGCCTATCTACCTACATTAGGTGCTACTTACTTTACTACATTTATCTAAATACTAAATGTGGGCCTCGAGACCGTAATGGAATGGAATAGAGTACGGCCGAACTGAGAGCTTATGTGCGTAAGAAGGTTGCCATGATAATGATGATACCTCTGCACATTATCCCACAAAGGGATAGGGATAATGATTATAGGTTATATCTAAAATAGATCAATGGTTCACAGGGACAAAGCGGCACGATATAAATCCTCGATGGTTTAGTCCCCAAAACTAAATCCTAAGATTTAATGTTTGGTTTAACTTTTAGAAATATAAGTACATTATTGATCCCTCCCTTGCGTTTTAAGGGATGTTATTTTATGATTATGATTTAAAGAAATCACATAAATTGCACGTTACAAACTCGTATATGTCTAGGATAGAATAGGAACAAGTAAGTTGTAAGATAAGATCCCTGTTTAGTGTGTCGCTGCGATTGTGTCACAACTAACATAAAGTCAAACGTTGTCTAGAAATGATGGACGTAGTGTAGATAGTTCACTTTCTCCAACGTATACGATATAAACCTGGTATGCGCGCTCGTTGATTTACGAGTACATAAGTACCGGCATTCGACATGATTACATGGAATGTTACAAACCAGATCGACGCTATAACTGTTAACGTTCAATCTGAACCCAAAGGCTTTATAACGTGTTATCTCTGTTGGTTTTATGGCCTGCACTAGTTGAGAGCAGGATTAATTTACTATCACAATACTCTCTATATATTGCTTAGTTGATTATGCGTTTCATAATAGAGGCATTTCTAGTGTTATTAGTAGGTACTTACCTTACTTTGTCTCTGTATCCTTATGCTGACAAGTAAAAACTGCGTACGGCATTAAGTCATCTTGTGTACATTATTATAGGCATGGAGTATATAATAAATATACCATAATTGGTATATTAATATTTTATATCAACAACTTCAGTAAATAAGTATATTATTATTTTCGGAACAATGGGGAACTAGACGAGCGCTTAGGTTTTGTACTTTAAATCAAAATTAATCACGCACGCATACTAAAGAAAAGCAAAATCCGTAACTTTGTTTACAAAAAAAAATTATGCTAAAATTAACAAATAATAAAACAATTTATCTTGAAATATAATAAGTCGTAATTGCGACAACAGTCTAGTACTTTGTACACAGAGGAAACAGCGTGTAGCCTTGTCGGGTGCGCGGTTCTACCACAAAAGCGTAGGGAACGCTAAGATTATACGCCTGATTAAATATTTTCGCTCCAATGCAAATAAAGGTTGTATGTACGGTAGAGGAAAATTTCCCCGCGAACATTTCGATTCTACCTCATACACTCTACTTATTTGCGCGTTTGGATTGTGCTTGTATACCTTATAGACCTGTATAATATTATTTATATAGTCTGGCCCCAACCGCGACCATGAACACCACGATTCCGCGAAGCTCGGCAGTTATAAATTAATAAAAGTGGTATTTTTTCAAGTTATCGTGCCGTGTCATATATCAAAATTTGTGTTTTTGTGCAGTGCATCTATTGATGAAAACAGATTTTCCCGGAAAATTCGGACACGAAAGTTACACCCGAAAAACTAAACAATTTCGAAGATTGGAAACGTTTGGAGCGCTATAACTCCGGAGTTTCACACTGCCTCACTATTCTTTTGACACCACTTCTTGGAGGGCACTGAGGTGCAGCATTTGACATCAACTTTGCGAAAATCCACTTACGCACCGAGGAGATAGAGGAGGAAAACCAAAAAACTTAACCTCAACTTTGACCACGTGGTACCTGATCCAGAAGTCACAGGGACTTCATCTTTTGACAGCAGACAGACCCTACTAAAACAAGGGAAACAAAGGTTGGACCAGATTTTTAGCTCAACCGGAAGCGAAAATATTTAAATTAGAAGTTTGAAACTTTGACACGCTGCCCTGAAAATTCTTCAGGCAGGACCCCTACTTTTTCCAGCGGATCCAGTTGCGCGCTAATAAGAAGAGAAGACCTAAAGTAGGATTTTATTTTTTAAGTGATTTTTTTGGTAGATATTTAAGAAATTGTGAAATTTATAGTATTTTGAAAAATTTTCTACTAAAAAATTTAAAAAGTCAAAATTTTATTTACTCATCTGAAAGATTACAGTTTTATATGTTTTAAGCAAAATTTTCCAAAATTTTCAGTCTTACGATATCAAAGTTATTAAATTTTTTATCATTTTTCCAAATTGAATTAAAACAAATAGAAATTAAATTATCTTGACAACGAGATTCGCTCCAGAGCATAAATTGTGACCTGTTTAAACCCAAACTTGCCCTCAGTAGCTCCATAAACAAAGAAAATAGACGTTTTCAGCCATTTTGGTTATCGCGGTTGCAATATTAAATTGTAAATATCTCAAGATCTACTGGGCGCAAAATATCCGGATTTTCTTTGTTGCACGTAGAACATAAGTGGAAATCTTTTAAAAATATTTTCAGGCGTTTTCAGTACCTGAAAATTTTCGTCTCTGCAGCCATTTTAATCGCATAGCGAAAGTCGAGCCAGGCACCGCACTCGAGACCGCAGTTCTCTGAGACTAACGGTTGCGGAGTTATAGCCATTTTAAGTTGGCATTTGACAACTGGGCGGCCATCTTGGAAAACTTTGGCCAAACATAGCTCCGGACTCGGTGGTCATAGAGGGTTGCCGTTTTCACAGCGGTGTGCGGGGAGGCAAACGCTGTCCGGCCCACGTAGTTTCAGGCGTTTTCGGGCCGAAAATTTTCAGGACCCTGAAAATCACTTTGCACGTTGGCGCGGGCTGAGCCAAGGGGAATAAACCCAAGCTCGAGTGTTCTCCGACCACTGAGAGGAAAGTTATCTCGGGTTGAATACTGACTTTGACAGTTCTTGAACTGTCAATCGATTTTTCAGACCTGAATAACTTCCGAACCGGGGGTCGTGGAGGACTCGGGTTTTCTTTGGAGGCATCAGTTGGTTCTTCCCTACCCAATCTGCGGTGTTTCAGGAGTATTCAGGAGCCAAAACTTTTTCAGCCTGTAATTAGCTCCAGGAGGTGGATCTCGTCGGGCCCGTTCGGGGGAGCCCGAGCACGGTAGTATTCGGACAGACGGTTCCGGAGAAACCCGCGGGCAACCGAATCCTGGGTGCCCTCTTGGATCGGCAACCAGAATTTTGGACCTCTGTATCTCCGGAACCCTTTGAACTAGGGTAGCCGTGTTTGGGTTCGTTGGGAAGGGCTTGGGGAGGTTTACCTGTTGGAAGGTAGAGATCGGCTATACATAGAGTCGAAAAATTTTCGTCTCTACTTCGAGAAAATTTTGACGCAGATTGGCTCCTGCACTCTCCCTGACACTGGACCTTGGTCTGGAACCTAGTTTTAGGTTAAATTGACAGAGCTAGACTCTTTAAAATCCATAAATTGTAAGAAATCTACTCCTTTCCTTTCTGTTTTGAGGTAAATGCGTACGTATTGTGTTTTCAAACAAAATAATCTCGCAGAGTTCTTTACTAGTAGAAAAAACAAACTACCCCTCTCTACCATCCCTTAAAACCGGTCCTTTGGCTTATACTATCCAAATACGTGGATAGAGTACCTGCGAGAAACATACATCACCATACATACATCAACACACACACTCGACACACACAACACCAAACACACACATAACTTACCTTGCACGGGAATTCGGCTGGAGCACGCCTGTCATTCTTCCTGTCGCGCACGTGACACCACCTGAAACAGAAAAAGAATTAGTGAAAACTAGACAAGATTGCTGAAATCTTACTTATTGTTGTTTACGTATTAGTTAGTAGGTATATTATTATTTACATTTTATACACTAGACCGGGGTACTTTTTACACTACCCCGTGGACGTTGTGCTAACTCGTATAAATTCATACTGGTCGAAATGATTGGAATACGCACACCAGTCAAAAGGACGTCAACAACGAATCCACCAAACAGAAGCCCACAGAAGGCAATGGAAGAGGCCGGACCCTCCACACTACACAGCGTTAGGAAAAGCGTGGGTGAATGGGAGGCGGGGATAGGCGAACAGAAAAAATTGATCTCTCCGGATAACACGAAGGCTAAAGAGCCAAAACAAATAACAAACTCACCGACTCAGGCGAAAAGAACACCTATCGCCATCGAGATCGTGAGTCCGTCTACCTCGAACACCAACGCGCGAAACCCCAGGATTGCGGAGGCCAGGAGATGTCTTCTGAGGGTGAAACAACAGATGACACTCTCCAAAAACACCAAAAAGGAGATTAAGGAGGACGTTAAAAACCAGGTGGATCGACTCTACGCCTTGGTAAAGGAGGCGGAAGCTGACGGAGGGCGAGCACTCCCCGCATCGACGGCTCAAAAGCCTACAGAGACTGAGAACTCGCCGATCCTTCCCTCTTCGCTCCCCTGCTCAGTGCAGAGGGACGAGGAGGGAAAAATCGGAGAGTCAGAAGCAGCGTCTCTTTGGAAAGCGTTAGAAGAGCACAGTAAGAAACTTGCCGAGAACAGTGAGAAGATGGACAGGCTGAAAGAGGCACTGCGAACTAGCCAAGACAACATGGAGAAGTTCTCCTACGCTAGCGCAGCGGCAAGCCAGCCTGAAAACCTCCCACCAAGGCAAACCGCTCTCCACTCTATAGCCGTGACTGTGGAAGATGAGAAGGAAACAGGGGAAGGAGTGCTGAACCGTATAAGGAAAGCAGTGAACGCGAAAGAAGAATGGATAACGGTAGAAAAAGTGAGGAAAGCGAAGAACAGGAAAGTTATTATGAGCTTTGGAACAAAAGAAGAGAGGGACAAGGTAAAGGACAGGCTAAAAAAGAATGGAACTGACCTCACCGTGGAGGAAGTGAAGAACAGGGATCCGTTGCTGATCCTTAGGGACGTTCTATCGGTTAATACCGATGAGGACGTCTTTAAGGCATTCAGGAACCAAAATCCGGACGTTTTCCACGGCGTCGACGGTGAGGCAGACAGGTTAGAAATTAAATATAGAAAGAGAGCCAGAAACCCACACACCGTACATATAGTACTTAGTACTTCGCCCAGTATCTGGCGACGTGTAACAGAGAGAGGACACGTTTACATCGACCTTCAGCGTGTAAGGGCCGATGACCAAAGCCCACTCGTCCAATGCTCGCTATGTCTCGGGTACGGACATACCCGACGCCTCTGCACAGAGACCATTGAGAGGTGTAGTCATTGTGGCGGGCCTCACATGAGGAATAACTGTGCGGACTGGCTAGCAGGCTCAACGCCTACGTGCTGTAATTGCACGCATGCAAAGCTCGAGAAGACGGATCACAATGCCTTCAGTACAGAATGCGCGGTCAGAAGAAAGTGGGATACCATAGCCAGAACAGCAGTGGCATACTGCTAAAGTTGTCCCAAGGTATTCCTTACTCAGTGCAGAGGGACGCCGGAGTATTCTCCGGCGTCAAAAAATGCAGGACCATACCGAGTGGCCCAAGCAAACCTACAGAGGAAGAAACTGGCGACCACTGAACTCTTCCTGGAGGCCAGTGAACGCAAGATAGCGTGGGCACTGATCCAGGAGCCGTATGTGGGAGGAGCAAGAGGTATGAAGAGCTACCGTGGTGCGAGACTCTACCAGTGCGAGGACGAAGGAAGTGGGAGGGTAAAGGCGGCGATTGCCGTCTTTGATGATGACCTGGACGTCATTCCCTACCCAAAACTCACCACAAACAACATCGTTGTGGTGGGGATCCGGACCAAAGCCTGGGAAATTGTAGTAGTCTCTTATTACTTCGAGCCAGACCAACCCATAGCGCCATACCTGGACCAGTTGACCCAGATCAAAAGAGAAGCGGCCACCGGTAGATTGCTAATAGGGGGCGACGCCAACGCGAAGAGTACCTGGTGGGGAAGTACAATAGAGGACCCCAGGGGAGAAGAGATGTCCGGGACCCTGGATGAGTTAGAGCTTCAGGTACTAAACACCGGGAACACGCCTACATTTGACACCGTGAGAGGTGGTAGAGAATACAAGAGCCATGTAGATGTCACGGCATGTTCGTTAAACTTGTTTGACCTGGTGGACGGCTGGCGGGTCGACACAGGAGCAACATCCTCGGACCACAACACAATATTCTTTGACGTTAAAATCAAAAGGGAGGTAGGAATGAGTATAAACCGAACAACTAGATTATACAATACAAGGAAAGCAAATTGGGAAATATTTAAAGCAAAATTAGAAGAACTTAAAATAGAGAATAACATAAATTTAGGTCAAATAAAGGGTATAAATAGTAAAGTAGAATTAGAAAAAATGGTAACTAAATATAGAGATATAATAAAGGAAGCAAGTGACAATGCTATCCCTAAAGTAAACAATAAAGTTAAACTTACCATCCCGTGGTGGTCCGAGGAGCTCGCTGCAATGAAGAAGGACGTTGCCAGGAGGAAAAACCGCATCCGCAATGCCGCACCGGTCCGGAGAGCGACAGTCGTTGACGAGTACCTGAAAGCAAAAGAAAATTATGAGTGCTATGCGAAAAAAGCGCAAACCACCAGTTGGAAAGAGTTCTGTAGAAAACAAGATCGCGAAGGAGTATGGGAAGGCATTTATAGGATTATCGGAAGGACCGCCAGGAGACAAGAAGATCTGACCCTACTTAACGATGGTGCATTCTTAAACCCAGAAGAATCGGCAGCCCTACTAGCTGACACATTCTATCCAAAGGACACAGCACAAGAGGACAACGCGGATCACAGGCTCATCAGGGAAGCTGCCAGTCGGGTAAACGAGTGGCAGCATGATGAATATCATGACCCACCGTTTACACCGCTCGAGCTGAAGACAGCCGTAACCGGTTTTAATCCGAAGAAAGCCCCCGGAGTGGATGGATTCACGTCGGACATTTGTAGTCGAGCGATCTACCAGGACCCGGACGCATTCCTTGCCCTCTACAACAAATGCCTAGAATTGGCACATTTCCCGGACATCTGGAAAGAGGCAACGGTGGTCGTCCTCAGAAAGCCGGGCAAGGATAACTACCTGAGCCCCAAGTCTTACAGACCGATAGGTCTCCTGCCAGTTCTGGGGAAGGTCCTGGAGAGGATGGCAGTAGCACGTATAAAATGGCAGCTCGTGCTGCGGCTTAGTACTCGCCAGTTTGGCTTTATGCCTCAGAAGAGCACCGAGGACGCCCTCTATACGCTAACGAAACACGTACAGAGCAAGTTAAGGCTGAAAAAGCTAATTGTCCTGGTGTCGTTGGACATAGAGGGCGCCTTCGACAGCGCGTGGTGGCCAGCAATCAAGGTCAGATTGGCAGAGGAAAAGTGCCCGGTGAACACCAGGAGGCTACTAGACAGTTACCTCGACAACAGAAAAGTTAGGGTGAGATATGCCGGGGAAGAATGCACAAGAGAGACAAATAAAGGCTGTGTTCAAGGGTCAATTGGCGGTCCCATACTGTGGAATTTGCTCCTGGACCCCCTGCTGCAAGAACTGGAGCGACGGGGGAATTTTGTGCAAGCGTTCGCGGACGACATCGTCCTCGTCGTAGATGGGGATACGGCGGCTGAAGTTTCCAGGACTGCAAATGTGGCCCTCGCCCATGTTCAGAGTTGGGGTGTCAGAAATAAGCTTCGGTTTGCACCGCACAAAACCTGTGCGATGCTTATAACCAACAAGCTTAAGTACGACACCCCAATTCTGAGCATGGCCGGGGTCGACATTGGCATGGTCAGGAAGATGAAGTTGCTGGGCCTCATTATTGACGACAAACTGACCTTCAACGACCACACAGCGAACATCTGTAAAAAGGCGTCTGAAATTTATAAACAGCTCTCCCGCGCGGCCAGGGTTAGCTGGGGATTAAATAGAGAGGTGATCCATACCATCTACACCGCAGTAATAGAACCCATAATAACGTACGCGGCCGGCGCCTGGGCGCCCGCTACCGCTAAGTTGGGGATACGGAGGCGACTAGGCTCCGTCCAACGAGGATTCGTCCAGAAGCTCTGCAGGTCCTACCGTACTGTCTCTCTGAACTCGGCACTGGTACTGTCCGGGATACTACCTCTAGACCTGCGCATACAAGAGGCAGCCGCCATGTATGAAGCCAGGAGAGGGTCATCCCGATACGTGCCAGGAGACCGGGAGATAGAGGGTATGGTGAGATTTGCAGAAGCTCCGCATCCTGCTAAACAAATGCATCTGGAGTTCATATGCCTGGCAGACCAACAGCTGGTTGACAGCAACAATGTGCAAGCAGTGCGAATCTTCACAGACGGCAGCAAGATTGAGGGAAAGGTCGGAGCCGCATTATCCATATGGGATAATGAAGGCGAAGTTCGAACCCTCAAACTTAGCCTCGCCGCGTACTGCACAGTCTACCAGGCGGAACTCCTGGCCATTTGCAAAGCAACGGACGTATCCTAAAGCGCAAAGAGACGAGTTATGGCTTGTACAGCGACTCAATGTCAGCATTGCAGACACTGACAAGCCATGGCTCTCTCCACCCCCTGGCAGTGCGCGCACGCGCCAACCTAGCGCGGGCCTTGGACCAGAGCAAAGCTGTGTCTTTGTTCTGGATCAAGGCCCACGCGGGGCTGCCGGGGAATGAACGCGCGGACGAGCTGGCTAAGGAGGCAGCATTGTCGTTGCGGAGGAAGCCGGACTATGACCGGTGTCCGATTTCATTCATCAGACGCCAGATTCGCTTGGGATCACTCGATGAATGGAATCGGAGGTACGTGTCGGGTGAGACGGCCTCGGTGACGAGAATGTTTCTTCCCGACGCTATAACTGCATTCCGTATTATACGACACGTGCGACCGACAGGAGTGCTCACGCAGGTTCTAACGGGGCACGGTGGGTTCTCCGAATATTTGAATCGCTTCAAGTGTAAGGAGAGCCCATCGTGCATCTGTGACCCCGATGCAAGAGAAACTATACAACACCTACTCCTCGATTGTCCCGTACATATATCAGAGAGGTTCAGTTTAGAGCAAAAATTAGCAGTAAATCTTACGCGAGAAAACATTGGGGAAATGTTGAGTAGAAAGGATAGAGAGACATTTATAAATTATTGTATAAATATAGCACTAAAAGTCATAGCAAGAAATAAAAATGATTAATAAAGCTATGCTTTATAAAATATCTGCGATATTGTATGTAAGCATAGGAATAGTATAGTAAGTAGAAAATAGATTTTAGTATAAGAAAGGTAAATATATAAGAATTACAAGATAAGTAAATACAAATGTAGTCTAAATAGCAATAAAACCAGAAAACATATGTAAATAGAATAAGAAATATAATGTAAATAGGAACTAGAATAAAATATATTGTGAGAGCTTTATTTCCCCAAATAACTAAATAAAAACTAAAAAGAAATACAGTAAAGACTAGGCTAAAAGATGGGCATCCCACCCATAAGATTACAAGGAGACGTATGCAAGAAGGACATAGTATGAGGCATGAAAGTGCGAGAGGCATACAAGCGAGAAC
Organism: Abrostola tripartita; assembly: GCA_905340225.1. Classification (NCBI taxonomy): domain Eukaryota; kingdom Metazoa; phylum Arthropoda; class Insecta; order Lepidoptera; family Noctuidae; genus Abrostola; species Abrostola tripartita. The sequence continues at coordinate 7,917,467 of HG996490.1, read as the reverse complement.
TAGTATGAATGATAAATAGACAAGAATAGGCGCCAATTACGTTGGCGGAGTTAGTACAAAAAAAAAAAAAAAAAATATTATTTATATGATATGCCTATTATTCAAATTTCAGGTGGTGGGATTGTATAAAGCCAGCCGTATTATTCCGTTTCGTTTTATGAAGTAATCTCTTACCCAACAAAAAAAATTGGGTTGATATTATCGTTTCAGTGATTTATAGCTGTAAAGGTATAACACTGAGTTAGTAATCATAGATTCTAACAGATAATACCTGACGTCACCCTTAAGACGTAAATACTAAAAGGGAACTTGAAATTCGATGGGTGCGAGCAGCGACACGATGGCTCAGTTGATTAGAGCAGCGCTACGGTACGGTGAAGATCGCATGTTCAATTCCCGCTCGTATCCATCATTTTTCAAATTTCCTTTATCAATTTAGATTCAAACTTAGCATGGGCAACATGCTAAAATGACACCAAAAGTCTTATGAAATTATTTTTTCTCGATTACATCGTTAGTTGGTTAGATTTAAATCTACATGAATTATAAATGGGTCACGTTTCGAACGGGTAACCAATAGCTACGTACAGGTAGCCAATTTAAATAAAAAGCGGTCAAGTGCGAGAACATACCTAACAGCGCACCACGAATTCAAAATTAAGCTTTTCAGAAATTCGTTAAGAGGACTGAATTAAATAAAAACTTAATGATGATTAAAATTTTATGAAGACCGATTTATCTCATTCCCACGATGTACTCGTATTAAACCACTCTTAGAAATATAACGTATAATGAATAGATGGACATCAGAGTGGCATATTCATTCTTTGTTCAGTACTTTTTGCCATGGAACCCTAATTATTTATCAAAGTGACAGAAATGTATGAGCTGACCTAAATACGTACGTGACATATCCCTTTAAAAGGAGGTGAGACTTATTAATGCCACATTATTTTGCACGAAAACCCCATTGCAAAAAGTGGACCTATCCGGCTGTCCAAATGACAACATTAAAACCGGACATAGAATTTTTCTTTGGACCAGGGTTTGTGAAAACCTCAGATGTGTTCTCGTTACGATGATAGCTTAAGTTATTTTCATGACATTTTTTTTTTATTTTTATTTGTTAGGACTAAGGAAAGAGAACTCGGAAAATCCTCCTCGGATCCTCATACCGAAGTTATACATACAGATATACATTTAATATAGGCCATTAATATACTGGAATCAAAGGTCAGCGAAGCGACGAAGTGGAAAGGCATTATTAGATGGATATTTCTATTGTCAAACTCTCGATCGGGTTACTCGTCGATAAGTAACCCTATCGAAAGGAAAGCGTTTAGTCGTAATGTAGAGATTAATCTGGGATAAACAGACAGGAAGCTATGACGTAACTACTGCCCCCACTGAATTGCTCACTCAACCGTTAGGGCTGTCGTAAATTACTAAAAATATTTTACTTACAATGTTTGTTGTCAAAATTTTACGTAAAAGATTTAAGTACAAAACCGAAATATATTTGCGCGATCAGAAGATTTCCTAATTTATTTGCGCACAACTCCACGGCAAGTTGATCAATGAATATGTAATGAATCTCGTTAACAGTTAAGCTATGGGAATTTCATATAGTATAGGTATATAAATATGTATGAAATTATATATTATTAATGATAGGTATGTTAAAATAAAAAAAAACAATAGAAAATAAACACTGCCTTCAAAAACGATTTCTAAAGAGAAAATAATACCTAATTTATTCACTTCACTTGACATAAGCGAAGTTGAAGACGGTGATGAGGTCGGCCAGTCGGAGATATGGAGAGACCGTACCATATCTCTGAAGTTCATCATCAGAGCTTATCTTGGTGACAATGGGAACACCACGAAAGTACACCCTCTCGATAAAAAAAATCGAAAATTGGCTCGACGGAGTTATCGTTTTAGAAACATACAAAAAAAAACAGTCGAATTGAGAACCTCCTTATAATGTCAAGTGTGGAACGTTAGTACCTATGAGGTTTATAATCACTATGCTTTACAGAATTAGTGATTATATTTTCTTGATAAATTCGTTTGATCCTATGGCACTACACAAGTACACATCTATATTGAAGTTATCCCGTAGTCGCCTTTTACCAAACCGAACCCGTTGTGAAGAAGAGTTTACCTATTCTTTGCCATCATACGGAAAATGATTTTTATTCTATCTATGTCCATTGTTACTATATTCTGCGAGGTACCGGTGCTACGCGAACAACAATTCGCTACGGCAGCCAGTTGCTAAATGGAGTTCAAAACTAAGTATGTATGTTGGACGTTGAAAAAGGCACAACCCTATTCCGTAATGTAGCGCTTTATTTAACTTTTCACATTTCCTGACGTTTCAAGTATTTTATATTGCTCACAGTGGTGGGCTGAATTTGTTAGAATAATCGAGCTTAACTAAAAAACATTTTTAATTAGCAATGAGTTTAACCCTAGAAGATAGCCGCTATGTCAGATCGTACTACTCCAAATGCGGCAACTGTTCTATGTTGCTTTGTCGGAAAAATATGCTTGACAAAATATGCTTTGAAGAGTATATTATTTTATAACCATTATATGCCATATTATTATTTTTGCCATTTTATCATTATATGCCATCATAATTTGGCCACTTGTATAAATTTTCAAAACTACAAATAATCAAACTAAACAAATAAAATCAAAATCGGTCCACAATTGACGAAGAAATCGTTGAACATACATTTAAAAAAACACATACAGACGAACATTCAACCTCCTCCTTTTTTGAATTCGGTTAAAAAGCCGCCGATATCTTTCATATTAAAAAGCTACGCAATGGAGAATTGAAAACATGATCAGATAGAGTGACAAATCCTTTTTCAATCAGAGAATTGAAATTGACGTTGGACGTATGGGATGCTAAAAAAGGCAAATCATACTGCACTCTGAGCAGCATTTTACCCACTTTTTTACGTCCAAGTGTGCACTTGTAAACAAATTTTTATGGCAACAAGGTAGGTCCCTTAGGGCAAATGTTTCTTGTTTTATTTAGTTGCTGCTATGGACAAATTGATCTTGACGTTTTTCCAAACTATGAATATTCCATGAAAAGCCGAAGAATTTTAAATTATTATAACAAGGTATAATCGGCATTGTGTCATTTAGATTTAAAAATAAATGAATACAATCCTATATGTCGCACGGATTATGTCTAATTATTCTTCACTAGCTTTCGCCTGCGAATACGTCGAAGTTTTTATAGCCTTCTTCAGGGACTATCCAACACAAAAATATTTTTTCAAATCGAATTAATATTTTTAATACCTACCTATACATAAGTAAGTATAGATTCACAACTCGCAGTAAAATATCATTAATGTCTTTTACTTGTAGAACTACGAGTCGAGCAGTGATAGCCGAGTGGTATGACTGTTGGACTGCCAAGTCAAAGGTCGCAAGATCAAACCCCGGCACGCACCAATGTCTTTTCAAATTCACGTGTGTATCATAATTAGTTATTAGTTGCTAAAAAAGGTAAAGGAAAACATCCTGAGGAAACCGGCACACCTGAGATATTTTTCAACGATGTGTAAAGCCATGTCAGAATCCTGCAAGCGGTTTAAACTCTGACGCCAGGTTGTTAATCAACCATACAATAAGAAGAAGACTACTCATACATAAAACATACAATGTATTTTGATTATGAATATGAAGCAAAATATCCTTACCGTAAAAAAACTATTAATAAAGCCTTCAAGTAAATACTTTCTTATAGTAAACCAACATGACGGTGCAAATCCACTCTCCTAACAAAAAGTCACAATACATCCGAGTCATGTTCTGAGACCGAGTATAATAATAACAGTCTTTCGTCTAAGACTATTATAAAGACCTATCGTATTGTCCCGTTCACAATGCTCGTCGATGATATACGTCGATGAAAAATATCTCCACTCAGCTGAAATGAGGGTCACAAGAATAGACAGGATTAGGAATGAATAGATACGTATATAAAAGAAAAGTTTGAAAATGGACATTCTCCCTATTAAATATATTTCAGGCCTCTGGGCTAGGCCCAAAGAGATAGACTTTATAATTGAAAAGAGGTATTTTGTCCTCAGTTTTCTAGGTTCAACTGTAATTGTAGTGTGTTGAAATAGGATTTAGTGTGTATAACAATAGGTAGATATTATTTATTTCTGAAACTCAAAGACTTTTTACTACCAACAATGAAAAACAAAACGTTTATATAATACGGTGACTTACAATACCTAAATGTTTTATAAGTTACCAAGCAAAGTTATTTGAACCTGTACACTATTTGAAGTCTGAGAGTTGGATGTAGACCATGTTTTGTTGCAAAAAAATATCAGATGATCTGCAAAGCTGAAACGTTGCGTTATAAGTGGTTATTGTCTAACAGGCACCGACAAAGTACTATTGTTACTCAATAGCTCAACACTATCGTAAAAAACACTAAGCAAAACCAAAAAATCCATCTTCCTTAACTTAAACACTCATGATGATTTAGCTACCTATATGTCAGAGACATTGTTATGAATTTACATAAGAAAGTATTCCTTCATAAATTAGAAAACTAACACAAATATCTACTATCACCCTAACTTGATTGAGACGTGGTTTTCTGCGTTGTCGCTGGAAAGATTTCTGCGTAGGCCTAATAGTTTTAAGAAAGTTATCATTTTATCGCTTATATACTGTAAGTATTCGTATTATTTGCATATTATGTTGATTCATAACACACTATGGAGATCAAATCCAGGCTTCACAACATCGTGGTTCAGAACATCGTGGACAACCCAATTTAAAATCATTTGTTTCTGGGTAGGTACTTGAAATAAAATCTCAGCGTTTTGTCATATTGATTTTTGATGTTACTCAGGGTTTAAGAAGGTTTATAACAAAGCGTTTGTTTTGAACCCCGCGGCGATGCGCATCGTCTCCCTTCTTAAATATTGCGTCATAAATCAGAGTCGCTCCATGTCGGATCGGTGTCGCCTGTCGATTATCGCGCGGGAAGCGATTTCGCTCCACACCGTTCGCAAATTGCGAAAGATAGCGATCGCAAGAAAATTGAGCGACAGTTCTGATAACAGAAAAATACTATGAGATATTCGATATTCTGTTTGGCCGTACATTGTACAGTAATGTTAAAACCAGCTGATAGCATAGAGATACTTTAAATTAAAAAAAAAAAAACAGTACTGCCATGACAAAAAGGGAACTAAAAAGTAAAAAAAACAAGTTCCATTGCCGTCGGGGTACCTCTTAGGTAAGACGGTGTTCCTCAGAACGGTCCCCCGACTGCGATGGACCTTGTTTATAACCCCCGACGGAAAATGTGCTATGTGTGTATGTCTGTCTGTGTGTCTGTCTGTGACACCGTAGCTCTGAAACGGGTGAACCGATTTGGATGCGGGTTTTTTTATTTGATAACAGGTTTTAGGTATGTTTTATCAAAATCGGTTTAGCCATTTACAAGATATGGGGGGTTAAAGTGGGGATGGCCAATCGAATATTTTCATATATATCAAAGTGGGGTATCAAATGAAAGGGTAAAATGTGTACATTACTAAAATTAAGTTATATCAAAATTCATATAGCCATTTTCAAGATATAGGGTGTTATGTGAGTCTTAACAATCGGATATTTTCAAATATACCCAAGTGGGGTATCAAATGAAAGGGCATGATGTGTATATTACAAAATCAGGACAACATTTTAGGTTTAAAATTTTAAAAATAAAAATTAAAAAAAAACCTCTACGGAAAAAAGAAAATTGATCATTTAAAAACTCAAAAATAATACCTATCATTGAGCCATCAAATCCGATCGAGTAAAACCTATTTAAGACAATATCGCGGCGGGTGTCAAATCGGTTCAGGCATTTAGAAGTTATGGTGGAATAAAGAAACTTACATATATTACATGAACCCTGAAAACATTACACTCCTTTTTTGGGCAGTCGTGTAAAAAAGGTTGTTTTTCTTTTTCGCCCGGATTTCAAGTAGTTCCCTAATTATTTGCAAAAGTAAAAGAGAGTATACCTTAGCATGCTACATGCACCTAAAGTTCTGAAGCTAAAGTCTATCATTAAAATAATAATACCCCTATTATTTAAATAATAAAAATACTACCTGCCTGCGTATAATCATAATTAGTTAGGTACTTTTCCAAGATTTAATTAAAAAATGTATACTATACTCATACTTGAGATAATACTTTATACCAATCAATGATACAATCAAACTGCAACATAATACCTACCTACTGAATGTAGTCTTAAAAAAGTATTTCGATTTACTCTCTCAGCTTACAACTTAAAACTAGACGAAACGCGTTTAGAATACATCCCTGAGGTAATCGGATAGCGGCTTTCCGCCAAAATTTCGCTCACTATTTATAAATTGATGTCGAGTTTGTAAATCTTCTGGTGGGCGACGGTTTAGCTTGCTAGCCCGCTAAGCATGGGAGCCTATCGCCAAAACGTGCCGCTTGTAATAGCTATTTAGGTAATGTTTACTTATTCCAGGAATCCGGAATGTAAGTACCTGTAAGAGACTGTCACCTACAAACACGTTACTAATGTAATTGCGTAGTACACTGCTTTTATATCCACCATTACGTAATCGTCCTAAAATCGACGAAATCGTCTTTCTAAATCGTAGCGAACACAATTACACAGTATTGTTTCCTAACGGCCAAAGTTTAGCTTTTACATTCTGCATATTCGTTATATATCTATCTATGAAAATTAAAATGAAACTCAATTTTATAACGGAGTTAAAAAAATAGCACATTGCACGTTATTATTAAATATTATTATTTCGTTAATTAGTGTAAACCTATGAGCTGTCAATAAATTAAATTATGTAAACATTTCCTCGTAGGCATTTTGGATAGGCAACCTGCAGCAATTGGATTTTCTACCAAGGTGGTCCTCATACAGGTAGACTGCAAAGTATTTCTGATGTAAATCATTCGCAACTAATACAATTACGCTTCCATCGTTGATTACGTATAGGTACTTACGTAAATTGCTAAGCAACTTTGCTGAAAGCTTATTATATAGTCGCGTTTGACAAATTCACTTAGATTTTGTTCATGACGCTCGCTTCCGGCAAGTTCGCAACTCGGTTAGTCACACAGTTGAGTTTCGTAACTGAAGTAAAGAAGATTGTAAACATGTCGGAAATAGGTTTTACCGAGATAGGCACAGTAATTTAATTGAGATCGACCCCCGGAACGAAGTCCCTAACTACAATTAACAACATCGTAGATAAATATAATTAGAGGATGATGTAAATACAATTACCTATACCTACAACAACAAAATTAGTTACAATGTATCAAAATGTATTTTTCATCAATGGTATAAACGCAATGATACGCGAACTCGCGATTAATGCCAATTAAATATAGCATTGATTTGCTTATTTTTAGGTGGTACTAATCTAATCAAAACTTAATGTACTCGCTGCAATTGCATAACATACACATAATCATACTATAGGTATAAAAGCACTATTAATTTTCTGACACGTAATTATTGTCCTCTAGAATCATCAAGGTTTTGTTTGAATAAAAACATGTATTTACACAAGTAGGTATGTGAAGCACAAATTAAAGGACTGCATAAGGTATGAATGGCTTGACCTAGTTGTTGTGACAGAACCCATGGGAGTGCAAAGGAGCTCTCGACTGCGGGGAGGCTGATGTAAAAGCTAACAGTCTCGCTATCGAGTATGCATTTGAACGGAAACAGGGGGAACCCATGACGAAAACTCTCAAAACAACATGACTGAACATACTGCGGTAGACTGCGCTAATTTTAATACAACGAATGCTTGTGACACATGACGCTATGTTCCCTGAAAATACGAAACCATGCAGAGTATTGATAACGTGATGCGAATATCAAATTAGAAAATCCATTTCAGATGACCACCAGTTTTCTATTTCCGTCATAGTTCTATTTTCGCGGAACTATAACAGTGACGGAAATAATTCTGGCACATAGATCCATGTATCGAGTGCGGAAATTTATTCGTATGACCAACACAAGTGATGGCTTATTTAATATTCTTCTCAGTGGTTAACTTGGCAAAATTTCATACAATTTTATTCCAAACTAACACGGTTCATAGTCGCGCATAATCACGCTCGTTGCCTCCCCATTCAAACGGGGTCCGGTTAAAGCGATCCTGATTGCGTATTATACACTACTACATAGCAAATTGTAACAATTTCAACTGAATGCATAAATTTTAAATGTAAACTAAACCGCTTGCTATGGTCTAACAGGGCGTTTAATGATTAGTTATTTGTAGTGGTATTTTGAGTGGAACGACTCCTAATTAAAGAGATGTTTCTTTTTTATCCTTTTTAGGGTTCCGTATCTCAAAAGGAAAAACGAAACCCTTATAGGATAACTTTGTTGTCCGTCTGTCTGTCAAGCCTTTTTTCTCAAAAACGTGAAGGTAATAAATTGAAATTAATATCAAATATTTGGGACTGCAGTCCCTTGAAGCCGTGAAAAGAATAAACTTTCTAAGTCAACGTAATCGAAAGATATGAGCAATTATTTTTAAAATTTTTACTCTCAAACCTTTAGATACTTTACTTTCCGTTGACCTAGAATAATAAAATTTGGCAAGAAGCACAGAAAATCTGAAAACTGTTATAAATAAATAGATAATAAAAGAAAAAAGCCAAAGATTCTGTTATAAGTATAGTTATAGGTCTCTAAACTAATAAACAAAAACACAATACTGGACTTCATCATAAGATGCTGTGAGCACCCAACAACAATATTAAAATTTAAAAAAAACCCCAACGCGAAAAATAAAAGCTATCATTTAAAAAGTCAAAAATAGTACCTATAATTGAGCCATCAAATCCGATCGAGTAACACGTATTGACAATGTCGCGACGGGGTACCGCTTAAGTAAGTCAGACCCTTCATTTGATGGGGTTTGAGTACTATCTATTAAGTTACTTTTTTTTTGTTATTGCTTTGAAAACTTTGCGGTACCCCGCCGCGACATTGTCTTAAATAGGTGTTACTCAATTGGATTTGATGGCTCAATGATATGTATTATTTACATTAAGTACCTTGGCGTACTTATAGATAAACACCTTACATGGAAAAACCATATAAGAAACCAATATGCTTCTCAACCGACATTTTGTACAAAGAAATATGTGTTCTACGCGTTAGACAACTTGTAGATATCCACCATATCTTGTTATTGGCTAAACCGATTTTGATATAACTTTTTTTTTTTGTAATGTGCACATTACGTCCTTTCATTCGAAACCCTACTTGGGCATATATGAAAATATTTGATTGGTCATCCCCACTTTCACCCCCTATATCTTGTAAATGGCTCAACCGATTCTGATAAAACATACCTAAGAACCATCGCTAGAAAACCTGCTTTCAAATAAAAAAACGGTTCACCCGTTACAGAGCTCAGACCGACAGACACACATAGCGGTCAAACTTATAACACCCCTTCTTTCCGTCGGGGGTTAAGAAAAGAAAATCACGTGATGGTATATTATTTTGCGTTTTAAATAGGTATAATTAGACACAGGGCACATACGCACTCCAAACATTAAATATATTAAAAGCTATAAAAAACTGCGTAATGATTTTAAATCTGAGTAGGTATTTTCAGATATTAGCAAAATTTCCGCGCATTGATGTTGTACCACCGGTCATCGATATGTACTAATAAAAGTGAACGTTTGGTTATTTTAATGAGTGTCACTTAACCTCGCCGCAACAGCTGCATGGATTTTGAGTTTGTACAGATATAATGTTACTGTATAGGACCTAGTAGCAAAAGATAGCTAACTCTTCTTTTAACCCTGAGTTATATGTGAATCATATTTCTTTAAAAGAGTTTCCATGAAGTTCTTTATAAGAGTGACACTTATAAATCGAGCAACTAGATTTGATGTTTTGAAAGTGCACTTTTGTAGCAAATATTCAATAAAAAATTAAATTAAACATTTAAAAAACCCCCAACACAAAAAAGTAAAGCAATAATTTAAAATGCCAAAATATTACCTATCATTGAGCCATTAATTCCGATCGAGTAACACCTATTTAAGACAATGTCGCGACGGGGTACCGCTTTAGTAAGTCCGACTCCTTATTGGATGGAGTTAGATATAAAATTTTTGTTCAAATCTGGCTGTTGAATTAATAAGTTTGTAAGTGTTATGATTTATGCAATGTCCCTATTTTAACTATTTCGTTATTGCTCTAAACTTAACTTTTTAAATGATCGCTTTACTTTTTGCGTTGGGGGTTTTTTTATTTTAGGACTGATTTATTGTGCAGTAAGTGCAGTAAAAAGCAATAGTTTTTCAATTATTGCCATATTATTCAACATGGCATCTCATGTTCTGCTTAGCCTGTTTTCGTTCTGAAATCATGTCACATCAAAACTCAATATGACGTAGACGATAAATATAAAAGGTATGTGTTCTTGTACTATTAACAATTGGTAAATCATTCTCTTATACATATTTTTGACTAATTATAAGCAAGTGTAACGATTTCATTGTTAAAATCATAGTAAAATACATAGTATTAAACAAAGTCGCTTTCTCTGTCCCTATATCCCTATGTATGCTTAAATCTTTAAATCTACGCAACGGATTTTGATGCGGTTTTTTTAATAGATAGAGTGATTGAAGAGGAAGGTTTATATGTATAATAACATCCATTAAATAGTGGAGAAATATTTTTATTTTTAAAATTTCTAATGTGACGTCGTTAATAATTACATTTTTTCCGCTTACATTGCAAACGCAGGCTGAACCCTACGAGCTTTATCATAATAATGTACTAAATATTGTACACATTGAAAAGGTCTACAGAAAACTCTGCTATGGTATATGTCTATCTCTTATGGATATCCCACAATAACATTTTTTTGTCATTTACTTTTTACGACAAATTATGGCTAATTTACGAAGCGATTTTAACCAATACAGCAATAATGCTTATCTAATTAAATACCTTTAATACATTGTTGATTTAAGATCTATATGGCCCTTTACAGCATACAATTTAAATGAATATTTTCGAAGATATTACAGATTTAAAAATTGCAGGACGTAGCGTTTGCTGCGGTTCCGGCCGGCCGGGGCGGCGGGAGCGCGCCTAAAAATGTAAAAAGTAAAAATGTAGGTAGTGTATGAATTTAGATATTCCAAAGATAGCAGGAAATCTTCATGATTTAAGGAAAGAAGAATTGTTTTACTCTAAATTTAAGCCCCCATATCTTGTAAATGGCTGAACCGATTTTAATAAAACATATCTAAGAACCATCGCTGGAAAACTTGCTTTCAAATAAAAAAAAAACCGCATCCCGTTTCAGAGCTACGGTGCCACAGACAGACACACTGACAAACAGACAGACATACACCCATAGCGGTCAAACTTATAACACCCCTCTGTTTCCGTCAGGGGTTAATAATATGTGATAGGTAGGTCTACTACAACCTAAAGATAATATCGCTACTACATTCAAGTCCAAAAATGATGTTCACGTTATCGATCGGCGATATTTATTATTTTTATTTATGTTTTACCATGACAGTAAGGCCTGTTTCCCGTTTCCGTTCGGGAAACTACGCGACATCTTGTCGTCCATAATTTCGCAGTGTCTGAAGACGAAATTTTTTAACCATTGTGTGTTGCCAGTGATGACGTAAGGCTGTGAGACGTGGTCGCTAACGATTGGCTATTTAGACAGACTTAGAGTTACTCAACGAACAATGGAGAGAGCTATGCTCGGAGTTTCTTTGCGCGTCACGATCCGGAATACGGAAATTCGCCAAAGAACTAGAGAGAGAACCGAAATAGCTCAAAACATATGCAAGTTGAAGTGGCAGGCCATATCGCTCGAAGAACCGATAACCGCTGGAGAAGAAAGGTTCTCGAGTGGTGACCACGAACCGGAAGACACAGCGTTGGCGGGCCTCCCATCAGGTGGACCGACGATATCGTCAGAGTTGCGCTAAATCACTAACTCTCTTGCATAATTGGTAAACATATATACCATAGACCAATAGTATAGTAGAATGTAAAGGGAATTCGTTAGTGAATAAAGTCCAGGATTTTTATTATTACGACACAATGTACCCATGTTCACTGGCGCTTCATAGCATCACGCTGCCTTAATAGTGCCAACCACCAAGCGTCCAGTCTGTAAAGTAAAATGAACGTAAAAGCAAATTCCAAAGCTTTTAGCTAAAATACCATTTCTCGCTGGTCTCACTTTTTACCAATTTACCGCAGCCATGTTTCTGACGATAAAAATTTATAGTTTTCAAAGGTGCTTACGCCTCACGAATCTACGCGAAACGTTGCTGAATAAGTGGATTTCTGTCAGTCCCTTTTTGTGTTCGAACAAAAACTCTCAGATATAAAAATTACTTAGTATTGTTTACTAAAATAAAATGATTCCTCAACGCCGTGTCGTGTACCTTATTTCAATACAAAAATATATCTGACAGGTAGATATTGCTTGGCATCGGCATATGGAGATTAGAATTTCATTACTTGAGATAAGGTTCCATTACTGTTCTGCGGCTTTTGTGGCCTCTACTCCATATCGAATAGTAAAATGTTACTGAGTTGCCCCGTGCTCTCAATCACTATCAAGTTAGTTTAGTGCTGTTCAAACAAAGGCTTGAAAACCAATTAAATTTTTGGTGAGAAAATACCTACTAGCAAGCACATAATGTATTCTTTAATATTTTAAATGAATAAATACTTAAATAACTTTTTATTTCGTATTGAAAAAAGACAAGACATCTTAAAGTACATCTTAAATAACTTTTTATTTCGTATTAAAGAGTAGAGTCTTTACATAAAGAGCTACCTAACTAAGAAGTCGCTAATTGTATGTTGAATTTCATGACCGTAGATATTATCTATCCAAAATTTGAAAATTTTAGTGAACCAAATATTTGCACAGGTTATAATTGTATTTCATTCTATCATTTCTACCACAACAAACTAAATACCATAACAAATATGATTTCTCGTTCATGGAAGTTCAATGTCGACTTGCCATATAAAAGTTACAGAATAAGGGTCTCAGATATTGATTTTGCATGGCGGCTTTTAGGTCTTAGGCAAGGGATAAGGCGGGATTTTGTAAAATTCCTCAGGGATCGAAGTAATCAGGAATAAGATTCCAAGATCTCCGATTGTGTTTTTGTACAAGTTGAACCTTTACAGAAGACGTCCTAAAGATAACCAACAATATATTTTGAGATTTTTTATTGCTACCATAAAGTATTTTACAAAATGTCGTGCCGTAAAAAATCACGAAAGCAGAGTTAATTTTAAAATTTCAAGAGGAATTACATTTTAGTTTTTAATTAGGTTAAGTACTTTAGTAATAAGAGAAGAGTTTTAGTCAGTATTTTATCCCTTTTTAATAAATCCGTGGGATGGATAGCACCGAATTAAAAACGACTTCGGGAGCAATTAACTTAATTATTGCAAAAGCATGATTGGATTTTTAATTGTTCTCCAAAATAAATGCAACTTAAGGTTTTTAAATACTTTTTGGGTGTTGTTAAACAACAGCTTAAAACTATACCTATTAAGTAAGTTTGTTACATCGGGCTCTAAGAGTTCAAAAGATTTTAATCCGTCGCTCTACTGTAGGCAAGTTTAAGAAACAAAATTAAGTTTTGGTCCCGTACAAGAGAATTAGGATCACAATTAATTTGCATGCTTTTATCTGAGCAGCGCCGTTTTATATACGAGGATGTGGATGTACCTAAAGCGGAAATTCCTTTGTAAACATAAACTATACACATTCTTATTATACAGGTCCTACTGAAAGATGGAGAGTTCTTATCCGGGATTCGCCGTATTATAAAGCATTCGTGGTATAGTATTCGCCACGCTGACTATTTCAAACACACCCACGAATATCGGCTTGGCCATGATACTTTCGTTCAACAGTGGACGTCTTTCGGCTGATGATGATGAAAAAACACACACTATCATGGTAGTAGTGGTACACGATAGGGTGTGCACGAAAATATTATAGACTCTAATTGACTTGTAGAGGCGGCCTTATTAAAACTTTTTATCAGGATTATAATTATGTAGTTTGCTTCATCACAGTATGTATTTAGTAAACACTCATTACGAATGTTACAAAACATAAAAGAAAAGAAAACAAGTTGATACTTGATCGGTCAAATCTGTTCGGAAATCGGTGCCATAGCAAGCTGTCTGACGGGAACCTAGTATAATTTTAGGTCATGATAAAGACAACGTTGAACGTCCAGCGGGTTCAATATCTCAAGACAAGTAGACAAAATTCCTATTGGACTTGTGTTTCATACTCTCAATGTAACTATCTATAAGCGAGATCACAAAGGGAAAATAAATCGGAACGATTTTGCTAACAAATGAGGGTAAGCGATGTTCCAATCTTATGTTTGGTCTGGCTTTCAGAATAACGGCACATTCTTTATTGTACAACACCGTAATGTCATAGCATGATATTTAATGACACCCACATATTTTATTGTGTTTTCAAGTTTATCATTTACAGTACTGATAGTTTCCGTCGATTCTTTTTAACCCCCGACGGAAAAAGAGGGGGTGTTATAAATTTGACCGCTATGTATATCTGTCTGTGGCACCGTAGGCCTTAAACGGGTGAAACGATTTGGATGCGGTTTTTTTAATTTAAAAGCAGGTTTTCTAGCGGTAGTTCTTAGATACGTTTAGTCAAAATCGGTTCAGCAATTTATAAGATATGGGAGGTGATATTGCGGATGACTAATCGATTATTTTCATATGTAACCAAATGGGGTATCAAATGAAAGGGCATAATGTGTATATTACAAAAAAATAAGTAATATCAAAATCTGTTCAGCTATTTGCAGGATATAGGCGTAAAATTGGGAAATAACAATCGAATATTTTCAAATATACCCAAAATATTAAATTAATTTTTTTTTAAACCCCCAAACGCAAAAAAGAAAAGCTATCATTCAAAAAGTTGAAAATAATACTCTATCTTTGAGCCATCAAATCCAATCGAGTAACACCTCTTTAAGGCAATGTCGTGGCGGGGTACCAACAATATCGCACTAATAGATAAATAGTACTTAAACTCTATCAAGCGATGGGTCTGACTTACTTAAGTGGTACCCCGCCGCGACATAAATAGGTGTTTAAATAAGCCAATTATGTTCTTATTTTATGTAACAATTAATAGCGAATATGTAACATTTAAAACGGTACCGAATTTCATACAGTCTTGTTAATCACGGCGTAGCGGGTCATTGAGCCCCCTAAAATATGGTCGGCTCCGCGATGACTAATGCCTACGATTTGACGTGACAAGACTATTCTAACATACCATAGCTCTTCCTAAAAAGGCTAGTTTAGTCTACTTTACATAATAAAGAGCCGCTTTTTCACTGGTGAAGAGAATTTGAAAATATGTATGTTTGTTTGTTTTTTGAAAGGTTCTCGAGTTGGCGTTGGCAGGCCTCCCACCAGGTGGACCGACGATATCGTCAGAGTTGCGGGCAACCGGTGGATGCAAATGGCAAGTTGTCGTTCATTATGGCGTTCTAAGGGGGAGGTCTTTGTCCAGCAGTGGACGTCTTCCGGCTGATGATGATGATGATAATGATGATGTTTGTTTATGTTCCCTAATATAGTTGCTTTTCTTTGCGTTTTAATGTATGTTCTGTCACTAAAAAAAACCTATTTATTATTGTATGTTCAGTCGCAATTGGAGTTGAATTTTTGCAAGTCTTGTTTTAAGTAAGTAGGTACTTACTTACTTAAGTTTTAAGTATACAATAATAAATATGTTTTTTTAAAAGCCTGTTTTACATTTGGGTAACGCTGGTATATATTTTAGGTATTGTAGGTACATAAGTAGTAAGATAAGTATACAATAAACTGACGTCCTATACATATAGGTCAATGACTAAGTATCTACTCATACAATGTTCAGTGCAAAAGACTGTGGGAAAATATACACAAGTCGTACATCTGGTTGTGGGCGTCTATTCTTGTCTGAATATTAAAAAGTAGGTATTCTGTGTACATCCAGGTACGGTAACAAATCCACGGCCTACTCTGTGTACATACAGGTACCTACTGTAACACATGGTATAATAAGATACACATTATCATATCATGCTGTAACAGATCTATAAACATTTCACCGTGCACGTGACATTTGACAGCAAGACTGACGCAGATACTAAATACCATTTAGTTCACCAGATTTAAATACCAAGTAGTTCCTACCTAAATACCAATATACACGTTAATGCTTAGAGCATATAAATATAACCAACTTAAATGCTCTAAGCGTTAATGCCCGTTGGTTTATAAAACTAATAAATATTTTCTGGCGGAATCCCTTTTGGGGAAATCAGGTGTAATACATATTTTCATTATTATCATCATCAGCCGGAAGACGTCCACTGTTTAATAAAGACCTCCCCCTTTATGGGGGACGCCATAATGCCCCCGGTGGCTTGACAATCGCAGTGTTGGTGGTGTGGTTACAGGAGACGCTGCTGCCATATTCTGAATTTTCCTCCTACGGCACCCAAGTGGCGAAGTTTTATTAATCAAACTTTTTTGTCATGTAACATAACTTCCTAAATTAATCTAGATTCAAGGGTAAGTGTCAGATACACCTGAAACACGGACATCATCACTGGTTCTATTCAGGTCCGACATTTAATTTCTGGGGTTTGCATACCTGTTTAAGTTTATATAACGCCAAAAATACTCAAATAAAATTGTTGACAAGAAAGAAAGTCAATTACTGAAACGTAATTAATTACTACGATAAATACGTCTTAAACAAATCCAACCGTAAATTACGAGTGTTTAAATGATCCTGGCAATAATTAAAAGTGGTTAATTCCCAATATCAATCCGTCTGACGATCTAAGGTTTACAAATTCTAGCTGATTCATTGTTCATTTTACTTACTCTTCCTCGACGTATATAACCCGCACTTGTCTTTAATTAGCTTAAAAGGTTTTGTTATTAGGTTTGTTAAGAATACGATTTCTGTGTAAGAAAATAAATAAAAAGCGAATCGAATGAAGTGAGGGGCCAATTAATTGCTATAGACAATGAGGCATGTCACCACTTATAATGGGCGGCAAAACGCGAGTAACATCTATAGACTCGTGAAAAAGTAGGATCTCTTCCTCCGTCTTGTAATAAATCACAGTCGTATTTGTAAGAATGAACAAAAAGTACCTGTTATTAGATTGGATACATACTGGGCATACAACAGACACTAAGCATTAGAGTATCTACTATTAAATGTGGTGTAAGTATTCAGTTACAAAGTTTCGTAAGTAACATATTGTTACACCACGCCACTGCTCCCGCCATCTGTTTTCTGAAAAGTCAGTCTAACAACGCCACCTATCGCCGTATGACGAAACTATCTCTCCTGAAGGTATGTAAACCTTTGTACTGGAAACCTCGGGGCTTTGCTACGCAGTCTACATTAATTTTAGTTTTCTTCTTTGGCACGAGAGTAAACCTCGGGACTAAAAATAACTAGAGAACCTATTAAATAACAATTTATTTTATTAAATAGTCTTATGATTAGTTGCCCTAATAATAATTAAAAAATTATGAACTCTTAGGGTGAAGTGAATGGTCATTGATCCTTCGGTAAATAATACGCTTAAGTGTAATTGACTGATAAAAATATTAAGCCCACTCTTCTTATGCCAATATGACTATTGTTTTTAGAGAATGTGGTGAATTGGTGCATTTTATTAGATATTCTGGGAAATTAAGTCATATTTCAAGTAGATATCTAGTTATATCGTATAATACGTTGTTAAAACACATTTTATCTGAGGCTTCACATCAATAAACAGAAATAATATTCCAAATTGTTATCGACACGGTAACGTGACTTGGTAACAAATGAAATAGCATTATTATTCTACATGTTATTATAAGGGCCATTCATTGTATCAGTCTAAATATCAGTGATATAAAGTATTTTAATTTTAACTTTGGAACAACATTTCTAATAGATATGTATATACACGAATAAATAATAAGTAATTGAGCAAAAGAAATATGAATTACCTACATTAGGTATTTATTAAAATTTTAATTTATCAATCCATGGCAGGATGTATTCAGAATTCAATTCCTCCGCCGGATACCTAAGTTATTACAGGCGAGGAAGCTGGAATGAGCCCGATGAATGGCAATTTTCTCGATAGGCATCTTATTATGAACGGCGAAATGAGGGTATACTCCTGATATATACTAACACACATACAGGCAATTACAGGCCTAAGTCTATTAATAAATACTTAACTTTAATATAACAGAAATTTTTGCGGAAAATTACTTAAAAAATGGATACATTCGAAGTGTTAAGAAATAGCGAATTTTTTTCTATAATATGTAAGCTAAACACTGCATTTTCTTCGGGTTATTGGATGATTCGCACGAATTGGCCTCGCACGAAATGTGCGAATCGACAACTTTAAATAATATTAATTTTTTTGTAGGCAATTCGCACGTAGTCAATTTATTGGTGTGCGAATCGACAACTCCAAAAGTTGTATGTTCAAATAATAATCTATAATTTTTTCCATTTTTTTAATTAAATAAGAATAATTATATAAGATTTTCCATTCCTCAAATCGAGGCATTCCTCGGGGCGCAACAAGATGAAACGCCTTTCTCGAATTTATTTTATAGATTACAATATCATTCCTAAACAACGAAAACCAAGTGTGAACAATAACTAATTTGAATGCTTATATCGGTAGTTTTTAGTAGATTCTCATTTCATTTATACAAAAATAGTTTGCCCTCAATACTTCTGTACTTGAGTGTACTTTATCTTAACTGTTTTGCATAAAACACAATGTGTGTGCTAATTGCCTACTACATACTTTTCGAGGTGTCGATTCGCACACCAAAAAATTGACTTCGTGCGAATCGCATACAGAAAAAATAATATTGTTAAAAATTGTCGATTCGCACATTTCGTGCGAGTTCAATTCGTGCGAATTGTCCAATAACCCTTTTCTTCACGTTGCTGAGGGAAAGCAGCCTGTGTCACAAAGTCACAACCATGCGCACGTTTAACTTACCGAAGGCGAAAAATTACTCTTAGGCAATGTACCTACTTAACCTTTTACATAGCTACACTATTAAGGCTACTGTATTAACATTTTTATATACCTTAAACTTCTTTAATAACAATGTTTATTGTTTGACCATTCAAAAGTAGCAACGTGTTAATTGAATTTTGAATTGCCACGCGAGCCAAAAGCTAGCACGTTTAAATTTATTAAAAATGTTTCTATTTGGACAAACGATACAATCCGATCGTATAAAGCCATGACATCGTAAGTATTGATGACACTAATTTTACGTATGTTTACATTATACAGCCTTTTGATTCAGTAGGTGAAGGACATGCATACATGAATAAATTAGGGTTTCCGACTGAAAAGAATAGTTTGAGAAACAAATAAAAATTACAGAAGATATCACCGTCCTAACATTTTTATGTTTCTACTTCATCAATCCTGTTTAAATAGTTGTACTAATTTATTCTCATTTATAATTTATTTTAAAATTGATTGTGATAAACGTGACAGAACTTAAAAATATTTTCCTGTTTCTACCAAGCGGTGAAATGGAATTCTGAAAATATAAAAGAGGCGTTTGTTCCACCGACGAAAGCAGAGCTGTTAAATTAAAGAAGACATACCTAATAACTAATCATAGCAGAGTTAATGAAAAATATCTAACTACATAATTAGTATCTCTACAGTCTACACTAACCGTACATTACAGTGTATATGCGAATATCGAGTTATTTAATTATGCCGACCTCAATGACCTTCATAATAGGACCTCCAACAACTGCATTGATATTTTGTTAAGGTCTCGAATGAGATTTGATGATAAAAGCTGTTTGAAAATCAATGAAGTTTAGCAATACGATGTCAAATTACTCATCGCAGCCGCTTCAGCGCTTGATACCAACTGATGATTTTTTTATCTAAAAGGCAATATCAGGTTGCTCAGTTTTTAATTGAATTCATGTATTACAGCAGCATAACATGGTTATATACTCATCTACTGATAAGCATAAGCTATAAAAAAGTTATAAAAAAGATTTGACTAACTCAATTTTGTCCAGCACTACTCACACCGCTCACACGCTACAGCATAAATGGAATATACCTAAACAATTTCGATAGGCTTTTGGTCACTTACAACAGCAAGTCTAATTGATCATAATTCAGTAATCTCTCCAACATGTAATAAAAGCGTGTTTTCGTGATTTAGATACATGAAAGAGCAATCTTTAAAAATTTTGATGGCATCAAGTGTCAAAGTAGTACAATCATCAAGCGCTCACCGTATGTTCGCTGAATCCGCTGCAGCCCTGCTGCGGGGGTGCGAGCGCGACGACAGCGCCGCTAAACCAGTAGAGTTTCAGGCGTAAACCGCGACGCTACAGTAGTACTGCGACGGAAAACGCCACATTGTGTAGGCACAAACGAACCGCGTGATGGAAATAGACAGTGCTATTGTTTTTCGTAATTAGTGATCGATAAACACAAACGGTAAGTTTATTCTTCTTTTCGGAACAACATCTACGATGTTGAACTGTACCTCTTCATCTGTTATTTAAAACCATCCGATAATATCTAATATTTCATGCTGTAGCAGCAATAATAGAATCATACATACATTAACATAATAATATTACATACATAAATAGATTGATATGATAACAACATAATTTAATATGGAGCATACGCGATCCGTTCGAATGTACGTATCCATTTTAGAATTCGAATCGTACAACAACGTATCGAGAGTGTTCTGTCCAAAATATTTACAAATGTTAGTACTAACGTATTAAACAAAACGTGTAGTCGATCATGATTGCTACAACTGACACAGTTGAGTCAGCAATATTTATAAAATGCCCTATACATATACAAAATGCTTACCTTTTGCACCTCAATAATACTCAAGCCCTCTCTTGTAAACACGCTATCCTACTCTTCCCTTATGCCTATAACTTACGCGAGGGCTACCTAAATTAAGTGTGGACATCATTTAACATGTTTTAAATGATACTAAATATTCGATGTTGATGACATACAGCCAAAGGGAAATACAACACATATTTGTATAAGTAGATAATACAATATTTTTCCTGTCCTCAATATAGTTGATACATTTTTTGATCTTTTTAGTTACTGTGACGTCGTGTTAACGTCATATTGACGCGTGTTAGCCTCCATTACTTTTACAAAGTTTAATAAAGCACTTACCTACGGACTCTGTTAACGCAACCTCGGCCTTAAACTAGTAGGTAACGGCATTAAGTTATTATGTAACTAGAACACAGTGGAGTGTGGAAATCAATACAATAATAAAAACACTGAAAATAACGTGTCATTATTTAAGCATATTTACTTCGTATCTAAAAATAGTTTTAAAATTAATTCCATGTTCATGATAAGAGTATTTCTGACTTTTGACTGACGTACAGAAATTTAATACCTACAGACTAAAACGTACATATTTATATAGATACAATTATAGTTGCGCCTAGACCAGTAGTGGTACTAGTAGAGACCACAGGTTTTTCCCTTGCTAAGTATATCGGTTTCTATTCATTAACTCTGATGATGTTCTTTATACGTGCTTCTCGATTTAGAGCACTCTTGTAGCCTTCCTTAAGGTGATCCAATTGATCAATACGATATTCGCCAAGGTATTTCTCTTCTAACCATGCATTTCATGCATATTTATCACTATGACGTTCCTATAAAAGCCAAAAACTATAACTTATTATTCTGTTACGTTAATACTTCTTATTCGATCGATTTTCAACATGTTCATTGTTATTACCAAACACCAGACAATATAGATTACATTATTACTCTTAAACAACAAGTTATGATAGACCTTTAGAACGAAATCAATATATTTTTACGAGTAATAAGGAGATACTGTTTCATTACATCAATCGCCCAATAAACGCCTACTGCGGATTAATATTGCAAGAAGACCTATATAAAAATATATGAAGGAATAATTGCGCAATCTAAACAATTTACATAAAGTTATGTATTTAAATTAGGTGAAAATGTCAAGTGGAATGGCGTGTAACACCCGTTTGTTGAATTACAGTGAAACTTACAATTCGTTTATAACTTCACCTGACAATCTTGTAAACAAGATGCGAGACATTTGTATTGAGATTTTTAAACGCGTGAGAATGTTCGATTTAGTCACGTGGTTGACATGGATGCATACTATTATAATACCATTATAGGCAGATAACAATTTTTTGCAATTGGTTTGCAAAGCTTTTCGTTATTCGAATACCTTACGAAACACAAATATGCGATGCACGATTAACATGAAATTTCTTTTTTACCTCCTGTTTGTTAGTTTTTATGTTAGTTATTTCGATATTTATTGAAGACTAATATTAGAAAATTAGTAAGTATCATACTTGGTTTGTCTTTCACTCACTCAGGCAGGAAAGTTATAGGACAGATAAGCGAAGTTTTATATAGGTATTATTGACAAGAATCAGCCCGCGACTTCGACGGTGTGAAATTTTTTAATTGACTACCTACTTTTATTCCGGAATTCAAGTAGGTACTTAGGTAGCCTATGTTGACCCTGGACCCATACCTACATAGGGTACAGTCAGCATCAAAAGTCGATGACCATATTCAGATTTTCAAAATCACTGTACATTATATCACCCATAAATCGCTCAACAAGATAAGGCGCCAGTATTGAATGAACATCATTAAAGTTCAAAATTAACTGAACACTACTCATCAAAGGTCACTGAACACCATTTTGTCAAAAATTACTGATCGTTATAATATCCGAAAACATCATAACATTCAGTTTTACAAAAGTCACTGAACAATATAAAATGCTTATTTTGGTTATCTAGTGCCTAATCACGCTAACGTCCAAAAATAACTTAACATCATAAATAACAAAAGTTACTGAACATTACTTTGTTTCGGATACGTAGCGTGTAAACTTATACTATAAAAAGTAGCTGAACTGCAAACTAAAAAAGTGCTCGTTACTATCTTCAGAGTTATAAATCCAATCTTGTCTACAAACTAAATCATGTAAAGAAAAAAAATGGATGTAAATTTCGAATTTAACTTTCCAAAATAATTCTGTTTGAATTTATACCATCGACATAATTAATGATTTTTTTAGTTCGATTGAATTGTAACCTTATTCGTAAAGCAATAAGACTCATTTCCAAAAATCACGCAGATTCTCATCAAATTCATAACGTCGACTTAGTTTATGATTTTTATAGTTACGATTGAAATAAAACCTAATCTGTATACATATAAGACTCATTTTCAAAATTCACACAAATTCCGTTTTAATTCAATTCTTTAAGAAACATAGTTGTGGGTATTTGAAAAACTGTTTACCCTTGAATGTAAAAAGAATATTTCTACTTAATTATCACTTTGTATCGGATGTTGACCATTGCGGTTGCAATTATTTATCATCTATAAATATTGCATTAGTTATCAATTGCGCTTTAGTGACAAATGAACATTTTAAATAAAGATGGTATAAATTGCGTGATTTTTGGAAATGAGTCTTATTGCTTTACGAATAAAGTTACAATTCAATCGAACTAAAAAAATCATTAATTATGTCGATGGTATAAATTCAAACAGAATTATTTTGGAAAGTTAAATTCGAAATTTACATCCATTTTTTTTTCTTTACATGATTTAGTTTGTATAGGACAAGATTGGATTTATAACTCTGAAGATAGTAACGAGCACTTTTTTAGTTTGCAGTTCAGCTAATTTTGATAGTATAAGTTTACATGCTACGTATCCGAAACAAAGTAATGTTCAGTAACTTTTGTTATTTATGATGTTAAGTTATTTTTGGACGTTAGCGTGATTAGGCACTAGATAACCAAAATAAGCATTTTATATTGTTCAGTGACTTTTGTAAAACTGAATGTTATGATGTTTTCGGATATTATAACGATCAGTAATTTTTGACAAAATGGTGTTCAGTGACCTTTGATGAGTAGTGTTCAGTTAATTTTGAACTTTAATGATGTTCATTCAATACTGGCGCCTTATCTTGTTGAGCGATTTATGGGTGATATAATGTACAGTGATTTTGAAAATCTGAATATGGTCATCGACTTTTGATGCTGACTGTACCTACTTTGCCTTTTTCTGTACCCCTGACAACTATTGAAGGTATGAAAATTTTACGGTGATTGGTTCAGTGATTACGGCGTTAAAAAGTAAAAAAAGAAACAAACTTACAATCGCATTTATAATATTAGTTAATTTAAGTTAATTTATGAGATTCAAATAAATTTTATAATAGTTAAAATATTATTATATAGACCTTTTAATAAATACATATAAACTTAGGCTTTTAATATCAAATAAATAATTAGTTACTATGTGATAGTCTACTTTACTAAGCTGTTACCAAATTCTAGTGATTAAATAACATACCGACGCACTCGTTCCTTACATACCGATCCGAAAATGTATAAAAGTGAACTAGGTCGAGTGTGAGCTGAATTTACGCCCCAAGGGTTCCGTGCCAACAAAAAACTCGCTAATAAATGTTGACGTATCTACTGACTTTTGGGATAAAAAAAATTATTAGCTCCTTTTCCATTCGATATTAATGTTTCTTTACATTTTGATTTTCGGTACTCCTACGATCATTATAAATAATCAGTAAAAAAACTAAGAGTTGTATAATTTAAATGTTGTGTACAGTTGTAATTGGATTTCAGGTTTACTGACAGTTTGCTGTTAAGATCATTTTTTGTACTATGTTAATCTGTATCTGTATCTACCTATTTAATAAAATAAAATAAATATTACTTTACCTATAACATATACCTACTTTTTAATTTTTCATCTTGGCTGAGCTACTGGTATAGCTTTCTACGTCTTAATCAGTTTCCAAACGTTAGATAAGACATTCCTTGCTAATATAAAATAACATTGTAAATAGATGTTATAAAAAATAAATCCTACACCTACTATTGACGTAAGGATTCATTTAGGTATACTTTACATCTCCCTGATATACAGGCCGATGGCAGAAGACTTTATCACGATTTTGCCTTCTCAACTGAACCCTTTTAATTTTTTTGTAAGCAATTAACAGTTTCTAACGTAAGATAAATATTCCTTACAGACTAGAGAAAATGAGAAATACATAATTTCTCAACTGAATCGCAATTGAAAGAATACAAGATTCGCGTATTACGCGAATATAAGCTCCAGGAGCATACAATTTATATTTGCGTAATACATAAATAGTTTGTTTTAGGTTATGGTGGTAAAAATGGTAGATCGGTATGGCATATTTTCAGTCGGTGGGTTACTTACATTACCCGTATAATTAGAAAGCAATTTCATTGTAAATATTAGGCTTTCCAGGCAACCCTAATCATAAAGTGTTTCAGCAGCCAGGCATAGCGCGCGGTCTACCTAAACGGTTATTCAGGGAAATAGGTTACAGCGAAGCTCGAAGCATTGGCCGGACGGATATAGACAAACGTACGTACTATATGGATGTAGGTATTAAGAGGGGCGGGTCACACGCGTCTAAAGTTCAGAGACAAATTTGAAGCACCTACATCTACATATGTTATTATAACATTAATCGGTCTTATTTAAGGTAGGTTTTCATTTAATTCTACGCTGCACCCATGTAAAGGTTCTGAGTATATTTGTGTGTTCCTATAAAGACTTCCCGGTTACGAGGTATAGTGACCGAAGGTCGGCTCCACGTGCAAATAAGTCGACGAATTACAAATACAGCCAATACCTGGGTTAGATGTTTTTTTTAATAAACCGGTTGCGTTTCACTACCAAGTGCCGTGTGGTATCCGGCCTAGAATTGACCTCCCCCCTTTCCTCCCGTGGGTGTCGTAAGAGGCGACTAAGGGAAAAAACCAGAAGATGGGCAGCAGCGTCCTCTGTATCTTGACCACCAACACTGCGATCACCAAGCCGCTTGCCAAGCGTGGGGATTATGGCAACCCCCCCTATTTAAGGTGGAGGCCTTTGTCCAACAGTGGACGTCTTTTGGCTGATGATGATGATGATGATGTTTCACTACCCTGAAATACACATACACCCAGATTCGGGAACATCATCTGTCGACCACAGAAGTATCAGCTATTAATCTCGTACGGCAATCTAGCCTGCAACTAATCACTAATCACTAGGTTGTCAGTTGCCTAAATAATCATCTAAACCTTGTCCTTATTGACCGTGCTTCGTGCTCGCTATCTACTACAGGAAGCTAAACGTACCTACCTAATTAATCGCATTTTTATTGTGCCATGGCTGTTTCGTTGAGCACTCGCAAAACGTGCCCCCCCTCATTATTACGGCTGTCCGTAACTGTTATCGCTCAGCAAATAACACTATCTCGCCCACAAACAAATATAACATTATCAGCCTTCTGTATTATTTTATTTATATAGACCACCCGTAGGTGGAGTCCTTTTAATTCGCTAAAGGCACGAGTACGTCTTATCTGAACTGTTTAATTTGTATTATCATATTGATATTGTAGCAAAATAACCGACAAATGAGATTTCGTTGCTTGACAAGTACATAATGCCAATCATAGAAGATAATTAAAAAAGTAATATTGGTATATATCTTATTATTTATGAACACGTAATAAGTATCACAATATGTTAGCTTAGGTATGTACCTACACGTTGTTATATTAGTTAGTACAAATTTATTATTCTAGTTCTATAATTTAAAGTGTTTGTTATTCCAAATAAAATAAATAATGGGCGGGTTGACACCATGAACCAATAATTCCAAGACACTACTTAATTCTCTAAAAAAATGCTTTACTTTAGCCCTAACAACCCTATACATATTTAACACACTATAATCAGGTACTAACTGATTGATTACAGATACTTACGTATTTTATTGATGAAACCAGTACTTTACATAACTACAAACGTAGGTTAGGTATATATAATTAAATATAGCCCTATAAAAACTTTGGTAAACTGTTTAATTAATTCAGTAGGCTTTTGAATCCTAGTAAATGGAAAACATGAATTAACAATGCGAAAATGTACGAAATGTGCTTCACAAACCAACTGCTGTACGAACGAGAGCACTTTGTAACAAAAGGGCGACTCTATCCCTCCACAAGGTCGGCCGTCTCTCGTAACCCCATCATTTGGAATTATTCCAAGATTTTTCCAATAACAAGTTCTTTACACAGTTCGAACAAGCATAAAATTGAATCTATATCTACACACTTCATTTTTCTCAATGCCATTGTCCACGTTATACAGTAATGTGCAAAACTTACGAGAACTTTTATCCTTTTACATTTCATATTGTTAGGTTAAATATATACATATAAATAATATTTTAAAATAAAACAAATGCCTTTTAAATTCAACTGCTCAGAATAGTAAAAATGTAGAGCCAGTATTCTTCTTAAACAATTTGTAAATCAGATAGTTTTTCAAACTATCTGATTTACAAATTGTTTAAGAAGAATTTTCCTTTCCACATTTATATTTAGCTACTGAGTGCAATAGGATTATGTTCTCAGTGAGATTTATCCTATCTAAAATAAAAATGTGAAATGACAGCTAAGTTCTTTATCACACTATCACACATTATAAAGGCGAAAGTTTGTGTTTTGTATGTTTGTTACCTCTTCACGCTCAAGCGGCTGGACCGATTTTGCTACAATTTAGTATGGTGGTAGCTGATACCTGGATAAACACAAGCCACTTTATATCCTAAAAAAAATTACGGGAGTGGCAGATAACATCGACGCTCGCGCGCCGAGTATGTGCATACGACTGATGCCTACGTCGATGCGCCCGGTAAGTATTTATTCGGCGACGACGTTAGGGATTTTAGCTGCTACCTACTCAAATCGGGATTTCAGCTGTCCACCTACTCAAATATTGTACGCGCCTGTTCATGATTGGTAAAGTAAGTTTTTTTTTTTTTTTAAACGTCGCCCCACACTAGGAATTTCTCCTGTATCGTGGGTGCGTTTCACAAACATGAAATATCAGATACACAAACACCCAGACTCGGGACAAACAAATGTGGATCGCACAAATTTTGTCCCGTGCGGGAATCGAACCCGCAACCCTTGGCGCAGCAGTCTAATCGCTTAGCCACTACGCCAATCAGGTCGTCGTAAGACGTCCTAAGACTTGACACAGCAATTTTTTTACGTGCATTATATTTGCATGTTAGTGTAGCTCCTATTTACTGCACAAAGAATGTTACCTAATACCCACATACTTTTCTAAAATTGGGTTTGTTGGTAAAAACCAGCCAAGTCAATTCATAAGACTTTTTACACAGAACTTGGCACCCATATAGATCACAATTCTTTTGTCGGCAAAGTCGACAACGACGTATTATTTATTATAGAACTTGTCTCTCATTTCACATTTATGTTTTGGATAGGATATCACTAATTTTTGTACAGAAATTATTAGTAATAATCATTAATATAATTATTATTGTTATCAGTAAAATCACTCTAATCACCTACGCTGTTATTACTATTATTACATTTCATGTATTTAGTTAAATAATTTACGAGCTCGAAATGATTCGTGTAATATTACACAGCTCTACACGGGCTAAATCAGACATTTTCTATAGAAGTTTCATTTAAACGGCATGACTTAATACTTACTGGGCATATACTTGACCTAAAATTGCAGTCTCCTAGGCGTCTTTCAGGCTTTTAACTTCAATTCGTGGACGCAATTACTTACCAAACTAATTACTATTCGCATTGAGTTAAATATCAGATATGACTACCTAATACTAATGGTCTACTGGCCAGGAGTCTTTCCCGAAACAAAACCTAAAATGACCGTGTCAAACAGTCAGCGAACGAAAAGTAAAAATAGGACCAACTTCTTTATAAATGGTGCATGTTAGAATTTATTGGTCAAATTACATCATTTTTTTTGTATCACTTCGTACGTAACATAGCAGCGTATATGTATCTACTTACTATTTTGCGGTAAACCGGGGATAAGCAATAAATAAGTTGTTAAAAGTCTGCCGCTCAAGCGTTGCCACCTTTATTACATCGGTTAAAACAATCCTCCTAATGCGCAACTTTACTTATACTATACTTGTTTGAAATTGTGCTCAATAACATGACTACCTATATTAATTTTACGGGAATGACGGTGACTACGCTGGACATAAGCTGTTTATAAGAAATTTATTAGAGCAATAAAAGAAATGGGGTGATGCTTTAAAAAAAAGTTCCCTATTAATCTACTACACAGTGCACACAGTTTAAGTTTCTAGTGTGTTTCTAAACATCTGTTATAATACCTATAAAGATATCCACTCCAATTTTATTTGTGTATTGATAATTATCACACTAATTGTGAAATGAACCGTTATGTTCCTAAGCTACAGGCGTTTGCGTGGGCGCGGCTCCGTCTCGGCGAGTCCTAACAGAGAACCCGGCAACACTTCTAATTTTAACTCTACATTAAATCCTTTATAATGGTTGACATCTATTTGACCTTTAAACAACGAGAATTTAAAGAATGTACCATAATTTAGACTATGCGTATCTATGTCAAAATAGAATATTAACTTTTTTCGAATCAATCCAAGTTAACCTTTTAACTGACAGGGATTCTTTTGGGGATGTAATAAGGGTTTGAATCGCCAAACAAAGTCCCTACTAACCCCAGGTCTCATCAATAAATAGCTAGCAGTAGTTTTAGCAACTTTAATTACCATATACCAAGTGCCGTCTATAGGTTTTATCATACATGATGTATGAATATCACACGCACCTGATCACTAACGGTTTTCTTAATCTTAAGACTGTCGATCTTAAGAAAAATTTAATTAATTAACTACTTAGCTCGACGTTTAGTATCTAGATATGATGGGAAACTATTTGGGTGCCAATTATATCTTTACATATTGATTGTTATTTGCTTATATACAAAAATATTCAGCGGATAGGTAAGCGCAAATTTCAGATCTATAAATTCCTTAAGACGGCCAAGTTTTGCGTGACTTTCAATATATTTTACCACCGATATGGCTTCGACGTACATTGAACCATTAACAGTTTTAGCTTGGCCGTCAATGTACGCAACTGGTGACGTAAACATCGGGACTTAGCCAGGAACTAAACGTAGAGGCATCGCATCGCGCAGCGGCAATCGATCGCATGCGCGCGCACCTCCGCCATCCTGGCTTCAGTAGCGAGCGAATGGTGGTTCCAGTCGAATACAATATTCGACAGAAATGTACCAAACCCGTGTTAAGTGACTACTGAAACAAGTATTGTCAGACCAAGTGAAAATTGACTCGAAAGGGGATCAAATATAAGGTCAGTGGTGTTTGACTCTGTGTAGCAAAGGGCGCGATCGAATCTCTACGGTGGGTGCTAGGGACTGCAATAATTATAATTTCTGTAATAGATCGTGTTAAGTTCTTCTCAATATGTGTCGTAACCTGATCACTGCTTAATACTATTAAATCTATTAAAACATGATAAATATTTAAATACAATGAGCGCTTCATTCACATCCATACCTATACGTATATAAATATTAAGAAGGGTCTTAGATTATATGAGTTTGACAGGTCCTTTAGCTAGACTTTTTTACATACCTAGCTTAGAGAGAGATCAATTTATACGGATGTTGTTTTAATAATAGAACATGAAGACGTAGAGTTAGATGAATTCCGGTGTTATCGATTTACTGTAAAATTTATAACTGATACAAACAGATAAATTTATTTTTAGGGCTAAGGTCAACCATTAGAAACAATATCACAGAATACCATTCATTAGGTGTAATAATGCTTTTCAATTAAAGACATTATATTTATATCAATATATACTGAAATAAAATCAACATTTATGGTTAAAATGTTACAACTAGCACAATGTAGGTAATTATAAATTAGTCCATAAAAAAAAATCTTTCTTATTTCAAAGTTTTCATAACGCGTGCCACCATAGATCAATAACAGATATAACTCAGTTATAACTGAATGAATATTGATATGTAGGTCAAGAGGTATTTATTCTTTCTACGCGATCTAGTTTTGATCCAAGTTGCTCTCACAAATCATGTAATTGTTGTTTTAAATCGTTTTACACGTTTTTTATTATGGTATCAACCACATCCATATTCCATAATTCTAAAATCGTTCTTACTTTTTGTTGCAAAAAAGTTATCAAGCTAGGCAAGCGGCTTGGGGATCGCAGAATTGATAGTAAAGTTACAGAAGACGCTGCTGCCCATCATCTGGATTTTCCCTTAGTCACCTCTTACGACACCCACGGGATGAAAGGGGGTGGTCAATTCTAGGCCGGATACTACACGGCAAGGAAATGTTAAAAAAATTAAATGTTAATGTGTAATAGATAATCATGTCGCCACTGCTGGGGACGTTGCTGCGGTGGCGGCGAGAAGCGGCCACAGACACAGTGGAGGAAACAGTTACGCCCACATCAAAGAACATCAGTAAGATAATTTATTTAATTCATAATATTTTATTGCTATAAAGAACATTTCGACAACGACTTCGTATCAAACAATGTTTTTCTTTTCGGAAAACATTTGAATTGCTACGATTATCGTCGTGGGTAAAAATCCTGCTTAAGTATTTTTTATTTAAATTGGTCCAGTAGACTATTCCACATTTCAACAATACTCGAGCCACTATTAATGTTAAAGAAGATCTAGATAATAATATTAAATCGTGTTACTACTATAGCAGGCACAGAATCAGGAACCTCCATGTCGTTATCAACATCGACGGTGGCGCCGAGCCAAGAGACCATCGTGGAGAAGACCGCCGACTTGGCACGCAAGATGAATATGGAGACATGGCAACTAGTCGCCATACTTGTCGGTAAGCAATTAAAAATTCAACCTCATTTGATTAAGATATTACGTAAGCATCGAATATTCGGGTGTTCATGGCACCAAATCCAGCTATGACCACTGAAAATATAGCGCCTCGCCGAGGTAAATAGTTAAATACCAACAATTCCACAACTTATTTTTTAAGTAGTATAATTTAAATGGATTTCTATTATAAGACTTTTTATAACATAATACCAGCCCATCACAATCGCTCAAGGAAAAGACGTGAGGTCTTCATTGAGATTCCCTGAGCTTTAATTAGATTATCAGGAAATATATTTTATTAAGGATCACAAAATAATAATGTTATTTTATTGCAGGATTTTAAGAATTCTTGACTTGACTCTCTCGTTTCTTACTTATGTGTATAATGTTCTTCTTTACTTTCAAGGTTAATACCTAAATGTAATTTATACCAACTGGCACTGTATGAATAAAATCGTCAGCTGTAAGCTTATGTTTAAGATAAGGTGTGGGTAGCTTTACCATATTTTAATAAAGAGCTGCCTAAAAGTAATTTATTAATGAAATATACAAATGTATCAATAATAATAATAAAGCTGAAACATGACGGGTAGGTACCAGTTTGGTGGCACTGCTTAAAGTTTTATGTAATTTTCAGGTGTGGGAGTGGTGGTGCTCGGCGTCTGCTTCTGCTGCATCAGGCGGTGTTTCCGAAAGAGACGCTCCAAGGATGGCAAGAAGGGAATGAAAGGTGTCGACCTTAAATCCGTCCAGCTACTAGGTTCTGCCTACAAAGAAAAGGTAATGTTTTGGCACTTTATCATTCCTCACTACTGCACCAACATAACAAAGTATGATGAGGTAATAATATACCAACAACAGATTTTTTCCATCGAAAGTATTTATCAAGTAAAACAAAATTTTCAAAATGTATACATAAAAAAAATTAGGTATAATCTATTTTTAAGAAATAAGATATTCATATGAAATTTGCCGCGGGACGTGCATGTAGGTTCAGCCTGACATGGAGGAGCTCACGGAGAACGCTGAGGAACCAGACGACGGTGACTCCAAGAAAGAGGAACAGAAACTAGGAAAACTCCAATACAAGGTATGTGGTAACATCAGTGTCCTGCGTGGCAAAGACAGCGTGAGGATATATTATATACCTACTGGTTTGTAAACAGCAGACATAAACTTAGATACATTTTTTATTATTAGATATCAGCTTTCTGTTTAATTAATAGTGCATACATTTTATTTGAAATTTTCGATCCTTTGTTTTCTGTAAATGATAATAAACGCTTACATTCAACTCGTTAAAAGTTTTATAACCTCATCTTCACTGTGTTGCGGAGATTTTGTGATCCGGTAATAGCCAATCAACAGGTTTGACGAATGGCACTACATTTTAGCGCCTACTTTCATGAGATTTTGTTTGCAGCTGGAGTATGACTTTAACAGCAACAGTTTGTCTGTAACCGTTATCCAAGCCGAAGATCTTCCCGCTCTGGACATGGGCGGCACGTCCGACCCTTACGTCAAAGTGTACTTGCTCCCTGACAAAAAGAAGAAGTTTGAAACAAAGGTTCATCGGAAGACATTGAGCCCCGTTTTCAACGAAACATTCGTGTTCAAGGTGAGTATTACCTACCACACCTTCAAACGAAACAAACTGTCGATGGTTTTGAGGACATTAGTTATTGTTACCTAATTTGTTTATACAGAACGTGCCCTACGCCGATGCTATGAACAAAACTCTAGTTTTTGCCATCTTTGACTTCGATCGCTTCTCAAAACACGACCAGATCGGTGAGGTGAAGGTGCCGTTGTGCCAGGTAGACTTGGCGCAAACCATTGAGGAGTGGCGCGAGTTGCAGAGTGTTGAAGGCGAAGGGGGACAGGTGCGGATACACACACAAAAAAATACCTCAAGTATTTATCGTCCACCCTGAGATTAACCAAATCCAAGTATCTTGTATAACTGTAAATGGGTCTTTAAATTACGATGTGTCGGTCAGAAGGCACAGAAACTAATGACCACACTAGCTTTACCTCAAATTGCCAATACTTCACAGCTACTATTGTCATCTTCATAAAATGAAAACAAAGTACCTGTAGTTTGAGTTATATGCATTGTAACATAATTACTATGAGGTTTTATTTTCAGCAAATACATAACTAAAATTTGGTATGAAAATTCTATCTACCATTACCAACATAGAATATTTACAATCACTAATAAACACAGACATCAAATATTGGCACTCGCGGTCAATGGTTTCTTTATTTTCTACAACAATACAATTTTTTACGTTGGGCCATAAAATGAAGTTAGTAGTGTGTTTTTTAGTATTTTAAAGGTACGTGTCAATTTTTTTTTTATTATGTTACTGTCTTATGCAGATGTTGCTACAAATTCCGATTGGTTAAATAGACATTCTTTATAATTACACCCAGGTCACATCAACATCCTTTCTGGTTTCACAAAACTACCAATTAGGAACATAATATAGGTACCTATCGACAACAATGCACATATAGAAATGACATCAGCAACGAAATACGTACCCGAAAAGATATCAACCAAGGAAACTATTTTATCTTTTTTCTTAGCTTAGGCTAGACTGGCAAAACACACACGATATAATTATTTTATTCGTACCTACCTGGGTACATCAATTATTATTTATTTACTAGATTTGTGTTTTGGCAGTACAGCATTATTTTAATTAACATTTTGCCATTCTTTCAATCAATGCCTTTAACCAAATTCGCTCTCATAATTTAACTTATAAATATTCAATCAGTTTTTTTATAACGTTTAATTATTACCAGCATTTCATATGTCATTTTGTTTTATTAAGTATTCATTGAAAGAATGGTATACATTTTTCAATTTTACTGCACTTTTTTACTAAGAGGAACCTTGACGATGTTTACAAATGATACATTTATAACATAAATGTTGAAAGGAGGAAATCTCAGGAGTCAAGGCACCTCAATATGGATTGAGTCGTCATTTATTTTTATGAAAAAAATAATTTCGACAGCAAAAATGTATTTACTTGGTTTTTCTCTTTTTCTCCATATTTTCTCTGCTCTGCTTGGCTGTGTTTGATTGTGTCCTGAACAATCTTGCATGCCGCTTCAAAAACGAAATGATCATTCACGTAAGTATTATTTTGAGACACATCAAGATAATGTACTGTTTAATAACAAATTGTCTTCAAAATAGTGTGCTGTATTGTATAACCGACAAATGGTTAAAGGTTATTTAACCAAAACACAAGCAAGGTTCAATTACAAAGATTTGTAAGAGAATTGGGCCGACATCCAGAACAATACGTTATTTGTATATAAGATGACAGAGAGCATTGTTCAAACATATTTTTTTATCCACATCTCGTATTCTAAAGATTATTCACATACCTATGATCATCCGCCATTTCATTTTTTTTTTTGTTATTTCGACATTTTATTTATATCCATCCGACACTATGATTTTGTTTTATATTGCGGCTGGGGAATGTTGCATGTTCGTCGTGTTTTGTGCTCGTATATTCTCTGACTTGCCATTTTGTGTCACCACTTATACCTTTACCGACGTATTGACATGTATTTCAACGAAATGACAAATCAGAGTTCTTTGTGGTACACGTTTAATTGGCTATGTATTGGTGTAACTACACGTAATCCAATATAAGTACATTGGTTCCTTCACAACCTGAACACTTCAAAATTGAAATAACAAATTCTTACATACAGTCGCACAAATATTTCACAACGTCAATTATTTAATGTTTCCCATGTGACAGACTAACTACATCTCGTCAACGATCCACATAACATTATAATTTCTTTATACCTACATCATGAACGATTGTAAATGATTAATGGATAATTTGTTAAAGTATGTTGCAGGTCACCTTCTGACCGAAGAAAGAAGAACTATTCCTAGTAACGTCCTACTGAACCAATATGTACTTATTGCATGTATATGTGATAATGGTGTACAAATGAGGGAACACATTGTGGAGGTTGAATTACAAGTCATAATTACATTAAATTAACATAAATATCATATATTATATTATATCATAATTTTGGGCTAAATCACCGAAACAAAGTGTTTCCTCAGAAACTATGTTCTTTAGATGTTTTCGTGTCACAAGTTTTTCTTCTTTTTAATTACCCGCCTACCTTATTAGTTAATAGTTTTAGTGTTCCCTGCCGAAAATACAATTTCTACAAGAACATATTTTTCCTACGCTGTTATCAATGTCTCACAAGCGCAGCTTATAATTAACACCGTCAGTAGGTACACTAGAATGGTATTATATATTAATTGTGTTAAGGTACTCGTTGTGCTGTATTTGAAAGCACCTATCAATTTATGTATTTATATAGAGCTAAGAGTTCGATTGAAGAACAGTTATTATATGTAAAGTTCTCTCAATAAGATTAAGACTATTAAATTTTTATAAGATACACTTACTGCCGCACTCAGAGACGTTAATGATTACTTAAACTGGCACTAAGTAAAGATTTGACAAAGGAAACCTTTACTTAGTGACAGTTGAAGTTACCATTAAATGACTCTGAGTTCGGCGGTAAAAGCTTCAAACTCTTCTAGTAAACCAATTTCATTGCAAGTTTAACAAAATCGGTTTGGAACATAATTATTATCCTTTTGTTTATAATTATCAGATAAATGTTTTTTTAATTAACAGTAAAAAAAATTACGTAACCTCAACCAAACATTGGCAAAAAAGTAAAAGTTTTTGATAGAGTTGATTCCAATGGGGTATCATAAATTCAGTTAAAAAAATATCGTTTGCTATAATACTAATCTAATATGTTACTGTTAATTTTTCGTATTCTGTTAATATGTCGTATACTTTTATTTAATTCGTACACCCTTATCTACCTCTCTACAAATTTGGTCAGGTATATTGAAAGGACCTTACATATTTAACTATGCTCAATGCTTTTCACTTATATTATTTAATTATTAAATCAATATTTTTCAATGAGTTTTCCAAATTCTTCAATGGTTCGTTATTGTTGTATGTGCGTATTGTACCTATATGTGTATTATTAGCTAATTGCGATCTGTTCCTAAAATGGTAAGTCTCTCTTACAGGCACTTCGTTCAAGGTAAAATGTTAGTTGCTAGGCAACGGGATAGGCTCCAACCGTAACACAGTTTAGGATTGGTAAGCTAGCATTGTTCGCGCATTTTGATGATCTGAGCTGGGTGTCACAACAAATTAAAATTGGCTTCATTTCGGCAACAGATCGTAATGAAAACACACCTCATTTTTTATACTCCTACCAATATAAATTTATATATTTCAGCGGTTAACAATTGCTTTATAATAGGTTTGATATGAATGTATATGTATATATTTATTTGTACGTCTAGAGTTGTGTTACAATACATATATGTATCGTGTTTAATTTATATTACCTATTAGATGAAATGACATCTATGTGCTAAAACGTTATATGTAACGCAATGAAAGTGTTCGTCAAATGTGCGTACCTATGTCTAGCTGCAAACTCCATTCCGTCAGAGGCTATTAATCTCAATTGTTTAGGGGCTATGGGTCCTAAGCATGTGGAGCGGCTCAGTTTTTCAGTTGATTTATAACATTGATGAATATTCATAAGCCTTAAATAATTTTAACTCGTCGAGAACTGAAACCCTGTGCCGAATACCAACAACCATAAATACGCTTTTAGGTGACTACACGGAGCTATTGTTATGTTTATTTGTTTTTATTTCGTGTAACGAGATTTTGAGTGCCCTGGTCCGCCCTAAGCCGCGTTATTTATGGCCCATATTATTTGTATGTTTTAAATAGCTTATCAAACCCGTTCTCTGAACGCTATTTCCTTCCACAAATTTTCCTCTTTTATCTTCCATACAACTCACATCTAAATGAAATATTTGTTCAACTCTTTTTATTGACAATGGTAAATTTAAAAACACATTTACAATGATAAAATTACACTATGATACTTTCGTCACAGATAAAGTTGCATGACTTTTTGATAGAAAAGATTGTGGTGATGAAAAATATAGATTGTTCAACTTCTTCGATCACTGTGGGGATAGGTCAACCTTTAAAGTACACAGAATGAAAAGTCACGTTCTCTGTTGCACGTTACAGGACAACAAGTTGGGAGACATTTGTTTCTCGTTGCGTTATGTACCGACGGCCGGCAAACTGACCGTAGTTATTTTGGAAGCCAAAAACCTCAAGAAGATGGACGTCGGCGGTCTATCAGGTAATATGTCATCATCATTTTGTATATACTCATGTTGTAGTCCATTACTAATAAACAAAAGCACACTGATAACACCTTTGTCTAATTTACAGGGATTTTAGGGTAAATTGTTGATACTTATATATTTTTTTTTTACTTTTTATAATCGCTTAGTATATATTATAACGGGTAGTATATGTATCACTTGTAATATCATACGCTATATTATATTGCATGCCCATCACACACCTCCACACAGGTGAATGAGCTGCGATCTAATACTGCCATTCATCAAAACCATTAATGTATTCACATCATTCTTCCGTTTACTTAATAAAAAATATATCTTTAGTATCACAAATTAAACCTTCATAACATATTTATCACAGTAGGTACTACTGTACATATTTCGTGCACCTACATACTCTAAATCGAACCGAAATCGTCTATCCGTATCTCATAAACTTTTGTATGTCTTTTAATTTAATTAACATATTGTACGTATCATTACAAACTATGTCTCAAAATGTAAACTAATCGATGTAAATTTATCTTTTTCATATTCTTCTTCTGCTGCGGCGCCTGCGCACAGATCCGTACGTAAAGATAGCACTTATGCAAAACGGCAAACGTCTCAAGAAGAAGAAAACGAGCATCAAGAAATGCACACTGAATCCCTATTACAACGAGTCATTTACTTTTGAAGTACCATTCGAACAGATACAGGTGCGAGCCGAGATTCATGCAAAATTCGATGTCGCAGCGCATAGTTTGGACAAATTAACAAATAAAAAATACATACTAAACTCTATTGCATTCAAATCATATCTTCATTACTATCACATGTCGACAAATATGTATTTTTTATTTAAATTGTCTTTACTGTGCACGATTTGATGTTGTGTACTAACTGTTGTGAATATATGAATTATGTACACCACTTGCATCCATACCCGTTCCTATCCTAAACATACCATATTTGTGTTGTATCATTTTACCTGCTCTTTTGTTTGTTTTATTTGAAATGGCCTTCTGTTATTGCTGGCATAACACAATACGTAAAGAATTTATTAAAACAAAACAAGATCATAACCACGTAACTATATGTTGGTAGTTGACTATTGACTGTTCGTAGTACTTATTTGTTTATTGTGTTGGTATGCCCTTCTGTTGGTGATTTGTTTCTATAAATGTTGTCTAGTAGCCTATGTGTCCTTAGAATAGAATTTTTGTTTTCTTTCTCATTCTGTCATCTTCTCTACCCTCATTTATGTCCGGCCCCCGTCTTTTCCTTTTTTATAATGTTCAAAGTTGTTCTTCTTATGTTTCCTTTTCATTAAGGTGTTGACCTTTATTTGTAACTTAGTGATTGTGTTTCAAATAAAGGTGTCATCCTTTTGAGGAAATGTAATTTGATTAGCTTTCATTAATATTGTACTCCAACTCCTTGAAACCTGAGTGGTGTTAGCGATCTCCCCTCGTGACTGCATTGCAATTTGGTTACTTCAAACTGTAATTACTTATGGTTTAAGGAATCCAGTCCCTCGTTCTTCTTCTGCATTCTTACATATTTTTAAATTATTTCATATTTTCTCTCTTCTACGCCCATATGAATGCTTTATCCCTTATTGCGTTGATTTATTTAATGTGAGGTATGTATCAACCTATTGCTGTTTCTATTTATGCTCTGTTTAAGGTTTGCTGAAGTAGTGGCATTTACTTGTGATCGTTATTGTGCTTTTAGATACCTTACCTATATCTACGTGAACTTACCTACCTATCTTAATTGTATCACAAATACTTCTTTTTTTTTTAACTTATAATCTAATAGTTGACACCGTTTCAAAAAAAATCGCAGACTTCTTAGATTGGCAAACATTTTAAATATAATAAAAAAGGTAATTAAATTATGTATAGTTTAACAAATTAAAGGTAGTCTAACGCTCCCATGAACGTACGAAAAGGTACGAAAATCATGTTTTTATAAGTTATACAAATAATTATAATTGGTAGTTAATACATATTAAACTGGCTTCGCCTTTAGTTTTATCAGATATTGACAATATTGACATCAGACTTTGTTTACCTATAATTCGATTTTAAGCTAATTATTTTACTAATAACAACACATAATAGCAATTCGTTTCATTACATTCGCTTAACTTTATAAACAAGTATTGCTGAGAGCTGTTAATTAAATTGTAACTTACAAGTTAAAGTTTACCATTTATTTATCATTATTCTAGAGGTCCATTGAAATTAAACTAGTTCAAATTTAATTACAGAAGTAAGATTTTTTAGAGGCTATCTACTTTAATGATAAAGCGGTAGTAAGTTGGGCCTTTAATTCAGCTCTCGTAGATAAAATAGAATGCTTCAGAACTATATCATGAATCTGAATCACTGCAGAAAGTGAACCTAGTGATCACCGTGGTGGACTACGATCGCATCGGTACGTCGGAGCCTATCGGCAAGGTAGTGCTGGGATACAACGCGTCGGGCACCGAGCTGCGTCACTGGTCCGACATGCTGGCCAGCCCGCGGCGCCCCATTGCGCAGTGGCACACCCTGAAGGACCCCGACGATGGAGAGAAGAAGGATTAAACGCTGAACTGAGGTGCGTCTGTTGTTTCCTCCTTATAGCAATGCATAACACACGTAAAGAAGGTCAAAAAGGTGAGACAAAGCGGTAGGTTTAACCGAATAAGTGCTAAGAGTAATTGTAAAATATCTTATTTAACTACTTACAAAATTATTCTAAAATAACACTAACTTAAAGCGGTATATCGTCCTGAAACCTGAACTGGACTAGACCTGGCAGTTTATGATTTAAGCTCGGTTACCGCCAACGTGGCTTGCGATGGAATATGCTATTACGTTAGAAGAAGGCTAAATCTGTAGGCCTTTTTAATTACAAGTCTAAGATTCTCACGATGGTTCTTTGGTATTTAACGTTTATTAGAAAGGGCACGTCTAGGAACATCCTATATACATAGGTATATCCTATAAATATTTCAATTTTAGTAACTCATTACCCCCGAACAGTGTTCAGCTAGGAAAACTCAAGTATGAACTGTAATGACTATTACACTATTTGGAATACCTTCAATTGTACCGTACCAGTTCTGGTTATACGGTTCTGCCCCCTTAGACAAGTGGCAAAACGCTTGACGAATAGAAATAGAATAGAATGATATATGTATGGGGATGACATACCTAATGTTTCGACTATGTGATCGATGACATGTGTCATCCCCATACATTTATCATTCTATGCCATTTCTATTCGTCAAGCGTTTTGCCACTTGTAGGGGTCTGAACCAAAATTTATTATGATTTATTTCAGTAGGAGAAGCAGAAATTACAAACCTGGAAGTACGAGAGTGAAGAATAAGATACTTATATTATTTATATCTACGTTAATTAAGAACATTTGCTCCTATATTCTACTTAAACAAACGCGTTGGAACAACTATGCGTCATCTACTGTCGAACCTTATAAATGTTTTTCCAAAGTGATTTTAATATTCTTTTCTTTTAAAGTACCTAGAATTATTAGCACTGTTTAAAAAAATATGGGTTACAAAAAGATAATTAACCAGGTTATGATGTTACTTTAAAGCGTGCTTCGTAATCTGGGGGCACGGGAGTGCCCCAGCCAAGTCGAGCATTAATTTTATTTACAGTTAGTAATTTACTATGTTTGCATCAGCGCAGTATGTTCAGTCACGATTGTATTCGATTGAATTATCGCGTGAGGTATCTGCC
This sequence comes from Abrostola tripartita, assembly GCA_905340225.1. Classification (NCBI taxonomy): domain Eukaryota; kingdom Metazoa; phylum Arthropoda; class Insecta; order Lepidoptera; family Noctuidae; genus Abrostola; species Abrostola tripartita. Next base: position 7,875,342 of record HG996490.1, on the reverse strand, counting down.
TACAGACGCAAGTCTATAGAGTCAGATAAAAAACTGCATAACAACTGCATTAGCGCTAAGTTTATCGTTACACCTAAAGTCTTGTTCTTTCACCTCGACAAACTAATACTCGTATCTTGCTGAATTGTAAGATGGTTGCTTTAGCAATATGTGAGTTGTGAGGAGCGTAGAGATAATTGTTAGAGTTCGTTTGCAACTTTCACTTTCTTAGCGTCTATCTAATAAATTTTTATTTTGAAATTCTCGCTAATAAAATAATCAGCTTGATTCAAATTAGTGTGCTTTCATAACAAAGTTTTCTTTACGTACATAATATGTATGTGAAAATACCCTATATGTAATCGACATGGGTATATTTCATTTTAAAAAATCCTATTACGTAAAGCTGTGTAAATAAGTTATATCCTGTTAAATTTATTACATTCTATTTTACTATCATAAGTGTTATAGTATTGATACCCTTTTATTATAATAATAATATTATGTTCCTCGGAGGAAGAGAATGGATTTACTAGTTCTCCTTTATTTTTAGATAATTTAATTTCATGATAGGTACTACATAATATTATATGTTGTCGGGTAAATGTTATTCCCTTCTTGTGAGGAACTCTAGGCCTATTGTATAGGTACCTAAACATTATTATTTTAAGGCATGACATTTTTTAATATTTAAAATCTTTTGATGTCTAGTGTCCATCGATTATAATTGGATATGATTTTTCTTACGTTTTGCATCACTGTGTTATAAAAAAGATATGGTTTAGGTTAAGTAGAATATTATAATTTATTTAATAGATACGAAAATGGACACTCAATATACGTGGTATCATCGAAACTAGTCAAACGTATAAGACTACAAATAAAAATACATATACTTTAAAATTATCGTTAAATAGTTCCAAATCGTTTAAAAAGTTCTTTACGATAATATTAAATCGTGATTAGACTGCTGTTCGTCTTGTCTGTAAGTGGTTTGTCTAGAAGGGTTTATCGTCACGAGTATTTTATCATTATACATGGTGGTCATGGTAGCCAGGCAGAGGCGGGGGTCGACAACCTCACAGACTCAAAACTCACTTGACAACCCTACTCAACATCGAACTCTGGCTACTGGTACCGACATTCCCCTGTTAGGTGGGTATTTAATCAATTGTAACACCTAACTACGCGAATGAGTACCTATATTTATACTTACGTACTTAGCTAAAGCTTGACTGTTGTTGATCTCAAACCTATGTGTTATTGTGTATATAATGTAATCACATGTTAAATTCCACGATCACATATTATTACTTATGTATATCTATGTACCTATAGGGATAAAGGAGTCGGGCTTCAAGTAAATTTAGAAGTGCACCAACACGAAACAAGTAGGAATAGACTTGTGGTTCAAGTACTGTATTTAACAATAAATATAATTACTATGTTAATATAATATAGAACTTATTTATAGCAAAATGCAACAGATTCATTGAAAGTCACGCAAGTCCAACCTGTCGCACGCGTATAGAATGCGACGAGTTCAAAATGTTCTGATAGTAACTTCTGGAAAATATTTTATTTCGATAATCTTAATAAAAAAACGGCAACATTTGAAATAAATATACCAAATAATGACGCTGATGTGAATCTGTTGCAACCACACTCAAGTACTTTGTAATTCCTGACCGCGCCGATCGAGCGGTTGAGCCTCGGTAGAATTGACAATATAGATATTTCAAATGCTATTATTAACATTTTTTAATATTAAGAACAAACGCCACGATATATGTGAATAATCGCTAGAATATAATATAAGAGAAATCAGAACTATATACAAAGATCCATAACTAATAAGCTGTAGCTATCTCACTCTCTTACTACAGTTGTCTCAACTCAACCAATATGTATGGATGTATCAGACATTGATTGCATTATGACGAAGTTTTACAATGCTCTTTAGGTGGTGTAACTAATGACCAAGTAGGTACCTATTTGATTCATTAGGATATGCCATATAGTAAAAATCCTGATATTTGAGATTGGCTAGAGACCAAACAAGTTAAAACAACAAACCTTGTTCGTTGAATCGAAATAAATATGGTAAACCAAAAAGTTAAAGAACTCCTAGAACCTATATGATGATGATTTGTAATGTCACCTCATTTATCTCAGGTTGAATATAATTTTAAACAATCTTGTAAATCAGTTTCTTTGGGTAAAATATAAATTTAAATCACACTTTAAGTGTAAAATGTTATATCATTGGATAGTTAGCTTGTATCATACAAAGTGGTGTTAATGTGTTGGTCTATTGTAATCATTGCTGTTTGTTACAAACTCCGTTGCTAAACTTAGAATCGTAAAAATGTAACCAATGTTAAAATAAATACTTTGTTTTGTAGTTCAGATATTCACATAAAATGCAGGGTTTATCTGTTTCTTCATTGCCCATCTCTTGCACCAACTAAATATAGCATTTACTTGTAATTTTGTTAACACAAAATTGTTATCATAGATATATTATATTGTATATACCTATCTCTGAAAGGATTGATATAAATTATCATATCACTTGCCACTTAAATAAAAAATCATTGTCTCATTGTTATGTTAAAGGTTTATTAACATTTTGTTTAGAAATATTAGATATTTCATTTTATTATTACACAATATAATTTTTACTAGAGTTTATAATAGTAATGAATTATGTAAACTATAAAAATGTCTATAATACATAATTACATAGATATTTTGTTTCATTCTAAACCCTAATTACTTATTCAAATTATTTACAGTACAAGCTAATATAGGACTTATTGCCAATGACTTTTGAAACTATTTTACAAAACAAAATCTAACAATGTTTTCAAGAAAGTTGGTCATTTACTATTGACTATTGCAGCTACTGATTCGATTCGAGCTATATCTCAAATAGATATAATTCATGAATATTAAGTTTTGCTGTACGGTTAAATATACATATTTACATATCTAATATCAAAAAATGTTTGCAGCAATGATAAACTTTTTATCAATGCATTTCAAATTACAACAGATACATTTACTGTTTACTTTGTTCCAAAATTAAAAGAGCTTACCCTTTTAATTTTCATCATAATACCTTCTTTTCATTGCCCTATATTTCTTCAATTTATAAAGCGCTTCAATTTCTTTTACTACAAATTCGCCGTGCTTAATCATGATTTTGACTTTTTCCGGATTCGATTCCTCACTGTTCTTCGTGAAAACTTTGTGCAATCTTTTCCGAAACATGTCATAACCTTGAGGCCAATCTCGCCCCAAATATAACAACTGTAATATAATTAAAGAATATATATACATATGAAAATAAATAATAACTATATTTATATACGTGTTACGGTCACTTGAATCTTATGTAAACATTATAAAATATTTAGTTCTACTGACCAGCTCTACATACCGATTTATAAAGATTCAAAACAGCTCTTCGATGTGGTTGTGTCATTTTAATCTGTTAGTGAAATAGCAGTACCTAGTCGATAAAAACAATATTCCTTAGTTTATAACCCGAAACAAAGTTCATAGTCCACACAAATACCTGTTGACCTGTTCACTGTTGTGATATTGACAAGTAAAACAAAGTTGGAAAGCTAGATGTATTTTATCTGACAGCAGGACAACTGTATAATAGATGACGAAGGAGGGACAGAGAGAGTAGTATTAGTAGTTGTTATCTCCTACCATAGATAATAAAGTAACAAAACAAAACTACAAACTATGGAACATCATTTTGACATTTATGAAGTGCTACCAACACATTAAATCCAACGTCAAGCAAGTACAACATGGTAAAACCCATTGGGGTATATCTATGGAGGCGCCCTAATCTTCTATATAAACTTTTACATAAACAGATATTGAGGGAATCGACATGGTAAAAACAAATTACTGTTTATCTCTTTCTAACTAGTGAAGTTGTACATATGGAAAGCGAAATGACATGTAGATTGTTTTTGCTAATTCTGGCAACATTTGAGCGGTGAAGTCACGATAATGTGTTAGGGTGCCGATTTCGTCGTCTTTTTTAATCGATTTATGGTATATTGGCTGTCAAGTGATTGCGTTATCGTATCTTTTGTGTGATTTTTATTAAATTTGAAGACTAGGAGCTGAATCTAAGCTCCTTTTTGAAGTCTGGGCTTGAATTCCTAAATCCCTCAGTGTAGTATAATACAATGTAGCTCTCGTAAGAACGAAAATCGGCCTCTAATATTATTTTACAGGTTAGTGTTCGTTTTCATGAATTATTTGGTAAAATAATTACAAATGACTAATTATATTTTCAAATACATACTCATATACACTGGTCATTAAGTTATATTAGTTACGTTTAGCTTAAAATTCGGTTTCTTCGGTTCTGCTAGTACTGTTTGTTGACATGTAAACAAACAAAAGTGACGCGAGTGCCACTTTGCTTTTATCGATATTGTCGATTAATATAATATACATACATACATGAAGTCACGCCTATTTCCCAGAGGAGTTCAAATCCCGCTCGGTCCATATTTTTTCAAATTTCCTTTATCAATTTATACACACTAATCTAGTTTGAATTCATGTTGGTTTTAATCTAGTTTGAAATAGTCCACCCTAATTAACTCTACGATTATGCCTAAATCTTGATTAATTTATTAAACAATTTTTATTTTAGGCGCAGAGCAAGGAAAACACCGCTTTATTAAAAATCGTTATTGACGAATTGAAGACAAAAATAGAATTAATAATGAACAATCTCTGTTGCTTGAGGAGGCAAATCACTAAGACCAAAGCATTACCCTTGCAACAAAAAGCTTACGACTTCTTAAGACAAGCATATAATACTATTTTTTTTTATCAAGATGCATCCTAGTTTACGCATCTCATGGTGTCCGGAATATAATTTATAAAAATCAGAAAATAATATCAGGCCTCTTTAATTACAACAAACGTCTTAGAGCATTATTATTTATACCTACATAATTACACTTTCTCGTTGAATTTGATAACACTGATATCTATTTTATACTGAAAATAGTGTCCAACATAATATAAATCACCGATTATATATTGCTCATTAGAAGTGTTATATAGATTTAAGGTTCAGGTACCATGGAGAGAAAATAAACGATAAAGTGTCGCACCGAAGTTTTCTTATCCTAACATTATTAATTTCTATGAATAATTATTAAAGTTGTTTTGTTTATTAAATGATAACATATTTTGCCTTTTTTTTTCTACTCCCACTACAACTTAGGTACTTGTTTATATACATATAAGAGCAATGATTAAACCTAGTCGGTATAATACCTAACTATACAAAGTCTTCCAAGCCCTTGTCACAACTTACTTTTGTCGCTCTCCAGTCTAACCAAATTTGGCTAAATATGAGTATTTTAGGTAGGGAGACTGCCATCAGACGCGTTTCACGCGCGCGCCTTTTCGTAGACCAGCCGTGATAAGCTAACATTAAACCTGATAGATACTGATAGTAGTAAATAAATTGCGGTCGACCTGTTTGGCTTTAACTTCGTAACGACCTCCGCAAAAAAACTGGTTTAATTATAATAAATAACTATTTCAACTGGTTTCATTTTGCTGAATTTCTCTAGTGTTGTAGTATCTTTTGATTTCGTTGACTTAGAAGTTACATTTTTTGCGGGTCCCTAAAAATATGTAAACTAACATGGAACATTAAAAGTAAATTCATAACATAAAGTCGTTTAAAAAAAATATCGATATCGATGACCTTTGACCATTCTATCTGGAGCATCCCTTATTTTGCGACAATAGGTAGGCACCGGTTTTTTGTAGGTATAACCGGTCCATATATATTCCTTTATCTGAGGTAAAACCTTCAAAATAATAAAAAACCTGTAGAACCCTAATATGATAAACAATCCTCTTCCTCAATAACACCATAGCTATGATAACACGCACAGAAAAAGCACACTTTGGTCTGCTATCTAGAGCAAGGTTTGGCAAAACACCAACCAAAATATTATATTTTATAATTATTCAAATTGGTTTACGTATGTATTCTCTGGAATATCTAATAATTTAATATTTCCCTTATATTTCAAAAATTAAGTAAATGCAAAGAAGTTGCAAGTTGTTGGTAGTGATTTCTTCATTTAATAGACAAATAAATATTAACTTAGCGCCAAATAAAAAAAAAGTGTATCTTAGCAACGATATACTGTTGATCAATTGATAAATCAAGAATCGTATTAAAACTTCGTTGTAATATAAAGTAAGAACAAGGAAGAATGTCTGATGAGGATACGGAAGGCGAATACCTAGGTAATTAACAATATTGAGCTAAACTATCTACTACTATTTCATAACGAACGTTCTTCTACTTAAGTAGAAGAACCTACTTCGTTTATAACTAACTACTCATGGTGTTATACGCAATGTCATAAAGTATAAGTAGAAAGGTTACCTACATTTGAATTATGTTGAATAATGTAAATATTTGGTATCTACTTACCTGCAATTTATTCTATTCTAAATGATTCACTTAATTTTATATTAAAAGGGGAAGAAGAAAGTACAGTTGCAGATCAAAACGAAACCCAAGAAGATGAAGAACCAGATCATGAAGATGAAGAATCTCTTCTTACGGAATACGATCCCGATGATTTCATTTCTGGGGCCGTCACGTCAAAACATTCCACTATACCAGAAAACATGTTTGAATTCGAGTATCCTTTTTATACCGCTAATAGCTAAAATTAAGGGGTAATGTTATTTGCTACATTGCATAACAGGTATGAATGTATCTTGTCGATGTGTATTGTGTAGTACCAATGTTTCCATAATGAAACGTAGTCCATGGGATAACGTAGAGAGCTGCATATCAGAAGCTGTTTTGGTACATATAGGAACCGGATAATCACAAATTTCGTTAGACGTTCTTTAATTTATTGTGAATAGAAGAAATTCTCGCTCGTTTATCTCAATTTTGTTTTTCATTGTTTGTATTTCACTATCCTTGACCGAGATACAGGTTTTCGTATGGCTATAACTGTCATAAATATTTCAATCTCTGCGCTTGTGACGATTTGGTCGTGTGCTGGGCAGCCGGCAGCATTATCACTTTTCTCGACGTTAATACGAAGCAGATATGGTTTCGAAGAAGCTCTACTGGTGGATCTGTTGGGAGTATAGCAGTAAATAAGTTAAACCTTTCTAAAATACCTAATATATTTTTATGTAAATTTAAGTTCTGTTTACTTTTTTAAAACCTATGAGGATTTTTATGCATGCATTAGGTACGCAGTTCGTATGAGATAAAAGATAATTCTAAAGACCACTCGAGAGTCTCTAAATTATACGGGAAAGTAAGTGAGACGAAACAACGACAACCTTGTGAATAAACTTATTACAATAGGTGGGACATACGAAACGAATTATTTATCAATTCGGTAGGGTAAGGTTGCCATAATCGTTCCCCGTAAGGAAAAGGTAATATAAATAGCACGGAAACATATTATATAAAATAAATCATTTTACATAGATGGAATCGTTGTTTATTTGTCTTAAAATCAACATTCATAGAAACATCAAAATACATATGTTTTAAAATGAGGTATTTATACAGTTTTTGAAAAAGTAGGTACCTTCGGTACGATTATGGCGCCTAGTCGTCTAATTCGTACCACGCATAACTAAAGTCCTAATCTACATGAGCCATAAAACGATAACATGTTTAATTTAAAAGTCCTACAGAAAAGACCCCAACTACCGCATAGCGATAGCAGAAGGCAGGGAGGGTGAGCGTGAGCCGTTGATAATACTTTACACCTGGCCTCAATTGGAAATAGATGCTGTCCTCCGTGATGGCACCACTAACGCATATTCTATTCTCGACTTCAGGTAATTATGCTTTTAAACAACTCAACTATACACCGATATAAAATCTCCCTATACCCAGATTGCATTACTACTATTTTTAGAGTGCATTACTTGATGAGCGCTACTCAAGGTTGCGATGCGGTGACACACACAAGCGCAGTTATCAGTAGGTAAAGGTTAAAGTTACAGCGAGAGCTAAACGGATTTCATGAGATAGAACATCTATAACGAAGCAATTTTTGTTAGCACCTAACTTTATTTATCTAGATGTTTATGATTATTATGAAATTCAACAAAATATCAATTGAATCTTTATACATCTGATATAGAAATAATAGTATCTATATAGTCGAAATATATTTTACTTTGATAAGGAAGTATCTACAGAGAAAAAACTAAATACATTTTTGAATTAAAATAACTATTTTTAATAAGGAAGCCCAAAGTAAGTTATACATTTTTGTCGGTTTACATGATCTAATTCTTTTGCAGTCCTGATGGTGAATTATTAGCATCAGTGGGCAAAGAACCAGATTATAACCTAACGATTTGGAATTGGAAGCGACATAGGATTCTACTTCGGACAAGCGCTTTTACTTATGACGTTAACTCGGTCATGTTTTCTCCTTACTGTGAAGGCCAGCTTACTACTGCAGGTTAATATTTTCTTGAAGTTTTGACTTAAAAATATCTATTTACAGTTCTATACATAGATGATAAAAAGAGGTCAATAAAGAACTATTCTTGAACCTCTTTTTTAAATCTGCTTCCCACAAGTATGTTCTTTTGCGTCCAGTGTTTGGTAATTTATTATTTTAAGTGACAGACCTATTTAACGATTTCATTTTCTGAACTATTTTAGGCGCTGCTCACATAAAATTCTGGAAAATGGCCCAGACTTTCACCGGACTAAAACTAAAAGGCGAATTAGGCAGATTCGGCAAAACAGAAATCTGCGACGTACTTGGCGTTTACCCCATGCCCGATGAAAAGGTAAACAACAAACAATACCGGAATTAACTATAGTCTATTAGTGAACAACGGACTACAATTAATGAAACTAGTATTTAGTTTAGTACCTAGTCCTACTACAGTCTACCCCCGAAGCGTGGTTTTGAGTCAGATTTCATGTTCCCTAGAATAAAAAATACACTGAAGCTTATTCAGCAATGTTTTACAGGTTTTGTCGGGCTGTGAATGGGGAAACATATTAGTATGGGAAGCTGGTCTCGTCAAACTAGAAGTAACACAAAAAGGAAGAAAATTCTGTCATCAAGCTCCTATCGTAAGTGAAAATAACAATATGTACCTACTACCTAACCATTAAATATTAGTTATTAACTAGCTTATGCCCGGGACTGCGCCCCACGGATTTCGATTAAAAAACTTTAATTGAACTAATAACAATTTTATGGGTTTTTATTTTTGCCCGCGGAATAAAAGTAGCCTTAGATACTCCTTATAACATCAGCTATTTGCCAGTGAAAATCTCGTTAAAATCCGTCCAGCCGTCGCGGAGAAGCTGTATCCCGCAAATTACCTGCGTTCTTCTAATTTTCCCGCGAAACGCTAAATATTTTTGATTTTACAAAAACCTTTATTAAACCTTTGTTATAAAATCAGCTATCCGCTAGTGAAAGTATCGGCTATGAAAGTCCCGTCAAAATCCGACAAGCCATCATTTTCAAATTGCCCACTTTTTTTCTAATATTCCCGCGGATCCCTAAACATTCTCGAAGTTCAAAGTATACCTATATTAGACCTCGGACCATCAGCTGGTTGCTAGTGAAAGTCCTGGCAAAATCGGTCCAGCCGTTTCGGAGATTAGCCGGAACAAACAAACAGCCAGACAATTTTTTTTCAGTTTCATTTTTGTAATGTATAGCGTCTATACTATCGTTTGCATTGAGTGCAAAAATTTAATTTTTATGTTACAAACAGACACCTATTTAATTTATGTGTATTGATGATGACGAGCAACAGAGTGATACCAGATAATTTAAGATCTATTCATTCACATCCGTTGTCTGTTATGTCATGCCGATCTCCGCACTATTTCTTAATCAGATTCAATTTATGCTGAGTCCGGCCGGTGATGAAGTGACAACGATAGCGCGCGACGGATGTGTGCGGTCGTGGTACTGGGATACTGTGGACCAGGCTGATCCACCTGAAGAGGATCCTTTCGTTGAACTCAATCCTGTTGCTGAAACTTGCGTATGTAGATGTGCAAAAATTACCGTCGAGGGTTTCATAAAATTATTGTTATTGTAGCAACAATAATTGTGTTTTTTGGATTTTATAGAACTACTCGTATGTGTTAAGAAAAAAGTTATTTTCTTACCACCTTTTTATTTACTTTTCCAACAATAACGGTTTTGTGGTACGTCTGTATGGACGGTGGTACTTCAAAATAATAACGCAGTTTCAAATGTTTCCAGGTCCCTGGTTGCCAAATAATGTGTCTCAAACATCAAAAGAATATGTTCTGGTACACCCAAGTGAGCATGATAGATCAGTATCAGCATTTCGATATAAATAAATTATGAATAACGACTGTTCTAATAAAAAACTTGTATTTTCTTGTAAGGACGCTAACGGAGGAATATGGGTTGTTGAATTGGATGTCGATAAAATTGATTGTTATCATCGTAAAGTAATAACCTGTCATGCCGGACCAATTGTTGGCATGGCTGCTTTGAGAACACATCCCATACTAGTAACAGCAGGAGCCGATGGGGCTTTACATGCCTACAATACTGAAACACATTCTCTTTTGGCGCGCTACCTTTTTCCAGCACCCGTGACCTATCTGTTGTATCCACCTATAGACGTAAGTAAAGTTATGCAATGTACCTATTTATTCATGCGTTAGAATGAATATTGATGAACCTCGGTAAATGAATACTTAATACATTAAATTAAAATACATCTCAACAAGGCACTTTAGGGTTGACTAAAAATAAACTAAAAAATTATATAAAACAATTGATGTGTCAGGTTCATTGTAACGTGCCTAAAACAACGAAGTTTTTTGTACTCTACGATGATATAAATTTGCAGGTAGATAAAACATCACGTATTCTTATAATTGGTTTCGCGGACGGTATAATGCGGACGTTGATGCTACACCCTGAGCGCCTTCAAGCTCTAACGACCATTGTCGACATACGTGTGCACTCCGCCCTAACCATACACAGCGACGACTCAGTTAACGCTGACGTCATTGACATGATATCGGTGAGTATTGTATTTGTGGCAACAAAGGCAAATAACCAGTAGTTATTATTTACTTTATTAATATAATAAATAAGTTTTACTCCCGTGATGAATCGTAAATAATATAATAATATGGATGTCACTTACGAAAGTTATTAGAGTAAAACAGCCAGTAATTTTATACGCCTATTTTCTAGAGGGATAAGAAGAGACCACGGATTTTCATTTGCTACGAGCCTGACGTACTTATTTCACCTAATTCACTCGCATCACATTCCTCTTACACGCTCGTCGGTGTCGCGGGAAATAGGCGCGACTTTATATATCTTTTTAATTTTATACATTTTTCAGATGCTTAAGCCACACTCGAAAGAGATTACGCAAATATCAATAAACCACCAGCGTACATTATTGGTAACCTGTGGAAAGGATAGCACCATATTTATGTACAAGCTAGAACTGGCCACTCCGTTTACACTGCAAATGATTGGTTTCATTGAGACACCTAATAACATCGCTTTTATGACCTGGAAACCTGAGGAGGTAAGTATCAGAATAAGTTAATTTACGGCTTATCTGTAAGATTTATAATTTAATTTAAGTTTGCGTTTAATGTAATAACTATCCAATGTACTAAATATAAGCCATATCTTTTCAGGAACGCGTGCTTTTACTATGTGGTCAAGTAGGACTTATCATGGAAGCCGTTTTACCAGAGCCAGTCATTCGAATGTACGTCAACATCAAAACATTTAAGTTAAAATTTGATTCCTACAAAGAGACGTTGGTGAAGAAGCATTTGTAAGTACACCTAGATATTAAAAAACGATTACGTCACTCATATAGGTATAGTCGATTGTCGACTTTTTTAATGTATAACTGTTCATCTTAAATTCCTTTTGATCTTCATATATATTTACTAGCACTACAAGAAATCACGCCTGTTTCTGAGAAGGGCTCGCAGATAACAATATTTACAACGAGTGAACGAAGGTAGTGAGCTCAAAAAACAATTAATAACTAATCTATTGTTATCTAAACAAAATTACTATTTAAGTTTCTTTTTAAATGTGATTTTAAAATTTGGAATATTTGCAGCATGCGCCGCAGGCCTTTTCCAGAAGAAGAAGATCTTGCGAGCATCGATGAGGAGGCATTAAAAGCCAAGGAAGAGGCCGAACGTGACAAAACTGATGAAGACGACGATGATTGGGTTGGTGAAATAGAATTAAGTACGTAAACACAATGGTTTAAAACATTTATTCATAGCATGATTAAGGATTTTTTTTGGTTATTTTAAATTTTTATCCTCCCGATTTTTTTTTCTTCAGAATTATCAATATACGATTAAAAAACAGTTGTACATTAATAACTGGTCTACATTTCAGTGGAAAGCGAGAGTATGTTGGGTACGACTGTTACTTGGGCAGAATATTGTAATGACGGTGTATGGGTCATCCAGCAAGGAACTGGAGCGTTACTCTTAATACAACCGGGAAGCAACAAGATTCTCAAGTATGCTCCATTCCCTGGAGCATGGTGCGAAACTATGACGGCGTTAAAATTTGTGTAAGATAATTTTAATTTTAAGTATAATTTAATTAGACAATTTTAAGTCGTTTATTGTGAGACTCGGATTAAGAAATCACTGAACTGTCCTGTAGCCTAATTAACAATATCAGAACTTCCATCTTACTTCAAGCTCATTATTACAGATGTGACAACCGTTACTTAGTTGTTGGCACAGATACGGGATATATTAGAGTGGTCCGCATGCCGACCGAAGATGAGGACAATCCTCAACGACACTTCACCATCTGGATGACAGCGCAACAAAAGCTACTAAGAAAACTCAAAGGTAGACGATTGGCTAAGGAAGAGGTAAGTTATTCTTCTTTGTAATGAGTTTCATACCAACAAATAGGACGGAGGTTAAATAATTTAGGTACTGAATAAAGATTTTAATCGAGTCCAGAGGTTAGTGCACACAAAACTTATGGAGGTATCGTCTTCCATAAGTTTCGTGTGCACTAGAGTCAATAAGAATAGCACTTTGTTATTTACAGATCAGTTAGGTAGTGGACTAGGATCTTTGCTCCAACATAACTTAACTTTACATAATGTTACCAACTATTGTTACCATAATTTAAATTTTAACCATATTATCAAAAGAATTTCGAACAATAAGATAGATAACCACTCAACTGTAGTCCTAATAGTGGGTAATAGCAGTGGTATTACTAAAAAGGACATTGTGGATGGTATAGGCACCTTATTAAAGCTTAATATAGGTAAAATAATTATCTGTGCATTTCCCTATTCTAAAAATCTCTCTGATTATGATAATAATTGTTTTTTTTTTAATTTCCTTTATTTAAGAGGTTTTAATTACAAAATTATATCAACCTCATCGTAATAACATAATAAATTAGGTAATAAAAGTAATAATCAATACATTTTAACTAGGTAATACAACTTCTCTTAACGCCTAGATTAACTAAACTATATAACTTCCTTGCGGCTTCCGAAGTTGGAGCCGCAAGGATGCTGTTACAAGCTCCCGTTTCGAATGTAATATTATACGAGTAAAATAGTTCTGCTCTTCCCCGTTCATTCCGGACACACTCCATTATTACATGGTATGCATCCTCAATCGAAAATAATTGTATTTATAAATTAAATAATCAATTGCATTTGTTGACATGTTCGAAATGTAATTCTTAATGAGAGTCGACTTGATTTTATGAAACAACTTTTCTAGGGATTATTATTGACTCCAAATTGCAATGAAGTGCTAACATCACTGCACTGGCAAGTTAAGTTCCGCGGCATTTGCGGTTAGGAAAATTAAACAATTAACTGATATACCAACAGCCAGACTTGATTGGCGCAGTGGCTAAGCGATTGGACTGCTGCGCTAGGGGTTGTGGGTTCGATTCCCGCACGGGACAAAAATTTGTGTGATCCACAGATATTTGTCCCGAGTCTGGGTGTTTGTGTATGTGATATTTCATGTTTGTGAAACGCACCCACGATACAGGAGAAATTCCTAGTGTGGGGCGACGTTTTTAAAAAAAGAAGAAGACTAGTAAACTTCGCATATTTTCACAGTCTAACGTCTTATGGCATTCTGCTGTGTGGATCGGCAGCTGACGTTGGCTCGATATTTATTCTACAAAAAAGAGCCGTACGCGCGATCTACAACCGAGGCCCTCGTGAATCTCTTAGAGACTTTTTCAAAGAGATTAATAAATTAACGCTGCCGTCACTTTACATTTTTGAAAATATTATGTATACCCGGAAAAATCTGCAGAAGTTTAAAATAAGATGCGATTACCATGATAAAAATACTAGAAACAAACATAAGATAGTTGTACCGAGATTTAAACTAACAAAAAGCAACAAGTCATTCTTAGGAACAGTTTCCTAAGAATGACTTGTTGCTTGTTCGGTTTTATAATAAAATTCCAAATTCTATAACTGACCTTACAGAAGGCAAGTTTAAATCCTATGTGAAACAAGTACTAATTAAGAAAACCTATAGTATTAATAGTTCTATTGACGATAGGGACGTGTGGCACTGATTTTTCCTGCATTTGTGGCTTCCCTGGCATACTGCCAATCAACCATAATTTGATAATTAATATTGTTTACTGATTATATTGAACCTTTTCACTGTCATGTATTTTACCTAAATTGTAAATGAGAGAATAACCGATCTATATTAATATTTTTTATTTGACTTTGATGCTACTCGTATTCTTATTTTAGGTATATTGTGTAGCTCATTATTCTCTCATACTTCAAATGATTGTTAAACATTCCTACAACATATTTTTAAAAGAGTAACTATGGAGTTTCGTGCCGGTTCTTCTCCATAGAAACGACTTTTTGGAACCGCGCGACTAGTTTGAGGTTTTGTAAGTGCTCTTTTGTAGCCTATATGTTTTATTTTTATTAATTCTTTTTTTATTTACAGGACTTTTATCAATAGACATGCCAGTCCTTTTGTTACAAATCTAAATTAATCTACCTTACTTACATGAACTTACAAAAAACGTTTATACAATTGATATACTTTTTTGGCTCTCTTAGAACTAGGAGCCGATAATATGCTATGAAATATGCCTACATCTAGCTTGTTTATTTTATAGCCTATATGAAATAAAAACATTATGACTATGACTAACCTCAGCAGGAGTCAGGACTTTCCTTTATATGCATAATTAGTTTTTTTTTTAACTTGCAGACTCAACCCATTCCTCGTATAGATTTTTCGGACCATTACTATCTATCAATGCATGATCGCCACACGGGTTCTTTAACTTGCCTTGAATTCAATCACAATTCCAAGTGAGTGTTTTAATAAAAAAAAAAAAACTTGCAACCATTCTTTAAGATAACATTACATGTTATTGTGATTTGTCATGTTTCAGACGCCTATACACATGCGGCCAGGATGGAAATATATTCTCCTACTGGGTGAATTTTCCAAAACGTTTGTTTCCGAAACCGAAACTGCCAGGACGTCCGGATTCTCTTGTTAGTACTTTATTAAAATCGCGCGTCGATAATCTATTGCGCAAAACATACATTTGTATACGTACACTTCTAAAACTAACCAATACATTAAAGCACCATTCATCGAATGCATGAATTATAAAAATATTGTTGAAATTAGTAGGTAACTTAAGACGGAGTATATTATATAATCGATACATTATTCCATGTTTTTGCAGAAAATACATAAAGTAAAAGAGCATAGTACTGTGGAAGGAGAGTTGATGTCACACGAGCAATTGAAACAAAAGGAAGAGTACGATAAAATGATGGCGATTGCAAACGCACATAAGAAAAGAGTTCGCGATCAACTTACGGTGCTTACCACTGAATATAACAAGCTGATAAAGGCGTACGTACAGCCTTTATCCATCCGGTGTTGCCCTTAAATCCATCGTTAACTGAGGACTGGGGAAAATTAATTCGTTTACGTGCCATAACTATTTACTAGCCGAGTTCCAGAAACAAATTGTGTACGATAATACAAATATTGTCCTCTAAAATGACTATTACCACGTTTCGTTCCTCATATGATAATCCTAGGCAATATTGTTTTGTTAATCATTTAATATGCTTTGTATGCATTTGTATAGTAATCGAGCTCTCCCTGCGTCTCAACAAATCGACGTCACATTAGACCCGCGACCTCTACAAGTACAAGAGAAAGAATTGGCGGAAGCTAAAGCACTAACAACACGCAAATTAGCTCATCAACTGGAAGCCTCAGACTTGGCTCTACGTAAGATGCACTCGAGGAATATTATTCAGATTGATGTGTTCCCCTTCATATTGAGAGCGATTAAGTGAGTCTAATTATTCCACATACTTACGTAATTATGTGACAAGTTAAAAAAGGCAGGACTTATTATCATCAACATTAACAGTTTGGTTGTCTAGTGGTCGCATAGCGCTACTGCTATGTATCCTGGGTTGGATTTTGGTCCTGTTACATATCTATCTATATACATTGTATGTTCTTGATACGGAAAAAATGCTTTTTGCTTGAAGAAGATGGCGTTTTACCACACTAACAAATACAAATATATTTAATGCAGAGATCCTTCTATAACGATAAGACCGTTGCGCCAAAAGAATCTGTCCAAAAAGTTCTACGATCAACTTGAAGAAGTATATCAGAAAATGGCAGAAGCTGCGCTAAGAGGAAGGTCGTATATCAATAATTATTTTTAATACTAGTGTATTTTTTTTTGCACTGCACGAGTACATACATTTGTTTTGCACAAAGAATATAAATAAAATAAGTAAGTACCTTCGAGCCTGATTGCGTGTTTAATCAATTTCCAAACATTACATGCTGCTAGGAATATGAATTTATTGGACTTAGCTGAAGCAGAATTAAAGTAAGTAATCTAAAACATCCTAAACATAATTAATCTAAATCTAAAGTCAGCGGAACTAATATCATTTTTTTTATTTCTTTAAGTAATATCCTTTGTTTTTACTTTACCGGTTTACTTGACTCTATATTTTCCTTTACCCATTCAAGAAGTACAGGCGGAGTTAAAATATCTCGTAATCAAGTACGAGTGAAGTAGGTAAGTCATAGTCATCTAAAGAACCAGAGGAATATCTGTGAAACCAGTCCAAACTACTTACTCATTTGATCAGCGGTGTCTTGTTCTTTGAGATACGATGACTTAAACTTATAACGATAAAACGACGAGAAAATAACGATGTAAAATAACGAAGCGAGTCCGCTTTGAAGTCGTTATATCGTTGCCTGCAGGCCTTATTTCAATCGAACCTTCCTAACAGGCGAACAGAGTCAACTATTCGACGCCTACCAGGACGGAAGACATCTTACGGCCCACCACGTGTTGCTTCGTTCTTGCTAGGTTTGCCGCCAAAACCGCCGTATCCTCTAAAGAAAGCTCTCAATAACTACCATGCAAGATTAAACAGACACCATCTGCAGTTCATTGAGGTTCGTTAAATAATACAGTAAAATTAATGTTGGTTATACACACACTAACTTTAGATGATAAATTGATTTTATGATAACACACAAAATAATTATAAGAAGTAAAAATATTGATTCCCTTTGATATTATTATAGTTTTAATAAATTTAATGCTTGCACACCATATGTTATAAAATTGCACAATATGTATAATATTTAAGATCATACTAAGTGTAAAACACCCATATTCTTGCAAAGAAATTAAATAGAAATTGAATGTTTATTAATAAAAATGCATTTAAAAACATCCGAGGCGTATATTACCAGTGGCAAGAGCACCTGAATCGGAAGCCTGACCCAAATGCAATGCCTCCTGGAGCGGCCGAGGCCCTGAAGGAAGCAGAGGCTAGCATCGGCAATCGCATATTGAAGACGCACCTTGACTACGTGGCAGCACCCGGACATAACACCCAGCTACGTGTCTGTCTTACTAGAAAAGAGGTAATACAACTGATATCAATTTTATTGCATCAAATATGAGCAGGAACTATAAAACTATTTAGTTTGCTAGATTGATTGCATCAAAGTAGAAAAGTATGGCGTGGCGTCTCGCTTCCACAACGGAAAATGTTCTGCTTGAGGAGTTTATAGTAAGGGGGCAGTTAAATAATGAAAAACATCTTAGGGTAAAAAATATTTAACGATCACACTTCATAATTCAACAGTAGGTACTTTAATTGAGAATTGCTCAACTTTATAGATCCACGACCTCAAACGTGAGTTCAATGAGAAAGTTCTTGATCTGCGGGAGCAAAAAGTTCGTATGGTGACGCGTATGAAGGAGATTGGAGACCGTCTTGCAGAGATACGAATAGAAATACCCGCAAGACTTGCTAAAGCACCACCAGCAATTCCGCAAATTGACGAAGAACTAGAATTCCCCGAACGCCATCTTGAAGTAAGTACAATTTCGTGAAATATTTAAGATTCCTATAGACTAAAATGTAAGTAGAAAAACAGTAGAACTTGGCATTCCTCTTCACTTCACTCTACACATTCTTGATACGTTGACAATTTGACATGTATATGTTGATAGGTACTAAAGTACGGTAGGTTTAGCCTTTTCACTATAACTCCGGTAGCTTTTTTGTGGAGAATCTACAGAAACAATCTACCTACAAAAATATTCCATGCATTATGCAAGGTGATTATTGATTTTAGTAAGTAAGTATTTCTTTGTACTAAAATATTGAGATAAGAAATCAGAAAGTGGTCTATACGCACATATGGTGTCCTTTATTAAAAGCCTAATGAAAATTGTTTCTAATTAAAATACCTTGAATATCAGAATGTTACATCGATTGCAGGTAAAACCAGAGCCATTGTCAGCAATACCGGGCAGAGTGCCACCGTCAAAGAAGTCGCAACAGATACAAGAGCGGCGTAAATCCTTGTTGTACCCACAACACAGGGTGCGACAGCCACGGGTCAATAAATTCGTGCCAATCAATGGTAAATCATTCTAATTCTAATCTACTACTTCGAAACAGGCATTTAATTTTGCAACAGCACAGAAGGCGAGTTATTTATTAGTACAGACCTATCTAAAGGAAGGGGCTTAAATTCATCTTCAGCCGAAAGACGTCCACTGTTAAACAAATGCCGCCCCTTAGAACGCCACAATAAACGACAACTTGCCATTTGCATCCACCGGTTGCCCGCAACTCTTACGATATCGTCGGTCCGGTGGGAGGCCTGCCAACGCTGCGTCTTCCGGTTCGTAGACGCCACTCGAGAACCTTTCTTCCCCAGCGGTTATCGGTTCTTCGAGCGATATAGCCTGCCCATTACCACTTTAACTTGCATATTCTTTGAGCTATGTCGGTGACTGGTTCTTTGGCGAATTTTCCTCCATAGCTCATTGAGTGACTCTGAGCCTCTCCAAAAGTCCAACCGTTAGCGACTACATCTTAAAAACTTAAGGGGCTCAAATACATAAGTCCAAATTCTAAGTATTATTTTGTAACTTCATGAATGAATCTACAGTGATAAAAGAAATTGGAAAAATGATGGACACGAGCGGGACTCGCCCAACTGACCAACTGAGCTATCGTGTTAACGAGAAATAACGTTACGCCTGTTATTTCCCAATGGATATGCAGAAGTGTTCTTTTAAATAAAAACGTTCTCGCCTTGCTGATAAAGTTAAAAGAAAAGTCTCATATACTGATATACCTAGACTAAAATTACATAACAGAAAACAAATACTGGACTGCCTCGTTGATCTAGTGATCGGTAAGCGCGACTCCTGAGCACGAGGTCCTGGGATTGAGTCCCGGGACGGGCAAAGTGTTATTGGGTTTTCCCATAAGGTAATTCTCAGTAGCAGCACGAGGTCTGTATCTGTGTCAGTTGAAAGCAATAGGCCCGCCCTCTATTACAATGTTCTGAATGGACCTATACCTAACATAACTGGCCAAATGTGGGTGGGTGGTACTATAGGTACACCTCTGCCTACCTGTTCGAGGAATCCAGGCGAGATGTTATGCTACATCGTTAGCGCTCAGTTTGTGTGTTGCCAGTGATGACGTATGGCTCTGAGACGTGTTTGCTAACGGTTGGCCTTTTGGAGAGACTCAGAGTCACTCAACGAGCTATGAAGACAGCTATGCTCGGAGTTTCTTTGCGCGCCAGGATCCGCAATACGGAAATTCGCCAAAGAACTAGGGTCTCCGACATAGCTCAAAGCATATGCAAGTTAAAGTGGCAATGGGCAGGCCATATCGCTCAAAGAACTGACAACCGCTGGGGAAGAAAGGTTCTCGAGTGGCGACCACGAACCGGAAGACGCAGCGTTGGCAGGCCTCCCACCAGGTGGACCGGCGATATCGTCAGAGTTGCGGGCAACCGGTGCATGCAAATGGCAAGATGTCGTTCATTGTGGCGTTCTAAGAGGGAGGCCTTTGTCCAGCAGTGGACGTCTTTCGACTGACGATGATGTTATGCTACATTTATGTTAGAAAAAAAACTCCTTGTCTATTACCAATATTTTTATCATTTAACTCTGTTTTGTCATTTATTATTTACGCAGGTCACTGGCTAACCAATGCGATGTTTTAATAATAACTTATTTTTAGAAACTCGTCCTCTGGTTGCTTCTTGGAAACTCTTGAAAGTAAAACAGGATCAAGAATGTTCTGCCATGGAAAATGAAATACGTGAAAGGCGCATTGGAAGGTGTGTTTAAACAATTGCTAATCGTGAAGTTTAATTGACAACCTCGAACAATTTGACAGCCTTCTTGGTCTAGTGGTAGCTAATAGCGACTGCTAAGCATCTTCTTGCAAGCAAGTTCTTGAGTTCCAATCCCTCGTCGGGTACAAGTAAGTGTTACAGGGAAGATATTTAGTTAAAATTATTAATTATTATTGGTTTAATATTTTAGGCATTTGTATGAGCAAGACATGTTACTAGCCGATGCAGAGTTGTCTGTTGAAAAGTTTGACACCCGTCTAAAAGAGTTGAAAAGAGAGCGTATAAGAGTTCAGGTAAGAAACGGGTTGACATACTTCTTAATATTATATAGATACTATAGTGTATATCCTTGATAAAATATTTCATAAAGCCACTTACGTAGTCTGATCATTTGTTCAAAGATATTCTTTTTTTTAAATTGCATATCTATTAAATATTTGCAGGAGAAGGATCAGTTGCTCGAGTTACACTTATATCAACTCCATAGAGAGATGAATGTTCTGAACCGATTTGAAATGCACGAAGATCGCTTAGCCGAAAGAGTGTATGTCAAATTGATGCAGGTAAAGTCAAATAAATTACAATCGAATTTTATTTTTAAATACGTCGCCCCACACTAAGAATAATCTCCTGTATCGTTCCACAAACATGAAATAATTCGCGGATCACACAAATATTTGTCCAGAGCGGGAATCAAACACGCAGCCCATAAGGCCGCGGTCCATTCGCTTAGCCACTGCGCCAATCAGGTCGTCAAGATATAGCACATACTTTGATAAGCAGAAACCAACCGCAAAAACGACGACGCACACAAAGTAGAATGGGGAGAAACACAAAAATATTGATTTATTTAATTCTTATTAGGAAAACTTTTAGATATAATATAATAAAATACTCTTTATTTCACACTATTGCCCAGTTTTTATAGAAGGAATTAAATTAGAAAATAGAGTACAATGGGCGGCCTTATCGCTAATAGCGATATCTTCCAGACAACATTAGGATAGACTGGAGTGATTAAAATTATGTAATAATATTATAATTATAAATAATTATATTTAAATCAGCCGAAAACTTATACTTAACTAACTTTAATAAATACGATTCTTATCTGTTTTTTAACATATTATTATTATTGTGATGGTTCTATGTAGCTAAATAGCTCTAACAAGAACCGTATTATTTTAAGGCTAGTGTAGGAAATGATTGTGGATCTAAAATAGGTACGAGGCGTTCAAGACCAAATCATCGATTGTGAGCACCGCATTGAGGAGCATATACAAGAGAAAATGCAATTGGACCTCGAATGCCAAGAGCTTCAGAGACAGTTTAAGAGACTGGTGCAGGACAACAAGTTTGCTGACTTCTTACGCAGGATTTTTAAGAAGAAGTATCGTCCCCCACGCATTCGTAACGACGACGGTAATCTCTTTTCATATTATGCAATTTTCTTATTCGGAAAATTGAGCCAATATTAAATGTGTGTCGCGAATTCTTTTTAATAAAGAAGCTACGTTTTAGAATCCTCTGAATCGGAGTCTTCGTCTGAATCAAGTGAGGATGAGGATGAAGGTAGTTTAGACAGTCGTGACATTGGTCCTATACGCCTCGATCCCAACGTCTGCCCCGAAGGCTGCGATAAAGATACCTATGACAAAACATACGAACTGAGGAACACCAGGTTATTATAGTGATTATTATTTATTTATAATACAAGTTTTAAAAACCATTGGTATTATTAGCTCAAGGGTCTGTAATTTGAAGAAGGAGTTAAAAAAATAAGAATATTATTATTAATACAGACACAAGCACGAACAAAACATGATGGAACAGGACAGGCTGGTAGAGCTGCTCAAACGTGACATCGACGCTCACAATAAGATTAAGCGCAAGCTATCAGTGCAACTAGACGAAAGAAAGAACGAACTTAGGGAGTTTATGGTATAATATTGCATTATCTTTAATTAATCCCAAAACGATTTAAGTATTTTCATATTTTTCAATAAGCCTATTATAATAAAACACATAAAAAAGGCTTAAAATCATAACAGCTAGTTTGTATAACGGAGCTTCTAACCTTTTTTTTTCAAGAGTATAAAAAACTAAATTCCAATTATCAACATATTGACGTTCAATAGTTAGAGAAGCAAACCTGCATGAATGAGGTGGATCAAGTAGTGGTCCTTCGGTACGATCAAATCCGGGCAGCAGCTATACGAGGTTGCACGGGCGAGCAGGGACTATCGCAAACTGTGGTGTTTCCCGAAGCCTTGCTCACTAGACTACGAAAGCGAGTGCTGGAGCTACAAGAAGAGATCAAGCAGCAGAGATTGAGACAGAAGTATGTATATTGTATATATTATGATTATAAGTAGGTAGTAAGAATCTTATGTCTTAAAAGTTGTTATATAGAGTCCCTGAAACTTTAAATAGAACAAAGTCCCTTTATTATATTATAATTTGGGCAGGATAAACCGCACGCATTTGTTCCGCATGAACATCGACCTCCGCGCGATGGAAGATGAGGCTGGCGAGTTGCGCGCCATGATGCGAGACGTTTTGACGCGGAAGCTTGGCAAGCCGCGGAAAGTGGACCGTACGCTTGATGACTTGCTGCGCCAGATGGCCAGGAGGCACAAATACTCCATGACGTACGGGGCGCTACCGCATGTCGCCAACCAGCTCAGGGCCTGGCGGGTCTGTCTTTCATCGATTTTCAAATTCAACAACAAAACATTGTAAATAAAAGATTCAAGGCTCCTAATATTCCTTACTTTGCAGTTCATTTTCTTTTCAATTATCGGACTGTGACGACGAATTTATGTCTATTATATTTCGCAATTGTTAAACCAACAAAATGTCATGAACATAATTATACAAACATGATATAAATATGTAAGTAAACTAGATCAAAACTAATTTTGCATTCTTTGAAACAACCTTTCAGGAGCGCCACAGTGATCTTGAAAAGACATATCTTCAAGCTCTAAATGCGTACTCCGATCGCCTCCGTTTGGCTGCTGCCTTACAAGCAGAGGTTTTTCCGCAAAAGGTAAAAACAACAACATATCTATTCTTTATATTAAAAATAAAAAGAATAATATGAATAAAAATAAAAAATGACGTGAACCCAAGAAATCTAAGAGATCCATTCAAACTTGTATTAAATGAAATTCCGAAGACTACAAAATATAATTAGAACTGCTTAGTGATGTGTCTATATTTATAATAATATACCTTATAATGTCTTTGACTAATAGAGCACTTGAGAACAAATTGTTTAAAGCTAAAACTTCGATAAGTTTGCATGCTATGTATTCGTAGCAAAACATGTTTATCACTGTAAACATAGTTACTGATGTTTTATATTATAACATCAGTAACTATGTTTTATAGCAAATAAATATTATGATTATGAAAAACTTATAACTAATACTAACATATTAATACGTATGTTTTCCTCCAAATGTTATCACCTATGTTTAACAAGTAAACTATTCTGATTTAGAACATTATATCGGTACATAACCATCAGGTCGCAAAAAACCCAGATCAGATGGCTGGTAGCTACGAACCAGCACAATATCAGCGGGATGTGATGCGATTGCTTATAGTGCGACAACAACAGAAGCAGCAGATAAAGGTATCTAGCAATATAGCAAAGCTTCTCTTCCACATTTATTAGTAGTTAAAATGTTTATTTTATAAAACTTTTTAAGGAAGCAACCAAAGTAATGTTTTTACCTGTACATTTAAAGGCGGTTACTCTTAGCTAATTATTAATCTTTAATCTTAGTCTCCATTTATTTGTACTTGCGACGTTGATAGTTTTATTTAAATGTGAAATAATATGATTTTGACAGCAACTACACGATGAAATCCAAAGTCTTCGGATAAAACCCTTATCAAAGAGGAGCCCACCACCGACATGGACGCCAATGGAATCTGAACACTCCGACATTTACTTATTTATGGTTCCCCGGTCATATAGACAGCAGCGCCGCAAATATTTTCCTATGTAAGTTTATCATAGTGCTTTTATTTTATTTAACAGCATATGAAAAGTCGTAATGTTAATGATTATAGTATGTTATTTTAAAACTGGGATCGGCTACGAAAAAATCAAATCCTAAACCGCTTTTTTTTCGTAGCCGACTCCATCTTTGTTAACTAAGCTAACACAATAACAATCGCCGGTTACTAACTAATAAACATGGAACAAAAATAATGTTTCCATTCATGTCTTTCATTTTCTGTTAAATCTACACCAATAGAACACCACTTGGTTCTCAAGCTAAAATGGTGCACGACGTGAATATAACTAAGTTACTGTACGACTGTTTGGATGCTATGCGCGTGTCACGTGACGATGCCAACGAGCTGCTCAAAGATGTTGTGGCTATGCTACCAGATGTTATTGCTGGGTTCGTATCCATAAAAAATTAAATTATTGAAATGATTGATACAAACATACAATATTTTTGAAATAGTATGCACTACAAACTACATCTATATTAACTTTCTTATCGTAATACAGAACCTCGTCTCGATATGACTTAGTGGACACCATAGTGCGAAAGTGGCTATTGAAGTTTGGTGGAGATCCCAGCCAGTATAAAAAGCAAACACGGGCGTTTGATGCACTGGCAGCGTTGACTGATCGTCTAGTTCGACAACACGTAAGTAAAATTACTCTGACACTATCTAAATGAAATGTAATAACTGAACTTTTGGACTGTAATAGATTTCTCCATATAAAATGTAGGTACATCATTCCCTGCTCCTTGAAGAAATACACTTATATTTAATACAAGTCTATAATTGTCCATTTTGGCTAAACGGTATTCGAATGTTTTAGGTCGAGGCGATGGAAAGTTCAGCAATTTCAGGGGAAGTATTGGACGGGTTAGAAGAAGCTTTAAGGGAGGTGTCAGATGACCACGAGCCTCTGGGTGAACGCTTAGGACCGGCCATCGCGGCCCTGTTGCATTCGGCTTATGCCGGTGATATTTGTATGTCAACCAATACTCATTATAATTACCTCACACGCCTTCCCCGAAGGGATAGATACAGGTGCACATATAGTAAACCCACATTTTGCCAATGTTAATAGGTCGCAATATAATAGTGGGCGAGCCTATTGCCATCATCAGACGGGCACGGATCCAGACTCCGTGCTACTACTAAGAATTCATAATTGAAAACCCAGTAACACTTTGTAATATTATATTATATTTATACCTCTTTATTATATTAACATAGACATAAATAAATATGTAAATTTATTGCACAGTATGCGTTTTAGGTCGCATACATACCTATAGTGGTAAGTATGACTCACACTAGACTAGATTGATAATGTTGATAAATCTACATGTCGTCAAAATATGGGAGGTCTGGAGTTACAGAGATCTGTAGACAATAGTAAGAAGCTTGATATTAGCCAGATTTATTTTTTAAATTAATAGCTTACAAAAAAGTACGTCTTGCGGCTTTGTATAGAGCGTACCATCGCAAGGTCCAGATTTTGTCATTATGTTTAAAATTTTCAGGTGACCCAGATACAATGACGTCTCTTGTAAAGTCCCTTATTGACGAAAATAATCCACTTACTCAAGATTCCATTGACCGAATCTTTTCTTTCGATGTATTAGAAGACATCAAAGGTTAGTCAGGTCAAATGTGCCAAACCATAAAAGATTAAAATAATTTAATCATAAGTTTTATCTTCTTCTTATACTTTTACTAGACTGCGGCATAGAACTGCCTCCTGAGGACCTGAAACCTATTGTGGAGATGGCAAAAGAATGTCTAAAGGCACAACTTCTTGAACCACAAGAAGCAAAAGAAATTGAAGAGGAAGTTGAAAAGGCCATGTCTTTGGATGGGGTTAGTTTAGATTTTTAGAATGCTGTGGCATCTTGTTAATTTATTTTGACTCTTAAAATTAAAGACAGGAATTAAGGAGAGAAATCCGCAAAAGAATAATAGCGAGGCCGACGAGGTAGGTAGATATTCTAGTATCCCTAATATTTAAGCAAGATTTATAGGCTAACATGTACTAATTTATTTCTATATTTTGCCTACCACTACATTAAAGATTTTTTTATATTCAAGGTAAAGTAATAATGCTAGCTTTCATACTAATTGATTTATTTTCTTTATTTCCATCTTGGCAATTTGACGTCTGACCCATCCAAGTATGTATCTACTCCACTACTCATTAAATTTATACTTAGCATACACAATTCAGAAACAGTAGTGTAATTAAAAATGACTAGCTGTATTTGCGTAATTTTGTAACTTCTTCATATACAGGGATAAAAAGTAATCTATGTCCTAATCTAGGGATTGATCTATCAAGATGCTAAATATCCAAATCTGATAAGGCGTGATTAAACGCAGCAAGTTATCAAACTCGCTAAATTACACGATCATATTATTAGATTAATCAAATATTTTCGATAAGAGTTTGAGCTATCTTATTGAATTAAAATTATGTTGTAACTGCCTCATAAATTTCAGGAGCAAAAAGTAACCTCATCCAAAGAGCGTAAGTCCATGCAAGATAAAGCTTCTACGTTATCTTCTGCACGCAAATCTATGCAGAGTGAAAGTGCTGCAACTTCTCAACGTAAATCCCTACTACATAGTGAGGCACCGACTAATCATCGTCGATCCGTACCAGGCGAAAGTCCTGAGCCTTTACATCGTAGATCAACCAACACTTCTGAGCGCAAGTTACAAGGCCGTGTCTCTATAGAACCTGGTGAACGAAGAACATCTTTGGGTACCACTCTCGGGACATCTACAGACCGCAAATCTTTACACGGTAGCCTATTAGGGTTAGAACGCAAGTCAATACTAGGTCGCGCCTCTACAAGTATACTACAAGGTAGACCTAGTCAGATAATACGAAATAAACCATCTGGAGTTCAAATTGAACTCCCACCAGAGCATACAGAACAGGAGGCAACACCAGAAGATATTGCAAATGAAATAAAAAGATCAATTAAAAGTAATTTTGGAAATTTATCTTAGTATTCCAACTTCATGTGTAGATAATAATATTAGATAATTACTTAGGACTCCTAAACACTATGCCTGCAGCGCGGTCGTGGGGCATGTCGAGGATTTAAAAAAAAATTAATCACATATTATGCCGGCGGCACAGGCCGTACCACTGATATCAATGCCCCGTGTGACTGTGGTCTATAAGGCTCATATACCTACATTTAGTAATAAAACAATTTAAAATTGATTATTTTAATTTCTATAAATATTATGCCGGAATATAGGTAGATTATATTTTATTTATTATGTGTTTTAGGGTAATTATAACGTGTGTGTCTAGTGTAACGATTTAATATAATATGTTTAAAAAAATACATTTATTTTTATTTCACCTTCAATTACAATAAAAGAAGCTCTATTAAATCAATAGTCGGAAGTAATCGATTTTTAAAGTGTTATAATTGTCCCTTTTACGTTTGTTAATGTCCCCAAAAATCGGTAGATATTTTATCTACAATAATCTGCTGACTGAATTGACCCCCCTTTTATAATTGCGGAATTATCGATAATTTTCTCTTTTCAAATTTTCATCAAAATATACAAAATTTTATAAAATCGAAATTTCCGTTTTCTCTACTTAATAATTTGTTTTTAAGACTTTTAAAATTCAAACACTTAAATATCTTTGTTTTAGTATATAAATATCACTGATATCACTTACCCTTCATGTGCAACTTAAGTTTTTAATAAATTTTATTTTGGAGGACCTGTTAGAAAGTCGTCCAAATAAATATATATAAATGTTCAAAATTCGATAACTTTTTTGTTTCCATAATCAAAATTATTAGTTATACCTTAATACATGCGCAATACTAAGGGTCAAAATCTGTAGGAAGCAGAACTTTGAATATCAAAACAGGTTTACTTATAATAATAGCTAAATATACATTTCTTATTGACGATTCTTAGACATAAGTTATAAAATCGATAACTTTCGTATTATTGACGTTTAAGCTATCATTGATAGCTTAAAATATACAGGAGGGACAAAACAAGTTTTTGTAGGAAACAGAAATTTGATTTTCGGGACTAAAACATTATTTGTCACAACAAACACATTGATAAAATTCCAACTTTTTGAGTGTTGCATTTTATGCAACAATTATCTTTTACAGTTTTAAATTTACATGCCTATTGGCTTCATATTGACTAAACACTTGCTGAAAAGCACTCAATTATCTAATTATCTTAAGTCTATTGACACTCCGGCATTTACACCGGAGACTTCTGCAAAAACATCTGACGTCTTTTGACACTCCGGCCTTTACACCAGAGATATTATTTACACTTTTACGCTTTATTCCTGACACTTCGGCTTTTTACACCGAAGTTAAGATAGCAACATCAGTGTTTTTGCATTTTAATTTGATCTGTCACTATACAAAAGCTTAGGTATAGGAAGGAAGGAAAATGTTCGGCTTCAGAACTCCCGCGAAGAGAGCCCCGGAAACGGAGTCACACTCCCCGACACACAAGCCTAGCCCGCCTAAACCATCACAGGTGAGACGCAGCATCGGGGAGTGGGAATCCGCAAGTAAGGTGACACCCACAACATCTTCCCCTTCTTCTGCAATAGCACCCCCGGCGGCCCCCCTAAAGCCGAGACTGAAACCCGCGCCCTCCCAGGAGGGAAAAGCAATACCAGCTCGCAGGGTCTCGGTCGAAGCAACCGAAGCACCACCAACTAACACCCCTGTCAGTAGGTTGGAAGAGGCCAGAGCATGCCTAAATAGGGCGAAACTGTGCCTCTCCACCTCAAGAAACCTAAAGACAGACCTAAAAGAGGGTATCACAGCCGCAATCGACAGGTTGTACAAAATTGTAAAGGAGGCGGAAGCCGAACTAAATAAGATACGAAAGGGAAAGGGAGAGGTAGGAAAAGGGCCTGAAGTGGAAGAACAAACTACAAAGTTGGGAGAAGTTATAAGGAAAAAAGATAGAGACGAGAGCCTTATACTGGAAAAATTGGAAGAGAACAAAATCATAATGTTGGAGAACGGAAGAAAGGTAGAAGAACTTAAGAAGATTATGATAGACAGTCACAAGGAAACGCTCGAAAAAGCCACGTACGCGAGTGTGCTAACAGCGGAGACACAATCCAGACCGGCCACAGACCGACCAACCTTGCACTCCGTTGTTGTCACATCCACGGACGAGATGGAAACAGGGGAAGATATTTTGGAGAAAGTGAGGAAGGCTATAGACGCAAAGGAAGGATGGGTACAAGTGGAGAGGGTCAGGAAAGCAAAGGACAGGAAGATCATAATGGGGTGTAGGAGCAAAGAGGAAAGGAACAAGGTCAAGAACAGACTAGAGGCAGCGGGACAAAACCTCGTTGTCGAGGAGGTCAAAAACAAGGACCCGCTTCTGATTCTGAGGGACGTGTTGCTGATTCACAGCGAAGACGAACTCCTCAAAGCCCTCAGAAATCAGAACCGGGGGATCTTTGCCAACCTCGACAACGGGGAAGACAGAATGAATATAAAGTTCCGGAAAAAGGCCAGAAATCCTCACAACAGTCACGTCATTTTGAGTGTATCCCCCATTATTTGGAAGAGGGCGACTGAAGCTAGGAAACTAAAAATCGACCTCCAAAATGTCCATGTCTTCGACCAGACGCCATTAATACAATGCACTCGTTGCCTGGGGTACGGGCACAGCAAAAAGCACTGCATAGATTCTGATGATCTATGCAGTCATTGTAGTGGCCCGCACCTCAGGACCGAGTGCCCAAAGCAAGAAGCGGGCGAAGCGCCAGAATGTAAAAACTGTTTGGAAGCAAAAATGTCAGATTGCAAACACAATGCCTTCAGCATTGACTGCCCAGTTAAGAAAAAATGGGACGCACTCGCCCGCGCTTGCATTCAGTACTGCTAACGTTGTCCCAAAGTGCACCTCCTGCAACGACAAAACTATTAGGATGAAACAAACGAATTTTAAACATAACCTATTATTTAATTTAACATTAACATTAAGAAGAACAAATTTGAAGTTGCTTCATGTGAAACAACCCCAAATTGCAAAAGTCTTACAACTATTAATAGTAATAAAAACAAAAACTTCAGGAATTGAAAACATTAAATACAAATATAACACAGAATATGAATTTAACAAACAAACTTTGAAATACTCTAGAGTCAAAAGTCAAAAAGTACATACCTTGTCGTTGTGGTTCGAGGAACTATCGGAGAGGAATTGGCAAACTGGATATAGAAGATTCAGCAAGAACAGGAACGCAGCATCTGAAAGAGAAAATAATAGCGTCAAGAAACAAAAAGATTTTAAATGTAGTAGTAGTATCCCGCGTTTTAAAAAATTGCAGCTAAAAAGAATGAAGAGAAATGAAGGAAAAATTTCGGAAGCAAGAAAATCAAAATTTGTAAAAGTGCGAAAAGGTAAAGTATGACACCACTGTATAATAAGTATACAGTGGCGGTCATACAGAAGATGTAAAGAAGAAGCTGGCAATAGAGACGGGAAATATATATAAACAAGAAAAAACATGCTACAACCAAAATAAGTAAAACAAAACAAAAAACCGTAAGAAGACAAAAGCAATCAACCTCAAATCTCCACAAAAACCCAAACCAAACACAGAAGAAAACTGAAATCCTGACTACTAAAGGCCCTGATCATGTTAGGGGTACGAAGAAAACAAACAAAAAAAAAAAAAAAAAAAAAAAAAAAATAGTCGGAAGTAATAAAGTGAAAAACTAAGTTCGCCCCTCTATACAAGTGGCAAAACGCTTAACGAATAATGGCAAGTTGTCGTTCATTGTAGCGTTCTAATGAGACCTTTGTTCAACTGTAGACGTCTTCCGGCTGATGACGAATAAATAGGGGGGCAAGTAAACTAATTGCCCTAGTTTTAACGTGCTACTTTCTGTTGCTATATCTATAATCTCTCAACGGAAAAAAAGCGTTGTGGCCAACAGGTGATAAATGAATGATAACCCAAGTCAACCCAATCATAAATACGAGCAATTATGTTGATTATTTTTACAATTTTCACACACAACATATGCACAGCACAAGTAAAGGAAAAAATCTGAAAACTGTAAATTTTTAGTTACGTCATATAAAAAATAATAATAACTTATTTCCAGTTGGTAAACTAACCACTACCTACTTCAATGTATTGGGGTCACAGTTTTCCAACAGCAAAGTTAAGTTTGTTCATCAATCCGGTATTTCTTTTCGTTAGAGGAATGATATTAACCTATAAAAATAATTTAAAGAATGTACGGAACCCTCAGTATGTGAGTTCAAGTCCCGCCTTGACCGGTTTCTTTCATAATCACCAATATTTTAACGAATGAATCAATAAAATTGGAGTGTTGTCTATCCGTTTGTTCGCCTCGTCGTCAAACTTTTGAATAGCAGGTAGTTCCTACTTTATGTTGGCTGTGCGAAACAGAAAGTCCATAAAAATTATTAATAATAAACTATGATTTTTCACATAAAGTGCGTCTCACAGCTCTTTATGTCAAAAACGCACGCGTTTTTGGTCTCGCCTTATTTACTTGATCACCGGTCTAGTGTAGGTATATCCGGTCTAAAACGTAACCAAAGCGGATCAGCTGCTCGCATACGTTGACTCTGCTAAGGCGACGCCGCGCTTACAACTCGCTGGTCCCGAGGCAAGGCGATTACGATTATGAATGCGATTAGGGACCTATTTGGCTAATTTTGGTCTAGAATTATTTGTGGAAGTCCGAAAATGGTGAGAAAGCGGTACGAAGTTCGTTGGGTCAGCTTTAGTGTGCTTTGCAGTAGGGAGTTTCTACAAATAATACTGTATGGCACGAGTTGGTACGGTCACGTTTCCTTTCCGGGTTGATATTTATGTGCTACGACCCTAACTAACGGGGCTTTCACTGGCAGAAAGTGGAACTGGAACAAAGCAGTGATATTTCACAATTTGACATAATCACTACAAAACAAGGTCTAATATAGATAAGACTACTTTGAATTTCGAAATGTGGTTGGATTCCGCGGGAACAAGAAAAACGCGAGGCATTTGCAGGTTACAGCTTCTCGGCAACGACACAACGGGTTAACGAGACTTTAAGAGACAAATAGCTGATGCTTTATGATCTTAAATAAGCTACTTTGAATTTTGAAATCATTCAGGGTTCCACGAGAAATTCAACAAACACGCGGGAATTTCGCGGGTTTAGTTCTTCTGGTCTCGACTGGATTTTCACTGGCAAATAGCTGATATTGTTATAAGAAGTAATTTGGGCTGCTTTTTATTTGGAAAATATGTAGGGATCCGCGAGAAAAAAATTAAAACCCATAACATTGTTAACAAAATCAGATTAAAAAGCAGTGATTAAAAAGTAGGTAAATCTGCTTACTAACTGCGTACAAGTTTGTAATAGAAATCCACGCGAACGAAATCGCAGGCTAAACTAGTATAAATACTATAAAATAAACTGCGTATTTCCATAGGTATTTCATGGCATTTCTAATTAAAGAAAATCGTATAATAATTATTATGGCGTGGCGTATTACCACGGTATTACCATAGACAAAAATTACATTAAAAAAAAAGTAAGATGATTGTTAACCTAGGTTTTGTTTTATCTGTGGATATTACTTTTGTAGCACAGATTATTAAAGATAAGTAAGTTGTAGTATATCTATGGCTTTTTATGTGGATGATTGACTTACACACAACTTCTCAAGTTTTGCAAAACTATTCTTTTAATTACATTCATTGTTTAACAATTGTATTACAAGAGAATACAAAGCTAATAAGTAATCAGGGCGTAACTGATCGTCTGCCTAATATATTCATTGCGTTGTGATTATGTGCAAAATAAGCTTGTTTTATATTTTGGTCTTACTTTATGTGCAATTTGCTAATATTGCCAATCCCTAAGATAAATTATTTATATGTGTGATTAAAGATATAAATTAGGCAATCCATCAATTGGTATCAAAAATCATTTTTATTACTAGAAATGCAGTAAGTGGCCTGAAAAAATAATGCCATGTACGCTCCAGATAATAGAAGAAAGGAAGTCAGAGATGTTATTTACCGCAGCAATTCAAGTCTTGACTTGATATATGCCGAGCATCCTTCGGGGAATGGATTACGCCGTGAGTACGGGAGTCATGGTTCAATCGATGTAATTGGAGGAGCTAACGACCGGCTACCCGCGATGGTACACAGTTACAGTGGTGTGTCAGCTCCGGACAAGCCACCAGGCTTGAGCCGCGCAGTTGACAGGATTGCTGATGGAATTACCAGTGACCATGCAGATGGCCCACTGCCCAGATCAAGTGCCAGTCCAAAACCTCGACTGAAGCTGAATAAACTATGGGGAGGAACGGCACCCGCATTGTCCCGCCCTCCTGAAGAAGGGAGTAGTATATCAGCTGTATCAGATGGTCATAAAAGAAAGCAATTTGCTCATTATGACTGCCAATCACTCATGGCCAACCTAAGTTATGCAGCTGAGATCCGTGGAGCACTACTGAGCAGGCGTCGTAACACAACAACTGGAGCATCAGCTGCTTCACTTCTTGCTACTCGGGGTCTTCCTCCAGGAGATGATGCAATACCAGACACTGGAGATGGAAGATCAAATGAACTATTAGAAAGCTGCCCATTTTTCAGGAATGAATTAGGAGGTAAGAGCATGGTTTTTATGAAATTTACTAGGATTGGAAACAATTTATATTTAATAAACACTCAATAAACATTTATGATATAGGTAGAAACAAAAGGAATAATACTACCTATAAATAACATAAAGAATATACAATAATAATGATGGCATATCATTGCTTTTTACTTACAAAAAAAACCATTGTATCATCTGAGAATCAGGTGACACAAATTGTATTCTCACACATGACATTGATAATAGAATAGTAAATTATTTATCTGGTGCAGAAGTGACATCAAAATAATGAAATTCATTGCTAGTATACTTCATTTTCCAGTTCTGAAATAAAAAAAAAATCGGTTTATTTAGCATTTTGCTCATATATAATTCAATATTGCCTAAGTATGTTAGCTTTATGAGCACAAATTGTGAGTAAGTAGTAACAGGATGCCAACCAATTGTCTACAATACACACCATGATAACCCATTTCCCTCAGTTCACTAACAAACTGCAGTATGACAAGCAGTTAACACTGTCTAAAGTAGAATTTGTTCCAGATCTATTAAAAGATAAACTAAAGGTATGTACATCAAGTCATACAATCAAAAATGATATTTATCAATTTAGATACAGTAAAGAATAAAATAATGATTGATTATTATATTTGCTTTTTGATTATTTAAAATCAAAAATTTATTCATAAAATAACCGGTTAAAATAAAAACATTTACCATTCTAAATTCATTCATTCATTCATTTACAATTCTGCAATATTATTATTTATTACCAAATACATAATTATATTCAATGCTATATATCTTGTTGTTGTCTCCTTGTAGTACAATCTAGTCTTAATTGCTAAGTACATTGCTAACATTTTATGCTTCCATTCAATATTAACTTATTCATAAATGCAATAATTACTGCACAGCCAGTTAGTCACGCGTTAACATTGTACACTTAACAACATAAAGAATTTGTGGAAGCACTTTAAATATTACAATCTCTGTGATCCTATTCATATATGTATATATTATTAGGGATATTTGATGATTAGAATTAGTTGGTTAGTTAAATAATAATTAGTCTTATAAAAAAGCTATATAGGCTTTACACAATGTTCAATTTTAAGTAGAAACATTTGGTTTAAAAAATGGTTATTTGATCCTTTTACAGTGTTGTTGAAGGTTACAAGGCAGTAATTTAATTGCTGTTATCTTGATAACCTTTTAATATATTTACGTTTTACTTGGGAAGGACATAAGCTGATGAATCTTTTATTTAGTTGTAGTAGGTATCAGTTCAGAAGTGTATAAATCTGTGAGCTTTGGCTAATGGCTTCCATGACTGTATGAGTCATTGGTAAGGTAAGACTCAGGTATTTGTAACATTGTTAGGTCTATTGAGTATCAAATAGGAATGTGTATAAGTAATAAGTATATTTTAATTTTTAGCTATCATTACTTATTTATTGATGGTATTATTATAAGTTTGAGTACTTTTTGTGTTGTAAACCAATTTTTTTTTTGTTAAGATGCGTCATTTCCACAAAACTCCGTATTTAATTCAATTTTACTAATGTTGTGTATAACTGTACTCAACACTGTGTACATACATCCAGTTTTTATAGGATTTTATTGCACTTTCATTCATTATTTTACTCTCTTATTCAGTAAATTAGAGATTAGCACAAATTAAATAATATTACTTAATTCCCATCCAAGTACCATAATTTGTTAATGATCTAGTCCTTTTACAATATTGTAATGGAATAATACTCAGTACTACTTACTTACTGTTAAATTAGACACAGTATAATCAATGTCTCTTGAAATACATTATTTCTTATGCAGGCTAACACAATATAACACTGAAATTGATACAAATAAAGGAAAAGTTAATAAAATTAAAAGACTAATCCGAGTAGTATTGCGTATCTTATTGTTATTTTTAAATTTGATGTCTTTTTATACTTGTTTTAATATTTATTCATATTAATGAATTTATTACATAGACACAAATACTAGAATCACATTAATTGTTTAGCAGCGTAGTATTCTGGCATGCTGTTCGTTTTTATTTTGTTTAAAAATTCACCCATATTTCACCATAATCCTAGTAAGAAACTAGGAATCAAAACATTTTCATTTTATTTTACTACAGGATTTCTTAATTATGGTATTATAATTTCTAGGTGAAGAAGAGCGATGTGTGTCGTTGTGTTGGAAGACCGCTCGCGGTGCTATACTTGGCCAGGCCGGAGGCTGGCACCGTCCCCGCGCCGCTTACGGAATCTCAATGCTGGAATTTCCCCCGGGTCACACACATTGGCGACACGGCTGTCCATTCGCAAGATCTGTTTCTCCATTTCCTATAGAAAGCCAAGATGGTGGTGCTTTATACTATAGAAACTACTTCTATAATCAACGTAAGTTCAAACACTAACTGCACCATAATAAAAAGCTCTTTAGTTATATCTTATAATATAATAACACCCAATATAATGTAGGTATACACAAATTTATTAATTTTAAGTAGAGTAACAGTAGTGAGACTTTCTATAACAAATATATCTACTTGAAAACATTAATTTATGTAATAAAGTTGAAAAAATATTCAAACTAGATGTTACCGACAATATTACTTACATATTTCAGGAACTGATGATTATATGAACCTTTTACTAAATTATATGTTTACTTCAGCTCATCAAAATTGGTTTGGCATGGACGAGAACCTTGGTCCAGTGGCGATATCTATAAAGAAAGAGCGTGTGGAGCTGCGGCGCGGCGGCGGCGACGTTTCGGCGCCTGCGTCCCAGCTGGCGTGGCAGTACCGCCTCATCGTGCGCACGTCTGAACTGCTCACTCTTCGCGGCTCCGTGCTAGAGGATGCTCTCCCCGTGGCCAAACCCAGTAACAACAGCGCCACGTACAACACTAAAGACGTTCTAGAATATGTTGCGCCCGAATTACAATTTGGTTGTTTAAGGTATGTTTACGCAGTAATTAATTCTGATATTTGTAGTAATCTGGCACATGCAAGCATGCGACATGCAAGGTTCAATAAATATTTTTTACTATTTTTACACTGGTGTTTAATGTTTAAACACACTGTAAAGCATAAATAAACTAATATTTCTAGGCTTGGAATCAACAATGGTGGTGCTGAGGAACAACTTTTACGACTGGACGAACAATGTGTTACCAGACACTTTAAAGTTGGAGTCATGTACTGCAAAAGTGGCCAGTCAACTGAAGAGGAAATGTATAACAACCAGGAAGCTGGGCCCGCGTTTGTGGAATTTCTACAAATGCTGGGCCAGACAGTCAGATTAAAAGATTTCGACAAGTATAAGGCTGGGCTTGATAACAGAACTGATTCCACAGGGCTTTACTCCGTATTCACGACGTATCAGAACTGCGATTTAATGTTTCATGTTTCGACAATGCTTCCGTATACGCCAAATAACAGACAACAGCTACTGAGAAAACGACATATAGGCAACGATATAGTAACGATTGTCTTCCAAGAACCTGGTGCGGCTCCATTCACACCACGGAACATTCGTTCACAGTTCCAACATGTGTTTGTTGTGGTTAGAGCTATAGATCCATGTACAGAGAATACACATTATAGTATAGCTGTGAGTCGTGCTAAAGAAGTGCCTTTGTTCGGACCGCCGATAAAAGACGGTGCGATATACCCTAAGGGCGAAGCATTCACTGATCTACTTTTAAGTAAGGTGAGTGACTAGCATTATATTTTTTCTATAGGTAATTGTAGTTAAATATTTCGGCTTATTTTCAATCTGGTTAAAAAGTAGTGATGCTTTAGTGTAGTTCACTGTTTAAAAAAAATCTTAAATGGGTGGATGTATCCATTTTCTTGCTTTATATCTTAAAACTATGAATATAATACGTCTGATCAATGGTTTACACAAATTCCTGCTCTGTTTATTTTTTGCTGCGATACATCTAAAATTAACAATAAGTATTTTAATTTAAGGTAATAAACGGCGAAAATGCTGCAATCCAATCACCAAAGTTTAGTACAATGGCGACGCGTACGCGTCAAGAGTACCTGAAAGATTTAGCGAAGAATTATGTGACAGCTACCACTGTTGAATCCGGCCAAAAGTTTTGTGAGTACTTTATTATACACATTGATAAATAAATGATTATCCCTTGGCGCAGTGCTTAATGATTTGCCTACTGCGCTAAGAAATGCGGCTAAGATTCCCGCAAGTGATAAATACTGTGATTCGCAGACATTTGTCTCGAGTTTAGGTGTTCGCGCTTAATATATTTTATATTTCCACCACCCATGATACAGGAGTAGTTCCTAGTGTGTAAATATTATCCTAAATAACATTCTTTTTGTTACATAATAATAAATGATGTTTTATAATTGTTACAGCTATATTCTCGTCTTTGCTTATGAAAAGCGGTAATAATTCCGCGAACAACACTTTAATAACACGAGTCGACAACTGTACGAACGACGTGCTCGTTGGGGGTGCGCTGTGCTTTCACGTGAGTTCACCGGAAACCAATGATAACTTGATCACATATAATTTTCCGTCTTTTTTAGCTAATATTTTATACTGCCTACCTCTTACATACATTATGTTGTGAAGGTAGGTCTATAACAATGTTAATCTTCTTCATCTCAACTTATTTAAGACTTCTAAAATAATGTATTGTGTAAATAATGTTATTTTAAATTTGTAGGTTCAAGTACAAGATGAAGGCGCGGGTGGGTCTCTGTTGGACTGCATCATGGGCGTGTCAGCAGACACCGTCGTCTTCGTCGAGGATAGCACGCGGCAAATCGTTCTAGTTATACCTACTACCTCTCTACTCGGTAATCTATACTAATATAATGAAGAGAGTTTGTTGGTCTGTTTGTATGTAGGGGCTAAGCTCAGGGAGCACGTCTCTATTCGATTTCCAAAATTCTTTTACCAATATTTAGACTGAATCTTCAGGGTGAATATGGGCTATTTTAATCCCGGAAAAAAAACACGAACAATATTTTTACACAGACAAAGTCGCCGGCAAAGTTTATTTAAGCATTGTCAACAGATATACATCGTTTTATCAACACGTACATGGTAAAATTTACATGCTAAATACATAACCACTTACAGGCAAACACCGCGTGATAAAAAAGGCTTACGATAATTTATAAACAAAACAAAAGTTGAGAAATCGAAGTAATGTTTTTGCTGACCAACTTATAGCCGCTTCAGGAACTTATCCTTTAGGTCATTTATAAATGCAATAGTGCTAGAATTAAATACGTCTATAGACTCACTGCAGTCGTTATAAAGACTTGACAATCTAGCTATGGGCGAATTTTGACCCACCACCAGTCTTTCTGAGTGGTTTAATGTAATGGCGAGGATATCTACTGGGAACTGCAATTTGGATTTTACCAAGTAATTCAATTATCTTGTTGAGAAAAACCAAGTCCATTCGATGGCTCGAAGTAATCATGTTGAATTTTTTTTAGTGTACCACTGTATGAATAATAACGTTTTGAAGATCCGGATAGAAATGCCAAATGTCTGGCGAACCGTTTCTGAATACGCTCGATTCGCAGGGAATACGTGGAGTAATGTGGTCTCCGTACTGTGCTGCAAAAATCCAAGTGACTTCGTACTAAGCTGTTATAGAGTACGACCCTTGTTTTGATCCTTCTAAAATCTAGTATAAAATATACACAGTACTTAAAAGTGACTTGAAGTTAATTTAATATTAGTTTTTCTGAATGATTGCAAATTGTGTCTTATGGTATCGGCGTATCGCAGGCTGGGTGGTGAGCGGCGGCTGGACGCGCGTGTACTACCACCGCGGCGAGAGCGTGCGCATGCGCGGCGCGGACGGGCTGCTGCGGCGCTTGGCCAGCGTGGCGCCGCCGCACGCGCACACGCTGCACGAGATCACGCTCGAGCGCGGCTCCAACCCGCAGCTCGGTATGTGACACTACACTTACAGTGCCCGCATTTTTTACGACACAGCACTGAAGTTGATTTTCCAAAACATTCCCGCATGTGCAGTGGTTAATAAATCCTTAAAAAGTAGAAAATAAACTTTATAAAACTACAGCGCCGTTCGTAACAAACTTGTGCTACTGACTTCTAGTGAAAATGCACGTACTATACGCATCAAGTCACTAAAGCAGATCATTGACTTGTCGTATCGTTAAATGTAATACAATTACTTTATACTATACACCCTTATAATAAATCTTTGAAACCCTTGTCAGGCTTCCACGTGCAGCCGGACGGGCTGGTGACGCTGGTGGAGAGTACGGGCTGCGCGGCCCGCGCCGGCATCAAGCGCGGCGCGCGCCTGCTGGAGGTGTGCCGCGCCGCCGTGGTCGCGCTGCACCACGAGCAGCTCGTCGACCTGCTCAAGACCTCCGATCCTGTCACGGTACTGTGCCCACATTCGTAGTCCCATGTACCCGCGCAAAACTTTATTCGCTCGCGGATGTCATTTCAATAATAAAATTAAATTACAACACGGGAAATAACGCGCACACTAGTTTTTAATTTTGGCTTGAATTTTCGACCTAGTTGCACTTTTCGCACTTCTGAAGTGAGAATGAGTGAAAGTGGCGATCGGTGGAGAGTACTTGGAAGGAGGAGGCGTGCGATGGAATTGAATTCAGTGATTAGTTCCTGGCTACAATAGGTGATCTGCTATTGCCGATTTAGTGGTCTGACGGTTTTTAACAGCCGCGATATGTTCTTTGAGCCTTTCAGCGATGGTCCGCTTCGTTTGCCCTATGTACGACTTACCGCAGCTGCAATCGATTTTATAGGCACCTGGTTGTTGTAAGGGTAGAACATCCTTCGGTGTGCCCAACATGTTGTGAACTTTTACCCCTGGGGTATAGACGGTCGGAATAAAGAGTTTTTCAATACTTCTCCGATCTTGTCCGTAACTCCTCTAATGTACGACATGTAGGCCCGTTTCTTCAGTCTCTATTTACTTTAGGAAGTCTGACCCGTTTCGACTGTCGCATCATTTTTATGCAGTACCTCCTGGAAATGGTCCAGCTCACGCTCTAAATAGTAAGGGTCACAGGGGTCATGCTCTCTATTCTTTTGAGTAACGTTATTACGGATTGCAGAGGGCTTGACATGTATCGACTGGCATACTTTTTCCACCTCATTTCAGTTAAGTTATATACTAACTAAAACGTGGCATGTTAACAGGTGACGGTAACATTCGCATCGAGCTCCAAGTGTCAGTGCGAGGCTGGGCTAGAGGAGTGGGCGCCGCTAGCACGCGCGGACGCGCAGCAGCCGGGCCGGCCGCGCCGCGCCTACGAGCGGGGGCACTCGCCGCCGCGCTCCGACAGCTCCGGATACGGCACCGGTGAGACTTAGTGTATAGTGGGCGGGGCTAGAGGAGTGGGCGCCGCTAGCACGCGCGGACGCGCAGCAGCCGGGCCGGCCGCGCCGCGCCTACGAGCGGGGGCACTCGCCGCCGCGCTCCGACAGCTCCGGATACGGCACCGGTGAGACCTAGTGCGTGTATAGTGGGCGGGGCTAGAGGAGTGGGCGCCGCTAGCACGCGCGTCCGCACGCGCAGCAGCCGGGCCGGCCGCGCCGCGCCTACGAGCGGGGGCACTCGCCGCCGCGCTCCGACAGCTCCGGATACGGCACCGGTGAGACCTAGTGCGTGTATAGTGGGCGGGGCTAGAGGAGTGGGCGCCGCTAGCACGCGCGGACGCGCAGCAGCCGGGCCGGCCGCGCCGCGCCTACGAGCGGGGGCACTCGCCGCCGCGCTCTGACAGCTCCGGATACGGCACCGGTGAGACCTAGTGCGTGTATAGTGGGCGGGGCTAGAGGAGTGGGCGCCGCTAGCACGCG
Organism: Abrostola tripartita; assembly: GCA_905340225.1. Classification (NCBI taxonomy): domain Eukaryota; kingdom Metazoa; phylum Arthropoda; class Insecta; order Lepidoptera; family Noctuidae; genus Abrostola; species Abrostola tripartita. The sequence goes on along the minus strand of HG996490.1, from coordinate 7,832,941 downwards.
CGGACGCGCAGCAGCCGGGCCGGCCGCGCCGCGCCTACGAGCGGGGGCACTCGCCGCCGTGCTCTGACAGCTCCGGATACGGCACCGGTGAGACCTAGTGCGTGTATAGTGGGCGGGGCTAGAGGAGTGGGCGCCGCTAGCACGCGCGGACGCGCAGCAGCCGGGCCGGCCGCGCCGCGCCTACGAGCGGGGGCACTCGCCGCCGCGCTCTGACAGCTCCGGATACGGTACCGGTGAGACCTAGTGCGTGTATAGTGGGCGGGGCTAGAAGAGTAGCCGCGGGCCAGCGGCCCCAGCCGGGCCGCCTATGAGTATTAATTATAATTAGAAAACATCCAAATACATACGTGAATTTTGTATTAAATGTAAGACTGTTTGATTAGGTGGGTCGTGTCGCAGTGGACGTCGATCTCCGCAGACTTCGCCGGCACCGGAGGCGGCGCTTCGACGGCGCTCGCATGATGACGCCGCGTCGCCGAGACATGCGAGGCATAAACGTGCCTCCGCTAACACATCATCTCTCACTGTGAGGACACTTTGGATTCTTACTTGAACTTAAAATACACCGACACGAAACCTATCTAAAGGGTTTAGTGACTTAGAATGCATATACTCCACCTTTCTTAAGGTCGGTGTAAAGTACTACAGGTTTTAATATAGGGAATAGACTTGTGTGCGCTAAATATATAATACTATTAGTACCTTCACCACAGGATTCAAATTGCTCTGTAATACGCAGGAGGATCTAATTCGCATGATGGACGCGGAGCTGGGCGAGGGCGGGCGCAGCAGTGGAGGGGGCGTCCCCGGGGGTGGGGTGCCGGCGGGAGGTGGGACAGGGGGCGCGGCGCCGCTGCCGCTGCCCGACGCCGCCGCGCTGGACTGGGCCGCGCTCGTGCACACCGCCACGCGCGCCATGCTGCAGGTACGCCGAGCCCGGGACACTAACACACTAGCGGGGACAGGGGGCGCGGCGCCGCTGCCGCTGCCCGACGCCGCCGCGCTGGACTGGGCCGCGCTCGTGCACACCGCCACGCGCGCCATGCTGCAGGTACGCCGAGCCCGGGACACTAACACACTAGCGGGGACAGGGGGCGCGGCGCCGCTGCCGCTGCCCGACGCCGCCGCGCTGGACTGGGCCACGCTCGTGCACACCGCCACGCGCGCCATGCTGCAGGTACGCCGAGCCCGGGACACTAACACACTAGCGGGGACAGGGGGCGCGGCGCCGCTGCCGCTGCCCGACGCCGCCGCGCTGGACTGGGCCGCGCTCGTGCACACCGCCACGCGCGCCATGCTGCAGGTACGCCGAGCCCGGGACACTAACACACTAGCGGGGACAGGGGGCGCGGCGCCGCTGCCGCTGCCCGACGCCGCCGCGCTGGACTGGGCCGCGCTCGTGCACACCGCCACGCGCGCCATGCTGCAGGTACGCCGAGCCCGGGACACTAACACACTAGCGGGGACAGGGGGCGCGGCGCCGCTGCCGCTGCCCGACGCCGCCGCGCTGGACTGGGCCGCGCTCGTGCACACCGCCACGCGCGCCATGCTGCAGGTACGCCGAGCCCGGGACACTAACACACTAGCGGGGACAGGGGGCGCGGCGCCGCTGCCGCTGCCCGACGCCGCCGCGCTGGACTGGGCCGCGCTCGTGCACACCGCCACGCGCGCCATGCTGCAGGTACGCCGAGCCCGGGACACTAACACACTAGCGGGGACAGGGGGCGCGGCGCCGCTGCCGCTGCCCGACGCCGCCGCGCTGGACTGGGCCGCGCTCGTGCACACCGCCACGCGCGCCATGCTGCAGGTACGCCGAGCCCGGGACACTAACACACTAGCGGGGACAGGGGGCGCGGCGCCGCTGCCGCTGCCCGACGCCGCCGCGCTGGACTGGGCCGCGCTCGTGCACACCGCCACGCGCGCCATGCTGCAGGTACGCCGAGCCCGGGACACTAACACACTAGCGGGGACAGGGGGCGCGGCGCCGCTGCCGCTGCCCGACGCCGCCGCGCTGGACTGGGCCACGCTCGTGCACACCGCCACGCGCGCCATGCTGCAGGTACGCCGAGCCCGGGACACTAACACACTAGCGGGGACAGGGGGCGCGGCGCCGCTGCCGCTGCCCGACGCCGCCGCGCTGGACTGGGCCGCGCTCGTGCACACCGCCACGCGCGCCATGCTGCAGGTACGCCGAGCCCGGGACACTAACACACTAGCGGGGACAGGGGGCGCGGCGCCGCTGCCGCTGCCCGACGCCGCCGCGCTGGACTGGGCCGCGCTCGTGCACACCGCCACGCGCGCCATGCTGCAGGTACGCCGAGCCCGGGACACTAACACACTAGCGGGGACAGGGGGCGCGGCGCCGCTGCCGCTGCCCGACGCCGCCGCGCTGGACTGGGCCGCGCTCGTGCACACCGCCACGCGCGCCATGCTGCAGGTACGCCGAGCCCGGGACACTAACACACTAGCGGGGACAGGGGGCGCGGCGCCGCTGCCGCTGCCCGACGCCGCCGCGCTGGACTGGGCCGCGCTCGTGCACACCGCCACGCGCGCCATGCTGCAGGTACGCCGAGCCCGGGACACTAACACACTAGCGGGGACAGGGGGCGCGGCGCCGCTGCCGCTGCCCGACGCCGCCGCGCTGGACTGGGCCGCGCTCGTGCACACCGCCACGCGCGCCATGCTGCAGGTACGCCGAGCCCGGGACACTAACACACTAGCGGGGACAGGGGGCGCGGCGCCGCTGCCGCTGCCCGACGCCGCCGCGCTGGACTGGGCCACGCTCGTGCACACCGCCACGCGCGCCATGCTGCAGGTACGCCGAGCCCGGGACACTAACACACTAGCGGGGACAGGGGGCGCGGCGCCGCTGCCGCTGCCCGACGCCGCCGCGCTGGACTGGGCCGCGCTCGTGCACACCGCCACGCGCGCCATGCTGCAGGTACGCCGAGCCCGGGACACTAACACACTAGCGGGGACAGGGGGCGCGGCGCCGCTGCCGCTGCCCGACGCCGCCGCGCTGGACTGGGCCGCGCTCGTGCACACCGCCACGCGCGCCATGCTGCAGGTACGCCGAGCCCGGGACACTAACACACTAGCGGGGACAGGGGGCGCGGCGCCGCTGCCGCTGCCCGACGCCGCCGCGCTGGACTGGGCCGCGCTCGTGCACACCGCCACGCGCGCCATGCTGCAGGTACGCCGAGCCCGGGACACTAACACACTAGCGGGGACAGGGGGCGCGGCGCCGCTGCCGCTGCCCGACGCCGCCGCGCTGGACTGGGCCGCGCTCGTGCACACCGCCACGCGCGCCATGCTGCAGGTACGCCGAGCCCGGGACACTAACACACTAGCGGGGACAGGGGGCGCGGCGCCGCTGCCGCTGCCCGACGCCGCCGCGCTGGACTGGGCCGCGCTCGTGCACACCGCCACGCGCGCCATGCTGCAGGTACGCCGAGCCCGGGACACTAACACACTAGCGGGGACAGGGGGCGCGGCGCCGCTGCCGCTGCCCGACGCCGCCGCGCTGGACTGGGCCGCGCTCGTGCACACCGCCACGCGCGCCATGCTGCAGGTACGCCGAGCCCGGGACACTAACACACTAGCGGGGACAGGGGGCGCGGCGCCGCTGCCGCTGCCCGACGCCGCCGCGCTGGACTGGGCCGCGCTCGTGCACACCGCCACGCGCGCCATGCTGCAGGTACGCCGAGCCCGGGACACTAACACACTAGCGGGGACAGGGGGCGCGGCGCCGCTGCCGCTGCCCGACGCCGCCGCGCTGGACTGGGCCGCGCTCGTGCACACCGCCACGCGCGCCATGCTGCAGGTACGCCGAGCCCGGGACACTAACACACTAGCGGGGACAGGGGGCGCGGCGCCGCTGCCGCTGCCCGACGCCGCCGCGCTGGACTGGGCCGCGCTCGTGCACACCGCCACGCGCGCCATGCTGCAGGTACGCCGAGCCCGGGACACTAACACACTAGCGGGGACAGGGGGCGCGGCGCCGCTGCCGCTGCCCGACGCCGCCGCGCTGGACTGGGCCGCGCTCGTGCACACCGCCACGCGCGCCATGCTGCAGGTACGCCGAGCCCGGGACACTAACACACTAGCGGGGACAATTTTGACCGAATTTTAGTAACATCAATATCTAAATTGATAAAGGAAATTTGAAGAATGATGGACACGAGCAGGACTTGAACCTGCGACCGACATATCAAATTTCCTTTATCAATTTAGATTTAAGCTTAGCATGGGCAACATGTAAAAATGACACAAAATGTCAAACATCAATATCGTTCGCTTATTTGTTTCGCACAGATCTTTTTAACCGACTTTAAAAACAGGAGAAGGTTCTCAATTCGTCGGAATCATTTTTTTTTATTATGTATGCTCCCTCATAAGTCAGTCATTTATGAACCGATTTGATAGTTTTTTTCATTTGATATGGTATACTTTCCGATTGGTCCCCTAGAAAATTTGTCATGACCTGATGATGAACTTTGGAGATAAGGAACGGAATTCCTCATAAAAACATAGCAGAACTGTCGTAACAATTGATATTGTTTAAGTAGTAGTCGATGACTGACCACTAACAAGGAAGAAGGGATTAGAGTGCGTAGACCCCTCCTACCACTTTCCTAGATTAAATATATCGTGTGAGGTATCGTTTGACAGTAAATATTAGTCTTACAAGTCTGGGGCGAATGAATCCTAGACACCACTAAAAACCATGAAATAAAAAATTTAACTGTTTAGAGGTTTAATTGTTTTTATTTTATAGTTTAGATAATCTTGCAAAAGAGGCAAGTCAGGAGGTGAGGTATTGTTTGAAGTGCGGTGCCGCAATTGCTTATCTGAGTACCCTCATCTGACTAAATTTTACCAGTGCCTCCGTTTCTTGAAATAAATATAAAACATACATGTAATATCGTAATATTCTGGTTCAGATCTGTGAGGAACACCAGTACCCATCGATGGATAACACCGACCCTTCATTAGAGACGCTTGCGAACGAACCAACCACCGACTCTTGGAATGACGTCACAGTCGTAAGTTACATTTTGTATCTAATAAAGATAGAAGCGGTTATGATAATTATGCTTGCACTGAGGCACGAGTCAGTACACTAATAGACTAGACACTGTTTACACTTGTTTCACATTTTCTACAGAAAATACCAACCTTTGAGCTTTGAGATTTTCCAAATAAATATTGCGTACCAGAACGTGCGCGTTCTCTTTAACGCGCGACCAAAAACCGACTGACAGCGGTTCGCGCCGTCATCATCATCATAAAGCCGTAAGGCGTCCACTGTTGAACGAAGGCCTCCTCCTTTTAGAAGGGGGGTGTTGCCATAATCCCCACGCTTGGCAAGCGGCTTGGGGATCGCAGTGTTGGTGGTCAAGTTACAGAAGACGCTGCTGCCCATCTTCTGGGTTTTCCCTTAGTCGCCTCTTACGACACCCACGGGAGGAAAGGGGGTGGTCAATTCTAGGCCGGATACCACACGGCACCGGTTCGCGCCGTACGCGTTCTTCAATGACAAAAATGTCTTTTGTCTTGACTGAATAAGTAAAGGTTTGTCTAAATACGAGCACGGCAATCGTCTGCGCGCTATGATTGAACATAGGCTATAAAAAATTAAACAAATAAAAAATATAATAAAAAAAACGCCTGCCATGTCAATGTTTATTTTACATTTTAGTTAGTTTTTTGGCATGGCAGTCGTGTTCATTAATTTGTCAATAATATCTTAGATTATCTAGATGGAGTCTGGCGCTACTATGAAACAAAAATCAACGTGCCAATCGTTTTGGCATGTGTGCGTGACAGCTACGTCTTACACAAGCGACATGTCATATTGACTGTCTTAGTGTGCGTGCGTAACGATACCAGTTGATAAACATTACAACTAAAATGGGGTAAATTACCCAACGTGGTCGAGCCTGTCTTTTAACTCGAAATAAAATTTATTTATATATATTAGGTACATAATTATTGTTTGGTATTATGAAGACGAATGTTCTTTTTTATTACAAGCTTTTATGTAAATTGGCTGTGGCACTTTCTTTTATCTTACGGAGCTAAAATTTCCTGCTCCGGACGAGGGAACTCCTCAACAGTTAACAGTACAGACTCAACATTTTGTATACAAATTTAACCATGATAGCACGTTCTAAAGTTCACCATGATCTGAGCACCACCCCCACGGTTGGTTCCAGACGGAACTCCTCAAAGGTCCTCAGCGCAGGCACGTAATTATGTATACACATGCATGACGAATTTTGCAAGAATCAATAGGTCCGCCATCTTGAAATTCGAAATGGGTGACATATTCGGCATCAGCTTCACCATGAACCCCAGAAATGACACCCATGTCGAATTTTGTAAGGATTAATAAGTCCGCCGAAATAATAGTCAATCGGCCTCTGGAATTTCTACACACTTTAATAGCTAACTTAGCCATTATTATTACGTTATTTTATGAAAAAAAAACAAGCGTCTCCATTGACAACACAATTGCCACTGATGGCGCCAAAAAGCTGTAGGGCCTCACAGTTGGCGTTAAAAATCCCGACGCTGTCAGGGCCTTGACACTCCATCTAGACATATATAATCAAAGAAGAACATATAAATATTTTGATTTGGTATTTCCCCACAGGCTACCGAAGCGCCACCGAGCACGTTACCCGCGGCCCCGAGCGCGGCGGGCGCGGCGGGCGCGGCGGGCGCGGCGGGCTGCGCGTGCGGGCTGGGCGCGCGCCTGGCCGCGCTCGAGGCCGACGCCGCCGCCTCGCTGCGGCACCGCCATCAGCTGGAGGAAGAGGTCTTCAACATGCTACTTATATACATATCATTATAGCTGATTGTTGTAGTTTATCAAAAGTGTCCCGTCTATGGCGAGGCACCTCAGTAATGCGGGGCGACTTATGTAACAGAGAACATACAAACTTTCAACCGTTATTTAAACCCCTTAGAGTTAGGAGGGTTGAATCTAAGAAAAGTAGCCTCTGTCCTTTCTTGAGTCTCAAACTTTCTGCATGCTAAATTTTATCAAAATCTGCCTAGCGGTAGTCGTGAAGGTGCAACAGAAAAATATAAATGTGAAAGTAACTTTGTCTAAGTTCATAACATTCTATCAAAAACTTCTGTATTGCTTCGAAATAATAAGTAGCTGTATCACTGTGTTTGAAAACAATGTAATTAGCGTTTATCAAACTATCTTCATCTTAGGTGCGCCGGCTGAGGCGTCACAACGCACGATTGCGCGAGGAATCAGCTCGGGCAGTGTGGCAACTACGGCACTTTACTCAGTGGCTTAAGAGAACCGTCGACCGACAATAATACGCCTACAGTCGTACCCAGTAACAAAATACATGCAATAAAATATGCGAGGTAAGCTTTAACGTTTAAAAAAGTTGATTCTCTTAATATTTTGTTACTTATTGAGTTCATGAAGATACCAGGATCGCCGTAAAGCACGTATTTTTCAGATCAAAAGACATTGGAAAAAACCAAATGACGGTAATTTACATCAAATCTTGATTTGAATACGAAACTGTACCTTTATTATTTATTTTAGGAAGTATTCTATAAAAGGATACAAAAATATGTACCTCCATTACGAATCAAGCAAGAATATACACAAACCAATAACATTAGCTAGCAGTATGTTATCTATACTAAATAATACTTTTTAATACCTAATTCTTGTTTATCTATTTGGAATTAGATGTGATTATTACGTTGTGCTCATTAATATTTGTGCTAAAATATTTGTCATGCCTGATAATAATATAATCTATCTGCAAAACATGTGTAATGGATATGTTAATGAATCTTCTAAATCATGAATGTAGGACTTACATAAAGCTTTATGGTATGGTAGCTAGGTCTATAATACTTATAGACTACTAATAGAAAATTAAAACATAGTTCAATTATGAAATAGTTCTTATGAAATTATATATACCTTTTAGTGTATCAATAATAATGTTGCGAGATGCGCTGTCTTATGAATTTTGTGCCTTTTCTGGGCTTCTTATGAAGCGTTTGTTTTCGCGTAATTTTTACGTAATATGTTGGTATAAGTATATCTATTATATTCGTAGATTAGTTTGTTAATACCTTATACATATTAAACTATTCATAGTTGACGTTACTGTCTCAATTAAATTGACATATTATAAGATGATCTTGTTATAAGCCTCCCTTAAAAACTATCTGCATCAATCAGGCAGTTTATATTATAAACGTTTTATGGTCTATACATTATATAATTGATTATTATATGTTTATTGTATACAATATTGTACTACATAGGCTTTAATTTATTTATCTGTTACTATAATCTAGATCGTTAAGTATTACGAGATTACGATTAGGTATAAGGTAAGGTAAACCGAACTTGTAAGTGAACACCAATTACTTTAAGGATAATAAACATTTTAATATATAGTGGGTAATACTATTTTTTACAATTTTGTTGGTATCTATTAATTTAAAGTGTGGCGTAGTATTTGATAATGATGTATGGTAAAAATTAAGCTTCCGTGGCCCATTTACATTTGGTATGATTATTATTTTTGTGACGTAACCTATACTAGTTATATAGCATATAAACCTAATTATAAACAGACTTGAAACCTGCCAAATATTAATACAATAAGGGATAAAATGCGTTAGCACAAATATAACTCGTTTAAAATACTATAAAATGTAGACAATGTTGACGCAAGTTGAACGTAGTTCACAGTAAACAGAGCTAAATAAATTACGAGGACTTTGTTCCTGGTAGACAAAGCGATGTCACCAAGTTAAGGTAGCTAGCTATGTACTCAAGTTGTACTCAATTTTAAGTCCGTAACAAGTATATGAACACCGATTTTTAAATTGGATTATCGGTTTTTTTACAATGTTGGTTGTCATTGTACTTTTTGTGTAAATATGAGTCTCATAAATTAGATGTAATCACCAACAAAGCTTTATTAGTTTAGATTATGTTAGTCGTTAATTTTACTAACAACGGGAGAGACTTAATAGCATATTGTGCCTTCATTCTCAGTAATATTATCTGAAATGCACGAAGAACACGTCCCATTGAGTTATTTAAAATAATGTTAATTTTGTATTGTATAAAGTTGTTGTGACCGGATAATGCTTCCATACTTACGTACATGCATTAAATATATTATGGCTATACCACATGTAGTCCTGTTTATATGAAGTGAGTTTAATTACCTATTACCTTACACAATTTAATATTACACTGTCATAGAATAGAGAATGACCATAAATCGTAATTTAATATGTTTAACATAATTATTATGTTAAACATATTAAATTACGACTTACCGCTGACGAAACCAATGGCACACTTATCTACTCATTCTTCCGTATATAGTTACTAAAAGATCATGGTATTATGGTTGTATTATGAACATAGATTCTACACCTACGTTTGTGTGCCGCAGACCCATACATTACATCTGAAATTACTGTTTTTATTAAACAACTTAGAATAATATTTATTGCAATTAACGAAGTATGCAACGTTTCGCAGTTTATTAAGAACAGAACTTTACGATATTGTAAGCTATATTCGTTATATGATATTTATATACAAAGTAATTGACACTTAGGTGGCGTAGGCTTTGATTTGATTTATTGATTCAAGGGCATGACAGCCTTTCTCTTGGAAATAAAGTTTTGGGTATTAAAATGCATTTTTACTAAAATGCTATAAACCAAATGTAATTTATAAAATATGCAAGTAGTATTATTTAGCCAAATAGCAATATTTCCAAGAGTTTGTACCTCTTAAATAGTTGATTTTAAGCCTCATACTGCAAAACTTCGTATTTATAGAATATCGTTACTTTGTTGCGTATGTTTATATCATTTCGACGTATATAACTAATATTAACCCTGGTTGATTATAATATATTTTAGATATTTTGTGTGAGGAGCGACGTAGTTACATATTTGAGTTTTGATACTACCTTTATTTTTTGTACATATGTAGTAGTAGGTAATATTTTACTTGAAAATAGAAGATGAAGTTTTTCATTATGTCATTAAGAAATGGTATTAGAAAATCAAAAGTATTTGAAGCTGTAACTCACTGTTGTATCTACTTATGAAACTTGTAACACCCATTACTACACAACATCAAACGATGTAACGAGACGATGCTATCCTAGCAATATGGGATACCATTTCTTAATTCATAAATAAGTACGGTAGGGTACGTATGCCGTGTTAAAACTTTGGAACGATGAATTTATCTAAGTTTTTCCCACCACTCATGTTTAAGGTACCTAAGTTATTATTTGTTTTAAATTCACGTAAAGGCTTGCGCAGACTTTGTCAATGTTACATAAACATTTGCCGACTAATTTACACGTTAGAGTTAAATCTTCCAAGGCTGCTATTTATTTACAAAATCATTTTATAGTTACAAAATCTGAGCAAATCCTTATGTATGTAATTCCTTATGTTTACTTGATAGTTAAGTGACCAAAGCAATTACATTTAACCTCCATAATTTTTGAATTTTGGATTGTTTTCTCGTAACAGCTTAAAGGTTCAATTATTTATAGTTTCCATTAAGATAATTTGTATGAATTCTAAAGGACATTCCAATAAAACTTATATACCAAACCTAGTATTATTTTGGTATGTGCCTATCCTGATGACCTCCTACCCGATTTCGGCCACGGCGAACCGCTTCTCAATAAAATTTTCGTAAAAATTATCATATTATTTACGAACTGATAAATGATAAATGATTTTATTTCAGCAAATAGGTTTTAAAAAAACACTTTTACACGTCATTTTTTTATAAACTAGTTAGAATGATGGTGTCGGCATTTCCTAACTGACTACCTCTGAGAAGAAACACCAAAACAAACTCAGGGGTCAAGGTCTCTTTTGAAGTCCAGACAAGTTCAATAATTTATGTGAGAACAGTGTAGGTGGTCTGAAAAGAGGTCTTTTTAGGAAAGAACCACGGCGAGTTTGAGTCGACCTGTCCTTACAGACGCCCCGTCTCGTACCATCTGAAGGACATTTGGGTAGGCCGCATGAAATACTCAAACCGTCAGACACGAGAAAAAAAAATTGTAAAAAAAGAAAAGAAAGACCTAAACAATGCTCACATTTACAAATAACATAATTTCATGTCGGTATGTACAATGTAGGTCGTCTGTGATGGCCTTTTGAAGAAGGAGCCAAAGCAGATTTGAGTCAACCTGTCCTGACTGATGCCCCGTCTCGTACCATCTGCAGGACATTTGGGTAGGCTGTATAAGATACTCAAACCGCCAGACAAGAAACTACATAAAAAGGATAAATCCTACATTGTACATTATATTTTGTTACGTCAGTTTGTAAAAAAGAGTAATTAAATTAAAAACAAAATAGATCAATTGATCAAACAATGTCAGTTTTTACGTCAAATATGTAAAAAAGGGTAAATAAAAATTAAATGTCAAAATTAAACAATAGGTACATGAAAAGGCTTAAGCCCAAGCATTTTTGTCAAGCAGATAGTCCGACACTTTATAGTAACCTTTTCTACATAGGTTGTGCTTAATAAACGACTTAAATTTGTTCAAGCTCATATTTTGAATGTCGCTTGGGATCTTATTATAAAAACGTATGCATTGACATTTGAATGAGTTACTAATTTTCTGGAGCCTAGTGGCTGGTACAACAAATTTGTGTTTATTCCTAGTGTTAATGTTGTGAACATCACTGTTTCTAATAAAAAGGTTAATATTTTTATGAGCGTAAAGCAAGTTCTCATAAATATAATGTGATGGGACAGTCATAATACTAATCTCTTTAAACTTTTCCCTTAGCGAATGTCTGGGACTTAGTTTATAAGTTGCCCGAACAGCCCGCTTCTGCAGTACAAATATTGTCTATATAACGGCAGCATTCCCCCACAAAAGAATACCATACGACATAACACTATGGAAATAGCTAAAATAAACGACGAAATAAATGACGACCCAATTGGCGCAGTGGCTAAGCGATTAGACTGCTGCGCTAAGGGTTGCGGGTTCGATTCCCGCACGGGGCAATAATTTGTGCGATCCACATTTGATTGTCCCGAGTCTGGGTGTTTGTGTATGTGATATTTCATGTTTGTGAAACGCACCCACGATACAGGAGAAATTCCTAGTGTGGGGCGACGTTTTTTTTAAAAAAAAAAAAAAAAAAAAAAAAAAAAAAAAAAAAAAAAAAAAAAAAAACAAGTCTAGCGGTATCAACATCGGTTAAATTTCTTATTTTCATTACAGCGTATGCTGCAGAGCTCAGCTTTTTGGACAACTTATGTATATGTGGGCCCCATTGTAACTTAGCATCTAAGGTTATGCCTAGAAATACAGTGGTATCCACAAGATCCAACTCTTCGTCATTCATTTGTACACTGGTTTCACTTGTCTAACATTAGGAGTTGTAAATTTAAGACATTTAGTTTTTTTTTCGTTCAAAAGCAAATTATTAACATTAAACCAGTGGACCACTTTAAAGAGAGCACTATTTACATCGTCGGTAACTTGGTTAGAACGCTTAAGTTTAAATAAAAGAGAAGTATCATCTGCAAACAGGACAATCTCATGAGAATCCTTAACAAGATAAGGCAGGTCATTTATATAAACGAGAAATAGGAATGGACCAAGAATAGAACCTTGTGGCACTCCCATTGTCACTAAGGACCCCGGGGATCTTTTTCCATTGATATCAACTTTCTGAACCCTTTTACTCAGATAAGAACTAAGAAGGTCCAGAGCATTGTTTCTTACACCATAATGATACAATTTCCTGATCAATGTTTTATGAGGGACACAATCAAACGCCTTGGACAAGTCACAAAAAACTCATTATACTTAGAAAGGTTTATTTTAAAATTATATTTTTTTGTTCCATTTTTTATAGCCTATGATACTCGCGATAGTGTAAGGATTCTAACGACACTCCATACACCAAAATCGGTTTAGGCATTCAGAAGTTATGGTGGAATAAAGAAACTCACATACATACATACATGAACCCTGAAAACATTACACTCCTTTTTTTGGGCAGTCGTGTAAAAAGACAACAAACGAGTTTCCTTTATTAATAAGGAAAAGCTCCCACATTCCTGGAAAACCGGAACGTGTTTTAACTGGCAACACTGAATGTAAAAAACCGATGACTACGAAGTAGGACACTCGTCGCATCGCGTCGCTACACGCCGCCTTCCGTGGACGCCTGTTTGACGGCGAGGCGAAAGGCGATACGTTGACGATCCCTTTCCTATTGATATTTTCCCTTAGTTCTAGCGCTGAGTATTGACCACCCCTTTTCAAAAATAGTTAAAATGGTTTTATTTGTAATCGTCGAGTTTGCGTAATAGTAATTAAAATGTATCGTGACCAGACATATAGATTTAATCATTATCTGTAATTACTGTGATAAGCATTAGTAAGATTTTAGTAGGTACCTAATCGTATCCTGTTGACAGTGGAATACACATGTATCTGCATGTATTCGACGTAATTTGTACTTTGGTTCCTACCTAAGTACATGTTGTGTCGAAAAAGTATTCTAGTAGCTAGTACAAGACTAGGCAGTACCTACATTCTAGACTGAAAAACAGTAATACTTATAATTACAATTCTGCTTCGTTGGTCTTGTGGCTGCTTTATGTGACTGCCGATGCCAAATACCAGATTCGCATCCTGCAAGTTAGGATGGGCGAAAAAATAAGAATTTGGTTAAAAAATTCTAGTAGCAGCCTCGAGTCACTGAGACTAAGGGTAAGGAAGGTATGGTTGCTACTCACACTTGCTTCGGAAAGCCGTAGATCTCATGGTTGATCACTCTCTGGTTATGTTGGATTATAGTTTTTATCTACATCATCACTACATAGTATAAAACAAAGTCGCTTTCTCTGTCACTATATCCCTATGTATGCTTAAATCTTTAAAACTACGCAACGGATTTTGATGCGGTTTTTTTTAATAGATAGAGTGATGGAAGAGGAAGGTTTATATGTATATAACACCCATTAAATAGTGGATAAGTATTTTATACCCGTGCGAAGCCGGAGCGGGCCGCTAGTACTTATATAAATCTATTCTTCAGCGACCTGAAGTGTTTTACAGAAGTGTATTGTAAGACCCTCAAGTTTTCAGAACGTTGGTAGGTTACCTCACTACCCACCAAAAAAACAAGTCATTTGAAATAGCAAAATTCCTTATGAATCAGCCCAAGTATAATTAAGGAATCAAAAAATTATTATGATTAAAGACCAATACAACCCAAAACGTTAATTATTTATTAATAAGACTATGAACCTATCTAACGAGGTTATCTAGATTATATCATGTATCTACAACTGTTAGATAAATATGTTCAGGCTATAAACGATTATTTATTCGTTGTGATGTTCCATAATTAATTAACTGACAGACAGTTGTTTAAAGTATACAAATAAATTATCTTAGATAACACTTTACAAGATAATAGGTTCTGCTTTTTTCATATCTAGTGTATTTCGTACGGATTTTATTTTTAATTTTTTTAGTGGCACCTATTCATAATTTATACATAAGGGCTGAAAATGCCAATAGACCGAAAAATTAACCTAGTGGCTACCTTGATTTGTTTTTATTAAAAGGTGAAATGCTACTAATAATATAGGACATAGGCAAAGGTATAATCCCTTCCTACAAATAGGTAATTCCCAAGATTAGGTATCTTTCTACCTACTACAAAGGCAAGGCTCAAAAAAAAACTTATATCATATACGATATCTTGTTAAATGATAGTTAAAAAAAATAAAAACCGCCTTCAAAAAACGCGAGCTCAAAAGTGAAAAATTATATAATCCATTTATGCTATTAACTAAACACTTAAGAGCAATTTTACATTTTTACGCAGTTTTCTAAGATTTCGGACGCCTAATATACCATCTTAGGTAGTATTTAGGAATTGGTATATAAATGTAAAATGTAGACCAATCTTTCGCATTGACACTTAAGCTAATAGATTTATAAAAAATAACTTAATTGCTATATGGTGACCAATCTCCCGCAACACGTTTTCTGAAAAATTATCGCAGAGTCAATTTCGGGCTCCAAATTCTATCAATTACACAAATTTAAACGATAAAAATACAGTAAGCATTAGGCATATATTTTTATTGAAACTTACGGTGCAACATTTTCGATTAATAACACTTTTAATTGATAAAAAAAAAACTGAAACCTATTTTCACGGTTTATACTGTAATTTTATCGCGACTTTTTAGTTTGAATAAAGGTATATTTTAATTTTAAAATCATGTTATTATAAGCTATGCTCTTTAAGAAATCTAATAACACAGTGATTTTCAAAATTCCTTTATTTAATTAGAAATCACATCATTTTCAATATCACTCCATATCACAATAAATTACGATGCACAAACCTAGAATGATCAGTCGGGCCCGAGCGCCCAAAGAGGTAGGATGTGTCACTTTTTTCTAATTTCAAATTACGAAAATTCGTATGCAAACGCATGTTTATACTACGACCACAACGTTTTCATTTTCTATATATTATTTTCATTCGGTTTTGTTTATTATCAAGTAAAATATATTATTTTATTAGTTTATGATATTTTATTAAATTAATATTTAGCTACTTTAATCTTGACTGTACTATTTTTGTCCGCGACTTGGTCCTCTTGGATTTTTTTTACGCATGAAAAGTAGCTTGTTGCCTTTAATACACTTCTGGACACATCTATTGGCCCACCTTGTATTTTCAGTTTCGTTTGGTCCTAGCTAACATTTTATATTAGGTCGAGCAAAAAGTTTTTATGCAGTTTTAAACCTGGCACATTCACAATTTCATTCAATAGTCTTTTTTTTGAATTTCGAACACAGAATTTAAAGAAACAAAAGACAATTTGAATTTGTTTGTTGATATCAAACAATCGAATACTAAGAAAACTTGGTTTTATTGGTTTACTTGGATTTAATTATTGAAAAAGTGATTGATATCTTTGGTTTTGCAACAAACATTACTTATTCTTAAAATTAAGGTGAGGTTCTATCAATAATCTATGGATACTTCACCTGAAGTCGCCGCCCAAGCTGTGGCACTTATTCAGGCCGGACACAGCCAAAGAAACGTGAGTGCTCAACTTAATTTAAGTCGATCTGCGGTCCGAAATGTTTATCGGAGGTACCTAGAGACTGGCGGCTTTGTTCGTCGCCAAGGAAGGCCACGATCTCGGGTCACAACTGAAAGGCAGGATCGATTCATCGTGACGACCAGCTTGAGAAATCGTCACCTTACCTCCATTGAGATACAAAACCAACTTCGCGACTTCCACGGAGTATCTGTGAGCACTCGAACTGTTCGGAGAAGGTTAAAAGAACGCGATATGGTACCACACAAGCCAGCTAATGGGCCCAAACTAACGCGAGCCCACCGAAAAGCGCGCCTTCATTTCGCACGCAGTCATTTAAATTGGACACAGCAAGATTGGAGCCGTGTACTCTTTTCTGATGAGTCTAAAATTGTGTTACATGGCAATGATGGAAGGAAGAAGGTCTACCGACGTAAGGGAGAGCGTTTCGCACAATGCTGCTTTGAAGAGAGGGTTGCTTATGGCGGTGGCTCATGGACTGTCTTGGGTGGTATATCCGCGAGCGGCAAAACTCAACTTGAGGTTGTTACAGGACCACGGCTGCCAACATTAAATGCTGAAAGGTACATTCGTGAGTGCTTAGAACCTCACGTGATACCATACGCGGACTATGTGGGCCCAAATTTCCTTTTTATGCATGATAATGCAAGAGCCCATGCGGCCGGCATCGTCAGGGAATATCTTCGGGATGTGAACATCACAGTTATGGACTGGCCAGCCAGAAGCCCAGACATGAACCCCATTGAGCACATGTGGGACGAGCTAAAAAGACGTGTTAGGGCTCGTCAGCCAGTTGCCCAGACGATGCAGGAGTTGAAAACTGCCATAGAAGAGGAATGGGAGATGATCCCTCAAAATTTCATAGAGCGGTTGATAAACTCTATGCCTAATCGTATGAGAGCTGTGGTAGATGCCCATGGAGGCAACACGCGTTATTAAATTAAACCTTTATTTGATAAAACATGTTTTTATTCAAAAATCAATTGCCTTTAACAAGGCGCATATCCGACTTGTTAGGCGTAGCTCCATGTCGTAGGGTATTCTGAATTCAAATTTAAAACAATACGATCGAAAAAGATGGTAAAATGTATCAGGTTTAAAACTGCATCAACAGTTTTTGTTCAATCTAGCAATCATATTTCGGTAGGGGCCATCGAAACCTAAACTCTAAGGTGGGCCAATAGATGTGTCCAGAAGTGTATGTTAATCCAGGTTATAAACTATCTAGCAATTTTTTTTCTATGTCCTTTTAACCGTTTTTGCGTAATCACTACATAGTATAAAACAAAGTCGCTTTCTCTGTCCCTATGTCCCTTTGTATGCTTAAATCTTTGAAACTACGCAACGGATTTTGATGCGGTTTTTTTTAATAGATAGAGTGATTCAAGAGGAAAGTTTATATGTATAATAACATCCATTAAATAGTGGAGAAGTACTGTTATTTTTGAGGTTTCTAATGTGATGTCGTAAATAATTACATTTTTTCCGCTTACATTGCAAACGCAGGCTGAACCCTACGAGTTTTATCAAAATAATGTACTAAGTATTGTACACATTGAAAAGGTCTACAGAAAAGTCCGTGATGTCTATCTCTTATGGTTAACCCACAATAACTTTTTTTGTCATTTACTTTTTACGACAAATAATGGCTAATTTTTGAAGCGATTTTAACCAATACAGCATTAATCCTTAACCAATTAAATACCTTGAATACATTGTTCATTTAATATAGATCTATATGGCCCTTTACAGCATATGATTTAAGTGAATATTTTCGAAGATATTACAGATTTAAAAATTGCGGGACGTAGCGTTTGCGGCGGTACCGGCCGCGGCCGGCCGCCCGGTGCGGCAAGAGCGTGCCTATAAATAGCGCGTCTGAGGCCGCGGTTTTCACTGGCTGGAGGCTCCAGAAGTCTCGCCTTTATCCGGTTACGTCCAATAAAACCCCCCATGGGGTCGTCGGCACAAACTATTTCGAAAAAAAAAAAAACCGCGGTTTTCCCTGTAGCACTTTGAATTTAGCAGCGATCGGACGCGTTTATTATAAAAACGTGCTTTTCAGCGCGACAAATAAAACCATAATTTATGGATTGCAATTTTCTATTAAGATCTTGATTAAAATTTACAGTTAGATCAATTTAATATTAGGGAAATTATTTTCAAAAATCGTGTTTTAGGGTGAGATATGTAAGTTCAGAAAAAGTACTTAATAGAATAGGTATCTTTTGTTGTTGATGATTGTTGATTATCTTTTGTTTTTAGTCGCACGAATAGCAAATTATTTTATAAGTACTTTTAATTTAATTAAAATCGTTGTTTAAGTTGAGGTATTTCAGTAAAAAAAAAGAACTGAATAGAATAGGTATCTTTTGTTTTTTATGATTGTTGATTATCTTTTGTTTCTAAATGGTAAGAATTTAGATATTTTTTACTGCGGCACATACTAATAATATGGCAATTTGTGCATAGGTAATCACTACATAGTATAAAACAAAGTCGCTTTCTCTGTCCCTATGTCCCTTTGTATGCTTAAATCTTTAAAACTACGCAACGGATTTTGATGCGGTTTTTTTCAATAGATAGAGTGATTAAAGGGGAAGGTTTATATGTATAATAACATCCATTAAATAGTGGAGAAATACTGTTATTTTTGAGGTTTCTAATGTGATGTCGTAAATAATTACATTTTTTCCGCTTACATTGCAAACGCAGGCTGAACCCTACGAGATTTATCAAAATAATGTACTAAGTATTGTACACATTGAAAAGATATACAGAAAACTCCGCTATGGTATATGTCTATGTCTTATGGATATCCCACAATATCATTTTTTGTCATTTACTTTTTACGACAAATAATGGCTAATTTTCGAAGCGATTTTAACCAATACAGCATTAATCCTTATCTAATTAAATACCATACATTGTTGATTTAATATAGATCTATATGGCCCTTTACAACATATGATTTAAATGAATATTTTCGAAGATATTACAGATTTAAAAATTGCGGGACGTAGCGTGCGGGCCACGGGCAATAATGAACAAATCAAAACTACTGGATCCATTTTAATCATTTTTTCAGTGAATGACATAGGCTATATATTTTATACCCGTGCGAAGCCGGAGCGGGCCGCTAGTTGAGTAATAATCCTCCAAAAATACAATCGCTTACATTTATTATTAAAATAAATTTTACAAAACATGATCTATTTATAATTGGTGAATAAATTATTATTGTAGAAATTATAATTTGTCTAAATAAATTACTCGCTACACTGTTTGCATTGTTTTTGTGTGGGTGCGCTACGCACACATGACAATTTTGACAAAATTCGAACGACACAATTTTGTGAAATGGCTCATAAGAGACCATTCTCATATAGAGAACTGTTTTATCTGAATTAGTTAATGAATGTTTGAGATTTAGCACCGACTACACTAATTATATTATTTTTCAGTTTTGAGTTCGTGTTTTTTTAAGGCGGTGTTTTTTTTATGCATTGGCATTTTCGTGATGCCTAGGAGTCATACCCCCTCCCTAGAATTTTGTAAGACTAATAATTGATATCCTTACAAAATGCCTTTTTAAACGATACCTCACACGATATATTTATAATCTTAGTAAGTTGTAGGAGTGTTCTGCTATGATCTTATGACGAGTTCCGTTCCATATCTCGGGAATTCATCATCAGATCATGACAACATTTTAATAGGGCCAATAGGGAAATATATTTTATTCACACGAAAAAGAATTTTGCACGGTTAAAAATTATCTTTAGGTACCTACCTAGCTTGTTTCCGCTTCGTTAACATTCGAAATCCACGCGGGGGGAAGCTAGTACCTATTATAAAGGTGAAAGTTTGTGTGTTGGTTGCCTCTTCACACGGCTAGACCAATTTTGATAAAATTTGGTATTGGGGTAGGTGGCTCCCTGGATTAACACATACTTAAGGCTACTTTTTATCCCAAAAACATGTAGCGGGTAACACCGCGGGGCGCAGCTAGTATAATAATAATTCCTATCTATCTACATAATTAAAAATGATGTCAACGGTCAAGGTAGATAAATGAATTTATTTTTTGGAGAATCCCATTTGATATTTTGATGAGATTACTTATAAATAATTATCTAGGTACTAACGACCGCGACCCACGTAAATCAACAGCATGTTCCTAAAATGCATGAATTAAATACCCAACTACCTCTGATCGGTGTTATGTACAAAGGTTAATTTTCACTGCTGTCCGAAAGATCCGAAACAAAAGGATATCCGTCTACGGCCTTACATCTGCATGGCCTTGGTCTATACAAATACCCTTAACTACCTTTAAGATATTTTATTTTATGAAAAGAGCTACATAATGACTTTATAATATTTTAGCGATGACAAAGTAAAAACTGTTTACCAATACAGAACAAACCAGAATCCGCGAACGCGCAAAGTGAGGGAACTCAGTTACTCTAAAACGGAGTAAGTGCCTACTTGGCTGATTTGACATTTAG
The DNA here is from genome assembly GCA_905340225.1 of Abrostola tripartita. Classification (NCBI taxonomy): domain Eukaryota; kingdom Metazoa; phylum Arthropoda; class Insecta; order Lepidoptera; family Noctuidae; genus Abrostola; species Abrostola tripartita. Next base: position 7,812,238 of record HG996490.1, on the reverse strand, counting down.
TATACAAAGATCTCGTGCATTGTTGAAACGTAGGGTACATACTACATACGCACTGTGCGTTCAGCCGCATTGCTCCGTGCGGCTGACTGCAAAATGCGGTTGCAACTAGAAAAAATAAAAAACAAGTTCCATCGCAGTCTGGGTACCTCTAACATAAGGCAGCGTTCTACAGAACCGTCCCCCGACTGCGATGGAACTTGTTTTACACGACTGCCCGAAAAAGGGAGTGTAATAGTAATGTTTTCAGGGTTCATGTATGTATGTACCTATGATAATTTCTGTATTCCGCCATAACTTCTGAATGCCTCCGATTTTGATTTATGGAGTGTCGTTAGGATCTTTTTAACATTGCGAGTAACATAGAAAGGTCGGAACCTGTCGAGGAATGCGATGCAGCGTATGCAAATCCCGCGTCCCTCAACCTAAGGTAATTAGGATGGCACCCTGGGGTTTTAGCCGGTAAGAGTCCCCTCCGCCCGCGCCAGGCAAAGAAAGTTCATGAAGATTTCAACTTCTTAAAAATTGCATGCATAAGAACTAGCCATAACTCTGCTCAGCACTGCTATAAAGTCAAAGACTCAAAGTTGCGTCCCACAGTGGTTAAACGTGGGTTGTTCAACTAACCAAAGCTTCGGTCAACTATGTACCTAAAGGAAAGAGTAAGTCAGGTTGTGTACAAAAACACTAGCTATTTTAAGACACGGGACGACTGCTTATTATTGTGTCACACTTTAACCGGAAAAGTAATCTACGAGAGTTACTTACATCCTCGAAATAATATGGAGTACCTAGTACCTACTCGAATTAGCCTTACTTTAAAAGTAAGTATATACTATGTTTAATAGATTTAGCTGCTCTTTCATTCTATCTGGGGGTCAGTCGCCTCGAGGGACACCGGTTGAGGTCAAGCTGGGATAAGTTGACGTTCACTCAACCTTATTTAGCCTAACTGAGGTAATTAACATTTATTACAAAACCTCAAACCTGGTAACAGCCCCCTTACCATGAACTTTTAAAGCAGGACAGTTTAAGATGTGGAAGCGAGACGCCGCATTACACGGCACGTAGCGGCGTCTCGTGTCCACATCTTAAACTGTCCTGCTTTAGGAGTTCATGGTAAGGGGGCTGGGCCCAACAACTGCAAGGAACGAAATTAAAAGAGTTACAATAAGAGGTTACCACCTCTGTAAGTCTTAATTGGCTTTTGGCTTTTCTTGCTCTATCACTTTCGAATTAGTCAACATATACATATATACTTATCTACTAGGTTTATGATAGTAGGTACCTATATATAATTTGTTTATCTTAATCCTATAATACTTATGATTCATTAGATAACAAACATGTATAATGTATAAAAGGCCGCAGCCTGGGCATCAAGCAGAGTACTTCAGTTATATGACAACCATGCGCGTCGTGATTCTCTTAGCCCTCCTGGGCTCCGCCCTTGGTGAGTTGTATAATATTATTACATGCGTCTGTGTTGTGTAATTCTTATTTTATATTGTGACAATTCACTTACCTACCTGTCTAGTATACACAGTAGCGGATTTGCAGTCGTAACCGCCCTAGGCCCCAGGTCATGTACTTAGTAAGGTTCAGCCGCCCCTTTCTCAATACCCATCATATAGACTACATATGAATGTATCGGTTACATGTTTGTTACTTCTTCACGCTCAAACGGCGGAACTGATTTAGATAAAATTTGGTATGGAGGTAGCCGATACCCTGGATTACCACATAGGATACTTCTTATCCCGAAAATACTATTATACTTAGTAATTTGAGTTATTTCTTGTTATCATCAGTGATTTTTTTTGTCCCGATTGGCCGCCCCTAATATCTGGCCGCCCTAGGCCCGGCCCGCCCGGGCCTACCGGGCCTTAGATAAATCCGCCACTGAGTATACAGACAAATACCTACGAGTATCTTCTTATGAGAAATAAATTAAATATTCAAAATGTTATGTATCTACATTACAGCGGTACCCAAGAGCATTAACCGCATAGTCGGTGGCTCCCCCACCACGGTGGAGGCCTACCCTTATATGTCCAACATGCAGCACGGCCTATGGGGCATCTTTTGGTACCAGGCATGCGGCGGTTCCCTCATCACCTCCACCTCTATTCTCTCTGCTGCCCACTGCTACTAGTAAGAACATATTGTAACATAACACAAAACGTTTGCTAGATTAATATTCAGTTTCAACTTTGTTCTAGGGTCTAAGCAAGTTGGGTCCCACGACTTTGTCAAAGTGAATTACAATTAAAAATACTAGTAACTAGATTAAAGTATATTTTTAAGTCATTTAGTAGGTACCTACAAAACCGTAGAGTAGGTAGCTCCTAATAATAGCGAACACCACACAGCCTTCTCTTTCGGGGATTACACGCATGATTGTAAACACATCACTTACTTCAAACGTGACACACTTTCATCCCTGATTAACCACCACCTGGGGGTAGATAACCAATGAGCAATTAAAAGAAAAAAGATATATTAACTTTTTAGGCACTTTTTCACCTCCTTAGGTGTGGGTAACATTTCAAAATCAGAGACATGTTTATTTATTTCCAACCTCACGCAATTATTTACCTAATAGTCTCATGTTTATGAATTAAAAATACCTAGTTTCTCATAATAGGTACTTTTTTTAGGGGTAGCCTTTATAAACCACTTAAACACATAATTTTGTTTATTTCTTAAACTAGGTACCTACATAAGCCTTACTTTTTATTATTTTTGTTCTAAAATACCTGATAAAATAAATATACCTATAATATCAACTTTTATCTTCTTTTTACCTTCTCAGGGGTAGACTTATTTCTTACATCGGTATTTTACATCATGCCTGCGCAAATAGAACGACAATAACTTCAAAAATGATAGAAATAAGTTTTATGTAGTTCTTTTATCCGCTAGCAATTATTTTGACAATACTTTCAATGCACTGAAACTTCTACAGATTTATTAAGTGTAGATACATAGTACATACCTGCATAGAAAATTAATCTAATCATTGTTTTGTGTTTAGCGGTGACTCGATATCAGAGTGGCGTGTGCGTCTTGGTACCACGTTTGCCTCTAGCGGCGGCACCCTCCACAACGTAGCTGCACTGATTATCCACGAGCAGTACGGCAGACCCACCCTTGACAACGACATCGCCATCATCCGCCTGTCCACCCCCGCTGAGTTCTCCAGCAGCATCCAGCCCGCGTATATCCCTGGCCGCACCTATGCCCTTCCCGACGGTGCTAATGTCACTACTATTGGTTGGGGAGACCTTACGGTAATTACCTATTACATTCATTGTCTTATATATAATCGTCAAGCAAACTCAATACAAAATACATTTTAATCTGTAACTATCAACTAAAATCTTCCTTCTAGACTGGAGGTGCCTCCCCTGAGCAGCTTCACCACGTTACCGTCAACATCATTAACCAGCAACTGTGCACTGAACGTTACGCTTATCTGAAAACTCAACCTAACTTCGAAAACTGGCCCGACATATCTGATAACATGTTGTGCGCCGGTATCTTGGACGTCGGCGGTAAGGATGCCTGCCAGGGAGACTCCGGGGGCCCTGTCGCGCATTATGGTAACATCATAGTCGGAATCGTGTCCTGGGGTTTCCAATGCGCGAATGCCTTCTACCCAGGCGTCAATGTTCGCGTCTCCCAGTACAGCGACTGGATTAAGACCAATACGTAAACTAAAAAATGTTGTTTAATTTTATGTATCTTTGTTACTAGTAGGTACATTACAGTCTTATAATATAAGTTTGAAATTATATATTTTATTTATTTTCATTTCGCATGTTAATACATTTCAAAATTTAAAAAAAAAAACAAAGTAGGTACTGTTTGAATAATTTATTAGAATAATAAAACTTAAATTGTGGAGAGGCCTGTGATTTTTTTTAATGATAGGAAATTGTTAGATTGTGCAAAATATATGTTTTAAAAAACTTCAAAATAATAAAAATCTATTGTTTACTTTTTACACGACTGCCCAAAAAAAGGAGTGTAGTGTTTTCAGGGTTGTATGTGTATGTACCTATGTAGTATGTGAGTTTCTTTATTCCACAATAACTTCTGAATGCCAGAACCGATTTTGATGTACCTACCTATAGAATGTTGTTAGAATTCTTGCAACATTGCGCGATATAAAAAAAGAAACAAGTTTATAAAATGTAATAAAAAATTTAATTAAAAAAATTAAAAACACGACTGCCATGCCAACATAACATTTGCTTTTTAGTTCGTTGCTTGTCATGGCAGTCGTATTTAAAAAAAAAAAAAAAAACTGTTGATTATTATTCTCCCTATTTTAATAAAATAAGTATACCTACTTACTTTATTTCTTGTAAAAAGTTGGGAACCCTTGTTTTGGGGGACAATGACGAAAAGCTATTGTTTTTAAAACCTTATAGATCTTTTTCTTCGTCTTCTTCTTATCGTATGGTTGATGATCAACCTGGTGCCGGAGTTAAAAACCGCCTGTAGGCCGCTGCCATGGCTTTACACACCGTTGAAAAATCTCTCAGGTGGGTGTGCCGGTTTCCTCACGATGTTTTCCTTCACCGTTTTTAGCAACTGATAACTAATTTATAGTACGCACATGAATTATTCGAAAAGACATTGGTGCGTCCAGGGTTTTGAACTTGCGACCTTTGACTTGGCAGTCCAACGGTCATACCATTCGACTATCAGTGCTATCAAATTCATCGTCAAATCGATAAATAGTATAATTCAAAAACTTCGACGCGCCCACTACTTTCCAAGATAAATCAAATATAATTATCGTGTGAGGTATTGTTTGAAAGGATTTTAAATATTAGTACTTGTTACAAAAGTCTCGTAGGGGATAAATCCTAGGCACCTCGTAAATGCAAGATTTTTTTAATAAAAATAATAACCGCCTTCAAAAACACGAATTCAAAAGTGACAAATAATACTTGATCCCCTTCACTTCGCTTATGTAAATAACCGATGTTAAAGTCGGTGCGATATTTATATAGTTTCCGAGTTATTTTTTTTTTTCTGACTCTTTGGGAATTTTCGATCTAACAAAGCTATTTTTTTTTAAAGTAGATCATTTTTTCCTTAGCATAAATAACAAAAAATAAGTTGGTCAGGTAGAAAATCTTCAGTCAGAAAAAAAATTATTACTCAAAAACAATGAAATATCGCGGAACTAACATAGGGGGTAATTCAGATACCCCACGACACGAGGGACCTAATTATTTTTCTTGACGCCAATGTATAAGAAACTATTGTGAAAGCACTCAATATTTTCAATGCTAAAACTATTAACAAAGCGAACGCATAGGATTTTTTTTTAAACATCGCCCCATACTAGGAATTTCTCCTGTATCGTGGGTGCATTTCACAAGCATGAAATATCCCATACACAAACACCCAGACTCGGGACAAACATCTGCGGATCACACATTTTTTTGTCCCGTGCGGGAACCGAACCCGCAACTAAGTAGTTTAGCTGGTCATTGTCCACACTAAACCACTAGATTGGACCATTGTGCGTGATGTGTTTCTTCCTTTTACTCCAACCAACCAAGCTCATCCCTAAAAACGAGCAGCCTTTTCAGGTTACTGAAAACTTCCGGTAACGATGCTGAACGCTGGAGAATTCATGCCCGTTGATTGGCCACGCTTTCGCACTGCACAAGTCCGTGCTGTGGCGTTTCTTCCGCCTCCATGCAGCCTCTGCATAGAGGGCTGTCCGCCGTCACACCTATGGTAAAAAGGTGTTTGTTTAGGGGGCAGTGTCCGGTTATTTTACCTAGTACTTTACCCTGTTTAGACTAGTGAGGTTGCGGGCAAACTTTTTCGAAGCCACCGGAATTGCATTCTTTGTCTGTCTGCAACCTACACTGTTCCTCCATTCTGTTTGATGGTTTTGTTCTGTTTTAATGTGCAGCCATGATCTGACTTGTGCCGGGGGTATAGGCAGTAGTGGTTCCGGTTCATATACCGTCGTCCTTGATCCACTTTTGGCCAGCTCGTCGGTTGCGTCATTGTCTAGTGGGTTACTATGTCCTTTGATCCATTGCAAAGTTATGTCGTTTGTGTTTGCAATGGACTGGAGTGTATTATGACACTCTAGCTAGTACTAAGACAGAGGTTATATTAGTGTTGTTTTGTAGCGCTTGAAGGACGGATGCACTGTCTGACACAATAATATTGTGACCTCTGACATCTCTGGCTGCAACCGCTTGTGTTGCTATGGTGATACAATGAAGCTGTGAAATATAGTGTTAACTTTATTTAAGGTGGTCGAGATTTTAATATTAAGGTCAGTCGAGAAGTCTTGCTCCAGTCCCCTGTGTAGTTTTGGAGCCATCTGTATACATCCTAACTTCATTGGTGCCAGAGTCGTCTTGCATTTCTGCTGTAAGTTGGATATTGTATCTAATATCGAAAACATTGTTCTATCTGTAGGCGCCTAGAGAATTTGTATCTGCTTTAGGATTTCCTTCAAGCCACTAAATGAACGAGGCTACACCACCATTGGGTATACCGACGACCCGCGACCTAAAAATACTAATAAGCGGGAACGCCGAGAATTTGCATTGTAAAAGAATGGTGTCACAAACACCAGAGGGCTTAGACAAGTGTCAAACGCTCGGTATCGTTTCTATTTCGTGTTAGAGTATATATTATGTGTTCTATGGACACAGTCACACACACAAGCGCTTGCGGCTGATGGCAAACTTAAAACTTTAAATACAAAGGAACCAACATTTTCAACACTGCTTACGGCTGATCAAAACAAAATATGTTAGCAATAATAGCATAGTAATCGCAAAGTTTGCTAACTTTAGCGTTTTCTCAAAGGTTTTGGCGTTCGTTAATCTATCGAAAATTTTGCTGCAAAAAGAAACGCTCGCTGGCGATTGTCAAAGCTGCCCCTCTGACCATTGAGGTATATCTATGGAGGCGCCCTAATCTTCTATATAAATTTTTACTTATACATAAATATTGAGGGAATCGAGAGGGTAAAAACAAATTACTGTTTGTCTCTTCCTAACTAGTGAAGTTGTACATAAGGAAAGCGAAATTACATAAAGATTGTTTTTGCTAATTCTGGCAATATTTGAGCGGTGTGGCGGCGGAGTGGTTTAAGGTACTATTTAGCCAAAATTGAATACAGAGGATATTAATATTATGATAGGTCATCAGCTAGGAGGACATGTAGGAGTCAAATAGGGTGGAAGAGTACCATTAACCAGGCAAAGACTTCCTATATAGCTAATAAGAAACCCAATAACACTGCTGGACCAGGAAGTCAACCTAAGACCTCATGCTCAGCAGTCGTGCTCTGCGGGCTCTAGACCAACAAGACAGTATGAATTTACAATCTTCCATAAAGTACCTTAACTACTCCTTACAGTTCACATACCAGACCGCGTAGTTCCTCCGCGCGCGTTAGCTGTTTTGCCGAGTGTACTTCAAATACAGAGACACCAGACTATCACAGCAAGGCGTAATTTGCCTATACATGCACGCTTTGGCCCAGTAAAAGGTAAAAATTAAGAAATAATATCAGCTGAATATGTGAATACTTCAACTTGTTTCATTTTGCTGAAATTCTCTAGTGTAGAAGTATCTTTTGATTTCGTTGTCTTAGAAGTTACATTTTTTACAGGCACGGATCCCTAAAAATATGCAAACTAACATGGAACATCCTTTTTAAAAGTTAATTCATGACCTTTGACCATTCTATCTGGAGCATCCGTTATGATTTATGCCATGTTTTGCGACAGTAGGTAGGCACCCGTTTTTTGTAGGTATAACCGGTCCATATATATTCCTTTGTCTGACGAGAGATCTTTCTTAGCGAAAGCTTATGTCAATCCCATACATTTGACATTGACAATCTATTCTACTAATACTAGCGTTCATGCCACTTGTCTAAGCCCCTGCCCATCTTAGATTTGCATGAATTTGTTATTTATTCAGTTTATTGATCAAATATTAACCTATTTTACATTGATTTTGAATATAATGCACCTGCTGAACTTACTGCTGCAGTAGTGAAGTATATAGTACCTACTAATAAGTACTTAATTTCTAATAATAAGAAATGTATAACAGAATTACTATATGCTTAATTAAAATACTTTAAGTTCAAAAACTAAAAATGAGTAAGTACCTACTTGATATAATTTTGCTACTATTGTTATAATAGTGTTTGTATACATAACAACCTCATTTTGTTATTGTCTCTTTACAGATTTAAACCATGATGATGCTGATGGTCAAATATCCGGTGTACCGACTCACGTTTACTTACTTCAAACAAATTCCAGTATAAATTTGATCCCTAATGAACAAGTGCTTCCACTCCACATATTAGATAATGTTACATATTTTCTACTTTTTAATTTTTAAATTATTTCTTATTGAGGAAAATGCATTCATTTATTTTCTTTTTATAGAATTTAGGATATGGACCTAATCAGTACTTATTACCAATACAATCAAAAGAAAGAGACATTCAGGACCAGCTGCAAGATTTAATGGGTATTTTGTTAACTTATGCCTACTACTTAATAGTGTAGAATAATTTCTATTTATTTAATTACATGAACTTGAACATAGTACGTATATATCTAATCTATGTATATGTTGTACTCTGTAAGCTAGTCTACGCTTTAGACTTGTAAATAGTTAAACCTTACCTGTCTGAAAGCCTTATTAAATAAGTTTTTTAAATTAAATATTAAATTGTCTTTATATTTTCTGCAGTGAGAGTTATATTTTCAAACAGACAAATGATAGCTTAGTGGTTGCAAAGTGCGACTACAGTAAAACGGGGTGAATCGGAACCCAAGGGTGAACAGGAACTAAACTTTGGAACGGATTTTAACATGAAATGATTACAGATAGTTGTTAAAAATGACTCTAGATTATTGTCTATGGTACGGTCAGCATCATAAGTAGATTAACATATTACGAAACCTTATTTCAAATAATGGAAAGAAACAAAAACCAATTCAAGTTTTTGTTTCAAATTATAGGAGCGTCCAATGGATGATCTTAAAATATTTAAGACTTTTTAGTGTGTAATTAGTTGTTCTTCAATTAATGGTATGTTTATAAAATTAAATGTTCAGCTACTTATGATGCTGACTGTACAATTAAAAGTATAGGGTCCTTAATGGTGATAATCTGTACTCTTTTTACTATAAAATCCGTTTCAAAGTTTTGTTTCTATTGACCCTTAAGTTTCGATTCACCCCATTTTACGGTACTGAGAGAAGTCTTGGGTTCAATTCCCATGTCAGGCAAAGTTTGGGTATTTCTATTTGGTAAACATCAACAGCAGCACTGAATCCAATAGTGTCATCAGCTGAATATAGGATTTAGTGAATATAATAATTATTATCTTTTATATTTCAAGTGCAAAGTTACCCATTGTCTTTTAATAACTGTTCCAGGTCCTTGTCAAGAACCAGCAAAAATTATGGGTTTCTTGATGGACAAAAGTTATCAAAACACCCCAAGTCAGTTGGCAGTCTCCAATGTTAAGTCAGAACCAGTATTTGTAGTGGATGCTGACATTGTGAAACAACAGTCTATAAAAAAAACGAAATCAGATTCAAAAAAGCCTCAATTAAATATAACAGTAGAAGTTACTAGTGTATGTAAGCAAGATGTCAGTTCACCAATAATTTTCGATTATGGCAAGTATTAACTAAATTTCAAATAATATTGGTTTAGGTCATCTTATAATATGGTTGATAAACTGTCTGGTGTCAGAGCTTAAACCGCCTGTAGAGCTCTGACATGGCTTTACACACCATTAAAAAATGTCTTAGGTGTGCACGTTTTCTCACATTGTATTCCATCTCCATTTTTAGCAACTGATAACTAATTTATAATACACACAGGAACCTTTGACTTGGCAGTCCAACAGTCATAGCACTCGGCTATTACTGCTTATTGGTTTTGGTAACTCATGGCAAAAGGCTCATTAAACATTATTTATTTATTGATTTAAAATTATTACTTTAAGGTACTATTTAGCCAAAATTGAATACAGAGGATATTAATATTATGATAGGTCATCAGCTATTTACATGTAGGAGTCAAATAGGGTGGAAGAGTACCATTAACCAGGCAAAGACCCCCTATATAGCTAATAAGAAACCCAATAACACTGCTGGACCAGGAAGTCAACCTAAGACCTCATGCTCAGCAGTCGTGCTCTGCGGGCTCTAGACCAACAAGACAGTATGAATTTGCAATCTTCCATAAAGTACCTTAACTACTCCTTACAGTTCACATACCAGACCGCGTAGTTCCTCCGCGCGCGTTAGCTGTTTTGCCGAGTGTACTTCAAATACAGAGACACCAGACTATCACAGCAAGGCGTACTTTGCCTATACATGCACGCTTTGGCCCAGTAAAAGGTAAAAATTAAGAAATAATATCAGCTGAATATGTGAATACTTAAATGATATAAGTACTTACTTAAAGGTATGAAAATACATACTTGTTATAAATTATGAGAAAGTTTGTAAGTTTGTTATCATATGTTTATTACTCAATCACCAGAAAATAGCTAAGCAGGTTTGGATTAAATTTGGCACACTAAGCCCCTTATTAAGGGTTTAATTTAACACCGGTATTATTATCGTTTATGAATAAAATGGAGACTTTATTAATTATGTAATATATGTATCTGGACAGTTAGGACACTTTTTATCCCAGATGCGTCTGCGAGACAACGTGTACATTTTTTTTTATGTGCATTAAGATTAAATAAATAAATAAACATGGCGGGTCTAAAGTTATTTAATAATTAATAATTATTATTGTTTCAGGTTTAACAAACAAAATATCTCACTCTGAAGCAGTTCAATTAGTATTGAACACCACATCTAATAAAAAGCCAGTGTTTCTTAAGAAAAACGACGAATTTATAACACATATAGATACATCAGATAAAGGTATTTTATTCATATAAGTCTTATAACCTTTTTGTTTGATGATGGTTCGACTCTCTCTCTAGACTTTTTAGGGTTCCGTACCTCAAAAAGAAAAAACGGTACCCTGATAGGATCACTCCGTTGTCCGTCTGTCAACCCTTTTTTCTCAAGAACGCTTAAAGGTATAAAATTGAAATTATATATATATCAAATACTTGGGTCTGCTGTCCCTTGAAGCCGTGAAAAAATGAAGCTTTTAAGTCAACACAACCAAAAGATATGAGTAATTATGCTGATTATTTTTACAATTTTCACACTGAAAATTGTAATAGGGTACTTCCCGTTGACCTAGAATCACGAAATTTGGCAAGAAGCGTTGTCTTACTGCACAAGTAAAGGGAAAAATCTGAAACATGTAAATTTGTAGTTGCAACACTACCTATATCAATGTATTGGGGCGACCGTTTTCCAACAAAGTTAAGTTTATTCATCAATCCGGTTTACTTTTTCGTTACAGCAATGTTATTATCATATTATTAAAATTTAAAGTCTGTACGGAACTCTCGGTGCGCGAGTCCAACTCGCATCTTGACCGGATTTTTCTCCATCTGATTGATCAACATAATGTCTTTTCAGATAAATCGAACTGGATTGGTTTACTACCATTAGGCGATCAGAACTCGGCAAATGTCTGGCTGTATGAAGAAAATAATGATTTATATGTGGTCTCTACTGAAATGATACCGTCAAGAAAGCCCTTATTGCTCGGCTACAGCAAAAAGTATGCTGACGACTATGGACTTGTTGGGCCTACAAAGGATATCGAAAAAGGTAGTCTGTGAAGTCATTTTAGATCGTTCTAATTATTTTTAAATACTTGCGAATAAATTTAATGAAATTAATACCTTCGTCTTCCTAATTCAAATTATATTATGATCAGTTGTGAGAGTATCTACATGTTAGCTTTAAAAGCAGTCTGCCTTCATATGAAGGGAACAGAGTATACCTACTTTTTATTATGGTATTGGTGACAGACAATAATAGCAGATTGTTACCCGTTATTTAAAAGTAGTTTGATGAATAATATTTGTTGTTCTTTTCATAGATAATAAGGCACATAAACCATTGTGGTGCTTTGAATGTCAACGTGCGTTGCCTTCTGCCAAGCTGCTAGAGCGGCATAAAGACTTATATCATAAGGTACCTATAGAAAATTTCGTAATGATATCAAAGAACATCACAGACATTGCTTGCAGACATAACTACAGTTTAAAAAATAAAAGCTTGTAGAAACGTAAGGCATGTGACCAAATATGTGAAGTCCTTCGTAATTACACGACTGTTGAAAAAAAAGGAGTCAATGTTTTCAGGGTTCATGTATATTGTGAGTTTCTTTATTCCACCTTCAACCACCTTCACCTTCTTTATTCAACTTCTGAATACCTGGACCGATTTTGATGGTGTGGAATGTCGTTAGAATACTTGCAACATCGCGAGTAAAATAGGCTATAAAAAATATACAAATCGAAACCTATAATTAATAAAAGCTTGTAAAAAACACGACTGCCATGTCAAAAAACGAACTAAAAATTAAAAGCACGTTCCATCGCAGTTGGGGTACCTCTTAGATAAGACGGCACAGAACGGTCCCCGAAATATTAAAAAAATAATATTCAAATTCCATTGTTTTATCTTTCAGGATTACAACTTAGTATCACGACGACGATATCGTTGTCGGCAATGTGCACGTACCTTTTCTAGACTATTTACGTAAGTATTTTAAAGTCTTCTTATCATGTGGTTGATGACAACATGATGTCAAAGTTGAAACCGCCTGTAGGCCACTCACATGACGTTATACACCGTTGAAAAATCTCTCAGGTGTGCCGGTTTCCTCACGATGTTTTCCTTCACCGTTTTTAGCAATTGATAACTAATTTATAGTACGAATTCAAAAAGACATTGGTGCGTGCCAGAGTTTAAACTTGCGAACTTTGACTTGGAAGACCAACGGTCATACATACAACTCTGCTATCAGTGCTCCAGTATTTTAAAGTAACAAATGTTTACATTTATACATAGCCACATTTTTTTTTAAATTCAACTAAATAAGATCGACTACATAATTTCTTATTCGTTTCTTTGTTTCAGATTGAGGCGACACACCACCCTTCATTGCCCAAATACACAAGATAAAAAGTGAGTCAAAAATGCATAATACAGCTATTGCTTATAGAACTAGACGTACCAAAGTAGTAATAAAGCAATTGGTTCAAAAATCTGCTATACTTCTTTGTGTTTCAGACCCAGCGCCGCCAGTAATGAAACTGAACCTCAAATTATTTTAAATACATCACTATGTTCTGACGATAATAAGATACCTTCGGACGAAAGCTTTCAAAATTATTCTAATGGACTGGACTTTTCTACGAATCTTTTTGATACAGACCGTATACCAAGTCTCGATATATCTGGGAACTCCAGATCCGAAAATGATTTTAATCCTTATGGTATTGGGTATAAATACGATAATAGTGGTCCAAATGATTTGGACTTTACAATTAAAACAGACAAAATTGACAATTCTTACAAAGAGGTCAGTACATTTTTTTATTTTATATACCAATACTTAGGTACCACTACCAAGGTATTCCTATTTGCTGTAGATGCATGATCTGGAACCTTTCCTTTTAGTGCTAAATACTCGCTCTGATAAAACTATATAATCCTTGATTCCAGAAGCCAGAGGAACCTATTGGACAATTACTTATGTCATGTCCTGATTGCAAAGAAATTGTAGTTAAAGGAAGGAGACGTCGACACTTAAGGTACTTCCAAGACAACACCTTGGATTTTATATATTTTACTAGTTTGTTTTCAACACATCGCCCCGCTTTAGAAATTTCCCCTGTGTCGTGGGGGCGTTTTACAAACATGAAATATCACATACTTATACGGACACACAGTTTTGAAGCATACTGTGGACACATATCTATTATGTCCCGAGCGGGAATTAAATCCGTGACCCTTAGGGCAGGTTGTTTCAAACAGTCTATTAACGTTGTTAAGTAACCTGTTTGGCGCAGTGGCTAAGCAACTGGACTGCTGCACTAAGGGTTGTGGGTTCGATTCCCGCACGGGACTGGAATTTGTGCGATCCGCAGATGTTTGTCCCGAGTCATCCTGGGTGCAGTATTCTAACCACTTAGATAATAAGTTCATCGAATATTGACAGTATAAATGATTTTTTGTGTTTTCCAGTGAGTGTCCCGCTCGACGATTTGAATGTGAGTGTAAAAAAGTTTTCACCGATAAGAATAAATTAGCGCAACACATATTTACTCAACATTCTAATGAAGGCTCATCAAAAAACGTAATAAGTTACTTATTAATTGAAAAAAAAGCGTCATGCCACTTTTTATATAATATTTTCAAATGTTTCTTGTTTCCTTACAGGATAATGATGTTTCTACTCCTGCTAATACAAATCCTCTAGATTCAATATTATACAAATGTGAACAATGTCAACATTCTTTTAAGGTTAGTATTTCTTTAGTCTATCCTAACTCTCCTTACTATACTTGGTTGATATTTTTTCCCAAATCCTGCTAAATCAGTAAAAGTTAAGATATATCAATAATTCTTGCGCCCATCCGAAGATCGAAGCAAATCATCTCTGATTGAATAAAATACAACGAATCATATTGTTATCATTTTAACAAATTGACGACCATGTGTAACTAGTAGGTAACTATAGTGTCAGTAGTAATGCAATAAAGTGTATTCTATTAATTAGCGTCGAGGCATGCTGGTAAATCATTTATGGAGGGTTCACAACACGATATCGTCTATAGTGCCACTAGAGCGCCGCGTGCGCCACTACCCGTGTGTCATATGTCCCAAGATATACCGCACGGCCGCCAAGCGCGACCGACATGTGCTTCTGCATCATCCAGGTAATAAAACCATACCTTAAGAATGGCTGATTGATGTAATACCTGTGGTAATACGGTTTGTTGACAGAAGTAAGTAAGTACCTAAAATTACCTATACTATACCACGAATTCACTAATGAGGTGCAGATCCTAAAAATCCTATTTTCGAGTTGGAAAACGGCTGATGACTATCTTATTATTCCATCCGCTGTGATAAAACTGGACCGCGTGGACGAAAGTATCAGGCAGACAAAAGTAGTATGGTATTCTTAATGAGTTATTATAAAGTGCCGTTCCGTAAATATTTTACACTCCCACAACATTTTTTAAGTATTACTAAAAAACCAGCGTCAGGGCTCACAATAACCATGTGTATGTGTGAGGATGTCCTTGTTTTGCGCCAGGCGCGACGCGTGCGCGCGCGGCGGTGGAGGGCGGCTCGCGCTGGTGCGAGCCCGCCGCGTGCGCCGCCTGCCCGCGCCAGTACGCCACGCGCGCCAAGCTGCTGCAGCACCAGCGAGCCGCGCACCCGCATCTGGTGAGTGGTGGGTGAACACAGTCTACTACCTACCCAACGAACAAGCGCGTCTTCTTCAAGTTCCATAGACTATTCACGATCAGTTTTAATAAATTATGTTCACGATAATATTATAAAGAGTTGAAACACCTTTAAATAACTGGCAAATAATAAGTTGGCTAAGAGACCTTTGCCGAAATTGAATACACTTGGTCTAGTGGTTAAGGATGCCGGAAGCCTTAATCTTAGATGCGCACGTTCAAATTCAATCGAATTCGGTAATTTTGAACAACGCACAAAATGATATGCCAAACTAAACGTTCCAAATAATTATGTTAGAGTTCAAAACTCATGCTTTTATAATAATTATATACACACAGTAGATGTGTTGTAAAACAAATTGAGCGGTATTCGGTTTGGAAAATAATTAAGCCTAATCAGTCCTAAACTTCTAACATGGGTTGGAATAGAAAATGTCATTACATTATACATGTACGGTGCAACGCCCGTACAAGGAGCAGCGTCAGCTAAATACTTTATTACGCATTATACACGGAATATTAGTCAGTTCGCGATCTAACCGAATCGAGTAAAGACACGGGCTCCACCAAACGTGCTCCGCGGTTATTGTGGCACTATATTATACATTTTTTACCGAACAACCAAATCTTTCATTTGTTAACCTCGTACGGTTAACAAACGTTTGGTGGAGCCCGTGTCTTTACTCGATTCAGTTAGATCACGAACCAACTAATATTCCTTGTATAATGCACAATAAAGTATTTAGCTAACGCTGCTCCTTGTACGGGCGTTGCACCGTACAATACATATTATAATGTCGGTACTAATAAATTAAACGGCACATTTATTATGTATTGCTTACTTTCAGGCTCCACCAACAAACTCGAAATCGAAATCTAGCGACGCTGTGAATTCAGGTTTAGTGAGGGTTACACGTTTAGTTAAATCGTAACTATACTTAGCTTTTAAGATTAATTTAATTCATTTTGATTGTTTATAATAATTTATAAAAGTATCGTTTGTGTATTTATTTTAATAAAAGGATTGCTATGATAGCCTTAGTGTTTAATTCAAGAATTAGAGGAGGCCCGTCCTCCTTTAATTTTCTTGCGGACGCATTGAATTTTCAAAATTCGACATGGGTTTCGTTTTCAGGGTTCATGGTGAAGCTTAGGCCAAATATGCTAATCATTTTAACTTTTAAATAATTCTAACTTTAGAACGAGCTATCATAATTGAATGTAATGTACTATATATAAAATTTGGAGTCAGTACTGTTGACCGTTGACGAGTTCCCTAGTCTGGAGCCAACTCTGGGTTACAATTAGGTCACGCTTGTCATGAAAATATAATGTCTTCGGACCTGAACCAACGTGAAAAATGTTAGTTCCGTAAGATAAGAGAAAGTGGTTCTAATTCAGCTTGCAATATTTGACCTAAACAAAAAAATACTAACATAGCCAAATTACATAAAAGCTTGTAATGAAAAAAAAGAAACCATTGCCCTCATAATATTTAATTAGTAACCAAAACACAGTAATTAAGTACCTAATATAAAATAACTTTTGTTTCGAGTTGAAAGGATAGACTCACGTTGGGTATTTACCCTATTTTAGTTGTAATTTTTATAAACTGGTATCATTACGCACGCACACTTAGACAATCAAAATGACATATTAGAGTCCGACCGAAACCAGTTTTCACGACCGAAACCGAATTTCTGTTTCAGTTGCAGTTTCGGCCAAAAGCCAATCCATTCTGATAAAGACCTTCGTCTTCAGACACTGTGAAATTTTGGTCGAGATGTTGCTAGTTTCCCGAACGCTGCCTATCCTTGTAACGAGGTTGGATTCCTCGGGCGACTTCTTTGTCGAAGTTGGACCTACCTAACTGAACAATTTGTCCAAGATAGACGGAAGTGGTCGATAACCTCGATCGTTTCCAACGACAACCGGTACGGGTGCGACATGGACATTCGAAATGATCTTCGTCTTGTGCATGTTTATTTTCAGACCCATCTGTTGGGTAACGATACTGAGGTCGCTGAGCATAGTATTGAGCTCCTCCAACGACTCCGCCATGATAACAATATCATCGGCAAAACGAAGGTCATCATTTCATCAATATTCTTTGATTTTCACAACAAAAATAGAAAAAAAAAACAATAATATTTGGGGGTTCCCCATACTTGCAACTGAAACTCGTTTTTTTTTTCATCAAATCCATACTTGTGGGGTATCTATGGATAGGTCTTCAAAAATGATTGGGGTTTCTAATATAATTATTTTCTAAACGTAATAGTTTGCGCGAGAGACACTTCCAAAGTGGTAAAACGAGTGTCGTCGTCCCTGTAACTTCTAAAATAAGAGAATGATAAAACTAAAAAAAATATATGATGTACATTACTATGCAAACTTCCACCAAAAATTGATTTGAACGAGATCTAGTAAGTAGTTTTTTTTAATACGTCATAAATCGTAAACCGCTATTTACCTTTCAGTCAATCAACTCAAATATAAAAAAAAACCTTCAATTTCATAAACAGAAACCTTTGTCGCGAATGCGAAGTAATAGATACAGATAAAATATCCGAACGTATGAAGTTAGAGGGAAATGGTGGGGGGAGCGCGCGCGACTCGCCGCGCGGCGGCGAGCGGCGATAGTTTGACAGTTGTAGTGTCGGTGGTGAGACGACATAGCGCGAAGGCGGGAGCCGGCGGCGCGCGACGGTGCCTTGGTAAGTGACTATTATTTAGTTATCTGGAGTGCATGTGTCTCCAATGGATTTACGTGACATTGTGATTCAGAGTGATTTACCAATATTATCGATATGTGTGTGTGTGTCTTTCCCAACAGCGATCAGATTCAGATTCAGATATAATGGTGCCAATTCAGGCAATATTCAGTTGCGAGGTTCGGGGTGGCTATAGGGGAGGTTGGAGGCCACTTGGGGGAGGTTCCCCAATACCATGACCTGAGGGTTTGGTACCAGTGATTCAGTGGAATTCAGTTGACGTAATCAGCAGATAGTCAATATGTACCTAAGCTTGTTCGAGACGTACGAGTTGTAGGTACATAAATCAGATTCAGTTATTCGTCTTATACCATACCATAGGGTATTTGGGGAAATGGTGGAGATGCTGGGATGTCTGTTACAGTTTTTTTAAAGGATCAGAATATTTCATGCAGTGCTAAAAAGATAATAATGCAGGTTACGAAAGCGTCAAGCATTCAAACGAAGTGATACCTATTCTAAATTATTTAGTGTTGAACTGTTGACTGATTTCGTCCCATATTAGTGAAGTTTATGATTGGATTACAAATGCATTAGTACCTACCTATCTATTCAATAGTAGGCAATGTGATACAGTGTTCGTAAACCACGTAAAATGGCGCCGGGTGGTAAATTATTGGGTATTTAGTGCAAATTTAGTATAACTATATACTCGAGTGACAAGTTTCCACGTTGATACCTACGCTAACAATCAGGGCGCATAGCCAGCAATCCAACATTTAGATACCTACACCGCGGCCTGCGCTAAGTCGATTCTAATAACTTGTAGGTATTGTACGCGCTCTCTTTACAAATATTCAGTCACATTATTTGTAATGAATATTCCTTTAGTGAATCAACGTGCACAATGTTGCATGGATCAAGTTATTAACATTATTTGTCGTTATACAGATTAGTTAGATATAGTAAAAGGTTATTGGATAGTATTTCGTTACAAGTTCGTTAAGACATTTATTTCTACTACTAAATAAATATGTAGACCAAGTATAGTGAACCAAATAAATATATTTGACTTGGTTTAGTAGTCTTTAAAAACAAATAGCCTTTAGACTGTGAGCTGTCAAAGGGGTCGATAATAGGGGTACTGTACATAAAATTGTTCGCCGGCGCGCGGCGGTGACTTAACCTTGAATTAATGTTTACGAGTTGTTTACCCACGTAATTTAGTATATTTTAACAAAAAGTAGGCATATTATGCTAGTTTATATATCCATAAACATAAATAATGCGTTAGAATTGCATTTCTAGTGAGATTTTAACGAGTATAAGCGAAATACGTGCAAAAGGTATCCATACCGGGAGCCGGTATGCGCACAGACAGTACACGAGTTTGACAGCCCAAACCGGGAGCCGGTTAGCCCACAGACTAAATAAAGTTAGATGTGTTTGACGAGTGTTGTAATGTGTGATGAGTTTGATGACATTTTAGATTCCGTAATCACATAACTTTATGTTGTTGTAGATATACTCGGGACATTGAATTATATTAAGAAACAGTCTATGACTTTGATAGTGAGATTTTACATAGTTGGCACTCTAATTAGGTACAATGGAAAAAGTTATCCGATCTCGTTTGAAAATGATTTATGAATCCCTCCAATCGAAACTAAACTCTGCTCGGTGTACCCTAACGGAGTTAACAGAGAATGACCTCAACTATAAAGAGTTAGAACTGGTTGGCGCCAAACTAAAGGGCATATATGAGATGTTTGTTTCGGAAATTCACAATTACTGTAAATTGTCAAAGAAAAGCGTCGTTGAAGAGATCAATCAGTATACGTCCACACAGATTCAAGCTGAAGAATTGATAGCAGAAATAGACGTGAAGATTAAACAGAATAATTGCAACAACGCATCTGTTTCTACAAGTGACAATATTGTTAACACAATTAGTAAATTACCAAAAATAGAGTTAGGTAAATTTGATGGTTGGCAGGTGAACTGTTGTACCTTCAATCGGTTCTTGAGGGTGACGCGAAGCAGGCAATTGATGGTTTGGATACAACACACAAAAACTATCGTATTGCTGTCGACACATTAAAGGAACGGTATGGCAAACCTAGCGTCATTATAGATGCTCATTAAGTGGCACTTTACAGAATTAAATCAGCGGAATCTAGTGAGGTCAAAGAATGTAGGCACGTTCTGAACGAAATCTAGAGACATCTTAGAGTAGTAAATCAGTGATATTAAAAGGCGTAAATTTATAAAAAACTTCAGGAAGGACAAACCCAGGTTTGAAATTAGACAACGTAGTAAACTTAAACCGTCATCCCGGAAAAGACCATATGAACGTAATAACTCCGATGAGCCATCTAAAAGGAGAGCAATTAGGTGTATATTTTGTAAGCAGGATCATTTTAATGATGAGTGTAGTGTGCACAAAACCCTACAGGAAAGAAAAGCTCAGTTAGGAAACCGTTGCTATAATTGTTTTGGTGAAGGTCATAGGGCTGACAAGTGCCGTGCTAAACGGAAATGTCGACATTGTAATAAGTTTGGCAATCATAATCGAGCATTATGTCCAACTAACCTAACGCAGCCAGCGAAGGCCGTACCAACGGGTAACTTACATACTAGTAATACATATAGCACCACGCTGTTGCAGACAGCCCTCGTTACGGTTCATAATTTAGAAACTAAATTTACACTACACTGTAGGGTACTGCTTGATTGTGGTAGCCAACGTTCATATATAACGGAATATAATACTAAACTACTGAAACTACCTATTACTGAACAAATTAATTTATCAATATTTACATTTGGGAACAAATCGCCACATCTAATTCAAAGTCCTATAGTACAATTTAACATTACCACTCGAACAGGAATTACTCGTCTCATTCATGCAAACGTAGTACCTCATATTACTCAGAGCATAAAAGCACCAATATTTTTTGATTTAGACAAAATAGGAATTGAAAATCGTATAATAGCTGATGATGGGTCATGTGGGGACAAAATAGACATTTTGATCGGAAACGATTATTATCATTCGTTCATGTCACAAGAAAAAATAGAGATCACTAAAGATCTGTTCCTAGTCAATTCAGATTTTGGTTGGGTGTGGTCAGGAAGAATCAGTGAGAGCTTGGACAAATCTGATCAGTTAGCAGTATTGACTTATTTTCAATCAGATGGATTATTTGATAATAAATTAAACAAACCCGATCTCCCTCTAAAACTGGACGATGTCAAACAATTATGGGACCTTGAATCAATAGGCATCACTGAATCCCCAAAAATTACTCGCGATGAAGAGGCAATAAGACAGTTTAATGAAACAGTTCAGTTCAAAAACAACAGATACCACGTCCAATGGCCATGGACAGAATTACCACCAAATCTTCCTAATAATCTAGGCTTAGCGTGGGGTCGGCTCAATAGTTTATTAAAACGATTAAATAATGCAGATTTAAAGGCATACGATCAGGTAATTCAGGAACAGTTACAAAATCACATAATTGAAATAGTACCGGATGCAAAAAGTACACAGTCTCACCCAATTCACTATCTTCCTCATCATTGTGTTCGTAGTCGTGACAAGCCCAACAAACTCCGTATCGTTTATGATGCATCAGCAAAAACCGCAGACAATCGAAGTTTAAACGAATGTCTGTACAGGGGTCCAGTTATGTTAGAAGATCTTACAGGATTGCTAATTAAGTTTAGAGAACATCCTATAGGAATAGTAGCAGACGTCGAGAAAGCTTTCTTACAATTAAGTCTACACGATATAGATAGGGATGTAACAAGATTTCTTTGGCTCAAAGATATAAGCAGTAAAGCTGACACAGATAATGTGTTACACTTACGTTTTTGTCGCGTACCTTCCGGTGTCATATCAAGTCCATTTCTACTAAATGCTACGATTAGATATCATTTAACTAAGTCAAACAATAAAATTTTGAAACAAATAGCGGACGACATTTATGTGGATAATATCGTAACTGGTGCACAGACAATATCAGACGCAAACAAACTGTACTGTGCGGTTAAAGAATCATTCAATAGCTTGTCCATGAATTTACGCGAATGGAATTCAAATTCAAAGGAACTACTCTCTTCTATACCAGAAATATTTAGAGCAGAAAACCTTGATGACATAAAGGTTCTCGGTTTATCTTGGAACATACATAATGATAAGTTATATTTGAGATTTAATTTTAATAGCATAGAATCAGACTTAGTTCAGTCAAAAAGAGACGTGTTAAGGATCATTGCTTCAATTTATGACCCGTGTGGTCTCGCGGTTCCGATAGTACTACCGGCAAAACTATTCTTTCAAAAATTATGGAAAGATAAGGTAAATTGGGATGTCAAATAAAGTGATAGTCTACTCATAGAATGGCAACAAATAGCGTCAAAATTTGTTTATTTAAAGAATATTCATGTTAATCGTTACTTTGCGCAAGGTTTAACTAGAAACCAAGGTACAGAGCAAATTGAATACGAACTACATTGTTTTACGGATTCATCTATGCAAGCATATGCAGCAGTAATTTATATACGAGGTACTCTGAACACTAATAATATTGTTAGCTTTGTTATTGGCAAGTCTAGATTAGTGCCGTTAAAGGGCAAAAATGACCTACAGATCCCAAGATTAGAATTGCTGGGTGTACTTATTGGTAGTAGACTTATAAGATACGTAACTAAAACTTTACGACTTAAAATCAAAGCACAATTTTTGTGGACTGATAGTCAAATAATTATTAGCTGGCTTAAATCAGAAAAATTACTTCCGCCGTTTGTAGCACGTAGAATAAATGAAATAAAACAGAATAAGATTTTGCAATTCAAGTATGTGCCAACTGAGTTAAATCCATCCGATGTAGGCACTAGGTCGGAACGGGTAGAATATTACGATAGATGGCTCAAAGGACCTAAATTTTTGAAGAGTGATGCATATCAATGGCCTACATTTCACAACAATGTTGACACTCAAATTTCTGTGGCCGGGGAGGGTCCTTCGGAATCGATACCTTCAAGTAATAATATACCAAACGTAGGTATCACAGAATCAGTGATAATAGACGATTTAGACAAAACAGGAAGTAACATATCAGAAATTCAGGCTAAACATTTTCCTCAAGAAGTTCAAGGTATCATAACCAACTTATCAAGATCATTGAAATTATATATAGACGAGGAAGGACTTATTAGATGCAAAGGTAGATTCAAATATACTAACATGTCACATGATCAAAAAGAACCTATACTTCTCCCAAAAGATTCAGATTTTACTCACAAAATAATTGCCGAATTGCATCAGAAAAACTATCATGTAGGAGTTTCTCATACGTTAGCTCTAGTTAGGCAGAAATTTTGGATTCCACATGGACGATCGACAGTTCAAAAGATCATTAGAAAGTGTTTACAGTGCAGAAAATACGGTGGGGGTCCATTTAAATTGCCACCCATGCCCGATTTACCAACAGAAAGAGTCAAACTTAGTCTTCCGTTCGCCTTTACAGGCCTTGATTATTTCGGTCCGCTGCTTGTAGAAGAAGCTAGTAAAGAAAAGCGCTGGGTATGTCTTTTTACATGCTTAACAATTAGAGCTATACATTTGGAGGTTGTTAAAGATTTAACAGCAGAAGAATGTTTGCTAGCCATTAGAAGATTTGTCGCAGTAAGAGGTTTACCTCAATTATTCATATCAGATAATGCTACACAATTTAAGCTTACAGCTGATGTGTTAACTTCAGATTATTGCATACAGAACCACTTGCGGTGGAAATTTATCCCAGAGTTGGCTCCATGGTTTGGAGGATTTTATGAACGTCTTGTAGGACTAGTCAAGCATAGTATGAAGAGGACTTTAGACAAACATCTCGTAAACCACAATCAGTTATGCACAATAATGAAAGAACTCGAGGCAGTAATAAACACCAGGCCTCTGACTACGGTAGGCGCAGAGTTGGAACACATATTGACTCCTTCAGATTTTTTACGCGTGGGCGGAACTTTAACTACTGAAACTGCAGATCGAGACTTTTTAGAATCGGCTACAATAACTAAAAGTAATCTAATTGAAGGATGGAAACGAGGTCAAATCATTCTCTCAGAATTCACCAAAATGTTTACCAATCAGTACTTAACTAGCCTCCGTGAACGAAGTGACATACACAAACAACCTAGAGTCGTTGTCAATAGGCCACCAAAGTTAGCAGAGACCGTTCAAATAAAGTCAGATAATAACCGGGCGCACTGGAAAGTGGGCAAAATAGCAGAGTTGATCAGAGGATCGGATGGACAGATTAGAGTAGCCAAAGTTAAACTATCATCAGGAGAAACATTGACCCGATCAATAGGTCATCTATTCCCTTTAGAGATTGACGACCCGAGTACAGAATCATCCCGAGAAGTAGAAGTTTCGCCAGTTAGAATCAGTCAATATTCAGAAGATTTTAACAAAGAACAACCAGGTTATAGCGATCATCCAGTCAGTTGTGACCAGGAGTCTCGAGTTACTCACGACAAAGAATCAGTTACCAATGATGTACCTATAGCTCAGCCAATACCAGACGATAGTAGACGACAAATCAGAGCATCAGCAGTAAAAGCTAAAGAGAGAGTAAAGCAATGGACATCCCAGTTGATGAGCAGATTGTTTTAGTAATCAGTTATGATCAGTTATAATCAGTTATGATCAGTTGTAATCAGTTGTGATCAGTCATAATCAGTTGAGATCAGTTATGATCAGTTGTAATCAGTTATGATCAGTTAAGATCAGTTATGATCAGTTGTAATCAGTTATGATCAGTTGTGATCAGTTGTAATCAGTTGTGATCAGTTGAGATCAGTTATGATCAGTTGTAATCAGTTATGATCAGTTGTAATCAGTTGTAATCAGTTATGATCAGTTGTAATCAGTTGTGATCAGTTATGATCAGCTGTAATCAGTCATAATCAGTTGTGATCAATTATGATCAGTTGAAATCAGTTGTGATCAATTATGATCAGTTGAAATCAGTTGTAATCAGTTATGATCAGTTGTAATCAGTTGTGATCAGTTATGATCAGTTGTAATCAGTCATAATCAGTTGTGATCAATTATGATCAGTTGAAATCAGTTGTGATCAATTATGATCAGTTGAAATCAGTTGTGATCGGTTGTAATCAGTTATGATTAAATGTAATGAGTCCTTTTTTTCATAGAACAGAGTCAGTTGTTGACGTCAGTTTCAGTAATCGGAACTCAATAAATCCGTCATTATCCTGAAATGTATAATCTTGTCTAAGTTAAATAGTTATTTCAACAGATCAAGGTGTTTTATTTTCATCTTCCCTTGGGCGGGAGTGTCGCGAATGCGAAGTAATAGATACAGATAAAATATCCGAACGTATGAAGTTAGAGGGAAATGGTGGGG
Source organism: Abrostola tripartita (assembly GCA_905340225.1). Classification (NCBI taxonomy): domain Eukaryota; kingdom Metazoa; phylum Arthropoda; class Insecta; order Lepidoptera; family Noctuidae; genus Abrostola; species Abrostola tripartita. The sequence goes on along the minus strand of HG996490.1, from coordinate 7,786,631 downwards.
GGAGCGCGCGCGACTCGCCGCGCGGCGGCGAGCGGCGATAGTTTGACAGTTGTAGTGTCGGTGGTGAGACGACATAGCGCGAAGGCGGGAGCCGGCGGCGCGCGACGGTGCCTTGGTAAGTGACTATTATTTAGTTATCTGGAGTGCATGTGTCTCCAATGGATTTACGTGACATTGTGATTCAGAGTGATTTACCAATATTATCGATATGTGTGTGTGTGTCTTTCCCAACAGCGATCAGATTCAGATTCAGATATAATGGTGCCAATTCAGGCAATATTCAGTTGCGAGGTTCGGGGTGGCTATAGGGGAGGTTGGAGGCCACTTGGGGGAGGTTCCCCAATACCATGACCTGAGGGTTTGGTACCAGTGATTCAGTGGAATTCAGTTGACGTAATCAGCAGATAGTCAATATGTACCTAAGCTTGTTCGAGACGTACGAGTTGTAGGTACATAAATCAGATTCAGTTATTCGTCTTATACCATACCATAGGGTATTTGGCGACAACCTTATGCGTAAACCGTGAACCGTTATTTTCTAATAATAAATCTGTAATAGGTGCCGTAAATAATAATTATAATTCGCGCCGGGCGTGGCTTGATCGGTAGCGGGTGCGGAGAGCGCAGGGGGCAGGTTCCCGATCAAAGTTACTACGAACTACATCGACAAGAACTTTTATATGATGTTAGTTGCTGCCTCAGAATACAGAACAAACGTTGCTGCTACGGAACTCTTCATGGGCGAGTCCGACTCGCACTTGGCCGCTTTTTAACTTTACTTGCCAATTAACATTAATCAAGAAGTAACTATTCAACACTTTACTTGTAGATAGTGAAACATAAAGGGAATATAAGACTACGTTAGTGAAACAGGCCCTACATTTTAAACAGTCACAATATTGACTGACACTGTCACCACTGTCACATATTATCTGTATAAAAACTTATGACATCTGGAAGTTAGTACCTATCTCGGTACCTATCACTTGTTCACTTGATCTCTCTTTCACACACACAAGTAATCAACTTATACTAAAAGAGAAAAACATAAAGTAAAAGTGCAAAGGAGTTCTCACACAGTATATTTAATAGGGTTGTAGCATATAGCAACTTTTGTTTGTTTTCATTTAATGCGTCGTGGTGTTATTAAAACCTACTTGTTGTTCAGCTGTTGGTATCCATTGCAAAATGCAGTAGCCAGTGTGCATGGATAGATCAGCGACCTGCAGTGTTTTGACTACCTAAGTGATTATTAAAAATCCAGCAAATTCGTCTATGGAATCTACAATGTATTGAAATCCGACATTATGCTTTGAAACTAAAGTATTGATTATCTAAAGAACTTTAGGTACACCTACGCGACGTGTCTACCGATTAAAAACTAGTCGATACCTATATATGAAGCATTCCCATTGAAGTGATGATATGTGTTAATTGTGTGAGAATGGATTATGATGTAGAAGAAGGCAAAATACCAAGAGATTTTATTGAATACGACTTTGCCGAGGATGCTTTGGATTTTGAGGTTAGTTTAACTACTACCACAAGCTTGCCTCTTTTACTTTGATATGTTTGAATGTACACTGAATACCACTGCTGAATACATATTAACAATAATGATTGATTAAATTATTACCTGTCACTTTCGTTTGCATGTCAAAGAATATAGTCTAATGTCAATATACCGAGGTGTGTAACTTGTTTCAGAGACGTTTTCGCATTGCTAAAAGAGGGATATTGTTATGTTTTTGTCATTATCGGTGTTGTCTACCTACCTACTAACAAAGTAATTATATAGATCTTTATGATATATTTATGTAGGTACATAAACAATAATAGCTCTGTGCAAGCTGAGACTTCTTGTCTGCCCCCCTAGACAAGTGGTTTGACATAAGTCATCGATAACATAGTCGAAACTCAAAACATAATGTATTGTCATACCCATACATTTATCATTCTTGATTCTTTTCGATTTCTATTCGTCAAGCATTTTCCACTTGTGTAGGGGGGCTGGTTTCTGGTCTGTCAGACTCCAGAGTCAGCTGTCAGAGTAGTCACTTAGTTAGGGTCAGAGGCATAGAGTATAATTATTACTAGCATTATTTTTGTCATGACTTGAGTGACAGTCAGACAGTGTAACTATGGTATAGTTAGTCATGTAGGTATGTCATGCATACCTACATGACTAACTATACCATAGTTGTAGGTATAGTTTACTGTTACTGTTAGAGCATGTTTTCTACTAATACCACTGGCCTCTATTAAAATAGGCTGGACTGGCAATGGCAATCGCTACTCATAATTATATTATCCTATTTGAAAATCCCCATATTGGCGCTTAAAGCAGTGTTTGTACATGGAACTAAAAGTAGTGATGTACAACAACTAAATTTTTGGTATCGATAAAATCTTTTTTAGACCACAATGTTAAAAATATTATCAGCGGATTTTTAATACAGACTTCCATTAAAGTATCCTAGATTCTTCTTCTCAGTCGTACACTCCTGGCGGAGCGGTCGTGGTCATGGATCGTCTGATATATTGGATGCGGCTCCAGCACTACATTTCAAGTGCGTCAATTTTACGATGTTTTTGTTCGATTGTCCATGTTTCAGCTCCATACCGAAAAATAGGAAATATTAAGCATCTCATTAAGCGAACCTTGGTGTTTTTGGTTATGCGGCGATCGTTCCATATCGTGATGAGTTTTTCCACGGCTGATCGTGTCACGGCACATCGTCTTTTAATTTCCTCATCGCAGCTTTCAGTATTTGTGATAGTGGGTCCCAGGTAGACGTAACTCTTGACAACTTCTCAATTTGCTATTTTACGCAAGTCTAGTCGATGGATAGTTTTACCATCCACTAGCATCATTTTGGGTTTATTAGATTTATAGTGAGGCCAAAACCGGAACTGGCTGTTTCCAAAAGTGACAGATAGTGTTCTATGTCTGCATGTGTCGTCGTAAGAAGAGTTGTATGGTCTGCATATCTCAGGTTTGATATTAACCGGCCTATCCTAGATTAGCAAGCGTAATAAACATAGATTTGATTTGGTAGAAAACGTAACGTAAATGACAGTATAAAGTACTGTTTATAGTATACTAGCGGACCCGGCAGGAAAAGCAGCGCCACCTACTGGGTTGGATTGTGTTTTCAAACCATCCAAGCACCCATTCAAATATACACACAAAATTTCATCCAATTCGGCCCCACTGTTTAGGAGTTAGGTGACAAATAGTAGTTATAGTTTCCTTATATTTCTGTTATCCTGGTACTCATGACATGAGCAATCAATTGCGGAAGATTATTTTTTTTATTATTATTATTTCCTTTATTTAAAACATTTTTCTTATAAATTACCGTTTAAATTATCTATATAAAAATACAAATGAATATTTAAAAATATAAAAAATAGGGCCCAACCAGCAGCGGGAACAGGGTCCAAACTACCGGTGGTTAGGGCTTCAGAGAAAGGAATTATTATTATTATGTTAGTTTTATATTCATTTATCTCCTCGTTAGAGGGTCTTATAAACTTACACACGGGCCAAAGCCAAGTGTGCAAGATGTGTGAAGAATACATTATATAGTGAAGTTGGATGAAATTGATGAAGTTAAAAACTTCCGAACGATCCGGCAGGTGTTTAGTATGTAGCTTTTTTAAGCATGTGGCGTGTGTAACTGGGCATGTTAAGGGTGTTCAAGCTTTATTATGTATCTCTTTCTTCTTTACTCGGGCTATCCACCGTGTGGAAGATACCCGGTCTTTTAAAAGGCTTACGTGGGGACACAGGTCCAACACGCAGAGGCCCGTAGAGAAGCTAAGCTTTATTATTATTATTATTTCCTCTTATTATTATTATTTTTATTGACTGGGTGTACATAAATAGTAAAATAAAGAAATAGGTATTAATATTAGGTGTTTTAGGTAAAGATTTTGTAGCATGCAAAAAAAAATTGAAATTATTATTAGTACTTATTATGTGCATATTCTGTATTATTTATAGTTATTCTGCTATTCAGGGCCGAGACGAATCCAAAAAATCAGCGATAAATAAAATCGGTTCAGCAGTTCTCGAGTTATAAGTGTTCTAACAAACCCAACTTTATTTTATATGGATGGTTTTAGATGGAATAATTAAAAAAGAATTCTTAGCATAGAAATTATCGATAAGAATTTTGACATCTCTAACACATGTTACGATTATGAAAATTTAATCGTAAAATCTCGGTCATTCGAACTACGCAAACGTTTATAATTGTAAGAATACACAGCATATACAGCTTTATAACAATTATTATTTATGTTTCAGATACAATTACTTGTAAAAAGTTATGCCACTGCCTTTTTCGTATCGTGTTTTACATTATACGCACGTTTTCATTTTGGAAGAATAACACAAGCAGTGATAGGAGTACTGTCACTACTCAAACACTTAAATTTGTAACACAATTATTACAGTAAATACTTTAAAAATTTCAAATTTCACGCTGACACTAACTTACAAAACAAACAACGGCGATCCGCCATTTGCAATCTATTTAGTTCACCGTACAAACAATGATGGCGCTTCAAATCGGCACAAGAAATAGTCATTTTTTTTTTGCTCATTTAGCATATTTCTATAGAGGTCAGTGACTGATACTAATTATTCACAATGCTATTATTGTCTGTGGTGTTAGAGACAGAAGGACAACCTAGGTCAATCGTATCGAACAATATTATGTTTCACCCTGGTTTCACCTTGACTGAAGGTGATTTACGAACCTCAGACTAAATATATACCCACTACTTGGTATCTAAATCGATTATACGAACATTTAATATGGGTTTGGGTACATAAACCTATTATTAGCTTATCAAAAAAACGATCAAACTTATTTTATGGGTAGTTACAAAAGTTTTATACATAGGATATAAAAAGCAACGTTAGTACCAAAGAGTATAAAACCACTACGTATATACGTTTGTTAAAGTCCGTGCGTTCTAGCAAGGTACGAGGGACACCTGTCAGTATGCGATGACTAAGGAAGTGGCACTATTGAAACAGTGATATCGATAAAAATTGTCAAGATTGAAAATATTTTATTGAATTCGTGTTTTTTTTTTTAAATATTTATCTTATAGGTCGCTAATATTAGTAAGCAGTCTTGTTCTGTTACCCTTATAAATAAAATAATATAATGATAAATATGTTTTCACCGATTTTTCTTATAATATAAACCTATATCTATTTATATTAAAAAAAATACGCTCCGAATACATAACCTCCTCCTTTTTTGAAGTCGGTTAAAAAGGAAAATATAACACGTTATTTTAAGAAAAGTTAACATAATTCATAATAATCAAGCAATTTTTTTAATTATGTGCGTAAAAAAATAAATGTCGACAATGATCGTAGAAGTAGTTTTCCATCTCTAAAATAAAGATAACCGATGACGTTACGTTACATGCATAATACTTAACATCGCTTCAATACATTTAAAATTTATTTCATAATAATAACAACATATTTGTAAATCGTGCAAGGAAATGTTTCATTTTTGTATGGGACTCCGGTCATGACACGTACCTTTTAACGGAGTTGAAAAACTAACCGCTGAATAGAGTGCAGTAACATTTTTTTTCATAACGTCTAATATTTTTATACAAATAATAAATATAAAAAATGTTTGACGTTTGTCATGAGTTATGAATGGTTGCACAACAAATCAGGCCTAAATTCACGAAAGCATATTTTTCCTTCTTTTTCGATAAATGTACAAGAGATGGCCGAAAATGACCTTTGTGTAATTTATGATTGTTTCCAATGATTTCGTATTTTATGCTTGTAATCGTAGACAGACACAGATAATATATTATTTAACAGTCTAAGCTTGTAATATTAATGTTCGCCCGCAATTTTTTCACGTTGTGGTTGATCACATAAATATTCATTAGTGTAAAGAAACGGTTTGTCTATGTCTAATGTAACCCGCACCATGCTAGAACGCACGAACTATAGAACGTTCATAGACTGAGTTGCGGTAAGCACTTATTGGTAGTTGGCCAGACCGAGCGCCGCGCGCCGAGCCGAGGCCGCCGACGGCCGAGGCGCGTTTTGCTAATCGTAGTTAGCGTTACGATTGAGCACAGGTTTAGCAGATATTTTCGTGGGAAGCGTTCACGCGAAGTTTGTAGTCGCATATAATTTACAATTTGTCTTTAGTGTCCGAGGCATTTGAGTGAGACTTCGAGTGATTGTTTTGAATAAATGAGAGCCGAATATGGTTTGTTTCGTTGAAAGATGCGGCTGCGGCACATTTTGCCGCCGTTTGTTTTGCCGCTCCCTCCAGTCCGAAAACAATGGAAATGATGAAAATCTACCGGTTTCATTGGTAAATGTATAACTTTATAATTTCTTATAGGTTAACGCTAAACGATATAATGGTCTTTATGACAAACTTATTCACCATAAATAACAACAAGTGTTACTTATTTACTATTTGTGACCTTGCTTGATTTTTTTTTCTAAACTTAAATGTAATACAACTTATGAATAAACTGATTAATCACCTACTTGCCTGTCTGACTCTCGAGTGACGCAGGTAGGTAGGTAGGTACCTATTTACGTGACTCGTATACCTTTATTTTGTTTATGTAATATTTAATACACGAGAATTGTGTATTGTGACGTGATTTGGACATTTAATAGGTATATTTTGCTAGACTAAGCGAACGCTTTTCATAGGTAGGTAAGTAGAGGGTAAGTATATCGAAGGTTTATTTTGTGTGAACATCGTTCTACGATTTAATTGGAGCTCTTCTTTCACTTCTTACAAACTCATTTGATACAAAAGGACGTTAATGATTGACCGACAGTTTTTCTTTTATATTTGGCCTGCCGCAGGCAATCCTATGGAGTCTTTATCTGCTTTACCGGACTTTTTGGCGAGACCCGATAGCCTCCAGCCAAACTTACCATCAATGAATCTGATATAAATTCTGAGACATCAAAAATGAGATAGAATCTTAATTTATTCCAATAATTATGATTTATTCTTCGTTTAACATCTACAATCGGCATACATCATCAGTCTCTGAATATAATGCCTATGACAGACACAATAGGTGTAAATCCTATTAATAATCTCTGACTCTGATTTACGTTTTTATGTCATCAGCACAGTTTTTATGTCATCTCTTTTATTGCTTGTTAATGTTCAATTGTTTACTGCGAAAAATATGTTCATTTCACTGTACATTTACTCTGTAGGAAGTAAACAGGTAGGTAAGTACACAAGAATATCTTGTGAAGCAACTAGTAAGTAACCTACTTTTGAAACATTGTAAGTCATAGTCACATATCTATCTATGTAAAAAATCGGAAATTAGATAGGTTCTACTAACCAAGAGAGCAATTCATAACAATACAACTTAATGAATGTTTAAATGTATAGCGATGATGAACCGTGCCGTACAGTCATGGCACTCTATAATATATTTTGGGCACGCCAATGATCGTAGAAGATAAGTTTCAGTTCCTTCCACCCTGCCCCCCAAACAAGTGGCATAGCGCTTGACGAATAGAATGAAAAAATTTTGGGTTTGACGTATTATGACATCCCCATACATTTTTCATTCTATTCGATTTCTATTCGTCAAGCGTTTTGCCACTTGTCTGTGGGGGGCTGGTCGGGCACCATTTGTACCCGATTAATGACGATAGGATCCCCTACTCCTTTTGACAACTTCTTTTGTCTAAGGAATTTTGTTTATACTTTTTCACAAACTTGTGTTCGCGTTAATTCCCGTGTTGTAGTTTAATAATAATCATCATGCTATGCGATAGTTTAAAAGTTAGTCTTTCTTCTAATTCACTAAGAAGGTCCCGCAAAATACCAAATAGGGGGCGAGCCTGTTGACATCAAACGGGCATAAATCTCCGGACTCCGTGCTGCTACTGAGAATCACCTAATGGAGAAACCTAGTAACACTGCTCGACCCGGGATTAACATACCGACTCTTTCAAACAAAAACAAAAATTTCAAAATCGGTCCAAAATTGACCTAATAATAATCGGTGTACATACTTAGAAAAAATACGCACCGAATACATAACTTCCTCCTTTTTTGAAGTCAGTAAGTAATCTGCCGCATGTCGAATAAGCTATGGGCGAAAGCAAAAAGCATGTAGTGTTGGTTTCATAAGTCGGGAAACAATAGCACAACAGGCCTGGAAGGTGATGGCGTGGTGAGGTGAGACAAACTTTACTTGTTTCTCTTGTTGTGCAAGTGAAAGAAGAACCGTTAGAAAACGAAACTAGTGTTCAAAACTTATTATTGTATTGGAGCCTACTGAAAATACAGCGCAACGCTATAAATGTTCGATTCACATTGATTGAGTTAAGACACGCAATCTTACACCATGCATTGTGTTAATTAATGTGAAATAGTAATTTTATATTAAATAACTTATAGAGCCTGCTGAGTAACCTTGATAAAACCAATTTACAATTGAAAATTAACGTACTAGCGTACGTTGGTAATGTTCAACATAGTGATTAGATAAAATGTCGGCGGGCGGCGTCTGCGTCCAACTTCAAAAGTGACTTGATTGCTTATTGGAGACGTATCTTTGAATACTTACCTATTATGTTTATAATTCTATAGGTCTCTTTTTATATATATTTTTTAAAAAGGTAAAAGATAAAACAAAGTTTACGTAGCTAATGCACGGAATATATGTAAATGAATGCTGGCTAAAGGTTGTTAAAATTAACATCTTCATCATACTAGTATATATTTACATATACATAGTAGGTAAGGCAGTGTGCGGTTATGATTGATTTCACAAAAAATAATCACCATTTTTATACCACAGTATATTTAATAGGTTTTAATATAAGTATCGATCCCCAAGCCGCTTGCCAAGCGTGGGGATTATGGCAACACCCCCCGCTTAAACGAGGAGGCCTATGTTCAGTGTCCACTGGACGTCTTTTGGCTGATGATGATGAATATAAGTAAGAACCTACATCATCAAAAAATAATAAAATGCCTCAGATAGAGTATAGTTCTTTTAATCTCAACCGTTTAGGTATCGATTTTAAATATTCGTGCTTTTCAAATATTATACCTCGAAAAAGATATTGAAAGAAGAGTAAATTTTGGGAATCAAGTGAATGGGGCACTACACTCCTTTATGACCACCTAGAAGGTGCCAAAAACGCTCGTCTGGCCGTGCATAGAGGAGTATTAGTGTCGACTCTTATGTATGGTAGTGAAAGTTAGGTTTGGCAGAAAAAACATCAAAGCCGCATTACTGCAGTAGAGATGCGGGCTTTGAGAAGTATGTGTGGTGTGACTTTGAGAGATAGAGTAGAAAATAAGGTGATAAGAGAGGGATGCGGAGTGAATGTGGATGTAATAACGAAAATTAAAGAGAATATGCTTAGATGGTTTGGGCATGTAGAAAGGATGAAAAAAGAGGGACAAAGCAAATATATGAGGCGAATGTTAGTGGAATATCGGGAAGGGGAAAACCTCGACAAACATACTTGGACCAGATCGGAGATGTTCTACAAAAGGGTCAAGTGAGGAGTACCCTTAACCGACGAGTGAATGAGGCGAAAGAAGTATGTCAGGATCGTAGCAAATGGAAATCCGTCGTCTGCCTATCCTTCGTGGAAATAGGCGTGACTTTATGTATGTATGTATACCTACTTAATATCCATATCTATTCTTAGAAGTGTGAGACACCATTTATTGTAGCTCGCGGTTTGCCTCTGGGAGGTATTCTAGGACCACTTCTGTTTTAATCGTTTCAAAACGTTTACTTTACAAAAACGTTAATGTACAAACTTTGTGTTCGATGACAGCTTGAGCTGGAGTAGGTAGTTAAAATATGATATAATAATAAGAAGAAAGCCTGTGCAGGCAAAAAACTTGCTGAAAGGACAATTTTTTTTCTCATAGGAAGGAATCAAGGTCTTTGGTTCGGCTTTAGGGCTCGTCCCCATCATACACGGCGCGGCACCGTCACCGTGCAACGTCACGACGCCGCTGCTGTGACACGACACGGCGCCGCGCCGTGTCACGGTGCCGCGAACGGTGCGCTATCCCGTGCCCCTATTCAGTCGATATTTCGCTGTTGATGCGCTCGAACGTCCTTGTCTGGATATGGATCGCGAAAGAATTATTCTCTTGTTGTTGCTAAGACGACGAATGAAAAAGAAACAGAGGAAATTTTGGGTAAATCCGTATATTTATACAATGAATCCAGACGGAGGTCATTTCAAAAGGAAATTTGCAGCACTAAAATTAAGTGGGAATGAGAAATTTTTTAAATATTTTAGAATGACCATATCTTGTCTTTATAATTGTCATTTGTTTTATCCCAGAGCACTGGACGTGCCTTCACTAACGAAATAAAGAAGTCAAGATCGATATTTTCCACCATTTTGTTTTACACACATGCACTCACGCCAACAGCGAAATATCGACTGAATAGGGGCGCGCGGCACACCGTTCGCGGCACCGTGACACGGCGCGGCGCCGTGTCGTGTCACGGCGGCGACGTCGCGTCGCGTCGTGACGTTGCACGGTGACGGTGCCGCGCCGTGTATGATGGGGACGAGCCCTTAGTTGGTTAGATTTAAAATTGAAAAAAATGTACTTTCGCGAAAACCAACACAATGATTTTAGGTTTGACCAAAACTAATCTTTGAAGAAGTAAACAATTTTCCGAAGGCTAGGTAAGGCACGACACGACAAAGTCGCACGTTGCTGTAAACAATAGGTAACTACTGATTACCGAATGTGTACTAAGATATTTAATCGTTCTTATCAATCGTACCTTTATTACCTATTTTAAGAACCTGTAACACCGAAGCGATCTAGAAATTTACTTATACAGTAGTAGTTACGTTGTTATTGTCTTTTTATGTACCTATACAAGATATGGTCCAGTTGGTCCTTGATGTTACAATAAGCATGGTTATGGTTAACCACGTTGAATTTACTGTTAGAATAAATTTAATTTGATATTACCCTCGATTGGACCCACGACGCCAGGAAAGAACTCATAGCATTTATAAACTCTTGCATGGTAAAACAAGTAACATCAATGCAAAGCCCAACGTGGTAACTCAAACTCAAAATATAGTTGCCACTAAGTTTTTAAATAAGACCTAATAGATTGAAATTATAGAAATCTAAACAATCACCTAACCTCGCGTTTAAAGCTGACGCTTATGTAACTAATCAATGAGGAATATACATATGTACGTACATACACGTGAAAACCACACACAAATAAGGATGTCAAAAGCTTATCAAGTTCTTAGATGCCTTCATACGTAGGTACATACTACTTATCATACAAAACATTGTCTTATTAATAAACTCTGACACCAATTAAGGCGAAGTCATGTCTGGTGACCTCAGTGGTGACCTCATCCTCGTAATTCAATGATCGCCTAATTCGTGAACTGTTTATTGATTACTTTGAATCAGGGCTCGGAACCGGTTTGAAAAATACCGGTTATTACCGGTTTATTTCGGTTTTCCTCCGAACTTTTCTAAAAAACGTAAACGTTTTAAGAACTTTATTTGATTTAAATTAACCGGTTTATTCGGTAAACGCGATGCAGCTTGTAACTACTTGTAATTGTAAGAATGCCGCGAATAGCGGCGCGGTACGTAGACGTAGGCTATTTCTTTTTATTCGATTCGCGACTTCATGAGCCGACGTCTCCTGCGCAGTGGATTTAATCACCAGTTAATTTTATTATTCGTGCTATTTGGGTAGAAAGCGAAATTTTGTTGTGATTTTAAGTTGTATATATATACTTCAACTACAATAATTTTTTTTATTATTATTATTATTAGCCTAAAGTGTCCCACTGCTGGGCAAAGGCCTCCCCACTCTCTTTCCACATCTCCCTGTTCCCTCTTCCTCGCTGTCGTCTCCCTTGTTGAGGGGTCCAGTTTGATGTAAGTTTGGCCCATCGTTCGTCTGCTACGACAGACGTGACCAGCCCAGGTCCATTTTAACGCAGCAGCTTTTCGAGTGACATCATAAACTTTAGTTTTGGAATGAATTACAGTATTTCTGATTTTGTCAACAAGTTTAACTCCCAGAATACTTCGTTCCATTCCTCTCTGACAAACCCCAAGGGCGGACCTCTGTTGAACCGTCAAAGACCATGTATGGGCGCCATATGTGAGGACAGGAAGAATACACATATCCATGAGTCTCTTTTTAAGGGATAATGGAAGATCGCCCTTCAGTAGATCTTTCATGGCCCAATAGCTCTTCCAGGCGTTTTCGGTGCGTCTCGCAACTTCTCTTTCTTGTCTCGCCTGGAAAGAGACTATTTGGCCTAGATAAAGATACTCATCGACGTACTCAATCTTCTCGCCCTCTATTTCGACTTTGTGATGTGTGGTGTTCGTCATCAACTTGGTCTTTGACATGTTCATCCGAAGTCCGACCCTGAGGCTTGCCATGCTAAGGTCGTCTAGCATTAGTTTCAACTCGTCGGCTGAAGATGAAAAGAGAACAATATCATCGGCGAATCGGAGGTTAGTTAATCTCTTATCCCCGAGTGAAATGCCCCTCTCTGAAGATCTCCTCTAGTACGGCCGTAAACAGTTTTGGAGAGTTTTGTCACCCTTTTTATGAAGAAGGATGATCTGTGAATGGCAAAATTTATGAGGCAAAGTTCCAGTTTTTAGAATATTGTTGAAGAAATTTGTAATATGCGGCAGAAGACCAGGTTCTCCTATTTTTAGGGCTTCGGTGGTTATGCCATCATCACCAGGACTCTTGCTGTATTTCATGCTCCGTAGTGCCCTATGTACTTCCCAACCGGTGACTGGCAAGATGTGATTGGAACACGAATATTCGCAGGAAGTTGGTTGAAAAGTCGATTTCTCACAGTACAAATTTTTATAATCTTCCGTGCATATGTTTATAATTTTTACCCTGTCTGTATGTTTAATGCCCATACTATCTTTGAGGCAAGCTATTGTTGGTCGTCCTTTGCTAGCTAAGCCCTGTTTTGCTGCCCTCAGCGAACAATTTTGTTCTAGCGCCATTTGGATGACACGAGTATTGTAGTTCCTTAAATCTCTACGAATACTACGCTTAACTAAGCGGTCTGCAGCCTTATATTCTGGTGTATACAAGTTTAATTTTTGTCGTTCGTTAATTAATTGTTTTGTTGAGGGGCTCAGTTTACTTAGTTTATCTTTATTCAATTTAATATTGTTGCTTACTTTTTTGATGTTGTGTTTAATATTAGTGTATTGATATTCTACGTTGTTCTCATGTGTTATGTCTAATAAACTGAACTGATGATGATTTTTTTTAATAAAAATAAAAACCGCCTTCGAAAACATGAACTTAAAAGTGAAAAACAGTACTTTGATGACTTCACTTTACATACAGTATTATCCAGACACGACACTTAGTACAGACAACATAGAATCAAACATGCAATCAATAACCACCGCTCTTTTAAAATGTGATGAACTGACACCAAAGACCGAGCAAAAGTTCCTGGTGGGGGCCGGAACTGAAACGTTTACGGAAGAAACTCAGGACGCTTTTTAATCGAGCGAAAAACACCAGACCTATAGAGGACTGGGATAACTACAAAGCCGCACAAACACAGCAGCGAAATCTGGCAGTATTTCTGTAGCAGTATTAACTCAACGAACCAAGCCGCAAAATTTAAGAAAATCCCTCAGAAAGGCTGATGACAAAACCAGTGCAGTACTCGGAACACACTTTCCCGGATGTCTAATCACGTCAGACTCCGAGTGGCTGGACGAGCACCACAGCACACCAACATCCCATGAATGGAAAATAACAGCCAAGGTAGTGGCGGCAGATAAAGTAATATGGGTTCTGAAAGCTTTAAGCCCTGTAAATCTGCCGGACTGAATGGAATTTTCCCAGGACTATTACATTGGCAAATAAGTCAGACAACAAAGTCATTATCATTCATCATTATCAGCCGGATAACGTTCACTGTTGAACAAAGGCCTCCCCCATATTTGGAGGGGGGTAGTCATAATCTCCACGCTTGGCATGCAGCTTGGGGATCGCAGTATTAGTGGAGAAGACGCGGCTGCTGCCCATCTTCTGGATTTTATCTTAGTCGCCCCTTATGACACCCATGGGAGGAAAGGGGGTGGTCTATTCTAGGCAGGATACCACACGGCCGACAACAAAGTACTAAGTACCAATATGCAAGGCATGTATAGCCTTTATATATATATCAAAAGCATGGATGCATGCGCAAGTAGTATTCTTACCGAAATCCGGAAAAGATGACTATACACAAATATCACAATAGCAAAATCCTATCCTAGCTAAAAAAAAATACTACTATCCATATACTATACTATACTACAGTACTTACAACAAAAACACATTTCATTTCCATAAATCGAACTTGGCGAGTCACATCGTGGAGAAAACAAAGCAGGCCTACATAGCTTTTTATCAGTTTAAGAGACCAGTTGGTTAAAGATGGGGTCTCAACCCGAAGATAACTCTTTGCTTGTACACTTCAGTTATCAGACCTTCTCTGACTTACGGTTTAGTTGTATGGTGGCCCAAAACATAACTGACCGCAGTAAAAATGAAACTCCAAAGCCTGCAACGCCTAGTAAGTGTAGCAACAACTGTTTGCATGAGAACCACTCCATCAGCCGTTCTCGAATACCTGCTGAACCTCAGTCCTCTACAACGAGTCATTCAAGTACTGGCACAAGCGGCAGCACTAAGACTGATAGCCAACGGACTATGGAAACAAAATATACTAACAACACACTCAACTGCCGACTTGAAGGAAATCCTTAAGCAGAAACAACTCTTCTAGGCGCGTACAGACAGAACAATGTTTTCGATAGAAGATACAATATCCAAATTACAGCAGAAATGCAAGACCACTCTGGCATCAATGAAGATAGGATGTATACAGATGGCTCCAAAACTACACAGGAGACTGAAACAGGAGTCTTCTCGACTGACCTTAATATTAAAATCTCAACCACCTTAAATAAACTTAGTACTATATTTCATAGCTTCACTGTATGACCAAAGCAGCACAAGCGGTTGCAGCCAGAGGTGTCAGATGTCACAATATTAAAATTGTATCAGGCAGTGCATCCGTCCTTCAAGCTAGCGACATAGCAACCCACTAGACAATGGCGCAGCCAGCGCAGTATACGGACCGCAACCACTACTGGCGATACCCCCGGCACAAGTCAGATCTTGGCTGCGCATTAAAACAGAATAAAACCATCAAACAGAATGGAGGAACAGTGTAGGTTGCAGACAGACAAAGAATGCAATTCCGGTGGCTTCGAAAAAGTTTGCCCGCAACCTCACCAGACTTAACAGGGACAAGATCCGTAAAGAACTAGATACAATAATCGGACACTGCCTCCTAAACAAACACCTTTTTACCATAGGTGTGGCGGACAGCCCTCTATGCTGAGGCTGCATGGAGGCGGAAGAAACACCACAACAGTGCAAAAGTGTGGGCTATTAACGGGCGCGAACTACTACCGTCCAGCATCGTTACCGGAAGTTTTCAGCGATCCGGAAAGGCTGCTCGTTTTTAGGGATGAGCTTGGTTGGTTGGAGTATAAGGAAGGAACACATCACGCAGAATGGCCCAATCAAGTGGCTAAGTGCGGACAATGCCCAGCTAAACTAAACTTAGGGTTACGGGTTCTGTTCCCGCACGGGACAAAAAATTATGTGATCCGCAGATGTTTGTCCCGAGTCTGAGTGTTTGTGTATTATGTGATATTTCATCTTTGTGACACGCGCCCACGATACAGGAGTAATTCCTAGTAGGAATTACTCCTGTATCGTTATTATGCGTTCGCTTTCATAATAATTTTAGCCTTTGATTATATATATGTCTAGATGGAGTGTGTTCCGCGTTATTTTAACGTGTCCGAGTAATAATTTTTTTTATATGCTCCCGAAAAAATCATCTTCTTTAAAAAAAATAGAAAAAAAATAGCTTAGTCGGATCTAAAATTCCCAAAAAGTCAGAAAAAAAATCATAACTCGGAAACTAAAAAACATCGCACCGACTTTGTTATTTACATAAGCGAAGTGAAGTTAATCAAGTATTATTTGTCACTTTTGAGTTCATGTTTTTAAAGGCGGCTATTATTTTTATAAAAAAAAAATCTCGCTCTTAAGTGGTGCTTAGGATTTATCCCCTACGAGATTTTTGTAATGATACCTCACACAATATATTTGATTTATCTTGGAAAGTGGTGGGCGGTCGAAATTTTTGAGTCATTTAAATATTGAACAGCGCGCGACTTTGTTTATCTTGCATCGAATTAACCGGTTTTTATTGCTCTAAACCGTTTAATCCGAAAAAACCTTTTTGCAAAAACTCTTTCTAAAACCCGTTTATAAAAACCGGTTTATGCGAACGAAACCGGAATCAAAAGGTTTTCGTCCAAGTACATAATAACGGTTTGAAAATTTAACCGGTATCCGAGCCCTGCTTTGAATCATTGTAATAGTGACCAGTGTGACAACGTTATTTTACCTATCTATCTATATCTATACTTATAATAAAACTGTAGAGAGGTCAATTCTGTACATTGAATATATATTCAAAATTATTATTGGAGGATAACTGGTGATCGATACTGATGCCAAAAATGCAATTAGTAAATTTTTTGTCGGTCTGTCTGTCTGTCTGTCTGTATGTGCACGCATGGGTCAAAAACTACTGAAGGGATTTTAACCAAACTTGGTATGATTGTAGTCCATACGCCTGGGCAGGTTATAGGCTATATAACATAACGCTAAAACACATAGGAGCTGAGCAGTAACGATAAATTTGAAGCAAGTCGGATGAAAATGCGCTTTCAAGCTCTTATCCTCGCATACGTCGATCATACACCAAAAGTATGTATTACAAAAATGATGGTCTCTAAAAGATCTACAAAAAAGTCCTTAATAGTATATATCTATCTTTTATAAATTAGCCACAATAACGTGTTTAATCGTTAGGCACTTCTTCAAGTGTATTAATAAAATATATTGTATTTCACATAGATATATCGTTATCAAACTCAAATATTCAAAAAGTACACTTTAATACCTATTTGATATAAAAAAATAAAGAAATCGGTTTATAAGATATAGATGAAGTAAAACTTCCAAATCACGCCGCGCCAGTATGGGTACGGCTATACGGTTGATTTTAGTTTAACGCGCGACACGGCCATCCGCTGCATTTATAAAAAGGCGGGGGCATTCACGTGCCACCTTATCGTCCGGTTAAGCAGTAACAGCTCCCTCAGAGCTAACTGCGAGAGACATTTTCGAAAAAAAAAACGCGCCACCTTCACTCACATTGTCACTGTTAATGCGAACAGACGTGGTTCTTATTGACTCTTTGGAATCTTCTTCTTATCGTATGGTTGATGAATAACCTGCTGTCAGAGTTTAAACCGCCTGTAGGACTTTACATGGCTTTACACACCGTTGAAACATCTCTCAGGTGTGCCGGTTTCCTCACGATTTCCTTCACCGTTTTTAGCAACTGATAACTAATTTATAGTACGCACATGAATTCGTAAGACATTGGTGCGTGCCGGGAATTGAACTTGCGACATCTGACTTGACAGTCGTACTACTATGTAAAGATTGACATGTATGTAAAGACAATTTACATGTATGTAAAGATTGACGTAACTTTTTTTTATGAACCGATTAAAATGAAACAAATACTAAATGTTATGGGAAGCTGCCACAATACATCAATGAAAACCGCATTCAAACCGGTTCAGTCGTTTCTGAGAACGCACTAGCGTACAAACGCACAGACAAACCGACAAACAGACAAAAAATTTAAAAACTATATTCTTTTGCGTCGGTGACATAAATACAGAGTGTATAAATTGTTTTTCTTTTTTAAAATTGAATGTACAGACACAGGTCGTTTACGATTTTATTATATGTATAGATATAGATTTTTTCTCATTACCTCATAGACAATTGTAATTCTCGCAGCAAGTAACAAATACGGTTCTCCGGAACTTATTTCTGTCAAAGTAATTTAACGACTTCTAGCTCAAAGGCATCCTTCAGCTGTAACATCATTGAGGCGGACATTCTAGCAGCAAGATAGATTTTCTATCCTGTGTATAACGATTTCGGCTGAGTGTACAGCCTTATGCTTCGCCATGACCATCAACATCAACCATAACCATTGACTCACGCAGTCTTAAAGTAGCCTTTAATCTTACGAATACTTAGCTGCTTCTTACACGCACACACAATCGTACGACGCTTACTCTTAGGTCACGAGTTCTCTATAAATTTTGTCTGTTGAGATACTGATACATTGGGATCTACACCAAACCTAGCGAAATTGTGGGAGTAGGTACAATATGTGCACCTCTCCCTACGCCTTCGCAGAATACAAGCGTGTCGTTGTCGTATGTTTTATAACAATATTTTTTATAAGAGTCAACTGCAATGATTTCCTATTTTAACTTAATTACGAATAAACCGACAAACAGACAAAATATCCAAAATAATAGAAATGGGTTGTATTGTATAGGTTTCTAAAACGTCGCCCCACACTAGGAATTTCTCCTGTATCGTGGGTGCGTTTCACAAACTTGAAATTTCACTTACACAAACACCCAGACTCGGGACAAACATCTACGGATCACACTTTTTTTGCGGGAATCGAACCCACATCCAATCGCTTAGCCACTGCGCCAATCGTCGTCACGGTTGACTTTTATCCTTGGCATTTTTTTTTCTACAGTAATTTCAATGTACAGGAACTCAGAAACGCACAAATCGGATTTATTTATGTTCACTTCTTCAGTTATATACCTATTATTTTCAATAGACTTTCTGTAACTTCCGTAATTACCGTTCAATTTTTGCGGTTTTTTTTAATACCGGAAAGTATGCTTAGTTAAATAAGTGGTTTAAAGATTTTTAACCTACTTAAAACAGCCTGCCTGGTAGGTATTTTTTCTGTTAAAAGTTCAATTTACTACCGGTGTTTTATCCGAAATACACGCGGACGAAGTCGCGGGCAACAGCTATACATGTAATAAAATAGTACGGCATGGCGTAAAAACTACTAAATCGAATTCGCTCAAACTTAGCTAATATATTAAAAACAATTTAAAAATACTTTTGCTGTTTCCGAATTTCCACGCGGACGGAGTCGCGGGCACATCTAGTCTACAATATAATTATAATATGCACCTATGTAGATGTTTGAGATTTGAAGTGTCTATGTTATTATTATTAATTCAAGAGGTCCTAAATAACACAAGAACATTACATTTCAGGCCCAACTCGCAGAGGCGCAGGAAGTTAAGTTTACTTATACTCTGACGGAGCCCTTGAGCATAGGATCACACATTATATGTACTGGCACGCCCAGCAACGATCTACCATGGTGAGTTAACGTGTTTCATCTAACACACTTCATTAGTACTTTGGCTCGTAAATTTATACGTTTCATGGGCAATCGTTCTCACTAGCACTATCGTTGGCAGAAAATTAAGGTTTTATGTGCCAGACAAATTATGGCGATAAATGTCAGCGATTATAGGTACAGTGTTCGGCACTTGACCTTATAAAAACATTTACCTGTATACGTCGGTACTCGATGTAGGTATATTTGAGCATACGATAAATCTAGGTCACTACAAGTGTTGCCACCCATGATTAAAAATGTCCATCTTCATGTTGACATGAAATCTTCTATACTTATAATAAAACTGTAGAGAGGTCAATTCTGTACATTGAATATATATTCAAAATTATTATTGGAGGATGACTGGTGATCGATACTGATGCCAAAAATGCAATCAGTAAATTTTTTGTCTGTCTGTATGTGCACGCATGGGTCAAAAACTACTGAAAGGATTTTAATCAAACTTGGTACGATTGTAGTCCATACTCCTGGGCAGGTTATAGGCTATATAACATAACGCTAAAACACATAGGAGCTGAGCAGTGACGATAAATTTGAAGCAAGTCGGATGAAAATGCGCTTTCGAGCTCTTATCCTCGCATAAATTGATCATACATCAAAAGTATGTATTACAAAGATGATGGTCTCCAAAAGATCTACAAAAAAGTCCTTAATAGTATATATGTATCTATCTTTTATAAACTAGCCACAATAACGTGTTTAATCGTCAGGCATTTCTTCAAAGTGTATTAAATATATAAATATAAAATATATTGTATTTCACATAGATATATCGTTATCAAACTCAAATATTCAAAAAGTGCACTTTAATACCTATTTTATATAAAAACAATTAAGAAATCGTTTTATTGATGAATGAAGTAAAACTTCCAAATCACGCCGCGCCAGTATGGGTACGGCTATACGCATGTACGCTGCATTTTTAAAAAGGGTGAGGGCGTTCTCGCGCCACCTTTACTCACATTGTCACTGCTAATGCGAACGGACGTGGTTCTTATTGACTCTTTGGATCTTCTTCGTATCGTATGGTTGATGAATAACCTGGTGTCAGAGTTTAAACCGCCTGTAGGCCTCTGACATGGCTTTACACACCGTTGAAACATATCTCAGGTGTGCCGGTTTCCTCACGATGCAGAACAAAAATTACGGTCTTAAATAGATTTTTAAAAGGCAGCGTCATATATTGACATTCTAGCAGCAAGATAGTTTTTTATCCTGTGTATAACGAATTCGGCTGAGTGTACACTGTACAGCCTTATTCGCCTTCGCCATGACATTCAAAATCAACCATTACCATTGACTCACGCAGCCTTAAAGCAGCCTTTAATATTACTAATACTTAGCTGCTTCTTACACGCACACACAATCGTACGACGCTTACTCTTAGGTCACGAGTTCACTATACATTTTGTCTGTTGAGATACTGTGCCGGATTCATGGCAATAGGCTCGCCCCCTATTACATTGGGATTTACACCAAACCTAGCGAAATATATAGCGATAAAGTGGGAGTAGGTACAATATGTGCACCTCTGCCTACGCCTTCGCGGAATACAGGCGTGTCGTTATGATATGTTTTATAACAATATTTTTTTATAAGAGTTAACTGCAATGGTTTACTATTCGAATAAACCAACAAACAGAAAAAACATCCAAAATAATAAAAATGGGTTGTATTGTATTGTATAGGTTTCTTTTTTCTTAAATCAAACGTCGCCCCACACTAGGAATTTTGGCATCGGTGCATTTCACAAACTTAATATATCACATACACGAACACCCAGACTCAGGACAAACATCTACGGATCACACAATTTTTTTGCGGGAATCGAACCCACAACCCCTAGCACAGCAGTCCAATTGCTTAGGCACTGTGCCAATCAGGCCGTCACGGTTGTCTTTTATCCTTGGCATTTTTTTTTCTACAGTAGTTTCAATGTACAGGAACTCAGAAACGCACAAAACGGATTTATTTATGTTCTCTTCTTCAGTTATATATTATTTTCAATAGACTTTTTGTAACTTCCGTAATTACCGTTCAATTTTTGCAGTTTTTTTTTAAATACCGGAAAGTATTCTTAGTTAAATAAGTGGTTTAAAAAATTTTAACCTTAAAAAAGCCTGCCTGGTAGGTATTTTTTTCGGTTAAAAGTTCAATTTACTACTGGTGTTTTATCCGAAATACACGCGCTGGCAACAGCTATACATGTAATAAAATAGTACGGCATGGCGTAAAAACTACTAAATCGAATTCGCTCAAACTTAGCTAATATATTAAAAACAATTTAAAAATACTTTTGCTGTTTCCGAATTTCCACGCGGACGGAGTCGCGGGCACATCTAGTAAATTAATAAAATAACAACATCTACAACGATAATATTAATTTACAAGAAAAAAAAAATTCTACACTAATTTTTTAAATATCTGTAAAACATAACTCGAAGAGGGAGAAAGTATAATTTTTTCCTCCCTCTTCGAGAATGTTTTATAGATCGTAAAGCGTTTGCTGAATTTATTAGGTTTGCAGTGAACATAGGGTCTGGGGATGTGGACTTAGGGCGAGGCGACATTGCTGTGCATTTCAACGTCCGCCTCCCTCAATGCTACGTGGTAAGAAATACTCGACGTCACAACAAATGGGGACAAGAGGAGACTACTGCATTTAGGTAACTATAGAAAAACGCAATATTGATTTTTAGTTCACAAAACGTTTGTTAACCCTGAGTTATTTAAAACTATACCTTAACATTCAAATAACTTCTTACAAGGTATACAAACAGGGTCTTTATAATGAGGTCATCGAAAGTGAACGTTGCAGTTTTTCGCTTTTCAGACTGTTTCCGTTCAAAACGGATCGGCCATTTACGATAGAAGTAGTAGTTGATGAAAAGGAGACATTATGGGCAGTTGACGGCGTGCAGTATTGCAGCTATGCGCATAGAATTCCTAACCTGTTCACTGCCGAATGGGTGCAAGTTACTGGCGTCAGAGATGCGACATTAACTATCCAGAAGACTGATACATTTCCCTCTTTAGCTCCAAACCCAGTTGAAGTAAGTACAAAATATTTTTTGTTTCTTAAATATAAGTACAATGCAGTCGACTCTGTTTATCTGGAGTAGACATTACCTTCTGAGGTTTAGCTTTGTCGGTATTTTACCTTTCCACCGATAATTTTTCAAATAAAAAACCGATGTCTAAATATTATTTCAATTGTAATTCTTAAAAAAGGCTTAATTACTTAGCTACTGATACAATATTACAGATTATGATGATTCGTTTTGAAAACTTAATGTTGACGTAGATTCTATGTAAATAATAACATGTAACTCAATCAAGCATATTTTTGTTTGAAGGTACCTAACAGAGCTAGTATAGATTCATCCCCAGAAGACTCCGAGCCTACCTGGAAAGCGAATACTATCGCCTTATTATCTAATGGCATTCCAGAAGGTCAGCAGCTAGTTATTTACGGAAGGTCAGTATAACTTGGTTGAACAACTATTACACATTATAATGTTTCACTACATTAGCCACAAAATTAGGAGGCGGGCGAAATGCAAAAGAATTAGAGATAGATTTAGTTCACGGACATTCTGCTGAGTTGTTACGGATTAATCATTCTTGGTTGCCATTAGGCTGGATGGTTGTATGTAAGTATATGAAATGTACGAACTTCAATCATTTCCAGTCAACCGCGGCTCAATGCTCGATATTGGCTACCTTCCAAATTCCAATAGCACTTTACTGTCGGTACAGTGTCATTAACAAGTTTTATTGAAAAACCAGGATTACAATTGTGAGTGGAAACCGAAGAGCGCCCGCAGGACTCTCAGCTCTTTCTTGCCTTAGTTGGCTGGTCAGAGACAGATCACCAGAGCTATATGCTCGGGGCTGGAAGTGTCTAATGGCGTAATAGCGGGGAAACCCTTTCCGAGTCTTCGAGACACGTCATAGTGCAACCGTGGCCGCACCGCTCTACACTACATCCCTAGCCCCCCTTACACCGGTGGTGCTCCCTTGTTGCCTGTAGGGGTGACCGTCTAGGGGGCCTATCTAGTGAGTGGCGAGTCACCGTCTGTCTATTAATTTACATTACAATTTTGTTAAAAGGCAGACGCCGTTTGTATTCAATAAAAAACCAAATACAGTATGTAGACCAAATTAATTATTTTAGTATCCATATTTCACAATAGTCCTGCACTTTCTGGGGACTTTTCATGGCTGTTCTTTTATAAACCAGTTGTGTGTTGTCCCTAGCTGGGATCCCATTCTCTTTAAGATTAAAGTTCTCAACAGCGTGTTGGACCTGTGTTTCCGTAAGCCTTTTAAAAGACCGGGTATCTTCCGCATGGTGCATAGCCCGAGTAAAAAAGAAGGAAATACAATATTATTATAATAGTACGTAGAGGTAGGTAAGGTACAGGGTATCGCGTTATACATTTCACCAGTTATAGTATAGGTTCCAATGTAACAGGGGGCGAGCTATTGCCATTAACTGAGCATGTATCTAGTCTCCGTGCGGCTACTGAGAATTATCTAACGGAAAGCTCCAATAAGACTGCCCGATCCGGAACTCGAACCACATGCTCAGCAGACGCGCTTTGCGACCACTGGACCAATATTTTAAATTATTTATGTAACCAGTTGTACAAATAGTATGTAGGTAGGTACCTAATGCAATTTACGAAGGTCCTGATTATTACTGTTCTCTTTACAGACTGCGCCCGCTCCTGCACTCGTTTGCGATAGATCTGATGGACAGCGCGCGCGAGTGGCCGCGCCCCAACGTGCTGGCCCACGTGAACGTGCGCGCGTACGTGGAGTCCCAGCGGGAGCGGCAGCTGGTGGTGCTCAACTCGTGGCTGGGGGACTGGGGGCCCGAGCGCCGCCAGCGCACCGCCAAGCTCATCCCCGGCACTCATGTAAACACTAGCCTTGTTTCTATTAAGCAAGTATGGTTACTGCTATGAGTCGTAGCAGTAACTATACTTGATAACTGTCATAGCGTACGACAGATCCGCTTGCAATTGTAGTCAATTTTGCTTTAAATAAAAAGCAGTGAAATATTTTTAGCATAAGAAATGATATTACTACTATTGAAATATAAATGATATAAATTTTCAGACTAAACTTCGAATAGTGCGAGGGCCGGCGGAGTGGGCGGTGTACACAGACGACATTCTGATCGGTGAGCTAGAGTACCGGGCGGCGGCAGAGGGGGTTCACGCGGTGCGCGTGCGTGGTGATCTTTATCCAGAACAGATTTACATCTGTCCGGCTAGTAGCTCACCAATTCGGGACCGCTGAACTGCCTTGATTTGCAGACCTGCTTAACTCAGTTACACTACAATAAAATGTAACTACTGCCACGCCTAACGCAGCTACAATTCGGGAGCCAGCCTTGGTACTCGAATATAGCAAGCATATTTTATCGAGCGCCAGTCCAAAAAGTTACCTTTACCTAGTATCTGAATTAATGAAGTAGTATAATAGGGTTTTCGCAGATAAAGTGTTAATCATGCTTACCTATTGACATAGCTACCTACTTTTAAAAAGGCTTCGGCATACCAATCGCAAGACAAAAGAAGCCTAGGTTTAATTACAAGAAACGATAGTTAATAGTATCTAATACATGACCCTAAACACCGACAAAAGAATACGAGCAAACTGCTCGTATTTTATACTTGTTATGGTTGCGAATCGATGATGGTATTCTCCATATTGTTCTGTCCTCGTATTTCATTCTATTTCAGTATATCTATGTAGAATCTAAATTCTTTCGAATAGTAGCCAATACTATTCTAATGCGGATTCACCTTAAAAATGTTGAACGCCTGGACGCGCCTGCAGTGTGCCATACCTAATATTATATCTGACGTTGCCTTCACCAGTGTCGTTACTATACTGCGTTTAGTTTGCCAAAGCCAAAAAACATGAAAAAGAACCATCGTACATAATATAATTTAAGATAATTATTTCTAGTATTGATTGGCACTAGAACACTAATTAGTGCGATTAAATCGCTTTTAGGTATATAGCTATAGGAATTATTGACTAATAATCTCGAAATTAACCAAAGTGATTACCAATAGTAATATAATAAGGTTCAGTGTCAATTATATTATGTACAATTATTGCATTTCGAGCGGTCTTTATATTTTCGCAATAACTTTAGTCCTTAAAGTGACCTACATTATATTTATTTATTATGGTAAGTAGGTAGGTAAATAATAACAATCATTATAACAATATTTTTTAGAATGTTATGCAGCCCCCTTACCAATTTACCATGAACTCTTAAAGCAGGACAGTTTATGCTGTGGAAGCGAGACGCTGTTACGTGCAGCGTAATGTGGCGTCTCGCTTCTGCAACGTAAACTGTCCTGCTTTATAAGTTCATGGTAAGGGAGCAGTATTGATGCTAGCCACTCATATAAATGTGTAGCAAGATGTAACTGACTAGATTTAGGGGAACTTAAAGCCAGTTTCAATACCGTCCGGAAACTTCATTGAAGTAATCAGTTTTTTAATCGGTCAAAGCCCTAATATACATATAATCGAAGTTTTGGGTATTTTTGAAACTTAACCCTAAGCCTAAGTTAGGATACAAGTTTATGATAAGGATAATGTCAGTATATTATTTATTGTTAGTTATTTTCTTATTATCGCTATCATGGTAGTAGTTTCAACATCCCTGAAAAGAGATCCGTGGGACAGTCTAATCTTAAGTTTGTTAGATAAGTTCACAGTTTATACTTAATTTTATAACAAGATGTTAAATACTTTTACACTATTTAATAGGATTTAGTCTTAAGTGTTGCTATTGTATTTGGCAAGCATGCATAACTTCAATTAAAGTTTGCCTTACAGTCATGTCTCTATTCTCCGAGGCTTGACCAAATAAAAAGTGATTATTGCTGTATATTTTGACTTATGATACCATATGTGTATAGTTCTATGTAAGGCCTGCCTGTTTTTCTCTTTAAATAAATGTTATCTAAACATTCAATTTATGTTTGTTTTATTTTCATAATAACGAATACGGTCGTTTTCGTTTCCAATCAGGGATTTGGATTTAGTTACAGGGTTTGTCCTGTATCTAAATCCTTTATATGGCCGAAAAATAATAAAGAGCTAGAACTTTACTCCTAGGGTCGCGTTGTATCGCGGGTTCGGAATCTTCCACAATAGCCGTAAAGGAACATTATATAAGAAGAATGTTAACTAGTTTACAAAATAAAACCCTTGTAGAAAACAAAATGAAAGTTGTAGGCTAACTGAAATGGCGGGTACGGAGTACGCCTTTAATATTAGGTTATACTATCTTATCCCGCCTAGCAGCTGGGCCAACAGCTCTAACACGTTGGCTGCGGTCGAACAAAGTACGCGCGCGCCCTCGGTAGGTACGGGAAGAAACACAGGGTATGTGTGCCGCCGCACGGGTGGCACGTACGGTCCGAACTTTCCGACAGTGCAGCTGCACACACCTGTTGTGTCTTTATTTTCTTGACTACAATGCAGATTTACGCACTTTAAGTTTCAAGAAATTAGTTTATTTGCGATATTATATCGGTAATTATCATAGAAATAATTGATTAAACAATTATTTCTATGTTAATATATAATATATGCACACTGAGTCACTGACTTTATTACTGTTTCTTTCTATCTTCCAAACCCCAAAAGGCGGCAATATAAAAGGATTAAAATTCGTTAACGTCAATTGTTATATAATATAATATATAATAATAGCATTTACTTACAACTTTTGATAATGCATTGTAATAAAATTCAAATACCTTTCAAATATAGCTAAATAAAACAAAATCTTAACAATAGACGCCTCAGCGATTATTATGTAATAAAATAAGCTAAAACAAAGGCGGCGATATTTAATTCTGCACGTGCAGTCGTAAAATAATTGTTTGTATTTCGAAGTAACAACACATAATAATAATAATATTAACACTTAATATGGTGAGCGCCTGACTAAATGATATTCAAAATGTTACGCCATGGGAATAAGTCGTGCTATTATATAACAAGAAGGCGCTTTTTTGAAATTTACACTATTAGTCTCTAAAACGTATTTTTTTACGAATATTTTAAGCTCTTTATTTGTAACCAGATACATAAATTAATTTTGTTACTGAATTATATTGTCAATGAGCGCAAAAACCTTAAATTAGACAAAAACACGCCTAGCGTGTTATCCGTACTGGTGGCACGCCGGCCTCACACAGCGTGTGTGTTTTGCCGCGCCGCTGGCTTGAAAATATGAGATCACAACAGGTGTGTGCGCGCCGCACCGGTGGCACTTTTACCATAACACAGCGTATGTGTTTTGCCGCAGTCAACGAACCGTGTAAATATATTTTTTCTCTACACTTATAATTCACTTTTTTTGGTCTTTTAATATATCGCACACCTTTTACTATACAAAATACCAATGTATGGGTCAAAATACTTAACATCGTCATCTACTATCTAGAGGTAGGCACCTACGGCTAAATTGCAAGAAATAACATTTTATTAATTTTAGATTTGGACCAATAGTAGATAGACTTGTGACATATGTAGCTTGTGACATAGACTAATGAGAATTTGTGATTAATTTAACCATAGACCAAGAGAAACTTTAACTCATTTTTTATAGGATTATTTTATTACAAATGGGATGAGTACTCGAACAAATAATATGTCAAACAAATCAGCTGTCAATGACACTTGACATACGTTAGATGTTTATTGTTCATCAATGGTCAAATACTTGCCGCTAAATTATTTATTTACGAGTTATTTTAAATTAAATCAAATATATATAACACGATATCTTAATTAAAGCACAGTTGTACAATACAACCTGTTATTAACATTTCAATTTGACATATAAATACCAGCAATATACCGGTTAGCAGTCTGTGGTAGCTTCATATGTTTGACCTTCTCAAGGTGACCGATATCTCAAACCGCGTTTGACCAGTCAGGGTTGTGAAGGTCTAGCGGTTGCACGGGCCTTACCTGATTTTATTCTAAACTCAAGATGAGCGTCCAAAGCGATTCGGACAAGCGTAAGCAAATCTCTGTGCGAGGTATCGTAGCAGTAGAAAATGTTGCCGAGGTGAAGAAAGCATTCAACCGTCATGTGCATTATACGCTGGTGAAAGATAGAAATGTTGCGACTCCGCGAGACTACTACTTCGCCTTGGCCCACACTGTGAGGGACCACCTCGTATCGCGCTGGATTCGGACTCAACAATACTACTATGAAAAGGACCCCAAGGTAATTTAAATCATATCTAAAGTGTTGTTCCGTTTATTTAAGAACAACTTTTATAACTCAGTCAATTTTCAACTTTAAAAAGTTTATATCAAAAGTTATGTAGGTACCTGTTAAACCTAGTTCATTTTTTTTCTAAATGCTGTCATGAGTTTTTTATTATTACGTGGCAAGAACATTAATATTTTTAATTAGTTGTTGCTAGTAGAATAATAATATTGTATCATCTACCACCATTCATTCATTTAAATAAAATATAGTGATGTCGAGGATCTTCAAACATTTAAAACATGCTTTTAAAATAATGGAATTTGAAGCCTCATAACTCAAAATTGTATGTAGGTATATCAGGTTTATTCTTAAAAAAAAGTTTTTTATCATTAACTATCATAACATGTTTCAGTTTGAATTTGTGAACTACCTATCTACAATAAAAAATTAAGAATGGTTTTAGTTTAGAGAAAATGAATTGATGAAGGTAACATGACTAAAACAAGATTCAATTACCAATAATATATACTTAAATAATGTTTAGACAGGTGTGGAAGAGTCAAAAGAATTAAAATAATTAACTTTATCCACCTTTTTTCCCCTAGCGTGTCTACTATCTTTCCTTGGAGTATTATATGGGAAGATCGCTACAGAATACAATGATTAACCTCGGCATCCAGGGTACTGTAGATGAAGCTCTGTACCAACTTGGGTTAGATATTGAAGAACTGGAAGAATTAGAGGAAGATGCTGGTCTGGGCAATGGTGGTCTCGGGCGCTTGGCTGCTTGCTTCCTGGACTCTATGGCCACTCTTGGACTAGCTGCTTATGGTTATGGTATGTGAGCTAATTATTCAATAATTTTAGAAATGTCTACATCTAACATCTAACTTTACATTCTTGTAGGCTGTGTACCAAAATAATTAAAATGTATTGTTTAAATGTTTTATTTGATCACACTTTACTAGTACTACACATGATTCTTCAAAACTAAAAAAATTAAAAGGTAAAGTTATCACAAAGTTTATCAAATATGTTTACATTTCAAAACTGACAACATAAACAGAGCTAATACTAAAAAATAAGTGTTTTCATTCAGTTTTTATGATATTTAGGGGGTGGAGATGCAAGGTAACACTAAAATAAAATTATTTCGAGAAATTGTTAATGACGATTCACAGGACATTGGAAAACATACTTGACATTATTTTGGCCAGTATATAAACTAATTTGAGGCAGTTGACAACAACGTCGCTGGCGCATCGCCAATTATAAATGTACGAACTAAAATGAATATTACAAACACCTATGTATAGACATAACTACATATACTGTTATTGTTATGTTGCTGTCATTTACGAGACAATCTTTACTTTTATTTTAATTCTGTCCTTTACTAAGTTAACAATGCATTATGCAGTACATTTTCTTATAAATACTCACGTTTGCGAGCTCTAAGCTACACAATAGTTGCTGCAGTCCATTGAACCTTTATAATGCTTATATATTTAACGCTTGAGACATTATTAACAACTAGGTATCTGAATACATACTTTACACTTTTAAAATTGCCTCACTACGGGTCTAAATTAATTAAATCAGTAGGTATATAGGTACGATAATAGATTAACATGGCCAATTACTTGATAAAGCATTTTATTTGTAGAAAGTTTAGTGTTAAGTTGTTAGTACACGCAAAGCAACGTTTTTTTGTTAATACCAAATGAAAGATAACAGTCACCAGTACAATAGAGGTCAACGCCTCGTATCACGCATTGTAGAGGAGCCCTGAGCTATCCTATCTTCGTGTACATTCATGTAACTAACCATAAGCATGACACCAATCTGTGCATGCCATATATTAATATGTAATACCTATTTATTTTTTTACTTGTTTCTTCGTTCTTAGATAGAACATAACTCAACATTTAATGGTGAATTATTGTTGATCCACTACTTACAATTACTCACTGCATGGTACCAGTACTTATACTATTAATATACTTTATTACTAGTGGATCTGGCAGACGTCGACCTGCCCAGAAAAGCAGCGCTACCTACCGGGTCCAATTGTGTTTTGAAACCATCTTTCACTAAAATTGGTTCGGTCGTTTAGGAGGAGTTATGTGAAAAACACGTTCAGAAAAATTATATACCTATGTATGTATATTAAGATGTGTATGTATTATTTACTCTAGATAACTTGCGTTAAGTAAACCTACCTATGTAAGATATTTTTTTCAGTAATAGATTAAGTAATTCAGTTAGCATTTTTTCATAATCGTTACATTTAATTTAGTAAGCAGATAGATTCAATAGTCGTAGAACTAACTACACCAACTCAGCGATCCAAACTGGGTCTAGGTCGGTGCAAAGCGAAAATGATTTATGTCCTGCGCCTGTCCGATTTCTTGCCATGTAGTATAAATTGTACATTTCTAGCAAGTCGGCATTGATATAATGCATCATAATTATCTTAGCATCTAGTGTATACGGTAATTATTTCATGACAAAATTAAATTCTAAGAGCAATCTCTCGTCGAATTAACAGCTACAGGTTATACGAATCAAATAACTTGTGTAAAATGTATTTTAGGTATCCGGTATGAGTACGGTATCTTCGCGCAGAAGATAGAGCATGGTGAACAACAGGAGGAGCCTGACGACTGGCTGCGGTACGGCAACCCGTGGGAGAAGGCGCGGCCCGAGTTCATGCTGCCTGTTAACTTCTACGGCCGCGTTGTCGACACGCCGCAAGGAAAGAAATGGATTGACACTCAGGTATGGAAGACGCAAAACCTTATGAGCTATCGGAGTATAGGGAGAGGTTGCGCAGTACCTGTAGGTAGGTTTATAGGACGATGAATAAAAGAAACGTATAATTTGTTTGACGTAACTGTGAGATTCGGGTCTAACTTTAAAAGGCCTGTGAATAAATACCCAGTATGCAGTTGGTCTGTGGTCGGCTACAAAATATAATAATAGGTCAAACCTACGGCTTTGTCGTTCTATGACGTTCTGACGTCGCTGCGGGTTTAATGCAAATTTATATCAATTGATTCGGTTAGCCGTTTGGTCCAGTTAAACTGTTAAACCAATCAAATCTACTGTATGTATAGTAAAACAAAATAGCTCTGCAAGTCGTTATTTCGGGCGAATGGATTGTCACCGTATAATAAAAAAAAACATTGTAATCGAAACGAATAATTGTTGTTGAAATGGAAATCGCTTACTCTGAAATAATTTAATTACAAAAAAATTACCGCTTATGAATTCACTGTTTCGTTAAAATTCAACAACCTTTAATTCTGTATTGTTTACATCAACCCAGTGCATGATACACGAGTGGTTTTATCTGTAACGCAAATATGTTAATTATCCGAATAGTGTAATTAATAATCAAAAGTATTCCGTGTAATGTAAGCAAATTTATTTCTAACTGTCAGTATAGTCATGGTAGACAGTACTCAATTTATCTAGCATCTAATGCTTAATTAAAATAACGTCATGTGAGTGTTTATGCTAAAGGATTATTATTCTGACCCTCAATCCGTTCAAATATTTATAAATATTCTCCTTTTATTGTTTAGGAAGGGTAGATAATAATTATTTAAAGGAGTTGTTTTATTGTCGGCCATCTCTTGAAACATTTATCAAAAAAGAGGAAAAAAATACCACGAATTGAGGAAAAATATTCTTTCGTGAATTTAGGCTTGATTTGTTGTGCAGAAAAAGAAATAGTTTTTAAATTATTGCCATATTATTCAACATGGCGTCTCATATATTGGATAACCTTCTTTCGTTCTAAAATCATGTCATATCAAAACACAATATCAGTGCATCTACCACTGCTCAACTGTGCATCACCCTAAGGTTGACTGGTAGAAAATGCCCAATGGCATTAAGTCCGCCTATGTGCTAAAATGTGCATTAAGTATAAATAAATAAATATCACGTAGACGATAAATATAAAAGTATGTGTTATTGTACTATTAACAATTGTTAAATCATTCTCTTATACTTATTTTTGAATTATAAGCAAGTGAAAGGATTTCATCGTTAAAAAATAAGTCTACTTTCCTGAAGTGTACTGTGTTCTTAACTGAACTAAGTTCTGATAAATATCAAATATTTCTAAGTTATTTATATGTCATCTCTTCAATCATTTATAACTCATGACAAACGTCAAACATTTTTTTTATTATTTGCACAAATAACATTAGATATTATGAACAAAAAAATTACTTTACTCATCGGTTAGTTTCCCAACTACGCTAAAAGGTACATGTTATGGCCGGAGTCTCATACAAAAATGAAACATCTCTTTTTTATTTTTAGATTATGTACAAATAATAACACACGGATAATAAAATAAAATGAATGATGATTGTTATAATATGTGCCCATATTTAAACCTAATCAAGTAAAACAAGATCGAGTATAATTATATGTTTCTATAAATATGGCTGCTATTGTTGCCAAGGGCGCTATAAACATATCAAGTAATCTACTTATTATTGCATTTCATGTACCGTTTAACTTGAACTCTAGTGAGATAATCATACGATACCTATAGCTTATCTGTTAAGTAGGTCGTAAGAGAAAAGTTCCTTGTTTACAATTATCTTGCGTCAACAACACTATATTATCCCGTTTCTATGTGGCCTGAATGAATGATTTAAACATGCCTGTAGGTCGTGTTGGATCAGAATCATGTTTGCGTATTATATTGTATCTTTATTAACCTTAGTGACGTTTAACGAAACTCATAGGCACTGCAGATGTCCTAACATCACATAGCTTATACATAATGATGTGTAGTATACATATTACTATAGTACTAGGTTAGAGTTCGGCAATGACTCCTGAGTAATAAATTTTGATAAGATAATAAGGTACTTATATGTTATCAGGTCGTGTTCGCGATGCCCTACGACAATCCGATTCCCGGCTACAACAACAATGTCGTCAATACCCTACGTCTCTGGTCTGCTAAGAGCCCTATCGATTTTAACTTAAGATTCTGTAAGTACTCTTTTATACATCTGTTTGGTCAATTTGGTATATATGATAAAATTATACAATCAAATACTAATAACTGTCAATTAATTACTTTCAGTCAACTCCGGTGACTACATTCAAGCTGTCCTTGATCGGAATGTTGCAGAAAACATTTCTCGAGTTCTTTATCCTAACGATAACTTCTTTGAGGGCAAGGAATTACGTTTGCGTCAAGAGTACTTCATGTGCGCTGCTACACTTCAAGACATAATAAGGAGATACAAGAATTCGAAATTTGGTAGTCGCGAGGCTGTTAGAACAACCTTCGAAAGCCTACCTGATAAAGTTGCTATACAACTAAACGACACTCACCCTGCTCTTGCCATTCCTGAGTTGCTGAGAATTTTGATAGATAATGAGAAATTACCCTTTGACGCAGCATGGAAGCTCGTCAACAAATGCTGTGCTTACACCAACCACACGGTCCTACCCGAAGCTCTAGAGAGATGGCCTTGCAGTATGCTGGAAAATGTGTTACCAAGACATATGCAGCTTATCTACCACATCAACTTCTTGCACCTGCAGGAGGTCGAAAAACGTTGGCCGGGAGATATGGACCGCATGCGCCGCATGTCACTCATTGAAGAGGAAGGTGAGAAACGCGTCAACATGGCTCACTTGTGCGTAGTCGGTGCTCATGCAGTCAACGGTGTCGCGGCCATTCACTCTGATATTTTGAAAGCTACCATCTTCCGTGACTTCTACGAAATGTGGCCCGAGAAGTTCCAGAATAAGACCAACGGTATCACTCCCCGCCGCTGGCTCCTTCTCTGTAACCCTGGACTTTCTGATCTCATCTGTGACAAGATTGGAGAAGACTGGACAGTGCATTTAGAAAAACTATCTCAGCTGAAGCGTTGGGCTAAAGACCCCGCTTTCCAACGCGCTGTAATGAAGGTCAAGCAAGAAAACAAGCTGAAGCTTGCGTCTCTGATCGAGAGGGACACTGGTGTGAAGATCAACCCCGCGTCGATGTTCGACGTACAGGTGAAGAGGATCCACGAGTACAAGCGCCAGCTGCTAAACATTCTGCACGTTATCACGCTGTACAACCGCATCAAGCGCGACCCCTCCGCCCCGATCACTCCCAGAACCGTGATGATTGGCGGCAAGGCTGCCCCCGGATACTATGTTGCCAAACAAATGATTGCCTTGGCTTGCGCCGTTGGCAACACGGTAAGTGTCATTGTAATTTTCAAATTCTATAACACTGTCAATTAATGGCAATAAGTAGCAACATATTAAAATATAATTATAATAATAATCTTTATTGTGTTAACAATAGTAGTTCTACATAAATGGTGTTACATAAAAACATTGAACAACACTGTTTACCGATGAAGGCGTACCATAAGTCAGTAACTTGGTACATGATCGTCTAAAGGTAACATCGTACAAGACTTTCATTATAATAGTACCCTAAAAATAATAAAAATAATAGTAAGAATTACAAAGAAAGTGGCTTACATACTAAAATTTTTCTTTCTTTGACGTTCTTTACATACCTAAACTAATTAGAAAAATACTTTATATCCTTTATTTTACATAATCCAGGTAAACAACGATCCGGACGTCGGAGACAAGCTAAAGCTTATATTCCTGGAGAATTACCGCGTCACGCTGGCTGAACGCATCATGCCTGCTGCCGACCTCAGCGAACAGGTTTGTTCGTTTAT
Organism: Abrostola tripartita; assembly: GCA_905340225.1. NCBI lineage: Eukaryota > Metazoa > Arthropoda > Insecta > Lepidoptera > Noctuidae > Abrostola > Abrostola tripartita. Next base: position 7,751,104 of record HG996490.1, on the reverse strand, counting down.
GTCTTGTATAAATAATAATCTTGATTACTAAATATTTTTATTAAGTAACTTTAAGAGGTCAAAGTAAAGGTAGAAAACAGCACACAATGACGATTACCCCACCAACTTCAGAAAAACTGAAACAAAAATGAAAGAATAAGAAGTAACAAATGAGAATACTATGTTTTAATCACATTTTTCACTCGACTGTAAGTTGGCCTTCGGATTTTAAAGAAGTTAAGATGAGTGTAGAAATGTAAAAGAATAGTCTACTTAAAGGTTATCAGGTGATCTCTAGATTACAATCACTTGATAATACTAGTATTCTACGAGATGTTGAAATGCTGTATTTTACGGTTTCTTTGGACTTCAGTCTAAAAAGTCTTTCGTAGTTTAAAATATGCCCTACGATCATTAAAGACGGTTAAACATATTTACTAAAGCCAAAATTTCGTTTCGTAATTTCGTTTAGGCTTTGTGATTTGCCTGTAGCACGTGTATTTAACCTGATTTCATGTACCTACTTGGTTAGTTACGAGCCCTGCTAATGATATGTACGTTCGTTATTATTACGACTTGTCCATGCAATAACCTTATTAAGAAACAAATTAAACTTTGTAATCAGAAATCAGATCAATACAGAAATGCGATTCAATTAACGCAACTGGGACATTACGTATCACCATTATTTCGCGTCATAAATATTGCCGCGACCGCTATTATGTTGATTTAATGTCGTCATATCAGGTACACGTGTTCGTCATAATATTAGCATCTATAACTACACAAACTAACTCATTCTGTCGATAACTTTTTAATTAGCTTACCTTTTATAAACACACACCACTTGCACACGTAACAAATATGTTAGCTATGTCTAACATAACCTCTTTTTCCTTTTCCTATAAAAAGTATTGAGATCGAAAGAGTACTTTAGATTTAGGTGTTCGTTTACAATCCGTTTGAATAATACATAATTAGTAATTACTATCCACTCATTGGAGTTGCTTTTACTTAATTGGCGGTTTGCCCAGTACAACAGTTCCGTTTAGGTACTGTTTAGTTTTACATACACACATAGGATTAGTTAAAAATATCCCTAGTACAAGTTGACTGTGTATTCAATTGTATTATACATTTAACAACATCGAACTACAATTCGTTCGAATTATACATGTCACTAGACCTTAACATAATATCTTTACTAAAAAATCTAGTCTGTGTTCGCCAAGTTCGCGAAGCAAGAACCGTTATATTTGACCACACCTAAAGATTGAGATCATGTCGAACTGTTAAAATGTCGCAACAACGACACAGAACAAAGATACTTTTCTGATACTGTATAAATCACTTCCTATATGAATTTTACATTTAATTTTATAATAAACTTAAACATTTTATAGATTTCGACCGCTGGTACCGAGGCCTCCGGTACGGGTAACATGAAGTTCATGTTGAACGGAGCGTTGACCATTGGTACCATGGATGGCGCTAACGTCGAGATGGCAGAAGAAGCCGGCGAAAAGAACATGTTCATATTTGGAATGAGAGTCGACGACGTGGAAGCTTTGCAGAAGCGAGGGTTAGTTCTGTAGCAAATAACATTATCTCTCTCATTAGAGGGTTTGCTCGGTTGCGAGCTGACAACGTCGCTATTTGGGAGCATTTTTTGATATTTGAATTAAATTGTTTGTAGCTGTGTTTAACTTCTGACATGGTTTTACACACCGTTGAAAAATCGCTCAGGTGTCCCGGTATCCTCACGATGTTTTCCTTCACTGTTTTCAGCAACTGATAACTAATTTATAGTACGCACATGAATTCGTTAAGACATTAGTGCGTGCCGGGGTTTGAACTTGCGGCCTTAGACTTGGCAGTCCAACGGTCATACCACTCGGCTATCAATGCTATCGAATATTAATAACAGAATTAATAGAATATTATCGTCCTAACCATATTTTATCGAAGTTTCATGAATTAATATGTAATGTGTAACTTCAAACCTTGCCATATCAGATTATTTTATCTTGACTTATTGAGTATGTATTTGGAAGTAAAGAACATGTTATTTTTATGAGTCATGTTGTTGATGAAATTAATGATGACGAGTATTGTTGTTATTACATTCTAAATTTATATTGAGATAATACACCTCAGGCGTATTGTGGATTCCGAAGAAGTTAGTCTGACTTTTTATCGACATGAGCTAACTGTTACAAAGAAACAGATCATGTTGTAGTGTAGATTAGTCAGTCAACAAGGATTTTAGCGAGGGTGACCGCATAAATGCGCCGGACTTGGCTATCATCACTCGTGGAGGATCTCTATTTGCTCTAAGGACAGATAAAAACGTAATTCGTCCACATGACCGGATGTCAAGGGTTCATCCAATGGTGACTTTTCGAGGCATGTAATCCCACGTGTCGCGCAACGCCGAACCAAATTTTTCTCTGCACTCGGTTAGACGCAGCGCGACTTGTGCTTTTATTGCTGGCGCCTTGAACTACCACCGTAAGTAGTGTTTGATGTTGCTCATCCTGACTTGTGTGTGCAGTTACAACGCGTACGAGTACTACGAGCGCAACCCTGAGCTACGACAGTGCGTGGAACAGATCCGCAGCGGGTTCTTCTCTCCGGGCGAGCCTGGCCGCTTCGCGCACATCGCCGATGTGTTGCTGCAGCACGACCGGTTCCTACATCTCGCTGATTACGACGCGTACATTGAGGCACAGCAGAATGTCTCCGATACCTACCAGGTATGGTATTCAATTACTTTTTTCTACCTATGGTAGGTACTCAATGGTACGGGAAAATATTTTGGAGATTAACGTTACATGTTATGCCTACATTTTATTTGTGCCTTCAGAGTAATATGAATCTCCAACTTTTGGATGGTAATGATGACAGTAATTAATGTTATATGAAACTGAGTAAAGTGCTCTACGAAGTTGTGTTGTGATAATCCATGTAAAGACAAGCTGTTAAGTCACAACAATTTAGGTATAGCTAATTACCCTATACCCTACAAACAAATCGTTAAGATAAGAAAAGATGTCTCATATTTAAAGGATAAATATATATTCTTTTTATTTACACCGCGGTAACACAGACTGAGTAACCAACATTGAGGTTATCGGTGGAAGAAAACATTTATCACTATTTTAAACTCAAACCACAACAATAAACAGTTTAATATATTATTTATTGACATATCTTGGCACTAAACGCGCCACCGACCATTAAAACATAAGAATACGCAATACACATACTGCTACAAGGTTTTCGATTGTTTCTTATCGCGAGTAGTGAGAGTTTCCATACATAGCATCACGCTGCATGATTTTAAACTATGATAACATACGGGCATAATACTTTTCGTAGTTGCTTTGAAATTGACACTCTTGCTCAGTGATTGATAACGATAACACATTCTATGACCAAACCTTTTCCAAAATAGTTTAGACTCAAGATGAAGAGTACAACGCCTTATATTAGCTTGTGCTAATATCAGGTGTTGTACTCTTCATCTTGTAACAACTAAGTATTTTCGTAGGTAATAACATTACTACCTACGAAAATACTTAGTTGTTACGAATTATTTCTTAGCCAACTAAGAGTGGGCCATCGAAGCAAAGATATTATAGTGAAAAAGAAGTTAAATGACGCATATAACTTCTATTTACTTGATAAAGTACATGATTAATTGTAATTGTAATGAACAGAAACCGGCGAAGTGGGCTGAAATGGTGATCGAGAACATCGCGTCTTCCGGCAAGTTCTCATCGGACCGCACCATCGCGGAGTACGCGCGTGAGATCTGGGGCGTCGAGCCTTCGTGGGAGAAGCTGCCCGCGCCCCACGAGACATCTTAAGACCCTCCAATCCACACGTCCACCGCCGCTAAGTAATGCTAATCAACTCCAATACGGCCAAAATATATTTGTGAATATTGAGTATAATTTTTTTTAAACAACTTTCGCATCTACGAATAAAGATAGATTTGGATCATAATATTTATACCAATGCCTTTACCATTTCTATTCTGTATATATATTTCGTTTTAAGAAATGTATTTCTTGTTGGTTTAAGATATACCATTTCACATACAATTAGCAGATTTTATGTTTCGAAAGTTTTAATGTTACAAAACCATATAACTATCTTTTAATATTGCTACCACAGCTAATTTATTTAATCATCAGCGAAGGTATAGTTTTGTGTAGTTTGTAACAATACTTTTGTTTTGTAATATACCTACATATGGTGTTAGAAAAATTTGTAAAACTATTTGATGTTGTTACTATATGAGGAGCTATATAATTATGTTCTTATGTATAACATATTGTAGATCGTAGTTTGAGAGTAGCTGTTGTAATGTTGTGTACTCATATATCATAAAATTAACCACGAGACTAATACAACGGAGTTAGTTTCAAGTTGATATATACCTAACTCTAATAACTAACGTTCCTTACACTTACATACATTGTAGTTCAATGTTATGTATTTCTAAGAATATATAAGACAATTAGGCGAATTTATTTTTATGTGCCATAAATTCTCATAGTTTCTATGTATGATATTTATAAACATTGTGTAACTCAATTATCTAATAAACTGTCACTGTCCAAAATAAATCTATGAATGAAAATTAATTAATTAATAATGATAAAAAGTAGATATTGATTCTAGTGGTTTATATTGTTAAGTATATTTTTCTATATTATACATCTGGTATAATAACATGCTGCCATAGAAATATTATTTATTCATATTGTTATTATAAATGATTAATCTACTTTTAATAAAATATATTATCAAGCTATTTTGTTTTTATGTACCTTACTTATTTAGTCAATAATAGACTGCATGACATCCCTGTTTTATATGATTGCAGTAGATTAAGTTTTAAGATTAAATAACACTTATTAATCTTAAAGTGATTTTACCTAAAACACAATAAGAGTGCGACAACACTAAGCTTCATATATTGAATAACACGTAGTCACGAGTGTGTAGACGGATTCCTGCGCGCGCATTAACTTCATGGATCCTGCGACCCTCGGGCCTCGGTAAAAATCGCTTCGCCTCGGCCTCGGCCAGGACCACTCTTGTTATTTCGTTGAATCGTAGAAGAGATACGATATAGTACACCCATCCTTTTCTGCGGTCGGATGTCATCGGCCGTTTATATTATAGCTATACAAGTTACTCATACCGCGTCTGTAGCCTGGGCGGGTCGGTTGTCGCCACTCGTCTCCTCGCGTGTGTTGTGCTTTCAAGTGTTGTGGCTGCTGCGCTGAGCCTCCACTCGTTCGTCACAGGTAAGAGTCGTGAGTTACAATAACACATTTTGACCGTATTACACCGTAAGTTTATGTTATAAAAGGATATTTTGCAAAATACGCGGCGCCCGGCGAATGCGCGACCACGATCGATAACGATGTTGTCTCGACCGCGTAGATATAGAGCCGCCTGCATAGTCTTGACTTTAATTTGATATTTCCTTCCGTGATAATACAATTCTATACAATATTCTTATAATAGTCTATACATTAGGTAACGTATACCGTGTAGGTTCAATTTTATCAGCCCTGTCCTTCATTACGGCTAGTACATTCCAAGTATCAACGAGCGAAAGCATGTATTTTGGGTACCTACACTCAATATTCTGTTTTGCTTTGGTTTTTGACTTAAAGACATGGTAATATTAAATTCCTGTTGTGTTTGTTTCAACCAAAACAACTAAATGCCGGTGGGTGGCGGATATTGAGAAACAGCGTCTGGCCATTCACGTTTCGCAATTATCGATCTGATTCGGCTGTTATTTTTAATGTGGAAGCTATAATTACAAATATTATTTTCTACGTAATTCGATGTGTATATAAATTAGCTAGATCTAATCTTTTACCCTGCGATTCAACAATGATGACTAATTTTACACAATTATAGGCACTATGAAATAGTTTTTCTGACTGTACGCAAATTTTAATAAAGCTACGCGCAATATATTAAGTCATTCACATAGTAAGCTTTGACTAATCAATGTGATTCATTGAGTTGTAAGTCGAAGCACGTGGTAGAGCAGACACCTCCCGTGCATGTAATACGATGACTTAGTACTTAGGTGGATAGTAGCGGTCTGGACTATGCGCTTTCACGATTTTAAGAATTCTTCATTCGGTCTTTTAAATAGATAAATATTTTTATGTATTTTGAAGGTCAAACGCCATCAGTATATTTACTTGCAATAGCTACTTAGTCCAATAGATGTTGGCTAGTCTCTATTAAACAGGACAGCTTTCGCTGCATTGAAAACCGGTCTCCATAAAATTTACTGCACGAAGAAAATAATGCCTATTCTAGGGTTCTCGCGGAAACTTCTATAAGGTATAAATAAGCAATGAAATAGTAAATAATGTAACTCAAAATATTTATTTAGTTAAAAAATATTGAAGCCCTCCCTGCTGGCACACCGGCCTTCCCCAAAAACATTTACTAGGGGTGACGATTCGATCGGAACTGCTCTACATATCCAAGTTTAGGTACCTATGCGTACAACACAAAAGCATGTTGCATCGTTGTATGATTTTAAACATTTAAAAAATCGATCGTAGCATGGCAATTGTCCAAAAAGCCTGTTCCTTGATGGCAGGTGCAAAACGCTCAGAGTAACAGCCGGCGCGTTTTTGTGAGAGTTGGCAGGTAAAGGACCTTAAATCTTAAGGATATAATTTCTAAAGAATAATAATACTCTTTTGTGGTAAATCAAACAAATACTACCTATTCAATAACAGCTTAAACAGGTAACATTTAAGCACCTAAGCAATTCGTTACCAATAGAAGTAGCAATTAATACACTAAATACTTATAATAACGGCATAAATGTTTGGCTAATTAGGTAGGTATATACTTAATTCCTTGGAGACATATTGAATGTTGGTAACAATACTTAGGTACATATCTAGATTCCACAAAATGTAGCTATTAACAAATTGATGAAATGAATCCAATTGATATTGCTGTGACCGTGGATATATAAAACTTTCAATTTTGAACAGAACCATTATCTGCCCACACCTATTATCCAAGCGAATAGTGTGTGTGACGTCTTCCTGCGTAGGAGGGATGTTTGTAAGGATGGGGGGAAAGGAATTTGCTATCTTTGCGTCTACTTAACTAGGGTGTGGGGAGGGAGCCTCGTAAAGCAGCTTCCCAGACGGCTCGGAGGCGAGTCGATCCATTCTATTGAACAAAATACATATCTTTATCGACAACTAGTTACCCGAGTACGTATATCCTGCAGACTGCACTGCCGTAACAATTTTATTTCCTCGTTGAAATAGCATTTTCAATGTGTGTTTTAAATCTAAGTGCAGGGAATCTTTGATTGGGTAGTATAACAAAATCAAGTTATTAACGACGCGACGGCAGGATATGCCTAAAACCTGTCGCAGATGTTGTTCAGAAAATACTCACGTCGTACCTAAGTCAATATTATAAAACGTTTTGGCTACTTGAATTTGGAATTGAAGACTGTTTGTATTATTGACGCGTTAGAAGTATGCCACCTTATTGTACTTATGTAGATAGATATAATAACTCGTTGTTTTATTAATTAAGGCTTGTCTAATTAAACTTTTTTGGTTTGCTAAAAATACCGTAAAGATAAAAGTGCTGCCTCCGTACCATGATTTCCTAAAGCAGGACAGTTTAAGATGTGTAAGTGAGACGCGCGCCGCTACGTGCAGTGTGATGCGGCGTCTCGCTTCCACAACGTAAACTGCATAAAGAGTTCATGGTAAGGGGGCTGATAAAGGAGCTTACATTTTAAACCGAGTAAAAGCAAAATAACGTTCGTAATTCCTTTTTATTTTCGGATAAGTGCCTAGCTTTTATTTGTATCACGTCTTTCTTATTTAGAGCTTTTTAGAGACAAAAAATTGACCAGTGGTACCTCAACAGCACTTATATTTTTGTGTGTTTCAAGCAGGTTTTAGGCTCATAAAATAGACAGTCGCGGATTAATTAGTTTAGTTTTAGTAGACTTGATTTTTTTTACTAGAAACTTCCCCGTGCGCCCCTTAGTACCCTCGCGCCTCTAGGCACGTGCCTCCTCTGCTACTAAATATCAAACTAACTATCGTGTACTAAGTTAATAAGTTTAGACGATAGTTACTTTGATATTCATACGTATAGTTATACATATGAACGCGTATCTCCTAATTTGTCTTCTACTTCCTTTGCAATAAAATCAACCATTGTATATTATATTTCTTTCCACGTACCACTGATATATGTACGTACCCAAACGTTCACTCGTTAAATCCAAACACGAGCGGCGCGTAGCCATTTCTGGATAATGGTGCCCGAAATAGTCTTCCGTCACTCATGCACGAGGTTCGGTTTGTGCTGTAGATCTGTTTGTGGTTACGATAACCAGAAGACGATCATACCAATACTTTGTCATGCAAAACGCTTGTTTATTGTGCTTGGACCAACGTTAGCCGATATCAACACTTTCCTGACGTTAATGACTCAACTGTCAAAGGACTGATTAGTCTGTCACTCAGATACTGATGGTGCCTAATTAACTCCCTGTTTGCATAACATAGTATGAATGATTGTCTAGCCCTCGACACGGTATTCTAAGAACACGTGAAACGTAAAGCGATGTAGTATTTTGCAGGCAGGTTTGATCCCCGCATTTTAAAGGATTCCTGACTCTTATTTACTGTGCCTAAATTGGTAGTCAATTTAGGGACAGTAATATAAAATCTTTGTCTTTGACACGTTTTTAAGGTAAACGTTTATAGATCCTAGTTCTTAGATTGTAGTTATTAGGCGAGTTGAGTGACGCGATGATGTCATCGTAATTTCTTAGTGTTCAAGTGCTATTTAGTCGATCTATAACTGCTATTGAGTGAACTGTACCACTAAAGGACACATTTAATGTTGTTCTAGGCGCTTAATACTTCGTGCTCTTTAAGAATTAAAATAATGTATTCAATCGTCTAAACGTGTTTCCAGGACAAGTCTTGGCTTTCATCGATTTAATAATGTATTTCTTGTCATACACAGACTGTTCTCTGGAAAAACATAATCCATTAAACTAAATATAGCAGGTAAAAGTTTGTTCGTTCGGACAAGAACTAAAGTAATTACGGAATCCATCGGTTAATCCTCCTAATTCCTAAGTGTATGACGCCCCTTTTAAATAAAATTAAGAGAGGGATAGCTAACAATATCGAGTCAGAAATAGGGTTGAACGCCCTTGAACTCTTTATTAGGCTACAGCTGCCCAAAACTGATCTTGCAAAAACATCACGTAGGTATTAACAAAATTTCATGTTGCTTGTAACTGTTAAAGTGCATTAGCAAAACATGGGAGTGTGTACGCGTAACATTAAACCAAATTGGTTTATCCTTGCGTGACTGACCGTAGTTCCGCCCTGTTTTGGCCCCCCAAGCATTATGAAACTAGTTACATTTTTCATTTCGTAAGGAGATAACAGATTATTTCGGTTAAAACAGGTGGACTGGCTTTGTTTTAATGAAACTATTTTTTTTTTATGTCTTTTACGAGTTTACAGTTTTACTTGTGCACGTTTTGGAGTTGCAAAATACCGTTATAAAAGCTTTAATGTTATTGTTCTTAAAAAAATCATATGACTTGCGGACTGAACACATTTAATAACAATGCAGGATATGATTGTGTTAAAATGTAATCTAGCGTAACCTCATCTCAACCAATTAATCTATCTTGAGTCATAGTAGACACCTATAGTTTTTCCATATAAGGAAATCGAACATCCTATATAGAGCAATGTTGGCACTGTTTGCTTACCGTAGGCACGTTATTGTACGAATAAATTAAGCTTATCTCAATACATTATTTTAACTTGCGATATTATTGAACCTCTTAATTAATTGGTTTTTAAGGCATCTCAGGTTCGCTACGCAAATCAGAAAGTGGTTAATTGGATTTTTATAATCTGTTATAATCAGAGAGACAGTATTAAAAACGTTTCTAGAGGCTTTCCAGTATCAGCGTGTGCGTAATAAAAACAATTGCTGGTATTATTTACAACTAGACCTTTATACTTATGTATATAATATTTATGTGTAGTCTGATGTATCATCATTCGATTTTTTCTCAATGATAAGTTTTTATTTCCTGACTTTACTTTAAGAGCATTCAGTGCAATTTTAACGGTTTTTCCGTTTTGTTTCAGATTCGGGCGGAGCCCAGCCGCATAGCGGCACATCGATATTGTTGTTTTATTAAGTGGAAATAAAAAAAAAAGTGTTCTGTGAAGTGTCGAAGTGATAACATGGCGTTTATTGGATTCACTGCCCTCGTGGCACTGGCCGCTATAGGTAAGTTAGAAACAACAAATATTTTGTTTATGTGAACATTATATTAAGATACTTCAACACAGCCTTTATGCATACACAGCATTTACGAACCTTTGTTAATGGCCAGTCCCAGAATAATTGGGAAAAGGCTAGACAGATGACGATGGTCAGATTATGATGAACCCTTTTATAAATGCATCCCTAATTTAACGGTCGAATGTTAAATTAGGATGACAAACAATATTAGCAGCTCTGTTGTATCTACTTAACTCTGTAAACTTAGGAACGTTGTTTTATCTATTCTAAAGTACGCAGTTCGCGTAACACACAGTTGAAGCCTATTGTTTACTACCAACATCTTTTGTAAACATTGTATGCATGCTAACTATAAAGAGAAACCGATGAATTTTACGGAGTTTAGCTTATGAGTATAAACGACCGTCACAATTTGGGAACCGTCAACCCCACGCTACGTTGGGACTTGGGAGGACGCAGCTCGTGACGTCACGGGTCGATACAGCGCCGGGCAACGAACCTATATTCGCACGTAACGATGTTTACGACTATGTCCAAAATTTATAGTCTAGCATGAGATGCAAGTATGTGTTGCATTTATTTCAGTCTGTTAAACAATTAATAAACTTGGACTAAATTTGCGGGCTATGTACTATAAAGCTAGATGTAGCCAGAAGTTGACAACATACAGTATCTTCTAATGGTACGGGTAAACACAACGATCTCAGAAAATTCCGGTAGCCGCGTGAAGTAGCAACCTTGTTGTGTTGTATTGAGTTGCGCACATTCAGTAACAAATACTGGTACACCAATTACGCTCCCCAAATATAACATCCGCATACAAACTGCTTTGCATTCTGGAAAGTTCCAAAAGGACGTCTTCGACGCCTTTGTTGTTGCAGATGTTGTGTGCCGTGATCCCCTCGCTCATACTTGTTGGCCCCAATATTATGCACAAATAATGCATCCTCGTAATTTTGAATCAGTCTCATTCTGCTCATCAAATTGCTTCCTAGTGGACACACTTGTGCAAAGTTTTGTGACTGTGAAACTAACCGTTGCGTTGCCGCAAAGTTGTCGCAAAATCCGTGTAAGGTATGATAAAATGGCGTAAAATGAGGTTCGACATTTGGATTTTTGGCTAAGAATAGATCCCTATTGAGAGCGGCGCAAAGCCGGAAGCACTTCTAGCATGTATAGTATTTAACATTATTTCTGAAGTGAGCAAACTTCTGGATTCCGTTAATTAGGTAAAAGGCAGGTCTACTTCTTGCCTGCAATGGTACAACTAGGCCATGTTCGATTGGTGATTGATAGACTATGTTAGGTATTATTAGCAATACATTCCTCTGCCAGAACTCCAGAACATTTAGTCGTGTTATGTACAGAAAATGGTACCTAGACAGACTTTTGACCCAGTTTGCGCCAGTCTTGTATGGAAGATAAGCGTTTTCGTGCCCTCCACGCTACGATTTTATTAGAAGACAATATCTAATCGTATCATTTATTACAATTATTATTTGTTATTACATTACACAAATGTTATGTTTTAATATTGTCTCCTGGTAGAGTTATGGCGTGGAGGGCGTGGAAACGTTTGCCCTCTTTACAAGACGGTGGCGCTCAAAGGGTTAATGGACTAGATTCGCAAGGTTGCCAGTTGGCGATCTGGCAAGTACAATGTGACTTTTTCAATGTCATATGCACTTTTAAGTTGTATTTTAAGCGGCACCGACTGACTTATAGTGAAGGCAAACATTGTGATGGAACCTGGAGGTAATGATCACTCGCCAACACAGTGAGTAAGTGCGCGTTTCTTCCCTGTAGGTATATTTATAATGAATAAAATTTCGCTTAATATTGCAAGTTGCAACAGTTATAGGGTTATAAATATATGTAAGAATTTCTTTAAGAACTGAATAAAACACAACAAAGCGATAAGAAATACTATCGAACAAATTGAATGTCTATAGTTAACTACGGCAAACTTACTCGATCATGGGCATTCGCTTTGAATGTTCTTGGCCTTCTGAGACGAATGTCTGTTTAGTAAGAGGGTAGATATTCCAAGATATAATTAAGGGATTAAATAGAATCAGCATGTTTTTTAATACCAGTTACTATTGAAAAGATTAGTAGGTACTTACTAAGCCAACTGGATATCTATGGAAGGGCTACTAGGGCTTACTTTAATTTCTTTAGCATTTCGATTTCCTGACCAGTAAATAAATATTAACATTAATAAACTATACTTATTTATAAATATTAAAAACACAATTTTTATTATATATAATAATTTATAACTTGTCGCAGCTGCAAATGTTCCAGTCATCCGTGCTTAGATGATTCATGTAAAACGACTAATTACAGTTGTACTCTTCTCTCGTGTTAATTGATTACATCAACGAGCTGCGGTCTGGTCAGTAGTCGCTAGTGTTGGTACTCGTATAATCGAACTGGTAATGACTGTCGCGTGGGCGAGGACGCCAGGTTCAGACTGAATGCTAGGTTTCACACAAACTCCGCAGAACATTGGCCTTTCGAAGCGCGAAGGTCATGACCGTGACTCCAATACTACAATATCTTCCATAACTGCATGCATATGTAGATACTATTTCCTATCTATATAAGTAAACACAGCATAATATGAAAGCTACATCATAATAATATTCTAATGTAAGTACCTAGATAGTCCATAAGTGATAAAGAAACTTCAACTGTTGACAGTTGCTAAAATTTTTTATTGAATGACTCATTTTGTGTATATAGAGATGGAGCTGTGTCAGAGCACTGGCCGTTACCATCCTTATTGTTTTAATTATTATTATTGTCTGTATTTGCATTTTTATAAACCTCACAGTACTCTTTCAAGTGACGTTAATGGTTATATGATAAGGCTACATGAATATTACAATAACGCGAATATGGCAAAAAGCTATATAAATATTATACCCGCCTCTACGGCGTACTTACGAAAGTATCTAATATGAATGGGAAAATATAAAAATTGCATCAGACGAAACTATTTCAACCGGGGAAAAACAGAAAAACCTTGATGATGAGTAACGTGTATATTGAATTAATTAAAAAGGTTTTTTATAATTGATGTAATACTGTTGCTGTCTATTGTTGTTTTAATTCTTCCTGTTTCGGTTTACTGCTGACGTGGTAATTTAGGTCGGCAGAAATGAACACAAACATACTTGATTAGTAAACGTATTTTTCGAACATATTTAGTTTATTTTTGTGCATACAACAACAGTGTCTACCGCACTCAGACGGACGCGTAGTCACAAGCAATTTTAATTTATAGTACGTTGTGAATTGTGACTATTGTGAGTACCGACTTATTTAATAACTGACCTGACAGCCATACGCACACATCGTCATTACTTATGATTGTTAATTAAAGCCTCTTATAATTGATAGAATATAGTTTTTCATTTTTTATGGATTGTATCCTTTTAAATATTTTTTACAATGAATAATAATCTTGTTGGTACAATTCTATACCTATCATAACTAGACTAATATTGAGGCACGAATGTTTCTTGTACAATAAAATAGGTAGGTCTTATACGGCAACTTAACAACATCATACCATAATAATCATCATAGGCCTTAGAAAGCAAGAATAGGTAACAAAAAAGTTTCCAAAAAATTGACAGCGTTGAACTACCAAAGTATTCTCGCTATTTTTGGAATTACATTTATTAATAGCAGCCGGTGACTTAAACTAATCACACCTTACTAGGTATGGTCCTACCTAGTTAGGTGTGATTAAAACAATGTTGCCTTATTTTTTGGAAAGAAGCTTAAAGCTATATTTAGGCTTTTGCGATTTTGACGTAAAGGCTTTTGTTATACACAACAAATCTGCTGTAGATACAGCACATTTTTTTTTTAATCGCTCCACACTAGGAATTTCTCCTGTATCGCGGGTGCGTTTCGCAACCATGAAATATCACATACACAAACACCCAGACTCGGGACAAATATGTGTGGATCGCACTAATTTTTGTCCCGTGTGGGAATCGAACCCGCGACCCCTAGCGCAGCAGTCCAATCGCTTAGCCACTGCTCCAATCAGGTCGTCAATAGTCAGTCAGTCAGTCGTTTATGAGCGATATGATCTTATTGCTTCTGCTCCATCATGTGGGCTAACGATCAGACACAAACTCATTAAAGAGCGATTTAAAAATACCCTTAGCTGAATAATAACTTCGTGTACTTAAAATACAGCATAATGAGCATCTACTTATAATACGCTTGCTTGAAGTTCTGTAATCACAATGGTGCCTAATACAGTACTCGTAATTACATAGCGTTGTTGTTGTTGGTAAAATTTAATTAATTCGTTATGTGGCGTTATTAACTTCAATATTATCAATATACATTTTAATGTATATAGTACACTAGCGGCCTGCTCCGGCTTCGCACGGGTATAAAATATATATTATACTAGCGGCCCGCTCCGGCTTCGCACGGGTATAAAATATATATTATAAGTATTTCTCCACTATTTAATGGATGTTATTATACATATAAACCTTCCTCTTCGATCACTCTATCTATTAAAAAAAACCGCATCAAAATCCGTTGCGTAGTTTTAAAGATTTAAGCATACATAGGGATATAGGGACAGAAAAAGCGACTTTGTTTTTAACCGACTTCAAAAAAAGGAGGAGGTTATAAATTCGACTGTATTTTTTTTTTTTTTTTTTTTTTTTTTTTTTATGTTTGTTCACTCATAACTTGCGACTGGGTGAACCGATTTTCATGATTCTTTTTTTATTTGAAAGCTGGTGCTTCCCGTGTGGTCCCATTGTCACCATTTCAATACCTGATGATGGGATCTTGTAGAAATCGGGGGAACTCTTCAATAAATAACAGCAGATTAACCGCGATTGTTGCTATAGCATATCTAAGCATTGTTTACGCCATCACACAACATAATATCACGCCTGTACTCACTACAAAGGTTATAAAAACAATTTCGAAAAAAAAAATGTTCAAGGTCACTTACAACGTTTTACAAAAAAAACGCAATACTGAAAAATAATTCGATGTTTGTTCTGATGAGATATTCGGTTATAAGAACAAAACTCTTCAAATTTCATGCGTCCTAATTACGTAAGCTGATCCGTGATCGCGGTACTGTCCCTGGGTAACCGTGACCCTGGAACGTAAAGGGCTATTGAAGGAACACTGTGGATGAGTATGACAGTAGTATGACTGTCAGTACAAGTCTGACAGTCCCTCCACCCAGGGTGGGAGGACTCATTGGATAATTTTGCCTCGTAAATAAAAGATTTATTATGACTTACTTATGTACTACTGACTTACTTATCTACCTTCATTATCGGAAGACAGATTTCGTAGTCTTTTCATTTCCTGCAACGATCTATCGTCGTGTGGTTTATTATATTTCACTAAATACCCAATTCACAAAACAAAATTTAAAAACCACATTAGCAGAATCTAAAGCCAAAAAATCGTGAAATAAAAAATTTTAAATAAAAAATTATAACCTCCTTCAAAAAACTCAAAAGTGAAAAATAATATTTTATCACTTCACTTTACATAAGCGAAGTAGAAGTCGGTGCCAAATCCCAACATCCATTAAGCGATTCAGAAAAATAGTACTTATGAGAATGCTGCCATACGTGCGTGGTTCATAGTTTAAAAGCTAACACTATAAACTAAGCGAACGCATAGGATTTGGCGCCGACTTCCACTTCGCTTATGTAAAGTGAAGTGATAAAATATTATTTTTCACTTTTGAGTTTTTTGAAGGAGGTTATAATTTTTTATTTAAAATTTTTTTATACTATGTAGTGAAGTATTTCTCCACTTTAATCACTCTATCTATTTAAAAAAACCGCATCAAAATCCGTTGCGTAGTTTTAAAGATTTAAGCATACATAGGGATAAAGGGACAGAGAAAGCGACTTTGTTTTATACTACATATGTAGTAATACTGTAGATAGTATCGCGTTCTCTGTACTCACTCAGTAGACCCAACAATGGTATAAATGAAAAAAAAAAAAATTGTGGACAATGTAAAGTAATTTTAGGAAGTTGGTTCCATACATAAGACATTATCTATGCTTGTACATTGATGCAACTGTACCAATAAAGTGACAACGGACGGCCAGGCTATTGTGATCTAGTAAAGTTTGTAGTGTTCTATACAATACAAGTACAACCATAACATGCCAGTGCCTAGACATTTTAAGGGCATTGGTTAATAATAGCGTAGCGGGTTCATCATAGCCGTGATAACTACTGATACGTAATGTCCAAGCTTATGTCAAATTAGTATTTCGAAATTGTTTACAAATACAGTAAAGAAAACTTGTCCATAAAAAATCACGTCGCACGTCGTTATAAAATAGTTTCACCAATTTCCATTAGCTTTAATTAATATATAATATATATTACTGTGACTACAAACAAAACAAAATACAAGTCAAACAATGTAAAGTTTCTAGGTAATGTCGAGCTTGCGCGTGCTTTACACCGGCGGCGTGAGTGGTGCAAGACGTTGAGAAACAAAAGATAAGGATAGATGATGATAATATAAATACAGTGGCTGCCGAGAACTAGGAATTTCACCGGGTCAACGGCCACTAATAAATTCATGTTTCATTATGTTTATAGAGTGGAAAATATACTTAACACAGAAATTTTATTATTTATAATAAATTTCTTTATGGGTTAATCAGCATAAGCGTGAAATTTTGATATATTTATATACTGATGTAGCTAGCTCTAAGCTTTATGTACCTAACTGTAAATAAGACAATGTTTACCTACATAATATTTAGGTAGTTTGAGTAATCGAAACATACCACATGGTGACCCTAATAAGTAATTAACCAGGTAATAAAACAGTATGTCTAATCAATCGAATGTTAATTGATACTATTTTCATAATAAAAAGACTGGTAATATACCGCGTTGGCATATAAGTGAACGGTTGATTGTTTTCTAAATTAGGAATTCAAATCAAAGCAAGTTGACGTGCGACATACCGTTTGGTTTTTGGAATTCTCTACATGAGCATCGCGTATTACTCCGTTGGAATTCTCCAATGCGATATATATAGGCATTCAGATAAACTTACATAGTAAGAATTCAAATACGTACGTAATAGGTCCGTTTTAATTAGATGCAGTCGTTTAAATAGGCTCGTTGAGAGTTCATTTGAAACAATCTTCATTCGTTTCTTGAATTTTCGTACTAAAATTACTTTTAAAAACTTCGTATTCACATGATTACGAATGTTTAGTGTAATTTCGTAAAATCCTCTTAGTAGGCTAGAGGTGTTTTTGATTGTTGGGCTAACTTAATACGCTCAACTATAATGGTATCAGTGTAAATTGACATTGGTCGTTACGTACAGTGACATTCAAAACAGTATAATTATGCATTGGTGAGTTTGCTGAGAAATTTCATAACAGATGGATCTAGATTGTGAACTTATTCGAAAGTACCGTAGAGAGTAGTAAAGACCTAAGAACTAAGAAGGGCTATCTTAGACGGAATTGTGATAAAGTAAGTATCTAGTCACTAGTGGAACGTGGTTACCAAAACTCGACGGCAGTCTCTACAGTACAACTTTGGTATTCATGTCAGCCGTGACAGACTCTTACGAATAGTAAAAAGTCTAGTTACCGATCCTAATGTCATAACTTCTTTAGAAGTATACTGCTCATCTTGCCGACCCGTACATTTATAATATTAGGATGGCACCTTCCTAATTTTACAAGAAAACTATAAATAATTTGAATATAGTCTGCAAATAAAATGTTGTTTCACAAATTAAATTTATAAATAAAAGTCCGTGGATGATTGAAAGGTTAGACTTCCAAAGATTCGGCATAGAAATTGACCTAGCCTTGACGATGCTTAGTAAATCGCACATAGATGCCAGATTGCGTTGAAATGTGGTTTGTTCTGTATTCTGAGGTGGAACCTTGAACTTTTTATGGCAGGTATCATTTGCATGTGCGCGGATACAGTGACGTGTTGTATATAAATGATCCAAATGTTGTCCTTAGGCACAACTACGTCGATAAATTATTATAAAATTATAGAAGGTACCTCTATAATAATCAAATGAATAATTCAACCACCTTTACTACACAGCAGCTATTTCCCAATCAGATTGCAGCACTTAAAGGAAGTCACGATAAGACACAATAATAATGACTAAACACAGTATAAGTTAGTAAATCTAAATAGTGTCTGTATGTAAAGTTCGTCACGGATTTCACATATTGTCGTGCACAGGCGCTTCTCGATCAACTTTAATAAGCTCAAACCAATTACGGTTTGATTGGACTGCGGCGCTAAGGGTCGCGGGTTCGATTCCCGCACGGGACAAAAATTTGTGTGATCCGCAGATGTTTGTCTCGAGTCTGGGTGTTTGTGTATGTGATATTTCATGTTTGTGAAACGCACCCACGATACAGGAGAAATTCCAAGTATGGGGCGAAGTTAAAAAAGAAATACACAATACACTTTATTTAGCTTTGACGATTAATTTTGCCGATAACGGGATCGTTTTGTTAGTCTCTTGCTGCCAAATTCTTAGCTCGATTCCAAGGTCGGGAAAATTGTCTAGGTGCCCGTGTTAAAAAATCGTAAAACCGGAACCGTGTAAGATTGACGTTTCTTAAGGACCATGTAATTTGCCAGAAAAAACATTTGAATTCGATTACGATCGCAACATGTCAACTAATACGATTGTTCAGATGAACAAGGAAGAATACTTATTTATTGGCTGCGGTATGTTGTTTCCAGAAATCAAATACATGCTATCCATAACAAACATAGACCCTGTAAGGGTGAAGCAATACCTATTGATATATTTAATGTAAGTAGTAAAATCTAGTTATGATAAATGAGCAGCTGTTAAAGTTGTTTTAACTATTTATAAATAAAGCTTAATAGGAAGTTTGTATAAGCATCCATTACGTTACGTCGCGTATCAGTAGGACCTACCTACCTACTTAGATAGAAACATAAACGAAAGTGGCGATTGACACTGATCTACACCTCAAAGTTTTATCGCGTTATCATAGCATTGCAGATAGGTACACATGTGCGAAATGTACCTATAGGTACCGATACCGATTCATTAAAGATAAATATAGGTGAAATTCGATCCTAATTGCGTAATTAATAAATACTTGACAAAGTAGGTTAAGCAAAGTTGTTTTCTTTTTTATCTTACTTTGGATAAGGTATTACTATACATTGTCGGTACGTTTTATAAACATGAAATGCCATATGTATAGTCGCCCACACTCAAAATAAGTATCTGTGGAACACACATTAAATATTTGACCGCTTCGAAAATCGCTACTCAACCCTAGGGCCTAAGCGCACCACTGCGTCATAGGGTCGTCAAGTTAGCAAAATATTATAATGAATTGCTATTTAACTTTAATCTGTTTACACTGCTATGATAAATATGATAGCAACCCTATAGTTACTTAGCTTAAAATAAATTACACAAGGACCTAATAATCCGACTTCATATCGCTCTGCTTATTTATAAGATATCGGCAATTATGTATGTAGGTGTGCTTAAAAGAATCAATGGTACACTTAAGAGCTGTGTTTTTATGGACACTTGCTAGAAATCGCAAGTGTCGTGATAAATCTTAGTTGAATCAGCATCCTGCGTTCAGGTTATGATGTGAAGCACATCTGTCGTGGGACCGACCAATCAAGAGCGTGCGCCGGCGCACATCTGTCGCTAGCACGCAACACGCCCTCTCTTTCTTTTCGCTTTGTTGCTATTTTTTGTCTCTCATCGTCGGCAGTTGAGAATTTGGGATTAGGAATGTTGACCGTTTTGTTTAAACATGTTTATTAAAATAAATTTGTAAGTGAATATTATTTTTCGTTGGATACCTATAGGTATTATCATTTATCATCTATTTTATCAAGAAAAACACCGCTTGCCGCTACAAGCCTTAGCTTCTTTTAAAATTCCCGAAATAAGGTACTTTCAAGTTTAGTCTTCTTAAGTTAATTTGCTTTATAGGGAGGATGCCATAAACCATAAGATTAAATATGTTAATGTAACGTCATAAAAACCGTTACCTACTTCAACTTGGTAACGTAGTTTTTACCACTTGTGGTAAAAGTACCTCTGTGCATCATTTGTCGTAAAGTAAGTTGACCTAATGGGGTCACTAATTAACATTTAGTGAGTGTCATTCTAGCGCTCTTCATCTTGTGAAACGAGCGAGACGTGGCATGAGAGCTTGCGTCACTTGTGCTGGATTATTTTTCCAGGCTCCACTATAAACTAGGTCAAGAATGTAGAGTCCCTTTAACTGGTACAGGGTTCCTAGTATGTTGACTTGTGGGCTGTGACACAAACACTGAACAAACTGCAAAAAGGTTTCTAAAAACCTTATATAAACTTAGAACCCAATACTTATTTTTTTAAACGAATAAATTTGCATACTCTCCAGCAAGTACTTTAGGTTTTCTTTTCAGTATTCAAATTTTTATCGCGTTCCTAAAAACTACAGTATCCGTGATATCATGGCACCACCACTGCATAACTAATTCGAAAGGGAACGCTTTAGTTTTAAAGTTAATTATCTCGTTTAGGTTTGCAAATTACGAAATTTTGTATTAAATGGAATCAACTGTAGAGATCAGGCGATCATTAATCATATAACAACTGTGAACAAGTCCCTCATTATGTCTTTGTGTATGTTTAGTGGTTACTGCCACCTGTGTTTTTATTTTTTTAAACTTTACCATTTAATTGACATGTTGAAATTTTAACAACCTGTTTTATGTCGTCCATGAATACACATACTTACCTGTTTTGTTTTCGAAAAAAAAACTTACTATTGTAAATAATAGTTCTTGTAAAAAAGAAAAATTTGTTTATAATATAATAAGTTTTATAATAAAGACTAGAAACAGTTTTTGGCATTGGCTCATACAATTTTATTCTTCAGAATTCTTGGAAGAATTACTTTAAGTTATTAATATAGTATTCAACGTAAATACGTAGATATAGTAGGTACAATTTTATTAAATCCAGCATTTAGTTACAATATTTTCCTTTACGGTCAGTTGATTAAGGTTCATTCCATATCCATCTAAGAAGAGGCCTTTTTCCTGCAATAAGACAATTATAGGCTGTTACTATTATTAACTTATGTAGGTCCATGGATTACTTTACAGCATTTGTTTTTATTTTCCAGGGTCAGTGCTATGCGAGGACGAAACTATAGGACCGATATTCATGAAAGAACCCCATAACCGAGTAGACTTCAGCAACACGACCGGAGCGACTGTGGAATGTGCAGCCCGTGGATCCCCGACCCCCGACATCATTTGGGTGCGAGCTGATGGAACCGCTGTTGGTGATGTCCCCGGATTACGACAGGTGAGATGTTCATTCGGTACCCATATATGTATTTCGATACGCTTCTGCAATGAGCTAATTTAAAAAAAAGTTTACCCTCAGGAGTTATTCTTTCACCTGACACGTGCAAGAATTATTAAGCACTGCATTTGAGTGAAACAATTTATAAATATTTATGTATCTAGCGTATATGACAAGAAAAAGCAATTAACAAAGCCCGCATATGTTTCTCATTGCAAAATTTTACAAAACCTATCTCATTTTGCAGGAATTTAGTGAAATAGAATAGGTACTGAAGCATCAATACATTTTTTTTATGTAGCCTGTTCAGTGTCCCACTGCTGGGCAAAGGCCTCCCCATTATTTTTCCACAAAACCCTGTCCTATGTCCTTTCCTAATGTCCATACCCTCATTATTTGATCCACATAATTTTTTATGTTTAAAAATTTAGTTTTATATTTTTAATTGACTCTAATCATACATGATTCAAGTTAGCTATAAATTACTTGAACTATACTGTGGAATGAAGATGGGTCATATAAATATACCTATATTAAGTCATTTCTTTGGAATTGTAATTCTTGTTTCTAAGTAAAAAGAATAATGTAAGGCTGGTCTTAAAACTGTATTTTCTCTATTTAGGTTCAAGCGAACGGAAATCTCCTCTTCCCACCTTTCCGCGCGGAGGATTACCGCCAAGAGGTTCATGCTCAGGTTTACGCTTGTCTTGCACGCAACTCTGTGGGTACCATACATTCCCGTGACGTCAACGTACGCGCCGGTAAGCAACTTTTCCATACAATAACAAATACATTCTTTAAGCATTTGTCCGTTAGCAAGAAACAGAATTTTAATATTTACGAGACTAAAACATCTACAATAGAAATTTGAATTTCTAACGGACAACCGCCATAGGTGTTAAAGTTACAGTCTTATCTCATAAAGTACAAGATAGTGTTACAACAAGACCGAAAGCGCGCGTTCAAGGAGCTACCATAAAGCTCTATGACACGACATGATTTATAAATATTTTTAATGGGCTCACATGACATCGCTACATCAACTAAAACCATTATATCTCCGTTTATAACCGAACACTTTCGTTTGTTGACTTATCACCTCTCTTCATTTGTAATTTGATAGCTAACTGTTTTTGTCAAATGATAAATGTATTTATTTCTTAAGTACGTAGTTGGAAAGTAATTTTTATATAGCAAACAAATCCGAGTATACGTTATCTACAACATAGAGTAAAGTGCTAATACCTTGTTTGTTTCACACTTGTACTTATTGAGAGTTTTGGCGATAAAACATAGGCATATAACTTGAACTATAGCTATATCTCAAATAAGATAGTTAACGTTTGAAGTAGCTGTTAAACTTCATGAAGCTTGATTGACCACCATAGGGCGCCCTTTATGACGTGAGGTCAAATACAGTCAATTAAATAGTCAAACGGCGAGAATGATAGATTTCTTCGTTGTTATAGTGACTTGCATTGCTCTTTTTTCTCTAAATATAATACCTTATTAAAATACTTAAATCAGTGTTACGCCCAGGGCGAAATGATTTGTAATAAACGGCGTGTACCAACTCTATTTCTTAAATATAAAAGCTTTCGACGAAGAATCGAACCCACATTTTCAGGTATTTAACTGTAACAGAGCAGGCACGCATCGTTTGTTGCCATATATGCGTTAATAAGTTGTGATTTATTGTGTATTTTTAAACCTTTCAGGGAATTATTAAGTTGTAAACGAACAGTTTTACTTTCAATGGTCATATTTTGTATAAAATATTCTTGTTTGTTTATGTGTAAGTGGTTGCCCAGCAGTACGACACTGATGTCAACAAGGAGTATGTAATAATGGGGAACAGTATATTGCTCAAGTGTCAGGTTCCATCGTTCGTTGCCGATTTCGTTGAAGTTCTCTCTTGGCACACTGATGACAATGAAGATTTCTTTCCTGGCGAAAACTACGGTTAATCCTTCACCGTTTTTGTTTTCCCCGCCACTTATCCTAGTCCTTATTTCCGTAATATTATGATTAGACCTACCTACTATTAAGATGAAATGTTCACAGTGGTACAGCAGCAATACGAATCAGAAGTAAATAATGAATATGTGATTCGCGGAAACTCTGCTATCCTCAAATGTTCCATACCGTCATTTGTTGGCGATTTTGTTAACGTGGTCTCCTGGCACGACGAGGCTGGCAACTCTTTTACTTTCGATGAAAATAAGGAAGGAGATGGTACTGTTTAAAAACGAAAATTGAAAACTATTTCCCTAAATCTCTACCGTGTCCAAATCCTTTATTCCTGAGCTGAAATACTATAAAAGGAATTTATTACAGTTGTAACACAATACTACGAAGCTGAAGTAGTCTCAGAATATGTTATTAGAGGAAACACTGCCGTTCTAAAATGCAACATTCCTTCCTTCGTCACTGATTTCGTAAAGGTGGAAGCATGGGTCGACTCTGATGGTGGCGAATATTTGCCAACCGATGACATCGGTACTTCAGATTAACAAATATTCATAAACACCTTCCTTAATCCTAAGCCTTATTCCATTCCGATTTAAATATGTCAAACAAAAAGTATTCTTTCAGTTGTCAATCAGTTCTATGAAGCTGAAATCCTCACAGAATATGTAATACGTGGGAATGCTGCTGTATTAAAATGTTCCATTCCTTCTTTCGTCGCTGATTTTGTAAAAGTAGAAGTGTGGATTGACGAAGAAGGAAAAGAGATAACTCATTCAGGAGATCTTGGTACAATGGCCTGTTTAACAAATGATACTTGCTTCCTGTACTCACAACAATTCCTTACACCTCGAACCATTCCAACCTATGTATATCTGATTGTTATTCTTCAGTCGTATCACAGTATTACGTGACCGAAGCCGAAAATGAGTATGTGATTAGAGGAAACGCTGCCATTGTTCACTGCAAGATTCCATCTTTTGTTAGCGACTTCGTTTACATTGAAGCTTGGGTTATGGATGACGGACAAATCCTTACAGTTAACAATACAAACGCAGCTACGGGTACATCTTAGAAGTATTTCTTCAGATTCTAATTATCCTATCCAAACCCAATCCTAGACGTTTTTGTTTATCTAATTAAATTATAATCCTTTGTTCAGTTGTATCACAGCCTTTCGAAGCAGAAGCTGACAACGAGTATGTGATTCGTGGTAACGCAGCTATAATGAAATGTGAAGTGCCAAGTTTTGTCTCTGACTTCGTTTATGTTGAAATGTGGATGGATAGCGAAGGAGGCACATATTACCCTAGCAGTAACGAGGGTAATTTCTCAATAAACGAGAATAGTCCTCATTCCTAATTCCTTTCAATTTATCACAGCTGTGCTTCAAACATATGAGGCTAGAGTTAACGACGAATTCGTTTTGAGAGGCAACACCGCTATTCTGAAATGCATCGTTCCTTCGTTTGTTGCGGACTTTGTTCATGTTGTGGCCTGGATAATGGACAATGACACAGTATCTGCTGAGGAGCACTCTAATTTTAATGATGGTAGTGGTTAATCTAAATAATATTTTATTCCTTCTTCCCGGTTTCCTGTTATCCGATGGGTGACGTCGTTGACTTAGAAAACACATATATAAATTATACCAATGTATTGTAGAGTCATTTTATAACATCCGCAGTGGTACATCAGTCTTATGAGCCTCGAGTCATTGATGAAGACGTTCTACGGGGCAATTCCGCCATTGTTAAATGTTCAATTCCATCATTTGTTGCGGATTACGTTAATGTTGTGGAGTGGGTGACAGACGAAGAATCACTCTCTGGGTTTTTGTTCAATCGCTCAGAGGGCAATTACGGTAACCGAGAGCATCGCGCGACCCCAATTGTTCCTATCCGCACTCCACTGAATCCCCATGTTGGAGACAATATAATGCCTATGAATGTAAATCCTTCTATAAATACTATTTCAGCGGTCAATCAGTTCTACGAATCGCAAGTCTACGATATATATGTGATTCGCGGGAATGCTGCAGTATTTAAGTGCCATATACCTTCATTTGTGTCCGATCATGTGCAAGTAGTTTCTTGGCACGATACCGAGGATGGAGAATACACACTTAATAATAATTACGGTATTTCCTCTTCACTTAAAATTGGAATCTTTTTAAACTATCCCTTCCATTGTACTTCGATTGTAAATTAGGCTAATTCCTAAGATTTAATTCTTTATAAGTAAATACCAATTGGTATGTATGTGTTCTAGTTGTCTCTCAGGCGTATACAGTTCATTTGGTCGAAGAAAACGTCTTGCGAGGGAATTCTGCAATCGTTAAGTGTCTGATTCCAAGTTTCGTAACAGAATATGTATCAGTAGCAACTTGGATCATTTCTGAAGGAGAAGATGAGGTTGAAATCACAATAGACGATTCCGTCGATAAAGAGGGTATACAATATCTAGACTGCCCATTAGCATCTGAGCATCCTGTCCTTAATCCTTATACATAATATTATTCTCATTCTTTTCTCGTACTTAGAACATATTTTGAATTGAAATTTGCAGTTGTAACACAAGCTTATACAGTCAACCTTATGGAGGAAAGCGTTTTACGGGGAAACGCAGCCATTCTTAAATGTCATATTTCAACTTTCGTCACTGAATACGTTAGTGTCTCGTCCTGGATTATCTCAGAAGGAGAAACTAATGAATTGGAAATCAAAACAGAATCTAATGACTTGGGTACTGTAAATTGGCTTCCCTGGCGATTATGAACAAACCTTTTTCCTTTCCTTGTTACTAACAGATAGTAATTCCATCAAATGTCAATGAATTTTAATCGATTTCAGTTGTATCTCAGGCGTACACTGTGAATTTAATGGAAGAGAATGTTTTGCGTGGAAATTCAGCGATCGTCAAATGTCACATTCCAAGTTTTGTAACAGAATACGTTACAGTATCATCTTGGATTATATCTGAAGGAGAAGTTAATGAAGTAGAAATTCAACTTAATCAGACTTTTAATTTAGGTATCCAAATAACTAAAACAAATCCCATTCTTCCATCTTTTATCCATTCCTTGGAATAAACTTTGTATAGGTAACGTTGATGCGAATTCAAGCATTGTTGTCGTTATAATTTCAGTGGTTTCACAATCCTATAATGTTAATTTATGGGAAGAAAACGTCTTGCGCGGAAATGCCGCTATATTGAAATGTCACATTCCAAGTTTCGTCACCGAGTATGTCACGGTCACTTCCTGGATTATCTCTGAAGGGGATAAAGATGAAATGGAGATAAATTTAAATTCAGAATTTAACTTAGGTAACATGTACCACCATTTCCCCCCAACGAAGCATCAATGTCCTTTCCGCATATCCTGTGTTCAACTTCATAGCATCACTTCATGTAGGTCATTGTAATAGGATATCTTTTGGTTCACATCTTTTTTTTTATTAAATCATGTTTAATTGCGTTAGTACTTAGGCGGCGTTTGCTATTTTCCCCTGTCTGATACATGCTGTCATAACGATTTCAGTCGTGTCCCAAGCGTATGATGTAAAATTTTGGGAAGAATACGTTTTACGTGGGAACGCCGCTATCTTGAAATGTCAAATTCCAAGTTTTGTCTCTGAATACGTGTCAGTCAATTCCTGGATTATTTCTGAAGACGACAAGGAGCAAGAAATTAAAATAAATGCTTCTTCCAACTTAGGTATATAATAACCTTTGATTCCAAATATGGTCTTTGCTCCTTTTATCCTATTTTACCTAAATTTTCCTAGTGTTTATTTATATTATAACCTGAAATCCTGATATACTGTATGTCTGTATCATATCTTTGTCAGATATTATATATCTCAAAGATACAAAATTGATTCGTCCAAGGTCATTTTCTCACAATATTGTTTCAGTGGTATCTCAGGCATACGCCGTGAATCTGATGGAAGAGTACGTTTTGAGAGGCAATAGCGCTATTTTGAAATGCCACATACCAAGCTTTGTATCTGAGTATGTTAACGTCATCTCTTGGATAATCAGCGAAGGAGACGAGGAGGTAGACATCCAACTAGAATCAGCAAGTAATGTTGACGGTACGAAGTATACTGTTGTTCAGGCTTTGACTGCCTTCATAAATCCTAATGAAAATCATTATCTAACTCTCAATGACCACGTCGATCGCTAGGGTATCACTCCTGCTTTAGGGTACTGTTCCTTATAAGGGTTCCCGTGATTCCATGGGCCTCACGGCCTACCTTTTTCCTTTTTCCCTCTACCTTAGACTAATGCATGCCATTTAATTTATAAGTAAATCGTAACCTTAAGTTACGTTTGCATAAAATTGAATTGCTTCATGAAATACCTTTGAAATATTGTGTATTTTAACAGACTAAATGCAACATATATTCTTATTTTCTTCACAGAGGGCAAATACTTAGTACTTCCATCTGGAGAATTACATATTCGTGATGTTGGACCTGAAGATGGTTACAAATCATACCAATGTAGAACCAAGCACAGGCTGACTGGTGAAACCCGATTATCTGCGACCAAAGGACGACTTGTCATCACCGGTTAGTGTTTCATTTTCACTATACATTTTGTAATAAAAGTGTCATCAATCCATATTTTTTTATACTCATGCCAATGGATCTCTTTTGTGGAAAGTTGTTGTTACCATACATGGTTAGTAACCATAATTATATCTCATTATTTATTTTTGAAAACACATTGATGGCACTATTTATTTAATTTTACAGCGATTAACATCATATCATACAACGATATACATCGAGGTTAAATAAAATCTCATTTAAAATGTGATTGGTTTTTGTAAATACGAACAGATTTTAATAATTCGCGGTGATGTTTAATTAAATTTAGGTAATTTATTATTTTTTAATGCAGATTCAGATGGTGTGTGATATAAACTAATCGCTGTAAATGTTCCAATGATGTAAAAAATACTCTCATTTATTACTACAATAGTTATCTAAAATTTGCCATCTGTAATGGAGCTAACTACTGTATGTGAATGAGAATATTTGGTTTATACCTATAATACATATTTTTCCTTATAAATATTTTGTACAATAATTATAATCTTTATTCTTATTAAATACATAGGTGCTGAAGATTATTAAGATTAAACTAGTTATTTTCTCTTTTCTAAAAAAAAAGATTATTTTTATTGTATCATGTTTGTTATGGTGAAGCTTAAAAATACAAACTACTATTTTTATCTTTAAGCTTGTTGTTGTTGACTATTTACTTGCCTGAATGTTGGGATAGGGTACCCTGCAGAGCCCTGACTCGCGTTATTTACCTTTAGGGATCAGTAGGGATGCAGTAGGTCCTAATATCATTTTGATTAAATATTTTGGTGTCCTCTGTTCGTGAACTCGCCTTCTCCCAACATGCGCAGAGCCGGTGGGCCGGGTACCTCCCAAGTTTCCTAGTGCATCGACGACAAGTGGCTACCAGTTTACCAAGCTCTCCAGCCTCTCTGTACTGTGCCCAGCACAGGCTTTCCCTGCACCTATGTACCGGTAAGAGTCACATTAACGTCGTTTTGCGTCATTCCTCAGAGCCCATAGGGCGCGTGCCACCTAGGTTGTCTACAACTCAAGTTGGCATGATGTTCGTAACCACTTCGGGATCACCATTTACATTACAATGTCCAGCTCAGGCATTCCCTGTCCCCGTATTCAGGTATGGCACTTATGCTATTCTAGTAATATAATAATCGTTTCTAGAACCCGTTGGCCGCGTACCTCCCAAGTTTGCGTCTGTATTGACTGGAACCATGTTTGAAGTTAAGAAAGGCGATTCTTACGCTTTGCAGTGTCCCGCCCAAGCATTCCCCACCCCACTATTCAGGTAATCTTCAGCTCTTTCTTTTTAACTACTTCTGTAGAGCCAGTCGGACGCGTTCCGCCAAAATTTGCATCTGTCGTAATGGGAACTATGATTGGAGTCAAGAAAACTGATCCATTTGCCCTACAATGCCCCGCGCAGGCGTTCCCTGTCCCGATTTCCAGGTACTTCTATTAATCTTGTCAAAGTTCAGTTATCCGTTCCTTAGTGTGTCGATATACTAAATTTAAATTTGCTTCAGAACCTATGGGGAAAGTATCGCCAAAATTCCCTAGTTTAGAAAAAAGTAGACTCTTCAACTTTGACAGCAACCAAAGCATATCGGTCTTATGTCCCGCTCAAGCATTCCCGGCCCCAATGTTTAGGTAAGACTTTTATATTAGAAAAATTAAATTAAAATTGACTTAATAATATTCCTAAAAAATCCATGATCGTTTACTTTGTAGAGCCAATGGGAAGAGTATCACCTAAATTTCCGACAGGAGACATAAGTAGGACCTTTATTGCTAATAAGGGCGACGGAGTACCTTTACTTTGTCCTGCGCAAGGATTCCCCGCTCCAGCATTTAGGTAATTTTTAAACTGTCTATCGTTTTTAAATATTCAGAACCCATGGGCAAAGTTTCACCGAAATTTCCATCAACTGAAACTGGACGCAGTTTTACGTTCTCATCCAATTCTTGTGTGACATTGCTTTGCCCGGCACAAGCGTTTCCGGCCCCACTTTTCAGGTACTTTGATTTATCTTAGTGTTAACTTATCTCTTTAGAGCCTGTGGGGCGAGTATCACCAAAATTCCCTTCGATGGATAGTTCAAGAAGTTTCAGTGCTGTAAAAAACGACAGCTTGACAATATTATGCCCAGCGCAGGCCTTCCCGGTCCCAGTATTCAGGTAACAAACCAATGAAACTGAATAGAATACCGAAACGCAACCATTTTTGATCGTAGAGCCAGTTGGTCGTGTTTCGCCTAAATTTACTACAGGTGACAAAAGTCGTGCGTTTGATGCTAATGGAGGTGATAGCGTCACTGTTTTGTGTCCCGCTCAAGCTTACCCTGCTCCGGCTTTCAGGTATAAATAGACTTGAATTTTAATATTCCGTTATGTAACTTGTTCTTAGAGCCATTGGGTAGCGCCGCTCCAAAAGTAGCAACAAAAATGATCGATATCACGGAAGTATCTGTCAGTACTACTGTCACATTACTATGTCCCGCGCAAGCTTTTCCCGTTCCAATATTCAGGTAATGGAAATCAATCTACATATTATGTAGAAACAAAAGATTATATATTTATGTCCAGAGCCCGTTGGACGAGTTCCTCCGAAGTTTCCAACAATGGACAATTCTAGAGGTTTCAATGCCATCGTTAATGCTAGCGTAACGCTGCTGTGTCCCGCTCAAGCTTTCCCAGTTCCTTTATCCAGGTAAACTTATAAACATGATTTGTCTTTATTTTCTTTTAGAGCCTATTAATAGCGCCCCACCAAAAGTACCAACTAAAACAATAGAGTTTGTGGAATTCGCGATGGACTCCAGCGTTACGTTGCTTTGTCTGGCCCAAGCATTCCCGGTCCCTGTCTTTAGGTGAGTTTTGAACTCAACAATCATAGGACGCATTTGTTTTAGAACCAGTCGGTCTAAAAGCCCCTACATTCTCTACGGATTTCAAAATGGCGTGGTATGTAAAAAGCGTTGAGCAGGGCTTCGCTTTACTTTGTCCGGCACAGGGATACCCTGCCCCATTATTCAGGTATATTATTCATATTTTTAGAACCAATCGGCTCCAAAAGCCCTTCGTTTTCAAGCGGTTCAAAATTAGCATGGTTTGAGATTCGACAAGATCAGGATTTTGCGCTGCTATGTCCGGCCCAAGGGTATCCTGTACCAGTATTTAGGTGAGAGCTTTTAGCCATACTTAATAAACCTGACAATTTCCAGAACCCGTTGGTTCCAAGCCCCCCACATTTTCTACTGATGACAGATTGGCATGGTTCATAGAAAGACCTATAGGACAAAGTTTAGCTTTGCTTTGTCGGGCCCAGGGACATCCTATTCCTATATTCAGGTAAAAACTGTAATATTTGTATACTTTTAGAGCCAATCGGATCAAAATCACCCACGTTTTCTACTGATAATAAATTTTCTTGGTACATGAGGAATACTGGCCTGAGTTTAAACATCTTATGTCCGGCTCAAGCATTTCCAGTACCAGTGTTCAGGTGAAAAAATTATACCTAATATTTTCAATTGTAGAACCCGTTGGCTCAAAGTCCCCAACATTTTCGAACGACGTTCAGTTTTCTGGAATAACTCGTAAAACTGGTCAAGATTTTGCTCTTTTATGTCAAGCGCAAGCGTTTCCTCTCCCAATATTCAGGTAAGAAAAACGTGTATTTAAATCTTCAGTGATATTAAACATATTTGTCACAGAACCAATCGGGTCCAAGGCACCATCATTTTCTCTGGAATTTAAAAGCACTACTCTCACAAAGGTGATACAACAACCCATAGTTCTCTTGTGTCAGGCTCAAGCTCACCCTCCTCCTGTGTTCAAGTGAGTGACTTATAACTTAGTTTATGTTTTCTTGGTTTAGAACCAGTAACCGCAAGAGCACCTGCATTTCCCACCTCTGCAAGTTCTTATAATTACGAAATAGAAGCTCATTCTGGTGGTTCTATGCTTTGCCAGGCTCAAGGGTATCCCCAACCAATATTCAGGTAGGTCTTATTTTGACCTTATAGCCTCTATTTTAGAACCTGTTGGTGCAAAGGCTCCTTCTTTTTCGACTGATTCCAAGGGCAGTATATTTGTTAGAGAAATCGGACAAAGTTTCGCATTGCTCTGTCAGGCGCAAGCGTCCCCTATACCCGTGTTTAGGTAAGTCGCAATTAATTAACTGTTACTTTCTACAGAGCCCGTTAGTTCCAAGCCGCCTAGCTTCTCCACTGATTTCACTCTGTCAGCGGTAACAAGACATAAGAGTCAAAGTTTTGCTTTATTGTGTCAAGCTCAAGCTTTTCCTATACCAATTTTCAGGCAAGTGTCAATGAATCTTTTAAAGTTAACTATTTATAATTTACATGATTTTTGGAATATCATATTAGGTAATTATACACATGCATCGGTCAAATTTTACTATATCCAATAAAGAGGGTGGGTCGACAAAATTCTTCTAATATGAAGTGATCAACTTCTACTCTAGTAACTTGCAATGATTTCTATACAGAGCCCGTTGGATCGAAAGCTCCTTCTTTTTCGACTGAGTCGGCTCTTTCGTCCATAAAAAGACATCAAGGTCAAAGTTTTGCACTACTTTGTCAAGCTCAAGCTTTTCCAGTACCGATTTTCAGGCAAGTCTTAAAATTATATTTATTAACTAGCAGTAAAATACGTGTTGTAGAACCAGTTGGCGCTAAGTCCCCAACGTTTTCCTCCGAATCAATGGGAAGCATTTTTCGAAAACGCGTTGGACAAGCCTTTACACTTCTCTGTCAGGCACAAAGTTATCCCGCTCCAGTTTTCAGGCAAGTGATTTTTTTTTTACATCACAGAACCTGTGGCCTCCAAAGCTCCTACTTTCTCGACGGACGCTCGTAGCACAACTTTTGTTCGCACCGTCAGACAAAGTTTCGGATTACTGTGTCAAGCACAGGCCTTCCCCGTACCAGTATTCAGGCAAGTTCGTTGTTCGTTATGTTAATTAAATTAGTCACTGTCTACTTAAAGTTGGCTTCAATTTTTATCTATAAATAAATAAACATTTAGGCAAAATAAAAGTTTATAAATTTGTATGTAGAGCCGATCGCGAGTGCAGCACCAAGTATAACAACAACTCAAAAAGCGGCAGTATATTATCCCCAACACACTCCATTAGCACTTTTGTGCCCGGCGCAAGGATTTCCTGTGCCAATTTCAAGGTGCGTCTATTTATGTTTCATGTCTTAAGTCAGAAAGATGCGACGTTTCATAAAGTATGATGTAGGTATTATAAAAGATTTTTACGGTGTAAGGTCATTCACTTAATGTTTGTAGTAATAGCCTTGGCTGGAGGCTATGGATCTCGGCAAAAAGTCCGGTAAAGCAGATAAAGCCTACCTGGGGCTGCTTGCGGCAGACTAAAAAAAAATACTGTGTAGAGTGTATTCTCGTATATGTGAGTGATATCTGAAACAAAGTAATTTCGTTATGTTATTTACTGTGTGAATATAGGAAAACTCGTACGTTATATTGGGTTTGCAAAATAGTCGTCTCTGTAATTACAGAACCAACCAATAAAATTGCGCCTCGAAAGGATTCCACTAAACATTTTGAGGGGTGGGAAGTGTTCACCGTGCCTCAAATGGACGTGGCGTACTTGACATGTCAAGTAGCCGCTTACCCGGCGCCCGTGTTTAGGTGAGTAGGAGCAATACAAGGACGGTTTTGTATTCCAGAGCCAACCGGTAGGACGGGGCCAAAGGTGACGGGCGATGGGCTCAATCGACACATAGGTCGAGAGAGTGAAAGCCTCGCGCTCCTTTGTGAAGTTCAAGCTTTTCCAGCCCCTCTAACGAGGTATGGCTTTTATGAGTTAAGGCCGGCCGCCGGCGTCTCACGCATTCATTTATCACGTAGTCATACCATCACTATCACCCAATGTACTGATATCCGTTGTTATTGCAGTCTGTTGCGGCGGCCGCCCCGCCTGACACACGTGACATGAAGGCGTGATGAATCGCGGCCGGCCGCGCGCCCCTATTACGGTCCCCAGCCAAAGTAACGATTGAGCGGCGTAGACACCTGTTGGTAAGTGTCAGGGTGTTCTTGCTTTCGTTCAAACGCTTTAATCTTTACTTTGTGCTTTTCGTGAGTCATGACTGCACTTTACTTAATTTTGTAGTAAACGAAGTCCTGGTTTACGCGGTAGCTTTATCATAACTCTGTCCCAACGGCTAGCTTTTTATGTTAATTCAATCTTCGTGATATATCACTTTAATTCTTTTTGTGATGGTTTTAAATTCTTCGATATGTGTGTTTATACACTTACATTACTATGAGTGATCGTTTAGATGGTATTTGTTTCTTCTTTAAGAACCCACAAACAGTATTCCTCCCAAGCTGTCTAGTGGTCGTTTACAAGAATCTGAGTTGAAAGTTGAAGAAACGGGCACGATTTTATGTCTAAGTCAAGGTTTTCCAGTTCCTGCGTTCAGGTGGGTGGCTCTAGTAGGATCATAATTATATTCTCTAAATAGAGTATGATAACATTATCGTTTACCTCAGCTTATACGTCATAGTATGTTTCAAGTCACATTTTGATGATCAGAATAACATATTCCCTACTTTATAGTATAGGTATATGGCCAGTCGTCTGAACCTGTTCTCTTTTGTTTCAGATGGTACAAGTTTATTGAAGGCACGACTAGGAAACAGCCCGTTACCCTCGATGACCGAGTAAAACAAGTATCAGGAACGTTGATTATCAAAGAGGCTAAAGTCGAAGATTCTGGAAAGTACTTGTGCGTTGTCAATAACTCGGTTGGAGGTCAGTATATTTGTTTGTAAGAAAAAAGTTAGATTATTTATGAATCCCACTTAATAATAATGAATGCTTTTCCTTTTTCAGGCGAGTCGGTAGAAACTGTTTTAACTGTCACTGCCCCACTTAAGGCTACTGTGGAACCAGCTACGCAAACTGTTGACTTTGGAAGACCCGCCGTATTCACCTGCAGATACGAAGGAAACCCTGTCAAAACCATTACATGGCTTAAGGACGGAAAGGACATGAAACACCACGATGCTACTCTTAGGTACGGTAATCAAACGAGCGTGCATATTATCATGACTAAACGAACATAGAATAACTAAAATAATGCTAATTTGTGCCTTATAGGATTGAGTCGGTGAAGAAAGAGGACAAGGGCATGTACCAGTGCTTCATTAGGAATGATCAAGAAAGTGCGGGAGCGAGCGCTGAACTGAAACTGGGCGGACGATGTAAGTATGATTTGAAGAATTATAACAGTCTCTACTATTCTCACGTATTTACTGATAATAATTTGACTGCATATAACAAACAGACAAGGAATTAGGTATCTAACTTTTAATGGAAGATTAAAAGACACCAAAAACTTGTTTTGAATATTAGATACATGATGTAATTAGCTCATATTTAAAATGTCTGCTTGCAGTCGAACCACCTCTGATCCGTCATAGCTTCGGTGAGCAGACCTTCCGCTCCGGCCCATCCCTCCGTCTGAAATGCGTCGCTTCTGGCAACCCTACTCCCGACATCGCGTGGCTTCTGGACGGAGACAAGCTGAACAGTGGCGAACGGCTTCAGATCGGACAATTCGTGACTGCTGATGGCAACGTTGAATCCCACTTGAACATCTCCTCTGTGCATACCAACGATGGTGGATTGTACACTTGCATCGCCTCCAGCAAGGTATATTGTGTTTTTTTTTTTTACATAGCCTTATGGTGATCCTATTAGAGATTACGAACTTGGTATTTCATAATTACTTAAATTAAAAATAATAACTCAGTTCATTATTTTATCAGTTTTGTACGCATGCATGCTCATTTTTGGTAATTGTTTGTAATGACTTCCGAAACAAATGAAACATTTTTTTTTTAAGTTGTGTAGTTTTTATCTATATACTTACTTTAATATAAATTATATTCTATCCATGTATAATTATATGTATATCTAACCATACTACGCAGGCAGGGCAGTAAGGTATTTAATTTACTCCGTCAAATTCAGTACCATTGTATTTGTTATTAATTCAGTTACATGTAAAAATACTAATATTATAAAGAGGTAAAATTAGGATAGGTTTCTTTAATTCCGGAAAAGATTCGGAAATTATTTCCACCCAGACGACGTAGCGGGTAGAAGCTTCCAAATAAAGGCACAACATCATAGTACATTATGAATTTCAGGTCGGCAGCGCATCCCACTCATCCCGCGTCAACGTGTACGGCCTGCCCTACGTGCGCACCATGAAGAAACGCCCCGTCGTCGCCGGAGACAACCTCATCGTGCACTGCCCCGTCGCTGGCTACCCTATTGACTCTATTGTGTGGGAACGCGATAACAGGTTATTAATAATAATTTATATTCATAAAAGTCTTCAAATCATTCCAAACTTTGTGCAGAAAGTTAAGCTAAGCAAAAGCAAGTTACACTCTTTACAAGGGTGTAATACGCATACACATACATACATATGTATATATCGCGCATTGCCCATTACGATTAATCTTTTGGACTACACCACTGTGTGATGATGATGCAATTTAAAGTGATTCCAAATTGCCAATGATATTTACAATACATCACCTATTCTACCTAAAGACCATTTAAAATAGTTGTAGAACATTCTGAAAGCCCTTCGGTATAACAGTCCGTTACACTGATTTTGATTTGACAAATGACGGATGCAGTATAAAGTTGGTTTAGTTAATACGATTTTAATTTTGATCTAATTTTGATTGGATGTAAATAGGTTTCTTTTACATCAAATGAAGCACTGATTATCTTAATTTAACAACGTTTTGTTTTTAATTTCCAGAGTATTACCCATCAACCGCAAGCAGAAGGTATTCCCTAACGGCACCCTCGTCATCGAGAACGTAGAGCGCATGAGCGACGAAGCGACCTATACCTGCGTGGCCAAGAACTCTCAGGGCTACACCGCTAAGGGAACGCTAGAAGTACAAGTCATGGGTAAGTTGACTTACAATACGATGAAAACAGTCAATTTTCTACATAACATTAGACAAATTATACGAATATAATTGTCTGAAACATGAAAAAAATTTAACACACGCGTGTTAATTGTCTAATGTTATCTGAACAATGTAGGCTATACCTTTGAGATAAAATGTTAATTTTAGGTATTTTTGACTCAATAATGAACCATTTCTTCTGGTTACGAAAGTATACTTTCGATAAAACGTGCAATAAAGTCACTTCTAACCATAGTTCTATTCAAAATTTAGGATGATTTAAGATTATTAATTGATCTTCTAAATTAATTATAAAGATTGCTGCCATAATTATATTATCGTGCTGCTAACATAACATACCTACTTGTAAAGTAAGTGTATCGTCATACAATATTTTAAATTAAATATTGTGTGATACACGTGCTAATCTAATCTAAAAGATAAGCGACTTACATAATTTATAAACTTAGTAACCGATTTTATTTAGTAATATTGTATGTGTGCATACGGCATACACTATACATACTTTTTTTTTTTTCTCTATATTTATTAAAGGACTTTTATACATTTGTACATGCCAGTCAGTACAGTACATATGACTTGCAGATATTATTGGTGATAAAAACACAGTACTATTTTATCTCTAGGGTACAGTTATAGTAAATCTCTCGTTAGTATATTTTGATTCTGTGAATGAAATGGAATGATTAGTAAATAAAGTTAGAAATATCGGTTAACTAATAGATAATGTTTAAAGAAGGAAGCGATGTAAACAAAACAATTAATTTAACAAAGTTCGATGTCATTCAATATAACCCATTCATTACATTCACACTTAAAATCATTATTATTACTCCTGTTATCAAATTATAATACAGAGAAATCAACCGTTTGCGAGGCTTAATCTATGTATCGCCAGTAAAATCTTGACATCGAAATAGATTTTGTGTTACGCTGCAATTCATTTAAAAAAGGTAATATTAAATATAAGTTCGGTTTTCTGATCTTAGACCAGATTTTTTGCCTAGTAAGTAACACCAATAGTTTTTTTTTTGAAAGCAGTATACAACCTTAAAGTCAATCGGTTATAACTGTTTCTTATTTTTTGATTTGTTAACAGCAGACCATTAACAGTAACTTAAAAAATCTACTTTATACGGTGGTTTCTCTATTTACTATAATGCCATGATATAAAATGTAGCATTTAATATAATACTCACTCATACAGTCAATAAAACGAATATTAAGCTATTTAAAGGTTCAGCTATGTTGTGTCATGGTATTATTTTACTGTGTACTAATCGTATTTGTTTTCAGGGATCAACGTATAAAAATGATTTATTAATGAATTTTGTATCTGATAAATAATATAGACCGAGATGTTTATGCCCGCCAAAGCTACATCGTTTGCCACACACGCCCCTGCTCTAGAGCCTAGTGTAAAATGTAATTTTAATACAGTGCCCCCACAAATCTTACCCTTCGAGTTTGGTGACGAGCCAGCTAATGCAGGAGACATGGCCTCCATATCTTGCGCATTAAGCAAAGGCGATCAACCCTTAAACATATCCTGGGTTCTCAATGGACAAGTTATACCAAAAAACAACGACATGGGAATTGTATTAACCGTTATCAACAAAAAAACGTCGATCCTAAACATAGAATCTGTAAGTGGTGTACACAGGGGCACGTACCTCTGCGTGGCGACGAACATGGCTGGCTCAGTCAATCATAGCGCTGTACTCGAAGTCAACGGTACTCATCCTAATAACGTTCAGCTTGCTTTTTCGATTATGTAGTGTGCATTATCCCCACACCTTAACCCTCTTCATAAACAAATGATTTGATAATAGTCCCACCGCAAATAACGCCTTTCGAATTTGGAGAAGAAATTCTGAATGAAGGAGAAACTGCATCAGTGTCGTGCGTAATGAGCAAGGGTGATTTGCCTGTAATATTCATATGGCGTTTTAACGGAGAAGAAATAAAAGCACGCAACACTCTCGGCATTGTCCTCACAAACATCAGCAAGAAAACGTCGATACTGAACATAGA
Source organism: Abrostola tripartita (assembly GCA_905340225.1). NCBI lineage: Eukaryota > Metazoa > Arthropoda > Insecta > Lepidoptera > Noctuidae > Abrostola > Abrostola tripartita. The sequence goes on along the minus strand of HG996490.1, from coordinate 7,711,699 downwards.
ACCAGTAAGCTCAGTTCATCGAGGCTCTTATACTTGCGAAATCAAAAACGATGCCGGCGTAACGAACCACACCACGATTCTTAGCGTTAACGGTCCGCTTTATTCTTTATTAATTTAATATTTGTTTTAATGGCTTTTTAAAACTACAGTTCCTCCCCAAATCTCACCCTTTGAATTCGGCGACGAGCCCGCCAACGCTGGTGATACCGCGTCGGTTCAATGTGTTATGAATAAGGGTGACCTACCGGCGAACTTCTCGTGGAGTCTAAATGAAAGGAAAATCGCTCAGAACAATAACATTGGAATAGCCATTGGTGGCATGGGTCGGAAAATGTCCATCCTCAATATTGATTCCGTCAATGGCACCCATAGAGGGGTGTACGTTTGCTACGTTGAAAACCTAGCTGGTCAAGTCAATCACAGCGCCAGGCTGGAAGTTAATGGTTCTTCATCTTTTCATTTCTATGTAGTTTCATAATTATTTTTATTTGTACGTTTGTATATCTTAACCAATAGTAGTTTCCCATAACAGTTTTACCCCAAATCCATCCCTTCACCTTTGGAGAGGAACCAGCTAATGCAGGCGATACCGTCGGTGTCCAATGTATGGTGACGAAGGGTGATACGCCAGTTAATATCACATGGCTGTTAAATGGAAAACCAACTAGTGAAATTCAGGGAATCACCGTGACTAGGATCGGTCATAAGTCGAGCAGTCTGTCTATAGACTCGGTAGCGTCCATACACACAGGAGTGTACACTTGCTCCGCCGCCAACAGAGCTGGTCATGCTAATTACTCAACTGAGCTGGCTGTTAATGGTATATACATCCTACGATTATGACCACATGCATCATACTAATTAGTTGCTTTGTTTTCCCAATTTTGTCCATTTTCCTAATTTCCTATGATGCTCCTAGATAAGTACCTACAAAAATTTAAATCCATTGATAGGTTGCAACGTGATTTCAATATTTAACAACAAATTTATGACAGATCAAAAATGTTTTAATAACAACTCTTTAAACCAATTCGCCGACGAAGAATTTCATGTCATTACACAACAATGCACACTTCACAGTTAAAGCTTTTCGGTTCCTTTTTACACAATTAATAACAATTATTCTATAGTTGTGCCGCAGGTAACGCCTTTCGATTTCGGGGAAGACATACTCAATGCAGGTGATACAGTATCTCTTACTTGTACTGTCGGCAAAGGGGATTTACCGTTGAAAATTCACTGGCAACTAAATGACCAAACTCTTAACTCGGGTTATGGTGTACTGATAAACAGAAACGGAAAAAGAATATCTATTTTAAGCATAGAGAATGTTCAACATGAACACATTGGCAATTATACTTGTATAGCCGAAAATGAAGCCGGGCGCAGCAGCCACAGCGCGGTGCTCAGCGTAAACGGTACCGATGACAAAACACTTTCGAAATTTGCTTAGCTTTTATTCGCACGGTATTTATTATTTGTTTGTTTTTTGTGTACTTATAACTTCCGTTATTCCCTAATTTATAAGCCAAAATGTCATTAATCGCTAAATATTCATTAAAAGAAAAAAAAAACTTTTTTTACCTTGTATACAAAAGACTCAATTTATTATTTGTATACGTGTGTGGCAAAGAACGATAAAAGCTAAACGGCATAAATTAAAAAAAAAACTTTATATGAGCTAAACAATATCTGGTAAGGACTTTTTATTTACCAACTTAAAAACAATGGGTAGTTTCGTAAAGATTAAAAGAAATAAAATATAATAGATGCCACTAATCTAAATAACTTATCTAATCATCACATTTTTATTTATTTCGCTAGTAAAATAATTCCTATTTCCTCTGCAGTCCCTCCACAGATTAAACATTTCGAATTCGGCGAGGGACCAGTAAATGCTCAAGAAATGGTTTTGGTTACTTGTGCGGTCAGTAAAGGTGATCTGCCTTTGAAAATAGAATGGTATTTTAACGGAAACCCTGTGAAAACCGGAGATATTGGAATCAATCTTGTGAACAATAAGCGCTCAAGTCAACTTAACATTGATTCAGTTAGCCACCAAAATCAGGGAAATTACACATGTGTGGTCAAAAATGACGCAGGCTCCATGAATTACTCCGCAGAATTATTTGTCAATGGTATCTTAAATTACTGCCTATCTGCCTGGTAGAGAATGTGTGTTAAGTTTTTTATTTTCCTTTTCCTTTTGTAACTTTGGCGGGCTATAAAGTTAATAGTCTCTTGTCTGGTTAAATATCGAACATAATACAGAAAATCATGAAGAAGTAAAATCAAAATTTAATTTAATTATTAGGAAATCAAATATTTCAGTGGCACCAGTAATAACTCATTTTGAATTCGACGAATCAGTTTTTTACGGAGAGGGTGTTCAAGTCATGTGCCACGTTCCTAAGGGAGATAAGCCCTTAAATTTCAAGTGGACTTTTAGCGGCGGAGATGTGAGTTCACTAGCCGGTTTGAACATCATGAACGCGGGAGATAGGGGCTCAGTTCTCATTATCCCTGCGGTGACGGCTAAACACTCTGGCAATTACACGTGCACTGCCTCTAATCTAGTCGCCAGTGCTAGCCAACACGCCACGCTCAATGTCAAGGGTATATGGTCTCGGTGAATTGTCTTTGCTTTTGCGTTCTGTTCTCTCTTACACCAATCCTATAAGAATTATTTTAGTTATGTATATTATCACTAAATAACTTCCAACTACCTAGAATTGCCTATTTCTTTCAGTGGCACCAATTATATCTCCTTTCGAGTTCGATGATGCCGTATTTTACGGTGAAAGCATACAAATTATGTGTCATATTCCAAAAGGCGACATGCCACTGGACCTAACATGGTCTTTTCAAGATAAACCATTAAAAAAGACCGACGCAGTCATAATTACAAAAGTAGGAGCCCGAAGTTTAATTTTGGCCATCCCAGCTGCAACGGAAAAACATTCGGGGAATTACACTTGCACAGCTTCTAATATTGTAGCCCGCACCAACCACACAGCTACGTTAAACGTTCAGGGTACACTGGTTATTTACGTGTGTTATCATTGTTTTGTTTATTTTTATTTATTTGTTTGCCCTCACCAGTTCCTCCGCACATCGTTCCATTTATGGCCGAAGAGCCAGTTTTTGCCGGAGAGTCTATACAATTGGCATGTCATGTGTCAAAAGGCGATGCCCCTATCACTATCAGTTGGAGTTTTCACGGGGAGGAACTATCCTCACATCAAGGAATTGCTACGATGAAGATCGGCGAACGGACATCGTTACTGACGATATCTAATTCTCAAGCTAGCCACAGTGGCGAATATGTGTGCCAAGCCGCCAACCGTGCCGGCCTGGCCGTGCATTCGGCAACAATAAATGTTCATGGTATTTCCAAACCCCGTTAGCCGCCCTAGCCTCTCGCACGCTGCACGCTTGACTCTGCAATAATTTTGGCCTTCTGGATTAACAGTACTGCCATACATCGTACCCTTCGAAGCGGATGAGTCGGTGTTTGCTGGGGAACCGGTTCAGCTCAATTGTCATGTTTCCAAGGGTGACTTACCTCTAGATATCAAATGGCATTTTCATGGGTTTGAAAATATTACAACGCATCTAGACATTATGACGAATAAAATGACTTCGCGTACTTCATTTCTGTCGATCTCTGCGGCGACTGCTAGTCACAGTGGCAACTACACCTGCGTAGCTACTAACAGAGCCGGTTCCACTAACTATTCCACTGTTCTCAATGTTCATGGTCAGTTTCATTTGTTTGTCATTATACAAGTTTTTTTCCTAAGTTCACCTCACAGCGAGTCGATGCTTTAAAGTTTTGTTTACAGAATCTGCATGAATTCTGCAAGCATATTTGAAAGCAACGTACGCATTCATTGTCATTTTTATGTTCTTACATTCCTTATGTTTGGTTTAATCATATTACGGTTTCACCATATAAGTACTGTCATCACTATCTAATGTTATTACTCGACGTCGATCAAATATTTCCGATAGTTATAGGTATATACTCGAGGTAGAAAAATAAGTAAAGAGCAAGTATGATAGGTACTGTCGGTATATTAAATGAGAGAAGCGTTTAAACAATATAGGTACGGTATGATATAGGTACAATTTCTGTCTGAATTGACACTCATGTCATTAGGTACATTTCACCTTTCAATTTTTTATATGGTATTACTGTACAAAAGCAGTTTTTCTCTTTATACCTTATTAATGGTTCCCTTGTCACATTACATTGGTAAAATCTATTATGATTTCTTTTTCAATTCAAGTGATGCCGCACATTATTCCGTTTGAAGTTGAAGAATCTGTATTCGCTGGTGAATCAGTGCACCTCACCTGTCATGTATCAAAAGGCGATCGACCTCTTCAAATATCTTGGAGTTTTGAAGGCCATGAAATCCCTTATCACAATAACATGGGCATAACGACTACTAAGTTAGGAGAGAAAGCGTCAGTCCTGAGCATTCCGACTGCTATGGGTCAGCACAGCGGCAACTACACTTGCACAGCCAGTAACCGCGCCGGGCGCGCATATCACTCTGCCCTCGTCAATATTCATGGTATTGGAAGTGTTCCCCTAGTACAATAGCTACTGTAAGAAAATTGTTTCCTATGTGTATAGATATTATATTGCACGTTTAGATTTACATTTAGAAATCACTGTTTTCCTTTTATCAGTCCCTCCCCATATACTACCGTTTGAGATCGAAGAATCCATTTATTACGGAGAATCTGTACAAATGACGTGCCATGCTAGTAAAGGAGACCGACCGATGTCTATAACTTGGACATTTGAAGGCAAAGATCTATCGACTCATATGGGAATTAAGACTATGAAAATGGCGGAGCAGACATCCTTCTTATCTATTGCTTCTGTGACCGGAGAACACAGTGGAAATTTTACCTGTATCGCAAGAAATAGAGCTGGAGAAGATAGATACTCTACTACACTCAACGTAAAGGGTACTTCCGCTAGATGTCACAGCATGCGCCTTATTTACATACATTACTAACGTTTCAATATTTTCTTTACTCAGTCGTCCCCCACATCAAACCTTTCGAGTTAGACGAGGCCGTATTTGCGGGGGAATCCGTACACCTCGACTGTCACGTTTCGAAGGGCGATACACCTCTAAACATCTCTTGGAGCTTCCAAGGGCACCCTGTCACACGCAGAATGGGCGTAAAAACTACAACTTTAAGCGAACGCGTATCAGTCCTTGATATACCTACTGCCCTGGGGCCCAATAGCGGCAACTACACATGCACAGCGACTAATAGGGCAGGCACCACGAGCCACACCGCTCTTCTCAACGTTATTGGTACTAAAACGTTATACCTCGGATGTGCTTGCTTTCTGTTTAGTTCCTCCTGTGGTCCAACCTTTCTCTTTCGGCGAAGTTGCAATGAACTCTGGACAAGTAGTAACAGCCCCTTGCTCAGTTATTGAGGGAGACCATCCACTGCAGTTAAAATGGCTTTTCGACGATGAACCCATTAAACCCAGATCTGGAATTACTGTGTTTCAAATAGGAGAAAAAAGTGCTATTCTTAGTATAGCTTCAGTAGAACATAATCACGCTGGAAATTATACTTGCGTTGCGGAAAACGAAGCAGGAGTCCATTACCACACGTCTACTTTGATAATAAACGGTGCTTAATCATTTTCTCGTTACTGGTGCTCGATAAATTAGCTTTTTTTTCTGTGTCCTTATATTCAATGCAGTTTTCCGTTGTTTTTCAAATATTTAATTATGCAGTATCATTCTGAAATAATAATGACATTCCAGTTCCTCCCAACATTTTGCCATTTTCATTCGGCGAAAAACCTACCAACGTCGGAGAATATTTACAAGCTGCATGCACTATAAACTTTGGTGACCTACCCCTCACAATTACCTGGAAATTTAACGGACAACCCATTTCTCAAAGGAATAGTAATTACGTTATAAACAATTCTAAACGAAGTAGCTTAATTATAATTGAATCTGTGGACGCAAAACACGCTGGTTCTTACACATGTATTGGAGAGAATCGTGCGGGTCTTAATACACATTCAGCCGACTTAGTTGTATACGGTTAGTGTCATTAGGTAGAAACCTATTATTTTGTCATTTAGATAAACTTTGTTTCAGTTCCTCCCAAGATTGCACCTTTCGTTGCCGGGCCAGAACCGGCTTTTCTTGGAGATTATTTTGCTCTTCAATGTATAGTAACTCATGGAGATCAACCAGTTATTATTGACTGGACGGTCAATAATCGAACTGCCAAATCTATTTCTGGAGTTCGCGTTAGTAACAACGACCGAAGAAGTAGTGTATTGACCATAGAGTCTGTGGACGCGACGCATGCAGGGCAATTCAATTGTACTGCGAGTAATGCAGCAGGCACCGTTTCGCATACCACCGATTTAGTCGTAAAGGGTGCGAACCAAAAGTGACTATTTTTACGCTTCCATCCTTTTAACCTCAATATTTAATTTCCTAAACACTTCTCACTTTATCATAAATTTTTTACTGTCCTAGTTCCACCGTTGATAATGCCGTTCAATTTCGGTGAGGTGCCATTCAACCCGGGCGATACAGCTTTGGTAAATTGCGTCGCCACCAAGGGAGATCTGCCTCTCGACATCTCATGGACATTCAGCAGCGAAACTATAGACTCAACCCTTCAGCGAGACATCACGACAATGCCTCTTAACCCTCGCGCCTCTATCCTCACCATCAACTCCGTGAGCGCAAACCATCAGGGAAACTACACTTGCATCGTGCAGAACGCGGCCGGCCGCGTAGAATATGCAGCGACACTCGTCGTCAACGGCACGTTTATACATGATTATGCTATGATGCCGGCTGAATCTTTATATGGGAACTAACATCACAATATAGCACCTTGAAAGGAGCCATTCGATCACAGTCACCGATCTTTCCCCTCTTACTCTCACTAGTCGTTAACATTGCCTGCCGCGACGATATCCTAATTGATCTAACCCGAATCTCTATGGTTGTTTCCAGTACTGCCTCGCATAGTTCCATTCTCGTTCGAGACTCCGCTGTTTGCGGGGCAGGCCAGTCAAGTTACTTGTTTGGTCTCGGAGGGTGATCAGCCCCTCGATATTCAATGGTACTTTGAAGGGCAACCTTTGAAGGAGAAAGCCGGAGTTACGGCAACTAAAATTGCGCAGAGAGCTTCATTGCTTCTGATCGACCCGGCGGGTTGGCTGCATAGCGGCTCTTATGCGTGTATCGCGCGCAATACCGCTGGCATGTCGAACTATACTGCCTCACTAGAAGTCCATGGTATACATCACGCATCTGTGTACCCTTCATTCCTAGCACGGACCAGCTTTGCGTAGATTGGATATTATATGCTTTAAATTTTCAGTTACTTTAAATGACTAAATAGATTATAATATCGATGATCGGAAGGGAGTTAAATATTTTACTTGATTCATCACAGTCTTCATTTTTTATAAACACATCACGTTAGGTGATTACATATTCAACGATTAACGTTATGCAATCTCCAGACAGGGTTTAGATCAGTCGTCTTGAAAGCTTTCTATAGGAACCGGCTGCGGCTATCATCGACGTACCCTTTTCTTCCTTTCCTTGCATTTTATTTACTTCCTTACACCTTCCTATCCTATGGGTTCCTATCTTTATATTTGTTTTATAACATAATTTGCGTATATGCTTATAATTTAAAGCTTGTTGCTTGGCTTACTAATTGTATGTACGTCTAATAAAATAATGTGCTGCTATGATATTTATAGTAAAAAGTTATTTATAAACAAATGCAAACATACACATTATTTTATCAGATGGTGCGCATCGGTTATGTCCGAGATGGTGGAGATTAAATGTGCTTCATATTTTATTTTATTTTAATCCAATTTTATATTTATTTGGTTTGTAGATTGAAACGCCTAACATTATTTTTGCAACTTTCTGAAATACAATTCGTTTCAAAAGCTTCTATGGCGACGCCTTAACGCACATAAAATCTTTTATTTAACGCATTAATTTACAAGGCTTGATAATTTTAGAATATTAAACTATAGTCAAAGTAACCCCGTCGATATAGGAGCTTTTCAGACCAAATTACATATTTAAGTAAGGTTGAACACTATGAACTGAATACAATTAAACTATACCTAGTTGTTTACAAGTCCGAAACACATGTTCAATGTTCGTTCAAAATACTTAAATATAAATCAATTGTCATACTGTAAAGTCCATAAATAAATACTCCCCCTAAAGTTTATTTCAAGAAAAATATTTTGGATATTTTATAAAAAAGTACTAAGAAAACTATATATTATTGATTAATACATTCAAGTTCTAATTGATATTCTTTCAAACTATTGGAACTATTGATGTGCCTTTGTCATGATAATGAACAGTACACATCAAAGTCAAAATAAAATTGAATAAACTAACGTTTTATGAAAGACTTGGTCCCTTTTTGAATTGTTGCTAGTAATGAAAGCAAAGAGAGTTGCAGGTTTTATAACATATCGGTGATATTTCAGTTCCCCCACGCTGGATTCTTGAGCCCACTGATAAGGCCTTTGCGCAAGGTTCCGACGCTAAAGTCGAATGTAAAGCCGACGGTTTCCCTAAGCCTCAGGTTACATGGAAGAGGGCTGAAGGTAACATTTTTACTACTAAGTTTTCTATTTCAGTCAATTGTAGATACTAACCTTATATCACAACAAATTTAAATCTTTTCCAGGTGATACCCCTGGCGATTACAAGGACCTTAAACCAAATAACCCTAACGTGAAAGTTGAGGACGGAACATTGAGCATTGCGAATATCCAAAAGACGAATGAGGGTTACTATTTATGCGAAGCTGTTAATGGGATTGGATCAGGATTATCTGCTGTCATTCTTATTAGCGTTCAAGGTAACTAACTTAGGCCCACACGCTAACTAATTTATGGTTGCAATATACTCGCCTAGATAATGGTACAAAGTTTTAAAATCCAGAAATGAATACATAAATACTTACTTTTTAGCGCCGCCCCAATTTGAGATTAAAATGAGGAATCAGACTGCCCGCCGAAGTGAACCCGCTGTTCTGCAGTGCCAAGCTAAAGGAGAAAAGGTAAGGGTAGTTGACTCTAATCTTCTTCTTAAATAGGAAGCGTCAATATAAATATATGTAACATTTTAAATCATTCTAGCCCATCGGTATCATTTGGAACATGAACAACAAACGTCTTGAGCCAAAATCTGACCCCCGTTACACAATTCGCGAAGAAATTCTGCCAGGAGGCGTTGTATCCGACCTTAGCATCCGAAGGACCGAACGATCAGACAGTGCTCTTTTCACCTGCGTCGCTACTAACGCTTTTGGCTCTGATGATACCAGCATCAACATGATCATTCAAGGTATGAGACAATTTATCAGTAAATTATTTATTAGGTACTTTGGAACGGTAAAATCTGTAGTTAAAATTATGTATTAATACGCGTAATCAAATTTAACAGAGGTTCCCGAAGCTCCCTACGGTCTGAAGGTATTAGACAAATCTGGAAGAACAGTGCAACTGTCTTGGGCAGCACCCTACGATGGCAACTCGCCTATCAAGAAGTTCCTGATTGAATACAAACGAGCCAAGGGCAACTGGGAAAAGGATATTGACAGGTATTTACTATATTTGTTGTATACAATTTCACACATATTGTAATCCGAATTGTGTAAAACATCTACATAATTTACAGGGTTCTTGTACCTGGAGACGCAAGCGAAGCCGGAGTATTTAGCCTACGACCTGCCACTGCCTACCACATCAGGATCGTCGCCGAAAACGAACTGGGAACGTCTGAGCCATCCGAAACTGTTACCATTATCACTGCTGAGGAAGCCCCTACTGGTCCTCCACAAGATTGCAAAGTTGATGCCGTTGACAAGCACACCCTCCGCGTCACCTGGAAGCCTCCCCCACCCCAGGACTGGAATGGCGAACTTCAGGGGTACAAATTATACAGTTTCCCTCTTCCTTATAAACAATGATACAATTATTCTTAACTTAAATCCTTTTGACATGTAAATTCGTGTCTTTGTCCCATGTATGTTAATTGAATGTTAATTCATGTTTTAGATACTACGTTGGGTACAAACTGGCCTCAAGCAACAAGTCTTTCGTATTCGAAACTGTTGATATTTCTAAGGAATCTGGCAAAGAACATCATCTCGACATTCTTAACTTGAAGTAAGCATAATATATAATGTTTTGAAAACCTATCTTACAACTGTAGCAAAAATCGTTATAAAATCGTGTACAACACAATAATAATATAAAAAATAAATATATCGATAAACGAATAACTTTATTTTCAGGACTTACACCCAATACTCGATCGTAGTACAGGCTTTCAACAAGATGGGATCTGGCCCTGTGTCTGGTGAGGTAAAGGCTTATACTGCAGAAGGCGCTCCGTCCGTTGCTCCTCAAGACGTACTGTGCACCACATTGACCGCGCAAACCATCCGCGTTTCTTGGATCTCTCCCCCTCTTGCCGCCGCTAATGGACTGATTAAGGCTTATAAAGTCATTTACGGACCTAGCGACACCTGGTATGGTTAGTATCAAGACTTTATGGCTTTTCTATTTAAAAAACAAGGCATTTAATGGATAGGGCTAGTCAACAAAATACTAATTTAAACTAATAATATACTATATAATAATTATACTTCTTTGTAGACGAAAAGACCAAGGACACCAAGATCACTGCCAGCAGCGAAACTATTCTTCACGGACTCAAGAAATTCACAAACTATTCGATGGAAGTACTCGCGACCACCAACGGAGGCGATGGCGTACGATCTGCCCCTATCCACTGCCAGACTGAACAAGACGGTATTTTACCCTAAATTAAAAATAAAACGGCAATAACTAGTTTGAAGACTTTCCAGAAAGACAGAAGACTGGTATAAAGTTAAGAAAGATGAACTAGTCTAAACCTTTTAGGCTACTTTCATCATTGTTGTAAATTCACGTCTTTTAATAACAATCCGAGGAAATGTCGTACTCGTATTTTTTATAGCGCAAACACCATTAAAATTAATACCTAATTATTATTAATGTTACAGTTCCCGAAGCCCCACGCGCAGTAAAGGCCCTAGTTATGGGACAAGGCTCAATTCTGGTGTCATGGAGGCCTCCCGCGCAACCCAACGGTGTCGTCACTCACTACAACGTCTACACTCAAGCTCAAAATGCCGAACCTCACCCTAACAAGGTAACTACTATATGCACTCGTTTATATCTCTGACTAAAGGAGAAAATCAAACTTTAAGGCCTATAACTCCGCTAAGAATATACCAGCGGTGAACAAGGGCAGGATTGGAGTGAATCCCCTAAAATACCGACGTATACAACGGTATATTATTTTTGTGTTATAGGTCCCTGCCTCCCAAACTAGCTACTCCGCAACTGAACTGAAAGCCGGCCGTTACGACTTCTGGGTTACCGCATCGACCATCATCGGTGAAGGCCAGCCCTCAGCCACCGCATCTTGCAGCCCCAGCGATAAAGGTAGCTATGATATAACCTTTCTATTTACCTATAGAAAAACACATTATGTACACTTGACTGTGTGCAAGTTTTGTTTCTTTTCTGTTTTTTAATATATTAATTATATGGACATTGTTTCAGTACCCGCCAAGATTGCCTCATTCGATGAATCGTTCACCGCCACTTACAAGGAAGACGTCAAACTGCCCTGCCTCGCCGTCGGTGTCCCTCCTCCCAACATTTTGTGGAAGGTAGTTCGCTATTTTTAGATTCATTTCCAGTTTAATTGAAATTTACCTAAATACGTTTTGTAAAATAAGTAATTGATACTGTAATTTTCTCCGCGTGTCTTTTGTTTCTTTTTTTGAAAGGGTATGTTAAAATATATCATTTACTAACTGCTTCACCAACTAGTCACTAACGAATTATATTGATTGCAGTTTAATCGATGTCTGTTTAATTCTCAGGTGAAAGGCCAGCCCTTGGAAGCATCGGAACGCGTCCGCCAACTGCCCGAAGGATCCCTGCAAATAGCTGGCGTGGCTCGCGAGGACGCCGGAGAGTACTCCTGCCATGTTGACAACCAGTTCGGCACTGACACCGTTACCCACACGCTCTCCGTTCTTGGTAAAATCATTTTATTATTATTCCCCTTAAACTAGCCGATAATCCTTATCATTTTGTACACCTATTCGTTTTAAATATAAAATTATCAAAATAATTTCCACTAAAACTTTTAGATCGATTCGAAATTGAGAATCACTTTTCTGGTTAGGCATACAAAGTGAAAAAGAAAAGATGTCTGATATTAAGTTTCATCTATTTCGCCAAAATTAGATGGAACACTTGAGTAGCATAGTTTTGCAGAAGGTTCACCAAAACTCATCAAGTCTATATGTATAATACATGTTAGATGTCTATATGTCTAACTTCAAAACATTTTAGTACAAAACTATATGAAATATATATTTTTACTTAATATATATTGAACTTATTATTCTAACTTGCGGTTTCCAGCTCCCCCCTTCCCGCCTCAGCTGAGCATCGCCTCGTCGTCCGTGTCGTCTCTGACGCTGCGCCTGAAGCCTTCCATGGACGTGGACCAGTCGCCCGCCGCCGGATACACCATCCACTACAAACAAGAGTTCGGAGATTGGGAAACTGTTCAGGTGACAACATCATCTTTGCAATTGATGGTGAAATTACGCATCAAAATGTTCACTAAACTTAAAGTTGTTTTTTTCCATGGGATATTTATGTAGTAAAGGCGTTTTGGTAAATAAACTTCTTTTATCGGCTGAGATAAAAGTTTGTGAAAATGTAATAGTGAAATGTTTTCTTTTTCTAGATTCCAAGCACTACTGACACTTACACATTAGAGAACTTGTTCTGCGGATCCAGATATCAACTTTACGTTACGGCTTACAATGGGTAGGTGCAACTAGAACGGTACTTTTAACGTAAATTTGAGTTTTTATGGTAATTTTATTTTTGACGAATTAACAGTTTACAGTTTTAATAGAGCCTTCCAATTATTTTGAAAAATCTAGGGAATTAGTTTACCTATATCATCCACAGCTTTTACTATTCCGGACGTTGTGATAGTTTCATTTTCACCTGCTCGAAATATTATATAACCTACAAATAAAAATTGAAGGGAGGGGCTGAAAAGACGACGACGAGAAGACTCTGCGTACTGTTATTAATATTAATGTTTTTCGGCGTTATTCCTCGCAGCGCTATTAAGAGTTGTGGCAGTTTAATCAGACTAATTTCCAGTGTTAGGTGTAGTTACTAGTTACTAATCGCCCCCCCCCCCCCCCCCCAGCATCGGCACGGGCGAGGCGTCGGACGTGGTGATCGCGCGCACGCGCGGGTCCAAGCCGCCCGTGCCGCGCGCCGCGGACTTCATCGAGGTGGGCAGCTCCTCCGTCACGCTGCACCTCAAGCAGTGGCTCGACGGCGGCTGCCCCATGAGCCACTTCGTCGTTGAAAACAAAAAGAAGTACGTTTTATACGACTATTTAATACTAGAGTGAACTGTTGTGTGTCTGTTTTTAACTAATACTATGTTACCACCTAAGCTTTTTCAAAGGCTATTTGTGACATGATACCTACCATTTTTTGTTTTACCATTTGACGATACAAAAGTAACAAATCCAGCTTAAAACACTTACTGCCATAATTAACTAATATACATACGTCATACGTAGGTAACAGTTTTAACACGTCTAAAAAAAATAGCTAACTAAAGAGCATACTTTCAACTTATTAAAATAAATTCTATATCTTACACCCACCTTTTTTATTACAACAGAGGCGCTGCTGAATGGAACCAAATTTCAAACGCTGTCAAACCTGGTGGAAACTTCGTTGTGCTTGGTCTGTTTATTTACAATCAAACAATATTATGTATAAATCGACAAGGATATTATTAAATTAAATGTATATCTTGTAGATCTGGAACCAGCCACTTGGTATGTGTTAAGGATCACAGCCCACAATAACGCCGGATTCAATGTCGCTGAATACGAATTTGCAACCCTTACAATGACTGGCGGTAAGTTTTATATAAATTATATGACACACGTTTCTTATTTATTCAAACCATTATCTTGTAACATACGTTCAGCAGTACTCAATACTTTACACTGGGGGTAGATAAAAATATAATCATATAACATTTTATATAATCATTGCATCCCTTGCGTACTGGTCTGTACAAGCATAAAGCAAAAATTGTACCTGAAATGCATTGCCATTTATTTTAATTTGATTATCCCCAAATGTATTATAGTGATTAAAATATATCTGTAACTCGGGGGCTTGCATTTCAGGTACAATCGCGCCCGCGCGCGAGGTCGGTGACGGTTCCCTCACCCCGGAACAAACCCTCAAGATAATCCTGTCGCACCTTAACCTTATTGTACCCGTAGTGGCGGCGATACTCGTCATCATTATTGCTATCGTTGTCGTTTGTGTGGTACGAGGCGCTAGGGATCATCATAAAGGTAAATATGCACTAATATTCGTGATATTCTAGGAACTATCGCTCCTTTGCCGGGCAATGTCGACAGCGATAAGGAACTGCCCCCGTGGGTGAAGGCTTGGCTAGAACCTGAAGTATTGGTGCCAATCCTGGCCACTATCGTGGTGTTCATCGTGGGTGTCGTAGTCATCTGCCTCACGTTAGCTCGCAGAAATACCCCGCACCGGCTGCGAGGTCAGAAGGACACGTATTGTATGTATGGTGGCGCACCGCTTTATATCCTTATTTTTTTATCCAATCATGATGGTCAATTATTTTTTGATAATTTAAATTACCATCTAGAATTAGTTCATCATTAAATTATTTGTAACAACTAATTGTCATCGTTGACTTAAGTTATCAGCTCTAATTTTGTTATTCAAGCATACCTGATTAACTATTATTTGCTCTTCATCAAAAAAGGAAATATCTGACTTATTGTCAGTGACGTATCTTGACGTTTGTGCGACGAAGTATCGACTATCGTATTAGTGTGTGATGCGTGTCGCAGACGACGGCGTGTACAACGCGTCCCAGGCGGCGCTGGGCGGCGCGGGCGGCACGCTGGACAAGCGCGGCGGCCTGCGCGACGAGCTCGGGTACATCGCGCCCCCCAACCGCAAGCTGCCCCCCGTGCCCGGCTCCAACTACAACACTTGCGACCGCGTCAAGCGACAGGCTGTCATCAGTGAGTACACTCACACACAGACATGCACAAACAAACACACACACACACACACTTAGCACTAAACTTATTTACACATACTGAGAACACCTCGACATGCAAGCAGCAAATACTTCAGTGTATTTCTAAATTTTCCTGACACATAATCATTGTTTTCCTTGCCTTAAAAAATGCAATGCCATAAATAACGGAGTATTTGCTGATTAAGCCTTCGTCTTTTTTAAGAATTGGTGTGTTCGGGGTATTTACTAAAATTAAAACACTCGTCATTTAAATTTCATCCTACACGTCATGGCACTCCGTTGTATCTATCATTTTATTAGGAAAGTATTCTCTTCACATCGGCGAGCAGCAAGTTTTAATCGAGGTACTAGTAATCTCAACACTATTATAATATCTGTTCTTTTTTCCTATTCTTTCTCTTTTGCACGAATTTCGCCAAATCTTCCGTGCTTACTATAATTTATTTCATCTTTAGTCATTTATGTGGTGAATGTACAGGTAAAGGCACATTATGGTGTAAATATTTATAATCCAGTTCATGTGTACCTACTACCTAGTCCCTTATAGGTATGAAAATTATTTTACCAACGTAGTTGTATTTCATTTAACCCCGCGTACAAGTATTACCTACCTGCAACTCGTGGATAACCATTAAGTTTATTCTTTGCGTTTAAAATTACTTTAAATCGCTCATTATTAGCTTAACAGTTTGCCAACCTCGTCATGTCATTAAAAAATGCTACAAATCAGAGCTCTATTACATTTTACTGATTCCTAGGCAAAAAATATATGCAGAGAATGATGATATGATGACTTGGTATTAACTGTAACCCCTTTAAGTTCTGCGGTATTGCTTTAAATATAATCTCACTCACTTTTGAGATCTGATCTAAGTACATAGGTGTATTTAGAGATAGGGGCTCGTGGCCCAGCTCTGCTTTTGCATCACTGAAGTGAGTGAGACGATAAGTGAGCAATGTAGCGGGGTATTAGGTGTTAGCGCATGCGTAATGTGAGTGTGGTTCAGTGGGCGCGCACTCGACGTGGGACCCGCGGCGCCACCAGTACGAGCGCGTGCGTCGCCCGCGCCTGCGCCGCGCTGGCTCGGGGGACACTGCCTCCACAGGTTAGTACACACCGCATGTGCATGTCTCGACACACGTTTTTGCAGTGAGTTGTATTCGTGAGATATATCAGACAGAATAAACTACTAGATACCTACTAACAACAAATGAGTGAGTATGAGAATGAATTGACTTATTATACTTAATTATTATTTTTTGTTGGCATGATAAAAATACATAATGTTATTAATTTTGCACTTTTCTAACCCGAGTTAAGTTTTATTTGCTTTAATAATTATGTACTTAAATATTCCTATATAATATGTAATAGTATTGTGATTTGAAGATACATTTTACTAAAATGAAATGTTTTTTGTGACATCTAATAACTACACAATTTTAGCATGGAACACAAACAAGGCAAGAATTAACTGGAACCGATTACCTAACAACTAATCCAACAGATTTATCGAGTAGTAAACAAAATTAGGTCCACATCTAATTCTCCGCTGAAGAAATCCTACGAGTACTCCTTACATTTACTGCGAAGGACTAAAATTAATAGTAGTAGTCACACAGTTCATCAGACTGTAATACCTTTTAAATTTAGTTATAACCTAATTACGCGCTCATAAAACATCAATATTTAACGCCGCACTCAATTTCGAGCATTTAATGACAATAGATAAAAAGTATATAAAGTGTGTAAGCGCGTTAATGATGAGTTAGAAATTACCAAGACGGTCTACCTTAAGAACATCTTAACGTTTTTTTAAATAAAACTATTTTTACGGATTTTATCGCGGTTTTAATTTTCTACCACCTGTCAAGTGCCACATACCCTTACAAGATGCAGGCGTATACAAGCTCGATTGTGATTGTGGTCTCTCTTACATATATATATATATATTAAACACCGCCGTGCCAGGAAGTCTGCAATTTGTGACCATACGCTTGACCAAGCCAACCATTACATCAGATTTGATAAACCACAGATCCTTGCCAAAGAAAATCGATTCCTTCCTAGGATGATACGCGAGGCTATTGAAATTAAAAAACACCCAAATTTCAATAGAGAAGATGGCTGGGACATCCCACCTGCTTGGAATCCCATCATAGATTCTATTAAAGTTAATTCCAAGCGTAAAACTGAGACCGAATGACACAGTGAGCTCATTTCGCGTGAATCGGATTGTAAATAATAACTAAAAATGTAAGGAGTTGATAGTAATTGTTCAAATTAGACGTTTAACACCTCAGTCTGCCCGTGACCATGAATGCTGTAAAGGCTTCGAAACGTCGGGACCAAAAAACAAAATTAAAACCGCGATAAAATCCGTAAAAATAGTTTTATTTAAATGTCTAATATTCGCGTAAGTGATAGATATCATTATCTTAAGGTTTTGTTTAAAAATCTTTTCCCAGATTTCCGTTAGACAGATTTCGATATACGATCCCGGCTTCCCTCTTTCGGCTCATTCTGGTTTTCGTTGCTTTTAACCGTCAAAATATACATGTCAGGCTGAACTGCGACAAAATGCGACTAGGGACATTTATAGCCCTTCGTATCTTTACTACTCAAAGAGCATGACAAACATAGGCGAAACTAATATTGATGATTTGTGTTTAGGCATGGAAGACGAGATCTGCCCGTACGCGACGTTCCACCTGCTCGGCTTCCGCGAGGAGATGGACCCCAGCAAGGCGCTGGCCTTCCCCCACCACCACCCCGCGCACGCCGGCACGCTGGCGCACCCGCACCCCCACCACCCCGCACACTCCCGCGCCGGGTCACAGAGCATGGTGAGGCGCACAGGAACAACCTCTACTAGACACATATTACGTGTATCAAGTCTTCTTAAATTCACACTCACGAATTCGAAAGAGATTCGAATAAAAACCTGAATAATCTCTTGGTTAATTATTGGAAATATAGTGTCACTTATAACCGAAAACTAAAGCCATTTTGCCAAGCATTTTCCTTTTTATCTACTTTTGTTTAAAAGTCTCTAGAAAGAACTCTTGTCTGTGGAAGTATTTTAACTTAATGAGATCTTAAAACTGGAGTGCATACAAATCAAAAGATAAGAATGAAGTGTTTCAACATAAAAAAAAAAACATTCGTTCGTTGCAGCCCCGTGCCAACAGCCGCTATGCCCGCAAGAACTCTCAGGGAGGACAGAGCGCCATCTACTCGACCGCCCCCGAATACGACGACCCAGCCACCTGCGCTGAAGAAGACCAATACGTAAGTTTTATTTTCAAACTGAAAATATAAGCAACATGTATTAAAAACCTTATTTTTAAATCTTACTTTTGCTTACAGCGTGCCCGTTACTCCCGACCAATGTATGCTTGCGGCCCCGAGTACGATGAGCCTGCTTGTTGCGCTCCTGAAGATGAACAATACACCGGCGCTTACGGCACTCCCTACTCCGATCACTATGGCTCTCGCCCTAGCATTGGTAAGATAATCAAAGGTAAAGTTCTTCAAGTTCTATAAGCTTGGTAATCAGAGCTTATTTACAGCAGAAAAGTCGCCTTGTTGCTGGAAAGTCACTGCTGTTTCAAGAGTTTTTTTCAGTCGCAGATATCTTTAATTTATTAACATAATCAATACTATATGAAGGTACTCGCAAGTGCGGCGGATCCCCCGAGCCTCCCCCACCACCACCACGCAACGCTAACAACGAAAACAACTGCTCTTCCTCCTTCAACGAAAGCAAGGACTCGAACGAAATCTCCGAGGCTGAATGCGACCAACCACGCAACTATCCTGGTACGTAACAATCACAGGCCAACGTGATCGTGATATTTGCAACAAAAGAAAAACTTGAAACTATTCAATGTGGTGCTAAATAATGATTATCTCCCCAGCTTATTCCTAAAAGATGAATTAAACTCTTCGGACAGGGGCACTGTTTTAGAGACATCTCTTTTAAGTACCTTTACTATCCAGAAAATCATACTTTTTTGTCTAGTAACATTTTACAAACTTTACAAATCTACATGTGTAAATGCTGTGTATAAGAAAACTTAATAAAAAAATGTGTACCTACTAGAATTAATTAGAACAAAAAAGTATGGTATCTGCACTTCTGATCTGTGTTTGATCTTCCATATCTTATCCATTGTAGTATGAAAAATAACAATAATCGTGGTCATTTTAAATTTGATTGTTGAATTGGTTTATGCACACTTGGGTGTCAACTGAACAGAAGACGGTAAAATTTTTGAATCAAATTGTTTGATTCTTTTATGTTCATAATAATTGTGACTGACAGCATGCAACATTTGTATCAGTTTTAACAAATTAAATTACAAGCTTTAAGATTAGAGTTCTTGTAATTGGCTTAACTATCTTTTTTTCTAAATTACTTTTTACTGTTATTTCATTGTAGCACTTAACAAAATTAAATAGGTTATCCATTTATAATTGCTATAAAAAGCCTATCAATATTTGATGTTGGCCTTATTTAATTTTGAAAAGTGATGTCTCAACCATGGGAGATTTCTATATTTTTCTTCGAATATCTTATTTGAACTTTCTATTTTATGTGCTTAGACGTGATTGTGTTAACTAATTCACTCTATTTGAAATGTTTCTGTAGATAATTTAGTACGTTTTTGGAGACGAGCGTCCGCAAATAATAACCACTTTTCATAAGAAAATTCAGCTATATCAGACGAAAGTAATAAAAATAGAGTGCACGTGGTTATTGTTTGAGATGTTGAGTAGAAGGCGGCTCCAGGTGTCGTGGCTAGTATAGAGCGCGTCGTGACTTGTGTGTTGTTGCAGTAAGGGCCCACACTGCCAAGGACGGCTTGCACAGCGAGGAAATGAGGAAACTCATTGACAGGTCAGTTTAATAGGCCTTGCACAATGTACCCCATAATTCCTTACACTTGTCTTTGTTTACTGTGTCACGAAACATAACCTAAGCAGTTATTATATTTGTAAAGCACACAGAAATAAGTAAAACTTTTAAAATCTTCAGACAAGATTCTATGATTATATAAGGTAAAGAAAGATAATTATAAATAAGTATCCCTAGAAGTCAAGTCACAAGATTGAACATTACTAAACCTACACGCACTGAATACACTACTAATACAGAAGCCGGATCCTTGTGTGTGCGCTAGCACGAGTACATTGTGAAGTGATAGATACTATTTTACCTAATAAAGCATTGTGTACTAGTCTATGCTCGTTATTAAGCATGTGTTATGTTCTGCATCCATGATCTACAGGAAACAGTAAGTCAAAGTATGTGAAACCGACAATTTTTAATGAATATATCCATCTTATTTTTGCCTGATATTTTTGTTATGTAATTAACCTTTATGTGGCTAACATTTAACCAATGTGCACTAATATTATTGTTTGCTGAGAGAGTGGTAAGGCGAATGATTTATTTATTACCTCGGTTAGTTTCATTTTTATTACGTTACTTTCTGAAGGTTGCGTTGCCGGTAACAAACGCATGAATTGTACATAATATATACCTATTAATTTATTAAATCATAGTCCAATGTGAAATAGAACAGTTACAAAACCCTGGCACATGTTACTTTTTAGCCCGTGCGTGATGGATTTAGTTGCTTACAACATAATATTATGATTAAAAGTATTATTTTTCTTATCATATTGTTATACTAGCTGCACTATATTATATAACCATTAGATTATTTCAATATATTGATAATACTAGCCTCCCACGCCAAAATAATACCGAGTCCTAAACAAAAAAGCGCATCGTCAAGTTGAATCTTGCAGTGCTATGCTATGTATAGTACATAAATGCTGAAAATATAACATTCAATTCACACGCAAGTCCTTATTCGTATCTTTTGATAACTTAATCTCCTTAAACGCATTTGCAATTTTTCCGTTGTACATTTAGCACCTGAATCTACCGCTGATTTTAAAACAAGAATCTGAATCACGTATTAAATGGCAGGGAATATGTTTTCAGACCAGAAGCAGCCACCCCAATCCCCCAGCAAGCAGTCCACGGCCGGGGACTCACAGCCTACGATACTGTGGCAGTGTAACCTGTAAAGCGGACCAGTGCCAGCGCACAGCGACACATGCATCTTATTAATTAATTTTATGGACCATTACCATCTTGCTGATGTACTGCTCGCAAGCTTACGCTCATTATTTCCATCAAACTAATATTTGATCGCACCTTCGCTCTATAAGTTGATCTAGCATTCAGCAAGATGGTGATACTTGTGCCAAATCTACTCTTTCTTTAATGTTTATTTGTGTGTCGCGTTTTTGTGTTGCTATTTACTTTAATTTACCCCAACTTAGTTGGCTGGACATTTTTTTTCTATTTAGTTTTAAACGTACTTTTTTCTTACTCTACCTGTAGTAGAGTTGCAAAGTCGGGTTATTAACAAATTAGTATCTACCTTTCCTAATTAGACATACCTACCTTTAATGCGTCACTGTAGAATTACCATTTAAAAGCAGAAAATTATGGTTGTGTTAGTTATCTCAAATTGATATATTTGCTAGTAATAGATAGGTGACGCGTTTATTCTGTCCAACACATATATAATATACCTTCATCCTACGTGACCAACTTTGTGATCTCTACTACACAATATTCAGTAATCTTAATTTTAGTCCAACTTATTTGTTCAGCTTAATTTAAAGATAGCTTCAGCAAATCTTTTGGTTTTGGGGTGTTTCGGTTTCGTAAATTTAAATTAAGCTCAACATGTAATAATGTATGTGATATTTTGTATTTTTATCCCATTTTTAATTTTTACTTGGAATAATATTAACGTAAACTTTATTTATACTCTTAGGATGGTAATATTAGGTAACCACAACCGAACGGTTGTCACGATGCTTCCTTAACGTTATTCGTTTTAATTAATCACTTTTGTCATTTTCGTTATTGCCACGTCCTGATTTGTGTCAAACATGTTTGTTTTACGGTTTTGATTCGCATTTATGCATATACTATTTAGGATAAGTTTAGATATAAATTTCTTTATTAATAATTAATCAACTTTTAAACAAAGTATCTACTATATAATCCGTAGCTAGTTAGTAACACGCGTTGCGCTATATAATTATGTATAACTTAACGGTAATCACTATTAGAACTACCTACTTTATAAATCGCAATGAAGTAAATAATATAAAAACGGCGTACCGTAATAATATCGAACAGTTATCTATAATAACAGCAAAGACTCCGCGAGTCTATCAGACACGTAAAGAAAACTGCTGACATGGAATTTAAAAATAATCTTTTAAAATATTAATCTAGTACGTTAAGGTGCATTTTTATTATTCATAGTCGTAATTTTATCCTTCTATATTACGCAGATGACTAGGTGTAAGACACTTGTGTGTCATTTTATAGGTGTTTCCCATTATATGTTGTGTATTGTGGTGTAAGCTTCGCAAGTAGCATTGTAGTTAGGTTTTCGCGACTTCCTAGCAACCAATTCTTCTATTAAACTTCCATTTAGAATTCGATTTAATGAAAATCTAGTTAAAATTGAATGTGAAAATAAATGAAATTTATTCAAAATTATACGATAAATATTCGATTAAAATTATTACCATAATGATAAATTGTATGTGCAGCAAAGAGGTTATTGTTTATGATATTTTCGCTTTTGTCGATGTGCGTTTGGTTTGCGGCTTGTTGAAAGTAAGTTTGGTAATTTTTATGGCAATACGACATCGATAACCACAGCTAACTAACTGTACCAAAGTGTTTGATTTGTGTTAAATAAACTACTCATATATCAACTACACAATGTTGTTTCATTTCAACATATTACTTATAAATAAATCACAATAAAATATAAATAAAATACATATGTTCTACTGGAGACGGTTTTTATTTATACAGAAACGTAAATATTAAATAGTTCTTTTAACACTAACTGTTCAATGGCAGTGCTGAGACAGAGAACACTTAACCAGAGGCCGCCTTGAGGATCTCTTCAGCTACTTCCACGGCAATAGCTGCCTCTGCTTTAGCCTGTAAACCACAATATTAGGATTAAAACTCTACACTATAAAAGTCTTTTTTTTTTCAACACTATTCATCCATTACTTTACTAGAAGAGGGATATGCCAGTGTGTTTTAAATATGCGATCGAGATTGCCCAAACCTTGCAGATCAGAAATGATACTTTTTACAGCTAATTCGGAAAAATAATAAAAGAGACATTTTAGCCATGATGGTCCCACTGCCCGGCAAGGGCGTAAAGTCCTGTCCTTTCCTTTCATTTATCGCATTGGATAACCTATGGGTAACCCGTATAGATCCCACGTCATATTAAAAGATGTCAAGGCTCGCACAAACTCAATGGCACTGTTCGGGTTTGCACTTTTTCTCTATTTTAGTAAGGCTCTAGACAGACGGACTGCATTTCAACTGCAATCCAACCGCAAATTGCAATTCGGATGCAGTTTGAATGCAGTTGACACGACTGTAATAGAACTGCAAACCAAACGTTCACACTATTGCACGCCGACTGCAATTGAACTGCAATTGGACTGCACGTTTGGTATGCAGTTCTATTGCAGTCGTGTCAACTGCATTCAAACTGCATCCGAACTGCAATTTGCGGTTGGATTGCAGTTGAAATGCAGTCTGTCTGTCTAGAGCCTAACCTAACTTATTACAGGAGTACAGTCCTCACCTTGTCGTTACCGGCCGAGTTTAATTCAGACTGAGCTTTGCTAAGGGACTCCTGCGCCGCCCCACGGTCAAGGTTTTCTAATGGGTGCGCTTCTTCAGCCAGAACCTAAATAACAGAATAGATTTATAAAAACGATTCCAGTCATTTACATTATTTTCTGTTTATCACCAAGAGAAAGAATAATAAAATAAATAAAGACAAGTACATCGTCTTTATTATCATTCATTTAATATCAATCGAGACTAATATACACAGAACTAGCTGTCCTTGACGACTTGCGTGGCAGCTTGTATGAATGGTTGTATCTAAGCCCAGGCCTTATTTAATACCAAACAGCAGCTAAAAGGATAATAAAACTTGAGATTAATTAAAAAATACACCCGTGGATTTCTGTAACAACTAGCATGGGTCATATAATAAGTCTGTCTGTAATGCTACTCTGTGATCTGAATGGTGCTTTTATCACGAACACATTGACTAGTATTTAAGTTTTGTATTGTTACTTGATGTATTAAGACTTAAACAAGCTTACCTGAACAGAGGAATCATCGTTGACTGTGACTGTGCCAGAAGATACAAAGATCTTGGATGTCTTGCCATCATTTTCAATCACAGTGACGACGCCAGGACGCAGGACAGCTAGACAGTAATAGATAAAAATTGATATATTTTTATTCATTTTATTTAATTCAATAGGTACAGATACAAACTAACATAATACAAAAAAAAGATCTTAACTACAAACTGTGACTAAACCTGAAATCCAGTTACAACGGTTCATAACATTAAATTATATAACACTTAGTTTTTTTATTGAGATTAAGGTTATCCTCATGAGTGGTTTAAGTTAAATCAGTACTAAATGTAGAAATAAACATATAAGCCAAATACAATAAATTAACAATTTGGAATGTATACTGTAAATATTGGTAACAAAACAGTATCTACCTACATTTTGTCTCTTTCCACTATGTGCTGTCTCTTTTGCCACACATGCCAAACAGTTTAGACTGATAACCTCAGCCACATTGTCATGCCAAAGCTATGTTCATTTTAAAAATCCATATGAAATAATAATGATTATTCATAAATGTATATTATGAATGGCTTTACAGTTAAATAATGTAGATTAACTATATTTCTTATTTGCAAAGTTCTTACCAAGTGTAGGTACATGTTTGGGCAGGATACCAAACGCTCCGCTCAGTGAGGGCACATCAACTTGCTTCACTACTTGTTTGTCATAAAATACCTGGAATAAATGATATATTTAAACATTTAGATAATGATGATACACAATCCTTATAATACTAAATTAAAAGCATCTCAAAATTTTATGAAAATTATAGTTGTGGAATATCAATGTTATAGAGATAGAGGTGAAAATAACTTTACTGACAACAGCTTGGCTTTGACCACTCCTCTGGGAATAATGATTAGGACATCCTTAGCCACAAGAGTGTGGCTTAATTTTAGACATTTTTATGGACCACTAATAGTACCTTTCAAGAGTTACAGTGCTTTTACAGTGAAATAGTAAAAAGTTTGTGGATTGTGTTCATGATTACCTTGTTACCAGCAGCAAAAGTTAACGCCATTTCATCACCTTTAGGAGCATCCGCATAATTACGGACTTGGAGCCTCCTAGCTGCGCTCCTCAATACACCACGGAATGCTAGTGCCATTCTGTAAACAATGATTTGCAGGAATAAAACATAAATCATTTTAATGTAGATGAATAGTTATTAAGATTGCCACTAAATTTAAACCCTAAAGTTTGGAAATTGTAACAGCAGAATCAACAAGATTTTATAAACCAGTCATAAAAATATCTGCCAAATTTATAGGAGGCAAAAATTCTAGTTAGAAATATTTTAACTTGATATAGAATATTTACATTAATCTTTTGACTTGGTGTACATAATCCAAAAATAAAGGATTTACATTAGAAATAATCACAAGTCAATAGTATAATATTGTTGCATGAAGTAATGGTGGGTCAGCAATAATTAGGAGTCTAGTGTAATCTCTGTTAATGTGTTAAACCACTAATCAATCTGGCAGAGGTCAGAACTGGAGCAGGATCACACAACTGTAGACACACGCACACACAAACACGAAAAACAGTATCAGGTTTATGTGATCCCCAAATTTATTAATAAATGTAACAGTTACGAGAGTAGTTTGGACTAAAGTTATTTCAAACAAATCTAACCTATAATAATTTGATCATCTGATTACGAACATTTAATACAATTGAGTGTTATATATTATGGTTATTAATAATAAGAATATCCCTTGGATTTAAACTTAATGAATATTTAATAAAACAGATTTTTTTATAAAAACAATCACGGATTATGTAATAATTCTGATAGCAAATGAAAAACAAAATGTAAGCAAAATGTTATACTTGGTAAAGCGTTAAGCATTATGCTTCGATTACATTTACATCAAATAATCTTACATAGTTATTTTGCAGCGTTATTTAACGAATTTACAGGAGAAACTCCGTTTTTTCGGCACCCCTCGACTGAACTTGACAGATGGTGCAACAGTATTGCTGTAATAAAAAAAAACACATTAGGCCCATGGTATAATAATACGCTTCGCCTACTATACCATGATTAGGCCTAAAATCTTTGGCAGTAGGCTTGAGCATATTGGTTTTAAAAAGCTTGGGGAAACTAATAACTTGTAGCCTTGGCTTCCTTTGATATTCTTGTAGCCTCATACAAAAATATTTCTATGATGCAGAGAATCTCTATTGGCTATATGGCCTAGTCATAAAATACTTTATTTTGATCTATGATTTTGATTGACTATACCATGCTATAATTATTATAACAACTAATAATTTATGGTATAAAGAATAAAATATACTTGCCATTAACTAGTCATAATTTTTTTAGATTAACAAGTGACGTGCTATGCAAAGCGTCAGTTCAGGGGGTACATTCCCGTATTTACGCAGGCGTCACTAATTCTGTGTTAAAAACTAGTCTTCTATAATTCCCGCGTAAACTTATGATCCTAAGAAGATACTAAGATCCTGAGTATCAAATGGCGAAACAGATGGCGCTTTCTTTCTGATGCAAACAGTGCAGCGCGAGTTTTGAGACGGAAATAAAAATCTTGATCATTATAACAGTGTAGGCACCTTTATTCGAGATTTATGGAAATAATTTTAATTTATTTAGACAAATTATAATTTCTACAATAATAATATAATCACCAAATATAACTATTTTATGTTTAGTTAAATTCTAGTGCATTATAAATGTAAACGATTGTATTTTTGGAGGATTATTACTCAATTACGCAAAAATGGCTTAACGGATAACGAAAAAAATTTACACAGATAGTTTATAACCTGGATTGACATAATATAGGCTACAAGCTAGCAAGATTTTCATCCCAGAATAGATGCGTAGAAAAAATCCAAGTGGACCAAGTCGCGGACGAAAACTAGTAGAGTCAAGATTAAAGTAGCTGAATATTAATCTAATAAAATATCTTAAACTTTTTTTTTATACTAACAAAATAATCTAAAAAAAAATCCCGCCAAGGCGACCAAAAAAGCGGCACGGCCGTACCATCCTTTTCTCGAAGCAGTTCAGGCTATACTTTATTTGATACTAAACAAAGCCGAATGAAAATAATAATATAAAATAAACACGTTGTTCTCGTAGTATAAACATGCGTGCAATACGAATTTTTGTAGTTTGAAATTAGAAAAGAAGTGACACAGGTTCGACCTCTTTGGGCGCTTGGGCCTCGACCTTGCCCTTTAAGTAGAAGTACTATATGGGCCCGAATAATCATTCTATCTTCTTCCTTTTCTATCATTCTATTCGTAAATTTGACACCGTATGTTTCAATAAAAATATATTTCTAATGCTTACTGTATTTTTATCATTTAAATTTGTTTATGTTAATGATAGAATTCGGAGCCCGAAATTGACTCTGTGATGATCTTTTAGAAAACATGTTGCGGGAGATTGATCACCATATAGCAATTAAGTTATTTTTAACCGACTTCAAAAAAAAGGAGGAGGTTCTCAATTCGTCGGGATCTTTTTTATTTTTTATGTATGTGCCCTCATAACTCAGTCATTTATGAACCGATTTGTTTTTTTTTTTCATATGATTGGTTTACTTTCCGATTGGTCCCCTAGTAATTTTGTCATTACCTGATGATGAACTTCGAAGATATGGAAAGAACTCCTCATAGGGTCACAGCAAAAAGCCCGTATCTTGATGATATGAATGATATTGCTTAAGTAGTAGCATTTAGTAGTCGATAACTGACCACTAACAAGCAGGCCGATCGCGTTAAATATTATCAGCCAAACGACATTAGAACGATGTTGGTACCACTCACTTTTGAGTGTTTCGTATCGCGCTAATGATTTGACAGCAACTTGAATCGAAGACGGACGAGTATTAGACGCGAACCGCCGTCAAACAATAGCAACGCCAACGGTTGGGATAAAGTTGGAACAATGCAACTTTTTGTGGATTGGATCATAACTATTTCGTTTGTAAATTTGATTTTGGGTGAAAAACTTGTGTAAATATGGGTGGATCTATTTGAGAGATATCATGAATTCGATTTAGCGGTTGATCGGGCTAAATCTACCAATAAAAATATTATAACAAGACATGTGTGATGCTATAAGTGATCGGCAGTTTGTTGGGCGATATAGAAGACTGATAAAGCATTTAACTACTGACCCGTGCTACGTTATGATACTTAGGATGTAAGAACCAAGGTAAGGTTACAATAAGAACGTATTTTGTGTAATTTCTCTGTAAAGGCACTAACAGTCCCATTATAACTTTTATTACACAACCTTTCGCTTGTTACTTGAAAACTATGCATGTATTTAATAATGCACATATTAGCGTATAAACAGACTCATAACTATCAAGTAAACCCGCAATATTAAGTGATAAAAGTTTACCAAAGTACTAAAATCAATATTGTCAAAGAATAACAAAAATATTGTTTAGATTTAGTTGATATCACCTTGTATGTTACTGGATATTATCAGACCATTGTTAGAGTCAGCCAAGAAAAATATGTCATAGGCCAATTTCTTAAAAGCTATTCAAGTATACAACAAGTGATAATGACTTTGAATAAACAAATTGTAACAAATATTAATTAAATATTTATTCATAATATTCTTCTATTATTGTCTTTGTAACTCATATTTATAATAAACTTTACTGATCAGAAAATTAAAAATATATAATTGTGTAATAATTTGCATTTCCAGATTTTACAAGAAATTTAAAACTACAGTGTAAGATTGTATTGATGAGACCAACAATGTTGCAATTATGTGTTCTCCCGAACATAAAGAAAATGAAACAATACAACTTTCAATATTATAATAGTGAGTAATTTAATAAATTTTAAATAATGTTACTACATACCTCTGCCTATCCCTTCGGGGATGATGTGATGTTATGTTATAAAGAGAGTTCCACAATATTAATGGGATTTTGGATAATCAAACTTCTGCTAGATATCTTAAAATGTATGTATACAATTTCAATGATGATACGCACCTCAAACCAAGAACCAGACAGTTCTGAAGAGTACTACCAATGAACTTTGCACTTGACTGCCATGATTGTTGATGACCAATGTTTAGGCATTACATGTGATTGCTTTAGATATATTAATTTATGGAAATCATGAAACATAATTTGATTTATGATTATAGTTAAATTATAAGTGTTTTTCTTTGCAGATGCTCATTGGTTGATAGGAAGCTGCGTTAAATCCTGGTAGCTGCTGCAAGATATATATTGCTTGCTGTGTGCAGCTGCTGCTACAACTAGGACAAGCATGACAGCAGGCACTATATTATCTGAAATGCTTGTGGATA
The DNA here is from genome assembly GCA_905340225.1 of Abrostola tripartita. Classification (NCBI taxonomy): domain Eukaryota; kingdom Metazoa; phylum Arthropoda; class Insecta; order Lepidoptera; family Noctuidae; genus Abrostola; species Abrostola tripartita. Next base: position 7,681,779 of record HG996490.1, on the reverse strand, counting down.
GAGGCCAATGAATTATTTACATCCCAGTAGCTGCTGCAAGAATACTTGCTGTGTGCTGCTGCTGCTACACCTGGGGCTGTATTGTTTGATTTACATGCTTAGTTTACTCATTTAATGTCAAATAAAACTATTTGATTATAAAAATCATGGTTTTAATCATATAATTATAATAATAACTTGATTGTATCAAGAAAAGGTTTACATTATCAGATAAATATCACTGATCTTCATACTAGGATACCCTGTGTTGTGAAGAATCACATAGTCTCAACAGGGGAAGGGAAATAAAACCAAAGTTATGTGATTTCAAATTATTGATTACCATAAAAAATGCTATGTAAATATACTCTTGTTAAACTTTCGAACTAATCTTGGTCACAGATTTGTGGCTTATCACATATTTTGCTGGTTATTGTAGGCTATATTGAAGACATTCTGAAACAAAATAATTTTCAAGTTTAAAGAAATGCATTTTAAAAACCAAGCTTTTAGGTTATCTTAAACATTACATAGGTCAACAAATACAATCGCAATTTCACGTAAAATGGTAGATCACATATTGAAATATAAATCGTGTCGCCGTTTGTACGGTGTGGTTTAATTTTCGGAACATAGAGTACACTCATACTGTACACTTAATATTTAAATGTTTATTTATATTAAAAGTAGTACGTACCCGCCATAATTTTCAAAGGCACCGCCGCCTCACTGCGCTGCATTTCCAGCTACATATTACACACATAACGGTTGCCCATTGTGCTTGTTTAATATTTATTTAAATTAAATGTTTACGTATCAGTAATAACTTCTAATGTCAGGCTGTCAGCACCGCAATAATTTGAGTCATAGATTATACAAAATTCTTATTTAAGTACTTTCCGCTGTCAAAACTAGAGTTGCAATTATTCACATTGGTTACTAAACACACGATTTTAGATAAACTAAAGGTACATCACTAACGACTCCAATCTGGTAACGTTCCGGCTGCGATAATTATGTGGTTCTCGTTTGTACTTATCGCGATACCAAAATCTGCAAACGTGAATGGGATCCAAACGCGTATCGCAGATGTACCCGTATGTTAGCGTTGACGTTTGCATACCATTTAAAATAAGGCGATCAGCCTCAAGGTCTTCCTTGTTATTGTTAGTGGTTAGTTATCGACTACTACTCCCACGAGGGAGTGGGGGTGCATTGACTTTCCTCCTATCACTTTCCTGGATTAAATATATCGTGTTAGGTATCGTTTAAAAGGGCTTTATGTTTTGTGTGTGAAAGGATTTCAAATACTAGTCTTACATAAGCGAAGTGGAAATCGGTGCCAAATCCTATGCGTTCGCTTAGTTTATAGTTTTAGCTTTGAAACTATGAACCACGCACTTATGGCAGCACTCTCATAAGTACTATTTTTCTGAATCGCTTAATGGATGTTGGGATTTGGCGCCGACTTCTAATTCGCTTATGTAAAGTGATGTGATAAAATATAATTTTTCACTTTTAAGTTTTTTGAAGGTTTTAATTTTTTTTTTTTGTTAATCTATTATCTGATGTGTCAATGCGAAAGATTGATCTACATTTTACATGTATATAGAAATTTCTATGGTACTACCTAAGATGGTAAATTAGGCGTCTGAAATCTTAGAAAACTGCGTAAATGATAAATGGCTCTTATGAGACACAAGCTGAACCGACACTTAGTAAAATTTAAGTGTTTTTTTTTCAACATTTCGCGTGTTTTTACAATATCTCATAGTTTTCGATTAGAGCAACAATTAATTTCCAGAAAAGATTTACATCCAAGACACTAGGAAATAACGAGCGCATTGTATAAAATTAAAAAAAATCGATGGCCCATAACTCGGAAGCGGTAACTCGCAGGGCCATGCTTTTCTGAGCATAAATGGTTTTTATTGTCAACGTCAAACCGATTATGCAATAAAATTGGTACATTCCAGAAAAAAAAAAACTAAAATTATTCGAAAATATTTTTAAGTCCCCGCTTCATAGCGCCTCTAAAGCTACACTCCAACCGTTTGTTGTTTTCGCTTTCTACTTTTGCCATATTTATGTAAATTTTTGTTTTCTTAATCTACAATAAGTTTTGTTGAGTTGACGTCCTCCTGCCATCTTACTGTTTAGTTTTACATTCGAGAACCACATTAAATAAGATTTTAGTAGTAGTACCATAGGTAGTACACATATGTATTGTGGTTAATTGTTGCGTTCTTAAGGGGGGGGGGGGGGTTGTTCAACAGTGGACGTATTCCAGCTGATGATGATGGTAATAACATAATTATGTATGAATATACCTGACTATGCGTTTACATACCTGTATATGTATATAAAGGTCTAATATTGTGATTAGTTTAAGGGACAGAATATCAGATGGCGAAACCCTACCACAAATCCTAGAAATCGGCTCTCTATTCCCTATATCAAACTCTGCGTCAGTTATCTGTATTTGTCTCAATGGTATTTGTCAAATGTTTGACAACTGACACTGACAAAGGCGGGAAAAAAATTAAGAATTAATGACTTGTATTAAAAATATTTTGACTATAATCTAATTTCAAAGGTTTCTAACTACACATTAACGTTAGTCTTCAAATGATTACTGTATTAAGTATATACTTCAATACTTAACAATGTAATAGTACACATTAATTAATGCGTTCTAAGCCTTCTAATAGTGCCTCTTTTTGTTGTAAAACACTGCTACGAAACGAAAATAATGAATTTGTATTTTTGGCGATTATAATATAAATCTAACCAGTAAAATGAATGTCAAGGATTTAGATTTAAAAAAATTATCCAAACTAACATCGCAACAAATCTACCATGTAACTTGTTTAGAGTGGTAAGTGTTAAAGAGATATCTGGTATGTAATTCTGTGAGTAAGTTCAGACCGTTATGCTTGTATTTGGTGCACAATAATGAGAAATTTATCTATCTATTTTAATCATACTTACATAATATAATTGATAAAACGTTCTAAACCAACTAAAATTTGCAGTTGCAAGTATTACATAGCACCGGCTACTGCAGCTTGTGGGCACACTTTATGCCATTCTTGCTGGCGAGGACGTCGTACATGTCCAGCATGTCCAGCTCACCTTGACCGTAAAACCTTAAAACTCAATGTTCCTCTTCAAACACTGACTGACCACATTCATGTGTTGGGTGAAGCATTTGAAAAACTGTTTAACATCAAATGTAAGATTTAATAATGTATTACCACTCTTATTTAAACTTCTGTATAATTATTATTACTTTTAATATACACTTTATTACTAATCTAATTATGTTAAATGTTACTTAGTTAAAAGCTACATATTATGTTTTTTTGAACAAAGTATTTTTTTTTAAAGTCATTATACAGTTTATGACTTCAGTTCAGATTAATTGATGATTTGATGGCTAACATTAATTTGGTTGTAACCTAAATTTCAGTGGATGAATTTAATCGTGACATACCAGATGAAATTGAAATAGAACAAGATCCAGATAAAAATGTAAAAGATTGGTTAACTAGCTCTCAAAATCATTTTTCAGCACCAATCCAGAGTTCTCAAACATTCTCACAGGACCTACTACAACCACCAAATCCAATAGAGATTTCAGCCGGTAATATAATAATTCACACTGACATTAAGAAGGCAGCAAGCCCTCCAAAAGTAATTCATGTCCCACCACCACAAGATGATTGGGATAAAATAGAGCATATACCAGATCCAGAAGAGACTAATAAAAAGAAGGAAAATATTATAGGTCCCATGGATATAGAACCATTCTGTGTACAAGACAGTGAATATACAACTGATAATCCTCGAAGGAGTTCTCGAAAAAGAGATAAAAATGACGATTCTCGTGCTAAAGCTCATGATCTTTCTTCCAATGTCCATAGTTCTAGGGACTCCAGTGGAGAAAATGATAAAAAGTCTCAAAAGACAAAACAAACATGGAATAGTGTGAAAAGAATGCGAAAAGAATTTAGTAAATTAAATAAGAAAAATAGAAGCAAACTAAATGTTTCTATTGAGATGGTTAAAAAGACACAGAATTTAAAGCCAACTATTAACACTCCCGTCGTTAAAGAAGCTGCATTTAACATAGATGATAATACCCCAGATAACACAAATAAAGAAAATAATATTTTAATTAGTAACTTAAATCAGCCCACTGGCAATGATCAACCTGCAGATATTAAGCCAAGCACTGCATTGCTTCCTTTACAAAAAGAGAATCAGCAGCAGCAGAGGGAGTCAGCAGTGGACTCACATAATATTATACTTCCAAATGATATAACAGTTGATAAAGGCAAAAATAAAAAAAATAATGAAGTTAATAGCTTGAAACATTCTGAAAATGCTACTGTAAAACAACTGGAACAACCAGAACTAACAAAGATGCCATTTATCAAAAAAAGTGCATTACATCCTACAAGAACAGTGAATCCTGACATAATACATAATCATTGCTCCAAAGACCCTACAACTTCTGAAAACTCTGATGATATTGAAATATCCATTAAAATAGGAAATACAATTACTAATATAGTTATTAAACAAAAGCACAATGTTCAGGTAAAAGTTAAAACTGACCGTGAAGTCCAAACATCTTTAGGCCCATATAGCCTGATCCAAAATAATGAGACTTCTGAAAAAGATGTAAATACACATAATGTAGACATTGTCATTGAAAATACTGGTAGTAAAGGATGTGAACTAGTCGCTAATATGAATAACAATAAGAATATACAGGTCACAAACACCAACTTAGATAAATCTACATCTGGAAAGAAACATACTGCTTCTGATGACACAGCGACAGCACAATTTGAAATCACTGAAAGTGTAGAAAAGGAACTATCTAACATAATGGAGTGTGATGACAAACAAATTAATAAAGACAAACCTAAATCCTTGATCAGTGTTGCTGAACAACAAGTTGAAGAACAAAATTCACACAAAATAGTTAGGGAGTACGACAATGTAGAGGATTTTAATGATTTAGATATATTTAATAGTGGATCTGTCAAGGAAGCAAATGTTCATTCACTTAAAGAACACGCACCTTCCGAAATATTTATTTCTACTGTTCAAAGTAAATTTAGGACCCAGAAACAGGCAGAGAAACGGAATAGGGATAATAATGATGATGAAACTTTACCTAAAATTAAGAAATCGAAAATAAACAAAGATGAAACATCTAATAAAAAAGGAACACAAGCTGACAACAGTGAACCAATAAACTATGATGCTTTTATGGGTCAGGTGTTTGCTAACATTGACGCCGATATAGAAGATATTAGAAAAACTCAAGAAGTAGAAAGTATTTCTATTTTAAATGATACTGGAAAGCAAAAAACTGATCATGAGGCAGCCAAGAACCCTCAACAATCATCTCAAATGCAAAGAACACAGAAAGTGAAGACTGTTTCAGATTACCACACTGAAGTAACACCTCATTTGAATGAATATTTTAATGAAAAACATAGTGAAAATGTATTCTCTATTTTAGAAAAGGAAGATGAAATATCTCAAATTGGTAAAGAAGACAAAGTACGTATATTACAAATTTTAATTAAAAATGATTTAGAAAATATATAGGGGTATGACGATATTACATCTGTTTTGAACTCGCGTCATTAAGATGAAACTGAAACAGGAGCTTTCCTATACTATGCTTAAACAGCTATAACACTCACGGAAGTTATTATAGTAAAATATTAGGGACAAAGTCATCTTCCACATGAAGGGTTGCAGGTATAATACATAGCAAAAATTAACAAAGACGGCAGTTACTTTTGATTGAATTTATTTTTTATGTTACAGATACTACAACCAGTAGAGGATTTGTTGACACCAGTTCTGGTCCATAACATAAGTTCTACTCAAGAGAGTTTGGTCAACATTAATAAAAATTCCAAAAAAACACAGGATTATGATGACTCTGATAAGAGTGTAGTTGAGGAAACACCACAAAAGTATGTATCAAGACAGGGATCACTTAAGCAATAATAAAGCTTGGCCCTTAAATTTCTGATTATATTATTCTACCTATTTCAGAAACATGTCTTTCCCGAAACTCAAACGAGCCAGCACTTCAAATCAATCACAAATGAATACAAGTGAAACTAAAAAGATTTCATTGAGAAAGTCCATATCAAACATTAAAAGCATCATTAATCTAACAGATACAGTAGACACTAACAAGAGCAGTAGAGATGTGACTGTTATTGAAACTGCAGCTCGAAAAGTAACTCTCGAGACTCCTCTCACCATCACCAAGTTTGCAGATCAGATCAAACACAAATCAACACCAATGGCTAGGAAATCACTCAATTTCGAAAATGAAAATGATGATAATGACCCAGAACAAACTCTGTGTCCTACTTCTGAAGGTATAGCCAAAACAACACAAGAGAAAGAATTCTTGATCAAGGCCTTCGAGAGAACACCTACGACGCCTGCTGCAAGACCACTGAAAGCTAGAAACGTGGCGTTAAATACGAACAAGAAGTATTGTTTAGCTGGCTCCTGTTTAACATCTTCAGAAATAGCTAAAGTCAAGCTTCTATGTAATGAACGCAAGTGGAGTTACGTAGACAAGTATACAAAAGATATAACACACTTGATTGTAGGTGTTGACGATGAGAAAAAGTCACAAAGGTAATATTTTAGATCTCAACTCTTCCTAACAAAAACTTATGAAGTGGTTCTAAACCTAAGGTAATTTGCCAAAAAATATTACTTATTTTACATCTGCATAAACATACATCTAAGAAGGTTGTCGTTCACAGTTTATCTGTATTAATAATAATAATAATAACTTTATTGATTCAAAAATTTGTACAATACATATACACGTAGTACATTATTGGCTTAGACACTAAAAATTTTGACAATGTTTCTCTGGCCCCCACACTAGGGTTCCCTGTGTCGTGGGGTCCAGTCCCTTCCGTATGTCTAGAGTATATTTTAATGTATTATATATATAATGTGAAAGACTATTTGTCTTGTCTTCCTAAACAAAACAAGAATATAATGCAGTGTAACGTGCCATGACATCATGATGTGGCATTTATCATTCATTATCAATGCATGCTAATTAATAAAACACCTCTATGTCTTGCTAAACTTAGCACAATTAACAAGCCATCCTCTTTCCAGATCTGTTAAATACATGTGCGCATTAGCCGCATCGAAATGGATCGTGTCCTTTGAATGGATAAAAATATGTTTGCAATGTAAAGACGTCGTTAATGAGGTAAGAATATTGTCTTTACATTTTTATAGCACAACATGTTTGATATAAAAAATATAAATAGAAATGGTTTATTATTATATACTTACTAGTTGTAGTAATGATAATAATGAAGAACTAACCTTTCGAGCGTAAGCGTGATGATAGTATGTCATGTATGTCTGTTAATGATATCTACTTATATTTTAATTTCCTTGAAGGACTACTACGAAGCTCTGGACAGCACAGGCGAACCCGGACCCAGGCGCTCCCGTATCGCCAAGCAAAAGCTTTTTGAAGGCATCTCATTCTACTGCATGCCGCCCTTTAGTGTCCTCGATGTTGACACTTTAAAGGTGAGTACTTGTTTATTATTCCGATAATTATGCACACAAATTTTTAATTAATCAATTCTTGAATAATTACATATATAAATACCTGCAATGTCCTGAGGGGTTTCGATGTGTAAAGGTCGGGCACCCGTTGATAAGCGGTTAAGCGCTTCAAGCGTGTAACGAGCCCTTTAAATAAATAATTATTTATGAAGAGTATTAGGTACTTTTTCCTATCGCAAGATTTGTAATATATATTAACTCGCCCGTGAGCAGTACCTAAGCTTGAATCTTCAAGGTTACGCTAGTCAGTAATATTACCATTTACATTACTTAGGCCATCTATTACCATATCCCCAGGAAGAGAGTATTGTTATTTTAAGGGTACCATTAACTGGACAAATTTCTTAATTACGTAATCATTTAATGAGGCAGCCTTTTTAATACCTATTGGTAACTTAAGAGAAAAATAAACTATTTTAATCACAGGCATTCAGCGTGCTCTTGATCACGCATACAACATGCAATGTTGTGATCTTTAACCCTTAACAAATAAATATTAGGTTGAAAGATAGCTTGAACCCTAGTGTTGTTACCTACCTTGATAGTTCATCAAAACTTTCCGTAAATCTCTCAAAAGAAATGTGCGACCTACAACATCTTCTCTCTGTTGTACGGTACATTTACCTGGCAATTCTTTGCTCAAATTATTTTTTTAGGTTCAAATAAAGCTGTTTTAAGTAGCTTTTTATCTGCAAAAGATTACAACATATTTATTTTAGGAATGACCAGTCGTATTTTAAAATCCTATGCTAAAATATTCATGATTATGCATTTTTATTTCATGGGATAACTGTTCTCGTTACAAGCTCACATCCATATCTGATGGGTCTAACAACAGTTAAAATTCAGAGAAGTTCAGTTAAAATAGAGAGAGTGGTGTTGGTACCTACATTTTTATATTATTCTCTAACAGTGGAGGACTCAGGATTGTCGTTTGGGACCCTGACGCCTACGCTTAACCCCGCTTAGGGTAGGTTTTAGCAACGTAAACACAAAGACATGTTATTTTGCTTTACGCTTAACAAGCCTCCTTGGATTACTATTCGCAAATTCCTCAATGATTTCGTTAGGTTGTAGACTACCAGAGATATCTTGGTAAATATACATGGCATCGAAACCACCAACCTGTCTTGAGTCATTATAGAAAAAAACATATTACAGAAATGTATAAGTTGAAACATAATATATAATGACAATAGTAATAATGACTACGAATTTTATGTTCAGCATAATCCGAAAAAGGGTGTACAATTAATATGACGACTGAAAAAAAAACTAATATGGCAAAAAATTGCTTCCATCCAAGCACAAAAATTATTCATTTATGCTATGCTCACAACCATAGGAACAGAATACGAAAATGTAATTTATCTAGCCACTTCGCTATTATTAACCATTTGATTAAGTTGAGAGCCTTGTAATGGGACCTAAACTTATTCCTTTAGGGGTCCAGGGGTGCAAAGCCCTTTTAACTTCCTTTGTCTTTATCCGATCTTGCCTCTTTTGACGCCCATATTGACGCACATATTCTCATCTCAGACACAATATTATATCATTATGAATATTATCATAAATCTTACTTACACACCATTGGCAAGGGCTTAATTACAGGAATATACAATATTCTGCTGTTGTTTTAGAATATGTTGGTGGCTGCTGGCGGCCTTGTGGTGAATGAAGCTAGAGATGTTAAAATAACTAACGATACAACCCAACCTGCTTTGTTACTGGCTGAACCTGAAAACACGCAAGAGGATCGCTTCATATGTAAGTTATTATACTTTTAATCAGGGGCATGACCTTTGAAATTGTAATTACTTTCAGGTCATATAGGTAGCTAACATCATTATTCTTATCTGACACTAAGTACAAGTTCTAAAGTCAGATCATTTTACTTTCTCGCATTAGAACTTCTAAACATTTAATACTACCATATATACCTCTCATAATATACTTCATGACGTTATCGATTTTATTGTTTTGCAGTTCCCAGTGAATCACTAGTTATCACATTACTCAGAATTGTAGACATCAAAATCAGTTAAGTCTCATCATTATGATCAAGAATCGAATATCTCTTGACAATATAATTTTAGAGTAAAACTATTAGTGAGAGAGAGGTCTGTAACATCCTAAATACATACATATACAAGGACTGGAAAGAAAACAATAGAACTGATGTAGGAAAAATATAGATTGGTAATGAGTCACGTCATTTGAAATAGACGTGCACACTGCACAATCATTCTATAGTCAGTCTCATCTTTATAGCGTTGAAACATAGTTAATCGTCTAATTTTGACGCCAGTGTCTCCACTGAAGTCTAGGGGACACATGGTAAGACAAAACATAGTTTCGGTATCTTGTTCTAAATGTACTATTATAAATATAGGGCGGGCGGTGGTTAATATTCCATTATCAGGTGTAGATAATTTCTTAGTTAAACTTCAAGACACTTCTAACTGTAGCCAGTTAGTATAAAATATTATAGGCGATAATTGGAAATATGGCAACAGACTAACATTCTTGAAAACGGGTCTTATACCTGTGCTTATATTTTCTGACGAAATATAGGCGTGTAATAAGTGTGAAGTGCCAACAACACGCCTCCACCCATTACTTCGGCAATAAAGGCGTAGTGAAGACAAATATTATACTTTTAATCAGGGGCATGACCTTTGAAATTTTAATGGACTTCGGGTCATATAGGTAACTAACATCATTATTCTTATCTGACACTAAGTACAAGTTCTAAAGTCAGAGCATTTTACTTTAATTGTAATGTTTTTCTCGTATTATGTGATATGGTATTTATCGCTAATATGCATGAAAAGATAAAACGTGGAGTTAATGCTTGAAAACTTTTAATGACTTAGCAATGCTGTTTAGCAAAAGCAGTCCTTAGATTTGTACTTTATGTTTTATTACTGAAAACGTAACTATGGGAATTCCTTGTAATAAGTATACTATGATAGGTACGTTTTTATCTATGAACGTAGCAATATAGGTTCTTTTGTCATTATCAAAAGGCCGAGATCAGTCCCTGCCCTGATATAAAATAATGTATCTAGGTATTAAAACCTGGCATTCAGCTATAAAAATTATGCATTTTTCACTTATAAAACCTTAAAAATGTTTACGATGCTATTTGTAATAAATAGGATTTTAAACGCGGTATCAAATAGCCATAAAATAAGTAATATATTAAGTTTAATTTGAACGTGAATGAAGAACGACAATGAAGTTTACGAATGGATCCATATGATGGTATAGTTGTAGGGAAGACCATGTTGCCATGTTAGCAACTTGTCATCATTACATGCGGTCCTAATAGAAAAACACATCCCTTTGACTACAAATAAACCTATGCACAATAATACGAGCTATATAAATAAGTAACACAAACAAAGTGGTATAGCAGCTGCCAAATGCGTAGAAGCATTTTAAAATTAATAAATACAATGTTAGTTACTATACATTAAATAGTAATAATAATATAAATAGTAATAGCAGTAGGTTTGCTGATCTCTAAATCAAGACAAATATTTGGGTCTTCATTCTGATGTGTGTGCTATACACGCAGATACAGTTAATTTTATTCTTAGAAGGATTTTTATAAATTTATCATCACAAGCATTTCAACTAAATATCATGAACAGCCCCCTTACCATGAACTCTTAAAGCAGGACAGTTTAACATGTGGAAGCGAGACGCCGCATTACACTGCACGTAGCGGCGTCACGCTTCCACAACGTAAACTGCCCTGCTGTAAGAGTTCATGGTAAGGGGGCTGTCCGTTTAATTAAACAGTAATCTATTGAACTTCACTGCATTCTGTAGTGTCAGGCGAGTATGACATTCGAGATCTCACTTATTTTAATGCAGTCACAGTATTGTACTGGACGATTCTGTACAATATAACTGTACATGTGTCTTAGTAGCGAAAAGTATTTCTTTATCGTGAGCGATAATTCTCAGGACAGAATTATGAGATGTGGTTTTGACATAAACATAACATCACGCATATTGTATTCCCTGAAAGGCATTACGCCTATTATGTCATAGGTCTCATGTAGTTCTCGAGCCAGTAACCGGGCACAAATCTAGACCTATTATCTACTGTGAATTACCTAATGGAAATCCCAATAACACTGCCCGACTCGGAAATTGAATGTATAACTTCATTTGTTTCAGACCTCGCAATGGAACAGAGTATAGTTCCAGTTAACTACGAATGGGTTTTAAACTGTCTCGGAAATTACACTTTGGGCTCCATTCAAGAACTGCTGTTGTGCCCCTCCTCACTGTTGCCAGCGGCCACCGCGAAATGGCCTGAAGTTTTGCTCTCTCAAGACTACGATTAAATTAAAGTTACACTGTCACCGTCTTTCTATCTACCCATGAAGGTAATAGAATTCAGACATTAGTACCTAAATACAAATAATCACATCTACCTAATTGTAACATACTTGAAAGATGTATTAATTCGGAAATATGCAATGATGAATATGATGATAAATGTGTTAATGATGTTTCAGATCCATATTTTAATTATTGTTTTACCATATAGTTTAGTGTGACATAATTATTATATTTTGAATTAATTAGGAGTTATTATTAAATACGTTTTACGAATTCAATTACACTTGTAATAAGTTATTAAATAAAATGTTTAATAAATATTATCGGTATTATTTAATATTGAAATATGTTTGGTCAGGTGACCTGCCATTTCCCAGCTCCCTTACCATAAATTCCACAACGTAAATTGTCCTGCTTTTAAGAGTTCATGGTAGGGGCTGACCTTATTTACAGCAACGAATGTGGCCATAATTATAATTAGGTACACTGGCTATCATCTACGAGTACCTGCCGTGCAAACATTTTGTGTAAATAAATAAACCAAAACTGATACAGCTTTGCATCCCTCTCCAAACAAAGCCACTTCAAAATAGATTGTTTACCTCTAATTGTAGTGCCTAGCTGCCTACCATATTCTTTTTATTACCTGCTTGCATTTCTGAACTAGGTACTCAAGGTTGAACGCGTCATAAATAAGTTTAAGCAAACATACAAAATATACCTACAGGCAATGTGCAATACGTGGCTTTATACTATTAGATATTCAATCTATGACGTGGCAAAATCTTAGACGGTTTCCAGCTTTTGGTACCTTCTGGTACACACTACCTGTGTTCATAGACTCTACAAATTTTTGCCTACACCACAAGCATAAATGGCCTTCATACCCGCAGTTACAATGTATAAAAAAATAATGGCAACGGTTCTTCATGAGTAGGTATAATCTTCCTAACGGACATCACGTGCAAAAGTTACGTCATCGAGTGTAATGATATTTTGGCTTTCACAGCGAGGTTTCGTGCAATTTGAGATTTAAACTCTGTAAGTAATTTTGTAGGTATTCTTGGCTAGATCAAGTAGATAACACACACATAGACTCGATCCAGGACCTTTCTATTCTGGCAGTAATCAGATCAAAGTAGGTACTTACCTGCTCAGGTAATATGTAAGCGCCTACAAGGTCAATGCGGGCCGACTTCCCAACAGACCGAGATACGAGGACTAAAATGCAAAAAACCCTTCTAAGTCAATTATTATTATCAACCTATGAATTAAGTACGTTGTTTCCTCTTAGTCAAGATAGAATTCCGCCAGCCCATTTCAGGGCCAAAAGAAAATAAATTAGTAAAACACACACTGGTTGTTTTGGTCATTGAGATTGACTATAGTGTTTTGCCTGAGTGTACAACCTATTGCCAGATGCTTACCCCTAACGGGAGATCATCGAGGATTTCCTCACGATAAAAACAACACGTAAGTAGGTTACTGTAGTTGTCTTCCTATATTATAAACGTCGTTGTGATATAATACAGACCCTTACATTTTACTCCATATGTATAGTAGATATATACATATTTAACCTTATTATATGTATTCAGAAAATAGTGTACACCTGATAATGATTTAACCAAACATATCTATTTATAAATAAGATTAACTTACCTACTACAATCATAGATCTTATTGAATGAATCATCGTACCTACTATCAAATTCATAAATAACTTAGCGAATAAAGGTTTCCGCTGAAAATGTTAATTTATTTTTGTTTTATTTAAACCGAGCTGATAAGTACTTAATCAAACATTTGATTGGTTTAAGAAGGTTTAATCAATAGTTCCAAAATTGTCAATAGCTGAGGCTTTACCCAAATTATTTTTAAAACTTATTATTAACGCATGATCTATTTGATAGCAATAGGTGCAAATAGGTTCCTATAACAAAACCAATAGAACCATTAGAGTGTCAACATTTGCGCAATGTACTCTCGTACACGTCGCTCTATATGTATAATCGCTTATATGGTTAAATAGCTCTATAAACTTAGTTGAAACTCCCGCCTTCATCGAAGTTTACCCATAATATCGCCTGATCTAAACTGTACATCGTACCATGCTGCGTGACGAGCCAGTGACGTGGTTGTCGGCATCGCGCCACTTTGGCGTCCAATCCACGCGCAAACGTTGCGCCTACCTCTCAGTCTGAAGCGACCGCAACGAGCGTGCCTATGCTAGTAGGTCCACAGTCCAACACGTGAACTTATCGATTGCACCGGCCGGCCCGAATGTTGCACACTATTGTTATTCCGGATAAACATTAACAGATTACGTATATAAAGCTCTCAATGTGAACGGTTTCCCACTCGGTAATAGTTTAACACTCGGTTAACAGTGTAGTGAGCTATACACAAATTAAGGATTTTCATTTATTTATTTTCGGTAAGTGTCAATTGTGTTAATTAATAAGATTTATGACTAATATTATACATAGATCTTCAATAATACTAAAATATCTAGGTGAAATCTTTTGAAACCATGAAGCGGGTCCCTAAATAACTATGTTCTCACCTGCTAAATGCAATATTAGTTATTAGATGCATCTAAGTGTGAAGGTCAAAAAGGACTTTCTTTTCAACAAGTAGCCTATCTAATGATCTGGCATTATAAGATATACCTACTTAATTACTAATAATTAATTTTCAGTAAGGTTTATTTTCTTTTTCTTAAGTGGGAGAAAAATAATTTGAACGTAACAACATTCCTACTCATAATTTCGTGCACTCAAGCACATTACATATTTAGTATTTTTATACATTATTATGGTGCGGTTGTTCAGCCTAATAGTTATTTTGCTTAATCTTACATATTAACGTAGTTAGATACCTACCTACTCAGGTTAGCACGTGATAGTTTGATGTTTTAAAGCATTTCCCTACCCCCTTACCATGAACTCTTAAAACAGTTACTATGTGAAAGCGAGACGCCGCTATGTGCAGTGTAATGCGGAATCTCGCTTTCACATAGTAAACTGACCTGTTTTAAGAGTTCATGGTAAGGAGGCTGTTTGCTTACAGAAAAGAAACAGCACTTCCATTTATTTTAACATGCATACCTACCTACTATTTAATATTTTTCTTGCCGATAAGATTTAATTTGTTGACAACTACCTACCTATTACAAGTTTTTAAACACGTGGCCGTAGAAATTAAACGATATTTTAACAATAGGTGACTCAATTCAATTTCAATTCAGATTATCTTTTAGGAATGTCTACCTAGGTCCACCTAATGGCGTCGTGTTGCATCTTTCGTAGACAAAAAATTGATTGGAATGCTTGCAATTATCTACAAGATAGCTATCACCGAATGAATACCTATACTTGCATATAAGAAGGGCGGTTGAGTAATTATTTAATTATTACCATTTATTACTTACATTATTTTTTATCAAGCAATTTGGATTTTGGACATCGTGGTTTGCAAGTTTTTGGGAAGTAGTTAATATAAACACGTAAGACAAAAATTATACCCATAAGATTTCTTTCCCTAAAAATAGATATCTATACTGTTTTTTAGCAAATAAGTTATTTTGTACTTATTTATCTATGATATTACTTTAAAAATCTTTAAATTTTCTATTTTATCGACTAGGCTTTTGTATCGATACCGGCACGTAGTTACTAGTTACTTGCGGCTTGCGCATCCCTATAACGTCAATTATATTTTGATATTTTCATTCAATAATTTTGGACTTCGGTAGGTATGTGCGTTTTATTGTTTCACAAACGAAAATAACGAAAAACATAAATCTTTCAGTTAGGAAATAGTTAAATATAATAGTTGTCTCTGTTTTCTGACTTAGGTGTGTAATTATTGATTAATACCTTCATACAGTGATTGAAGTTTACTTTACACAAAACATACAAATTCCTGTAATTAAGTACTTTAATATTATGTTTGTGTAATTTGTATAATTAGTAATTACTGAATTTACGTTAAGTTAATGTTCTGTTACTGTAATTTTGTCTAATTTCTTGGTCGTTGGATTTAGGAATTTATAATTATGTCGATAGAAGTTTTTTCGTAGCACCAGTGTAATTTTAATATTTTGATTGCAGTGAACAAGTGTAATACGATGGCTCCAAACATCACGGAGGACGTTACCGGGGTACTCTTCGAGAGCGATGCTGCTACGCCTGACCTGGCTCTCGCCACTACACCACTGCACAAAGCTGACAACAAGCCCAAACAACTAGTGTGGAGGAATATCATTCTCTTCGCATATCTACACTTAGCCGCTCTTTATGGTGGCTACTTATTCCTCTTCTCAGCTAAATGGCAGACTGACGTATTTGGTGAGTATTATCAATTACACAATGTTACTATTTTAGGTCTTTTTAAAGTTATCTACCATTACATGTACAATTATCATTTGTGCAAACGTTAGGTGTATTAATATGTCGCCTGTTTCAGCCTACATCTTGTATGTCATGTCTGGACTGGGCATAACAGCTGGAGCTCATCGTCTGTGGGCCCATAAGTCTTACAAAGCTAAATTACCACTCAAGATTATCCTGATCATCTTTAATACCATAGCCTTCCAGGTGAGTTTTATATTGTTATTAAATCAATCATCTTAAGGTATCAAGTGCTACTATTGCATAATGTTAATATTTAAATGTGGACTTGTTACATTTAAAACAATCTATTTGTTCATTATGTAGTTTTTAAATTATGTAGATAAGCACTTAGGCAGTATGTAACATCTCATGATAAAATATCTTACCTACATCATAGGCTGAGTTATCACCTTATATTTAACTCAACTATCTGTACTACTCCTTCATATTTTTTTAACTAATACTGCTAGCATTATTTTCATCAGCCAGGTTAATTAAATAGAGTAATGGAAATTAGCTGGTATACCTACAAGTTAGACAGTTTAATGGACGTTTCTTTAATTGACCCTTAGGCTTAAGTGCATTGTAGGTTTTAGGTGCAAGATAGAGAGCAGTTTTGTTTGCACCATCTCTAAGGGCTTCTTATATTTAAGAGCTTACTCTTGCCTACATGGTTATTATTATCAACTTGGATTATAATTATATATGCATTATTAAATTCATCTTTAGCCAGAAGAAGTCCACTGTTGAAAGAAGGCCTCCCCCTTAATAGTTTGCCATAATCCTCACCCTAGGCAAGCGGCTTGGGGATCGTATTGGTTGTCAAGTTACAGAAGACGCTGCTGCCCATCTTTTGAATTTTCCCTTAGTCCATCCTTAGTTTCCTTTATTCTAGGCCGGATACCACACGGCACAATATTAAATTATCTCTCAAAAATTTAAATGTATAATTTATGTGAGAGCCTGTTATAATATTTGTTATTCTTGATGTGTTGATAGAGACAATAACAAAAAAACAACTCTAAGTAGGTATAGACTGAGTCATTTTAAGTGGACATAAACATGATATGTGTATCATGCATATCATGTTTACGTCATACTGTAGGATCATTTATTTCAACAAGACTTTTCGTTATATAGTAGCAGTAAAATGGAAGAAGATTTTGATGATGATATTTTTAACTAATGTAGGATTTTAAGATGCAATTGTTTTTTATTCTGCCTGTATCTCATAATCTTCAGCTTATCCTTATTCAGTTATAAATTCCTTCTTGTTTAGTTATTCATAAATTCTGAAGAATTCATTCATTAGTGTCTGACTTTTCTTTCATCATTGCTGATCGTTTAAAAAGTTCTTACTTTGTTATTGAGTATGACAGCTCTGAAAACATTCCAAAGCGTCTTTAAATAATGAAATCAACGTGCCACTGCATTGTACAGCTGTACAATAGGTAGTTACGACGTGTTTGGCAGTGACCATTTATTGACTTTCATGGACATTTGTTATCGACAATTTTTCGCTCTACTTTCCTTATACAGTCACGATGCGACGATACTTGCGTCCGCGTAACCATGCGCCGTTACCCGAGTTCCTAACATGCTCCCTATGAAATATTTTTTTATAAACGACGGAAGAGGCCACTTCTATGGGGTGCACTGGCCGGATTTAAAATAAAGTTGCCTCTTATCATCAGTATAGCTAGTCGTAAGAGGCGAAAAACCTAGGAACTTATTATGAGCGGTGCAATGTGGGTTTATAGACTTTTAATAAAGCAGAAAATCTCACCTTCACTTTTTCCTTCAAAGAAAAAAGTGTGTACCTCAGTAAAGTATTTTCATTTTTCTAGGACGCTGCTATGGATTGGGCTCGCGACCACCGCATGCATCACAAATACTCTGAAACCGATGCTGACCCCCACAACGCTACTCGCGGCTTCTTCTTTTCCCACATTGGCTGGCTTCTCGTCAGAAAACATCCTGACCTCAAGGAGAAGGGCAAAGGGCTGGATATGACCGACTTACTAACAGATCCCGTACTAAAATTCCAAAAAAAGTTAGTAAATGTGTTTATTTGAAGTATAACATTATTGTATCGATAGGATGTGCAACAGCATTCGCAACAACTTAGTAATGCCTAACAATTCGAGCAATATCCTGTGTAACTAACCCCGTAGAAAGGTGTAATATCTAAATTAATAAAAGGAAACTTGAAAAATGATAGACACGAGCAGGACTTGAACCTGCGACCTTCGCTTTACCGTGGCGATGCTCTAACCAACTGAGCATCGCCACGGTACTGCGAAGGTCGCAGGTTCAAGTCCTGGTCGTGTCCATCATTTTTCAAGTTTCCTTTATCAATTTAGATTTAAGCTTAGCATGGGCAACATGCAAAAATGACACAAAAAGTCATATAAGGTGTAATATCTTTGGCAGGGGACAATCACTAAAGTAAGATAGAAGTGATTAAACATGAGTAATTAATATTATTTGAGTACATACATGTGTAATTAAATTTTCACTGGGCCCAAGTAGCCCATACTTAAAATCTGTTCTGCTATTAAGCTGTGACGAGACAGTTGAAAATAAACACTTAAAAGAGTGCAAACTTAAAATGACTTATAAAGTCAATTAAATTGATAAAAAGTTTATTCCTTGAAAGTCGTAACATGTTAATAATATTTCTAGGTACTATCTGCTGTTGATGCCTCTGGCTTGCTTCGTCATGCCTACGATGATTCCGGTGTACTTGTGGGGTGAATCGTGGACAAACGCATTCTTTGTGGCGGCCATGTTTCGTTACGCATTCATCCTCAACGTCACGTGGCTCGTGAACTCTGCCGCGCACAAATGGGGGGACAAGCCCTATGACAAAAGCATCAAGCCATCCGAGAACATGTCGGTCGCCATGTTCGCTCTCGGTGAAGGGTTCCATAATTATCATCACACATTCCCGTGGGATTACAAAACCGCTGAACTTGGCAACACCAAGCTGAACTTCACAACCGCCTTCATTAACTTCTTTGCTAAATTCGGTTGGGCTTACGACATGAAGACTGTCTCTGACGTCATCGTCAAGAACAGGGTGAAGCGCACCGGTGACGGCTCACATCATCTATGGGGGTGGGGAGATAAGGATCATTCCAAAGAGGAAGTCGACGCCGCCATTCGAATCAATCCTAAGGATGACTAGTTTTACACTAATGTTTTTAAGTGTGGGTATATATTATGTACCCACAATAAAATTCGAATATATTTTAGTAGATGATTAGAGATTTATTTATAAAAGATAGACCACATGAAAAGTACTTGTAAAGAATACATTTCATTATCCGAAACAACAGCGAGCAACTGATCAAACACGTAGATACTAATGCAAATAAAGTGGCCACTGAACATAGCGCAGTAGGCGCTGCTTCCCTATATGCTTCCATATGCAGTGCAAGGTCGCGGCCGTCAAACGGTTCATTGTCGCATGCTTATGTCATTTTAATGTATTCGCCGCTTTACAAAAGCAGACACGCTAAACAAGGTCTTCCGAATCTCCACTTTCGTAATTCAGAAATGTTTTTATTCGTCTTGTAATTGTGTAGTTCTAGAATTACATACCTAAAGTTTGTAAAATTATATTACAAAAATATATAAAGTTGAATTCTTATAATAAACTTTTAAAGTTTATTGAATGTCTGAGCAAGTTATTCTATGTGATAGAAATAATTCGACAAAGGTAACACATCAGTATTATAGACCACATATTGTTATTTTATTTTTATATGCTTATGCAGGTAACTAGTCTTTTGCATTTCTAAGAATTTAAGTACAAACATCTTTATGTTGTTGAGCTAAAATTAAATTGATTATCTGGATTGTATTACTTATGACGGAAATATGTGGTATATAAGATCTTAGGCTATTTGTTTCATGTTGTAACAGCAGATACAAAAGGCAGGTACCTAAAGTAGTTGATGTACGTGTATAAATCATTCTAAACCTACGAACGTAGTACTGCACGAAATTTAATATTTAGAATTCACAAATGTATAATCGTAGGTAGGTACGTAGTATATATTAATTATTGGATCAGCCGGTCTGTGTCCGTCACCGGTTGCTCATGCGCAACACTGATTTTAAAGCTACAATAGTTTAACTACTCGTATAAAATATACGTATGTGCTATTACAACGTGTTTAATGGACTGATGTGTAAGAGAATTGTGATAATTAGAAGGGTAAATAATTTATCCAGTATGTAAGCGAAAAGTGAACAATAGTAGATTATTATTTAGAATGTATGTTTGAATTATTTTATTTACTTATTAATTAAGCAAAAATGAAGAAACTTAACGAATGTAATTTCTTTATAAAACTTTTCGCACATCTGAGCTTTTTCTAATAGTTAATTTGTTTATTGTCCTATTATTGTTTGATGAATATTATATAACTGTAGCACAGACTTATGCTTCTTTTATAATCACAACCCGCCCTTGTCACCGCGATAACCCCTAACTTCCCAGTTTCCCGTCATCGTTACAATATAATTACGATTCACTTTGAGATCTTGTGATTATAAAATAAAACAACTTCATAAATTCAATAACAAGCATTTTATAATAAATATTTACATCTTCAATTAACAACTGTTTTATTGTAGAAGTAAGAATATTGCACAACAAGAATATTAGATTTATATTTATTTGAGAATGGTAGCTACCGTAAAAACTTGCATGATTAAATCCTAAGATTCAAGAAGATGCAAGTCCTAACCAACAATATTTTTTGTGGACGTGGTTTTCTTCATTAATCGTGTTTTAAATTGGCGATCAGATTTGTATGACTATTTTTAAAGTCGTTTTATGCTCTATGGTCGACAGATTCTGAGCAAACAAACACATAATCTTGATGTCTTCATGTCGCTGCAGTTCACGGTCAGGAGACCGTGACCGTCAAGGTGGCCGGTCACCTAAATTTTTGAAGTAGTCTCTCATAAATTCTTAAAGACTGCTTACTTAAATAATTGGTGAAAAACACTTATTGGTTTTACAGTTTACAGGTTTTACTATCTATCACAAACGGGTCAAGTAGGTAGGTACTTAGGTTCTTACAGGAAATTGTATATTAAGTGTTGTTTATTACAAGTTAGTAATTCTTAACATTTAAGAAGTGAAAGACAAATAGTATCATTTCTATTAATTAAGCGGTGTTCAGATTTTTGTCTGAGTTTAGTAGCATCTTTCTAAAGCCAAAATTAGAGTTTTTTAATGCGTGCCGTAATTTTTCTCAAGAAGAAGCCACTTTTTCAACGGCTTTAAGACATTTTACGGTGACCTAGGCTACATTAGGTCTTCTTTTAATTTCGTTAATAAATTTCATAGGTCGATATCTACCTAAAATAATCTATTATTGAACGTTTAGCAAAAATAGAATTTATGGAACTATGTTCCGAGACCTATTCCTCGCTAGGCCATGGTGTCATCGCGACTCGCATCATATGTTCTCTTCATGAAATATGTCTTGCTCATCGCACTTGTCAGGTAGACACACGAAGAACTCTATTAAGTTCATAATGGGTCCTCGAGAGAAAGGATTCTGGTAACGTCCTCGTTTATCCCTTAAATATGGATATCTTTTGTAATTGAACATTTCATTTGTTGTCAGATTCATGCAAGCGTGCAAAATCTGAAAACCAGAAAATTATAGGTATTAATATATAGCATTCGATAAACATTCATTCATATCATAGGTTCCTCATTCTTGCCATAATTATGTCTATCCTCTCGGTTCTCCTAATCTTCCGATTACCCAACGCCGGAAGGTATTTGTAAATAACACATGAAATTGAAATAGCTGCACTAAATACCATGTTATACCTATTTGTTAACCTACATATTTATACTTACTCAGGTAAGTATCGGTAGGAGCCTATACCTACGCCCGCCGTGTCATTGAACTTTAATTAGGTACTTATGAGACTGAACGCTGTAACGAGATCAATCGAATTGAATGAAAATTACTTTTGATCACAAAAGCCCCTGAGGCCCTGACTTAGTTTATGTAACCCGAAAAATAAGAAGTAATAGGTAAGTAGGTTTTCTATTAGAGGTGGACTATTATATTTATATTTCTCGTTCCAACGACATATTTATGTATCCACATGAGGTTAAAATTTTTGCTTATCACGGTGTCTTATTACTTACATAAATAGTCATTAGCAAGTAGCCTTTGCACGATTAAATATGTATAAGCATATTTCACTCATATTGAAGAAAGTGATGTATTTAGTTAAAAAACTTACGGAGGTACATGTAAGGATCCATCCTAAAGCACAAAAAGTGATTGCCTCCAAGAGTCCGAGGACATACAGCAGTCCGAACCCTTCAAGCAGAAGGCAGTAGCAGGCGAAGTATATGGACAGGGTGCAGTTGATGGCCACGCTCATCACGAACAGGAAGAACCACATTCTGTTACGAACGCCGACGCAGTTGTAGATGAAAGGGCAGTGGTGGTCGAAGTAAGCGACGCAGCGCTTGCAGATCCGACAATGCTTAGCCCTGCGACAAAAAAACAGGATTTGTTAAGGGTAGGCTAGATAAGAAGGTAGGTATGCCCGACTGACCTCACGACAGAGAACTGTGTTTAATTTTCTACGGTTTTTTTAGAGACAGGTGCTTGAGTGGTTTCAACGTTCAAGTAGGTAGCCCTCTATTTGTCTAGCCCATAACGTATGTAGGGAAAATTAAATTATGTAAGTAAGGACATAGTAGATTAGGACTATAGGTTTCGCCATTAATAAAACGCACTTATTTTGGCATGTCAGTGGAAGTGTTACGAAATTATTCATTAAAATAAATAGCAAGCATAACAAATTTTAATGAAGTTAACATATGAACTAGAGCCTATCGATAACTGATTTATCAGTAACCTAATTTAGTAATATTGAATTAATTAAAAATATGTAAATATCTGAATAATATGAGCTTAGTATTGTGTTATTATAAAATCTACAATGTTATTTATAAGTAGATAGGTAAGGTTACCTAGATACTGGAATTAATAATTTGTTATACAGGTAACTACCATCCACATGGGTATAAAGGGGAGTTCTGCACTTATGCCTGTAGGTAGATAATAACGCGTACGACGTGATACTGTATGGATTGATAGTTAGGTTCCTTAATCTTTGGTACCTAGTGTGTTTGGTACCAAGTAGGAATATAAGAAGTTGGTACCTAGTACCTACAATTATGTCTTACTGATTCCATTCATTCCAAGTGCGCAAACACAACTTGTTACTCTACGTGTCACACTCAAAGCCAACAATAAAACGGCAAATCGACATGATCGGATAGGACTAGGCGCTGGAATACTGCAATTTAACATAGCTTTCCATTGTACGGGAAGAGGATACCTGCCTAATACGAAATAACCGTGTGTTTTATAAGAGAATAATTTGAGATCGTTCTATAACGCTTTATCATAAGATCATCAGCGTTTATATTCAAGGATAGGTATAGATATCTTTATCAAAAAACTATCCCTCAGTTTTAAAAGTTTGGCTGACAATACGTAAAATGCCAACTAGCTTTTGTACTAAGTGATTTTCCATGCAATATTATTATAATAAATTAAAACAATACAAGTTACTCACCTCAACGGTCTCAGACACCGACATGTATGACACAAGCGCGACAGTATAACATTCCTCTTCTTCCATTTGTCGTAGTACGGAATCTGTCTGATAGCTCTGTAATACGTTTCCGAATTTTGCGGCATGTAGCCCGGATCCCGTCTGTTAGCAATCACCCAGCTCAACCACATAATTGCATTCCAATATAGGAAACAGTAATGTGAAAGTCGTAATGTGTTCCAGGTCAAAGGTATGCATCTAATAATATACATTGGATATCCCCATAGAAGCACTGATACTAAGAAAAGCAGTAGCGGGCCTTTAGAGTCGCCGGCCCCGCCAAATAACAAAGCCCACAGTTCGGAGAGTGGTGGCATCCAATGCGATTTACGTTTCATTTCTTTTTGCAGTAACTTTACGACTTCAATATGTCGGTGACTCTGGGCCAGCATTAGCGGAGTTTTGCCATTTTTGTCACGAGGTTCCAATTCGGCTTTGACCTGTAAATGTACAAATGTTTATCAGATGATAATTTTGTTTTAGACCATAACCACGGACGATTATTTACATCGAGATATTCATACCTTCTCACAAAGCAGCCTGACACAGGTCAGATTTCCGGAAAGACATGCTAAATGTAATGGCGTGGAACCGAAATTGTCAGTGCAGTGTAAAGGAACGCCTGAATAGATCAGTAGGCGTACTAAGTCCGCGTGTCCCTTGTATGCAGCCCAGTGAAGGGCGGTGTCTCCGTTAATGTCCGAGAGTCGAGTGGCTGCACCCATGCCCAGGAGGTACGCAGCAGTCGCCGTCTTGCCGTACATGCAAGCCGTCATCAGCGGCGTTAAACCTGTGGAACATGCCAATTATACTGCTGCTGCAAAGGGCAATAATAAGTAGGTAGGTAGGGTACATAATATTAGAGGTCTAGATAGGTTATACTTCTTACCTTTAAAGTCGGCAGCGTTCACAGCCACTCCGGATTGCAAGAGAACCTGAACTACCGATGCATGCCCCTTCCGGCAGGCCCAGTGGATTGGACGGGGGCCCTGGAAATATTAGGACGGGAATTTATACGATAATGTAATTAAAATTTCTAGGTAGGTGTCCTCAAATTGTGTCATAGTGTAACGGCTTACCGTGCCTCAGTAGCATGGAGGGGTTACCCATAATAGGACTGACCGTGGCGGGCACGGCTGAAGCCACGTAGCTATATACCGTCTGTATTTAGCTGTTGGATGTTATTTAGGTAGGTACCTGCGTGCCTAAGCAGGAGAGATCAATGGGAGCAGCTCGTTCGACGAGGTAGCGCATGACGGCAACGCTGCCGTCCAGGGCTGCCCAATGCGCAGGTGTGTAGCCATGCTGGTCTCGAGCACATAACACTTCCGCGCCAAGCTTTTCTACCAGGCGCTCAATTTCTGATACCTCGCTGTGTAGATATAAAAGAAAGTCAATATAATTCTAGGCAGCACATTATTTTTGAAAAAAAAAAAACAACTACGTCGCCCTACACTAACTGCGAAGAATCTCCCTGGTCGTGAGTGGGTTTGACAGACATGAAATACCTCATGCACTAGCAACCAGACTAAACAAATTCTACAGGATTTGACGCGCTTGGTTTGAATACCAAGCGCGTCAAATCCTGTAGAATTTCATCGTCAAACCCACGAACCTTACCGCAGGAGGCCAAACGTTTAGCCACTGCTTCAGGTCATCATTAAGGTTAATTGTAATTAGTACCTAGGCAAATAATTATAGTCTGTCACCTTTTATTACCAATGACCAATTAATATAACTTGTGTACCTAATTATATCAGACGTGCTACATAGTTAACTAACCCGGATCGAACAGCCTCAAATATTAGTTGGTGTAAGTCAGAATGCTGGTTGATGCTGGTGACTGTCCGCGGAGGTGCTGCTGGCGCGTCCGGAGACATCGGCGAGCACGGGGGCAGAGCCTCCTCTGCCGCCATCGTGCAGGGGGGCGGCTGCGGCAGCGCCCACACGCCGCGCGCCGCCCCCGGACTAGGGTACACCTAGAGGTGTAAAACAACACAGCTGAAGTTGGCGATTCGACGAAAGAACAGTTTCTATGTGCAAAAAAAGATATTTAGGTCATTTAAAATTCAAGTTATAAACGTGGTTTTTAAAAAGATTTTAAAAGGTACATGTTTTTGTTACACAAATAAGGTAAGTAGGTCATGTAATGGTTTTATCTGGCAATGGTATGTGTGAGTACACTAGTAGTCGCTAAAATTAGGACAGGAGCTCACAGGACCTATAACAAAAGTGTTGCAATGCAATGGCGTTTACATTTTAACTTACGTTTTATTAGGTATAGGTACCTACCAACCGATGTAGTAGATTCAAACTTCACGGTTTTTATCAATATTATATACCTACCTAATGCGAGCTTTGTGAATGCGAAATTATAATAAATTCTTATCAATGTCCTACATAGTACAAATTATGTCTGTTTTTTCACATACTTCCTAGCTATACCTACATCGTACATAATTATATTATTGTAAGAATACAAAATCCATAGCTTACCTTACCTTTAGCATTGTTTATAGATGATCGAGGAGCGTCTAAATTTGCTGCATTTTGTGTCTAGTTCACAAACCTCTTTTTTTTACTTATTTTTATTGGCAGCCATGTAATTACACGAAAAATACACGCGTGTACCATAACTTGTGTGCTAGGTTTACGTTTATTGCTCGTCACGGTCACAGATTTACTTTTCAAGCATAAACAATGATTCCAATTAATTGAAAATTAAAAATAAGGACTGGCCGTTTCCCTTACCTTGCTACTCACGGTGAGGCCGACGCCCCCCGCGACCACAGAACCCTCTCCGTCCGCCACGGCCGTATCGCCGGCACACAAACACACTATGAAACTTTATGTCCTACCCCAATTATTAAAAATTATAAGGACTATTCTCTAAACTAAAAACAAATCCGAGCTTGCGTGACCACTGGCACCTAACACGTATTATTGATTCATAAAGTCCTGGAGCATGCGCCGTTGTAGCCTCAAAAGGAGCTAAATTTCAAATCCATTTGCTAAACAATGTAACTACATTGTTTTTTAAATTAAAAAGGGCTTTTCAGATTTTTTGAGTAATATTGTTTCTAAAGCCACGAATAATTAAATTGTTAGTTAAACCTCGTTAAGTTTAACGTCTAGTTTTGTAATTTTAACAAAAGGTGGCGCTGGTAAGATATTTTATCTGCATTGAAGTTGATTGAAAGTTTAAAAATCGAATTAGTTAGCCTGGTATCGGCGATAATGAAAACTATCCATTAATTAATGTACCCTTCCATTACACAGAGAGCATTCGTATGTACTGCTTTTCTATTTTATATTTTAAACCATTTATTTGAACTAAAACAAGTACATACTTACCTACCTATTTATATTAAATTTGTAATTCCGAACTTGTTTTACCAATTATTATTCTACGACTGAAAGTATCTATTATTTTACTGACAGCAAGTAGTGTTTACGGGATACAGTTTAACTTATTTGTATAATGGTACGATTGTATTTTTGCTAGGTAGGTACTTGCCGTCCGAAATGTTTTCCGGCCGTAAGTTGAACATCGCTGGTCAAACACAATTAGATGACCAACTAAAGTGACAAAGCCATTGTTTCGATCGTAATCCACCACCGGCGTAATTAAGATTTATTGTTACATTTAAGGCCTATGTTGGTTTGTACCAACTGAGTGTTGAGAACCCCTGGTTGCATAGCACTCAATCAGCAGAGTTCATAAGAGTGTTGCTCCTGAGTCAAATGATACATTTATTGTAGGTAGATAATATGGTTATGGTACAAATAATATACATAATATGGGGTAGGTCCTGGGGTCATTCGCGCGACAGAATGCGCATAGCCTCTGCGCCAATCGGCGGAATAATTGGACGGGTTATTTTACTAAGCATAAATTTTAATACAAAATATAAATTAATTTTGCTAGCACCATTCCAATAAGAATCTTATTTCGTATTTACATACAAAATTGCTTTAAACATTGTTAGTTGACTAATAATAATTAAATATAAATATACGAAAATAGTATGTATTAAGACCAACCAATAAATTATGATGATTTCAAATAGGTCGAAAAATGCAACAATTTTTTTTCTAATACCGCAATACTACATGAAAGCGCCATCTTTTAAGAAACATGTGAATATATCCTAAGTAGTTCACACTAACCCACACAATTTCGCCCATGTGGGGTGTGCCCCACATGAGCGAAATTGTGTTGGTTATGAAAGGAACTGTAAATATAATAGTACAATATTTTGACATACAAATACATTAATAAGAAATGAAAAATGTATGGTAGTTGGGATGTCACTGTAGAAACATGAAATTTATTAATATCATAGTAATACATAAGTCTTAGTCTTAAGAAATATTTTAAGTATGTTTACATATTTTATTATACTACTTACTATATAAAACTACTATATACAAAATGATATCAACACTATAAGTGAAGATTTTGATTTATATTACATTTGATATAGTTGAAGATAGGGTAGGTTATAATAAAATCAAAACACAATTTAAAATTGTGAAAATGAACTTTAATTCAGCAAATTTTTATACTAAATGTATAAATATGATATAATCTAGATTTCGTTTTCACTACCTAAATAGACATCATGTTATAAAAAGTGTACAACTAAAACTAGTAGCTGATTAAACATCTCAATGTGGCTTATCAATTAGTTAGATCTTGTAAAAGCACTTTCTTTAAAATGGTTTTATTATACTTAAATAATAAGATTAAAATAATGAAAGCATTACAGCTCACAACTGATGTTGAACTTCCAAACAACAATCATATTCAATACAATCTTAAACTTCTAGTAAACTTGAAACATTTAACGAGCAAACTGAATAAATTATTATTCATAAACAAACTTAACAATGTCGATAGCTCAAAGTAATATAATATTTTCAACAAGAGTCAACTGACTGCACATACAGTGATGGTGTGTACACAAATTCAGAATCGGGTTTATTTTATTTGCAATATTTGATAATGCCAATCAATTTAAGAATCCTTTTTTTCTATTTATTACTGTATTGATATTGTAAAGTTTATTAA
Organism: Abrostola tripartita; assembly: GCA_905340225.1. NCBI lineage: Eukaryota > Metazoa > Arthropoda > Insecta > Lepidoptera > Noctuidae > Abrostola > Abrostola tripartita. The sequence goes on along the minus strand of HG996490.1, from coordinate 7,652,625 downwards.
GTCTTTTACAACAGCATTATCTCTTCTGGGTTTTGAAACTAACCGAGAGAGGTTGGCCATGAAGAACATATCCATTCAATGCTTGTATTGCCATCGCCGCTTGGTCATAATTTCTCATTGTAACAAATCCAAATCCTTTACTTTTATTAGTAGAATGATCTTTAATTATCTTAACAGACACAATAGCACCATATGGACCAAATAGCTGCCACAGAGTCAACTCTTCTACCTCCGGAGCAATATTATAAATGTATATAGACCACGTACTAGGAGAATTGTGATCTCCTATTGCGTTCATATGATTAATCCAATGATAAGGTCTTACAAGAGGACTTTTAGGGAAGTTATTATTATTGTTTTTATGTTTATTAGGGTTACTCTTATTAGCATACTTAACTGTTAAAGGGTGTAAAAAGCCAGGTGGTGTGCTACTATTTATGTTCTGAATAGCTCTTTCCGCTTCATACTGGTGCTCATATAAAACAAATGCTATACCTGCTGCTATACGAGAATTAACTATTTTACCAAATTGTGCGAAAAGTCCATGTAAATCCTGCAAGGTCAGTTCATTAGGCAGGTTACACACGTAGAGGTTCCAGTCAGCTTCGGGTTTCGAAGGAGGTTTTAACTCAGGATTGAGAAGAGCGTGAGACACTTTCAGCGTCTTGTTTTGCATCAGGAGGCCGTTGAAAGCCTTTCGTGCTTTAACTGCATCCTCGGGTCGAGAGTACTCGACGAACCCATAGCCTCGGTTCGCTATCAATTTACAACTTTCCAGTTTGCCCATTGTAGAAAATAGCGAAAACATCATATCCTGCGTCATGACTTCAGGAATGTAATTGACGATAAGTTTGGTGGGTGATTCGTCGGGCCCATATTCATTTATTCCTTGACAATTACCGTCTTGACACGATTCCGACATTTTTTAATTGTTGTCGGTGAATGACATTTCACTGTAGTGTTGCGTGTTTTTTTACGTCCATTCGGAAGTACGCATGTTATTCTCGATATCTCTGATTTATGCGCAAAAAAGCTTACTATTTTAATTAAGATATTATGGTTTAATGGCTATAAATTAAATTTTTATCCCACATTTCATGCATTCAGATAAGCACTGCAACAAGTTATTGCACAGATCTGTGTCTCTGTACTCATATTTTTACTCGGGCTATCTATCAAGCATGTGGAAGATACCCGGTCTTTTAAAAGGCTTACGTGGGGACACAGGTCCAACACGCAAAGGCCCATTGTGAACTTTAATGTGAAAGATAATGGGACACCAGCTAAGCACAACACACAACTGCTCTATAAAAGAACAGCCATGAAAAGTCCCCAGAAGGTGCAGGATTATTGAGAAAAATGATGGGTACTAAAATTACTTGGTCTATGGTGTTGGGATGTTTCGTGGATTGGTATTTTTAGTTTAACACTGAGTAAAAACGGCGTCTGCCTTTTAACCACTTAACATAAAAAATGCTACATATTAGCCGACGGTGACTTGCCACCATAGCTTGCCACTCACTAGATGGGCCCCTTATACGGTCACCACTAAAGGCAACAAGGGAGCAACACTGGTGTGAGTGGCTAGGGCTGTAGTGCGGTGCGGCCCCGGTTTCATCATCGCGCGTCTTGAAGACTCGGAGCGGGTTTCCCCGCTATTACGCCATTAGACACTTCCACCCCCGAGCATATAGCTCTGGATGGCTCTGGCGACCCCTCTCTGACCAGCCAACTAAGGCAAGAAAGAGCTGAGAGTCCTGCGGGTGCTCTTCGGTTTCCACTCCAGCTACCCAAGTACCCATATCGGGCAAACCGGGGATGAGTCCCTGACCGACTCTCTGGGGTATTCAGGCACGTTGCGTCGCCACTCACAAGCAGCTCGCCACAAGCTGCCCTGCGGTTTGTGTGCTATTAGTAGAAGTCCTTGTGATATATATTTTTTTATCGCAAGGGTTGAAAAAGCTATACTACTATGCCCTCCGGTGTTACGTTAGTCTCATGATGAGGTAATATATATATATATTATTAAACCATAATTATTATTTTACATACGCTTTTCTCATCATCTATGCGTTTTCACAAGTGCACTATTATAATCCATTTTAAAAATCGACTATTAAGACGGGCTCATTTATTTACTCTGTGGTTGACTATTTCAGTACTACTTCTGAACGAATTTACGGAGTTGCCACCTTGATAACATTAAGAAGTTTCAATAAAAGTTACAAGGTGCGGGATGCCTAACAGGTGGCTCAGCAGAGGCATGGATTCATTGCCTATAAATACAACAACTCACGTAACTAGGTCTGACTTCTACCAGTAACAGTACTTTTTAAGTACAGAGAGATTATTTCAATTACCTTACAGATGATTTATTATGAAATAATAGACAAAGCTAGGTACTTCTATAAAAATAAAACTTTATGTTCTTTAGATATCAAGAACATAAAAAGATTATAATCTAATTCTAGCAGTATTCACACATATTAATATATTAATTTAACTAATAATAAACAGACAAGCCATGGTGTCTACGTTGGACCATGTTGGACGTAGCGCCCCGGCACTTTCGATAGCCATGGTGTCTACGTTGGACATAGCGCCCTTCGATGTTATGTCTTCTCTCGAAGTATACTTCGTGCAGTTTTGTGGAAATAAATTACTAAATCACTAACATATTACCGCGACGTTTTAAAGTTCGAAGTTTAAAGCAAATTATCGAAGGCCACTGGTACCGCTGACTCTGATATTTGTAGATTCAAATTTTACCATAAACAAAAGTACGTAAAAAGTTTATTAAGTACTATTCATGTATTAGTTTCAAGATTTTCTTTTAACACAGCAAGAACTGACATAGAAGCAAATAGTATTTCGCTAAGATTTTTTCGTAAAAAGCAAAAATGCTTTCTTAGTATATTATTCAGGGTCAAGGGTGCGTAACATACAAAAAACAAACTGATCATTTGCATCATTTACTATATTTTGTTTGACATAAGTACATCACCACTAAATAGACAAACAATAATGCTGTTTTAAATAGAGATACAGGTTCTATGCATGTAAAAAGTTAATGAATACAGATCTATTTAATTTGGAACTTATGTACATATTTTTCGCAGTGATTCATAATAAAACAAGACTATGTGACTTTGCTTACTATTTATGTAATATGGCTCTAAGCTTATTCGAAACTACAGCGCGCGCAGACAGGCAGCCATTAGGGTTTATTTTATAAATCGTAATAATCGTATAACGTGGGTTTGTGAAAGTACATATTTAGGAATTAACAGTTTTGAATACTATCCTGTCCGACGGACTTCATTATTAGTGTGTTTGAGATGCACATACTATTAATTAATAAAATAACGTATATTACAAATCGGGTATTACCTATAGACTGGGTTTTGTAGCCAAAACAATGCATTACATTACGAAGCATTACACACAAGTATACACCAAAACACATCGAACTACTTAAGCACCTTGTAAATGCATTATATAGAATAAATATTTTTTTAACATTACGAAAATCAAATATTCGATAGTGTACATAGTTTAAATTTATTTCTTAATGTAGGTACTGTAAATAGATATTTTTGTCTAATAACAACTAAACAAGGATTTGTTAACAAAATAATTTAATATAATATATAAAAGAAAGCTAGGTACTACGATCACATAATAAAATACCGACAGGTACATCTTAATTACGTTTAAGAGTAACAGTGGAATGTAAACAATAATTATAATCACATTTAGCTGATTAAGGAATTTAAATGAGAGCGAATGTACACATAGTATGTACATATTTATCTATACATCGGTACAAGCTCAAACCATTCATCAAACATTTTAAATAATACCCATAGAATTAATATTTCTCATAATATACTGATACTAAACATGTCCTATATAAAATAAACGTGTAAAAATAAGCTGAGCTTGTCAATTAATCAACACCTATAAGCTAAGTAAATATTTTATAAAGCAAAATATTTTGAAACATTTACTACACACAATTATTGTCATGATTATCATAAAAAACAAAAACAATTATATAAAACTCTTTGGTTAATAATTTCTATTCGTCATGTCATTTTCGTATGTCTTTATCCGTCAAAAAAAATATTTTTCACGTTAATGATTGTGCCAAATACGAAGCCCGTAAATCCGAAGATGATTATCAAGACATCTTTCCATAGCTTCCATTGGTGCCTACCAAGCTGATCAGGCCAGCACGTCATGATCTCTATGACCGGTGGAAATATTAGTGCAAGGGCCGAACTGCTGAACGCCCCCACCAGTGAAATGATTCCGCTGAGGTTGGGAATCAGGGCGGCCGCCAAAACTGAAATAGATAAAGCTTATCATTATTTACTGACATACGTGTGTTTAATTGTTTGCATTAAGTATATAATTATAATAAAGAAATGAAAGTTTGATTGTACTTCCCACGACATTTATTCATGGAAGGTAAAAATCAATATTTGTTTGATAACAATGATAAGCATGTACTTGTGATGTGAATGGAATGTTCAGACGTATCAAATGTCATACTACCAATTGTTTTAGACCAAATGCGATAACCCATGAACCAGACTGAAATTGTTCTGGCATCATAACAAAATTAATCTATTTGCGCCGAGATAAACTGGCCGAATTGTCATCCGGCCGATTAGTTGATTTAGATAATCTAGGTAAACATACTTACATGTTATGGAAATAAGCACAAACCGAGTCGCTGCTTCGCCATGTTTAAGTGCTTGTTCAGACGTTAGTTTTGATTTAACATAGGGCCAAACTATGTTCATTGGCACATAGAACTGAAGCCCGTATGATAAGAAAATCGCAGCTGCCATAACCGCCCGGACACTTTGTGCTAGCCTGAAATAAAGGAAATGCTTCATTTTTGTATGGGACCATAAAAATGCCGACCATAACATGTACCTTTTAGCGAAGTTGGGAAACTAACCGCTGAATAAAGTAACATTTTTTTCATAACATTTAATGTTTTTTGTGCAAATAATAAATATAAAAAATGTGTGACGTTTGTCATGAGTTATGAAGAGTTGACATATTTTACATAACCTAAACTTAGTTTATCTAGAATCCAGATGGAGTCTGGCGCTACTTTGAAATAAAAATCAACGTGCCACTGCCAATTGTTTTTTTTTTGCATGAGTGCGTGACAGCTACGTCTTACACAAGTATATAATTTATTTAACATACGGGTGATAGGATACATATTTATTAATATTCAATCGGCGTCTGTAATTTCTACACACCTTAATAGCTCATTTCGCCATTTTTATTACGTTATTTTATGATAGAAAAACAAGCGTCTCCATTGAGATGTGACATGATTTCAGAACGAAAGTAGGTTATGCAAAATATAAGATGCCATGTTGAATAATATGGCAATAATTGAAAAACTATTTCTTTTTATCCACAACAAATCAAGCCTAAATTCATGAAAGAATATTTTTCCACAATTCGTGGTATTTTTTCTTCTTTTTTGATAAATGTGCAAGAGATGGCCGAAAATGAAACATCTCCTTTAGGTACAAACTTTGAGTTTCAAACTGCAAACTTAAATGATACCTACTAAGAAAAAACGATTTGTAACCGGTTTTTTCGTTTGCCGATCGGCATTTACACATAGAAAGCAATTGATCAGGTTTTCGTTGCGAACACGCACTTTTTTAAAAGCACGATTATGTCATATTATAGCTTTCATCTCATTTACTCTTATCGCATTCTTTGAAATGATGTATGAAGTCTGTCTATTAAGGTAGTCTTAACTAGGAGTCTTAAGAAGGAGGATTTCCAGTATTAAGATTAACATAATATACTCGCCGAAGTCTTCCCTTTCCAAATATTTATTTCATCTTTACTACATGCCCAAACCACCTAAGAGCTGTTTCCAAAAAAACAGTTTTTAAAAACTGTCTATGAGTAGAGTCACTTACAATGAGCTGGGCAGGTTAAGGGTTATGCTTCCCTGTACGCGTTCACCGTATTTCAGATATCCGAAAAATCCAATAGCCGTATACAACGCGGCTACTATCACCATGCCAGTGTTTAGGACGCCATTCCACCCACCGAAGTCTTCTGGCGTTTTCATATTGTTCTCTAAAGGTAAGATCTGCAATTAGTTGATATTATAATTATGACAGTTTCAGTAAAATACAAGCGATAATAAATAAGTATAACTCAATTACAGTATAAGCTGTCTACTGATAAACAAACATTACGAGTATACATATGTTTATACATTAAGAAAAGTTCTTTGTTTGTATTATAATGAAACATGCAAAGATATAACACGTCGCTATAATTATTTTCAAAGTACAATGACTTTTAATATATCGATAGAAGCCGGTACTACCAAGAACTAAGCCCATGCAGCCCAACACTGATTGAATTACTCCGGTTTCGGGTTATCATATAAAAGCGATAATTAATTTTAATTTGGAAATTTTACAGTTACGAATCCGACCTAATTCGATAGCAAAGAATTTAGTTAGGTATTTAAATCTAATTCAAGACTTTATTTAGGCACATATAGACATATGTCATTATTCTTATATTCTCGTCAGTACGAACAACATAATTCCTCGCAATTAAAATAAGATTTTCCAACCCAGTATAAACTACAAAAGTACTGCAGTCTAACGTAACATAGCGGTATATTCAACATTGCGTGAATAATTAGTTTCCTATTTTAGAATGCCTATTCTATACCGCGATACTAGAAAGAGGTTTAGCCTCAAATAAATAGTAGGTATAAATAAGTAATAATATGTTTGTTGACTTTCATTTTATGTATTTATAGTCATGGACAAGCCGCCTTGAGCGTTTACACGATACAATAAAATTAGCTTTAGAGAACATTCGTAATTAGTCAAGGCACAATCGGTCAATCGGTGAGATGTCGGTATTTTTACGTGGAATCTAAATTTAAAAATAATTGACTTTACGGTACAATAACAAGTTTGTCTTCAATATGTTTCAATAAACCTGTTATTGGATATTATTACGCACTAATCTAGCACAAATTGATACTTCAGATGTAGCTATTCGACATAAAAGCTATTGCCGTTATAAAGACATCTTAAGCTAATGGAAGTTCAACCTATATTGATTCTGGAGACCGTCAATTGTTCTATATTTATTACGTATGCTTGCTCGTGTAGTACTAGAATTTATGTGATGGTAATAACACCTTGGAAACTTACCCCCGCACTCAGAGACATTTAATGATAATTAAACTATTACTAAGTAAAGGTTTTGTTCGTGAAATCTTTCCTTAGTGTCAGTTCAAGTAATCATTAACGTCTCTGAGTGCGGCGGTAAGCCTTTAAGTAAGTCTTGCTAACTCAACACAATATTAAATTGCGTTTTTGAAAAAATTAGCTTTAACGCGGAAGTTCAGTTAGCTATCAAAACAACTTATAAAATATACTAGTTAGCTAGAGCTTACTAGCGTTTAGCTATTTACACGAATCAAACTCTTCGTGATCTCTTCTAAGTACCTACATTTATGGTTAGTCAACAGCTCTTTAAATTACAAATTAATACATTTATACTGTATTATGTACGTTATGCCGTTACTGTATTATGAAGACGCCTCAGACATTTATTTTTCTCTACACCGACCATTATTGACTAAGGTATTTCATTGTTTTTTATTTGGCTTCATCGGATTAATAAACACATTCTTTAGATGGAACTCTGAAGAATGAGAGCACGATGATAATAAAATATTTCTGAACGATAAACGACCGGGTCGGCGACGTCTAGGCAGTATAATAGCTTATGAATTTTTATGGCAGTAACGATTCCAGATGCCACCTGATACAATTACCTACTTCTAGGAATGCAGAATACATGACAATATAGATAAGACTTTCTAGGAAGGTGTATAAAACCGTGTGAAGTGTAATATTTAACCTCATCATAATAGTCCAGTCCCGTTAGCATTAAAAAGGCCGAAACTTTGAAAACCAATTCTTCACGTTTTTAGGTCTAATATAATAAAAAGTTTACCGATTTTTATGGCAGGTTTTAATTTTTTTTAATTTGTTCGATGTTCAATTGTATTAAATAGAGAGATCGATCATCGCACAACCTAAACCGCTGGACCTAGAACGTTTAGGTAGTTTCATTATTAACCGTAAATGTGAATGTGGAACACGACAGAGTTCAATACATCCGTTCATCCCCTTAGGGGTGAAATTTCCAAAAATCGCGTAGGTGCCTACGACATAAAACGTATCTACTGCTAAAATGGGTTAATAAACGGCATGTTGTTTCTTCACTAACTTATTTATTATATTAGTACCTGATACTACGTAATAATTAATACATGTAAAATTAAATTAAACTCACCACTCCTATGCCTTCAAATGCATATATAGCCGTACCAAAATATAAAGGTAATTGATGCCAGCTAGCAAATGCTTTCACAGTTTTTGTAGGAGGTAAATCTTGAAATATATAGTAAAATGTTATCACAAGGCCCCAAGCGGTCATTATAGAGGCAACCAGAGACACTGGTGTCAGGTACTTTAAGTTCTTCACCACAGCCAGGGCAAGTATTGGCGGAAATAATAAAGCCAAGTACACATGTACACTTAAATTTATATGAAAAAAATGCATAGTGTCTTGAAGGTTAGTCGCAACAAATAAAAAGTAAACACAGCAAAATCCCAATTGTGTTATTACCAGAAATACATTGACAATATTCCTGAAACAATAAATATGTGTCATAAGTGTAAATAAATAAGCATTTAATTGTACCTATCGACTCATGCCAGACATGCTACAGTTATATGAACCATTTATTTATCTGATGCAGATGTTACCGTAAAAACCCGAATAAATAGGTATTATAGGCACAAAATATACATACGTTGTACATTTAAATAACAAGTAAGATAACATGGTTATGATGTACCCAATTTCGAGTTTATATTTTGTCTGTAAAAGCTCATACTCGTCGTTATAAATTCAACTATTAGTTTAGGGAGCGCCTTACGCCTTTTAAATTCAAAATGTTTTTATTAAGTCATAACGAATTACAGGCGCTTATAAAACGTCAAGATGCTAGTTGCACGGTTCGAAATGAAATTAATGTGAAGAAGAAACCAGCAAGAAACTCCAATGGTTTACAGTTTAATTATGAGACAACAAAGTAAACTAAAGTGAGATTGGGAAAAAAATGAAATAATTTGGGCATAAACGCACAGAACTGCAAACCTTATATCACTAATTCCCATGTGATAAAAGATAAGCTATTTACTGGGCGCATTTTAAAACATTGATTTACGACTAAGTATTTTAAATTAAAGTAACCCTGTAAAACTTTGCTGGTTCGACCTAAAAACTTGAAAGATATTTCAACTAGCGAGCACTTCGCTCGCGCCAGTCTGACTACTGACCTACTTATTTCTTCGTCACACATGTTTTAGTAATACGTATTAAATGGTATTCCATACAAGAGAGATTTCTACTATATTGTGGTTACTTTAACACAGACATGAATCTTACATGTACAGACGCTCAGTCTCGGAATTAATACCTGTAGGCTGTAGGTCAAGTCCCGTGCGGAAGTTGAACCCGCAACCAGTAGGACAGTGCGTGTAAGCACTCAACCGTTGTGCCAAACCGATAATGTTATTCATGTTAGTTGTGAATAGTACGTTGCCTCCCACTGAGAATTTCTCGTGCGCATTTCACAAACATGAAATACCACATATACCCAGACTTGGCACAATCATCTGCGGATCACTCTTGTCCCGAGCAGGCATCGAACCCGCAACACATAACGCAGCAGTCCAATCGTTTAGCCACTACGCCAATCAGGTAGTCAATACGCTTGCAATACAAAAGAGCATCGACTATGTTTCCACTTAAATGTTAACTATAATAGTAGCTTTTTTTTTTTTTGTACTTCAGAATGCAGAACATACGTAGCACCGTATTTTATAACGAATAGTTCGTTGTGATCATTATAATATATCTCAGAAGTATTGATCGAAAAGCTAGTAGAATGTACATATAGTAGGTACCTACTTATCTGTACATTCATCACAATAAATAATGCTGTTGGATAACTCATAAAATTTAACATTCGGCTTTTTATTATAACATACGATATTTTTGTGATTTTTGCACTATGTAATGTTAATCAGGATATACAATGAGACAAATTATATCACATTTAATAGGTACCTACTGTAGTATCCAACACTAATAAGAAATGTGTTAAATTGTAGATAACACACTTCATAAAACATACCTGCTTATCAACATAATTATTGTTTGCTAGTAAATCTGTTCAGCATCAAGTTAATCAATATAATGAAGACAGACATTTATTGTTTGTTTGCTAGTAATATTCCTAAATGATAACAAATAAACCTAATTACTCTGAAGAGGAAATTTTCGATGTATGTACGTTCAATACTACTTGAATACAATCCTGATATTGTGATATATTGATTGCAATAATACCTACAATACAATTCTAATAGCACGCCATATTGTCATTGTTTTGTGTGATAGCATTGATTGGTGAGATCATAGAACTTCCTACAGTATCTTTATTCAGTGCAATAGGAAAACAGACTGGTGGATTATAAGAAGATAGATTAATAAATATTATAATCTTAAAAAAGTCTACTTTGTGTACATTCCTAACAGCTCTCCCTAATACACCTTTCATTTTACTAGATTACACCCTACTAGACACATTCTGATCTTTTTCTTATCGTATGGTTAATGAACAACCTCGTGTCAAAGTTTAAACCGCCTGTAGACCTCTGACATGGCTTTAGACACTGTAAAAAAATCTCTCAGGTGTGCCCGGTTTCCTCACGATGTTATCCTACACCATTTTTAGCAACTGATAATTAATTCATAATATGCACATGAATTAGAAAAGACATTGGTGCGTGCCGGGGATTCTTATTAATAAGCATTTAAGAATTAGGTCTAAGATTGTGACATGAAAAAATTTATTGTAATAAGCACTATAATAATTTGCTAAGGCGCTAAGTTGCTTAGAATACTAATAGTGCCTTATTTTATTTCAAGTTAAAAAAATTAAGGCTATTATTTTCAACCTAAATCAAATAGATGATTATTTAGGGAACCATAATAGTATTATTATAAATACTTACTTCATTGTTCTAGCATATGGCCTCAATGAAACCGGTCCTGATGCAAAAGCATCCTCTATTACTTCAGAGAAGCTTAGTGATGGCTTCTGACTCCTAATGCATAGTTCATGTGCACATGTCACCAGCATATGCATGCAGTGTGTGCATACAGCACCCATTAGTAATGTGCCAATCACACCTAAGACAATAAATTACAATTAGTCTATACAAATTAATTATAAGTACAGTAGAGCATCAATTATCCCAACTAATTGGGGGACATGGGTGTTTGGAAAACTGTTTTTTTGGGATAATCGAACTGTATTGATTTAGCCATACAAATGTATGTACAGATTAATGAAAACCATATTTGCATACATTTTTATGCCTTTAATGACAAATAGAAATTGACAAAAAAGTGTAGGCAGTCTTGTAATAATTTTTTTTATTAAAAATGATACATTTAATGCTTGTAATAATCTCGAAACAAGTGCTTTAACAAATAACATCTACTACAGCACGGGGGAGGTCATTTTCTAGCTAGACATAACATTACACCTTATATTCTCTAAAGGGGTAGGCAAAAATACTGATTAATTATTTCAGCGAATATCAAAATAAATATGACTCCTAAATTTGCACACATTTTCACCTGAAATGAATGAAACTAATGAAAACAAAAAAAGAAACACCAGTGAAAACAATCTATTTTACTCATATTTCCAAAGAAATAGAAAATCGATTTTTTATAATAACGCCTTTTATAAATACGCTTTTAAGAATACTTAATATGAATCATAACTCGGAAATAATCTAAACTCCAACTAAACAAGACCTCATTCAAAGAAAGTTATCAGCTTTATTCCTGTGCGATATTTTGCGATTTACTGAATTGATTATTTTTATTATATGCATATAATAATGAATAACTGCTACGACACATATAAACAAATAGTAATTCTATACAAGTTTAATGTAAACACTTACCAATTACAAGGCCAGCATTTTTAAAAGCATCTGGCATTGCTAATATTCCAGTGCCTATGTTTCCTTTTAGAAGGTGGATTAAAGTATCGAAGTTGGAAGTCGGATGTTCTAAACATCTTTCGGAGGCTGGGTGATAATCACCTTTACGTTTCTCACTAGAACTAGAAGACAAAACTGGGCTTGTCACTAATTCTACTGGTTGTTCAACACTATCAATTGAATTGCTGGGTCCCGTGAGCAGTGGTTGCTTTTCATCGTTCATTATTTATACTTTTATGCTTATATGTACTTTAATAAAAATTATTATGCAGAGCCATACGCTTCACAGTCACCCTTATCACAATGGAATGAAGTCGGGAAGTGTCAAACATGTGTCAGACCAAGACAAGACTCAAGCACACTGCACAGAGACTCAAGTCTATTGAATGCAATTTGAAATGTATTATTTGGTATTATCATAGTATTATGTATACTTTACTTCAACTTCATGTCGTCGTACACAGTCGTACGATAGAGATGAGATAAATGGAAATAAAGCGTGTTTTAAGTTTTTGTGTTTACAGTATCAAAGACAAATAAGTTCCTCCACGATAGACGATAGTATATATCGCATCTTTTACAAACATGGCTATATTTGCATTCATTATGTACCGTATTTAGTTAATCTTTGAAATGTAGGCACGTTATCCACTGAAGTAATTGGATTTTTTTTTAAGTTGTAAGTGCTCTTGCATACACGCATTTTCAAGCTGTCTATATTCTGTCGAATACAATGGTGTAATGTTCGATCCTAATCATCAGCATATCATCAGTCAAGTCAGGATACAAATTCACAAACATAACATTTTATCATCATCATCAGCCCGTTGCAGTCCTCAGCTGGGCATAGGTCTCTCCCAATTTAATATTTTATGTTAAACCATAGGCATAATAGGCAAGTAGTAATAATAGGCATTACATCTCTATTCGTGTTGACATAAGAGAAGAACTGTCATAGATATGACTTATAGGTCCAAGTGACCAGGTCATTCATTAAAATACAAAAAAAAAGAAGAACTGTCAAATGTCATATCAAATCGAGTCTGATCAAAGCAAATCGCACAGGAAATAGAGTTATTTCGCACATATGTAACAAAAAGCTTATTGTTGTGAATTTTACATCAAACTATGGGAAACGCAGGAAGTAATCAACCCAAAGAATGGCATGGCAGCGACGCCGTGACGAAGGCACCTGATGTAGGGCCGTCCTCCCCAGCTAAAGAAGGAGAAGCGTTTACATTTGATAAAAAGGTTGACGACGATCGGAGTGGTCGAGATGACGAAAATAACATTGAAGATGGTGCACCATACTATACCAAAGCTGTTCCTGAAAGTGATGTAGAGTATAGTGGGCCGCGCGAAAGGTCGAATACGCTGACTGAAGGAAGTAAGATTATCGACGATGTTAAAGTTTTACCGACCGTTTTTAAATGGGAAGGAGGAGGCAAGCAGGTTTGTCCTCTAATTATCAACTTAGTATTGTACTTTTCTATTTACTAATTAAATTAGAAACAAAGATGTTTTTCTGTTCCAATCCTTACATGACCCTAATAACATCGCAAATGTATTTTTAATTTTTTTTAGGTGTATATTAGTGGAACTTTCACCGAGTGGAAAACAATCCCTATGGTTAAGTCTCATGGGGATTTTGTGACAATAATTGATTTGCCTGAAGGTGAACACCAGTATAAGTATTTTGTAGATGGTGAATGGCGACATGATCCTACTGTGGTATGTAACAGTTTATATTGATGATATACAACCTTTATATTATTATTATTATATACAACCAAGCAGCAGAACGGGCTTTGTGGCTTGTGTACAATGGGAGAGGCCTATGTCCGGCAGTGGACTGCAAGGGGTTGATAATGATGATTAAACAATCGTTAGAAAATAAACATAATAGTAAATATGTTAAGTGTTGTGTAGTATTAGGATACTTGCCAGAGCGCTTACTTTAAATGACAATACTTTAGACATCTGTAAAACATGCAAAGATGTTGTTCATATTTTCACTAGTGATTCTGGTGCATAATTATGAATGCTGTCTTGAAGATATTGTTGTTACAGTAAGACAGTTAAACTATTATAAATTGTTAATTGTAATTGATGTGTAATGTCTGCCTGTGTTCTTCATTCATCCACCCCTATGAAGAACAGTTCCTTTAGTACTTTCCATTTCACTAGTTGATGTAACTACCATAATATTATGTCAAAGAGTGTGAGCCTATTATTTACAGTTAATCTTTCTCTTTTTCTTATCTTCTTTCAGTTTATCAGTCTTAGAACATTTAAGAAAATTCATATTAAGTTAAAGTCACATTGTTTGTACCCTTGCGTATTTTGTAGTTCTTGTATAATGTGATCAAGGACAAAAATTGTTTGTTACAGAAGGTTGTTGACAATGGAATGGGTAGTAAAAATAACTTGGTCACTGTTAAAATGTCAGATTTTGAAGTCTTCCAAGCTCTTGCTAAGGATAGTGAAGGGATTCATAGTAGTGCCCAAACTGAGTATTCTCAGGTAAGAAAATGTCTTGCTAGACTTTTTATCATTAATAAAAAAATACCCAAATTTACGCTTTCTTGCTAGCAATAAAAACTAAATAGTCATGGTTTGACTGATGTTTGTTTGACTGTTAATAACAGTGGGTATTAATATTATAATAATTAAAATTATATGGACCGATATAATTTTTCATGTTTTTTATTGCAGGATATACCACAATCAAAGCCATGGGAAAAAGTTTCGGGCCCACCTATATTACCACCTCATCTTCTACAAGTTATTCTTAACAAGGACACTCCCTTATCTGTGAGTATTAAGTCATTACTTGTTACTATAATATATTGATTTTAGTCCATGCTCCTTTTTATGAATTGCAGTATATTGGTTGAAATCACACAGTCAACTACCAAAGATACATACTATGATTGGCATGTCTGCTACCATCTATTCATTGATTTATAATTTTATACTTCAGATTTTATATTTTTTCAGTGTGAACCAACATTGTTACCAGAACCTAATCATGTGATGTTGAACCATCTGTATGCATTGTCTATCAAAGATGGTGTTATGGTATTATCAGCAACTCACCGGTACAGAAAGAAGTATGTCACTACACTCCTTTACAAACCAATATAATTAATCTGGTGATCTGATGTATCAATATTAATATGTATACATTGTACCTAGATATGAAAATACAACATTATTTCAGTATTTGATTAACTTAAATAAATATACCATTGATAAAAAATTTGCTACCTAACATTTGGCGCAATCATGTAGTCCAAGATAGCTGAAAAGCTGTAGTAGTACAATGTTATGCAGAACTATATTTTTAAATTCTGTATAGTATTATTGTTTTTTCTATGTTTATTAGTTTGTATAGTTAGTACCTAAAGTGTCTCAAGTGCAATAGTCTCAAAGGCATAAGCAGAATAGTAAGGGACCCAGATAATGTGAAATCAAGCAGTTTCAGATAGTGTTAAATTGTATGGACTTAAAGAAAATGGTAGACTGCACTTGTACCTATATCAATAGAAATCAGATCGGTAAAAAGATTGTGATACAAACAACAGTTTTTGACTTATTATAATAAAATAATTAAATCAATTTAATATATTTCTAAGTGCAGCCAGATGTGATAATGTACTTTTTATTTTTAAATTATTAAACTTGTTGTGATTGTAACTATTAAATAGGTATACTTAAATTAAAAAGTGCTTTGTTATAGTATATAAACATTAGTGTGTAAATAAAAAGTCTATTTAAAATTGTTTCTTTATTTTGTCAATCTGCAAGATTGACAGTTTACTACATGGTAATGCAAGCTTCTTTATGAAGTAATTGTTGAGTGTGTTTAGAAGAATCTTATAAATTATATCTCTTAAATATTAAAAAATACATCAACTTTAATGAGACGATGGTCAGTGTAATCCGATTATAATTGGTACGATTAACATACATTTTCAGATATAAAAATAAAGATTAATATATGCTAGCACATAATATAAGTATAAAAAACACATAAAAACAAAAAGATAATTCATGCGAATAATGTCATATTAAACACAATTCCTAGTTTTCAGTTAATAAACTTACATAAATATTATTTATATCTACTTAAATTAAACTTAAAAGAGTACACAAATAATCTCAAATACACATTATTATAATATAATACTAATATAATTGTTATTTTATTACTAATAATTTGTAGTTAGTGTTCAAGTTACAGTCCAAGATCCTAGAGCCGCCAGACCTTACTTATTTTCTGGCAACGATTACAACGATACAACGATTGAGTAGTATAAGTACCTACTACAAACGTACCCATACCCGCTAGCTTGGACCGACGGCCAATTTACACGTACCAGGTGCTAAAGATACGTGAAAACATTGCTAAATTTTCTTAAATTCTGAGTGCTGATTTTTATATTGTATTTGATATAGAATACTTGTAATGCTATTACAAGGTGGGTTTGGGATCTCACTCTAATAAGAATCTTTTGGTAGATATGCAACTTTACATCTTCTATCTCTTATACAGTTACAAAATAAAAACTGCAATACATAAGAAATTGAAATAACTCAATGTTAAAGTTCTGAGTGGCAAACCTAAATCAACATGAATTGAACAAAAAAATACTAAAACGTTACGATACAAAAAAAAACGTAAGTCACAGATAACGTACCTATGTACATTAAGTACAGTCAAACGGGGTAAATAGGAACGCTAAGGTTAATAGGGACAAAACTGAGATGATATAACATTGACTAAATATAAAAGGTAGGCAGATTAACTTGAAGCCAAGTTTTGGTTTTGGTTTCTTATAGTTTAACCACCTCCAGTGCTAGCAATGCAATAAACTAGATTTTTTTTAATCCCCTGCTAAGTTTTGTCCCTATTCACCCCTGCGATTCTATTTATCCCGCTTGAGAGTAAAAAATATTTTATATACCTTGGCGAATGACTTGAGTACCTACATAAACGGATTACGGAGCATAATATATTCTGTCCCTTATCAAAAATGAATACTGGTATTTTACAGCGCTTGACCTACTTGCAGAGCGTATAGAAATGTACAGAAGTACGAAAGTACCGAAAGGCCTATGCACACAAAACACGTGGTTGGTGTGTCGGAGTCCTAGTCCTATTTATTTATTAAATTTATTACTAAAATACTGTAACAACATAATGATATAAGGATACCTACTCATACTTCTGAAAATCAAAATTTGTATCTCAGGTCAACGTCGCTAAATATTTACACCACTGTTTGCAATAATCAACACGATCTTTGTAAGATTAAAATTGATTACGAAATTACATCCTGTTTCCTAGCCGAACAGTGGTTAGCAAAAGATGTTTAGGGGCTTGCGTACTTATATGTAGAGTTACCTACGTATTTGTTGATAAATCCTGCATAGGTAAATGTCAAACAAATCTGTGTTTTAATAAAGAGTGAATACGTCATGTTAGTATACTTGCTTTATAAACGAAAAGAGACCAATCATACTATCTTAAAAACAATAAAAACTAACTTGTGTCTTGTCATCATCAGTCCATCGCGTCTGCATATCCCTAACTAGTTCCCAGGCATGTCATTGGGCCCGCTAATATTTCGCCACGCCAAACGAAAATATTTTGTCATTCCACTAAAATGTATCGCAAACTTATTTTAATATTTGGCAATTACAAAGAGTTACGCAAAGAATATATAGATCCCTATTTCGTCGTCACCGATATATGACATTACAAATAAAAATAAAACAAAAGCTTAGTTGCTTTAACAATAAAAAAATACCTTTGTGAACAAATACTTAACTTAATTTTATAAAATGTAACTCGAATTGTAGTTTAGTTAAATATCTACTGGTAACATAATTACCTATGCACCCATTTGGTTCAGTATAACCTAAAGCTGCATACAGACTTACGCAACGTAACGTGAACGGAGCTTTTCATCAGTGTGGACGCAGCTCGTGCACGAACCGAACATGTAAGTACGTAGGTACTCATGTCTGTTTCCGACGTGCGAGCGAACCAAAAGTCAGTCTATTACTTATTAACTATAAAACCGTCCACACTGGCGCTAAGAGCACACGGCGCGCGCGCCCTTTTGTGATCGTTCGAGGAACCGACAAATCCGGATCGCTTAGCGCGTGATTTGAAATGCTCGTAGCGTGCGCATGCGCAGTTCGCGCGCTCAGGGCGTCCAGACTACGAGAATTTGTAACAAAGCGTGTTACATTATACATTATAATGTGGACGGCAAATTCTTACATTTTATGTTAGGTTGCGTATGTTTGTACGCAGCTTTACAATATAGGAGGCCTTAGTGGAGACCAATTCACATTATCCATTAAAATAATTAAATTTCTGCATGTGTGCTAAATAAAACCTAGATCCGTGTATATCAAAGACAAGCACCACTTACGATATTGGTACTTTCTGCGCGGTACGCACAATGCGACAAATATTGGACATAGGTATGTTTGAAGAAAGGTTTCGAAAGTTTCAAGAAGAAAGTGGCATGTCTACCCACTTTCATAAAAATATCATCCGTGCTGCATTGTGTAGAACGCACACACGAAAAAGTATTTATATCGTAAGTGGTGCTAGTGTCTTTTCTCATCTGAGGGTATTATTTAGCACACACTATTCATTTATTATTATAACAATTAATTTAATGGCTTAAGTCATTTATACTATGATTTTATTTGGTCTTATAAACTTGAAGAGAATGAATACCTAAGTTAAGGTATCTATGCGCATCGTATGCGTCCAGTTTTTATGATTAGGTACAAAATACCAATTAATCAAAAATATTAAACCTGAAATCTAAATTAATTATTTGTCGTAACTTCTAATAGGGGTAATTTGTCTTTATTATCAGTTACATTCATGTTGACATTGCTTACCGGATTTTTGAAATACATTGCTACTGCAATAGTGACTAGACATATTGATATCACCGTGAATGCTGTTATCACAATATTAAATAGTACATAGCAAACTACAGCTGTGATAACCAACTCTAATGCACTAGCATATGTTTTTAAAATGGAGTTTAAATTTTTCAAAAAGAAGCTGGTGACAATTCCTACCACAGCACTGTTTATAGTAATGAGTATCACAAAAGTGTCACCGAGTGAACTTAAATCATCGAATATAGTACCTAATTCGCCCTTAAACATTAAAATAAAGAAGTTGCAAATTACCGAGTCTAAATACATAAAAACATTTTGTAGGAATATATCAACATTTGAACCCTTTGTTTTCAACAAGTATTCATTATACGTTCCAGCTAGACAAGAGCAAAAATTCTGAAAATTAATTGATAAAAAGTAAATATTAAATATTTGTGACCAGAGATCATTGTCGTCCTTTGACTGTATTGATGCAGCATCGAAATTTTTTATCATGCACCCGACTGTTAATATGCCCAATGATATCCATTGCATGAGGGCCAGCTTTTTCTTGAACAAAAACTGAAAGTAAAAAAAACAAATCACGAGTTATAATGTATGTTGTACTTAATAAACACATTATTTTGCCTCAGGAAGTCAATGCGATAAATAATGAATAAATATTCTATTTTAAATTCTATTTCGTGCATCATAGAGTAGGTTACAGAATGTCTAAGGGCCTTATCAAACTAGCGGTTTGGCAGCGGCTGCGGGGCGGAGCGGACGCGCAGCGAAGGCGTCGCGAACACGCCGCGGCTGCGCAGCGAGGACGTCGCGGACGCGTGGCAAATACGTTACGTTTTCGTCGCGTGTTTGGAGCAATTTATCGCCGTACAATACACTCACCACTTTGCTGTTCTCGGCGATCCCGTTGCGCGTCCGCAACGAATTCGCTGCGCATGCGCGGCGTGTTCGTTGAGTGTCCGTAACGAATTCGTTGCGCGCCCACTCCGCTTTGAGGACGTTCGCAATCCGCTAGTATGATAAGGCCCTTAGTATTATGATATTTATCGGATTTGGCCTGAGTTTATTATTAGCAACATGTTGAGTATGACTAGGTACCTAATGTTCCATTATTAAAAATGTAAGGTACAAAAATCTGCATGTAGTATTAGTATTATGTAAAATAAAATCAGGTATTGCTGATTACAACAAGTTGATCTACAAAAGTCACCGTTTTAAATTAAAAAAGTGACATCTGTGTTGTTTGTTAATAAGGTTTTTTAGTGCTTATTAATACAGCATAAATTTTGCTGCATACCTAATCAGAGATCAATTCACTGAAATTTGTGACCCAACTAGAAGACAACTACTAGAATCACAATTAAAATTAGTATCTTAAGACTACACTAATTTTGGTGTACCTATTTAGATTATATAAAAGTGTCAAAAATATAAAAGTGTAATTTATTGATTGATACAACAAATTTATACAGGTACCTGAAATAGTAAAGCTGTCAACACTACTCGGAATTGTAGTAGAATGTAGTAAGAAGTAGGGTCATAATGAGATAGATTTATGAATGCCAAATTGTTGTAAAAGCAATACAACAAGGATGGTACGAAGTATAACAGTAGCAGTTTATAGTTTAGGAGAATGGCTCGGAATATGTGCGGCTTATTTCTGAAATTAGAAAAACACAACAATATAATTATAATCATTACAGCAATATTTAGGGACCTTGAATTCAGGATCGGATTTTTACAATATTCGCGCGTAATCAAATAATATAGGTAGATTTTTGGAGCATTGCCGAGTGTTTGAAACTATTCAGCAGACATTATGTTTCTTATAATATATGCTTGAAATAGTGTTTTGTTGGATCATTATACATCACAAGCATTGATTGTCATAAGCTACTATTTCGACAGTCGACACATTTTACGACGACCATAAGTAGAGGAAACCGAATTATGTATCATATAAGTGAAGGTTGTAAAGTATCGCTTTATGACCGTTTAGTTATTCAAATTGTCAGCTTTGATGTGCCTGAGATCTGTAGCAATTCTACGTGAACTTCTGTTTTGAACCAAACTTTCGATTTAGTCACGTGTGCATTTTACTTTTGATAATAGCCATTTATCATAATATAACGCTTGTATTCCCCGGAGGGTAGGCAGAAGTGTACAGTAGGACCTAGATACACTTATATTTCGCCAGTTATGTTATTATGTTCCAATGTATTATGTGCCGTGTGGTATCCGGCCTAGAATTGACCACCCCCTTTCCTCCCGTGGGTGTCGTAAGAGGCGACTAAGGGAAAATCCAGAAGATGGGCAGCAGCGTCTTCTGTAACTTGACGACCAATACTGCGATCCCCAGCGAGATTATGGCACCCTCCCCCACTTCTAAGGGGGAGGCCTTTGTTCAACAGTGGACGTCTTCCGGCTGATGGTGATGATGGTAGAATGTAATGTATTAGCTCTCAATGTAATTGGGAGGGAGTCTATTGCCATAAACCGGGGACAAATCCAGACTATGCTATTATTCTGAGAATTACTCAGAAAAACTTAGTAATAATTTGCCAAATTAGAATTAAATTGCAGAGTAAGCCCCCTGATCCGGGAATCGAACCCAGGACCTCACGCTCAGCAGCCGCGCCATGCGACTATAAGACCAACGAGGCAGTGGTAGGTACCTCTTTACTTTTAATTGATGGCATTTTTGTCACGTCTGCATTGTGACTAGACCGAAACTATGTTTTAACGTATGATCGATATAATATTTAGCCTGTGCTGTAATAATAACTTTCCTGTGAAATTTTAAATTTTAAAGTCAATGTCTACGTGTTAATGATGGAAAGAAGCGAATGAAAAATACTATTTTAAGATATACATTGCTAATAACGATACAATATCTAATAAAATACAACTGGGCTGCTTAAATTCAAATACACTATTAAATAGCATAAATAGAAAAAACGTGCTTAACTAGTAGTAGTAGTGCTCTTTATAAAATATGTTAATCGTAGAATTTGCAAACTCGTCTTGGCTTTCTGAAGACGTGATAAAAAGTCATCACAATCCGTAGCAATTCATTTTCCGGTTTTGTGATTATTTTTAATTATGAATCGATCTCTTATAATCTGTGCATACTTACATATAAACCACATAGGGTTTATGTTTTTGTCGAAAGCAGCTGAAAAATGATAAAATATATTTGTCCCCTATCAGAATATACATAAAAGGTGCAATAATGTTGGTATTCATATTTAAACACGTGTATAGTATAGATATGGAAACAAATTCCATTGATGAAAGTTTATGTAGTTACACTGGTACATAGGTACATGTTCGCTGTCACCGAACATCACCCTTCTGTGGTTTAGTGCTGGACATAGTAATTATTATTTTTTAAATGGTAGGTAGTGCCCACACTGGTTACCTAAGGTCAGTATTTATTCGCCAAGTTAGCTGGATTTGTCCAAATGTCCACCATGCAAATATACATGATATTTTCAGTCGACTTTTAATAAATATTTAAATATCAATAAACGCTCAAAAGACCTTTCTTGCATCTTTATGGGAAGATCGTGAAAAGGTAGACCTATGTACTACCTACACCTACTACACTAAGTAGTCCTGTAGTATTGCATGCGTCGAGTGATTGCGACGGGACAACGAACATGCACAATCAACTGAATGAGCATAGAATGTACTTACTCCCTCTTATATGTGTATAAAAATGCAGAAGCGCACAGTTTAAGTAGTTCTGATAAGAAAACCACAAGCGTTGTGTTGTAGTCATAGCCACCATTTTCTGTTTTTGATGCAGTTACAAATACACCTGGAAATAAAAGATCCTTTTAAGGCTAATCAATAAGCTCAACAAAATAATCTGACAAAGTTCTGATGGTTATGCATGTTTAAAGGTATTTAAAGATTAATTTTGTCAAAATTACGAAAAATATAGGGTCCATAAAAACTGAATGTCGCGAGCAGGGTTAACTTAGCGACTCTTAATTAGTTATGGGATAAATTAGTTAAAAAACCAAGTAACGGTGGATTAGTAACCTAATTAATCCAAAGATATTCAGAAAATATATAACCGAGGTTCGCGGGTTCCAAAGCAAGGGACCTTGCGTAATAAGTTAAATGTAGGCATCATTCTAAGAACCACCGTAGCACTGCAGCGTAACCGAACCGAAAGTTACTAAGCTACAAATTATGTTATAATGGGCACCTGTTATTTTAGGAGATTGACTCAATAACAGCCAACAGTATTAACAAGGATAAATTGACCTTTAGTTCTCCAAGTTACATAATATTTCAAACATACACATATTCATTGTTTAACCATGTAACTCAACACATACAGTAATCGTACTTGGTTGTTATGAGTTAATGCATACATAGTTCGATTCCAATTTACATAGTTTGTGTTGTTTGTCAAACGTAACCAATTTATTATACTTTTGTGACTAGAACTGCGTATGTAAAATTAAAAATGTATTTTTAACGTTAACATAACCTACGTCTTGCTTACCTTACAATAGATACTTAGATACCATATATGTACCTCTAAGATGTACCTATCTATTGTAAGTTATATTATGGCATAAATGTTATCTCACAATCGATAACTAGTGTATAATTATTTTTAAGTAATCTTTAGCAACAGAGCCAACTGAAATATTCAGAACCTACATTTGTGATTAACAAATTAAAAATGACATGCATACCTACTTATAAATAAATAGTAACGTGAAACCGTGAGGCATAGAATCAGCTCAAGCATAAAATGGCGAAAATAACAGAAATTTGTTGGATTTTAAATCCCATTCCGAATGGAAGCCGAAACGTATGAGATCTTGTTATGATGTGCAATAACAAATATAGGTATTTTGTACTAATAGGACTGATAGTGGTTTAATTGTCCATGTTAAACCTTGTTTCCGCTCGCGCTTTCCTGCGCGTGGAAAGATTTAGTACCTACTTCAATTGAATAGAATGTTATCCCAGGATAAAACGAATTTGCTTCCCTGGCTGTTACTTGGTTCATTATACAAATTCGGTTATGCGGTTTAACCTTGAAATCGTAACAAAATCTTGAATTTATCCATAACCAGCATAAAACATATATAAATTTCTATGTTGGTATTAAATAGATACCTATCTACTAAAATATTGAAATATGGCAGCACAAGTTTCTTAATATTTATGACAATTGGATCGCATGAGAAAAAAAAACTAATAATAATTGTTTTTTCAACATTGGTGCTTTTGGTGAAATTTTTTACCTGGGCATTTGATATCTATAAAAGATATCAAATGCCCAGGTAAAAAATTTCCGGTGATAATTAGAATTTTAATATTTGTTCTGACAATTTACAAATATAAATCAGAGTAATGAAATTGTGGCATTACATAAAGCCATTTGTTATTTATTCTTGCCACCACATACACCTGTATAAGTGTATAACTAGATAAGTATATAAGGCATAGAATACATCTGTATATTGATATAACAACATAAAACTGAATTAATTGGCTTTCAAGTTTTATAAATTGTGTAATAAATGAGTTTATGGTTCTAATCTCTTTCTTATCAGTAGTAATTAATGTACACCTGACCAAGGTTTAATGGTTTGTTGTGTACATAGGCATAATCTTCATCTGTTGTTTGCAAATATAGGAGAATTCTACATTGCACTAATAACTGTGTATTGTTTTTTTTTTCACTTTATAGTACCATAGTTATCAGGCCCTGACCTCATCTATATAGTTACTAAAGGACAGTTTCTTTTAACAACAAAAAATCTAAGAATTCAATGTACTATATAGTATGATATTACTTACACTATGAAGTGACTATTACAAAACTATTTAATCCTTTAAAGCTTTTTATCAAAAATGTAGTTTAGCTCTCTATTGGAGTGGTTCAAAGCAATCATTCAAAATAATCTCCTTATATAGAAATATGTTAAAAAACATTAGAAGCAGGAAGAAAGAAGGAGAAAATAATCTAAATAATTATAACTTACATGTCTATAATTAACTTATATAATAACATCATTGAATAAGAATTATTTATGATACCAAATAATTTTAAGGATGATATTATGTTGTTTATTTTCTTAGAATAAAGTATTTTTGTAGTTTTAGAGAATAGTGAACAAAATTTGCTTTATTAAATAATAATAAAATTTTTAGCATAAGTTTTAACAAAGACAATGGTTATTATGTAAGTCTTTATAATCATTATTTAAAACCGACATTCGTTATTAAAAAAAAAATTGTAATCAAATATTTCATGTTTCTTTCAAATTCAAATTCCAACAAATAATTAAATAAAATAGAGTAGGTATCTGAGAAATATTTAATGCAGATATTTAACCATGTAAACCATTTATTTCCCTTTATTAAATTAAATCAAACATTACCATCCTAAGTATTGAATGTAATTTGTTATGATAAATAATCACAGACGATAGTTCCAAATTTAATAAATGAAAACAACTACATACATTATATCTTAATGAATAAAATAACAGAAGATTTTAATTAAACTTACCTTGAAATACAAAAAGAATGATGTACAGCGCAAAAATAATGAAAGCTTCTTTATTGGGAAATAAATTAGAACATTGTTTCATTTTTCAAACCAATTTTCTGGGACTTTTAGAGAAATTTGTAGCGTTCTTTGAAGCCCATACAATTAGTATTTACTTCTAAGTCTCCATAAATCTTTAAATCCGCCCACAAAAATTTAGTACAGTACAGATCGTATTGTATAAATGTATACATCTATATTTTGCACTAAAAGTAACTGATTACTTGCACTGATAGCGAATTGTAATTTGACATTGACAGTTTGACATCTTAGACCATTGAGGTATATCTATGGAGGTGCCCTAATCTTCTATATAAACTTTTACATAAATATTGAGGGAATCGACAGGGTAAAAACAAATTACTGTTGTCTCTTCCTAACTAGTGAAGTTGTACATAAGGAAAGCGAAATGACATGTAGATTGTTTTTGCTAATTCTGGCAACATTTGAGCGGTGACGTCACGATAATGTGTTAGGGTGCCGACTTCGGTGTTTTTTATCGATTTATGGTATATTGGCTGTCAAGTGATTGCGTTATCGTATCTTTTTTGTGATTTTTATTAAATTTGAAGACTAAGAGCTGAATCTAAGCTCCTTTTTGAAGTCTGGGCTTGAATTCCAAAATCCCTCAGTGTAGTATAATACAGTGTAGCTCTCGTAAGAACGAAAATCGGCCTATAATATTATTTTACAGGTTAGTGTTCGTTTTCATGAATTATTTGGTAAAATAATTACAAATGACTAATTATATTTATCACTATATACTAATATACACTGGTCATTAAGTAATATTAGTTACGTTTAGCTTAAAATTCGGTTTCTTCGGTTCTGCTAGTACTGTTTGTTGACATGCTAATATGTAAACAAACAAAAGTGACGCGAGTGCCACTTTGCTTTTATCGATATTGTCGAGTAATATAATTTACATACATACATGAAGTCACGCCTATTGCCCCGAGGAGTTCAAATCCCGCTCGGTCCATAATTTTTCAAATTTCCTTTATCAATTTATACACACTAATCTAGTTTGAATTCATGTTGGTTTTAATCTAGTTCGAAATAGTCTACCCTTATTAACTCTACGATTACCTATGCCTAAATCTTGATTAATTTATTAAACAATTTTTATTTTAGGCGCAGAGCAAGGAAAACACCGCCTTATTAAAAATCGTTATTGACGAATTGAAGAGAAAAACAGAATTATTAATGAACAATCTCTGTTGCTTAAGTAGGCAAATCACTAAGACCAAAGCATTACCCTTGCAACAAAAATATTTAGAAGAAATTCGGAAGTTCGCCTAAAAATTGCACTTTCTCTTGCCGAAAGCTTACGACTTCATAAGACAAGCATATAATACTAATTTATTTTTTAAATCAAGAGGCAGCCTTGTTTACGCATCTCATGGTGTCCGAAATATAAATTATAAAAATCAGAAAATAATACCAGGCCTCTTTAATTACAACAAACGTCTTAGAGCATAATTATTTATACCTACATAATTACCCTTTCTCGTTGAATTTGATAACACTGATATCTATTTTATACTGAAAATATTGTCGAACATAATATAAATCACCGATTATTGCTTAGAAGTGTTATATAGATTTAAGGTTCAGGTACCATGGAAAGAAAATAAACGATAAAGTGTCGCACCGAAGTTTTCTTATCCTAACATTATTCATTTCTATGAATAATGATTAAAGTTGTTTTGTTTATTAAATGATAACATATTTTGCCTTTTTTTTCAACTACCACTACAACTTTGGTACTTGTTCATATATAAGGGCAATGATTAAACCAGGTCGGTATAATACCTAACTATACAAAGTCTTCCGAGCCCTTGTCACAACTTACTTTTGTCGCTCTCCAGTCTTACCAAATTTTGCTAAACATGAGTATTTTAGGTAGGAAGACTGCCATCAGACGCGTTTCACGTGCGCGCCTATTCGCAGACCAGCCGTGATAAGCTAACATTAAACCTGATAGATACTCATAGTAGTAAATAAATTGCGGTCGACCTGTTTGGCTTTAACTTCGTAACGAGCTCCGCAAAAAAACTGGATTAATTATAATAAATAACTATTTCAACTTGTTTCATTCTGCCGAAATTCCCTAGTGTAATCTTTTGATTTCGTTGACTTAGAAATTACATTTTTTACAGGTACGGATCCCTAAAAATATGTAAACTGACATGGAACATTCTTTTTAAAAGTTAATTCATAACATAAAATCGTTAAAAAAAAATTATCGATATCGATGACCTTTGACCATTCTATCTGGAGCATCCCTTATGATATTTGCCATGTTTTGCGACATTTGCGACTAGGTAGGAAACCGTTTTTTGTAGGTATAACCGGTCCATATATATTCCTTTGTCTGAGTTTTAGACTGATGTCACTTTAGTTCAAAGACTAGGATGAAAACGAAGTTGTTTGTCTATTCTATTCCTAAATATATTCTTATTTTCTCTATGATATATTTTAGACAGATAAATATATAATAATGTCAAGTTTCTAAGAACCCTCTTTAAAAACAATAGATTTTAAGATAGATCTTAACATCTTCGTAAAGATGTTCTAATTTAAGACATATTTTCAACTATTTCCCACTTAAATCTAATACAAATTAAAAACAATAAATATAAACGTTTAAAATCATTTTAATATTCATCACCATCCAAATTGGAAATAAATAAAATAAAAAAATTTTAAATAAAAAATTATAACCTCCTTCAAAAAACTCAAAAGTGAAAAATAATATTTTATCACTTCACTTTACATAAGCGAAGTGGAAGTCGGCGCCAAATCCTATGCGTTCGCTTAGTTTATAGTGTTAGCTTTTAAACTATGAACCACGCACGTATGGCAGCATTCTCATAAGTACTATTTTTCTGAATCGCTTAATGGATGTTGGGATTTGGCACCGACTTCTACTTCGCTTATGTAAAGTGAAGTGATAAAATATTATTTTTCACTTTTGAGTTTTTTGAAGGAGGTTATAATTTTTTATTTAAAATTTTTTATTTCACGATTTTTTGGCTTTAGATTCTGCTAATGTGGTTTTGCTATTTGTATGACCATTTAAGCGATTTAAATTTTGTTTTGTGAATTGGGTATTTAGTGAAATATAATAAACCACACGACGATAGATCGTTGCAGGAAATGAAAAGACTACGAAATCTGTCTTCCGATAATGAAGGTAGATAAGTAAGTCAGTAGTACATAAGTAAGTCATAATAAATCTTTTATTTACGAGGCGAAATTATCCAATGAGTCCTCCCACCCTGGGTGGAGGGACTGTCAGACTTGTACTGACAGTCATACTACTGTCATACTCATCCACAGTGTTCCTTCAATAGCCCTTTACGTTCCAGGGTCACGGTTACCCAGGGACAGTACCGCGATCACGGATCAGCTTACGTAATTAGGACGCATGAAATTTGAAGAGTTTTGTTCTTATAACCGAATATCTCATCAGAACAAACATCTAATTATTTTTCAGTATTGCGTTTTTTTTGTAAAACGTTGTAAGTGACCTTGAACATTTTTAAGATAAGATAAGATAAGATATCATTTATTTGCTTGAAATATGGTACAAAAGTTGTTAAATAATAATACAGAACATGACATATTTCACCCTGGTACGGGCATG
This sequence comes from Abrostola tripartita, assembly GCA_905340225.1. NCBI lineage: Eukaryota > Metazoa > Arthropoda > Insecta > Lepidoptera > Noctuidae > Abrostola > Abrostola tripartita. Next base: position 7,623,248 of record HG996490.1, on the reverse strand, counting down.
CAAACATTATTACATTATTTTTACTGATATGCACTAGTGACTACATACTTAATTATACAATGAACATTAATAAAGGATCGAATATAAGGAAGAACTTACTTATTACTTTGATACAATGCTTTAATAAGCTCTATATCTGCAAGAGCTGTCATTAAGGAAATCTTTGGTAGAATAATAACTCTCTTGAATTAACCACTTTCGTAAGGCACAACAAAATGGTTTGTATGGTAAATCAATAATCCCTTTAGGCAAGCAGTTAAATATAAGCGGCACCATATAAGCACAACTTTTCCTATAGAGCTCTAACTTAGGGACTGGCATTTTTATCGGCAGGTGAGTGATCGGGCGTTTATGCGTGTTATCGTTGGTAACAAACAGATATTTGTGGTATTTTACAAATTTTGCAACTTCATAAATGTAAATACTTGGAACAGTTAAAAGATTTTTTGATTTAAATACGGCTTTACAGGATTCTGACCATTCCATGCCAAATAATGCACGAATGCACTTCTTCTGGGCTATAAAAACCCTCATGATTTCGGAAGAATTTCCCCAGACAACTATGCCATATCGTATTATGGAGCAGATATAAGCATGATAAACCATCAAAGAAGTTTGCCTCGATGTTACGTCTTTTACTTTTCGAAGTGCAAAGACAAATTTGTTAATTTTCTTGCATATACTGTTAATATGTTCCTTCCACGAGAAATGTGTGTCTAGAGTTATACCTAAAAATTTTGCACTCTGTATCTGTTGTATTAGAGTGTTTTTGTAACCTATATTTAAATGTGTATGTTTACTTTTATATGTTTTAAAATTAATTAATTTAGTTTTTTCTATATTTATTTTTAGTTTATTAACATCGAGCCATTTAATAACATCGTCTAAAGTTTTATTTATTTCAGCTTCATATGTATTCCTGTTTTTACAATCCAAGATGATTGTTGTATCATCTGCGAACAAGACACAGTCATGTGTAAGTGCGTGTGGAAGGTCATTAACGTAGATAAGAAATAACAATGGCCCTAAGATGCTTCCCTGAGGCACTCCAAAATAGTTTATTCTCAATTCAGAATCGAATTTAACTACACTGTTAGAATTGTTATCAAATTTAGTTATTCTAGTAAGCTGTTTTCTATTTTGCAAATATGACCGAAACCATGACAAGCATGAACCCCTAATTCCATAGGACTCCAATTTTGAAATGAGCAAGGAATGATCCACATAGTCAAATGCTTTACTTAGATCTAATAGTAAGGCAGATGTGGGAATTCTATCATTAATATTATTGATAATACGATTTATTAAAGTGAAAGTGGCCAATTGTGTAGATTTACATTTCCTGAATCCAAATTGTTCTTTTGCCAAAATGTCATATTTATCCAAAAAGTTTAAGATTCTTTTATACATAATCCTTTCGAAAACCTTGGACAGAACAGGGGTTAGTGCAATAGGCCTATAATTATTTCTATCGAGTTTCGACCCTTTTTTATGTAACGGTTTTATAATAGATAATTTAAGTTTATCTGGAAAACATCCTTGTTCAAGGGATAGATTAATTATATGTGCCAAAGGTTCAGCTATAAACAGCGCAATACTTTTCAGCAAGTCTGAATTGATATCGTCATATCCTGCGCACTTAGAGTTTATAACGAATGAATAGTATTGAAAACTTCATTTGCAGTCGTGGGATTTAAAAAAATACTAAACTCGTTATTTTTTAAATTATATGCGTGGTGTTCAGACTTAGTGTTAGCAAATGTATTATTTTGGACGACATCTATGAAGAAATTATTAAATAAATTGGCTATATCAGACCCAGTTGAAACTAAATTGTCCTTGTCGACAATGTTTTCAATGAATTTACTAGTCCCACATTCGGAATTATCAATATAGCGTTTAACTACGTCCCATGTGGCTTTACCTTTGTTTTTAGAATTAGTAATATACTTAAGGTTACAAAGAGTCTGAATGCCAGTAATACATTTTCGTAATAGTTTGGAGTATTTTAAATACGAAGTTTTATTTACGCTATTTTTATTTAAATAATAGTTGAATCGTAAAGTCCGTTTAGTTTTACAACTCATTTTTAGGCCTTTCGTTACACAAGTAAATCTACCAGCTCTAACACTATTCTTTATTCTAATCAATGGAAAACAAAGTTTATAGAATAATATCAATACATTGTGAAAGGCATTGAAAGCATTATTTGTGTCCGACATAGTAAGGATTTCTGAAAAGGTCATACTACTAATGCATTCAACAAACTTAGCTAAGTTACTTTTACTGAGACTTTTTTTTTCGAAATTGTTTTTATAACCTTTGTAGTGAGTACAGGCGTGATATTATGTTGTGTGATGGCGTAAACAATGCTTAGATATGCTATAGCAACAATCGCGGTTAATCTGCTGTTATTTATTGAAGAGTTCCCCCGATTTCTACAAGATCCCATCATCAGGTATTGAAATGGTGACAATGGGACCACACGGGAAGCACCAGCTTTCAAATAAAAAAAGAATCATGAAAATCGGTTCACCCAGTCGCAAGTTATGAGTGAACAAACATAAAAAAAAAAAAAAAAAAAAAAAAATACAGTCGAATTGATAACCTCCTCCTTTTTTTGAAGTCGGTTAAAAAGGACAAGAATAAAATATATAAACTTATATAGAAATCCGTGGTCTCTGCCTACCCCTCGTGGAAATAGGCGTGACTTTATGTATGTATGTATGTATATTTGCGCATAGTAGTTCGCGACAGACCGCTCCGACTAGTTCGCCGCTCGTAAACGAATTAGATATGGAAGGCAGATCGCTCGCTCAATAGTTCGATCTTTTGTTACATTACCTTTACTTTTGACGCGCATTAAACGAACTAAAGAGCTTAAAACGAGAGATCTGAGAACTAGTTCGCGTAGTTCGTCTGTGGGAGCGGTCAAGTTACGAACTAGTTCGGTCGCAAACTACACAAGACTATAAAAAAGACACTTAATCGCCGGATAGCTCCCTAGTTACTAACATTGTGATTTGGGAAATGCCCGCTCCACGCTCAACCCGCACCGCACTTCTAGACTAGACTAGACACTTCCGTTGACAAACTGTATGAGTATCTAAACTGAGGTATTGGTTCTAGGCAGTGATGTGTCAGAACCATCACTGGTTCTAGGCAAGGATTCTAGGCAGTCATAAATAGTTCTAGGTCATTTGCTAACTCATCACAGAGTAACATTCCTAATAGCATAGACTAACGAGAATAATTTTCTCTATGGTAATAGTCATAGTGAATGATGAACGATTGAAGTAATGAGTGAACACTCAACATTGTACTTATTTGACGTTTCAAGTTAGCTTAATCTTTGCAGAAAATGTATCGTTACATTATAGTCTTTATGCAAATTACATAAAATTCAAACTGGTATAAACTGGCCTTTTGTATTCGTTCATACTTCACTTCTGCTATGGTGCATTTTAGTGTTGGAACTACAAAATTTCATCAATTTGTGATAAACGCAAATTTCATTATTTCCTGAAGTGTAATCATTACATTAATAAGGTTTCGTGTATTGTGAATTAATTACCGCAAACGGTGCGAAAATAACATGCGTATATTGTTGATATGATTCATGACTGATTAGTGAAGGGTGAAAATCGTGAAAATACAGTCAGTTGTTCGAGTAAAATAAGCAAAGCATATTATCAGAAGTTTAGAATTTTAAATTTTAGCTTTCTCCGATATTCCATACCATGGCTGGTGACGAAGACGACAGTACTTGGTAAATCTTTTTTAATGTTTACCCTAAACCTTTATTGTATACCATCAGACTAATACAGTTAATTATTATAAACCTGTGAGTGTCTCAATAACTAAGACTAACACAGTACATTTCCTAAGAACAGATATTACACTGCTACTTGTAATTTTATCATAGTTTTTTATGCTAAAGTGAAACAATGCATTAATTAATGTTAATGTCAATTTCAATCTTCAAGGTTAATTGAATTGGAGTCTGCGCTTTTGGATGGCTGCTCAGCACAAGAAATAAACATTCTTACGAAAGGCAAGAAGATCCCAGAAAGTTTGCGCCCTGATGTCTGGTTACTTTGTCTCAACTGCCAAGAGGCAGGTAATCAGTTGCTTTCTTTTGATGAAATATTTGATCTAGTCAATCAAAATGAACTCCGGGATGATGTCAAGAAGTTTGTGAAACATCTAGGGAATGATGATGATGATAAGTTATCTGTTATCTCAGATATTGAATCAATAATAACTTTTTACTGTAAGTCTAAATCTATAAAGTATTGTTCAAATAATGGCTGGATTGAAATTTTATTACCCTTATTAAGTTTAAAATTGCCAAGGTCTGATACATACAATATATTTGAAAAAGTTTTAAAGATTTACATTCCACAGGGCTGTGTAAAGAATGGTGTGCCATTCCATATACTAAGATTAATCCTTCAATACCATGATCCAGAGCTGTGCTCGTTTTTAGACACAAAGCGCATTACTCCTGAACAATATTGCTTGCCATGGCTCAGATCCTTGTTCTCTGGAACATGCAGTTTGGAGGTAGTGCTATTTATGTGGGATTTATACTTTCAACGATCTGATCCCTTCTTCATATTTTTCCTCTGCTTGATAATGGTAATTAATGCCAGAGAGCAATTACTACAAATGAAAAATGAAGACAAAGAAGCTATAATTAGTACCCTAAGTGGAATGCCTTCAGACTTGGAAGCAAATGATGTGTCAGATTTTTGTTCACTTGCACATTATTATTCTTTGAAAACTCCCCAATCATTTAGGGAAGATGTTTTAGAAGTATTGTTCTCTGAAAGTGGTGTGGAAATTAATTCTAAACTCTATTCTCAAGCATTATGTCTTCCCGTAGCTGTTCATGAGTTAATTGAAAGTGCTACATTAGACTCTGGCAATGGTGACAGTGTCAAGTTCTTTTTGGTTGACTGTCGACCAGCAGACCAGTATAATGCAGGTCACTTATCAACTGCATTCCATCTTGACTGCAACTTGATGTTACAAGAACCTTCAGCATTTAATACAGCAGTCCAAGGATTACTAAATGCTCAGCGTCAAGCATTGGCTGCTGGATCCCTTGCAGCTGGAGAACACCTTTGCTTTGTTGGTTCTGGCCGTACAGAGGAAGACAGCTATGCACACATGGTGGTGGCATCCTTCCTGAAAAGAAATACTAAACATGTTTCAATGCTGGAAGGTGGCTTTGTTGCAATCCATGACTATTTCGGTCCTCATATGACTGATTGCTTGGAGGAACACAATCCATCCACCTGCTTAGTTTGTGCTCCTAACAACAATAATGATCTTGGAGACACTCAACAGTCCACAATAAGGGACAATACACCAGCTAAGCAGTTATTTAGTAAATTGTCTCTGGCTATGAAAGCAAAGAGCCAAGAAGTTAAAGGTAAATTAATAGAATATATTGTCAACCCTAATTCAACTTACAACAATGGAGAATGGCATGTTTCTGCTGGGGACAGAAAAGAACCAAGGTACAGAAATGTTCCTCCAGTCTTCAGTATTAATGATGAAGATGATGATTCAAGATCAGACAGCTTAAGGAAAGACTATACAGACGCTGAATCCTTAGAAGAAATTGTAGAGCTCCAGACCTACTTAAGGGAACATAATGTTGTTGATAGTTTCCCTTGTCAAGAAGTCCTCCTAAATGGCTATATGCATGATTCTTACTTAGTAGTTACTGAAACTCATTTGGTAGTTTTGCGTGATATTCCAAATAAAAGAGGCACCGCCAAAGTTATGTCTAGGCGACCCTTGTCAACTATTGTAAAAATAACTGCTAAAAAGAGACATCCCGAATTAATAACATTTAAGTATGGCATACCAGATGGTGACAATCTCTTGATAAAAGATATGGATCGGTTCCTTATACCAAATGCCTCCATAGCTACTAAAGTAGTCTCAAATCAAATAGTTCAACAGTTGGACAGCAAAGGATAATAAAAGGTATGACAAGAAAAAACATAATATAATCACAATATTCAAAGTAGCTGTACAAAAAGCAGAATCGAATCCAGAAAACAAAAGCAGCTGGTAACTGTAGTAACTATTTTGAGGCCGTAGATAATAGAAACGAAGTCCACTTTTTAGTCGGGAAATAAGTATGATAGACCGCAGCGTAACTATAGTGCGGCAAGCTGGAAAAATGCCACGGGTCCTAGGCCCGAGAGCGCCAATCCATGAAGATACCCATCAGGCAACTAGAAGGGCCCCGGCCGATGAATTCGCCACGAGCGTTAAAAATGGTATAGTTACACCACTGATGGCAGGTTAACAATTTGGCCAACACAAAGATAAAGGTCGAGTTATCTATATTAACTAAAACCCATTACAGCAAAAGATTTAATGGCGATATAAATGTTCGTCTGGTCATAACCATCGCTTTGCAGTCATGTAAACTCACGTAATAGAAGACGCCTCAGTTTTTAAGCGGCGTGATCCAAACATACCTACAGCGCACTGTTTACCTGTAATGGCTGTAATTCCAGTTAGTCTAAAACCTCCCCAAGCATCACAAGAGGGGAGGGGGTTTAAGAAGTTGTTAAAAAAACTTCACGTGATTAATAGACGACCCCTTAGAATTAAAAACAAACCTGTTTACACATTGTTTAATCGATTTTGACTTCTATCACGCAGAAATAGAATACTAAAAGCACAAATGGAAACCGACTTATTCATCATCATTATCACATCAGCCTATTGCAGTCCACTGCTGGAAGTAGGCCGCCCCCAGGGTACGCCACAAGGTCCGCTCTCCCGTGTTCTCGACCCAGTCACTACAAGTTACTCTTATTCATTAACGAGGATAATACCTGTATTAACTAAGGACTCTCCTTCAGTCTATTGACATCTCTATTCTCTGACATGCAAACGACGGTGACAATTGTTTAAAATTGTTACTTTTTATGTAGAAGTTTTGTTTAATCGGTTAAATAAACTGTAAATAAGGGTTTTCTTTATTTCTAATGTTAATCCACATAGATTGTCGGTGCATCAAATGCAATATTAATAAACGTAGCACATTTTTTATTGAAATGTATTAAAAGTTAAAACATATTATTCCAATTAAGTGTTAATGATATAATTATGTAAATCTTTATAATAAATGTCTACTATTGAATGTGTTAGTCCTTATTCATATTATTTTAAAAAGAACATGTTAAAACAATTAGGAACTTGCCTTCATTGTCAATTTATTTAGAAATTAAATTATTATAATATGCATCCTGAATAATAGTGACTAGAATATTTTATTATGTATTAGAATTAAACTACCTATGTGTAGTGTTCTTCAAGATTCCAAACTATTCTAAAAATAAATTGTATAATATCAACTCAGAACATCAAATGTGTCACTTAAATCTAGAGCAAATAAATAGTAGTGCCGCCTAGAGTAATGAAGTCGACCCGATTTTTAAGATTTCTTGTACATATGGTGTCTATCAAAGTCTAGAGATTAGAATCGTGTCCGTCTTATTATTATACTCTTAGATGACATATATACTTACTAACGCCATTTAAGTATGCAGTTGTCTGCAAGCTTGATGCGAAGGCAGAAAATAAGTACGCAGCAACTAGGTACCTACCTAATTGTTTTATTGTTTGCCAAAGTACTTGATAGTATTATGTTTTGTCATCGAAAGTGCAGTTATTGCACTTTGTTTGTTTACTTACTTACCTATAAAAATGTGATATAAATAATAATTATGTAACGAAGCAGAGGTCTTAAACCATTTTGCAAGAATAATATTTATTGTTATTTAAAATAAAAAATTTATGAGCACACTGCAACTGAATTCTTGTGTAGGTATGTATAGAGTTTGTATATTTTATGCGCTAAGAAAACTGATAGTATCAATTGTGGTTTAGAAACCACGCGAGTTAAAATTTCTTAGCGTCTTGAAATCTGTTATGTATGTATTACTTATCAATACTGGATGTTTAGTTAGCGTGTAGTAAAAGGAACAGTTTTAACACTATAAGATACCTATAATATAGTGATGAAAAAAGCTGTCAACTCCAGTACGAATTTTTATTTAAACGCGCCTTTAGGTTAGCTAATAGAAGCCGTGCTATTCTAAAGACATCTTAAGAACTCACTTCTAAATCGGCGGTGAGATTTCACATTAGCCTTCGATCAACAATGTACTAGATTACCGATCAAAGCTTCAAACACGGCGCGAGAAATAAATGCACAAATAATTTTGTAGCCTTATTTAAAGTTACTATGATCCAATCGTAGCCAACATTAAGACGTTAACATGCCGCATTGCCTGCTTCCTCGGCCACTTATGCGATATGATTTTGATCTTGATCCTTAATTTAGTATATTGTCGATCGAATACACTAGCGTATAGCGAGGTGTCGTACGAGATGATGTTAGTGTTTCAGAATAGTATAGCAGTTTCCACAATCGCAGTTTAAAATCATGAATCAACTAGGTAAGTGTTCACTGGACAGGGGCTTTGTCTGTGAAACTTTGAATAAAACGCAATTAACTTATTAGATAATGTGCAATGTATGATATTATGTATCATAAGTTTTACTATTATGCACAATGTTTTCACATTTAGATAAGTAGATTCACAATTCACATAGATTATATAGGTACACGCAGTAAATATATTATCTGGGTATTCATTTAAAAGCAAAGGCTATCTTTTGTATGGCGTATACCTAGATTTTAACTAGTTAAGTGTGTATTGACTATCTAAATATCGAGTATTCCTAATAACAAGCGATAAAATAATCATTAACATTAATTATCTACTTATTCCGCGCTATAGATGTTCTATTTTCAGCGTTTAGAATAATATTGTTCTTAAATTATTTGTATATTTAGTTGTTACTGTAATAAAGAGATATACCTATACAAATACTTGTCGTGCATTTTTTATATTAGCATAGACTACTATGACTAATATTAGCCTATTAGTACCTATCTATGCTTCACCTACCTTCAGTACCTATAACTACGTATACCTAAGTATTAGTTGTAGAAACCTGGGTTTAGGTTTAGTCTAAGTATTTCGGAAATAAAAATAGTCACACAGTTTTCATAAGTATTTTATTGTTTAGATTCATATGTGTATGTTTTCATTGTTTTAATGCATAACAAACAATATTAATATTTTTTACAATCTCATAGAAAATTACAAACAAAATAAAAACACAATTTTTAGTAAATATTTGTTTCCTATTTACGGCAAAACGGCAACTGCAGTATTTTTAATTTCGGGATTAAAATGTTAATTGCTTTTATATTTTTGCCTATGATAAAGGCATATATTATCTGTGTATTCATTTAAAAGTTTTGATATCACCCTTGTCGTTTTCACTTTGAACAATGCATAGGTCCTATTCCACCGCACATAATTCACAACCTAAGTACATTTATTTCGCTATTGAGGCAAACTCATAAACTGTTATCAAAGGCATTAACCTCACTTTCCTTTAAACTTGGAGTACTTTTAGAACTAAAGTTTGCCTATGACCTGCGCCTGTCTTGCACGAGTACGTGTAAACTGCAAAGTCTACTAAGCACAGCCCCCTTACCATGAATTCAATTTGGTAATTGAATGATGTTGATAGTACAGCCGTAGACTGGTACTTGCTGCCAAATTTCCATGAACCCTGGTACCTAATGTAAAGGATTGGGTTTTATACATATACACTGCCTACCTACACTTCGGGGAATTTAGCCGTGTTGTTTTAATTATTTTAATACGGTTCTAAACGGCTCACACATCCAAGAAAGTACGACTGATACCGACTCATTCATAAACGAAGATCATGCCGGCATGAACTAAGCCCCGTATTAAGTCTATTGACATCTCTATTCTTTGATATGCAAACGACTGTGACAGGTATAGATAAATTAATCGTAAATGTATATTTTTTTTTATATATAATCGGGTTAGGTTTTTTGTATAGACATGCTATGTATACCTACCTAGCAAAGTAAGTAGATATTATTAAAAGATATGTACACAATACATACTATACGCGGCACGCACTTGTGCGATTAAGGCCACGAAGGGCTGCTATAACTTGTTTAACATTGGTTTTACCACAAATCATAAAATTCAGTAGATAAATTTAATATATAGCAAACTTAATTGTAGGTCCGTATACTACGCACCAATCTATTGAAGACATTAGTTTTGTGTAAATATGCTTAAACTGCAATCGTATAATCGTCAAAATAGGAAAGTCAAGTAATTGATATGTTTCGTTTTATTAGGTCATATTTTTGTTCGTACATTACTCAGTATGGCTTGTATATAGATATGTCGTTGATAATAATCACAAGGTTATTGCTCCAGTACACTCAGATCCTTAAATGTTAACTAACACATTTATGTACTTCTTGCTGTCCAGATAAGGTTTAATCAAGAGTTAAAAACAAACATTTATTGATCTGATAGTACAATTTTATTATGTACTAGATGTGCCCGCGACTCCGTCCGCGTGGAAATTCGGAAACAGCAAAAGTATTTTTAAATTGTTTTTAATATATTAGCTAAGTTTGAGCGAATTCGATTTAGTAGTTTTTACGCTATGCCGTAATATTTTATTACATGTATAGCTGTTGCCCGCGACTTCGTCCGCGTGTATTTCGGATAAAAGACCAGTAGTAAATTGAACTTTTAACAGAAAAAAATACCTACCATGCAGGCTTTTTTAAGTAGGTTAAAAATCTTTAAACCACTTATTTAACTAAGAATACATTCCGGTATTTAAAAAAAAAAACGCAAAAATTGAACGGTAATTACGGAAGTTACAGAAAGTCTATTAAAAATAATATATAACTGAAGAAGAGAACATAAATAAATCAGTTTTGTGCGTTTCTGAGTTTCTATACATTGAAACTGCTGTAGAAAAAAAAAAATGCCAAGGATAAAAGACAACCGTGACGACCTGATTGGCGCAGTGGCTACACTGCGCCAATCAGGTCGTCACGGTTGTCTTTTATCCTTGGCATTTTTTTTGAGCGCGAGCGATTGGTTGTGGGTTCGATTCCCGCAAAAAAAGTGTGATCCGTAGATGTTTGTCCAAAAAAAACTAAACAAACTAATTATTATTATTATTTAATAATACCTACTTTAAACTTATATCTAAAAACTATTTGTATTTTTAAAATCTAAACTGCGCTTATTCCAAGGAACTTAATGCACTGATAGCCGAGTGGTATGACCGTTAGACTGTTAAGTCAAATGTCGCAAGTTCAAATCCCGGCACACACTAATGTCTTTTCGAAGTCATGTGCTTACTATAATATTACATATAGCGGGTGCAACCAATGCTGCTTATAGAAATCTTGTCAAACTACCCTCCATGCACGCTCCGGGTTGTCGTGTGTTGAGACACTTTGAAGAAATGCCTAACGGTCAAACACGTTATTGTGGCTAATTTATAAAAGATAGATATATACTATTGAAGACTTTTTTGTAGATCCTTTGGAGACCATCATCTTTGTAATACATACTTTTTGTGTATGATCAACGAATGCGAGGATAAGAGCTCGAAAGCGCATTTTCATCCGACTTGCTTCAAATTTATCATTACTGCTCAGCTCCTATGTGTTTTAGCGTTATGTTATATAGCCTATAACCTGCCCAGGAGTATGGACTACAATCGTACCAAGTTTAGTTAAAATCCCTTCAGTAGTTTTTGACCCATGCGTGCACATACAGACAGACAGACAGACGGACAGACAGACAGACAAAAAATTTACTGATTGCATTTTTGGCATCAGTATCGATCACCAGTCATCCTCCAATATTAATTTTGAATATATATTCAATGTACAGAATTGACCTCTCTACAGTTTTATTATAAGTACTAGATGTGCCCGCGACTCCGTCCGCGTGGACATTCGGAAACGGCAAAAGTATTTAAAAAAATGTTTAATATTTTAAAATTGTTTTTAATATATTAGCTAAGTTTGAGCGAATTCTATTTAGTAGTTTTTACGTCAAGCCGTTCTATTTTATTATATGTATAGCTGTTGCCCGCGACTTCGTCCGCGTGTATTTTGTATAAAACACCAGTAGTAAATTGAACTTTTAACAGAAAAACATACCTACCAGGCAGGCTTTTTAAAGTAAGTTAAAAATCTTTAAAACACTTATTTATCTAAGAATACTTTCTGGTATTTTTAACAAAACCGCAAAAATTGAACGGTAATTACGAAAGTTATAAAAAGTCTATTGAAAATAATATTTAACTGAAGAAGAGAACATAAATAAATCCGTTTTGTGCGATTCTGAGTTTCTGTACATTGAAACTACTGTAGAAAAAAAATGCCAGGGACAAAAGACAACCGTGACGACCTGATTGGCGCAGTGGCTAAGCAATTGGACTGCTGTGCTCGGGGTTGTGGGTTCGATTCTCGCAAAAAAATTGTGTGATCCATAGATGTTTGTCCCGAGTCTGGGTGTTCGTGTATGTGATATTTTAAGTTTGTGAAATGCACCGATACTGCCGAAATTCCTAGTGTGGGGCGACGTTTTATTTAACCAAAAAGAAACCTATACAATACAACCTATATCTATTATTTGGATATTTTGTCTGTTTGTCGGTTTATTCGAATAGGGAACCATTGCAGTTGACTCTTATAAAACAATATTGTTATAAAACATACCATTACGACACGCCTGTATTCCGCGAAGGCGTAGGCAGAGGTGCACATATTGTACCTACTCCCACAATTTCGCTAGGTTTGGTGTAGATCCCAATGTAATGGGGCGAGCCTATTGCCATCAATCCAGCACAGTATCTCAACAGACAAAATGTATAGAGAAATCGTGACCTAAGAGTAAGTGTCTTACGATTGTGTGTGCTTGTAAGAAGCAGTATTCGTAAGATTAAAGGCTGCTTTAAGGCTGCGTGAGTCAATGGTAGGTTGATGTTGATGGTCATGGCGGAGCATAAGGCTGTACACTCAGCCGAATTCGTTATATACACAGGATAGAAAAACTATCTTGCTGCTAAAATGTCCGCCTCAATGATGTTGCAGCTGAAGGATGCCTTTGAGTTAGAAGTCCTTAAATTGCTTTGACCGAAATAAGTTCCGTAGAACCTTATGTGTCACTTGCTGCGAGAATTACAATTGTCTATGAGGTAATGAGAAAAAATCTATATCTTCTATACATGTAATAAAATCGTAATCGACCCGTGTCTGTACATTATTAAGTAAGAAAAACAATTTATACACTCTGTATTTATGTTACCGAAGCCAAAAATATAGTTTTTAAATATTTTGTCTGTTTGTCGGTTTGTCTGTGCGTTTGAACGCGCTAATCTCAGAAACGACTGAACCGATTTGAATGCGGTTTTCATTGATGTATTGTGGCAGCTTCCCATAACATTTAGTGTTTGTTTCATATTAATGGGTTCATAAAAAAAAAAGTTAAAGTTACGTCAATCTTTACATACATGTAATAATAATATGATATAATAATAATAATAATACATGTAATAAAACAGTATGTCTTGGCGTAAAAACTACTAAATAGAATCCGCTCAAACTTAGCTAATATATTAATAAAATCATCAATACATTTTAAAATAATTTTGCTGTTTCCGAATGTCCACGCGGACGGAGTCGCGGGCTCAGCTATAGATATATATTCGCTGCCTTTAAAAAATCTATTTAGGACCGTAATTTTTGTTCTGCATCGTTTCTAACAAAAAATTTAATTTAATATAAAAAATACATAATTTCAGCGTAAACAGATTCTTACAGAGTTTAAACGATTCCTGAGAATGTTAAACAAAAATCAACCGTATAGCCGTACCCATACTGGCGCGGCGAGATTTGGAAGTTTTATTTCATCTATATCTTATAAACCGATGTTTTTTTTTTATAAAATAGATATCAAAGTGTACTTTTTGAATATTGGAGTTTGATAACGATATATCTATGTGAAATACAATATATTTATATATTTTATTAATACACTTTGAAGAAATGCCAAACGATTAATCACGTTATTTTGGCTAATTTATTGAATATAGATATATACTATAAAGCACTTTTTTGTAGATCTTTTAGAGACCATCATTTTTGTAATACATACTTTTGGTGTATGATCGACGTATGCGAGGATAAGAGCTCGAAAGCGCATTTTCATCCGACTTGCTTCAAATTTATCGTTACTGCTCAGCTCCTATGTGTTTTAGCGTTATGTTATATAGCCTATAACCTGCCCAGGCGTATGGACTACAATCGTACCAAGTTTGGTTAAAATCCCTTCAGTAGTTTTTGACCCATGCGTGCACATACAGACAGACAGACAGACAGACAGACAGACAGACAGACGGACAGACAGACAGACAGACAAAAAATTTACTGATTGCATTTTTGGCATCAGTATCGATCACCAGTCATCCTCCAATATTAATTTTGAATATATATTCAATGTACAGAATTGACCTCTCTACAGTTTTATTATAAGTATAGATGTAATTAATTTTGTATGTACAATGATTACATTTATACTAATAGTTACTTAAAGTTCCGAATGTATATTCAGTTTGTAGGTAGGTAGAACTGTATTTAAAATTACTTACAGCTTTTTGAAAGAAGATCATTATATTCTAGGCTAGACTCGTGTGTAACACAAATTGATAAACTTACCTACTATAATATGTAGTGAAAATAAAACTATGTACAATGTATAGGTACTTAATCAAGTCATTTAAATATATACTTATTTCTATAGGCAGCATTCACCTGTCTTTTGTTTGTTTAACATTCAGGTGCGTTGTTTGCTTGGGTAGTTAGTTGGTGTTGAGGGGCTCGTAGGTACGTGGCTACCGCACAGATCAGTCGATCTGCGGGGTTAAGCCGAGCTCGCCGTTGTCAGTCTTGTGATGGGTGACCGGTTTCACATGTCGAGACCCCTCCGTGCTTCGAAAGCACGTTAAGCTGTTGGTCCTGCGCCTGATCTCTCTCCGTATTCACACAAAATAAGTAGGTTGATAGTGACAGGGTAGTTTAAGTGCGCACAGACCCCTTACCATGAAGTCTTAAAACAGGGCAGTTTACGTTGTGTAAGCGAGACGCAGCATTACACTACACATAGCGGTGTCTCGCTTCCACACCGTAAACTGATATAGGTAATAAGACTTTTTAAATCATATAGAATGATAATTTATCTGGGAAAGGTTATAACAGATTTGCTGGTCTTAAAAAAAATCGGATAATAACTAATAAGATATAGGTACATTTCTTATTCAATACAATAAGAGCTCATTGATGTCTATATCTTTTGAACCTTTTTATTCCAATGTTATAAGTTAAATTTAGTACGGATCTACCGACATATTGAAAGTATCTAGTTGCTCACACTATTTACAGTTTTAATATAAAATTTCTGTACAGTCCTTAGAAAGCTGGTTTTAGTAGATACAACATACAACAATATGAAAGGGATAAAAGCGTAAAAAGACGCGTTATATAGTATCATTCAAAATATGACTAATTAGATGCAATGTTAGGTACAAACTATTATATTGAAATAAAAAAAAAACTGATATCTTATAAGTTATTTGGAATCTCCTCCTTTCTTTAATAGGTTCTCCATATTTATATTTAGATAATATGAAAAGACGGAGTAGGATGCATGGTATCATGGTAGATTGATCTAGAGGAAATGGTATAGTGTGCTTTAGGTACGGTAAACCCGCGGGTTTTTCTCTAATGAAGAGGCGGACAGCTGTGAATTTTTCAGGATGGTCTGCTTCAAGGTAGCCTCGAGCTTCACCTGCAAAGACTGATAGTCCACCGGGAGGTACATACTAAAATACGTGATGTGAAGGCACCACGTATCATTTAAACAATAGTCTTGACTTGGCAGTTGGCACACGAGACTACTTCATGCGATATCATTAGTCAGTGGACCTCATCTATTGGAAAAATAAAAGTTACCGTAGAGGCAACTTTTACATTATATGCATCTGAATCTGTAGTAGAGCCGTCATGCACTATATATCTTCATTCGATGAAATGTCTGATAGGTAATCTATTTTAACATTTCAAACCCGTGTCCTAAGTAAGTACTAGTACTATTACCTTATTATTACTTTTGGAATCGCAATACTAAACTAGCTTCATTATATTTTGAGAATTTAAATAGGCACTTAAAATAATTAAAGGCTAATAAATAGTTAAGTTATGCTACTTTAACTGCATCTAGTAGATTATAATTTTATTCCTACTATATAAACGTACTATCGTTACGTTATAGAACGCCTCATTACCGATTAACGAGACATCCTTCAAATAGTACATATTGTTCCCGAATAATTTACGATTGAATTAATAATACTTTAGTCATCTGCACACCACTGTACCTCACACAACTTTGCCATAACATTCGGAATTCAGATCACCCTATTCATCATTATTTTTGACAAGGCAATAAAATATTGTTAGATAAATATTACTGATTCTATTAATTGAAGACTGTATCCATTTATGATAATAAATGCAAAAACTTTTGCGAACGTGTTCTTGGATATTTTATTTTAGGTTAGGGTGCTACACGCTACGGCAGTGCAATTGTAGCAAATTTTCGTAGCTCGTAGCGTACGTAGCCCAATAATATAATCAAATGTATTAACATAACCCAGGGGTAGTTTTAGGACAATCATGGTAAATATTATTAATATACGGAACAAAAGTTTGTCAATGCTAGATAGCTATTGCATATATTGAAAAACGTCAATAAAGTGTAAAAAAATTCTGAAAGTTAATTACATAAAACTTTGACAGACTGCGGCTGACACAGACATATTTCCGACTGCATGATTTTCATATTTAAACCGCTATAATTCATACTTCAGACGCTGTTAATAGCTCGACTTTTAAACAATAAGCACTTTGGATACGTTTTTAACCTAGAATATACTAGGAAAATTACTATCTAGGTCGTTTACTTACACTTAAATGGTCTCTCAAGGAGACGATATGTTATTTTGGCGACTTTGAAATGTCTAGGCACGACTTTGGTAACTATAACAAGCATATTATTACCCAGAAATATTATAATTATACTGGGGCAGTTAGGGTTATTGACATCAGCAGTGCAAGAATGCTTGTTTTGGTCATTTAAACTCTGTTTTTAAGTCTCTCTAAACGAAACTATTAGCTGCTCGAGGTAAGTAGTACGTAGCTCTTGATATTTCAGTTTAAAGTAATTATACCTAAATAATGATGCTTGTCTTAATCGTTTAAAGATTGACTAAAGAGCAAAGCATAACTGTTTGATTAAGAGTAGGACCATGTTTTATACGAGTTTTACTTTCAGATTTAGTGTCTAAACAAACTATGCCAAAAATACGCGACCAAAGGTCCACGTGCTATTTGAATAACGTACGACACATTTGGCGAAATTACGTTGCGTAATAGCGTACAGCCGACGCAATCGTACGAAAGTTCAACCAAACAGTAATCGAACAGAAGCGGCGCAACTGAATTTCTGTCATATAAGTTCCGCACCATCGTGTGTCATATTAGCGGAATACGTCGGAACGTAAAATTAGACGCGGACCTTCGGTATCACCTTAACTAAATATGCAACACCGTTTTTTTTGAAGATTTGAAATTGAGATTTTGTTAGTTCCAGACAAAATCATAGAAAGAAAGCGTATTTATTCACATGAAATACGAAATGCCTTTACGAGGATTATTGTAAGTAACTAATGAATATTGTGGTATGAGGAATAAAGCTTACTGCGTAATCAAACATTTTGGCAGGATGTTAAAATTTACAATACCCTGTGTCATAATACATACCGTCCTTCGTATGAAACATTGTGATCTTGTTCTGAGAATTTGTATACTAGATGTTTATATGTATATCTAAGTATACAAAGTAAATAATTTTAAGTTTTCATCTTGATATATGATTGATATATAAATATAGGACTAGAGGTTAGTATCCATTTAAAGTAGTTTTCAGCCGCGAATATTTTCCGCACACATTTAAGGATTGGGAAGGTCCAGTTAATGGATGATATTCACTTATGGTATACCTATATGACATAAGATTTAAAATTTCGGGTTCTAGGTTAATATAAATGAAATCACCTTAAGCACAAGTAGGTAAATACTTAGATAGGTAATAGCTTAGCAAAGTTGACCTAAGAAATATTCTTTTTCACGATGATTGCAGTACCTACATATACATATACATAAAGTCACGCCTGTTTCCCAGTGGGGTAGGCAGAGACCAAAGATTTCTATTTGCTACGATCCTGGCATACTTCACTCGCATCACATTCGTCATACACGCTTGTCCGTTAAAGGTACTTCTCACTTGACCCTTTTGTAGAACATCTTCGATTTGGTCCAAGTATGTTCGCCGGGTCTTCGCCTTCCCGATACTAACACTCACCGCATATTATATTCGCCTTGTCATCTAAGCATATTCTTCTCAATTTTCGTCCACATTCACACCGCACCGCTTTTTTATAACCTTATTTTCCACTCTATCTCTCAAAATCACACCTTAGCCATACCCAACTTTCAATACCATACATAAGAGTCAGCACTAACGTTCCTCTATGATTGTAGTCTAAATAAACAAAGTGGTGCTCAGGAGCAGTATTCCAAATCCTGCATAATACATTAATATTATTTCTTTGATATTTTATAATTAATTTATGATGTTATTATATCAAACGACGTGCTATTAAAAGTACCAATAAATTGGAGGCAGAATCGAATTTGGTTCTACCTAACTTAATATTCAGATCACTTTATGTACCTACCATTATTTCTATCATTTAAGTACATATATTAAAATGATATACTTCAACTTGTGCAACACAATTAGCATAATTATTCACATCTTTACTCACGCGCGTTAAATTATGTATATTATATGAACATACTACATATATTTTTATCACAGCCCATTATTAAATTATTAAGTCTTGCCCTATCAAGCAATAATTGTGAGCAAGCAAATAATTACAATACATATTAGAGATGAAAGTAAGTGTTTTGATGTTCCTGAAGTGCTGGAGTCTGCCGTTGTTAGGTTTGCAGACGGCAAAGACAACGTCGAAGGCTTGATGACGTCAACTGAAAATGGTGAAAATAAATTTCATTCATTTTTGTACTGATTTTTGTACTGGTTTACCGTTTGTAAGGAAACTTAAGCTCAACAGTGCTCTACCACGTTTCAAGGTAAATTCAGTACAATGCAAATAGTTGCCCGGACTAAATTATTAGTAGGCATTTATTTGATGGGCTTTAGTTTATTTATACTCGTATGTATCTTTGACCTAGTCAGTCACTGTGTCCATGTCCGGTGAAGCTAAGCCATCGGAAGGTAACCGACTATCCGGCCAACCATTTGGAAAAATGCTTATAGTATCAAAATTAATCTAATTAAGACTTGTAAAAAACACTAGAAGACATCCATTTGAAAATTATTTATTTATTTTAATGTCATAATGGTAATAAACCTGCGAATAGACACTGGATGTCCTGTCTACATTTACACTTTTTTACAGATAACATTTACGATTAACAAATTTTTCAATTAGTAGATAGGTACTTTTTCCAAATTAATAAAGGAAATTAGGAAAATGTTGGACTTGATCGGGATTCGAACCCACAACCTTTGCCGTTCCGTAATCTTCTAATTGAGCTACCGTGTTGCTGTTCGCAACATGTCACTTACCTATAACGGTATCGTTTCTGACATCGGCAAACCTGTCTTCAATATTCCTAAACTCCGGTATGGTGCTAACGCAGGTGATCTCGAGCCTGCCTGTCGCCACTATTTGGAGCTCCGATATGGTCACGTAAAGGTCCTTTTTATTGGGTTTATGGCTCTTGTGGCGACTGCTTATATGAATGACATTAAAGTCTTCGTGTTCTTTTATTTCAGAAATCTGAAAATAATAAGAAATAGACGTGGATAATATTTATTTAAGTTTTTATGTTAGTTTATGATTAAGTTGTAATTATTCCCGCAACCAATTTCATAGGCCCTTGTTACGTAGACAAAACCGCACATATTTCAAGTTACTATATTGTGGGTTCAGACGGAGCTGCAAGATTTTAATATTTAAAACATGTTAGATAGGAAGTCAACTTTCCTTTCTTAAGCTCTCATACTAGTATCTGCATTGTTACATTTTTACTCGCAAAACTACTTCAGTTCTTCTCGCTACATGAAACATTACGAGTACCTACTTGATGTGGTTTCTGAAATCAAATATTTCCGTTCTATATTTTCTATGATAGATGAAAAGGGGTTTAGTGTAGATTTATTAGATTTATATAAAATTGTTATCGTTATTAAGAGCTACAATTTAATATTATTTTGTCTGATAAATTTAGAGAGAGTTTTAATAATAGAAGGACAGAAGTTACATAAAAGGGAACGAAAGTTAATAGGTCGAGGAATTTTAATTTGCGTAAGTTTAAAATACAAGTCAAACAACTTGCAATTTAATGGGCAGGCGAAAAATATATGATTAAGGGATAGACATCATAAAATTGTTGTGCCAGGCGTTCGCTGCGGGGGTTATTTGACATCTGACACCTCTTTATATTTCTATTCTCTACTCTTTTCTGCATATCTAGCACAATATGAACCTATTGGAAACATATCTATGTTTGAGGTTAATGCAGATTTCTTCTCTATGTTTACGTACAGCTGAGTAGACAAACGTGCACGTACGAGCATAACAGTTTATTTGTATAAAAGTAATTTACTGCGTCTTGCAACATATATATAATTATTATGTGCGTATCTATACCTACTATACATAGTACATATGTAAATGAAATAAGTTACATGTCAATTTGGCTTGAATTTGGAATTTAAATATCGAGTTCAGCATTCCGTTCGTAAAGGGAACTTTCGCATTGCATTGCAGAAGGGAACTTGCTCAAACGACTGAATATGTCCATAAGTAGTATTTTGATAACTAAAAATACATTTTACTATTTTCGGATGGAAAAATGCATTAAGAACACATTGTTGCAAAGTTACTTAAGTGTTGTTGGAATTATACTTGTCATTAGAATTTTGTACAATCCTATATTAACAACTAAAATATACAAGTATATATTTTAGTTAGGTCTAAAAGCTTAAAATTCGATCGAACTTTATAAAAAAAGTTACTTCTGCTCTCCTTCTCCGACTTTTCGCCAACTTTAACTTTGCTAAATGTAACCCACGCCAAGTGTATTTAAAATGGGTTAGGTACAAAGGGTTGTCTTACGATTTTATAGATAGGAACTTTCAAGTTTTGAGTACCTATTACAGTGATAACACGCTGCAGACAACTAATTATCTCTGTGTCTTAAGAATTAAAGTCTTTGTGTCTCCCGCTTGCTATGGAGGGAAGTGGGAACTAAATTTATATTCCTACTCCTCCTGTATATTCTTTTATGATTAATTTCATTGCGGGTTCCACAGGACGGTCGAGTCATTTCTCTTGGACGCCTCGAGCTTCATTGCCTCGCTGGTTCTCAATGGTTATCATTGTAGATCCTGGCTTACAGGAGTTGCAATGATGGGCACGAGTGGTGGGCTTGTCCCATAAAAAAAAACGAATTAAGATTAAGATAAATTAAATAAAAAAAATCACCTGACTCTCCTTTAAGTTGCAACCGGGGGGGCGCGTGGCGATATGGGAGGCGTGTGTGAGGGTCAGCAGGGGGGGTGGGCTGCTCAGCCCGGCGTCGTATTCGAAGCTCCTCTGCAGCCCTCGCCGACCGCTGCGCTCGCTCATCGGCACGCGGAACTTGTGCGAGTGTGCCACTAGCTTGTCCATCTAGAAACGTTCACGGATAGTTACTACTGGGGCTCTAGACAAGTGGCAAAACGTTAGACAAATAGAAATCGAACAGAATGATAAATGTATGGGGATGACATAATGTTACGTAATCTATAGCCTAATATATGTGCAATCCTAAGGTCCCATACATGTGTAATTTTTTCATTAGGATATAAAAGTTACAACATATTTAGGACACGTAGCTGGTTGCTACGTCGTAGCTCTAACCGACACAAACGATCATATTATCATCACACAGCCTAAGACATTGTTCAATTTGCTGGATCTGTCAATCTTTACCCTATCGTTTCCGTGGCTGTGATTCTATTGCGTCTCTTGCTTATAAGTATCCCATTTATGATTCAGTTAATAAATTGACCTATCAACACACCTTTCTCCCATTTATAAACCACGTGATATGGGGTGCTGGTAGGGCGGGCGCTGTGGTGCAGTTGGCACGCAATGTCTCCCCAAAACTGAGGTAACGCGTCGGAAAGTCGATTCTAGGGTGGTGCTTTTGAGGATCTGAAAATCAAACCAATGTTTATTATACCTGATGTTCCCCTTATCGTTGTAATACCATTATTGTACGTTACACACAATTACTCATATGATATAATCGTTTTTTTTTATCTCTGCTCTACCTAAACTTTGACTTCTAGAAAATGCCTAGGGCTAAGACTAAGACCGCCTTGTACACAACTGTACTAAAGAAATAAATAAATAATCTCAACATTTTGTTATAATCCTATTTATCTACTAAGTACTACTTAATCCCTACCGATTTGGTGTCGCATATTATTGTGAACACGAACAATGCTGCCATACACATAGGAATATAAACAGATAGGTGCTCTATTTCGTCCATTGTATAATATAATGCAATCTGAGTGTAGTGAATATTTTATATTACCCGAATAGATAATTAATATTTTATGAGTTCCTTGTGTTACATTAGCAAATCATAAGCCATTCTCTCCGTTCCGATTTGCTACTTTGTTCTCGTCCCAGAATCTATTAGGTATATAATATCATAAAGACATTGAAAGGAAACCTACACTATAATGTATCTTTATAACCTACCTATAAACTAGTATTATTATGTAATAATACTAGCAATAATAGTAATAATTTGCATCTGGAGTTACGGGTGACTATTCAGCAATATACATAACAGTGATAACATATTATATAACAAATTGATTTAATACTGTCACTAACTTTAGGCTATCCACGAAAAATATTCTGCCGAAGAATTGTCCAAAAAATAATTATAAATCATTTACTAAACTAACATAATAGAATTAGTCCAAATAGTAATTTCTAATTATCACAAAAAGGATAATGAACAGCCGAGCGCAAATGAAGCACATTCTTAATGTATAATTGTATATACATTGGTAATGTTAAAAAGGTGGAAGAGATATTTAGAAGAAAATTAACAAGCACAGTCTAGGGAAAATGCACGACGTTTTATTCAAAGTCAAAGTATTTATTAGTGTGATTTTTGGTGATACAAAGGGTCTTACACTTATTTTACAGAAGGTACTCAAAAATCTACACATTCGGGCATACACTATTTATCATTATATGAAGTTTAATTAATACATAAGAAATAAAATAAAATTGTAACATGATATCATTAAAATGTCAATTATAATTACAATAATAAGATATAAATTATTACCTACATTATATTTTTGTCAAGAAGAAATTCGTCAATGGTATAGTAGCATTTATTAGTTAAAAAATCACTAAGTTTATGTTTAAATTGTATCAAGTTTAAATCTTTAATGTCATTTGGCAGCTTATTATATATCTTTGGAGCCATGCAAAATATGCTATTGTGCATAAGAGCAGTTTTTGAACTTCTTATACATAATTCGTGTCGATATTATCTTATCAATCTAGAGCGATGCTCTGAAACCTTTTTAAATAGATCGGAATTTTGCTTGACGAATAGTGCAGTCTCGTAGATGTATTATGTCTCTTCTTTGACTTTAC
The DNA here is from genome assembly GCA_905340225.1 of Abrostola tripartita. NCBI lineage: Eukaryota > Metazoa > Arthropoda > Insecta > Lepidoptera > Noctuidae > Abrostola > Abrostola tripartita. The sequence goes on along the minus strand of HG996490.1, from coordinate 7,599,371 downwards.
ATCTTGAATATATTCGAAAGTGTCGTAGCGATCTATCGTTTTATGCAAAATTTGAGATATTTCATGAACGATAAGCAGCAGAAAGTTTTGTAGTAACTAGCTAAATTTATTTCTAGGTTTATCTAGTTTTGAAATATACCTATCGATTACGCGATTTTTGGAATTTAGGTTCAGTTATTAAAATACTGTTTTTGTTATTTGATATAATATAGGACATAAATAAATGTTACTATGTAAAACATTACATAAACTTACTGATATATATTGATAAGTAATACTTTGCTACATTTATTTTTATATATTTACTAGGGTGCAATAATATTATATTGTTCTACTTTATATGGAACTCTTTAGATCTGTTTTTTTTGGGTTTATCATGTCTTAGCAAATAGGAACTGTGAGAAGATAGGTTTGCTTTACAAAAATTTTGTCATAAAATAACACGCATATGGGGTTCTCTAAATAACTATTTAATTAATTATAAGCGCATATCAATATCACATTTTTTTATTTTACTTTTACATATTTTTTTCCAATACAATACATGTCTAGATGCCATATGATCTTCATCAAGAATTACCTTATATCTGTTGCTGTATCCAGTCGAGGTAACTGCTAACTCGTGCAAAGGCAGAAGGAAATTCTAACTCACATCCATCTCTGGCCACGAATGAGCTCACTCCGATTAAAACTTGTTCTCCTAGAACATTTAACGTCAAGGGTCCACCTGAGTCACCTTGACAAATTCCAACTCCACCGTAGCCGTTGGTGCAAATGTTAGAGTTCTTCACCAAAGAACCGTAGAACGAACGGCATTTGTCCAAAGGTATAACATTAAGCTGAACATTTCTTGCCATGGTATTTGTCGTGGGCAAGGTTACGTCTGAGTATCTTCCGTACCCGGCGGCCGTGACGGGCATGTTGGTGTAGTCCATGTGAATTTCAGGTCCAGACGGCAATCTGATTGGTTGAATGTTACCAGAGAAAGGAACCTGCACAGGTAAATATAGCATTGCAATATCGTTGGCAAAGGTTCTTGCATCGTATCTGTGATGTACAGCAATAGCAGATACGAAGACTCTTAGGCCTCCGTGAAACAGGAACGGTGATCCCAGGACAGCAGTGATTCGGTGAGCTTGAAAGTTCCCATCAAACCAGCAATGAGCTGCCGTTAAGATTCTCGTAGCAGATAGAAGTGACCCACCGCACGCTGACGGAGATGTGAATCCAATTATATCGATGAGAAGCCCAACGAGGTACGGATGAGCGTACACCGAAGCTATGGCTCCACCAACAATGCGGCCATTCATCTCTGCCTTTTCTGTCTGTTTTATTAGTTCAGCATTTTTGATCCCCACCTTTTGGTGCCATCCTATAAATTTTTCTTTGGCGTTCTCGTGGGTCCATGTCACCGGAATAAACAAAAGACAGATAGCCAAAAAAATACGCATTGTTCTTGTTTATTGAGTTATGACTAGTCGGTCCCTGTTCAGACTTATATACGCAGACAAATTTTTCGTTTATCTATAGAATTTTTTAACTAAAGCTGATAAAACTTGTAATTAAGCTGATAATTGTTTTATTGCCCATATTTAAAAGGATTAATATTCTTAAATACTTGTTAATTTGTACTTTCCCTGTTATTCAGAAATCACTTAGGAACAGAACAATAAATTATACAATGACACTTGTTTTTAACGTGATCAGGATAGTATAATACTGTTATTTGACTTTATTTTTATGTAATCCATCATTAGATAAGAAGCGCCATCAACTGAGAATTATAAACTTATGTCTAGGATGGAAGATTTTATAAATTCAACTCTTACTGGATAGATAAAGGTTTGAAAAATGATGGACACAAGCGGGACCTGAACCCGCGACCTTCGCCGTACCGTGGCGCTGCTCCATCGAATTTCAAGTTCCCTTTTAGTATTTACGTCTTAAGGGTGACGTCCATACTAAAAGGACGTCAATACTAAAACTTAGTTCAGTTCTGATAAATATAACATATTTCTAGGTTATGTAAATGTCATCTCTTCAACACATACTAAAATGGCAACATGCTAAAATGGCACCAAAGGTCATCTTACTGAATATTTTCAGTTTTATATTAAACTCTAACAGAATAAATACTTAAAAAATTTGTAGTTTTCATCTGTGTAGCTCTTTAATAAAAACAAAATGGATCACATTATAGATAGTTTATTTCGTATTAGTATATTACAAAGTATTTAAATAAGTACGGAACTAGGTGCATACTTTATAGCAGTGATGTAGATATACCTATATAACTACCCAATAGGATACGTCTACCTACTTGTGTATCGAACTTAACCAATGCTTGGAGCTTTGGAATTGTTTAAAAGTAAAATTCCTTTGTTTATAAACAACATGGTCTTATAATCCATAATATCTAAATTGAGTAGGTATAATAAATTACTTGATACGAATTAATGTCAAATATTTCATAAATACCAGGCCAAGTTTTTTCTGTGCTAGAGTGATTTGATATAGATTTAGATGTATTGTTTATATTTCATAGATAACGATCGTGAAATCTAAGTTACATGCTAAGCTTTTAGTCTTCTTCTTCTTCGTCGTATCAGCATGAGGTAAATGTCACATGGAAACAGCTCAAACCGTGTTGTAGAGATTGGTCAGTCAACAAAGAAGGAAGCCAAGTTGACCGTCCAGTGTGGGCTGGACGTACTTAGGTATCGTCACTCGTGGAGGCTCTCAAACTTGCACTTGCACTCTAGTGTTTTCGGTCATAAAGAACTTGACTAATAAGGTTGCGTCTTTGTATTGTTCATCGGTGATGAAACAAAAGAAAAACGTAAACGTAAAAAAGTCACACTAGAGCGTAGGTATATTTGCCTAAAATATTGTATAATATATAAAATATACGCTGTTATGGGATACATTTCTGAAGGAATAAGGGAGGTAGACATAGTATGTATATGCATAGTGTTGCGATGTAAAAGGACGGAGGCAGTTGTAGCGTTGCTGGTAGGCCGCGGTCGGTACTCTATTTAAAACTTTCCATTAGCTATCTATTTATGTAACAAATTCTTACAAGCTACATATTCGCTGCGTAAATTGTTATATTAACAGCACTGATAGCCGAGTGGTATGACCGTTGGACTGCCAAGTCAAAGGTCGCAAGTTCAAACCCCGGCACGCATAAATGTCTTTTCGAATTCATGTGCGTACTATACATTACTGTGCCGTGTGGTATCCGGCCTAGAATTGACCACCCCCTTTCCTCCCGTGGGTGTCGTAAGAGGCGACTAAGGGAAAATTCAGAAGATGGGCAGCAGCGTCTTCTGTAACTCCACCACCAATACTGCGATCCCCAAGCCGCTTGCCAAGCGTGGGGATTATGGCAAACCCCCCCGCTTAAACGGGGAGGCCTATGTTCAACAGTGGACGTCTTTGGCTGATGATGATGATGATGATGACTATACATTAGTTATCAGTTGCAAAAAACGGTAAAGGAAAACATCGTGAGGAAACCGGCACACCTGAGAGATTTTTCAACAGTGTGTAAAGCCATGTCAGAAGCCTACAGGCGGTTTAAACTCTGACACCAGGTTGTTCATCAACCATGCGATAAGAAGAAGAATTGTTATATTTGTGAAAAAACTGGCTTTTACGGACCTTAAGATGTGTTCAGTAAGAATAGAAAAAAATATAAGCAGTTTTTTAATCTATTATTCACTGGTGCGTTTGTTTTCAGGGTCACTAAGTAACATTGCCGTCGTTCTCTTTCACCTGTAATAACAGTTGATTTACTGCCATTGGCTGAGGTATTTCCTCCCCGGACCTTTTCGGTCATCGATTAATCATTTATTACGTAGTAGGGTTCCAAATTACCAATTTTGTCCGCTACTGCTTTGCAGCTAAACATTTTTGCCGTCTTTGGGAGGTAGACAAAAATTTCAGGCATACCGAACTTGTTGACGGTTTTCGATTAAAAGCTTACATGCTACTGAGAATAGTCGTGTCAATTATTTAGACATAGATTATTCATGTATTCTTGAATAGGTAAATAATTATTCTTGAATAGGTAAGTAAGTACCAATTAATCTAAGTAGATTTTTCATTGGAGGCATTGGTGTTCATTTCATTGGACACATGTATCCATCTATGTAATCCAATCTAGGTAACAACAGACACATATAATGTATCACGGTTTGGAAACGGATTTGCCACAATAAAAACGAGTCGACGATATTTGTTGCTCGAACCCGACTTGATAAATGATTGGAGAGGAGAAATAACCAACATACATTTCTTTGCCGAAACAACAATTTTACACGCTGGACTGAAACATTGTTTATAGTGAATTTTAATTGTCATCATGTGAATAAGAAAAATATAATGTGAGTTGAAGGTACTTTAATAGAGAATTGTAACGACATGCAGAAACAATTTAGTTGCGGCATTTGTCTGACTGATGCTGCATTTATTCAAGTCAGAACCCCCGAATTCGCTATATCCAACGGAAGCAAATTCTAAACCTAATCAACCCACCATTTCTGATTCGAAATAGCTCTATTCCTTTTAGCTATCCGTATCTTTCAGCTAGGATTACCAACCTGATCTTGTGTGCTTTAGTTAAGCGTATTACATATAGGTGATAAGGTTCAAAATTGTATAAAGTTGTGTTGTCAGATTTTAATGGTGCGCGTAGCCTTATTTGCTATGCGTTGCACGTGTCGGTCGGCCTTCAGTGTGCATTCTAATAGATAGCTAATGATGATGTTTTGGGCGGTGAGGGATACTTTAATAGTTAGTCCCGTAACACCGCAGGTAAACTGCCATTATCCTCAATAAGGCATATGGGTTTTATCATTGACCTATATATGTATTTACACAAATCTAAATTAAAGTCATTCTTATTATATTTTAAATGTAAGTCGTAAACAAGTCTTTTAACCAAGTTAAAACAGCATATAAACATCTTATAACAATTCGTCAGTTCTAAGGAAGGATGATTTTAACACCTGCGCAACTTATCGCTTATTTGATAAGAACTAGACAGTTTGATAATAATATAATCATTGTATGTGTACCTTACGTAGCGCGTCGTCAGGACATATTATAATTGGGACTTAATATAATTGTCTATAATGAATATGATTTTATAAATGTTTGAGAATATTTTTTAGTATTGTTATGGTTTGTTTCGAATTTGAAACTTGAGATTAATTAATTTAATTACTGTTATTGGTCTGCGGCTGTATTAAATAAATAAATAAAAATACATAAATATCTACTAGTTTGTTATTTTGTTCAAAATGTATAGGCAAAATGTGGTTGTGTACTCACCTACCTACACTTCTGAGAGCTAGTCGGAATTACTGGAGTAATAATAAATAGGTACAACGAATATACAGAGTTTTAGGTATTTGTACACAGCGGTGAATTGACGTTTATAGCCTCAAGGCAACCGCTCGGTAGTTAGAATATAGAATGATGGAACTCTCTACGATGCAGTTCCGTTTGAAGCCTCTATGCGTTGACAGTCTATTGAATTTGTAGTCACTGACATAGATGATAAGCTGCAGAAATATCGGTAAAGAAAATAGATTGAATGGAGGGTATGGTTGTATGGCAGGCAGACGGAATAGTTTTATGTCCGAAAATGATTGTTTTTCTTTTGATATAACTGCGTAACCTCTCCTTTTTTTAAGGCGGTCAAAAATCTAATAGGTTCCTCATCATCGTCATTTCAGCCCGGTATCACCCACTACGGAGTATAGGCCTCCCTTTTTCTCTGCCATAATTCTCAGATTTGGGCGTAATTAAATACATAATTCCAATTTAAGTTTAATAAAAATGCCTTAGTGACTCCCTTGAGTATTTTTCATTAGTCCTTTTAGTTTCGAATGTGGCCATCCACACACAATTGAAATATTCAGCCAGTATTTTGTGTATTTTGTGTTTTACGACCAAGGGCTAGGTTAAAACTTGTAAGCGTTGAGAAAACATTGTATTTTAATTGTACAATACACATGCAGATGAAACAGAGCTGCAAGCACTCTGGTGTTTAAAAAACAATGAATTCATACGCATCGATTCACATAAACTGTGGACTCTACCAAACCGTACGAAGCGGCGAATCCGCTCGCACGGCGATAAACATGTTTGTATTATGTATACGCTCATGCTGCCGTATACACAAAGGGGCCGACATGCTTGTTACTCTTCGAAGATACTCTCTTAGGAGTGTTAAGGCAAACAGCAAGCAACAGTGTTGTGGGAAAACTTTATTTGAATATATAGACATATGAACATGCTAAATGCATTAAACCATGTTATAAATACGCAAGACTTAAATTTATTTTTACAAAGATGCCTTATTATATCTGGAATAAAATAAAGCATTTGAAAATATTTTTTTATGAACTGTAAAAATATTTCAGTGTCAGCATGTGGAGGAGAGTCTCTATCAACTTAATTATTATGTTGATGGAAATTTAATTAATATTTCATGGAAGCAATTGTGATTGTAAGTGAAAAGTTATTAATTTGGGGCGCACTCCATGTTATGAAAATGGATGATAAACTAGCTTATGCATGCAATTTTGTCCGCGTCATATTGAAGTCCCGTATTTTTCTCGCCCTAGGTTTTCATTTTAGAAACAAGTATCGACGTGCCTGCACGTGCTAGCAATACTTTTCAAAGAGTCTAGTCCCCTATATGTCCGCACAGCTTAAATTTCAAAATGAATTTTTAAGCAGGCTGCCGTCCCAATTTAGTTTGTTGCTTTGGCAGTGTTTTCTAGGCCTTGATACTTCAGTCAGACCAACATCTTGTACCGAACTTAGGTAAATGTCTTATTGTTGATACATATTTTATCAAGCTTATTAATTCCTTTGAAAGGTGGGTGTTATGTGTTATATCTCATGTTAGAAACAGGTAGCTGCTTAGGTATAGCAATTAAAATTGCAAAGACAAATAAATAGCACAAGTTCTTGGTGTAGTCTCGCGGTGACTTAAGAGTCCTTCACCATTACCAGTTTAACGCCCTCCTGGATTTCAACCTAGACTTTGATTTATTTGTGGGAGCACGGTAGAATAGAGAATGCATGAAGCATTGCGAGAAGAACTAATTTAGTTACTATCGATATCGACCGTTCTATTTGCAATCAAATATTTATATAAATTAGTAAACTTTTCAATAAATTATAGAACTTGTGTATCATTTTCCTTCACCAATTCCATAGTTAAAAATAGCAGCATACGGCTGCTACAAAAAATTACTAAGATCAATCAATCACTTAAGTGTGCTATGTTTTCCCTGGATACACGCACATCACAGGCAGATTTAGAATTTGATTTACAAAGGGATTTAATGGTTAAGTGTAGGGTTGCTCTACCAGATTTACATACCTCAAAAATTGTGTAAGTAGCTACAAAACCAATTCAAAGCTGTGAAAGAAGACTATCCTTCATAAGACGTAGGGAATATATAATTGGTTGTAAAAATGAACTTACGAAATACTGTGAGTGGTTTTTCGGTGGACGCTTTCGTGAATATCGGTGTGTCAAGTGACACCTCGCACGAGTAGGTGCCATTCGCAGCGAAATCCAAGTTTTGCAGGATTATAGAGTTTTCTGTCGCTAAGGCGATCTGAAATGAAGGAAACAACTCAATTAGTTCTTAAATAAAGCGCGCGCGTCGCATACTTATTAATCAGAAAAAATACAAGCATTCGGAAAAATCAATGACAACTGTAGATTTTGGTAAAACTTCAACACGAATTGACGTACCATACTACACACATCATGTCATCATTAGCCAGAAGACGTCCACTGTTAGACAAAGGCCTACAACATACATACAATAGTATAATTTGTTTACCCTTACTTATGGTTGCCGTTGACGGTAAAAAGTACGACCATTATGTTAAGTGAGAGGTACACAACATTCACAATGATGCCACATCACTCAATGGTTCGTCAGAAGTGTACTTATACGTTGATGTAAGATTTATAATACAATATTACAAAAATGGAAAATTAGCTTATTAGGATTTCCTGCAATAACAGTGAACTATGTAGAATAACAGAGCAATGTAAATTCATACTTAATTCAGGGGGATAATCGCGTAAGCACTAGCACGTAGATTAGTCAACAACACGCCTGCATAACTCCATTACGTGGAATCGTAGATACATATTACGTCGCCATGACTTACAATAGCACGCTCGGCTCCAAAATATCAATGGGGCTTAGAATTCGTAACCTCGACATCGCCAGTTCACTGGAACTTAAGTAACTTTACCTGTATATTCACCATTCTCTAGATTGACCTGAAAGTGAGGTCGACCTGTTACGCCCTCCTGCGGCGGAATGGAACGAGCAATGTGCATGCAATGGAACCTACCTGAGGCACACCGAATTAATTTAAGTGCGCTTTAGCATTAGGTGTATACTGCTTTACGTTAGCACACGTTGCAGTCTCAATAATAACTACGAGCAGGAAGACTATAAACATGGATGAAAGGGAAAACATATGCTCTATGTAGAAAGCTGTTTTATTAAAGTAGTAAGTTTATATTTTATTTAACGGCAAATATTTGGAAGGCTTAAATCAAAACCAACAAACTTAAATTAAACGCTAAGATGAGAAAAGATAACTTTACCGAAGAGGAAAAAATATCTTTACCTATCTACCTTTTACCCACCTTTCATACCAATTTCTACCTTTATATCCTACTTTTTATTTTAAGTCAAAAATTTATCCGCTGTTTTCATTTTGCAATAGCGGTAATTTCAGTGAAACCAGACCAGAATTGAAGTTAAATTTACCAAAACACAGCTCAGTGTCTAATTTAAAAGATAAGCGTCGTAAATTATATTTCAAACTAAAGTTTGTGAGTGAAAACGCCCCTCGCAAATCGCTGTAAAATAATATTTATATTCAATAATGAGAAAACAAACTTGGCGAGCGCTTCTCTACGTTGAATACAACTTGTAACCAAACGCCTACACCTCAGTTAATAATTATTATGTTGTTTCTACCTAGGTAGATAATATTTAGGTTTCATGTTCCATTCGTGCATAGCGTTGTTGCATATAGGGAACACAGGAGCGTTATTGCGATAATGCGTCCCGATTCCTTGCACACAACTGCGATTCCAGAATAACCGGACAATAAAAACGCAGTTGTGTGCAAGGAATCGGGGACGCATTATCGTAATAACGCACCTGTGTGGGGAAGCCTTAATTCATTCAATCACACGTGTAATCTCCGAAGGGGTAGTAACAGAGTTCTGATTAAGACACTCCTTTATCAGAACTCCATACGACAAAAATTACATTGCTCATGTTCCATGTTGGCTCACCTAATGCCATTCATCGTGCCCATAATACATTATCATTATCCTTAACAGCTTGTTTTAATAAGAGCCAGGAGTGTTTTGACAGATATTGTGAAGCCCGATCCAATCACTTAGTTTGTTGCCGATATTTTTTTTGGAATTACCTACTCATAAAAATGCAACTAGAGTATACAAGTTTTATGAGAACTATTTATTTTCATGAAATAAAAACGCTGTGAAAAAGCAGGGATATCTATCGAAGAGAAATACATTTTAGTTTTAATATATGTAGGTATGTGGCTAAGAAACAGTCGATCGCCACGATGTTTGTATACAGAAACATTGATCACAATTCACATAACCTAGGTTTATATCTTGATCGCGTAATTACTTTCAACGCTATATTTTGCACTCTATATATTAAAACCACAGGCCCCGCGTTCAGCCATTTTTCCTTTACGTGCACTGTGTCCATCAACAATACGTACGCTCCCCCCTGCCGCCACTTTACACCCGCTTAATGTTGCTAGGTTAGGAATGGCAGTTACTACTTCTGGGGTAAATGACGATGTTTTGGGTATTGTTATTTTATGATTTCTTTATGAGGTTATATATATTTAATTTTAAAAAGATATATTATAATGCAATCGTTTTAAATTCTACCAATAAACATGATATGACATTACGCCTGTGTTTTTCTCGAATGGGTATTCTTATAAACTGTATTTCTAAAAGGCATTAGGTATATAGTATACCCTCATTTCGTAATTTATGTTATAGGTCCTGGGACCAATAGGACAAATAAATGTAGGTGAGGTCAATACATTAAATAATATTAATAGCTTAATGCATACACGAAGTACAGTCGTGTAATAGGGGGCGAGCCTATTGGCATGGACTAGATACAATTCTAGACTCCGTATTGCTATCCAATGACACTGCTCAAACTGGTAATCAAACTCAACACCTAACGCACACAAAAACATAGTACGTTCTCCTTTTAGAAATTTGTACAAAAATGAGTTAATAAAAAATCGTGGGGTAAAATCTCAACCAAATACTTACAACACTGACAAAATGGACGCTTCGTTTTATTTAACAATCACTACAATTAAAATTATTCAATATTTAAATAAAAGGACATATTTATATGAAATGTACAAATTAAATATAATCCTAACATATTTTTGTATAATTCCGTCCGCAGTTTTGCACATTTGCATTACGCAGCTCGGCATAATTGAATTAAATGTGCAGCGTGTAAAACGTTCCAGCGATGCGCGCGATCTTTGTGAACTAAATGTCAAATTGTTCAAATACGCTACTTCAGCGTAATTGGTGTGGTGTCATTTTTGTGTGCGTTCACGGCTTCTGTAAAACGTAAATATTTTAATAATAAAATAAACTATCTTTTTATCAGTATATACTTATTACGGAGTGGGGTGTAATAATAAAGTCTCCATATGATGCGATACTTAATTGATTATACTACCAACCGTCTGGCTAGCAAATGTTTTTACCGCGGTACAGCCGCATGACGACACGAAAGATAAAGACCTTTAATAAAAAGAAGAGAATAAAAACAACCAAGGTTTTAATGATTAAAAAGGGTGTACATATGTTGCCTTTAATCATTAGTCGTTATTACTTCTTGTTACGGAAGAATATTCGCTGAGTATATATTTGGTTTAATGTACACTAGGATATGTGTCGACATTGCCCTTGCTTGAATCGTCGTCGGAAAGACGTTTAATTCATTAAGATCTATACAATTAGACGGCGAACCAGCGAAAAGGCGGCTGCAGACAACCTTCCTGTACGGTGGCCATCCTTTTATTTTTTTAAATCAGGATTGGACTTTTTTCCTTCATTCTTGTTTCTCTTCTCCAGTTTTTTCTTCTCTTGGTTGGTTAATACTAGGTTCTAGTGATGCCTACATTTGTGAATATTCATTATATCCAGACTGTAAATGAAATACCATGACAACAAGTGTTTGAGAAAATATAGTCAACTTTTTTAAGAACCTTTTTTAGCGAAATCTTAACTTCAACAGAGTTAAACTCTAAAATTATATAGACAAACGGTAATAAGAGGATACTGGATAACTGAATTTTCCAATATAACGGAGTCACATAATGCATAAGTAATTGATATTACTTATGAATCGGCGTTGTCTTGACCGGCTGCTATGGTGGGCACGGCTATAACCGATGCCGGAAACTAATGTGACAATTTATTTCTATTATTTAAGATTTCTCCTTATAATTTAAGAATTGGGATAGATTAACCGAACTTATGTGCTCGAAGATTAAACCCGTCTTTTTGGAACTAAGCCAGAGAAAGAAAGAAAAAAAAAACCTATGAGAGCTATGACGTTAAAACAACATCATGCCTGTATTCCCCGAAGAGATAGGCAGAGGTAGAGTTCACCCAGAGTCACCACTTTTGTTATATAGGTCCCAAGGTTAAAATTAATATCCTAGCCCAGAGAATTTATCAAGCAAACTCAAGTGGACCTTGAGATATTCATAGTCAGCGTCGATACAATGTTTCAGATGAAATACGGCACATGAAATGTTGTGAGTTATAAACAACAAAATTCGAGTGCGGCCGGCGGACAGGCGGACACTAGGCTGCGGTACTGCGATACATCCAACTACAGTCGAATCGTGTGGTAACCCTACAGTAACGTTGACCCGGAAAATTAACTCCACCCGGGCCATTACCCGACCAGCACCTACGTCTGTAAATTTTTAAGGTGCGTTCACATATTCAGGATCATTTCTGAAAGTGAAAAATATACTTAGTATAATCTTGAGTTGTATACGCTTATAATCTAGTGTAAGTACGGTCGTGGGTAGCTAACGGATCAAAAAGAAGTGGGAAGATGGCTGCAGAAGCCGCTTTAATGTCAGTAGTTTTGTATTGCTGCTGGAGATACTGTTATAATAATTAAAACCGCCAAAATCGTACGTATACTTCCTATAAATGCTGTAAATAGTTTATCGGTGTAATCTACTGAAAGAATTAACGGGTTTGCGGGTTGATTAACGTTTCTAGGTCAGCAAGGGAATGTAATCAGTAAACCATTTTAGTATTAACATTTTGAAATAGGTACGTGTCAATAGTTATACAACTGCCTACGTAAATACACATAATTGTAATTATACTAACTAATTAGATTCATATTTTATCTAATTTCAGAGTTCTTCTTCCTCGTTTCCTCATGGCTGAGGGTCGTGACCACATGAAGTCGTTACCTTCTCCACCAAAGCTCTCCATCCTAGACGGTTTTCGGCCATGCGGACAGATGCCCGGAAATTTCCTCTGCAGACTTCCTTCACCACATCTGTCCATCGGGTTGGTGATCTTCCACGGCTCCTTTTTCCTTCCACGTTACCAGCTAGAATGAGCTTCTCCAAGCTATCAGGCTCTCTCCTAGCTACGTGTCCGAAGTACTGTAGGAGTCGTTTCATGCAGATGAAACGACGCGTTTGTGCGACGCGCCGTCCAGGGAATACCTAACATTTTACGCCAGCACCACATTTCGAACGCATCAATTCTGCTACGAATGCGTGATTTCAGTGTCCAGGTTTTAGAAGCATAGAAAAAGATAGAGAATATCAGGGTTCGCATTAACTTTACTTTGGTAATTTTGCTGATTCCTCTGTTTCTCCAAATCTTACCTAATCGCTTTACCGCTGACTTTGCGATCTGGGATCTTCTTACTACCTCTACTTCACAATTACCATCTGCAGTAATCATAGACCCAAGGTAAACGAACTTCTCTATGGTATCCAGGTCAGATAGCTCTCCAGTCCGTTGTAATGTACCGGCCCGATCCACAAACATCAACTTGGTTTTAGCTCGGTTGATATAGAGTCCATATTCCACACTCACTCTTTGTACCCTTTGCAGAAGCTCAGCTAGTTCTTTTTCATTTGCCCCTATGATGGTGGTATCATCTGCAAAGCGTAGATTATTAATGAGGTGTCCTCCAACTCTTATGCCTCCATTCCAATCTTCCAATACTCTTCTCATGATATGTTCTCCCATGAGGTTGAACAGTTGGGGCGAGAGTATACAGCCCTGTCTTACTCCACGGTTGGCCTGGAAAGGGCCTGACTCTGTGTCTTCTATTCGAATCTTTGATTTCCCGTCAAGATACAGGTTTTGTACAAGGAAAGTCAAGTGTTCCGGTATTCCCATCTCTCTCATGACGCTAAACATTTTTTTCCAGCTGATACAGTCAAAAGCCTTGGCATAGTCGATGAAACATAAAGCAATCGATAAGTTGAACTCGCTTGCCTTCTCGATTAACTGTCTCATGTTTAGGATCTGTTCGCACCCTTGACAAACCCGGCCTGCTCTTTTGCTATCTGTCCTCGAATGAAATTCTCCAGCCTCTTATTGATGTTGTGCAGAAGTATTTTGCTCGCGTGTGAAGTCAGCGATATGGTGCGATAGTTTTCACACTTCTTGGTAGAGCCTTTTTTATGTAAGGGAACTACGATAGTGACCACCCAGTCTGCAGGCCAGTGTCCCGTTCTCCAGACTTTCTGACATATCCTGAGCAAAATTTTTGTGCCCTCAGAACCCAACCATTTTAGCATTTGCGCAGATATCCCATCACCGCCACAGGCTTTGTGTTTGAGACGTACGACTAAGGCTTCCACTTCATGAAGAAGTATATCTGGTTCTCTTTCAGTGTAGTCCATGCATTCTTTAATCGCGTCGTTGGTTTCACTGTATAGTTGCTGACAGTACTGGCGCCACCTGTCAAGCACAAGATGTTTGTCCATGAGTGGAATTCCATTTTCGTCTTCGATAGTCCAACTTTTCGGCCTATAGTCTTGAGCCAAGAACCTAACTTTTGCAAACATGTCCATGGTGTGCGCATGGTTTGACGTTTTCTCAATATTGCGACAGACTTCGTTAATGGCAGCATTCTTGTCTCTCCTGCACAACCTTTGAACTGTGTGTGTGTATCGACGTCTGTCAGAGTCGGAGCTTAAGCCTCCTTCTTTTAGAGCTCTTCTTTCTTCAATGAGTGCCCAAGTTTCCGATGTTAACCAATCTGCCTTGGGGTGCGACTTTCTGACATTACTCGCTGCGTCTTAGGTGGTTTTCAGAGTTATGGTTTTTAAAATCTCCCATGACGCTTGGGCAGACTCAAAAGGATCTAACTCAAGACTTTCAAGTCGTTTCTTGGCCAGTTCTCGATACCCTTCTTCGACCTGTACTGGCAGATTTATGGGCTTCCTTGCTAGTAGACCTTGAGGGCAGCTCCTAGTAACTGGTGATCACTACCGCAGTCAGCGCCCGGTCGGGTCTTAGTGCAGGTAATTGCCGACCTCCACCTTTTACTTATCATGACGTAATCAATGTGGTTCCTATATTTACCGTTGGGTGACTTCCATGTATAAAGTCTTCGCGGATGTTGTTTAAACACGAATTCATTATAGTCAGGCGATTTTCTGCGCAAAAGTCAAGTAGCATCTGTCCACGATCATTCCGTTCACCTAAACCAAATCTGCCCACGATTTCTCTAAGGTGGTCATCCGAAGTTGAGGCTCCAATCTTTGCATTGAGGTCCCCGAGCAGTATAGTAATTTCTTTTGATGGTATGTGCTGATAAACTTGACTTAATGTGTTATAGAAATCGGTAATGTCCTCCTCACTAGAGCCAGAAGTAGGTGCATAAACTTGAATAAGATTTATATGGTGAGGCCATGCCCCCAATTTAAGTCTTATAATTCTGTCACTTATGGTGTCATACCCTATGATCTTATTTACTACCTCCTTAGAAATTAGAAAGCCAACTCCGCTGAAACTGTTGTCATTGCTTGGCAGCATTTATCATGGCCATTCCTTTTCCTGTCTTTGAGTAACCATTTTCTTTTAGATGCGTTTCACTTAAACCCCGAACGTTCAGCCGATATCGGTCCATCTCATTTACGACCACTTCTAATTTCCCCGCTTTCTTTAGGCCGCGTACATTCCATGTACCTATCATAAGAGCTTGATGTTTGGTGTTATGCTTTAAGTTAGTGTTGTTAACAGTTGCCCAGTTTCTGCAAGTAGCCTGCTGATCCACCGCCTTGCAGCCGGTAGCCATTTCAGAGTAAAACAGCTGATTTTAAGCTTTTACTTTGCGCATTTATTTTTAATGATTTTGATAACACTGTTAATGAGATTAATTTGTATAAAACCTTGTTTAATATGTACGTATGTATATGTACATTACGCATTAAAATATTTTTAATTAAATCTTACATGTCAATAAATATTGCGCGGCTCATAATTGGCGGTTGTACCTTAAGGGTCGTAGCACATATATCAACCCGGAAAGGGAACGTAACGTATCGCCTTTCGCCTCGTCGTCGAACAGGCGTCAACCTTACGTAAGCACGTAACCCATAGATTTTGTATGCCAAGTAGTTCCTACTATAGATTGAAATACCTTAGTACAGTGTAGGTTAAAGCGAGATAGGTAGATAGACGTCTTACGTACTTACTTGATCACCGGTCTAGTGTATATCTAGTCTGAGACGTAACCAAAGCGGACCAGCTGCTCCAATACGTTGACTCGGCTAAATCAAGGCAACGCAACGCCGCGCTTACGGCTCGCCGGTCCTGAGGCGGGGCGATTACGTTACGAATCCGATTAGTGCGCTTTGCAGTATAGTTACATGCAAATTATACTGCATGGCTCGAGTTGATACGGTAATGTTCCCATTCCGGGTTGATATATGTGCTACGACCCTTAACAGGACTTCGGAAAATTAATAAAATGTTTTCAGTTTTAACAGTAGAAATTTTGCAATCAAATACTGTCACCAGATTAATTCCTGCTCATCGATCCAATACACGCGAGTTTAATTCAGTTAGTATCTGTTCATGTGTCACAACTTTTATGAGAGTTTGATAACAAATAAGTTTATGTAGCCTCGATTTACTCACTGGGTCCGAGAGCGATATTTGTATCTATTATTGTAAATATGTATATTTATTGTAAATGTTGATCGAAGCAAAATTTCAAGCGTAGATCGCGGTTAGCGGTTAGTTAGCGGTTTTGGCTATATTGTAATATTTCACGGTTACTTAAGTAATTCTCGTGGGGCTCGTAGCTATGCGGCTACCCGGCAGATCAGTCGATCTGCGAGGTTAAGCCGTGCTCGCCACGGTCAGTCTTGTGATGGGTGACCGTTTTTTACATGTCGAGACCCCACCGGCCACCGTGCTTCGGAAGGCACGTTAAGCCGTTGGTCCTGCGCCTGATCTCTCTCCGGTCGTGTCGGTCTACCCTCCCATCGGATTATGAGATTGAGGGAATAGGGAGTGCACCTGTGTCTGCGCGCATACTTGTGCACTATAATATCTCCTGCGCAAATGGCTAGTTTCAGCTGAGACAGGCCGCCGTGACCGAAATTCGGTCAGGAGGACATTATCATTATAAGTAATTCTCGTATGCTTGAAACATAGTTTTGTTCAAGTTACTGTTAGTCATTTTAGTTGAATGGAAATAACTTTATTATGTGACGTTTAACACATGAGAATTAATCGAAAGGTTCACAGTTACGTTAATTATGTTATTGATTTTTGTGACATGACACAATTATTCGATTTTCCGACGCAATTTAAATATTTGTTTTGTCGTCGTTGCCTTGCTTACGTACTGAACCGTCAAACGCAGTTCACAGGATGTTAAAAGTTTCGTTAAGAGCTTTCCGTTGTTACGGCCGTAAATAGTAACCATCGGGTTATTTATGAACATCTTCATGCAGCCTTGGCATCGCCTTTGTATTATCTATATTTCTCCAAACCCTGTAGTGTCATGTTTACGCCGTGTGAACATAGCAAACCACGACACTTTTTTATTTCCAGACGTTTCTTCCAAAATGTATCGACTGTCACCTGCAGCACCAGCTGTCATTCCCCTGTTTCTGTCCAAAATATTAGGTATTGCTTATGACTTTGCCTGGGTTATTTCTTCAAACGTTTTAATAATGTATTTAATAAAAAAGACTACTGCAATACCTACTAGTTTTTAAAGAATATTTAAAACTCAGTTAAATTAACGCTGTTGTAGCATTTGAGATCTCCAGAATTCTCGTATTATAATTTAACCAATTTTTCTTTCTTATATCACACATTTTTGGTAGCTGATCTCATGATGCATTTAGAAATGAGAGCGTTATTATGTCGTTTGTTAGTCATTAGAGCCTTGTTGGTTACAGGTAAGGGGCTCGTAAAGAGTTGATAACGGCCTATGGAGATACTAAAGCGTGTTGTATTCTGATATAATTAAATTTCAATGGTATTTAATCAACAGTTATTTTGATCGTTTAAGTTTAAACTACAATTCTCCTGTGACAAGTTACATTTACCTACCCTACAAAAGGCTCCGAAACTGTTTGTTGTGTTAACTACAGATTTTGTATTTAACGGTTGTAAATAAGTAAGTCGCTTCGAATAGGATACCTACTGGTACGCTGATAGACTGGAAGCCGACCCTAATTAGTTAGGAAAGGCTAGGCAGATAATCATGAATGTTAATAGGATAAGTATCATACCAGTAGATTGATTTTACTTAAGGATTGGTAAGTAGTAAAATTGTATCGTGAGTCGTATATGGGTAAACTTCCAATCTTACCATGTCTAAAGCTGCGTTCATTAAAGAAGGGGATCATGCGTACACCTTGAAATTAAGCCCTACAGCACTTATGGCAGTATAGCGACTGAATAGAGGTTGGCAATTATAGCATACCTACCTACCTAGCAGAAAGGATGTGTAGCCTGGCTGTACAATAGTGTCATTTTAAGACCTGCTAGAAGGCGCATGACCAAAATGCAAGAACACTACGGAGGTTTTATATCCTTTATTAAAGCTCAACATTATTTACTTTGCCACCTTCTTGAACTTGTTAGAGTGTTTTAAATATACCGGTATATGACGAAGACCCAAAGTCGCGTTATGACACCCGCGGGAATAGAGAGTGTGTCCGGAGCGTGATAAATATGTGTTAAGATCCCCACTAATATAATACATCAAATAAGTTTGTATGTTAGCGTTTGAAAAACAATCACAAAAACATAAAGCAGGGCAGTTTACGTTTTGGAAGCGGGACGCCGCATCACACTGCACATAGCGGCGTCTCGCTTTCACATAGTAAACTATCCTGTTTTAAGAGTTCATGGAAAGGGGGCAGTTACTTGCCGACACACGGCAAAAGTTGACCTGCCTCCTTACCATGAACTCTTAAAACAGGATAGTTTACATTGTAAAAGCGAGACACCGCTAAGGCAGC
The DNA here is from genome assembly GCA_905340225.1 of Abrostola tripartita. Classification (NCBI taxonomy): domain Eukaryota; kingdom Metazoa; phylum Arthropoda; class Insecta; order Lepidoptera; family Noctuidae; genus Abrostola; species Abrostola tripartita. The sequence goes on along the minus strand of HG996490.1, from coordinate 7,580,720 downwards.
ATTCTGACTCATTTGTGCGAAATAAATCGTACAACTTAATAAAAGTTCTACCTCTGTCTTAAAATTTTGCTTAAATTTCCATCACAAAAGTGTTAAATTTTAATTAAATACTTTAATACTGTATTCGGAAGGAATTATAACGCGGTACTTTTTATTGCTACTTTAAGCGGCGGCCGGCTATTTGTAGGCGGTAACTTAGTTTGTTGTTTATACCTATTATTTTCAGTGAGGACTTTATCAAGCGGTTTTGTTTAAGAAAATTCATCGACAAATTGATAAAACTGTCTTAAAAAAAAATAGAAATAGAAATAACGCAGTCTCAAAGTTGCATTTTAATTTATTTTAATGATTTGGAGACATAATAGTGGTAAACCGACTTACTCCCGTCAGTAATGTTTATTTATTCTTCCAGAGCTGGTAGATTGTCAATTGTTTTAAACTGCTCTTTGTCGCTCATAACAAAACAACAATCTTCTTCTAAAGGAGATTGCCCATTTTGTATAGGAACTTGGGACCCTTAAATAACTTGTTGTGTCCTTTAGATTTTTGTTGGATATCGTAGAAATAATACGCTATACTTATAATCCGAAGATATTTTTAATTTATTTACCCTGGTTAACCAAATAAAACTATTTCCCTGTTGTGTTATATAGAATTATTAAATAATGTTCGAATTAAACATTTTTATGAATAAAGCCTTATTTTGATAAGTATTAATTATACATAACTTTAAAATATATTATATGGTTAGTACATATTCAACAATAAAACAAATTAAAACTTGAATTAATCAGCAACGTATGAACAAAACGCACTACGTACTATTTGAAATGCATGTACATGCACGTTTGACAGTATGAGAGGAGCATAGGCAATGCTGCCAGATGCCAGAGTATTTAGTAATTGATTTATTATCAATGCGGTTTAATCGATAATGATTTAAATAAATATTTATATAAATAATAAAGCGAGCGCGTAATGTGTTTCTTTCTACAATCGTAATTTTTCTCATTATAAATCGTATTTAGTATCGATTATTCAATTTAACTGTTTTAATATCTAGAAACACCATACCCATCAGTAAATAATAGACTTGCGCATAGAAGTTCGCGACTGAGATCACTCAGTCTAGTTGGCTGCTCCTAAACGAACTATTTCGCTCTTCTATTTTTTTTTTCTCCCAGTCAGGAGATCTTTGCTAGCACACTCTTCTAGTTCGTCAGCTCCCAGCTCGGATCAGAGGAAGGTAGATCACTCGCTTGTTCGTTTGATCTTTTGTTACATTTTATATTTTTTCCTTTACTTTTGACACGCATCAAACGAACTAAAGAGCATAAGAGCGAGAGATCAGAACTAGTTCGCGTAGTTCGTCTGTGAGAGCGGTCTTACGAAGTAGTTCATTCGCAAACGACGAACTACAAAGAGGAAATCTGGACAATATCTAATTAATTAGAACTTGATACCCAGGGTCAAAGAAATTATGATATTAAATATCATAACAACATAAAAATAGTCCGAATTTTAATCAGGCACATGATACCTCACAAGGCCCTGTGTTTGGGTAATCCCCATTTAACAAAACATAATAGGTACAAAGCATTGTATTGTATTTTCAGTATCTACCTACCGTGAAAGTATTCTACAGACATCAGCGTAGTAATAATAAATGTCCGTAGAAGCCGCAGTTACAGTATAAAAAAAAGTTACCATTGTTTTGAAAATACGTACTTAATATGTGAAGTTAAATACGTATCTAGCTCAAAGTACCCATTCGTTAGCCTGAAATTTGCAACCATTAATTAATTAAGTCGCTAAGGAGGTTAAATTATAGTGCAACGGTGAAGGTAAGAATGTTTTTATACAAAATTTCACGTGAATATAGTTTCAACGAAGTAATTATAGAAGGAGTACGGTAGAGCGTAGCATGTCGTCTTTTAAAACTATCATTTGTTTTACCTAGCCACTGTTCCATAATGAGTATAGTTTAGAAGCTAACGACATTGCAATCTTGCACGGGACGAAATAAATATTGCGCAGAAATATAAATTAGCATCCCTGTAGACTGGCCAAACTACAGAACGACTATTAACTCATAGCAAGGAAGAAATGTGTGTGACTTAGAAGCATTGTGACGACAAAGGAATAAATATTTGTAATTTAGAGTACCTAGATATTGAAGTATTGAATCGCGATAATTTATAGCGTTTGTTCTAGCCGATCGACTATGCCGCTTGGTTAACCCCGAAAGTCCGGTAAGCCGAAAAGATCAATATATCAACAGATTTGGTAGCAGTTTATAAGGTAGTTAGTACCTAAACCTACATATAAAGTCTTACCTCAGGACTATAAATATCTTTCAATATTCTCTAGTTAGGTCTCACCAAAAGTCTAGAAGGCTAACTTTAGTTAGAAAAGATGGCTCCCACCAAACAAGTCGAAATGAATTCATCATTTTGTTTTTGATCCTAAGCCGGCTTCCACGTGCGATGTTCTTTGCTTTTTTTAATCCGGTTTACCCTTGTGAAAATTGATTCAAGCTATTTCCATACCGAACTATCTATCGATATTTTATGAACCTTTATAAAAATCCAATCAGCGGTTTAGCCGTGAAATTGTAACAAAGACACATATAAACAGATATGAGGATAATTTTACATTAATAATATAAATAAAGACTACGATTATTTGTCACAGATTCCTAAACCTTATTTATATCTACACAAAATCAAGATCGTCATCATTTCCACTCCAGCCTGGATGGATCCTACTGAATATTTTAGGTAAAAAGGTATGTAGAATGCCTACTCTGTGAGTATATGACCTTTACATGGAACTGTTGTTATCTCACCTCTGAAACCCAATTAGAGGAAAACACTGACAATCTACACATCTGACATTTAAGTTTGTCAGTGTTCGTCGGACTTTCAAGTTTCTAAATTCAACACTGGTGACAATTAGATTTATAAGTCACCAAGCGTCTGTCTAAAACATGGCAACTTAAGTCAAGAATAATTTAACTTCATTTATCATGATCTCCGCTTACAACTTAAAATTAAACTTTAAACTGTATGACAACAAAAAGCGTTAACAGTATTTATCGCTCGATAAATTAGGAGAATGGTTCGTTTATTATTACCTCTGTTTGAGCTGGCTCGGCTCCGATCTGGGCATACTTCGCCGCGACCCGCGAGTGTTCATTATTGCGACTGAGTGGAGCTTTGCAGATCGAGCGCGAGTTTTGTGACGTGGGGTAATGTCATAAATATGCATTACCGCCCACTCGCTGCACTAACTTCTGAGAGATGAGCCTCAACCTCATCGCGACAACTAACTGAAGACAATGAGCAATAACGGCTATTTCATGTTGTTTTTAGATATGTTACTTAGGTATTAGTAGGTTTATTACCTTCACCCTAAGTGCTGGTGTTTCAACAAAACAGAATAAAGTATACAAGCAAAAAATATGATTTGAATTGTAAAATCGTGTATACGTACGAACAAAAGCAATATACTTAAGCTACAGTAGTTTTAAATTACACGTCTTAAGGAAGCGAAATAACATTTTTATTCGCAGCCATTCAACCGCCGAGAAAGCTTCTGTTATAGCTAACACGGTTCCTTGAGAATGTGCATTATTCACTTACGTTGAGCACGGCGCCGGGCGTAGTGAAGTTTCTATAAGGCGGTTTCCGGTCCCTAATGTACTGGAAGATTTTGGTGCCGTGCCGCAGGAAGACCACTTTGTCAAGGAGATGGGGCGGTACGTCGTGCACGCAGCGGAGCCGCACCGAGCCGCCGCGCGCCGCCCACCGCTCCATTTGTAACTCCACTCGCACCTCGGTGTGGCCGCGGACTGGAAAAAACAACCAATATCACTAACGCTGCCTACTACAACAGTTTGGTTAGGCTGCGGGATCGAGAGCCCCTCGGGCAACTCAAAACCCGACACGGTTATCTTGGAACAACATTGCAGCATGTAAGATTAACACAATACTTACCATACCTACCTACATACTAAACTTGAAACTAAACCGTCTTGTTACAAGATACGAATGAGGAAGCAAAATGAGAGCTCAATTCATGAACTCGTATAGGTTTATATGAGTTTATAAACTAGACAGAAACTCTAGAATCATGCAACTATATTATAGTGTGTCGTGAGTAGGTATATCAATGCGCGCTTTGCACGCACCCGTCACAGGCACAACATTGTCCTTTTTTATGACCTTTGTCACGTTTTTCAGAAATTGCGTCGGCTCCCTTCTGTTCCCACGATCTAAGAAAATCCATGCCATTTTCTACATTATTTCCATTGTATTTTGAACTCTTTTCACTTAGATGTAAAGTTCTAGGTGGAAGTTGTTTGGTTCTGTGAAAATGTGTCTTTGTTAGTAACATTGTCGGGTGCGCCTTCGTAAACTCAAGGTTCATGAGAACACGTTTTATATTCGCTGTTATTGTGTGGTGGGTAATGTAAAAGTGTAATACATATAAACAAGAGTAGGTAATTAATATTCAAACCAGTTTCGGCAGTTATGCTATGTAGATTTATGAAAAATTCACTTTCGCTTAGGTTTATAATTTATATTTTGTAGGATTTAAAATCTCAAATTGGTGTAGGTTCGATTTTATTATGCTGTATGAAGCTATAGCTATGTATGTGTACGTTTAGAACATTTTCCTTAAATCTGAGCCGGGGAAGAAATTCCAATGAAATATAATGTGCAATCAAGGGAAATGGAAGAGCTCTATGAAAAAGCTCACATCCTTCTTGCGTGCTATTAACTATTTCCGTCAGTTTTATTGTTTGCACGTTTTATGATTTTCACCGCTACATTGCAACTTTTAGTTGGTACGCCACGGTACAATAGTTGACGTTGGCTTATTATTTTAATATTCCCATTATATGAATCAAACACTTTTGACACGGACTAGACAGACATTCGTGTATACAAGCAGTATGTTTTAGGGTAATTGGCTATTATGTAACGCTAGGCCTTGAAAAAATAGTAAGCCATAAATTAGACGTGTGTTATTAATTTAGTTTTGCCTTATTTTTTTTCGATGATGTCTATTGCGAATGGATGTAATGAGCAGGTATATCTACATAATAATATATTCCGTGGCGTGGTCCGTCGTTTTAATACGTGCCCAGTCAGCGTCCTACATTTCAAGAGGGTGTATCTACTAGCTGGTCGCCATTAGCGCAAAAAAACCTTCACGGGGAGTATTATAATCCCGCGACCTATCGTTACCTATAAGGGTTAATTAAATATCTAATAACCTTATACAGGTGGTTTACATTAAACTTAACTAAGGTCTACGTTTTTTTTATACAGGTGTGATACCTGTATTTGTAGATGGGTGGGTACAACAACATTTCGTCAGTTATGTGATAGGTCCATGTGACCGAGAACAAGTTGCAACCGCAGCCGCTACTTGCATTAAAACTAATTGCAGATTTTTTATTATTAGCTTGTTTCTTAATTATTAGACTCAAACATAAATAAAGAAAATAATATGTCTAACAACATTCTATACTTATTGCATTTTAAGGGCTAATTTAGTCGAATTAGATACGACTATAGACAGACCTACGCATTTATTATTTTGTAAAATCTTGGCTCCTCTCTTTAAATTCATGAAGACGAAGTAGCGGCTAAAGTCTCGTAGGTAATAAAAAGGTTTTGTAAAACCAGCAACTGCATAAAAAGGCGATACTATAACAAATGTACCTAACACGATTAGGCTCTTTGCTATGGAGTCATAAAATCTGGTATAACCAAGCTTTAAGGCGTTGGTGTACCACAAACAAAATGCGCTAAATTACGTTCATACTTAAAAGCGAACGATGTTATTAAGCTTGGTGTACTGAAAAAAGTTACATCTCAAAATTTACGTGGGTTGGTAGCTAATATAATTACAATAACTTTTCGTGAACGTTCACTATGTGACAGTAGAAACTATGAAAGAGAGCCCTATTTTTCTTAACTATGAACACGGTAAGTCTGTAAATAAAAGGCCAAACGTCCGTTTCCGCGCAATGGTATATTTTTCTCATAACTATTTCATGTACCTAGGTACTTAATACATTGATAAGACAATATTGTTGTCTATTAATGTTTTATTCTCTTTGTATCCTAGAATGCCTTAATTTTAAAAGTTTTAATACATGAAGTAGTAGGTATTCGCATAAAATAGTAAATACGGGTGGCTAGATTTAACAATGTATATCAGGATACATTATTGTGATTTGTTGTGCTTAAAGTACCAATTTGAAACGAAAAATACGTGTAGGTAGTAGGTCTATAATTACAAAGCACGGGCTACTATCTTGGAAAGGTAAATCGAACTTTGGAATGATTGCTGCCAGTATGATTTAAGTCAAATGACAGGTATTGGCTTGCATTACTAGGGTAATTACAGGTTATGGACAATTGGACACCATTAGTCAACATTTAAAAAACAAACCGTAGATACATTAGAAAGAAGAGGCTGGGATGAGGAATAATTACGTTTCAGTAAAAGATTCATCGATAGGATACAGTGGGATGAGGTGATACTTAGATCTTTCAATAACTAATTTGTTGAAACTATACAAATTATATACCTACACCTAACTTGTACTATATTCTAACAAATAAATAATTTCTTTCTTTCTTGCTCCAAAAGTGTAAAGGCAGCTTTATAATTTATTTACTATTACTAGACAATTCCCGCGTTTTGCATGGTCTCATAATTAAATATTGATACTCAGACAAAAGAAGTTGAAGATCTGTACCTACTCCGAGTGAAACATGGTGATCAGATAACAGTTTCACCTACAATAGTATTACACTATTTTATTACACTAGTTTAACTGTTTGAAGAACACATGGTCCCATTACACGCCGTTTTAAATATAGGAAACCAGCGTTATAGATACGACGAACCACCCCACGAACGTGTGTTAACTTCACTACGACCATAAAGACAGAAGAAATCGTGCTACGTGCCAAATGCTACAGATTGGATGCGTAGATGTTGAATCATGACTAAACTACGTAGTAAAACATGGCTGAAGTATGATATTGTAAAATGTATAATGATAAAACATTACCAAATAAGGACAAATGCGCGATTTAAGTCTCAACACGTTGTAGTCTTTGATATTACTACAGTCCATACCTAGGTATAATGGAATATTAACCCTTCTAGGTTTTGCGTCGAATAGCCCCAGTTTCAGTATATAAGGTTGATGGTGGTTGTTATGGGCTTATATTGTTTTGAGGAATACTGTTTGAGGTACACCGAAATATTCATAATATTAACTTCTCAGAAACATTTGGTGGGCCCCTCAGCATCTTGATACATAATACATTCGTTAAATGGCTGCAAGCTTTCTGTACATCAATAGAAGATAATTTAGCGTAAAGGCATATTCGTCCTCATTTTTAGGCAAACTGTTGAATAAATTAAACCAATTTTAGTCTTCCATGTTATGGTTGGGCCTTGCCATAGACAGCACTATGCCATGTTCGTTTATCGATGTTTTTGTTCCAGACATAGGAACTGCCTTTCACCCGGAATGTTTGTCGAATTACGTTTCGAAGCTCGCAAACATGACATTATTCGTCATGCGCCTGTCACTGCAGTGTTCTAGATTTATTAGAATCAAATGGTATTTGACGTTGCCTTTCAACGTGAGAATACCTATTGCCTGTCAGTTTGTTCACGCTGCCAATTGGGTACCGTATTGGATGAGTACTACCTTTAAAATATAATATATCTAGTATAGACAAAGAAGCTTGTAAAATGTAATGTGAGTATACAATATGTGTGTATGACTTGTTCAATATCTAAATAGCTACGGTGTTTATGATATTTTATCTTGCCCAAAAACAGATTTTCTGCAACAGTACCAACAGACTATTACAGCATATTAGTGATATTACATACGGATAACACAATAGCTTTAGAACATTTCCCACGTCGTTTGCTAGTTTGGTAAAGGGGACACGTCAATGTATAGTTAACAATTCATTAATCTATTGAAGTGTGTCTAACAAAGGCTATTGTCTACGAGAGTAGTGAAGTCTCAGCTATAATAGAAACCTATTTATGTATATTTTCGTAGAGTTAAATTACGGTCTACGTAGAAAGTATGAATATAAGCAAAAGCTTATTAGGCTAAACGATTTAAATTTGATAAAGTAGACACTCGATGTGATATTAAATAAATTTCTCTTCACACTGTAGTTTCAGTTTTGTTGGCGTGTTTTATTAATTGCACGTATGGACCTGAAACTTGTACGGTTGAGCTTTTATTCAGTTCGAACGTTGTCAGACCGTTACTGCTACTCTTTATTTATTAATGTTAAGTGACAAATGTATAAAACGTACACTAGACAGTGATAAATTGGTGACCAGTGTCTTGCGGACTAGAGTTTCATGTTCTCGCTATCCTAATCTTACATTAGTAGCTTGTGGTACTGCTTTCTGCAAAGTCAGCTTATGTCGTATTGAATTATATATCACCACGTATGACCATACGTGTTAATTTTCAACTTGAAAGGACTTGTTGGGTTTTATATTTGCTTGCATTTTTGTTAACAGAAAACGCAATATCGTTTCGTAAATAAGTATACATATCTTTATTGTCTTTAGGTTCTCTTTATTATTTAGACGGTATATCTATCATATTAAAAAAAAGATACAACTTCTGAACTGTCGTAAAACGAAACGAAACCAAGTCGTTATCAACTAAAATAGCGAACAGCCACGATTTCTTTAAACACCACGCTATGACAATACGCGAATATTATAATTTGAATATTTTCTATCTTTAAAGTAGAAATTATTAAACGTCTAGACGAAATTTGAGCAAATTAGTAGCTTTTCATGTTTGTATTTGCATAAGTTAAGAATATACCTTAGATTTGATGTAATGCTAGTCATTCTGCGGCGAGGTAGACGGTAGGTACTATTATGAAGTTCTCTCGGTATAAGTTTGAATTAGCTATATTTTCATTTTGTGTTAAGCTCTGTGCATGATGTTGCTTACACAGTACTGTGTACTTCATCACTTAATTACTTCATTGAACTATTCAACAATACATTTTCTAACACTTAGTATTTTAGTAAATTAGTATTTTAGATCAGATAATTTGTTTTGTAAACACAAATGTGTACCTGTTGACCTTTGCTATACTGGGTTGATTATACATACACAACATTATTCACGTGACAGTTTCACGTCGTAATCACAAATTATTCATAGGCAAAGGTAAGCTTATAAACACAATGGTCGGAGGTTTTTCTGTAATGAATTATTAAGGTACTTCGTTCAGAGTACGTGGGTTTAATATTCTATACAATAAAACTCGGCACAATCGTAAACCTTTCTGGTTTCATTAAAACAGTAATTTGTTGTTTTCGAGCCACATGAAAATATTTTTGTGAAGTAAACACACATTACAAATATTAATACGTATTAATGTTTCTAATAAATATGCGTACTAATTACCTTTTAACTTAATGGCCAGCAAACGGAATATCTTCAATGTAAAATTATCATGTAATAGCAGGAATACGAATCCCCAAAAGACTGTGTTAAATGTGCTTTCCTTGAACCTTTTCAACCAAAAGAAACACATTCTATACGTGTTCGTATCACACATACATTTGATTCGACCCGTTTCGCACACTCATTCATAATTTAAAGATGAATGTCTCTCGCCACCAGGTTACAAGCATGTAGCCATATTTACCTCTCAACACATATACCTATGTTACAATACATAATTCAAATAACTATGTTTACTTACAACATTGCAATACAGGAAACCATTCTTTTTATAGAAACCCATTGGTCGCAATGACAATAAAAAAGATGTAAAAAACAGGTGGCTACAGATCTTAGACGATGCCCTAGAGAGCCATATGGGGCTCGTCCCTTCCAGAGAGTAAACCTTTTTCCGAGACCGTTTGTTTAGTTATAACGTGATCATACCTATAGGCTACAATATTAAAATGTTATTATTGATTTTAGCTCAGACGGATTCCTGATCTCTAGATAGGGTTGAAACTGGAGTATTAATAAAGGCGCGAGAGGGCTGAGCTGTTAGTATATTTACATTTTGACTTGATTTCTGCTTTTTCTCTCCACTCACGTGATCACGTTCGTAGCCGTTTGTTCCACACTTAGTAACAATGATCGATTAAAGTCCATTTTCAAACCAAAGATTAAACACTTGATTTTCATTAAAATAAGGCGCTAGTTTTTGTTTTATAAAAGATATAATCTGTTTGTTAGACTAACATTTCGTTAAGCTTTGGTTAGTGGTTACTGCAGTAACTAAAAATTTTCTAACTTTATAAACATGGTTTAATACTATTGTAAACCCTAAAAAATATTATGATCGCGCAAATAAGGTCATGTCATTTGATATGGAGATATTACCTAAACTAAAGAATCTATTCTTATTCGTTGAGTTAAAGTTTACATAGCGTATTTATTTGACCTTCGACAAGAGTATCTAGTGCATTTATTTTCTAGGTCTGTGTAGCAGCTAAGGCGCGGTATACTCGACCTATATTCTGAGAAGTCCCTACACGGATTGTATCTGTTTTTGATGCAAATATCTTGTGTGTTGATGCAGTCTTTATGAACACAATGCGGGGGAACTCCGCCTTGATTATTATGAAAGTTTTCGCGGAGTAAGAACTTATTTCGTGTTGTGTAGCTTTGATTCAGTGCTATAACTAAATCTGAAATGTTCTGCTTTAGGAAATAATCTTCAGTGTTTGTTTTAACTTAATAATCGGGTATTTACACTATTAACCCACGGACTCACGGACAAATGAACTAGGTACATTGTAGAGCATAGGTATTATATGATTGTTATGATGTTACATTATTTCTAGAATCTATATCGATAATATTAAAAATATACCTAAAAGGTTTTTCTTAAAAAATGTGGTAATAACTTTATTATATATTTTTGATGATTTCTAATACTTACGCTTCGTAAAACAATCCGATTGCTTTTCCAAAAGCTTGTTAAACCCAAATCAGTCGTAATGAGTGTACAAATTGAATGGTATCTTATTTCAATGGACATGAAAATGGTGACTTGGCAACGGATGATGACACTGAGCTTACTTCTTCTAACGCTAAAATACAGTATGACCTTTAAACATATTCATCATCAAAAAAGTCACATTGATACTTGCCTGGGTTTGAACCTGCAACCTCGTGCATAGAAATCCGGTATGTTAACCACTAAGCCACCACGACTTACTAGTAGGCATGCTCTATATTTTTTTTAAACGTCGCGTCGCCACAAGCATTCCTCATGTATTGTGTGTGCGTTTTACAAACATGAAATATTACATACCAAAACACCCAGACTCGGAACAACATCTGCGGATCGCACAAATTGTAGTCCTGTGCGGGAATTGAACCCTTAGCGTCGTTATTAAAATATAGGATTAAAAAACAAAAGCTATACTACTTATACCCACTTACTTAAGGTCTATGTTATTGTTTTAAGTAACAAACTGTCTGTGTCTTCGCGAGTAGTAACTATCACGAAAATCACTATATCTTTAAGAGTCGGCATGAACCTCACGAATCATATTTCGTTCTGCTGGATATCATAGTAAGTTCTCGCTAAAAGTCTGGCTAAGTAATTACAACTCTCCTTGTGTTATATCACATTTCAACAGTTCAACTAATCAGAAGTCATTGAAAGATGTAAGTAACTTTGGAGTTTTCTAAGACAATAGAGGATCACATGTTGTCGATGGTTAAAAGCAGTGTTACTATGATACAAAAGTGAGATAATATAAAATGATATCAGCAAAAATACTTAGCATTACGTGAGTTTAATGTGGAACAGGCAAAGTATCATCCGTCAAAAGCCTCACTTACGTCAAGTAAGGAGGTTTCATAGTGTCTAGATAACCTCGCCTCGAACTGGAAAATGAAATGTCGGGACTTCAGTGTTCAGAGAGCTACTTATATAAAATGAACTGGAGCATCTCCAAAAATTTAAGCATTCATTATTTTTTCCATTTCACGAGTGCGGTCACATTCTGTAGCAGGTCAAGCAGTTTTCAATCTTACATAAGTAAGCAGCTTTAACGACCCCTTGAGGGTGGCTTTGAATATGTAAAAGGATACACCTGAATAATTTCATTTGATTACTTTTCCGTGTTTAAAGCGCTCCTATCGCTGTAGGTATGTAGGTACATGAGTTATCGTTGATATTAGGAAAATAGTTTTTAAGTTGACTTGCAAAAACGAAATACAGAAGCAATACGTTTTGGTACTTTTCTACGAAACTGTCCATCTCGAGTAGGTGTGACTATATTGATTTACGTTTATATCCAAGGAATGTGTTGATTCAATGTGTTAATATACAATCATGTAATGCACGTCATGATTACTTTGTCTAAGTGGACATAACACTTTTAAACTTACCTACAGTACTGAATTATCCTTTATGATAACCTATCCAGTTGCCAAACATCTTTGTATTGATTATCTTAAAACTAATACAAGCTCAAGTTCAATATTGAACGTATTTAGTCTGGTCAGAAGATGTTTATATTTAAAAAGTTGTGGTGTCGTTGTGGTTAATGGTCTCGCTTCGCAAGCACAAGGTGTAGGTTAAAACTCAGAAAAGTATCAATGTGATTTTTCATTGTTATTTATATAATTTTCTTAGTGATTATAAGACACGACTAGCTGAGGGCCTGCAATCGCCAACCCGCACTGAGCGCGCGTCATGTGCAAAACAGGCAAGGTTTAGTGAACGAATGAAATGAATATGTTTTGGCCCTTGGTGTAAATTTCACAGAGTACAGAAACAGACTGCATTGTTTATTAATGGATTCAGTTCTATAACACTAGTCAGTGGCATGTTATCGAAGCTCCACACACTATTTGCGTCTGATCACGTAATCTGTCTACATACTTTTCTAGCTTTCTTTTTTATTCGGACTTTTTTAGATAAATGAGTACCAATATTTTTGTGCCGTGTGCTAGAATTGACCACCTCCTTTCCTCCCGTGGGTGTCGTAACAAGCGACTAAGGGAAAATCCAGAAGATGGGCAGCAGCGTCTTCTGTAACTTGACACCAACACTGCGATCCCCAAGCCGCTTGCCAAGCGTGGGGATTATGCCCCCCCCCCCCTTCTAAAAGGGGGAGGCCTTTGTTCAACAGTGGACATCTATTGGCTGTTGATGATGATGAATATTTTTGAGTCAAGTTTTTATGCAATGAATAAGTTTAAACTTTCAAGCAAACGTGGATAGCATGCACTTTTATATTTTGTGGCAATCATATTCCAATCAAAACGTTTTTATACTTTGTCCTGCAGGTATTTTATTTTCTGGCTGCCGGTTCGTTTAGGCACGTGGGTTCAGTAGGTTTAATCAAAAGAAAAGAATATTTTTCTAAATTTGTAGTAGGTAGATACTATCGTTATTTGAGTAAAATATATTGATTTGTGATAAAAAATGGTAATACCTCGCGACAAATAGTACCTAACTCTTGAAAGTGTTTTAATCTAATGAAATAAGAACATCGTATAAGGGACTGTAGTCAACCTCAGGAGATACTCTAAAGTCATTACATTACGCTTTGCCGTACTTGAATTAAGCTTAAAAGCATATTGAATGCGAGTAGGTAGGACTAAGTACCTTTGCGGAAAAGGGAAAAATATAATTTCGTAATTCTAATATTCAATATTTAGAAGTGCCAAACTTTTGTTGGTGCCTACGTTAACTCCCTCGAGTTAGCAGGAACTTAATGTGATTGTATCGTTACGCTCGTGTTGAACATAGCTTTGCCGCTAAGGCAGTCGAAACGCTTAAAATAAAAGTAAAGTTGGTAAAATGAAAATATGGAAGCTATACAGTAAATTTAAAGAGATTTTTATACATTTTAAAATGTAAATTAGAATGTTTTTACAAAATATTACTTTACTTTATTTACTTAAATAACTTTATGTTTAGTTATTAATTGGCTGTTGATAGGTATTTAAAATAGTCTAAACATATTACATAATTAATATTGGAACACAAATATTCGTTTAAAAAACAGTCTGTATGACTGTCATACACAGTCATATACATTTTTTATTCATCTTTTATGATTCATTTCTTAATATTCACACAAATACGACGAGCAATAAGCTAAATAATCAATTTGTATAGGTAACTATCCTAACCTCACTTAATAATAACTATAATTCGTTGCCTTAGTTTTTAACATTATGCATGGAAAATACTTTATATTCTGTAATAGAATCGATTGAATTCACAAGATTTTTTATATAGGCGCTACCTATTAGATCTTATGTTCAGCCGAGCCTTAATAAATATGAAATTTGCTTGGATAATCAGTTCGGTAATGTAGCCTTAACTCGCAATAGGGGAAGGTCGGAGAAAACATGCACTTACTCAGATTTTAACTCAAATAAGTCTAAACAAACAGCTTTGAGCCTACAAATGGAATAAAAATTAGATTAGTTTTTCTACCGTGACTAATATTTTGGATAAGTACGTCGTTCATGGTTCATTAAGCTTTAAGGGAGCTTACTTACTTAAGATGCTTACTTGAGCGTAGGTGAGGTTGTGCGTGTAATTGAGGGGCGCGAAATGCGATTCTTAAAAAAGTTTGTGTTATGGACATTGTAAAAAGAGTGTTATAACTGTCGGTTAAAGTTATGAGATTTAGGGCCCGACTTACAATCGCCAGATATTTTTTATAAGTAGAATAAATTTGACGTTTTGACATATTATTTTCAATACATTAAGTGTCAAAATGCCAATTTTATCGTTCGAATATAATATATCCAAATATTGAAAAATCGGCCCTTAGATTATTTACGCAAATAAATATTAGGTTTAAATTATTAATGCAAATAAATATTTTTAGTATTCTTAATTGTTTAATGCCGCCTAAATATTGCTAAACTCAGCGCACAATATTATTTGTTTTACTTTATTTAAGAGCGGTAGGTAATCGATAGTTACTAATTAAACTTGATGGTAAACGACTATGTTTAAACTAGTTGAGTACTTAAACAAATAGACAATAACTTCTTACATAGTTATGTTTTGATTCGGTAGTATCAACCTTGGTCTAATGAGGCCCAACCTCCTTACTCAATATACTTAATTAATATAAAGTTATACACTCGAGACATGGTTCGTGTTAAAAGACTATTCGACGCAACGAATAATAGGACTATGAAAATTCATGTTTTATATAAAATGTTTTGTGCCATTGTTTCAGAAAATTAAGCTCTTTCCAGATACATTGCGTACAGGCTCATTTATTGTGTTTTTTTTTATAATATTTTCTTATAGTTCATCTTTTTTATGTGGTTATTTAGGTCGCTTTTGGCTTGTAAGTAAACGATAAATAAGCCTGATGGTTTTATTTAAATTAATAACCATGATTCGTTGTAACATAAATATATAATAGATGAATAAAATATATATATATTGTTAAAGCTCTAGTAACAAAGTAAATTTCATTTTTTTTCAATTTAAAACAGTCTTGCGTACGTTTAAAGATGATGTTTAACGTACGTAAAACATGAAGCGTTGTTTCATGGCATAAAAACTCGGTTGTTAAAGTTATCAGGGCTGCTAGTAGAAAACTAAACATTTGCCAAATAAAATTAATGAGAGATTTTTCTAGTATGATAACATTTAACTATGCCATGCCAACAGACGAAAAAAAATAACAAAAGTTTATTAATTAAATACCTTTGATTATCTAAGTTAAATACTTTTTAAGTTTAAGTCATAGTCATCAGATAGTGTTGTCCAATCAAAATGATTATACAATCACTTTTTTTGAAACCAAACAAAAATCGAATAAACGGGACTACAAATTAGAATTCATATTATTTTATTATTGACGAGATTCAGCAGGCGATTTCATCTGTAATGATTTGAAAATCGGAACAAATGATTGAAAAATACCCTTACATCATTATAACGTCACATAGTAATAAACTTTTACTTTTTATTAGATTAGAATACAATATAAAAGACAATATATATAGATAGCAACCTTTTCCTTTGTCCTATAACCTGTATAAGAATAAAATGACGGCTTTTCTTATCAAATATGGCAATTCAATTTTGTCGGCCCAGAAATTAACGTTAACCAGTGGTTAAAGCATCTGTAATTGTTCACGTTAATTTTTAACGTACGTAAGACTTTACTTTAATGAAGCAAACTATTTTTTAGTTTTATTATGTCCGTCAAGTGTTGTTGAGCAATTGATGAATTTAGACTCCTAAAATGACACCGAAAGTCATGAAAATTTTGTTTTTAGAGATGATTTCGTTACAGGAGATATTAATTAAACATAAATATTTATTTGATATGTTTTAAAACAAAAATTTATTCAACGGATTTCATCACAATTTATTTGGTAATTATTATTACCCAATGTTTATACCCTACCTTATAAAAATGACACTAAAAAGCTGTAGAGATATATTTTAATATATGTATGTATATGTTACAATATTTTATGGTCATATTGCAGTGATGCGAGAATTACGAGGCTTTACAACAAAACTAAAATCTATTATATGACATTTTAAGGCTTAGACTATTAATTTATTAGTACCTACCAAAGCTTGCTATACTAATATAAAAACTATAAATAGCTATTAAAATTGTTGCTACTTTGATACAAAAATCAACGTGCCAATTGTTTTTTTTTGCATGTGTGCGTGATAGCTATGTCTTACACAAGCGACATGTCTTTTTGATTGTCTTAGTGTGCATGCGTAATGATACCAGTTAATAAACATTACAACTAAAATGGGGTAAATTGCCCAACGTGGTACAATCTTTTAACTCGAAATAATATTTATTTTTATATAATAGGTACATAATTATTGTGTACAAGCGTCTCCATTGACACTGTTGGCTTTTATAAAAAATACCGACGCTGTCAGGGTCTTGACTATCCATCTAGACATATATATAATCAAAGGTAGATAGGTTGTAGATCTACCTATAATGTAAAACCTACCTAACATTTTTTTAAACATTGGCTGTAAAACGAACAGTTTGCTCACCGATCTTGTTATATGCCATGTACTTTATAGAAAGGTACACGGCCTCCCTACCTCCCAATTTATTGGTGAACAATCGTGCGTAATTTGAGCTTAACCGGCCATTATAATTATGAGCTATTAACTCATGAAATGGTTTTGAGTGAGGCTTGACATTTTGTTTGTCGAAATTCTAATGATGATAATATATTTGACGACGAGGCAGGCTAAATATAAATCTAGTGAATATATACCTCTAGCAATTATATTTCGTTAAAGAATACTTTCAGTAATGTTGAAGGTCTTTAATTAGAATGTAATTCTTTAAGAAGAAAATTCATATATTTTTTTTAATTTTATAGCTTTTGTTTTTTAAAATAACATTTGTTTTTATATTATGTACTTTTGCAAATTACTAACGTGATGTGTAATGCGTTAAGGTTAGTAAAATAATATCTGAATAATGTCTGCGCGAAAGAGACCCGAAATATGTATATCTTAATCACAATTTGTTTTTTTAACATGAAATTTATCGCTAGCAATGTAGGTATTCTGTTAACAAGTGCGTCGGGAGCAGATGTCTGTTAGATTATCCAACAACAAACACATTCAGAGAAAACGTAAATGTCCAACTTTTGTAACGACGAAACGTTCCCACGTATTCGTAGATACCTATATTGAAGGTTTCTCTTAACGACGCCGAAATGGGCAATCATTACAACAGTCAGACCCAATTCTTCGGTGTCTCATTGCCGTGTTCAGGGGATCAATCACTTTTATGTAATGTTCGATCTTGGATGGACTCGGTGGAGTAGAAGCGGAAAGCTAGATACAATCTAAAAGATTTTTTCTATTGGGGTCCTTAAATAACTTTGCGAAACGTCGAGCCTAGTGTAAATTGATGGATGGTTTAATACAACATGACTGTGTAAGGTTTGGTACTTTGACGGTTAAATGACGAAAGACAAGATACTAGTAAGATTCAGATGCAGGTCAAACTTACTTTAGATAATGGACTGTTTGACATTAGTGTGTATGGACCGCACTGGGTAACCATGTCATGTTATTTATTTGAGTTCTCATACATTTTTATCGAGGATGTAGGGACCTACAGTAACGGCCAATGATATGAAATTTTGATCAAATTACTAGATATTTGTCTTTTTGTCCCTTGACTGTGCCAGCGTGTAATTTTGTTCTTTCTTGCATGACTAATTGGGAGTATTATAGGTATTGGTTTAATAGTAACATTCGCACGCCATGTTTTAATCATAAAGTTTTTTTTTTAGATATTTTAATACAACGGCAGGCTTTACTGCACTTGGCCACTTGCATAACTTTAATAATATAATTTAATGACTATAGTGTTTTATTCACTTAAACATAAGTAGCGTTGAAAAGTGGGTTACGCAACGCGTGTTTATATTTAAATATTGCATTAATATATTTATAATGTGTAAATAACATTTTCTTACTTTTCTTCTAAACTCCTACGAATCGTTCAACTAATCCGACATTAGGACGCAATCAATCAAAAATATAGAACGCAACGAATGAAAAGACGAACATTACCCACAGAGCAGAGCCCCAAAGACAGTCCTATAAGGAAAAACGACCTGAAATACGTGTCTACGTGACTGTACCTGCCTTCCTTTAGTGTTGTACACTAAAGATTATTAATCTGTGCCAGCTTTATAGATGTTAGCTGGGAGTCTGTTATAACTTCCCCGTGAAAAATATACTGATCCTTGAACGACTCACAATTTTTGAACAACGTGAAGAGTTTTGGATCAGAAATCTTAATGAATTATTGTCTCTCCACTCCAGTCCTAACATTCAGACGGTGGTGATTAGAGCGATTTTTGTCTGTTCGTCTGTCTGATTGTTCCAGCTAATCTCCAAGACGGCTCTACCGATTTTGACAGGACTTTCACTGGCAAATAGCTGATGGTCCAGGGTCTAATATAAGGAGTAACTTAGACTACTTTAAATTTCGAACATGTTTCAGGGTTCTGCGGAAAAAAAGGAAAAACGCGGGTTACAGCTACTCCGCGACGGCTTGATGGATCTTGACTTATGCTTGAGACTTCGTCCCCGCGAATTTTGATTAAAAACTTGTACGTAGGAGCAGTAAGCAGATTTACTTAATTGAATCTGATTTTATTAACAATTTTATGGGTTTTAATTTTATTCCGCGGAAACTTATATTTTCAAAATTAAAGTAACCTAACTTACTTCTTATAGCAGCAGCTATTTGTAAGTATAAGTCCCGTCAAAATCCGTCCACGACGATACGACGTCCGGCGACGTGGAGAAGTTGTAACCGAATTTCCCGCGTTTTTCTATTTCTCCCGCGGAAACTTTAATATTTTTGAAATTCTTCGTAGCTTTTATTAGACCTCGGACCATCAACTATCTACCAGTGAAAGTCCCATCATAATCGGTTCAGCCGTTTCGGAGATTAGCCGTATCGTGTATACTATCATATTATGCATTGAGTAAAAAGCTGTTATTTTGATGTTATAAGCAAAGACACTCCAATTTTATGTATGTGTATTGATTGATTATTCATTTCGTTTCATTCACTCGTTGATTGTTGAACAAAGGCCTCCCCCTTTTAGAAGGGGGGGGGGGTGCCATAATCCCCGCGCTTGGCAAGCGTCTTGGGGATCGCAGTATTGGTGGTCAACAGTTGGTTACAGAAGACGCTGCTGCCCATGCTCTGGATTTACCCTTAGTCGCCTCTTACGGCACCCACGTGTGGAAAGGAGGTGGTCAATTCTAGGCCGGATATCACACAGCATGGCAGATCGATTATTATTATTGTAATCAAATTGGAGCCTGTCAGGAGTATGTGACCCCCTTACTTGAAAGCTGGATCCACCCTTGGTATCGTGTATACTATCGTATGCATTGAGTATAAAACTGTTTTTGATGTTACAAACAGACACTCCAATTTTATTTATGTGTATTGATGATGATTAATGACAGGTCGATGGAAACAGAAAGCTATACATTTCTGGCGCATAAAATCAAAATTTCATTCATTCGGTTCATTCAAATTCGTTCTGCCATTACGGATTCATTGAATAACTTCTATAAGCTGTTACAAAATAATGTAAATATTTGAATTTGAAATATGAATAAAGCAATATTCCGAATCTAAAACAGAGTTTATTTTATGAAAGTGACGTATACGAGGAAAAATAATACAAGCGCGATACATTTTGTGTTATCAATTACAATGGTTTTAATATTTTACATTTTACCCAAATATTTCTACTTTAATTTGTGAATGTATTGTACTTATTCCCGAAGGATAGAGATAGATTATTGCGTAGACTCACATTTAAACCATTTACATTAAAATACGGCTGAGGTGAGAAGAGCGATGAGAAACCAATGAGACGTGCCTACAGAAAATATACTGACAAAGGTGATATTACGAGTATTCAGTTCGCTGTTTGTACACAGAATGCTAAATACTTTCTTTGTAAAACATATAAACATAACGCCTGTAATCCGCGAAGGTGATATTAGAGGCAGAGGTATATTATTATACACCCACACGCTAGTTACGTTATAGGTCTAAATGTAAAAGGGGGCGAGCATATTTCCATAAACCGGGCACAAATTCAGATTCCGTGCTGCTACTGAGAATTACCTAATGGAAAAACCCCATAACACTTTGCCCGACCTGGGATTCAAACCCAGGACCTCATGCTCAGCAGTCGTGCTTTACGACCACTAAACCAACAAAGCAGTGTTTATGTAGTAAATTATTCCTATTTTTCATTCAAGATAAAGCTAAAAATAAAATCATTTATTCAAAATAGATTTAAAAAAAAAATTTTTGAACGTGTAATTTGCCCCCAAAACGCCAGTCCGTCACCGCTTCCTAGTGCTATAGCTGGGTAGAAGAAACGGCGCAAAAAGGACCTAGAAGCACAATCTGTCTGTCTAAATTAGGAAAATAAAGGCTAATAGGCTTATATAAAGCCGATAACAAATCGCAGGTAAATATCAAGTGATCTACGGAAAGTTAGGTGTTGTCTGTTGTGCAGTATAAACTGGAACCTGAGTTAAGGACTGATTTTATTAAATCGAAACCGAGACTTTAATTTAGTATTTTACATTTTATAAATGCTTGAATTAAGAATTTAAATCAAGCATAATTCATTCTAGTAGCAACGCTTGCAACTCGCTTTCTCGCAACAGCTATTGCAGCTTGCAATCTAGTTGATGAAGTCTCAAAAATGTTTGTTGAATCGGGACAAATTAACGCTTGCGAACTCGGCTAAAATATTATTCATATTTTATAACGAATGCCACGTTTTTGTATTTTTATTCTTCTTTGAGTGTGAATGTGTTGTAATGAATAAAAACGTAAATTATACAATTTGTCCCGCTTATATCAATTCTACTTTTATTTTTTATTAAAGTGTTTCTGTAGTGTAGGTAAAGGCAATTTATATTCATTGAATAGTGAAGAAATAGAAGTGTATTAGTAGTGGTAGTATGGTAGTGTGTTGACCTGGCAGCAATTATTTAATTTATTGGATAAATACAAACCTCTACATATGTTATGCCTTTGAAATTTAAACACCTGTGTTAGGCATCTTAGTTATCGCAGATTCAGTTGTGTGCTTTCCCAAGAAGTGTTGTTGAGCTGTAATGAGCAAAAACCACAAAAACAATTGAATAACGGCCTATCGACTGCGCATTCACCTTTACCAAACTACGAGAGTGTACTTTATTTAGGTTACAGTCGGACTAGTGAATTAAAAGTCTACAGTGACTACAGTATAATTTGATTCGTAGTAGAATTCAGCACTTTCTCCTAGTAAGCTTAAAAATATTAATGTTAAACATTTTAAAGGGATTGTTTTAGTGACTCATTTCATTCCTTAATTACCCATATAAAGATTACAAAATTCTTAATGACTATTAGGATATCACTATACCCATGAACCTAATATAAATAGTTTATGTGTAAATTACAAATGTATACAGTAGAAACATCTTCAAAGAAAACTTAATATGCTAAGCCAATATCGTGCAAGTCTAAAACCTACAGCTAAAGTAGTAGCGCTGCCCCAAAATAGCATATAGGGCGGAAATTGTCTGCCTAATATTTGCATCGATTAGAGTGCAGTGGTGAGCTGCGATGCAGCCCGCAGGATAGTTTTATCCATACAAGTCGCGGCGCTGATTGCGCGGACCGAACAAACAGAATAGACTCCCAAGTCAAACAGTCCGACCGGTGCCCGACTGTAGTTTGTGTACCTACAGATGAAACTTAATTTATACTGTACACATAGCATATATGGCTTTTTGTAGCCAATCAAATATGTAAGTGTAATACAAGAACACACAAACTGTAATATAGTTGCTTGATTAAAAATAAGCAAGTCCACAAGTATCGCGGTGGTGGGACTTGGTTTTTCCACAATATAAAAATATTTTATGTCACTTTTGATTTTTTATGCTCCTTTGTTTTTAGAACTAGTTTTAGGTAATATTTTTTTAACTATTCTGCATAGTAAAGAGCTGTTATTTAGCAAACCTGCGCGATTATAATAAGTTTATAAATATTTAGGTACATCTTATTATTATTCTATTCCGGAAATTTTCGAACTCTCGTTGGTGATTATCGTGATGAATGGAAACCAATAGTATGTCAGGGAGAATAAAGTACGTGACATTTGGATTAACGCATTTGAACTAACAAATCTAAGCTTACCAGAAAAAGGTAAATAAACCGTCCGACTGACAACATCTGTGGAATAATTGATCATTTAGTTAGAAGGATAAACTGTCGACGTCTGAATAAAAGTGGGTCACCATGAAATCAGTAGTCATTACCAAAGCCACAGAAGTTCTGTACTTGGGCTCTCTTTTATCAGGCTTAATACGTGAAAGGGTTTATTTCCTGCAATATGTACGCCGCATTTAAAAAGTAAAAGCATTCAAATATTTTAAAATCCTCGTAATTGTGGCTCGTTGAAATTGGATTATACGTTAAACCAACCGTAAAGATAACGGCACGGTTGGCAAATTCAGGGGTCAATGTGGGACAACTCTGCGTTGAGTACGCGTAATAAAGCCGACATCCATATCACTGTTACAACATAAAATGTTCATTAGCTTTACAAGCAGCGTCTAATTAAAAGTAATACTATCTTCCCTAATTGACCTATGTATTTGTAGTAATCAACACACAGATTACACAGAATAGGAACTGTAGATACGCGTTTATTTTAATAAGGAAGTTTTGCATAAGTACGAGTTCGGCAGAGATTATCTATTGGCTACTGTAATGTTCACAAACTCACGCACACAAACACGTATGGGTAAGCATTATTTAGTGTAATATAAGAGGGATTTCAAACAGGTTTACGTGGTCAAGCTATTAGTGTGTACGAATAATTAATGCCTACTGTGTCATTTTATTATTTTGAGTAAGTACCGCCTGAGCTTTATATAGCCCGCTGGGATGGCGCAGCTATTGCCAAGCCTATTCGTTTTTTGTGGGTTTCGCACTCAAATGTGTTAATAGAAAACCTTGTGTAATGTTCCCTGATCTACATTGTTCTTTGTATTTAAATATCCGCGTGTTCCAGTTTGTTATTACTTTTTAACCGACTTCAAAAAAAGGAGGAGGTTCTCAATTCGTAGGGATCTTTTTATTTTTTATGTTTGTTCCCTCATAACCCTGTTATTTATGAACCGATGTGAATTATTTTTTTCATTTGATTGGTATACTTTCCTTTTGTTTCCTAGAAATTTTGTCATGACCTGATGATGAACTTCGAAGATATAGAACGGAACTCCTCATAAGATCATAGCAGAACTCCCGTAACTTGATAATAAGTATAATGATGATATTGCTTAAGTAGTAGTCGATAATTTACCACTAACAAGGAAGAGGGGGTGGGGTGCATTGACCCCCCTCCAATCACTTTCCTGGATTCAATATATCGTGTGAGGTATCGTATGAAAGGGCTTTTTGCGTGTGAAAGGGTTACAAATACTAGTCTTACAAAAGTCTGGGGCGGATGAATTCTATACACCACTAAAAACCGTGAAATATTTTTTTTAAATGAAAAATTGAAACCTTCAAGAACTCAAAAGTGAAAAATAATATTTTATCATTTCACTTTACACAAGCGAAGTGGAAGTCGGTGCCAAATCCCAACATCTATTAAGTGATTCAGAAAAAAAATACTTATGGAATGCTGTCATAAGTGCTTTGTCCATAGTTTCAAAGCTAAAACTATTAAGTAAGCGAACGCATAGGATTTGGCGCGGGCTTCCACGTCTTAAATGATAAAATATTAATTTTCACTTTCAAGTTTCTTAAAGGTTTTAATTTTTTTTTTCATTCTAGGCAGATCAATTTAGTTATTAATAACTAAAATGAACAAAGCTTTATGCTGCATAAATGTTTCAGAAATTCCTAACATTTTTTATTCATCTTCTTTTAGTCATTACACTGTAACTCTGTCTGTAGAATTCTTATTCTTATCTAGCTGTGGGTTCATTCACAGACAGCGTGCAATCTGATCTATCATCTTTACGAAGTTAGGACTCAATAGACCTGAGGCTAACTTCACTTATTTAAACTAAAAGTAAATTCTCATTATTTATCAAATATATTAAACTTTAGCTGGGCGAGTTGAAACTGGAAGCCCATTCGACTGTAACATTAATTGTCTCCGACTGTTAGATACCCTGTTATCTGTGGTTTTACGCTCTAAATTATTATGTGATTATTATTGGCGGACGTGGGAAGAGAAGCTGTTACGGAATAACAAAAACTGTTAATATTATTAGATAATTGGTCTAGTGGTCGCTAAGCGCGACTGCTGAGCAAGGGGTCCTGGGTTCAAATCCCGGGTCGGGCAAAGTGTTACTGAGTTTTCCATTAGGTAATTCTCAGTAGCAGCACGGAGTCTGGATTTGTGCCCGGTTGATGGCAATAGGCTCGCCCCCTATTACATTGGGACTTACAACATAACTGGCGAAATGTGGGTGTACTATATGTTCACCTCTGCCTACCCCTTCGGGGAATACAGGCGTGATGTTATGTTTATTATTAGAACACGTATTTTTTGGTAATGATTACAGTTAAAGTATTCATGTTCATTAGTTAACAAGTGGTGACATCCACAATATATTTATGGCCGCATTATTATTTGTTCATGTCAATAATAACATGTTAGGTACCATTACCACCCACGCCCGCGTAATTACTCATGGGACGTTTTGTAGAAAATTCGAAGAAACAATATTCTGCATTCATGAGATTGCATGTTGAAATTATACGGAACAAAATATATGTTTTTTATGAATAAATGTTCGTAAAGAGTGTTTGCCAAAGAATAATTTAATTACCAGTAAGCATAAGTAAGTAGATTTTTAAATTACTTTGTACTCTTAGTTCCG
This sequence comes from Abrostola tripartita, assembly GCA_905340225.1. Classification (NCBI taxonomy): domain Eukaryota; kingdom Metazoa; phylum Arthropoda; class Insecta; order Lepidoptera; family Noctuidae; genus Abrostola; species Abrostola tripartita. The sequence continues at coordinate 7,555,191 of HG996490.1, read as the reverse complement.
TGACTGTGTTTAAATTTGAACAAAAATGTTCAGTTGGCCTAGGATTAACTGAGGAAACTGTGCCGATGCTTTGTACTTCATATCAACGGAAGTTACCGGAATCGATCAAGAGGTCAAAAAAAAAGAGGGAAGTGGTTACTCCACTTTCAAAAGCTATTCTCTCACCTACTTAAAACATGAAGACATCATAAATGATTTAACTGCTCAATGTATCGAATATGCATCAGTTTAATATAGCATTCATATTCCTGAATAAAATTAAATGGTAATAAACTCATAGCACCTAAACTTATTCAACCGTTATATTGCAGGTTTAACGTAGCACTACTAGCGACATCAATTGTACTGATTTGATTTATTCAATGTCGAACTTTTAATTAAACAGGTAAATAGAAGTTTTTAAAGGGAAATGAGTTACTGTCGACAGCAAGCAACTTTCATTCATTTAAATTATAAACCTACGTTATTTATTTTTATAGGTACACTTGATTTACGTGCAACAAGACTGACATTTCCTAATATCTTATGGTTATTTCTTTTTCTTACTTAAATTTAATTTTCCGACTAGAAATTAGAGTTCCTTTTTATTTGTTGACGAAAAGATACTACGGTAGAGCATATTGAATTAATTGTTTCCGATAATCCGTCAGTGGAAATTCGGCTTACCTAAATTGGATTTTGATTCGATGTTATGGTGAAAATAAGCGTTTGTACGGAGATTGATTGCGTTATTTTGAATGGGGACATTCATACAATTCTATTAGTCTGAATGAAGCTCGTTTATTCACGTTGTGAATGCAATTTGTAAACATGTTCGTACTATGCATTATTTTTGTTGTTGTGATGTCACTGTTCTTTGTACCAGGTTATTGTTTAAAAAGAAAATGGAAAAACCCAGACAATTAGACATTTGGGTACTATTTTGTTTCTTTTTGTGCTAGTTTGCAGCCTTAGTAACATCTGGGACTTATGGTCCCATCCATGGTATGCCAGCTCATAGAAACATTCGAACGATGTCCAGCCTTAGCTTATATACCTGACTCCTACGACTTACTCTTTTTTATTGTATTTTAGGATTCCACATGTATAATGACAAGTTTATAGTAGTATAATAACAAAAATTGGTTTCCCTCAAGTGGGTAAGTAATGTAAAGGTCGCTGTGCCGTTTATTTTATAACCAGTCGATTAAAATATTGTGCTAATGAAGACGTGTACGGGAGCTATTATGTTAGCTAGTTTTGCACATTTTTCTACATAAAATGTTTTTTGAACTCGCTTTCATTTGAACATCCATTCGTAAAGTGGGGCGAGCGTGCACGTCCATAAATAAAGAATGTCGTGTAAAAGGCGAAGCTTTCGCACTGAATTTTTTGTTTTGCGTACATTAACCGTAGAGAGGAACCGTAACACTACTAAGGAACAGGAACGTTTGGGGACACGCCGTCGTCGCGGACTGCCGCACCCTCTCTCATAACTAGCATTACAACTTGATGACTTCAAGTATTTAAATAAACGTAAGTGAAAGTGTGCTTTCTGACTAATTGAAAATATAGTTATTGCTCGCCCGTCATTTCACAGTAATCGTGTTCGTTTATGGTCTTATGCAAACATTTTGGCGCATCAATCATCTTGGCGGAAGTTACGTTCATACGGGGTAGATATGCCTATGTATAGAATAAGGGTCGCGGATGTCGAAAAAGTAAAAAAAACCCATCTTAAATAATTTTAAAATTGTTGTTTACTAGTCCATGAGTTAATACTAGTCTATGGTGGAAGGTGGGACGGCAGTCCTCTGCCCTGTAATGGGACAGTAAGTCTAAGTACCTAGTAGGTACCTACCTGTGAGATAATGTTGAGGTAGATAGTGTGTTTTAAATAGAAGATACTCACCTAATTTTATATTTTAATACTGTTATGCCCTTGAATCGGAGGTACGCTGAAGTTGAAGGGATAGCTTTTTTTAAGAAAATGATAATATGTGTCTTTTATTTATACAATAATTCTAGTCTAATCAAAGTTTATATTTAATCAACATAATGTTACAATTAGAGTTAAAAATATCGTACAATGTTAAGAGGCACTCAAACGAGATTAAAGAGAGTAGGTATTTAATTCTAAATGGTCCGAATGCTAACTTCAGGTAGGTATAAATACACATGTTCGAACCAACCCGTCACTTTTTTCAAACGGCTTGGAATCCGAAGAGGGTCAAAGACTGATGTCACGGTTAATTTATTAGCACTCCCTCTTTTGGAACGAATTATTTAAGAGGTGGTATCCACTCTGACTAATTGAGTAATTATTTTAAGTAAATAATACTCTTTTAATATCGGGATTGTAAATTCCTCCTAATCTAAGTAGTATAGCAATTTCATGACCCATAATTTTCATTGTATAACATTTTTTACTGTCGTTAAAAATGTCTTTTTCGGTGGATCTGAGAATCGTGACGCGGGTCCGTAATATTGTAAAATCTAATTTGTTCGCACGATGTTTGATATACTTTATACTTATTGAACATTCTGCTATCGTCGTGTTTCATGTTTTTGTGTGTGACAAGAAGACAGACGTGTGATAAGAAGACAGAGAAAGAAACTTGTTAATGCTTCAACTTGAAACATCACTGAATCAACTTTAGAAAGTGTCTAAATTGATATAGTATTAGACAAATCGTTGGTCAGTGTACAGGGAAACGATATCAAAAGTGCATGTTGTATTAAAGTGGGGAGAGTATACACGTGCGGGATACACTTTAAACAACGCGGCGAAGGTAAGGCGCGATCTTCGGGGGACTAGTATCTTGTACAGCCTTCGTCTTGGCCTACAGCTTCACGCTAACATTGTACCTCGGCCGGAAAAGCACATACGCGTCCATGTGTTAATGTATATTCAGGCACCCTCGTCTAATTGTCAAATATTAACAAAGTGTTTAATACACAAAGCATTTTCGGTCTCCATTGTCACTGTAACTTGGGGATCACTGTCATATATAACACGTAACCTACATAGTACACGAATAACACAAATTTACCTTGACTATTTATTAAATGGACAGCTGAGCACCTAACATACATAAACAAAGCTTCGCCTTCAAATTGTGCTATTCAGTGCAGATAAAGTCTATTGGCTTTGTGAAATTGGTTGGAGTTAGTTACTAAGGCTGCGTCAGATAGTGTTAAAGACCATTAAAGTAATCTAACAGATTGAGAAAGTCCCTCAAAGTTGCCTGATAGATAAGAGTAATACATTTTATCTCTAACACAGATTTGTTTGCTATTCAAAATAAAATTAGAATTTACTATAACAACTTCAAAGTACGTATATTAAATCGAATATGACAATGTATCTGTCGTGACGTTTATCGTTGGGATCTATTCTAAATCCAGGTTAAGCAGTGGACGTTTAGTGACGAGTCGAGTAGATAATGAGAATGATTTATGGAAAGGTTATCTACCGACTCACCAAACATACATTACTGAATTAGATAGTTCCGTATGAATCTCATTATTTTCAAATTAAAGTTACCTTTGGGGCGTCAATAAATTACGTTAAAATCTACGTGATTGCTTTTCATTCCGGTCGCAAGAATGACAAATGTTTGTCTGTTTGTCCTTACCAGTCGTTCCTTCGAGACTACCCAACCTCTTTACTGCAGTGTGGATTTTTACTGTATGTTGACCTAGATACTATTTTAAGGGAATCGTTTAATAATGCACTTTCATAATGTATATTTTTTGGTAAGATACGGCGACGGCGCTCCATATTTTTATTTGTTATTCTTCCCAGGTCCTGTATCGTAGTATCTGAATATTTTCATCTGATAAACTAGATCTAGAGCTAGGAGGTATATTCCAACAATCTGATAGCGCAACATTTATTTTGATATTCAGTCATGATAACGTGACAGAGACTTATGTATATTAGTGGTTTAATATAACTCATATTTAACCCCTAAAAAAATAAATAGGTAAAACAATTTTCTTTGCAATTTGGAATAAAAAACTTTAGCTAGAGGTGTAGGTACCTATAGTTGTTTTTCTTCTATGTACATTATATTGGTGTGTTTTTGGGTACAATATTAATTGGGACACCTTTCGGCAATAAAATTTTGTCTAGATTGGTAGAGTTACATACTCATATCATGTTTAAATACCTGTGCGATCCGATGATAAACAACTACTGCTGCGGCAATGCCAATAAATAGAATGACCGTAAAAATCTGGCTCGAGTTCCAAATTGCGGCCAAAAGCTAATTAAACAAAACCGATTCCGATTGAACACTCTCATAATGTATCGGAAAACACTCATTATTGCTGTTAACGGCTGTCGCGTCTAGTAAGTAACAGGAGGGGCGCCGGGCGCTTCAGTTGAAAGTTTATTTTAGTTGCAATACAAAATGTCGTCACTTGGTTGATAAATGTCAGGTAAGTAGGTCAACCGAGGTGTAAACGGGAGCGTGCAGCAGTTAAACTGTTTTATTAGTGCAATATTCAATTTTTTTTATTCTGTGACATTTCATACTGAATGTTATAAACTTATGAAGCAAACTTTTGTCATATCACTATCACAAGGTTTTCATTCCATCTAATGCATATTTCATTTAAATAAATACCCAAGTGAATAGTTGTGATTACTGTTTTGGCCGAGCTTCGGTCGCAATTTGCGATATTCGTAGGTATGTGTTTCTGACGACAGGAAATAATCATGTGTGGTATTCATACAGGCTGAATATGAAAGCTTTATTTTATATAAGTATATTTATTAAAGTTAAATATCTGGGCTGTGAACCGCTTTTGGAGAAAACTGCAGTTTAAAATCTTTTGAATAAATCTTACCGGGCGAAACTCCTTTACAACTCGAATGTTACTCATTAGTCCCTTAAGATATATCTATCTGAGTCGAATGAATGAATGGTCGTGGTACTACATTTCATTCAAGTTAATGCTCTTGTGCTCAATCGTCTTGCAAATTGCTCAAGTTTAAGCGCGTTAACTCAAGACACGATTTAGCAAATATCGCTCAGATGCAAATCCGAATCTCTTGTGGTAATTCCAAGAGTTATTACATCGTTTGAACAACGCCGAAGTTTGTCCATGAGTACCGCCTGAAAGTTGTCGATGGTGCGAGGTTGTCATAAACAACAAATTATTGCAACAAGCTGGTACTTAACAGAGCCATAAGTACCATTTGTTGGTAAAATTTTAATAAATTAGAGTCACGACATAATCGCCACTATAGCTATTTCCTCAACGATTTTATTACATGAATAAACCTACACCTAGAACAATGTTCGAATATCTAAAACCGAAAGGCTGTGGCAATATCTGGGTACAATAAAAAAGCTAAAGAGACAAGCGACCGCAAAAATATTGTCTCCGCTGGCGTCTTAAGTAAGTAGAAAGCCAAGATAAGAAGGAGCGAGCATTGTTGATTTTAGTATTCTGCACGAGCTTATACGTGGGTAGCTAAAATGTTTAGGTAATATAGGGAATATCAACAATTATACTATGGGTAAACCTTCTTAAATAATGAATTACCATATTTACCAATATACTATATTTATATCACTAATACTTGCTTCATTCAGCTCAAAAGGCCTTCTAATAAATAACAGAGCAGTATAAAGGGCATCATTTGGCCATGGTAAGGGTCCTTCGTCTAACAAAATACTTCCAGTCGTTGAGGGTTGACAGAATGAGAACAAAAAGCTCATTACTGGAGTCGCGACCGAGTGCTGCTAATACTCTACACTTACAATACAATTACTAGCTTTGTTGGTAAGGCTAATCTATTTTACAAGGTGCCACTAGATTTCTTAAGATACTATAAAGTGAATTTAAAAATATGCTTGTTTTTTTTTACTTAGACTAGTTAGTGTCCCTCAGCCGGGCGAAGGCCTTTTCTCTAAGCTTCTTAATCCCTCTATTCTTGGTTAGTTCCGGCCAGTTGTTTTGAAAACTGGGCTTGTAAGAGTCATAAAACAATGATTTAATGTTATTAAAGCGCTGTAAAGTAATACTAGCATTATATGTCTCATTCTACCAAAATCAGGAATATCTACTGTGAAGTTGTGATAATAGTCTTGGAAAATTTAACGTGTCCATTAATATCCCAGCCGGTTACAGTGTTGTCGGTTACAAAACAGTTTGAACCTGCTTCTTATGTAGTGAATAGTGGTTAAGACGGCACTGCACTAAAATAGTTTATTTCTCATAGAGGGGCTCGTAGCTACGAAGCTGTTATAGACCAGACGTTCTGCAAGGCTAAGTAGCCTGGAGCAGTCAAGCCTAGAATGGTAGACCGTTCTTCATACATCGAGACCCTTCCGTACCTCTGAGAGTACGTTAAGCCATAACCTGAGTATCAGGTTTGTGACTAAAATTCTTCAGACATCGATTCGCGCGCAGTTGTAGAAATAATTAGTAGGATCAATGAGGATAGTTGTTTGATGCATCGTTGACGCGTTCACATAAAATCACATGCACAATCGCCCGAACCGGATAATAAACCATGAAAGGGACCGTAAAAGACTATATAGCTCGTCTAGGTAGACAAGTGATATGAAAATGTCAATGTAACTTGTAACGGACTGAATCTTAGAAGCAGAGAGCCAGGACTAGCTTTGGTTCAGCTGTTGATATACCTAGGAGCAGCTAGAGACACAAAGTCAGGAGCTATGTAATATAACAACAATTCTGCATTCTCACGGGTAACGCAGCTTTTCTTACTTCTTGCTTCTTATAACCCTTAATCCATCTTATTTTGTTCCACATTTAACTCGAGGATGTTGTACCATTAATACTCCCGCAAAATCCTTACCAGGACTTGGTCTTTCCTTCGCGTATTACTCTCTGTGCAGTACTAAGTTTGCTTTGTAAAGTCTTCAAGTTATCGGGTGTAGGATTTTTCCTAAAGACTGCAAGAGCTTTACGTCTCTCAGTTACTACGCTTGACATATTCTGGAACAATTTATTTGTTAACGTTCAATAATGCTGATATTGCCAGAGACTAAATACTTTTTTAAAGATAAATTATTTAAGGCGAATAATTTTTATTACCCTTAAAGTATTGATATAATTATGCGGAGACAGAAATATCTGTCTAGACGTTATTTATATTGTAAATCATTATTTACTATAGGTATATTGCGGTTATACCCACGTTTATATTCGGGAATGCCCAACTAGTTTCGACCTCGAACGGAGCCCTTATTCATGAGCTGGTTACGCGGCAGAGACGCGAGCCGAAGCCGAACCTGTTCGGCTACGAGTATGGATAACACTCACGAAATTTACTACAGTTAATAAGTCATAACTTATTTTTATAAAATATTTCCTTTTATTCCACTATTGCACCGTCCTGTATCGATACTATCCGTTCATATTGTGTTTAGTCGATCTTTCAAGTACGTGGCGACCAAAAAGAGCAAATATTTTCAGGCAACTATGGCCCACAGATAAATACCTTACAAACTAACATATATATAAATATAATATAAAGTAATCTACAATTTCTACAACCAAACCTTGTGTATCAAATGAGATTCTTATTATCTGAAGTATAACGCCACTAATGCAGTCGTTTCGATACCCATTAGAACTCCACAGTCGGGATAGGAAGCACATTAATATTAACTTGCCGACACTACTCCAACCAACTGCACTCCGATAAAGATGCATTTAGTTCGATGTTTTCTTGGAAAACTCATTAGATATAATGTCTGTATGATGTATTACGTTCCTTGCTTTATGCAGAACTTTGTTATTTATGGTATGTAACTCGTATGCGTGAAATGTCGCCAGTGAGGTTTAATGAATTTAATTTTGACTTGTGTTTGTTTTAACAGGCAGTGTTATTAGTTAACCTTGATAACTTAGTAAGTAAGAGGAAAGAATTGAATTCTTCCATACCTACAATGTGTAAATAGATATTTATCTTTTAAGTATACTTGAAAACTTTCTTACATAGTTTTCGTCCGAAATTTTCTCCGTATGAAAGACGTTTTATCTCTGAGGGCAAAACTCCAATGGGAAAACCTCGAAATCACTGGGCGTTTTCGTAGCAAATATTCAAAAGATAAGATGTCGTTGGCTCGATAAAAAGGGAATAAGATTACGTATTTATATGAAGACATTCTGCTGGTTATAAATACGAATGTTACGTGTTGTAAACAGGTTATGTAGATGATGTCGGCGGAGGTGGGGTTCCGTTTTGTGATAAGCTTTTCCGATCGACAGCCGGTCACGCGAGCCGTGCCGTGTCGTATCACGTACACTAAGCACTATTACACACACAATCAATTACCGTGTCTTTGCTGAATTATAATGGACAATTTGGTTAAAGTAAGATTGTACAGCGTTCCGATAGTGAGTGGTACTGAACGATGAATGAAAAGACCGTTCCAAAACTAGTAGGGTATTTCCGAATAAATACGTGAGTAAAACAAGAAAATAGTAAATAATATGAATAGCGGCTACAAAAGTTATAATAGTAAATAATAAAGAGTTCTACAAAGGAATGTTTTCATGAAATAACCTACCGCAGTAAATCCGGCGCACCTAGGCAGTCAATTCGGTACCAAACTTGTTAACCACTTTATTCACAATACATCAATGTTTTTAGCACTTTCTTTGTGATTGCCACCAGTAGTGATCCAAACTTTTCCCATCGTAGTCAGATAGGTAGTATGAAACCAGTAATTTCATTCTCAAATGCCACTCCTCGACCGAGCACTAACAGAATACAGAATAGGACAACATTGATTCGCCCCGTTATGTGGAGTCTCGATAAAAACGCCCAGCCAATTTTGTAGTAGCCTCTCAATAAGATCAACAATGAAACAATATACCTATATGTTATTTATATCCTTGAAACGTATGTTATTGATCGAGTTGTCTTTTTTTAAATAAGCATCAGAATCTCATGGCTGAAATAAACAATTAAACATTTGTGGAAATTATCATGACTTTGCTTTACAGGAAATGACTAACTGATGCACACTTACTTCATACCGAAGACAAAACGTACACAAGTTTTAGGTACATATTTTGATCCCGTTTCTAACCTAAAAATCAAAATCAACCCCTTACGCCTTCCGGTCTGTATACGATACCTACCAGTAAGGCGAAAAGAAACTATGGCCTTGAAATTGTAAACACATACCTTTAAATAGGTAATACCTAAGTGTTGCTTTAAATTTTAACTAACGTAGGATAGTTTGGCAGTTAATCCAAAGTCAGAAATTTCTTCGGAAATATGTGGTAACTTTAGAACGTGTGTCTTTTATTTGTGTTGGCAGTGCATTTAGCAACTTTTTACTTCGTACGACCGGCGCGCGGTTAATTGGTCTACATAGTCGTACTTAATCTTCTCGCCGTTAACATCTAACCTTAGTTAGCCTCCTCTCACCTCTCGCCCCACATTTCTGGGTGTCTTCAGCAAACAATATATCACCTTATTTCTTTTCGCCAATATATTAGAGGCTACTAAGCAGGTACTTTTACAGAATTTGTAGTGGCACCCTCTTACATAACGATTCTTTTGTTATTATTATTTATTCATCAACATGAAAGTTTACGAACTGGTAGTTATGGTGATATTTTAGGGTGCACAACTGCACATTTATACCTGTAAACAAGTGCTAAGTACCAGATTATGGCACTGCTTTTTTAAAGATATTGATTATTTTTTGTGAAAACTGAATAAACGTGGAAAAGCTACTGGTGGCGTGTGCCCTACAGGCTTAAACAGTAAAATTATTACTTAACAAAAATATATTACATTTTGAAGTCTGTATAAAACGAAAATATACCATTTAATTAACAATGTTCAAGGTAGGACATGTCTGAAATTGTATTAACGCATGTTGTGCATACGGGGTGGGATAATCTGTAGACGAGCGGCAAACGACACTTATCGAGAATAACAAAACAGAAAAAGAGAAGGTTTTTTGTTGAGAACATACCTATCTTTTATTTTGTAAAAAGGAAACAAAAAAGCCGCGTTCCTACAATTTGGTGAACGAAAGTTGTTGCAATTCGAAACTGTGTTTTTACTGTTTGTATTAGCCCTTTTATTAGCGTACACTTTCCTCGTTGTTCAACATGCTATATTTTGTACCTGACTCTCAGCGTCTGTATTGATATTATGAGCACCTCCTTCAGGAAATAGCTCGCATTATAAGCCATTATAATTTGATCAGCGCGAGCGCGTACAAGAATATTGCTTTTTTATGTTTAATTGTACAAGTTTTTAATTTTGTTTTGTTACACGAATACGTTATTAGTATTATGTATTTGGAAAAGTAAAATACGTAACCGTTACAATAAAATCAAATAGTGTTACATAAATTAAAGACGTGTACGAGATATTTGATAAGTACGTAGACTATACATACATTTTTCTTTATAATAGTTTATAGTTTCTATACTGTTTAATAGTTTACCTTAATAATTTTTATTAACTAGTACAGTTAATGGAATCTTGAAATTTGCTTTTGTACGTGTGTCATATTAACTACTAAGTATGATCCAAATAAATAATGATCAAATATAATTCAGCAGATCGTATCAATCAATGACATCTAATAATTGCCACAAAGTTTCCACACTAATTTAAGCCGTGTGTTCCGCCTTGTAGGAAGTTTTTGTTTTCATACAAATACCTATTGTTAAGACTTACGAAGTTTGTGCTAAATATATATTATGTTTGTATAATGTGATCCGAGTATGTTTCGGCTCTGTTAATAATTTACCGCGGAACTTGTCAAACTAGGGGAAACATGTTTTTGTCTCTATTCTCATTTAGGAATATCTGCCATATTTAAGACATTAATCATTACTCATTAATCTGCACAGTAAAGTCCACTATTCCAACACCCTGATATGCTAGTCTGATAGGTCAAGGCACTCTAATTAGTTGTAAACTCGTTAAAATTTAAAAGGAAATAAGTTGTATTCGTATAATTATATACATGAAACAGTAACATTTGAACTACGGTACGGACTTGATGCGGATTACATTCTACAACATCACGTACATTAATTAAGGGTCCAATGTATAAAATAGTACTTCGTGACAAAAGGGTTCCGAAAGGTGGAGCTTAAACGTGCACCGCGTGGGAGTCACTGACACTCTATTACGTTCCTCTTATAATTTAGGTTGGTGTATAATTTTGAAAGCCTCCCCTCCAAGAATTAAGCTATTAGGGTTGTAAGGTAACTTATGGGCAGATCTTCGTTCGCTGTAGACATTTCTCAACATCACTAGGGTAACTCCAAAATATTATGCTGGTACCAACTACGTAAACGTCTTCCTTAGTGGTTAGTTTAATCAAAGCTTGATACAATGAGCATCTTTTAGGAATTTTAATTTCGTACCACATAGTATCATGGACACGAATAAGAGATGTTGCGATGATTTTTATACTTACTTAAATTTAATATCAGACTCTGTATGTTAATACACAGTCTGATATTATATCTGAGTTATCAAACAGACGTTAAAAGATCCGGATTTGTTCTGCTCTATTTCAATCGGTTATTAAAGTAGCTACCAGCACAATTCTAGCTATTTATTTACCTTAAGAAGTTCACACATATTTTGTTCGTTATCGATTCGAATTCCTTTGACATCTTTGTTAATTTGATAAATGGATGACCCTTGTTGCAGTACGCTACATGGAGCTGACAGTTTCCGGCGCCCAAGGCAACAGGAAACTGGAATAGTCGAATTTCCCGTAAGTCTGTGGCAATCTCTAGCACACTGTATATGGGTGCGCGCGTCACCTAACACAATTTTTGCCCGACACTTCCAAGAAATTGAAACAGAAGTGTCTGCGAGAGCGATTTGGATGTTTCACAGAATACAGTACCAGCGTATATCTTCTCGCGATCGTCTTTTATTTCACTACGTTGTTTTTATTATTTGAACCGAGCGTGATCGTGACGACACTGTATTCGTTGACAAGACCGAACGACGATAGTGAGCGATTTTGTGTCGCGACAAACTGATTAGTAATCAGAAACGGAATCACTTTACCGTGATCTATACGGTAACGAAGTAACATAGTGCGGAACTAGCTTGGTGTAGTGGTTCGTTCTTGCCAGAAAAAATTTATTAAAAAATCTAAATGTTAATACAGTTATGTTTGTTCGTGGCCGGTAAAACGGTGGTTTAGATCTTCAGTTATCCCTCGAGGATCGTGTGCAGTCACAAAGAATCTTTAAGTAATATTTCGACGAAATCCAATGTTCTATATAAAGTTTTGTTTGAGAAGAGTGTGTATACTACGGTTACTTTGTTACCTATATACGTTTCGTAACACCTGCGAACTGCGAACGTATTCCAGAATGTTTGAATATCAACATTCTTTGAAAGTAAGATTTGAACAGAAAACTCACTTGAAATAAATCCAGCGTCCAAGTTTAAACGGAATATATTGACTAGTTTCCAATTGATTTAAGTATATCTTAAACTCGTATGACATAGATCACACTTAGGTAGGTAAATATTTCCTTTTTAATATAGGTTAAGAATAGGTGTTTTTTTTTTAATTTAAGTTAAAGGAGCTTTGTCCAATATTTGGTCCATTGGACTTACTCTTATACCATATAGTAACATACTTCACAGCATAAACTAAAATAATAGGTACTTATCTAATCATTGCAAACGTCGACGTAAGCCGACTTGAACCGTACGATATATATAATAATTTTGATGTTTCAGACAGCGGATATGCACACTAGTACAGCATCCAATATTTCTATCTCAATACATTAATTTTTTATGGAATTGTTTATCGAATTCACAATTTATTTAACTTTGCTTTTATCATTCAAGGTAACAGTGGAAATTTAGTAACAGGTTTTTATTTCATAATATTTTTATTGGTTCTTTGCATAGGTTTTATTGACACTGATCAACTGGCAACTACTACGGTGTTAGATGTGACTCACACTATACTAACTCGAGTAGATTGATACCAGTTCTCTTCGATCTGTATCTTGAATTTTCCTTCCAAGCTACCCTAGAGACGTGAGAAGGATACAGTGTTGTTGGATTTTTGTATTGCCTTTACAAATTTGTATTAAAAATTTAGTCTTGTATTGGTACGAGACGTATGGAAGGCAACTGTGTATCAGTTGCTTGCTCGTAGCGATTAATCGCAGAACTGGATATTTTATTATAGGGAAACATTTGGCTATTGGTTATGTTAACTTTCTAATGTTGCCAAATTGGTTCTGCTTGTTTTCAACATCTATGCAGTCACCTCATATGTTTTACGAGCAGAATTCTGTACGTAGACTAACGTGCGTTTTAGTCAACATCTTCTTCACATATGAATTGCTGTTTTTTTAACTTTCCACTACAAACTAAAAAATGCTGCGGGCGTACTAGGTACCTTAACCTACACTATAATAAATGCGATTAAGAGGAAGCAAATTCATTTTATATTAACACAAATTAAACATTTACTTAACCTACGCGTCGTTACATAATTAAGTTACAATTTTATTAAGAAATCCGCAGCACGTGAGTAGCTACAATAAAATTATGTAGATGTAGTCTTAGGCAAACCCTCAAATACATCCAAGTGAAACAGGGGCGCGCCACTTTCCTTAAGCGCTCTTATGGGATCTTGAATCTCTCCGGCGCCAAACTTACTTCTGTATCGCATCAAACTTACAAGTTACGAACGAAGGAGTTTACGCACAGAACACTGCTACCGGACGTCTCATAGGCTTTCGCTGCTAGTTTACTAGTTACTTTATGTTTTGGTTTCTACTTTTTACCCACTTCGTGTTAATTATGTATATTGAAACTTTAAAAAACCAGCCTTCCTAGACAAATGGCAATACTCTTGACGAATAGAATGATAAATGTATGGGGATGACATCATGCTTGGATTATGTTATCGATGACTTATGTCAAACCCATATATTTTTCATTCTATTCGATTTCTATTCCTTTAACAAAATTCCATACCCCTTTGTTAGTATTCAGATTTTAATAGTGATAGCACTGAAGTGTGTTGTAGAATCATTAGAATAAAGGCAATCTCACATAATCGCATCGATATCAGAGCTATGAAACACAACTCTTCTGAACTTGTTTATCGGCCTCTACTATTCCCAGAACAAATATTTTGGCCGAATTCAAACAAATATTGAACAACCTACGGGTTTATTTTGGAGTCCATCTTAAAAATAGACAGATAAAAAAGGCTTTGCTTTTTAGGCTAAACGTAGTTAAAAGTGTTAATACTTATTATCACATTACTTCCGCCACTGTCTCTGAAAACCATAAACATTTTTACGGACTTTTTTATAATTTTACTGTACCAAATTAACTAAAAAAATACCGTGCAGATAGATTACACAGGTAAAATGCTTCCTTCAAATACAGTCTTTACCATTGTCATTTATGAGTGGAAAATGCGTGGAAGTAGTCTGTCAAAGTCGCGAAAAATATATTTTTAATATTAGCTGACGTTGTGAAGGTGCAGCAGTTTCTATTTTTGTTTCTTAAGGGAAAACAGATTAATCGATCAAAAGTAATAATACTACATTAGTTCCTACATAATCACTAAGTTAGCGAACAATAGTGTAAAGTAATGCTATGTTCAGAAGCGTGACTGATTACTTCAAACGATGAAATAAAAGCTCATATGAAAGGGCCACCATTATACCTTCTTCCTTAGTTTTTTGGAGCAAACTTATGTGTGCACTTGGAAAGTTCCGGAGCGACTTTCGGAGTTTGCAACTGGCCACTTGGTCTGATACCAAGCGCAAACTGAACTATTTTCAAAAGTTGTACTCGTTCCCTAATGATAAGTCTATGTGTCACGGGGAACAACCGACTGCGGACTACTGTTACAGCTCCCTCACTTTTATTACGAAAACTTGAACTTCTTAATGACCTAATTAAACATTTTGTTAAGTTTTGGTGCCTCATGAAAGTATAAAGTTAAAGCAGTAAGACGAAATAGTTCCAGTACTTAGATTAGTATAATAAGAATATCCTATACTCAAACTAGTGGAGAGAATTTTTTTGATTGTTGGCTTTTTTCGCCGATGCAGGAAAATTAGGACCTGTATGATCGTGCAGTGAAGTAGTCACTGTGGTAGTGCGGAGAGTAATTAATTATTTATTATTTCTTAATTGTGGCACAGTCACAAATAAGGCAAAGTTTGGAATTATTAATATTATTATTTTGACACAGTGCACATGGTAAATTATTTGTGGAACAAAGTTACCTTATTGTTGGACACCTACAGCTTACTGCACTTATGATTCGATTGTAAATAGAACAATGCGTGTTAAACGACTAAATATGTTGGATAAAAACACATAGTCGAACTGAATCGGTAACGTATACGTTAAGAAAGTCAATTAAAGACAAACCATCGTACCAATATTATACCTAGATGTGAAGTTTATGAGTTTGGTTGTTGAAATGCTTATGTGCTTAGTTACATCAATGTAATTTTTTATTTTGTTAAATGCTGTAGTTCCTTTAGGATGCGACTTACATTGCGTTCAAATAAATGATGCGCTTAAGTTATTCATGAAATGATGAAATGGGCCAAGAACAGTGTTGCTTCTAACTTAGTATAAATAATTAATTACTGCTCAGTATTCGTCACTCGGCTCGGTTCCTGATACTGTACTTAAAAACTAAATCCATTAGAAAGTTCATCAGTTTACACGTTAATTAAGCACTTATGGAGCGTTAATGGAGGCTTGCCGATCGAGGTCGCGACTTACGCGCGATACGTCCAAACGAACTTTAATGACTTTACCCCGGAATTATAGAAAAGCAATCGTTCACTCTACAACGCGCGCCTACAATGCGCCTTGTTAATTTTAAGCCTTTTAGGAATGTGTAACTGCTGTTTTGTGGTTTATTATAATATGTTTTTAATTTATGTACGTATGAATGTTTGTATTATTATTATTTATTGAGCTTTAAAAAGGTACACGGTAATCTTATAAACTAACATTGTCCCACAAAACAGTACAGACTGTTTGACTGGGAGATCAAATGTATATAGAACTAGATGTATATACCTACACGTAAGTACCTATATCATACAATTTGCGTAAATAGTCCAGTGAGTATAAGGCTGGATAACTCGGGCAAAACGGGGCAAGTCTTGCGATTTATCAAGTACAATAATAGTGGTGAGAAATATTTTTAATTTTATTTTTACCAGTAGAACAAATTTGGCTTTTTGACATATTTTCCATACATTAACTATCAAAAGGACAATTTTATCCTTCGAATATAGTTTATCTGACGATTGAAAAATCAGCCCCTGAATACCCCTTCGGGAAACCTACTTATTCCTATATTGTAGACTTTAATACCATCGATATTCACTTGTTTCGATCTCCGCGACAAATAGGTACCTACATATGTGGCTTTTTACTAATATTTTTACAAATAATTTTCGATTCATTTACGCGTTTTCTGAACCGTGCAATTAGTGAATGAGCAAAGGTTATAGAAATAACCTTATTTTCAAAAGAAGCTGCGTATAGGAACAATTTAGACACGCGAGTAAGCGCCCCGGGGCTAACTATGATTGAATACAACGCTTAATTCTATTAGGCCTGTTGGCCAGGCTGTACATTACGTTGCATGTCACTTCTAGATTGATTTATTTCTACGTAGAACCTGGCTACTTTCCGCAACACTGCATAATGCTTCATTCCTTTACTCTAAATATATTTGATAAGTAACAATGGCTGTCTCTAAATAAGCCGGAATTTATTGTTCGACATACCCATGGTTGGTTTTGTTTCTACAGTGGGGCGTAGAGAGTTAATACTGAGTCATTCCTGCTACTTTATTATTATTGTCAAAGTGTTTTATTAATCGAGTGACCTTAAACATTTTCTAAAATAGGTGTCTTAGCCTTTTAGAAGCATGTCAAACAAAGGGCTTTTATTGATGAATATTTTATTTATTTAGTTAAAGGCTATTTTGATTTCATTTGATGGTAATAAAAACAATATGATTTTTTTTGTAATTAACAAATTAGGCTAGTTATTTTACATTAACACATGTTAGATAAAACATTTACTTTGCCAAATATACCCAAAAAGCATTTTCTTTATTCAAAGGAAACGTCGACGATTTCTGCTGTTTGTTTCACAATAAGTTAGGCGCGCAGTTCTCCGGTAACATAAACTAAAAGATTCCAGATTAGTACTTTCGCCGACCGACGGCGGGTAATTAGTGAAAATTAATTTGACTTTGTTTCAGCTTTTCCGCTTCGTTAGGTTGGAAGCTGTATTACTTTATGTTCAACCGACTCTCATGATAACCATGTTAAAAGCACCTGCAGTAATAAGGGACCTACAAGGCCTTCAGTGTCACTGCCTTTGAAAATTACCAGTGTATCCGACAGTTCATTGGCTCATTGTTTTTGATAGAATTTCTTCGTTGAACGTGAACTTTGTTACTGTACTGTGTTTGATGTCGCATTTACCATTAATATTGTATACGGTATAGATCGGTGTATGTATGTTCTATAATTATTTGATTACTGTAATGTACGTCAAAAATAACGTGGTAAGCCACGAAAAATGGATACGCAGTAATTACTAGCCACTCAGTGTAATGTATTTACGGAACCGTTAGGCATGATTTTCGGTGGAATGAGTTTACAGGGAGCGAAATTTTGTAATCTTGTAAAATGAAAATTCAATGAAAGGATATAAAATCGGCTTTGTCGAAGGCTTAATTCAGTTCGCTGAAATCGCCTTCTTATGCTAATATTTAAAATACACAGCTTGCCGTCCATCGATACGGGAGCTCGGCTTATGCAAGTTCTAAGTTGGCTCGCGATTCACTCGCTCTTAGCCCGACGAGACAGCGCTTTAGATATTCTTTCTCGTAAAGAAGTTAATCAGTTTCAAATTTGAAGTATATATATGTATATATATACGTATATTTAAAGAATAGTGTTCAGGCTTAGGTACTCATATTTTTAGTCCTTCAAGTCCCTCAATAACGTTACTCGTATATGATTACAAGTTAATTTGTGTAAGTAGTAGTATCTTTGTAGTACCATCAGTCACGTGGGGCAGAGGCTATGTCTTATAACTACGGTACTGATGGTACTAAAGCTAGCTATTTGTTGCTTTTGATGTTATGCTATTGAAGTATTTGGTTCTAGATCGATCAGTAAGCACATGAAGGAATATAGACTTACCTGCAATAGCTCTGCCCAGCAACAGCGCGCTGAAGATGATGGAGAGCATTCGCCCTCTACCTCTAGCCACCATCTTGCAGACCTGGACACTCTCAACATCAACTGGTCATCATTGTACACTTCTATCCACGGTGCTAATGTTTCACAGTACACTCATACACACAACGTTACCATGGTCGTTTGTTACACTTGCACTTGGTCGATAGTTTTAGCGTATTGTACTGCACTGTACCAGCTTTAAACTGCCTTAAGCTGGGAATCTATTTTATTTGTTTAGTTCGTATAATTAGCACGTATATCACTGGATCATAAGTATTAACTTAAAAACAATAATTTATATTTATGCAAATAATATTGATTTGACTTTTATAGGTAATACTTTTATAAGGTATAACGGGACACACATATTCTTAAACTAGTTTAGGATTAGTAAATATTTGTATAGGCTTGTTTTATAAATCATAAAACGGTAGGCTGAGAGTATACATTAATAGTAAGGGGAAATTTATAAGCGTGTAATGTGCGGTGTATCGTAAGCAGACTACCATGGAACGATTTTCAGTTATTTTCAGTGCAGCAGACCATAGCTTACAGTTTATTGCGATCTAGTATCCGATAGCTATTATTTTGCATCGTCGAAGTTCTTACAAGTACTTTAAAAATAAATTAATTCTAAACCGTAGAATTTTGTAAATTAAAACAATATAAAAAGAATTTGTTAAGTACGTACCTACCTACACTATGCGTGTAAATCGTCAAGAATTTGTTTTTGATTTATTATGTTCCGTGAGACGGACACGATAAGTAAGTGGTTGCTTGTGAATATTAAAATCATGAAATTAATGTTTCTTTTTTATAATTGAACGGTACGATGGTGTATGTTTTTATTGACTATGTTTTACACGGTAATTTCGATACCAAATCTCGCCATATACGATTAAAACCGACCAATCCTGCCAGATAGCCCTCGATTACGAGTTTGGCGCTTGATTCAGAAACGTTTAGTTCAACTACATATATTGTGGGGAACCCAACGTTTCGACGAATAAATGATGATAATGCAGTGAGACTGCCAGACAATTATTACGTTAGCAAATAATGCAAATATTAACACAAACCTTCGAAATTGTATGTACTGCTCTTATTACAAGGCGTAAAGACAAAAATCTAATTAAATAGTCCACAGTATTTTAAAAGCAGATACTCCCTTGTTTATTAGAAATAATCCGTAGGCATTTCATAGAAAGGAATAATTTTATAATAAGTAAACGAGGCTCGCGAGCCGTAGATATGATTAGTTTCACTTACGTTTAAGAAAGTAGAGGAAATTAGCGCTGAATCGTAAAGCTCGTTCCTATACAAGTTAATTGTCAATTACTTCAAAAAGAAACAATATAACACCTACCCGCGAACAAAAGTTAGCACGAGGCTTAATTGCGTCCGCAGTATTTTCTACTGTGGTTGTATCTTTCTGAAGACACTAAAAACTTGTGCCGGTCGTAAAGTTTGGTCAAAAGGCACAGAAATACAGTCTACGATGTCTGCGTAACTTTTTAGGCACTGAAGGATAAGACGGGATTTTTTACTGGTTAACATCGCACAGAGAACGCGGTAGTACTTTGTAAAGTGCTTTTGGCTGCGCGTTGAGAAAGCTTCCGTTTATTATTTAGACACGTAACTCGATTGTTGATGTGTTGATTGATGTGTTAGAGTGAATTATAACGTTAAGAAGAAACAAAATGACGATCTATCAAACAGACATCAGATGATGAAGGCAAGCTATATACGCGATAGAATTAACGTACAATTTAAAGTATTTTGTACAGATTAAAATAAATTGGAAAACGGTTGTTTATTAAATTTACCAGAAATGTTTTTGACGGGCGTATGTTATAGAGAGATAAATAGAAAACTTCTAATAGTTAGTCCGTGCTTTTGAATGTGAGTGCTATGGATCAGGCTTCAGACTCCAACTCTTGATTAAGGTACAAAAATCAGGATTCAAATCTCTTAACAGCAGTCCGGGCATAGAAATGTGCACAAGGGAAGAATAACCTAGTATACTACTGACACCACATTTAGCAGATTTGAAGGTAACGCCAGTAATAATTTAGGTATTATTTTTTACGCTTTTGTTTGTTTCAGGCTCAATCAAATTACATTAAATGGTCTCTAGGGCATCTCCTACATTATGTTGTATACTTCCATACGTATAAAAAGTACTTTTGTCTGGCTTTTGTCCTCGGACCAGCCTGCATTACTCCAATTAGCAACTTTATAATATTTACTATGGGTATATTTTTTCAGAGGTCAACATAGATTGGATGGTATAAGTAGACCTCCAAAAAGGACGAGGGGATATCTGCCGCATAGTTCTCCTTATAGTGGGCGTAATTCGATGTACTATGAAGTTAATTTATACATTAGCGTGTTTAGTCGTGACAATCTTTATTACTTTTCGTCACTTATATACACCTATATTCGTTAATGGTGGGACGTTGTTGAAAACAGTATTTTAATATGGTAGTCACAATCATAATATCAGAGCAGTAGTTAGCATGCTATTACATTTTCTAGTTGAAAGCCTCCACGAATGATAATGCTTAAATACTTCCGAAGCATCCTGATCGGTTAACATCGCAACCGTCGTATTTCAAAATATATTTGTTAGTCACAATTATCTCATGGCGATCTAAACCTACATTATTTTGACGACTAATTTATTAATTATAAGCAAACAGCAATTTTCGAGACAAAGATCAATAAGCCTAAAGAGATATAAAATAAAACGTGAGGTCGTTACTTTTACGATTGTCTTAAAACGGCGAACATCAATCTATGTCTAAGTGACCTTACTGATTTATTTGGCGAAAGCCTTATTATGAATCTTCATTTAGGTACTAAAAATGGCCAGAAACGTTTTACGTAATTTTAAGCCGTATTTTAGTTTACTTTTGTTGCGTTATTTATGTTTTTTCTTGGCTCGTAAGCGGTAGTATTCTAGCTAGGGTTAATGAACTCTTAGATATTAGGAAAACTCTTAGTCTGAATACATTTTGACGAGTTTTATGAAATAAAGAAAGGTTGAAGGAAACCTTTTTATCTTAAAAAAAATAGATGAATACTAGATTACTTTTTGGATTCGTTTAAGATAGCCAGAAATATATAAGAAATAAAAATATCCAGATTGGCCTAATAACTGCAAACATTTGTCCAGCGCAGGCATCAAACCCGAAAGCCCTTAATAATATTTATCTCACAAGATTTTTACAGGATCTCAATGAAAATTATATGCGATCCTTTCGAAAGTATATCCCTAGATGCAATTAAAAATAGCAATAAAGTCGGTTCACAATCCGAAAAGATATCGCGTAACAAAAATATATCGACAGTCGAATTGAAGCCACTTCTTTTAATTAATAATTATTAATTAATTGGTTAAAATAATGTGCATGAACATATTGAATATGTAGGTTTAACATACTCTATTATAATGACATGCAATGTTGTCAGTAAGCGGTAATCGGGAACGAATCCTTTTCTGGGAATTTCGAATTTTAGTGAAAACCGTGTTCTAGCGTAGGTAATGCGACACCGGAAATGTGTCAATCATTGCTGGATCTCGGTGAATCTTCTTGTAAGTAAGTATACTGTGTATAATAAACCAATTGCAGAATTACAATTATACGACATTTGGAAAATCATTTAATATTGTAGATATTTTATTGGTTAGAATGATTGATAATGTTTTTTTTAAGTTATTTGGACTATTTTGTATAATTTCTTTTGCTATGACTTATGGTGTAAAATTCTTTTACTTCAATATTACTGGACTTGTCGTGGCGTTACTCGAAATGGTCCATTGTTACTTACTCTTCCCGTTAGAGTCACGTAAGGTAATTATGGGATAATTATGACGAACGGATGGACGGTATCATTCTCCTGTATGCTAATCACTACGAACGTCAAACAAACATGTGCGCCCAGAGTGGTAATTGCTGGTTGGCAATGCTGATTTTCAATTGAAATAATAGCCCGATAGTCACACTTACAGACATTGTACGCAGCAGGCACGTATGAGCACAGACAAAAAAATAAAATTCCATATTTATTTATTTATTTATTTATACTTAATGCACATTTTGGTACATAGGCGGACTTAATGCCATTGGGCATTTTCTACCAGTCAACCTTAGGGTGATGCAGAGTTGAACAGTGGTAGATGCACTGAGTATGGAATGGGGGGGAAAAAAAGAACGTAAATTACATAATATATCGATGCTTACAACAATATAGTGTACCTATACATAAACTACTTACAATATATGTACATAGATAAATTACTGATAGATAATAAATAATATTATATAGACATACATAAACATAAATAAATTAAATGCGAGGAGTGGAAACAGTAGGTTGCTAATCGGAGAAATAAAGTAATCACAGCTAAGATGGCAGTGTTAAATTTTTATGAAAATATTCCCGAACTTTCTTTTTAAAAGTGTACCGACTGTCAGCCATCCTGATTTCTACAGGGAGGGCGTTCCATAGAAGAATGGACTGTACAAAAAAGGTGGAGTGAATGAAATCAGAGCGGTGAGAGGGACATTGTAAAAGACGATTATATGAAGAACGAAGAGTTTTGTTGTGGTTAGAGGACAAATACTGAAAATGAGAAGATAAGTAAGAAGGAGAATTAGGAGAGTCAAGTAAAGAAAAAAGTGTTGTCAAAGCCCGAACAGATCGGCGCTGTCGAATTGGTAACCATTTTAACAGCGATCGATGACCAGATACGTGATCGTATTTTCGTAAGTTGAAGATGAATCGAATGCAGTTATTGAGAAGACGATCTAATTTGTTGAGCAAGTCTGCATTCAGGTCATAGTAGCACACGTCACCATAGTCGATTATAGGAAGGACCAAGGTCTGCACAAGCATTGCTTTAGTATGGGAAGGGAGAAGATTCTTTAGCCTATAGAGAGCGCGCAGTACTCCAGTTACCCTCTGACTTACATTTCCGACCTGATTACGCCAACTTAAGGTAGTGTCAATGTGTAAGCCGAGGTCCCTAACACACGAGTCGATAGGGATACTCGAGCCGTTAAAAATAATAGGTGGGACAACAGCTACTTTTGCCATGTTTCGGTGGCTACCTACTACAATTGCTTGGCATTTTGAAGGATTGACAGCTACTCCAAACTTGTCCGACCATGATTTAATATGTGACAAATCTTGGTTTATAGCATTAATTCCGCTGGATAGGTTGTCTACACTCACTTGAGAATATAGTTGTAGGTCATCGGCATAAAGATGATACGCACACTGAAGTTTGTTGGTGATGAGGTTAATAAACACAGAAAATAGAAGAGGAGAAAGAATACCGCCTTGTGGAACGCCAGATTCAAGTTTACTCCAGGTCGATGAAGACTCACCGACATGAACCGACTGTTGACGTTCCTGAAGGTAAGATGAGAACCATGCCAGCGCACTCTGAGAGACCAAAAGATGGGAGAGGATGGCTAACAGAATGTCATGACTGACGGTATTAAATGCATTGGAGAAGTCAATTAGCACCAAAATAGTGACTTTATTGTCCTCCATGCCCGATTTAATGTCGCCAGTCACTTTAAGGAGGGCAGAGACTGTACTATGACCAGGTCTGAAACCGGATTGGAGGGGATCTAAAAGGTTGTTGTTATAAACATAGCGTGAAAATTGCTTATGAACGCAACTTTCAACTACCTTAGAGAGGAAAGGAAGGATAGATATTGGACGAAAGTGGCTGGGAAGAGACGGGTTAGGAATCTTGGGAAGGGGGCGCACATATGCTTTCTGCCATAGGGTTGGAAATGTCCCGGAATGAAGGGAAAAATTTGTAATGTGGGAGATAGCTGGTAGGAGATGGTCCAAAATGGTCACAATCATACGGCGGCTAATCATATCACAGCCTACCGCTTTGGACTTAATAGAAATTATAATCTTTTTGATCTCTGCTGGGGTGACTGGACAGAAATTAAAGGGGTGTACAACAGGGTGCGTTAGACCGTTTATATAATTGATAGTTCCTTGTCGGGTTAGGCGATCCAAAATAGTAGTGGAGGTGAAATGTTGGTTCAGTTCGTCTAAGCCAATTGTATTCGGAAGGTCTAAATGTCGCGTTTTGCCGATACCGAGAGTTCCAAGGAATTTCCAGATATCGGCAGAAGAAGATGAGGAGATGTTATCTAAAATGTGACGGCGTTTGGCGTTACGTATCATCTGATTACACCGATTCCTAGCTGCCTTAAACATAACCCAATTGTCATCAACCCGGTCCCTTCTAAACTTGCGGAATGCTCGGTCTCGGCGCCTCATAGCCATTAAGATCCCTCTGGTCATCCAAGGAGCCGGAGGCCGCTTCATTTTGACTCTTCTGACTGGAGCGTGGATGTCATAGAGCCTGGTTACGACTTCATTAAAAACAGTAGTCTTGTCATCCACCGATGTAGCATCTAAAAGAGGCTGCCAGTTAATATTGGAAGCGTCCTTCCTAAGTTTCTCGACATCCATCCGAGCAAAGCAACGCATGGACAGTACCTTTGGTTTAGGTTTGGGAGGTTTCAGGATGTATGAGAGGAAAATTAGGTCATGATGGGAAAAACCAGGAGCGGCCAGTTGACCATGGGATGAAACTAGGGTAGGATTGGAAATAAGAATTAAGTCCAGCCAGGTGTCATCACCAACGGTGTTGTGGTGAGTAGCCTGAAGTGGCAGAACGTGCAGGCTGGCTGACTCAATGAGGTGCAGGAGTTTAGATGAGCGAGGGGAGTTGTGATCGAGGAGGTTGGTATTAAAATCGCCCATGATAACGTGATGCGCATACTCTGAACCCAAAGATTCCAATACCGATTCGAATTCGGTGAAGTAGTTAACAGTTGGAGGGCAGTAAACAACTCCGAGGACTGTTTTAACTCCCTTAACACAAACCTCGAGAAAAAGGAATTCGGCGGAAGCGGTGTAGTTTGAAGAAGAACTGGCTATAATCTTGTAGGGAAGATCACCGCGAAGGTAAATGGCAACACCTCCCCCTCCCTTATCGACCCTATCATTACGAATAAGGACGAACCCAGGAAGTGGATATGTTGTTGACAGTAGATGAGGTTTGAGCCAACTTTCTGAAATCAGGATGGCGTGAATAGTGGATCATCATCTTACTGGCTTCTCTATCGAACATGGTAAAACAGAAGTGCTTAAGTTGTAATAATGTCACTTTAGAGGCTTTTGTGTCCCCTCCTCCCCTATTTTATAATTTACTTCACGCCACTGCCATACATATCTATGACCATAAATATCTAGCGCATATTATCGCAAGGTATTCGCACAGACACTTTTGTATATAATAAGTAAGTTGGTAAGGAAATGTCTGAGCTACGTGTCTGCTACGTGAGATGTGAATTGGGGCTTTCAATTGTTGACGATGGTTTAAATTGTGAAAAACAGGTATTTTACAGTTTTAACCACCATCAAAAAATGTAAAATAAGAAATATAAAGGTGAACCTTATATACCGATATGTATGTAAAAGCTAAAACGATTTTGTTTCTGCACAGATTTGTTATATCCCTGGACTACAAAAGCTATTAAGCTTAGCTAGCTAGCATTATAATTTCAAAAAGAAAAATTGAATGTGGGAATAAAGAACATTCACAAAATAGAATATTCAATATAATAAAAATCAATTTAACAATTTAATTCTACTTTTCATCATATCACTGACACTCAGTCTACTAATTTTTTTTCGTAATAGTTGCAAAATGAAGTTCGCAATTAATGTTTATTTATAAGTGTCTACTGCTCCGGCACGTTCCGGCAAACGTTTACCTACAGGATAGAGTAGGATACTTAAACACAAGGCTCATTAATTTGTCCTACACCACATTATGGCTGTAAATTTAACAAATGTGCCGCGGGCGTGGCTTGCATTATTTACGACTCCCAATGGGTTCATTTCTATGTATTAATTTTATCAAATTGTTACAAGTACCTATACTTATTTACTTGAAAGTTTTTATTCTATCGCTAAAATTTTTAATTAATTAACTGTTAAAGTATCTATACGACGAGAAAATGTCGCCATGATCTTCAAAAAGAAGCAGGTAATTAAGTTATAATCATAAAGTTAGAGAAGTTCCATAATTGTGTACAGCATTGTATGGCGGTCATTTACAAAATTGGACTGACACGTCGCGTGACTCAGCAACAAGGCGTTGCCAAAACGTGTGAGGTGGCACACGCACACCGTCGCTTTAGATCTTGTCTTCTACGCCCGCTGGTAATTATACTACATGCTTCTGTGGAAGACTACACACGATATAGTTTTTGTGCAGGTTAAAATGTTCAGTAAACACTAGGTATGGACATGGGCATAGGAAAACAGAATAAACACTGTGTGCCTTTTGAACTGGTTTCCCTCTGAAAACAAAAAATGCTGGCTTTGTTTATTAGGAGGCCTTTGCCCTGCAGTGAGACGACCATGGCTGAAATAAAAATAATACATTGTTTATTAGACAATGTTTAAACGTGCAACACAGAAAATAGTGATATTTTAGTTTGAGAGCCACTTATTCTAAGGCTACTTCTAAAAAATAATGACATCCGTGGCACAAACTATTAGTTTTTACCCTAATCAAATGGGTCTGTGCTCTCATAGAACTGCCAATTCTGACTTAATTAGATTAACTAAAGTAACAAATAAATAATTGAGGATAAAATTATTTATGTACCAAGTACCTAAATATTCTTATAGATTATAATAAAAATGGACAAAATAAAATCTATTACGATGACCTAAAAATATATGTCAAGTTAGGAAAGCACTGTCAATATAATTAGCCTGCGTTGTTTGGACAGTCCACTAATTCTGTCAGTGAACCAGTTGTTGTAGGTCACGGAAAAATGTAGATCTACCTAATTCCAAATGTTTCGTCGGTGGTGTATCATTTATAATTTTATTTTATCACCTACTGTCTGCACTCTGCAGTGCACTTTTAATGTCAAAACTCGAGCTGAAAAATTGTGTTGTTAGTCGTTTGCGAATACCCTAAACAGAGAAACTACACAAATAAACCTGTGCAACATTATCGTCTAAATGTTGGACGAAGTTGGTGCCAGTTATGAAACTAAGTTGAAGTTTACATTAGGAATAGCTTCGTAAGTTCAACGTGCGTTAGATTATGCTGATTTAAATGTACATATTCATTTGGTATACAGATATCTAAATAAAAAGTTTTCAATTATTTGTTTTATTAGTTACCTTTACCTATTTGCTTTTGCGAAGCCATTCAGTTAATCGTTTACATTCAAATGGTAGGTTGGTAGGTTCTACTAAGTAAACATTTTAATCCAAACTATAAAACATTCGGTTTAAAATTGTTTTAACAAAGTAAGATACAACTAACCCTACTTAGTCTGAAAATGAGCCCAACACTACTACTTTAATCATATTTTGTACTACGCTACTTATGTTAATCAGTTGAAGAACCTCCACTGAACTGAAAACAAAGCATCGTTAAAAGCTTCACTCGTCCCCGCAGCACAATTCAAAAGGCAACTAAAAGCAACTCTTTGCACGAGGATGATAACTGTGTTATTTTACTCCATTCAGCAACGCTCGCGTTACCGCCTTATCTATATTACCCGTAAAAACGACAAGAAAATTACCTCCCTTACTTCTCAGAACAAAGTTGTCAATGCTAATAGTATAAAACATACATTACATCCCGTCTGTATTCCCCGAAGGGGTAAGCAGAGGTGTATAGTACACCCACATTTCGCTAGGTATGTTATAGGTCCCAATGTAATAGATCCCAATGTAATAGAGGGTGAGCGGGCGAGCCTATGGTAGACCCCGCGCTACTACTGAGAATTCATCATTATCATCATCAGCCGGAAGACGTCCACTGTTGGACAAAGGCCTCCCCCTTAGGGAGTTGCCATAATCCCTACGCTTGGCAAGCGGCTTGGGGATTGCAGTATTGCTGTCAAGTTACAGAAGACGCTGCTGCCTTTCTTCTGGTTTTTGCCCTTAGCCGCCTCTCCTAGAATTGACCACCCCCTTTCTTCCCACGGGAGGAAAGGGGGTGGTCAATTCTAGGCAGGTTACCACACGGCAACTGAGAATACTGAGAAGCATATTGAGAATTACGTAATGAAAAATCCTGAATGCTAATATTATGTTAATTGTTGAATAATTACGTTCTGTAGAGATTCGTGTCAAAAAATTTCATTATTCCCTATTAGAGGTGTATAACTTACTCGTTCATCGCCCTGTTATTCCGTTCAGACTCACAAGTTTATTAATAAACGTAACACGGAATTCTCAGAATTTGTACGTAGAGGTCAAAGTCAGATTTAGATTTATTGTGTGCTTATTATTTTTACTTTATGAGTTAAGGTTTGTTTTTTTTACATGAAGATTTTACATAGTTATACTTCGCTATTTTGCTGGTTTGGCAGATAATCTTATTTTGTAATTTTTGTTCTACTGCAGTTCGTATGAAAAAATAAGTAAATAATAAAATTGTAGATACACATTATTTAAAAAGGCAATTTGTTACTACATTTGCCAGTATATTTAAAAAATGAATGCGATCGTGCAACAAAGAACTTTTAGCAATAGGTATCATTATAATATATATAATATTCATGGGAAAAGTCCAAAGTAGCGCAAAGATTACAGGAAAATTATAGCGGTACTTTAGTTCTGGGTAATAAAGTTTGGACAGGTACGAAACCCGCAGAGCCCAACTCACTTAACCGACTTTTTACAACTCAGCGTAGCAGTTTTAGTGTGTCGTGTGTTACGCCCATGTGGTAACAGCTTCAAAAATATTCTAGTCATGGACGAAATGGCATTCCGCCATGTGCGAAAAAAGGGAGACAATCAAAACAAAATTTATACATTATTTCGCAGGGTTAAGTACGATAAAAGTAAGAATAATCTCCTTTTAAAACTCGCCTAAAACTAATCTAAAAGTTTCGTAGCGATAAATTCCTAAGCCCATTCGTTCTTTGCTACGAAAAGCGTAGGCCTTTATTTCGTAGTAAATTATGACGTCGAACATAGCTCGTATTCGTGGTAATCAGTGAATTTATTTTAATTTTAGGTAATAAAATAACAGATTAATGGTTTTAGTTAATAATGGTAAATAGTTATAAATTCGGTAGGAAATTCATGAAATTTTTCCACGTCCTTAAAAGTGTGATTCATAAATATTGCGAGATAAAATAGTCCACGTATAGATCTTGATCTTAACTTTGGTATCGTTTAACGTAAGCTCGTAAAAATATACGAGATAGGTTTTATAAAACCTCCGAACCTCAGATAAAGCTATAAAAAGATTTCAGGAAAAAACTTCCAAAAATGGTGAATAGGTGAAACTTTAACGGAATATTGTTTTTGTAGGCAAGGATACGATTCTTGTGTAAAAGTAAAAAAGGAAAAGTTGAGGCTTTCTATTATTTCGACCGAAATGTATATTATAGAACAAGTTATATTTAAATTGAAGGGAAAGTGTTATCTCTGCTTTGATATTTACGTTTTTTAATAGTTTAAAAATCGTAGTCTGATTTAATAATTTTCTTTAGTTAGAACATAAGATAAGCTATTTTAAATTTCGTTTTGTAATAAATGAGATGGTAGCTCTAAATAAGTTAAAATAAGAAGTTTTAAGTTTAAGATTCGAACTAATAAGCAAATGTAAATGAAGACCAGTATTTACGCTTCATGTAACCAAAGCTTATCAAAAAGTTGAACAAAACAATTTTAATCAAAATCTCCGGTAGGTACCTACACCAATATCTGGGGGCACGGCAGCGTCCCCGCCAAGTATTTCCTTTCTTCTCTTTAATCAAAAGTTCTAATATAATGTCTTGCATTTTAACGAAGTCGATGATAATTAAAGTATTTTTATGTTGTAGAAAATGGTATAGGTAATGAGGGTCTTGCCGTAATTATTTTATTATCCTGATTCTAGCTTAAGCAACTTTATATAGGTTGTAATAATAATTGGTCAATTATTTTCTATTATTAGCGTATAACTGTTGCTAGGACAAAACATTTGCTTCATTTGGTTTGATAATTAATAAATCGAATATGTTACCTTTATACTAAGATGTAAGAGGTAATATCTGAAACTACCCATCTGATTTCCAAAATTCTTCCACCTGTAATTAATTATTTGGAACGAACCTTCAGGGTCGACATCGTTAAAGGCTCTTTTGAGCCCTGAAAAGACACGAAAAATTTCCACACAGCTGAAGTCTAAATCTAGATTTAAATAAAACCTGATCTTTACTTATATGCTAATATTTAGGTAAGAGGTGAACTTCAAATTATTTATCCGATTTAAAAAATTATTGACCTTTCATGACAATTGGACTTAGGCTTACTTAGTCCTGGAAAAGTTCCAAGAAAATTTTACACGCAGACTTAATCGCGGGCGACATCTAGAATTGCAACAAAAATACCTTCAAGCATATAAACAATTTTCATAAAGATACAAGGCGGTAACTCTCATTGACGGTATTTATGTCGTGGTATGGTTTTGAGCGGTTTTCTTATAAATCGCGTCTGTACCGCACCGATCTTTAACCGTCGCCAACAAATACCCTTACCCTCGTCCGAGTAATAAATAATCACATGTTCACCTATTTATATCAATGTGTACAAAGGTTACATTTTTATGATTTCGAATAGTAGGCAAGTTATCGCTATCGATGATCTATTTCTGTAATTGTATGATAGAAAGGATCGTATGAAACACATAAGGGCAGACTGCGGTGAAACAATATGTGATGTGGATGTATGGAACAATGCTACTAATATTTTAATGCGAAAGAGTTTGTTGGATTTTATTCTTTTGCACATAATGGGAGCGAGCGTTTTGTGTAGTGAGTTCGTTAAAAGAATAGAGAGTGACATGGCCTTCCCGCCATCTGAACGAAATCAATAACTTTAGACTAGGTACTGTACTGAAATATTCAAGTTGCAGTTGAATAAATGATAATGCATAAACATTTTTAATACACTGGAGAAGCCTCACGTTTAACCAAAAAACAGCGAATATACCTACGTAATTTACAATTTAGTAGTACAATAAGTTTTATGTTAAGAATAAGCCGCTAAAATGTACCGCAAATGAGTTTTCTACCGAACACAAAAGAGCTCGGTGTCGGTGACGTGATAATGTTTTTACACCATTTTTATGATATTCTCAAGCCTTGCCTGTGTTACCTTTAGAAATAACCCTACTTTAACGTCGGTTATGTAAATAATGAAATGACAATTTTGCACAAATATTTTGTAGATATAATAAGTTGTACAGGTACCTACCTAACATCGTCCATTAGCCGTCAATATTTATATCTCTTGTACCCAGTTTGAGTCATTTTGCCTGTTAATGCACCGATGCAAAAAATCTAAATGGTAATTCTATTAATATAAATTAGGATTTAAATTATGATAGTAACATCAAACCTGTGTAAAGGATGTATTTAGAGTAGAAGAGCATTTCCAAAATATAAAAAGTACCGGAGCTACACACAATACGCACAGAAACAAGCATTCAACGGAAATCCCTAACTTTACCG
The DNA here is from genome assembly GCA_905340225.1 of Abrostola tripartita. NCBI lineage: Eukaryota > Metazoa > Arthropoda > Insecta > Lepidoptera > Noctuidae > Abrostola > Abrostola tripartita. Next base: position 7,523,335 of record HG996490.1, on the reverse strand, counting down.
ATCCGGCTATTTCAGGAATTCCAATTGACTACGGAATTAGACGAAAATACGTACGTGAACGCAAAGCCATTGTATTACAAACACTTCTGAGTGATGAGTGATTTGTTATAAGTCACTCTAGTGTTAAACAGACACGTTTTATGTACTCGACAAGCTTCCAAACACTTCGTCAGTACTGATGTGACATGATATCTCCCTTTACACACTCTTTTACGTAGATGACTTTGGCTTTTCTCACCCCTTCATGTTTTAGCGGTAGTTAAACACGAAAGAGTTTCAATTGGATGACGTCATGAGAAGTTGGCTTAAATTTATTGTTGAACCTTTTATTGAAGAGTTATATAAATAACTATACAAACGCAATAACTGTATAATTGTCATATACGGTCGCCAGCTAGTGGATTTAACTGCGATAACATAAAACATAACATTCCATTATGCCTGTAATTCTCCTTTAGTAAATTGGTAAAGGAATATTGTGCACTCACATTTCGCCTGTTATGAAGGTACTTCTTAATCCTGCGACCTTATTACCATTAATCGGACTCAATCAAATCCAAGCTCAGTTCTGCTACTGAGAAATCAGTAAAATATTTTTTTATTATTTTTATTACAGGATTTAAATAATAATCCCTACCGTATATTCGCAACATAATTATAATATTAACATATTTTTGCGAATGTAAAATCATGTAAAATGTAAAAATATCTCTTTGACAGTTATGATTACGGTCATCCAATCAATGCGTACATACCCTTTTAAATTTACCGACACATTCATGAATCTATAATTAATCATCGTGTTTTTCAACGTGTTCAAATAGCGGTCTCATTGCACCGCAACCGTTCTGATGGGAATTATCAATTATTTTTTATGAGAATGGTGCAACAAGGAGTTTGTATTTCATGAAACATTGCTAAATGGGGAACAGGGGAAAATGGTGACTACGTGCTAGAGTTAGTCTCTGGTACTTGCCAAAAGCTAATAAAACTTTACCGTTATACTCTAAAGTTTCCGAGCGAAGCAATATGTATATATATGACAACGACCCGATTGGCACAGTGGCTAAGCCATTGGACTGCTGCGCTAAGGGTTACGGGTTCGGGTTCGGGCAAAAATTTGTGCGACCCGCAGATATTTGTCCCGAGTCTGGGTGTTTGTGTATGTGATATAACATGTTTGTGAAACGCACCCACGATACAAGAAAAAACTCCAAGTGCGGAGCGAAGGTTTCTTTTAAAAAAGAATACGCCTTAATAATAATTCCATACAGCCTGTCCACAAGTTGTTTTGTGAACAATTAAAAACTAAAAACTCATTAATTTTCTTACTCATATCGTTAACTCATCAAATATTACGTCAGCTTAGCTACAACATATTACTACCCGCTAATTGAAGGCATTTAATAAATTTGCATAATTACGTCCACTACTGCGCTCGATCATGACATTTTATAAATACTACTGTTATTATCCTTCTCACCGTTCTGACTTTCTACATTCTTCCTTCTTCGTTCAGTCCATCCTCTTGTGGAATGCACTCCCCGTGGAGATCAGGATGGCTACTAGTCGCTACACATTTAAAAATAAGTTACGTGAACACTTTTTCAAAACTATGGCAGAATCATCTCTCCGCTGATCTTTCACTACCACTATTATTATATTTATATATTTTTATAATATTTATAATATTATTTTATTATTATTACAAGCCTGTAATGTCCCACTGCAGGGCAAAGGCCTCCCCACTCTCCCTCCACACGACTCTGTCAAGGGCTGTCGATGCCCAGTCCTCCATAAAGGAGTCCAGGTCATCTCGCCATCTCCGTTTGGGTCTGCCTCGCTGACGTCTACCTTGTGTAGGGGTCCATTGGGATGTACGCTTGGCCCATTGATCGTCTGTCATGCGGTAGACGTGACCAGCCCAGTTCCATTTTAATGTAGCAGCTTTGTGAGTGACGTCAGTAATTTTTGTTTTGGAACGGATTACGGTGTTTCGGATCCGGTCTGCAAGTTTAATGCCCAGAATACTCTGTTCCATTCCTCTTTGACAAACCTCGAGTGCGAACCTCTGCTGACCCGTCAAAGACCATGTCTGGGCGCCATACGTGAGGATGGGAAGAATACATATGTCGATGAGTCTCCTCTTAAGGGATATAGGTAAATTGCCCTTCATTAGGTCTTTCATGGCCCAATAGCTTTTCCAGGCGTTTTCGGTGCGTCGTACAACTTCTTTTTGCTGTCTCGCCTGGAAAGAGACTATTTGGCCTAGGTAAAGGTACTCATCGACGTACTCGACGTCCACATCCTCTATAGTGACATTGTGATGTGTGGTGTTAGTCATCAGCTTGGTCTTTGACATATTCATCCGAAGTCCAACCTCGAGGCTTGCCCTGCTTAGATCGTCTAGCATCTGAGTCAACTCCTTGGCTGAAGACGAAAAGAGGACAATATCGTCGGCAAACCGGAGATTTGATAATCTCTTATGCCCAACCGAAATGCCCTTATCCGCCCAGCCAGCTGCCAAAGTTCTGAAAACCTCCTCTAATACAGCGGTAAATAATTTTGGAGACAGCGGGTCTCCCTGCTTGACACCTTTACTAATGCCAAATGATGGTCCTGTCGTGGAACTAATTTTGATGGATGCAGTGCTGTTTTTATAAATATTCTTTAAAAGGTGGATGTACGTGGGGTCTATTTCTTGATTTTCCAAAGCTTTGAAAATTGAATTATGGCTGATACTGTCGAAAGCTTTTGAGTAATCTACAAAGGCAAGGTAAAGTGGAAGTTGAAATTCTGAATGCTTCTCGATGATTTGGTTGATCGAGTGAAGATGGTCTGTGGTGGAGAGGCCGCGACGAAATCCAGCTTGTTCGGGGGGCTGGTGTTTGTCGAGTGATCCAGATATTCGGTTTTCGATCAGCTTTATAAAAGTTTTATAAAGGTGGGACACTAAACTTATTGGACGGTAATTATCAAGATTTGCTTTGTCGCCTTTTTTATGAAGGAGGATTATTTGAGAATGGCAAAAGGTGCGAGGTAAAATTCCGGTTTTTAAAATATTATTAAATAAGTTAGTAATGTGCGGAAGAAGGACCGGCTCTCCTATTTTTAACGCTTCAGTAGTTATACCATCATCGCCTGGACTTTTGCTGTATTTCATTGCCTGTAAAGCCCTGTGTATTTCCCAACCGTTGAATGGTGGAATGTGGTCGGGACACGTGTATTTTCTTAGAGTCGGTTCGAGAACGGAGTTTTGACTATATAAATTCTGATAGAACTCGGAGCAAATGTTGATAATTTTGCCTCTATCGGTCTGTTTTACACCCGAACGATCTTTTATGCAGGCAATGGTAGGTCGTCCTTTACTAGATATTCCCTGTTTAGCTGATCTCAATGATGTACTTTGTTGTAGCGCTGTTTGAATTAGATGTGTGTTGTGGTTTCTTAAGTCTGTGCGGATGCTTCGCTTAACTCGACGGTCTGCAACCTTGTGTTCTGGCGTATATAAGTTTAATTTTTGTCGTTCATTTATTAGTTGTTTTGTCATCGGACTAAGTTTACTTATTTTTACTTTATTTATTTTTATCTTATTACTAACCTTTTTGATGCTGTTTTTAATATAGGTGTATTGTAACTCTACGTTGTTTTCGTTTGTTAAGTCTAGTAAACTAAAGCTATTGGTTAATTCTACGAGCAATTGCTCTTGGTTAGCTATAAGTGTGTTTTTATTTAATCGTCTGATGGATTTTTTTATAATTTGGGCACGTTGTATTTTATGATCGAATTTTAATGTCGCACGTAATGGTCTATGATCGGAATTAAATTTAAAATTATTTAATATTTCTACATTGTTCAATAATTGTTTGTGTGAAGTGAGGCAAAAATCTATTTCGTTTTTGGTAATTTTGTCTGGAGATTGCCACGACCATCGTCGATGAGGTTTTTTAAAGAAATAACTATTACCTAGGCTCATATTTTGACTTTATTTATTTATAATAAGTATATCTTATGTAGGTATGTATATACACGTTATAATTTAGATTTATGTATGTACTCTTTTGTCTATTTATGTATAGTAGTTAGTTACTTTTTAGGTTTTTTACCTGTAAGTATTAGTTAAGTTTTCAATTGTAAATATCTTTCTGGCATCTACCAAGGTCACATTTCTGCACCCTCCTAAGGTTGACTGGGAGAAAATGCCTATGGCATTAAGTCCGCCTCTGTACACAATTTGTAAGTGCATAAAGTATAAATAAATAAATAAATTATCGAGTGGTCGAAGGTACACAATGACATTATAAATTCGTAAGTTTGTAGTTAGTTCCAGCTTGATTTATAGGGCACCGTACAGCGTACACGGCCGGAAGGTGGAGGTTTGGGATCGGCGATCGGGTCCATAATATAGTAGGATCTACCATCTTCCCTAAACTTTGTTTGATCGGCCGAATAAAAAACACCTCGCATGCCTAAAGGCTTTCTATAATCGATCCTGATTTTGTAGAAAATTGCACTTGACAATGTATTCCAATGCATATTCGAGACTGGATGTATGGCGGATGACAGTATTTACTTGTCACTGTAAAGTTTTAATCTAGGTATGTTCCCCATATCCGGGAAGTTATACACAACAATGACTATGACAGTGGCCATGGTAGCTTAGTCTATCGCAAAGAAACTGTGCATTTTTTGATAATTAGTAGCCTAGTATTACTAGTAGTGGTATTAGTAGCCCCACACTTGAAATGTCTCCTGTATAGTGGGCACGTTTTACGAAGATGAAATATTACATACACAAAAAACCCTAACACGATACAAATATCTGCGGATCACACAATTTTCGTCCCGAGCGGAAATTGTACCTACAACCCTTAGCGCAGCAGTTCAATCGCTTAGTAACTGCACCAAAAATAATTATCATTATGACTTGAATTAGTCTCTTTTGCATTTATGGTATTAGATAGTAGGATTTATATTTGATATCGGTTTTCCATATAGGCTTATATTAATCTGCAATCGTTTTCACCATAATGGCAATATGAAATAATTTCATTATTAACCGATGATAATAATTATTAATTAAAGTACGCATAGATTTACAGCATGAAATATTTAACTGGCTCGTGGTTAACTATTCGATGCGGTTAACTTAAATGCCCCACGGATGGTGATGGCATACGGGGTCGGTCAGCTGTGAAACTGGCATCCAGTCTAAAAACTATTTGCTCGTGCTAATAAACTTACTTATGATTCTTATCGTCGTATCTCATAACCTTGATATCTTATTTTCTTATCAGTGACTAGACTTACGTAGACTTTATACTTTAAAAAAATACAGGCCAGTTCAGATGTTTATGTTACAAAAAAATCATAATTTGCACACTAATGATAACACTATATATTGTGGTGTAATTTTTTTCTAATTGAATTTTATATGCAACAAGAGCGTCAATTAGTAGTTTGTTTGTAGAAAACGAAATCAAACTTTGCTTAGGAAATAATAGCGTGATAAACAGTCCGCTCGGCAATAAAACTTGACGGTTTGATAGAGAACAAGTAATGAGGAACAATACAAAGACTAACATAGAAATAATTGGTGCAGGAGAATTTCTGCTAATGTCACGCACATGCCGCCATAAATCAAGATTATGTATGTTCATCATTTGGTCATTTATTTCAGTATAAAGATAATTCGCTCAAAGAAGCAATTTACGTGCCCGACCTATGCCATTCAACTTTTGGGTCAGCTTAATAGATCAAACATAATATGTGTTTGAGTAAACCTACTGTTATGCACATATATTGTGTTACGCTGCCTGTGCGGTTACAAAATTAATTGGAGATTAGTGATGATTTACATTATACCTTGTAACAATCTTACAGTACATAGTAGGCACTACCTCTTAAGCTAATCTAATAGATATTTTATTGTTATACTGTAAATTTTATTTTTTATTTACAACGTATGGGTAGCTGTTAAATATTTCGTTTATTGACCTGTTAGTACAATTAATTATTATTTTGTTTACAAATCGTGTCTCATTTAAGCCGGTCGTAATCAACTCTGAGTGGGATGATGATTCAATAAAAAATACAATCACAGAGGGGGTGATGATAAACGTGCCAATTTCAATTTATCGCGACTAGGACGCATTATATGGGCAGAAGAAACGACCCGAGTCGTAACTCGTACATTTATGTCGTATTTCACGAGCTACGTGGTAATGGCTCCACGTACGACGTCAGTTGAACCCTGACAGGCACAAGTTCAATATGTGTATAGATACAACTCCGACAACTTAAACAGAATTAGTTTGCCGCTAGTGTATTTTAAAAATTGGGGTGTAGCCAGTTATTGTATTTTAGGCTAGCCCCGCTTGTTTCTGCTTGGATCCGGTTTGAAGACTTAAATAATGTAACTGCAATAGATGAATGGCAAAAACGTATTGTATCACGTCTCCAGAGAAATGTTCTACGAAACAAAAGCTACAAAAGAAAACGGCAAAAACCACCACCGGAAAATGGAAACGCTGTTATTAATGCAAGGGCTTATTATAAGATCTAACAAACTTTAGGTCAATCAAATGTATTATTTGCCAAACAGTTTTAAAACTATCGGTGTACAGGTAATTGGTGTAGCAAAGGTTTTTTTGCTTCAGTAGCGCGCGCTTCGTTAGCAGACGGATGGTGGTGTGGCGATGACCACTCTTTTGTCCTTACCGTACCTCCCCGGCGAACGCTTCCTGGAAGGCTTTTATGTACCTTCGATAAATTAGCCTCATTACGCTTTTTTTAAAAGGTCATTCAGCCAATTTATTTCAGCATTTTAGAGAAGAATTATTCACTGAATGCTATTTTATTATCATAATTGAACAGGATATTTGCTGAAGAAACAGTTAAAAAAATAGGTTTTATATTATCATTTCAGTCATAAATCGTCTGTCAAGTCTGTGATAAACCTACATTACATTACTAAAATGTAAGCAACACTATTTATTATTTTGATAACATATTTGTTCGAGCACTTAAACGAATTGATCTGAAAAGTTTAATGATATGCCAGCAAATAAGTGTAGCATTACGAAAACATTTCTGCAAATGGTATGAAAAGAAATTCTAGTCCACCAATATGGCGATTTTCATTTTAAATTCTCCAGCGAGTTGGGATTAATTTGTAGTTGGCACTTTAAACATTTATTACGGACTTTTTGTTCCACTCCAGTAATCCTGGCTCGCATATTCATTTGTGGTTTTGCGCTCGATTCACAGATATTAAAGTTTCCCAGAATTTAGGTTCTTTATAGAAAAATAATATAACGCTGATCTGCTTTTTTATGAAGATATTTTTTATTCCTATTAAAAGTTACTAACATTTTTATAATTATATTTATAACATTTTCTATACCTACAGAAAAATAAATTGAAAACATTACTTGGAAATTCGGTAACCCAATGATCGAAAATCTTAATAAAGAAATAAATTGTTTTCAAAAACGTGTTCTTCTGTTTTAGTAGTAAAATAAATTTAAATAAAAATAAATCTACAGTAGTCCGCGTCAGACTTAAGATAGAATAATTTATGCAACGACTGCCTAATTCAGCGCTGCGCCAAAACTCGCTTACGATGACGTATTACGAACTCACAAAAAATTTCACTAAATCACTTTCAATTTTTTTTAAATTTAATTGGAGCACATAAATATTTTTTAAAATTTTTAGGATCTTTTTTTAAGTTAATTGGTCGAGAGTTGCAAGCTTTAATGCCCCACTTGTTGAGGGTACGCGCGGTCCGGTATCAACGTTCGCGCGCTCGGCGGAGCGTAGGCGACTGCGCTTCCCGCCCATTCATTGAACTGCCCTTATTTACCCACGTTCTCTCGATTCGATCTCGATTCACTCCCGCCGCTAATACTGCAACTTATAAGCGTATATTATCTACTAAACAAAGTTTAGTTTTACTAGACTAATAATAATTTAAACACTGTATAGAATGTTGAGCAGAGTTTGTATGTAGGAAAAACGGCGCTACCTTTCAATTTTGGTAGCGAGTTACTCGAAGCGCTTACTTCAAGTTTTCCTTTTAAATTTTATAATTACAGCAATTCACGTGGAAATTAAGGTTTTATTTCGAGATGATTAAAGTCATAGTTTTAACGCAAAAAAAATGATTTAGTATAAAACCTCGGTAACTTTGGCTTCTCGTATCGTTATTATTCTTTATATAGATTAGATTATCAGTAATTCTTAATCATAGCTGTCTACAACAATGTGCCTAGGAAATGTTAATATACTCGTCATTGTAGTCGACTTTGGTTGACAGTAGTAGGTGTACAACAATGTTCCTGTTCCGTTCTGCCTACCCCTCAAAAGACTACGGACGTGATGATATACATTGCGCCGTAAATATGGTACAGCTGTACTTGAGATTAAGTCATAAAGCAACGGTTGTAAATGTTCGTCAATCTTGTTACTTTACGTATACATTGGAACGGTTTGTTATCTCTTAAAAAACGTTAACCTTCTGATTTATTTTCGGGCAAAAATGTTTCTTCCTTAGGTTAAGCTTCAACACTAATGAATCTCTGTTTGTCGTATTCGTGCAGAACATAGACGCAATTAAGATACGACTGACTATCAGCTACGTTTGCCACACTGAATTAGGTTTTGGCGGACAGCGGCCACTGATTCTTGATGTGATCGCTACACACGAGGCTCAAAATAGCTATTTTACAGTGTCCGTATACAATTATACAAATATATTTGTCTCCAAAGTGACAGTCCGATATACATAGGTAGGTAACTCATTAGAATGTGGAAGTATATCACTCTCCTTAACTTTATGACTTCTAAGAAGCTGATGAAGTCTTCTAAGTAAAAATAAATGTATTTTCTTTCTTTCTTTCTAGAAGTATTGACCTTGAGGTTGGATTCAGTTACTGATATACCCAATTAATTTAGGTTGCGCTATTATGTCCGGTACTTGTCGAGTAAACCTCAACATCGATCTATTGTCGTCTCACAACACCCACGAGAAGACCAAACGAGACCTGTTCTAAACACAGAACACATGGCTTTTACAAAGTTAGTACATAAATACAGACAGTAAGGTGGCACGCGTCATGAAAAAGGTATTTTCCTAAACAAAACAGCATATTTCTCTAGAGAGTATAGTAAATACACTTGAGCGCTAGAAAAGGTTGCAACTTTTTACTAGGTATTTATTTAGAGTGTGCTTAAATGAAATGCCTAGTTAGCCTTGTCGTTTGTTTTAAGTGGAATCGAAATGGATAAGATGTTTGAAGATGGGAGTTTTCTGAGGATACTCTGGGTCAACCAGAGTCATCCATTTGTGTTTTGAATAGGCTGCAGGAGTTCACATTGTCAATATTGTGATTACTTTCTTGTGTATGTGTAAAAAGTGCCTCTAGCCGACAGGAAACATTATCCGATGAATATCAGACTTGGAAGAAAAGGCGAACTGTTTTTTACTAAATTAAATGAATGTTTGTAAGAGTGACGTTCGCTTTTATACAAAGCTACATTTCATACTTGGTTGGCTACAGCGGTTGGGGACCTTACGCTGTCGCCTGCATTTGGGCCCCGAACGAGGAATCATCAGAACCGCATTGCACCTTGGGGACAAAAAAGAGTTTTTATATTTGGTGCAGTGGCTTTATGTTTTCAAAAGAATAGTCATAGTCATAATGTTTTTATTTCATATATGCTACAAATGAACACTTATAAAAAGTCAAAAATTTCAGTTCCAATGCAATAGTGAAATATTTGTTAGTTACGCAAACATTTGTGCTGAGTCTAGACAATAGATTTTTGCGTGTCATACGAATCGATTAGCAAAATCCTATAGGTAGGACTTTAAATAAAAGCTTTATTTGGTTTTTCGCTTTCATTTGACAGATATTATTGACATAGGTAGGTTAAGATATTATATCAAAACCGTGTGATATAGGGCGTAAGCTACAAAGCTCCTGAAGAAAAACCATTATGACAAAAGCAGATTTGTAAAGAGCAGTTTGCTCTATTCCCCGTGTACACCCAGCAACAGATTAGGTATGACGATATCTAAGCGATCGACCTTATTAATAACTAGCTTTTACCCGCGGCTTCGCCCGCGTTAACCACATAAAATTGAATTTAAAAAAAGTAGCATATGTCCTTTCTCGGGTCGTAACTATTAACATGCCAAAGTTTATCCAATTCCGTCCAGCGGTTTAGTCGTGAAGGTGTAACAGACACAGAGTTACTTTCACATTTATAATATTAAATTAGAACGAATTCGTGTTATCCAGCACTGATTAACATCAACAATAGTTAAATGACTATAATTATAAGTTGATAAATGTAGAACTACTCGGCGATTTAGCCCTAAAACTGCGGCAATTAACCAACCGTTATTTTTACAATATGAGAAGTTAAGCTTGTTTGCTTTTGGAGCGAAAATGCTGCCAAAGACTTCACATTTTGGAGCGACGTTGAAAAGTGTCGAGTCAGTAATTATGCAACTGTGAGACCGTGGAAATGGCAGACCCTTCACACAAATAAGAGACTATTCTCAGTTTCCTTAAAAGATGAGTTTATTTTTACTCTTAAAGATATTATGTTCAAGGAATTTACGTTTATGATATTAAAGGTTTTTACTACCTACTACTAAACTCGACATGATTAAGCACCTACCTATATATTGAACATTATTATTTTAGTTGGTTTTGAGTCTGTGTGTGCTATTAAACTTATACATATTATAAATATCCACCGGTACATTTACTATTCAACTACGGTCTCACATTATGTCCCTATGTTCTGGAGTAAGCCTGATTGGTTATGTCATATTTGTCTTGATTTTGCGACAGTAGGAAGGCAGGAAAAGATAAGAGTAGTAGACTAGGTCAGATGTTATGATTAGTGCGAACGAAACCATCGTTATTATTGTTTTGTTTAAAACTAATAACTCTAACTTGAGGCTGTTCTGCAATACCTTTTTGATTGGTAATCTATATAGATAGTTGTTATCTCTTTTCTTATATTGTCATTGTCATGAGTCCATAATACCTATATATTTTTTAATTTTAAATGGAACGTTTCATCTACGGATTAATAAAAATATCCTACACATCAGGAAGTCTTGGGAATAAATAATCAAAGAATAATACAAATTATTATTAAATAAGTACCTAAGGTTCCGTAGGCTCGGTTAAACATCTTATCTGACAGCGGAAAATGACGGTTCCAAATGTATGGGATTGACATTGCCAGCGGATGAAGTGTCGTGTCACTTGACGACACTTACTATAATTGGGCCATTGCGATAATTGCCCAAGGCACTGATAAGTTACTTGTTAGAGGAAACGATGCTCGCCTTACAACCTTTAATTCAAACTATACGGCAGACGTGTAAATAATATAAAGGAATATTTAGTACACGGAAAAATAAATATTGAAAAATAAAATTTAATATGTACTTAGTACGAAAGTAAATCTTGACCTCAATGCAGATTTATGATCAGCTGACACTACAGTGTTTTCACGAAAACGTATAAATATAATAACAGCTGGCAGATACGAATCATACCACGTCGACAATAAATACTTATAATATTTTTTACTACGTTCCGACCGACGGCAAATGAATGTAGAGTTATGAATGAAGACAAAAAATACGCCATAATAATTTTACAATATCGGTATGGAACTGTTCTTCAACAGGGCAAATACCTCTTCTGATACAGGGATGAAACAAACATTTATGACCACAGCTGATAAATACAGGTTATTATGTTAAGTTAATGACCTGGATTTAAAAATGCTAACTGTTTTTTCTGTCACCTACCACTAGTGAGTGATATAGTCAGATAAGTCAATTAACCAAGCTGAACTAACTGACACTGAAAAGAAAACGTAGTCCCATTCAGGCTTTATACATGGCTTTGAGCATTAATGAATAAGACAGTAAAATAAACCCTACAAAAGTAATGATATAATACCTACCTACTAGTTGTTAATTCTTCACTGAATTTCAGGCTCTTTCGTTTTACAGTTTATTGTTATCAATCTCGGGAAATCGGCGATTAGCTATCAGTGAAAGTCACGCATAAATGAAATCCGATTTGAGGGACCGGCTTTGAATATTCATGTTGTTATACTGCGTTGTTTCATGTTTATTATAGGTACCTAATTCATATGCGTAGTCAGGCAGTTTTTAATGTAATTAAATGTTTTTGCAGAACGTGCGAGTGTTTTATCCTTTTCTGTTCATACCTATATATATGTATTAATTATACAGGAACTCAGACAATTTTAAACCCATGGAGTTCATGAAGCAACATATAAGGTGCTACGAGACGTGGTTTGAATTTATAGTATATAATAGAAAAAAGTAACTAGTACTAAACTAGGCTTGGCGATTTCAATTATCAACTTAAGTCATTTGTATTATAAAAGCAAGAACAATAATATTCTGTGATCAAGATTGCTTTAGCTTATAAAAACAAGTACATAGGTTATTGTATAATCACCAAACACGCTCCCGATAAGCGGAATTCTAAGTAAAGCTTACATGCGCTACCTGAAACACGTAATTTCATACAAATTGCATTATGCTTTTGCCCTCTATCTAAAAGAAAAAACTTTAGTATACAAGTTTGAAAAACATTTTTAATATAATTTCTACGCCGTGCTATAAATTAAAGTTACCAGCAACCCTTTCATTTAATTTATTCAGGTATTTACGAACTTAATTATTATTTAAATGGAACATTCTTTCATGGTGGAGAGAGCTTTATTTTAATGAAACTTCTAAAAATAGAAATAAATAAATCATGAAAGAAGACGAAGACGACGCAGCGTTGGCGGGCCTCCCACCAGGTGGACCGCCGTATATCGTAAGAGTTGCGGGCAACCGGTGCATGCAAATGGCAAGTTGTCGTTTATTGTGGCGTTCTAAGGGGGAGGTCTTTGTCCAGCAGTGGACGTGTTCCGGCTGATGATGATGATGATGAAATCATAAAATAACCTTATTAACTTCACATAAATATTAAACTATTTTCTAGTAGTTGTTCTTGTTTACTAGATTTTTCTACTTAGATAGGTATACTTATAAACACATATATTATGATATGTAGGTATTTAGATTTATCCTATACAATCTCATCTAAAACTAATCTAACACAACATGTTTTAAAAATAGCTTTCAGTCTGCTGCCATATTGATCATAACTAATATAAAGTGCCGTGTGATTTCCGGCTAAAAATAGGTCACGCCCCTCTCCCTGGGGGTGTAGCAAAATATGAATAGGAAGTTGTTTATTTTATTTAAAATTTATGTTAGGTATGACACTTTGAATACAAATTCAAAGTCTTAGTCACTGCTTATCAAACACGAGGAAATGAATTGCCAGCAGCGTACCGATATGCGGGAAGAGGAATACGTATTAATAAAAAATAAAAAAATGACATTTTCAATATCCTAGTGAGTGCGGCAGCATAATTTAATTTGATTATTATGTAGATATAATATATTATCTGATCATACCAACAATACAGTGTTAACATGTACCTACCTTCCGTTACATACCCAATGCGGGAGACATTTAAGAAGCAGATATACAAACTAAAAATCGATAGATTTTTTCCCAAAGGTAATATTAACGCAAACATTGAAAACCCACCTTAATGGATCTCTGTATAGAGGAACCATTAATTTTATTATTTGGGGAAACATGACGCAGCGGTAAACCCTTTCCCGCGCCCGACTCCTGAATATAATGAAATCAAACGATGTTCACTAATTTTGTTATTCAACCGAAACGATTTTTTGTGTTACTGTGATGTCTAATCATTTAATTGTTGACTTTCTTCGGTGCATCTGTCTTGTTTAATGTTAAATGGTGGTTTAATGGCTTGCTTATTTTCTTTAAATTACCCAGTAAGCACTAAGAAGGTTTACAAAGAACAAAAACAACCACAGAAGATTATAGGTTTTATCATATACTACGAGCTTAGCATACATTAATAATTTAACTTATCTACATATATCACTTTATTATGAGACCACGTTAGACCAGGTTTTCTTTATCATATCAGCTCCTTTCTCGCCAATCATTATAGCTGGGGCAGAAGTATGAGCACACGTTGGTCGGGGAATGACACTGCTATCAACTACTCTCAGTCCATCCACTCCATACACTCTCAACTCAGGATCAACGACAGCATAAGCATCCGTCGCGGGACCCATTCGACATGTTGCAATTTGATGGTGAAGCGTTATCACCATAGACCTTATAGCACATTCCCAGTACGAGTCTGAACCAGGAACAAAACTCGTACAAGCTGGATATTCGGCTAAGTAAAGTTTGGGGTCATACTTTTTAAAAGCTTCAGATTCTCCTACTTTAATGACATGTTTAACCGCTTCAAGCATTGCTGCCATGTCTTGCGGATCCGTGAAGTAGTTTCCATACATTTTTGGATGTGAAAACGGATTAGCATCTTTAAGTTCTAGAAAACCTCTTGATTTTGGCTGAGTCAGCATTATTACAGCTGACCATGTGTCTAAGCCATATAATGGTCCGTAGGTTTTAGTAAAAGGCTTCTGAGCAAGTTTCCAGCTTTGCCTCAGTGCACCTCCTGAGTCCAATATAAGGGATCCACCCATACTTAATAATTCAATGTCTGGTACATTCTCTGGATCCTGCGAAACTGACGTCTTTATGTAGCCTATAGCTTCTACGCCACCGGTTGTAGTCAAAAGTCCTTCTCCGTATTGTAACCATTGCAAAACATTGGATAACGTTGCTACTTTAGGCTCGAGCAATGAGGCGTTAGTTGTATTTAATCTGAAAATAACTCCAGGGAACGCGATATGATCGTAAAGAATCCTTCCAACTTGCAAATTCACGAGAACTGGAATTCCAAGAGATTTTAAATGTTCCTCAGGACCTATTCCTGAGAGCATAAGCAATTGGGGCGAAGCTATTGGTCCGGCCGATAAAATAATTTCTCTTCGGCATCGCACTGTGCGTTTAATACCATCTTTAAGATATTCTACGGCGTACGCTCTTTTGGATTGTGGTTCTATAATCACTTTAGTGGCTCTGGCTTCTGTAAGTATGTGCAGGTTGCGTCTTCTTTTGTGAGGGTGAAGGAATGCTTTAGCTGCACTCATCCGGTGACCGTTGACAAGTGTCGCTTGGACGTAACCGAATCCCAGCTCGTAGGGTGAGTTGTAGTCGACAGTGGGGTTTCCAAGGTTTCTTTCAGCTTTAAGAAACGCCTCGACGAGACCGGTCCTAAAAGTAAAACATTACACCAGATGTTAACTTTTAAATTCTTTCAAGTCTTAGTTTTAATTAAGTTAGAAACTTTGGATAGTTTAAATTAATAACAGTTGTGAACTTACTTGAATGGAACATTCTCGACTGTTAACTCTCCGTCACGACCGCGGTATGGAGCGTTCTTGTATTTTTCAAGCTCTGACTTTTCCGATTTTATGTAATACCGCAAAACTTCGTCGTAGTTCCTGTAACAAATAAATTACATTTGAGTTCATTTAACTTATATTTAATCTAACTTTGCATTACAGTGGTGAGTGGAGTGACATTATTATAAATACAGTTTTGTTCTTGGACTATATATTTTTTGATTGTCCAATACCACATAAAGAAAATTATTGTTGCAATAAGCGATTACCAAGGGTAAGATCCGTATTTAGGTTGGACAAATTCATTACTATATATATTACACAAAACCTGGATGCAATGTACATACCTCGCAATATACAATAGTCATACGATATTAAACCATTTCAAATGTTCGTGTTCTTGAGATTCATTTTAAGTGAGAACTATGGAGCTGTCAATGTCAAATAAACATTAATTAACGTTTAGATTTTGTAATGCATAAAATAAAGACATAATATGTCACCCCTAAACTAGATCACACAGGTCTTATAACTGATCATTAATTCTAAAAAAAGTGCAATAGGTTCTCAATTTTTGAGTTAAGTTTTTTTTATGTTTGATAGTCTTATTATTATAGGTATACCTACATGGTAAACAAATAAAAAAAAGGTGTTCATAAGTGACAGCCCGCAGATATTTGCATGGAATTTAGCTTATAGTCACGTCTTCAAAACGAAGTCCTCATAAACCGGTACGGGTATGATACTGTAATTACCCAAAACATCAATTATTTCCATCTGACAACTTGACCCTTCGTAATTGTAAAAACGTAGCGATCCTTGAATATTAATTCCACAAAGAATCGAGGAGCAGCTTTATCAATGATTCAAAGTACGTATTCAAATCTTCCAAGTTCATCCGGTTTTAATAATATTCGATTATAAATTGAGATTCGCGATGCTAATTCAGGTGGGATTTTACTGAACTTATGTTGACTGGTTTTAACTAAATCGTGAATTCCTGTAGCTTTTGAATTTATATAAATTATTAGGGTGACGCAAATGTATGAAGGTGTATGTTTATTAATGGATTGCAGGGGTTTGAGCTCAAGCATAATGACTTACCATCCGTAATTTCCATCAGCAGCGATTCTGTCCCAGTCTTGCGGGCGGCCCCTGGTGTACAACATGTAGTTGATGACGCTGGTACCGCCTAACGCTCTACCGCGGGGCCAGTAGCAGCGCTGATCTTCACTTGCTGTAAGAAATAAAATTAAATCTTGTTGTTATAAACATTAACATAAGCGGGAAAAAAGTGTGGTTGCTTTTATTACAAAGAAATACTAACAAATGGTTCACCTCATTTTTACCACTTTATATTTAGTCGTATGTATAACATTGTTTTGCGAAAGTATTTAGTTTTAAAACCTGTGTTTCGTGGTGGGGGGTTTCATTCCTAATCTTTCTTTACTCAGCCACTCTTTAGTCTAGGGGGGCTGGTGTCTTAATAAATTAATATAATTTTTTATTACTGTGATGTACGCAAAATTTCTTGTTGGTAAATAAAATCTCATTTCAACAGTTTAAATTCAAATGCACAAACTATTAACCTCTTTTACATAAATTAAAATAGGAGATATAACCTAGTAGTGTACACACTACACATTATAATAACTTGTTAATCGCTTCCTCATTCCGTGAAAAATGTATAGAATACTATTTAAATGTTGAGAGATAAATATTTATGAGTCACCGTCATGAGTACCTATATCCAGTTTCCAACTTAATTATGAGGCACTCGGATGCGTAAGCATATATTTTGTACGCATGCCGAACAGTGTATCCGTCTTTTTGTACTTGAAGTGACAAGCATGAATGAAATAAATATAGACCCAGACTCTGTATAGAAAATAATACACCTAGGCATATTGTAGCTTGAAATGTTTGTCTGATACGGAATTCAACCTTGACCCTAACTCTAGAAAGCACCGCATTGCCATTGCCATTCCCTGCTCTTTTAATATTCTAACATACTTTATAGAAAACTTTAAACTGTTCAATTAATTTATAATTACAATGTTCAGAAGAGAAACTGTTTGCATTAATCATGAATTATTTTACAACGTCAATCTAAAGTTTATCCGAAAAGGACTTTCGAAATGCCAAGTGTACCTACTCCGTTCCATTCCTAACGGGTAAGTGAACGTACGAGTAGTACTTAAGTTTATATAAATCTTACTTACACAAGCAAATTCCAGGCTGATGTTCCATTTGATAAGGCCACACGTAGTCTGTCAAGTCAGTAAGCTGGGAGTACGAGACTAAAGCTGGTACATCGGTAATGAGACTCTCTGGTTTGCCAGCCTCTAGGACTAGGACCATGGCTCTTGGTTTGTCTTCAGTCAGTCGAGAAGCGAGCACGGAACCCGCTGTTCCCCCGCCCACGATGATGTAGTCGTACTCATCAAGCGGCTGCTTGTATCCTGAAATAATTTTTATGATTATATTAGGTACAATATTTAGTATCTAGGTGTAGCTTTTTTGGAAATCCTTACTGTTACCGCATGTTGGGATGTATAACAATGATATAATCGAATCCACCGAAGTATTCGAATATCCGAGCTTCGGATTTAAGTTGCTAATCTCCAAAATTTTATAATAATTGGGTGGGCAGTTTAAAGGCTTTTAAAATAAAATAAAAACAAGGGAAACGAAAGATAAGCAAACAATTGATTCAAAAATATAAGTGGAAACGTTATGATTGCCAAGTAAGAGTAGTAGTCAAAGGCGGCTGTAAGTTTAGTAAGGTCACATAGATAAATAATTGTAAATACAATATGCGCAAAAACAATATGTTAAATTCGTTACAGCTTTACTTAGATTAATTACAAAACATTAGAGGGAATCTTTTAAGCATAAAGTTTCTATCGCAATCTTCGGGTATACAATAAAGTAATTAAAACTTTAGATCACGGTGTGAAAACAAAATAAGGAGAACAATAAGATACGCCTCCGGATAAATATGGCGATACATGTCGAAACTATACAATAAAGTTATCAGATTACTAGCCTAATCTACTATAGGTACACAAAATATATCTCTGTGAATGGATGCATTAAAGCTTACCTTTTGGTAAAGGATATGTATCTCGCAAGAAGTCAAAAGGATCATTAGGATTTTTTGGCGCGTAATTGAGGGCAAGCGTCTGCATCATCATGTCTACCACAGGGCTTTGACGAGATGAATGATACACCAAGAAACGCTTTTCTCTTTCTCCATTCTGCCCCTGTAATTGTTCTTCTGTGACCTTATTTGCTTCTGGTCTTTTGTTGTATTGGAAATCATTTGGTTTAAGTGGATATGGCCATAGTATTCGTCCTTCTCTGTTATCCGTTTCATCTTCGACAATTGCGATATCATCATCTTCATCTAGTCTCCGTGCGTTTGTATATAGTGACGATAGGAGAAATAATAGTGCTGTTAATTTAAGTCTCATGGTGCCTGAAAATAAATTTTATACTTAATAAACAAATATGAATGTATCAGAGATTATTATTAAATTGTAGTTATTTTATTATGGGTCTAATAAATCAAGAATAGACAAATGTTGTTCAAAAATGTAGTTCGTATTCTTAATATCTGAGAGGAGATATTTAGGCCAAGTTGAAATATTGTTTGTTCATCTTACTACAAGTATTGATTACATTAGAATAATAAACAAGTCCTAATTTTCAATCGTAAGAATTTTAAAACGTAGGTTGCAATAGTTCCGAAAAAGTTTTTTTAGATGTATTTATATTAGTGTCACTAGCATCGTAAACATTTTGAACGTATACATATACAAAAAATCTGTAACTGTTGAGACACCCTTTACTATTCGCGCGAGTCTTGCTTTATTTATTCAAATAATAATAAATCAATTTCTTCTTCAATATTAAGGCTACTTTATGACGTGATGCTATCTAATGATAAGTGAATCGTAAAAGCCGTGTATCGGCCACGACATTGCATAATGATGAAGACTGGGCGAGTTTCGATGGTGTTTAACACGACTCACGCATGAACAGAATAAGGTTGATCGAACAGAGAATCATGACGATCTAATTAGCGCAACAGTTAAACTGTGTACTAAGGGTCACGACAGAAGGCAATGCGTGCGAATAATGTTTGTAGTACCTACAGATTATTTACTCTGAAATTAAGTTAGTCCATGAGATAAAATACACGCATAAACGACATCGATAGCTTACGGCTTTAATCAAATGTCGTAAAATTTAAGAAAGTTCTGGCTATTTCGGGTTAATTTATGCACTATAATGTAGCCTCATGTCTGTCGTCCGTAAGAGATTGCAAATTATGATCAAAACGTTCATTGTTCGGTAACTGAGAACAAAGCATTGTATATAGGTACTTAGTACAAGTGTAGGTACCTAATAAATTACATTTTTGACACAAAATGGGAACATAAATCTTCTGCGGTGCTTCGTATGCAACGCACTGATTTTTATTAAAATTCCATGTGTACTGTGGTACCTTTTCGTGCATGTTGACTTCGCGTACTATTTCTGAGATACAAAAGATAATATTGAATTTAGGGCGCATCAGTTTATATTTTGCCATTATGTAAGTCGGAGGTAATCTATCTACATACATAATCTAATTACATTTTACGTTAATTAACTTTTTGAGATACAGTTACGCCCGAGTTTCCTGAAGGGGTAGGCAAATGTACAGTACACCCACATCTCGATAGGTGTTACAAGTAGGAATAATAGTATTTATAAAAGATAATTTATTTATTTATGTATAAAAATAAAATGTTGTGGTCAGATTTTAATCTAGGATCATAGTTATCCACAAAATCAATGTTTTGCAATATGAATATAACTTGTCGACGTGTAACGAGGTTAACATTATTAAACCCAGTTTAAAAACAATCAACTTTAATTTATAAGTTACATTAATAAAAACAATCTCAGTATTCTCAGCTGCTGACCTTAACACGCGTCTTAACTTTCGTGTTAAAGAACCACTTTTAATAAATAATTAAGAACACTTTTATTTCAATTTGTTGTCTAAAGTTTACAACAGTTTTTATGCAATTTTACAGCTAATGAGGACTAATTAATTGTTAAGTATAGTTAACTTCTATTTCTAAGCTTTTTAAGTTGCAATATGTGAAGCAAAGAATAAAAATGTTCAAAAATTAAAAAGATGATTTTATAAATAATTCAAAATGTGTAAATTTTTAAATGTCATGCAAATAACAACTAGAGGGTTTACTTACCTTAAAATATATTAACGAAATCAAAATAATTATTTTATATGTAAGTGTATAAAAATGTTTTCTGTATGTCCACCACGTGTCTTCACCACAAAGATTGAACGAGGAGTGATCGCATTCGAAGTAGAAAGAGTGTGTGCAATGCGCGCCTTGACCGCGCACTTGAATTTACCGCTAGTTTGACATAATGACCAATATCAACACTAACTTGAGCCTTTGGCAAATCCCTGCCGCGAGTACTTGATCTGATATCGGTATTCTTGTATAAGGCGTGTGGTACATTCACTGTTTATTTTATTTATAATATACATAGAATGTGTCATCTTTGGTGACAACTGCAATGTAATATGTAATGCATTGGTGTTGTTTACTCCAAGAAGCTAGATAGATAAGGTTGCGTCATATGGAATGCATTATTATTTTACAGATTTAGTTGACTTTAAATTAGAATACAGTTTGCGAGCGTGAAACTTGTGCAATTCAGGGTTGTCAGTAGGTTATACTTCTATATTAGTATGTACATTTTGCAATACCAAATGTAAACCATATTGCTACATGGATTCAAAAAGTGCCTCGATAGAGCTCGCGATTGCTAAGGATAGGTTAATAAAAGTAGTCTTACATTCCGTTTGTTTTTTTTTTTGCGAAATCTTAAACATCGGTATGTTTTAAATTTTACGTATGAATATTGTAATCATCAAAATAATAACGTCTATATTAATAGACAGGTTGGCAGAGGCATGTGCTACTCGGGCAAGCATAGTAACCTTTCACGGAGACAGTTATTACTAGTTATTTATCAGCCAGTAATTAAGAAAGTATTGTTAAGTATTTGGTATGTGCCCAGGTTAATGCCGGTAACCTAGTGGATAAGAAATTCGAGTTACACTGATTCACCTTATTTTACACCACTAACAAACCACAATTTCTGTTTCGCCTCGCATTTTGACATTATTTCATTTAACTACAATAATGTTTTTTTTCTGAACAGCCAGGAATTACCCTACATATCCTTGGACGACTAGGCCATAATGACTTTAATAAGTAACCATGTTTTATGTTGTAGGTAATTAGTTGGAGGTTGTCGCTTAATCATCTGAGAGTGTAGCATATCCCATACAATACATTTATCTCATTAATCTAAATGACGGATGTCATGGTAAAAAATACAAATCGTGAATAAACAAATGACGATTACTGGCGATGCTGACAAACTGTTGAAAACACCCGTTAAATACTTACTAAAAGTAGACAGGTACTTATAGCTTAATAGGTATGTACCTATAATTGAGTTATTTGCTTAGGTATTCCGTTATAGCGACGTATGGACCACAAAGGATGTATGCAGGTGTACGAATGATTCAAACGCCGTTTTAACCATATAGGGCAGAGTTAGAGAGGTATTCTAACCGTAGTCATGTATGTAAACAACAGTCAGTTAATGGTGAGATAGATAAGTCACCGAGCCTTACGAATGATCGACATCATTCTTAATGATAGCGCTGTTAAAATGTTTTTAAATCTTTTTTTTTTTGAAAAAACTGTATTTTTTATCAGTGACTCAGTCTCGTTTTTAGCGGAATCTAGTCTCTAATAACATGGAGAAATGTAAAACCTCTTATGGTATCATCAGACTGACTGATAAGGAATCGCAGAACGTACATGTTTAATAACAAGCAGAGATAATTTTAACAAACCATGCTTATAACTGGAGACGGTATAGGTAATGATTAGTCTCTTCTGAGAATAACTGATAAAATACCAGTTTTATATGATATATCTGAATTCTGAACCAAATATGTAACTTGGTTTGAAAACCTGATTGAACATTACAATATTTAAATAATGTAGTAAAAATATGTTATGAATGTATTGTAATTTGTCTATGAATATCTACAAAGTAATCGTCAAAAATTATTAAGAAAATCACCTGCCTTATTATCAGCAATATTAAAATATTCAATTTAAGTAGGTAAACATTCAATGTTGCTCAAAATTGGAGTACTACCGGTCCATCGCCGTCATCATTCACCCAGTTCAGTAACGGTTCCTTGGCCTTAATTGATAGGGGCAAAGGAAAAAAACCCTTTCCTCTTTTATCCACGGTGATGGATTTATGTTCCGTGAAAAGGTTTTGGAGGCAAGAGCAGCATATCAACATCTCAGAGAGACATATTATGGGTTTTCATATTTATTACTTATACCCTTCCTTCTTGCGCTTATTAGTAATAATTGGTGTTTATGAACTAAATTTGCTAACGTACTGCAATGTTCATCCAAGATTATAGTACTTCACGTCACCCGAACGAAATGTGAAATTTATCATCACCATCATCAGCTGCAGTCTGACTTCACCCACTGCTAAGTACAGACCTCTCCTCCTTGTGTTATTCCATTTTTTAAATGTGTTTTTCTGACGATTTATGTGTTTCGAATAGTTACTTATTTTGTACACAGTTTCATAAGCTTGCGATTTTGAAGCAGCGAATCCAGTTCACCAATCCAAAACATAGACACTGTGCCAGTTAAATAGCTGTTATTTTAAGAAAAACATAATTAAAACTTTGTAGCACATTTTAAACTAGCCCATCTTGCTCATGGTCACACTGTCATTGCCTCTGACAAACTGAATTAAGTGATATTATGCAAGAGATTGACCGTTTAATTAGTTTACACAACGTAACACTGCAATAGTTTTTATGACACAATATGATATGTCTGTGCGCAGGCATTTTCGACATAAGATAACCAGTTCTGTCAGTCTGTTATTACTTTTTTTAAATAGGTAATTATACATATTTTGATAGTACCAACCCAATATTTTAAATTAATCGAAGAAAGAAAAATGGATATGGTGATTAGAAAGTCGAGACTCTATGTATTTTACTTAAGTAGGTGTTCACAAAACACACAAACATTTACGTAAGATACCTACTTTTAATTTTTTCCTTAAATAAAATTCACATAGTTTTTTTACTTTCTCCTGATTAACTTAGTTGTGAATAATTTAGTATTTATTTTCGAATGTTTATTTAAACTATCTGCTATGGTCTACTATACTATTGACTTATAGTTTAAGTAAACATTTTTGACATTCTCGCATCGAAAAGAAAGAAATGTCAGCCGGCCGATGTTGTCGTGTATCGAATTTTAATAAAATTCGCATCGGTTGTCCTTCGATCCGTGATATGTCTATATATAGCCTATACAACTATATATATTATACGTGCACTTTTAAGTAAGTACAGTTCAAACTGGCGCCTTCGGCTCATATAAGGTTTAACTGTTTTTCTCCAAATGTACTGCGCTCTAACCGGTACTGTTATTTTACATATTCACAAGTAGGTCTATAGGATAACAAAATGTTGCAGAAGATGTACAAAGAAATACCAGACAGGCCATCAACCCGCGTACACACTCACACAGTACTGGTTCTGTATAATGGAGGCTTCTCATGGCGCGTGGTAACAGGGACCGTGCCAGCGCCAGCGTCGAGACGAGCTACACGCCGAGAAGGGGTGGCGCGAGCTCGTTCGTCGTTCTTGCTGGCTCGTAAAAATAAGGTGGCGCAGCCCGTGTTATAACGCGCCGTGAGAAGCCATCATAATATAAATCATACCTTTTTATAGTGACATTCCTTTTCGTTGGTAATAATCTCTCTGTACTTATGGAGGCCTTCCGCTCCCACACGTACAAATGTATATACAAAATAAATAATGTCCTGAGAAAATTAAATGAAATGTTGCTGACATTGACCTTCGAATGAATATTAAAAGAAGAAGTTTTGCTCCTAGAGCTGTAACTTGTTACGACGTAGATTATTACAAAGCTTTCACTTTACTTTTTCTATGCTAGGAAGGTTTTTTAGATGACATTTAAAGAGCATATTTGTTTTTTGTTGGTTTGACATACCTAAAGCATAATAAATAGCGCAACAAGAACTGTTTGTTTACCTTATATATTTTTAAATAAATTTTAGCGAAGATTTAAGCCTATAAAGGTACCTGCATTGTATTTAATATAAGCGTCATCTTTACATAAAAATATAGCAGATGATAAACCAAGGGTCCTGTTATCAGCCAACAATAAATTGTCCGTCAGTTAAAGCGCTGCTCGAGAACTCTCCAGCTTATTCTCACAAATCATGTTGCGGCTTTTCGAGAGTTGTAGGGGATAATTCGCCGTTTGTGATAAGAGCGCCTATTGTACAGTGTGTACCATAAAACGAGGAGTATGAAAGACACTGCTGCTTTAAACAAACAGATAAACAGAAAAACATTTGGAATATTATTTATTTAAGGAGGAAGGCAATCTGATTTCCTAGTAAAAAGTAAATAACAAAAAACTTTTTTATAAATTAAATCCGGGTAAATAAATTAAAAAAAAAAAACGAAAAAAATCTAATCTGTCTGTTGAGGTACTGATATTAAAATAATTCATTCAAGCTGTGAATTAAAATGAGTGTTGCTGCTTAGTCAAAATATACAATACACTTCAAGAGTACGTCATTATGTACCTAAAGCAGCAAGAAACTACTACTAGCAGGAGCACTTTTGTTTTTAGTTATATTGTAATGGCAACGATTCAACCACAACGTGTTATCTAAAATGAAAGTGTTTATTCTAAGCAGAAGAAGAACTGGATTTGAACTAGTATTATTTTGTATACAGATTCCCTTTTCGCTATCCGGTTTAAACTATCATGTATCATAACACGGCCTTTTATAATTTCGCGCAGTATATAAATCTGCGAGACACAGTTTTTAGTAGGCTAAAGTTATTTTATTATTGCGACAACTTATGATTAATGACCATTATTTTACATTATAATACATCTCTCTTTTAAGGCCAATACATTGCCCAATGACTTTCAGGATTCGACCTCTAAACCAGTGTTCCCTTAAATCGCCACAGAGGGCGTCTTTCCAAACACAATACAGTATTTTGAATTGAAGAATTTTAAATTATCAAGTAAGAACGCAGATCTGACAAAATAATGATAACAGCTTTGCCTGTTTTACTTACTCTTAGTGAAACTAAATTCTTTTGATTCTTCTAGGCATTTTGTACGAGTTATGTAGACTGGATACGGTTGTGATAACTTGATTTGATCGTCCATAATTTTATTACTTTGGTCTTTGGTTTAACGGGTCGGTTAGTTGCAGACTTTTTTTAATTAATTCCAAGAAACAAAATTTTCTTTTTTTCTCTATCAATTATGGAAACAGCTCCTGATAGTGCTGAGTAGTTTTTTTATATGATCTTTTACTCCAGTATCCATCTACATAAACAATGAATGAATGAATACAGAAACAATGTCATGCCGTTTATGGTATACAGGCTCAGTCATTACGGGAAAATCCAATGGTGATAAGAGTTCTTCTAATTGAGAATACCCTACTCCATTAGAAGACATGGCCCTGCAACCACTGCTATATTGATATCCAAATCGCCAGTGACGTTACAAAAAGAAAACTTCTCTTCGCACATCGAACATTGTACGGAAAATTTTGATGAAACTCCAACACGTTTTTCTCCTATCAGTTCTAAACTTTGCATATCACAATCAAAGGTGCCGTGATTGCCTATTTCTTGTATATTGGAATTAAAAAATTAAAAAACACGACTGCCATGACAAAAAACGAACTAAAAAGTAAAAAAACACCGTTTTGTGGAACACTGTCTTATTTTAGAGGTGCCCCGACTGCTATTGAACTTGTTTTATACTTTTTAGTTTGTTTTTTGTCATTGCTGTCGTGTTTTTTAATGTTTTAAATTATATTTTTATTTGTTTTATTTATGTATCCTTTTTTTTATTTATTGAATTGAATTGAATCCCTACACTAGGTATCGCGAGTAACATGCCTATGTTACTCGCGATAGTGTAAGGATTCTAACGACACTCCATTCATAATAATCGGTTCAGGCATTCAGAAGTTATAGTGAAATAAAGAAACTCACATCATACATACATGAACCCTGAAAACATTACACTCCTTTTTTTGGGCAGTCGTGTAAAAATAGTAAGCTATGTCTATCATCGTCGTCCACAAATATTTATGCTTTCGGATAGTGGTGGTCCTTCTTGAATGATTAAAGCAGGTTCATATTGTCCAGACTAAAACAAGCATTCTGTTGAAATACCAGATTATTTTCAAGTTAAAAATATTTTATGTTTCGGACAAAAATAATGAAGTTACTAGTGGATATCCAACCGGTGCTTTATCTGGTGACTCGCGAAAAGATACGGTGTCTTGACGTTCCCACTGGCAGATAATTCCAGGGTACGATTGGTTATGGTGCCATCACCATAACCAATCGTACCCTGGAATTATCTGTATCTGTAAAATACCGAGCGCCTATTTTCAGGAGGGAAGGACACTACAACCGTACAGTGCAACACATCGAAGGGAATAACCTAATTGCAGGCAATCATATACAAGTGTCCCAGATTTAACGCAAGACCTCAGACACTAGTTCTATTGTTTATGTCAGTTTAGGTAAGGATAACTATGACCGACCTACAAATTTGGTCGTGCATTTAAGGTAGGCTTCGCCAAAAACTATTTTTCATTACTAATTTACTTCCTAGTTTCTGCACAAGAATATGAAAACAACTTTCTGAGGGCTAAGTATCTTGATGCTACTGTTGTATTTAGTTACGTATTATTGACGTCAGCTCTCAATTTCCCTGAAGATCCTTAGAGAACTAAGTACTAACATAACATGTGTAAATTGAAGCACTGCTGCATTATTACTCATAGTCACTACATCACTGATGGGGACCTGTGTGGACGACGAACTGGGACTTTACTGATATGTGTTGTCTTTAAATCTAAACTATTTTTTAAGACTTGGGCAAGGATTAATCCCTCTTCATGCTTTTAATTACGACATACGATTTAAATAGATAGGTATTATACTTTAAGTAAGATCTGCAGCTTACTCTATGACACATTAAAAAAATCAAAACTAAATTACAAAGTAGTTTTTATACTTATACATACCATATTAATTTTATTATTTTACGGAATATTTATATGTGTTATTTATAAAATATATGAAGTTTAATTGAAAAATCATTTCAAATTAATAATTTTTCGATTTAGTTTTCAAAAATAGCACACTGATTGACATTGATGTATTAAACATGAAATATCACATACACAAACACCCAGACTCGGGACAAACATCTGTGGATCACACAAATTTATATCCTGTGTGGGAATCGAACCCGCAACCCTTAGCGCAGCAGTCCAATCGCTTAGCCACGGGGCCAATCAAGTCGTCGTTTCATCAAATTTTCCGTACAATGTTCGTTGTGCAAAGAGAAGTTTTCTTTTTATTACGTCACTGGCTGGATATCAATATAGTAGCAGCGGTTGCAGGGTCTTCTAATGGAGTATTCTCAATTAGAATAACTCTTATCAGCATTGGATTTTCCCGTAATGACTGAATCTGTAGACTAGAAACGGCACGACATTGTTTTCAATGCATGGAAAAACGCACTAACTACGTCTATGACTGAGATAGTTGAATTTGAGAAACAATTGAAAAAGGTCGGGTAAGCCAACATGGCATTCTAATCATATATGTGGTTGTAGATGGATATTGGAGTAATAGATTATATAAAAAACTACTCAGCACTATCAGGAGCTGCTACCATAATTGGTAGAGAAGAAAAGAAAATTTTGTTTCTTGGAATTAAAAATAAGTCTGAAACTAACCGACCCGTCAAACTAAAAAACCAAACTAATAACATTATGGACAATCAAATGAAAGACAATCAAATCAAAATTATTACAATCGTATCCAGTCTACCTAACTCGTACAAAATGCCTAGAAGAATCAAAAGAATTTAGTTTCACTAAAAGTAAGTAAAATAGGCAAAGCTGTTATCATTATTTTGTCATATCTGTGTTCTTACTTGATAATTTAAAGTTCTGTCAATTCAAAATACTGTAATGTGTTTGGAAAGACGCCCTCTGTGGCGATTTAAGGGAACACTGGTTTAGAGGTCGAGTCCTAAAAGTCATTGGGCGATGTAATAGCCTTCAAGCTTTTGAAATTGCGTTGAATGGTGGAACAAATTCAAGATCAATAAATTTTTATCCTGAATTTGTTCGACCAATCAACGCAAATTCAAAAGCTTTGTGTGATGTTTAAAAGTTATGTATTTAGAGGGTAGACGAACAATCAGTTGTGTCTATAAAAAAACCTTGCTTCATAATTTGGCCCCACATACTGTCGATTACTTAAAACAAGCTTTACAATATTGTATATTGATGTAAGTACTTAGTTGTAAACCTTCAAACTAATAATGTGTAACGTTATAGTCTTAGAAACTTAGAAAGTTGTCGCCCAAACATAATCTAAATAATCTCAATAGCATTTGTTTTGCCTAATAAGACCCTAACAATTACATAATAATATATGGGTACCTTGGACCTTATTTTATGTATGAACAATTTGTTTTATTGTGAGAAAAGATAAAACGCTAAACACAAAGGATTTTATCTAGGTGAGAAATGAAAACAGTAGGTGCTGAATACCAGAAAGTAATTTTGTGTAGGTACCTATACTATACTGTATGTTATGTTCTTTTACCATTTTACCACAACCGATGTGAGATTTGCTACTAAAACAGAACAGACTACCATTTGCTAGTAGTTACTAGCAAATGGTAGTCTGTTCTGTTTATACTCGGGGGTGTCTGAATAAGTGATTGAAATTACCCGTCAAGAGGATAGGTAAGCGGCCCATTCTGCCATCAACAGCTAACTAATCATTCTGGTTGTTTGATTGTCGATCATCAATCAAATCGTTACTGGAATTGGAAGCTCCATGAACGGTGATAGTTTGTAAGCTAGGTAACGATTTATGAGTAGACCTACATGTTAAAAATACCTCGGGATAGGAATTGTTTTAGTGTTTTAAAAGTTTTACCTTAAATTTAAGGTTAACCGCACTCAGCTCTTTGCAAGAAAATCTACGTCTCTTTATCTAATCTCATACTTAAGGAGGTCCATATAACTATAACTCTGCCATCTATTGGTAAACACGGCAGTTTCTCAGTAGCGCCACCTATGCTAAACGGTTGTTTACGGAGAACCTAGCCTCTGCGAGAGTGGAGGCATAGAAAAGAGGGTCAAGAGGAAAGTGTGTGATAAAACTGTGCCTCTACGAGAGAGGGCTCTGTTATGAATTATAAAGACACTATAATTCATGACCTAATTATGAGGCTAATATTAAAAAATATGATTGGGCATCTTGAGTTTAATAACAGTTAACAATTCGCTATTAACTAACCAGTAATATGACCCTTTCATAAACAGATTCCCCGTTAATCGTTAAACCTCCACATAAAAAAAATATCATTTGAATTATAGTACCTATTCATCTGTAAGTAGATCATCAACTTAAAGTACCTACACACTTCCTAATACCTAATTGTATAATATTCGGACAAAGCGAACAAAGGTTAACCTTTTCATCTCATCAAAAACTATTAATTAAATGAAACTTACGCACAATATTGTTATCTAAATATAATCAAGCATTAAAACGTACGGAATATTATTGTTTACTTCTCTTGCCGGTTTTAGTTAATTGGCTCGACCATGTCGATCCTGAGTACCTACCTAATTAAAAAGCGCGATCTACATAGGAAGGATATCAAAGGTAAGACTAATTTCCTCTTTTAAGAGCTTAATTGCCAGGTCTTGGTGTTCATACCATTTTAATAATTGAATACCTAGTACGCGAATGATTTGTAGAATCCTAGAACGCGATTCTACAAATTCTAATATTCAACAAGATTAGTATTAGGTATTTCTTAGAAGTTGGTACTTAACTTTGTTTTTTCGAAGAACTTCGCCCCACACTAGGAATTTCTCCAGTATCGTGGGTGCGTTTTACAAACATGAAATATCACATACACAAACACCCAGACTCGGGACAAACATCTGCGGATCGCACAAATTTTTGTCCCGTGCGGGTATCGAACCCGCAACCCTTAGCGCAGCAGTTCAAGCGCTTCGCACGCTTAGCGCAGTGCTTGCTAAGGTTCTTGACAGTTTGCTTAATGCTCAGATTGACCGGTATGTAAACACTAATGGCAATCAATTTGGTTTTAAACCGGGACTATCTACTGAGTCAGCTATTTTGTGTTTGAAGCAAACTGTCAAGTACTACCACGATAAGAACACATCTATTTATGCCAGATT
This sequence comes from Abrostola tripartita, assembly GCA_905340225.1. Taxonomy (NCBI): domain Eukaryota; kingdom Metazoa; phylum Arthropoda; class Insecta; order Lepidoptera; family Noctuidae; genus Abrostola; species Abrostola tripartita. The sequence goes on along the minus strand of HG996490.1, from coordinate 7,492,413 downwards.
TCTCGACTTCTCGAGGGCTCTCGACCTGGTTAACTATGACATCTTATGGCAAAAATTAAAAATATTACAATGCCTTGCGAAATTATTGAAATTTTCAAATACTGGTCCTTAACCAGGTCAATGTTATTCAATGGTCGAGTGCTCTGTTGGAGCCGTACACTGTGACACTGCAGCCCGTCAGGGATGTTTGCGACGCCCGTGTCGTCTATTTCTATACGACGATGCGGAAGCGGTGCACATCTTTTAGGGCGCAGGCTCGGGACCACTTCCAGCACCATCTTGAGCGTATTTGCGAACAGGTTTTATTGTCGATACATTAATTAACCATTGTTACATGGGCAATGTAATGACAAACAAACAAATTAACAAATGACTCAGAGGCAGATGTAGAAAATTTCATTTTATTTTATAAATTGTATTATTTTAATTAATGGTAATTTATTTAATGAATTGTTTATAATTACATACTTGTATCTATATTTAATGTGATTAAAATTTTATTGTACCATAAAAGAACAAGTAACATAAAAATTATGATCTTATGGATTGAAATAAATGTTTCGATTTGATTTAGCAAACATTTTAGAAATGTGACCTTGAAATTGACATGCTTTTTTAATTTGGTTACGTTGAACCATCATTGGTGGAATTAACAACATTTCAATAAATAGCTTACCGCAGCTTGGCTATATAATATTGACGAAGCATTGAGATTTTTTTGTCATTCCAAGTTCTCTGCAAAGAAAAAGCCGCAAAAAAAATGTGTATCTTACACAACATACAATTTTTATTACACTCTTTTAAATCTCATACAATAAACACTGAGAGCATTAACCAACGTTGGTTAAATTCTCTAACATAAAACAGCCCTCTTACCATGAACTCTTAAAGCAGGACAGTTTACCATGTGGAAGCGAGACGCTGCATTACACAGCACGTAGCGGCGGTTCGCTTCCACATGGTAAACTGTCCTGCTTTAAGAGTTCATGGTAAGGGGGCAGGACGTATAAAAAATCAATTGACAGTTTTCGAATTCTGCATTAAGCAAGTGAAAATATCAAGTCGTTTCAAGCCGTCGTCGCGACGTTAAGTTTCCTCGCTACTCGAACAACTAGAACGATCTGTAATAAGTTAGCGCGTGATACTGGCGCTACTACAGACTTTAACTCTGGTAGGACTAAGTAGCCCCAGATTAAAATACTTGTGAATGATTTTATTTACCACGAAATATATTATGTAGATTCTATTTAATTAAAAAATATCTTGATCCACTCACACACAAGATTTTATCGCATGGACCTTATCGAACACAAGTTCAGAAAGCCACTTGTAGAAGGGCGAATAAAATCCTGCAAGTTCTAGCATATGTAATCGTTTAAACAATATTTTTTACATTTCTCATTGTATACATTTCCTAGGTTTTGTACATTTCCGGTTACATACATATAAAGCTAATTGTTAGAAATATATGTAACCACAGTGCACACTCGGCGCGTTTAGAATCCAGTATTTCGTAGAATCATGTTCCTTTGGTAAGGCAAGCACTTTAGTGTCTCGTATTACCGTGCTGAGCTTAATAATTTACACGACCCAGATCAAACCTTACACTCTATTACTCTGTTCGTACTAATATAAATTGTTGGAACATACAATAAACTAGGAATATTCCGATGTATGCGAAAAGTAATCATTTACATGTCTTATAAGTACATATGTAGGACGGATACATAACATGTATTATGATCAATATTTAAGGCTAAACACAAGAGGATTGTCTTTTTGCTATCTTTAGACGAGACCCTTTAAGAAGGGCGGGTATCTATTTAATCAGTTAATGCCGGACCCTTTGTTTTGCTGAATTACGCCGATATGCTAGACGAGGGATATATTATAAGGTACAATCTTTGTGACATCATTATATAACGGTAAGTATTGGTGGTACCTATATTATAAAGTCCACAGAAGCTATTTAGAGTGATATTGTAATACGAACATTGCACAACAGTTTCTTGCTCCAAATTAAAGTCCTCCTCTCTCCCTTTACAACATAAAAGTCATTGATGGTATGTTTCTCATCACGCCTGTATTCCTCGATTCGGTGGACAGACGAATTCTATTTTAGTAGACTTTGTAAGTCTTTAGGATTGTCGCCATTGATTCGGACTTTCTATTCATGGCTGTCATATAACTCACATTACACAAAATCTTACTTACATGTTTAGCAGAATCTCCTTCTATAATCCTGTCAATCTTCGGTTAGCTGGCAATTTCTCTGAAATTTGGCTACAAGCTGGTAAACGAATAAATGAGGATTCGTATATACATAGATAAAATATATTTGGGGCGTTTCCCAGAGTTTATCTTGGATTCAATACAACCATGCGTCAATTCAGAATACCTACCCTTCCGTGATCGGTGAAGCAAGTCGTAAGAGGCGGCGACCCGGATATGGGCCACCTATTCCATAGGAATCGTGATAAGCCGTAAAATGTAAGTTTATAAAACTCCAGATAAATTAAGACACCTCTGCCTATTTTAGGAAATTATTTATAGGTACTATATAAGCGTGATAAATTGTATGTCAGTAGGTACCATAATGTATAAATAGCAAGAAGTGCTCTTCTCTGTTATTATTGATCTTATAGACGGCGTTCTGCCTCGAGCACACATTAAAACAAAAACGTCTAATCACGTCTAACGTTTACTCGATTCATTCAACATCATATTTGCTCGACTGATTATTTTTTTTATTTTTAGACTCCAACGACGGAAATACTTCGTAATTATCAGAAGGTTCTTTTGAAAACCTTATTGAATTGAAGCGTGGAGACGTACGTATAAAATTAATTTGCTCGTTTTTAAAATGTACCTGGACCGTAATAATATGAGTAATATACCCCAGTGTTTATGTAAGCAAGTGGTAAATGTAATAGGTTTCACTTTGGTGAATAATAAACAGACGGGCGATGTCTTGTTTCATTTTAGGTTTACAATCTAACAACTAAAAAGTTCTAGTGTTTAAATATACGTAACTGAAGTGTGCCGAGATCAATGGAACTATTTACCTTCCCACAGTAGGTACATACGTACTTTCATCGTAAGCAGGCCAAGGTCTACTTTAAAATATAATAAACTTTTCGGGAATTGCCAACAAAAGCATCCAATCCTATCCTATCAGAAAGAACTCATTATTCCTATTTCCGGATTTTTTGTTATTTCGTTGGGAACACGGCACTCACCATGCAATTTCACGGTGTCTTGAACGAAAGAACTGAAAGATACACAGATAGTATCAAGTCATGAAATATGGATCCTTTGTTAAATGATAATTTGTTTACCTTCTCGTTTACTATAAATAGAAAATATTCAACAAAAAACAGTTTTATTTAGGACGAAAATGGTCAATAATTACAGTGCTCTCCAGTGACCGGTCGTAAACGAAATATATGAGCTTTAATCAATAAATAGGCAGGCAAAAGAAAATAACATATGAAGAGTAAACAACAAACAGACATTCAGAATATGTAGACAGTTGTGATACAATAAGAAAAATAATGGAACGTAAGTACCTCGTAGAAGAGACAGACATGGGTCGTTGTTCGCCCATAGTACGGTTAGTATTGCCCCTAGTTTGAGCTGTCACAAACATTGTCCAACCTTTTCGCATAACCGAACACAGCAAATACCATTTAATAAATCTCACGGGCTTGTACGACAGTCTATAGATATTGTATTATTTGTCACATTGATCGATGACAATTAAATTAATTTATCCCCATTTCGCTGCATTGTTTAAGTACGGATGAGATCGCGTTAATTAATTAATCAATAACTTACTTATTTGTTTGGGCGGAAAACATACTTTATTCTTGTGTTGTATTGAATAGATATTATACAAGGCTTCTTGTTAAGGCGGTTTCTGTTTAAGTAATTCCATTCCTGAATCTCTATCAACAAATACAAGAAATTATGTATTCAAGAATTGCCACCCACCGGGCTTTATTACTACTTATAGCATGAGACTACATGTATGTGTGTACATACATTGCATCGAATAACCATTCTGAGCCATCCAAATAATAATATCAAGTCCTCGTAATATTTTCTGGCATACTAAAGCCCAATAATATTCAATATTCGTAGATTCCTACATCATCATCTTGAGCTACGTCTTATTAACTTACTACTTAATACCATTTAATTAAGTAGAGAGGAACATTTATTTTTATAGCTAATGTGTAGTGCTATATTTTATTAGTAGTAATATGGCTATGTACAGAGCATAACGAGTCAGTACGTAATATTAATTAAAAATGTTTCTCCCGGCTCTCAGAAGCAAGCTTTGATTTAATAAGAAGCCTTTTAAAACTAGTTAGGTCAGTGGCGTGTGTAAATTTAATTAATTCACGCGTATTGTAACTTTACCTATACAATTTTGAAAGAAATGACGCCGTGTTTTTGTATGAAAAGTTAACTATATCGTAAACGAAGTTTAAGTTTCCACCAAGTTGTTTCATAAATCGTAGGTAGTCACAAGATTTCGCGGCTCAAAGTCAAAAGCTTTGATTTTACAAAGGCCAATCGTAAGTACTTTTAAAAGTTTACAGCTAAGAAATATAGAATCACTATCACATAATTCTATAATCGTTGATGCTAATCATAGTTTATTTAGAGTGTTACCATAAAATTGCCATAAATAAAACGCTTCGTTATTATAATCCCTCATCTTATATACGAGTATATAATGCGGTTAAAAAGTGCGCTTGAAAGATGCAACTTTTACTGGAAAATGGTATAGCCTCTTCCTTAAAATAGTCATATTCAAAGCTTTCTACATGTACTGCACATTACACGAGTTTACAACCCTCTTATATTCGTATTTCCTTAAAAATCTAATTTGGATGCGGACAGATTCACAGACAGCACTAGCAAATAATTTGTATTTCACTTCCTCTCCAGCAGTAACATTCGATTTTATGAATGCCAGTAGTGTACATAAGTACGAATGAGATGAGGATTGTAAAAGCCTTCGAGTTCCTTAAAGCAATCAGTGTTCGCCGCGAAAAGATCACTCGACTTGTTTAAAAGTTCATTTGTACTGTTTACACACGGGAAGGAGAGAGCCGGCTATCGTCGTACTTTAAGATACGTTTTTTATTACGATTAAGATTACGTTGGTTACGTGAAGAGTTCCGTAACCAATATAATTGGCAGTGACCCTGACATCGTGCCTTGTCTGTTTTGTCAACCGTAACTAACAATGCGATTAACAACAATGTTTAACTATTAAAACCAGAAATAAGTTGACTGGACGATGGGTTTTGGACCTCTACGGTGTCACGGAAGCGCGCATCTAAAGGACAGAATCTAATTGTTGTACTTAAATCATTTTTACATATTAATGAGTTTGACGATTATAACTAAGAGACACAACTTCTTGAAATAAGTTGTTGTAAGTGTTGCTAGAAACAATTGTAGCAATCGCTTACTACAACTATGTTTTTGGGAAGACCATTTAACGACATCTTAACATTTTCGACGGAGATAAGGTGGCCCAGGTAATCCGCGCCTAACCTTAAAGTTATTCTTTCATTCGTCCTGAGTCGTGATAGGCCTCCATATCGAATTGAAATACATAAAATCGAAGTGCTCGACATAACATCAAGCCGCGTGTCATACGCATTAAAGCGTAGTACATTTCAGAACACGTACGCGCGGTACGTGTTCGCCCGACGTTGCCCGCTTTACCCCATTTCCGCACAGTGAAGTGCAATTAGGAACTTATCGCCAGAGATACAGAGGCAACTTAGCACTTACCGTCGTGGAGTCAAATAATACTGGAAGTGCTGTTAGTACTTTATAAACTACAAAACCAACTTCCACTTTTGGACAATAAAGTCAAGCAGACCGCTGAGGTCTGACAGCAATCACGCCTGAACGAGCAGTTTGTTTTACATATGGTAATTTATAAAAGTGAACTTGTTGCAAAGTCTTGAAATTTTTAAGTTACATTGCTTTATATTAACTTATATTATCACGACATAGAACAAAGAACAGCGTAGAAATTACATTGCAAAGACTTCATGCAATTTAGCTGTGTGTAATGTATAGCTTCCTAGGGAGTTGACCAGAAGGAAACAGTAATGGCACAGTTATGGTAATGTTAAAAGAAGCTTCACGCACTCAGCCAGACACATCGCGCAGGCCGTCTCGAAGGAATTCTCTCAAATTACTGCAGCGAGAGAGTATCTACTTAGCCGTGCCCACTTTCCTCTTTATCTACTGCTATAATATTTCTATCCCGAGTTAACTTCCCTACCTACATATATACACAAGTATTAAGACTTTCTATGCCCACTCCTATATATATACGTTTATGTAACAACTGAGCTGAAACAATTTACCGACGACATACTTGCATGTTCCGGGTAATTTTATTATAAACAACCTTTACACCACACTGTAAACTTAGGTGGATAGTTTAACTATTATATTTTCTGCATAAGACAGTAGATGGAATATGGAGTCAAGAATCAATTTCTAATTTCTCTAATTTTGTATGTTCAAAGTCTGATTCAATCAATACATTCGGCAGATAAGACATTTTAACTCTCAAGAGATAATTTCATTACCCGAGGCAGGATTACATTACAGAACTAAGTTCTGTTTATTAAGTTCGCTTTAGTTTTCTCTGTTTCATGATAGGGACAATCTGTTAGCTTTTTATTAAGGCTTCTAATTGAAACTTTTAATTATGTACTAATACTTTAAACGTGTTGTTTTTATTAGGAAAGTGTAGATGTCTTTTAGGAAGCAAATATAGCTTTGTCCATTTATATTTATTGTTAGATGTATACAATCCACAACAATACCGTCTTTGTGGTACGTGTAAGTGGCGAGCAGACCTGCCAACACCCGTCAGATAGTTTCTAAGATTTGGCTGAAAGACTGTCCGACGTAGTTACAAAGTTAGCTTGAAATGAAGAGACGGCGGTAAACTATTTCACCCTGTGGCGAAGTTTCTAATGATTAGATTTTCAAAAGAACCGTTTACTTGTTGGATTAAATACAAATACTTTACTATTGCAAGGCTTTGGGCTTTTAATTTTGGTGCTCTACAAATAGAGAAGTCATTTTTTATTATGTACATTAATTTGTGTTTTTAATTAATATTATTATTCGGGGGTTTCGTATTATGGAATTTTATAGCTGTAAAACACACTTACGAATAACGATAGGTTAAGGGGGGTAAGACGGGGTAGCGAGGTATGATGGGGACCATACCAAAACAGATGATTCAATGTAGCTAGAATATTTATTTTAAAGCCAGTTGATGGTATTTAGCAGAAGTTGTCAGTGTCACTAAAAGTTTGGTCGCAGGTTGAACGTTGTGAGTTGGCAAATATTAGCGTGACTGTGCATAATGTATGGTAAAGACGTTGTGTGACATATTTTTTATTGATGTTTGTTTATTTTACTATTCTTAATTTATTAATTCGTTCCGGATTGCTATGATTTATAAACTCAAAAAAAATAAATACACCGAGAGTCCAGCTTGGGGAAGATGGGGTACCTACTTGCGAGGAAGACGGGGTTGGTTCCCCATCTTTCCCGCATATTTGTTATTTCTTGGATTTCACTTTAATTAAGATTTGTCGTTACTATTTGGGTTAATTTTATTATTAATTGGTTAAAAACTCGTCGGGCTAGCGTTTATTCGGACAGCAACAATACCAACAGTACCAATTATACTACATTTACAGTATGTGGGATCTCGCCGTATAATGAACACATTTTTAACGATGACTTCATTGCTGTAGAGGCCACCGAAATCGCGTTGAACATTGAAGAGGCATCCAAAACTCATACAACTCCAACTGTCGACACCAACGTTAGCAACTATCTCACAACAAACACGTACAGTCTCACCAACGGTAACATCGTCAGCCCTCAATACCCAAACGGCCACCTGAGCCTGACCACTTGTAGACTTGCGGTAAGAGGGTGCATTATGGCTGTGCAGGAGTGGAAGATAACTGTGACAAAGCTGTCCATATCTGCCCGGTTTTGAAGTTAACGACGATTACATAATCTATACCCCATCTTACCCAAGGGGGTACCCCGTCTTGCCCTACAGGTGGGGCAAGGTGGGGAGATTTTGTATTTTTTTTTCAAGTTGATAATTATATGATAAGATTTTTTTTTGTTTTGACTGATTATAATTGAAGGAAGATAGACTGATTATTGTCTTGACAAAAGTTCCTACATTGTGCGATAAAAAACAGGAGGTCTTTTAATGAAATACCTTAAGGTACCTAAGGTCTTACCCGACCTACATGAGGAATATTATCTAGTTCAGCTCTGTTTTTTATTAAATTTATTGACAGATTTGTTTGGTATATTTGTTAATTAAGAATAAAAAAATCATTCATTTTATTAATATAAAGCTATTTTTCTATAATATTAATTTTGAAACTAAGAAAGTTATATGTTAAAGGTAACACATAAAGGAAAAACACATTTATCAATGCATAATTACAAATAAAAACTGATACTAAACAAAATTACTCTTTACTGACTAAAAGCAAAGAGAAATAGGTTATAAACAAGTATTTTAAAAGCTTTTATATGACCCTCCCTTTTTATATATTCTTGCAAACATCACATGAGCGTCGTCAACATGACGTTTCCTTTAAGACCGTGTTTACTCGAAGATTTTCTTATTTTTTTATAAAAATAAATGTAGGTATTTGCCTTTGACAAGACATGGGCGAGGGAGGACGCAACGCAACCAGTCTATCATATTATTGATGTAGAACTTAGCTTTCCGTAATAGACATTTTAACCTATAAATACTTATAGTATAGGTACTAGTTTTCTTATAGGACCATTGGAAGAGCGAGCAAGAATAGTACTTACCTTCATTGCACGACGAGACGCACGAAGACGTCTTTGTAGTCAGGTGTTTTGACACTATTATAAAAAGCGTGGTTATACACGAATAAAATAAATCAGGCAACATGAAAATGTACATTAAGCGTTTTATTTACAGTTGGTATAAAATAAAATTGCTACAATCATTAACTGCGAGTTACGTTAATATAGTTCGTACTTCGTAATATGTTCAAAGTGAGCACAACTTATACAATAACATCTATACCTACTAAGTAACACAATCATAGAAATAAAACTTAATTTAAATAAAAATACCTTAACCTTTTTTAAGGCAATATTTAAACTAAATATCACAGATTTTGTAAACGTTTCAAAACAGCCATTTATTATGATGATACACAAATACAAAAACGATACGTAAGTACCAGCTTAGTAAATTTGAACTACTCGGTAGTCACATAAATTAATTATTAAAAAAACTTAAGTTACGTAAAACCTTTTCACTCTAAAATTGTGTCTATAGAAGTAGCATACAATCATAACGAACCTAACAGACTACGTCTTTTTTATAAAATATAGACAAAATTTATTTTAGCCTAGATCAGTATTTACAGCTTGTTACATAACTAGTTTATTAAAAAACTTTGTTAAAGCTAATTAAAAATGTCAATAGTACTGTGCACCTTCCGAGCGCTGGACTACCTGAAAATAAAATAGAGAATCATTTTCATGCATTAACTTTTACATTCCAGTAATCGTATTATTCAGTATCGATTTGCAGCCGTAGTATAAATATTGTATATTTATATTAATACCAAAGCCACAGATATGGAACTAAACAAGTTATGTACAGATATGTGGATACTGACAACATAAATAATTATTTGCTGTACGTTTATGGACTTTACCTACCAGTCGTACATTGTAGGTTAACAAACCTAAAATTAAGTAACCCCTGTGAAATAGTTTTCGTAACACATTTGCGTTATGTCTACTTGATTTTTGGGAGTTAGAACTTATCTGGTGAAATGTGGCTGTACCACCTTCGCCGGCCCCCTTAGGTGAATACAGGCGTGATGCTAAGGTTCGCATACATATGTACAATTGTACATACATAAAGTCACGCCTATTTCCACGAGGGGTATCAAAATTCAAATATCAATGTGAATGAATAATGATAATGCCAACTAAGTTAAGCTGTAAATAGAGTATCTCTTACTGTTAGCTTGATGTTCCTGGGGCTTCTCCACTCCTATAGCGGCGATATGCGCCGTCGGCATGAGACCTGCGAGTGTTAATAAAGTTTTATGATGCAGAAGCTTACGATCCTCGTTAATATCGCGTTACACGTAATGCACCGGCTGCAACCTTATTTATACATTTGTATAAGCAAGTGAACCAGTACCTAATGTATAGTGTAAGCTATTAGCAAGGAATTTAAGCCTCATTGAATGTAAATTTGGTGTAAATATCTACATAAGTGCACAAAAATTTAATTTTAAAAGTTAAGATACTAGATAGTTTAACAACGTGCATACTAAACAGATTTAACAAACTAATCAGTAAATAATGGATGAATTTTAGTTAAAAACTTTGTAAAATCGCACTTAAAATACCAATAATGTGAGTTTACTTTTCTATCAATTCATGGTATATGCACGTTAACATGTTTGCCTAACCGAGTATCTTTATTAGTAGAATCTAATAAACATGTAATAAACGTTTATATTCACTAAACTCTTACCGGGGTAATAAATAGTAGTTCTGTTAACAGTGTAATTCGCTAAGGGCAAGCTCAGGACACACACAAACTCCTCCCAGGGGCTTGTGACGTCATCGTCGTGGACTAGGACCCTCGTCTCCACGGAGTACATGCCCCACGAGTCCATCCTCATGTCTGTGACGGCCCGCTCAAGAGGCTTGCTAAAACAAAGGAGTGTCCATTATCCATGACATTGTAAAACACTGCTAACAGAATTTCGAATATACTGACTTAGATTTACGTAGCTTATATTATCTTGTGGTCTGGCTTAATAGCAAAGACGCTGTTAAGTTAATTTATTAGTATGGAGTAGGTACAATTACAGTTGTGCAAAATAAAGAGATCCGCGTAAGGAGTGGAAAGCACTAGTCTTGTAGTAGAAGTTGGTAGGACCTGGTTTTGAATTAGTTTTACATCAGCTGGGGTCAGAGAGCAAGGAGATAAAGCTATAATTGTATCGGATATATAATATGTCTGTCGATTCACAAAATTCTAAACTTACGTATTCCAGTATGGAAATCTAAAGAAGTAAAAGGTAAAAAGTAGGTTCAACGTCTGTTAGATAGTACGGAGGCATTAAGTAATCTTATTGTTACCTAACGGCTGCGTATTGTGTAACAATGAAATTACACTGTGAAAAAACGTCCAACAATATTTGTCTGAATACCAGCTTTAAGCTTTTCGCCATTCAAAAGTTTAATCTTTCAGAAAAGTTTATAGCTATAAAATTTTACTGTGTCTCGTGGGAATCGGGCAAGAACGAAAAAGTAAGGCACGTCGAGAGACACGTCACTTAGAAATTGCCCCCGTTCGGGCCGAGTTTGCTCGCTAGTTCAGACTTCAAACGCTGTTATTATTCTATTTTGTTCAAGAAATATCATTAAATAGGTCAGAGCTAGTAACACAATAAACATTTATTTATAAATCTAAAAATTAGCAGTAACCCTGCTTAAGTTGAAGTAACTACCTTTAAGGTATATGTGGTAAAAAATGATGCAGCTACGGGTACAAACTTGACACACATTTATATTTAATCAGAGCTATGCATGTAGGCAATACAAATAGGTACTTATTTTGTAAGGGAATCTGCAAAACTGAAATGTGTATCTAAAGAAACCTGTGTAATACGCATGATTATTGTTTCTAATAGAAATATAGTCGTAAATTTAATTCCAGGGGACTGCCAATTACATTCAGTTGATAATACACGAGGGTATAAATCTCGTAGGACAAGATCATCAAAATTACGTCCACATTCATGTAACAAGATCACTTGACCTTATCCAAGTCAAGAATTACTCATAAAATTGCCGTCTCTAAGTCTGAGGATTTTATATATTTTCCCGCTCCTTTCCTCTTTGCTTCTGAATAAATACTTTATAGTTTATACCTGCTTTTATTATCCTTGATAATTAACTTTTTTATTGCAGTGTACAATTTATTTTTAATTTTCTTTTATGAAGAAAGAGTCTCGTCTGATTCTCGTAGTCGTAATCAACATAGTCCGTTTCATTTGGGAATAGCAACAATCTTTCTGAACAAATAAATGTAAAAAAAGGTATTTTATATTGTTTTCTACTTTAATTATATTATTTATGTCCGCTGGCTTAATTATATGTGTAACGCTACAGTAAAGATATCGTCTCAAGTATTGTAAAATTTTAGAAAAACACCGGCTTTCATTTTTATGGGCTTGACTCGTATCTACATGCAACTATTAACATTAAAAGTGTCGTTAACCTAGACTTAAGTTTAAAGTCGAATGTATACTTGAATACCATGCACCATTTCTATTGTTTGGCATTTGATTGCCATACAAACTAAAGGTATTTACATGGCAATCGCTTGTACCAGTAAAACATAGATAATAAGGTAGTAATAACTTACCCTTTGGACATAATAGCCATCACAGGTCTTGGATACAATTCTTCCGCTGCGCATATTAATGTTACTAAGAAAACATATTTTTTCTCTTGAATGAAATGAAAACTCTTTCCCGGACCTGTGGGTCAAAAATAAACTTTATCACTGGAACCATTTTCACTAAAATACATATTATAAAAACAATGAGTTTTTAAATATGACAAAGTTAAAGAAAATTGCTTCCCGCGTCTTTGTTAATAAAAATAGTAGAGGTCCTCTTTTGCTTCTTTATAGGAATCGGATAGAGGTGAATTATGCCTAATCACATTAAAAATTTGCCCTTAATTAAATTTAAGAAAATTCTCTAAACACTATTAGGTAATGCAAAAATGTTATTATACTGTAGAAGGTTTTTTTGAATGATAATCATTTATAAGCGGTAAACACTTATAAATGACACGTATAAAGACTGTTTAGAGATTTTTAAGACTGTTTCTTTTAAGTTCTTTTTAATTATAAATTTATATATAGTTCCTTTTCCCATGTAAGAGTTTATATTCGTTTTCTTCGTATGTTAGTAGTTTAATTGTTATTGTTTATGATTTTTTTTTATTCCAATATTTGTACGCCTTCACGGCAAAACAAAGCGCACTTATAATAACCTAAGATCTTTATGTAAATACCTATGTTTCACAAATAAACGATTCTGATTCTGATTCTGAGAACGATAAGAAAGTGTTAATTATTCAACATGTTTCGTAAAAGCAAAAGGAAACTATCGACAATTTATAATTCGCGTATATTATGTGCTACAAATAGCAGCGGCATATAGCATTATTATATGCAGTGGTAGATACTTATTACACACTGTGTATTGTTATGTTTAACTGTGAACTAAATAAACTAAAAAGATACTTAATCTTATTGCTTCTCTACTACGTAAATTTTAACAGACTTTATTACAAGTCAAACTTGTAAGTACCTATGTGTCGTGACGTTCTCTGGCTAGTTCCACAACTTGTGTGTTAGCCTGAAGAATTTAATCAACGTATAAGTAAAGGTTCTATTAGTAACACACTGTACCACACTCCATTTTAGGCTAAACTAGTTTGTCATAGGTTAACAAGTTTCACTGTACTGCGTTAGGTTAAATTTAATTATCATAGGCAAACTTAATTCGAAGTGCGTACAATCTATCAAGACGACATGAAAGCTAACAATTTAGTACAAATTAGTAATTTATATTCCCAGTTACACTGTATGTTTACACGAATCATAAATGACTATTGACTAAGTTTCATTTAGGTAGGAATGGAAAGTGTCATGCACGTTTTATAGTTTATTAATGCTTCAGTAATATATACTCCTCGGCCTCCCACCAGGTGGACCGACGATATCGTCAGAGTTGCGGGCAACCGGTGGATGCAAACTGCAAGTTGTTGTTCATTATGGCGTTATAAAGGGGAGGCCTTTGTCCAGCAGTGGACGTCTTCCGGCTGATGATGATGATGATGATGAATGCTTCAGTGTCTCATTTACGTTTCTTCAAAGGTCTACTGTGTAAGTAATTTTCGTAAGTTTTGTTGATATTAGTAAAATAATACTATTTACAACGAAGTATACTTAACAAATTTCATTTATTAAAGTCGCAATAAGGGTACACCTAGTTACTTTAATATACTAAACACTGCAAAAGAGTATATATTACTATTGTAATTTATAATATATCCTCCAGTATACAAAGTTAATATCCTCATTATGAATGACTAATTTTCAGTAAATAGCGTTTGATAACGACCTCCATCCGATATGTATCGTTATTGATACATTCATTTCGTTTATTTGTTGTAAACTCGCTCTCTACTACGTTATTCTGTATATAAACTCACTATTCCTAAGTGAAATCTAGACAGGCACGAGCCAACGCTATATTTACTTTTATGTCGGAGAGATATCTTTTTCTCTGACACATTTTCTCATTGACAAGTGAGCGAGGGTAATAATATACTAGCTGTTTACAAGTGAGTTACTTTAAAAATACAATTTAAACCAATGCATTTCAAAATGGTGCAGAGTCTTTATGGAGCTAATATTAATTTTTAAAATATAAAGCCGTTGTTTTTTTATCTAGTAAATGGTGTAACTTTGCATTTGTAATAGTAGCAGTAAGTGATAAATAGCTGATAGTTTAATGTGTCATAGTCAACATAATTACTACGGTCAAAATATCGCTTACTTACTGTACACTAACATCGATCTCGTCTGACTGTCTTCCTCGAGAAACGTAGACACCACGCACGTGTAGTTGCCACTTAAATGTGTACTAGGTTTCATTATTTTTATTGCTCTATACGCTTGCAAAGGTTCCTCTGAAAAAAAACATACATATTTAATCGTATTACAGTTTCCACGTAACGATAGTAGAAAAAGTCAATAGAGAAGATTAAAAAGAAAATACTGCGTGTATTCTGACAAATCCTAACTAGCACACGTAGGAAAAACAAGAAAAGCTCTCAAAAACATTTACATAGTAACTACGTATGATTTTTTCAAATATTCTCGGAACGGGATGTTTCAGATTATTCCTTTGTAAGTTGATTCTGAGACTGATTTCTGCGCGAAGAATCAAGCCATTCATGCTACCTACATACTTATAATGTACATTAATGTCATAAGTAATATTTTCTATTAAGACATAGATATATTTTAAAGGACTTACCCGAAATTTTAAAGCTCATATCGACTTTTCCTTTTAATAGTCCGATGACTTGAGGCTGCATTGGTGGTATCCACTGGTATACAAGGCCGGTGGAGCCGTTAAAGAACCACTTTAAGACTAGTCCGGGGCCCGGCGTAACCCCCGTGCTGTAGTCACAGTCTAGTGTGACTGACTCTGTGCCTAGCTCCACTAAAGCAGGCACGTGTAACCGCTTTATATTCACTGCTATACATTCTGCGGACAAACATTAATAAAGAACACAACATACTAAGTAAAATTCGCAGAAAAAACCCTACACAAAAAAACACATGACTTAATACCTTAGAGCAGTAGTTCCCAAACTTATTTTTCTCGTGCACCACTTTCAAAATTAAACTGGTGTCGGTGGACCCCCTGCTGCTACATTCCTACCACATTGTTAAAGTCGACAAAAAATAAAAATTGTGTCGCTTCTGAGTTCCGTCCCTATATTCTGATAGGTTAAAATTTTAAATTTTAAATAAAAACGAAAAATGGTACATTTTATAACATTTTATTAATTAAAAGAAAAGAATTACAAAAAAATAATAATAAGGTAATACTTATAGGTTGTGGACATAATTTTAATTAATGGGAAGGATGTATTTGATGGAGTGTCAGCAAACGATCAATGTTTGGCTTTATTTTTGTGAGCAATAACCGCAAATCCCCCCGCTCTGTGATGTTTAGTTTGCTCCTTTTTTTTGTTAAGAGGTTTGTAACGGCACTAAAACTTCTTTCGACAAGGTATGATGAGGGAAAAGCTATCAAAAATTTCCTTGCGATTTCCCACAGTCCAGGATATTTTTCGTGTATTTCTGCTTGCAGCCAAAATGTTTGGTAGCCTTTTCTAAATTTCACCTTCAGCTCCTCATTGGTGCTTAGCTCAAGCAGCTCCTCTTGTAATAATACATTGGCCACTTCAGTTTCATCAAATGGATTTACGATCCATGGTGGTATATCCATCGTCAGCATATCTTCAAACCTGGTTTTGAAGTCATCATGCAGGGCACTTAAATGTTGACTGTAGGTATGGATATCCTCATCAATAGTTTCTACCTGCGACAAGTTTGGAAATTGAGATAATTCGCGCCGACTAATGTTTTGCTTCATAAATTTCAATTTCCCAAGAAAAGCCGAAATTATCCCCTTTGTTTTTATTAAATTCAGGCTGTCCCCTTGTAACTGCAAGTTAATATCATTAAATTTTTTAAACAAATCTGTCAAATACGCAATGTCTCCTTTGAATTTGATCAAGTTTTCTTTTAAATCTGGATCTCTACTTTCTAAGAACTCTAATACGGAATCGAAAACAGAGTAAAATCTCGTTAAGCATGCACCTTTCGACAACCAGCGTACTTCAGTATGTAAGAGCAGTCGTTGGAAGTCTTCGTCATTTTCGTCGCACAATTGAGCAAATAAACGCGTATTCAATGCATTGCTTCTAATTTTGTTGACAGCGTTTATTATAAAATGAAGAGATTGGTTCAACCTGTCACTTAAATGTTTCGCCACAAGATGTTGTCGGTGGATTACGCAATGAATAGCTGTAAGTCCTGGTATAATTCTTTTGAGATGACTTATAAACCCACGATATCGCCCTACCATTGCAGGAGCTCCGTCTGTTGCCACTGAAATAATGTTTGTAAATGGAATCGATTTTTCCGTAAAAAAATTACTCAGGACATTAAATATTGATTCGCCTTTAGTGTCAGTCTCCAAAGTTCTGGCAAATAGCAATTCTTCGTGAATTTCTTCCTCCATGATAAATCGGACATATGCTAATAATAATGCTTCATTACCGGGTAACGTTGACTCGTCCAGTTGTATAGAAAAATGACTTTTTTGCAGATGATTGCACAAAAAACTTTCGATGTCAGAGCTCATTTCATCAATGCGTCTTTGTACAGTATTGTTACTTAATGGAATTCTTTTTAGTACGTCAAATGGAGATTTGTGCAAAACAGTTTTTAAAACCTCTTCAACAGCGGGTAAAATTAATTGTTCTCCGATAGTGTGCGGTTTTCCAGATTTTGCTATTAGTAATGAGATATTGTAAGATGCCCGCAAGCCATCATCGTTACTTTGAGATGTTGAAGCGAACATGCTGTGCATGGTGGGTCTCTTTTCATATTTTTCCTTCAATGTTTGAAAATATTTTAAATCTTTACCCATTTTATCAGTATGACACCTTTTTAGATGATCTTCGAGCTTTGATGGTTTCATAGAGTCATTGCTTAAAACTTTATTGCATATTAGGCACATGGGCAAGTGTTTATCTGCCTCTGATGGAACAAAACCATATTTCAAATAATCGACACTGTATTGTCGACATTTTTTCTTTGCTGTAGCCATGTTTTGTATCAGTTACCTTCCCTGTAAAAAAAAATGTTATAGTAACCAAGTTTTTATTTGAATATAGGTAGCACAACGCAGCCTTTGTCAGCTTTATATTATTATGATTATCATTATATTGAAAAAGTATTACGGCTTGTAAAGGGACCAACTAATAAACCGCTAAGACAAGTACAGACTTTTTCACGAAGCGATATCAATGTTAAATACCTAATTTACCACAATTTTTTAATAGTAGAAATAAAAATTAGTTTACTCAGTATCGAATATTGATCATATTTGTGTAGGAAAAAATAAAAGTCGAAATCCCAAATTGACCAAAAAAGTGACCATAAAAACAATAACTAAAATTTCATTAAATCAATGAGTTCACGCGCTAGTAGTTTTATAAAACAGTAATTGCTCTGCAATATTGATTTTTCGGCCTTTTTAGAGAGGCAGTCCTCTCGTGAAAAAACAATTGAATAAAACGTGCTGTGTTTGTCTTCAAATCGAAAGAGGACAATTAAAATATCTGTAAGTTACTAAGTTAGCTATATACAATGTGTCCGAGCGATAAGACCGCCCGGCGTTTTTTGAATATTTGTACGAAATCATTAATAATTATATTTACATTTGTGACTTAGCGGCCTTAGTGATTTTATATAAGTAATTTTTTTACTACATTTTAGTTTTGTCTAATGATTTTAATTGATAAATTATGATGTCGGCTAGTCAGTAAACAAAAATAATGGAAAAAGATGAACAAACTTAGGAAATATCGTAAAAAAACTGCAGCACGTCACGCGTCTTTACTTAATTTAATTTTGTACAAATATTCTAAATACGCCGGGCGGTCACTTATCCCTAGGACACATTGTATACAAGCATTTGTTATCAACCGACCAGTACACGAAACAAAATACTTAAGAACTAGGTACAACAAAAAAAAGGTACGTACTTACTTTTCTCCGGCACTAGGAACACTAATATAAATTTTCTCACACCTTCTTTTTCGAAATTCCGGAAACAAATAAATGAGCATGCCTTTGGCATCGAGTATTTATAGTCTTGATCAAGATCATGTCTAAACAAGCACTAAGCATTGTCGGACGGATTGCGCTTTGCAAGTCTGTACACGAAATTGTAATATCGAATACGCAAGTTTGGACAAGTAAGAGTCGCTTGCCAGATTAAAATGTTATCTGCTTAGTTAGGTACTTAAAACAATATAGGTAGGCCCTTATAAAAACTATATGCAGATAAATTTTCGTGGACCCCTATTAACATCTTATGGACCCCCATTTTTTATTGACGCCTACGTAGACCCCCAGCAAGGCTCCCGTGGACCCCTGGGGGTCCACCTGGACCACTTTGGGAATCACTGCCTTAGAGCATTCTTAATACAGTTAACACTAAGCTCACATTAAATAACTATTTACCTAATAGAATGAGCCACGAAGGGTGAAGACTAAGCAAATAACTGAATTTAAAACTAAGTTTGTTTGTATAAACAAACATTAATGATTTTCAAACATGTTCTGACACTAATTCTTAAAAAAGTCCTGCGTTTTAAATTACGCAGTACGTCACTTTCATTGTTAAAAGAGTTCAAATACTTATGAATATTTGAGAATGGGGATACTTTAAAACAATTTAGTTGTTGAGTAAATATGTATTAAATTATTAGGTATATCAAAACTGTAATGCCATCTAAAACATAACTTGTAAAAAAACCAAGTCTCACGACTCAGTTTTTCTACCGTAAAAAGTTGTGAGATGCTAATACCAAGTCGATAACTTTATTAAGTCCCTACTTCAGGGACCTTCTGTCTTAAGTTATTACGTAAATAACCAACCGAACAACATCTTATATTAACCATATGAAAATTAAAAACAGACGTTTTTATTTCATGCTTTATACAGCGCGCGTCAATATGAATGATAATACGTGTTATTATTTAAAAAGTAGATATATTTTTATAAATTAGTCTTCATCAGCCGGAAGATGTCCACTGCTGAACAAAGGCCTCCCCCTTAGAACGCCACAATGAGCGACAACTTGCCATTTGCATCCTCCGGTTGCCCGCAACTTTGACGATATCGTCGATCCACCTGGTGGGAGGCCTGCCAATGCTTCCGATTCGTAATCGCCACTCGGGAACCTTTCTTCCCCAGCGGTTATCGGTTCTATGAGCGATATGGCAGCCCATTGCCACTTCAACTTGGACATTCTTTGAGCTATGTCGGTGACTCTAGTTCTTTGGAGAATTTCCGTATTCCGAATCTTGTCGCGCAAAGAAACTCCGAGCATGGCTCCCTCCATAGCTCGTTGAGTGACTCTGAGCCTCTCCAAAAGGCCAACCGTTAGCGACCACGTCTCAGAGCCATACGTCATCACTAGCATCATATACTAAATTAGTCTTAATAATTCATAAAATAAGCAAGACTGTACCGTACCGCTAAAATGATCTCCTAATGTATTGTTAATGTTACTGAAATACTAGTAGATATTTCTGTATCAACTTAAACGTCAATACGGTAGAAACATCAAATCACCTGAAATACCTTAGTTACGTAGTTACATTAGATAAACGAGTCGGTAACATGCACTTGAGCAACATGAACTGCTACGACGTAGACTAGACGTCAAAGGAGCCTATTTTTAGTATTTCTTGTTCCGTTATACGTATCTTCATGAAAATCCAGCCAGCATCAGACAGTAAAATCTTTTATAATGGATTAAATACGCACACACAGGCTTAGGTCTTAATCTCGTTATGACAGTTTAAGCTGCCTCAGAGATATGTGACAATCAATTAGACAGCTATGTAGTAAGATCTATGTTATTTATGTCGTGGTGGTTCTCTGTTTTTCTCTTGTTCATTGTTTTAACAAAATTCATGGTAAATTTAATATGTATGAATAGAAATAAATGTTAGTAATTCAAATAATACGTAGGTACCTAAGTAATCTACGAAATAAGATGTTTAAAAATTCAGAGCAGCACTACTTTGAATATTTATTTTGAGTTAGCCAAAGAACATTTTTTTATGAGTTAGGTAATGCGTTTTTCTCTAAAAACCCTGAATCCTAGGATTTGTTTATATTATATATGACATGCACGGATGCATCCAGACTCCACACAAATATCTTGCCCCTTAGCTGCTTCGCCAATTGTGTTATCAAGAAATTAATTTTACAGATTGAGAGTACCTACCGGCCTGCGTAGCAACTGTTTCTGGTATTCCCGGAACTTGCAAGCCCAAAGGGTAATCCTTCCAAGAACAGGTAACACTAATGGCTTGGGCGCCCTAAAATCAGAGCTTAACTTTTATGTATACAAAACGGAACCTAGTAAAGACTATTAAAATAGTATAAAGGGTATAAAATGAAAGGATAAACGAAATATTTCAAAATATTCTTATTTTTCGGAGTCTCTTTTCTACAAAATACAGTATTGTCTATAAAGTAAATTTATTCAATCATATGTCTTATGGTGTTATTGCTCATATTATTCAATCATCATCGTCTCCTTAATGCCTTTTATTCCTTAAAAAATAAGGCGGGTAGTAAATGTAGCCGTTACATTTACTACCCGCCTTAATTTTTAAGGGAGACGCTAATCCGTTGTCAACTTGTTTCGTCCTTGCCAGAGTATAAAATACTTTTAACCGGAGGCCCCAAGCACTTTGTTTTCGTCATTTACCGAATGAAAAGCATCACCAAAATATCGCGTTTATTTAGATTATTACAATTATAGGTATTTTAAGTAAGCGTGTTCTGGAGTGGAGACCGCGTCTTGGTAAACGTAGCGTGGGTCGTCCTCTGGCCAGATGGCGGGATGACTTACATAAGAGGGCAGGCAATGACTGGATGCATAAAGCAGCAGACCGGGCTTTGTGGCGTACATTGGGAGAGGCCTATGTCCAGCAGTTGAATCTATTCTACGATACGGTATCATCTTCTGGGGTAATTCAACCGATAAAGAAGCCATAATTAAAATACAAAAGAGATGCATTCGGTCAATGTTCAAATTAAAAACTATAGACAGCTGTAAGCCATATTTTCTAAAATACAAAATATTAACTTTACCCTCATTATACATTTTAGAGACTGCTATGTTTGTCAAGTCAAACCCAAATCTCTTTCCCCGCCTAGCAGACAGAGTTCCACGAAACAGACGGAACAATAGTAGACTATGTCTACAGTCATCAAAAAAGACTCTCATGCGGAATAGCATATTCTGCATGGCTCCGGTTATCTACAATAAACTTCCTGACAACTGGAAAGAATTAAATAAAGTAGGTTTCAAGAACAAAGTTAAAAAAATTCTAGCAGGAAAAACTTACTATTCTGTTACCGATTATTTGTTAGAAGATAGTTTTTAGATAAATTTAATTATATATAATAATATTAAGCTGTTATTATATTAATCAATATTTGTACGCCTGTAACATGGCAAACATGATGGAATCTCAAAAACTGTACCATTTTACATGCACTTGTATAAATTGTATGTACACTCATGTTCTCAACAAATAAAAATATCTTATCTATATGAAGGTACATGAAGGTTATTCTTATTTGTAACCTTATTAAAGGTTAAGATAACATTACCACAAAACAAAGTATTAGTTTGTAACCTAGTCATATAGAATAAACAATCTTTTGTTTAATTTTCTCACAGTAAAACGCTTACAGAAATAGACACGTTTGAAATGCCCAAAAATGTAATAACATCATTTAGTAGCATAAGATCATACAAAATAATAAGATGTTGAATCAGCCTGACCGAAAACAGATTCTTTTTTCAAAAACAACTCGCCAGTGACCACGTGTCTGGGTGTGGTGGGGTGACCGTTTAGTATAACGCGCGAGAAAAATGTTGCGGTAAACAGGTATTCGTTCAGGGCATAATGTGTTTTATAGCTATTACTAATGCATCCAACATTTGTGTAATGAACCTAAAAGAAAATCTGAGCAGTAAGGCAACATTCAAAAGAACTCCTCGACGTTTCAGCCTATAGCTATAGGCCTCCAAATGGTAAGGTGTAAGTTGTCTAGAATTAAGTATTTGAGGACAACATCCGTAGTTTTTATTTCAATTTCAATTTACTTAGTTCGGGGTTATTATAATCAGGTGTATTCAGCGTCCGATAATCCAATGCATTATAATATTATTGGGAATTGATCATGGTGAAAGCAAGCGCCCTACATTGGCCATCGCAACGCTTACCAGACTCCATTTAATTTAATGTTGTGTATAATTTAATTACCATTTACGGTAATTGCGGGTATAATGAACACAATTACCATACTACAGCGCTATGTCGATAGTAATTTATTAATTGTATGCATTAAAATTAATACATATGCAAAATGAACAGCCAATTACATATCTGTTATTGGCTCAAACTGATTTTTACGGTTATTAAGTGTTTAATATGCTTCATCAAATCATCATGTCATCGTATTTCTGAATAAATATATTTAAGAGACAAGTAAATAAAACTTATAGGAAAGTACGACAAGAACAGTATATTGCAACTACATGATAAGTTTTAAAGCATAAGTTCTTTTAAGGCTTATCATGTAGTTACAATATACTGTTTACTAGTACTAATTTAAACAAACAACGGCTTCGACGAGTTTTCGCCGACATCCCCTCCTCATTGGCCTCGATAACTTAAATTACAAGGAAAAAATTCAAAGACTACTCTTTCAAATTATAGAGGCAACATTGTAAAATGCATTTACTTACGTTTTCTTTATTTGAATTATTAACTTTGTGTCCCGTTTCCCGTGTGTCCAAGTCCATAGACAATTTTTTTTAGTTTCCTAAAATTAAGATGTATTCTTCTTTTTTTATAAGAGAAGTTTCAGGTACAAGAGGCTTTAAACATGGATAGGTTTTGCATATTTTGTTAGTATAGATTTATTTTCATTTCCTCACACATGTTGAGGTCAAACATTGTAAAATAAAATAAGTTTGTAATCATATTCTGGTTTCAGAACAGTCTTCAACAAAATATAATTACAATATCTACAAAATACCCAAACAATATTAATACAAAAAAGTCTTACAAATTGGATCCAGATCAAAGAGATTTAAAATAAATATTAGATAATTCTTTTTATCCGAATCGTCTACCTCGGAGGGTCATATGCTTTAATATCAGAATATCTATCTTTCCTTCTGTTAATCACGATTTATGACGTAGGTACAACTGTACTGGTAGATGTTTGGTGAATAGAAAATATAGTATTGTGTTTCTACCCAATCTCTTCCTTTACGATGGGCAGGATAACTGTATTAGAATATTATTGGAGACGAGAGCCTTTCACAGGGCAATTCGTAGTGTTTGTTGGTTCACACTGTAACAAGATCCGAGCACAATCGTGCCTTATAATCTTAATATATAGATATCATTCATCACTTCTTATTAGAGTAGCAAGTTCAATATTTTGACATGAGCCCGTTATCACAATCGCGCGTGTTGATGAAAAAGTTTATAGTAACCGAGTAAAATGGGTCAAGGAACGCCTCTTTCTAGCCTTACCTTACGATACGTAGCTAGGTATGAAAAATAATGGGTAACTAAAAACGATATTTCATGTATCCACATATAGGAATTGCTGCACAAAAGCGTTTTTATATAACCAACATTATTATTGTATAGAGATTATTTGTGTAACATGAGCTCAATTAAACCAAAGAACCCCTTTTTTTAATTGACATAGTGTAAATATAATATTATGCCTTTTAGACAATACGATTCCAATTTAGGTATAATGAAAATGAAATAAAAAAATAATAAATTAATTTAGATATAATGTTTATATGGTTGGTAGGGAAATACATATATTATACCGAAATCCATAAGCGATTAAAATATAATACGAAGGAACAGAAGAAACATTGAGTATTCAATAACAGCTAAAGCGGGTTAGGGGGCCTCTCCAAGTGTAGAAAGAACCTTATTCTGAAAGGGGCCTAGCCTGTTAAATTGACAAATTTCCACAAAAATAGAGAAATAG
This sequence comes from Abrostola tripartita, assembly GCA_905340225.1. Taxonomy (NCBI): domain Eukaryota; kingdom Metazoa; phylum Arthropoda; class Insecta; order Lepidoptera; family Noctuidae; genus Abrostola; species Abrostola tripartita. The sequence goes on along the minus strand of HG996490.1, from coordinate 7,467,781 downwards.
AGAAAAGATAATAGAGAAATTCAGTACTTAAAGTAAGTAATAGGTTTAAAATTTCAATTAAGTTGCAATTACTGCACCCAGCACATTGATATCTACGCCACTACGCCACTGTTAAAATGTGACAATGAGAATTGTATTTATTATCATATCCCATTGTTAACATTTACCTAAGGGCAACCACAAAAGCATGAATTGACAAGCGAATACATTGCCGTAGCGGTAAGAATAACGTATTAATCTTAATGAGAGTAAGGACACAAATTGATGGGGAGAACAACACGGACCTAATAAAAGAGAATCTGATTCACGTTGGCTTTGTAGAGCTACGTTCGTATTTCTGTTGCCGGCAACGGAGAATAAGTTAATCTCTTTGTTTGCGAGCGGTAATTATTTTCCTCCGGAATAAATGCTCCCCTTTTTAGCTTATAGCTCAACGATCAAAAACTGAATATATTTCTTTGTGACATTGCTAATTAATTATCGTGGCCTTTCAGACAGTAACGTCTGGTATCTTACTTATATTTTTTCGAGATTTGTTAGGTTAATCTGGCTCGTTATATTTTCTTTGTGTTTCATAACACAAAAGCTCTGTCAATTATTATTTTGTTGTTATTTTGATTTTGCTTGTTATTGAGGGATTAGCTAAAAGTATACAGATTAGTATAAACCTACAATTCTGCAAGAGACTTAACCAATTTTTTCAACAAAAACGAAATCTGTGTAAAGTTTAACTAAGGTATACCTATCTAAGTTCATATAAACCGACTCAAAAATTAAGCGAAGTTTTTTTAAAGTTTAATTGGACTTTCGGGGATAAACAAAGGTATATTAATATCACTGAAAACGTTTATCAAAAAAAGTTTTAAATAACGAATAATTTGAGACGTATGATAACAAATCCATTTAAGTTGGTAACTATATTTGAAATAGCAATATTGACGAAGGAGTGTCGGGGAATAATCCGATGATCAAGTGCAGAAGAGAATGTCCAGTTTAATTGTGTTTGGTGATTCTGCGTACAGAAATAGGAATCCAGTAGAACTTTGTCCCCACGGAAAACTTTGATAGGAACTCGGCAGTGTTAGTCCACTGTTCAATACATTGTCCGCGAATCACTACTTGTCCCATCTAGTTTCGTCTGCATGTGAACCTAGAGGTCCTGCATCCGATTCCCGGTTCGAGCAAGATCTTATTAAGTTTTCCATTTGAGTAGGACTGGAACAGATCTGGATCTGTACCTGGTTAATAGTGGTAGGCATTCCTTCTGTTTCTCGTGACCTAGAATTAAAATTTCTGTTTCTGGAAATACTGGTATGATGTTTATGGTATCAAAAAAAGTTATGGATCACATTGCATCCTTGTTGTGCCTACTCTTTAGACTACAAACGTACTACGGGTTTTTACAAAAATGAATTCAAGAAAAATCCTCAAACTTGAATTATTTGAATTTATAAAGAGTTACGGCCAGCAAATTGCAGAACTTGTGTGATAAATAAAATTAAATTATATGATAAGATACGTGCATTCGGCACGTAAGTACAGTCACGTCCAAAAGCACTTATCGAAACTCAAATAAGATTTTCTTCTAGTTTTAATTTTAATGTTATACAAACAATTGTTATTGTTCTCTGATTCAGCAGGCTTAATATCTCTCAATTGCAATCTTAGTTTAGTTATTTAGTAGAAGTTAGCTTTTGTGAAGTGCTAAATGTTGTACAGTTTATTTGGATGTACATAGGTCTTGCACCTAAATTAAACATTCACTATGTACTTGGTCGTTAGATACTTCAGTTTCGCTGTAATATTGTTTTACACACTTATTTACTTCTGATGATAACGATAAATATATCTTTTGTTTCTTACTAGGACTCCTGGAGTCTAGAACTACGTAGCTGAACTTCTTGAGAGAGCTAAAAATAAATACTTTTACTTGCGTACCTTTCCTTTGTGGAAATACAAAAAATCAAGTAGATACCTTCGTTAGAAACTTCCATATTTCAAATGACATTTCATTAAATTACGGGTAGGTTGGCCAGTGAGATTTAATTTGTGTATTAAATAGCAAGACCCCTAAGATTACTTTTTTTACTAGTTATTTTATGATTTAAAATACTTGTTTCGATGGCAACAAAATACAGATATCGGCTATAGACACATATTGGAGTTGGACGAATGGACAACGTATTTAAAACGATGTTGAAAACTACACGGTACGTAATATAGACACAGTGAACTCTAATGGCAGTTATCAATATTCTATCTATCGATGAATTTGCCTACTAGAGATAGAATATTGACATATTTTGCATGGAGCCTATGTCAAAATTATATATAGAATATCGCAAACGGCCGTTAATTGTTATGAGATTTGCAATCTCCTAGAACCAGCAATAAGTCATTGATTACTTGGCGTTATTGAAAACTTTCCTAAAAGCTAATCGTGCTGAGAAACCGCGGGCAAATCTATTGACAAACAACTGTAACACGGGCAATATCACCCATTATGTATACGAAATATCGTAGAAGATTAAAATAAATTAATCGTCGACCATATAAACGTTATCAAGCCTTACATATGCATACATTGTGCACATACTTACTTGATCCACGTTTGAAAAACATTCTTTTACAATAACATACAATCCCTACGCCAATATGAATTTATTATACCGACGCACGTAACAGTTATAAGATATTGTTTTCGTAGTTGATCCCTCTCAAATAGTCCATGAATAATGCATTGTTGGCATAACATAATATAGCTTAAATATTATATATAGCTTCGTACAGTAGTTATAGGCTTTCAAGGAGATTGAAACCTTCATTGTTATTATTATAACACACGTAATACGCATTTCTAACTTTCTGTTTGTTTTTCAAACTATTTGACTTACAATCACTGACAAACGTTATTATAGTAATATTGTTGGAAACATATTCGGAGCGTTGTTTACGCGCACGTTCAGTCATAAAGGGTCATAAAAAGATATTGATATCTGAAATCTGACATCCTGTGTTGTCTTCTCGCGAAACTTTGCCAGATACCTGTATATATTACATATTTTATGACAGTCTACACGTAGCATATCATAAAATAGCTAACTAACTGAAAAACATCGCGTTTTTTTATTCAAGTTTTGAGCCGACTTTTCAAATTGTTGTTCTCTTTCTTTCTTTCAGTTTTAAGTAGCACACACTTAATAACTTACAAATCACCCCTGATTAAAAATTGCTTCAATAAATGTCTATCATCTTATCTTTGGCTTTTGTGTCTACTACAGACGATTTAAGTAGTATCATTTCACTTCAGAATTGGTTTATTTAGTCACCAAAAAAAGTGTCTACCCCCAAATGTATAGAATTCAATTATTACATAGTAGACTACGATTGGCGAGGTGTACTTGGTGGTGTGAACTTTAATAATATCTTACTAATATTTAATTTATAATTGATTGATTGTCAGCAGATGAAGTATTGAGGATGCTTTAAGCACTCAATCAAATCAAACCACAATAAAAAGATTAGAAACAACATGGAAGCTGATTTATTAAAAGAGGACACCACAAAAATTCAAGTAGTTACTCGCATTCACAAAAAGCTACGTGACTTTGAAGCCAAAAAGCGAACTCGTCAATATTTCACAACACAGAACACGACCGGGATCATTGGGTACTGTACGTATGAATTCCTTTGTACTGCAGAAGTGGGCAGTTACCGTACCCCCCCAATATGTTTGTTTATGATTCTATATTGTTACGAGAGGAAACAGAAGAAACGAGCGCTATCGTACTGGTAACCAAAAACACAGGAAATTAACCGTCAATATGCGCGCGTGTTCCGATTGCTTGAGATACGGAAGTTCCCTTTTACCCAACCTATATACTACCCACTGTAAAGGAGAGATAATATTAGATATAATAATTGTTGTTATTCCATGTTTCAGGTACGTATAATTCTTTATAGTCTACATATAATATAATTATAGTATATTCATAATGAATTTATAATGGATGATTTTGAATATACATATGTTTTCATTACCATGTTGTATTTTATTGGAGTTAAATTTTTTTTTTATACAAATCACGATAGGGCGATAGAAAAGACTACGTTCTTTCTTTTTTTTCTTTTAACCTAAGCATTTTTACTTTGTATATGTTTGCATAGCAACTTTTCCTCATTTGATTGATAAAACACTTGCGGTACTGCTAAGCATGAGGGTTCGAATCCCAGATCGATCAAAGTGTAACTGTAATTCTCAGTAGCAGCACGTCTGAGTCTGGATTTGTGCCCCGTTGATGGCAATAGGCTTGCCCTGGAAATGTGATTGTACTTTACAGTCACCTCTGCCTACCCCTTCAGAAAATACAGGACTGATGTTATGTTAATGTTTTCGCAAAAAAATATAAGTGATTGTCGCTAATCTATATTTTTTTATTCAGAAGCGGATGTGACTAACACTATGTTTGAATAGATTACTTTATTAAAGGCATTGTGTTGCATATTGATAATGGAACCAGTTGGCCAATACTAGGACGTTATGATAAGGTTATCTGTAAAACTTGACCCGTATAATTTGTATTGCTTAATACGACAAGACGAAGATTGCACACGGCGCGCGACGACATAGGACAATTTTGTCAAGGTTTTATTATGGTAGGTATTCATTTACCATTAGATATAAAGTTAGCTTTTCCTTTTGCACTATAGGGCTCATAATACTAATTACGGATCTATAAACATTTGGTCAGTGATGTCCTTAAATATCAACAAGCAAGTATTCCTACTTGACATTGAAAAAGTAACATGGGTCAAACCTGTAATCTTGTGCTACGCATCCGGTCCGTAAACCACTAGGCAACCACGCAATGTTATTTATGAAATATTTCAATTTCCTGGTAAAATATACATATGTCATATATTGTAATCAGTGGTTTTTTTATCTAATAAAAAAAATTAGTAGTTTGGATTGAAAGCAAAAGAGTTGAGTTATACGGGAAGATAGCTACAGATAATGATAAATGATTTTATTTCTGCAAATAGGTTTTAAAAACAGTTTTACACGTAATTTTTTTTAAACTAGATAGATGGCGTCGGCATTTCCCTGACTACCTCTGAGAAGAAATACCGACTAAGAAATACAAACTAAGGGGTCAAGGTCTCTTTTAAAGTCCAGACAAGTTCAAAAATGTATGTGAGAACAGTGTAACAGATGTCTGCCTCCTAGACATCAACTCCTCGCTTACTTAAGTAAACTTGTCTGAAACTTATTTGGCTTAAGTTTGTACAAAATGTGTGTTCCGTTCCTGTTATTGTGAGGAAAACTAAAGGTATATAATATTATAATTCAATCTACGAATGTTAACTGGAAATCATGACTGTTTCTCGCTGCAACTGTTCAGAATTGTACGATTTTATTCACTTGTAACATTTAACAACAGAGTCAGGTAGGTGCGTTACTAAAAAGTAATTACATCAAAAGTTATTTAATTAGCATACAACGTCAACATTATTTGCATTTAGTTGTTCTCATTTTAGTCCATTGTAACAAACTCTTTAGTTACTCCACTTTTATGGTAATTAAAACACCCAAGTTTATACCAAAAGTATGAAAGACCAAGTATAGAATTACTAGCTTTTGCCCGCGGCTTCAATCGCGATAATTCAGAATGCTGGTTTTACATATATATTTAACTATTGCCCGCGGCTTCGCCCGCGTTAACCTCTCTTTAAACCCCTTAGAGGGTTGAATTGCAGAAAAAAGTAGCCGATGTCCTTTCTCGGGTCTTTCTATACTTTCTACATGCCAAATTTCATTAAAATCCGTCCAGCGGTTTAGTCGTAAAGGTGTAACAGACAGACAGACAGAGTTACTTTCACATTTATAAAGCTAGTATGGATAAGTATGGAAGAATGGATGTCAACTATATAAAAATATTAAATATTTATCTTTTAATCAAAATTTGACTTTGAGAATTTGAATTTTTGGTTTAATTTGAATTTGACTATAACTTAGAAATGCTTTTTAAGACAAATTTTAAATGCTATCTTTTGTAATCACTTTTTATATGACACTTACATCACTTCTTTTACATTTCAAGTTAGTTTCAGCCTACGGAATTACATTTTATCTATTTTATTTCACTTACTTCGTCTCTTTACGAACAGTATTTTTAGTTACCTATTTTAAATAACAACATAGGCGTTATTGTTACTCAAAACACAGTACAATCGCTTACAATCAGATGTCAGGATGACGGGAAAATTACACACGAGCTTAACTTTCATCACGCAACATAAACTAATAGAAACAACATTAACATAAAATAACAATCGATACAAACTTGAGCACAATATGAGGAACACGAAGTGAACTGAATAGTCCATAGTCTCTCAACAGTTAGCAATTGTGTGCCGATAATGTTCACACTCGAGTCGAACTACGGGTTCAGTAAAAAGAATAAGGACGGCGACCGCCGCGCGATTCTGTGGTAGCCCGCCGACTGAAAACTTCGAAGTATGAGCAAATTCAGCATTCAGTGCGCATGCGTATCCTGTCAGCCTGTTGAGTTACTTTGCAAGTTCCTAATACGGAGTTAAGAACATTTTGCTGACTTACTATTCATATCTGTAAGGGATATTACTATATGAGTTTTTATTTCAGTGGTTCGTATAAAAATGTATGTCAGGAAATTCTCAGTACGACTTATACTTTGATTTAGGACATCGCATGTAACTTGTTAATACTACCGACACGACACAACGAGTAAGGTTATAATTATAAAGTAATAAAACTTTTAATGATGTCAGTAATATGGCAAAGTTACTTCAAATTCTGAAGTTACACATTTCCTATGTATTTCACTCAAAGAAAGGGGCAATTATATTTCATGAAACTTCTTCTTCTACGGAGAATATCTCTTTCTGCTTATTTAAGCGTACTTTATGAGATTAACAGTGGTATACTATGTATTTTTATAGCTTTCTGCTTATTTAAGTGGTATTTAGATATATAAAACAAGACGCAACAAAAAAAGTATGAGCTTCAATTTTGATAATCACGCGTAGTATTTTAATTCCAAAATCCATGGCAAAATATGTTACTAAGTATCTATTTTGTCTATCCTTAACTATATCCAATTTCTAAATGTTAAAAAATTATAATATAAAAACGTATTCCCTAAATAAATCATTTTTATAATTAGTACAGACGTGTGCAAAAACTAAGTTATACGACCTAAATGAAGCTAGATGAAACCAGCATTTTTTCTTGGCAATACAATTCGGGAAATCCACAATTTTGGTACGATGCCAATTGTAATACCTATCTACACAGAAAATGAATTGTTATAAAACCAATATTCAGGAGGACTTGCGTTGCGAAATTGAAGATGGGATTTAAACATTTCTACTGTTTCCTTAGAGTTATACACCTAAGTATTGACTTATACTAAGCCTGATATACCACGTCAATTAATCTTATTACTAAGTAATACAATTTTCAATAACTAAAGTAAAGAGATTATCTTTACCCGATTTCATTATCTCTTATTGCTTATTAATGAACGCAGATATGGAAATAAAACCTACCTACCAAAATCACTTGTAAAAACAGCGAAAGAATTAAATAGCATAAGATAATATTTTGACTAATTCCGTCAGGACAATTGACTAGGCGAGTAATTGATGAATATATCTAAATATCCTTTTCCTAGCTTGCGCTTTACCTCGGTAAAGTTCTACGGTAATATTAAAGGACTAAAGTCTCAGAAAGCAGGCACCTTTGGTCCAAGTTCTCCGAAGAAATACCTGGCTCAGAGAGAAACCCTTACAATTAACGACCGATTTTACTGTAAGCATCACAGAGTTACAAAGGTTCTGCCGAAGTTGCGGTAAAGGCGAGAATCCCGTATCGGTTTCAGGTTAGATGAATACATTTTCGTGCCTACAGTCTATTTCAAAATTGAACAGTGTTATCGTTAAATGTAAAATCAATTAATAATTATATACTCCACTACGTGATGAATAATGTTCTTTGTCTATTTGCATAGCATGAATAAATAATACCTCAATACTCATATTAATGTACATAAGAAAGTCGAAAGTCGATTCAGTCCTCTTTTTAATATTTGACGAGGTTCGATGGGCCGGTCGGTTGCTGACCCGCTGGCGCGCTTAGGGTTGAAGTGACGTCGCGTGCTTACGACGCCCACATTAATAACGAGTATTTATGTATTTAACATTATCATTTGAATTTGTATCAAGTAAACCGTAAGAAGTTAATTATTTTAGTTTGGAAGTTTTGCAGTCAGCATCTAATAAGGTTTTATTATCCCATTTAATTTAGAATGCATTAATCTGTATATTCACGTGGATGTTACTCAATTAGCTCTTTAAACTCGAACAAATTTCGAGAAAGTTTGGTTTAAGAGTAACATTTATATATTGGGTGTATATAATGACTAATGTATGATACTTTAGAGGAAGATCAGCACTCTCACACTCAACAAAGGGAAAGGATCATCACCGCTCATAAATATCTGACACAACGGAGATGGTGTCCGAGAATATTTTATAATTTACAATAATTATGAAGCGGTCATAGGAAAGGTCTATGTCCAGCAGTGGATTGAGATAGGCTGATGATGATGATGTTGAAGCGGTGAATTACATAAATTCAATACAAATAAACTTTATCGATAAGTATTAAAAATTTAAATTAATGTGATAAAATTCTTACATCTAAGTAATATTGTTACCAATAAATAATTTACCAACTATCAAGTCAAAGCATAAAGTACTGGCAGCCCTAAACCTTTCATAAGTTTACTTTTTTAATAATGAAATGCAATACGAGTGGTAGTTCAATAAAGCGACTCGGAACCCGCAATTTATGTGCGCATTAGAATGACTAACGGTGGTCAATAAGTTTGAGGACGTTGCATTAGTTCTATAAGCTAAGAACTCACGCCCCTTATTCATTTACCTGTCAATCGCCGTTTACGGTTCCATTAATGAATACCGAACCCCGCCAGTAATTAACTGAAATTATATCGTCACTTGTCGAGGACAACTTGCAGTTGGTAATTTATTTCTGGAGCCAGCTATTTGTAAAGTAAACTTTCATAGTAAGGAAATAATGAAAGACTTGCATGAAGACAGAATTAAGACGTATTAAAAATGCTTCAACTCAACGATCCTAATTAATAACACAGTATTTCTGTGGAATATTACTAACTCGATTAAAGGATAAAAATTAAACGTCAATTGGCACAAATGAAATTTCCTAAATTTGAGAATTCCTTGTTATATGTTATTGAGCCAACTACTTTGAAGATAATATAATGAGAGTTCAATAGGACAGCAAAGCACACGACCGAAAACAGATCAGGCGCAGGACCGCGACTGCTCAAAGTTCTTTGGACTTTGAAGAATATACGTATATCACATTGTTAGCTTCAGCCCTTATTACGTCGGTAGTCAGCTAATTCCCTCTTGAACGGAAATAAATAAATTATGAGATGTTCGTTCTTATTTGCTGACTTTTCCATAAACAAGCAACCCCACTTCACCCTATTGTGAATACATAAAGTAGGTAAGTAGCAGCCAGGGTTTTAGCGAGTGTTTGTGTACCCAATGTACCCATGCTTGTTTATCCTGTTACCAAAAACATCTTCTGATAACTAACCCGTTTGTTCCTGGTTGTTTAGTGACGTAAGGCTATAAGAGGTTCGGCAGCATTATCCCTCGGAAGGCCGAGGGATAACCAAACACAAGGACACAAAAATGAAAAGATGTAGCATTTGAAGATATTCATGCATAGCATGGATTTGTGGAAGAGCTGATAATTATATTCATAACAAATGTTTTAAGTAGTTATAAAGAAGGAATATTTACATGTCTTTTGTATAATCTTCTTCTTATCGTATGGTTGATTAACAACCTAGTGTCTGAGTTTACACCACCTGTAGCCCTCTGACATGGCTTATATACCGTTGAAAAATCGCTCAGGTGTGACGGTTTCTTTACGTTGATCTATAATCGATGATCATCATAGATCATCGATTATAGATCGAGAATACTGCAGTATTTTTCTGGGGGTTTGTATTTTGGCATTTTTAAATGGAGATTTTAACAGGCCTTGAGCCAAAACGCCATCACAACCAATATCCAACCGATATAGCAAAACTACAAAGATCCAAATCTTGCAAATCGACAGATGCTCTGTTCTCTATTGTGCATCCAGCCTTATTGTAATGTCGCAATGGAGTATAAATACAAACAGGTAACTAATCCATTACGAGTATTCTAGCATACCTATAAATATCCCTTTGTACTTCTGTAGCATTAGCGATTATGTTAAAACGTGTTTATCGACCCTCTTTTTCTAATCGATTTATTTTAGCTGATTATTATGTTCAATGCAATATGCATAAGTTAGATATACTTTTTAATCTAAAATCACACATTATAATTGATTTTAAAATTTTATATAAGTCCACCTTGTATCCTCATTATCGAACGCAATAAAGTATTATAGTAAATACAAATATAAGAAATAAATTGTGAGATTCCATAAAAGCTAACAAAGCGACCCAGTGTCATTATAAACATCTTTTGAGACACCCGATATGTTATTACAATGTTGGGTCAACCTAATAATCGGAAATGATTAGGGGAGGCTGGGATTCGACGGAACACATTGATGTTTACTGTTCATACATTACACGTTAAAGATTGTTTAAGGGGCTTATTACCCTTTTGTGTTAGCGGTATTGCGGTAGATACAGATATAAATAAGGCAGAATTATGAACAAGTTTGTTATTCGTTTGTTGTTTAACCGTAGCTCTTTTTAGGACTCTAGCTTTTCGTTGGTTCCATTATGCCCAGTATGTATACTTGGTGTGCAAGTAGAGAGCCTCCACGAGTGATGATACTTAAGTTTGTCCGGCGCGTCCTGAACGGTCATATCCTTGTTAACTTAATCACTACACCATGCCATGACCTATCCCATGTGGCTATTAGCTCATGCCGATACGAAGAAGAAGTATGTAGGTAAATATTAGCAACTTAATTTATAAATTAACTTTTTACATCATTTCATAAAAAAACAAACTCAAAATTGACTAAAGATTACTAATTTAATTATTTCAGTAAGAGAATATAATTTCGACCTGATCTTAACTTCTTATTTCAATTTTAAATTTACCTTTTTAAAATTAAATTGCTCTACCGTACCAGTAACAGAGAATATGATTTCTCTTTGCCAATAAGTTCGAATCATATTTTGATATTTCCAATTACGGTAAAAAATCCATATCGTGCGACACGCAGGCTAATTGCCACGAAGCGTGGGTACCGTGATGACACGAGAATTTATTTTATTTAGCTACCACTAACAAATGGTATAAGCCTCTGATTTTATATTGTCACAAATACCTTGACAAATAACGCGCCACCGATGACAAGTTTTAATTTTCCTGAATAAAAAGTGATCTAAGTCGTTAAATGTTTACTGTTTAAGCATCAAGGAAGTACCAACAACGATATGTCTAAAAAGAATTGTAACTACTCTGGGTAACATAAAATAGGGTCAAAGTCACACTTCATACTAATATTATAAATGCGAAAGTTTGTGAGTGTGTTTGTATGTTTGTTACCTCTTCACGCACAAACGGCTGGACCGATTTAGATAAAATTTGGTACGATGGTAGCTGATACCCGGGATTAACACATTGTAGCGGGTAACACCGATGGGCGATAGTTATAGAGATATATTTATAAGCAAGTCTTTGATAAATTTCAGTTTTCCATAAAATTCGTAGCATCTTTATTCGTACGTAGCAACGTCATGATTAAGCAATGTTCAAACTTTTAAATTGACAGATTTTGAATATAAGGAGAACTATTGATTCCTATTAACTTTGTACATCTACAAAGCAGCACAGGTAATTGACTGAACCGAGGTACTTGGCCCGCCGTTCAACCCTACACTTTGCCTTGCATAAATTATGAAAATACTAGTCCTAGTGGATAATTTTGTTAGTCTTAGTCTATAATTACAACGAGCGAACTCGCTTCGCGCACTCGCCTTACTTACACTCTAGGCCAGAATGAGCTTAGCAATAAATAATGGAAAATGATATCCCTAACTGCAACTAGTTTTATGCTGGTATGATTTATATTTACTTATAAACAATCAGTATTTACGAACCTACGTACGTAACTATGTTTAGGTTTAAAATTTATTGACTATTTTTATTTACCTAATACGTTTAATATTAATAGTATCCATGCGTGATTAGTGTGTAAATTAAATATAATATTTTGGTAAATTGTACACAATTTAACGACCCTAAGCAATAAATTGGGCCTGAAGTGTACGATGTACATACATAAATAATACGAAATAGCTAGATACTAGTTCCGTATATCCACGAAAGGAAAATTCATAGTATTTTCTAATACGTAGGTAGATTCCATTAATATCGTCATAATGACATAAAATCAACCATTTGTCGTAAATTATACATCCTGGGCTTCACATGCCACACACCAACTCCTTAGTATCAATAATAAAGTATATTTTCCTAATGGTTTAGATAAAAGTAATAAGTTACTGACCTTGTGTTATCTACTTTTTAAAGTAACAATTGATGTGTCTACACTCCACTTACATGGTTTTAGTATAATAATGGTACAAAACGACAAAATACTTTATAATCAACTCAAATAATTTTATCCGATTGTACAATTTTGCCTAAGCTTTTAATGAACTACAGTAACTTTACTCTAAATAGATTGATCTGCAACTTGATACAAAAGCAACGATATTTTCCGGGTAAACTCTATTACCACGACGTACAATGTAACGAAGCCGATTTGGGACGTTTCTAATTTTGAGTAAATCCCCCCGCGGCTAAATAAGGGTAAAACGAACGAAACGCGCTCTATCGGTCCGCTGGCTCTGCAAAAAGTTTGAAGGCTTTAATTTTGCCGGTTGTTAATTCGTGCGCGACCGATTCAAAGGCAGTGTCGGCTATTATTAAAAGCGTAAATTGTCAAACAGATGTACCGAACGACTTTGGTTGCGTCCCGCCCGCGTTAAAACGCAATGAAAATTGCCGTGCTCGGTTTAGTCCTATCGAAATTTTACATGACCTTGTTGATTGGCTGTAAATCTAAATAATGTTTGAGCAGTTTTTGTGCCGTAGTTATATTGTGCCCTGTATTTCAAACTTGGGCGATTAAGCAATTATTGAACAAGTAACGCGTTCAGGTTTACTAACTAACACATGTTAATTTCATTAAATGCAATGGCTTAATTGACTTACGATAAATGTCTAACATAAGTAGGTACTACTAAATTAAATATTTTTTTAAATACCCATTATACCTTGGCACCCTTTTCAATCTGCCGTACCTTTAACGAAATAAGTGAAACTAAATTTGAGAAAACGTGCAAACTGAAAGCTTATTCAAATTAGGTCAATTAGTCGTGTCGGCGCAGCTCTATATTTGCTTACGTATATTTATCCCAAAACCGGGAACAAAGTAACAGATAGGCAAATGTTTATCATTTTAATTGCTGAGTCAATATAATCACTGTAAAGAATTTTGCAGCGTCACTGAGGGAGAATGGTTTATTTATGTTTGCACGAGATCAGTGAATAGTTGGCGTGTTTGTATAGGCCGTCTAACCTCGTTCGTGCCACATATACACGCTATTTAATATCAACTCAAGATCTTGGCTTCTAGGACACGCTGTTTAGCCGCTATACTTAGTTTGTAAGTAGTCGCACTGAATCTAATATAGTTTAAAGCAAGAAAATTGTCGCTTAATTTTTGTAACACGATTAGTAGTTAGAAAATTCATATAGACCATGACTAGTGATTCGCTATGTGTCTACTAGTGACTATATTATATATAAGTTACGTGGAGTAGAAGCACTGAATAAAAATAGTAGAGGTATTTATAAAGTAGGCATTAGTTGAGTATAAGATACAGTACTACATTTCTTATTACGATAGAGATTTTTGTTAAAATAATCCTGAAAGTAATAAATATTAAATAATATTTTTCTGCGAAGTGTTTCATGGATTACATGGTTTGTGAAATGCACCCACGACACAGGAGAAATTTAAAAAATTGTACGAACTGCTAGAATCTTAACTCTACTTATGAAACCACCAAGATATATTACTGAAAATCTTTAAAAAAAAAATTGTTTTTAAAAACGTCGCCCCACTCTCGGAACTTCTCCTGTATCGTGGGTGCGTTTCACAAACATGAAAATCACAGACACCTACGTCCAGACTCCGGAGAAACATCTGCGGATCACAAATTTTTATTCCGTTTGATTAAACCCACAACCCTTAGCGCAGCAGTCCAATTCAGCCTCTGTGCCAATCAGGTCATTCAAAGACATAAGAAATCAAATTAGGACCAACAGTGTTAGACAGATGCATTTTGTATGTACATTGTGAGAGATTAATCTAGAATGCATTTTACTTGAAAGATTTTCTATAATAGGTACTAATCAACTATCAATTTATTTTTATAATTTCTCTACTCATCTAAAAATAAAAGGTTCAGTTACGTACCTACTACGAAAATAAAAAGAAATGTCTGCATAACCAAATTAAATATCTTCTGAGGCTTCTTTCAATACTTCTAATAAAGGATCTTGTAACCAGCGACTCTTTACTACCTGAGGCTTCGATCAGTATTGAGGCGCCTCATTTTAATATCGATCGGATACCAATGCTCAATATTTTTACGCATCTATCCATGTAACGAAATTTTTCTTTCTTTTTTCTTTTTTTTTTTATCGTTTACACACGTTGTTTTGTAATATTTATATTCCAAAAAATAAAATATGGTTCTTATATGTGACATGTCAAGAATTCGTGCTTACGCCAATTGGCTTGCAACTACAAAATGAAGTAAAAAAAAAAAGATTTTGAATGCTTTTAACTAGTCGACACTTCCGTATAGAGCCGGCAGCCGGCACACAGCCTCAGGAGGTGCATTTAAAAACGGTTTTCAGAGGTGTATTTATACAGTGGGACCGAAGACATCACAAGCCATGGTCCGACCCTGCCCAGGGGAATAACCCTGTACGTGTTTCTCTGATGGACTGTCCTGTTCCAAACAACACGACTTTTTTACGTGCCTTTGACAGAAAAACACGCGACCTGACAGACGGAAGTAATTATACGATTTTTATACACCTCAAGTATAGTGAAATAACTAAGCGTGCCTTACAAATATGCGTGTAGTGCCCTTCAAGGAACATGCAATTTCAGATTAAGGTTTACTTTTTTTCATGCACTATAATGACGGTAACAAGTGCGAGTAACGTGCATAACTTAATCAAGGGCCCATATTCATTCGCTTGGAAACAGAATTTTATTTCTTCTTCAACGAGGCAGAAAACACGTTGAATTAAAAGACAAATTATAATTATTTTTACATTTTATTTTTCTTATTCAGGTCTATCGTGTATAGTATAAGTGTTGGTATACAAATAAAACTGCCAATATACTTAGTAGCTACATAGTATGTAATAGATACATTTATATTTGGTTATTTATTGCAAATTTCAGTTAGGATAAACTTTGGTGTCGTAATTTACAGTAAGGTAACAAAAGCAATGTTAAATTAATAAATGATAAAGGTATACTAAAGGCGTTAAAATTAATAGTACCATTCTCCTGAACAATACACCCAGGTAGGCACTAGCCTATCTGTAAAAATGTTGAAAATCCATTTGGCGTCCGCATCAGAGAATCCATTTGCCTTTTAAGTGCTTTAATGATTTGTGAAAAAATTCCTCGATCTCAGATGATTAATTTGCTTGATATTCGATGAATCATTATCTTCAGCAGCAGTAATTATCGAGAATTTTTTTAATTACTCACATTATATTTTATAACGCCATAAATTATTTTGTTTACCCACATAAAATATGAATAAAGCACAGGACAAACTTTTCTGACACGTGTCTGTACATGGAATGTTTTTAATTCCAATGGGTCAATTAATAAAAACCTAGTGACCCAGACATGATATAAACATATACCTCCTACATTCACGTTAGTAATAAAGATACATTTCCACAACGTTACGACCGATGCGAAGAGATGATTACCAGCTCCGTTAGTGGTTTTATAATAATATTAAAACGGTTCTACAAGTCAGTATATTAAGTACATAGCATATTAAACCAAAAACAATAGAATTCGCTTTAGAATTGAAAATGCTCCTTTAGTAAGAATAAGTCTACAATTGACTGGTTTTGTTTGAACCAGCAAAGTGCAAACTAATTACGTCTCTCTCTTTAGCTAGAGTGCAGGAATGGAGGGTCAATATAACATGACTCCTACCGGATTCTCTTCCGAACATGGTAAAGAGTTTTTAATATGTGGTTTCGGCAATAAAAGTGCACTGGTCTTTGAAGTTTACCAAAAAAAAAACAGGATCTACACACAAATCATTGTTTACAGTATCTTCTAGTTAATTAGCCAAGGATTTGGTATGAACCTTAAAATATAATCACAGCCATAAAGTGTTATAATTACGCGTCATATTTATATGTTACAAGCCATTTTCACCAAGTCCGTAGGGCGATGAAGCTGTCGTCAACAGGTAATAGTCGCCGGGTACACTGAAATAAATCAAAATATTATTCATGTGAAATAAATTATTATGATCACTGAGCTTAGATCTGTACCATACCAAGTATGAATTAGACACCAAGTCCAGATTCATAGGCTTAAAACTACAAATTTTAACGACTAAGTACTTTAAATAATTATCAAAAGGCTTGATTTAATTTTTTTTATGTGTTTAGTAGCTTTTTAAAAAAAAACTTCGCTTCGATCTAGGAATCTCTCCTGTATCGTGGGTGCGTTTCACAAACATGGAACATCACATACATATACACCCAGACTCGGGACAAACATCTGCGGATCTCACAAAGTTTTGCCCCGTGCGGGAATGGAACCCGCAACCCTTAGCGCAGCAGTCCAATCGCTTAGCCACTGTACCAATCAAAATAAACAGGATTTGAGTAGCATTAACCAACATAGTCTCACATGTCATTATATTACCGCATTTAATTTCCAAATCAAACTATATTTTGAAAAAGCACTTCAACTAGATGCATGACTAGACAGCTTTCCGTAATACGGACCTAATACCGTAAAAATATAATTGCTCCGTACGTCGAGAGGCAAGCTCTAGCCACCACGCCAATTGGGTAGCGAAACTGTCGTATGTTGAGTTATCCGCAGCGAGTGAGCACGGTGACTACATACAGTACATACTTAATCGAGTGTCACTTATGTTGTTGAATGTTTAACGCGGATGCAGTGCGCCAGTGGTTGGCGGCCCCCGTAAAATATGGCCCGCCGCCGAACGCGAGCGGTTCAAACGGGACATTATACTCGTACGTGTTTATTAATCGTTATTGCCTAACCCGCTACGTTGTCCTTTTTCGTCTGCTGCGTGTGATAGTTTTTAATTGGATGTTTCAACACACTGTATGTTGGTCTGATCCATATTTTACAGTAATTTTATTCTTTTTAACTTTTTAGCCACACGATTTTCCTTAAAGTTTCGGATGCGTTTATGTATACTATTATGTAATCAAGCGTCAGTTTCAAGCACTCTACAACTGCAATATCAGTTAAATATTATAAGTACTAAAAATAATTATGTGTAGTAACTCATTAAGCCCGCATATTTTCTGAAACGAAGTTAAGGACATTCGTTTAATTAATCGAATAGCCAGAACATTTCAATTCAAGTATTCAAAATCTGAATTAACAGGTAATTCCAGTAGCTGTCTTTCACGTAATATAATAGATAATGAATACAACTCACTAGTTCTGATAATTCTTGCCAAGTTCCATCACATTCTGAAGTCTTTGCGGTTTCGAATAATTTTTCCATGTTCGGTAATTTCTTGCGAAACATCCAAGTAACGTGTTTGGGTACTTTATAGAGTCGATGAGATACTGCCAACATCTATTGTGATTGCACAGATCTGAAACACGGGAATGCAAACGGTTTTCTTTTGATATTGATTGATTTCTGGATTCGATATCGATCGTGCAAGACTTACTTATATTATTATGATTAATTTTAACATTGTATCTTTTATTGAAATGGTGATGTTAACTTTTAAGCAAAGGAAAGTTGTTAGGAGGTTATTCATTTATCAGCATTATAAAACATCATGTAAGCCTGTAAACAGTAAAGCTATGTATTGGTCCTAAACTAATGGGAGCGAATCTATAGTCAGTAGAAAAATACAGTTATATCTACTATACCTTCAGAGGAGAATCTTGGGTATGATCTGTTGTTACAGCCGGGTTGGAAGACGGGACCGATATTTCTGTAGTTTGGCCAGAAGTCAACGGAACCTAAAGACTTCTTGCTGCCGTACTTGCTGGGGTCCGAGTGTATCACATCCACGAATACAGCGGAGTTGGGGTTTAGCCTCTCGTGTGCTAATTTGGAGTCGAAGGGAATGCCTGCAGGGTCTAGTCCTGTGATCCTGTTAAGGTTTTATCAGAGGTGATCAAGAACATGTGTGATAATTAATTATGTGGTATCTAATAACTAGAATGTTATAAAACTAGCAGAATTCCACTGCGAATACTATAAATCTCTACTTTTTTTTGTGATGGCAGATTCTAAGTGCATCTACATTTTTGTCCACTTAATACTCATATATTGGTCTTAAATTAACCCATAGGTACTAAGTTCATAACACGCACAGCAGTAAACATACTCATTGTTCCATCAAAAGCTGAATTAGTGAACACTTAGCCCAAGAAGGCCAAGTTCTAGTCCATTATACTAATAAGAACCCACTCAAAGAGCATTGACCTACAATAGGATATAATCTAATATTTACATTTTGACATAAGCAAACACTTACCACGGCAATCGCACACCCTTTCCTGCCATTTTGTTGCCGGCAATGCCGACAATCTGCGCTCCCAGCGAATGTCCCACTAAGTGAGTCTTATTTAAATCCAAGTCCGCGGATAGGCTCAGCAGAACGTCAGCTAACTGGTCACCGAGCTGAGCAAGATATTATTATAGCTATCATTTGTTTTTAGGGTGGCAGAAATGGAGAGATACCGTGTTACTCGTTGCCATTTAATTGTAAGTACAAAGTAGATTGTCTTTACTCTATTTTGTTTTAGTATTGGTAATCATAATTTCAAACTACGATTTGGCGTAATAAATCTTGAAGAAAACCTTTATTGTGTGTAAAGTGAAATATTTATGCAAACGAACAAAAATAGTTAGTGTATAACAAACACCAAACGCTCGACTACTACATGAAACATACTGTCAAATATTGATGGATGGAACTAATATTTTTAGCGAAATAAATTAAGCAATGATGCGTTTACTAAACGATACATCATAATATAATCGATTTGTTATCTATCCAATTAGTATCTAGGTTAATGAATTTAAAATATCGATCAATTTAACTTACCTTAATAGCGTTAGGTACAGCCCAACGTAAATAAGAAGAGGCGATTTGATTGTTCTCGGAGGCGGCTAGGCGGTCCCAGTTTAAAAGACCGACATTACTTTGCCCTTGGTCCAAATACGCTCGTATTACAGCACTTACCGCGGGCCCATTGGGATGACCTATAGGAAATTATTTTTTATTATTTCCGCTGTTTGTGCCCTGACCTTAAGATTTAACTTTTAATGATTGTTTTGGTATTTCAATCCATTCCTAATCAGGGAGTCCAAACTTAAAACTTATAAATAGTAGTATCAAGTCAATCAACCAAAACTCCAATCATAATTGTTAGGAGTTTAGATTTCAATGTAATTCTCAACTATTATATCTTATTATAAGTAAGTAGATTGAATAATACTTTCCTGTAAATCCATGGCAAAATATAGTGGTCGTTAGACTAGAGTTAAACGAGGGATGTGTTATCAATGTCTTAGCTTCATCTAGCGGCAGCTCTGTATACTTTTCAAAGGAACTACAACAAAATTATTCAAGTTTAATGGTGTCTAGGAATATGTGAGTTGGTAGTAAGCATGCATGCAACTCTTCAATGGAGTCTTCGATTCACGGGCGCCTCTCCATCTGTTTTTTTTTTTTTTCGGAATACTTTTATGCCGACGACCCCGAGGGGGGTCTTATTGGGCGTAACCGGATAAAGGCGAGACTTCTGGAGCCTCCAGCCAGTCTCCATCTGTTTAGCACTGCAATACTTATAAAGTAGAGTGAAGCTCTCCGACCAATTTCTAGCACAGTCTTCAAATATTGTCCGCTTTACATAATATAACGCTTTATAATAAAACTGCCCACCTTCGTTTAAATATTTAATTATCATCCACTTACCCATGGTAAATCCTAAGTTTCGGTGCATCCCCGTCATCACCGAAAACTACAACAACAGCCACGTTTAACAAGACATGCAAAAATAATGATCCTTCAAATGTAATCCTAAATAACCCATTCTTCATCATGAGGAGTTTAAATAGGAATATTTAACTTTAATTATGAATCTATCTTCCTCTGCCCCCTTACCATGAACTCTTAAAGCAGGACAGTTTACTTTGTGGAAACGAGACCCGCATTACACTTCACGTAGCGGCGTCTCGTTTTCACATCATAAACTGTCATGTTTTAAGAGTTCATGGTAAGGGGGCCGGTCTATTCCCAGTTACCAGATGTTGGACTAATAAGTGTTTTAACTTATTCCAATTACTTTACAATCAAAAATAAGGACAATGGATTATTACACACGAATGTTTCTACCTATGTACTATGTCGTAAAATATTTAATAAGAAAACATTCTTGGGTGTAGATAAATATTATGCTAATCGCCAAATATTTCATTGACACACTTTAATAGCCTGATTGTTGATAGACGAGATTCGTATTTCCAAGGTTTTGGGTACAAAACCAGAACCCGTTTTTTTATAACATGAAATTGCATCTGAAATGTAACTGACATTAACTATTGCATTTAAATCATAAAGCATAATGTATAATAGCAAACTACTTAATTTTTTTCCAGACGAAAAAATGGCGAAACAAACATCGTAATAAAACCATAATGTAATGGTCTGATATCACCGACCCACCGTTATTTGTCATATTCGATGCTCGTTTCTTATAAAGAAGCGGTCTTTTCCCAAAACAGTTAAATACTTGTATACATTATACTTTGATTTCTTAAACGATTGCACCTTTACAAACGCATCTTTCCTTATTCATACATGATATCATCATTTAAAATAACTTTATTACGAGTTCTTTTCTGGGTTCGTCGGCTTAGTCTTGCGCATTACTTAAATTACGGTACCTACAGGGGAAACGTTGCATGTGGTGTGGTATACGGGCTACGTGGATTATCTGTAAAGTATACGTACCTTGCAGGGATTCTATCAAAAATGTTTTCTGTTTAAAACTAACTTTTTATGTTAGATTAATTTAATTTTAGATTATATAATTGAAACGTGCCCCATACGCTAACTCTTTACTCTAACTTTCTGCATGATTACGTCAACATTATTTATGCTACGGATACAGATTCAAAAAATCAACCCAAATCATTTTAAGATTAGTCTTCGTCTAAGTCTTATGAACAAAAGTTCATGGAAAGTCAAATAACAACATAATTGTATTACTAAGCTACTTTCTCCAAAGTTTAGTCAACAAGTCAACATTTAGAGAGGTTTCTCAAATTTGGATTTTTTTTTTTATAAACTGACTGATGAACTCTGTCTATTCTAGGAATTCCGACCGCATTAAAGACAAAATGTCAATATTATAATTATTTCATAACGTTTAATTTTCGGCAATGAGAATAGTTGGAATAGGCCGTATTTATTTGAACTGCTTGCATGAGGGATGGTAGTATGTATAGTTATATTTTATCAAGCATTAGATACTTATTTATTATATGTTTATATAAAAATAAACAAGTTGCGGACAAATTACGGTATTTGATCATTACTAGCTTGCGCATATGCCCTGTATGGGCACAAATATCCGCAGATTACACATAACTTTTATGTAGGACTCAACCAAAGTTTCTTTTGACCGCAAACCAGTCTTCTTACTGTTTTTACTGTTGTTTTATTCCTTGAGCTCAATTTTATAAGTAAAAGGACTTTTCGCCACTACACCAACTGGATCATCAATGCATTATTATTATTATTTACGTAAGTATCGTGCAAGTACTTTTCCAAAATAGTAAAAGATATATGGATGGAAGATGTTGCAGTACCTAGACTTCATTAAAAAATAACGCATACTTATTACTTTGACTTCTCCACCAGCGTCAGGGGTGTAGTTAACTGTCATAAAATGCGGAATGCGGAACAAATACCAGCGGATCACTATTTGTCCAGTGCGAGAATCGAACCCACGCCTTTACTTTATAAAAACTTAAATCGATGAAACTGGTAATGAGGTACATTGTAGGTTTATCGATAAATAATATTCAAATGAATTAATATTTGAAATGCTATAAATATTATAAACCCTCTTACAGATAAACGATGCTAACATGTGTTTTAAGATAACCACTTCTTAAGTCTATTGGCATCTCTATTTTTTGACATGCAAACGTCAGTGACAGGTATAGTTTAACCGATTGTTCAACAATGTCAATTTTTATAAGTACTACTATAAACTTTAAGTAAAGGGATGAATGAATGTTATTTATAAATAAAAGTGGGAGTTGGACTAGCTAATACGTATTCTTACCTGCACCGATTATTAAGAATCCAAACAAATAAACACTTGCGACCATTTTGATGGTGTTTTACGAATTGTCCGTTTGCTAGTTCGGAATTGTTTTTATATAGGGGCCGGTATCAAAGAGTTGCGGCATATATTGTACTTTCCTTGACATAATCGCGGCTGATTACGATTTTGGACCGACACCTATATGCCTAAAATCTTTTAACTACGCATGATTACCTTGGTTATTTCACCGTTACAACTGCACGAAGTAAAAGCGTACGTAGTACTTACATTCCTTTTCATGTGACAGACAAAAGATTAAGTCACAAGGTCGAATGAGTATTTACCACGAAGAAATAGTGAATTTTGAAATTGATATCGTGGAATCTCCCAGTAAGAGACACTTGCTTAAAATTCAAGAAAGACGAATCATTTTACGTCGGCTTTTTCCTCTAGCCAGAATGCTCAGTTGAAGTACGAAACCAGTAGTGAAATAATATAATCTTTGTTTCTTAGTCATACGGGATACCTCTTGCAGAACGCACACAACAGTTCACAAATGTCTTTTTTGCATGAGACTGATTTAGATGCAAAATTGAGTACCTATTGATTAATATTGTCCTTTTGAGGTAGAAGTAAATAAGGTACTCAAATGTTACCAACTTTATTCATAAGATTTGTAAAACCCAACACACAAAATGTTCTCCTGGCTTGTGTGTTACAGCTATGGGTCAAATATCATAGTGCAAATATATTTTCCATGCTGAAATCGAGCCCGCAACTCTCAACGTCAACACCAGCAATGTTATTCTCTTTTATTGAGCTTTCCCGGGCTATAATTCTGTTTTAGGATTTTCCAGGACATACTGTTCTAAAATATAATAACATTGCACTATACGCTGCCCATAAGTTTAAAAACTTTATAGCTAGGTGGTACAGAGCCCAGGTGAAGCATATATACTTCCTAAGTTACCGCACATTTGCGATCATCCCTTACCGCAAGGAAATAATTACGAGAGTTGGCAGTAAATTAGACTAATTAAGATTACAGTCCTAATTGCAAAATAACTGTAACGTGCTAATGGCAACTAATCGCGGTTAACTGCTAATTTCAAGGCTGTGCCCTTGTCTTGTGTATTATAGTAGATATCTATGTTTGTTCGGATAGTGGAACCTTGAATTTTATCTGCAACAGCCATTAACAGTTGAGTAAAGTAAAAATTTTGGAATTTTTATTTTTGGAATTTTAAATCACGATTATTTTTATTGTTTTATGTACGTAGCTAGGTACTCTTTTCAATTTACCTTTTCAGTTTTCATAATTATAATTACATAAGACAGTCATCAGCATTTTGGCTAGTCAATTGATTAATTATTAGTAACATAGCCGCGTTGGTCTCGATCTGTCCCCGTTCGTGTCAGATTTTCGTCTCACCAGAGTTTTGTATATTATACTTAAAAGAACATACAAACAAACTACGAAAATAACTATAACAATATGTCCAAAATCGAAACTCAAGCATATGTTGTAAAAGTATATGTTGTTCCTGTAGAGTAATAAAATACGGCGTTCCTCAAGGCAGCGTATTATGCTGCTATTCTTACTTAACGAATAAACGATTTACCGTAACATACACAGTATTCCACAGTATTATATGCGGACGATAGCACAGTCTTAATCAATTGTACCACACACTAGAAACTATAATCAACTGGCTTTATAACAATAATTTAAAACAAATTATTAAAAAAAAACGAAAATCATGCATTTTTATCAAAAACTTTATGCCAGTGATTTGAACATACCTAAAATAAAAAAAATAGACAGCGTAAATGTCTTTTAAGTCTGTCGAAAAAAGTCAATATTAGTACACTATTAATGGCTTACGGTCTTGTTGTTTCAGTTTTAAGGTTTGGTAATGTTAGGTTAGGTTGTATATTTAAGATTAAGGCCCAAAAGCGTTGCCTAAGACCTATGTTCTAGTTAAAAACTACGGATAGCTGTGTGCCTATTTTCAAATCGAATCATTTATTAACTACGCCTATTTATCGGTAATTGCGACTTTTGTTAAATTAAATAATCAACTATTTCCTACGTTCACAGAAACCAGAACAAGAAGTATAAGTCTAGGGTCTCAGTACAAAAATTTACTGAATACGGGAGTATACAATACAGCATTATTAAAAAAAAGTGTGATGGAAATAGCACCTATTATTTATGTACCTACAATAATTTGATTGATGGATTGATATATCTTAGTTCTTATGCAAAATCTTTCGATTTAGTTCTGCTATTGTAACAGTTTAATGCACCAATAAAAAACTCATTTTCTTAAAAAGAGTATTACCCAAGATGCACCTGACGTACAAAATCCTCACGTTCAGTTATCTTAAAAAAGAACTGCAGTAACAAATTACTGGGAGGTGGTAATTTTTTTGGAAATTCAGGAATATATGGTAGTTTAGGTACCTACCTATATTTCCCAAATCTTTAACCATTTTCACTTTCAACACAAAAATGGAACGAGGAATAATAATTGTAACAGATAAATCAAACAACCATGTCTTTAACATACTATTTTATTCTTTATATTAATATCCTTCGCAATCACGTTATAATATTTATGATTACAGTTTAATTTTGGAATGGTATTTAATGTAATATAACGATAAGCTTAAAAATAAATAAAAATCATATAAACTGAATTTACAATGTTATCTATCATGCAACACTGCTGACAGAGATGTTGAAATTAAGGAACATGGCAAAGAGTTTAGTTGAACATGACTCTTTGGTTTTTCTGTTTCTTCTAGTTAAGCATACCATAAAAAACTTAAATGAAATGTTTAAAATCAATGCGAAAATAACATTCACAACAGAAGAAAGTATCTCAGCCCTATTGAAATGAAAGCGTCAAACTCCGTAGACATACAGATAGAATCGTCGTTATTACACTTTCACTTAAAACTATGTTAATTTTCTCATCATTAAAAT
Source organism: Abrostola tripartita (assembly GCA_905340225.1). NCBI lineage: Eukaryota > Metazoa > Arthropoda > Insecta > Lepidoptera > Noctuidae > Abrostola > Abrostola tripartita. The sequence continues at coordinate 7,442,027 of HG996490.1, read as the reverse complement.
TGTTATTTGTACAAAATAATTCAACGAGTGTGATAAAATATAATAATTAAGTTAAAAATACAATACAAAAACAATATAAATACCTAATTACGATCAATCTATTGCTAAGTAATATAGATAACAACCTGCTAGTACTGACAAGCCTGAACAGGATAAAACACTTTCAAAGCACATTTCATTTTAAACAATCAGAAACAAGAATGATTGCACCAATCAATAAAAAGATGGGTAAAAAGTATTAAAAGTAAAATAAACAGAAATGTTAATGACACATAAGAAAGACAGAAAAGAGTATATAAACTATAATAACAGCATAGATGGAAATCAAGAAAAGTACAGAAGATATTCGTAAAGATTAAGTGCAGTACACTTTTATTGATTGGCGCGATCGACAGGTACATAAACACTTTCCTTCAAATGCAGAACAATTCGAGAATACCGATTCGAGGCCAGAATGTTGAGAAAAGCAAATTCTTATATTTAATGTGAGTCTGGAGCTACTCATACTTATTTCACTTACTTTATCCACTATATGTAGAAACGTGTGAAGTCGATAAAAATTGAAATAAGATAAATAGGTATCCTTCAGCTAGGATTACTATGAGATATCTAAGGTTTTTAATATCGTTTATGAGAATAACATATTATTATCACTTCAAGCTAAATTCTATTGAGAAAGAGCAAACTCGTATTAAATCTACATAAAATAACATTTCGAAGCTCATAAATTATTTGCAAAGTCCATTTAAACATGGTGTCTCAGAGCTAGGAGCTTAAGAGCATAGGTATCGTGTGAATCTAGTTTCATTATCTCCATTCACCATTTTCATATTAGGTACATACGAATTCAATTCATAAACGCGAAATATAGAGAAGTCACTCCGGCTGGGTCCCATTTGTATCTCCGCCTTGACACCGGGCGGCAAAGTTATCCGGCAAGAACAGGTCGGTCCTGGCGCACTCCTCACACTTGGTACAGACTAGTCACGAGCACAAAGTCCACGAGTCCCTCTCAGTACTGGCGGTCGTCGTAGATGTAGATGGCCTCGCCAGCGGACTCCTTGAGCGGCGGCGGGGGGAAGTCCAGCTCCCCGGGCCGGAACAGCTTGGAGGCGTTGGGCGCGGGCGAGGCGGGCGCGGGCGAGCTGCCCGGGGAGCCCCCGCCGCGCCGCTTCACGCCGCCCGGGGACGCGCTCGCGCGGAACGACGAGCGCCGCGCCAGCCTGCACACGACAGATACCGGCATTAATAAATTATGCAACTTCATTACTTTTAATAAAAGTATACAATATATTTATAATATATATGTATAGGTATTTATTGTTTCTGTTTTCTTACCTAGAAGCCACCTCTTCAGGTGTTTCCTCAATTTCAAGCACCCAGCTGACAGAGTCATGTTTCTCAACGACGCCCTTGACGGCGGGTAGTGGCGGTGAGTCAGGTGCGGGGGATGCGGCCGGCGACGGGGGAGAGTCCGGCGCGGGAGACGCCGAACGGCCCGAATCGCCCGACGAGGTGCGCGCGCGCATTGGGGGGCGCTCGATGTAGCCGCCGCCCGCCAGCAGTGACACAACCTGATAATAACACCACATTCTAACATTGTCTCTTTTTTAGCCTAATGCTCCGAAAATTTTGGAGATAAACGCAATTACTTCTAACATTTCATGGTCTGCCGCAGGCAATCCCAGGGAGGCTTTATCGGACTTTTTGGTATAGCAAACACAGTAAAGCAATAACAAATTCTAGGTACCTGTGACTTCTGCCTAAGCTTGTACCGAAGCTCTTCGTTAAGCGCGGCAAGACGCGCGGCATGGTCGCGGTCGCGTGCGGCAACATCGCGCAGTCGCCTGTTGTCGTCCCGCAACCGATCGGTGTCGCGTTGCCGCGCGGCTGCTCGCTCGCGGAGCTCCTCAGCCGCGTGCCGCGCGGCTCGAGCTTCCCGCTCCATGGCCGCACTTCGCTCTCGCTCTGCCGCGAGTTCTGAACGCGCGTCGCGCAAAGATGCGACCTCCGCCTGCTTCAGCTCAATCACCGCGCGGAGTGATCGTACCTAAGAATTGCATTTATAAAATAAATAGACAATAAAAAAATATGTATATTCAGTGATGCAGGTACAGCAAGTAGGAACTAACAGAAAAAGAATAAAAATAAGAACTTGATATTTTACGAAGCTCCGAACCTTGCTACATTTGAAGAAAACCAGCGCTTTGCTTTCAGCCTATTTGGAGTTGTACTTTTTGGAATGTCAATTTACCTCAAACGACAACCCTACTTATTTCAATGCCTGGGTAATTATAACCACTTTATTAATAGTTCCATTTTGTAGTACTAACCTCAGCTGCCAACTCGTTGGCATCTGTGCTCAATTCCTCATTTGCAGCCAGTCGCAATTCGCAATCTTCCGCCTCACAGCACACGGGGTCGCACGCCGCGTCGCACATGTTGCACGACTTGTCCCACGACGTGTCGGTAGAGGTGTTGGCCGACGTGTCGACCGACGTGCTGTATGACTTGGTGTGGTCTATTTCAGCTCGCGCCGCTTCCAGTTGCGCGCGTAATGTGCGCTCGATTTCGCTGTGCGCGTGCAAACGCGCCCTACTCTCGGCGACTTCGTGTTTAAGGGACTCGATTGTATCCTTGAAAAAACAAGAATCTTCCTTATTGTGTGGTTAAAATAAAAGCACTTGTAAGAATAAATATAATTAATTAATTAACCAGCTTGTAATAATTGATTGATGTTGAGATGTTGAATGAATAAATATTAATCGTTAAGTATTTTTAAATTGAACAGGAATGCTGATTGTAGTAGTTAGTTACCTTGAGTCCCTTGATATCATTGGCGAGTGCAGCGACCTCCTCGATGTGTTTAGCCTGGAGGCGCGCATTCGCCTCTTCTTTCGACGAGACCTCCATCTCCAGCTCTGAGATCTTGCTCAGGCATTCTGCGACTGGAATTATTATAATGATACGTTGATTAATAACTAAAGTATTTAGTTTCGTTATGATAATACGGATACAATTTTTTTGTTTCAGAAATCTAAGTCATGTAAAGTAAGAAGTACTTAACAGACCCAACTGATACGCAAAACTTTTTTCATTATTATCTTGTTCAAGGATCCATTTTGTTCTGAATGAATTTCTTTATGTCTATTTTTCTTAATAATATACATATATTAAAGCTCCGTGTGTCACCTATACGTATGGCTCTGAGACGTGGTCGCTAGCGGTTGGTCTTTTGGAGAGGCTCAGAGTCACTCAACTAGCTATGGAGAAAGCTATGCTCGGAGTTTCTTTGTGCGACAGGATTCGGAATACGGAAATTCGCCAAAGAAGTAGAGTCACCGACATAGCTCAAAGAAAATGCAAGTTGAAGTGGCAATGGGCAGGCCATATCGCTCAAAAAACTGATAACCGCTGGGGAGGAAATTCTCGAGTGGCGACCATGATCCGAAAGACGCAGCCTTAGCAAGCCTCTCACAAGGTGGACCGACGATATCGTCAGAGTTGCGGGCATCCGGTGGATGCAAATGGCAAGTCGTCGTTTATTGTGGCGTTCTAAGGGGGAGGCCTTTGTCCAGCAGTGGACGTCTTCCGGATGATGATGTGTCACCTATAATATTTCATTAAACCTCGGCCCTATCTCATCAATCATTATCATTTAATCTTAGAAGCATATCGAACAATATGAGTACACTCACTGGTATCGAGATCTTTCTGTGCGCGCTGCTGACGGTCGCGGTCTGCGCGGGCGGCAATACTGCGCTCGGCTGCCGCCACGCCGCGCCACCGCTCTGCCTCCACCCGCCATCCGCTGCCATTTAATGCGTCCAACTGGAAAATATTACGATACGTACAAAAACTTGTTTCTTAATCATTAAATTTTGACAAAAAGTTGGCGCCAACATTTGGTCAAATGTTTGCATTGGATCTTCCCTAACAATAGACTAGACACACACATAACACGTCATTCGAATCTAGACGACACGGCGCCGTATGTGCGGATGAGGTGCGGATTTGTTTTTACAGAATGCCAGAAAATTTTACCTTTTTAATGTATAGATATAAGAAGAGTTTATTCAAACTATACTTACTCGGAACACTAAATACTGGACTAAAACGCCCAGGGCTTCTACGCCTTTGGCGGCGTGTGCAAGGGCAGCGGCCTGCTCGCGCGGCTGCGACTGTGGCGCTACGAGCGTCACGGCCGGCGGCCGCACCGGCTGCGGGGTCAGCACCCGCTTGCCGCGCGGACCCACCGCCGCCGACACTCGCGGTGGCTCTGCAGGACAACAAGCATACTAATTAGTATTGTTCATTAAGGAAATTATTGCCTAACTTACAGAGGTAAACAATTGACTGCTAATGCAAATTGCGACTTTAATCAGATGTTTACTAAACAATTCTCTAATCTTGGTGTAGGTCACACTCATGTCAAATTGCAACAGTTTATTTTTGTTGTCATAACTACTGTTATTATCAGACATTCTGAAAGGTTCCTTGCAATATTTCATGTTTTAGCTTTTTAGAAACATTCCAGACGCTTTCTAAGGACGTAAGCAAGCATGGCTACTCTCAAAAGTATCTGACTACATTTTCTTCTTCCTACTTACTGCTTTAACCTTATCAACATGTACGCAGTGCGTTTTACCCTCGAGCGACTACTACGACTCGTAATTAATGAATAAACATAGTACAGACTTTGACTAAATTGCAACCAATGTCAGCTCTATTAAGTACGCCGGCACCATTCTTAGCCACGCGCGGTTCTATGCGTCAAAGATTCAAAGATCATCAGTAAGTACTGTGCGTGGATATGGATGTTCATACTAGCTAGTGGTTACAAACGCAATACGTCACGTTTTGACGACCTGCAGAACCTACCAGTAGTCTCCAAAAAACTATAGTATTCATCTCTATGCAAGCTCTATGGTACGAAACCATAGCACCAGCTTGTAGTCTTGTCTTGCCTAAATAATGAGCAAAAGTTTTCTATATTTAAAACCAAGCGGAACCTAGTATTTATTTACACTAAGTGGGTGGTCAACAGGTGATTTCAAACTTATGACCTCTCAGATCATTCGCCATAATTGGTAGGCTATCACAACTCCTCTTTAAATGTAAGAACTCTCTTTATTAACTATACGAGCAAATGATATCACCAAATGAGTAATGTGTAGGAGGCATGAGGCACCATCAGCAATACAGTGAAGCTTGTCCTATTAATACCCTGAAGAGAGGATACAGGCTACATCTTTAACATAAACCCGAGAAGCACATGTATATGCATAGTTTATTTTAACATTCAAATTGTTGTCACACTGTAGGTAATTGTTTATTCCCAAGCGCGAGGACGTATGTCACGATTCAACTAATCAGTGAATCGACCTCAAAATTGTATTCCATGTAAAAAGAGATGTTAATCTTCTAAAGCTACTCATTGTGTGCGGGTTTTTTCCAAATCACAGTCAAGCATGATACTTCGAGCATTAAATGTCCGAAGGATTACGGACACGATGCAACAAAATTAACAACGCTATTTAGGACAACGTGTCTCAAAATTGGTCCCAGTTATTTCGACTGCGAATGTCTATAATAATAGAAACCGACACGTTTCCTCTGTTTGTTTAGAAATTACACAACCTGAGTGTTTCTCACGATGCGATTGAGATAGTAATAGTATAAACGTGGAAAAGCAAGCAAATCAGAAATACTGTGTTATTTTTGAAATCAATAGGAAATTAAGTAAACGATATAACATTCTACACTAGGGCTTTGGTATTGTAAACATTATGTATTGCATTAATTATGTAAGGTTGCATTCTTATGCCCAAGGTATTTATTATGCAAACAAACATCCTTGATGTGATCATTATTGAATCTATTCCTACATACAATGCAGCCAACGCTATTTTTTTAAGACAAATAAGTATATACCTACTACCGGACCTTAATGTCAACATAGTTTTAACACCTTGTACAGTTACAGTTGTGTGTGGTGCGGTCATTTGTTTTGCTGGGACAATCACAATAAATAATAGGACTATAAGAATTTAATTATTATTATCCACCTTCCTTTATCCCAGAACACATTTATTTATTAAACATTTTAATAGGTGGATTAATTAGGTATATATCATCTTCCATTCAAATTATCAAAAATCATTTTAACCTACCTACTGCTACACTGCCGTTATATCAATGTAATCATTTACCGTTCCTGTAATTTCAACTAATTAAGAGAGTTATATAAGTCATAGCTTTCTAAATTTCGTGAGCTCATCATAAGCCCTTAGCATCACCGACGTTAGGAAGTGAAATCGTCGACAGGCGTCCGTTGCACGTACGAGACTTTTATTTGATATTAATATTCCAAACTGCGTCTGCAGGACTCCTAATACAACACAAACAACAATTCTGTAACAGTAGTACCAGCTTGTCATATTGATTTATTATTTACTATAGGATACTTTGAATGAAAAGCACACTCGTATGCTAAACATAGTAGATGTTTAAGCGTGTAAGTACGTTTTGTCACGGATGACAGAATCGTGAACCCCAATCAATTTGATCGAAGTAGGACAACAAAAAGTGGCTTTGATTTAGCAGAAGTAAAAAATGGTCTCTCTTTATGTTTGTAACTGTTCCCACGCGCGCCGCTGCACTCGTTGCCGTTCACGCCTCATTAGCAGTAGCTGACAGCGCCCATTTCCGCCACGTGGTAATAATAAAGCTCAAACATTATCATTTCTAAACGCTGTTTTTGGAAGTTGATATAAATTCAGATTTAACTTAAAATGTTCGCTTCCATAATAAAAATAACCGTAGGTACGGTCAGCCCTATTCATGCATAACGTTTGTACCAAGTTTTCTCTGGTTAAGAACTAACACAACCGACCTCCAGCGTCTATTATCTCGACATTAAACTAATTTAATGATGGCTGGGTTTACTGCTGCAGGTGCCACGAGAACTGTAGTTATTATACAAGAATATTGTCCGGAAACGAAGATGACTCCAAAGAGCGCGAAGAACCTCCAGCCAGATAAACGAAAGAAAGACATAATGGAAACAAAGACATATCTTGGTTAGGATTGTCATGCAGTGATACTGATAAGTAACCTATATAGCTGAAAATAAATGTTTGTCCTCTATGCATTCCTATAACGGTTTATTCGATTTTGATGAAACTTTGGTAAGGTCTTCTGGGGACCTTCAAGAGGGTTCTAGCCAAAGAAGCCTAAATCATATTTTCAACCACGCAGACGAAGTCGCGGGCATCATCATTTTGCAAAATGATAATCGTGTTTAAACTACTTTTGCGGTTGTGGTTTGAATATAATAAATAAATATTCAAATAAAGATGTAATTCCATCAAACAGTATCGAACAAGAAATAGACAAAGCCGATGTAATAGTAATTGTACTCATAAAGTATAATTATTATTGCGGATGATGTCTCAATAGTACCTAATTTTGTGAATGGCCGGTTAGAGGAGGGTCAAGCAGCGTGCGCGTGGGCATCAATTGGGGACGTTGAAACGTCAAATTAACATGCAATAGGGCTGACATAATATTTAAAAGACGATGAATTTATTACTATGAGTTTCAAAGGGCGAAATAATCGTTATCCAAATCTTTATTCAAAATAATTTTAAATTATTAATATTTATTTACGTTATAGCTGAATTATGCGTTTATTTTGTCATCAATAAAATGTTGAAAAGTGTAAAACCTTTTGTTTTGACTCTTTGTAATTTTAAGCAATTTTTCATAAATTCTAAATCCTTTATTTCCCTTTCACCATCAACCCTAGTTACGTACGTGTACATTACACAAGGTACAAGAAATGCTGCGCCTACGCCAGAACATAGAGCATTTGATCATATGATTGCTGACATTTTTACGTTGGTACTTAACAAAAGTAATTTCTCACGGAGATGATTCTGCAATCGGTGTGATCTTTTCGTACATAACATATGATACAACTTTGTGAGAGCCCTTTCTAAATATTACAAACGAGTTTTTTATTATTACATACAATAGTTAACTAATTACGTGTTTATGGCATATACGATAAAATACATCAGTCAAGCTTTTACCAATTATGTTGGGGTCAACTAAGTCTATTCAATCATTGATTACTAATGAACAGTATACCTAAACGATATAATGGAGTCTAATTGCTACTTATTGAGGTAGTATGTATGTATGTACTATGATATTTTGTTTACATTTATCGTTCATCATTATTTAACGTCGATTTCATATCTTTATTTCAGTAACACGTAATTTTGATTTTGATTATTTTGATGCAATTGAGAGCTCTATATCCCATATGGTATCGTACCCGTAACTCCGTGGTATCATGAGGTCAAAACTACTTAGGGTAATTTTTAAGACAATTAGAACTGATAGCTTATCGAACTTTCAAGGTACGAAAGATTTTCATGGCTCGGTAAACATCGTTAGTTGGCCTTCTGCACAAAGAGTCAAGGCTTCGATTATTGCACGGAACAAATATACATATTACATACATTTGCATAGAGTTTAAGCTTTTTGCATAAAAGATGAATGTTTGTGTCAGACAAACCCACGACTACAGCATCGTCCATAATTGCGAAGAAACAGAAAAAATGGCACGCGTAAAAACGACAATTCTAGTAAGTAAATCAACTCTACCGTGTCTTTTTGAAAGAAGACGTAAACATAAACTTATAAGACCTCCTTACTAACAGAAATTGACAATGTTAGATAACTATTGATTGAATTATACCTGCCACTATCGTTTGCTTATAAGAAATAAGAGATGTCAATAGACTCGAGATGTGTATAAAGAGCCGTTTATCATCGTTTATAATATAAGTAAAAGCTTAAGACTAAGTCGTTGTAAGTTGCGCATAGAAACATAGACCACAAAGACAGTCATTACTATGATGGATTCACCGTCGATTGACTGTTTTGTATCAGTATTCTACTTACAGAGTAGGGTAACGGGTCTCCGTGGCGACCGTGTCGTGAATATTCTATTGGTAAAGAGTTAGTAGTACCGAGTTGGACGTTTACTATCAAAAGTTCGGCTCTTGTTCTTCCTGTACTATTTAAATATATAATTTACATAAATTTAAGGCAAGGTAGGTTACATAGTGGACTGATTTTAATATTTAAATAAAAAGATTGCGCTACATTCTATAAATATTTGGGAGTCAGATTCATTTAATGTTTTTATTGTATTCAACAAGTACTTCTTCTTTGGAATAATTTATCAACTCGTCCTACATGCCTACAGTCCATTTAGGATTACTTACAGAAAATGTAAACAAATAACATTTTCATTCTGCAACATAATAATGCATAATACACTAAAAGAAACCACTAAGTTACCACCCTAACTCATCTCCTTACAAGACTCATAAAAGCATGGAGTTGAGTGACCTGTGACAAAGATGACATAAGAAAACCACTATGTGCAAAAAATATAAAAAAGTAAGTAACTAGTTTGCTTTTTCGCCATTCATTTTGTTCAATATGACACGCCAAAACATTAGTTGTCATTATAATTTATAAGTATTATCAATACGATTTAACCTTCCAACAATATTTTATGACGATAAAATATAGTTAAAATAAAATTGCTTTTTATTATTTACGACAATAATCGATCTGATACCATCAATTCGTGTTATATTCAAATATAGTTTTATTTCAGGATCCTGCAGGCTTTTAGAAAATAAAGTCAATTTGAAAGAAACCACTTTCGTTTCGTGACTAAGCACTACAGATTTTATTGAAGATCAATAATATAAATAGTAAAAGACTAAAAGGATATGAAATGTTGATTCGTCCTACATTTTATGTTACCAAAGATCCCAATAAAAGCATTTAGTCAGCAGTATTTTAACTTTAAGTAAATATAGCGTTATTTGGTTCACGTATCGACATACAAAGTAACATTCGCTTCCCTTCCAAGAAACACCAATAATCGATAGTTGCAGTTGATTGATCGAGTAGAGCTTTCGTAAACATTACGACGCTATTTAAAGATTTTTTTTCATTAAAACGCCTTTTAGGTTCCAGTGTCCGTCACTCTGCTTTAAGTTTCGACTAATGATAGAAAAGTTAACATTATGTAGAACCTAGAAAGTACCCAGTATAAAGTTCTGCTCGTATATCAATATGAAAAAATATGGCGGTTTAAAATAAAGACGTAGTAAACCCACAGAGGGCTTACGTAAGCCATTTATCATTCTCTCATCAAACGGTTGTTGAACATTTGGTGGGTTCCGGATAGCAACAAATCAGCCCGCAATAGTTCATTTACACTGTTATTCGTAACGCGTACCCGCTCTAATAATACTATAATCCATTCGTTTGCGTCTAGCGTGTAGTGGTAGTGAGAGAATCACAGATCTAATTTTAGTTGTGTTTGTATGTATGTCAGGGGGCCGCGGCGAGTCGCGCCCGCCCTAGGAGGGTCATCTGCCCAGCGATATGGGCACGTCGCGCAAAAACTTAAAGTTCTAATAAAAAGAACGTTAAAATTTAACTAAAATGTATTAACAGTGTCTGTGACTCGACCTTGTACGAAGGCTTTAGTATACTTATGTCGTGTGAGAAAATATACAAGGCTATTAAAATTCCAGACATGAAATTCGCAAAAACGACTCAACTTAAAACTGGATTTTTGCCGACTTTATTTTGTTTATCTACTCATAAGGGAGTTATATCTCTACGGAATCATTTAAACCCTTCCATTTTAAATATTTGTAGCAGAGTGCCGTAAATCTTTTTATCATTTACATAACATGGAACCTCGTTAATAAATTTCTCACTTCCCAGTTAAGTAAATAATCTTGAATCTAGAAAACAAGGAACCTACCAACTGGGCCAAGTGGGTAATATTTAAAAAAAGATCTATATTTCTGTGTAAATTATACCGTGCGATCCTATTGTAGAACTGCAAGATTGAATCTTAGTGAAAACGCTATTTATTACGATAACATCTAAAAATTATAGGTTTCAGCAAGCTGCAGGTAACACCCAGGGATATGACACAACAAACGTATACATATGTATTGTGCACGTTACGTTATGAACGGGTGTGTACTCGGAAGTGTGTTATGTACATTATTTTACACAAGTGTGAATGTGCGGAAAACTACATAAAGCTTGGACTGCGGTAATAATCAACAGAATAACCTACTTAGTATCTTATTGACATTTGAAATAGAATCCCAATCTTGTGGATTTACGAAAGCGCCTAATTGGTTGCGTAGTCGCAAAGCGCATACAGTTTCCTTGAAGGGCAAAAAGAAAGTATATATAAATAGTTATACGAAAGAAAAAGGAGTCCAGGAAGCCTTATATCTTTTTAACCGACGAAAAAACGGAGGAGGTTCCCAAGTCGACGCATGAACATACATTTTTTTGTACCATATGCAAAGTTACGTAGTGTCAACAATAAATAAATTATGCAAAGTATCCCCACTAGTGAGCTCATCAAAGTAAATTGAAATTAATGAGCATTTTAAATGATCTGATTGCGAGACGGCTAACGACCTGTCACGCGTTACCTATTGTTATTGCGATCTTAAATCCAACTGCCTAACCTTAAATGTAGCTTCAAACAATAGCAACCTGCGTCTGCGTCATTATAAGTCCCTCTGGTCTGATTGGCTGTAGCAATCGCTTGATTATTAGTGGAGAGGACCTTAAGAAGTTACTTTAACAATACAAGTTCTCTTATCGCCTAGGTATATTTATTTAAGTGTATTAAGTATCCAGCTTGATAATCTTATGCTTGCAACTTGAGACTTTTACTGAAACTACAGTACACGCTACGACGCGAGTGGTGCAGTAACGTAAATATGATATCATTTAAACTTGAAAAAATAAGCACTAAAATGTACATTCACACAAAAAAATTGCATCATAACGGTTGTTTGGAGATCAGTATCTTGCACTTGGTGACTTGATCACGTGACCTAGTGACAGAACACACGTCAGGCAGTGCGTCATTTAAGCTCAAGAAAGTTAACCTATAAGGTGACACAATCGCAATACAAACTCGATCGAGGCTGGATCCGGGTCTCATAGACTGTGGACACGCATTGTGTTCACGTAGATTCGACAAAATGCGCCTTAATTACTATTTCGCACGCACTGCGTATACGCATGACATTTACGAATTTGAAATCACCCTACATTCGGGTTTAATTTAAATGTTGCCAAATAACAGTGCCAACTGTTATTCTGTGAACTGTTACAGCCTATATTACAAGCCGCTAGGATGATCTTATTAGCGTGGCGAAGCGCTTTGTTATATGCAGTAAAGATAGATGTCATCACCGTTTGCAACAAGACAGTGTTAACACGCTTTATTTTATAAACCGTGCCTACCGATAATATTTGTTTCGAAATATGATTTTGAATATTAGATTATTTTTACTTTATATTCGATCTCTATGATAATCCTTATGCCAAAGCAAAAACATTTCAACGCCGTACTATGATGTGTAAAAACCTTAAAAGGCAAAAGGTAAAAAATGCGAAAGTTTTTCAAATTGTTTAATAAAACTCTCCCTAAAACTAGTAATGGTTAATCTTGATTGTTAGTTACCCTCCATTGCTCTTTGGCAAACCTTGAGTTTGAACTTTTGAATGCTCGCCAAGGCTCAAGCTTGACCACCGCATGACTAAATAGTGAAAATATAGCTGTGCACGACCAAGAGCTTTTTAAATACTTCGTGGAATCAGTTAATAGGTTAAGTGAAAGTGGATCTCCTTAGCTGATACCTTTTTGGAGAAAGAATATCCTAACGGAAAGTGGCTATGTAGCCACTTTTGACTATTGTATGTGGCTATAATATAGGTAGAGATAGACGAACCGAGGTAATTCTATGTTAAAGCTGTATAAACCGTCACTGTGAAGGCTAGATATAATAATAATTTTACTAATTGTTGAAAAAAATTGCATCATCAACATTTATTTATTAAAAAAAGAATTTATTTTTATGGCGCTTTTTTTTTCTAAGACCGGCTTTGATGCTTACCTGATTTTAAAAAACAGACTAGTCATTATTCATTATTGTATATTTATTATTGTAGCTTGCAAAAACGTAGATTTACAGGTGGGCATTACGCGGCCTAATGGCAATCTGTCACTTGCTACTCTGTCGTCGGTAAGCACCGTGGTGACCCCATTTTTCCCACACAGTTGACTGTTCAAATAAGTTTAGGAAAATCAGCAGGTGATGTTCATACACATCAATGTTGCAACACAGATTTTACATTTATTCTACGACATCAATTGTAACGGATAATAAACAAACACAATGAATTTAGTCGATACCCGGTAGCAATGGGCCCTCCACTAGGCTCAGCTAGTATCTTTGTTGTGAACACAACGAATTGTTATTTGATAACAATACTCAGTATGTGATCATAACCACGTACTAAATGGTAATTAATGCTCGTATACAAATTATTAATTATATTTAGAGGTTTGAGTTGTATTAAATAATACTACTTATATTTATTTAAAGGTACTAAACAAAGGCTTAATAACACAATCCACCACAATGGTACATTTTCAAATACGCAGCTCGCGACATAAATCTGTCAATGCGTACTAACTACTAACGAAGTTCGTAAAACTCAGACATCGGCACCTTTGTTCGCGTGAAGTTAAAGGACACTTGCTAAGGAAGTGATTTTAAAGGACATTGGTAATTTCCTTATGTGGTGCAATCTGTGCAACAGTTATATATTGACACCGTTAATTTAAAATTTGCAAAAAAAAAAACAAATTAATAAGTTGACAAAACATTTCATGGCGCTTGTTACAACCAGTTTTGCATTTACAGAATTACGGGAATGTCGGCAATACTGTTCCAAAAGTCCAACTCGGCAACTTTACATGTCCCAAAAAATATGTTGATATCAAATTATTGAAATCAGGCGTACTCAAATGCTTCGATGTAACTATTATTCGTGACAGCAACATAACTCATCCACTCACTGCAATGAATTTCGTTTTAAGCCCTCTATTAAATTTGTCATGTGTCAAGTTATATTTACATGCGGCCGCTGATGACAGAACAGACGTGTCATCAAACGAACCAGCTATTCGCAAACTTAATATAATTCCACTTAACATGAAATAAACGTAGCCTTACTTTTAGTATTTTGTTTTACTACAATGCGGTGCGAGCATCCTGTGTGTGCTCTCACTAATTAACTTTTAATAGGCATAATTTTCATACAAGTACTTTACTAATAGAAGTCGGGAGTTAGGGTCATCACACATTTGATCAATTCTTTTTTTTTATTGATTTGTCATCTGACCAGCCGTTTGTAGACAATTTCCAGCAACCAATCCAGAATCATGCGCTGGGTGAATTCAAGCCGGGAAGAAAACATACAATATGTTCAATTGATAACTTCCTCTTTCTCAGAACGCAACTTGCTCTCATACTGTCACGCATGTTCCGAACGCTCTACAGCTTGGCAGAGTGTAGTGGTTTTAATTTTAAGTAAATTAACTGAGCGCAATGCTATCTTTATTCATTGTTCAAAACACAAATTATGCGTCAGAATAAATGAAAAAAAGTATTGAAATTATAATTTACTTTAAAAGTACACCATATTTTTACTACACGTGCACAGACTTTGCCGCATCTGCATATCGTTATCATGAAAATTTCGCAATTTCCGTTACAGTACATAACGTGTTACCGAAATAATAAAACAATGGTCTCAATGAATACATAAAAGACAATCGTATCTTCATTCGTATGCACGTACAAAGAGATAATTGGATTCCGTTTTTGACGTAACTAAAGCAATGATAAAATTTATGATTTTGTTCATAACTTTATAATGAAACCAGAAAAAGTAGTGTATTATTTCATATATTACAACATCAATAGCAGTGCCTGGACACAGGCCTGTTCTAAATTGAAGTGTTAGTCACCACGCCGCCGCGCCGCCCGCTTGGCAAGCAAGTCGGTGACTGCTAAACCAGCTGATTTGGATGAAGGATTTCGTCGTGAAGGATACAGTAGTAGATAATAATTTTTCTTTTATATTAATCTTTGAAATCCAATAGAAAAACAATTACTTGGCAAATTTCAGTGATGTGTTATTAATCGACACTAACCGGAGACACTATGGCTTTCCTTTTGTAGTGTAGTCGGAGATTGCGTCCGGTGTAAAATAAAGAAATATTCGACGAGATTAAACGATTAAGATTACATACAACATAACAAAACATCGATGTCCATGGATTCTGGATCACGCTATACATTGCACATTAAATAGTAGAAAGTCTAGTAGTAGCTAAAGTTGATGTCTATATAGACAAGAAAACGTGCCAAGTTATTGCACGTACTGCAATACTTGTGTATTTTCACTTATTTACATCTGTATTTACTTTAAGGCATTAATAGATGTAATTACTGTTCGTGTAAGAGCTGTTTTAATAGCATAAATATATTATACGCCTGTGTCGTGTTCGTGTAATTTGTTAACAACATCATAATAATCATCATCATAGTAATATGTCGTTCATCATCCATCACCAATTTTGGCAGTTAAGTAAAACTTTTATGAGAGTTTTTTTTTTTTATAGCGGGGGAAGTCACAAGAACTCGGAATAAATATCCGTAGGCGATCCATATTGGTATCGCGCATCTATCACGAATGGAAAAGGCCTACGAGTTTTGCGTTATTAAGTTCGGTTCCAATTAGGCAGTGTTAGGATGTTAGGATGAGTTGCACAAACAACTTTAACATATTGGTTAGGGTTAAATATGGCCGCTTGAAAAGAATTTTCTACTAGCTTAACGTTGACGTACGGACTTTACGATAACAGACGATTGGAGATTGACTGTGTTATAAAGCCGGTACAACTGTTGAATAGTAGAATATATTACACTAAGCCGACCTCGAAACCTGTGACGAATGGACAGGTATTGTGTATGTCTTGGCAATCGTCCAATGTTAGTGTAAAAATGAACTGTGAAAAGTCGCCAAATTGTCTTTATTTAATTATCGGCCTTTTAATACAAAAGGCACACGATGTTTGGCAGTTTTCAAAAATAGCAAATGGTCAATCTAATGTGTCCCTCATTTTTATATGCGCAAAAAGACGAGCGTTCGCATGGGTGACGGAGTAGCCAGGTAACTAAATCATGTGCAGAAATTTTATTTACGCTATTATCTTTTAGCGGGAGAAATGGATGTTCATATTTACTTGTAATTACTAAAGAATAAACCTATATCATAAATCAAACATACGCTTATATTTTTATCTTATCAAAACTTTATTGTGTATGATCTACGAAATCCTATAACTACAGCACAATAAAAACTACAAAAAGTAACCGTGACATCCGAAAACAGGTGTGACTGATTGTTAACTAAGGTAAAGTTATCAATCAACGAACATCCGCAGTTTAAATATATAGGTCCATTATATTCGGTAAACAATAGTACCAGCGAAACGTATGAAAAAGTAAAAAAGGTTTGTGTATATTGCTAGCCTTGGGCAGGGCAAGGTCA
Source organism: Abrostola tripartita (assembly GCA_905340225.1). NCBI lineage: Eukaryota > Metazoa > Arthropoda > Insecta > Lepidoptera > Noctuidae > Abrostola > Abrostola tripartita. Next base: position 7,425,470 of record HG996490.1, on the reverse strand, counting down.
AACGGAAACTTTCAAGTTTACGCCCTACCAATAAATGCAGCCGCCAAGGTCGACAAACAAGCCTTTATAAATGGCAGATGAGTTTTTACGTCTAGACACTCGATATAAAACAATTACTTATGTTTAATATATGTGCACGACTTCATGTAAGTTTACTGCTATAAATTATATTTGTGTTTACTGGCTGGGTAGCTGTCGTATCATGTCATTTCCGTAATACATTTTTATATAAAAGGAAAGCAATCTATAAAAAAGAGCAATATACATGATGTACGTACAATGTTCCTACGTATACTCATGCTTGCAAACCTACATTTCTAAATGCCATTGCATTTAGACACGCAACGTTATGCGAGAGTTATAAAAGCCGTTACTAAACAAAACGGGAAGCTTCTCTTAAAGGAATAAATTAAACTCTTAATCCCTGTATTAAGCCGTCGCTCTACCATTGACACTAATTTGACAAAATCTTCATGTTCAGGAGTACTAACCTCGTCCGTCCACAAACATTTGCGAAGTTACACAAACAACTAACTCATAATGTGTGGTAAGTTTAATTCACTGCACTTAAACATCACTTCACCGGTACATACACCCATCGTGCAGAGCAAATGTTGGCCTAAACATTTGCCGCGGCACAAACAACGTAAATAGACGTAACAAGGGACGTTCGAAACGTGCGTTCCGAGTCACGCTATGTGTTGAACTGACGTTTTGCGCCCGTTGCGGTATTTGAACGGTCTTCTTCATTAATTCCGATCAAGCAATAGAAAACACGGCGATGCGGAAACAGCAGTTTTTATGAATGAAGGGACGGTATATCTTCCAGTAAAGGACGGTTATCCTTATACATAAACTGTATGCGACACAAGAGTTTTAATGCACAATGACTTAAAATGTTAATGTAGTCAGAGAACGAATGGGATTTGCAAACAATTAGCACTCGTCTGTTGGTGTACTAAGTAGGTATTGCATTGGTACAGCGCACACGCATCCGCAAAACTTTTCCCTTTTGAACTGACTGACGGTTCAACGTACCTACTGGCGTCGCGAGGAAAGTTGAGGAACGAGATAGGTCTTACGTATTGACACACACAGAGACAGGAACATTAATTTGTAAGTTTATCAAGTTGTAACTTTTCATAATTGACTTTGTTTATAATGTCAACCAAACGCAGGTAAATTTCCAATTACGCTCTTTGTTGTTAATGTGCATTTTGCCCTCTAAATATACCATTAAGCATGTTATAATGGTTCTTTACCCGACGTTACCAAGTCAATAAAACACAGTAACATAGCTGAACCGAGCGTACTGAAGCATGGCCACGCTACGGACACTGCTAATTATTACTAACCATTGCAGACTACACTTACGTAGTCAGGTATTAATTATAACACTCGTCAAACACTACACAGAAACACCGATGAAACATGCTATTTTCGTAAATTAAATGATGTCTAATTGAAGATTTTGACGTGCCGAGTGTATTAATGTAAGTCATAAGGCATCAAGCGCAAAAACATAAGTAGCAGGCCGTGAGTAGTAGCGTCACGGTCAATCTACGATTTAGAGCGAGCTTATCCGACTTTCTCATGATGCTCCATTGTCTAACGATGCAGTGAACCACGAGAACAATCAGCTTGCTTGGCTTAACTCAATATCTTGGTAATCGCGTGTCACTAATAAGCCATCGCACACTGAGACAATTAACACATACTAGTCTAGGCCTCGACAATCCAGCGGAAACTATTTGTGACGTGTAGTGAATACGTCGCTGAGTGCATCCGTTAGTTCCGTATATGTGCACAAAGTCACACAATTCACTTACGAATGGATTGTAACCTTTATGGCGGTAGACATAAGAATGAACAGTAAATGACTCAGTGAGATAACGGAATTGCAATCCCTTAATGCAATCAAGGCTTAACTTAAGAGTTCAATCCTTGATTGTGTTGCACTGTAAACGATACCTTCGATTAAACTGGTACTTTACTATTAATGGCGTCAAATCAGTTATGAAACTTAGCGAAAAAAATAATGCAATTCGATGAGAGAAAACCAAGAATTGATAAGGAAAATTAACAAAAAATAAAAGTTCAAGTAACGGTAAGATAATAGTGTTTTCTACATGCCAACTGACTCACATTTTTTTATAACCATAGCAAGTTATCAATTAATAATACGACTTAGCCATAGGAATCATTTCAGCTAGGCAGTTTATTTACTCCCTAAGTAAAACTGTACAAACGCAACAGTAGTCTCGGTCCGCCGCCCTCGTCTACGCGTACCATACATATGCATGGCTTGAAAAACCGACTTTCTTTACACTTAGAATGTTTATTAGAATTTCGCAGATGCAATCTCTTTATATATACGCACCCATGCGTGTAACGTGCCTTTGTATTAAATAGATTCATTATCACGCCAAATGTGTACCTGTAATAATTATAAACGCAATAAGCATTCACGCATAAAATTCTATTTTCATAATGAAAAGTGGTGGCGGTGATTGAATATCATATTTTGTTGAATTTAATGTTTGTGTCTAACTCTGTCATATGCAGAATTATTGTTTATTAGACCTATGAATACCGTTCGTAAACAAAAAAAAAATCTCTTTGTATATGCCACGCTCCCTAAAATTTATTTGACAAACAATCCTACTCGTAAGGAAAGCAACTCCTTTTAAGGCGTCTTTATAGACTTACATACCTTTTACATCGCTTACGTTGTTCGCCATATGCTAATGATTTAGAAACTAATCAAAGCAATGAACCATTGTATGCTAACAGTACGGCTACTGATAGTCGTTCCCATGCTTGATAAGATAATCTAGATAAATACACCGTGTGTTTGTTCTTCCATAGAACTTCGCTAGCCAGGTTTTTAAGTACCAGTATTACAAAAGAACAAAGAATGAAGATAAGGATACCATGAAACACGTTACGAAGACTATCTTGATTGTCATTTGCAGAAATACAGGACAACGAAAAAATGTATTGGGCCACGATCTTCATAGTAAGGAACCGAAACTAATGAATATGTAAACAAAAACTTTTGTTTATGTGGCTATTTCAAATGTTTGTAATAAAATGCCAAATTAAAGACAATAAAAGGTACCACCAATTACGCATTAAAGTAATGGCTGCCTGCCATGATACTGTTTTGTGTACACGTTCTTTCTTACATTCAGTTTTGGCACCAACTGACTATAAATATAACGTCAAGACCATGTGCTGCTGATGTGAAGGTACTCAACAACAACAAAGCACTCATAGAATTTGCTTCCGAATATCTCACAATGACGCGTTACTCATCAATCCTGCGATTGTTTCCGCTGTCAATGCTTTTGTCTCATCTAAAGGAATGATTCGGTGAACTGATCCAAGATGTTATGTTTGTGCATATTTTACTTACGCACAGCATTTGGAGTTTTCTTACGCATTATCATCATGACTTCTGACGCAAAGGTAAAATCTGAACTAAATAGGTATACGATCTAATTAATTTATTAGTAAGAGTTTACTTTCTCATAGACAAGTTTAACCTGAGCTTCAATCAAGATATTCCAGGCGACGATGTCGAGTGACAGCGTCGCGAGTGCAAACTGTTGAGTTTATTGCCCCATTATCTGGTAAAGGTCATTCTCCTCTAAATCCTCCATCAGTAGTAAAAACAAACTAAATCGTCAAGCGTGTCGTTAAGCGTTTCTTGCGCAAAAGATTTTGGCTCGATCTTTGTACGAATCAAATAATTGATTGGCGCATACATTTAGTAAAAGTACTTATTTTACTTCGTATGAGTACCTATGTCGTCTTTGAAAACCTTCAAATAAAGCCGAAGGCCACGAAGTACTTTATAACATGTAGCGACTTAGCACATTATCAAAACTACAGGTGCAATATCTAAAATAAACTCTGACCTCACTAGGGCGATTTCCTATCCATGTTGTATGTAATTTCAATGTTAGACACGTCGGCACTTCGGCAGTGGTTTACTGCGTTGCGTGACGTTCATTTACAACTTATCGTAATAAACGGGAGCTACTTAACATTCTAGCCTGGTTATAAAGCACGTGGCGTGCTATCAATATGTACATATATATTGACGTGCCTAATAGTTGTAGTTTTGTTGCCGAGGTGTTGACCTAAGCTGCACAAATAAGTAGCATTGTAATACAAATTGCAGCTACGTGAGCCACATTGCAAAAATGATTTGTAAACTACACCGTATACCATTTTAATAATCAATCATTGACGTTATACAATCGTTGGTCATTAATATAAACAAAAGATTGTTTATTATTTCAACTTCTAAAGCGACAATAACAAACAGTGTGACAGTGAGTACAGTAAGACGGTAAAAACAACATATCGATACGGAACTAGACTTTCTGCATGAGTGCCAACGAAAAGTTTTAATATTGCAATTGTTAGCTGTCTCGTATTTTACACTACAATGATGATGATCTGCAATTTGAAATCCATTAAGTGATGAATTACTATCATTATACATAGAGTTGTGGACTACAAAATGTCAGTACCCTGTCGTTATCCAACATTTGGCTCGGACCTGAGCGAGCGCCGCGGCATCGCACTGTATCGTAAAGAACATACTAATTTATAAATAGTGTTTAGAAAGAACTTCGCAACTGGCGTGGGATGTTCCCATAATAGCGCTGATCACCAAAATAGAATAATGTATTTTTTCTCAACTATCGTCGTAACCGATTCACACAGATGATATTTAGATGGCGATGCAACAACAATGCAGCGAAAATCCTTGCAACACAGTTAGATAAAACTGCAGATGTGTAGAGCTACTGTTCTATATATAAAATTAAAAATTTTCGTCACAACAAAGCCCAACAAACCATGGAGTTTATTTATTACAGTTGTATTGGCATCATTCCTCGGCTTTTTCTACGACTCATATATTGATATGGGTCAACAAAAAAACGTTTAAAACACATGAGATAAATTCTCATGCAAAAAATATTTTTACAGTAAAGGTATTTTTTTTTATAGTACGCTACTAGTTTAAATTATTAACAAAACGGATTTTGTATCTGACGTATCCAGAATCTGTTAGCATTTAGTTAGTTTCAATAATGACTATAGCTCTCAAAATATGTGGCTTAGTGGTTCTGGACATTATCTTCCTTCATCTCATAGACGCAAATATTTATGTGCACATATATGTAGACCAACAAATAAATTCAGTCCTTCAGCTCAAGGTAAACAATATGATGCCAGGTTAACAAGTCAATTCATACGTAAACAATAAGAAGTTGTATTGATCAAAGCATACTAATTTTATCTGCATCAAAAATTAAGTACCAAAACAGTAGCACGAATTATATTATAGTCAACACAATAATTTAGAATCGCCGCACGTTCCTCAACGGATGTATACGAATGCCTAACAGAATTGGCCTCACACACTCCATAACTCAGAGCAATTCTCACTGAAAACTGAATAAAGGAACTGGCAAGTCTAAACATGACTGAAACTACAATGCCGAACACGTACGAAACTTGAATACAACACTAAAATAGTTTGATATTTCCATCATTTCTCTGTAAAGTATTGCTTGATACCATTTAAGTTGCGGTAAGTTCTTAGAAAAACAAAATTAAAGAAATATCGTTTGCAATCATTCCTTATTAAATTATCATATTGTTTGCATAACAGTTTATGATTCAAACAAATAGGGTTTATAGAAATGTAATTAAATAAATTAAAACCGCCATGCATTGTCGGCTCTATAGGTCTCCTTAGTCTTTGTCTAGAGGTGTGAGATCAAACAACCACTTGGTTTACATTCTGCGTACAGCAACATTAAAGCTAGGTCCGATACTGTTTTCATGTAACCACATCAAAAAGCCTAGGCATCTTATGAGTGTTTAAAAGGAAGTTACACAACTTTTTTATTGCCACATATCGTAATTCGTAATGTGTCGTTTCCTATCTACCTATATTTCTGTTTAGAATTGAATAACAAGCGAAATCTTAAAGGATTTCTCTATTTTACATTTGTGTACTTATCATTGATAGGGGTCATTGTCATGGTTTTATTTTAACGTTCATCTCATATTTTTATTAAACATGAAGCATTTACAAAACAGTACCTTAGTACACAGAATTGCACTGTTGAGCGCTAACACAGTATAAAAGGAACAAATACTGTGACTTCCGATACAAAAACCTCGTCACTTCCCCGCGGGTTTGTTTCTCAGAACTAATGAAACGTACGTAAATAGTCCGCAGTTCGGACGGAACCGCGCGTCGGCGACGAAACGCACCGCTAGACGGACCAATGATTGATAGGGGTGACATTGAAAAAATGCACCATTACGCATCCACGGGATATCCGTTTACTTAAATAAAACACTATTTTACAAATCCCAGGAGAAGTACCAACCCTAATTTAAAAATTATCAGACCTATCAGGTTAGCCAAAGATGTACTGTTACATTAACATTTTAGGTTCCATGCAGGTGTATTTGCAACGATAATAAATAAAAAATTGCTTATTAATTAATCAATACGTACTATAAAAATATCCGTCAGTAAGTGACTTTCGACGACTGTAAATTTAAAAAACACCGGGTCAAGTGCTATTGGGTCTCGCACCGCGGGTTCCGAGCAAACTTTAAATTATGATTACAATAATAACATTGTTCTTACGTAAAGATAACTATACTGAATTCACAGTCAAACTTAACTTTGCCGTTGATATAGGTCATGGATAGTTTACCAAGTGCAAATAAGTTATTCTTATTTCTTATGTGATTTTACTGAAATTTTCCGTTTCCAGATTATTTCCTTTACTTGTGCTATTAGACCAACCTTCTTGCCGAATTTCATAAGTCTAGGACAACGGGAAGTTACCATAGAGTTTGAGTGTGAAAATTGTGAAAATAATCAGCAGACGTGCCCGTATCTTTTGATTGCGTTGACTAAGAAATTTCATTCATGCTTTCATTTTCAACTTTATAGATTCACGCGTTCATGAGAAAAAGGGGTTGACAGACCGACACACAGACAGACGGGCAACAGAGTGATACTAAAAGGGTTCCGATTTTCCTTTTTGAGGTACGGAACCCTATAATTAAATGTGTATAGCCGAGTGTTAAATAGTGTTTACGTAATTCGCCGTTGAAGTGACTAAATATATTTTAAAATGTTCAGTATTTAACAAAGCTAATTGCATACAATAATCTAACTCACTTCCAAGTGGTTTAACTATACAGCTCAAAAAGTAAATGTTGGTCAACTCATAACTCAAATCTTGGACAATTTATAAAATAAAATGACCAAGATATATACGCTTCATTGCCAGCCATAAACTTTTAAATTGGCAGGGTTGCAATCATACAAAAAATGGTGTCTGTACATAAAAATCAACGCATGAGTGAACGACGCGCAGACATACAAGAGAATGCTGTAAATCATAATAAATTCAATTACCTGCCTGATTAGTCGATAATACTTGAAACATATATCGAATGCCGGTATTCTATTTCACTATAATGATGATAAACGCCCGCAATCCCGCATGCAAGTTGTTAGTGAGACATAAAAAAAAATACATCACGACAGAAAGTTGACTCGATAATCGCATCGTGAGCAGCTGGCGCGGTGCTTACGTACGAACATACATATGTACATATGTATGTATTTATATTACACACACTTTTACCATCACCCACTTGATGTTTTTATTTGTTACGTTTATGTTTGCTTAGTCGACTTATCAATTTACGTAACTTACGATCAGCATTCACATTTACACCTACTGGCCTCATAATATAAATTAGCATATCGCAAATTTATTTAAACGGATCAGTTCAGTATATTTTTTAAACCGTGCAATAATGGTGTGGGCTACGCCATTTTAACTGCCGTAAGCCGTAATACTACTTAATTATAAAACAAATTATAATATTAGTTGGCTGGAACCAATTCAATTTCATTTCATTCAGTTGGTAGCAACCATTTGTCTATGTCAATTAGTATTAGCACGATGCACGACTATTCATGTTTAAATTAATGCATACGCTAAGAAAGCTGTGAAAAACAAGCGACTTGTAGAATTACTCAACCAATGTTTACTTCAGCGAGCTGACTCAATTGAGCTAAAGTTAGGCCACTGTAGGATTTACGACTAAATTATGTTTAGAACAATGATAATCTCCCGTCGCTAAAAACGATTGACAATCTATGCGCTGAAGATATAAATAACGAATGACTATCTAACTCCGCGGAAATTATCTGTTTCAAAAGATGATGATCCTTTAATTTAAAGTTTTCAAAACGGTTTTGTAAGTCTTTTATTTAAAAAAAAGGAAAGTGACCGGTATGATTTAAAATTGGCTCAATTTTGTCTGAACCAACACAACTTATAAGTATTTACTTACTCTGCAGTATAAAATCATACCATAATTTTAACTCACAGATTAAACATATACTATTATATAAATAAATCTTTTATTTATAAGAATACTACCAATTGTAGAAAATATGATATTTCGATAATTAGCCACTTAGAAAATTGGCCATTCTGAGAATTTGGCTTTTAGAGAATTTGGCATTTTGAGATCTCGTCCTTTTGCGCCTCTGTTGCCATTTTGAGAATTATGCCTTTTGCGCCTAAACCGTTAATAGATATCGTAAGTAGTGGAGCTCTACTTTTATCATGATAACAATTTCTTATTAAACTTAACGCAGCATCGAGCTAAATAATAGATCAAGGCCTAGCAATCCTCCATTATAAATTACTAGATTTTATCGCTAGTGTGAAACATTGGATAAAGTTATCATACCGCAGAAGCCATACTATTTACTCGGTAACATGACATAAACCATAAGACAAAATCCTGCAACTGAAAACTCTTTGTAGGTCGTACATTTTCTTTTTATTCTGATTCATTCACCGACAAGTTCATTGTAAAATCAATAGTATAACTATAATTATAACACGGACATAAAATTGAATGCAAGCATTACGTATCGGTAAGGTAAATGTCGGTTAATGTCCCCCTAAATTACCACTGATAGCAACACACCATTTCAAAAACAAGTTCATTGGTTACTAATTCAGACACGCCGATAAAAGCCGGTCCGACAGGAATTGAGTCGAGTTATAATATTCGGTACTACAATTGTATACTAACTATAAAATACATGGCGCCACGTTCAATCAAATGACCATAATTTTCTGACACTACGCCTATTACATAATATCTTTCACTCTGCAGTGTATGTAATTTAATGTAAATTGACCAGTGCAGCAGTGGACTATTTCTTATGATATTTGATACTAGCTATACACACAAGGTTATCCTGATCATTTTTTTAAGTATCTACGTAGTTGTGTTTTCTATCGTGGCTTAACCTTTCTTTGGTATGCTTAGCAACCTAACTCTACCTAACACTGCCTATGATTCGTTCTTCTATCATACGCAATATTCATTCGCAACAATCTGATAAATGTCTAAAGCTATTATTTTCTCTATAAACGACAAACCGTCCAACCTGTAATTTGCGGAACCTGAATTTTGGACTTACGCAAATTTACGTATTAAAATAAAAAATACTTTTTGTACGATTGATACAGTAAACTACAAAATTATAAACACCTTTGTATAGTATATAGTACTTACTACTAACTTACTGTTCAATTGTTCATATGTATACAATACAAGAAACTTGCAGATTATTTTTTTTTCTATTATAAAAAAACGTCGCCCACACTAAGATTTCTCCTGAATCGTGGGTGCGTTTTACAAACATGAAATATCACATACACAAACACCCAATAAGGTCGAATATATTTTATTTAATATTATCGAAAGCTTGAATAATTTGGCTCTTTGTATAATTGTTTGCAGATAGGTAACTCTTAATAGTGTCATTATGAATCGTTTTTTCGTTTAGTTAATGTCTATTTTCATTCGATTATAGTTTTTGATCAGAATTAAACTAATGTGTATTTAATTTCATTGATTGCGATAACGAGCAAGAAAATTAATTACAAATTTGCTTATCTGTCTATATGACTATTTGGTCAACCTGCAAAACGAAAAACGAAAACTTTTTATGTTGCACGTAATTTTTATCGTGCATTTTAACTTATGCCGTGTGGTATCCGGCCTGGAAATGACCACCCCCTTTCCTCCCGTGGGTGTCGTAACAGGCGACTAAGGGAAAATGTAGAAATGGGCAGCAGCGTCTTCTGTAACTTGACCACCAACACTGCGATCCCCAAGCCGCTTGCCAAGCATGGGGATTGTGGCAACCCCCCCACCCTACCCCCCGCACAGTCGGACAGTGGACGTCTTCCGGCTGATGAAGATTTAAAACTTTCCTGGTATTATGTTTTCTTACTTATCTATGCATTACAGGAACTTAATACATATACTACATATGGAAAATAAATAAATTTAATAACAGAAGGTGAGCCTTGAATCCTTCAGTTGCTGCTGTCCGGGCAACAAAACACACAACCTGGCGATCCCTATGCAAAAATACCCGTTATCGGTCGGTTATTCCCGTTACTAATATACCTCTAATGGGTTTTCGGCACTTGAAAACTAGCCAGAAACGATAAAATGCGCATCTGGCTACTCAGACGCGTCCATATTGATATATTGCCACACTTTAATGTTTAAATTTGGTGCCGAAATTCGACTAATCGCTTCCGAGTTCTTGCATGTTTTTATTGACTTTCCTTTTTCATTGTATTCTACATAATAAAATATTATTAGTAGATCGACTGAATGTGATATTATTGGATGAGGATTGCTTTTAAATGTTTGAAGAGAGAGAAAGAAAACTTAACATACATCCAACCCGTTTTATGCAAATTTTGTGACTGTACGTGATTTTCATTTTCAACTTACGAGTAACATAACTTTCTTGAGTAACAATTAATTTTATCTTTATATAAGTACGTATAATTTTAACGCGCCATTTTTATGTCATTTGTCTGTATCGTTTCCTGTCGGACACATTTGGACACTTAATCTGAACTCTTCGAAGCTGCAATATAATTATTATAAGATGTCGTTAGTGAATACACCTATACCTTAAAATCAAACCCAGTTTCATGCACGTGAAGTGAGTAAAACCGCAATCACATAATTATTTGGGTACGACTTAAACGTAACCGGTATCGTATATAACTCAATGCAGCCAATGATAAATTTATACATGAGATTTATGTCAGTTATGCGAAGATACACAGCCGAGTTTTACTGCTGCGTTTTATAATTTCGGAACGGATATCGCAACATTAATTTTGATATTTTCCTTCACGGTCATGACTATAAATAAATAACTATAGCCTGAAAGCAAACATTTTATATAACTTTTATAATTCCATACGTATTTATTATGTACACAAATATTTCATGTTAATTATTAATGAAATTGCAAATTTTGATGACGTTGATGACGTTTTTTCTCACGGAATGTAGCACACATCGTTCTTCGAATTAAACTCGATTTCACTTGCAGTGTGTTAAATTGCTGTACCATTGAAATATCAGTCAAGACAAAGAAACAATGGAATATTAAGATTTATTAAGCATGTAGCAGTTTACGACTTTCCAAACAATCAAGCAGCGGTCTGGGGATCTGGCCACATTGCGTAATGGAGCGTAAAGCCTGAAGAACTAGTGTTGACCCTACTTGCCTAACTCTACCGCGCCGTGTTAAAAGCTATAACATTGCAAAAGGTTACGAAATGTTTGCATCTTCCATGCTCATACATTGTATTGAAGGAACACACAGAAATTTTGTCTCATTTGGATATGCAAGAGTACGTGTTGATTTCAAATCGTGATAACTATATACACAATTTAATAAAACTTGTTAGTTTTAAATGATAGACTTACAACTACGACTAGTAATATTAAAATATAGGTACTAGAAACAGAAAGCTAAACATGCACATAATCACATATCAATGAGTCGATGAAAATGCAAAGTGAATTGCAAACGTCTGCATCTATTTGCTAACATTATTTTTTGAATAATACATTGTCAATAAATTAAATATTACATATGATTTCATAAGACTACAAGAAAAACAGAAATTGCGTAACATACTTTAAAACAGTTGGCCATAAAAGGAAAAAGATTTTAACAAATACCCATCGAGTCACGATTTTATAGACAGTGGAAATAAAGAAACTTTCCGACGGAGATTTTAACGGAATCGTGACTACGATTGTGACCAAATATCTGAACATTACTTACATAATATAGCAAGCTTGTTGTTACACGCTATTCTAAACTGCCATTGCGATTTTTATTACGTTGAAAATTTCTGGATCCTATGAAGCCAAATTAATACATAATCCAGATATAGAAGATAATTGACATTGACCATTATAACGTTTTTAAATTAGATTTTAAACCAAGAGACAAAGGAAGTATAAAGAATAAAAATCAAAAGCCGAGACGAAAAAATGCATTAATTGGTGACGCGGTTAAAACGAGAAGGCCCAAAATGGATGTAAGTCTACACCGAGTTCAAAGCGTAACAGAAGTGCTAATGGGCGAACTGGATTATTTATGTATTTATGAGAACTTTCGGTAATTAACGAACATTCATTTTATGCTTCCGATATAAAGGCCAGCATTTAAATTCTGTTAAAAGGTGATTTGGCACATAGACCATAAGATTTTACACAATGTTGCGATTATATAACTTAGTGGGCACCAAAATTATTTGCCATGGGCCAACAAGCTAAAGCCGTGTAATCTCACTACTTTGTATCAATTTTATACGAACAAAGCTAACAGTTAACGTACGAAAGACCCAACTCATTAGTTGCCGTAAAAACTAAAGAGCTTCAAGAAACAATGTACAAATAAAGGAAGTGATAAATATAGTGTAGGAGTATCTTCAATGACGGTATTCCGGGATATACGCTTTCAAATAATCGTATTAAGGAAGATATTAGAGGACTTGATGACAACTAAACTGGACGTAACGCAATATTACTTTCAAATGAAGAGATATATTAATCAATTAGTAAAGAACGAATTAGGCAAGTTAACACAATTTTCATCAGATTGCACACAGTGTAGGTGGCATTTTATCTCCCAATTTTTTTTTTATATTGTTAAGAAAAATTTATGGATTTTAAATCTACAGTTAGCTATAAATTTTAGGATGCAAATTGGCCAATTTCAAAAAGTCTGCCCACCCACTCAGCATAGGACATACTTTCTTCCATTGAAAGAATCAGCCACCTACACGAGTGTATTGACACGATTCATACCGGTTTCATAATGTAAGGCGGAAATTTCGGAGATTTGATTTGTTATATCACTGGTTGCAAATGTATCCTACATGCATAATGCAAACGTAAATATTATGTTAATTGAGACGCCTCTAGTGTCGGACGTGCTAAAGGATCATTGTGCGATGAGACTTTCATTATTTGCAATAATCCTAACAAATGTATAAAACAGACGAGTAATTACGATAATAACGACACATTCAAGTGTTCGTCTTCTACTTTAGCGTGTATTATACTACGAATCTTAACTGCTATAGAAAGTTTCCGCAAAATAACTATCCGCTGTTGGCGCTTTCACGATCATTGCTGTTTTACTCACTAACTCAATTGCTGCTTGTTACAATTGTCCGTTTCCTTCAAAATTTGCAGCATTGCAAATTTAAACTCATGTTTTTGCTTTCATATCTTTGCTTTCATATCTTAGGTATATCTACGGGAACATTTTAATATCTATTTCTAAATAATGGTGCAGTTCTTTGCACAAGTAGATATAAAGAGGTTATAGTATAATTTACACGATATTATACTTGTTTAATGGAGAAACAAAACGACTGTAGTAAAATAAGTAATACCACCCACATCGCCCGGCTATCGTTTATAAATGGCATTGCGCATCCGTTGTAAGACAGACACTATAATGCATTAATGTCGATAATACTTACTACACGTCTACTTATATTCACAGACCTTTGCTATAAGTTTGTTTATGTAGACACGCATATGCAATGTAAACATTTTCGAAAAGTTGACAAGGTCAAGGGAGTTTATCTGCGAATAAATGTAAATATTATTCGTAAAATACATTCGCAAGTTCGCCCTTGATATGAACGAAATTTATTGTCATGACCTCCCTAATTAATTTTCATAAAACATATAAAATTAGATCCATTTTTATTTAAATACTGTAGCAAATATAGCTGAGATTCAACTTTCATAGTCTGTGTAATTAATTTAAGTATTTTTAATATTAAGTAGTATCTACCTTTAAATTTGCGATATCCATTTAGAGTTCCCCAATGAGTCTTCTTAGTGTCCTCACTGCCACTGCAGATATTCAGCTCGCTGGAGAAAATCTTGTGATGCATGAGGCTTTTGTGGTTACTTTTATTATCCGATTGAAAAAATGACACGAATTTATGAAGCGGACTCATCGTCAACTCCAATTTTATTTGAGATTTATGTTGTATAATTCAGCAACTGTTTTGTTGCTACAATATCACAAAAATTTCTAAAGCCACCATGAATCATGACACACTGCCATTAGGCAAACAGCAAAACACTGAGTAACGATATAAAACTTTCTAGCACATTAGGTAAAACGATTTATAAGTTAATAAAATGGCTAAGCAAAGCACTAATTGTTATAAATGAGCTCGGCACGGAAGAGCTCGGGTGTGAATGCGGCTAAGTTTTTTGTCGTCACCGTTCTGATGCTCGTGCGACAGTGTCGCCGGCCGCTCTTTTACCTATTGCCACTGCTTTGCGCACTTTCATCACAAGCAGGGACTTTCATCGGGCACCGCTCACCCTCTTTGAGGTGGTATGTCATGCTCTATATTTTCTCATTTTCTGTTCTAGCTATAGGTATCATGTTCATAAGGAATGCTTTGTATTTTTAATTCAGAAATAAAGATAATATCACACACATAGCACCACTAATAATTGTATGAATTTAATTAATAATGTAGTTGTAGAGCAACGATTTTTCCCATTTCATTTTGCCACCCTTTATATATATATATAAAGATATATAAAGAAATTCTATTGTATATTCGTACTCATATTCATACTCTTCAATACACATAAATAAAAAAGAGTGTCTGTTTGTAACATCAAAATAACAGTATTTTACTCAATGCATACAATACCATAGGTACACGATACACATAACAAAAATGCAATTGTTTTTTTTTTGTTTGCCTATCTTTTTGTTTGTTCCAGCTAATCTCTGAAACGGCTAGACCGATTTTGACGGAACTTCCACCGGCAGATAGCTGATGGTCCGGGGCTTAATATAGGCTACTTACTTTGAATATTCAGGGTTCCGCGGAAAAACAAGAAAAACGCGGGAAATTTGCGGGTTACAGCTACTCTGCGATGGCTAGACGGATTTTGACGGGACTTTAATAAGATAGCTGATGGTATAAGGTCTAATAAAAGCGTACTTTGAAAATAAAAAATATTTTGGCTTTCGCGTGAAAATTAGAAATTCGCGGGATACAGCTTCTCCGCGACGGCCGGACGGATTTAGACGGGACTTTCACTGACAAATAGCTGAAGGAGGAACTAAGGCTTCTTTTAATTTTGAAAATATTTAGGGTACCGCGGGAAAAAAATAAAAACCCATATATTTGTTAACAAAATGAGATTAAATTAAGTAAATCTGCTAACTGCTGCTACGTATAGTTTTCACGGGGACGAAGCCTCGGGCATAAGCTAGTTACTCAATATAATTTATCGACTGGACGAATACAATCACATGTGTAGGCAGATATAACAATAGAGAAGATACATACCTAATTACGACTGTGTGAATTCTATACAACGTTCTTACTGTTTTAAGTATTGTAGTGTTACATAAGTCCTGGACGTAACTTGGTGGGCACATACCCATTTCATAGCATTTTCTTTTAATTACACATAATAAAAGCACATGACTAGCCTCGATAAATGACGTCACGACTTTTTAGTAATTCTCCTACCGCGCATTAGGCTCGGGTTATTTATTTTTGTTCTCAGAATGTTTATAGCTCACATTTTCACCTGCACGTGAAGATACTGAATTTAATTTGTGTTCTCAGCATGATATGATGATTATCATCTTGCGTAATTATACTGTGCATGATGAATGTAAATGTTAATTATCTATAAGATGCGGATGAGGTAACCTGCAGCGGAATACTGATGACAAAGCTTTTCCTTGTCTGTTATTAATCTGAGATTAATTAAATAGACCACATAAAGTTAAAATAATAGAGGATATACTGTTAGAGGATGTATAAAGGATATGCTATCAGATAAATAGATAATATACTTAAGGATATACAATTCCTTTATCGTACCAAGTACCTAGTACCTAAATACATGCCTTTGTATACTGTTTCTGCATGCAGAAAAATCTATTTTATATAAAGAACAATTTAGGTATATTACATAATAAAATGCTCTTGGACTGGAACGGGTCCGGCATCAACACCAATGACAAATACATCACTCACCTTCTCACAAGCTCAATACTATGCTCAGTGAACTAAGTATCGTTTCCCAACAGGTGGGTCTTAAAATTGGCAACATGGACAACTTTGACAAAGAGGTCGCCTGAAGAATTTTTGGGAAACTACGCTACATCTTTTCGTCGAAAATTTCGCAGTGTTTGAAGACGAAGGTCTTTATCCAGTGAGAGTTACCACTAATGGCGTATGGCTCTGAGACGTGGTCGCTAACGGTTTGCCTTTTTAGAGGCTCAGAGTCACTCAATGAGCTTTAGAGAGAACAGCTTGGAATTTATTTGCGCGACAGGATCCGGCATACGGAATTTCGCCAAAGAACTAGAGTCACCGACATAGCTCAAAAAAATTGTAAGTTGCAGTGGCAATATGGCATATCGTTCGAAATACCGATAACCGCTGGGGAAGAAAGGTTCTCGAGAGGCGACCACGAACCGGAAGACGCATTGTTGGTAGGCCTCCCATCAGGTGGGCCGACAATATCGTCAGCGTTGCGGGCAACCGATAGATGCAAATGGCAAGTTGAGGTTCATTGTAGCGTTCTAAGGGTGGGGCCTTTGTTCAATGCAGTTTTATGTAACACAAATAGGATTTTGTGTTCATGTTAAACAAAAATACTTATTTGAGCATACACCAGACCCAGGTAGTAGTCATAGGAAGGATTTTTTTAACAGGGACACAAGGAATCAGACAGAATGGGTAATGTGGTAATTATAATATCATCTAACAATAAGAGAACTACATACAAATAGGTATACCTACCTATAGCAAGAACATAAAACTTCCTCATAGTTCAATGTTTAACACTTGTGTGGTTAATAGTTCAATAATCTAGAGAATCGAACGCACCTCTATACGTAAACAACTGCATAAAGTAAAAACTCCAGCACATAGCTAACACCTAACAGATAAATAAAACTCCTTTTAGTAGCGCTACCGTACATTTTATAGTCCCGTTACGCTAAATGTAATTAAAATTCGTTCCGTTTTTTATCGCATCTTGACTTTTTATAGACATCAGTTTATTTTATATATGTTTGTAAGTATCTACCGAATGCGTGTGTTATTTTTTTTATCTAAAACAAACTATAAATAATCTGAAAGAAAAATGGCGAACAGAAATGAAAAAAAAATATAATTCATCATTCCACAGTATTTTATTATTTTAATAATTAATAAAAAAAAACTGACGTTCGAACTAGGTCCCTACTCGACAAAGGCAATATGTAAAATTTATTCGATAGGTAGATAGATCATCATCATCATCAGCCTATCTCAGTCCATTGCTGGACACAGGCCTCTCCTATGGTAGATAGATTTTGCACAATATAAGTATCCTTGTTTTGTTTCACTCTTATGCAGTTTGCCATTGCTTACACTTTTTGTTTGCTAAGGCAAGCTGTTGGCAAAGCCTCTGTGTGTTTTTATAGAAATTAATTTAAAAAGCTAATAAACTATCGTTCTTAAATATAGCCGTTTATATTTATATTTAAAAGACTTTGACCCCTTACTTACATTAATATCTCCAGTTAAAAATGACTACTATCTCTTAATGTCAAAATCTAGACAAATTTCAAATCGACTCTACAATGCTCTACATTTGAACTTAAAGTGAGAGAGCGCCATCTACCAAAAACTTAAAGAACTTAATCGCCCCGCGCAGTTTCACCCTCACAATACGGACAACTGTGAAACTATGGCGCTACTAGCTAGGTACTTTAGTATACGAACAGAATTTTCACAGTTATGGCTATGAACAATTCCCATAAAATATGTGCAATTGTGCTGTAGTTTTATTAAATTTGTTCGGTGGAAATATGTTCGATAAAATGAAAACTTATTAGAATGTGGTAAAGTAGTGCTGCCATCTGCTACCGATTTTCTGTACTTAAATTGTTTAAAGCCCTAACTAGATGGCAGCACAATACCATATTAGCATTAGATACATGTTGCGGTAAGTAGGAATCGTGTAAGAATAAATAACTCGTTATTAACACTATCACAACTTATTTTCTTCAGTTTTTGTAAGTACGAAAATGTACGGCCTTATTCACTAAAAACTATAATTATTTGTCTCTTCTAAAGCCGACTATATAGCTGTTATTAAATCTAAGTACCTAATGTAAACTGACCTTTATTTGTAGGCAAGGTGTTAGGTCTTTGTGCCGGAGCTCGATGGGGTGCAGGCTTCCTCGGCGATGGGGGCGGGGCCAGGGAAGTGCGCGCGCGCGCCGCCACAGGCGATGACGACAACTTCGGCACCACGCCATTCTTCTTAGCTGTAAACACATACCAAGTTGATAAATAAACCGTAACATTCAGCACACTTGCGTTCTTAAACTAATTTCGGTTATCATTCATATTTTGTCGGCTTAGCAAAATAAAAGTAGAAACATACAGGCATTTATTTAGTTCCAGTAACGTGCGCGCAAGTGAATATCAATATAATAGGCCATATGATACAAGCAACATCAGAAAGCGAATAGAATGATAAGGAAACCACCGACCTAGTCTGTCTTGCAATAGAGCGTCAATGCAAATCACTTATAAAAATAGCTATTGCAAATACTGGCAAGTGTTGATACACATCTAATTCATGAGATTCCTATAATATTTACGGTTGATTTATATTGTGTCAATAGACAATAGGATGCCAACCAATGAAGTTATTTCATGTATCTCAGATAATGATGACATAATTGCTCAAACTACAAATCTTGTGCTAACTGGTCGCTTGGACTACATATAACAAAATACAGCTTCCAAATACATACATAATCGTTAGCTAGGCAATTAAACAGTCAGCCGGCACCGGCACGTAGTGACGCGATTATAATGTGCTGGAACCGATCGAACCAGTTACCATCTGACACAGTTTTCAAAGGACAACCTTTGCGCAGGCGCCATTGTTTATACTTCAAAGATGACTTGCGTAACTTGCGTTTCGAAATTGGTTCTGCAGAATCTTTTATGGAGCTTTTATGTATGTTTGTCGACGTGTATTGTTTTAGCTACGGTCTATTATAGTTGGATTGAAGGTACGATGACCAAATGGAGACATCCTCAAAGATTTATGTAAAACAGCTACTTAAATATAGTGTTTGTTTTCAAAATTAAATAGGTATGTCCTTAAAGAAAGTAGTTCTAATTATAAGTCAACCGTGAGATATTCCAAAATTACTGACTGACTGATTTTGTCGACTGTACTATCAAATATTAATACCAGTCCTAAAATAGATACAGTATCACGGAAACATATGGAATCTTACGAAACATTCAAAATAACATCACTCATTATTTCACAGGTGGCGCATGGACATAAATAAGGGCTCAGTTATGTCAACAAAACACATTTCTAATAAACATATTGAGACTAAATTAGGGGTCCACATAAAGCTTTATTAATTCATTTAGGCTACTTCTTTAGATTATTACTTACATAATTAATCTCAGCTTTTCAACACAAATTCCCACTTTTAACATGAAATATCTGAACGAAATATACGGTAAGCCAACAGTCTTTTTAACAGTCAATAAGATCAAAGGAAATAAAGTTTAAATTAATAAACGGTAGAGTTTGAAAAAGTAAGTGCTTATCCGCTCCACTGAGTCCTACCTATCTTATTAAATAGTTAGCATAAACTACTACCAGTGTACGAGTGTTCGTAAGTCGAAGTCAGTTGACTTCCTTCCTGTGTCTGCGTATGGCTACATGTATGTGTATGGCTGGCTACATTGGCTGCATGTATACACAATAAGCTATATGTATATACACCACATTTGTGTTTGTTATATACAACTTAAACAAAATAATTAGGAAGCTCTATGTCTTTCGTTAATCCTACTTACAAAAGTTACGACATAACTTAGTAAGTGGATTACTTTCCTAATTAATCGCGCGGGATGGTACTAATTCCTGTTATATAGGTAAATGTAAAAAACACTTGTATCGAAGAAAGAACATTATTACTTTATATAACGTAGAAATTTTTAGACGTAATCTGTCAATTACTTTTCTCTACATTTCCTCAGACGTAACGTTATACAGACTTCAATTTTCTTTGATATCACATTGGCTCTATTATATGGTACATTTTCCCGACATCGTAAGAACCTCCACAAAATGTTTCAAGTTGACTGCTCTCGAGCTTAACGCTTCGCTTGATGCCGTCTTGCTGATTAGTTTTACTTCCAATTTTAGATATTCAGCTAGTAGATAAACACGTGTTTTAGACCAATAATTATCATAGTAGTGTATTAATGGTGACTTTCACGTCTTCTCTCGACTCTCGAAAACGTATCATCAATCAATTTCAATGTCAACCACTCTTGTGATGTCATTAAGATGCAACTTGATACTTTTTGGACAACCAGTAGCCTAACGACATGTGCCTGTTACCATTTACGCCGGTCTTTTAAACTATGTATTTAGCTCCTTTTCTTTAGAAACCATTAACGTTATGAGTAGGTATAGGTACGTAATATAAGGAGCATGACTCACCTTGCACAGCTTGGGGTTGTGGAGGAGTAGGGGGGGGTCGCGCGGGGGTGGTCGGCGTAGGGGCGCTCTCCCTTTTCTTGCCGTTCCCTGTAATAGATAAAAAACAAAAATGAGCAATCAGACATACGTACCGTATATACCTAGATAATGAATCAGTAGCCTTGAAGGCAGAAACAATGGTTTGTCTCATTTATAAACAAATGCTATTGCTTAACATACCAAATCGTAAATATCTTTTATAATACTGGCTTGGTATTTGCTTGTGCTTATTGTTTGAGTAGTCAATTCAAATGACTGGCAAAATTAATCCAGTCAAGAATTAACTAAAATAAGCTATTGTTATTTGTTGAATGATAAAAAAATTGCGCAAGAAACTGTTTAATAAAAAGTTTCCCGAGTGTATACCTAAGACATAGAGACAATTTGAATTTACATAAAGCAGTCTCCAAAAAAATGTTTACATTACCACATAATGTTTTATCCGAAGAACCAATCTCTTATCTTATAAAAGATACCGTGGGAAGACGCAAGTCGAGAACAAACCTTAACGATAAGTAAAAATGCATGAAGTGAAATCGTTTTATCACTTATCTGTAATGCAATGTTTATTGTCTCAAACATTAATCATGCTTGACGTGATATGCTGATGAAAGATGACACAAAAAGTAGAACAACAAGCAGTAAAACTAATGTTTAGTTGTTTAGGACGGATCACAGACGCACTATTATCTTATAGGAAATAGTTACTATTAGCAGTATGAACATAACTGGGACTTAAGTAAATGTTTAACATATTGGGTATTTTATTTTCCCCTTTATGTCCGCTCTACCAGCCAATGACTGAAATACTGTAGATCAATGAAAAATAAATGAATGAAGAACCATTACATAAGAATATTATTTGTAACATTCGATCTAGCGTTAAATAAGATTACCGCAGTAACGTTATGAACATAATACAACTTTATAGGTTTCGTTTTACTATAAATTCAAGAAATTGCAAAAAGTCTGTTTATACCGAGAAATAGTACAGTAAACAGCTGTGCTGCCTGCTCTGATTACTGTATGTTACAAATCGCTAATGTCCGATAGCGTAATATCATTTTTCCTGTATCTGGCGTATACTGAGGTGAATTGGTAATTGTCATTGCGACACTAATTCAATTGTTATTTTTTTAGCAGGCCTGTGTAGTGTGTTACTACCATGACTGAAAAAGTAAATAACGTGAAGTTTTGAAAAACTCGGGTCAGCTGGCAGTAATTTTGACAATACTTGTACGGAGAAAACTGTCATAGGACATCGCGTTTTCTGTATACTGATTTTAGTGGGATTTGTGCTCGTTGCCATACGAATAAGAAACATTTCCTATAGTAAATTAATAACGCAACAGCTCATGGTAGCATATTGGTGTAATCCAACGTGAAAGTAGCATATTCATAAGAAGTAATCCTTATATTTACTGTAGAAATTATCCGCAGTCGATAATATCTGTGACGTAACAAGCTAGGGTTAGCCAGAACTAGTTGGTTCTACCCACATAAGTCAGGTAAGGTTAAGGCTAAGTTATTGATAAACTCTACAGATATTAAATCTCATTAATTATTATCAATCCTTTACTGTTAGGGTTGACAATTTCTTTAATTATTAATAAATATTATTAGGAAACGACTTTGAGGAGACACTAGGTTATTGGCACGATTGGTATTTGTAATCTCTAACTTAATAAATGTCAAGCCGTAGCCGCATTGGGTCATCAAACACCTTTATAATACATTCGCTTAAGTCCACCGAAGTTGTTAAGACATTGACTGTTCATGATTTAATGGTATTCGACTGTATCTAGCTTAGCAACAGGCTAGGGTAATATTATAATATTAATTA
This sequence comes from Abrostola tripartita, assembly GCA_905340225.1. Classification (NCBI taxonomy): domain Eukaryota; kingdom Metazoa; phylum Arthropoda; class Insecta; order Lepidoptera; family Noctuidae; genus Abrostola; species Abrostola tripartita. The sequence goes on along the minus strand of HG996490.1, from coordinate 7,402,540 downwards.
AGATCTATCTCTATAAATCCTCTCTATCGGCATTTCGCTGTTAAAACATAACCGTAAACCATTTTAATCTTCAAAAATCAACAAATAACCTAACTTTTGTACAAAGAGCACTTGAAGGTTTTTTTACAGAAACAATAATATATGCTGTATAAAAATAAATTATCAATGGCACGTGATTGTCGAACGTAAGGTTTCCACCTGAGCCCACACGTGGATACACGTCTGGCAGTCCTGATTTACCATAGTGTTGCTGGCCCACTGCATATTATAATGTAGTACAGAATTTAGTTACAACGCACAACAATGTTTACTCAGTACAGTGTAGTATAAGTTCGAGTAAAATGTTGCATTAATCTTTGGATTTGCTTTTATAAATAGGTATTTCAAGACACACAGATCATTAAACTTGCAGCTGTAGACATAATTCTAATACATGACATATTTTTCCATAGGTGTCTAGGTAATACGTGGAATTAAAGAATCCAAAATAAAAAACAAAATGCCTAATAAATTAAAATAAATAAAAACCGATATTTTATCTATACATTAGGAAACATTTAAATTAAATACTATTGCGCGCAGTTACGACGTGTTACCATCTTTTCATCATAAAACAAAAACCTATCACGTAATCTTTCATTGCGAAATTGTTTTTTGTTTTCATGATTACGAGTTGCTTTTAGATCACTACATTAACAAACAGTGTTTGTTTCAGTGTGTACCTAAAGTATGTAATTAAACTGGTTTGTGCAAACAACGTTTTATTGATCCGCTACAACACCGAGATTACTATCCAGGCTTACGCCCAGTGCTCTGCTACCGATTTGCTTTACACCAGGCTATTCTGTGTTTACCGATAGTTACAATAGATTTATATAATAATGGAATGATTTATTTATGTTGCCACAGCTGTCATGTAGTTTAAATGCAGACTATACCAACGTTGCTTAATATCAGTAATTTACAATCAGCGCTGCTAATACCTTCGCCTTCTGATCGTTGTTACTTTGATATTCATTTATGTGCCAACTAGAACCACCAGCTCATCCCAATACATATATCTAAGTTATTGTAAAGAACGGAGGCCCATCCATGGCCCGACGTGGCAAAGCGGCTTAGCCTTGCAAATCATTTATCGTAGAAGCCATGTATAACGAAGAAAGCAGGCCAATGACTTTAAAGCCATTGTCCTGACTTCACCTGTATGTGAAATGACCGGTGTACCATGACAATTTTCAGAAACGTATCATGAACAACATATCTGAAGTTGACTGTCGTACTTCAATAAGGGTGAAGGAACAAGTAGTTTCGAGGCAAGTCATTGAACTGTTTCGTAGTTTTTGTATCGATAGTTCAGGCTGATTATGCGAACTCAAGGTCAAAGGTGTTTCACCCTGACTCACACAGTGATGACCTACACACTTTATAGAAACCATAAATCATTCGGCATCTTTAGAAGTACACATTGTACCAATAAAATTCTACTGAAATATATGAGTCAACCTCCTGTTAAGTTGTTTTAGTTAGAATATAATCAAAACTTAATCTTAGCGAATTTATTGTGCTTCAAAGTAAGGTACAATATACCGATATGTACAAGAGAAAGTCAAGTTACCACTTTAATGGAAATAAGGAAGTATTGTTAATATCCATTAACTCGTAATGAAATGAGAATGTAATTTTCCAACGAGCTTGGTACTCACCTCTAGTTCCAAAAGATCCGAACCTCTCTCTGTTTACCGCTATCTTATATTTTTTATCACTCGGCACTGGCAGTTTGGACGGATATTTCTCGGAGTTACTTCTGTATAACTTCTCTTTGGACCCGTGTGCCCCCATCTTCAAATTCTTCATTAATGTTTAAAACATTTTATATAATATTATATTCCATGCTAGTATTGTAGTTAAGCACTTTTAGGAACTTCTTCAATCTTGTCTCACTTTAAAGTCACATCATAATTGTTTCACCAATAAGTATATTTCTAAAATTATTTATTGTCATCTATGTTTGTTTGTGTTCCTATAATATAAGATCGTTCTTAATTAGCAAAGTAGACAAGCATCAAAGTGTTAATTAATTTCGTGTCATTACTTATGTCTCTATCATTTTCGTACGTATGCTTTAATCATACTTACTAATTATTTTGTTACTTGACATTTTCTAATAATAACGGAACTTGAAGGGGAATCAGATTTATCGTAAGTAGTCCAGAATAATAAAATTATAAAAGCACACGTGTTAGGCTTACAGTGGTCAACAAAGCCCATTCGCTGATATAATTATTGCAACGCTTTAATCTATTTCGGTAGGCGACTCACTACAAACGTCCCAGTATAACAAGAGCCCCCACTCTGTTTACGATTCATTTATGGACACCTAATGAGACTTTAATAAGCGAAATCTGGGAGCTCTTCATAATATGGTAATTTAAGTTCTGTTTAAAATGGATTTTCTCTAAAGAGCTATCATTTGTCATTCAACGTTGCAAGACGAGTTTTCCGTGCTCAAAGCATTTAGTAAGTGACGACGTAAAAAGAAACAGATTTTCATCGGATGTCAGTTATAACATATTAACAAGAAGGATTTATGTTTCATTACTGTAAATAGCTTCGTAAATTAGATTTTAAGTAGCATCTAGTAATTATGAATGATTATTTCATGTAAGATAATTTTTTTGAATTCACTGTACGTATTGAGGCGTAGTCGTTGCTAAAAGAGAAAATGTAGCCAGAGAGCCATATAATTTCCTACCGGAGATGATCGCGAGTTCCTAAGAGTAATATGCCTATTTCAATCTATAAAACAAAAATATAAAAACGAACGATGTAACAAATACAAAAATACGAGAATCTAAAACAGGCATCTATAAACAGTAATATATAATGAAATAGAAACTGTGATTGTAATAAATATGAATCACTCCACAGCCCCTTATCCAATGCGGGTATTCTTTTTTTAACTTCGGATATTTTTATAATTAGCTCGCAGCTAATTGATCCAAATTTAGACGTTCGAGTGTGTATTTATCAAATTAATGAAAAAGATATTGGGATTTAACACCTATATATTTTAAAGAACGTAAAATTAAAAAATTATACATCAACAAGTTTTTAAATATTATACTTTTACTTTAATATAAGAAAATAATTCTTATACGAAATTAAAATAAATATGTAAAAGTGTCTCATAATAATACATCTAAGTTTAGCTATTGTATTAGTCACTCTAAAACATATGCAAGTGTTACCAGTTCTCTGAGATTTGTTGCTATTTTAGTAAGCGATGCTTTCAGGGTTAAATAACTTAAAGGAGCACTTGTGTCCTTTAGTGCGACTGAAGGAGATATTTTAAACGCGTCCAATGTTGCGGTGTATATTTAGTTTATGAAGATAAACGCGCTTTAGTGCTCCGATTGTGTTACATTGCTACAACGTCGATACGGAAAACGAACAAGCGGCGTAGCAGTTTACTATACGAGTAGGTATAGAGTTATAGAGCACATTGTTTGTTATTTTTTCAAGATTATAATTGCCACTCGACAGTTAAATGATTATCCCGGCTTACTAGTCTTATTTGGATCAACGGCGCGTAAATGATTGATATGCTCGCCACGGACAGAACGTCTCGTAGGTAGGTGTTCACGCGGTGTACAGATTCACGCGGGCGTTAAGTATGCCTCACCTACGTTTTGCAATTCTTTGTAATAAAATAACTATAATTTTTATGTTTATTATTGCACTGTGACCAACGGTTCACGTTAATTAGGAAACTACTATGGTATTTCTTGTAAGCGATTACAAAACTATATCGTCCTACAATTTTTTAAAGCGTTTGTTGTACGGGAGTCACTGGTACATCAAGATCACGATTCTAATAACAGACAGCTACGTAACGTGTGTTTGTTTGTACCACTCAGCTGTCACACATCGTTATCACGCTCTCATTGCTTCCAGATCAATGAATAAATATAGGTATCTATTAAATAACTAGAACACACAGAGCCACAGCTTATGACCATTAAATGTCACCAAAGAAGCATCTGCATCGCAGAAGGCGTTAAAACTGAATAAAAAGAGAACAAGAATGCAAGTGATGCAACATTCTGCCGTGGTCGTCGGCATAAGCAATCACAATCAAATACACATCGAGGAAAACAACTGACACTGACACTTTGATACGTCAACACAACTTTTAATTTAAACCAATCTGGAACAAAAGAAGGACGTATGGTTACTAAAGAGCAACAATGCTCTTAGCAGCTAATGAATGCCGAGTGCTAACTAACTATGCAAGTAGATACGTCAAAGCCTGCGGTACGTTAGCACCCCACCAGGCTACACTTAGGTAATACATTGCTAAAAAATCCATTTTCATAATTTTAAATAGCAGTCAGTTATACAGTGCTCTTTTTTAAAGTATCTTCATTATGTATCTCATGCAGTAAATAGTGATAAAATCTAATTAAAGATTACTATCTAAATAATATTTTGTGCTATGTTGGCATTCTAAAAACATTATTATTTTAGTACCTAGATGCGATTGTTTTCGCCAGATACGGAACAAGTTTAAATAGGTGTCCAATAGAAAACAATTTATCTATAACTGTAACTTCAACAATAGCTTAAGCACGTTTTTGAACTTGAATATTTTTTTACATTAAAACGATGCCTTTTCGTCTATACCCTGTGTCATGTATCTGTATGATTTCAAAATACATTCACTTGTAGCCGGTTCGCACTGTTGCGTCAATTTTGTAAATCTAAAGTAGGTGGCGTCGTAAAATTTTAACAAGCTACGCTTCAATGGCCCTACCCCAAATGCATACGACAAGGGTGCACGAGTGTCTGGTTTCGACAAAATCAATACTTTTGCGAATGAAAGTGTTAACTAGTACTTGTTCGCGATGCGTATTACACCTGGGACACGCAATAAGTGATCTTGGCACTCAAACATAATGTGTTTAATGTAATATCTTTGTTTTCAGCGGAAAAACATGTTTTCCTACTTTAAATAATGTAGGTCGATTTAAATAGCGCTTTCATTAGTAGTAAGGACTTGTGTATTAGTATGAAAAAATTGTATACCTATGAATTTCAAGTAAAATTCGTAGAATGAAGTAGTAAGTCGACTGATCTTGTGTTTTAAATTAGTTACTTTGAAAATTAAACAAACAGCCACACTGCCGTAAATGCAGTACAATTTACGTCACACTTACGTGCAAACAAACTTCTATGAAATAAGCCTTCACAAAACTTTTAAGGTTATTCTGTGTAGATAACAATTACTACATCGACAAAAATAGCCATAAGATGATGCCATAAAAACAACAAACACACGGCAATGATTATTACCTAGATGCAGTGGTTACGACGGACTCCGTGACAACAATGCTTGGTATCAACTGTCACAAGGTAATATGAATCTTAGGGTATAAGCAGTAAGAACTACTTAAAAAAGGTATTCAGCACAATGTGATGTGAATTAAACGCACGTGTAATTTGTTTAATATCTCATTCTAACAGAGTCGAAAATGGCACCGAAATAACACTAAGTTAAACATTTTTAGTTATTTATTATGGGATTAAATAACATAAAGAACAGATTTATAGTTATAATTACACGGAATTTTGAAACAAACATATTGAATCCGTTAGTTTTTAACATAATCTGACACATAAACCTTTATTTCCTACTCACGAGCCCAACTTTTGAAGTCTTGATGTAAAGAAGAAAAAATACAGTGCGTAAAACAAGTTTATTTGAAAGCACTTTACCTAATAATAAATACCTTATGATTTATGTAAATTATTGCAAAATTATTTATTATTACTTTAAAAAAGGAATTGAATGGAAGGAATGCTCTTCGGTATAGGCTAGAAGTTTTAAATCGTATATTTACGAAACAGTGTTTTTACATGTGAAAAGCATGTAAGTTAGTAAGTTCTGGCATTTCAAATCGTGACATTCGGTGAGCCGACCTAACGACAAGTGTCCAGTTGAACCACCTTTAAAAATTACATTACATTTGTTCGAACTGTTCGAAAACAAACAACAGGCAATTAAAATACCTACCTTGTAGTCTTCCCGTTATATTAATACGAATTCAACTAGATAATTTGAATAAGTTGTCTGGTTTAAGACAACCAGTTTTTGTACCACACAAAAACAGTTTAAATTGACAAAAAACCAGCTTTGTTACAATCGCGACAAACGACTTCACAAAAGTGTTCTTAAAACAATCGTATGTAATTTCTTCATACTTAACACATAATTCATGCTGCCACACAGTTTATGCTCCAAATAATTCTAAAAATAGGGTTGGTCTACCTCAATTCGGTCACTGATACGAACTCACCCATAAAATAACTATGGACGACTGATTCTAAAACAGATGCTGTGTCTACTGTACCACGAGACATTGTATGAACTACAACCTGAATGACTTGAGACGTTCAGGTATTTGCTCTAAGCATGCTGCTATCAAGGAGTCTTCGGGCCAGTCGGTTAATAGGACAGAAAACTCGGTCATGCGCATCTTTGAATGGGTCTGACAAATAAGAATAAGACTACAATCTATATTTATATATGTATATCTAATACGCCATAATGTTTTATGTCTTGGTAATGTAGCTACAGTTTAATTTTAAAATAAATAACCCGTAACACACAGCCCTAGCTTGGTCTTACCTTAAAACATTATCGACGGTATTTATTAAATAGTATATTATAAAGTATAGAGTTAACAAACCAATTTGGGTCAACGGCCGAGTCATGGAGAAACATACTGGCGTTAGCTGTTAGCGTGGTGTAGATCAGATAATATCATACATTTCAAAACTACTATTTTACTGCTGAAACGGACAGTTTGTGCCAAGCTAACATAACATAATGTATTAGAGACATGAAAAATATGCCAGCAAATAAATAATTAATAGTTAATTTGTTACGTGTTAACTATGGCTGCAATTACAAACGACATGAAATACTGCCAACTTATTTTAGTTCTATTCTTAAGCCAGTTCACAATGAAACGAATAGCGAGGACGAATGAGCCTTGGTTAACACTTTCAGACGTCCTCAAATCCAATTCGTAATGCATTGCAATTTATTTAAACAAATTAATGGAGTATCGTGCGTTTTCGTAATAAATAATCACGTCATATCATAATAGCTTTAGAAAATGGGGTCATTCCAGCCTACTGCAACAGTTTTGGCGGAATTTCGTAATACACCAAACATCGCGGCGACCAGTCCTGGCTCGGCGCCAATTGCATTCGACTTGAAAGGAACAGAACTGCGGATGGCCAAACACCTTTTTGAACCACGTTTTAAAACTTATACCAAGAACTATCTTTAATGAAATCGTTTAAACATTTTCATGCTTAATGTATAATTCTAAAGAAATCGAAAATTGATGGTTTTCGAAAGTCCGACTACTTGTGAAGAGAGGTTACTAAACTAAAGCATTGCAGCTATCAGAACAGAACAAATCAGCATACCTATAAATAATTCCAACGAAGGGAGATCATTCCCTTTTATCTAATGGCTCCAGTTAAGGTTTTCTTAGTGGAGTGTTTAATTCACCTCTTACATTGTTTAGACACAAGCAAAGTCACTATCCATATCCAGTTACGTGTCGAGTATAAATGCAACTAAGTAGTACTGCTATCAATAGTCACATATTCATATTGTACAGTTAGCGCTATTATATCTGAACGATATTAAGTTCAAGAACTAAACTATACTTATCTAGCAAGCCATAAATCAATAATATCTGGGTTTGAATATTTCTCCAACACTCAACACAGTGTCTAGATTTCTCTGAGGTACAGTGGAGAAGAGGTAACGTACTTAGTCGTCAAACTCAAATAAATTCCGAGTTGAGTTGTAACTATTAACTATACTATAGACAAAAAACTAAAAAAAGAAAAAGGGCACTATTTTCTTTCTTTACTTTTGTGTCGATTTCGGGATAAAAAAGTTTATTACCACTTCATCACTTTCTTTGAATGCGTGCACGCCGACTAATGGAAGAATGTTATATTATCTTAATGACACCTCGAGAAATGTCCTTCGTAGGGCCAACTAGCTGCCCCTTGCTACATACAGAGTTATTTCTCCCCAGGTTTATGTAGATATTCCCATTTAGTTCTAGGAAAATATAATGTAGTATATTATTAAAAGACCTGATCATTGCTTAGACACATTGAACTATATTGCGTTACCTAAGTTTGGTAAAAGTTACGATGGCTTAAATCGGCAAGGTCTACCGTCAAATAAAAATTAGTTCTCGACTTCACGCAAATCAAATAAGTATTTTGCGAGTACGTCGAATACGTTTGCCGACTATTTCGATAGGCCATAAAACCAATGGTAGGTATTCTTCCATTTTTTTTATTATTATTTTGAAATGTTATCAGAGTTGAAACTGAAACTGTACTACGCCACGTTTATAACTTATCTACACTATAGAAATGGGCAAAATATTAATGTTATTTAAAAAAGACTTACTTGCTTAGTTGAATTGTTTTAACTAATATCAACATACAATATATCAAAGGTTTGCTTTTGGAAAATGTTGCAATAGTTAAATACTTAGACTTAAAAACACAGAAATCGTCAGTCATCATGTCTAATGACATTGGCAACCGGATAACTCGCACTAACGCTAAAATCAATAGATTACGTATTTTGTGAACAAGACCCGCAATAGCCTTCATTTGCCACTTATGTTTTTTTGACTGCAGAGTTGACTCTACATTGCTGCATCACTCATATTTATCAATTACTACATTTTAAGACTACCCACTTCCTTCTACTTTAAAAATGCAATAAACGAGACTACAAGAATCTTCAAGGTTATTGAGTTACAGTAACATATGGCCTTATGTAGGTAGGTATGTTCAGCAGGATCAAGCAATTTTCGCGGATTTCAAATATGTAGATCTATTACTGTCATTGCATAACGAGTAGCTTTTGAATACCCCTGACGTAGATGGCATCCATATTCTTTTTATTCGTAGGCTGTAATCGCGGCTATACATCGCCATAAAGAAAAACGTTAGATCGAATGCACACATAAATACAATCCAATCATCCAATGCAACACATACTAGCTGTGTCAACAGTGTTATTATAAGCAAGAGATCTGAAAGTCGTAGAGGTCAACTTCGTAACCTACAACTATTTACATCCACATCGTTTAGATGGTCATATTTAAATAGCAAATTGCTTGCACCCAGCATGGGTATCCCCGACAAGATTAAATCACTGCGTGAGGACACATGCACAGATTAACATCCGGTACGTGATTGACTTTGACGACTAAAATGTAGCAGCGGCGCCGACGCATATTTTTTAGGTACGATACAACGAATTTTACTGTAGGTACTAAACCAATTAATTCAGGGAACATTTATTTTTAGCTTACTACTACTCACTTACTAATTCTACTATAACTTACTACATAAGTGCTCTTGCTTGTAGCGCTTTGATATTACAGATAGAGACATTTATCGACGGCAAAGCTGCAATAGAGACTCAGTTTGTTGAATAGGAAATTATAAAAGTTTATCTATTTTACAAAATCATTTCATTCATTCTAATTTGGGTTTCATTTCTAATTTTCATTCATTTCTAATTTGGGTTTTCTTATATAGTTCGTAGGTACCTACGTTTATCAGTCTCTGACTTGAAAATCATAGTAATTACATTTAAATACTTAGGTATATTTATTATTCAACACGAAAAAATAAGTCAAAATTCTAAACCCAACCAAATTGAATTAAATAAGTAACAAACTGGCCTTCGGAGAATTGAAACTGAAAGAATTTGAAACGTGCAAGTAAGAAGTTAATAAATTCAAAAAGTTGCGAACAAACATTTTAGGTACGAAACAAAGTAACATATCAACGTTTAGGTTGGAATGTCCCCACGTCCCGTCACACGTCTGGGAGCGATTGGTCGAAAGCAAAATAATTATTAATGTCACGTAACTTCAAATTATGAAGTCGCAACGCGTTCCCATTAGTTACGCGACTTGCGACCAAGCGGCGTACACGCAGACAACACAACCCGTTTTCTCAAACAATATCCGTCATTTTATTACCACTCAAAACGGAAGACAACTTATATAATATGGAAATGTTGACATAGGTACGATAAGTAAATTAGTTCAGAAGTCTGAATTTTAAGTCACGAATAACAAGACTGTCCCAGAAAACTATACAGAGAGCAAGAAATACTGAAGTCAAAATCGATTATGAGTTTTGTTCTTTCTCTATAGTCTTAAATATAAGGAAGCAAAAACAACGAGTCTAGGTTATTGCACCTAACACCGCAGTAATCCATTAACTTAGCTAACTCTATAAATTGACAAAGTATCAGATAGCGTATCTCTAGACCATTGTCTAAACGATTTAAAAGCCGTACCTAGGTACTAGACAACTTTCTTATCGTGATGCGATAATTGTCAACTTTATCTCAACTCCATCAGTAGCCGACGCAAAAATCACTAATGAGCTTATAAACAATGCAATTAAGCACGTTTAAAAAAACGACTAAATCGTTTCGCCTTAAATGTAAGTAAAAACGTGGCGGCTATACCAACTTATATGCGAGCGACGATATTAGGAAGACATTTTGCTAGCACCAATCCATTTACCAGTAGAGCACATTATTCAACGCATACGCACGTAGTGGCAGTAAATGTTAGTTTGTGACAAGTATATCAATAGGCGAGAACGTACTAAAGTAGACAGCGCTAAACAAGTTGCGGTGAGCAAAAACAACACATAGGTAGCAATTACTTTGCTTTCGAAGCAATGTCTGTGCTTTCATCCGTTCAATCTCACGATAGCTAGCCTTACAAGGCGACAGCACGGTACGGCAGTATATCACTTTAGCCGACCATGCGCAAGCGCAGTTCGAGGCGCGTAATTCTTATCAAAACAGAAAATATCCGATGTAGAAGTAAAATCCGATGGGAAATTATATAATAGGCCAAAAATTTCCCACTATGCTTGATAAGCACTTGATTCGATAATTACTCTCATAGCTTATTGATATAAAACCTTTCTAAGTATTAAATATTGATACGTGAACTTGTCACGTCCAGCGTTAGAGACTTTGATATAGTAGCAGACAATTACAAAATGCCGCCCGAAGAAAATAACATCGATGATTTTGCCAAATTTATATGTATACCTACTGAACTTTTCATAACAAATATATATATTTTTTTTTAATGTGATGTGCGAAGAAGTGGAAATACATATTGTTTTTTTTATGTTCATAGCATTACTAGAATAAAACCATGTTTCGCTTTACGCAAATTTCATAATTTAGCTCACCAGGTGCCAGGCATCGATTGCGGCACGACAGCGATACCTACAACTTCCCTTCAAGTAAAAGTAGTCCTGACACGAGCACTAATGATATCGGTTCGTTCACTAACTGAACAAAGAAGTTGATTTTCAACAATACGAAAAGGAACCTGTTCTTTGTAGGAATCACCTGTAGCTATCTTACACTGGGACCGGTTTGTTGCGGTCAGAAAACCACAAAAGGTGGTCGTCACACTTTCGACTACTAGGAACATAAAAGTCTATGCAATATCGTACGACTCTTAGCATTTTATGTATGTAATTACAGAACATGAGTGTACGCAGCTTCAATTGTGGCATTGTACTAAGTGTTTCCTGGAGCAGAAAAATGCATTCTTGTGTTCTATCGTATAATAAAGTCTAATGTTACGAACAACATAATAATATTTGAATTGAGCTAAGTTTATTCCAATCAGAAATAAATACTTTGTTCCCAGTAATTCATACTGATACAAAATGACGATAAAATCAACATTCATCATACGCACGATTGTAATGTCAATTCTTGGAAACGCAACAGTTTATAAATGAAACGAACGGCTCGTGGGAGGCTGGGGCAAACTTAGCACCAAACAATCAACGGGAAACCATACTGGGAACTGTAAAGTGGTAACCGGTATCCAGTATAACGGTTTACCTTTTCGTATCTAGACTAAGTGCCTACGTAACTTCTAAATCGACAGAAAATGCACTAGCAAAACCCACTGAATTTCTGAAAATCACATTATCAAAAAACATTATTTCGCTTTAAGATCCAATGATCTTGCTATGCAAAGAATGTGTAAATAATAAACATTGAACAATCAATGATTCATTTATATACCCATCATATTCAGCCGATGAGAAAAAATCCACTGATAAATTATATTATCCATTCGGACAGTCATATAAAATCATGCAATGTTCTGTTTATAATTATCAGTTTAAAACTCAATGATGATTAAAATAAATGATTATAAAAAAATACTTTTACCAACATCTTTTGCTCCAACTAAACAATCCATTGTCTGTAAATGTTTGTGATGCAATTATTGAAGCCGAGTCACATAACACAAAAGATGTTTAAAAAATGGCTGAATATGACGGTGAGACTACTAATGTTAGGAAGTGCCATGCACAGTCAAAAAAATAAACATGAATCTTCTTTATACTTAGTTTACTTTTAACTACATTTGAATTCGTAGGTAATTAGGTAGCAATTGTTTTACTATCGTGACTCTTTAATGCGGAGCTTGGAAATACAAACAGTAATAATACTAAACTCCTCGACTTGACTTTGTCTAGCTCAGCAAAGCAACTTTAGAAGAAGCCTAACACGTATGAAACAGGCTCCCAACCAAGTTTTATCAACTTTATCTACTATGAGTATCTATTATTGAACCCTCGTCGATTTCCTGAGAGAGTTTAAAATGTCTCGTGAAATATTACAACGAATAACCTAGACCTTCAGTACCTAGTTTATGACTAGAACACATTTTAGGCATAAATTCAAATTACAACTCAAATTCCAAGTAAGAAATATATAAATACAGAAATAAACGCAAACGAAAACTTAAGAATCATGTTGTGTCTGTCATCGTGTTTTGTAACTAAAATAATTATAATCCAAACAAAGATTTTATCCATAGAAGAGGATGTAGGATAAGAATGCGCTTAATGAATTAAAAACCTTTATTTTGAAATAATTGTGGTATATCTATAATGAAAACCAAAACGCCAGTCCAAATACTCCGTCCAAATACGTACCTATAATGAAACGAAACTTTCAAAAAAGAATCATGTAGATATATTTATATCTGGTAATGTTCAATGGATTGAAGCCTTAGTGGGTTGCTTATATATGAGCCCACAGTGGGCGGCCCTACACACTTCGAATGCAAACCTTTGATGTAACTAATTACAGTAATGATATAATAGCAGAACGCGGTGTCACGTAGGCTTTTAGGCCATGGTTTAATGTGTCGAATGTGGGTCAAACGAGACCTAATAGTTCGGTTGAGTACACAACGGGCTGCTCTAGAATCTATTCCAATACGACAGAATTGGGACAACTATTTAAATATTATTTTCATAACCATTGGAAATGGTCATAAAATAATTTTTCCGTTTCGGTGTTTAATCAAGTTTTACTGAATGTCTATTAGAAACAGTTACAATATCCGAGCGGGATTCTGATGATATATAAAATCCTAAACAGGTGTTATTATTGTACTGACAGAACTGGTACATACAATACAATCAATCATCGACATACTTCCTATCGATCTTAAAATCTTGTCCGTTATCTAAAGAAATGTCAACTATGCGCGTTCTTAAAATTTGGGTGTATTGAAAAGTAAAGTAATCATGACTTGGACAGGATTTCGATTTCCAGGGCACGACCATGGACGACACAAATATTTCGTCAGCTTTATTGACCAAAATATTTGTCGGACATGGTTTTAAACTCGATGAGCAATGGGACTGTGTAACAGTTCGCACTCGGTTTCGCCTTCACCGACGGGGTCAACGATTCTCGACTCGTCAACAAATCCATCGACGAGAATAACCCGTTACACTGCATCGGCTTCCAGCGGATTTCACTCGCAAGTATCGCCTAGACCATTTATACTGTCTCCACTTTTATATATTTTAGGGTTAACCTTTTCATTATTACCGCGATGGCATATGATGGCGCCATGGATATGAACTACAGTAGGTAATAAAGTAAATGTCTCTTCCGAACGAAATCTTCCGACACGAAGGACAGCTACGGTAGCGTCAGCAAAAACAATTCAAATGTCGACCGTTCTACAATATTTCCAACGAATTTGTAGAAATGTGTTTTTAAATTAAATAAACATAACTGTCGATATAATTTTAGTTGGTACTTTATTTAAATAACTCGTCATTTTTGCACAGCTATTCTCAACATAATTAACTAAAATTTATTCATGAAATGTTATAATAATTAGGTATTTAGTTAGTATAGTAAAATTATAACCGCGAAGCGTTTACAAAGTGACTATTACTACACGTCCCTTCTACGGTTTAGAAACATGTTTTAACAGATAAAGATCGAACACTTATTACGCAAAATAACGTTACGTTTAATAACTGTTATGGCACATTCTAATATCGCAGTTACTACACGTGCGTGGTTCAACGCTATCCAATTTATATTAAAATATGTTACCCTTGTTTTTAACCTGACTGCCAAGGAAGGGTTATGTTTTTGGTAAAACTATATATTCTATTTTTAATGTATCATACATACATAAAGTCACGCCTATTTCCACGAGGGGTAGGCAGAGACCACGGATTTCCATTTGCTACGATCCTGACATACTTCTTTCTTTTTTTTTTTTTTTGTATCATTCTTGATGAAAAATTCAATGATATGTCAGGCTCAGGATAAGATTGAAAGTAGGTATTAAATTTTACATAGCAATATATTTAAGCACTTTCTTGCTAATTTCTTGCTGACGTTGGCTCTCACAAATGTCGATACAGAACTTTAACTGGGTTGGTTGATATAAACTAGATAGGGGCCTAACACAATAATATGGGCTGTGTTGAAAGATAATAAAACTAAATCGCAGAGCCTGTCGCCAGCCTACGTGCAATGGCCATATTTCACCAGCTACGATTTCTTTAGTGTTTAGAGCTATGAATTGCTACATCAAATTACTATAGAGTTCCTAATACTATAAAAGCTTGTTTATTTGTAATCTTGCGTACAAGGGAAGTTTGCAACTGTATCAAGATTTAGGTAATGATCGGTCATTACCTAAATCGTGTACATTAAATTGCTTAGAGTGATATTCAATCAATCTTAATTACACAGAATAGAATACAATGAATATTAGGTACGAAATTGTATAATGAGCTTATCATTAACAGCAATCTTTTATAGACATCTTTTGATCCTTCGAAAGAATAGTAATAGTTATAGGATAGTAGCTACATACGATATATTTAATCTAGGAGTTTTAGAAGTATTTTAAAACTTCAATGCAATGTTGCCTACCAAGCGTGCATTTGTACTACAAATAGATTACCCTGACGTTTATCCTACTTATCCAATTAAAATTCTGAAGAGTAAACAGTTCGTTATTCCATTAATTAATTAGAGATTTGTAATCCCGCTACGCGTGTAAGATAATCGCCGATAATATATAAAACAATATTTTTATTGAAAACATATTTCGTAACAGTATTGATAGTCGATATCTACGAAAGGTACATTTATCAGTCAAAAACATCTGAAGTAGATATGTAAGATAAAACGTATCTGTAACATGACTCTCCAATTTCATGCTTTCGAATCGAGTTAACACTGTCAATTAAAAAATTCGTACACTTACTTTTTGCGTGTAGAATATAGTTACCTCTGGATATTGTTAGCCAAGTGCATTACAATATTACAGTGAAAGGTGATATAGTTATTATACATCGCTTACTATTTAATTTATTTGTTACATAAGCCAATACCACCCAATAATTGTTGTGTATGCTCACTACGTGTCGGCGGCGGCACTAGATAAGCTATAAGAGAAAATGTGAAAAACTGTGGACTCCGCATACACAATACAAATTGTTAAGTGCGTTTATGTATAAATCACTTTTTAATTATGTAGCAGTCTTCGTTGCATGTGAACCGCGCATGCGTTAATGTACTTTCTATTTGGCCTATTATTTTCTGTGTGATATCTAACACTGAGTTACAATGGTTTATGTAATAATCACAGACATTCTATGAAATAATCGATTTCTAATAAGATCCGTATGTAGTAAATTGTAGTTAAGTTTGATTGTAAAGATCTTAAGATGTTGTTTGAATTTATAATTATTAATGATGAAGGGTTTCATGTTAAACTAATAACTCTAAATATTAAATCGTATCTCCTCACTCCTGTGAATATTGTATTATGTATAGAATTCTATTTACATTTTTATAAAAAAAACTCTAGTGAACAGGTACGTTGACGTAGTGAATGTTTACTTTTAAAGTTACGCCATGTAGAGTTAGCTTGTTTGACCAGTTGTCGGCAGACACAAAGTAAATGAAGGACAGTAAAATATTTCTAAAGCCTTAAAGGACTTAAGGTCACCCATTTATCATACTAAAAATATTTTCAGACTAAATAAATCCTTTCTAAATAAATAAAGACGTCGTTAAGTTTTCAAGGTAAACAACAACACACGAACTTTAATTATCAAAGAAAATGTCAAGTACAACAGTTAATAACTGAAAATAAAGTAAGGGTACGTTTAAAAATAATAATAACTTAAAAATGACACCACACAAAACAAAACTTGAATGTGAACCGTTCACGTGACGTGTTGCATTTTACATCGTAATGTTCTTATCATTATCAATGAGTTAATATCCCAGGTGCAGGTATCGTCAACACTTCACTGACATATGACACATTTTCTTTGAGAAAATGCGGTATGCGGTAACCTTAGTGACAGAGGGGAATCCATTGATTTTTCGCGTTGCAAGTTTTGACGTCACGAACGCGACAAGCTGGCGGCGCGCGCCGGCTCGCGTCTCACCGGCGACTGGCAAACTGAACCTAACCGAGAGGAAACGCTAGTTGCCATGCGGTCTCAGCTTGCTTGCTCCCTTGCCAGCCGTAATGTTGACCTTCCGCATCGATTTGAGCCTGCTTTAAACTCAGCTGATTTTTGATTGGGATAGGTATGCACTTAAAATTTCTTAATAGGTATTAAGCAATTCATTGTAATACAAATTTTCCTGAAGTGAAGTTGATATAGTACCGTATAGACTATCGTCTTCCAAGATAAAGTTACGAATTGAGTTCCTAAGTGTAATAATACACAAAAGATTTGTAATAAAATAATTTATCTTAGGTACTACAAAACAATGTGTGAGAAAATCCTAATACTTATTACAATGGAAGATTTTTAAATTAATTTGTCCATTTTTTGCCGATTCTCCCCACATAATTTAACGAGTATAACGGAACGCCTACCAACTACCTGTAAGCAAATGTTTGCTCACACTTTTCAGTAGGCGCCTATGCCTTGGTTTTTATTGGTTTCCTTTTTATATTAATCAGTAACATGCTAATAACATTTGTTTACTGCAGAATTTAGCAACTAACTAGAGCAAGGAAGTAGTTCACAATTTATGTTACTTACATTTTGATAAATTAAAATGTAAGAGCTTGCAATCTATTCCAAGAGAAACTTTGCTTTCTTAAATACAATAGGCGCATTATATCTTTTATTTTTTAATTAAGAACCTCTTTGATATGTCTAAACACAACTATATTATTACATAAACAATAATACCAAATATCTACAATAACGCTAGTAGCTCGTAACGATGTATGTATGTCCAGACGTACAGAACATAAACAACTGGTCTTTCGTCGCCTATACACAAATGCATAGCAATGTGTGATAAAAAAGTAACCGTAATATTTAATTCAGGCGCAACGATTTTAATCATTGTCACTATAATGTTTAAAGATTTCGTATTTTATTAACTATGACAGGAATAAAATTACTATTAATACTATATCGTTATTATTCTGAGTACCATCATATATGACATGATAGGCAGAGGTCTACGAAAGACTAAGGAAAGCCATATTGCGACTTTCGAACAAATTTGACAAACCATAAACGTATCTTTTACTAACGCTTATGTGGTAATTGCTATCGCTAATACATAAGGTGTTAATACAAAACCTTACAACCAAGGTCATATAAATTAAACCGAAAACTCTTAATGTATTATAGTTAAACAAGTATTTAAAGCAAACAATGAATCAGGTTTACGTTGTGGGCCAAACATATGAAATATATAAATGACGATAGTAATCGCTACATAGTTTCAAATGAATGCAGGCCTTGTTACCTTGATGACGTCCAATGATTTTCTAGGAATATTGATATTGCAATCCATAAGTAAGGTAGTAAGTAGTTATACTATGTATTACTTTTACTTTTTACTGACTTAGCAATCATGAGCCAATAATAATAGTAATCTATATCGTTAGTAATGTTTGAATCCTTGTCGGTGAGGCAATTAATGTTTATTTATGATCTGAGAATTCATCTATTTCCAACTACGCATTTAATTAGTTTAAACTCGCCAGTCTACGTGCAATGTTTTACAATTCACATACGATATTATAACATGAAGTCAATGCTACAACGTACAGCCTTGAAGTAGAGTGGTGTGTCAAAACACAAACCAGTAGTATTGCGTTGTTATCACGCTGCTATATGGCGATAACGCGTGATTCTATGGGATTGGGATTTTCATTCATCGTGAGTAGTTCATTTGAATGAGTCTGTTTAAAACGTTATATTATCCAATATTTTTTAAATATTACATCTATTTATTTATTTATTTATTTATTTATTGGGATAACAAACAGCAGTATATTAGGGTTTACAGTTGAAGTACTTAATTGCTAGAATTATAAATATACTACCCACAACGCTATCCGCAGATTACAATACTGAATAGCTGTTAATAAAGACATGTTTATACTACATAGATATTTGTAACTCTAAACTACTAAACTTACAAATTTTGATAAAATAATACTAAACTAATACATATTCATATCTATCCATTATTAAATAAATAGTTATGCACATGTGATCCCTTCAAAGACTATCACTTAAAATTGAAATTATTTTATTTCTAAAAACGTGTCTATTGAGAAACATAATGTCAACTGAGCCAAACTGCTTATTATATGTATCAATTAATCTGTGCAGCGGTGAGCGAACGCCAGAGTTGGTATGACAGAAATCGGTAGCAAACAAATGTCTCGAGCGAACCTCCCGACCTTGCACTGTGCGAGGGACCAGGTAACACAGACTGTTCACAAGATCTATACAATCAAACTTGTTGCGGCATACACTATACAGAGTCATCATTTCCAGCAAAGTGCGTCTCGCTTGCAGGGATAAAATGTTATATGTTTTCAGTAGGGATTGATAGGATTTTTTTTTGTGAAAACATCTATAGTGCATAGCACGTAGGTATTTGCGTTGTACTGACTCTATTATTTCGACATATTTATTGTAAAGAGGATTCCAAATAGGTACTGCATACTCTAACTGCGGCCGTATAATGGACTTATATAAATGTAAGTACGTAGAAGGACGCTGAAATTCTCTGGATGCCCGCATTACAAAACCAAACATTTGATAAGCTTTACTAACAATTTTATCCACGTGCACGTCCAGATGTAGTTTAGCATCTAACTGAACACCGAGATCACGAAGACAAGTTGCGTTATTTATAACAGCCATGCCAAAACTGTAATTAAATTTGGTAACACGTTTCTTTTTGGTAAATGTGATACTATGGCATTTGGAAAGGCTGAGGTGAAGTTTGTTATAAGTGCAATAATCCAAAAATCTGTCAAGATCCATTTGTAGATCAATACAGTCAGATAAAGTCGAGATATTTTTATATATTTTTAAGTCGTCCGCGTACAGAAGAAATTTAGAATTTTGAAAGCAATCCGTGATGTCATTAATGAATAAAATAAATAAAAAAGGTCCTAAAATGGATCCTTGCGGAACGCCAGATGTAACGGCAATCGACCTAGATTCATAACCCTCAATCACTACCTTTTGAGTCCTATTAGTGACATAAGATTCAAACCACCGGAGTAGATCTCCTCTGATACCGTTGAAGGCAATCTTGTCGAGAAGCAATCTATGATCCACTTTATCAAATGCCTTCTGGAAGTCAGTGTATACCACATCAATTTGCTGTCTATTATCAATGCTTTTAAAAAGATGTGATGTGAAAATGAGGAGGTTACTAACGCAAGACCTGTCTTTTACGAAACCATGCTGTTCTTTTGAAATGACGCGGCGCATGACAGGGTATACCTCGTTATGCACAAGTTTTTCAAAAAGTTTAGAGAGTGCTGACAATAAGGAGATTGGGCGGTACATAGACACATCATTTTTTGAACCACACTTGTGAATCGGAACAATATTCGCGCATTTCCACACCTCCGGGAATACTCCCTCTGTAATACATTTATTAAATAATATGTACAAAGGAAGACAGAGAGTATTGCAAGTATTTTTTAGAAAGATTGAGGGAATGCCGTCAGGCCCAGGTCCTTTGGAGGCATCTAATGACTTTAGTTCTCTCTTTATGTCATGAATCGAAAAATAAATGTTGGTCAGATTTATGTCGCTGTCGGGGCTAGGTGGCGGCGGTTGCCATGAAGTGGGGTCGAACGTTGACGGTTCATAAACCGATTGAAAGAAATTTGAAAATAAATTGCAAGTAGTAGATGGGTCGTTAGATGACTGTTGCAGATAGGAAACTGAGGAGGGGACGCTATTAGCGGCTTTACGACTCGAAACATATGACCAAAATGCTTTAACATTGGTAGCCACGCTATCTTCCACCGTATTAATGTACCTTTTGTAACACATGTCAGCTTCTTTCTTAAATTTTGCTCTATAAATAGAAAACAATTCGTAGTCGCTTATATTTCCAAACTTTTTCCACTTAGTCCATGCACGTGTTTTCAATTTGTATGTATATAAAAGAGTTTTAGAAAACCAATTGGGAAAGTTACGATCTTTGGGTGTGTACGTTGGTGTGTGTAATTTAATTATTTTATAGATCGTTTCATAAAAAAGTGAGACTGCTTCTCTAGGGGGTAAATCATCCAGCACGCGATGCCAGTCAGTGTTCTCAATGCCAGCGTTTATCTCAGAATAGTTTGCTTTATAGTAATTGAATGAGTTTCGATTTTTTTGTTTAGATGTTTGTGTCACATTTTCAAAAGGTATCTTTACATAAAAGGCTGGATGATGGGTATCAATAGGCAAAAGCGGAATATCAACATTATGAGTTACTGCGTGTGTGTTGCAGAAAAATAAGTCGAGAATACGGTTATTGCCATTAGTAATGCTGTTGTATTGATTCAAATCAAGTTCTGAGCAAAAATTTAATAAATGCCGACTAATATTGGAATAAGTACTGTCCGTGGAACAAGCCATGTAAGATGTTGAATTAATCCATTTAATTTCTGGCAGATTAAAATCGCCAATCAGAACAATGTTTTCCACGCAGGGGTTGTCAACTAATAATGATAGAGAGTTAATAAAATCAATATAGATTTTTTCTGAAGTATTAGGAGGAATATAAGTAGCGCAAATAAGCAGAAACTTATTATCACGAGAGGGAATTTTAATTATATTATGTTCAGGCAGAAATAAAGGAGGTGACAATGTCAAATTGCATGGTCTTAGGGTTTTGGACACCGCTATTAGAACGCCTCCGCCGTCTTTTTTGTGGCTGACAGAACGATTACGATCACATCTAAAAACTAAATAACGTTGATCAATAAATTCATTTTCTGAAATATCAGGCGTCAACCAAGTTTCGGTTAAAACTATGATATCGTAAGCTTGTGACAATATGTTAGTGTACAATTTGTTCAGTTTGGTCCTAATCCCTCGACAGTTCTGATAATAAATGGTTAAATTATTAGCCATGGTAGAACCAAGTAAATACAATAGAGTTGACTTTAAGTAATGGAATTAAAGAATTTGCAATCGGATTCTTATTGCTGAGAAAAGTGGCTCGTATACAAAAATTACAGGTCAGGTACAAGTTTCCAAGTGTAAAGATCGAAGTTATAAAGATCAACAGGATTGTGTGGATATAATACGCATATACATTTAAAAAGTGTGATGATTTGGGTATAACTAAAAAAACAACAATAGAAGAACCCAAATCCGCAGTATACAAACAGACAAATGTAACTAAAAACATAGATCTAAGATATAAAAAAAAGGTGTCAAACGTCAGATAGAGTCTAATTATTCGTGTTCTTGGGCTGAGATTTCGACACAATCTTGATAGGTATGTCGTCCTCAGTGCGAATAGGAAAGGTAGCAGATTCTTCTGATTCTCTGACCAGGACCGTTGCGTTTCTGACCCACACGAACTTAAATTTATTAGCTTTAGCTGCTTCGCGACATTTACGAAACAACTCTTTGTTTCGAAGAGTTAAGTGTTCGTTCATGTAGAAACGACAAGGAGTTCCCGAGAGACCTACGCGGTCAGTGGTCAGTCCTTTAGTGAGCCGATATGCGTTCAATAGATTATCACGTAGTATTCGAGAAGTAAACTTGACGATAATATTTTTAGGCCGATTATTTTGTGCATGCGCGTGTGGAACACGGTGGATAGATATTATATCCCTTGACGCTATTGACATGTTGACTGTCGACCCAATAGACTCCAATATACCAATCAAGTTCTCACCGCGCTTTTCAGGCATATTTGAAATTTCAATATTGCATTGCCTTGCTTGTTGCTCCAATGTATCAATCTTTCTTTCAAGCGATTCGATGGTTAAAGTCGAAGAACTATTAATCTTTAAATCCAACTCCCTTATGCGTTTACTACATTCGGCATAGTTATCGCTGTCAAAATTAGCTGTAGATTTTAACTCTGTGATATCCTGCGTGAGTCCGACATATTTCTCGCCTAAATCCGACAACTCTTTTCTCACATTAGAATATTCCTCGCGCAATTCATTCACCTCACACTGAAGTTGACAAGAAGCAGACGTTAATGTGTTTACCTCTTCTTTAAGGCTACTAATAGAAGTACTTATGTTGGAGAACTGGTTTTTCATGTCCACACTTAGATCAGAGATTGCCTTCTTCAATTCCGAGGACAACGCATCCATCGCTTGAGTCAGCTCACATTCCGGCTGCTTACGTTTTCTTTGCGTAACATTAGTGCCTGCCCGATTATCTGAGTGTAAGTCCGGATTGGACTTGCTTTTATTATCCGGCGAGCGTAACATGGCGTTAAGTAAAAGAAAAAGCGTTCAATATAAAACAAGAGGTCTTGCTAATAAAGTCAGCTTGCAGGTAATACGCAGGGCGCTAAGTGGTAGATAACAGCGCAGTAATTCGCCGCGATGACCTCACGCTCAGTTGGCTCAGCGGCACAGCCCGCCGCTTGCACTCGACGCTGCACGGGACGACCGCCGGTTCGCACCCCACAGTCCGCACAACTTTTTCAATTTACAAAATGTTGTTACTTCCAATACAAGCACTATCAGAGGTACTGTGGGTGAGAGGGACACCGCTCTACAACTTCCAAAATGGCGCGGATGGCAAACGACACTTCACACAAGATAGTAAGAGAGGGTCCGATAAGATAGAAAAATTAAGCAAAAATTAATAGTTCCGAGTTAAAACAATACTTCGCACTAAAATAACAACACGTCTGCCAACAGCTGAGACACAACGATGAATGAATTTCTATCTATCTATACATATAATAAATTTGCAGACGAGACGATTCTGTACATCGAATGTATTTTCGCAAAAACTTCTGGGGGCGTTATAAGGCTTAACAGAACCCATTTTTAAAATGTGTGTCTGTTTGTCCATTTGTCTGTTTGGTTGCTACGGCATCACGTCAAAAGCACAATATTATTGTGGATACCACTAATATAAAAAAATTGTGTAATTCAACGTAACATTTAGTTTTTGTTTTGTCGCAATTGGTTACTACTTGGCCGTGTGGTATCCGGCCTAGAATTGACCACCCCCTTTCCTCCCGTGGGTGTCGTAAGAGGCGACTAAGGGAAAATTCAGAAGATGGGCAGCAGCGTCTTCTGTAACTCCACCACCAATACTGCGATCCCCAAGCCGCTTGCCAAGCGTGGGGATTATGGCAAACCCCCTCGCTTAAACGGGGAGGCCTATGTTCAACAGTGGACGTCTTTTGGCTGATGATGATGATGATGGTTACTTACATCCAAAGAAATAAGCATTTTAAAATTTTAAGTGTTTGATGGTTACGCGATGTATCGGTTCTTGGAACGATATCTTTTCTAAGATACTTATATATAAACGAACTACTATTCGACACACATTTGCTCTTATATTTCTAGTATCTATTTTCTGTTACTTCTCACATACCTTGCATGGTAATTAAAACCTGAGGTGACTCTTACAAAATTCGTTTTACATAAGGTCTTTGTTGTTCGTCATTGATACAGGCCATATTCAGGCATTTGAATAACCCTTTTATTTAATTCAACAACACTAACGGCGGTTAGCTCACACCATTGAAACCCTGGCTAGCTTATTGTTAGTAGGCCATTGTTAAACATGACATCACGCCTATACTCCCCTAAAGGGGCAGACAGTACACCCACATTTCGTCAGTTATGTTATTTGTCATAATGTAATAGAGCGCGAGTCTATTGCCATCAACCGGGCACAGATCCAGACTCCGTGCTGTATTGTGTGAGGTATAAATATTGTTAGCCCTTTCCCTGTCCACTCTCCATTGTACCACACATGATCCATGGCGATTGTTTAACTATTGTGTCTACCGTCTGTACAGGCAACCAGTTAATTTTGGAGTTTTGATATGACAACAAACCCTTTTTTTACATAATAGTGTTGTACTTACGGAGCAGAGGAAACCGGCTGGTAGAGTGTTTTCCGAGCGGAGTGCTGCTGGCGCTGATGTCGCTCTGTGAACTGTGCAGGCTGCTCTTACCGCTACCCGCCGCTGAGCCGAGCTCCATGCGCATGCGCATGTGACGACTACAAACGAAATAAACCATGTTAATTTAAAAAAAAAGTGATATATTTCAGTCTTTAATGGTTGCCCAACCATGAACTGAAATACCATTTCACTATCATATCTATCACTTCCTAGACCTAAATATTCAATCGGTATTTAAATCATACCATGGTTTATGATTTAAATCGCCTCCAACCAAATAATCGTATTGAAGAACTTCTATTAATATTTATGTAAAGCATGGCAGGCTCTGAAGAGCCTGCCTTTTTAAAAATAGTTTAAATCTCAAAGGATTTTTGTTAACATTAGAAACTGTGAAAAAGTGAAAGGGAGGCCTTTGCCCTGCAGTGGGACAAAACAGACTAAGAAAAATAATAGAAACTGAATATACGTTTCAGTTACCAAGTTAACGTTAGCCTAGTATTCGGAAAATCTAATTGACAAATAACAACAGAAAATGTGCTTATTTTCGATTTTAACGATTGGACGACTTGGACGTTCTACGTGGAACTCTGTTTACTAAAATACGCCAATCATGTTTAGTAATCAAACGACTGTATAAGTGTAAACTATTAGTTAAGTCCTAGTCGTTTATAATGGTAATCGTGATGCACATAGCACACGTTAAAAAAACAAAATAGGTTCGTCATCGTATAAAATTGGCCAGTCGACGCTCTAGACGAAAAAAACATTACAGTATACGCGGGCATTTATTACAACGCCCTATTAATCACTTGGTACATAACTTATATAACACATGACTAACATAATTATAATAGGTGACCATCCCCTTAACCATGAAGTCGTTCACGTCGTGGAAGCAAGACGCCGCATTACACTACATGTAGCGGCACGCGGCGAAAAGGTTATGGTAAGCGGGCAGGTCTGATACTTTTAGTAAACTAGAGATATAACAACTCATCCTTACAAGAATTTACACGGGGTCACTACTGGTATGAATATTTATCGACCAGCTACGAGCTATTTATCGAGCAACTAGCTTAAAACTTACAACATAATGTTCATACCTTTTTGGTTTTACGTTGGTACTTGTAGATTTTGAGCTTAACATTCTACTGACACTACACGATGTTTGAGATCGTTGTAATGAAAAAGAGCAGTCCACTTTCGACTTAATATCCTTAAAGGATTTCATCTTGTAATCATTTTTCATGTCTAACGAATTCTTTTTGGCCAAGTTCTCTCTTCTTTCAGTTTTCTTTGCCGTCTTGGGACTACTCTGCACACTGTTATCCGCATCAGTCTTTCTATTTGCCAACATACTCTTCAACTTACTTGGCACATCGCGCTTAGGCATCTTATATTTCTTTAATGTAAAGCTTCTTTTTTCTTCTTTAGTTTTTTCTGTACATTTAATATCTTTTACACTGTTTAAAGAATTCCTTTTGCTAGTATTTTTCGGTGTCTCATCTTCATCGACAATGTGAGACGTGTCGGATTTTTGGTCATTAGTATCTTGCAGTGGTGAAAAGTAGGCGTTAATATTTCCGGTGCTAGCGTTTTTCTGGCTGCATTCTGATCGAGTGGATGGAGTTGACCCATCAGGAGACATGTCGTCGATGACGTTCAAAAATACAGGAGATGTTCGATGATTTTCAAAGTCGGTATACACTCCGCTGGATTCCATACAAGAGTCTTCATTTCTGTTCACAATAAGCGGAGGATTACCATTTTCTTTATTTCCACCGTAAAGGGCACCATCAATAACTTGAGCCCTTCGATCACCTCTTTGCATATGCTCATCCAAACCGTCAGCATCACTTTCTGTGAAGAAATCTGAATCTGTCATGGGATCTGCTCTTCTAGCTACTGGAACATTTTGCCAATCCATTTCTATGGCATCTTCACGATGTTCAACAGAATGGTCTGCACCTCTACTTACTGGTCTTGACATTTCTCCGTCACCTTGATAACCATCTAAACTTGTAATACTAGTAATACTCGTTATAAAACTATTAGAAACTTTTGAAGTTTCCATAGATTTTGGATAGTCACTTTTACCGTCTGAATAAGTTTGTGAATCATGCAAAGTCGACGCAGAAAATTGAGAGTATGTGCTTATTTCTCCATTTATATCTGAACTATCTAGTGGCAAATCTTCTGGTGATGGCGTTTGTTCAATTCTATTCGTGATTAATATATTTTCATGTTTACGATCTAGCGGTATTTGTAAATTAACCACATTTTCAGCAATAGAGCTTACCGGCTCCAGAATACTACTGTGAATGGAAGGCATAAATTCGTCATCTATCAAAATTGAAGTCAACTCATCCTTCCCAATCGTAGTTTCCTGAGACGGTACGTCTAAAGTCTTTGAATGATTATATAATGGTTCTTGAATAGAAAATGTATCACTACATTTATGAGCTGGAGAATCAAAGGACGTGAGTGAAATATTATCATCGTTATTCATTACTGTGTCGAGGCTTACAATAGGAGCCAGTTGTCCTTCAAACATACACCTTTTGTTTTCTATGCTATCAAATCCATCATTTTGAATCGTCGATGCAGCGGAGTTACTTTCAGTCTTATCAGTCGATGGGGTATCACCATTATCTGGAGATATTTTACTTTCGTTAGCATCACAAAATATTGGTAGTCCCTCTACTGTAGGAGAAAAAGCATTTTCCAAATAACATATGTCATCCATTTGGTCAGGCGTCAAGATGCCTAAACTATCGTCCAGTGAGTTTTCCTCATTTGTCCTACTCAATGAATTATCGTTTGGACTCAAGTTTGACTCAAATATTCTAGTATGTACGTGGGATTTTAACTGTAGGCAGAGATCAGATCTGGAATGTGTATTAAATGTCTTTTTCACTGGGAAGTTAAATTCATTTTCACAGGAATATTCAAATTCCCTCATCGGTTTCTCGTCGAAGTTCAAAACGTTCGGTAACCTGTCTGCGCTTTTGTTAATAGGATTAAGTAATTGTTTCAGACTTTGTGGTGTAGTATCGCAAAGTATTTCAGATTTTGGCCGGTCCCAAACATTCACTTCTGAACTTTCTTTATAAGATGTCGAAGGATCTGACTGGAGGTCAAATAATAAACTGTAGGGACCGGACTCATCTTCATCTTTCTTATCAGTGAGATGTTGGGTTATATCGTTAATCAGCCCTTTTGTCTTTTTATCAACATTACAATCTTGTTTTTTAGTGATTTGATTCAGTTTTTCGCGTAAATCCAATATTCTTGGGTTTTGCTCCATTACTTTTTCTAAATTGAGGCTCATTTTTGGTATAAACGAAGCGTAAGACTTGCAAAATACTGGTTCCTTTACATCATTTTTAAGTTTTGTTGCAGAATTTTGTGGCTTCTCGGCAATTCCTGCAGTTCTCGTTACATCAAAGGGTTTGATAGAATCCAGGCTTTTCAATTTCGAAGCGGAGTAAACTCCTCTCAGCTCTAAGGTTCTTAACTTGCCATTCTTATCGACAGGGATCTGGAAAGAGATAAATCATAATATTATTAAATCTTATAAAAAATATCTTGATTTAAACAAATATAACTGTGTGTAAATAGTTGTTACTGTACCTACATATGTCATGTTGTGTTGTTACAAATATAGGTGGGTACTTGGGTAGGTTAAAAACCTACCCGAAATACGGATTAGATTCAAAGCCTGGTGGTGATGTGGTACCTACCTAATCTAATTAAGATTTCATACTGTGTTTAATGATTCATCAAACCAATTACGCTAATGCTCTAAACTTGGACCTATGCTCAACACACTCCCTATTGTCTGCTCATCACGGTTCAGAGGACAGTCACGCATGGTGCTCTCCATGCATATGTACTATTGTGCGGGCACGTGTACTTACATTGCATTGTAATAAATGGTTTTTTCTTCAATGCAATGTAGTAAGGTCACAACTTATCTATACTATTCCATCGCATTACAAAATAGATTAAAACAGACGGTCTCAAGTTAAAAACCAATTTAGTGATGACATAATTATCTGATACATTTTCTTCTAAAAACTCATTTTGAACGCTACACTGTAAGAAAGAAAACAATGGAGAGGTCGTTAGCAAGCATTAAGGCATCATCATTCATCATACGATCTGGTGTAAAAACGTCTACATGTTATTGGAGCGCAAAGTCACGAATGAACACAACGATACCGAGAATCTTTGACACTAGCACTACATTATTCCAAGTGAGAAGGCCGCCGGCACTTCTCAACCTGATTCCTCTCACAAGCACGACTGTTCGTTTACACTTATTATTGTACACTAACGCAGCCAGGGTAACGATGATCTAAACAACATTCAAAATATCATCAGAGCTCTCTCTTCGGAAGCTAATTTAAAACTGAACTAAAATCATATAGGTACTCACACTATTGTTTTCAGATAGGTACACATTAACTTCATGTCGAATTTAACAGTGATAAATAGTTTCACTGCCATAGCTAACATGGTTGAAAATCAAACAAATTTGCTATATCTAATAGTTCGTTGCTTAGCACGCATTGCTTAACCGACTGAAGGAATTAACTTTTCACAATGCCAGTCATTTTCCCTCAAACGGTAATTAATACTTCAATTACGTTGCTTTAATACAACAGTGAATTAAGCTATAACGGGACCACTTGTGTAATAACTTCTGGTTTTAAAAACATTTGATGTACGCTAGAAATCAGCGAGTATTTTACTGTTATAGATTTGAAATAATAGCACGTTATCTACGATACGTTTATTTTGCATCGCGCTTATCACTTAACTGTTAAACAAAGTCAACGTTTACGCCTCATACCGCACAGATTAGATATAGCTATGCTATTCTATCTATTACAATACACACACATGAACATCACGACATATACCTAGTAGATACTTTATTCGGTTCAATACCAAGATTAAAACACGTATTGCAATAATCGAAATTATTGGCACATAATAACTAGTTGTTAAGTAATATCCAATAAAATACAGTTTAAAAAAAGTAGGAAGCGAAGTGGTACGGTTAATTGAGGTAATGCCATTGAAACGTTCTGATGTGAATTTATTTAATCTAGATCCTTGATTTAGGCAAGTATTTTATAGCTAGTAGTTATTATACAAGCATAACTGGAAGCAAACTAAAGATTTTGTTTACTAAACGCATTGCTATTTGCTACCGAGTTCAATGATTCAAACATTGAATGTTTGTGACGTAATCATACTTCGAACGTGTACAATTTGTATTCGTATGATTAAACGCCACATCAAGTAATGCTGCAGATAAAATATATGACATACAATATAGATTTGTGCAGGCAGGTGTTATGTAAACAATAACGACAGATAATAATTAAATATTTCATGAAAATTATCAAGATTATCGTAAAACAATTCAAGATTACGTGAGAGTCTCGCCTTATGACCTAGTGTAGTATTAATCGATACAATATGTCTGTTCGAGGTGAAGGTTCTTAGTTCAAGGTGACGAATGAACCATGGAAAATAATAAAATGTGTGTATCATCTCATTCCTCAAATTTAGGTCCGAGAATGTCCGAGATAAGCAGTCAAGTGTCAAGCGAGAGGTCCTGACTTACAGGTTAGTATTTAACCATATAAGTAATTGTGAATAGGGAAATAGTATATATATATATATAATAGTATGTGCACCTACACTTTATACACTTTAAGGGGTGTAGGTGAACCTACAGGAATTCTATATATCTACATACATGTGATACTCATCTGTACTCAAATCTAGAAAAATAGGCATTTCGGGCAACCTAATACAAGTCTTAAAGGTCTTGCAAATACTTAGTCCAGCTGCGCGGTAGTTACCTGGTAATAATATAACAGTGTGTCGTCGATAGGTACATTTCTATGTAACAACTCACCTGTCGTAGCCTATAACAATACGTATTACAAGTATACACATTGCGGTTAATTATGATTGCATGGATGACAGGCAATAACTTAAAGATATTACTTACTTTACATAAGTAAGTAACTGACAGTCTGTGAGGCATGCATGAAAAATTTAACGTAAGATATCGTTGAGTTAACGTTTTTTTTAAATATGCTGCACACTAGGAATTTTCCTCAGTGATGGTTGATTTACAAATATCACCACAGAAGCTTAGACAGTACCCCGCTTATTCAGAAAAAATGCGAAAGAAAAAATATATATTTTATAGGTGAAAGTTTGTGAGTTTGTGTATTTGTAAGTTTGTTACTTCTTCACGCTCAAACGACTGGACCAATTGTGCTAAAATTTGCCATGGAGGTAGCTGACACCCTGGATTAACACATAGGCTACGTTTTACCCCGAAAAAATGTAGCGGGTAACACAGCGGAGCACAGCTAGTAATATAATAATTGTCAATTAGTTTTATACTTTTTATTTCTGTTCCGTGATAGCTACGTTAAAGTAGAATCTTGTAGGCTCTGCTCATTTTTTCTAGTTATTTTTATATATAATGAAAACTTTAGTCAACTTTCTAAGACAAACATTTTCATCTAATTTTGATTTGCAAATTTTTTGACCTTAACAAAACGTTAACGTCCTATACCATTACCACTACAGGAGGGATATACATATAGACTGATTTTTATAAAAATCCAATTACCTAGGACAATAAAAAGCGTTAATTGTAGGTAATACCTGTTAATTAGGTAAAAAGGTTTATTTACAATAGAAGTATCCTTTTGCTTCGTCGGCACTGAATGAAGGCAAAAATAAAATTAGAAACTTAACAATCTGCTAATTCATGAGCATCTTACTTTCGTGAGAATTTACAATTAGTAGGTATATCAACCACAAAAAAATATTTTTCACCCGTTAGACAGCAGCAGATAGGTATTCAGAATTTAAGATCGTGCGAAACATGCTTTGTAGCTTCTAATAGCTAAACAATGAAAAGTTCTCAGTCATAAAAACATAACTCTACCTAGTTCACGTTCATTTGCTATTTGTTCCAGTCCTCATATTGATTACATTCGTAGGTAGATACTTATTTCATGTCAGACTGATATTCGATAATAATCAAAATCACATTCAACCTTAATTGTTGTTCTTTAATAGCTTATTTCTGACATGAACAGCATAAAGGTCGTTAACTCGCATACCAAACTGAACAAGTCGTGAATTTAAACTTATAACGCGATTTTTAATTTTAACCTAGATGTGGAAATAAAATCAAATTGTATGTACGTCATGGCTTGAAATAGTAGCCATACTTAGCACCATTCGCTTATAAAACCTTGATACTCGATCTGCCGCGATCTGCAGGCAGATTTTTATTGTTTTTGTGTTCATTAAAATTTCTCATTATACCTATGATAACGGACACATTAATTGTGCATCATTACTCAATGCCGAAAACATAATTGGATGCTGATGGCATTCATGATGATGATGATGTGTTAAAGTCATAACATAAGTTTGGTTACATTGCTTTTCCATTATTTTCCTGCGTCATTATGCTCCATTTCCCAAAGATATAATAGAGGGGCAGTACCTACAGGTTCCACGTATAAAGCATGTCAGATAACTATTGAGGTTTTTGCCTAAAATTGGGTCAGTGAATTAATAAAATACCATATATTAATTATTATAACTTTGAAAAGTGATATTTTGCGCCTGGAGTTAAACCCACAGCTTTGGGCTACTTTGACCAAACTGACGCGGCGGGAGTATATTTCGAACACATCACTATTTCGTCAACAAAACAGCCGATATTTAAATTCAAATTAATTCACTTGGTCCCTCGTTCTTGACCTTATTCAGTTACAGTTAATTTTCATACAGAAGCGGGTCCTTGCACGCACTTTTTTGTCTTTCTCTCTAACTCGGAATTTTAATTATGGGTAATGTATTTATCGAAATCTTTTGACCGGTTAAGATTTGTAAAGATTGGTCTCTAATGAGAAAATTGACCGTACCAAGCATTATCTATTGAATACGCGACGTGCGTTCAAAGTAGGACAAAGCTGCGCATTTTAGGAAAGTTATTGTGTAATAAGTTATGATTTTCGTGTTATATACAGCAAGTGATAATTGTGCACAAATTAGAAAGCTATTACATCTTCACTGTGTCGCCACCCGGTGTCGGCTCGTCATTATGTCAAACATTATCCTATCTGCGCCAAACACAAGTCACTCATAGATTAATTGTTACTTTGTTACATAAAATTAGAAATTAAATGAACTCAACATCCTTGTTTAATTGATATACACCTTCAAACAATGCTTGTTCATTAATTAAATGTATCGGAATATTCCATAAGAATATAAACCTTGTACGGCGAGACCAATATTATTAAATGTATTTGTCGTATCTCATTTTTAAATCAGCATCTTGATCAATCAATAAACCAGTCTGGGTAACATATACAGTGCAAGCAGCTAAAGGACTTAAGAAATTTTATACTACTAATACTATACAATGACGTCAAGATTAAAATATCTGGCGTGATGTAGATTGAAGGTGCTTGCTTGAATGTGGAAAATATCGATTCACATCGACTCACCTTGTTTCTTAATAATCCAGCTTTGGTGTTTAACTATTAAAACTATATTATTAATTAATATATATTAAAACTAGCAGGCAAGTATGCGGGTCACCTAATTGTTGGCAGTAATTATAGCGGGCAAAGAACTTCCTTAACATCGAAGGAGTTGCTGACCTTTGCCTTCCTTTAAGGGCAGCGTGTAACCTCCTCCAGTTGGAATTGTGGTACTCGTCACCGTCAGAGTCTCAGCAACACAGTGTTGCTTCGGTACAGGTTTACGGCTACATTCAATGACATCAGGCAGCTTATTTCAAGTGGTAGGGACCTCAAGTACCTACGTAGGTACTACGATTTTACGAGATATTACGATAAGTGCCTGACTTTCCCCAGTTAGATCCTGCACTGGCGTTGAAGGTCGTAGCTATTCAATAGTCTGTGCACGACAAGAAGGAAATTACCTGCGATTTAATTTGTTACCCATCTGCCAACTATTATTTATGTGCAAGTAAAATGCCGCAGCCGTTCTTTGTATGTTAATACGTTATTTGTGTAAAACATTAGTGTTAGAAATTGAGGCCTTCGGTTCCCTAGTTTTGAGGACCTAGTAAGTAGTGACATAATAAAAGGTTATCAATACCAAAGTAAGTGTAACAGTCGATGCCGTGGAAATAGAGGCTAGTTATATCGAATTTTTTTTACATTGTAAAACCTGTGTTTATAACCACATGAACCCATGTCTGTCTGGCAAGCAGCATGCCGTGATGTAGACATGTTCTTGCTATATATAAAGCCCGTTTTTTCCTCATATGGAAACAATCCTTGACCATCATTTTTTTGTGATTGTATCATACAAAGTATTACCGTGGATATCACCAACTTATTGCAATATAATTATTGAATTAGGATATTTAAAAAAATATAATAATGTTCTTGCTTGCTTATTTTAGATTTTAGTTTTAAATTAAAATCTATACATGACTAAGAGAAAACTAAGTCAAGTATAGTTAAAAGTCTAGTATCTTAAATTTTTGGCAACTTCTATGCAGCAAGAAAAATCTTTAGTGAAAAAATTTAAAATGACTATTGTATGCTTTGATTTATCGTGTCTATCATAATACAGGCCCTTCGTAGCTTATTATTTGAACCTTCTTGAACATTTAGAACATTTACCCTCTAACTAATAAACGATGCTAACATGTGTTTTAGGATAACCACTCGTTAAGTCTATTGGCATCTCTATTTTTTGACATGCAAACGACAGTGACAGGTATAATTTAACCGATTGTTCAACAATGACAAATAAGTAAGGGGGTTAATTTGTTAGAAACAGCCTAATAAGTGTGCCCAATCGTAAAGAAAAAAAGCACTAATTAAGATCCAAATTAGTGTTCTCAGAATATTCATAATTTGCTTCACTATACCTTTACTTGGAATTCACTTTATAAAATTCTATCTACTCTACTTCAACATTTTATTGTTATTATTTGCGAAGGACCTAAGCGGCTGCTTAAATGTCCTCAATATTCGGTAACATCAAGTCCCCTTAGAAACTACGGGCCAACAATTTAGCCCGGCTTATTAAATAAATTACAGACTCATTCTTTAAATTCAAATTCATTCTTTCTATTCATTCGGTAGAACTAAATGCACTTAATTCTGTGTCATCATGATATCTCTGTCTCTCATGATTGCTCTCTTGTGTGGAGATTATTAATTGCTATGAAACAAAAATTGCTAGTCAGCAAAAGTGTAAGGAGGTCAAATAGGTGCTCACAGATTTCATAACGTTCACTGCAGTAGTCTAATAGAAGACCTATTAACGTTCAGCAAAGGATTTCTACTAAGTACCTTGAACCGTTTTTTTATTTTTAAATTCATTCAGGAAGTATTCTTATAACTTCCTTCACATCGAAATAATACATTGTTTTACTATTCAATAGGTACTATTTCGCTTTGTATAAATATACCTACAATTGTAAGTACACCAATGTTACAAATATTTAAATATTTCAGTAGCAATTATTGTAAGAACTTAATATATATACTTAAATAAGAAATGTCTTAGCTTATGTAAAATTGTAAATACATAATTATAATTTTCCACGCCACAACTTTCCTTATATTTTTGTATATTTTTGTTTAAACATAATTCTCATGCACCTCTTATGAATCGTTTGCGAACGCTTATTTTCCATAAAGACAAGGCAAACACATCGGTGCCCCCGGCATAAGTTCGCGGCAAGTCACGAATTCTCATTATAAGTAGGTATATGAACACCTTGTTGTAAAACATTCAGACATTTTAAATACTTACACAAATAGTACCTAACCTTCAAGATGAGAATAAGTAGAGACCTACCTACATAATTTTAGAATCAAACAACATTTTGAATACATTTTTCTCCTAACACAGGTAGGTATTACTTTTACTTAAAAGGAGGGCCCTATGTTAGATTTACTGTAAAAGTTGTACAAGTTTCTGCAATAAACCGTTTTATTTATTTATTTTAATGTAGTACCTACCTAGAAGTGCTATATCCTTATATGTTGGTGAATGCATGAAGAAGTAAAGATGTTTGGGGCATAGGTCTCTGTGCAAATTTAAAAAAACATATTTATGTACTCGTACACGTACTCAGATACATAAAATCTATTGCTATGAACCAATTCGTTTTACTAATTATTCTTAGCTTTATATTGCCAGCATTGATTACAATCCATGTAGGAATTTCCGCCCGCAGCGTTAACTTTTTGCCACCACCATTAAAAAAATAAAGGAAAGGTCAGCAGCGCTTCGTCAAGGACTGCATATTGCAAAGCGATCTAAAACACAAATTAAATGCAATATTCACAGCATAAGGAAACTACAATGAACTTGATTTGATCCCGATCACAACTGTACTTGAAGATTAAATTAAGTTAATAGTAACAAATAAAAATCATAAAAAAAGGATTTTGTTGAATTGGCCCGGGTTAAGAAACATGAAAACGTAGGGTCCCAGTAACCCGAAGAAAGCATTTTTTGTTTTCAAATACGAAAATGCAATAGACGTTAACACGGCAGCGGTACACTTTCCCTCGTATCACTGTTAGCAAAGTAGGTAAAAACGTTAATAAATTATTGACGATTGCCAACATTGCAACGCAACTGCTGAAACGTGCAATCCATACTTACCGATCCGATACGATGCCATACGATAGGTCTAAAATAATAATATTGTACCGGTTTACACTCTGATTCTTGGTCCTACATATATTTATCCAAGGTTTTTTGACAGCCTGCGCAATCAATTGTTCATACAGCTAATATCCAATACCTGCTCGTGTTGTAATAGAAATCGGTTTTCAATTGGAAATTTCAGTTGCGATGGCATGGCTCTTTACTAAATACCTAAGTATCGAACTTTATGATCAGTTCGTTGTTCCGGGCTTTTTAATTGCAATCCATGTGTAATTCATGTACCTAATGTTTTACATTTATTTTTTATTTCCTGTCAGGAAGTTCACTGAATCGATCAATACAGTGCGTCTAAAGTAGGTTCGTATTTATCGTATTACGTGGAACTTTATTAAACCGAATATCTACGTTATAAAGATCGCTGATTTCGATATAGGTACGCATAATCAATTTGTAAAATTCTCGAATTAGAAAATTAAGATCTTATAAACTCCGCAAATTGCATTGATTTGCTCATCGGCAAATCCTCTGACGCTGTCAACGACCTGTGTTTAACTTTTTGCCTGGCATGACGTAAGCGGTAAGGCTTAGCAGTAACATTAGGGTAAAGATGTTTGCTTTAATAATACATGAATAGTTTTAAAATATTCCGCAATAAGATAGACATGAAGGTACACTAAATTGATTACTTCAATTTGCAAGCAATTGAATTTAATTAAGAAGTTTGCCGGTCGAAATGAATAACAAAGCTAGATATGATCTCATGGAGTAATAAAAACAGTACAATACGCAATTGGTATATTTGTCAGTATTATATCTGTAATCAAGTTATGTTCCTAGGTGTTTTTAATAAATTGGGAAGTTTAATATGCTATGAAAGATGTCGACAATTTGTCGAAACACCTCTGTTGATTCAATTATTATCTAATTTCTGTGTTTTGATTCTTTCGTTTTTAGCCAACTGTGGCGAGGAACAAAAGGACGGTTATTATAATAAATGTAGAAGAAATTTTGACAAAACTTCTACAAAAGTTACTGCGAAGATGGCGACCAAACAGGCTCTGAAAAACCGGCTGCCAAGTCGAGACAGGACACAAATTTATTCAGCTGCAGTGCTTAAGAAGATTTATATATATTGTTTTTGTATCTTGCTTTTATTAAAAACCCTATACACTTTAGTCACTGCAAAATTATAGGGAGTGACGATTATGGTTTGGTTAAGGTGCTCTTAGCTCCCTTAGACGGCAATTTCACAATCCTAAGAAAAAATGAATAAACTAAAGTTTCATACAAAGAGGATTAGTATGGCGTTTGAGATAATATTCCTTATACGGTTATCAATATTCCTAAGAAGTACTAAGCTAAAAAATTGCTGCCTACAATCTGTGCGGTCTATTTTAAATTGATGAATGTTACTTGATATAATAGATCAATACAGAATACTTCAATAGTTCCGAAATCCTCGGTAAAACCAGTTCCATTAATTAATATAATACCCTATGACAAACACATTACAAGATAAAATCATGTTGTATGTTAAGGCATACTTGAATAAAAGATACCCGAATGTGCTGCTACGTAATTCGTACGTACTATATAATAATATTACAAATAGGCTTAGCAAGAGCAACATAGTATAATAGTCTCATGATGTGTAGGGGCCAACAGAACACTGCGCACATTTAAGTCTAATAATTCAAGACAAATAGAGGTAGTCAGTAGAGGAGAGTACAAGTAGGTCAGGATCAATGTGGTCAAAAATGTTATCTAATACTTCGAAGCAGACTTCTTCGCAAATTAGAAGTTACAAATCCAGTAATAGATGCCGAGTGGTTCTTCAGACGAAAATATTGTAATCAATATTTTTGTGCAACTTGTTCGTGTGTTATGTGTCGGTACAGTTAGGAGCAGTAAAGAGGTTGAATTTAAAAAAAGACATATGTATATGAAAACGTCCTAGATACTAGAAAAACAATTATTTATTTATTATGTCCTTGGCAGTGATTTTTGCTACTACCTACCCGCAGGTCCACAATCCAAGTTTCAACAATGGCCTATGCGCGATAACGCTTACCTTGGACATTTTGTCAACCGCGTAGAGTTTACACTCTGAACACCTTTTCTCACTACTCCATTCCAAGAGTTTTTAATATATTAGGTTAACAAAATTGATTGGAACACAAGTTAAGCGCGGAAAAAATCGTGACGCATTTTCGAGACGCCGTTTCGTGGCGAAGACCCGATCAATACTGTCGGTCGGTTGGTATGTCGGTACCGGCGGATAAGGTAAAAAACACAGCGTTGGTTACGCGTGCGCGCGCAATCTGTTGTTGACTGACATGGCGCATGTGTTGGATGCCGCGACCCCTGCCCGACTACCAGGGACATGAGACTACAGAAATGCACAACTAGGTTGTGCATTTCTGTAGTCAATGTGACCATACAATAACGAGAAGCTAATTGTCGTGAGATATTGTGTGACGATTAACTACTGATAACAAATTTGACGCTGTTATCGCCATAAATAACTACAAATAACAATTTGATTAATTCGCAGCTTTGTTTACGATTGTAACGAAATTAATTACACCTACGGCTTTGCAATTTCAGCAAAAATAAGTGGATATTATAAAAAATAGCCGGAAAGTTTAATGCATGCAGACCAGTGCAGTATCTTTTTGGTCAATAACTCTTTAGAATTATACCAGGATTGTTTTGATCGCCACTTCAAGTGCTGCTAATTAGCTTTTTTCCAAAGCAGTTACACTATAATTACAACGGTTTGCTCCAATACTTTGCAAATGTAACAGTAACTTAGTAAAAAGGTAGTAAGTATACTCAATTGAGACCGTATTGCTTGTTAGGGTTAGCAGAGATGTGCCAGAAAAAAGAAAAAGTCTCATGTTTCATTTGATATGTACTCCTTATTTATTTTATTTATTTAATTATATTATAAGTATCCCCTTGGATGGGGCATAAAACAAAATTGGACCAACAATCTTACCGGCAACATCCAAAATCTAAATCTGCATGCTTTTATGAGCTTTAAACTATTTACGGAATGCGGTCCTTAACTCCTCATTTTTTGCATACTCAAGTATCTTTAGCGCCTGCATCTTATAGCAATTATTTTTCCATGATTTAATTCAATTAAATAATCATTTAATTTTTTTCACAGATACTGATTTCGTTTCCTACAATCTGACGACCTGATGTACGCAGTGGCTAAGCGATTGGACTGCTGCGCTAAGTCCGATTACTACACGGGACAAAAATTAGTGCGATCCGCAGATGTTTGTCCCGAGTCTGAGTATTTCTATATATGTTTGTTATTTCTATGTTTGTGAAACGCACCTCATCATCATCATCATCATCAGCCGTAAGGCGTCCACTGTTGAACGAAGGCCTCCTCCTTTTAGAAGGGGGGGTGTTGCCATAATCCCCACGCTTGGCAAGCGGCTTGGGGATCGCAGTGTTGGTGTTCAAGTTACAGAAGACGCTGCTGCCCATCTTCTGGGTTTTCCCTTAGTCGCCTCTTACGACACCCACAGGAGGAAAGGGGGGGTGGTCAATTCTAGGCCGGATACCACACGGCATACTAGGCCGGATACCACACGGCACGGATAGCACGAAACGCACCTACGGGCCAGGAAACAGGAGAAATTCCTAGTGTGGGCGACGAGTTAAATAAAATTGAGAGCGTCAGCAAACATCATCAGACATAAGTAGTTTCTCAACAGTCTGTACTAATTTAGAGGAATTTTACATAACATTAAAAAAGGCACATACTTAGTGCTCTTCGGCAAGTACCATCAACCTAGCCTTTCATTATCTATTATATGTCCCATCCAAGTGGATATCGAAGGAAATATCAAATATACGATTTGATTAGATGCTTTAGTGCAAGTATGGCTTAGATACATCAGGGAGGGAAATAGCACAATGATAATATAAGAGCACAGTATCGTGTTATTTATTCTGTGCTTAATTGTATCATAGACTAATGAGAATACTACCATAGATACTACATATACTTATATATATATTATATACTTATTTTCTCTATGATTGTATGCAGCAATAAATCCCTCGTTTGCTGGCCAGTCAATAATTTGTTCCAATTAAATTGTAAATTCATATTCAAAAATATGGTATTGTCACAGGTATTATGTTATTTAGTATGAAAACCTAATTTTAAACTGTTTGATATCATCATCATTAGCCGGAACACCTGGTGGGAGGCCTGCCAACGCTGCGTCTTCCGGTTCGTGGTCGCCACTCGAGAACCTTTCTACCCCGGCGATTCTTCGAGCAATATGGCCTGCCCGTTGCCACTTCGACTTGCATATGCTTTGACCTATGTCGGTGACCCTAGTTCTTTGAAGAATTTCCGTATTCCGGATCCTGTAGAAACTCAGAGCATAGCTTTCTCCATAGCTCGGTGAGTGACTCTGAGCCTCTCCAAAAGGTCAACCGTTAGCGACCACGTCTTAGAGCCATACGTCATCACTGGCAACACAAACTGGTTAAAAACCTTCTTCTTCAGACTCTGTTTGATATACTTATTTCCGTCTTTGCCTTAGGTCTTTGCTGATAGCAAGAAACCTGTTTCTGAATTATAAGTACTAGGTATGTGGCATACAGAGATCCAACCAAAAGAAGCCAAAAACCTAAAATCTGAACACAAACAAACTGACAAGTTTGAAGGTAGTGACACTGACAGTAATGTAATTGCTTCCTCGAAATGTCAAATCAAATGTCTTTTCGGGAAGTAGTGAATGTGAAAACAAAGCTTTTAAAACGAAACTTAACAAAGTATAATCGTAAAAACAAATGTAGATAAAACATCTATAGGTTAAGAGGAATAAATCTCGAAAGTTAACATATCAGATAATTACTAAAATATCCTACCGAAGATGGTGACCACAACATTGACTATTCAAGACTTATTACAGTATGGGTCAAGTAGATCAAGTGGCAAAAAGATTGATACGGATGCTATATTGCCATACCTAATTTTACCAGGATTACTGTTAATAGCTACTATATCTCGCCCAGTTACTATTATTATCATGGTAATAATTGGTATGGGTGCTCTATATGTCCATTCCAGACCGCGACAGAAAAACAGGTAATAAAATATAAATATGTAAATTGAAAGATGTTTCCTTCTTAGAAATTGAGTGTAATGTTTTAAGCTTTAAAATATTGAAGTTAGTATTTTTAAAAGATACAGAATAATCAGAAAACATAGTAATATAAACAATACACAAATATTTATTAAGTACTAATTAAATTATCAACTTATTTTCAGGTCCTCGTTTTTCTTTTCATGGACAATGTCGTCAGGAATAAGTATGTTTTTGGTATTTGAGGGTGGTGTGCTGGAATACTATGAAGTAACACAACTAGAAAACTTCATTTTCCTCTTGCTACTGGCATGCACATGTTATTTCTTCTATAAAATGAAGGCTGTGGCAGATTTTGAACTTGCTACTGGATCTTCTAAAGGAAAAGAATATAGGTAGGTGATATTTCAAATAATTTGTCAAAGGTGCTGTGCCTTTTCTTTAAATTTTATTGTAACTTCTGTGATTAAAGACAAGATTGTAAAACATAATTATTTTTGTGTTGAAACTAATCATAAATTATACAGATTACTATTGTTTAGGATTGTACCTACTTTCAAATGAAGATAATTTAAATATATAATTATCATTACTATTAACTAAACTAGTAAGTCCTATTATGCAATGTTAATTTATGTTTCAGCCCAGTCTTAACCTCAGATTCACATTATTGTCAAATATGTCAAATAGAAGTTAATGAAAGATTTTTTCACTCCATTTGGTAAGCATTACCTGTCAGAATAGATGAATCGTTTAGTCTTAACAAATTAGAAACCGCTAAGAACATTTTTTAAATATTTAAGGTGGGATTGCTGCATTTTAAGACCAAACTACATTTATTTCCTTGCTGGCCAAATATTTGCTTTTGCTACACTATTCTTTGGCACCAATTTGGGTCTCACAACAGTTTGTCAACCATACATATTCTATGGAGTTATTCTCATGCCACAGGATTGTGAAGCTGTTTATTATGAATTCAGGTAAGTTTTCATTGTCAATCTAGTGACCAATATAATCTATTCATAAGTGTCACACAACTGTAATCCCCAAGGTGGAGGTATAAAGTACACCCACAGTTCACCGGTTATGTTGTATTATGTCTTATGTAGTATGGTACATTGTTTTGCTGGTAGAGTACTGTTGGACTGTTTCACCCCCACTTTACACCAAGTGGGATTAGGAGTCCAACAGGAAGGAATCACTTCGGAGTTGGTTGGGCTTGAAAGTACTATTTATAATGGCCAAGGGCATTTGCATTATGACAGTAATAATGTGATAATAATAATAACAACTGTTCTTTTTCAATAAGTTTATTCAAAATCATTAGAATAAATTTATGATCAAAAAAATAATTATGATCTAATTTATACATATAATAAGGCTTATGTTATGATCTAATTTATTCATTTCAGCTTGGCAATATGTTTCGTTACTTGTGTCTATGGATTGGGCTATTTATTTGTTATTGCCCTTGTCCTTATTCGGCAGCTACTGGTGTACATACCAAAGTACAGTGGTATGTACCTTATTATTTAAACTGTGTTATTTGTTATGTTTCATGTTTTTTATAGTTATGAAATGATCTTGTTTTTTGCAGAACCACAGTGGACAAAATTTGTGAATGTATTGAATGTATGAAGGAAACCATCGAATTCTGAGTTTAAGTATTTAAATGCAATAAATAACTTTCTGGCAATGTGTTTGAAAGTATTTTATGGATTGAGAAGTATTGTCAGTAGAGATTATTATGGTATTATAATATTATTGTCCTTGTTTGTACAGCGTCAAATGCTTAATAATTCGCGTATTATTGCATAAGTTCGCTAAGTGGACATCAATTTATTATATCAGTTTATTTATAAATGAAGTATTGTTAGCCTTTTTCTTCATATTATACTGCACTATTTTCTCACTATCAGAAGGTGAAGCCTTTAATATACTGTATGTATGTATTTAGCTCCTCTAGCTCTACTATTAGCAAACTCTAGTCTTTTTGCTGTCAAACATGTTTTATTAAATGTAATTACCTAAATATTGTTTACTTCTGAGAAAATATATTTTCGTTAATGCGACAACATATCATAGAAGTAAATAATTTATATTAGTATGTAAGTCCATAAAGTACGATACAATATTGATACGAAGTTTTCTTCTATTTAAATAGTGGCTCTTGTTACAAAATGACGGGATTGAAATTACTAACAAATTATGAAGAAGCTAATATTTGTTTACTATATTAATCAAGAATTTATTACGGATATATTATATCTTGCAAACGAAATATTGGTCGGATCGCAGCGCGCAGCATCTAGTAGTAGGTACTAGCACAGAGACAGCAAATAGGCCTCTGGCAAAATGCACTAGCGGCCTGGATCATTTAGTTCCTAGCACTGTCTTTAGAATCATTAGGTATAGTGGCTCACCGTGTGCGTGTGGAGTGAGTGCTCCTTTTCTGAGGTTAGTTAATTTTTTACAAAATTAAGGACGAATTTAGGAAATAATTGTGAAAACTTCA
This sequence comes from Abrostola tripartita, assembly GCA_905340225.1. Classification (NCBI taxonomy): domain Eukaryota; kingdom Metazoa; phylum Arthropoda; class Insecta; order Lepidoptera; family Noctuidae; genus Abrostola; species Abrostola tripartita. The sequence continues at coordinate 7,358,271 of HG996490.1, read as the reverse complement.
TAGTGGAGACAAAAAATTTGTGAAACCCATGGTAAGAAAGTTATGGTCAAAAAACTGGAACACTCAATCTGCTAACCTGAGAAAATACTTTAACTAGTGTCTCAAAATATACTAGTTATGTGCTTAAGATTTTTATGTGGAATAATTGTATTGAATTTGTGAAAGCTATTCACAAATTTTCAATTGATTTTAACGGCTTATTTGGATTATATAAAGGTTTATTTAGAACACTCAATCCTCTTATGGTGCAGACTGAGTGTTCCGAAACTCTCCGACTTTGGCTAAATAAATCTTTATATTCTTACTCTGTTTTACGCGTATTATATAGATTCTATTTGTGATACAAAGACCTTGACGTAAAACATAATAGGAAGAGAGTAAATTAAAAAATACTTTCTTTCCAACGTCCCGTAAGAGTGCTCCATATTTTTGAGATTATTTACTTAACCCGAACTTATATACAAACGGAGACAACATCAGTAATTGTGAAAATGTTATCACTAAATGATAACACGTTTCTTATTTTTGTGATTGTTTAACTTTAACGATAATCAACAATATTACTATACATTCCTAACCAAGAAAATTGTTTAGGGTGACCATGCATACATAAAAATAAAAAATATTTTTTGTAACTCTGAAAGTATTAGGTTAATATTTTTGAAATTATGTATCATTAATAGTATGTAGTTGAGTTTATTGTGCTTACTAAAAATCTGAATACTGTACTGCAGAAATTAATAAAATTACAACACTTTTTAACGTAGTCTTATATTCTCTTTGACTTTTATTGTGGCTTCTCAATCTATGTATACATAAGAGCGTAAACTTCCATGATAATGACGATCAATTCTTATAAATCAACAATACTTTTGCATATCCATGTGCCGTTGTTACAAAGTTACGTCAAATGTTCATTTTTGTAGCGATGTGACAAAAATAACTAACCATTTGCTACGTTATCCGTCGTTATTCTATAATAAGATATTTTTTTAGTTGAAAATGAAAAATAATAATATAAATATTTTATTTTGTTTAACTGGCTGTTCCGGCTCGTATTACTTACTGACATCGGCGCTAAATTGGAATGATCATCGAAAAAACAAAATATCATATTTAAGGAAACTGTAAAGGAGACTTAAGAATTGATAATAATAAAAATAGAAACCAATCGGAGTCTGTTTAATGATCTATAACATAATAATCCAGTCGTAACTATTTCTTATAATGGGTGTAATTGAATTATTTTATACCAAATAATATTCCGAAATATTACTAATGCATTTTTATTTCTTTACATTAGTTACATACATACATACATAAAGTCACGCCTATTTCCACGAGGGGTAGGCAGAGACCAAGGATTAGTTACAATAAGAAATTAAAGGTCAGACAAACAAGTATTTTATCTAAATATGTTATGTGTTTTTTATTGCCCGTCACTAGTATTGACCAAATGACAAACGCATTCTCTGAGCGGCCGCACTTTAACTTTTTATTTTTAGTTTTTTATGTATGCATGGTCACCCTACACAATTTTCTTGGTTAGGAATATAATATTGTTGATTATCGTTAAAGTTAAACAATCACAAAAATAAGAAACGTGTTATCATTTAGTGATAACATTTTCACAATTACTGATGTTGTCTCCGTTTGTATATAAGTTCGGGTTAAGTAAATAATCTCAAAAATATGGAGCACTCTTACGGGACGTTGGAAAGAAAGTATTTTTTAATTTACTCTCTTCCTATTATGTTTTACGTCAAGGTCTTTGTATCACAAATAGAATCTATATAATACGCGTAAAACAGAGTAAGAATATAAAGATTTATTTAGCCAAAGTCGGAGAGTTTCGGAACACTCAGTCTGCACCATAAGAGGATTGAGTGTTCTAAATAAACCTTTATATAATCCAAATAAGCCGTTAAAATCAATTGAAAATTTGTGAATAGCTTTCACAAATTCAATACAATTATTCCACATAAAAATCTTAAGCACATAACTAGTATATTTTGAGACACTAGTTAAAGTATTTTCTCAGGTTAGCAGATTGAGTGTTCCAGTTTTTTGACCATAACTTTCTTACCATGGGTTTCACAAATTTTTTGTCTCCACTATGAAGTTTTCACAATTATTTCCTAAATTCGTCCTTAATATTGTAAAAAATTAACTAACTTTAAAAAAGGAGCACTCACTCCACACGCACACGGGCTCACCCAGTGGCAGATTAACCTAAAGGCCGCAGGGCTAGCGCGGTAGTCTCATTTAAATTTATTTTTTTACTAAGTAGTTACTTATTTACATAAAATCAATTATTATTTCCATAATATTATAGTCTCTCCCGAAGTACACCCTCTCTGTAAGTTGACTTGAGTCATATTCAACAAGCTGGTGATTTTGGCGATTAGTTCGTGTGAAATTTTGAAAATTATTATCGGGACGAATTCTTCTTGATGAAAATTCTTAATTTTCCGAATGCCTCTTAAATAGTATGATGACCCAAATAACTCTGAGGCTAAGTGATTGGATTACGCTGCTAAGATTCGCGGGTTCGATCCCCACAAACTACCTAGTTATTTGCTTATTGAGCTACTGCAATATTTCATGTCTATAAATTGCACCCACGAACAGTTTTGAAAACAAAAATCCATTAGTGTTTCAGATTTTTAATACAAAATACCTACTTTAAAATAGGTAGGTACCTAGGTATTATGGGGTTTTCTTAGAAATCTAAACTACAAGGTAAATCTTTGGTAACTAGCTATTTGGTTTAAAGACATAAGTAGTTAGGTACATATAATTACAGAAGGGGTAGCCAGAAGTCTCTGGACTCGTCATCTCCTTTATCAGGACCATAATGCATTTTCTCTATATAGACTGTATACCATTATTCGGGCCCACGCCTGGTCGCATCTTACGACTCCCCTGACCTCTATTATAATACGTACGACGACTCGCTTTGTTTAAAAAAATCCTTATTTTAGGTCACGCAACAGCAGCACTTTCAAATACAAAACTATTGTTTATAGTTAGGGCATTACTATTTGCATAAAACGTAGATAATCTAATACCTCGGCCTAAGGCTAAGTACTTAAGGTTTCTCTATTATCATAAAATACAGTATATTCCCGAATAACTGTTCTCTATTAACTAACTTTTAAACTAAGATGTTCAATTTTACCCAAACATTAAAATCCAACGATTATCTATAACGGTAGTTTATTTCACACATCATCATCAGAATGACGATGATGATGATCAAAAGACGTCCACTGTTGAACATAGGCCTGCCCGTTTAAGTAGGGGGGGGTGCATAATCCCCACGCTTGGCAAGCGGCTTGGGGATCGCAGTATTGATGGTGAAGAACAGAAGACGCTGCTGCCCATCTTCTTTATTTTCCATTAGTCGCCTTTTACCACACCAACGGAAGGAAAGGGGGTGGTCAATTCTAGGCCGGATACCACACGGCATTATTTTACACAAACCTACACAATATCAGAATACACACACTGAAATATTTGGGTATTTATAGTTCATAATATCGACAGTCACTACATTGACGATCGCTGTATCGAAAACGTTCCATCGAAGGGTTGATGAATCGACAGTACACCAAATCGGTGGTACACTACATCGGTAGATGTAGTGACTGTCGATATTATGAACCAGACCCGAAACAATTATATAATACAATACCTACCTAATTAATGTGACTTAGTGTGACATGTGTGAATTAGGCTACACAGCCATAAAGTATCTAAGTACCTACTATAATAAAAAAATTTAAATAAAAAATTATAACCTCCTTCAAAAAACTCAAAAGTGAAAAATAATATTTTATCACGTAAGCGAAGTGGAAGTCGGCGCCAAATCCTATGCGTTCGCTTAGTTTATAGTGTTAGCTTTTAAACTATGAACCACGCACGTAGGCAGCATTCTCATATGTACTATTTTTCTGAATCGCTTAATGGATTGCTTTTGAGTTTATGAAGGAGGTTATAATGTTTTATTTAAAAAAAATTATTTCACGATTTTTTAGCTTTAGATTCTGCTAATGTGGTTTTGCTATTTGTATGACCATTTTAGCGATTTAAATTTTGTTTTGTGAAATGGGTATTTAGTGAAATATAATAAACCACACGACGATAGATCGTTGCAGGAAATGACAAGACTACGAAATCTGTCTTCCGATAATGAAGGTAGATAAGTAAGTCAGTAGTACATAAGTAAGTCATAATACACCTTTTATTTACGAGGCAAAATCATCCAATGAGTCCTCCTACCCTGGGTGGAGGGACTGTCAGACTTGTACTGACAGTCATACTACTGTCATACTCATCCACAGTGTTCCTTCAATAGCCCTTTACGTTCCAGGGTCACGGTTACCCAGGGACAGTACCGCGATCACGGATCAGCTTACGTAATTAGGACGCAGAAGAGTTTTGTTCATATAACCGAATATCTCATCAGAACAAACATCTAATTATTTTTCAGTATAGCGTTTTTTTTGTAAAACGTTGTAAGTGACCTTGAACATTTTTTTTTCGGAATTGTTTTTATAACCTTTGTAGTGAGTACAGGCGTGATATTATGTTGTGTGATGGCATAAACAATGCTTAGATATGCTATAGAAACAATCGCGGTTAATCTGCTGTTATTTATTGAAGAGTTCCCCCGATTTCTACAAGATCCCGTCATTAGGTATTGAAATGGTGACAATGGGACCACACGGGAAGCACCAGCTTTCAAATAAAAAAAGAAAAGAAATTTCAAGAAATTTCAAAGAAAATCGGTTTCACCCAGTCGCAAGTTATGAGGTAACAAACATAAAAAAAAAAAAAAAAATACAGTCGAATTGATAACCTCCTCCTTTTTTTGAAGTCGGTTAAAAAAGGATCCAAGTTTAGAAGTTAAACCAACAATGGTGAATCTAATTAAACTACAACACGGGAATTAACGCCAACACAAGGTTTTAAAAGTTTAGGCCTGCTTGTGACCACGGCCGATGCAACTCAGTCGAAACGTCAAGCTTTAATTAAAAACTTGTGTTCGCGTTAATTCCCGCGTTGTAGTTTGATTATCATCATACAACGCGATAGTTTAAAAGTTAGTGTGGTGAATCTGTTTCACAAAGCAGGGTAGTACTTAGAAATAAAGGTACTGTTGTAGTGACATAAATGGTTTCTTTAATACTTACACTATAAATATGTATTATAGTTATTATTCGTCGTAAATCATAACATCATGAACAAACAACATCGTGCAATGGTGAATTGTCAAAAAAATGAAAATTTAAATTTTGTCGCCTTCCTTGAGGAATCTTTATAAGGACAGAACAAAGATGATTCTGAGCATTAATGCTTATATTTCTGAAAAGGCGAAATATCGACGATAGCTTTTTATTTAACTTGCAACGTTCGTAAGTTCGTTTAGACCAATGTTGCAAGCTGAATCAGAACCACTTCCTTTTATCCTACCAAGTTAACATTTTACATGTTGGTTGTTAAAATGTATACCTAGCCATCATGCAATAATTTAATGCTAAGATTAAGGAACATCTAGAAATCCGTATCATAAAAATTCATTAGTCAAGTTTGAGTAAAATCGTATAACATTTAACATTTATATCATAAGAAAACACGTTGCATATTAGTGTTAGGTAACAGAATTAAAAAGTTATTTTATTGTATAACACAGTTAAATAGGTAAACATATGTTGTATAACACAGTTGTATACCTATTTAATACAGGCCTGCTCTCTCTGGCACAAATTGACATTTTATACGCTGAAGCATGAAGTCAGCCTACAGGCGGTTAAAAATCTGACATCTGATCTGGTTGTTTATCAACCATTTACTATGAAATCATTTGAAGTGCAGCAGAGGTTGTCAAACTTAAATATTAATGACTCCACCACGTAAGCAGGTCTCGTCTTCCTAGGTCATGCTTACACGCATCACAAAGGTACCCCGGCTAAGACGATTTGCTGAAGTCTAAGGGTGCCCGGTGCCGGTAGGTTACTTAGGGACATAGTTCAAATTGTTGTACCGTTTGATTGCACGTAAGTCGTAGGGCAAATTGCGTGAAAGGATAAATACTCAGTGAGTTACTATTAGGTAGAATTTTTTTTAACATTTCAATACTTATAATTGATGGTAAACTAATCATCAGGCGGGGTATAATCAGGCACAACTTGTAGAACTTTCTCTCGCCATCTCGCTTTTCTGGCTTCTTGTTCCCTTTTCAAGGCATTTAATGCTGGTAATGTTCTCCAGCATGTAAAAGTTTTAAAGGTGAGATTACTAAAACAAAAACATCATCAATTTAATTTCTTGCCTTCTTTGCGTGCGTCCTTTATCTTCTCCGTCTTCTCACATACGCGACAGTTTCATTGTTTTTGGCAAGGACATAATCATTATCGGAAGCAAGAGGTCACCACACTATCAATCGAACAGAGTGTAGGTTACCTAACACATTTGATTGGGATTTCAAAGAGAGTTACTTAGGAAGAGCGCTAATATAAAAAATTGTACTTAAAGGTACTCCTACCTGTTATGATATATGACTGCTTTCTGCCACTTCATCTCATTTTCCCTTTTTACCGCATTTATGCCTTCACGAAATATTTTGAATGCCATCTGCGTCACATAGAGATCGTAGTAATCGTCAGCTACTTGTTTCTTCAAAACCAAACCATGGTGATTCTGATAAAAAAAAGTAATGTCAACTATTGTTGTAGCAGTAAAATTTGTCAAAACTGTGTTTAATGTAGGTAAGTACCCTTTTAAAAGCTTCTAACGCGTGCTTCAATAATTTTTTGCGGTAAAAATTTTCTGCTTTGAAATTTCTTTCAATCCACATATCCTCGGTGTACCACATCCAATGGAGAAATGTGTTATTTTTAAGTTGAAAAATATAATGCGCTTTTGCCTTTTCAATGTTATCCCGCTTAATTTCTATCAGCATTCGTAAAGGCCGTATACCATACTTTGCCTTTAGACTTTTTTCGTAATGCAAATCTGCCATCACTATGAGCGCTCTCAATCTTGACGCCCACTGTTTTTTTCTTATGTTCTCAATTTTCTCTTTTCTCCTCTTCTCCCTAAGTTCCTGAATTCTCTTTATCTTTTCTTCCTTGTCCATTTCTGCTTTTGCCAATTCCTCCTAAAATGTCAAATTGCTCGATAAAAAGTTCTAAAACAATACCTAAATCGATGTTTCCTCCAAATGGATAGATACTTACTTGCTGTTTTAATCTTATACGTTCCTCTTCCATCTGTCGTCTACGCTCGCGTATTATATAATGTTTTTCTTCTCGTTCTCGAGCTCTCTTTTCCATTCTTTGTAAAAACTGCGGAACTTTCAAACAGTGTAACACTAGCGACGGTTCTGGAATCAATAATTATCCGATGAACTAAATTGATATTTTATTTCTTTTAAATTTGTGATAGTTATAATAACCTATTTAAAATATAAAAACGCACCTTCAATTTCATGGATTTTTAACTCATTAGTCAAACACTTAATCTTAGGCTTTAATTGTCGATCTATTTCGTAATACGCTTTACGAACTTCATCTCTCATAGCATCGACTGACTGTCGAGATGCTTCTATGATTTTATTATACTTTAGTTCTTCTATGACTCTATTTTGCTCTTCCAACTTAGCCTTTTGAAGAGCTATTATGTGCTTTTGTATTTTGTATCTGGAAAGTAAGTAGGTAAGTACATAAATGTAAAAATAATGTACACCGATTACGATTAAACAACTTACCTGTGCTGGTATGTGTTATAATCTTTTACTAAAAGTTTAGCTTTATTTTTAGGCTCCACCGACTGATTAATATCCATTTTTTTCTTTGCAATTTTATCAAAAAAGTTATTCAAAGTCTCTTGCCGACGTTCAGATACATATTTTTTCCGATTATGCACGTAACACTTCCATTTATTTATAAATTTTTTCATAAGGTATGTCTCCTTATCCTCAATTTGTACTCTTATTGGTGTTATTCTCAAAATATGATCTATTCCCTCAGAAGTAGTGGGCGAATTTGGTTCGGCGATCCTATCAATGTTTTCGTAGTGTTCTTCATTTTTTAAAGATTCAGTGTTGAGAGTTTTGACTTCTCCACTGTCTTCATCTTTATTTGGTTTATAAGATAAAGTCATCATTGTTATTAGTTCTTGTAAATCGTTTACTGGCACATCAGAATTATCTGGAAAGTCTTTTCGTTTCAAAACATCTACGTTGTTCAGTTCTACAGGTTTACTATGCGTAACATTTGAATCATTCCGGATTTTATTTGTGCACACTACTTTGAATATATCTTCATTGTTTTCATTAATATCCTTATTCAAATCTAGCAATCGACCGTTTGTATGTTTCGATATTGTATAGCTTCGTGTCGATTTATATGTCCTAACATGTCTTAGAGGTTGAATTTTTGGTGTCACCTTAAATTCATTATCATTGCGTATTTCTAATTCAGTCAAATCATCAGAAAATTCGCGTAGAAATATATTTTCCTCTTCTTCATTCGTAATCATACATTCATCAAATAAGGATTCTTCAATGTAATCGGTAGATTTTAATTTCAAAGCATCAAGGCTCTTTAATGTGACACGATTTTTTAAATTAATATTGTTGAAGTTTTGGCGTAACTTAACAATTTCGTTGTTGATGTTGTATCTATCTTTTGTTATTTTCATAGATTTTCTAAAAACACGTCAATAGATGAGGTAGATCGATAGATTAATAGTAAAGAAATAAACATGGAAGTATTTTTTTTTTAAATAAATAGGTAATAGATGAATTATCATGAACGTCTGCAGGTAATTAAAGATGCATATTATCTTACACAATGCGAGTGGTGATGACCATTTCATTTGTCATACACTTTTCGAAAGCGTCGGGAAGAAATAGGCTTGGGTATTGACGTGACCTTTGTTGTAGGCATGTATTAGTTTGATCCATAAATTTAAAAATTATCTAACAACTTATTAATACGATGGCGTGCCATTTCAGCCCTGATAGTTTATATTAATCGTGAGTAGGTACAATAAAATTATAATAAGTATTACCTTGTACAGCTGGAAGCTTTAAAAATGCCATGACTGTGGGTATCTTTTGACTGAAAAGTAATAATAATATGAACATAATTCGTATTGTTAACTACTTATACATTTTTACATCTCACAGTCCATCAGGGCCTTTCCATATAAACATTTTCTTTACGTTGTAAACGTGTTTAAAAAACTACAACAATGCCATGTTTAATCGCATTCCTGAAAATTTGATCAAAACAAGCTAGCCCTCCGGTCATGTTTTCCCGCCGTTACCCTAGTGTGTTGAGGTGGGTACTTGCTTGTAACTATGCTTATAGTTAGTGGTTCAAAATTTTAATATATGTTTATAGCATAGTTTTATAACATATAAGGCCTCAAGACTTGAGAGTGAGAGCATCCGCACTGTACGTGTGGCAATAAAGACGGTGCAAACCGCGGTATTAATGTGATACTGTTGACACTTCACTGTCCACGCTTACTACCAATTTCTAGAAATTTATAAGCTGTAAATATACAAATGGCACTTCCTATTTTAAAAGCTTTACTGTTATTTACAATACATGGAAATGATTTTTTTTATTTCCTCTCTGAAACAATACCTACATTTAAAAGAACATAGACTTTGAATAGATTCTAAATTTATACAATCAAACAAGGTAAGATTGATAGACAGGTAAATATTGTTCACTTACAAGCGTTCTTCTCATCTGCATACGTAATAAAACATTTTGGGGTTTATAATCCGGTGAAAGTTTATCCAAATCTTTATCATTAAATATTTCTTTATTAAGAATATTCTCCATACTCTTTTGATATCATATTAACCACGGTATAACAATATACTCCGATATTAACAATAGGCGTTTTCTGTCTCAATAATTTTATCGTAAATCAATGCTTTTGTGGTTACTATGAAAATATCGATAAAATAACGAAACGTAGAACTCACAGTCCGTGTCATGCTATATTTGATATAGTAAAGTCTGTATTCTTTAGAAGCCCTACTATTTGTATATTATTATAATATCTAAGACATTACAACATTATCTACGTAGCTTTTTGTTTGTTTGAAAGATTCTTTGTTTGATGTGTATCTGTAGTCAAATTTTTGAAGATAAATAAAACGGAATGCACTCTTGACATTGACAGTGACACTAGCTTAGCGTTTATGTTTTGACAATTATTTTTCTGAGTACAAAGTTTAATCGTATGAACTTTGTTTAAATGTATTTACCTCTTTACAATGTGTCTGAAAAGAAGATTAAACATTATGTCAAAATACCTGCGAAATTTTGCTTTTCTGCGGTATCAATACCACTATTCGCATTTGTAACTTGTGTTATAATAACAATGTACAAAGATTTTGAGAGCGCAAATAACACGCATTGTAAAGTTCCTAATGTTTTTCCTTCGATATCTGCATCTATAGGAAATTATGAGCCACAAAGTACAATATGGAAAACGGCTATATATATACATGCACCCATACGATTCTATATATTATATTTAAGATGGAAGTATTATAGAAGTGTTATACATGAAAACTGTTATGTTATAGTCAAATTAGCAGTGTTTTTAAATATTATTGAGAACTTAGCATTGCTAGGATTGACTAACTGGACATCATCGAAAAACTATTGTAAGGCTTGCTAGTATATTATCTAAAATATAGATCATTTAATAATTTTTAACCTTTTCGAGTGCCACGGCCATAAATAGAAAACGAATAAAAGAACCCACGGCCATAAAAAAGTTTAGTCTTTATTTTAAAAAGACTATATATATTACATTACACTAATGTTATGATTCAATATTGTGTTATAACAAATTTATGGTGTGGAGAGCATGAAAATATTTGTCTTTTATACAAGATGTTGTGCTCAAAAGGTTAAGGACTTAAAATTGAAAATTCTATATTTGCAGCTTATCATGAAATAAGTTTTAAAATGTTTATTGGCACCTCAGTCTTCTATATGCTGTTTACATGCATAATGCTTACTAAGTATCGAAGGAGGCCCAACATTACACACAGAGAAAGACATTCAGTAAAGTTAAAGTGGAGAGCATTCATTGTGAATGTTGCTTCATTTGCATCTGCTGCTTATTTTTTCCTGAGACATAACAGACTGTGTGAACCTTATGGTAAGTTTACATTTATTTTTTTCTATGAACATTACTTACAATTATAAACTATTACTGTGATAAAAAAAAGCTTACACTATAAAAGCAAACAATATAACATAAAAGCTTACACTTTTATATATAAATAAATTAAATAAAACTGCTATTTGAATAATAGATTTATATTTCTGTTTTCAGTTTATTCAATGTTTGGTCTATCAGAGTACATTGTGGTAATCAGCAATATTGTCTTCCATTTAACAACTGCATATGATCTTCAAATAAATTTTATATGCTTGACCAATAAAGGACTTACCACTGAATGACAGCAAATAAATATTTATTAGGTACAATTTTAATTACATATACAATGGGAAGGGAATGTCATCCATAAGTAAACAGTATTTTTCAATTTTGGTTTAGTTAAAATGGAGTCTAAAACAATGTTTAGGATCTATATAAATGCTATTCTTATATATGATAATTAACTATGTAATAATAAAACAATGTCCAAATAATTAAAAACTAGTAGCTACATAGTGACTTAAAATAGCACCCAAAGTTGCAAGATAACATATATTATTTACATTTAATGTGTAAATTGATTATATCTTTCACATTGACCTATAAATATAAGTTTAAATACCAATAGAACATAATTATTTGAATAAATAATATTCCCATCATAATTATCTACATTATTTGACATACACGTATTTTAGAATAATTGAAGCATGCTCATGGCTCAGTTCACATCATAATGTTTGTACAAAGGTAAGAATGTGGTAACCAGTTATTTTTATCTGGACTAAGCCCTTTAATTTCAAAGGTTGTACAAAATATTGTACCTGATTTAATATAGTTTAAATTCAAATTGCTGTTCCATTTTGTCTGCTATCATTTTTGCTATAGCAAGGGATGATGTAGCACCAGGTGAAGGTGCATTCCTGCAGTGTAGTACTCTGCTCCCAATTGCACTTGAACCAGGATTACTGTCGAATACAAAGTCCTCTATGAGACTACCTGAAAATTAAAAATAGAACAAATAACTATACAATATGTCAAATTCCAGATTGATTTTAGCAAAGCATTTAAATTGAGGCAAATTTTATATTGGTCCTTTTAATTTTCATACCATCTTTGGCCATTGCCTGTGCTCTAACACCTGCAGGTCCTCTCTCCACATCTGCAGATGTTATTTCTTGAATGTACTTTTGTACCTGCCTAACTTGCAGTGGAATAAAAACTGATCTTGTCATCTCTTTAAGTCCAAACACAGCATATTTCATTGCCAGCTTACGAAAACCAGAGAATGCAAATATATCTTTTAAATCTTTAATATTGATATCACTGTATCTGTAAGCATAACATGAAAAAGCATACAAAATTATCAGTAAACATGAAGTATTTGTTTATTTTATTTCTCATTATCTGTTAATAATACATGTTATACAATTTTTATTGCACATAAGTATGAGGAAAATATTTCTTTTAGAATGACTAATATGAATAACCTATAAACAACCTTTGTAAAATGGCTTGCTACTCGAATTATATTATTACTAGGTTAGATGTACACATGTTAATGTAAATACTAGTGGCATGTGGTTAAAAAACTTAGTAATAGGGTCCCGTTTTTACCTTTTAGGTATGGAACCCTAAAAAATGAATGTAAATGGCATTAATGTAGTGCATATTACTGGTGCTATAACAATAGTTCTAAGCTGCTATGCCAAATCTACAAGCTCAGTATACACATTTGTAGCAGTTAAGAGACAGTTTGAAATCAGAACAATACATGTAGGTTTGGTATTAGAATAGAAGTTGAACTTACTTGTACCCTTCTTTACAATATGCTAATATAGCATTTGGTCCTAGAATAACACGTCCATCTATTCTAGGGGTTATATGAACACCCAAAAATGGGAACCTTGGGTCAGGAACAGGATAAATGTTAGCTTTAACCAAATTACTCTTATTTGGAACTATGTACAGGTATTCACCTCTAAATGGAATAATTTTGGGCTCCTCTGGACATCCTGTTAACACTGCTACTGTATCTGAATGTAAACCACAGCATGTAAGGACATATTTTGCAGAAATTTGAGTAGATTCTTCATTTGATATAATAATAGGATATTCAGCATTTTCTGATTCAATAAATTTTTTAACTTCAAAGTTAAGGTAAGATGTCCCACCAAAATTAACAAAGTCATTAACATAACTTTTTGTCACTTCAGCCCAATTCACAATGCCAGTATTAGGTGACCATATGGCTTGTAGTCCTTTACAAAGAGGTTCAACCTCTTGTATATCTTTACTATCAAGTAATTGTAAATCTTTTACTCCATTTTTAATACCCCTATCATATAAATCCAACAGTCTCGGAATTTCATGCCTCTCAGTGGCCACTATCAATTTACCACATTTTAAGTATTTTATACCTTTTTGATCACAGTATTTATATGACAAATCCAGTCCTTGTACACATAATTTTGCTTTTAAAGAACCTGGTTTATAATAAATTCCTGCATGAATCACACCACTGTTATTTCCACTTTGATGGTAAGCAAAACGATTTTCCTTTTCAATTAATGCTATCTTTAACTGAGGATGCCTCAAACTAAGCTCTCTAGCTGAAGCTGCACCAACGATTCCACCACCAATAACAGCTATATCAAATTTTCGAGAATTTTGATTGGAATACCTGAAAAAAAAAACGTTTTTTGCAACACTTTTCTGAGCTTTTTAAATTGCATATAAATAACAAGGTTTGCTGCTTTTCATGATAGTAATATGGCTTACAATGATAAAGAAATAACAAAGTATCAAAAAATTTGTATGTGGTGTTAATATTGCATAAAAATTATTAATCTAATTACCTGCGATGTGTTTTTGCATCCAATGAAGATGCAGTAACAGTTAAAGTTCGTGTATAAACAGAACTGCACAAAGAATTTACTGATTTTAGAGAAATCATGTCACAAATTGAATATGGCTGTATAAGCAAAATTTAAAATGTAATTATCACATAAGAATCGACATGTGGGTTTTGCCAGTATGAGAAACACTAATTATTTACCTACTTTTTATAGGTATTTATTTGTGATGACTAATACCTACTATAACTAAATAGATATTTATTGAAGTTAAATTAGAATAACAAGTTGACATAACTATGAGGATAACACACGTAGATTTAAAAGAGAAATTGTTAGCAACAGCCAAAAGCAACAACATAAAAATCAAATAATTAAAATAATAGAATTGCGTTTGAAAATATCACCGTCATGACTGAACTAAAGCGATCTTTTAATAAGTAATTTAGTAAATATATTCAATATATTGATCTCGGTCAGATTATAACGTAAAACGTAGTGGATGTTGCAAATGTGAACCGTGATAACAAATTAAATATCAAATATTAATCACTGTAGGTAAATAAAGATGTTTGTAGACTTTGTAGCGACACGACAGTCAAGTGCCCAAAGAGAATATAATAGGGAAGGTGCGTATTTACGCGACCAGGTTTTTACACCAGGTATTTGCTTTCGAGTACGCCGACCAGGGCGCGGACGAGAAATACTCAAATACTTTATAGTATTTCACTAGGCAACTCGTTCATTCGCGGCTCCGTATAATTTTAGTCTGTGGACTAGCAAGTACTTTTTTGGTAAATGCGATTATGCTCCATATTTGTAAGAAGATACTGAATAATTTCCTATGAAAGTATTTTTACTCAAAGGCTTGCAAGTATTTATTTTTGTATTTGAGATTATGGTCCTTGCTCATATTTAAGTATAGGTGAATTTACTATGTACATTGTACAATCGAGTACTTCTAAATCTATATGATCAAGTTTTGGCTGGCATTGTATTGTGACGTCATTGAGCGAATCTACCTTAGGGCTGTGATAATGTTTGAAGCAAAAAGAGATATCGATGTTTTTTTAATATGATTTGTATTTTAAGTTCATGTTCTATGTGATTTTCTTATACATATATTCTGTGAGTTTAGAAATTTTAAGCTCACTTATAATAATTTGATTAAACTAAAGTTTCTTTATAATATAACAATAATATTTGTTAATTTTATTTCTAATTGTAGACATATTTTCTTCGTATTGAAATTAAACTATTTTATGCATCAAGTGTTTTATCGAATTAAATTCAAGTTAAAGTCCAAATGTTTATCGATATCATTCTTTTTGACGGTACGGTATCTCTACGCGGCCCGAGGAATTCTAAGAATAAACATGCACCTGCATATTTTCTTAAATATTTTTAACTTTTATTTCTTTTTCTCTTATTATTTCTCAACTGACAGTCCTATAACGATATGCGATGTTTAAAAGTAACGCATTAAACCATTTCTTAAAGAGCCGCGGAGAACTTGAGAGGATGTACACAAATACTTAAAAGTTTTGTGAGCCCTCCGAACATAAAAATACTTAAAAGTTTCAAAGTTCTTTCTGTTAAAAACGTAATTATGCTCCTTATTCATAAGAACTTACGGAACAATATCCCATGCAAGTATTTTTAATACAGGAGCTTAGAAGTATCTATCTTCCCTCTGTGTACAGGATTGTGTACCTTATCTAAATAAACACAAGGATCAGTTTACTATGTGCGAGTGAAAAATACTTGAAAGTATTTCAAGCCCTGGTTTTAGGCCCTGATATCTAAACGTGGACGTACTTGAAAGCCCTGGTACTCCATTTTGCAACTACGACTCATCTCTAGAATTATAATCACTACGTTTTACAAGTGCCATCCATAGACTACCTACTATAATATAGGCACGGTAATATTATAATACAGTACTCCAACTTCATACAAACGGACGAAACGCGAGCTATACCTACGCGCCTCGATCACAGGGTGCGCTCGGGGCGCAGACAGTCACGGCTGTACCGCAGTGTCAAACGGACGGTGTGTTGTTTTTTTAACAATAACCGCGCTATTTTTTCTCTAAAAATCAGTTAATATGACGAGTAGGAAATATTGTGCTGTTTTTGGTTGTATTTATATAAGAATGCGGATTTATTATACTTTAAAATGTAACAATAAAGCATTTCGTACGACTCAGTCGAGGTGCAACTATTTTTCGGTCGCAAATTTATAAGCCCGATTTGTTTTTCAAACAAAAACATGTTTTTTTAATTAAATCTACCAATCAAAAAACAACACGAGTTTTTATTGAACACTTCCTATTCAATATACAAAGTATTTAATTTATTTATATAAAAAGGATATTTACAATCACAAAATTAAATAGAAACAGAAAGTAGGCAAATGTAATTAAAATGCTGGAGACGGGTAGCCCTAATGCATGTTTACGTACCGCGCGGCTGTAGGCATTTATTTCTATCAAGCGGCCGAGTTACACTACTGTATTATATTATTACCGTGCCAATAGTATTGATGGGAGATTTTTCTAGTATGGTAACATTTAACCATTTCCGTCAATATTTATTTATCTTTGGCCGTTGCCATGACAACAGACGAAAAAAAAATTACCTTACATTATCTAGATCAGTGGTTCCCAACCTTTTATTGACCAGGGACCACTTAGTTTATTTTTGTTAGCAGGGCCCACGATTTATAAAAACTGAATTAATCCAAAAATGAACTTTAATCAAAAACGTTATAGTAGTTTATAACAAAAAAAAAATTGTAAAATACAACATGCGCGTTTTAGTAGAAAGACAAACAATATTTACCATATTCTGGCAAGGACCACTGGTGGTCCGCGGACCACTGGTTGGGAACTTCTAAGCTAGATGGAGTCTCGCGCTACTATAAAACAAAAATCAACGTGCCAATTGATATTTGCATGTGTGCGTGACAGCTACGTCTTACACAAGCGATATGTGATTTTGACTGTCTTAGTGTGCGTGCGACATGATACCAGTTGATAAACATTACACCTAATCGGTTAAATTACCCAACGTGATGACCTACAGTTATATTCTCAGGCAAGATTGGAAGATGTATCAGTTGCCATCGCCGATGTAAACAGAGATTTAGAAGCGATTAGGGTCTGGTCTGAGAGATTTGGTGTGGCAGTTAACACCAGCAAATGCCAGGCTATACTCATTGGGAGCCACCGAAACATACGCAGGGTGAACAGTTTGACTGTTCCAACTATTTTATTTAATAGTTTACTAATTCCTCCCAGTCCTACAGTTAAAGATCTTGGTCTACATCTGGACTCCACACTTAATTGGCAAACTCAAGTTTCTAGTGTAAGCCAGAAAGTAACGGGAACTCTGCGGTCTCTCTACCGTCTCAAGAGCATGTTGCCATCTCACACAAAAGCTATGCTTGTGCAGACCTTAATCTTTCCCATTATTGACTATGGAGATGTGTGCTATTTTGACCTGAATGCTGATTTACTCAACAAACTGGACCGAATTCTAAATAACTGCATTCGATTCGTCTTCAATCTTCGAAAATATGATCACGTGTCCACGTATCGAGCGCAACTGAAGTGGTTGCCCATACGTGAACGTAGAAATACGAGGGCACTGACTACTTTGTATTCCTTGTTATTTTCACCTAACTTTTTATCTTACATCTAACTTTCAGTATCTTTGTGCCAATCATAATAAACATCTTCGTTCTTCAAATAACCGCCTTCTTCAGTGTCCCTCTCACCGGTCTGATTTTACTCAGCCCACTTTCGCTTTACAGTCCATTCTTCTCTGGAACGCGCTCCCTCTTGGAATCAGGATGGCTAACAGTCGTCATAGTTTTAAAAAGAAATTTTTCTAAACAAAAGTTGTACATAAGGAAAGCGAAATGACATGTAGATTGTTGTTGCTAATTCTGGCAACATTTGAGCTGTGACGTCGTTACGTGTTCTCGTTAATAACGTTGACACTTGGTACATATTTGTCGTTGCGTGATTTTTAGGTAACATAACTAAACGTTTGCGTTTGGATAACGTTTTCCAAATCGTCTATTTCACAAGGATCTAATTTTCAATAACGCACAGAGATTCCATTTAGCTCCGTTTTTAACAACGTTCTATTCACAATTTTATATTAGCATATCCGTTTTTTCAGTGATATCATCTATACGTTATCGTGCGTATTCATCACGACAAAATGTGGGAAAAGATCAACCACGTTTGCAAAATGAACTTTTCTTTATACTTTACCCGGATTTAGGAGGATAAGTTGTTATATCATTCGAAAATCTATTGATAAAAGCAAGGTGTTTTTAAAAAATCGTTTTGTTTACTATAATAATTGTATAACTCTTATTTTATTTCTCATTGTTAACAAATTGCATTATTTCGTTTTATTGGAAGAATTGCTAGATAGAATACAGAAACATTGCATTGCGTTTCGCAGGCATTTATTGAATATACTTGACAACGACAGGACAAGTTTGCAAAATAGACTGTTTAGAATAATAGATCGTTGCGGAAGTCAGCCGTAACGTTTGCGCCGTCGCTTAGTGAAAACGTTTGGACAACGATCTATGCTACATAACGCCTACTACTAGATGACACTTAACAACCGGGTTTTAACTGTGGTTTTAAGTTTTAACTATTATGCCCTGGCAGAATAGTTGGAAGTAAAGATCGGTTAATACCGATATTTTTAAATATTAGGTAATATGAATATATTAGTTTAGTAATATTATAATATTTAAACTAATATTTGCGTCTCAGTGATATCGGAATAAAACATGATAAAACATAATACGTATGTAACACGTACCGTATTCGACTTCAACAGATCACATAAAAGGGGAATATCCACATATCCGATTTGGATCGGATTATCATGTAGATAAATTAATATTAATACTTTGTGATGGTGGATCACAAAGTATTAAATATTAATTGTACTGGAGTACTGAAATGAAAATAAAAACAATTTTTATAGAAAATATTATTTTTTATTTATGTTTAAAACCATTTATTTTTAACCTTTTCTGAACAGTTCTTCACAGAAATTCAGTTCTAACCTAACGAGTTCGTCAGTCCGAAATGAGATCACCATATTTAAAAAAATCTTATCGTATATTAAAGATAATCTTTTTACACATTAAGGGCTTTAAAATATTTAAAACTTTCATTCTCATATTTATTAATTCACATTTGTTTAATTTCACATTGGTTTCGAAAACATGGTTAAAATCAGATAGGCTTTTATGTCATAGCATAGTGAATCCAACCTACGGCAGTTGGATGAATGAATATTGAATCCGAATGATATTATTCGACCTGTTGGAATGGTATCCATAGAGATTATGTGAATATGATATATTAGCATATCAGAGTTAGTTGGATTACTAATCTATGAATCTGTGGAATATTACTGATATCTTAGCGAATACTAATATATCAGTCACACTTCTAGTTGGAAGCCCGACTCGATTGCCACCATAGACTACTATATTATTGACAAGAAGATGAACGCTTCATGTTTTATGTACGTGAAGTCTTGCCATACCATGATACCGGTAAATCTAAACATTTTAATACCCATACCGAATTCATGGATGTAGTTTGATAATGTACGTTGTGTTTATGGGTATTTGACTAATTTACTGTTTGTATTGATTTGAATTTCGGTAATTCGTTACAAATAATGTCAACATCACAATATAGTATCAGCTGGAGTTCATACAAAAATTGTATCTCAAAAGGATTCTCCCGTTTACAACAGGTTTGTAAATGATAATTAAAATTTTACTCTGTAATCTTAATTGATAATGAGTGTAATAATCAAATTCAATTAACTGTATTACCGCAATTGTTTATAGCTTTAATTGTAGGAATAAGTTCTTATGTCAAGCACACCAGTAAAAATATAGAAAGAAAACTTAACCAGAGTCCTAGGCATGTTCCCATTTAATAGGAATCCATTTTCCATGTATATCATAATGCATAC
This sequence comes from Abrostola tripartita, assembly GCA_905340225.1. Lineage (NCBI taxonomy): Eukaryota > Metazoa > Arthropoda > Insecta > Lepidoptera > Noctuidae > Abrostola > Abrostola tripartita. The sequence goes on along the minus strand of HG996490.1, from coordinate 7,338,173 downwards.
TTAAGTGTAAGATAAGTAAGATTTTATATATTATTTAAGATTAAGTAAGATAGGGTAAGTTATGCCACTTTACCTATTTGTTTACTTATTGCAGAATGGTGAATTTGTTGACATGACTTTAGCTGCTGAAGGCCACTTGGTTAAAGTTCATCAAAATATAGTCGCCCTTGCCAGTCCATATCTTAAGGCAATGATACAGTCTGCTTCATGCCAGCATCCAGTTGTATTTTTAAATGTAAGTATGATATTATTAAATTTAAAAAGCATTAAACTGTTAACATACAAACCACATCTTTCAGGTTTTGTAGAATAAATAGAAACCCTGTTATTTATGTTAGTAGTATCTGATTCAAGCTTAGTGGTGGTTTGAAACTTTGTGAATGAGATATTTTATCAGTAGGATGTATAGGAGTGTAGTGGGAGGGATTTGCTCATATTGGCGGTACCTACTTACAATTAACATACAAACCTCCATTAACCTAGAGTTATACTATACTTGCTAATATCTATTATAAGTTGATTTACAACTATATGTTCTTATCTTTTTGTAGAACATTAGTCATGAAACACTTGGTTACTTATTGGAATACATTTATACTGGAGAAGTAAAAATACCAGTTGACGTAATATCTAAGTTTATAGAAGCTTGCAAATCATTATATGTACGTGGAGCTGAGAATTTCCATATACCAAAGGTATGTTCCTGTGTAAGACTTTATAAAGTGGTTTTATAATATGAGTTTGGTGTATTAATTTCTTATGTTTATTGTTTTATAGAAAACAATAGTCCTAGATATCCCTGAAGAACCCGAACAAAATATAAAAGAAAGGTAAAAAAAATACTATGATATTTAAAAAGTACATAATAATACAAGTATGTATAATTTTGACAGTCAGATAGACAATACAATTGAACTTGAAATTTGTATTAAATTATGATTTTAATATTATGAATATTTTAGATCTACAGTGCCATCTGATCATGACTACACAGCACATATTATAATAAACAGCAATAATAATTATAACTTAGAAGTACAACAAAATGAAAATAACATAACACAAAATGCAACACATCCTGTAATGACTAATGATAATTTTCAAATAAGTAATGACACTTCAATTTGTGCAAATGATGATTATGACACGGACAACCTGCAAGCTCAACCACTTTCTGTTATTACAATAGAAAATAAACAAATGGAATCACATCAAATGGATAACATCACACAAAATGTAACATATCCTATTGATAATTTTACTGTTAATAATTTAAATATAAACTATGACCCTTCAATTTGTGCAACTATTGATAATGTTACAAAGAAGGACAACTTAAAAGATCAACCACTCCAGATTATACCAATTGAAAATAAGCAAAAAATTTTACAACGAAATGAAGACTACACAACACAAAATTTTAACACGAATTATAAAACTTCAATTGGTGCTAATGATGATAATGCCTCAGACAACCTGCAAGGACAACCTCTCCCTATTATAACGATTGAAAATAAGCAAATTGATAACAACATAATACAAAATGTAACATGTCCTATAATGAATGTTGATAATTTTAAAATAAATTATGATCCTTCAATTTGTGCAACCGATGATAATGCCACTGATAACCTACAATCTCATCCACTCCCAGTTATAACAATTGAAAATAGGCAAATGAATTCCCAACAAATTGATAACAACATAATGCAAAATGTAACATATCCTATTCTAAATGTTGATAATTTCAAAATAAATTATGACCCCTCAATGTGTGCTACTATTAATAATGCTACAGAAAAGGACAACCTACAAGCACAATCACTTCCTATTATTTCGATTCAGAATAAGGAATTGGGTTTTCAACAAAGTTACTCAGTAGTTGATACTGAAGGGAATAATAAAAGTAATATGTTAGTTTCTAATACAAGTGGCATGAATCATGACAAACGAAATGTTATAGTTCTTAGTGTGGAAGAAGTAAACCCGGCCACACCAACAATCCGTACTATCAAAAAAAATCTACAAAGTAAAGCAGAAAGAGGCAAGTTTACATTTTATATATAAATCAACTCCACTTGAAACTGGAACGCAAAATTTGGTTTTGTATATAAATTATTTACTCTTAATTTGCCCATAAGAAATCCTTGATATAATTTTGCTGCAAATTTAATACATCACACCTTTATTATTTCTATAATTATAGTGCATTTTCTTATTTCTCATGATTCCAAAATCAATCTCCTAGTAAGCCAAAAATTAACAATTTATACCTACAGAAGTTACAATAACTTACAACAATTTTATAGCTTATTTTTATTTTTCAGACAAATTACTACATTACACATATTCATCCAGAGGTTCACTACAAATAATATTGAACCGTTACATGTATAACTGTCATCACCAATCACGTGGCGGACGCCTGCGACGGTGGCGTTGTATAGATTATCGGAAGTTAAACTGTCGTGGATTAATAGATATGGACAATGGTGTTATCATAAATAGGTATATAAAGAAAAATATTAATAAATTAATTTTAGGGTAAATATAGTAAATGCATAACACTCACGAAAGTCAAACAGTAAAATGTTAAGGTAAATTCATTTTTCATTCATTCGTATTGCATTTTTAACTGCTTAAATTACTTTCAGGTTGGAAGAGCACTGCCACCCCTATCACGATACCAAAATACTAAATAAATTTAAAACAAAGACAGTCTTTACATCATTACAAGAAGCTGAAGAAATTGCTAGCACTTTTAAAGAAAAATCACCTGATGATGTACGCGCACCAGTTAAACGTAGAAAATTAACATACAAACGGAAAATTTAAGACTTCTAATTATTTAGTTTCAATAATCACTATTGAAAATCTGTCTCGTTGGTCTAGTGGTCGCTAAGCGCAAATGCTTAGCACGAGGTCCTGGGTCGGGCAAAGTGTTACAGGGATTTTCTGTTACGTTATTCTCAGTAGCAGCACAGAGTCTGGATGTGTTCTAGTTGATAAAAATAGGCTCGCCCTCATATTACATTGTGACCTATGACGTACAGCTAGGTATTCTGAAAAAATAAAAAACTGGCGAAATGTAAGGGTACTGTAGGTAGGTACAGCTCTGGCTACCCCATCGGGGAATGTAGGCGTGAGCTTCTGTTATGTTAATTATTGATAAATAATCAGTAAATGAACGAATATTTCCGAGACTTCATTGTTATTTTGAACGAATATACAATTAAGTTAATTACGACAAAAGACATTTTAATTTTATTCTACCTCTTGTACCTAATGCCTATGCTAATGCCCAAAAATTCGTATTTATTTAATAAACTATGTTTTTCTGCAGTGTAATAGGACACTTAAGAGTAATAATAAGGAGCTGCAACTCGTAATCTACTTTTTTTAATAATTACGTCAATACTATTCGACACTACAACTACCCGATATGGCTGTGAAGACTAACTAGTAAAGAAATGTATGTGTGAACACTTTATCATCTTTCATTCATAACCTAATACATTCTACAATGGTAAGACCAAAATTGTTAACCCATTACATCATATTGTACGTAATCATACTTAAACAGGTTTCAACCTGTTTTGGACAGATTTCCCTGAATCTTTATTGAAGAAGTTAGAATAGGAAAACCAGGGGAGAGGCCTTTGCCCAGGTGCGGTAAATTTTTAAGTGTTTGTAAAGAAGTAACCTATGGTTACGCGATGTATCGGTTCTTGGAACGATATCTATTCTAAGATACCTATAAACGAATTTACGAAAAATTTATTTATTTATATCACTTACAACTATGTACCTTTACAGGATGGATAATATAAGAGTTAATTGTTATAGTTGGACGTATAGTGGTAGTGAGATGCATATTTATTAGTTTTAAAATAGTTGTTTCATAAATTTTGTATTTTGTGTAAAGGCATAGAGAAAATTAGTATATAAGAGAGGCGGTCTCTTAACAAAACAGCAACCCAAGATCGATTAGTTCCTGATGCCATCAGAGATGACACTAGGAGTTCCAAAAATCATGATCGCGTATTTTTAGACTAGTTTACGGATACAACAACAAACTGAACCTTCTCTTTATGAACTTGTTGATTATAATACAGATAGATGGCGCGGAAATAAATGATAGTGATTAAATGAACACTCATAAAGAACATACATACATACGCTTACTTCGTAATAATTATTACGAAACTAAATATTTTATTTACATGAAAAATAGAATTATTATTAATTATAATATTTTAATGGTTTTTGATGATTAGATAGTGGGTGAATGGTTAAACCCAAAACTATATAGGACGTATTAAAAGGTATTTGAAGTTGATTCAGGGCCGATTTAGATGAAAAAGTGGTCACATTCATAGCACAGGTTCCGCGAGCTATTTTACCAGTAATACTTGTAAGTTTACCTTATTTTATATTTATCTATAATAGTTTTTAAATTCATTGTAATTCATTTGTATTTTTAACCGACTTCAAAAAAAAGGAGGAGGATCTCAATTCATCGGGAGGTTTTTTTTTTTGTCATATGATTGGGTTTACTTTCTGATTGGTCCCCTAGAAATTTTGTCATTACCTGATGATGAACTTCGAAGATATGGAACGGAACTCCTCATCGGGTCACAGCAAAAAGCCCGTATCTTGATGATATGATAATGATATTGCTTAAGTAGTAGTCGATAACTGATCACTAGCAAGGTCTTCCTTGTTATTTTTAGTGGTTAGTTATCGACTACTACTCCCACGAGGGAGTGGGGGTGCGTTGACCGTCGGAGGAACGAACGGGCCTCTCTAAGGCACGCTACGCCACTGTATAGGAACGTCTATTTTAGGGTAAAATGTCAGTAACAGCATAGCCTGGTGGTTCATCGACCGCAATGCAAGTTATTAGTACTACTTCTACTTTAAGTTCGATCCTTGCCTAAGATTTATTTTGCATTAAAGTGCGTCCGCTTACAGAATGCGTTCCTGAAGTCTGTTATTAGGTCTATACTAGTGACGGGCAATAAATAACACTGTTATTAGATTTTAACCAACCCAAAACTGAATAACTTATTAAGATAAAATACTTGTTTAATGTTTCGGTATTTCTTCTCAGAGGTAGTCAGTTAGGAAATGCCGACCGACCGTGTAAAAGTGTTTTTTAAAATCCTATTTGCAGAAATAAAATAATTTATCATTTAATTTCTAATTGTAACTAGTATAGATGTAGAATGAATCAAATAAAGTAGAATGAAAAAATAATATGTACCAACAGGTATTGGCGCAATAAAAAGAAGCCCTTGTTAGTACCACATACAATGAATCGAAAGACAGAACGAAACAACAGCTATCCTTTAAACATATTTACCCCTGATACTTGGGTCACAAACATCCGGACTTAACAAATATTACATTTTAAATTAGACTGTATTCAATCTAACAAAAATAATTACCTCCTCGATTCATTGAAAAATAATATACTGGAAGAGTTATCGAACAAATACAATGGGTGGCATAAATTATTTACGGATGGTTCAAAGAGTGCTACTGGAGTAGGTGCGGCATTTCTGGATCTGTACTACGGCACTAATGGTAGTTTTAAGATTAACAATAAGAACATAATTATGTATAATGATGGCGGAACTCATTGCAATATTAGAAGCCATGGTGTATGTTAAAAATAGAAGAATAAATAATAGGGTAGTCATTATAACTGACAGCAAAAGTGCGTTGCAACATTTGGCTCGATGCGCCTCTGGACACATAGGTGCATGCAGGGTTGTGACAGACTCTTGGAGAATGCGACCTATAGCTTCAGGCGAAGTGCCTATATAATAGAGAGCCGTGTCATCGGCGAAGAGAGCTAACTGGGTGAATTTACCGCGAGGGATATCACTGGTGAACAGTGATAAGAGAATGGGAGAAAGCACCGAGCCCTGTGGGACTCCGGCTTAAATTGGATGAGGGAAAGATAGAACGCCCTCTATGCGATATCTGAAGGAACGATTCGACAGATAGTCCCGTAAGATGAGTACGAGACGATCTGGCACTTCAAGTTGGTATAGCTTAAATAATAAGCCATTGTGCCAGACCTTGTCGAACGCCTTCGCGATATCGAATAAGACCATACCTGTGTAGTGGCCACTTTGGAACCCTAAACTAACGTGTTCAACAATACGATGGACTTGTTGAACACAGGAGTGTTCGGCTCTAAAGCCGAACTGTTCGTCGGGAATGAGATTGTTACCGGTGGCAAAATCTTTGAGTCGTTTCAGAAGGACACGCTTATAAAGTTTCCCAATAGTCTTGAGGAGACTGATTGGGCGGTAACTAGACGGGTCGGGTCTGGGTTTACCGGGTTTGGGGATGCCTATTACTATAGCCTCTTTCCACACGTGCGGAAAGAGGTTATTGTCTAACGCCGCATTGAATATGGCGGTTAAAAGACCTATCAGGAGAGGCGGAAATGACCTAACTACTTTATTAGTGATACAGTCAGAGCCAGGGGACCTTTTGGGGTGTAACCCTTTGATCAGTAAACGGACTTCGCCAATGGTGACAGGGGCGATTGGGAATTCTGGATCCTCAGCGGGAGGCAGAGCGAGTCTACGTTCGACTTCATTGTCGACTCTTTCGAGATGACTTGAGTCTACTGGTAGAGTGCTGGGCTTACACTGACTTTCTAAGCTGTCGGCTAGGCATTCTGCCTTCTCGTCGTCGTCGAAGGCAGGGGCCGGATTGTCGCGACGGATGAGCGGTGGCATCGGTGCCACATCTTCCGTTTTAAGCGATCGTTGGAGTTGCCAGAACGCCAAGTGCGTCGGCTCTAAACTTTCTAATAATTTGTCCCAGCGAGCTTCACGCATCTCACTTATACGCCTCTTTACAGCACGCTGCATTCGGCGCATATGAGCGCGATTAGACTCGTTGGGAAGGGAGTCGAAGGCGCGTATAGCAGCGTTCTTCGCCCTGAATAGATCACGCACTCCCGGCGGCAAGTACCAACGATTGTCATCAACCTCTGGTACTCGCCGTGAACAGTCGTTCAGGGCGACCTGTACGTGGTCCGTGAGGGAGTCGATCGCGGCATACGTGTCGGAGGGAGAGCTAATAATACCGGGTATGCGATCTAGATGTACGGATGAGTTCGACTTAAGACGGTTCCCAAGCTTCGCCCAGTCCGTAATCACTTTAGTGGGAGTGGGAAGGCCAGCGTCTTGGGGACCTACCCGGGGCCCTAGAGACATGATAACCGGGCGCCGACCATTTTGTACTCGGGCTTTATCGCAGCCCGACGTCCCAAGTGCACTCTGTGTTGTGCGCGCGTACCAATTTAGTTTGTAGTTGTTTAGATTATTATTATTTGCATAGTTATGCTAGTCACTACTTGTGCAGCATTTTTGTACATATATTAGAGTCATTTTTACAATAAAGTTTACGGTATACACATTCTGGAGTTTTACTCAGTAAGTCCTACAAAGAGAAAAAAATATACACAAGTGTATATTATTCGACATAAACAAGACTACTTACTAATATTAGCGACCTATAAGCAGTGATGTGTCAGAAATACCTATAGGATAATACTTTATACATAAAAAATATCTATTCAATAAGGGCTATTTTGAATCAAGTCAATTTTTGTCGATAACACTGTTTGAATAGTGCCACTTCCTTAGTTATCTCATACCTTGTCTCATACAAGGCCGTATTCACAGGATACAAGCGTGGTCTGCGCAACCAGCATGAGAACACAGCCCTCTTGAAGATCGAGGGCGCTCGCAGCCGCGACGACGCGGAGTACTACGCGGGCAAGCGCTGCGTGTACGTGTAACGCGTCAAGAAGAGGACGCCCATCGCCGGCTGACCGCGCGGCAGGACGACCAAGCTGTGCGCCATTTGGGGAAGGTCATGCGCGCACGGCAGCTCCGGCGGAGTGCGCGCGCGCTTCCGTACCAACCTGCCCGCGCAGGCCATGGGACACAGAATACGCGTGATGTTGTATCCCTCCAGGATCTAAGACTTTTCCTGTTATGTAATATAAGCATACAATGCTGATAGGTGTCACCCGCACATATCACATTGCTAGAACACCCGAACTGGGTAACCATGCTTTCGATTACAAGAGATAAGGTTCTATGTTGAATAATCATATTCGCAACACTGAAGTGAGACGTCACATAGCACAAGGTTCCCCCTTACTTCCCTAGACAAGTCCATTATGTTATTGAGCTTAAATCCGACATTAACAAAAGGACACTTAAATTATGTCTTTGAGATGCAACACCAATTAAAAGATTTAATGCCAATTAGTTATGTTCCCATTAGGACTAATTTAATGAGTCTTTCTGAGTGCGGCTGTTGGCTACTTACCAAAATAACTTGTGATTATGTTTTATCTGTGGAATATAGCGTTTTAATTACAAATTTAATAATCTGTATCCGAATGTATACCTACTGTCATACTGTTTTGCTTGCTGCTTTCAGTAATCGCTACCGAATTTATTTTATTAACTAGTGCTAGAAGTCTACAATTTAGTCGTTAATGTTTATTGTTTTTAAATAGGATACAACATAATTGGTCGGAACTGTTTTAGTTTATAGTAATAATGGTCCAGTCACAGTTTTCCCTAACATGGGATTCTTACAAATCCAGCATTTGTAGTGGATTTAGCTCTTTACAACAGGTACATAGTGAAAAAATCATCTTATACTTAACCCTTTCTCAGTGTAATGACCCACACATAGGGCATGGGTATTGTTTAACTATTGTGTCTGCTTCGCGCACTGTTAGTGTTAATATTACAACAGTTATGCCGGTAACACGCTATTTTTTTGTAAAGTGTTTAAAATAAGTATCTAATACTATAATAATACTAGATCTACAAAACGTAGGTGTCTAATAAGCTTGCGCCTAATGAAAATATTATGCTTCCAGAATGGAGAGTTTGTGGACATGACAATTGCTGCTGATGGGCACTTTGTAAAAGTTCATAAAATTTTAGTGGCCTTGTCTAGCCCTTATCTCAAAAATCTTATCACCTCAGCTCCATGCCAACATCCAGTGATATTTCTAAATGTAAGTATTGCTATTTTAACATTATGAGACAATGTACAGTTTTATTTGATATTAGTAATTAAGTAGGTATTTGATGGAATTTCCTTCATGTTTGAGTATATTTTAGTATGTATCCGTATTACGAAAAAAAGCTTAACTTAAAGAATATTTTCTGCAAGTTGCAAATTTTATTATGACTTACAATTAGAAATAGCTCATTCTATAACTTATGTTAGTTAAAAATTATATATTATTATGTGATTGGTATTTCAGAATGTTACACATCGAACACTGTGTTTGCTGCTCGAATATATCTACACGGGTGAGGTTGTGGTACCAGCGGATTGCCTTTCAACATTTGCAGAAACAGCAAAGTCATTATACATAAGAGGACTTGAGAACATTGTAAGTACTATCACATGTAGGTTAAACCTATAAGAAGTAATAGAACTTATGAAAACAGAAAATATCTACATAACATAGCATCTGTATATCCCAAAGGGGTAGGCAGATATATTATAGTTAAAGTACACCCACTTTTGTCTGTTATGTTATAGGTTCCAGTGTAATAGAGGGCGAGCCTATTGCCATTAATCGGGCACAAATCTAGATGCAGTGCTGCTGCTGAGAATTATCTATTCAAATAACCCAACAACACTTTGTATGACACAGCTTTGGCACCTAGAAATAGAATTGACAAGTCAGTCTCAGAGGAAATATCAATTTTATGGATATTTTATCCCAAACTGTAAAAAAAATTGTCTAACTAGTTCAATATAATTTATAATTGCATTATTTTTTGTAATTGTATTTGTTCTCCTAATAAATATCTGTTACAGGGAACAGCCAGTAACCTACCTGTTAAAATGTCAGTCAATATGCCACAGTTGGATGACAGTGAACTATGCCATGTTAGTGGCACCAAAAGACTATCAGTTCCCACTACAGATAAGATTGAAGAGGTAAGATATTAAAACTATTGTCAATGTTACCATATGATATTATATGAATAATAATTTAATAAAATATAGCTTTCCAATTTAGGTCAGTTTACCAGCAGCAGCAAGGAAGATATTTTTAAAACAAGACCCATCCATGTAAGTACAGTATAAAAAATATTGTATTAGTAAAATATAGTGTACAGAGAGTCATGACAAGGTGTGGAGTAGAGATTAGCTAGTGAAAATAGTAGAGTGTAGACTGCCTAGGGTATGCCAGATTCGCAATTAGCTATATATATATAGATAAAGCAGTGCTAGTTGCAAACTTGCACAATTTATTTCAGTTAAAATTTAGTGAATCAGATACTGTAATGTGACTGAATTTAGACAAAGACATTTTAGCATTGTTTTTGGTATACATACTTCATAAAATCATGATATTACAGAAAGTGTTGCCAATTTAAATTTGAGTTACTGTCAGATGTAAAAAAAAGTAATGTACAAAAAACAGTAAATTCCACATTTTGTATTATTGTAACAATTTAAATCACGGTTAACTTTATATCAGGCCAAGTAAACCACAAGTGTCCAACACATCTACCAGCACACCGCGAGACGACTCTCACGACTATCCAGACTTAATGGATGAATCGGGCGCTCACAACGACGACGACGATGATGATTTCAAAACGGAAGAAACCCCTAAAGATAAAGATACCAAAGACACACGTGAGCTAATCCACTGCATTTTATACTTTTCAGTTTTACCCGCCTAACAAAACATAGCATCTATACATATAGGGAAAATAATTAATTTAATTGTAACACTATATTAGTAATACCTTATTTTAGTTGGTATAGTTGTGCAAAATTGTTTACGTAAAACGAAAAAATAACTCTAGATTGTTATCTATAATACAATTTAAAGTGTAGGGTCTTTAATAGTATCAATCTACATTATTTTTACCATAATATCTATTTTACTATTTATTTATAATCAGTTCCAAAGTTTTGTTTCAATTCACCCTGTTTTACTGGTAGGTTTTATTATTCGATTTTCGTTAAATTTTATTCTTTTCTATTTTTCAGCATCTTCCAACTTACAATTTACTGTGTCAATCCGAGGCTCATTACAAGTGATATTAAACCGGTATATCTACAACCTGCACTCTACGACGTCACGCTCAGGGCTGCGGCGGTGGCGGTGCGTTGATTACAGAAACAACAAATGTACGGCTTTCGTGGTCACAAGAGGCAATGTTGTGCTAAATAGGTAATTTAGAATGTTTATTATACCGACTACCGCAACACGTCTGTTAGTGGAATGCGAGATTTGCTTTTTAATCGGTTCTTCTTCTAAAAAAAAATGAAAAACCGATAGATCCGCCTCAAACGTGCGTGCGATTATATATATAAAGTACTTACATAAAATATTTTTAGATATTTAATCGTTTTAATGCTTTATTAATAGTGATATTCAATGATGCTTATAATAATAATATATGGTACGTTTGGTACAAGATAACCTCATCACCTGATAATAAGAACAATTTAAATTGCTTTTTTACAGAGCAAACCTTCACAATCATTCATTCCATGACAAGAAAATACTAGCAAAGATTGAAAAGAAAGCTGTTTACTCTGCCATAGACGAAGTTCAAGGTTATAAAGAGGTGCCAGTTGAACAAGGAAACATTATGTCGCTTGAAGAATTTGGTGATGACATTAACTCGAAAACAGAACCGTCCGCTAAAGAATAATGAGAAACTGTATTAATATATCTTCTTAATATATATAATACGTTAAGAACGTGTGTTTGTCACTTAACTCCTCCTAAACGGCTGGACGGATTTTGATGAAATTTTGTGTGTATATTTCAATGCGAGGCAGACCCAAACGGAGATGGCGAGATGACCTGGACTCCTTTATGGAGGACTGGGCATCGACAGCCCTTGACAGAGTCGTGTGGAGGGAGAGTGGGGAGGCCTTTGCCCTGCAGTGGGACATTACAGGCTTGTAATAATAATAATAATATTTCAATGGGTTCCCGGATGGTTTGTGTGCCAGACGGGCGTCTTCAGTCGGGTATAATACCTGAGTACAACACCCGTGAAGCGCTCACGTCCTGCACCTACGGTTCAGGGATCCCTGTGAATGACACCGTAGCGTGAAGATCTCTATACTTACAAGGAAGGGGTATCTCGTACCTCGGACTAATGAAAAACACTTATAACTCTTCAGGACTTTTCAGGGAACGACTCGACTTGCTTCTAATGATGGGCTGGGCTCTGCCGATGACTACAAATCACCCGATCCGAGCGCGCGCTCAGGTACGACGCTCCTTTACCATAACGAGAGCCACCGCGAGCCGTTCCCCGAGACAAACTTTATTATGCAAAATTATTATCAAATATACAGTTTTTTGCTTATTCTACTTATACCCTAATCAGTACGCAGGTGTGTCATACATCGTTGGAATCCTGCTGATCCCACCTATCTAATGAGGTATAGTGGTACCTCCTAGGCCTTACGGCTGAAAAGTTGTGGAATGAAAAAGGGGAAAAAATTGTAAATTTCGTTGGAAAATTATTTTTCTAGGTAATCTAGAAAACTACCAGAGCTAGGTTTATGAAATAAACTGAAAGCACTAGCTGGTCTATTAAATTAGCGAAGTTAAGCAATCTAAACACTATATACCAAGTATATAAGGCACTATATACCATTATGTACTGGTACACAGAATCTCACTACAATTTTATTGCAAAAAAGCTATCTATCTGCCTATCCCTCTTCTAACCATGATGATAAGAGTGTCTAGGGGAAACTACGGCTGGGGCTAGTACTTAGAATAAGTCTAGATCTAGGGTTCCTAACTATTCGCGATATATAACACTCTTACCGTCATGATCAAGCCAAGGAATTTGACAGTGTGTTTCTAAACTATTCTAGGTGTATGACTACCTGTTTATGAGTTTAAGTTTATTAACTAATTAAAACAAGACCTAAATTACCCTATTTTCAGTGACTCACTGTCCTGAAAACCTATCACAATGTTTTTATTAGCTAAAACGCTATTTGCGAAGTATCGCCGTAACTATCTATTCTAATATTATCTTTATTGTAAATGACTCTAAGTTAATACTAATAACAATCAAAATATTGGTGACGCTTCGTCGCGAACAGTTTGAAAACACAATTGGGCGCAAAAGGTGGCGCTGCTTTTCCGGGCAGGATGACGTTTTCCGGGTCCGCTATTGATATTATATTAAGGAGACAACTTTATTTCTCTTACTATCTTGTGATTATATATTATGAGTAGAGATGTAGGTACCGACTAGTGGCCGACTAGTCAGTTAAGCAGACTATCCGGACATATTTGTAGGTGACGACTACTCTGCGAAAAGTACCGACTTGTTGGCCCATCATTATATTTACATTTCTATGCTGAAAATGAAGGTATTGAAATGAAATCATCCTCCAATTCGTTACAGAAAAGTCCTTACATGTGATTTCTATTTCGATATGATTATGATTAAATTTCAATTTTCATGTTGACTGTGGCGCAGTCGCTTGTTGTGTTTTAATATTTTACGACAAATCAGTGCGGCAAAACACGCTCGTACCCATCAATAGTCCCATGTTCTGTACTATTACTAACTAACCTACCTTTAATCAATACACATAAATAAAATTGGAGTGTTTGTTTGTAACATCATAATAACAACTTTTTATTCTAATGCATAGTGCACCCGATACATATTGTCTGTCTGTTTGTTCCACCTAATCTCCAAAAAGGCTAGATAGATTTTGACGGGACTTTCACTGGCAGATAGCTGATGGTCCAAGGTCTTATACAGGCTACTTTGAATTTCAATAATTTTAAGAGTTCCGCGGGAACATATGAATATAAATCGCGTGATAAACCTCCGCGACGACTGGGCGGATTTTCACGGGACTTACTGGCAAATGGCTGATGATAAGGAGTAACTTTGGTAGGCAGGGAAAAAATTTAAGCCATAAAATTATTACCAATATCAGATTCAAATAGGTAAATCTGCTTACTGCTGCTACGTACAAGTTTTTTAATCGAAATTCACGGGATCGAATTCGCAGCTAGTCTAAATTATAAAACAAATTTTTGAATAATGAAGTAGATAAATATGCCTAAGTAGGTCCAGGTGTTATATGCATATGTAGCCGGCAAAGTGTATAATTCAGGTAATCTATACAATGCCTAGTCAACAATAGACGACCTGATTGGCGCTTTGGATAAGCGATCGGACTGCTGCGCTAAAAAAAAAACCTTTATTTTTTATTTTCAGCCAACTATGGCCCATAGATAGACCTTAGAAACTAACATATATAAATATAGTAACATGTTTTGTTAGTATAATATAGACTTAATATTATGTTAGTAAAACACTTCCTAGCACTTCGTATTAGTGCGTTCCGGTGGCACTTGTCCGCGGAAGCGACGGAACACCACATCTGATGATTACACACATGATTACAATTCCTAGGCATAGTATATAATGCTTGTTGGTTCACCGGCAATGCGTAAAGTAAATAGATTTTGATCTGTATTTCTGTAGAGAAAACAACTCAACAGCTGATTGTTTCATATTGATTCACGAACTCGCATCTTCTAAAACAGCTAAACCACGTCAACTGGATTGTGGTTTACTGTACTAAAGGAATATGAAAATAGGTTAGGTTAGAACTGTGACCACCACAACGCAAGCGAGCGGGCCGCGGTAGCGGCCGGCGAGTGCAAGAAATGAATAATATTTTATCAATGGCAATCCCCGTTCCCTGCTCTCATCTTTTACCTACACACATTGCCGGCATGATGGAAGTAGCAGCTCTTTTCAACATTGTGGCACTTCGGAATGTAGATACTCTACCCTATTTTAACGCACAGACCTGCACCCCTCTTTACGAGGTTAGTGGTGAAAGTAACAGATTTCTTAATATTTCTGTTGATTGTGTGTAAATAAATCCTAGGCCCATACCCAATTTTACCTTTTTAGGACTTGGAAAGTACCTAACCTAGAGGCTAGAGGTTTAATTGAGTCAGTGAGTATTATGTATAATCTAAGAGCTTAAAAGTTGGTTCAATGCTCTAAGGGTATAATCGATGTATTTTAAACATTCATCATCAATAAAATTGGAGTGTCTGCTTGTAACAAAAAAGAAATGGATACGATAGTATACACGAAACAACAGTAAAGCAAATATTTTTTTTTGTCTGTCTGTCTGTTTGTTCCAGGTAGAGAATCTCGGAATCGGCTGGATCGATTTTGACAAGACTTTCACTGGCAGATAGCTGATGGTCCGGGGTCTAATATAGGCTACCCTGAATTTCGAAAACGTTTAGGGTTCCGCGGGAAATTCTTTGGTTTCAGCTACTTGGCGACGGCTTGACGGATTTTGACGGGACTTTCACTGGCAGATAGCTGATGTTATATCTAAGGTCTAATAATGGCTACTTTGCATTTCAAAAATATTTAGGGATCCGCGAATTGCCCGTATTTTCTAATATTCCCATATTAGAAAACACGGGCTATTCGCGTGATAAAGCTTCTCTGCGACGGCTAGACGGATTTTGGCGGAACTTTCACTTGCAAATATCTGATGTTTTATGGAGTATTTAAGGCTACTTTTAATTTTGAAAATATTAAGGGTTTTTTTTTTATTTCTTTAGGACAACAAACAATTGCGGAACAAAGCATAATACATATTTTTAAATAACTAAGTTAAATAATTCCACAACCAGCACCGTTATCCACATAATAATTCATAACGATAGCAGCTCACTACATACACATTATGCCCTTTCATTTGATACCCCACTCGGGTATATATAAAAAATGTTAGATTGATCATCCCCACTTTCACCCCCCATATCTTGTAAATGGCTGATCCGATTTTGATAAAACATATCTGCTGGAAAATTTCCTTTCTATTAAAAAACACCGCATCCAAATCGGTTCACCCGTTTCAGAGCCACGGTGCCACAGACAGACAGACACACATAGCGGTCAAACTTATAACACCCCTAGGGAGTGCTAAGAATCACCGGTTGATTCCTCGCTACCGCTACCGGGCCAAAGTCCGGTGGGGGTCCACCGGACTTTGGCCCTGGCAGCGCACAACGTCCGCACGCTTCGGACCGATGAGAAGATTGTCGAGCTGGAGGAAGAATTGAGCAGGTTGCGTTGGGACATCATGGGATTATCTGAAATCCGACGAGAGGGACAGGATACGATGGGTGGTGTTGGGTTTCTCGTCCGTAAGTCCCTCATTAATAACGTGGTAAAAGTCGATAGTGTGTCGAGCAGGGTAGCTTACCTGATACTCAGAATCACCGATCGGTATTCGTTGAAGGTCATCCAGGTATATGCGCCGACCTCGACACACCCTGACGATGAAGTAGAGGCTATGTATGAGGAGATCTCAGAAGCCATGCATACCTCCAAAATATACTTCACCGTTGTTATGGGGGACTTCAACGCTAAGGTGGGCACTCAGAATGGCGATGAGTTGAGAGTAGGGTCGTTTTGGATATGGGCAGCGGAACCAGAGGGGCCAGCGGCTGGTCGACTTCATGGAGAAGGAAGAACTCTATTTGATGAACTCCTTCTTCCAGAAGCGACCATCCAGGAAGTGGACGTGGATTAGCCCTGATGGTTCAACCAAAAATGAGATCGACTTCATCATGACGACCAAGAAGCGTATATTCAGTGATGTCTGGTTGTGATCGCGAAGGTGAAAACCGGTAGCGATCATCGTATTGTCAGAGGCACTCTGAATATCCATGTTAAGCTTGAACGGTCTCGTCTGATGAAGTTCACGCTCCGTCCTGGTCCTGCCCAGATCCAGAACCCCGAAAGCTTGCAACTCGAGCTGCGTAATCGTTTCCAGTGCCTAGCCGAATGCGAAACAGCGGACGAGATAAACAACGGGTTGGTGGAAGCTGTCCAAGCAGTGGGGTCCCAGTTCTTTAGAACCCCACGCCGCAGAAAGCCTCAGAAGCTCTCCAATAAAACCATTAAGTTAATGGAAGCCCGGAATGCGATGAGACTGCAATCTTCAGCTGACATGTCGGAATACGGTCAACTCATTAGGCGAATTTCTATCTCCACGCGTCACGATTTGCGCTCCTTTAATACTGCCCGTATTAAGGACGCAATTGAGCGGAACCAGGGCTCCAAAGTGTTCGCGAGGAATCCGTCTGTTGGGAAAAGCCAAATGACGAAGCTGAAGATCGACGATGGCAGTATCATCTCATCGAAACCGGAAATATTGAGAGAGCTCGAGAGGTTTTACGGACAGCTGTACACCTCGACACGGGAACCCGTTGTCAGCGTAGCTCAGGACTCTAGAGCTAAACTGACCCGACACTACACTGAGGACATCCCAGACATCAGCCTGTACGAGATTATAGTGGCTCTGAAACAGCTTAAGAACAACAAGGCGCCGGGTGATGACGGAATTACAACGGAGCTTCTGAGAGCGGGTGGAAAACCGGTACTTTTAGTCCTCCAGAAGCTATTTGATTCCGTCATACTAGAGGGTACTACGCCAGAAGCATGGCGCAGGAGTGTAATGGTGCTCTTCTTCAAAAAAGGTGACAACACCTTGTTGAAGAATTATAGACCCATCTCGCTCCTGAGCCATGTGTATAAGCTGTTTTCGAGAGTCATTACGAACCGTCTCGAACGCAGGCTTGATGACTTCCAGCCTCCCGAACAAGCCGGCTTCCAAAAAGGCTTTAGCACCATAGACCACATCCACACGCTCCGCCAGATTATACAGAAGACCGAGGAGTATAATCGGCCACTGTGTCTAGCGTTTGTGGACTATGAAAAAGCCTTCGATTCAATCGAAACCTGGGCTGTGTTGCAGTCCCTTCAGCGATGTCATATTGACTATAGGTATATCGAGGTGTTGTTGAACAGGCACCATGAGTGTAGGAGCAAGCCGAAGGCACTCGAGCGGGAGGGTGGCTGGTTCAAGGTTACGGCGGGAAGTGACGCTCGGCTGCACCACGTGGGCGGGGAAACGCACATCGTTGTCAAGTGTTTGTATAGTAACGCCACCATGTCGATCCGGTTACAGGACGAGAGCACGAAACCCATCCAACTGCAGCGTGGTATGAGACAGGGAGACGTGATTTCTCCGAAACTGTTTACAAATGCGTTGGAGGACGTTTTCAAGATCTTGGACTGGAACGGGTCCGGCATCAACATCAATGGCGAATACATCACTCACCTTCGTTTTGCCGATGATATAGTTATCATGGCAGAGTCGCTGGAGGAGCTCAATACCATGCTCAGCGACCTCAGTCTCGTTTCCCAACAGGTGGGTCTTAAAATGAACATGGACAAGACGAAGATTATGTCAAATGTCCATGTCGCACCCGTACCGGTTATCGTTGGGAACGATACTCTCGAGGTTGTTGACTATGTCTACCTTGGACAAACTGTTCAGTTAGGCAGGTCCAACTTCGACAAAGAGGTCGCCCGAAGAATCCAACTCGGATGGGCAGCGTTCGGGAAACTACGCGATATCTTCTCGTCCAAAATTCCGCAGTGTCGAAGACGAAGGTTTTTAACCAGTGTGTGTTGCCAGTGATGACGTATGGCTCTGAGACGTGGTCGCTAACGGTTGGCCTTTTAGAGAGGCTCAGAGCCACTCAACGAGCTATGGAGAGAGCTATGCTCGGAGTTTCTTTGCGCGACAGGATCCGGAATACGCCAAAGAACTAGGGTCACCGACATAGCTCAAAGCATATGCAAGTTGAAGTGGCAATGGGCAGCCCATATCGCTCGAAGAACTGATAACCGCTGGGGAAGAAAGGTTCTCGAGTGGCGACCACGAACCGGAAGACGCAGCGTTGGCAGGCCTCCCACCAGGTGGACCGACGATATCGTCGGAGTTGCGGGCAACCGGTGGATGCAAACGGCAAGTTGTCGTTCACTATGGCGTTCTAAGGGGGAGGCCTTTGTCCAGCAGTGGACGTCTTCCGGCTGATGATGATGATGATGAAGATAAAAAAACCGGTCAAGGCGCGAGTTGAACACGCGCACTGCGGGTTCCGTACAGACTTCACATTATGTTTATATGAATTACATTGCTCTAACAAAAAGATAAACCGTTGGAAAACTGCTATCCCAATACATTGAAGTAGGAAGCGGTTAGTTTACCAACTACAAATGAGATATTCTCATTTTTTATGTGATGATATGATGTGACAAATTTACAGTTTTCAGATTTATTCCTTCACTTATACTGTAAGCCATTAGCCAATGCTTCTTGCCAAATTGTATTATTCTAGGTCAACGAGAAGTACTAGTAGGTATTGAGAGTTTTGAAAATTGTAAAAATAATCAACATATTTCCTCGTATCTTTTGATTGCGTTGACTTAGAAGTTTCAGTTTTTCACGGTTTCAAGGGACGGCAGACAGTATTTGATATTAATTTCAACGTAAAATCTTCACGCGTTCTTAATAAAAAGGGTTGACATACAGACGGACAACAATGTGAGCCTATAAGGGTTCAGTTTTTCCTTTTGAGGTACGGAACCCTAAAAACAGTTAAAAAGTCAGTGTGCTAGCGCCTCCAACAATGACATTTTTGCGAATAAGATATCGAATTATATACTTTTCGCGTCATGGAGATAAATTAAAGGTATATATCTAGACGTTAGGAAATGATAGTAGATAGTCGCAGTCTCAGTTTAATAGTGTTTCGGTGTTACAGTAAAAGGTAGCAAGTGTCAGTATTTCTCATCCGAAGTATTTATAACTAACTAATTGTTGCTAAACTGTGCTAAAACTTGCTAGAAATAGTTCCTAATTAACGAGTTCCGAAAAAGTTTTTTTTGTTTGAAACTTTACTCAATCCACGCAGCACTGCTTGACAATTTAACATTTTTTTTTTATGACATTGCAAATTATTTCTTTTATAAAACAATTGAATTTCTCTGTCGATTACATAATTATTGCGATTTTTTATTTATTCAATATGTAACATTTTGTTTGTGTATATTTGTATGCCTATATGGCAAAACACAGCGCTCTCATTTGTTAACCACACAAGACCAACATTTTTAATTCTACCTGTGTTTGACAAATAAATGATTTCTTTCTTTCTTCTTTCACTTTTAATGTAAGAAATAATGTTTCAGATTCCAAACTTACGGTAATGTTGGTGTTATTAATTTTGTCACTTGTAAATTTACTGGGCAATAGTAATGTCCTATCAAGCACATGTCAATCATTATTAGAAAATCCAGCAGTTGACAGGTTCAGAGAATACATCCGCATAGATACGAGCAAGAAAGAAAACCTAAGTATGTACCTACTTATAATCTTTTTGTTTTTACATAGGAGCAATCATAGAAATCGAAATTTCTTAGAATATCTTAGGTTGAAATTATTGAGCTGCAACTCACTGTTTTTCCTGGAGAAACCAATATTTTCGAAATTAAAAGTAGACTACGCAATCTGTCAGTGAAATTCCGCTCCAAATCGGTCCAGCCGTTTGGAGATTAGCCGGTATAAACAGACAGACAAAAAACATTAAATTATGTATGTATCCAGTTTCTAGTTAAATTTTGATATTACAAACTACAGAGAACCTGACAATACATTAGACTTACGTATTTGTTTTTACCCTTCAGAAAAAAGATGCTTGAAAATAATATAATAAATAATAATGTTAGGAACTTAGTTTAATTTTTAACCATCTCTTAAAGAACTTGGAGTGGAGTTCTGGATCCGCCAGGCCACGGAAGTGGGCCTGCCGTACGCGGTGTACGAGCCCGCGGGGCTGCCGATATTCGTGGCCACGCTGGAAGGCTCCGACCCCACGCTGCCGAGTATCATGCTTAACTCGCACATGGACGTAGTCACAGCAGATGGGGTATTGTGATAATTTTATACTTATTTATTTCTTATTTTGTTCGTCGCCAAGCGTGACTGCTGAGCATACGTTCCGGGGGTTAAATCTCGGGTCAGGCAGTGTGGCTATTTCCATAAGGTAATTCTCTGTAGCAGTATGATGTGTAGTACAGTAGCAGTTTGGAGTTGTGTCCGGTTGATGGCAATTAGCTCGCCCCGGATTACCGTGGGACCTATAGATAACATAACTGGCTTAATGTGCGTGTACTATAGGTATAGGTCTGCCTACCCCTTCAGGGAATACAGGCGTGATGTTGTTTGTACTTGTATTTCTTATTTTGTGGCAAAAGTAGGTACCTACCTAAATAGGAGGTAAGATCAAAGCGGGAAAGTCAGTCTGCGGTGTAAGTCCAAACATACCAAAAAGACAACTGTTTCTTAAGTAATTCGCATTCTACGTTGAACGTTCCTGTCAGTACCTAAAGCAGTAATTCAGCAGTAATATTCATCGCTATGAAGAATGCAGTCCAAAAAACACTACCAAGAACTAGGTAGGTAGTGACTACAAAAATGTTGGCTTCCGCGTTACTCATATAGATAGTCTTAAATAGTTAAGTAGTGCTAAGATTACCACCAAAATCGAATCCAAACTCGCTTACTTATGTAAATGAGATTTACGATGAGCGGCGAAGTGTATTAACAGCCGGAAGACGTCCACTGCTGAACAAAGGCCTCCCCATTTTAGAAAGGGGGGGTTGCCATAATCCAAGCTGCTTGGGGATCGCTGTGTTGGTGGTCAAGTTACAAGTTACAGAAGACGCTGCTGCCCATCTTCTGGATTTTCCCTTAGTCACCTCTTACGACACCCACGGGAGGAAACGGGGTGGTCAATTCTAGGCCGGAGACCACACGGCAAATGTAATAGCCATGATAAAAATTATAATATCACATATCACTATCACGTCGGATATTGCAGGCATGATTAGGTTTATGAGAAACAAAAGAAGATAGCTAATTTATATAAGTAGGTAGTAGTATAGGTATGATATACTTGTAATAGTATGTAAGTATTAATATTGCATCTACTTTTATCAGTATTATCATTGAAGATAATGTTTAGGTACTGTTGTTACTGATCTGTCCCCTTACTATGAACTCTTAAAGCAGGACAGTTTACGTTGTGGAAGCGAGACGCCGCATTACACTGCATGTAGCGGTGTCACGCTTCCACATCTTAGGTATTACTATTAAGTTCATGATGAGGGGCTGATATGGGATAATACCTACTTTATGTTTAATGTCGACTGATTTGCGGAACAGCCCCCTAGACAAGTGGCAAAACGCTTGGCGAATAGAAATCGAATCGTATAAAAAATATATGGGCTTGTCATACGTCGTTCGTAATGCATTTTGCCACTTGTCTAGGTAGGCAGGACGCTGGACGTCATATGTACCTACCTATTTAGTACCTCATGTGAGAACATGACAGATAAAACTTTCGCAGAGCTTCAAATAGTACCAACTGATAACATACTAAGAAGAAAGAGAATACTAGAAAGATTCATTCTTATATTTTGATTACAGCAAGAATGGTTATATCCTCCTTATGACGCTCACATGGACGAAAATGGCGATATATACGGCCGCGGCACACAGGACACTAAGGATATCGCGATTCAATACATGGAAGCGATTCGAAGATTAAAACATGACAACATAACTTTGGCGCGCACTATTCATTTTACAGTAATGCCTGGTAAGTGCTGTATCATAATATATTTTATATTGATGATTTACTGATCTTTAACAAATACGGGCCTTGCCTAGCTAGATACTTCTTAGAGCTTCAATACTTACCATTTTATTGGATTGTAAAACTAATGTTATTTATAAGGTAACATAAAAAAAAACAAATAATATTTTATAGATGAAGAGATTGGCGGTAGAGATGGAATAGAAGCCTTTGTGAAAACAGAAGAGTTTAAATCTTTGAACATTGGATTCGCTTTAGATGAAGGAGCTCCATCTAATGATGGTTTATACTTGTTCGCTTTGTATCAGGACAAAAGGGCTTGGCGTAAGTATATAACATTTGGATTCCAACACCTCGTTTTCTTTTTTATACCGATCGTGGGTCAAAATCGTCTTAAATACTTTCAAAACGATTATAAAGGTCAATGCTGTAAGAATCTTAATACCTACCTACTGTGGTAGTAGAATTTGGCACATTTAGGTTAGGCTATATTAGCTATAGGTAAGTTCGTGAGTTTTCGTGTTTAGATAAAAGTGTTTGCTATGCCTATTTCTCCTTATTCAAGTGAAACATGGTCAAAAATATAAATCTTCTGTTAACTTGCTACCAACAAACCGGCAAGCTCGATAGCTCCGACGGTTTAACCTCCACTAATTGGTAGATCTTTGGACAGTTATTATGGGCAATCGGAAGCCAGAAACTCTGACAATCATTAGGAAGGCTGTATTACAAGCAACTAAGTTGTTGAAGTTCGATAGGCATTCGCTCTGCGAAGAATAGTTAGCTGCAATCGGTGAGATTGCAGTCGAAGTGATCTCACTGCGTTAATAAATTCTGAATATTAGAAGATCTTATAAATTTAGTTATGTGCCCCCCAATATAGAAGAAGTGAAGTGTGTACAATTTGTCATTATAATATTTTTACAGAAATGCGCGTCGTAATCGATGGTGACGGAGGACATGGTTCTACTTTTTTAGGCGGTAGTGCCATGAAAAATGTAAGCATATAAGTACTTAACTCTCATTTCTAAGTATCGAAATATTTGCTTGGTGGATAATTACTTCTAGTACGTAGGTGTAGTACGACAATACCACACACAAAAACCTAGACTCAAGACAAATAGCTGTTGGCTGTTGTTTGTATATCGTGGGTTTTTATGGTATTTTTCCAGACATTCGATTTTATGACAGAAGTCATGGCCTTCAGAGACACTCAGCTACAAATTGCCGCTACTAAGCCATTGTATGATGCCTCTGCATACACCGTTTTAAACATCAACGTTATTCATGTAAGTTTTTTGGATATTTTCAAGTCGGTGAGGTACGGTTATACGTATTTAGTGTCACAAGATACGGGTGAATAATAAGCTGGAGAAGGTTTCGGTATACTTCATGTACAAGGCCCCAATGGTAAAATACATAATTATCATATTCCAAGTTTACGTTGGCGCGACTTTTACCAATCTTATTCATAATACTTATATAAGATTTAATCGCGCGCCTGTTGCTAGCTCAAACGAAGGTGACTTCTCTGTTTTAACTCCACTTAGGTTGTGATATGTTACAGGGGGGAACGGTCGTGAATATAATACCTTCGAGAATTACCATTGAGGTAGATATGAGGCTGGCGCCGGATGTTGATCCCGTAGAAATGCAGTCAAGAGTAAGTTGATTTATGAACCTAACCGTTTTTGTAATTTATTCATAATTTCCTTGTTCGTCGCTTTCATCGTCATTATCTTGATGGAGTTTCCCACCAAGTTACACCAGTCCATTTTACAAAATTATATTCTTTAACGTTTTATCTCTTTCATAGCTTTTATTTATATGTATGCATCTGTAATGGTAATATTCAACGACTGGTCGCTATCTTTTTCTAAGTTAAATAAGTATTGTTGTTACTCAATTGAGCAAAAATTTAAGTTTTCAAAGATGTTTGTAATTGGTGACTCGTTTGGCTAGTTTCAAGGGATGTGTAGAACACAAACATTATGATTTCTATAAATATTATTTATTAAAAACTTCAGGTAAATAGTTGGTTAAACGCGGCTGGGAACAACACCGCAGTGACATACTTGCGACAACTGAACCAGTCGCTGCCAACATCGATCGACGACGGTAACCTGTTTTGGCAATCCATGAAAAATACTATGACCGAAGTGTAAGTATAATGTAAGGTAATGAAATTCAAATGTCTGAAGAGTCGATTAGGTTCCATTGCAACTGCAAAAATTGACATATGATGATACGACCGTCACACCGTCTTTGGCTAAGTTGGTCTCACTGAACATTCCTTAAGACAACCAATGTCCTCTCTGGGCACACAGAGTCTTCTTGCGCAACGGTCCGCAATATTTGTAAGTACTTTACGTCGATATTACGAGTATGTAAGAATTAATTTATTGATTTTCTGGTTTCAGTGGTATTCAGTTAATTCCCATAGTATTACCGGGGACCTCGGACATGACTGTGATACGTAACCTGGGCATTCCCGCCATTGGCTTCTCTCCTAAAATCAATACCGCACTAAGGGTGCACGCCGAGAACGAATACCTCAATGCAAATGTCTTCCTAAGCGGTATAGACATCTATGCTAAACTTCTCCAGAACTTATGTAACGTATAAAATGAATAAATGAACATGATTAAAATTTGATTTGTGGTTTATTGACTGAAAATACTGATAATATCATTAATTTAGGAATGTCCCTTCTTTGTTTGTTGCTACTATGCTGACACACGTTAACGGTAAATCAACGCTGTATTGGTGGTGAAGTTACAGAAGACGCTGCTGCCCATCTTCTGGATTTTCCCTTAGTCGCCTCCCCTCCTACGACACCCACGGGAAGCAATGGAGAGGATTTTGGCTTGGCACTCCATACGGGAAGACGTATGAAGAACTCCTCGTTATACGTATATCAGTGCAAAAAACATATAGCGTCAGGTTTGCAAAAAAATACATTGTGTTTGCGAGGAAACTCTGTGCCAATATTCCTTTAATGCATCTAGCGATCTCATGGAGTAAAAGTTTTCTCGAGAAAATCTCTTTGTTGAAATTAGCGTAAGTAAGTACCTATGCACAAAATTCTAATGCTTTTGAGTTCTCGCTTTTATAAAAACTTAAAAGATTTTTATAAAAGACAAAAAGCAGACTAGCACTTATGCGATCTTTCAATAATTATCTGTCGAAGTTGAAACTTTTGACTGAGCTGTTGGTGAAACATTAACATAATTTCAGAGCAATATGATTGATGTTAAGTAAATATAAATAGCTTGTGTAATCCTATTGCCCAGTTTTTAATATCTTGACACGCGGCAGCGTGTCAAGCCAAGTGAAAAAAAGGAACTGGCGAGGGAGCTGCCGTGTAATATTACACGAACCATTTCAAACTACTTTTGACCCTTTACAACCCGTAAACTATTAAATCTTACACATCTTACTTATTAAATTAAACACCAAATTTGGCTCCTAAGTAAAAAAAGTCTTTAGATTTGACTTGACAGTTTTTACCAACAGACTTAATTTTAGAAAAGTATGTGGGTATCCAGTCTATGTACAGTACAAACAAGAACTACACTAACTTGCAAATATGTATGCAACCTGTACGTAAAAATAGCTGAATTATGTCTTAGGACTTTCTACAAAGAACTTGGCACCAATTTAGATCTAATTATTTTTTCTTTTGGCGGTGAAGTCGACCACGACGTATTATTAAATATAGAACTTGGCGTTCATTTTTCATTTATGTTATTCTTAGTATCGCCAACAATCCGGCCGTCAGTGTGTCACGGCCGTTTTCTCAATTGATATCCATATCCAGCTGTCAATTTATTTAAATTCAATTAAATGAACTGTTGAAAACCATTAATGATCGCATTGGAGGATTATGAACGCATTCGTGGTATCAGAAATCTTATTCAAAGAAGCTCTTCTCATACAAAGCAGGAGCGAGCATTAATTATAATCACGCTTGCTTACTGCGGAATGGCAATTTCAGACAACTTCTGACCAGACCCTTAGACAAATAGGAAAAATGAATAGGAATGACACATGTCATCGATAACACAGTCGAAACATTATGACCTTTATGTCATCCCCATACATTTCACATTCTATTCTATTTCTATTCGTCAAGCGTTTTGCCACTTGTCTAAGGGGGCAGGCTTCATCACGTTTTCGTTTACTTTATGAAGGAATTATTTGCAGTTGCTTCGACCGATTTAGACTTCTTTTTATCTGAGTTATTAACAGTTGGTTTTGTAAATCATAATTAGGTACGTTTTGTTTACAATGCTATCTTTGTGCCTACAATGTAGAATACAAAACCGTGTGAATTAACTTCAATTTAGTTTGATTGTATCACTTTATAACGAATGGAGTTTAGGTTGTCATTGTTTTTGCAAAGTAGGTAACAAGCAGGTACATAGATAGATTTCTCTTTATTGTACACCAAATACAAGTTTAAGTAAAGTCTATGGATAATGTACAGTGGGCGGTCTTATCGTACTAAGCATCTCTTACAGACAATCTTAAGATAGACAGAGTTGTATTAACAAGAAGACAAGGGTAGTGTGCGGTGTACACTGTACATATTTAAAGATTAGGTATTAGGTGATCATTTTCGGGAGACAACGTAGTTCTAGTTTTGTGCCTACATAATTATATTTTAAATAAATTTGAATTATAAAAAAAAGTTCGTTAAAAAGGGTCCTTGACCCCTGAGCTTGATTCGGCATTTCATGACCTATAGGTATATGTTTCTATACCAACTTACTTAGATAAGGTAATACAAGCGCTACATAACTACCAAGACGTAAGTTAAATAAAAATACCTAATAAAAATAAGAACCTTAGTACCTATTTGAAGAGAATAAATAATTTGTTAATTAGTTGAGAAATCTTTCAGGATTTTTTCTAGTTTCAGAACAAACTAAGATCTGCCTGTGATTCACACGGTAGGTCATCTTTCATAATGTTATGTGATTATTATTCTCCAACTCGTTAGATAAAAATGTTTGATTTGTTTAATAAGACCTTCCTCAATTTTAGAGGTCCCTATGATAGATAGTATCTGAACAACTATGGACCTAATGACGTTAGAATTATTGTCAGTCTTCAAGCGAATGTCTTACAAGTTACAAGTGCCAGTTACAGTATTGTGAATGTCCGACTTAGATTGATATCAATATTATTATTATTATTTTTTTTATTGATATAATATCTTTGTATGCGAGTTCATTTTTAAATCATTATCCATATAAGTATTCAATCAATTTTAATTAAGACTACCGTAGCAGTACGTTTCGCATGTTCAAGAATTATTTACAAAGGAATTTGATGAGATGACATTGTATTCGTTTGCTTTTTCGTCCACACTCGTTTGTACCCAGCTGTTATTTTTATAATTATCATCATCAGCCGGAAGAAGTCCACTGCTGGACAAAGGCCTCCCCCTTAGAACACCACAATGAACGACAACTTGCCATTTGCATCCATTTTTATAATAGATATACTATTGTACAATCTGTACTTTTGTATTGCATGGTTAACATTTATCTAAGTATTGTATTCGATGATACAATAACAATTAAATTATATTGTTTTATTTTAATCATTGTATTAACGGTTCATAGTTGGTTAAATATTGATTCGCATTATAATTATGAAGCGCATGTCAGTCCATGCCGCTTACCCAAATGGAAACCCCAATAATACTTTGCCCGACCTGGGAATCACGAACAGAAGTCGGGCTTTGCAACCAAAATAAATGTTATATCCTAATTCATATCTTAGACTTGCGTTTCTATGTCATAGTTGCTGATCTTAGGTACAGGGACTATCATAGTTGTTATATCAAAGTCCATTTGTTGGACGGATTACTTAAGTCTTAAGTAATACGATGTAGACGTTAATAATATTGATACCCATTCTTCCATGCTTCTTCTACGTATCTTTACCTATTAAATTAATAATTATTTGAAAATGCTGTTTTCTCTTTGATTCCAGTATTCAAATAAGATGTTGAGAACCTTTATTTTAGTGTGGATTTTATCTGCACACAAAGGAACGGCTGGCCCATTGTGGAACAAATATCAACAATACTTAGAACTAGATGCAGTTAACAATTTTAGAGAATACGTCCGCATAGACACGAGCCGGGAAGAAAACTTAAGTATGCACGTTATTATTGAGCTATTGTACAAAAACTACCTCGTTGGTCTTGTGATCGTTAAGCGTGACTGTTGAGCATGAGGTCCTGGATTCGAATTCCGGGCAGCTCGTAGTGTTATTCGGTTTTTCCATTAGGTAAATCTCAGTAGCAGCTCGAAGTCTGGATTTGAGTCCGGTTTGACGGCAATAGGCTCGGCCCCTTATTTTTTTTTTTTGGATTGGGATTCTTTTTTTTGGGAGTTTGGGACCTACAATTTAACTGGAGAAATGTAGGTGTACTATCGGGACACCTCTGCACACCCCTTCGAAGAAAACAGGCGTGATGTTATGTATGTATGCTTTATGTACATACAATGACTGTGAAATTAATTTATTTCTGCATTTCTTGCGGCTAACCTCTAGTCTAGATGATGCCTGATGCAAGGATTTTTAGGTCGAAAACGATGTTTAGCAGTATATTCTTATGCGTTAGCTCCGAGTCGGTGGCGTTACGTGTTTTACACTCGTATTTTGGAAATAATGCGTCCGAACGGTAGGTACACTGAAGATGGGACTTTACGACCTTATTTTTGATTTTTTGGCGAACCAAATTTGCCTAATCTGCGTGGTGCAAGGCAAAATCCCGCGTCTCACTTTTTAATATCTCGTCCTTTCGCACAATAAACTAACGAATGATTCTCCGGCTATGGAAACTATTTTATTTCTTATGCAACCTTGACCAAGGTAGTGTGTGAGAAACAAAGTAATGATACTTAGATGTCAAAGCGAATACAACAAAACGATAGTCTTTTATCTTTCACTAAGTAGAGATCTATATAGTTGGTAAAAGATACGAGATACGTAACTTAATAAAGTTCTGTTTATTTATTCGTATGATCGATGACCCGCATTATTTATTACATTCTGAACTCCTGACCTCCTGCTATCGTGCGAAGTGTGTAGGACTGTAGGTTCCGAACATACTTAAAAGTAGGTCATAGTAAGTATAAGACAGATGCTAAAGCATTATTTTGATATTGTTGTACCTTCTGATTCTTCTTCACATTTATGTTATATTCACACAGATTAAGCTGTTCGTGTTAGGTACTCACTAGCTCACTACACTTATTCAGTTCAATTCAGTCCAAAAAACAGCCGTTTTGTATGGAGACAATTCAAGATGCGAGAACTAAACGGAGGTGTACGGACCTTCACAGTCCATACAAATCTGGTGTTTTCTATAGACAGATATAACTAAAGTAGTTAGTTTCTTAAGCGGTATATTTTCTACACCTGAAGTTACCTAATACGTTAGTCTACAAGTTGTTTCTCTATATTACAGAACATGCGGTGGAGTTCTGGACCCGCCAGGCCACAGAAGTGGGCCTGCCGTACGCGGTGCACAAGCCCGCGGGAAGGCCCATATTCGTGGCCACGCTGGAAGGCTCCGACCCCACGCTGCCGAGCATCATGCTCAACTCGCACATGGACGTAGTCGCCGTAGACGAGGTAAGGTATTGTTGGTCATCAATTGTATGTTGTAGATATTATCAATTTCAACAATCAGTGAGATTGATGTAGAAAAACCCAGTGTAAAAATGCACAATGTAAATGTCTAATTGTTTTTTAATTCATTTTTATACTGTAGAAGGTCATGGTAGCGCCTGTAGTTAGTTAGGTACTACCTCTAAAAGAAAAAAAGATAATTAATCTTTAATTGGGGTAAGTACCTACTGAGTTTATGTATGCATTTTATCTTTGTCATAAATTTAATAATGTATTCCTTACCGGAGTTCTGTTGATATCGTTTGTTATAAATCGACCTGTTTTATTCCACTTACCTCATTTCAAAGCTTATTGAACTTACATCTTAAATTTAAGTAGATATATGTATGTACTATTATTGACTGATGTAATCATTTTCATAAGGAAATCTAGACTTCATCACTAGCGCTATTACTAACAGAGTTGAATGAACTGCAATGGTATATCAAATAAAGGAGTGAGAAGTGTAAACGTACTTGACGATAAGACGACATAAATTCTGTTATTCCGTTCCCATACGATCAAAAATGATGAAAATAACGCAATTTGATGAGTCTTATCTCCTAATTACAGAGAGAATGGCTGTATCCACCTTTTTCAGCTTATATGGACGCGAACGGCGATATATTCGGCCGCGGAACACAAGATACTAAGGACGTGGCCATACAATACATGGAAGCAATTAGAAGGCTGAAAAAAGGCAATGTGACTTTAGCTCGCACGATACATGTGACCGTAATGTCGGGTACGTATTGAGATCATTCAGAAAATTCCCGAAGCATGAGAAACTGTTACCGATGCGATTCCGCATTTAAATTGATAAAAATTTAAAAATAGTAATCCCGTTTTCGTCTTTTCCTTTGGGCTTTTAAGACTCGTGGAGAAAGTACATGCATAGTAGACAAGAACAGTGAGAAAATACATAGTAGGTATGTAGGTACTAGTCAAGAACATTTTGCTTTTTTTTTAATTTTTAAGTTCTATAAATGTTCTACATTTGGTCATAGATGAGGAAAATGGAGGTAAATATGGGATCAAAGCCTTTGTGAAGACGCCAGAGTTTACATCCTTGAACATCGGGTTCGCGTTGGACGAAGGCTTGTCATCGAGGGACGACTCTCTTTTCGCAACTTATGTGGACAGGAGACCTTGGCGTGAGTATAGTTAAATAATAACAATACAATAACAATGTACTTTATCTGTGCTTTAAGACGAAAATATCCCATCAAAAACATATCTGTAAAAAAACCAAGTCGCGCAACTCATATTTCTACCGTAAAAAGTTGTGAGATCCATATAATACCAAGTCGATTGCTTTATTAAGTCCCTACTTTAAGGACCTTCTGTCTTAAGTTATTACGTAAATAGCTAAACGAACAACATCTTATATGAACCATATTAATATTAAAAATCTTTTATGATTAGAATATAGAATAAAATAGATTGACTTTGCAATCCTATACATTTATATAGGATTACAAAGTTATTTATGCAGTTTACGTATCTAGGAAACGGGACCGAAATTACAAAATATTTTAGTTTTCCTTTGATTTATACACTAAACACTAATTGTATTCCAAATTTGAAGCTTCTATGTCTGCTAGAAGTGCCTTAACATTTTGATGATCGGTCAGTCAGTCAGTCAGTGAGTGACAAAATTACGAACTTTGACTTGTTATAATTCTTAAACTACTGGTTCAAATCGAATGAAATTTGAAATATACCGTGCTTATACAATGCCTAATTGGTTACTGAAAATTCAGGGTTCTAGTTTTATTCACAACGAAGTTATAGGGGGTCGAAAATGGCCTGAAGTGCTTCGAGAAAAGGATGGTACGGCCGTGCCGCTTTATTGCTCGACTTGGCGGGGGCACTGCCGTGCCCCCAGATATTCAAGAAAAAATTGATCTAAAAGACTTTTGGGGGTTCTCTTGTATCTTGACGACTTGCAGCCCATAATAAAATCTACACTAGGTCTAAAATAATTATTTTATAATTAGACAGGAGACAATTATGTCAGAATATAAACGAGCCGACCTGGTTAAATGCCATTTACATGCAAGCTATGAACTATTCCAATCAATATAGTGCATAAACCTTTCTAGTTTAGATAGTGTTTAGTCTCTCATAACAATGTGATTTGTATATTCTTTTGTGTGGCTGAACAAGGAAATAAAAAAATATTCAAAAATATAAAAGATAATGAACTCATAGGGGCAATGACGTTGTATGTTGGATACGATGACAGATGGTTTTGTATGTGCTCTGTACCATCTGTATTCTATAAAATATATACAGATGGTTCAGAGTAAATACCTACAGACCTATCTGTTAGTGCGTCATCATTAGCTTATTAACCAACTGTGGCAATACCCAACATTATCTAGCAAATGCTGCTCAATATCAATATGCATGAATCCTATCTTGCCGCGAAGATTCTTCTTCGTACTTGGCCGGCTATTCCAGAATTCTTACGAAACACGGAGTTTTACATATAGCAGATATGTTTTACTCTAGGTACCTATTTAATTAAGCACGAAAGAATGTTACAGAAATGCAGTTTGCTGTCTTCGGTGGAGGCGGTCATGGTATGTCGATGCCAGAGAATAGTGCTATGGAAAAGGTACGATAAAAAAAAGATATAATAAAAAACACTAAATACGTTCAGCAGTGCATGGCTGATATATGCATAATACGCAGTTCCGCAAATGTCCAAACGGTCACAATTTAAATCTTGCCAAGGACAAGACGGAGGTCTGAGGAAAGTCAGCAGTATCACGAAATTATCTGCATATAATTTCTGTACATTTACCTTTTAATTAAAGTAAGAGTAGACAGTGGCAGGTATTATACAATACAAAGTAAGGTATTATTTTGTGCATCCGGCAAAATACTCTTGATTCCTCCTTAATTTATATCTACCTAACTATTATATTTACAGGCGCAAAAACTTATAAATGCTATCATGGCCTACAGAGACACGCAGAAACAAATTATGAAGACTAAAAATAGCTCAGACCTCAGTGATTACACCAGTGTTAACATAAACATGATTAATGTAAGTTTAATCAACATAAGAAATAATTAAGTTTAAACAGTAATGCCATTGTCGAATTTGTGTTCAACACATAATTGAAATGTAATTTATATACTTTCTAGTAACAAATGACTAATTTATCTGAAAAATCTATTGTATTGTTATAAAATGCCTACCTAGAAAAGAGATTAGGCAAATATGTATGGGTGGTGTCCCCTGACTGTATATGTTTTTCTCTTTAATTTATCTAGATGACATGATTATTACCTACACGGAGTATTGTCAAAAGAAACTATTAACTAATTACAGGGTGGCCTGGCTGCAAATATAATATCATCACAAATGGGACTTGTTGTTGATATGAGACTCCCGACTACTGCTGATCCCCAAAAAGTTCAGGCTTTAGTAAGTAGCTCATTCTCGTAGTACGATCCTAGCAAAGCAACAAGCTCAGCTTCTAAGTAATTGCTCATGTAGTATTGACAAGATTCACTAGATGGCGTTTAGCGTGTCATGATAACAGTTACTATACTTACCTACCTACATACTGTCCTATGGCCTTAGGTAGGTCCCAAAAAATCCTAAAACGTATTGCATAGGTGTATTACGAATGATTGCCAGAACTGTATGTAACAAGGAACGATAAGCCTATTACTACTCATCGGATACCGTCTCCGGGCTATGAATCACACGATACAAACACCCAATGACAGTGGCACTTTATCTTGACTAGATTAGGTAATATTGCTCGCTCGCGCCTCGCTCTATACTTATATTATAAAAAAGTCAAGTTTGTATGAAATGGATAATCGAAACTATCCATCTGATTTTCATACTTCTTTTGATGACCGCGGCGAAAATGGATCTTTCAGGGTTAACATAGGCTACTTTTATCTCGTAAAATTCAAGATTTTCTTTCCACACAGACGAAGTCGCGTGCTTATTCTAGTTTTAAAGTATTTTTAGTTTTTAATATATTTTCAGGTAAACTCTTGGTTAGACGAGGCTGGTAACAATACAGAGGTGACGTACTTGCGGCGTGAAACAGAGTCGGGAACAACGGCCGTTGACGACACCAATCCGTACTGGGTGTCCATGCGCAATACCTTCAACACCTTGTAAGTATTCCACCTGGTTGACAGCAATCAATTAACTAATTTTTGTCTTTACTACATAGTAATTTACTTTTGATTATTCGATTTCGGGGTACTTGGCTATTGATTCCTAGACGGCATAAATATTTGGTACCTGTAGTATATGTGGGTCGTATTATAATCTGTCTCGGCCACATACGTCACAAGTGTAGGCTGATTGGGGGTCAGTTGGCACCTTATAAGTAGACCCGAACCCAATGGAGTTAACCGTGTCTAAACACACTACCACGGCTCCTTTTTTGGAGCGCATTTGACTCGCTTAGACTAACGCTGTAGACTGGGGCCACAAACCTAACCGTAAGTCGCTGTTCAACTCCCGCCGGGCTTCTCGCATGAAACTGTGAGTCTCACCTGGCGGAGCCCGACCGCCTAGGTGGAGTGAAGTACGCGGTGCCCCTCAGACGTTAGATATCACCAATTCACCCAGCCGCCTCAAATCGTATCTCGGTTATGGCACATGCTTGCACCGAGCCCTTATCAGGGCTCTAAAATGCGCTCACCCAACAACCGGCGCATCGTCTTGCGCCCTGATTACTCCTTTGCAAAGGCCCTGGAAGCGCCGAAGCAGACCCCACGACCAGTTAATCTGTAATTGACCGTCAGCCTCAAATACAAGTAAAGCAGAAAAGGCCTCCCTGGGGCTGCCGGTGGCAGACCATATCTAAAAAAAAACCGTCAGCCTGGTAACACGTGTTGGTGCGTAGCCTAGCCAGGTATTACATTGTATTATTACATAATGAACATGGAACAAACAGGAATAGTAGAGTGGCGTACACTCACACAACTATTCTTATTTGTTCCGAGACTTTTTTTAGAGTTATCGTATCAAGTGGCTTATCACCTTTCCCTTTCCGCGCCGTCCTACTATCTATTTATGATTCTGTAATATTGTCTTTATTCGTCTACGATTATTAAAAGATCTTCAGTAGTTTTAGGATTCTAAATTATTGTGCGTCGATTGTTCGAGTTCCCAAAAGTTGGATTGTGTCATACTATTGTATTATTTATAGTTATAAGTATAGTTTTAATATGTACTTCGTTTTTGCATGCCGAAATAAGTAGGCGAAATATGTTAAGGTACTATTATATTATCTCTAACTGTAAACACCATTATTTCGAGCAAATAAACGATTCTTATTCTTATAAATTCCTCCTGTTACATCCAAACATATATCTGAGTAATCATATCGCATATCTACAATGTGATATTTTTGTTTGAGAAGAGATAAAACTAAACTATATTGTAATAGATAGAGTCAACGTAATAATTTATTTATCAACTTATCGTTATCGTATTTGTACAAGACAAGATAAAATATGCAATGTTATCGTTTCAGGGGGATCAATGTCATACCTGTTGTATGTCCGGCGACGTCCGACATGCTTGTCCTTCGTAACCTTGGCATACCAGCTATAGGTTTCTCTACTAAAGTCAGGACGGTCCCGAGGTTACATGACAAGAACGAATATCAGAATGTAGAGACGTTTCTTAAAGGCATTGATACCTATACCGAGCTCATAAAGAATTTGGGGAATGTACCACCCGAGCTGCCACGGAAAAACGATGAAAAGTGTTAACTGTAAACTAAACTGTAATTTAACTCAAATAAATTATAATATTTTCATTCTGTTCATGTTTGTTCTTTGTATCATTTTGTCTATTTATCCTAGAGCTGACGTTTACTTAGCGGTGTTTACCATTACTACTGGAATTGCCCAGTAAAAAGTACGAATATTTGGAGCCATTGAAAAGAGAAGACTTTGGCACCCATAAATGACGATTCGAAACAATTATTTACAACATTACGGGCCTGTTTCACCATCTACAAGTAAAGTGTTGAATAGTGACTTCTTGATTAACGCTAATCGGCAAGTAAAAGCTACGAGTAACTTCTATCGTAGCTTAGTTACTGGCCAGTTTATCCCTTGATTATTGCTACTCAGATATTGTGAAATTCGTATGAGTAGTTACGGGTGTCTTAAGTGGCGGTTACTCTACGTGAAACTTTACTTGTAGGTGGTGAAACAGGTCCTTAATCTATTATATACCCTTAAAATATAATTATACCTACATAAACATAAGGGATACATGGGCCTCTCTAGGTACTTTGTTATGCCAACAAACTGCTCTGCCTCATCTTAAATAAAACAAGGAAACTGATAACGTACGTAAACAAAACGTTGACGTTTCAGTTGATAAAAGTAATCGCAAAAATGTAAGAATTCTCATATTTGTCCGTGATAAAGGTAAATGTCAAGTATCTTGTTGAGTGAGGTTCAGACATAGGCTAGTAAACATATCTACGAAAATTTTTATTTTAAGTAAATTGATTTGTGGTAACAATAACTAACCATACTGGGTCAGACATTAAATTCTACTGGACTGTAAGGCAAGTAAATTTTTAATAATAAACTTTTATTATCTGTTATCTACATTATATATTATTGTTAAGTAAATAGGTAAGACTTTTTTATATATAATACCCGTAAATTAGTATCATTATTTAATTTTCTGTTGTACACTTTTATTATCCTCTTTATCAAATCTCTCAATGACTCAAAGGTTTGCTGTCAGAGAACTCATTTATGAGTTAAGCTCGCCTCTGTACATCATATTTCATTTTATAAAATTTGTACTGTATATTTTGTGTGTACAATAAAGAATTAAGAAATTATATAGCCTGTATCGGTAATTAGCTATCAAGCAAGGTTTAAAGATCCGATTGATACTATAAAGTTCCTTGCACCCACAAATATAATTGGCGACGTTTTTATAACCCATCAATTATATCTATACGTAACTAATGATTGGATATCGTTTTGTCTGTGTTGACAGCATAATCTTTATTCTTGTCTGTTTAATTTTTAATATCGAAAGGTTTTTTTATTCATCATTGTTGGTAGCATCTTTTCTTTTTTTTTGGTTCGTGTGATTTGATAGATACTCCACTACCAGACCACAACAACACTTGTATTTGTATCTCATCTTCTTGCCGTTCCTAGTTAAGACTAAGATGGAAAAGATGGAAGCTGGCTCTTAGTATTTAGTGCACCATAAGGTCAACTTTACAATACACATGTTTTTCTTAATCATCTATATCTAAATTGTTATATGATCAGAAGTATGTAATAATAAAAAAATGATTTATGATACGCTAAACGTGTTAGATAACATTATACTGCGTATAGTAAACACTTTATTTAGTGTCTAATAAAATAATGCTAAATGATATAAATATTTATTACTTTCAATTATATAATAAAACTTTTAAATAGGTTGATTTAGAGTAGAGTTAGCTAGCTTGTAGTGGACGTGCTCTCATACTACAATTTTTATAAAATTGATCCATTTGTCGTTAATAATTCATCTGAATTATAAACGTGACATCCGATTATACCATTCGTAGCGCGAGAAGTAGGTAATTATCAGGTATGTATGTATTATTGTTACAAAAAATAAGCTATTTGCCTATTAATATGCTTTAGATACGCATGATAAGTTGCACAATGCAGGCATAATTCTTCGAAAGTAAAGCGGTAGATAACTATTCTTTCATCTTAGATATACTAGTAAGTACCCTAGCTATTACCTGCTCAGCAAATTTTATAAAACACTTTACAAATTTCAACTTATTAAGTTAGATCAAATTAATTACTATGTAAATACATTGATAAGGCAGGTTGTCTTATCAAAATATTTAAATACTTGTTTTATTAATTAAAATGGCATCGATACTTACTACTTAGTCCAAAATAGCGTTACAAATACGTTGATACATACACATTCGTTCACGCCGTTTCGGTCCCTGAACGTTGATTCTAAAATATATTTTGCCTACAATCATGATTATACATTCATAACATCACGTCTGGTTACCCAGTAGGGAAGCCTGGGGTAGGCAGAGACCACGGATTTCCATTTGATTATTAATATTTATTATTTATTTGAATTTCATTATGAAACTGTTTAACTAACGCAAAGTAAGCATGGTTTTAGTGGGTAGATACTAGATAATATAGTAATTTCCGTATTACAATGCCTGCTATTTTCACCCAAAATTCGAATAGAACACGGAAAAGTAAATATAAATAGTTACGCTAATTAATAACCAACGTAGAGATAATGTTTATATATTATTATACTAAGTTTTCTTAGGATCACAGTACGCAATAATGTGATAGAATC
This sequence comes from Abrostola tripartita, assembly GCA_905340225.1. Taxonomy (NCBI): domain Eukaryota; kingdom Metazoa; phylum Arthropoda; class Insecta; order Lepidoptera; family Noctuidae; genus Abrostola; species Abrostola tripartita. The sequence continues at coordinate 7,299,444 of HG996490.1, read as the reverse complement.
AACTTGTTATCCTAGTTTGATTTCCGTACGGGACAAATACAAGATGTTGGTTCCAAGACCAATCTCTGAATCAATGACATTCCTAGAGAACTTTTATGCATGTAGTCCACAAACAAATGTAATAATCATTGAGTTTTTAGGATTGGAACCTACTAAGCGTCATAAAAATAACAAACAGTTTCTTATTAAAATTATTAGTACGGACTATCAAACAGCGACGTTACCCAACTGTATTTTTTATTATCATTTGTATAAAATAGGAGTGAAAATTTTATTTATGTAGCAGTCTTTTATCGATGTTGTAAGTATATACACATTTGTTTTAAAAGTCTATTACCTACTTATATTGATTATGTTTAGTTAAAACATTAGACTAACATGACATTAATGTTTCCATCCTTATTCTCGTTGTTCCGATTCTTAATCCCTACATTATGTTATGGATCCCCATAGTGGTATGTTATGTTATCATGTAACAATGGGGATTTGTTCTGACGTCTCTTTTTGGAGTCTGACTATATGTATTGACGTTCCTAAAGTACCTACCACTGCTTTGACATTATTTTGAAAAGTCTACTTTGAATAAAATAAATTATTCTTATCTTTAATCGAAAATATTTAACTCGCAAATTGCAAATATTGTTTGCAGAGTTAAAAGATGAAAATGCTGGGCCTCATATCTTTAGTATCGGGGCTGCTGCAAGGCTTAACTCTAGGCCAGACGGACACCAGAGCCGTAGAGTTGCTGCAGGAATATATCCAGATCAAGACCGTCACGAATAGCAATTTAAGTAAGAATATAACATAATATCAATGTTGTCACCAAAGTTTAATAAGTATTGTAGATTGTAGATGCTAAAAATGAAATATTTTTATCCCCACTTGGGTTGGGTTTACATAATTATATTCTTGCTTCGCAGCGGACGCTGTCGAATTTTGGAAATCGTTAGCAGCAGCAGAGAATGTACCCATTAACGTTTATGAGTTCACGAAGGGGTATCCCGTAGTGGTTATGAAATGGGCGGGAACCAACAGCAGCGTGGACAGCATCATGCTCAACTCGCACATGGACGTGGTGCCGGCCTCGATGAGTGTAAACTTTGATTTGTTATTAAAGGGAGCGCTGCTCGCTCACAATCCTATTGTAATTTGTTATGTCCAGTAACGGAATACATACATTTATTCCCTTCTTGGCGCTAAATAAGCTTTTCTATAAGCACGAGCATTGTAACTTGATTTTGATTTATTCACTATCAATTTATGTGATCAATTGTGAGCTTTGGAATTGTCACAATTCGTTGGATATTGTTAGGATTATTTATATTTTACAGGATGGTTGGACTTACGAGCCATTTTCTGGCCACATCGATGACAATGGTGACATCTACGGCCGAGGCGTGCAGGATATGAAGTCTGTATCCATACAGTACTTTGAAGCATTGCGAAGGCTTAAGGCCAACAAAGTAAAACTACTAAGAGACGTCTACATGACTCTTATGCCTGGTGAGTTATTAAGTTTACCCACTACTTGAAATAGGCATTCCGAATAAGTATTTTAAAACTAGGAAACTACCTGATGTTTTTGCAAAAAATAAATCTTCAGTGTTGATTTTACGACAATGACTCGGACTCGGTTATATATGTACATATATTTAAACTTTGTTGAGACCAAAAGTTTCTATGGTCGTTATAACTATAATTAATAGAGTACTTTATTCGCTACCAGTACTACATTGCAAAAACCATACAGTCCATGTTCAGTTAGATCATTTAAAACCGTTTTACGTCGTTTTTCTTATATTTTTAGACGAAGAAGTTGGAGCAGAAAATGGCATGATACCTTTTTTGAAAAGTAAGGCGTTCGCAGCCATGAATGTTGGTGTGGAATTAGATGAAGGCACTCCATTCCCATTGCCTGTCACAGCGATATTTTATCAAGACAAGGTGGTATGGCGTAAGTGCTCTTAATTCTTTAAATCCTTCAGTATCAATACTCAGATATAATATTAATAATAAAATTAGTCTTTTCTTCTCCCGCAATAGGTTTTGTACATGACTAAAACTAATTATATAGGATGTTCTCGTACTTTCATTATGACCAATGACCACCCATGGTTTATAAATTCAACTTGACTTCGGCGGACGCTGCCGCGCTGGGCAGTCAGCCTCGCTAGCACCCTCTTTTTATGTTTAGTACGTGGCAGATAGGGAGATGAAACCTTTATTAGTGAACTAGATGTGCCCGCGACTCCGTCCGCGTGGAAATTCGGAAACAGCAAAAGTATTTTTAAATTGTTTTTAATATATTAGCTAAGTTTGAGCGAATTCGATTTAATAGTTTTTACGCCATGCCGTACTATTTTATTACGTGTATAGCTGTTGCCCGCGACTTCGTCCGCGTGTATTTCGGATAAAACACCAGTAGTAAATTGAACTTTTAACAGAAAAAAATACCTACCAGGCAGGCTTTTTTAAGTAGGTTAAAAATCTTTAAACCACTTATTTAACTAAGAATACTTTCCGGTATTTAAAAAAAACCGCAAAAATTAACGGTAATTACGGAAGTTACAGAAAGTCTATTGAAAATAATATAAAACTGAAGAAGAGAACATAAATAAATCCGTTTTGTGCGTTTCTGAGTTCCAGTACATTGAAACTACTGTAGAAAAAAAAATACCAAGGATAAAAGACAACCGTGACGACCTGATTGGCGCAGTGGCTAAGAGATTGGTTGTGGGTTCGATTCCCGCAAAAAAGTGTGATCCGTAGATGTTTGTCCCGAGTCTGGGTGTTTGTGTAAGTGAAATTTCAAGTTTGTGAAACGCACCCACGATACAGGAGAAATTCCTAGTGTGGGGCGGCGTTTTAGAAACCTATACAATACAACCCATTTCTATTATTTTGGATATTTTGTCTGTGTGTCGGTTTATTCGTAATTAAGTTAAAATAGGGAATCATTGCAGTTGACTCTTATAAAAAATATTGTTATAAAACATACGACAACGACACGCTTGTATTCCGCGAAGGCGTAGGCAGAGGTGCACATATTGTACCTACTCCCACAATTTCGCTAGGTTTGGTGTAGATACCAATGTATCAGTTTCTCAACAGACAAAATTTATAGTGAACTCGTGACCTAAGAGTAAGCGTCGTACGATTGTGTGTGCGTGTAAGAAGCAGCTAAGTATTCGTAAGATTAAAGGCTACTTTAAGACTGCGTGAGTCAATGGTAATGGTTGATGTTGATGGTCATGGCGAAGCATAAGGCTGTACACTCAGCCGAAATCGTTATACACAGGATAGAAAATCTATCTTGCTGCTAGAATGTCCGCCTCAATGATGTTACAGCTGAAGGATGCCTTTGAGCTAGAAGTCGTTAAATTACTTTGACAGAAATAAGTTCCGGAGAACCGTATGTGTTACTTACTGCGAGAATTACAATTGTCTATGAGGTAATGAGAAAAAATCTATATCTATACATATAATAAAATCGTAAACGACCCGTGTCTGTACATTCAATTTTAAAAAAGAAAAACCATTTATACCGCCGTACCCATACTGGCGCGGCGAGATTTGGAAGTTTTATTTCATCTACTAGATGTGCCCGCGACTCCGTCCGCGTGGAAATTCGGAAACAGCAAAAGTATTTTTAAATTGTTTTTAATATATTAGCATTAGCTAAGATTGAGCGAATTCGCTTTAGTAGTTTTTACGCCATGCCGTACTATTTTATTACATGTATAGCTGTTGCCCGCGACTTCGTCCGCGTGTATTTCGGATAAAACACCAGTAGTAAATTGAAGTTTTAAAGTTTAAAAAAAAATACCTACCAGGCAGGCTTTTTTAAGTAGGTTAAAAATCTTTAAACCACTTATTTAACTAAGAATACTTTCCAGTATTTAAAAAAAAACCGCAAAAATTGAACGGTAATTACGGAAGTTACAGAAAGTCTATTGAAAATAATATATAACTGAAGAAGAGAACATAAATAAATCCGTTTTGGGCGTTTCTGAGTTCCTGTACATTGAAACTACTGTAGAAAAAAAATTACCAAGGATAAAAGTCAACCGTGACGACCTGATTGGCGCAGTGGCTAAGAGATTGGTTGTGGGTTCGATTCCCGCAAAAAAAGTGTGATCCGTAGATGTTTGTCCCGAGTCTGGGTGTTTGTGTAAGTGAAATTTCAAGTTTGTGAAACGCACCCACGATACAGGAGAAATTCCCAGTGTGGGCGACGTTTTAGAAACCTATACAATACAACCCATTTCTATTATTTTGGATATTTTATCTGTGTGTCGGTTTATTCTTAATTAAGTTAAATTCGGGAAACATTGCAGTTGACTCTTAAAAAAAATATTGTTATAAAACATACGACAACGACACGCTAGTATTCCGCGAAGGCGTAGGCAGAGGTGCACATATTGTACCTACTCCCACAATTTCGCTAGGTTTGGTGTAGATCCCAATGTATCAGTATCTCAACAGACAAAATTTATAGAGAACTCGTGACCTAAGAGTAAGCGTCGTACGATTGTGTGTGCGTGTAAGAAGCAGCTAAGTATTCGTAAGATTAAAGGCTACTTTAAGACTGCGTGAGTCAATGGTAATGGTTGATGTTGATGGTCATGGCGAAGCATAAGGCTGTACACTCAGCCGAAATCGTTATACACAGGATAGAAAATCTATCTTGCTGCTAGAATGTCCGCCTCAATGATGTTACAGCTGAAGGATGCCTTTTAGCTAGAAGTCGTTAAATTACTTTGACAGAAATAAGTTCCGGAGAACCGTATGTGTTACTTGCTGCGAGAATTACAATTGTCTATGACGTAATGAGAAAAAATCTATATCTATACATATAATAAAATCGTAAACGACCCGTGTCTGTACATTCAATTTTAAAAAAGAAAAACCATTTATGCCGCCGTACCCATACTGGCGCGGCGAGATTTGGAAGTTTTATTTCATCTATATCTTATATACCGATTTCTTTTTTTTTATAAAATAGATATTAAAGTGTACTTTTTGAATATTGGAGTTTGATAACGATATATCTATGTGAAATACGATATATTTATATATTTCATTAATACACTTGAAGAAGTGCCTAACGATTAAACACGTTATTGTGGCTAATTTATAAAAGATAGATATATACTATTGAGGACTTTTTTGTAGATCTTTTAGAGACCATCATTTTTGTAATACATACTTTTGGTGTATGATCGTCGTATGCGAGGATAAGAGCTCGAAAGCGCATTTTCATCCGACTTGCTTCAAATTTATCGTTACTGCTCAGCTCCTATGTGTTTTAGCGTTATGTTATATAGCCTATAACCTGCCCAGGCGTATGGACTACAATCGTACCAAGTTTGGTTAAAATCCCTTCAGTGGTTTTTGACCCATGCGTGCACATACAGACAGACAGACAGACAGACAGACAGACCGACAAAAAATTTACTAATTGCATTTTTGGCATCAGTATCGATCACCAGTTATCCTCCAATAATAATTTTGAAAATATATTCAATGTACAGAATTGACCTCTCTACAGTTTTATTATAAGTATAGATATAGATGTTTGATGATACAATTGGTATGCTCATGACTTACCTCGTAGTAAGTTGCTTCACCACTACAGAGACCGACCAAGATGTAAATCTTTTTAAATAACAACTTAAAGTTTGCATAGAATTTTATTTCAGTTAACGTGTTTACTTCTAATAGATCTATATAAACCATATACACGTCACATTATACACGTCTTCCGAGTAAAAAGTAGTCTAATATGTCCTTTCTTGGAGTTCAAGTATTTCACCATCCTGCCCCCTTACCATGAACTCTTAAAGCAGGGCAGTTTACAATGTGAAAGCGTGGCGCAACATTACACTGCACGTAGCGGCGTCTCGCTTACACATCGTAAACTGTCCTGCTTTAAGAGTTCATGGTAAGGGGGCTGAATTTTATTAAAATCGGTTTATTTGTTTAGTCGTGGAAGCGGAACACAGAGACAGACAGAGTTACTTCCGCATTTATAACATGAGCATGGCGAGTAGGTATGGATGAAATAAAAATATTGATGTTGTTTCAGAAATTAGAATTGATTGCTACGGCGATTCTGCCCATGGATCTACGTTCCCTGAGACTAATGATACGGCAACTGGCAAGGTATGGTTTAAATATGTTGTTCATTATGATATAAATTTTAGGTAGCTCGACGCCAAACCTTATCACAGAGTCTACGGTGGTCTTACGCACAGATACGACACGCCTTGTTTATTTTTATATTTGAGTATTAAGTATAAACAATAATAATCCAGTGCCGCGTCTTCGTCCGTGTGGAATATTTCAACGCGTCGGGACAAAGTAGCCTATTTATTTCCTTTCTGGGAATTTAAGCTTAGGTTGGTTCTTCCTACGAAATATCATCAAAATGGGATTAGTGACAGGCAGTTTAGACAGACAGGAGTTATTTCAAATTTTCCATTTCAGTGCAACAATGTGATCAACAGATTTTTCGCCTTTAGAGATGAACAGATTGTAATATCTAAGAAGTCGCTCCCAAACGATGCTGGCGGTTACACCTCTGTTAACCTTAACAAAATGAATGTAAGTTTGCTTTTTTTTAAGAAGGTAATAAATTGTTTTTGTAAAAATATATCGAAACTCTTCTTAAGTGTTAAGTGAGTCAAGATTTTTTAAACCGCATTAAGGATATAAGGATTCAGGGTATTACATAGCAAGTCTATACCTACTTTAATTTTTAAAAACATGCTCGAAAGTCAAACTTTTTAATTATGTAGTTGGTAAGGTACCTTATAGCTCAAAGATTTAATACTTTTATAAAATACCATGTGCTTCCTCAGGCAGGAACAGCTAATAACGTTATCCCGGGACTTGTGAGTCTCACATTTGACATGCGCTTGGGCAACACTGTTAACGAGGAAGAGTTCGACGCTACGGTGAGTGCTCATAACACTTAAATTCAGATAACCTCTATGTACTCTCAGAATACTTTATGTACCCATCCATCTGAACTCCATCTGTTAGGTGTAACATTAGAAATAAACAAACCTATTTACAGTTTATTCAACGGGTGTAGATTAAAACTTTTTGACATAAGAATAACACCATCACTAGGTATCTACCTAACGTTTGTTCTGTATTCTGTGTAGCTAAAATTTCTCATGCAGTAAAAATCAAAATTGCTGTAACCGACTGTAATTAGAAGCGTGCTAAACGTTTAACATTATTACACATAAATATAGGTACTGACGTTATACTGAAGTTTAGACACAAGTTACTGCGTTGGGAAAGTTCTTTTAAAAACAATTGAAAGATATTTTCCACACATTCACAGCTCCACCGATGGATCACCGAGGCTGGCAGTAACATCACGCTCACGTACATCGCCAAGAATCAACAGTCCCCGGCTACTTACGTAAACCTTACCAACCCTTATTGGACAGCTATCTCCAAAGGAGCCCTTAGCTCGTGAGCTTGATTCATTTTTTATCTTTGACTTTTCGGAGCAGCTACCTAATATGTGACGAGTACTTGTCTCATATTAAGTAGCTGCTTGAAACTTAAACCAAGGCGGTACAGTAGCACCGCCGGGGTTTTTAACTGGTGTGTAACACGTACCGCGTGTGCGTTTATCTTTTGTGTGTCTGTCATTTAACAAAAAAAAAATTCATTTATAATCAAAATAAATAAAATGTCACTGTTTGTTAAATTATATTTTATTTTTTAGATTATAAAATAGATGTCAAAATCGTTTGTACAGACTGAGAATGACAAGAGTTTCTTAATTTGTAATGTTTGTTTACAGCGGCGTTATACTATTGCCTACGTTGCCACCCGGCTCCACGGATGCCCGCCACGTCCGCAACGCAGGCTACCCGGCTTTCGGCTTCTCTCCCATGCCGAACACTGAACTACTTCTTCACGCTGTCAACGAGCGTCTGAACGTCAATACCTTTACGAAGGGCATCGGTATCTACGAGGCAATCATACAAAACTTGGCTAATGTTCCCGGGTCGGTCACGGCTGAAGATCCGAGCGCGTATCTTTATACTACTGCTAACTAACATGCATTAACTACGTTCACCGACGAATGATATTTGCAAGAAACATGAGTTGATTTTACGCTTTTAATGAACTCAAATTGCATCATTGAAAGTTTTTTTATTATAATTTGTTTCATGTTTCTATGTATAATAAATGTTTATACCTAATAATGTCTATTTATACTTGCGTATTATAATAATACTGCGTATAAGTGAAAAAAAAATTGCGCTGCCTGTGTAGCACAACGGTTGGATACCTATTTGTTAACTATCAGCTTTATACAAGTCGTTTGAGTTAAGGTAGAGCATGGCTAGAGTTTGACCACTTCGTAGAGGTCCTGCTCTCTTACAACACTAATATAAATTGTCTTATTAGCGTGTTGATAATATATAAACTTGACAATCGATTTTACCAGTCTGCAAACTGCTGGGATGTTTTATTATAATCGAAAATAAGCTATTTGTCCATCATTTTCTTACTACCCATGACAAATTGCACAATGTATAATTAGTCAAATTTGCAGCAAAGTAGTGACGACCTTCGCAATTTATGCAAAACTCAAGTTTTGGAGGTGACAAACAGCGAAGTATATCGTCCTGTACACATTTTGACTTACAGGGTAGCTCATGTTAATTTGTACTTACATAACATAACATCATGCCTGTATTCCCCGAAGGGGTAGGCAGAGGTGTACATATAGTACACCCACATTTCGCAGTTATGTTGTAAGTCCCAATGTAATAGGGGGCGAGCCTATTACCATCAACCGGGCACAAATCCAGACTCCGTGCTGCTACTGAGAAATATCTAATGGAAAACTCAGTAGCACTTTGCCCGACCCGGGATTTGAACCCAAGACCTCTTGCTCAGCAGTCGCACTTAGCGACCACTAGACCAACGAGGCAGTCGCGTTTATTAGTGTGGTCTAAAAAGAAGGATGTCTCAGACAAGTAACAAACATACTTTCGCATTAAAATTATTAGTATTGACTATCAAACAGCAAATTTACACAGCTGTATATTTTACATCATTTCAGTCTTTAAAAATAGTAGTGTAAAATAAAATTATATACCAGTCACTTATCGATTTTGTAAGTATATCCACATTTGTTTTAAAAGTCTATTATATTTGTTATTTTTAAGTTTCAACTTAGATTATGATTGTTATCTTAACAAACATAATGTTAATATTTTCATTTTTATTCTTAGTAATAACATTCAACAAAATGTTTCGAAATTATCATTTAAAACTCTTAGTTACCATTAAAATAGCTTGTTTTAACTTTTTCTAAAAGCAAAGGAACTATTATTGAAGGTGTAACTACTCTTTTTTTGACTTATTGTTTCAAGATATAAGTATTACAATGTGATTCCTACCTGCCATGCATCGATCATTGCTTTGCTGGTGCCTTAAAAGGTTTAATTTCTGGAACATTTTTAGTTTCAGCTTCTATCCTAAGATTTACTCTTTGCCACTTCGTTGCTGCTTGTTCGTTGCATGTTATTCCGTTTCTTCTTCTAAGAATTGCGCCTTTCGAATCTGTCCCGGTGTACCTATTGACGTTCTAGAATTACCTGCCAGCTATTTTAAATATTTATAACCCATATTTTTAATAATAATGTTTCACAAGCGAATATTGGTTGCAGAATTAAAAGTTGATGAAAATGCTGGGCCTCATATCTTTTTTATCGGGGCTGCTGCAAGGCTTAACTCTAGGCCAGACGGACACCAGAGCCGTAGAGTTGCTGCAGGAATATATCCAGATCAAGACAGTCACGAATAGCAATTTAAGTAAGAATAAAACATATATCAATGTTGTCACCAAAGTTTAATAAGTATTGTAGATTGTAGATGCTAATAATGAAATATTTTTATCCCTACTTGGGTTGGGTTTACATAATTATATTCTTGCTTCGCAGCGGACGCCGTCGAATTTTGGAAATCGTTAGCAGCAGCAGAGAATATACCCATTAACGTTTATGAGTTCACGAAGGGGTATCCCGTAGTGGTTATGAAATGGGCGGGAACCAACAGCAGCGTGGACAGCATCATGCTCAACTCGCACATGGACGTGGTGCCGGCCTCGATGAGTGTAAACTTTGATTTGTTATTAAAGGAAGCCCTGCTCGTACACAATCCTACTGTAATTTATGATACTAGTGACTTGTAACGGAATAGATATATTTATTCCTTTATTTACTCTAATGAAGCTGTTCTATAAGCAAGCTACGCGAGCATTGTTACTTGATTTTGATTTTGTAGGTTATCTACTGTGAGCTTTGGGATGGTCACGATTTTTTAGGATTGTTTACATTTTACAGGATGGTTGGACTTACGAGCCATTTTCTGGCCACATCGATGACAATGGTGACATCTACGGCCGAGGCGTGCAGGATATGAAGTCTGTATCCATACAGTACTTTGAAGCACTGCGAAGGCTTAAGGCCAGCAAAAAAAAACTACTAAGAGACGTCTACATGACTCTTATGCCTGGTGAGTGTATCGATTGCTTCTAATACTCTGAATGTCATAGTTTAATACTTTCTGGTGGTTCTATGCAAAACATGAAACTAACTTTAGACTTTACGAAAAGGTATCAAAAAAGTGCTGATAAACATTTATTTATTTATTTTATTTATTATTATCACAACATAACACCATTACAGTATAGAATTACCAAAGCGATGTTATTTGAATCTTACTAACTAACATAATAGTAAAAAACAATATTTAATAAAATTTCTACAACATTAAGTAACAAGACCTTAACATAACCTATTTTGTGACACCATGTAATTACATATAAAGAATAAAAGAACATACAATAATGACTTAATATACAATATTGCTTTATGGAAATACTAAGGGCGACTTGCGCAACGTTTGACTTAAATAGCTCCTTAAATGAAATTAGTTAAACACAATTAAATGCTTAAACATGTTTAACTTAAACATATTTACGCCGTCTTGCACAACGACGACGGAAGGCTTATTTAGCTAAACATGTTTAGGAAGCCGGTAAAACAGTTTTTTACGTTCTGTTCCGCATCATGACGATTATTTTGTTATTATACTTATGATTATCACGATGACATACGCATAATTTTGCATAAAACGAAACTCGTTGTTATTGTTTAGTAACAAACGCCAAAAGTACCATGAATGAAAGTTCAATCATAGGTACATATATAGTTGTCGCTTTGCTCAAACGAAATCTTCGCATAAATTTATCTTCAGAGAGTGTAATAAATCGGTCCGGGGAAAAACTTGCAGTACTATGATGGACCTATTTTTGTAATCTACAATTTCTTCATCATCGTCAGTAAACAAATCCATCAAATCCAAATCATATATTTTGTGATAAAATACGTATTAATTATTATGACGTATCGACACTGCGCAAGTTATCAATAAAATAAACATAACCTAAAATCGAATTCAAAACTGACAGATACACTGTTCTTAAACACGTTTAGCGCCATTAAACAGCAGATTTTCGGTACTTAACTTTTGCCATTTCTTAAACATGTTTAGCGACAAATTTGTCGTTGTGCAAGACGCTTATCATGTTTAACTATTTTAAACGCGTTTAGTACGTCTTAAATGTATTTATATTATGTTACGCAAGCCGCCCTTAACTTTTGCCATTTCTTAAACATGTTTAGCGACAAATTTGTCGTTGTGCAAGACGCTTATCATGTTTAACTATTTTAAACGCGTTTAGTACGTCTTAAATGTATTTATATTATGTTACGCAAGCCGCCCTAAGTATTCCAACGCTAATTTTATTTATCCTTGGAGCCGTGTTGTATCCTGCCTGGAATTGACCACCCCCTTTCCTCCCGTGGGTGGAAAATCCAGAAGGTGGGCAGCAGCGTCTTCTGTAACTTGACCACCAATACTGCGATCCCCAAGCCGCTTGCCAAGCGTGGGGATTACGGCACCCCCCCCCCTTTCTGAAAAGGGGAGGCCTTTGTTCACCAGTTGATGTCTTCCGGCTCATGATGATGATGATGAATTTTATATATTTTATTATATATTTTTCTTATCTTATATTTAGACGAGGAACTGGGAGCAGAAAATGGGATGATACCTTTTCTGAAGAGTAAGGAGTTTGCAGCCATGAATGTTGGTGTGGAGTTAGATGAAGGCAGTCCATTCCCAACGCCCGTCATAGCGATATTTTATCAAGACAAGGTTGTATGGCGTAAGTGCTCTTAATTCCTGATAGATACAAATCTTAATTCAATACTCAGATATATCGGATGGTCTCGTATTTCCAATATGAGATATAACAATTGATATATACAGAACTAGTTTCCGGCGAACCTATAGCACCTCGATGTTTGGCCAGTTGTATTAAGTATAGGTATATAGTGTATGTCCCTTGTTCAACAGCGGACGTCTTCCGGCTGATGATGATGATGATACATGTATCTATAATTATATTATTATTGTATAATTGTGTAGTTCATGTCGACATAAGAGATGAATGCTTTTTTACACGACTGCCCAAAAAAAGGAGTGTAATGTTTTCAGGGTTCCTGTATGTATGTAAGTATGTATGTATGTATGTGAGTTTCTTTATTCCACCATAGCTTCTGAATGTCTGAACCGATTTTGATGTATGGAGTGTCGTTAGAATCCTTACACTTTCGCGAGTAACATAGGCTATAAAAAAAGGAAACAAATAAAAATATATAATAAAATAAATTAAAAACCCCGACTGCCATGACAAAAAACAAACTAAAAAGTGTAAAACAAGTTCCATCGCAGTCGGGGGACCGTTCTATGGAACACTGTCTTATCTAAGAGGTACCCAGACTGCGATGGAACTTATTTTACACTTTTTAGTTCGTTTTTTGTCATGGCAGTCGTGGCTTTTAATTTTATTTTTTTATTGCTTTATATACATGGGGCTCAGAATACAGAACAAACCAAAATCCGCAAAAGCGTACAAAAGTGAGGCAACACCAATTACTCTAAAACGGAGTAATTGCCTACTTGGACGATTGGAATTTAGTTTATAAAGGTCGCGCGTTTTTTTTAAACGGTTTACACGCTGCGCATTTAATTCGATTATGCCGACCTGCGTAGTGCCAATGTCCAAAACTGTAGTCGGGATTAAATAAAAACATGTTAGGATTACATTTTATTTGTACACATGGACACAGTACACGAAAAGGAAAAGTGGCTGCACGCGGAACCTGTGACATGGGGTCAAGTACCTCTAAGCAAGTGTCTTATGTTTGTTTGTTACAGAAATCCGTGTTGATTGTCATGGCGTTTTTGCACATGGATCCGCATTCTCAGCGACTAACGAAACGGCAACTGGCAAGGTATGGTTCCTAATAAGACAATAGGCTTGTAGGTATAAATAAGTGGCGTGACAATGGCATTACAATGTTAATTTATGTATGTAAAAAGTTTTTGTGACGCCAAACGCTGTCAACAGTTTCTTTAATAAAGACACTGTGTGTTGCGTATAAAGACTCTTTAAATACAAATGTTCATTTTTTATAATAGGTATTACTAATAATTATATTTATAACACCAGTGATGTGTCATACAAAATTAAAACCTATTCACATTTTATTTGAAGTTCTTTGTTTTTTCCATAATAATCCTTTGAAACCCTATTTTAATAATAGCGACCTGATTGGCGCTGTGGCTAAGCAATTGGACTGCTTCGCTAAGGGTTGCGGGCTCGATTCCCGCACGGGACTAATTTTGTGTAATCCGCAGGTGTTTGTCCCGAGTCTAGGTGTTTGTATATGTGATATATCATGTTGGTAAAACTCATGTGGGGAGGAGGTTTAAAAAAAACTTGCTTCTTTTTCTTAATACAGATGTTTCCCCCCCACCCGCGACTGAAACAAACAAACTTTACTTCTTTATCGTTATACTAACTATATATTACACACATTTAGTTTATATATATGTATATAAACTCATTGTTTTAAAAAAATACTGTACTCCGCGATACTGATAAATACCTAAAAGTAACATAATAGGTACATAAACTTACAAGTACAACCTAGTTCAAGAAATTGGGACGAATTTACTTTTGAAACCTAAATGTAAATGAATATTATAGTTTCTTCCGAGACTTGATTTGAATCTTACGTTATTTGGTTTCATATTTCAGTGCAACAACGTGATGAACAGATTTTTCGCCTTCAGGGAAGAACAGAGAAAAATATCTAGGACGTCGCCCCCAAACGACGCCGGCGATTACACCTCTGTCAACCTTAACAGAATTAATGTAAGTTTGCTTATCCATACCATTTAAATAAAAAATTTAAAAAAACCTTTACTTCAGGCTTAAGTGAAATTACATAAAAGTCTAGTTGTGTTAGTAAAATGGTCCTAGAAGCTATGTTAGTAGGTACAAATATAAATTCAAAACATAAAACAATAATTTGAATCCGAATATTGTTTTGAATTAAAATTTGAAACAATAATCGAAAAATAGATATGTCGAGTTATTGATTCTTTCGTCTTGCGTGTTATACGGTCAGAGTCGAGCCTTTCCCATCACATCCTGTACAGCTGTACACATTAGTCATTAGGTAATTCTCATTAGCAGCCCGGAGTCTGGATTTGTGCCCGATTTGGTGATTTATTATAATGTGCTTAAAGAAACAATGTTTATTATAAAAAAAAACATATGCTCTATCAGGCAGGAACAGCTGACAACGTTATCCCGGGACTTGTGAGTCTCGTATTTGACATGCGCTTGGGCAACGCTGTTAATGAAACAGAGTTTGACGCTATGGTGAGTAAGACTTATAAAAATATTGCTGAATCTAATTCAAACTTGATAGACGGGCTACTTAGTTAAATCTACTTGATCAGTTTTAATATTGGACAAACAAACCTATTTAGGTACAGTTTAATCAACAAATTTTCATTATATTTCTAGGCATGGAAAATATTATAATAAATACTAACTATCTACACAAGCAATTATTTGCCACGTTGAAACGCAAATCAATCGGAATGTCTTACCTAGAGATAGTACACGGGTATTGTACCTTAGAAACAATCAAATCATTATTACTAACAATTAAGGAAATTACTAAATAATGTAATCAATATTATTTATGTGTGTGTGTGCTTTTGTAATGTAATCCAATGTAATAAATTGATTAATTTAGAATTACCTTCCATACATTCACAGCTCCACGAATGGATCGCTGAGGCTGGTAGTAACATCACGCTCACGTACATCTCCAAGAATCAACAGTCCCCGGCTACTTACACGAACCTTACCAACCCTTACTGGGCAGCCATCACTAAAGCAGCCATTAGCGCGTGAGTTTAGTTATTCTTTATTTTTAACAAATACTTAGGTACTACTGGGTCTGGGATTTTATCTGCTCGATTACTTTTCTATTCTCTATTTTATAGAATGTTGTGAGAGTTGATTGACACCATACATAACTACCGCAGTTGCGTTTGTAGGAACACCTGAATGATGGGGTGAACCAGCATCAAAGTTTTGACATCTATGTACATGACAGATCGATCGTGCATATTATCCTGTATCGCTTTATCGCAGTGCGCACATTCAACCCCTACATGTACTTACTAAAAATATTAAAATCTGGTAATATTTCAGGGTTGGTCATCATCATCATCACTAGGTACTTTCACCCCCTGAAAGGTTGTTATCGTTACACAAATCACCCTGTGTTTAATAACCGGTAGATGTGGCAAGTGGCAACCCTTGAGTTGAAAAATATTGCCACGGCCTACGGCCCGCTTGGGCGAAAGAATTTCCCTTTTCGTTGGTGAAACACCGCACCTACTTCCTCTCCACGATTGTCTTTTGTTTACCTCATTTATTATAATGCTCCGGTTCCACCTGCGTTAACGTTAATGTTAGTGTCCAACCACGCGTTAATTACGCACTAAAATACATGTTAGCTACATTTACTTACTACGCCGTCAAAAGTTAATTCCTAATAACTGCGGCTGCAAAGGTTGCAGCAAGGAGTGCGAAAAATTATTATATGGAATGAGACGGCGTTAATGTTGCCAACATAACTTAGCGCGCTAAACTACGCGCTAAAATCCATTGATGTGTCTACAAAATCGACACCCGAGTTATCGCTTAACGTTTAATGTCATTAGTAATGCCGTAAGTAAATTAACATGTTAAAATGTTGGCTACATCTACGTAACGCCTTAACTTGTGCGTTAATTAACGCGTTAAGACGCAGGTGGAGCCGGAGCTTATGAAGAACTTTTTACTTAAAGCACCTTGTCATTAGGACAAGGTAACTAATTACAAAAATAAGTAGGTACCTAATGAAGACAGAACCCGTCGACCGGACCATAAATACCATGTGTCCTTAATTATTATTATTATAAGCCTGAAATGTCCCACAGCTGGGCAAAGGCCTCCCCACTCTCTTTCCACATCTCCCTGTTAGCAGCTGCAAACGACCAATCTTACATATAAAAGAAAGTCGAGTTCGTCCCGCCATCTCCGTCTCTGTCTTCCTCGCTGTCGTCTCCTTTGCTGAGGGGTCTAGTTTGATAATAGCTTAATAGCGAATATTATATTAACAAAAAAAGTAATAACATTGTATCATTTGGTTTAACAGCGGCATTATACTGTTGCCTACGTTGCCACCCGGCTCCACGGATGCCCGCCACGTCCGCAACGCAGGCTACCCGGCTTTCGGCTTCTCTCCCATGCCGAACACTGAACTACTTCTTCATGCTGTCAACGAGCGTCTGAACGTCAAAACTTTTACGAAGGGCATCAAAATCTACGAGAAATTCATACAATACTTGGCTAATATTCCTGCGGCAGTAACGGCTGACGATCCGAAAGTATATCTTCATAATACTGTTGAATAACACGCTTGAACTGACCAACCACAAGAAGATTTTACGTTACTGCTCAATTTTCTGTTAACTATAAATTTAAAAAAATAATTATGTTACTACAATTTTTCATGTTTATAATAAATGTTTATACCCATCTATATCTCATTTTTACATTTATGTTTTTTTCATCGACGCTATGTTACAACAATCAAATACCAAATCACAATGTAAAACCACTACAACTCAATTCAATAGCAAGATGAGTCTAGATATAATGCCATGTTATAAAGACGACTTATACCGGAAAAAGTCCACTAGCAAAGATATTTAAAAAAAATACCTGTATTTAAGTCTGATTGGTCATTTTTCGTCATTGTAATAATCTTCTATTCTCAAATAGTTTGTAAGAAAGTATTTGTACGTTTATTTCAACATGAATAAAATAAGAGGCAAAGCGTTTAAGAACTTGCTTTTTATATGAAATATTGTGGAACAAATATCATTATGTAAGTAATATAATTAGATAACCATACATTTTAGTATGTATGAACATTTATAGGGGGCAACGACGCGCGTCTCTCACAACGCCGCTGCCACCGACGTCTAAATGCGGCATTATGAGAGATCGCGAGTGAGCAATTAGGTACAAAGGCGGTACACAGATCACACTGCCTAGAACAGTCACTATTTCTTTTTTTCACATTTTTAGAACCACGTTGAAAATTATGCCCATCGCCCAGGTTCAGGCAAGTTAAAACTCAGGGAAACGTAATGCATTAATGTGACATGTTAATGTCTGCTTTCTTAAATATTTTAAGATGCCACGGTGTAATAAAATATGGTAATAAAACCTGGATTTAATAGTGCAGCTGCAGTGAGTAGGCATTCACAAGTCAGTAAGAGAATCCACCCAATTGACTAGCTCTCTAATTGATGTAAAAAGGCGTACAGAAACTTAGGCTTTGTACTGAGACAGACAAAAAGTTTCACAAACATTTCAGCAGTTAGGGTTCTGTATGATGCACTAGTCAGGAGTCATCTGGAACATAGTGCAGTCATATGGGCCCCACATGAGGCTAAGTACTCTGTAATGTTAGAGCGCGTTCAAAATAAATTCACGCGCCATTTGTACAATAAGTTATATGGGGTATACCCGTTTTACCCACTGATGTATCCCACTCTATTTGTCCTGGGCATGGTTGGCTATAATCAGCTATGTGTCCGACGAGAATTTACGCTGGTCGTCTACTTAGTAAGGGTGCTTCGTGGAATGGAGTGTAATCCGGGAGTATTGCAGCGCTTGAGTTTGTGTGTGCCAGACCGCTACGTGTGGAGGCGGCGCCGCCCGCCACTGCTGCTGGTACCTGCAGCCAGGACTAACCTGCTCGCCAAAGCACCTCTTACTAGAGCTGTCCGTACCATCAACAAAATTCATGTTGATATAGATGTGTTTATATGCGGTTTGAGTGAATTTGCGAAAGTACTACTATTTGTATTATGTTATAAACAGGAAACTTAAGTAATATATATATATATGTATAGAAATAATAGATTAAGAATAGTATTTTAATAGTATAGTAAGCTCAATTCATTCGGGTTTTGTCCCCTGTAAACTAGCACGAAATATTTAAAGGTAACGATCTTATTACCATGGTTAGTAATCCATCTGATCATGCGTTTAATCCTCTAAGTGGTAGACAAGCCGTACTTTTGAATAAATATTGATATACATTCACCGGTTATTGAAACTTATTCTTTTCATAACCTCTTGTAAACTAAACTATAATTTATTGGATTTTCGTTTCGTTCGTCAGCGTCTAAACTTTTTATTTAATCTGACACGAATTCCAGACAGTGAAATATTTCGTTCTATTCCAGTGTTCTATTTCCATGCAACTCCAACAATGTTCTGTTTCCCCGTTTGCAGCTAAATCTTTAAACCAACAATCGCCACTTCACAGTAATGGGTGCCTTCCCACCCGTACGTGCCGCAACATTTTTAAAAGGACTTTTTCGCGAGCCGCCGCCGTTTTCTGTTTGCGCACCGTCGTCGCAGCGCCACGGATTTCGCAGTTGTCACGCTTTTAGCGAACAAATGAATTCTAACCAATGATCGGGATTCGTTGTGTAAACCGTTTAGCGTTCGATTGTTTAAATATGCTTATTTGGTTTTGTCTTATTGTTACAGTTTTTTTTCCGATCGAAGTAAATTAATAAGCTAAATGTTTAAATTCATTTATCGAAATACAATAAGATTTCAGAATCTAAGAACTTAATAATCTTAGTTCATCATCAAATAGAGGAGATGTATAATTATGAATGTAATATTATATGGGAGCTGTAGGGACCGCTTGGGGCGCACGAGCGTTAATTGAAATGAATTGTCGCGACTGGGTGTAGCCGACACATAAATCAGAGCGCCTCGGGCCACCAGCTGAGTGCCTGCTACGAGCGCGCTACGACGTAGCAACCGATAGACGTGGCGCGTTGAAAATCATATTAGAATGGAATTGGAACTTTGTTACACCGTAAATGGCAATTCAAATTTTATCACTATTTGAAAGGAACCTTATGACTTTTTTATGATAAATGGTCTGAGAAAACTAATACATTCATAAAGCTTACTAACGATCTTAACTAATAGTTTGCAAGACTTACGACTTCTTAAGTTGAAAAGATACATTATGTACCATAAATGTTGATTACATTGGATAAAAAGCTGCCGCGTCTATTGTTTTTATGCGCATCATTAAAGCGTGACGGTCTAGGAGACATCGCGAGACGAATTAATTCAGCCAAATGCGACGAACGCGCGATTTTTACTGGTAGTGCTCATTTGTCACCACCATCACTGCCACCTACCCACTACAGGTGCGTATCATCGCACCGCTAAAAGCTCTACACAGACTTATAATTCTTATACGAATATGGAGAAGGTATTTTCATAAGAATTGTGAAAATATCCGCTGGAAACTGGACCAGTTATTGCTTTTTCTACTATAATTTAATATTGATTTAGTGTTAAGATAACTAGATTACATTGCTAAGGTACTATAACGTAGAACATGCAATGTTATATTGTTACATGCCTAATGATATACATCAAACTATAATCTAGGTTCAGTTCAGTTCAGCCCGGGGAATTTATCTATACTAATATTAGTATAGATAAATGCAATATAGTATAGGCAATGCTAATTCCGGAGAAGACACGAATTTGTTTTCACGCAAATGAAGTCGCGAGCCGATTCTAGCAGATAGTTAAGTACACTAATAAAATATTGTTATGTGAAAGAGTGGGTACAATCTAAGGTAAATCTAAACACTTAAAAAAAGGTAAATCAATCCACCTACAAGGTAAAATCTAATCGAAATTGAAACAGTAATCGATGTAGATATTTCATGTCCAAACATAGATGTCTTCGTACATCCGCCAGTCCCTTAATGACGACCAGTGTGGTGCGAGAGTGTCTTGATGTCGAATGAGTTGTCGTTTTATATCTGACAGATCATCTACGTTTAGCGTCGACATAATGGCAAGTGAAGTGCGATGATTCGTTAATGAATTTAGGTACACACGTAACACGTACATATAGGTACCTACTTATTATTATTAGTTGATGCTATTTTAGATTATGTTAACAGATATTATCGGCATAAGTATCCTTTATTTGTTAGTGTTATTCTAGAAATAAATGTTGTCGTTCCGTTTCAATATGAATTTGCCTTATCAAATATTAGAAGCAGATGGTACCGCTAGTAAATAAAAAGAACACGAAATTGTTTTTATTCATATTATCAGTGTCATTCATATCTGATGATTTTAGTAAGTAAATTAAATGTTACCTACATGTAAAATGTCTTAAATACCAACATACACACTGTAAGGTGATAAATAAAATTTGATAAATTCTGGCCGTTGCCAATTGGATATTTCTGTTTTACAAGTAGCAGTAAAATATTTTTTCAGAAGAATTTTTCAAAGTCAAACAAGTCTCACTCTAATTTCAATATAATAATTGTACTGAGGAATTGATCCAAGATAATGAAAAATTAAAAATAGAACATGACAAACATTTACTTTTAGTTCCGTTGTTGATCGGACTTAAAAGGGACAGTGTTTAACAAAGGAGTAGTCACGCGCACATCAGTTTTAAACTTTTCAAGTGCTTTCCTATATTAAACTATACGAAGACCGTCACCCTTTCATACCATTTTTTGTCACCGACGCATATGTTTTTTTATTCAAAATTGGACAATGGTCATAATTTAATCTACAAAGGGTCGAAGTACTTACAAACCTCAAGTGTTTATTGAATAAAACATTGTTTTAATTGGTTAATAAATAGAAAATCTGTGGGAGTTTTATTTCAGATTAGTTACCCGTGTGAATTTTTAGTTACCTATATTATTAAATACTTATGTTTGTTTTCACTGTTTTTGCATACCTACTTGTGCCGAAACTTAAGAATAATTTATTGAAGACCTTTGAATATTGGACCAAGTGACTTGAATGTTTAACTTCCTGCACCAATCTATTTACTCCTATTGGGAATATTAATAACTACGTTAATAGATTAATTATTTCATACACTCATAGTTCGATGAGAGCAAATTTACACTACGGGAGCGATCAGACGAAGACCAATGGCCAAACTCTCGAAGCACGTACCAGTAAACAAAACAGAAATACCAGTTATAATTTTAAACGATCAAGATATTACGGGTCGTTAAGATAATAAAACTATAATTTCCATGCAATATGGTGGGGATCCCTGGATTACGTGGTACTTGTGAGTGTTGCGTGCAGATCGCGTGCGGACCGTGCGCGGGTCGCTCGCCGCACGGATTATGCCGACGGCCGCGCAAAAACAACATGCTCCCTGTAATCACTGGATTCACCTACAAGATACGGGGCCAATAGTGCTGCTGAATCTCACTTTGTTAACATTAATTGTATTGTAGGTTTGCTGTAAACGTTATTTTAAGTACCTGCTTAGGTAAAACAAAGATGATATTATCAGAGGTCTAATTAGCTTTACCTATATTTTTGTCTCAGCGTTTTGCTCTTATAAACCAAGCAACTTGCTACAGTTGTTAAAAAGTTTATCAAACTCATAAGAGCGTAAGAAACAATTTTTGGCCCATTAGATGTTACATAAGAAATCGGGAATCTTTGCACTATGTAAGAAGTGTTATGCGAACAAAAGGTGTAGGACCAAAGTGACCTGAATACACACCGTACTAGTGTATCTTGGTCGTTCGTTAGACACAGCATCCTTGTTCTATTCAATGGTTCACGTGGCGACTTCGCTTCGTAGCTCGGTTCACATCAAAAGCTGTACGGCCCGCCCTACTAGCGCGAGCCGCGCTCTGATTGGCCGACGCCGCCGCCCAGCCAATTAAGCTGCCTCGCTCACCCCGTGATCTAACTTGACATTTTAATGTTTACTATACTGATAGTTCGCAAAAGAAAATTGTTTGAGTTCCTTTTGTGTATAAGTCTTTGGTTTTACTTATCATTTTAAGAGATTTGAACATTTTAGGTTATTCGTTTCAGTTATAAGTTTATTGTACAATTTGTTATGTCGATAAGTAGGTACTCAAACATATTTGTCTAAAAAATATTTCATCTCAAAGTATCTATGAATTACAAAAAGTTCACACTAGCTATTATATTTACCTATGTGTTTATTACTTACTTACCAATTTACTAACGATACACAGTAGTAATATTTTTCTGTAGGTAGATAAAGAAACGGTTAAAAATGTTGAAGAAGCATTTAGTTTCACAAAAAAAAATTGGTTGCGTAAACATCGCTTTATCTCGTAATGCATCCCATTATGTTCGTACGCAATTCAGTCAGATACGTAGCGACCGCTGCCCTGACAATGTAGCCTGTGGACCGGGACACAAGATGGGATCAGGGCTGTCTCGCTCGCGCGCGCCCTCCCTGCATCCCGTCGTCCTGCTCAGGGGGTGGGACTCGATGTAATCAGGGGTTGATGTGACTCGCGATCTCCGCAGCGGCTTCAAAGATCACAATTATCGGAGCAGTCTGTCGAAAGCCGCGACTGGGTGGTGAAGTCACCTACATAAGTCATTAAAAGTTTCGTACATATGTACACTGACACTATTAAACAAATCCTATGGGAGGGATTACTTTAAGTGTGAATTACGCGATTTAATATAGAATAATTAGGTTACAAGTGATAATAAACAAATATGTGTGTATATTATATAAATATGAGTGTTAATTTTAATAAAGCCTAAGAGAAACTGTCGAGCTGTCGACCTTCTGGGAGAGACATCGGGCGCCAGCCGTGGCAGTCCGTAGAATGGGAACAGGTCAGCTGATCTCTTTATTAATTCTAATTTTCTGTCATTACCTGTCTCTTAAAAGTCTATCTCTATCTTTAGCCACACTAAAAGTAAGTTAAAAACATAATTATATCACTAAGCTTATACAGTTACAATCTAAGAGATCTCAATAAAATTAGTAGAAATAACTTTTATTGACTTGTGAACTGAGTATGTATTAGGGTGAATTTACAACTGATGTGCACATACAAAGTAAGTTGAAAAGTATAATTAATTATTCATTCTAAACTTATAATAATTCTTAATCTACGGTAGAACAATAAAATTAGTTAAAATAACTTTAATTTAGGTAAAAAGAATTTTAAGCTGAGAACTAGGATTAATTGACAATCGAAATGATTAATGGTGTTGTTAATGTTAATTAATAAACCAAGAGTTTTGATTAAAGCCAAAAAAGGATAATCCACAATCTTCAATATTTTTTAGTAACATTCAATTCAAAAACATATTTTGAGATTTAGATTTCAAAGTTGTTATGGATTATTATGAACATTAAATCATTACAAATGACGTATGAACATAATATAAACAATTTTTACATGTATGGACCATTAAAAAAGCAAAAAAATGATTTATTCCGGTCGGATCCCCTAATCTGATCCCCTGCTAGTTATTCTTTTGTTTTAATTCCGTTCTGATCCACTAACATTAATGCAAACAAGAAACTAGCTTGTCATTTGTTTTCTTGGAAATGTGGTTTCATAATTCAAAACCATAAATGTAACTATTAAGCCTTTTTCAGAGTGTATTATTTAAGAAATTAAGAGTAGATATGTAATGCGATAAGCTTTTACACATACCCTTTTAGAGACAGGCGAGATTCATCATCATAATTATCTCAGTCCTCTGCTGGACGTAGGGGAGATTGCTTTCTCATTAAAAGTTTTGCCTTAATAATCCCTTATAACCTTGAGAACGAAGTTTTGATTTAGAAAACCTAAGTATAGGCCTCTTATTGAAGTATTTGTCACGTAAAAATAGGTCATGCCGTAGTGTAGAGTTTAGCTAGTTCGGTTTAAAGAACTTTATTTCCTGTTAAGACAATCGTCACTTACATGAGAACACATAATAAATTATAATATCGTATCCCGGTGCAGGTGAAAGAAAAACTAGTTAGCAAGGATGGTAGCGAGGATGACCACCCAAAGTACTTTAGACGTACTAAGGAACCACAGTACGTTGCCAAACTATTGTCATTTTTTTTAATAATCAGTATTTTTATCTCTTATAGCATCATTTCAAGGGTTTCACTGTCGTATTATTTGTGAATATTGGCACCACATCAAAATCTGTAAAAAGCCCGTAGCTCGTAGCACATTCGTAGCTCTTCGGTTTCTCACAAATCATTAATCTATTTTCTTTGTTTGTTAATGTCCTTGATCATTTTAAAATGAAGTGTTATCGTGTAGTAGTCAAGCGCACAACTTTTGAACGCTTTTGGATCGTAGTACTAGTGGTCAACTTTCAGAAGACGCTGCTGCCTTCTTCTGGATTTTCCATTAGCCTCTTACGACACCCACGGGAGGAGAGGGGGTGGTCAATTCTAGGCTGGATACCACACGGTACAAAAATTCAAGTACTGTAAACAAACACGTAACAAACAATTCTATTCGTCTATTTATCGAACTAGAAAGTTCCGAATGTGTGTGTAATAAGCTTAACTCTATACAGTTATTCAGACATGTCGTCCGTCTAGTCCATTGTTCGTAGTTAGCACACAAATAAGATCTTAGGAGATCAGTGAATCGGGCGAAACCCGCGTCCTTACAAATGTAACTTAGGGACGAAACCCGAAACTTGGTCCTCGCACCCCAACCCCGATTCTTGTACAAAGGGTGCATGTAACTTAATCTAATCACTTAACGCCTAACTTGTTACCGTTGTTTGAGTTGAATTACGTATTTTACTTGTGACGATCAAGACGATCTATGTCAAAAAATCATCAAATTTATCCCTCGAATCTATCTACATTGTTTTCCAAATAATACCTATTATATATTTAAGTTAGGTGGTAGGTGCAAATAATATTAGTGTAATAGATTCGCACGTCACGCTTTAATTAATTGTAATTACAAATTAATGTGAAACAGCGCAAATTGGTATGTTATTTCAGAATTAAGTACATTACGTGAGGATTGTTTAGGCATGCTTGGAATTTAAGCTTAAATATGATTATAAAAACACTTCTATTTTACGTAAATAGAAGTGTTTTTATAATCATCGTATTATTAATTTATCGTAATATGAAAAGTAATTACCTTTGCTTTGTTTGTGTCAATTCCCAATGATTCTATAATGAGGCACAACAATTTGATACTTGCTTTGCTATTTTGCCGACGGGTTACTTTAGGATTTTATAGCTATACAGTCTAATAATTAATACCTATATTTATTTTAGCTAAAAATATGTTTTTAATTACAATGCAAGATAAAGCTTATTGTAATATTTTAAAACGCTCCAATGTATTTAACCGTTTTGATAGAGCAGTAGTAAAAGTCCATTATTTTATACGATTTCCATATTTCAGCCGCCTTTATATTTATCATTTCTCACCACTGGAGTTTAGCCCCTCTTACGGAGAAGTAGGTACTTACATGTATAAGTCCTTTCATATACCTAATTAACACCTGGTAATTACTTGCCAAACTAATTCACCTAAATACCTAATGATTAATACGACGATCGCTCATAAAGTCCACTTATAGCCCACGTAAACATCACGAGGGCAACGATTAAGTATATTCATTTGATCGGCATTAGCAAGTGTGGCGCTTCACACGACTATCGTAATTTGTCGCGCGTTATACGGAGTTCAGTGCGCGCCGCATGCATCAGTAGACACACACATATACGAGATGGATGAACATGCAGCTTTTCATTAACTCGGGTATTATTTTAGACGATCTAATAAGCACACAATCTTCTATTATTCTAGGGAATTAAAAACTGCAGTGAATCGATGAGATATAAGGTAGAATACAATATCTGTACCTACTTTATTGGTTTACATTGACCTATCTGATAAATGGTCTTGATTATATCGTACTTATAATTAAATTTTGTTGCTTTCAGTTCTTCAATTGATACTTATTGCCACACTCAGAGACGATAATGACTACTAAAACTGACACTAAGTATAGTTTAATTAAAACCCCTTCACGAGGTACAAGAGAACCACTCTTCAAGAATGCGAGTTTTTGAAAAATGTCTCCTCGCCTGTGGTCAGATCGATCTGGTTGATCTGTACTTTGTTCTTATGTACGCTAATAATGTAATTATTCCTTAATACAATCCACGGATTTACATATGCTACAATGCAGAACGCGGTATCCCTTTAGCCTCATTTCTCTTATCATAGTAATTCTTCTATACACATCAGTTTGATCCTCTCCGCTCTCTCATACCACTGTTCTACGCCCTATCTTTTAGGTCACTTCAGTTCCGTGCGCAATATTAGATGTGTACCTACTAAATAGTTTCATTTATTGTTCAGAATAACACATGTTTCCACTCTAGAATGACAATTTTATATAGTAAGAAAATACATATAATATCGGCGACCAATTTCAGCGCTGCTGAATGTTGCTTATAGCTATTTTAAGATAACCTTTCCTACTCAATCGGTTATATTAGGACTGCTAGTACCTACTAATTTCCTTCGGACTACGAGTAGGTACCTAAACTAAGCGAGGACTTAATTACTAGTAAGACGTTTCAGCCGACGTTCAATTTGAACCTACAAAAAAATATTCAACAATCTTTTCTATGTTTTTAAACCACTGGCTAAACACGAAACTAAGAATCATTAGGAACTATTCCCAATAATACTGCGCTTGATAAACTTATAGAGATGACTGTAGTAAGTATACAAATATCCACACTCTTACATCTTTATTACAAACGCCGAAGCCCGTCATTTTTCCTTTCATAAAAAGATTTCCAAAGTACCCCAAAAAGAGGATAATTACGACACTTCGCGGCTTTCCTTAGAGGCTCGAAAGACGAACAGTAAAGTCGTCTAAGTCCGCTTTAACGAAAAAATAAAAGATCCTTTCTTGAAAAGGATTCGCAGTATTAAGATGTGGGCTTCTTGTAACACCGAACACAATATTTGAATAGAACAAATTAGAATGTAAATAACCTAAATATAATTTATGTTATAGTAGTATAATAGTTCTTTAAATACATAGTTACAATATTTAAATTTAATTGGATTATCGTTACTTAAACAGGCTAATTATTACTTTGACTTTAATTTATATGTATAAAAATGTTAATATTAGTTTTCGAAAATCAATGTTATTATCTAGTACTAATAAATAATAGAAATAATACATGCCACCAATATTACAATACTGACATTTATAAACACTTTTAGATCAAGGCAAAGCATCGATAATAGTTATTTGTATTCGGTGTGACAGTAGGCTTTCGCAAGCGTTAAAGAAAGGGGCGAAGGGGAAGGCTTCTGTAAACGGAACAAAAACACCAACGTTATTAGCGAGATTGGTGTAATCTGACTAATCTATTTTGGGAAAGGGGAGCTCAGAGATGCTGAGAAGTATCAGTTAATAAATAAACACTTCTTACGGCACACCAATATACCGAGTATATTGCGAACTGAATATCTAAGGAACTTTAGACAACCGAGGCTGTGGCAGATGTTCCTATATTACGAAATATGCAACCTAATAATTAGGATTAAGATCTATTATCATATGCTCCGTTATTGTATGTGTGAGCACCTTCATACCTAATTATGAGTATAATATGAGTGTAACTGCTAACCGTGGTTAAGATGAAGAGTAGTCATTTAACTAATAAAAAAAGTTTCTAAAATAAGTATAGGCCAGTTTTAAAAAGAAAACTATAGTTACTGTGAGGAATATAAATGCTTTGGTTTCTATATACCTACCACTAATAAGTAATATAATACAGTAATACTACTACAACACTATCCGCGGTGAACTTCCGGAACGAAATCCGAAAATAAACTACACTTAGTCAGATGTGTGCTTTTATTCAGTCCAACAAAACAATTCAGAGCAGAATACTATAAAGTATATCTATGATTAATATCCATCCATTAAGAACCATCAAAGCTGTAACATTTATCATTATCATCATCAGCCCGTTGCAGTCCACTGCTGGACATAGGCCTCTCTCAATGTACGCCACTAAACCCGGTCTGCTGCTTTATTACTTACTGAGAATTAGGGGATTTAAATACACACCCCTACACGTCAAAGCTGAACCAATACAAACTTTCTACCATGTTATTCAAGAAGATAGCGAAATAGATCGCGGTTTGTCGCGGAATGCCAGTTATGCCCGTAGTTGTTTATTTTTTTTAAATACACTAACATGTTAACATAACAACTTTGTACGCAGGCGATCGTCTCCTGGACATCCCCTGCAATGTGTGCGGGGACAGGAGTTCAGGCAAACACTATGGCATCTACAGCTGCGACGGTAAGACAGCGATTTTGTCTACTAGCTAAACACATGTGTATGCTAGACACTAGTTCCAACCATAGGAAATCTGGATAATCATGGACCAATAATAAGTACCTATGTGAAGTGTCTTGCAGAATACCTAAAAAACAGTTATTTCTTTATCGGCAATGTTTGTAATTCAGCGATTTAGCTTGTTATGTAAATTTAGCTTATTAATTGTAAAAATACTACTAATATATTTCTTTATACAATATAGTTTTTCTATAGAATTGATTTCATCATAGAAGTCAGCCCAATTGCAGTTAACACTTTGTTCTATCCGGTACCAATAACATGGACATTTCAATCAGAACCTATGGTTTGCTGTTAACATTGAGAGCCCATTCCATTATTTTAAATACTCGTTTTCCTTATCAATTAATGGTCGCGCCCTTACCTATTCTTTATATTTCTTACAGTTAATTAATGTTTCCTTTTAAATCCAGGTTAATGATGCGTATCGTTGTTTGTGTAGGTTGTTCGGGGTTCTTCAAGCGGTCGATCCACCGTAACCGCGTGTACACGTGCAAGGCGGGGGGCGAGATGAAGGGCCGCTGCCCCGTGGACAAGACGCACAGGAACCAGTGCCGCGCCTGCAGGCTCGCCAAGTGCTTCCAGGCCAATATGAACAAAGACGGTGAGTTCATAAACTATTACCAAATGCGGTTCCTATTTCAAGCATTTGGAGCTCACGTAATATTTACTCTTAAACTTGCCCAGAGAACATATAGTATATTATGTTTGTTTTGTTTAGTGCGTACTTATATAACCAGCGCTTATACCGAATATATATATATAACGAATTTATAGTTTTTAGTTACTTTTAATGTATTTCTGTTTTTGTTGTGCCAATAAATGACACCCTCAATCAACATTAATGCTGCAATAATAATACTACTTTACTTACTTAACTTTTGGTTAGTTGTCCTGGAGTTTTAATGAAGCATAACGAACAGAGAGTCGTAACGATTGATAATCCCAAAGACGGGATATTATTAACACTATAGCTATGATCCTCTTAGGTATTCAGTAAACATTTTGCTTTAGACATTACTATGAAAACCGAAAACCAAGCGGAATCATGTAATTCTAAATGATTGTAACGGAACTTGAAATCCGGAACATCGCAATTAAACATTAATTTATGTAGAACAAGCTTAACATGAATACGTCGTACTATCACTATAAGAACCGCACTAGAGCACACCATGTTTTCGTAACAATGGTTATTTTCTGACAATGGCCGGTCTTATTTGCTGTAGTGCTAGTAACACATGTGCTATCATTCAGCGCATAACGTCCATCACCCTCACAGCGGGTTGTTTTGTGCTCTGTCCATTCGCTTAAATATTGAGTGAAATATAGCGTTTGCCGGCGGCCAGTTCAATTTCCACCGGAGTTTCCGATCCTATCTGTCATTACGTCGTCTCAATGTACCCAATATTGTGTTGTGGGTGTTGCGATGTCAGCCTTTGTCCGTTTTATTTATGGTGAGCGTTGTACGAAAATACTCGTTGACACACTAGGTAACATTACTTTTCTATAAGTATAACCTGTATATAACTATTATTTTATTCACCTGATTGCAAAAGTAATTCTAGGTTAGGAAACTATTAAATAATCCAACTGCAATGTTAAGTTAGCAAGTTGCACTATACAATTATCTTCTCAATACGAACTAAAACTTAGAAAAGTGAAACTGGGATTGTGTCGTAAATTCGGTGTTTTATACCATGAATGAATTTTGTAGCAGCATAGAATTGAAATTTAGTTTGAGTCATGCCTATATTATAATTTATGACTCGATCTAAATCTGAATTCTCTCTCTAAGTAAAATCTTGTGAATAATTGAATATTCATAGAGTCCCATGTCGGCCGCAAGTCGGGCTCTAACTCTCACCATGTGACGAAGCCTTTTAGTATGTGTACTATGTATACAGATAGATACGTCTTATCTTCTGCAGGGTTGTCGAACGCAATAGTCTTTTTATAAGGCACTGGTCTAGATCCTAGCTAAGGCCATGAAAAGGTACATATTTCAAACAATACATATAAAATTGTAGAATCATAAAGTCTTTAAAAGAGTACTTTTAAGTAAACGTGTTGAAGGTTTTTTAAGTCCCGTATTCAAAAGGTTCCACAGTTTTTAAATGGTATTTTCTTCAGATACTATTGATTGGAATCTAGTGTAACGACATAAACTATTTGCTTATTAGTATACGTATTACGAGCCCTCATTAACAGCACTGAATAGTTTTTATAATTTTAAAAGGTATCACAAGGACATAAGTGTAAGTAAGTACATACAGTGCCGAAATTATTCCTCTTCTGAATGCCTAGACCAGACAATATTTAGGTAATATTAGTCATGTGGTAGTAGCCCTGCTGTAGGTAGGAGCTGCGGTGTTGCCGCAGGTGCTCCGTCGCTAATTTATTCACGAGCATCACTTTGTGCCGCCGCGGCCCGGATTACCTTTATATGTTTACTCGCTCGCGTAATTATACGCCCTCACGAAACTTACCCACCGACGCGAGTTCCACTCGCTATGCGAAACAGCCCTACCTACTTGGTGCCGTGCTATAGATACTATGTATGAAAACTTTAAGTTTCATGCAATTTGCGCTATCGTTTATTAATAAAAACTGAAACTGGTTTCATCAAAAGTACAGTTTTCTGAAATAGGGTTTAAACAGCATTCATTTAGACTTTAAGGATTTGACCTCTAAAGCATTTTTCCTACAGTATTTTAAATTGAAGAATTTTAAATTATCAAGTACGAACACAGATGTGACAAAATAATGACTATATGTTTGCCTATTTCATTTACTCTCAGTGAAACTAAATTCTTTTGATTTTTCTAGGCATTTTGTACGAGTTGGGTAGACTGCATACGAATGTGATAACTTTCATTTGATCGTCCATAAATTGATTAGTATGGCAGCAGTTTCTGATAAAGCTGAGTAATTTCTTTTTATACGATCTTTTACTCAAGCATCTATCTACAACCACATCTATGATTGGAATGCCATGTTTGCTTACCCGACCTTTTTATAAAGCAATTTTTTTTCTAATTCACGTGTCTTAAACATAGACGTGGGAAACAATGTAATGCTGTTTCTGGTATACAGGCTCACTCATTCCGGGCAAATCCAACGCTGATAAGATTTATTCTAATTGAGAATACCCTATTCCAACAGACACGGCACCTGCAACCGCTGCTTTATTGATATCCAAATCGCCTGTGACGTTAGAAAAAGAAAACTCCTCTTTGCACATCGAATATTGTACGGAACATTTTGATGAAATTCTAACGCGTTTTGCTCCTATCAGTTCTAACCTTTGCATAACACAACCAAAAGTACCGTGACTGCCTATTTCTTGTATTTTGGAAAAAAAGTAATCTATTTCTATCACTCGTCGTTAACAAATAAGTTTTTTTTTGGCTAGTGGTGGTCCTTCTTGAATTAACAAATCAGGTAAGTCTTCATATTGTTCAGACCAAAACAAGCATTCTAATGAAATACAGATTATTTTCAAGTAAAAAATGTTTCATGTTTCGGACAAAAATAATGAATATTGCAAGCGGTGTTTTGTCTCCTGACTCGAGAGAAGACTAGAAGACACGGTATCTTGATGTTCCCACTGGCAGAGATTCCGGGGTACGATTGGTTATAGTTATGGCACCGAGCGCCCATTCAGGAGGATCCTCCCCGGATACGACAACTGTGGCTAAGCTAGTCCAGTGCAACACGTCGAAGGGACTAACCTAATTGCTGGCAATTATGTATGTCCGGGCAACGACTGTACATTTACTGTACGTTTTGTAAGGCAACTTGTTGGGTTCTGTTGCCATTTGGGGGGGGGGGGGTTGGATTTAGAACCATAAGGTGGAAAAATGGTATTGTCAGAACTGAACATACAACAATAACTTAAAGTTTATATAGTCGTTGCCCGGCAATACTGTATACATAGGATGTTTTTCTCTAATCTTGGACACCGCTCTTGGAGATAGAACCTTCCTCTATCTTTATTTTACTAATTCACTACCTAGTTTCTGCAGAATAATATTAAAACAACTTTCTGACAGCTATGTTGATGCTGGTCTTCTACTTAGTTCCGTATTATTTACGTCAGCTAACGATTTCCCTGAAGATTCTTAGAGAACTTAGTACACATATGTGTAAATTGAAGCACTGGTGCATCACTACGGCACTGATGTGACTGACTTTAAAGATATTTTTAAAACTTGGTTAAGGATTAATCCCTTTATATGGTTTTAATTGCAACATCGAAATTTTAGCTGTCTCAAAAATTTCGATTTATGTATGTTGTACATAGGTAGGTATGTGTATGTGCTCCGAGTATGCGTAACAGGCCCAGCGGGGGGTACTTCACGCGGGGTGGTAGTGAAAATTTTGGTTTTTCATGAATATTTAAAAAAATAAGATGAAATTTGAAAAGGTTCTACTTAAAACAGTTATAACTCAATATTTAAGCAAATTGATTGAAATCTGCTCAAATACGATATTTGGAAAGGTCTTAAGTTTAACATATATATTTTACAGGGTAATCGCTCCAAGGGGTTCTATAACAATGGTTCTGACCGATGTAATCCCCTGAAAGCGCTACGTGCATATTCTGTTAGACCAAGCCTTTGAGTGTGCTTTGAGAGTGCTTTTAAGAACATCTTCCTTGCTTTAAAACTTTATTTTCTGTGCGAAAAGCATTTAAATTTTTTGACTATAGACCTGAATAATATGAGAAGAAATTAGATAAAATATAGCTATAATATACCAATAGGATTTCTTTTAAATTAATTAATTTAGGCTAAAGTTTCCTTGAACTTTAAATGTGAGAGGAGTCCATGACGGCAGGATATCAATTTTGATTCATATTTGTCGGACTTTGAAAGAGCATACATTCCAACATTGATTTCAGTCGCGATACTGAAATAAACAGTTTATGACACATTTTTCGTAAATGCAAATACCAACTTGGTGCCGTGAGCAATCGCAGACAGCGGCATTAACAATTCATTCGTTCTGAGTTCGACTGCGTCGCTTACCGGCCGCGACCGCAGAATAATGAATTAATTTCATTAATCAGTCACGAGCAGCCTGCCGGCGTGGCTTTTAGTTCACAGCTCATGGAATTTGTTGAAGGGCTTCTTTGTTTGAAGTTTTTCAATTGGCAACTCAAACTTTTTGACTTTTCTGTTGCATATCCAGATTATCTGAGAATATACACTATATACTATTAAGAAACGCTTTAGTATTAAGGTTGAACTAAGTACTTAAATAACTGAACAATTCCAACACAGTAGTTTTTATTTAGTAAGGTTAGCCTAATAATATTAGTTCTTACTTTTCATCGTAATACACAAGTTTTTGATCAACCTAAAGCAGTTTATATCTCAGCATGTTGTTAGAATAAAAACGGTCACGTTTTCATGAACGCAAATTGTTCGCTAAGTCCAACAGCCAGGGAGCCAATCAGCTAACTTCAATATCGTTATGCAAACAGACCGAATCGATGTTAGCCAATGCGTCAACACACCCGGCTACCTTTTCGTCCCTAACTAGATGTTGATACTTGCGCAAATACTGGACACGTCAGCCTGCGAATATAGGTGTGGAGTTCTTACCATATCTACTACCCTTTATTGATGTAACGCTTTCTATATTTGGATTTGGCACTTATGAACCAGTACTTATTATTGGACTGGGGACAATTTTACAATACAATAACACAAATATGTATTAACGCGCGTATATAACCAACCTAGTACCCAGATAGTGTATGGGAAGGTTAATGTGCAATGTTTGCACTCTATATATAATACGGCCAACTGTTACAGTAGTCACCACGCACCACGGAAACCAAAGAGGGGTTAACTTAATGATTTTGCCTAAACATTCTTACTGACTGGCTTAATACGTATTTATCATATCAAATTTGAAGTTCCTAGCCTGTAGCTTATTATTTGTATAATTTTAAAACCAAGAAGACTGGTATTGACGTCGCAAAAGTGCATGTACCTAATGGGTTCCGATAAATAAAACAACATGATAAATAATGATCAGTGGTGATGAATTGATGATAATAAATCTTCAGTCAGATCTTCCGAGAAGTGTATCCTATCCAAAATATTAACTCAATTTCAATTAAAATTATTTGCTCACGTTTATAAACAAAATTCTATGCCAGAGTTGCGACTATCTTTTGGGTGATCAAATAAAAGTAATCTCCAATTTAACTTCATAAAATTAATTTAAAATCGATCAGGGTGCGAGCAAGCCAGGCGGTAACTTTGTCGAGTTACAAATACTTTTTAATTTTCATCTCAAAAGTTAAAGGGTTGATATCTAAAAGCTTTTCCGTGGATGGCCTTTCAAATTAATCAGTTGATTTCAGCTGAAAGTTCAAATAACTACCTTTCCAATTTTAAAAGACATCTGGTTACAGTACTTGGCTGTTTGTTCACTTAGCGGTAGCTAGTTACGTTCCAAAAATAGTTGTGTAGTAGGTATACTACACAATTATTTTTAAATTTTTAACTAGTTCTGGTTCTCTGATTCAACACAAAAATGATTTTAGAGCTCTGAAACAAAGTGTTGATGAAATAACTAGGTCGAATTACTGTAAAGAGATAGAAAAGTGCTTATTATAATATTTTATTAAATATCAATTACCATAAAAGCCTGTTTTAAAACCTGAGTGTCGCGAAGACGCGTCGCCTTCGGCGTCAGCAGCCGACAAGGGGCAAACTTTTCAATTACCGCCATGTCGTGTTACCCCGCAGCGGGTTAAATTAATTCTCTTCACTTCACAAAAAGATTCACCTTACCCCAAACCACCCCTGTGAACCGACATCGGCCATCCTAACGTTTTTCGATTTTTCCCTGGATATATTCCAGAGCCCGACCCGTAACATGCTGACGTTTCGCAATATTTATTTTTAATTTAACGGTTCGCGCGCTAGATTTTGATTCTACAACGAGCTTACCTTTTTGAAGTCCTTTTGTGTTAAAAAGGGAATTCAAACGACTGGAAACGAATTGAAATTTGGAACGATCCGGGCGTTGAGTATTTTTCTGCCAATTTTATACAGGACTAGTCAGTCTATAACAATTAATCCAATGAATTTTGTAAAAATGTTTTGTTCTAAAACTACATTTTGTTAAAGTACAATAATGCTTTACATTTTCTTCTAAAATTAAAGTGTTCTGAGTAATGAGTATTCTGCAGTAAATACTAACGACGACAATGAAGTACCTACTAATAGTTTTATTGCAACCTTAATATTTCTCTCTAAATAAATATTTATTGATGTTTAAACCCTATGTTGCGTGTAGGGGCATCGGAAGCGTATCAAATCGACTAGATCGGTGCTTTTTGAGCAGTGTTAAGGATCAGTAACACGTGTTCACGCTCAGCGCCCAGTGCAGCGTGACCACACCCGAGGGGAGGCTGAACAAAGGGACGCCAATTGTACCATAATAGCTACTTCAGTTGTGTGTGCCGATATTTATTACCTTTAATTATATTTTAAGTTACTTTATACCTTGATGGGGTTTAGGTCGATATCTCGTGATAAACTACTCTAAAACAAAAAAAAAACAAAAATTAAAGTATAATAAGTACCCAGTACGATAGTAGGTATGTACAATAATTTAAAAGATTATTTTAAATAATAATGTAATGAAATGTTGAAACGATTCATTAAGGTAACAGAATTTCTTCTATTCGAATTCGTTCAACTGTAAGTAAATTACGTATGAACAGGTACCCAGACTATTGATACACGATTCGGCAAAGGTTGGACAGAATAAAGACTCGGTAACTTTCGATCCGATTATGTGATTTATTCACCGCTTCCATGTTTGTCTGGTCCTCTCGACCAACTAAAATATTGCCTATATTTTGACAGAGTAAGTGATTCAACCCTCGTCCCCTGGGGCGAATCTCACCCATCTAATTTCATTTTAATGTTGTGCGTTAACAAATTATTGCACTGTCATTGCGAATGAAACTAAAATGTTTAATGGGATAATCTGTTGCATCTGGTTTAGGGGTTATTTTTTGTTCACGTTTACGTGATTCTTAATTAATTTTCGCGTTGAGGTGGGAGGGTTAATTGCATTACACACGAATGGATTAGTCGAGGTTTATTGATGATTGTTTTTGTTGTTAAATTAAGTTTGGTTTATCACAAATTGTTCATTAGATATTGTATGAATGTAATTTAATTTGTTCTTTTTTTTATTATACATCTATCACATGCAATAAAACCATGGGTAATGACATTACCAAGTAAGGATAACTTTTTTAACTGGGCTTTTACAGAATAGCATAAAATGTAAAAACTTTTTAGTCCATCTGTAAAGTTTATGCTGTACAGAACAAAGTTATTTATAGCGGTAAAATAAAGCGATGCGCTGCACTCCCAACTTGTTCAGTTCTGAAACAGGCTCGACGTTCAAAAACCGCAACGGTAACTTTGCCTCAACTTTATGAACAAATACAATTTTGTTGTCCTCTTCGCTGCTATCAATAAAACGATTGTACTTTACTGTGTAGGTACTGTGGTATGGTTTTGCACTTACACACATTTCTATGTTTTATAGGTATTTCTATATAACATAATCGTTTGATGAACTTATAAAAATTACATTACCGATCTACTTTTAGTACAGTCTACTTTTCAGGTTTAATTATTGTATAATTCCACATACCTATGTTTATAGATATGTCTTTACGTTACCTCAGACGCACAAATCTAAAACTAGTCAATCCTCAACATCAGAGCCTCTAGTGTAACTTTCGTTAGCTATCAACCAAACTTACACCGAAGGATCTGTCTCCACCTTGTGGTCGAGACGTCATGTAAATTATAATATAGTTTTTAGACACATAGACTGATGTCATTGTAGAAATAAAACTGAAACTAGACGTGAGTGTAAGAAAACCCGATGTCATCTCGACATTGTTGGACATCTATTATATGAGATGTTTGTCCGGGACCCGGGAGGACCCCACAGGGTGGGACGTGAATAAAAACCTGGATATTTCTCATATTTATGTCGGTGCACTCGAAAATATTCCCTGAGGTCGGTACTTGTAGCCGGCCGGCTTTAAGCAGATAAGTTCCCTGAGGCGATTGCGGTAAGGAACAATTTGGCGCGCAGGTGTAGCGGAGCGTGGGACATCGCCCACCTGACGCGCCCCCTCTGCCTCTTCGCTGCCCTCCGCCCTCTCTGGCTCGTTAATGATGATGTGCTCAGCCAGCAGACTATTTCACTTCTGAATACATCTTTCTCACTTTTGATACTCTGTCCCTGTCGGTCCGCTTAGCGCGCTCGCCCCATCCTCTTCGTTCACCGTTCGCCTGGTCGCATCCACCTAGTCAATTCGACAAACGCGTATCTACTTTGTGTCGGAAATGTAATGGAACAAATGCGGCTGGAATTAACGTCGGAACGAATGTCGGGACACGGGGTCGTTCTCTCCTCGGATATTTTCCACACGATGATTTTGATGCGCAGCTATGAAGCACTAATAATGTTTGTGGCAAATAAACATTACTTACATTCATATCTTTTAAGCTGAATTATTTCTTTGTCTTCATGTCCTTTTTAATAATTCCACTTTTTGCTTTAAATAATTATTTGTCGTGTCGTCCTTTATTATTTGGAATGATAAACAAATATCTATAAGACTTAATGGAAACAAAGACTTATACATCAAAGAAAGTATTCAATAATCATAAGAGCCGCAAGATGTTTGCCGCCGCCCTATTTTCCTCAATAAATCTATTTGTAAAGCCTATGATGCAAAAAAACAGGTTGTTTAACATCTTGATCCGAGTTGGTATTATCAGTGAAACGGGGGCTTGCCTCTTGACGGCAACATTTGCCCAGTCATGCTTCTTGAATGAATCACGCGGCCAACCTCGCTTGGAAAACGCACACTTGATATGAACTGCTGATTGAGCATTTTCATTGAAATGAAGATGTAAGTAATGCTTATCAGTTGCGATGGTATGATTTGCTTACAAGGTTAACATATTGCATGTCTTCTTTTGTCTAGATTTGAAAAGGAACTAAGTAAGTAACTAGTCAAAAAAACCTTTGAAAATACATAGGTATGTAGGTATACAGGTATTATTGAAATTATGAATTACAGAAACCGACTTTCAGATTAATGTAGTATTTACGAACCCATATTATGAACTATTATTATTTAAATCAGAAGGAATTTTGATATTAATACATGTGGTACCTCTATTAAAAGCCAACTTGTTTTCGAAGCCTTGAAGTACGGACCAATATGAATGACTCAGTTAACACACATCTTAGTTTAGTAAGTGCGTCTTGGTTATGCCTGTTCAGTCAATAAACCTTTTGACCGCTCACCAATTCGGCTTCGTGAAGCTTTCATAGGGCAGGCGGGCGGCCGGGATTATTGGGTCATTAATCACGCCCCACACCACGCCACCTCAGGGTACGTGTCTGCTCGCCCAAAGCAGTGCTCACATATATCGATAAATAAAGCTCTAGTACTCGCCTAAGTTTTTCTTTGTTGTTCGTGAGGCATCTAAGTTTCAGTTGCTTTGTATGGTACGGCTAGTATAAATGTAATGCATTCTGAATGTTGTTTAATTTATAGGTAAACCGTTTACTTGATATGGCGTAAGGATAGGTGATAGGTAGATAAGTATCTAATAGATGACTTGGAGTAGATAGAATAAAAAAACAAGAGAATTGTTACTTCAAGCTGAGACAAATTACTTAGTCGACATTAATTATCTAAAAACGACCCGATTGGTTCAGTGGCTAAACGTGGAACTGCTGCGCTAAGGGATGTGGGTTTGATTCCCGCACGGGACACAAAATTTGTGCGATTCGCAGATATTTGTCCCGAGTCTGAGTGTTTGTTTAGGTGATATTACATGTTTGCGAAACGCACCCACAATACATGAGAAATAACTAGGGTAGGGCGACGTTTAAAAAAAAAACGCTGTATTAATGTAGTTTTAACCAGACGCTGGTTAACAAACATGATCTATGAACATCTATTAGAAATGGCTGTTCCAATCTAAGTGTCTCCCGCATCGAGATACAGTACATCACTATAATATCGACCGCTAAACTCCATTTACCCGGGCAGTAACGTACAGTAAGTTCATCATAGGTATTCAACCCGCTCCTCGCCTCCCAACAATATTGGTATGAGTTACCGCATGTAACAAATGCTTTTACACTTTATTGGCGAAAGAAAAATTATTTACTTATGTTGGTACTTATTACAAAAGCAATTACATAGGGACATAAGAACTTATTTCAAGTGCTTTGGTTACATAGACGGTACTGTACTTACTTAATTATACTATTTTCTATTTGTTCTTCTATCATCTACAAATTAATTAGTAGACTCAATGTATACTAGTGTGAAGGCACCTATTTAATATTGGTTTGTCTAATGAAGAGAGCTAATTTTTACTTTGGCTATGTAGGTACCTTCGATTAACTATTGATCGAAACTATTGACAGTAGATACGTCAAATGTGTTGTCCGATCGTAATTGGATGCTTTATATAATTAATTTTAATACTGTCCCAACGTTTATTTACTTAGCTATAAATGCTTAATTTAATTGTATTTAAGTGTTACAAGTTAATACAACACTGAACGTCAAATTAAAATGTAGTTCAGTAATTGACGTCCGACCACCATTGCCTCGCGGGTAATAAATAACAAGTGCGTATTTTTTGTATCAACTACCTTTTTGAAAACATGTTTTGTTTGCTTTCAATTCGGCGGAGCGAGGGGCTTGTCGCTGATACATGTTTGAAGTTAAATCTCCCTTTTAAACGCTGCCAATGTGATTCAATGTGCGCTATTATACCAAGCTTAAACGAACAGACATAACTTCTTTTGAGCTTACTATGAGTACCTATTTCAACTTGAGCAATACTTTGACATTATTTTTCTGGGATCAGTAATTTTGAATATACATAGTTAAATATTTTAACGATTTTGTAAGTCTGCTAGTATAATATATGCTACCTACCTACGCAGATATACTATATTCGTAGATCTACAAATTTTCTAAGGTAATAAAATACCTACGTATCTGTATATTGATAATACTTATACTTATATACTGGTATATGATAACAGACAATCTTAAAATTGTTCTTTGCTGCCTGGACCAGCTTGAACTATTAACTTGAAAAAGTTAAAAGAAAACTCTTTTTTCGGGCGTTATTCTATATTCACAAGTAGTTACCTATGTCGAGTAGTCTGTTGACTCTATCAATATGATTCATATTGATACATGAATTATAGTGTTATAATATACATGTGTGATACATAATATATAGTGTTTAGAAAAGTATTCTTTTTATCACTTATCTAAATATCGGTGAAGTCATCAGATCAAGAAAAACTAGATACACATTTCGCCTTCGTTTAATTAAAATCTCGCTTATCCGCGTCACACTGGAAACTGAGCCCCTTGGCTTAAGCACCCCTAACTACCTATAACTATTCGATATGTACTTTATACCAACCGCATAAAGTAAGTTTTAGGTTGATCGAGTTGAGTGAGTGAAGCCGATGACGTCGTGAAAAAAAGCACGTGTTCTATTTGGGATTACATGCGCCCCATAAACAAAAGGTTAACTTTGCATCAGTTGCTCTGTCGCTTTATCTCTATTCTACATGCGTTCTATGTGACAATTGAAAAATAAAAAATAAAAGTTTTTATTTAAAAAAAAACCCTAGAAATTCTCCTGTATCGTAGGTGCGTTTCACAAACATGAAATATCACATCACAGACACCCAGACTTGGGACAAACATCTGCGGACAGCAGCGGAAACAGACGCGGCAATCAAACGTCTAGTCTAACCGCTGGGTCACTATGCCATTCAGGTCATAAAAACT
Source organism: Abrostola tripartita (assembly GCA_905340225.1). Taxonomy (NCBI): domain Eukaryota; kingdom Metazoa; phylum Arthropoda; class Insecta; order Lepidoptera; family Noctuidae; genus Abrostola; species Abrostola tripartita. The sequence goes on along the minus strand of HG996490.1, from coordinate 7,257,705 downwards.
TTTACACCCATAAATAGCACAGATAGTTGTTCGTTTGTTTTGTAAATAATGTTTGTAAACGCATTGTTCGTCTTTACTGGCTTAGTTATAATTTAGATTAAAATGCATATTTAATTCAAAGGTGCATCAATGCACTCTTCAAGTCTTTGCCTTCGTAATCCTTACAAAGTTTATTCTTGCCTATCAGAAGCGTACTGATCGTCATTTATTTTGTTTCCTATTTGTTAACAATTTTAGACCATTTAAATTTAACTAGAGTTTGCACTGTGGCGAAAATTTGACCTTAATTATGATACAAATCTTAGCTTTCTGCACTTCTTCTCATGGAAAAACTTCAAGTATGCCAAATCTCACACTACTCTGAGCGCGCAACATTTCTAAAAAGGGATCCGAAGTTTTCGCTTCATAATATTTAATAAGACGATGATTATATTTGACATTCAGTAAGGCTATAAAGAATCAAGACCATATTAAATTAATCTTTTCAAGGTTTGTACTATTATTGTACCTCTAAGAATAATGAGTACCTACTTATAAAGAAGAATCCCTGCCGTGGAATGGTTACAGGCTGAGGTAATTTTAATGAGTATAATAACAGATGAATGGGTCTGGTAAAATAGAAGAGTGAGGCGTAATTAAGGAGAACCTATACCCAGCAGAAGCGCGGGTGATGATAAAGATAATCTTCACACCTTTAAGCATTCCTTTTTATTTTCATATATACATCCTGCTTTTCAACGGTTATTTGGTTACTTAAACATGAATTGCTGTTTTATACCTAATTTTGACATTACGAGTATGTTCGCATTTCTGCTCAATAATAACAAAACTGTGTGATTGTGATTCAGTAATTCTATTAAATGACCAAAGGTAAGCATGAACTAATTCTTTTGTTAGCCGCATCCTACGGAGAGTAACTAAATTCGTCCTAAAACGCTCATCCATTAATAAAACGCAGCGACTAATGCCCAAATAAGCCATTCTTTGTATCGACATTAATATTTAAAGTCCCCACACTTACGGAGCTAGAGGACGTCAGTTATCCGAATAGTGCGTCCGTTAGCATTTGTATCGTTGGATAAGCCGCGTATACGTGGCACGAAACAGATTTATACAGTAGGTTCACATTAGCTACGAAGGTACTACGCGCTCGTAGCAGGCTACGGATCTATGCTACGCATTTTTTATTTGCTTCCAAAATTTAGATACGCACATATCTCACCTGTGATGTTTTTGTGTTAACCATTAAATACTTGCATTTGTATCAAATTACACTTATTCCGGAACGAATGTAAATGTTTTATTACTCTTTGTGGGGAGTAAGCCTTCTTTGTTGTTCCATATATTGACAGTAGACAGTGGTGGCAGCGCGCGCGGGAACGCAGCGTATGCGCCGACATGTGCGGGCACAATAGCCGCATTCTCATGGACTCAGCCTCGTTAAGCTGATTGCGTGACGTCACCCCTACACAAGCTCCATGCACATTGGAGGTGCAATTAAAACAATGCTGTTCATGGTTGTAACTCAATAAAAAAGGGTTTCTTTTACTGAACGTGTGGACCGCGTAAAGTAAACTGTAGACAGTTGACTGATCACAATTTATGAGAATGCAATATGTTTATGTAGAAGTAGGTTGGGGGTTTTTGTTTCATGTTATAGATATAATTTCATAGAAATGTCTTGAAAGCAAACATTGTTTTAGTTATTTTACATTAATGAATAATTTACAGAGCAATGTGGACACAATAAAGCGATTACTGAAAGTACCTCAAACACAATAATGACAATTCCAATGGTCAAAACGGTCGATGTGAGCGCGGCCCACGATTGCACATTATACACAAAGGTAGGCGAGGCGCGGACGATCCCGGCTTACCGAGGGATCGCCAATGAATAAGCGGTTCATGGCTCCATAATCCTACGTGTAAAACAACTGCCAAGTTACATGTAGTCAAATACTTTTAGCAATGACTAGTAGCACTATTGAATACTTAACCATCTTACTGTTAATAAGGAAGTTTGGATGTTTAAAGGTTTTGGAGGATATTTGGTACGGTCATTAGAAATCAGGAATCTTATTACGGGTTATAGCATGGCCTATTGAAGAGTACCAAAATCTACTTTCATTTAAGAAAAAGTTTCATAAGAAAGTATGGATAGACGATGATGACGATGGCTTTTTGTTTTTTATCCAAATGTCGTCAGTGATTATAATTCTCATTGAACGAGCGCATCCTGGATAGCCAAACCCGCAACTAATTTACTGCGAAGAACGACATTTTCAAGGCTTTAAGTATTTCTGTAAAGGGTTTTAGTTCTCTGCGGTGTTTCGGCGACGTTATCTAAATAACGTAATCTTCAACAGCGGTGCAACACGAGCGAGGTCCGCGAAAGCCAAAGTTGCAAGCTGGCACATTGGGCGCGCTGGCACCGCCACAGCTCAGCCACGCACACAAGCCACACGTTCTGAAACTCTCGCCACCATCACCGTTCGCACCACTACAGCAACCCTTTAATTTCCAGGTAAAGTTTGCAAAATATATCCATATTAACAATGTCATCTATGTAACCCGTACTGATAAATTATTTACATTATCATGTGCATAAATGTGTTAAACTGATTAACACAGATTGGTAAACTGATGTGTCTCTATAAACTCCACGTAGTAGGTATATAGATGTTGTTGACTATTCCGTAGCAAGACAGCACAAGCGCGATACTTACTAGGTGGTGGTGCAGCCAAGCTCTGTCATTTAGTAGGCATGAATCAGGTACTTATTGTTACGTTTTCACATGGAACAGTTCAGTATAAGCGGGATGAGCGAGCCAGCGCCTTTGAGCACGGCGTCGTCGGCAGGCTCGAGTGGTGCCGGCGGCGGCGCGGGCGCTCCTAGCCCGCTGCCGCTCGTGCCAGAACCCTTCTTAGCCCCGCCGCCCCCCGGGCTGCTGCACATGCTCATGTCTTCAGATAAATGTCAGGTAAGGCCATGTATATGAAATAACTAACGCTCTAACTTAGATGCCGCTGTATCATGTAGTTGTTTCTTGCGTGTCAGAACGATAAACGAAGTAGACGTATGCCCCTTATTTAAATAGTCCAATCGGCACTTTATGTTTTGCTTTTTTGTCTAGGAACTAATGTGGAGCGCCAAGCAGCTACAACTGCAAGGCGACCCCACGCTACTGCGGCCGCCGCCTAGCGCTTTTGGAGCACCTCTTGCACCTACATGGGAACTTTTGCAGGTATTATTGTCATGCCTACTACACGATAACATCTAACAACACATTTTTAAACAGGTCTACTTAATAATGGTGGCAGTAGACATCTAAAACTCTGGACACTTTTAGTTCTTATTGTCGACGACTCAAAGTCGACTTATGGGGTGTATACATTGACTTTTGATAGGTGGCTTTTTGTCTAAAGGGGCGGGTGCGGGCTCGCGATTGGGCGGTCGCGGGGTGACTTATCGCCTTAACTTGACTTACCCCGCCCATCGCCCTCGACGCGCTACGCCACTGAAGTCATCGTCGTTTGACATTTATGTTCCACGTTGTTATGATCGTCACAGTACGCATATTTGATAGAATTCCATTGGTAGCTTAGTACCATAGCTGGGCACCGTTAATCAAATAGTTAACTTCGTTAATCGTTAATCCGCTACAAAAAAAGTTAGCTTCGTTAAACGTTAAAGCGTTACATTTCGCAAGAATTAACGCCAGTTAACGTTAATCGTTAATCCGTTAATATGTGTAAAATTGCATTCAAATTTACACACATTTTTAATTTTTTTTTGTTCAGACTTATAATACCTGTTGGTTTATGATGATAGGAAGGAACTGGAAGTTAGGAAGAAAACAAAATACTTGTTTAATTCAAATGTGTAATTTAATCGCCGGGCATAAGGTGCATATTCCCCTTCATGAACATTAACATATTGAAGTTCTCGTCTGAAAGGGAGGCTCGCTTTGGTGTTAAAATGTCTTTACCCGTGGAAAACAGACGTTCAACTGCAGCGCTTGAAGGTACAGCAGTATGATCAAACGAAACAAATCTCTTCGCAGTTGTCGCACTCGCACGCGCCGGCAAAATATATCTAGTTTTGTTTTTGTCACGCTGCCCGCTGCACGCTGCCACGCGCCGCCCGGCACTGGTCATTTCATACTTGTCTGAACCTGTTTTTCGCGCCGCGTTGCGATGCCGGCCGTGCGGTAAATAGTAGGTACCCATTGGATTAACGATTAAGGGACTTCTGACTTCTAACTTAAAAGTTAATCCGTTAATCAAAATATTAACTTCGTTAATTAACGGATTAACGAGTTAATGCCCAGCTATGCTTAGTACCTATCTACGCAAACATAGGTTCGCAATATAGCTGACTTCTTAAATACTAATAAAATAAACTTTATAAAGGGAAACTTCTAATATTTTGATTTTGAGTAGGTATAAATTTCTTTGACGCGGGAAATCAAAATCGCAGTATACCTAGGCTATAAAAAAAAATTACTTTATGGGTTACTTAGTACCTAACTGTAGGGTATAAGTAGTCTAATCTAAAAAAATCTTGTCTCATCTAAAAGCCGAGAAAGCCATGTACCAATCTTCAAATCTCCATATCAGGAAACAAGTGCTCGTCTACTGTTCATGGCGGTGCGCTGGGTGCGGTGCCTGGCGCCTTTCCAGGCGTTAGCAGCGGCTGACCAGCTGGTTCTCTTGCGGGCCGCGTGGAAGGACCTGTTCCTTTTACACCTGGCGCAGTGGTCCGCGCCCTGGGACCTGGCGCCGCTGTTAGCAGCCCCTGCGGCCCGCGCGCGGCTCCCACCTGACCCGCTGGCTGACTTGGAACTCAATACTTTACAGGCAAGCTTATGTTTTGACGTACAGAATGATATGGTATTGAGCGCCGAACTAAACAAGAATACCTACTGACATTGCAAATGCAATAGGCCGCTGACTTGGCCCTGTAGGGACTCCTACTTGGGTAGTTTTAAAAAATACCTATTTTGAACCTAATATAGTTTCCTAAGTATCCAATATATGAACGGTATTCTTTTTACAGGAAATTCTGTGTCGATTCCGACAAATAGCACCAGATGGCAGTGAATGCGGTTGTATGAAGGCGATCGTTCTTTTTTCTCCAGGTTAGTGATTTAAATGTGCTTTCCTTAAAATTCCATTCCTTGTTTTTAATTCCAATATCTCTAGTTTATTAAACCTAGTCTTCCCCGCAGATACACCTGGGCTGAGTGAGACGCAGCCGGTGGAAATGTTACAAGACCAAGCACAGTGCATACTCGCTGACTATGTAAGAACGAGGTACACGAGGCAACCAACGAGGTAAGACATTGATATTGCTTAATTCAAGTGATTAATGCTAACTAGCTATATAGGTACCTAGGTTCCATACACATCATAAGTAACTACACGTCAATATACCATTTTATAAAGCAGTGCTAAGAAGTAGATACCTAATAAGTAACATCGATTTGAGGAAACCGTCCACTATGTTGTATTGCGTAGGTAATGTGAAGAAGGAAAAGCTTTAGGTACCTAAGCCTGTAGTAGCTACCTATAGGTAACGTACTTAGATAAGAGCAAGAGCAAGTAGAAGACCTGATTGGCTGTCTTAGTGATGAAGCACTGATAGCCGAGTGGTTTGGCCGTTGGACTGCCAAGTCAAAGGTTTAAAAAAAAAATAACGTTGCCCCACACTAGGAATTTCTCCTGTATCGTGGGTGCGTTTCACAAACATGTAATACCACATACACAAACACCCAGACTCGGGACAAATATCTGCTCAAATATTTGTCACGTGCGGGTAACGAACCCGCAGCCCTTAGCGCAGTAGTCCAATCACTTAGCCCCTACGCCAATCGGGTCGTCAAATAATCAAAGGTTGCAAGTTCAAACCCCGACAAGCACAAATTTCTTTTCGACTTCTTGTGCGTATTTAAATTAGTTATCAGTTGCTAATAACGGTGAACGAAAAAAAACATCGTGAGGAAACCAGTACATCCAAGAGATTTGTCAACGGTGTGTAAAGCCATGTCAGAGGCCTACTAATACCAGATTGTTCGCCATTCGATAAGAAGAAGTGATTCAATCTCCGCATGAAACCAAATGTATGGGACCTGCAACTGTCATTTCCGTGTCCGCCCCGAGTCTGGGTTACCTACCCTACTTACTTACCCTACTACCTACTTAGATCACGTTTCTGAAGGTATCCGCCATGTTGGGCCAAGATACTTTTTATTACTTTGATACTTATTTTCAGGTTCGGTCGTCTGCTTCTCCTGCTACCCTCGTTGCGTGCCGTGCGCGCGCGCTCCATCGAGTTGCTTCTGTTCCGCGACACGGTGGGGGACGTGTCCGTGGCCACGCTGCTGCACGACATGTATCGCATGCAGCCCGCACCGACTCCAGCGTTCCATCCACCGCCCGCTCCGCCCACCAATGACCATTGTTCCTCGCCATAAATATTTTTAAATACAATTTGTATAATTAAAGAAAAGGACCTCTTATTAACACCGAGTAGTGAACAAATGGAGAGACCACATAATTATGCTTGAATTTTTTATACCCAATCAAAGAAGCATAAATTAATAGTTTATGTACCTATTAAGTACACTACTCAATAATATTGAAATTTGTCCTTGGGTAGGTATATAGAGATACCAACTTATGATTTTGCTAACTTAACTTCACTCTTGCAAGATTTAATAGATCCGCAGATGTTAATCCATTCGTTAACTACTCTGTTAACGTAGATAGGTTTGCAACTCTACATTTCAAATAGTAGCCATGAAATTATATCATTCGATTTAGTAGAAAAGATGCAATATATTGCGTAGAAATTTGTTTAAATTTTCTAAAACGAGTTAATAGGGAGATTTCTTAGTTACTAAAAGTAACTGCTTAGCTCATAAACTATGTAAAACTAAAACCAAAATAATAATGTAAAGAAATGGTAGTCAGAAATTAATATGAAAGTCAGAATTTTTGAATCTTCTTATATCTAGGGAAAATGTAATCTATATGCGTGTTACCTTCTAGTCAACCTAGTCACGTTGTATAAATTTGTAAATTATTATAATTCTATTGTAATTAGATTATAAATGTTAAGGTCTATAAAAATTATATCCACTATGGTATCTTATAGATATTCATGTTTTTTTTTGTCTTGGGGATTTAAATTAAGTAAACTACACTATTTATTTGTGACTGTATCTAATCTAAATATTATTTTATTGTATATAAATATGTTTTCATGCGATCAAGGAATCATTATTGTATAGTACACATCAACTATTTTATTTCTAAAACGGTTTGTTAGAAAGCACTATGAATGGACCCTGGAATTAAACAGTAAATCCATAATAATAAAAGCACGTTTTATTTATAATAATAAAAATGTACATTTACCATTACTTCATAAAAGGTCTGTCTTTGTAAACATTCTTATGATTACTGAAAAACTTTTAAACTATGAAATTAATCTACATGAATGTATTAGCCAGTCACATTTACTTTGCCCATAGAATGAGTAGCTTCTACAGTGGAGAGGTCTTCATAGTCGTCTTCCGGTGGCTTGACGTCCAGAGGTTTGGCTTCTTCTTTCTTAGGTGTTGTGCGAGGAAAGTCTAGTTTACTCCATGCTCCTGGTTCACCCTTCTTCAGTTTTATCTCGATTTTTGTCGACAGCATTGATGCACTGCAGCTTTCAATATTGATTACCTAAAATCATTTATAACTTGGTTGATAACTTACTCGGTGTATTAAGGTTACAAAATACTAAAAACAAAGTGTAAGAAATACTTACACCTCTAAGTTCGAGGTCTAGTTCAAACGCTGCGTCACCTTGCTCCCGGAATACCAGCTTTGTATTAAGGCGAATAGGATTCACTTTGACAAAACTCAGTGTAGGATCATATTTCTTAGCATACACGCTTACAATGACGTAGTCTGGTGTTTGATGCCAGTCCCAGCGACACTTTACCGTACCGGCTGGAGCACCCTGTAAATATAAAATTAAATTATTTTATATGGTATTTTTGACTGCCTCGTTGGTCTAGTGGTCGCTAAGCGCGACTGCTGAACAAGAGGTCCTGGTTTCTCCATTAAGTAATTCTCAGTAGCAGCACGGAGTCTGGATTTGTGCCCAGTTGATGGCAATAGGCTTGCCCCCTATTACATTGGGACTTACAACATAACTGGCGAAATGTGGGTGTACTATATGTACACCTTTGCCTACCCCTTCGGGGAATACAGGCGTGATGTTATGTTATGTTATATGGAATTTAATTGAATCAAGGAATAACACTCATATTTGTTTGTTTCTACCTCTTTTGTCCATTTGTGTGAGCCAGTCGTGCAGCCAGGCTGACTAAGGAAGGTGTTAAAGTCCGTGGTTCTCTTCTGACAACACGACCAGAACTTTAGACCTTCATGGAACACTGGATAGCCAGGATGGTAAGTGCACATTGTTTCATTTGTATGCGGACCTTCATAGGTGATACTGCACCCACCATTCTTGCAAGATGTACCAATAGCAATGTTGCTGTAACATACACAATAATACATCAAGAACATAATATATTGTATAATTTCTAATTAATAATGAAGCTAAAAAGGAAACAGTTTTTATACCGAATTGTGCAAATTTTATTATACTCAGATTGCAGTTAAGACTAAGTGATATCCTTATATCACTGATTTTCCGATTTGAAATGAGGTTTAAGAAAATTCTTAGTGACTAGTTTGCAATTAAGCCTGATAACTGGTAATGGGTTCTATGTATATTACATAAGATGTAATCTTACGTGAGAATACAGGTATGACAATACACACAATAAATATGATGTTAATTAATGTGGGTCAAGTGACATATCCATGTGTTTCTAATATTTGTAGTTCCAAAAATATTTTACATTAACCTCCATATTAAAAAATCATTAGTTAAAATAAAATACTAACATATTCTTGACATCAGTGGTCAGCAATCAAATCTATAAATATAAATCAAATATATGACAAGGACAGGAAATCTACACAGTAAGAACTTTATTACATAAGGCCCTGTAAGAAATGATATTATGAAAAATAAACTCTACTCTATAATTTATAAGAATGGTTAAAAGGATAGAAACAAAATTGTTACAATAACACACAAAGAAAATAGGCCAAATAGGAAAATATATAACCTAATTCTGACACATTTTATTATTAAAATAGATTTTACAACTGAATAAAATCATCACACCTGTATCCTCAAGGAGTAGGCAGGGGATTAAGAAAAAGAAAGTAATTTTTACAACAAAATAAATGATAGTGTTAGTTAGTTCAACACATTGACATACCCATCGGATACAGCTGCTGTTTGTTGCTGGGTATTCTGTACAGATTGTTTTAAGGCTTCTGCAATAGTAGGCTGCAAAGTAACGAGAGGTGATTCAAATGAAGGTCTTGTCAGCTGCGGGCCAACTATAGGTGCCCTTATTTGAATAACTTCCTTCTTATCTAGTTCCTTGTCCAATGCTTTTTTCTTAGGTTCAGGAGGTTTCTAGAGAGTAATAAAGAAATTTTATTTTAAATATGAATTTATTAATAAATAGGCCAAGGTGTAAAGGTAAGTAAGTCCAAACCCAGGCACAGTGAGTTTTTTAGTGTTCAATTCATACTTATACCCAGACACCACGGACTATTTGTCAAAGATGAGGGCATTCTTTGACATTATTTTTTTTAATAGCCTATATTGTTTCCCACTGCTGGGCAAAGGCCTCTCCCCTGATTTTCCAATTCCCCCTATCCTTGGCCAGCTCTGGCCAGCCGCTTTGAAAGGCGTCCAAATCGTCCCGCCATCTCCGTCTACGCGTCTCCGGCTTCCGTCTTGTGGCAACCATTTGGTGGCGATGTTAGCCCACTTTTCGGGGTGCATACGACAGATGTGGCCGGCCCAGTTCCACTTCAGCCTGGCAGTTGTTGTTCCTACGTCGGCTATGCGTGTTTTGGAGCGCAGCGTGGTGTTCCGGACGTGATCCGTCCTTTTCACCCCAAGTATGCTGCGCTCCATAGCCCTTTGGCAGACCTTCAACTTGGACTTCTGAATCTCGGTCAGGGACCAAGTTTGGGCACCGTAGGTTAGGATGGGCAGAATACACATGTCGAGGAGCTTTCGTTTTAGTGACAGTGGCAGGTTGCCCTTCATTAGCTCTTTCATAGACCAGTAGCTCTTCCAGGCATTATCGACACGCCGCTCTATCTCTTTGTCTTGCCTGTTGCTGAAAGAGACTATCTGGCCTAAGTAAATGTATTCGTCAACATAGTGTATAACATACCCATCGACCTCGACCCTACGTTTCGTGCTGTTGGTCATCACCTGAGTTTTCCGTCGATTCATTTGAAGTCCAACTTGAAAACTTGCGGAGCTTAGGTTTTGAAGCATTAGCTCGAATTCTGATGCTGAAGAAGAGAAGAGGACAATATCATCAGCAAAACGCAGGTTTGTCAGCATCTTACCTCCAACAATTATTACTCTCGACTCCCATGAAACTGCCAGGCTTCTAAAGACTTCCTCGAGAATGCTGTTAAATAACTTAGGAGATAGGGGATCCCCTTGCTTTACACCTCTCTCGATCGAAAACGACTGACCAGAGAATTGTAATTTAACTTCCGCGGAGCTGTTATTATAGATGGTTTTAATTAAATTGACATAGGTGGGTGAAATAAATGACATTATAGATGTAAAAAATGTAAAAACTTTTAGAGTTTGAATTATATTGTTTCAATGCTTAATATCATCATCATCATCATCAGCCTATCTCAGTCCACTGCCGACTTAGGCTTAACATAAAAACAGTTAAACTAACAGGATTAAATTTGACACACGGATAGTTTATAACCTAGACTGTTTATTTAGTCCTGCAAATGATATACCTTAATCATCAATTTATGTTAACTCTTAAAAAAAAAGTCCATGCAGATGAAGTCAAGGGCAAAAACGACTGTTTTTAATAGTGATGTTAACCGCTCAAAAAAATTACGTCAATCTTTACATACATGTAATAAAACAGTAGGGCTTGGCTTTAAAACTACTAAATAGAATCCAATTTTGCTGATTCCGAATGTCCACGCAGACGGAGTCACGGGCACAGCTAGTATTTAAATAAAATACTTGTTTTTCAGGCCTTTAATTTGTAATAGTAACTAGTGTAAAGAAATAGGAATGCATTGGTAATATTTCGGAATATTATTTAATATAAAATAATTCAATTACACCCATTGACTGGGCTATATTGTACATTATCAAACAGACTCTGATTCACTTGTATTATTAACAATTCTTATGTCTCCTTCGCAACTTCCAAAAATTTGATTTTCCAGTTTTTCAATGATTATTCCAATTTAGCACTGATATCAGTAAGTAATACGAGCAAGAACGGCCAGTTAAAGAAAATATTTAGAAACAAAAAATGTATAAAATAACGTAACAAATGCCTAGCTATTTTTAAGACATCACTACAAAAATGAGCATTTGACATAACTTTGTAAGAATATTGTCTGGATTTACAAACATGTTGTTGTTAAATATAATAAACATTAAATTTAGCATGAAACTATCACATTTATTGTAACATGAAATAATGATGTAGTTTTGATCATATTATTAATTAATGGAGCAAATAAAAGATTGAAATATTATTATTGAAAATGATTCGTCACTTCAAAGTTATGCTGTCTTATTGGATACAACCTGTCGCAGTAGAGCGCATTCTCTCAGCGGCCAAACTATAGAATGGTAACCAATAGTAACAATTAGTCTAATACTGAAAAGGGACCAACCTCATTTGAATGTTTTGATAATGTACATCCCTTGATGTTCAGAAATTCAGTAAAATCAACACTCTTTTTATTGCAGCATGACCAGCCCTTGTATGCATCGTGAAATACTGGAGATCCAGGGTGGTGACGGCACTCATCTGTAATTAATATACAAGTGAATTAAATGATAACAACCAATATCCAGAAACTTACAATACATGTGAAATAGGTGTGGACTACACTTCCACATACAATACAGTACAATGGATTTCTAATGTAAAAACAAACAAAAAAAAATTTAGCTAAAACCTAGGGGTATCTACATATCCTCGTATGAAATAGTAGAATTAAATGAACGAGGAGGTCCATGATTATAGAAAGGTCTAGAAATAACGCTACCTTTATCGTTTTTACTGGGATCGAAAAGTTGCCCACAACCTCGATTATAGCATAGCACAAGGTTTTGGTTTTCTAGCATTTTTATTGAAGAAAGTAATTACGTTACGGCAACGTGCAGGAGTTAAGATTCAACAATCTGTGGTATTTTGGTAATTTGATCAGAAAATGACTCAGTGACAGCAACTACAATCATCGAATTCCACTATCTAACTGACATTGACATTGACAATTGGGCTACAACCCGAAAATGTAAGCTGAAATAGTCTATAGCATGTCTCCAATTTTAATCGATTATAAAATCAAATAAAGAAGAGATGCCACATTAGCGCGCACGTTCAGTACCTATAGCCGTCTAAAACCGTAATATCTTGATACGATTGATCCAGTCCTTTCCCCATGTCTTGTTGGTACTAATGGTACTACTATGCGGATGAAGAAAAAAAAAAAAAGTACCCGAATTGAGAACCTACTCCTTTTTTTTAAGTCGATTAAAAATACATTTACTTTATAAACATGCGACTTTTTCGCCGGTTGAAACTGTAAAATTACTTCTGTGACTTTTGTAATGAATGTTATAAAATATTTCTTCAATTTTTTTTTTATCTGTGAACTTAATTTCTAGACGTATTTTACTCTTTGGCAAGCACTTTGCCGTGTGGGCGTACGAAAGTAATAGAAATAATCAATCAATTATTTACAAAAGAAAATCCGAGAAATTAAAATACTCTAAAAATACTGTTTATTTAAACCTTATTCAATTATGCATCTCTGCATTTTATTTAGCCAGTAATTGGGCAAAATGGTGATACCACAATATTTTATTTTTATCTAAATCAATGTTTATTATTATTTAATAAAAATGTTTATGTTCATTTATCAATGAACAAAAAATGTGTTTTAAAGTGCTTAAAGTTTCAAATGGTTTAATTTAGAATTCTAAAAATGAATCTAATGCGCAAATTGCGTGGGGCGACTACTTCGGCGTCTCCCGAGACAGCCGAGGCTTCTAGCTCGTCGTCTCACGTCCAGCTTGGCCTCATGCATCTGAAAAAACTCTTCGCTGAGTATACACATCCTCCGCAACCCCTCACAGATGCAGAAAAAGATGATAAACTGTACAATATGCTACCTCTATTTTGTAAGGTAATGAATCCATTTGCTACTATTTCAAACAAACAATGTTAGTAATTATTTTCCAATTGCGCATAATAGAACTTGGCTGTGTTCGTAATTACCTAATCCCAGTCTATATTTCTTGCATGCATAACAAGTTTATAAAATAATTCATATTAAAATAATATCAATATAGATCAAATATAAAAAGAGACTTAGGTATTGCATACTAAAATAAAAATTTGATCTTTATGGTATGCCAATTAAATTAAACAAGTCAGAGATAATTGAGTGTTTTATCATTTCAAATAATATATCTATAACAATAAACTGTACACTATTAATTTAAAACAATTCAATAGGTGTTTGGCACTAGTCCATCAAGTGAGATGAATGAAAAGTTCTGGGATATACTATCATTCTGTCAGCAAGTCTCAAAGCTTATGGTGTCAGAGATAAGAAAAAGAGCCAGTAATCAGAGTACAGAGGCAGCGAGTTGTGCTATAGCCAAGTTTTTAGAAATTGAAAATTCTGAAGAGTCCAGCAATGGTTGGATGTTACTCTCAACATTGAATCTACTGGCTGCAGGGGATCAGTCTTTAATACAGGTATCTAAACTACTTCTTCTGCCACCCTATGTAACAGGTATTTCTTAATGAAGCTTGTAAACTCAACAGTTGGTTTTTATATTTTGTATGACTGATAAATTACTAAGATGATCATAAAATCAGTACAATCAATTTTAAAATAATTATTTTATTAGTTGACATTAACAATTCATGAGTTATCTTCATTTTTGTGTCATTGTAATACCAGTTCAAGGTCTATTCTAAAGAAGTATTAAGAGTGTATAGTAAAATATTTTTAGGTCATGACCACAGCATCAATACCTTCAACACTAGTGAAATGTTTATACCTGTTCTTTGATCTACCTGAAATACCGGAGTCTGAAGCAGATGTTCAGGATGGTATCAGTGACTTCACACCTAGAGAAAGAAGGATTTTGTTACAGAAAATTTTTGTGCAGGTAAAAAAGATTTTTTTTTTTTATCAAATAGTAAACAAGCAGAGAATTAGGTCATCAGATAAAAATTAAGCATTTGTAATTAAGTATTATTAAGTGTTTGAAGCCTTATTAAGTATTTAGTTCAACTTCCCATGTTTTATATAGGTACTTTTTAGTATTCATATTAACTACATTATTATTATTATTACATGCAATGATTACTAATTAAAAACAACAAACAGCCATAGACATCTTATAGTCTAAGATTAGAGTGCATTTATCATGTGTTGTTTAAATTTAACCCTATTTATAGGTTCTTGTTAGATTGTGCAGTCACCCATTCCCATGTGAGGAATTAGCAAGAAAAGATGATCTCAGCCTATTATTCTCTGCCATCACATCTTGGTGTGCACCCCATAACATTATGTGGAGGAAATCAGCTGCAGAAGTGCTGATGACATTATCCAGACATGGATTGACTCAATCTGTAGTACAGTACATACATAGTAAGTCAAATCATCTCTCGGAAGAAATAGACAATCATTTGAAATAAATATCATTTTAATTAATTAATTTAATTAGAGCAATGATATTGTTTGCATGACACAGTGGCGTATATTAACAAACCAGCATTATTTATCTGTAAATTATAACAAGCAATTAATATTTTATGATTTTACATGATTTTTGATATTACAGATAAAGGATGTGTCGCACTGTGCATAGAAAATATGCAAAGAATACCAGAATTGACACCTCTCGAGGTAATATAACAAATTAATGAATAACTTAATTAAAATAAAGATAATACCAGGAAATTAATTACTCAAATAAATGTTTATTATATTAATATTACAGGTTGTAGAAATGTTTGTGGCAGTTTTTTGTTTCCTAAAGGATTCAAGTGAAGTTAGTCAATTATTACTAGATGATTTCCGGACTTGCCAAGGCTACTTGTTTTTATCAGAATTTCTACTAAAGTAAGTATCATTATCATTGCATTCCATTTTTGCATGTGCATGAAAGTATCACAAGTAATATTGGTTTATAGCATGTCACATTGCACTTATTTGATTTTGTTTTATTTTTTTACCTATGATTTGTTTTGTTTATCACAGACATGAGAGACAAGAAGTACCCGATTATTTGACATCAGGGTAAGCACTATTTACTGTAGCTAATTATTTTGGTAATAAATAGTAAATTTGTGTAATTATTGTGTGCATAGTCTTTTTTAAATCAGTCATTTTTATTGAAACTTAATAATAAAAGTGTCAATTCGCATAACATGAACTGCTTTGATATATTCATAAGATTGGAAGAAGAGCGCGTAAGTGGCACAGAAGCGCGTGCGGCTCTTCGCAACCTCGTGCTCATGATATCGTCATTGTGTGCGTGTGGCTTTTCCGAGCTCCGGCCCACGCGAGCGAACACCGAACTCTTTCAACTCCAGGGCTTCGTGTTGCCACAACCTTCCACTCCTGGACAGGCAGTCAGAAATGTTCAAGCTTTTCAGGCATGTATCATAATGATAATATTATCAGTGGAATAGGTACCTGTATTATGTAATTTTCATTTAAATATTTTGTTGTTTGAAATTACAGGTCCTACAGTCAGTGTTTATGAAGTCTAACTCTCCAGCTTTGTGCTGCACGATATTAGATGCTATATCCAGCGTATATCACGCTGATAATGCTAACTATTTTATTCTTGAAAATCAAAATACACTTAGTCAATTTTCGGAAAGAATTTATACTAAAAATGCAGAAATACAAGAAAAGTTTTTCGAGTTGTTGGAGTTTATCGTTTTTCAGCTCAATTTTGTTCCTTGCAAAGAATTGATATCTTTGTCTCTGTTATTAAAAGCTAATAGATCAAGAACTTGTAGCATACTGTGTATAAAGACGCTTTTGAATATTTTAAAGTAAGTTAAATATGGGTATTTTAAATAAATTCTTCATAAATATATTGTATTAACTTGGATGATTGTGTTGCAGACATAACCCAATTTTTAAAGACGTATACCGGGAGGTCGGAATGTTAGAAGTGTTTGTTACCTGTCTCTCTCGTTACGCGGTATACTTAAAAGACAAGCAAATACTAGAAGATGAGAAAGCCAAAAAAGAAAGCGCTATTGACTCGACGTTGGTTGACAGTGGACCCAACGACTCGCCTAAAGCACCTGAAAGAAAAAAGAGGCAGTCGTCGCGACATGACTCTTTGATCAGGGATCCTAACTTAGATGCTGAAGAAGAACAGCTGGGATCTTTAGTAATGGAAGGCCTGACAGCATTATTAAATACAAACACAAGCAATTGTAATGTGTTTAGAGACTGCGGAGGCGCAAAATGCGTGCACGGCATGGTTGTGTATGAGTCATGTAGAAGTAAAACTTTAGGTAAGTATTAAATATACGATTATTATTTCATTGATGTTGCACATGGAACATATTTGCGTGATGTTCGCATGAATACCTTACGTAAATCAATATATCATACATTTCTAGGTGTGATAAGAGAACTCATAGTGAGTGGGTCAGGCGAGGAAGATATGTCTGCATTGCTATGTGGTATGCATGCTGCTCCTAACGACGCTCTGCAACTTAAACTGCATATATTGAAAGCGCTGTTAGCTTGCTTACGGGACTCACATCGGACTAGAACTATATTTAGAAAGGTAATTGGAAACTACGGGGACCACGGAGTAGCTAACAAATGGAATGCTAATGTACAAACGTCTTCATTTGATCTATCAATTCGCTGAATGGCTCGTACACTATGACAAAAACTGCAATCATTTAATCATAGATTTTATTGTTTCTGTTTGTGGTTTGAAATAAACATTTTAGCGCTCCATTTGTTTATATAATACCATGAAGTACTATTGTCAGAAAATAATACAACTTTATTTATACAATTCTTTAGGTTAGCGGTTTCGTTTACGTAACGAGCGTTCTAGTTTCTTTGGAAGGCAAACTCAAAGGAGACGAACTAATGGACAAAGATATGTTACAATTAATACATATTGTATTTTACACTATTAGCACGGCGATGAGGTTTGAACCAGCGAACGCAAAATTTTTTCTTCACGAGGTAGGTCCCATTACCCGACATTTATTTAGGTATGTAACTCGCATTCATTAAGATTTACTGGAATGTTTCTTACAGATATGCATGACAACTCTTTGTGAGACAATCCGTCTTTTGGGTTGCTTCATAAATGAAACGGAGTTGCAAAATGATACGGAACCCGGAGATACCGAACTGTATGAAGTCTTTCACGAAATATTTACTGCCAATATATTGGAAATGACGTAAGAATCTTGGATCTATTCTTTACTTTTATAGTGAGAAAGAGAGATTTTTAACTAGGTGGTCCGAATACTTCAACCGCAACCTCATACTAAACCGAGTTTAAACTACCTACCTATATTAGCGACATAACTAATGATGTCAATTATGTCTTTCATATTTTTCTCTCGCACTATTGTGTACTACGGGTTGAGGAAATAAGTCCATTGTTTTCGCGGTGTGTTTAACAATAAGTGTTTTCTTGAAAACAACAACAACAATAATAACGTTTCCGTACGACTTCCTTTAATATTCCTGAAGTGTTAGCAATAATTCTTTCATCCACAAGTAAATGGCCTATTCACAAGATTTCAACTATAACTGGATTTTATATTACAGCTTTCCTGAAAAAGTACCGGTAGTATTTGTTCACGCCTGTATCATACTGCGACTTCTATACGATGTCGCGCTGGACTCATTTGACAAACCTACATTTTGCGGATCGCTCAATGTCAAATCTCCTAGTTTGACACGACAGAGCTCTGCAATTAACGAAGTAAGATTAACACTAAACTGCTGGTTAATGTTTGGTTAAGCGCAAAAGCTCACACGAAAGTTGACTGAAACTTAAATCTCACACTTTATATCATTACTTTTGGCAGTGTTAATCCTCGGTTAACCCTTCTGCAACCACAGAAAGCTGCCAAAACCCCTTGAAAAATCGTTAATGGCAGAAATACCGTGTGTGCTTTGGCCCTTCGTTATGTTCGTGACCCCCGCAAATTGAATACTATTGTTTATATAAATTGTCTTTTTAGTCAAAGCCGGCTGGTCGTACGGCACCGCTTAACTTATCCACGGGCAGTAACAATGGCGAGGCGTGGGTCATCCACTCGGGTGTCGTCATCGTACTCGCTAAACTGCTTCCCGCCCTACCGCGACCAGCACAGCATGAGCCCTATGCCAGAGCTATACGAGACTACTTGGCTCACGTGCTCAAAAGTCTTGTGAGAAGGTATGATTTAAAGATTTTTTTTGGTACTGTGTTTTATTTATTTCTCTTATATTCATCAAATAGTTACATTTGAAACATAATTATTATTTTGTGAAATGAATTAATTCCGTGATGAGAACATACGCAGGTAATATTATGATTTCCTACCAATTTTTTTACTTTACAATATGATTTATATTATGATTTCAATATGATTTACTGAAATTCATTTGAGACTACTGCAGTTACTAATAGGTTTGTGTTACATAGTGAACGCAACCAGCAAGTGATGTGCGGCGCTGGCCTAGCGGGAGTAGTGCTGCGCGTGTGTGGAGCGGCGCTGCGGGCTGAACGACATCCTCTTCATGCACCCGCCATGTATATGCTGGAGCGACTCGCTGCGCATGCACTGAGACCTTCTGAGCTGAGGTAAACAGAACAAAGCCTTTGCTCTTTCTGTTGACGAATCTAACTTTTACTTGTCATTTTGAGGTCATAAACCGAGATCAGGAAAGTTTTTTCCCCGTGAAAATAAAAGGTCATAAACTGAGTCATTATTCACCTAAAACGCACAAAGATGATCGTATTGATTGCTGTTTAACAAAACATATTTATAAGACATTGAAATACAAGTGTCTCCACCTGTTCTTCTAACTACTAAACCAGGCGTTAATTAGATTACATACATTAGCATCCAACCTAAGAGAATTATTACTACTACACTAATTGGCCGATCCACACGCTTTTATCCAAGACGTCGTTGTAAACAATTTAGAACCAATAATGTAAATAAAATGCTGGTATGTTGTTATTATTGAATAACACTCATGTATGAATAACACGAAGAATAACATTTTTGAATTGCGTGAATCACGGTATCTGTCTATTCACGTTATTTACTTTTTCTTTAGTCAGACTTACCACATAATATGCAATAGGCTCGCCTCCGTAACTTGTATTATCTAGTAAATTCCTAACCTGCCTATGCCTGCCCTTGGAGTGCGTATAAAGGTGTATTTATTAATTATACAATGAGTAAATAAAAGCATATGCTTTCTATTTTTGAATACGACCCAATAATACAAGTACATATTACTTTCAGGGAATTCCTTCGAATGGGCAATCCTCTGAACTGCGTGGCTCCAGAACCCGGCCAAGTCTGCAAGCCCGGTGGTCCTGTACCACTTACTAGGATCAAGACATTGGTGTCGATGACAACGCCAAGAGATTATAGGTATGCTCTAATCGTAGTATGCGTTTGACAATTTATGTTACTTCACATCGAGTGAAAACGAGTAATTGTATGCAAATTTAACAAAGACCTGTGTGAGACGTAATGTTTTTTTTTCTCAGGTCTCAAAACTCTTGCACCCTGCCACCATTTGTAGAATTCGACATGTCTGCTGAAGGCTTTGGCTGCCTCTATTTGCCAAGCATAGCGCCACAGTCCGCTAATCTTAACGCTCTTGGCACACAAGACACTGCGACTTTAGGGGGAATTGGTTCAGGTAGTTGGCGGCCCAGTGAGTTTAGTGTTCCTTTGTTTGTTACGTACTAGTGGCCTTATAGTGATTTTTTGTTTTATTTTATTTTAGGTGATCGTGTATTTCCTCCACAAACCGGCCTTACGTATTCGACGTGGATCTGTGTTGAGAAGTACTCGGACCCGCGCTCGGATCCCCATTGTGTGCGCCTGTTGACTCTCGTACGGAACATAAACAACAGTCGCGACGAACATTTGGTTTGTCTTACAATGGTTCTGTCTGCAAGGGATAAAGCTATTATTGTGTCGACGCAGGAGACTTTAGTGCCCCACAGTAAGTTAATCATAAGATAAATAATATTACGTCGTCGCACCTGTTTATGTGCAATTAAGAACTCTAAGGCCTGAATTATACGGCGTAAGGTGAAGGCACGGCGCAGGCATGATGCCGCTTCAAAATGACGAAGGCGATGTGACACCTTAGTCTGTTTCTGTATAATTCGGGCCTTATGTCTCTTTACATTGGAACTTTTATCACTATAAGTAACACAAAATCTCTTACTTATTTGTCAATCAATTTATCAGCACCAAGCACACTAAGACGTTTTCCTTTTGAGATACGGTTACAAATAAGTTTTACTTTGTCAGACGTAGGCGAATGGGAGCCTGAAGGTTCAGGAGAATGTGGCGCACGCGTTTGGTGTCCAGATCTTCAACATGAGGGACAGTGGCACCATCTAGTGCTCGTTCTGAACCGCGCCGTGCTCAAGAACTCATCCTTCTCATTATATTTGGACGGTAAGACTGAACATTATGTATGTAAATTATAAGGCCTTGCGGTACTCATAGGTCATATTTAGTATTAATAAACAATTAAAGTCAAGCAATTAAAATATGGATGACGTTTACATTACAAAAAAATCCGAATAAATTGAGACTGATTCTTACTGAGTCTTATTGCGCCTTATAGATCTCGGTCAATCTTTAGTTACTAAACGTAAATTCGCTTCAGGTCAGCACATGCACTCCGGCAAGCTGCACTACGTGAGTGCTAACCCCGGCGGCGGAGCGGCCACACTGTCGGGCGCCTCCAGTGTGTACTGCGTGCTGGGCACTCCGCCGCACTGGAGGCGGTACTCCAAGCTAGTGTGGAGGCAGGGGCCGGCTTTGCTGCTTGAAGATGTAACTATCACTTCATAATAGAACTAGTTAATCCTGACGCAGTATATGGGTTGCTT
Source organism: Abrostola tripartita (assembly GCA_905340225.1). Taxonomy (NCBI): domain Eukaryota; kingdom Metazoa; phylum Arthropoda; class Insecta; order Lepidoptera; family Noctuidae; genus Abrostola; species Abrostola tripartita. The sequence continues at coordinate 7,236,365 of HG996490.1, read as the reverse complement.
AAGTTAACCCAGATACTGCGACAGGAATTATATGACTAAAATTGAAAACTTTGAATTTATATGTTATCTTTTGTTTTAGGTACTTCCAGCACAGACAGTGTCAATTATCTACCAGCTCGGGCCACATTACGTAGGCACGTTACAGGCACCGCTGCCGCCCGGACAGTACCAAGAACCACTTGCTCCTCTAGTTGCCGAAGAGAAAGTGGTATTCGGTATCAATGCGCGCGCATTATCACAGTTGACGCTTGCTAAAATTCGCAAAGTGTACAGCAAGAATGATAACAAAGCTATAGCGAAAATGCTTGGGATGTCGTCTCATGAAAATGCGACCCCTATAAGGATATTACATAACTCTGCGGGACACCTCATGGGTCCGGCCAGGTGTTTAGGCGGAACTGTGGTCGGCTATTTGGGTGTCAGAGTGTTTTGCCCTAAACCTGCTGCTATCATGGTAAGAATAACACATTATAAATACTATACCTAGTTTTATTTGTTCAGTTTGTTGATGTAACTGCTCAATAAGTCAGCCAAGACTCACTACTCCATGTACCACTAAGTGCTTTTTCAACTTGAGACTTTTTGCTTGCTTAACATAAAGTTTAAAAAGTAGAGCACTGTGTTATCTATTAAGATTGATAATATAATTATCCCTTTTTAACCGACTTCAAAAAAAGGAGGAGGTTCTCAATTCGTCAGGATCTTTTTTTTTTTTTTTTATGTATGTTCACCGATTACTCGAAGACGCCTGGACCGATTTGCAAAATTGTTTTTTTATTTGGTAGGGTATACTTTCCAGGTGGTTCCATAGTCATCAAGTCAGGATCTGATGATGGGAACCCTGAGAAATCGAGGGCAACTTTGGAAAGTTGTAGGCATGCATAGGGTAAAAACTTAATGCTCAGGTGTATGTTTGATAACACTATTCACTAGTGCAAGTTTGGAGCTGACCTGATGATGGAGACGAGAGAAGGTCGAGGGAACTCAGCAACGGTATATATTAACTACCTCGTGTTTGGGCTTATTATGTTCGTATTGACGAGACCTTTGCAACAGTGAAGGTTTGGAGCTGATCTGATGATGGGGACTAGAGAAGGTCGAAGGAACTCGGCAGCTGAATATGTAAACTACCTCGTGTTTGGGCTTATATTATTTGTATTGATGAGAACTTTCCACTAATGCGGATAGTAACAACTATACTTATCACTAGTATAGGTATATGTATAGTCACTGAAAAGCTAAACGTTTTTTACGACAACGTTAACGAGATGTTGTTACAGACTCCTCTGCCCGACGCTTTCTCATACGAGATGCATGCAAGGAAGGCCTCCCCATCTTGTACCTACCAGCTGCTATATCCTATTTTATATATTTACACCACTAAAAATAAAAAAATAAATATTTTTTAATTAAAAAAAAACCGCCTTCAAAAAAACAACAATAAAAAACGGGAACTAAAAAGCAAAAAATAATAAACAAGTACTTTCATACATAACACGCTAACCTACCTATATTTATAATCTATTCTAACCTACGATTAACCTATAATAAAATTTACAACTTTTTTGCAGTCGGTGCCAAGCAATGGCTAAAAAATTACTAAACACTTACAGACTATTACTAAAAGGAGAAAAAAACTAATTCCACAGCTTCTAGATTTTATTAATAAATCAAATGAGAAAACAACTAAAATATTTAAATTATTATTTATTTACTTTATAATTAGACACAAACACAAAGTAAGTGTAGCATGAATGATAACAGTATAATACACCTATACTTTACAAATCAATTACTCAAAGACTTAACGAAAGAAACCATAAATCACACAACGCATCAAAACAAGGAGTTCGACGAATAACCAAGAGATTCCGAGTCACGTGAACGTAATGCATAGTTGTGTAGCCACCTTACTTGTAGAAATGTTGGTAACGAAACCATAGCGCGATTCAGGAATAGTGTCTAAATGAACAACGCCATCTATCGAAACAAAACTAAAACTCTGTAGAATTCTGGCATATGATAAGGAATTCATGTTCTGATTGGAAATTAATTATGTTGGCGCTTGGCACCGACTGCAAAAAAGTTGTAAATTTTATTATAGGTTAATCGTAGGTTAGAATAGATTATAAATATAGGTAGGTTAGCGTGTTATGTATGAAAGTACTTGTTTATTATTTTTTGCTTTTTAGTTCCCGTTTTTTATTGTTGTTTTTTTGAAGGCGGTTTTTTTTTTAATTAAAAAATATTAAAATACTCTTATCGGGAGATCCAATGGAATATTAATATGCATGTGAAAAATCAAACACCATTCGAAATCTGTTTTGTTTTTCTAGATTGATACGGTTGGCGGCTGCTCAGTATTATTAGGTTTAATTGCAATGGCTCAAGACGTAGAGTGTTTATACGCCAGCGTGAAAGCGCTCGTATGTGTCGTGCGGTCGAATAAGGCCGCGCAAGCCGAAATGGACAGACGGAAAGGATATCAAACACTAGCCATGCTCCTCAAAAGGAAAAAACAATTGCTCAACTCACACATACTTCACCTCATATTTGGTCTAGTCGGAACTGTTGATAGTCAGAAAGAAACTTCTTCCATTCCTAACTTAACTGCCTTTCAAGTAAGTTTATTTCCACTACAATATTCTAAAATAATTGTGTGCACTTCTTGAAATTAATTTAATCACTATTTTAGGATTTAATATGCGAGCTGGAAGTATGGCTCGGCGCTCCCGGCGGACTGATAAAATCACTTTTAGAACATTTACTAGAGTTGGCAACTGAAACAGCGCACAGAACGCACAATCTACGCACAATGAGAGAACTACAATTAGTTTCCAAACTCCTTTATATAATAAACGACGTGAAAGTTGTTAACACAAGGAATGTTCTCATACAGTTATTAGCTGCCTTGTTAGGGGGGCAGCCTCGTCCGAGCGATCTGCTTTGTTTGGGACAGTTCATGGCATTCACGCTGCCTTTACCATCACAGACGGAAAAGGGAGTGAACCTCAAGGAGAGCGACTGTGAGAAAGAGAGCGAAGGAGAACAGATAATTTTACGGAATAAGTGCTTCAACGTTATACATGGTTTACTGTTTACGGCGAGGAATTTAGTGAACACGATTGTCTGTGAGGAGATATCGCGAGTCTTAGGCATGGACTGGCTGCTCAGTTTCATGTTGGAGAATGTTCACCCCACCACCGTCCTGTGGGCGCTGAGGATTATGGTGGTGCTGTGCTCAGGACAAGGACAGCAATCTGCTATCATGCAAAGGTACAATTTGTTATAATATAAGGAACTTAGTACATCATTATTTTTTAATTAATGTTGCAGATGGTGTAGATATTTTATCCTTATATATTAATCTCCTACTTTATACATAAATATATATTTGCTAAAGGATTCATTGCTTTTTAATATTTACCAGGTTTAGGGAAGGTGTCGGCAATGGTGGCTGGTTGCGACACACGGAGATGATAGCGCAGCCGCAGCAAGCTGGCGTGGTGATATCGACCACTGTACATTCCAACTCACACTTGCATACTTCCCTTTTACACACTCCTGGATTTACTCTGCTCGCGTGGTAAGTAAAAAAATAACTTTCTTTTTTGTTGTAAACATTCTAGTACCTAACTGATAAAATATGTTTTACCACTACTCATTTCTTGTATTCGATACAAACAACAATGGTCGTTCTATAAACTGGATTTTACGTACGAAGCACCCGCAAACTACCCGCGTTCTGCGGTTAGTATTTATGACAAGACAATCCGCGCATCGCGCATACGAGCCAGATACTCTCACGGGATTCCGCATCCCTTTTGGAACCCGCATTAAGGAAAAACACTCTTATTGCACGAAGTGGAGTAATACCAATGGTGTGGCGCAGGCTGGTGCCCGCGCACCTGCACATCCCGGAGCTGTACTACCTGCTGTTCGGGCTGGGGCTGGGCCAGCCCATGCGCGCGGGCTGCGCCGAGCGCGGCGTGTCGGTGGAGCGCGTGTGGGGCGCGGCGTGGGGCGCGGCGGCGCCGGCGCGGCAGTCGCCCGCGGCGCTGGCGGCGCGCATCTCGCTGTGCCCGGACGCCGTGGTGGTGCTGCTGGCCGCCGTGCGCGCGCTCGTGCACGCCGAGCCCGAGCCCGACTGGCTCGCCGACCATCCCGTCGCTATCGTGCAGGTACTGCAGTACTTTCTAATTTACTGATATCAAAACCTTTTATGTTTTATTCATAGTCACGAACTTACAATATTAAAAACTTGAAATCTTAGATTGCATTCTTTGGCGCTTTTAAGGGCTATTTCTACTTCTTCTAAGGGCTTTTAAGTGAAAGCAAGTATGACACACAATATGATTTTTTCCTTAATTGTAGGTGCTCTTCTCACTGTACAACACGCTGCCTGATTTTGTGCCTATCATGATGATGGCGGAGGTGTTGACTGCTCTCGCGGCTATCCTTTTCCCGCCAAACTCAACTGATGACATCCACATACGTAAGTAGTTCATATACCAACACAATAGGTGCTCTTTCTTGTAAAATATATATTAACATTTTATAAATACATATTTTACATATGAATAATTTGTGTACATATTAATAATATAAATTATATGCATATTTATCAGCTATATGCGAGAGTGGCGAAAGCTCAGGTGCATCGACGCCGGGATCTGAAAAGGAGGTAGTAGTAGTAGGATGCGCGGGCGCACTCACGCAGCATCCTGTGCGACAGGGCGTCATGGATTTCCTGCGCGTCATAGTGCTCGATTCTCTGCCGCTCAACGTCACCGGAAAGACCGCGCCGGTAAGTCACGCCTCACACAAATACAAGTAATGTTACGTCACGTACAGTTCCGTTGATCGTATCACACTGATGTTGTATGTCATGCCATCGAAAATAAAAACAGATAAGTCTTTATAGTCCTGCTACATGCACATTACTTTCTACAGCCAGATTGGTGATTGCAGAAACATCTTTATAACCAAATAATTTACTTGTCTTTCACGACACCAAAAGTTTACCAGGCACATTCGCAAATGGTCATGAATGTGCGATTAATAATAGAGTTAGCTAATTGACACACATATTTTTGGGTTTTTTTATGTGCTAATGATAATGTTTGATATGAAATATGGTAAGGTGAGGTATATCACTGTTTGATTCGTTTACACCCACAGAATGTTTGTCTGCTATGTTTTGTTCGTTGGCTGACAAATGTATTATTTACGCATTTATTGTCTTCAAGGCTAGTTATTAAATTAGTTCCTAGTTCATTCAGTTTAATTAATACATTTGTTGTTGTTGCATGTTGCAATCTCGCCAAATTAATATGTTATCAATAATATAATAATAATGGTGACAGTCTTAGAGGACTAACGCTGAGTATCAGCTTCAATATTGATTCTAGAACGCCGAAATCGCGACTGACTCAGTGCCATCGTCAATGTTTTGTACTCCATGTAGCCCCTGCTCCGCTCCGGGGAGATCCTACTTTTATTGCGTAAATATGGGGATTTTTATTACTATGTAAACTTAAACTTGTCTAATTAATAACGTAACTAATGCTGACATATTAACAATCAACCTTTATGCATTTGAATATAATATTGTATACTTCCGTATAGTTTTCTGTGCGTTGATAGTAACCCCAGTACTAAACCAGTTTAACGTACGCATATCTCGCTTGTATGCACGCTTGTTTGTTATGTAGAACGTCAAATTATAACACTTATACGCTTCCGCCACAGCAGTTGATAAGGCAGTGATAACGGTATACAGCTTACTTGCACTCGTATATTACGAAACACATTATGCAAGGCTGTGTCAATGTGCTGTGTTCTTAATTCTTCACGCACATGTTGTTACTTTTTGTTGCACCATTCAACACGGTCGTTTTATTTGCGAATTTAATTCATTAAATAAGTAACCACCATAAACGGTTGCAGGTAATCGACTTAGTTTTGGATGCATCGCCTCCCAATTCTACAAGCCAACAGCAAATAGAATATCAGACGGAAGTTCTAACAACACTGATGGAGAATTTATTGAATACAGAACTCTTTGGATCTGAGTCCAATATATCGAATGTTTGTTATTTAGCTGCTAGACTGGTTGACAAATTATGGCAGGGACAACTTTCCCGTGATCCTCATGAGGTATGTATTCCTGAAAATTATAATAAAATGCCTTACATCAAAAACTCATATTTTGATATTTAAAATGCCTTACTTTTTGCAGGTGTTCGATTTCATAGTAAAGTTAGTCACGCAAGCTAAAAAGAAATCGTCAGTAATATCTCTGGAGGGATTGCATCATTGTTTGAATCGAACTATACTTTTCTTACTGTCTCGGTCTACCGAATCTATAGCGGATCAGATGTCGGTGTTGGAAGCTTTACATAAACTGACGACTAACAGGTATGTATGGTACTAAAATGTGAAGTAACGCAAGCTCTGTGCTCTTTTATGCTTTGACCATACAAGTCATCCAACGTCATTGCGTTAAGAATCACACTTAGGTGCGAACTTACACGCGAAATGACTAAAAGATATTAAAGCTTGCTAGCTGACACTTAAATAATAAGAATAGTACATACTTAAGCTTATTGAAATTTGTCCATCAGGTTACTAATATTCGGCGCTGGCAATCACGAGTTGGAGTTCATCGGTTGCCTGACCTATTGCCTGCTGCAGTTGAGTTCTAACATGAAGATAGCGCTAGACTCGCACATGCGCACCACGTGGCACGTCAATCCTAGCGGTGACTTAGAATCAAGGGACGACAAACTTACCACACACCAAGGTATTTAATATTGTTTGTTTATGTAGAACACTTCGATACAAATCTCGCGCCAAATATTTTTTAACGAGATGAAATGTGATCTTATGCGTTCTGAATAAAGGATAGTATTCTTTGAATGCATGCTGGACTCTATTTAATGACTATTTCTTTAGGTCGTAACCTAATGGCTGGTGCAGCTCGTCGGGTGTGGGAAGAGCTGTATGTGTGCAAGAAACCTGCGATAGAAGAAGTGTTCAAGATTACACTAGTGCCACCGGTCGGCAACGCTCGCGCCCCCGACCTTACGGTTGTGAGGGAACAACTTAACGAGGGCGCGCACAAGCTGTGGATCAATTATATAGATACGGAAAGAAAGGTAAATAGTACCTAAATAATATTAGTCAAGTGTTTCATACATGCATAAGTGCAGAGGTATGGAGCTCAATCAGTGTTCGATACTGTTTAAACTTACTAATGAAGTTGGTTTGGTCTCTGAAGTACGATTCTTTCGATAAAAAAACATCATTGACACACATCAAACATCATCATCGTATACATTGCCAACAGGCCACATATCGTGTACCGTGGGAGCTCCACAATCAGATTCAGTCGAAGATTCAGAAGGTGACCGGCGGGCTCACCCGCCTCGCGTCCAGAACTAAAGTGAAGAAGGAAGACTCCGCCAAGCACCGGTCTAACCCACCACGTGACCATGCTCTAGCTTACATGCAGGATCATGTACAGCTCGTTAGGTACGTTTATTAAGAAAGTTTAGAAATTATCGTCTTGGCAGTATTATTCAATACAAAACATACCTTTGACTAAAAGCTTTAGATGATCCTTTTATAAAAACATAGAACTAGCCTGGGTCTAATAATACTGACATAAACAAGACATACGATTGCGCAGCTATATACATTTCCAGACGACAACCTTGGAAAAAGACAAAAAAACAAGAAAAATCAGCGGGAATGAATGAATGAATATTGTATACAAAAAAAATACGCGCCGAATACATAACCGCCTCCTTTTTTGAATTCGGTTAAAAACAGTACAATAGATTAGGTTACATTTAGACTAACGATAAGTATTAAAATTTTAAAGTTGATTTGAAGTAGATTATAGTTGGTGTGTGTGCGTGTGTCAGACAAGCGTGGTGCGCGGTGGTGGCGGGCGCGGGCAACACGCGGCTGCACACGTCGCGCTACGTGCAGGCGGAGTGGGCGGGCGCGTGGCGCGAGCTCACCCGCGAGCGCGCGCTGTGGGGGCCGCCGCGCGCGCCGCGCCTGGCCAAGTGGGCGCTCGACTGCACCGAGGGGCCCGCGCGCATGCGCAAGATGCTGCGCCGCAACCACCTGTTCTACCTGCACTACCCCTACCGCCCCGACCTCGACGACCCCGACAACGTAACTACCGCACTACCTATACGAGACAATCTATGTGTGTTAGATAGATACATTCCTTTTTTTTGTACACCAAATATAAGTCACTTAAGTACATAATACACTCAGTAAACAATTAAACATCATTTTTAATTATTACTAATATTTTAACATAAAACTCTGTTTAGCATGAAACTTAAAAGCTAATCATGGATTGTATTAAAATTGGAAAAATGAAAACGTAATTTGACTAACAAATCAGTTTTCTTATTCCTTTAGAAACAATTGAAATACAAAGTGGCCCAAAGTTTGGACAGCAAGGAGTACTACCGTGTGTACCAACAATGGCGGGCGGCTGGCAACCTGGGTGAGGTTGAGGTCGCAGAGACGACTGATATACCCGATACTGCTTCAGAACCTACCACGTAAGACATCCATCTTATTGTGAAAGATAGATACTAAGTTTAAAATGGCACCAAAAAGTCATAGATACTAAGTTACCTATCTACGATAATATACATTTTATTACAGTAGTCGAGATACATCCCTTGATGTAGCGAACGGCGACGGTTCACCTTCAGATCTCGTCAGTAGCGGCGTTGTTAGCCGCGGCACAAATCAATCGTCCGGTGAAGGTAGGTCGATTAGAATGGTCTGAGGAGATTTTCACCGATATGAATCGTACTCGAATAAGTTTAATATCTTTTGTGTTTAGGAAACGAAGATGGGCCCGACAATGAGGATGAAGATGAACAACCGACTCCGCCACCTGATAACCAAACACTTTTACGACTTCTAGAACATCACGAAAAGGTATAGTTTAGTTAGCAAGCTGAATAAACTTCTTGCATTATAGTACCATCTGTCATTCACACTTGACAGTTTCCATAAAACCCTCAAAGACAAATAACATAATTACTTTATTTGATTTTGAACCTTATTTGTATGGAAATAAAAGTCATTGCAAACATATTTATTTTTAGATCTCACACATGTTCCGATGTGCCAGAATACAAGGTTTGGACACGACTGAAGGTCTTCTATTATTCGGTCGCGAACATTGCTACGTCATTGATGGCTTCACGTTGCTAAAGAATAGAGAGATTCGGGACTTAGATAGCTGTCCTGATGACTACGAGCCAATCCTGCCGGCGCAGGGGATACAGAGGAGCAACCAGAGACAGTGCTCTAAGTTTTTGTATGAAGATATTCGGTAGGTGACTAAAGTTCCTTAAATATTAGATTTGTGGACTATTAAATCAGTTATCGTATATTTTACATTGTTTCCTGTGTTTAGGGAAGTCCACAAAAGGCGATACCTACTGCAACCAATAGCGTTGGAAGTTTTTTCAAGTGACGGCAGAAATTACTTGCTCGCTTTTCCTAGAAAAGTGCGAAACAAGGTATTGTGTTATTTGATTGGTATTTATTTAAATACATAACGATGTCATAAATTACAATTTTTTTTTTAAATTAATAAATACATTAAAAACATCGTCTTCTATTGTAATTTTGGTTTCATAAAACAATTTCTATTAAAAAAATTATGTTTACGCAATAGGGATGTAAACTGCGATTATTTTATGAATTTTGAAAAAGGTTTTAGAATTAACATTAACACAAACTAAATATGGCAAAATTATACTAAGTTATAAGGTTTGAAAAATTTATTGTTAGACTGAGATGGCATTATACGGTAGTGACGTCAATGTCCTGCAGTTGCATAGTAAATTTCGTATCGCCCCGTACATTAAACTGTTGCGCAAGAAGGATAGAGAATGCCCCCTTAACCTCAAAACGCTGCACAGCCTTCGTTTTTCCATAGTTTTTTTTTCCAGTTTTCGAATTCTTTTTATAACCTTTTTCCGATTTCGATTAATTCCAACGTAATTGTAGTAGTAAAAAGTAGTCAACATCCCTATTATTTCAAATAAGAAGCGGGAGAGGCGCTAACTCTTGAAATACAGATTTTTTGGAACAAGGGAGTCAGAAGCTTTATAGAAAAGCCCTCATTATTATGTCAATAAAGATTCGTTTAATAAGCCGCGTTTTCACTAGTCACGTGTCATTCACGTGGTATGTCTTTGCGACTGTGTGTGACTGCGACTGTGTGGGACAATGTCGCTCGACTCTTGCCTTGTCCACACTAACTGGATGGCGCGCCAGAATGGGGAGAAAGCCAATCAGGGGCTGGACTAGAACATGTAAAGGAGTCAAGAAGCGGCTGCGGTGATAGTTCTTCCTTAAAAACCTGAGGGCAGACTATGTCCGCAGTCGTCTCCTTGAGATTCGGCCCATATAACACGATGTCGGTGGGGCCATGGGTGATGGAGGAATACCCAGTGGTGAATATAAGTCGCCCGAGAAGGTCGTTAACTGCGGCTTACATAAAGCGACTCCAGTTCTCACTATTCAAAGCATGTCGGGTGACTGTCGAGGGACACATAAATTTCGTGTCGAGCAACAGAGTCGCGGAACAAAATAATGTCCCCTAGCGAAAACGCGGCTTTAATGTATGTAAAAGCGTTCGGGTCGTCATCATAAACAGCACATAAGCGTATGTGTAGGTGTACAGCCGCTTCACGGCGCTGGCCACGGGCATGGCGGACAGCGCGGCGGGCTCGGTGGCGGGGCAGCGGCGCGGCGTGGCCGTGGAGCAGCCCGGCGGCCTGCTGGCCACGCTCATCGGGGACACCTCCGTCACGCAGCGCTGGCTCGTACGTACCGCTGCTCTAGTACACTATAGGACAGCGCGGCGGGCAAGGTGGCGGGGCAGCGGCGCGGCGTGGCCGTGGAGCAGCCCGGCGGCCTGCTGGCCACGCTCATCGGGGACACCTCCGTCACGCAGCGCTGGCTCGTACGTACCGCTGCTCTAGTACACTATAGGACAGCGCGGCGGGCAAGGTGGCGGGGCAGCGGCGCGGCGTGGCCGTGGAGCAGCCCGGCGGCCTGCTGGCCACGCTCATCGGGGACACCTCCGTCACGCAGCGCTGGCTCGTACGTACCGCTGCTCTAGTACACTATAGGACAGCGCGGCGGGCAAGGTGGCGGGGCAGCGGCGCGGCGTGGCCGTGGAGCAGCCCGGCGGCCTGCTGGCCACGCTCATCGGGGACACCTCCGTCACGCAGCGCTGGCTCGTACGTACCGCTGCTCTAGTACACTATAGGACAGCGCGGCGGGCAAGGTGGCGGGGCAGCGGCGCGGCGTGGCCGTGGAGAAGCCCGGCGGCCTGCTGGCCAAGCTCATCGGGGACACCTCCGTCACGCAGCGCTGGCTCGTACGTACCGCTGCTCTAGTACACTATAGGACAGCGCGGCGGGCAAGGTGGCGGGGCAGCGGCGCGGCGTGGCCGTGGAGCAGCCCGGCGGCCTGCTGGCCACGCTCATCGGGGACACCTCCGTCACGCAGCGCTGGCTCGTACGTACCGCTGCTCTAGTACACTATAGGACAGCGCGGCGGGCAAGGTGGCGGGGCAGCGGCGCGGCGTGGCCGTGGAGAAGCCCGGCGGCCTGCTGGCCAAGCTCATCGGGGACACCTCCGTCACGCAGCGCTGGCTCGTATGTTACCTCTTGTATCCCAGGATATTCAAGTTTAGATATCAACTTAGTTGACATGACACAATTATTGAAAGATCTTTTCTTTAACCCTCTCCATGAAGTACTGACAAGTCTTTTGTCAGACATTCTTGTATTTTTATTCATTAATCAAAAGTTCCTACCTACTGCATAACTTGTTTGTAAAAGACACACAAAACATAACTTTTAATTTATTTTTTAAGCAATTATTTGTCTGTTTTTGGCGACTCATCGATTCATTAATTACGTTTTAGAGAGGCGAAATATCAAACTTCCAATATTTGATGCACTTAAACACTCTGGCGGGTAGATCGTACAATGATCTGATGCAGTATCCAGTGTTTCCATGGATCCTCGCTGATTATGACTCGCTCGAGCTAGACCTCAACGACCCGGCCACCTTCCGTGATCTCACTAAGCCAATGGGCGCTCAAAGTCCCGACAGATTGGAGCAGTTTAGGAAAAGATATAAGGTATTTTATTTATACATCAGCATAAAATAAGTATTATTTACGTCAATCGCGGGTAATATCTAATAACGAGTTGGTAACTTTTTAGGAATGGGACGACCCTCACGGAGAAACGCCTCCATATCATTACGGCACACACTACTCATCCGCTATGATTGTGTGCTCATATCTAGTCAGAATGGAACCTTTTACTCAGCACTTCCTAAAACTACAAGGCGGACATTTCGACTTGGCTGATAGGTAAAATTATAATCGTTCAAATAACTTGTATTTGAAGTGTTTTTTTTTTTCATAATTTATTTAAATATTATGAACATAATTTTAGGATGTTCCATTCAATTAAAGAGGCGTGGAACTCAGCGTCGAGACATAACATGGCTGATGTGAAGGAGTTGATACCGGAATTCTTCTACTTACCAGAATTTCTGGTGAACTCTAACAACTTCGATTTAGGTAAGATTAAACAGAAAGCCACGCTACTTTAGTTTTGCATATATTATATAAGTTCGGGTTTATTTGTTTCTTGTTGAGATAAAAAATTGAGTATCGTCACTTGTTATGGGGGCTCCTATAGTGCATCTGAGAAAAAATTGTCCGTGTAACATATTCTTGTGGATTGTATCGATGAACTTGTCTGGGCAGGCAACAAGCAGTCGGGCGTGTCGCTGGGCGACGTGGTGCTGCCGGCCTGGGCGCGCGGCGACCCGCGCGAGTTCATCCGCGGGCACCGCGCGGCGCTGGAGTCCGACTACGTGTCGCACCGCCTGCACCACTGGATCGACCTCGTGTTCGGCTACAAGCAGCAGGGCGCGCCCGCCGTCGACAGCTGCAACGTGTTCCACCACCTCTTCTACGAGGGGAACGTCGATATATACAAGTACGTTTAGGCTATTGGGTGCACAAATTAGGCCTAAAATATAATTTTGGAAAACAGGGTGTGGCCTATAAAAACGCAATTTTTACTTAGCTAGGCACTTTGAGTTATTGAAAATAAAAAAGTATATTTAATTCCAGTATCGACGATCCATTGAAGAAAAACGCAACAATTGGCTTCATAAATAATTTTGGACAAATACCAAAACAGCTGTTTAAAAAAGCTCATCCAAGCAAGAAAATGTCTCAGCGAAGCTCGACTATACTTGATCCGAACAACATTATACCGTCGCAGGGTATAACACCGCCTGAAAAACTGTTCTTCCACAACTTAGACAATTTAAGGCCTTCCTTACAACCCGTAAAAGGTATGTACGTAATTTATGAATTTATCGTTGTACTTATCAAGTTATGTAACACTTAGTACATTGATAAAACGGTAATACCATATTCAGTATTACAAAGATATGCTGTCGCTTTCATAATATTTATCCAAATCTTGCTTGAATTTTGATTGTGATATTGGTAATGCCCGGTATTGCCATAATATGTCTCTCAACTGTGCACCACATTGCAGAAGTAAAAGGCCCAGTGGGTCAGATCTTATACACGGAGAAGGCGATCCTAGCAGTAGAACAGAACAAGGTCTTAATGCCCCCTACATACAACAAGTACGTGGCGTGGGGCTTCGCCGACCACTCGCTGCGGATCGGGAACTACGACAACGATAAGGCCGTGTTCGTGTGCGAGACGGTGGCGCAGGCCTGCGGGGAGATCGTCACATGCGTCTGTCCCTCGGATAAGACTATTGTTACAGCGGGAACGAGTACTGTGAGTTTCTTCTTCATATTGTAGTGTACTGGATTTTATTATGTTGTTATCCATTACAGAAATATTATTTTGTCCCTGTATTTTGAATTTACATCGATGGGAATTGATACAAATTAAGATTGCAACTAACCCTATTATTACGAGTAGCGATATGCTACGACCATGTTCAACTGAATTTCAGTTGGATTTGCCTATTATTACACAGAACCTACTTTCAAAGTCTCATTATTAAAATAATATAAAAGGTAATAAAATAAAGATGGAATCACATAAAAAAAAATTGTTTAAAATCACATAAGTTAGTTTAACCTTTAGTTACTAGTTTCTTGCTATATATTTTAGGCTCTAGACAGACGGACCGCATTTCAACTGCAATCCAAACGCAAATTGCAGTTCGGATGCAGTTTGAATGCAGTTGACACGACTGCAATAGAACTGCAAACCAAACGTGCAGTCCGATTGCAGTTGCGGTTGGATTGCAGTTGAAATGCGGTCTGTCTGTCTAGAGCCTAAAACTTGGTAACTTTAGGTTGTGACGGTATGGCAATACTGGGCTCGTCGACGTCGTCTTGCGGTCAAAGTGTGTCTGTACGGACACGAGGAGGCGGTGACGTGTTTAGCGGCCAGCCCTGCGTACAACCTAGTCGTGAGCGGCAGTCGCGACGGTCAGGCCATCGTGTGGGACGTGGAACGAGGGACGTTCATACGGCAGTTACAGCCGCCTCACGCGTATGGACCCCTGCCGCCTGTGTCGGCGCTTGCAATAGATGATCTTACTGTAAGTACCTATAACTAATAAAGTGTAAGGGTTTCATAACTTAAGATAAGTTGTAGGAGGGTATATTTTTACTTACGTTTTGTATCTACGAAATTCAAAAGAAGTAAGAGTATAAGAACGATGTGTTTGCAGGGTGACATAGCGACTTGCAGCGGCAGCTGGCTGTACGCGTGGTCTATCAACGGCTCGCTGCTGGGCGCCGTGGACACGGTGGGCGGGCGCGAGCGCTCGCAGCAGGTGCTGTGCGTGGCCTTCAGCCAGGCGCGCGACTGGGACCCGCTCTACGTCGTCATCACCGGCTCCACCGACGGCGTCGTCCGGGTAACCTATACCATAATAAAACACGGTGGGCGGGCGCGAGCGCTCGCAGCAGGTGCTGTGCGTGGCCTTCAGCCAGGCGCGCGACTGGGACCCGCTCTACGTCGTCATCACCGGCTCCACCGACGGCGTCGTCCGGGTAACCTATACCATAATAAAACACGGTGGGCGGGCGCGAGCGCTCGCAGCAGGTGCTGTGCGTGGCCTTCAGCCAGGCGCGCGACTGGGACCCGCTCTACGTCGTCATCACCGGCTCCACCGACGGCGTCGTCCGGGTAACCTATACCATAATAAAACACGGTGGGCGGGCGCGAGCGCTCGCAGCAGGTGCTGTGCGTGGCCTTCAGCCAGGCGCGCGACTGGGACCCGCTTTACGTCGTCATCACCGGCTCCACCGACGGCGTCGTCCGGGTAACCTATACCATAATAAAACACGGTGGGCGGGCGCGAGCGCTCGCAGCAGGTGCTGTACGTGGCCTTCAGCCAGGCGCGCGACTGGGACCCGCTTTACGTCGTCATCACCGGCTCCACCGACGGCGTCGTCCGGGTAACCTATACCATAATAAAACACGGTGGGCGGGCGCGAGCGCTCGCAGCAGGTGCTGTGCGTGGCCTTCAGCCAGGCGCGCGACTGGGACCCGCTTTACGTCGTCATCACCGGCTCCACCGACGGCGTCGTCCGGGTAACCTATACCATAATAAAATACGGTGGGCGGGCGCGAGCGCTCGCAGCAGGTGCTGTGCGTGGCCTTCAGCCAGGCGCGCGACTGGGACCCGCTCTACGTCGTCATCACCGGCTCCACCGACGGCGTCGTCCGGGTAACGGATAGCATTATTATGTAGAATAAATACATATTTCAATGTCTCTTTACTCGACTGCGCCACAAGGAGGATTATGTTTTTAAAACACAACACACTATTGTTCGCGTACATTATAAAAGTGATATGCACTAACTAAAAACCCTACGACTAGTATAGCCACAGTATAATAGAGATTGCAAAAAGGTGGTTTTCTGCGAAATAAAGCGCTGGTATTTTCTACCAGTTTAAAGATGTGTATGATTAGTTTTACTTTACTTAACTCGACATAAATATCTCGCAGATGTGGTCGATAGATTACATAGCAGAAACAGCTGAAGAACAAACCGAAAGTTTAGAGGGTGGGAGTGTCGATCCAGCTTCTTGTTCTGCCGAAATTGATAAGGGGAAGGATGAACTTTCACTATCGGTACAAGACAGTGAAGAGATCAAGTCTGAAGTAGAAGTGAAGTTGGAGAGCGAAATAAAGACTGATGATCTGGAGCCACACGACAGGGAGGCGGCGATCAAGAGGGTTGAGGAGTTGGTGAAACAGATGAGCTTGTCGCAAGAAAATGAAGGTGCGTATTCTAAGGTTTAATAAGCCAATTTAATCGTCAGACATTTTTTCTTTAATATCTAATACCAACGCAATTTAAATAAAAAACGATGAATAAAGGAAACGACTACTACACTAGTGTTATTTACAGGTAATCTCACTAAATCAGGTTCAGAAAGTTCGCTATCCGACGCGTGTGAAACCACAAGCGCTAAAGAGTCCGCGCGAAGACACGACGAGAAAGACATTTGTAGCGATAATGAGGAGACCCGACAGTACCCTGAACAGAAGGAAGAACATATCGATTCTTGTGATGAGGCCAAACAGGAGTATGACAATGAGAAAGACATAGATGCCGAGAAAGACATCGCACATAGAAGTAAATTACAAAAACAAGGACATGTTATGCTCAGAAGAAAGTCGAAAGGAAATCCGTTGTATCGCAAGAGTAAGTATAATTGTAATTTTTCTAGCGTTTTACGTTTGATATTTAATTATAAGTAACGTGTCGTTTTAACACGTCTTAATTTACCATTAGAATAATCGAAGTTGTCGATTGCGAAGTTTCTTGTTCGTTATTTAATATTCTTCTTTTTTATGTTGTAATTAAGTTAATTTTTTTTTTAAATCAATGGTACATATTATTTTAATTACAAAGATATCGCATGACCATTCGTTCGTCTGCATTAAGGAATAAGATTTTCGCTAGTTCTATTCAGTGGCGTGCATCCCATATAGGCAATTAGGTAGTGCCTAACTCATATAAATTCAATAATTCAATACATTATATTTACTAAATAAGTAAAATAATTCGTCATACCAATTATATAAAAAAAAATTAAATAAAAAATTATAATCTCCTTCAAAAAACTCAAAAGTGAAAAATAATATTTTATCACTTCACTTTACATAAGCGAAGTGGAAGTCGGCGCCAAATCCTATGCGTTCGCTTAGTTTATAGTGTTAGCTTTTAAACTATGAACCGCACAACAACAAACGCACGTATGGCAGCATTCTCATAAATACTATTTTTCTGAATCGCTTAATGGATGTTGGGATTTGGCGCCGACTTCCACTTCGCTTATGTAAAGTGAAGTGATAAAATATTATTTTTCACTTTTGAGTTTTTTGAAGGAGGTTATAATTTTTTATTTAAAAATTTTTATTTCACGATTTTTTAGCTTTAGATTCTGCTAATTTGGTTTTGCTATTTGTATGACCATTTTAGCGATTTAAATTTTGTTTTGTGAAATGGGTATTTAGTGAAATATATTAAACCACACGACGATAGATCGTTGCAGGAAATGACAAGACTACGAAATCTGTCTTCCGATAATGAAGGTAGATAAGTAAGTCAGTAGTACATAAGTAAGTCATAATACACCTTTTATTTACGAGGCAAAATCATCCAATGAGTCCTCCCACCCTGGGTGGAGGGACTGTCAGACTTGTACTGACAGTCATACTACTGTCATACTCATCCACAGTGTTCCTTCAATAGCCCTTTACGTTCCAGGGTCACGGTTACCCAGGGACAGTACCGCGATCACGGATCAGCTTACATAATTAGGACGCATGAAATTTGAAGAGTTTTGTTCATATAACCGAATATCTCATCAGAACAAACATCTAATTATTTTTCAGTATTGCGTTTTTTGTAAAACGTTGTAAGTGACCTTGAACATTTTTTTTTCGGAATTGTTTTTATAACCTTTGTAGTGAGTACAGGCGTGATATTATGTTGTGTGATGGCGTAAACAATGCTTAGATATGCTATAGCAACAATCGCGGTTAATCTGCTGTTATTTATTGAAGAGTTCTCCCGATTTCTACAAGATCCCATCATCAGGTATTGAAATGGTGACAATGGGACCACACGGGAAGCACCAGCTTTCAAATAAAAAAAGAATCATGAAAATCGGCTCACCCAGTCGCAAGTTATGAGGTAACAAACATAAAAAAAAAAAACAGTCGAATTGATAACGTCCTCCTTTTTTTGAAGTCGGTTAAAAACAATAATTATTCTTCAAAATATACTACACAAATAACATACTTCTATTATCCATCACAAAAATATAACTACCATCGTCCATTCATAGCATGACGCAATAGTAGGCAGTCGCTCGAGCTGCCTACTAAATCCACGCACATTATAACAGATTTCGCGTATTCGTACACACACACACACTGCTTTAGAATAATACGACCGAAATATAAATCCACTTTTTCCATTCGTATCACACTGACATTTGACATTCGCAAATTAGACGACCAAAGTGCAAGCCTACTTTGATCAATGTTGGCACTACACTTCCGAGTCCCTTATTGGCTGTTATAGACTCATCGTTCTTAAGCAAATCAGAAAGAGAGACTTTCTTTTCCGTCCAATGGTTGGGCAATGTTACCAAATTCATAGAAATCTCCCTGTTTATATGTTTCTAGACAACATTAGACATTAGATTTTTTTTTAATATATTTCTTCGTTACATTTCTATGTGTTATATACACTGCTATGTGTTATATTATAGTGATTATGACAAAACGATATCTATACAAATTAAAATACGGATTTAAACCGTTTTAGTACGGGTAAAAGGTTTTATAAATCTGGTAACCCTGCAGTCGGCTATATGCCATTTACGCGCGCGCGCGATTTTTATTTTAGTGCAATAAATGTTAATAATTTCTTGAATTATGAGTGATTTTTTAGAAAGTGTTACATAAATAATGGCATTGTATGAATTTTGATAAATTACAGTGTGGTGAAAATGCATCATGTATTGATAAATTACATGCGAACAACTTTAGTAAGTTTTCGTTTGTTGACAAAACAATTAGATGTTCTGGAGGTAAATAAAAGTCGAAATGCCGAAAAATTTGCCTAAAAATGTCAAGAGGAGATTCGTGGAGTTAAAAATTATTTGAGTAAATAATCGATTTAAACGTTTTTCGACGAGTAGGTACCTTAGTTTTGAGTACGTAAACAACGATTTCACGAGCCTACAAATGTTTCTATATCAATATAATCAAATACAATAAGCAATTATTGTGTCGTAGGTAATCGAAATATCGAAATCACTTTTTAAATACTTAATGCCTAAGTAGGTATAAGCTTTAAGCCCATTGAGGTATTCACGATCGCGGTTAAATAATTACTTAGTATAAAATCAAATCTAGTGTATTACATAAATACAGTAAAATAACTATCATGTATGCAGGTATTTCTCGATAGTGTAAGCAGAAGTGCATCAATTGTGAGTTATATTATCCGTCCCATAGGCCTATTGCCACTAGCCGGGCACTCATACATTCTCTATTTACACATTACCTTCAATAGTATCAATCAATTTATTTGTAAAGTTATAAACTCCATTTGTTTAATGCCTACCTAGTCCAAAAACCAATGCACGCCACTGGTTGTATTACGTATAGTTGTATTACGTAACAACTCAGCTATTGATTTTATAAAATAATTACATACTTCGTAGAGCCTCTTCTAGAATTGTAATTTCTCTTAGGTGGTGGAAGCATCGGCGACTCGAGCGAGTCGTGCTCGCTGGAGAGCGCGGGCGCGGCGTGCGCGGCGAGCGCGGCGTGCGCGGGCGCGGCGGAGGGCGGGCTGCGCGCCAGCAAGTCCGACACCAGCCTCACCGACTCCTTCGTCGTGGTGGCCGCGCCCGCCGAGCCCGCCGCGCCGCGGCTGCAGCCCGCCACCGTCGATACAGGTCACTGGACATTTTATACGAACGACACTCAATAATTACTTATGTTCTGATAAAGTTTCATTATATCTTGTAACTTTTGTGTTATCAATAACCCGTGGAACGATAAAATCTAATATTACAGAAAAACATCATTCTGAATTTCTGTTTAAGGTCAATGACCAATCAAGGCATGAGTGATCAAGGACTACTTAATGAAGCGTCGCCAATGTTACATACTATGCGTGTTTTTTAAAACTATGTACCACCAAATTGCTTTGTTCAATTTTGATATAAGATATGACACAAGTTTCCCACTATGGCAAGTATCCGATGCGATGCGATTAGTATAAAGTAGTCCACCGAATTTGTATTTGTGTATATCCTAAATACTAGTTGGTAATTATAATCCTTCTAAATAAAACAGAATCAGGAATAAAGTGGATCCGTCGCCTGGTACTGCGCGGCAAGCTGACGATGCACACGGCGTACGAGCGGCGCGACAACGCCTGCCCCGCCTCCGTCACGGCCGTGGCCGCCGCGCGCAGCGGGCGCGGGCTGGCCGTCGGAGACGCGCGCGGGAGGGTGGGTTATCATCATACCTACTTTTATTTATTTTTACTTATCTTAAGTAGAATAGTGTAGTTTCAGATAAATAATTGGTTTTCGTCGTTTTAGATTTTCCGCTGGTCGGCTCCCGATATGTCAAGCGCTTCAGGAGCTAAGGGCGGACCGGCAGATCATTGGATACGAGATGACACAGCGCCTTACTGTACACAATGCCAGGTTCGTTGCGTTAAGATATATTTTTTATGAGTGTTTGAGGTAGTTCAGGTAGGTAATGATGAATGAAATTGAGGTGATCTACGACTGCTATTAGCTTAATTACGTTAAAGTGTATCAATATTATTATCACCACCCTTGTAATGTTGTGTGAGTGCTGCCATAATTAAGAGCCGTCCGTCCGTCGTCCCGCAGGTGCGCTTCACGGCGCTGGAGCGGCGCCACCACTGCCGCGAGTGCGGCGCGGTGTTCTGCGGGCGCTGCTCGCGCTACGAGGCGCCCGTGCGGCGCCTGCGCGCGCTGCGGCCCGTGCGCGTGTGCCAGCGCTGCCACGACACCATCACCGCGCGCCGCGACTAGGACTGGGCCCGGGGCCGCACTGCACACGCACACACGTTCCACGAGGAGTCAATATCGCCTTATTTCAATATTCCATACTCTAATTGTATTTAGGAATTAAAGGGCGTATGTTTATGTTGCTGCTGATATGAGCACTACCACACTGGCGATTTGCAACCATGTTAGTAGTGAGATCGCCGCGATGTCCCAGCTAGCCCGACAAACCCAGTACAGCCGGCCTGTGACTTCTACGTCCGTATACCTATAAATTAAAAGCTAGACGCCTTTCAAACACGCTCAGAAAGACACTTTTAAGTGTGATAACATGAACGTAGCTTCGACCAAGCCGCGCGCAGTTTATGATAGTATTTATTATGTAAACTAGTAAAGGTTCAGGTTTAAGTCTTCACAGCGTTAAGGTGGATTTAATCTTACAAAAATGTACTTCTTAACAGAATATATATTCTGGTGTAATTGTTGGTCCCCCCTGGTGTGAAAAATACATAAACATCACAATGCTGATGAACCAAAAAGGAAGCACATGGAAACATTATGCCTCAGACATGATAAGTATAAATCCTGGCGTCCAAATGTCAAATTATTTTCGGAACTAGATAACGACGCCTTGGAAATACTCCTGTAGATTCTTATATACAGCTTTTATTACATCGCCTAATAAATACCAAATTGCCTCTTTTGAGTTATAATTATTACAGCCAAAGTTATTTGCTATCACATTTCTATTGGTCTATTAGTATTTGTTTTTATTATTATTCTATAGTCAATATGTATATTAAACCACATTATTTACGGTGCTGCTTATATGTTATTATTAAAACAGTATTAATATGATTAGATAATTGTACAACTATTGTTTTTAATTTTATTTTAATAGATCTCAAAATGTTTTCTAAAATATTATATAAATCACTTTAGATATTATAATAATAAGTTAAACATTTGTTTTTATAATTGAATTAAATGGTTAAAGTCAAATTAGAAAGAGATTTCTTTTAAAAATTGTGATATAATATTTAGTTTGATAAAAAAGTTGCTACATCAATGTATAAATCTCATTCCACTTTCCAGTATTGCGATGGAATTACATGTGAATATAAATTAGTGCTAGTCATATTTTTGTACCTATATTTTATTTATCTGTGAGTGTTCTTCTTTCTCGCATTGGAATGTAGTAAATCAAGATATATTGTGTATTGATGTCGTTGATGTTGAGTTATAATCATGGATCTTGTGTATGTGGCTGTAGCCCTGGCTTACGCATTTATATACAACATTCCTAGTCGCATACGTACAAGTCTACGTAAATAATATAGCTTTCGTTGATTTAACAATACTTATTAGAATTTAATTATCATAATAATTGTCTATTGAGCTGAAGCTATTAAGTAATTGTGTAAAACAGATTATTATTCGTAGATTGTATGTAACTTGAAAATAATGCTTCCATAATTTTCTCTGTTCTTATCACAACAGGGTACTTTGGACATTGTGTTTTTGCGGTAGATTGTATATTATGTGTATGCGTTACTGATAAACCCCGAGAAAGAAACAAAAAGACCCGGTAATTAACATGTTAGAAAGTAACATGTTTTGCCAATAATAACTAATTATTATTCTTCATTCACTAGTCCGAATAACGTTAACTCGATTGCTCCCGATTTTTCTATACACATTATACATAGTATATATTTATAGAATAAGCAGTTAAAGAGCACACATCATTGGTAACTAATATCCCCATTATTTATCGTTGATGTTTCAATATTGTAGTATATTTTGTTGTTGTCATTGCCATTCTTAATTATTTTGTTTAGAATTTCTGAAAGATTGTTGCTAAGTTCGGGATTTATAGTCACAAATACACATAGTAAATGATTATCCGAATTACAAAAAAAGTATACCGCTTAGCGACTGAGATGAAAATGTTATCTATGTCCATAAAATTAATGTTTAACCGTCTAAATTGTAATTATTCAAGCAAGATATGAAATACATTCATATTTCTTCCTAGATCTTGCCGAAATAAATAAATATTGTATAAATATGCATTCGCAATTTTCTATATTTATAAACTCAATGAAATAAGAAAAAGAAATCATGAATAACTAAAAAGATTATTATGAAGTTTGAAATACTATAACCTTGCTTTGAATATTGTAAGGAACGTAATTTATTGGGTCGTTTAGTGTCTGTAGCAAGGTTAACTATAATATAGTGTTGTAAGTGGATGTTTCTTAGTCACATGACCTGTAATGTATAGAAGAATAATTTACAGACAATATAATACGTTGTTTAGGTAGTACGTAGGCACTGAAGTTTATGCCGTTGACTAATGTATTCATGTACCTATAAATGAATAAAGTGGTGCAGCAAACCTATTCGTTTGTTCATTTACATAAGTCGAATAGAAACCCCTCTACTAAGTCTGAAGTGTTGTTCCGTGGTGACGAACGAAGACGTCGTACCAAAATATATTTTTTTTAAATCAACTGACTGATTTTAAGGGTAGGTTATGTAATAAAATATTATCTCAACTAAACATAATTTATTATTTTTTATAATATTTGAACTCTCATTATCTAAAATATCTACATATATACGCCAATATTTACATGCTTTAGACAAAGATAAATCACTGTATAATATACAAATAACACCCAACAAATAAGTCCGAAACGTGATTTTTATATATTAAGTACAACTTTTCCAATAGTATATTTCATTAATAAGCACACGAAAATATATTTCGGAATGACCTACTGATTTATAATCCTATGAATCTAATGTACTTTGTGTAACAGCGGTATAATTTTACAAATTCGCTTTTTAGTGCTCTCCAAGTATACGTGCACATAGACGCAGCGAAAACCTAAATAATTTCAGTATCACAAGTATTGTTACAATGTTTTCAATGTAAATATTTTTAGCCGTTAAGTACCTACGTTTACTGAATCCTAGAAAACATTCCGAAACATACTGCAGAATCTCTATGAAGTCCGTTTTATAATATAGACATTTTTAAATAGTACATGTATAACTTGCTTATTACCTACTAAAAGGTGCCCTTAAAGCTGCTTCACATACAACAATATAATTTCGGATATAAGTTATAATATCTAGACAAATTCTAAATATTCTTTTACTTTAAGTACTATTTCATAAAATTTTACAATTCGTAGTAAGTACATAAGTGCTTTTATTTTGCAAGGCTAGCCAGTGATATGCATTTTATATCTAATATCTATCAATTACATTGTGTGTTATTTTCAAAAATAATCTGGAATGTAGAGATGCATACAAAGTATTGCAGTAGTGTTAAAATTCACTAGAGTTAATTAAATCTGTTAAACAAACACCGCGACCGTATGTAATCTAAGAAAGGATTTCAGTTGAAACTACTAAGCTGTAGAAAGTGTCAACATTATATACAGTAATTAAAATAGTTTTACCACGTAATCTATACTTAAGTAGTTGGCTCAACGTAACAGAAAAATATAACATCATAACGTAAACTACATAATGTTACTAAATTAATATTAATTAAAATTGTAAAAGTAAGTACGCGAATTTAAAAATGACTAACATGAAAATGATATTTACCATTTGTTCGATCGAAACACCTACTAAATTATAGCAGCATAGAAAAAATATTAATAAAAAAGTATAAAAAAACAGATCCACGAATGGTAAAGAGATAAATAGCCTACAACTTTACAAGTATATACAAAAAAGGAAAAATATATCCAAAATCCTAAATTACATCAATTGATTTAATATTAAAATACTGCATTGTTCGTTTGTTTATTGTTGTACAGTGTTTAGTAACAATCGGCCTGACCGACTAATACTGCATGGACGAATATTATGAAATTAGTTTACCTTAGATACGTATTATAGACACGAACACGTTATGATACACAACAAAAGTGTGGCGCAAAAGCACTGTGCAATTTTACAATAGAGTTAAGTACAATTCATTAAATTAGTTAACTATAGAAAACATAGCTTTCATTTGTCTCAAAAATTCCGTTACAGTATCTGGCACCGGTTATATTGATCCAAAAATAACAGTCATTCTGTAATATCTCGCTTTCTTTATATAAATAGTATCAAATTAATGTTACTCCTCTGAAGCTTCATGTATTATAGTGCACTGGGTGAGTGCTAGTCAGTTTGGCAAGACAAGCCGCTTTATTCGTTAATCATTTGATTAAATTACGTATAAATAAGTATTGAGTATAACATCATAGGTTTATTTTACTTGATGTTGACACGGGCAAATGCGTTTAAACTTTGTCAATCTTCGTCTCTTACGCTTTTCGCGTGATCTACCAATCATCAAGACTTGCAACGTATTATATACAACGCAGTTGCTATCTTTTTGTTGTTTCCCTTTAGTTTTAACAAATTCTGATTATAATAGCATGGATATAGTTCGGTAATGTATATCCTCCAAACAGTTATCACGTTCACCTTTTCGTAAAAATTGAAATAAATATTTAGTGAAGACAGTCCTCATTATGGGTCTCATCATGTTATCATAATCGAATTTAATAAAAACACTTCAGCTATTCCAATTCGATAACGTGCATTAGTTTTTAGTAGATTTATGAAAAAAGGAACATTATGCATGGTAGTATTAGTTCGTCTCATACGCGAGTCAATGTTTTGATTAGAAATTATTGTTTTTAATAATATTCTTTTTTAGTAGTGAATTTCTCGTTAACCCAAAAATAATTATATGTATATTTTAAACTCCTAACAAGACAACATCGAATAATATTTTTGTTAATAGTAAGTACATGTATGATTAGTGACATCGCATCTAGAAAGAACATTTAAATACTGGGCCGTTTGGCATTTCTCATTCTACATATTTAAAGATAAATTGGAACATATCGGTATGAGAACGGACAGTTCAAAAAGTATCGAAGATGGAAGTTCGCGCCCTTTTCTGTTGAGCGAACTAGTGTGATCGAGCAGGTGTCCTCGGGCCCCTACAGCGCAGGCGCGGCGTCGGGCGGCGCCAGGAACGGGTTGGTGGCCAGCGAGGCGGCGCGGGGCACGTCGCGCAGGGGGGGCGCGGGGTGCGCGGGGGGCGCGCGGGCCACGCGGCCCAGCCACGCGTCGGGGTGCGGCAGCGCGCCGCCCGCAGCCAGCGGCTCCTCGGCCAGCGCGCGCAGGCCGGCCGACAGCTGCTGGCACATGGCCGCCACCGGGTCCGCGCTCGCCTCCTGCGCCGCGCAACGGGTTAGTCGGCGATACAAAACGGACGAGAGAACCTTATGTTACGATTCAATAGTATTTTTATTGTTATATATGTTACATTGTTAGATATATATTGATGCTTTTTATTTTAAATAACTCCCCGCACTAGGAATTTCTCCTGTGTCGTAGGTGCGTTTCACAAACATGAAATATCACATACAGAAACACCCAGACTCGGGACAAAAATTTGCGGATCGCACAAATTTTAGTCCCGTGCGGGATCGAACCCTTAGCGCAGCAGTCCAATCGCTTAGCCACTGCGCCAATTGGGTCGGCGTTCCCAGGCAAAAGCGAGTTTACCGAACAATAAAAATGAATAAGGGCTCATAAATATTTCCGACAGTCATGTTGCTATTGTACGGTTGTCATAGATTATCATTACAATTGCAGACGACGTCTATTTTTGTATGTGAGCTATGCAATGATTATCGCCCGCAGTATTTGGATGACTCAGGGCTCCTTATTTTTTTTCCGTTTGGAAACTAAAAACGCATGTTTCCAATATGATAAAGAGGTGTGTACCTGTGACGGCGGCGGCACGGCGGCCGTCGGGGGCGAGCCGAGCCCCGCGCGCTGACGCTCCAGGTTCGACGGCAGCTCGCTAATGCGCAGGGACATCTGTCGCTTGAACGGCGAACTGAAAAGTACAACATATTTGTTAATTGCATTCCATCAGCTTATGCAAAGTATTCACGAATACTAAATCAAATTGACATAATATTATAGTCTCAATAGAAATGGTGTGAAATATTGTACCTATTATTGAGATGCGCAAATCCGCGGAACGAGCCCTGGCGCTCCAGCAGATGCGGCGCGGCGTGCGGGCGCTCCACCGCGAACGGGTTGTGCGGCGTGGGGCGCGGGGCCGCGCTCACGGCCGGGCTCGCGCCCTGGCCCACGGTGTGGCCGGCGTGGCCCACTGTGTGCCCGGCGTGGCCCGAGTTGTTCACCGCGGGGCTGGCTAATGCCGCTGTGAAAGTACCCGCTGGTACTATGACGCCACCTCCACCGTTGGCGTCAGCTTCTGATGCGCGACGAGGAGTGATTCCTGAAAACAATGGTAAAAGTACTGATTAATTAGGACTTTGGCTCCTGCCTATTAGAGCGCACCAACATATTATAAACAACGTACCCAGCGTACACCGTGACCACAAGTATGTATACGCATATTTACCAAGACAAACCAAAGATTCCACGGTTTTAATTACATTACAAAATACAATACACATTTTGCCGTAGTTAATGACTGAATGTTATTGTAATAAGTATAATATCATATCGGCCTTGAGAAATTAGTTTCTGAAGCTCTTGGCCCGTGTATAGGTATGATAGTACAGCGACTGCCCGATAACGTGATTTCGTCTTCTTCTTCTGTCTATCCTAAGGTTGTCTGGAAAAGATCGCCTTGTGCGATGAGACCGCCCATTGAGCACGGTGTATTTGTATCACTATGTTGTCATTTTATTCTTTTAAAATGATTAGTATACACTGCAGTGTATGTTAGTTACCTGACTTGCGGAAAGAGCCCTGCCGAGTGAATGCATGGCTGGCGGCGTCGATGCTCATGGACACAGCGCACTCCTTGTCGCGGCGCTGCTTGCGCTCGAGGCACGCGGCGAAGGCGCAGCCCACGGCGTGCGACAGCCGCTCGCCGCTGTCCCGCGAGGCCAGGAACCCGTGGCACATCCAGCGCCGCGTCGTGCCGTCGCGGCAGATGTAGCTGTACACAACCACACATGATATAAACACCAGACATTTTACCTTATTTCCTCATTTATTGACAATTATTATAATTTAATTATTTATTTCTCTCAACACTCCTATCATTACAGGTTATACCTAATCCGATAGTGTGGTCACCTTAATAAAAATACTTAATCGGGACGATTTGGAGGCCTTTACAGGCAACTGGCTATATCTGGCCGAGAATAGGGGGAGTTGGAAGCTCAGAGGAGAGGTCTTTGCCCAGAAGTGGGACACTGACAAATTATACTTAGGTATATAAAACCTACTACAAACTAAAACTACACTCTAAAAGGCATAACAAACAATATTTACATGATAATATATTTATAAAATGTTTTTTTGACCGAATTTCTCCTTTGATCACATCTGTACTTCTACGAAGAGGCAGTTAGTGGCTTATCCACATTTCGCCAGTTATGAAAAGTATCAAAGTAACAGTAACAGGCGAGCATATAGCCATTAACCGGACATAAAAAGCAAGTGGCTTGTAATAATCACCTGAATCCCCGTTCATGGTTCCTGTCGGGCGCGCAAAACGAGACCTTCTCTATAGTCTGATCTACTATGAGGCCCTTGGTCTCCTCCTCAACGACGCGCAACCCATCGCCACTGACGTGCAACACGGCGCGCACCGGCCGTCGGCGAGAGTTCTGAAATGTTCACGACACACGTTAATATTAGCCAACGACATAAGGGCTCGCTTAATCACCGCGGCGCTCGCGGCACTCTATCGATTCCAGTATGACGCTGAATACAACTGCCGCTATCAAGACTTATGGATTGCTGTTTTCAAATCGTATTTGAAAAGGTTTTGATCACACTGTGGTTTATACGTCGCGTACACTATTACCCAATCGCCTCTATTTTTTCTGCAAAACGAGATAAATGCGAAATGGCTTGATGATGAAAATGAACATTAAATATGAATTATATCAATAATCATTTAATACACAATATATTGATTGATACAAAGTTAACGATACTAACGATCTTTGATCCTTATAGCAATGGATTAAAAATAGCGATGTAGTCATCTCTACACTCTAAAATGTAAACATGCCAAGATGCATCAAACAACATCTAAACGTACAAGGAAGGTGCGAGATGTGCTGTAAGTATAGCATTGAATCGCTATGTCTGTATGTAAACACTACTGGTTCACAAGAGCGGGAGTATTTCTACTGTTTATACAAAATTGCAAAATCTCGCCATCTGCGACATTAACAATGCAAATTGTATAGATACGCCGCGTTTATTATTCTTCAACAATATGCATTTCTACTGAGAACACAAGATAGGAATTACCATTTCTCTAAGTCTATAGAATTAGTTCACTAATAAGCGAATAATTTTAATTGGCAGCATGCAGTCACACTTTCCTGGTCATATCGACCACTTTAAAGTTACGTAATATGCTATTTAACCTTTTCACCGCCAGTCGGCCATAGCCGACAGTTCCCATGACCGACGCAAAAATCTTACAAAAAGAAACATTTTATATTTTCAACTCTTCGCAAAATTGAACTTTATGAGATGTTTTGTCTGGCGCTCAGGTCGAATTCGGATACGTGAGGCCCAGCGATAAAAAGGTTAAAACTCACCCTAAGCACCTTAAGCGCTTCCTCGCAGACCTGCATACCGCGCGACTCGAACACCTCAACGCAGCCGAGGTACTTGACAGGGAAGGTGCAGGTACCGGCGCGCACGGCCGCCTCGTCGGCGTGCCACTGATGCGGTCGGGCCGACTCCGGCGGCGAGCCCTTACGGCGCCGGAACGACTCCCGAAACGAGCGCCGCAGCCTCTCCATGCCGGCGCGCGGTGGAGACAGCGCCGCGCCCGCGCGCGCACGCCGTAGGGACGCACGCACCGACGACTTCTGAAAATCAACACGAACTACATCAGTTGGGAATTCTCAAATCTCATTAGGCTTAGCTTACTTTTTATATTGTAAAGTTGGACACAATTTTTCATTTCCATAAAGGATAGTCAGTTAGCTACTGCATCAAGAATTTCCCACTTACGCGACTTGGCAAATTCGCACATTGAATTAGCATGGCCGTTAATTAAGTTTAGCACGAAAATACTGCCTCCTAAACAGCCAATAACAATGAATGGCCACAAGGATCGCTTGCAGGTAACCTGACGGATTTCCAACAATGTTAGCTAAATATGATCAACATTTTAAATCGCTCGAAGTCGGTGCAGTTTGTGGATTCCCAGGTAACAGTAACAGTACACGCCATGACACATCCACTGTAACCGGGGAACAATGACTACGGCTGTCATTTCCTCAAATTCAATGATAAAACCTGTACTATAACAACAATGACTAAGTACAAGGCGGACAATTGATAATTAACCGGTGGTGCAAATAATATGGTATTACCAAAATTTCGGCGATAGAAAACATACTGTACCTAAATAAAAAGGATAATATCACCAGCAAACCACGCTTAGTCATAGGTCTATGTACGACAACATCTTCTTGGCCAAATAATTACTTAGATGCTGATGATATGATGTTGGACAAATATGGAACAGTAAATAGAAAATCTTGTCTTATGCTCATTTAAAGAATATAAGGAAAGTTGTAATAATATTATGGACATTGGTTTGACACCTTGTACTCGTAACAAACATCACTCATAGTGTTTACAATAATTATTACACCTAACATGAATAATTTATACTGTACTAAATGTAGAAATAGTTTCTCTAAATATAAGATGTGAATGAATTATTAAGGAAACCCTGCAATAATAGTCATTTGTAGTATAACCACAATAGTATCCATAAATAAACATAACGTTTCCCGATTAGAATAAACATGCAGCGTATACTTATGTGGTCAATTAGATACCTACTGTATTATCAAGATTAAAAATAACAACATGATATAATTTAGAATGTCGGATAAGATTATAGAATATCTCTATGTAATTACCGTCACCTGTATTTCGAGCGATGAAGAACAAACGTCACCATTATGCAGACCAATATGATTAAGGATCTAAAATTTATTCTAATTCATCCTCCGTCCTATTGATAGTAAGTTGCTTGAGATTTTCTCTGATCTGGTCTGATGATGCTAATTCCATCATCAGCTATGGCTGTAGCATAACAGGCCTTTGCCCAACTGTCAAGTCACGTGTGACAGGACAGAATGAATTTGTTTGACTTTTATCTGCTTCGTTGGTAACCATGTTGACAAAACTACCACATCGATTATACCCGACACGTTCTGTGTATGTTTGTTCTTTATTTTCTTCTGTAAGTATGTACTTTTGTCGCATTGATTTAATCATCTATGACTTAAGTATTTTTATATACTTTTATACCCATTTAACCCTACACATTCCAGAAAAATGAGAATACGTTGTCATTACGACCTGTTAAAAATTTAAAAAAACTTATGACAGGCGCGTTTTGCTACTGAGCACTAAATCCAAAATCTACGTATACTTTGGTCTAACTTTAGGATATCGATTTCACCCATGATGGATGTGAAGGTCAGAAACCAGTAATAATAACAAAACAGATAAAAATAACAAATATCTGTGAAAAACAAATATCGAGCGGCAGCTGGTTAAACCAAGTCTATACTAAAATAGTCGTAATTAGGAAAACTACGCATCATGATTGTAACTATAGGTCCATGTACGAGCAGTTGCTTTCTTTTAAGATCTACTTCATAGAATAAGTAGTAGGCGTTTCTAGTAATTAGCTCTACTAAAGTTTTCATGTGGCTTTTACTGTAGGATGATGATGATAATGAGCTAGGAAAGCTATAATATACTAACGTTGAATGTGCCAATAGGTACAGTCAGCATCATAAGTAGCTGGACATTTAATTTTATAAA
This sequence comes from Abrostola tripartita, assembly GCA_905340225.1. Classification (NCBI taxonomy): domain Eukaryota; kingdom Metazoa; phylum Arthropoda; class Insecta; order Lepidoptera; family Noctuidae; genus Abrostola; species Abrostola tripartita. The sequence goes on along the minus strand of HG996490.1, from coordinate 7,204,278 downwards.
CATACCATTAATTGAAGAACAACTTCTTATACTTATAGTAAAAATTGTTAAATATTCTAAGATCATCGTTTGGCCGCTCATATGTATAATTTGAAACAAAAACTTGAATTTGTGTTTGTTTCTTTCCATTATTTGACATGAGGTTTCTTAACATGTTAATCTACTTATGATGCTGACTGTACCTATTCTATACGAAAACGAAGAGACTATAAAAAAAATAACATTAGTACTAAGGTGAAAATTTCTGACCCTTTGAGGGTTAGATTAGGCAATTATTAAACCCACTCGATACATTTCTCGAAAGAGTGTTTTGTGGATTCGACTTACTGCTTCGTTGTCGTCTATTTGCGTCGGATTCGAAACCAATTACTACGTAAGAAAACAATTGAGAACCATCGAGATGTTTGATCATTCCGCCTCCACGTGTAGTTAATGAAAATGACTGTGTTCTCACAATTGGCATTCAAGACTGAGCCTGGAGACAATATTCAGTAGTTTGTGTCTCAAACCAAACTTTTGATACGATACTTTACAAATTAGTTGCAATTTTTCAATTTAAGTAAGTAATTATGTTTATCGAACAATTGGTATCGAAACACGTAGAGACATTAGCATATGATTATAAAACTGTAATGTAATCCAACATCCAAGTAGTAAACATTCAATGACAATGACACAAATTTTGATCCAGATGTGAACATTTATAAATCTATCATGTTCATAAGCATGTGCTTACTTACTTACAAAAACACTCGTCAATCTGTCATTAGGGCATTTATTTATCATGTCAAACAATTATGAACTTATATGGTAAGACCTTAAAGTTCAATATTAAAAGGCAGATCCCCAGACAGTTGTCTGTTGTTAAAAAAATATAGCACAGTAGGGTCGTGTGATGTATATTGTACGTACGTGTGAAAAAGTTTGGGTTTATAATTGCTTCTCATATCACAATCACTTATTTTTGATCATACTTAACTATCCTTATTTGCACATTTTCTACATAACTTTGCTCATTGCAGCTATTATTCCAAGAAATTTTAGTTTAGGAAAACAATTACCTAAGTACCTACTGTAAAAAATTAACTACTCGTGTAATCATGATTTACAGTTTACACATTATCACGTTTAAAATATTATTTTGATTAGATAAGATCGTTTTTAAATTTACAGGATTCAAATACTTATAAAGAAATAATACTAACCAAATAAAGAAAAGTATAATGTCAACAAAGATACCTACGTGTGTGTGCCTTCTCGTTATGTACGTTGCTTATATACATAGTTACATAATACAATTATTATGTCAAGAAAAGGTGGTCGACCGAATGAATGCAACAGAAGTTGAATGAAGTTCAAAACTGCAAAAGCACATCTCTGGCACCTCTACCTACCTAATTAGTATGTGTCTCTGGTTATATATCACCTTGTCCTTTAAAACTTTAGATGCAGTTGCGTTAGACTATTACCTCCAGCTAGACATCAACATTAAAATGTTAACTTTCTGTGAGAATTGTCCTTGTTGCAAATATAATGGTCTTTGGAATTGCCCTTTTTTAAATATTTGTGTGAGGTACAGTGTTAGAAACGTGAATATTTAAAGAATTGACCAAATCCCCACAGTTAATTTAATAATTTTATATTAATTTATCAGTTAACACGAGATAATTTATTTTGGTATTTTAAATAATTTAAACTTATTACATTTAAGTTAATATAACTTAGAACTAGATTAAAGGCATTGTACACGCAGGTAGGGTATAATAGAACCAGAGATAATAATAATGACTCAAAGTGCAACGCGGTAAGTTTTTGTTTCGTTTGTCGTCCTTTAAGTTTCGTAACCAAACATCTGCTGTGACGTTATTCTACGATATAAGTATCATATCATTGGAAATTGTCTACAAAAGTAAATATCATCACAAGAATCGTCACACACAAGGAAAAGTTATTCTGAAAAAGAAGTTTTTATACTTTTATTATTTTGTGATGATCGCGTTATACCTGTTTCGCTAGAGTAACCTGTTCAACATTTAAGTACCAACGAATTAGCTTACCTCTAGGTTATATTATAATGACAGTGGAAGACAAAGACTAAGCTACGCATGTTAAACCCGCAGGTACAAATATATCCGTACGTATATCTGCATATTATCTGGTATACATTAGTATGTACGTGATGTAGGATCGTAGGAACAATAAACGTTGACCATAGCGCAAACGATTATTATATTATAGTTTAGTATGTATTCAATGACTCAAGTTGAATAATGAATTGTAAATGAAGTATAATCAAATGAGTGTACCATTTTGAGGTCGCCGTTTACAGCCGCCTGCGCCCTATCGAACGGTTCGTGTGCTGAAGATCCTTGGTTCCCCATTGTACGCCAAATTCCTTCTAGTGCAATGTCTTCAAAACAACTTCACTCACGAAACATAAATTCATTAGATTGACTAAATTCGCATCACTATATTATGTCGTCACTATTCACATTACGTTGAGCGTATCCGCAAACTGATAGGTACTTATTAAATGGCTATTTCAACATTTCATTCACTGACATGACACACGTTGCCTAATGTAAGAGTATTGTCCTTCTCTGATAAATGTTCTATCCGCAGCACAGTAAGATAATAATTTCGACGAAGTTGAAACTCGACAAACATGGCAAAGCCCAGAATAAATAGTTTAGGTCTGCGGAATGCTGCAACCTTGGCGGTTGGCGCATAAAAACTTAGGTATTTACGCTGGTGCCTCATTAATCACTGCACACAAAATTAGTTTTATTTAAGTAGGTATTATACCCCTGTTGCAATTAACAACCTCGCATGTCGTAAACTTTCAATTCGATCATCTAAGATGCGGTAGTGACTACAACACGAGCCGTGTGAATTCGTTAACAATAATTTTTAAAAACGGGGGTCAACTTTTCCCACAAACGATGAATAAACGCAGAGAGGCGCATTGAACCCGGTACCCGGCCGGCGCGGGGAGAGAGGTAAGGTAGGTAGCTGGGAACGACTGCCGATGCCAGCTGAACGTTATTTTTTCCCACAGCATTGTTCTTTGGACCGTAGCGAGTAACGATTACAGAACTAATCCACTTTTTCTCAATTTGCACAAACACCTTCGTTGATTAAGGTAAACACGAAACTTCATTTTGACTAGCAAACAATTAAGGAATGTAACAGGAATTTGGGAAATAGGCGCGCGCGCCGCGCATTGAGCGACCAACTGTCGCACTGACTAGTGACTGTGGGTCGTACCGCGTGCGCCGTGAATCGCACAAAACCCTGCAGCGGAGTCCCCGTCTCGTCCCATACCTCACCCCGCAGACGACCGGTCCTTTGCATTGTCAAGATTGACGACCGGTGAGATCATCGTACGAATAGCCAGTCTTTAATTCGTACTCGATAATTCTATAATTCGTTTCATCAATAAAAACCATCTCGAGTATCAAGCTTGGAGCCTTGTCGAATCGACGAACTTAAATTCATATGAAGTTATACAGCAAAAATGGCAAAACAATTGCCAGTTTTAGGTTTTGAAAACTCACTGTATGAATTAAAAGGCATGGGACTCTGGTGCTCATCTTTGTTTTGGGAGCATGAGCCACAACAACAGCTGGAATGAGCACGTGCGAGTGGGACGGACGCAGGTGCAAAGCTAGAAAGCTTATTGTATGCGTGAAACTTGGAACATATGGCTTTTGAACACCGAACCATTTAAGAGGTACTGCATGTGCCTACAGTCCACATTCTACATCATGTATTTATAGCTGATCCAAGCATCTGCAACAATGTGTTGCTTGTTTTTTGTTATGAATGGTGTTTTATTTGGAGCAGATTTGTTTACAATCCGTAAATGAGGGCACACGTTTTCTTTCGAAATAAAATTACATCAGTGTAGAAAAATTCTATTACATTTTCCAAAACTTTATGCATGTTTGATTGTTGTAAACAACAATGTTCAATTATCATTAACTAGCGGCCCACTCCGGCTTCGCACGGGTTAAAAATATTTCTCCACTATTTAATGGATGTTATATACCTTCCTCTTCAATCACTCTATATAAAAAAACCGCATCAAAATCCGTTGCGTAGTTTTAAAGATTTAAGCATACATAGGGACAGAGAAAACGACTTTGTTTTATACTATGTAGTGGTACCAGATAATTACGAGATTCCGAATTTCCAATTGACGCAAACAAATACATAATTTGGATAATTAAAGAAGTTGCCAGGCTGACATTATTTCCGAAAGAAGACAATTAGGTACTTTTCCACGATAATTCTATATAATATTATAGTGCAAGGCATTTAGATATTGTTAAAGGTGGCCTAGAAATTAAAAATAAAATAAAAAAATAGAATAAAATTCTCATCGATCCTATCGTTGACGACTATTTTGTAGTAACATCAATTTTAAAACTTCTCTGACCAAATACACTACAAATTTTTATCCTTGCTGACTCACATTGTGAGTCACTGCATACCAGTGACTGGACGAATCCGAGACTAAGATTACATCCGATACGATCATTATTATCAGCCACAAAATTAGATAAAGATGATCGGATTTCGTCACAATGTTATTACAACTAACTATAAGCCGGCGTCAAAATAAGTAATGAATAATTTATAACACGATGTTACTGAAATACCTTTTATCATTTCGCTGATAAAAGTAGCGTAATTATCAGAATTATTTCTAATTAATAACATTTTTAGATTTATTAGGTAATCGATTTCAAATTCCAATGGTCGTCAACGGGAAAACTAGTTGTACCTGTTTGCTGGTATGAGTCGTACTGGTATTTGTATCGAACGTATGCATTCAATCCAAACGTTTTATTTCAATGGTTCCATATAATTGTGAATATTATGAACATTAAAACATATTTCATTAATATTTAATTAGCTGACAAATGCGGACACTGTTCAACTCATTTCTTTAGTATCAAGAGTAGATTCGAGATAGATAGTTATTTTTTATATTGCTATTGAAAAAACTGAACACGAGCAGCTTTCCCAGTACTACTTTATTATTTACGATTAATGTATTATTAGGTAGCTTAGTGGGTGAATACTTCGTAGATTCATAATACATATTCGGAAATTATTCAACTTCGAAATTCTTCTCTTCTCATCGTATGGTTGATGAACAACCTGGTGTCAGAGTTTAAACCGCCTGTAGGCCTCTGACATGGCTTTACACACCGTTGAAAAATCTCTCAGGTGTGCCGGTTTCCTCACGATGTTTTCCTTCACCGTTTTTGGCAACTGATAAGTAATTTATAGTCCGCATATGAACTCGAAAAGACATTGGTGCGTGCCGGGGTTTGAACTTGCGACCTTTGACTTGGCAGTCCATCGGTCATACCACTCGGCTATCAGTGCTTACTTCGAAATAAAAACTACTAACAAAAAATTTAATTCGAAGACTAAAACGTGATCGCATAAGATAACTTAGAAGCTAAAGGCTATTATGCTAACAATTTTGGATTATGTACGGCTCTTTTTCAAGATATTACAAAGCCGCACGAAACATTCAATTATTTTCGCACATAACACCCGCACTCCATCGTAAGTCTCGAAATCGCACATCATCTTTTTATCATGATCAGAAAAACCACTTGAAAAGGATTTTTGTTCGTACGCATCACAACATTACAACTAACTATAAAGATATCGTATAAGAAACTAAACATTATGCGTGTCATTGATCTCTGAGGCATTACAGAGGAAACCCTACTAACCCTGTTTGTAGTTGTTTGCCTACGCTGATGCAATTACAACCTTACATAATATGACCATCTTATTAATGCTACATCGTTGGCAGAGGTCAGACACCAGACACATCCCGCACAGTGTTACAACACCGCAGAGTAAATACATGTGAACGTAATAATATAAATACGGGAATTTAATGTACAGGCAATGCTATCAAAGCTTGACAAGCGTAAAAAGTAGTACAGAGGACACTGACACTGTTCCGGCATCAGCAACCGTAAAATTGCTATCACGATCATTGTCTATTCGGCAATAATTTCCGCCAACGCCACTATCCTATTCAATCAAGGTACCGTTACTTGGCACTTTATTGTCTACACTAACATAACGCTCAATGCTTAAACTAAAATTTTAACAACGATATCAGAATTGACTGCTTAATAATATGCATAAACATAAGGCCATCTAGACTCCTAGCAAGAAATTAAATCAAGTCATAATTAAAATAAAATTCTAAATCTAGTATAATATTAATATATTATTTACTAGATGTGCCCGCGACTCCGTCCGCGTGGAAATTCGGAAACAGCAAAAGTATTTTTAAATTGTTTTTAATATATTAGCTAAGTTTGAGCGAATTCGATTTAGTAGTTTTTACGCCATGCCGTAATATTTTATTACATGTATAGCTGTTGCCCGCGACTTCGTCCGCGTGTATTTCGGATAAAAGACCAGTAGTAAATTGAACTTTTAACAGAAAAAAATACCTACCAGGCAGGCTTTTTTAAGTAGGTTAAAAATCTTTAAACCACTTATTTAACTAAGAATACTTTCCGGTATTTAAAAAAAAACCGCAAAAATTGAACGGTAATTACGGAAGTTACAGAAAGTCTATTGAAAATAATATATAACTGAAGAAGAGAACATAAATAAATCCGTTTTGTGCGTTTCTGAGTTTCTGTACATTGAAACTGCTGTAGAAAAAAAAATGCCTAGGATAAAAGACAACCGTGACGACCTGATTGGCGCAGTGTAGCCACTGCGCCAATCTGGTCGTCACGGTTGTCTTTTATCCTAGGCATTTTTTTTGAGCGCGAGCGGTTGGTTGTGGGTTCGATTCCCGCAAAAAAAGTGTGATCCGTAGATGTTTGTCCAAAAAAAACTAAACAAACTAATTATTATTATTATTTAATAATACCTACTTTAAACTTATATCTAAAAACTACGTATCTGTATTTTTAAAATCTAAAGTGCGCTTATTCCAAGGAACTTAATGCACTGATAGTGGTATGACCGTTAGACTGTTAAGTCAGATGTCGCAAGTTCAAATCCCGGCACACACTAATGTCTTTTCGAAGTCATGTGCTTACTATAATATTACATATAGCGGGTGCAACCAATGCTGCTTATAGAAATCTTGTCTATCAAACTACCCTCCATGCACGCTCCGGGTTGTCGTGTGTTGAGACACTTTGAAGAAATGCCTAACGATCAAACACGTTATTGTGGCTAATTTATAAAAGATAGATATATACTATTGAAGACTTTTTTGTAGATCTTTTGGAGACCATCATCTTTGTAATACATACTTTTGGTGTATGATCAACGAATGCGAGGATAAGAGCTCGAAAGCGCATTTTCATCCGACTTGCTTCAAATTTATCATTACTGCTCAGCTCCTATGTGTTTTAGCGTTATGTTATATAGCCTATAACCTGCCCAGGAGTATGGACTACAATCGTACCAAGTTTGGTTAAAATCCCTTCAGTAGTTTTTGACCCATGCGTGCACATACAGACAGACAGACAGACAGACAGACAGACAGACAGACGGACAGACAGACAGACAGACAAAAAATTTACTGATTGCATTTTCGGCATCAGTATCGATCACTAGTCATCCTCCAATATTAATTTTGAATATATATTCAATGTACAGAATTGACCTCTCTACAGTTTTATTATAAGTATAGATATCTCTCACAAAGTTACATACATAGTTAAATGAAGTAAAAAACCGAGGTAGTTACAGTACAGCATAACATCAGAAACGATTGTGAAAGCTGGTGTCTGTACTAGGTTCGACACCTGTATGACAAATCACCAGGCTCTGTCCTACTTGTTATCAGGGTAAATAAGCTGTTAATTTTATATATAGTGTAAAATAGTTGATTGTAATAACGGATCCTAAACAATCCAAACTTGAAAAATTAATCCAACTGTTTTAATCATAAATTTATATTTAAATAAATTATTGATGTTAATAAAGGTTTAAAATTAACCACTTACAATAAAATAAAAATTAACTCGACGCTTTTACCTCCCACAGGTACCTATAGTCGTATGTTATCCAATAGGGAAAATTTGCTATTTAAGTCAATTGAATTTGCTATGCCAGTTATTTGAAGCTTGTCGATACGCAGAATTGGTTTCAATAAATGTATTCTACTGTGGAATTTGTATGATTGTGCTTCACAAAGGAGATCATGCATATCACATATAAATTTAAAAGCATCTAATTCAGATTTGTGTGGTAAAAGAACATACCTAACTTAGGAAACAATAATTAGTCAAGGAGATAGTCTAAGCAGATCCAGTAAGTAAAGTTGCATGAGTTAATCTTTTGTATGGTAATGGCAGTAGATATTCTAGAGATTGGAGTACAACTTGGTCTTTAATAAACATTCAAAGATTTAAACTCAAGGTCTTAAGGTGCAGTGGAGCGGAATGAGTGTAGTAAACTAGGTGTTAAATTAACGGATAGAGTTCAAGCCAAATGCGAGGGGTCGAAGAGCCGTTAATTAATGAGTTTTATTTGGTAGGGCCGTCTACGTCAGCAATAGCTTAGTATGTCTATCTATAGCCTATGGGCCAACAGATCAACGGAAGTGGCACTCTACAACAACAAATCGATTTCAGACAAACTGGACTATGAATAATGTGGATGGACTACATTGGCCCTGAATCTATGAGTGAAAATCACAATATGTGGTTGCCCAAACTTAGTAGTGCAGCAGGATGATATGGAACAGCAACAGTGCGTAGTGACGTCGATAATAATAATTATGTTTATCGCAAAAGTTGGTTACGTACAATTTTAACTATCAGACCATTTCTTCCTTATTAATTATAAAATACAATACGGGTATGTATGTAGCCAATAGCCATGAAGAAGCAGATGTCAATACTCAATATATCAGATCTCGCCAAATCAAAGTGCATCGTAGTATTTTTTTAAATACCTGTAAAATAATTTAACTGTAAAGGTACGGTAATTCTTTAACTCACGTTTTTGTTCACTTGTTCAGGGTACAAATTTATTGGACCTAGCTATAATGGCATCGTGAGGAGTATTGCAAACACCAATACGATAAGCACTAACTAATGAATATTTGTTTAATATTCTCTGTTAATGTTAATTAAAATATCGTATTCATACGATGTGTGTGATTTTAACACGTTTTTATCAAAAAAATAAAAACGTGTACGTTTATAACTTCAAGGTGAGCAATATTGAATCGGGTTTGATTTGCGATCGCCCATTGTAACCTAAGGATAGGATCTTTAAATATTACCTACTTATTAATACTATACATATAAAATCTACGTTAAATATTTAAAAATACTATTTCCATGCTATTCAGGAATTAGACCATTTCCAGAATCTAAAAATGAAATAGTGTCACTTCTATGCGTACCAATACTACCAGTGTAAATATAAAGCAACGGTTGATTCCAACATGACGATGTACATATTTGTTAGGGGCAATATATTTTTTAATATAACGGACATTATGCTATCTGTGGCCAAGGTTGTCGATATAAATGCTAGCACGCATACAAAGTCGGTTCATCTTGGTCTACTTGCGCTGTATCTTTTAAACCTATAGCATTGTGATCACGTTTGAAGCAGCGGATGTCAGGAACATGTGACTTGTTTGCAAATGTGGTCTTCTAAGGTCTGCGAAGCCCAGTGTGTGAGCGTCTTTCCGATTGAACGGATATTTTTGTGATAACCCGTTAATAATACTAACCGCGCCACTTTGAAATACCTACTTGATTAGTTCGCAAACCGTCCGCACCCATAAACAGCGATTGCATTATTTACTATTTTGCAAATACAGTGCTCTCTTTTATAGTGAAAAAACTAGTGTGTTGTAGAAAGAATAAGAAGCGTATAATAAGTCAACACGGCGCAATACGGAGACGAGGCAATGACTGCATGGACAATGTTTAGTTGGAGAAGACTATACAGCGGTAAAATGGGGGATGGAGGTGAAGATAGCAGCATAGAACTGCCAGCAGATACGAGACAACTGGTGTACAATGTTTATGTGTACTTTAGCAGGCGACCAGGGAGGAGTGCCAAGGCAGCGCTGACAAAAACAGCTAGCGCTACTATGATACCCAGAGACATAGTTGCTGAAATAGTAAAAGACAAATACCGACAATGAAGCTACCACTTTAGATATTATAGCGTTTTATCACACTAATTACATACGTCATCTCAGACATATTGATCAAACGATATCAAACATTCGCACTTACTCAGTTTGATTAGAAACTGACTACGTGGGCAAGTAATTAGCCCACTTTTTGTTTCATGTGAATTCAATGTCTCATCTTAGTTTCACTGAGTAGTTTACTAACATAGTTTTTGTCAATACATTCTGCGAAATTACACATTATGTACTAGATGATTTTCTTTGAAAAGCTAAGTAATAGAAATTCTAATGTACGCATACTTAGTTGACATAGTTTGTAAGTCTGAACGCGCGATTGTTTGCGGACAATAAAACAAAACAGAACAGTTGCCATTGCATTATGTGCTAAGAAATTCTTTTTAACACACCATTTTCTGATTAGTCATCAAGGTGTAGTTGTTATGAAAATCTTTGCATCTTATTTATACATAAAAGCCATGACAAGAATATTGCTAAAGCTACATTTGCTACATTATTAGTTACTACGTTATTCAGTTTTCGAAACAAATGAATCTTTCGTCCGCTTGTAATACAATTGCAACAATATTATTATTTGTTAATTTTAGGACCTACACAAATGGGGTAAGATTTATCTTAGTGTCATTATCTCATTTCGTTATATTGTGTGAATATTTTTTTATACCACTGGTTTAAAATGTAATAAAGCTAAAACAATCAGGTCAATAAAGTTTACAATTAAATTTTTAAACTGCTCTTTTAATTGGCAGTAATTATAGTCATATGATATCTAATGATTACCTACTACATATAATATAAACACGTACTCACACAGATAGGTAAAAGGACTTGATATAAAGCTGATAAAATTATCTAGTACAAATTTTATTAATAGTTAAAGGTATTTGACTGAGATAGTTACTTACAATCCAAATTCTTGATTACTAAACTAATAAAATTAAGAATCGCATAGGACGTTGAGTTCACTACACAAGTACACACTGAACACATATAAGAAATCAACAGAACTATACTCTCAGTCACTGGCAGGATTTGTTTACAAAAACTTGTCCGCAAAAAGTTATGATCGGAACAAAAAGTAAAGTTTTTATTTTCCGCCTTCCATCGGCATTGGCGGCACACAACTAGAGTTGGAAGAACTAAAATTAATACACGCTCAGGTGCCAAGTTCCGAGACGTAACAACTACACTGCACTAATTACTACACTGCACTATTTCAGGCGAGCGGGCACGTAAACCACTAGTAGACTGATTCATAGCGATCGACGCCACTGACTAACTAGCTGAAAGTTTCAACACTACAGAAATTACCGAAGGTCGCGAATCTAGCCGATATACACATACACAAGTCTGTCGCCCAACCAACCCATTCATTATTTTGTCATGAATAAATTAAAAGCGTTAATACAAATTACTAAGGCTACGTTGGTTCTGGACTTCTGGATATTTAGGGCCGAAATTTAATACAACAATCTATCCGAGTTCAAAATGTTTTCAAGGGCAGTTGGGCTACTAATAAGGAACGTTGCAGTCAGTTGATCTGCAGCTCGAAATGCGTTACTTTGTTTAAAAAGATATGCAAGAAGAAGATCGATTCAGTGTGGATTCTGAGGTCGACTTTGTAATGCCGTAAAAATGCGACCATGCGTGTTAAAATTGTATATGTCTTGGAATCTTCGATGTACCTTTTAAATGCTTATGATTCGTATCATATAAAGTGAATTCAACGGACCCATAATACATACGTAATAATAATATTATCTCCTTAACAAACAAACTGATATCCCTAACAGCACACATGCATGAGATTTGGTGAAAATCTTGTTTTAATATATTAACAACATTTTCTTAAAATAACAAAGTATCAAGTCACCTATGCTGTTAGTTGCAAAACCAACTGTGCAGTGTGCTGAATCCCTTCACTTTTATGTGGGCAGACAATGACTAACCGCGTGTTCACCCATGTGTATTCAAGTAGGTAGTCTAGTTGCACAATATCTTATGTTTTTATGAATAAAATCTCTTTATATTACCGTCTGCTCTTCATGCAGTGAGTAAGCCAAGTCTGATTATATTGAAGCACCGTCCTTGGTTTAGTATGATGAAGAAAGCAACCCAACAAACCAACGCTCTTAAATTATTCTCAGTTGTTTACTAAATCATAACAATATCTATTTCTACTCTGCAGAAGCGGGAAACGGCGAGCACGGTACCTACAGTTAAATTTTTATTTTAATCTTATGGATTAACATTTCAAAACAATTCTTACTCATTAGTTATTTTCATTTTTTCTATTAGATATTAAAGATGAGTTTTAAACTGTTAATTGGTTTTATATCGGCAAATATGTTAGTTTGTCTGAATTGAAGAGGACACTTATGTGTGTCAATAGGTTGATTGTAAAATCTATTTGTAGTAAGCGGGCGATCGTTATTCGTTCGGAGGCGCCGCCAGTCTTTACTCAAGGTGATATTCAACAGTTTTTATGTAATTTACACTCTGCTTTTACAACTCTTGTGTGTTAGGTTTACATACAAGTCAGTAAAATAATGCAGTCATCAAGTTAAGATACTGATCTCACAAACATATAGGCGGCTTATGAATATGGCCCAAGATACCTGGCTCTAGGCAACGGGTTCGCAGTGTCCTTCAGGACAGACAAGACTCTCTATAGATACCTCTTCGAAGAATTTGGAGCCATAGCGTATAACTAGAATGTTTTATACTTTGTGGAAGCGAATCACTTTGTTGGATCGATGACCTCTAGAGATTGTCTAGCTATAGCGAAGAGTTCTTCTGTTGATTATAGTGGTGTTCAGTCGCTGTAAGGTCACATTTACTTACGTAGTTATAAAGTAGTACTCCTCTGCCTCATTGAGCCCGAGGTTACAGATGTTTTTCGAATGGGCGAACCCATTGGCGAAGTAGTTAATTGAATGGACTACCGCTAAAAGTATAATTCCCCTGACACCGCAGGAGACAAAATATTTGCGTAATCGATAGATATTTTAGACTTTGACTCTGGGTGTATGGTTAAGTAAAAACGACGAAATGCAAAAGTGAAACCTTACCTATTCTCTTAAAAAAATAAAGTCGTGATGGTATAGGTACACTGGTACATTTTCTTTTTATACAAAGAGTTCATAAAAGATGCAGTTCTATTTTACCCAGACCTCGTTCCAAAGTAAATATTTAAGTTCTCGTTAATTATACAGTTACGATGAGGTAAGAACTAGCTGTTGTCGAATCGAACTCATTTTACATTGGGTTTTATTTTTTTAAATTGAAGGTGACATACTTTTCCAGTCATGTCCTTCACACTCATGTTTCCTGTTACCTAAGGTGCTGCCATTTTGCGTAGTAATAATAAATTGATCTAATTAGTAAGCGAAGCTTGCGACCTAACCATCCTATATTTCATGCTAGGGTTGATAGATAAATTAAACGCAAATAGAAATTGATGGCCCAGTTAGTGTTTACTACAAAGAGGAAACTTCAGAAGTTCTTCATTATCGTTAGAAATCTGACGGCCTTGACTATGACACCTAGACGTGACAATATTGGCTATGATTTCGTTGAACGTGCCAAAAGCTTTTCAATACAACTAAATATTATAAGTAGGTAGTTTCGTACTGCTAGAATACCTATTTACATAATACAAAAATGGTCGACAACGATACGACATTCTAGATCAAATGAGTGTTTATTTATGACTTCCCGTTCAATAAGTTGTGACGTGTTTTACGAGTGAATATGAATTTACGCGACAGCACGACTCGCCTATAAAGTTCATATGACTCCAGCTCTATATATAATACGGCGAGAGGGCGGATACGAAAGCCCTAATTGATAACTTCCTATTTAATTCGCAGTTGTGGGTAATGAAGTATATAAACACTGCTAACCATCTAAAAGTAGTTTGTAAAATTCTCTCTTTATTATCTAATTAATTCAATACCAAGTAAAAAATTTAAGTTTACATAAAACAATTCATAATTTACTGTGTACCTATCAATTCGAAAAAAAAAATAGTCAAATAGTCAAAACTTAAAAATTTAGGATTATTTTATTATTTAAAATTCTCAAAAATATTTTGAATCTGAAAATTACTTTTATGTGCTGCTATTGTTTAAAATGATAAATTTTAAAAATACTTTTAAATCATTTATCTCCTATAGGAAAAACAGTACCTACCTGTATGGTATTAATATATTGCGGTGTGATATATATGGTGTATAGTAATATATATGGTGGTGATTTATTTTGTTAATAATCTAAATTTATCATTAGACAATAACATCTACCAGTTATCCTGTGTTTAGCTTGCTGATTATATGAATATTGTTAAATAATTTTATTAAGTACCAGATTTTTATGGAACCAACGAACCAGCAAATAATCTGAATTGGCAAACAAACTTAAATGTACAAGTTTTACAAAAGATGGGTATTAGGCCCGCCGCCGCCAAACTATTTTTTCCACATGAAGATATTTATTGGCTTCCATCCATTTTTAGTCACTTAAATAATATATTGTATAACTCACAGTTTTTGTTATAAATCTTTTCATACAAAAACTGTGTGAAATAAAATGAACCCATTCCGTAAAATATACATAGCAAAATAACACAAAATACTTCACTTTATGAATATTGTAAAATGATTTATTATTTATGTCCAGCAGTGGACTGCAACGGGCTGATGATGATGATGATGATGCTGCATATATCTATTGTGTCATAATGCTAAGTGCATTTGCAACAATATTGTCTTCTAAGGAAATAAAAATAAATTTATAAAATAGTATTGAAACACTATTTAGAAACCCTTTTCAGGAACACCATTTAAAGCTATATTCCGGCAATTTATGTACCAGGATTAAAAAATTAAAAAAATATTAAAAATTAAAAATTAATGGCAAACTTTATAATTTAAGTTACAAATTAATCTCACTATATTTGCTAATCACACCGAGTACAATGGTAGACCTGCTCATTAAAAAAAATTATTATTCATGTTGTATGACATAGATTCAAATAATCAGTAACCATCACCAAGGACTTTTTTATTTATTATGTAGAAATGTTTATGAAATCATAAATATCAAATTTAAATAATTTGATAAAATAAAAAGTGAGTAATATTTTTGATAATTTTTATCTAAAACTATAAAACATATTTAAAATAGAGGGTTCGTTTGTTTAATTTCTTATTTACTTACTGTAGTGTATTTCTGAATTCATTAATTTTAAACTATTTCACTTTTATTTATTTATTTATTATTATAAACCACTTACAGCTATCATCACAGGTGTATTTACACACACTAAAACATTTTATTTAAAAGAAAAAAACGTACAACCAAATTGAGAACCTCCTTCTTTTCTGTGAAGTCAGTGATAAAAGGCACAGTATATGAGGTCGTATTTTTTTAAAATCTTGTGTATTTGCCATAGATCCACCATACACGTGATCATATCATTATAGCAATAAGGCCCAAATTTATTACTCTATACAAAAACTTAGTGGTCACTATACCATCCTTAGAAGAATCTAATAAGATTCAACAATATGCCAGCCAACAAGGGCACAAATAACTTAACAACTATTTAAAAGTTTATAATAAATCATGGAGCAATAAACAGCGCTAAAGCGTGACCTGTAATTGATACCCTGCACAACAGGCGGATATCTTGATAGATATGATAACTTGCTGGCTATTGAAAGATATAATATTATGTACTTACCTAACATAAAATGTACGTCTAGTGTTATATCCTTCACTGGCGCATTTTATATGACCCTATTTAATTTAAGTGTAAGCAAAAAAATATTTTAAGAGTTTACTCTCTTTTAAAAACAAGGCTAGCTTTATGCTTTTAGATCTATAACTTATCACTCACATTTACAGAACAGGTTTTACTTCGATGCACTGAACAGATTATACTTTGAAAACTTAACCAATTTCAAAACTTAAGCCACGGCTTTAAAAATAACACTGGAATTTATGTAACTAGATTTTTTAGATTTTGAAAAAGCTTGACTGAAAATAAAAGAGATGTCAGCCAGCGGACCAACAGCCCTTTCGCCGAGCTAGATTTTAATAGTAGGTATCCTGGTATCTATAACTAATAAAATGACAACAGGATAACAATAGCAAAAGTGTGTGAGTATAAGTAAGACAACACTAGTTTAGGTTTAAAATGTACGTATTTGAGATAAGGAACGAATTCAAACTACGTCAATCCTCCAGTCAAATTGACATTTTATTGATAATAAATCGGGAACAAGGGTTGCAGCCAGTAAAAACGTAATAATAATTTTTATAATCCAAAACAGATGATATTTCCAAAAGTACTTTTTGATTATATCACTGTCCGAAATGTACTATATTTCGTTTTATTATTTACGTCGTTCGTTCGTCCTTAGAACGTTTGCTAAATGGTAGTGGTCACTTTGCCAGACGCCTCTTCTAATCCCTTCTCCAGTCGTGTTGATATCTCCTGCGCAACTGTCTGTTAGATTATCATCATGGTTGAAAGAGTACAAAATAATCATGCAGTTACAGTGCTTATAGTCCAGGATCCATGGACCATTTCATTTTGATCAGATGCCTATCTTTTGCTCTTATAAAAATTTAAAAAATCGATTGTGGTAGCGTACAGTTGTAGCAGGAATAAAATATGTCGATGACGATTTTCAGAAATTTATGAATACTATATAACTGTGGGTTTTTTTTATTAAATCTTAGGAGAATTATTAACATTATTGAAAAGAATATTTGTCCAACAAAATATATGGTTTGAATAAAGAGTCCCCTCCTTCCAACATGTATCGATAACGTGGTCATCGAGAATTTTGTAAATCTCAATTGAAAAAGTTGAGTGTCTTATCAAAATGAAGCTACTCAGCGTGATAGTGGTGATAGTAATCAATTTCAAAAATGGTCCGTAGATTCTGGACGGATTTTTTTCAATGCGGTCAATGATGCAAATTCAGTGAGGTTTATGCCATGAAATAACTATGCTTATCGTTAACTCTTTTATTATTAGATTCTCATTAGTCTATGTTATTAGGGCCGTAGGGTACAATGTCTTACATAATATGACATAATATACTTGAGAGACACACATTATCCTGTGCAACGTTACATACGAAAAGGGATACAAAATCAAGCAACTAGATATCATAGTGCGTAGTGTACGTTGCGTACATTGGACCAGTGTGTTTCTACCAATATTCCTGAACATGATATAAAATGTGTCTATAAAGACAAGGTCCCAAATCAAACTATGAGAGTTTTATGACATTTAGGTAGGAAATTTTTGAGGTTAGGAAATTTTGACATATTATTGTTCAGTTGAATGAATTCCGCCGCAATAATCGAAATAAAAAACAATTATTTGTCAAAAATATGGATACCGTTGTAAAAAGTTTGCTTGAAGAGGATGTGGAAGAAGAGAAAAAGGTTATTCTAAAGTAAACTTATCAGCTGGTCAATACTTAGAAACAAGTGTATTTTATCTGCGTAGTTCATCCGATAATATTTATAATTATTTATGCTTTAAATAGTATTGACGTAACACTGAATATTCTAAAATAATATATAAACGTGAAAAGTTTTATAAATCTGTTTTATTTTTTTATTTCAGGGACTAGTATTATTTGGTAGGGATGTGTCCAAAATACCCTGCTTCAGAGAAAGTTTTCTTTATGGTATTGCAACAGGAGTTGGTGTTGGATTAGCATCATTCATTAAAACATCCAAACCTATGTTATCACAGCATATAGCTGTGGGAACCTTTTCTATGACAACCATGGTCTATTGGTGCTTCTGTAGGTATCAGTGGTCCAGGCAGAGATTTGATGCACAGCTGCTACAAGATGCATTGAAAGACAAAATTATGTATGAAGGTACTATGGTTGAGAAAGAACTTGAACAGAAGGGTGTATTAAAATCTGCTTAACAACATGATAAAGCACCTTTGGATGCCTACCTACCTATTTATCATGCTACAAGTTACCAGTAGGTATATGTAACATGTGGAGTATTGTTAAAATAGATTATCTGCTTTGTTCATGTAAATAGTACCTACATTGTTTAATTTTTCTGGTGTATTAGTGATAAAGACTTGCTTATTATAAGTTATAGATCTATTTAGTACTGATCACATTACAATACCTTTACAAGTATAAATTCTTATTGATTACAAAATAAATGCATTAGCTGACCTAAACTCGAGCGCAAAATATTCAGCACTGTTCAATTTGTAATCCCCTTTAATAAAGAAGAATGAATTTTGTCACATATTTAGTTCATTTTGCATTTCAAAAACTATTAATAATGCTAGGCATTATTAATAGTTTTTTTAGTTAGGTTTAGACCTACTCCCAGAAATTAAGTTCTAAAAATATGTGAAACTTTAAAAATCATAACAAACTTTTTTACAAACTATAAATAATATTCATAAATATATCTTTGTATTAATTGTATATTGAACACTAGTATTTTTAGTATTAACTGAGTTACAATGTAAATATTATTTCTTGATCAAGTCAGGGATTGAAAAATGTGGCTTAATAAAAATGGACATTTGAATTGCCTCATTGTTCTTAATGAGCTCAGTGAACCTTGGTGAGCATTCAGTGATAAAAAACGAATTAAATAAGTAAGTTCAGTTAAGGTTCATTAGCTCTGGCATTGTTAATATTAACAATAATGTAAACTTTGTAACTGTTGTAATCAGTTGTTGCTATGATAATAATTAACCGAACAAGCAGATATGATTTTGTTAATTGTAGTTATTACTGGAATGTATATTTAGTGTAGTATTAATAAAATGTTGTTATAAATATTATGTGTATTTATTGTACCTTGTAGTAAATGCTTATTTTTGATAGTTTCAGTCAGTAACAAAAGCAGCTTGACTTGTTATAGATTCAAATATTAGAAGACTCCAAATGAAGATGTCTGAATTAAAAAATTTGAGTATGCATCAAAGTGTTTTTGAATTATTGTTATGTTTAAAAAGTAAAATCTTCATGTAGGTACTTTTGTTGCTGACTGTATAGAGTACAGTCAAGCACTAGTATCTATTTAAGTAATGCTTAGTAGATAGTTAATTTGAATCAAGTTGATCTAAAACATGATATAGGTAACTCAACTATATATATACTTATAGTGCACAATGTAATTAAATTGTTTAATGAATGATGATTTTGTCTCAGCAATCGTTACTCACCCGATTAGTTTTAGATTCGATTCCCAATCCCAAGGTGAGCACATAACATCCGTATTTCTTTGGGAAAATAGAAATACCCGTACTATCGCTCCACAGATAAGTAAACTGTTATAAATGGTATTCAATAATAATGTTACTCTTAGGTTATAATATAGATCCGTCGCACCTCCATTTGAATGACTCGGCTAAATATGATAATATTGTGTAAGAAATATATAAAACAACTTTAACGTAATTTTAAAAATTGTTCTAGAAACATGATGAATTTAGCTTAATTATATTCAGGTTTATGGTGACAATTGTAAGTGTTAAGCGTCTAGTCGCATTCAGATACTTGTATATCAATGTATAATGATTATCATCTGACCGCACAATAAGTTAGTATGCATGCGACATTGACGAAAGAAGCCAGTAATATTAGAGCGGCGCGTTCCGTCGGACGCTGTCGCCCTGCTCTCAGCTACGAACATACTGGTTTACGACTAAAATCGGGCTTAAAAAATAGTAATTATGGATACGATAGACAGTGTAGTACCAAAAGATGCAGAGACTGTTTTAGTATTTTTTATCAACGGAAAGAAGGTAAGTTACATTTGATTGGTTTTAAATATCCGGTTTGTGATGTGATTAATATTAATCGTATCCAATGGTTAGACTCATTCGTGTTGGAAATTATCATAGAAATAATAGCCAAGAAGGTATGTACCTACGTCTTGTAGACGTCTTGTTAGATGGGTACCTTATTTACAGGTTTAATATCTATTAAAACTTTTTTTAACCAATTTTGTCCTTATAATAATAAGATATAAGTACCTACTTATCTACCTACAGTCCTACACCTTCTCTTTGTTTATCAACTTATTCTTATACTGGTACGGCAAAGCTTTACATTTAATCTAAAAAAAAATAGCCCCACAACTTACAACATTGAATTGACATTCATTACGAGTTTATCAAATTCTTCTAAATTTGCTGTGAGAGCTATTAAAATTGGGTGCAGGTGCAGCGGCTAAGTGATTCGCCTTCTGCGCCAAGAGTAGCAAGTGAAGTCAGAAAAATACTATAGATACCTATCTCTGGGCTATCTGGGCATTTGTGTGCATTAGTTTATAACGCACTGGAGGGAGAATTACTAGTCTAGCAAAAACCATGAAAGCTAATGTAAACAAAATAATCTCCTGTTGATTATTTTATGCTACTGATGCTATAAAATGCTTGGTAGGTTACAAAATATAGTTTTATGTAACTTATATTAGACACGAGAACACGACAAAAACGGTACAACGCGGTCCACTATTTATAGGTCGGTATTCTATCTGTAGTGGACTCAAGACAACCCTAATGTAATACGGATTGATATCAAATTGCTCACTAGATCGAATATCAGTACTCACACGTACTTTCACTTAGAATAGAGACACCCAGCTACGTATCGTACCACAATAGTTTAATCATGATTGCAAATATTTACACAATTTTAACCCAATACAAAAACACTGAAGACTGACCAAATTTCTCTCTGTAACGCGCACAAGTACATAGGTACCTATCGGTTTAATTATTTCTTCTTCGACCTACTCACTATACAGTTCTAACTTTTAAACTATCGCGTTGCATGATGATAATATAATTAAACTACAACACGGGAATTAACCGAGTTGCATCGGCTCAGCAACAAGTTGCACAAGCAGACTAGAGTCGGTGGAAACGTCAAGCTAAAATTAAAAAATTGTGTTCGCGTTAATTCCGGTGTTGTAGTTTAATTATCACTATACAGTTGATATAAAACAAGTCGCATTTCATATGTAATGGGGACGAGCTCATTGCCATAAAGAGTACCTACCTATAATGAACCTGTGATGTCTTAGAAAAATAAAAAACATACATAACTTTACGAAGGGGTAGGCAGAGGTGTTTAGTACAACCACATTTCGCCAGTTATGTTATAGTCGAAGATATACCTAATTAATTATCTAATGTAAAAATATATATCAGAAACAAATAAAAAAAAAATTAACAAGAAAGCTATTTCTAGGTTGTGGAGGAAAATCCCGATCCAGAATGGACATTACTGTTTTATCTCCGCAAGAAGCTTTTGCTTACTGGTACCAAGTATGGATGCGGGGAAGGTGGCTGCGGCGCCTGTACAGTGATGGTCTCTCAGTATTTGAGGGCCGAAGCTCGAGTCAAGTAGGTATCTAAATTAATACTATTACATAGATAGTTATACTTTCTTATAGGTAGGTACTATGATACTGTCATCATTATCATTAGCGTAATAGCTTGTTGATTGGACTGTTAGGCTGTACTATGGGTTGCGGGTTCGATCCCCGGAATGACACGAAGATCCGCAATTTATAAGTTCCGAGTGTTAAAGTATAAAAGTATTTGCTATTGCTAAAGAATATAATGTACTATTTCAAATCAGTATTTACAGCCCGGCTAGCTCAGTCGGTAGAGCATGAGACTCTTAATCTCAGGGTCGTGGGTTCGAGCCCCACGTTGGGCGCAACTTTTTGCGTTTGTATTTTTATTACAAGCTTTTATTAAACTTGCAATAATTGTTAATTGTTATTTTCAATCGTAATAAATAATTAATTGGATAAAAAGCATGCGTCATGTTCTTGAGTAATATAATGTATTTAGGTAACGGATAGGTACCTATGCAATGAGTGCGACAAACTATTGACAGTTTTGATCGTTTTGACCCGTTTTACTTGTTATAGTAGATGAAGACTAACGATGAAATGTAGCTTTTTTTTCCTTTACCTGTGGCTATCGCTCGAATGTGGTAGTACGGTTAACGGTACCTACCTAATATGGTAGACGGATAAAGTGAAGTGATGAATTATACCTGCATTAATTTATGGTTAATAAGTTTATCAAATTAAAATAAAATACATACATACATAAAGTCACGCCTATTTCCACGAGGGGTGGGCAGAGACCACGGATTTCCATTTGCTACGATCCTGACATACTTCTTTCGCCTCATTCACTCGCATCACATTCCTCATACACGCTCGTCGTTTAAGGGTACTCCTCACTTAAAATAAAATAATAAGAATAATATCCTATATAAATCTTAATTTCAGGCACATTGCTGTGAATGCCTGTTTAACACCTTTATGTGCGATGCACGGCTTAGCAGTCACCACAATCGAAGGCATTGGCTCCACACAAGACCGCTTACATCCAGTCCAGGAAAGAATAGCGAAAGCACATGGATCACAATGCGGGTTCTGTACACCGGGCATAGTAATGTCCATGTATACGCTGCTTCGAAACAAAAATAAAATTAACTATCCCGACATTGAAAATTCATTACAAGGTAACCTTTGTAGATGCACAGGTTACAGACCCATCATTGAAGGATTCAAAACCTTTATGGAAGGATGGGAAAAATGTTACACTAATGGAGACAATAGTATTTGTGCTATGGGAGAAGACTGTTGTCGGAATAATAAAGGAGATAATAATAGAACTGAATTATTTAATAAATCCACATTCCAGCCATACGATTCCACACAGGAACCAATTTTTCCACCAGAGTTAAAATTAAATAGCCGCTATGCAGAGGATTATTTATTATTTAAGGGAGAAAATGTTACATGGATACGCCCAAACTCGTTTGAAAATTTGCTTCAACTGAAAAACAACTTTCCATTTACGAAAATAGTGGTTGGCAATAGCGAAATAGGAGTGGAAGTGAAATTTAAAAAGATCGTCTTTCCAGTGCTGGTGTATCCAGCATTAATAAAAGAAATGAATATCAATAAGGTTTCAAGTAACGGCATAGTTATAGGTGCTACAACCTCATTAACTGAATTGTCAAGTATTCTACAAGATCAAATTACGACATATCCCACTAAATGCAAAGTTTATGAAGCTATAAAAGATATGCTTCATTGGTTTGCGGGAAATCAGGTTCGAAATGTAGCATCTCTCGTTGGAAATATCATCACGGCCAGTCCAATATCTGACTTGAATCCTATATTGATGTCTTGTTCAGCTATTTTGAATGTAAACAGCCAAAATAGGGGACATAGGCAAGTAGTTTTAGACGAAACATTTTTCAAAGGATACCGAAGCACTATTCTTCAAGATGATGAAATTGTCGTGTCCGTTGAAATTCCATTTACAGAAAATCTACAGTATATTAAAGCATATAAACAAGCTAGAAGAAATGTTGACGACATTTCTATAGTAACGGCTGCTTTTAATGTAAATTTTGATCCGATTACCAAAACAGTATTAAATGCAAAAATTTGTTATGGTGGTATGGGGCCAACAACTATTTGTGCAAGTGCTACTTCGAAGTTACTGGTTGGACACCAATGGAATCAAACGATGTTGAATA
The DNA here is from genome assembly GCA_905340225.1 of Abrostola tripartita. Lineage (NCBI taxonomy): Eukaryota > Metazoa > Arthropoda > Insecta > Lepidoptera > Noctuidae > Abrostola > Abrostola tripartita. The sequence continues at coordinate 7,180,482 of HG996490.1, read as the reverse complement.
CAGTATTTGATTCTTTAACCACTGAGTTGGAACTACATAGTTCTGCCCCTGGAGGAATGCCTGATTACCGAAAGTCACTCTGTTTAAGTTTATTTTTCAAGTTCTATTTACATGTATTGCAAAAGCATTGCGAACCTCATAGTGCTAAGGTATTAGATGATAAAGATGTTAGTGGTGCCTATGAATTACCTACAGCACATCCAGATAGTTCACAATGCTTCGAAATTATAAACCAGGAAAAGGTTGTGTCTAACGCTGTTGGAAAACCGATAACTCACGTGTCCGCGTTTAAGCAAGCCACAGGTGAAGCTATATATTGCGATGATATTCCAACGGTAGCTGGAGAACTGTATTTAAAACTTGTTTTAAGTTCTGAAGCACACGCAAAAATAATATCTATAGATGCTAGTCAAGCGTTATTAGTCCCAGGGGTAGTAGCTTTTATATCAGCTGCCGATTTAGATGAAGAAAGTAATAAAATGGGTCCTATAATAAAAGATGAAGAAATATTTTCTCGTGTAAAAGTTACTAGCCGAGCTTGTGTGATGGGAGCTATAATAGCTACATCAGAAAATGCAGCTGTGAAGGGAAAAGACTTAGTGGTGGTGAAATATGAACAGTTGGAACCAGTAATTGTTACTCTTGAAGACGCAATACAACAACGCTCTTTTTTCCCTTCCTACCCACGTACCCTACAAAAAGGTGATGTGAATACGGCATTGGCGAAGTCAAGACATTTTGTAGAAGGCCATGTGAGAAGTGGCGCACAAGAACATTTTTATCTTGAAACGACTGCTGCATACGCCATTAGAAAAGAAGATGAACTTGAAATTATTGCCTCGACACAGAATCCAGAAGACATAGCAGTATGTTATTTACATCTCCATTTCAATTGTGTCATTGATTGGAAATATCAATAATTTGTTGCTTTACTTATTTTAGCACATCGCATCAGAAACACTGAAAATACCTAATAACAAAGTTGTGGCTAAAGTTAAAAGAATAGGCGGTGGTTTTGGAGGTAAAGAAACTAGAGCTGCAATCTTAGCTATACCAGTTGCAATAGCAGCGTATAAATTAAAGAAGCCTGTGAGAGCTGTACTGGATAGAGATGAGGACATGCAAGTTTCAGGATACAGACATCCTTGTCTGATCAAATATAAAGTCGGCTTTACAGACGAAGGAAAGATAAATGCTGCTAAATTTGAGGTTTATGTCAATGCAGGAAATACAATGGATATCTCGTGTGCGGTAAGTTTCTACTTGATAAAATTGTTATGAAGGTAGTCATCATCATCAGTCAAATCTGATTCAAGACCTATTTGTTGAAACTAGATTAGTAATAAGACAGTATTTTACTTAATGGCTTCATATTAAGCTCTTTGATATAACTTTGTTTTAATTGTTTAGTGTCATCAAATACTATAATGTAATAAGAGGATGGTAAAGAGATAAGGTATCGTTTAGAAGATTTGTATGCATTATCTCTCACATATTTGTGAATAATTACAGATGTTGGAGAGAGCTATGCAGCACGTAGATAACTGTTACTTCATACCTAACGTAGAAGTGCAAGGTTACTTGTGCAGAACCAACATGCCTTCAAACACTGCCTTCCGAGGATTCGGAGCTCCCAAAGCAATGTTTGCAGCAGAAACTATGATAAGGCATATAGCAACAGTAATAAAGAAAAGCTACGAAGACGTAGTTAGAATCAATCTTTACGAAGAAGGTTTAATGACTCATTACAATCAAACGCTCACTTACTGCACATTATATAGATGTTGGAATGAATGTCTCGACACTTCTAATTACTTTCAGCGAAGGAATGATGTTGCAGAATTTAACAGGTAAAACTTAAACCCAACTATAGGGATTATTTTGATAAAATATTGGATTATTTAATAATCGTAATGACTTAGTGATCTTATGACGTAAAACTGACTATATCCTTTGATTTTACAGGCAAAATAGGTGGAAGAAAAAAGGCATTGCGTTAGTGCCCACAAAGTATGGAATATCTTTCCAAATTGATGTCCTCATGCAAGCAGGTGCACTATTACTAGTATATAAAGATGGATCGGTTCTACTTTCCATTGGAGGAATAGAAATGGGCCAGGGACTATTTACAAAAATGATACAAGTAGCTTCCAGGGCGCTAGAAATTGAGTATACGAAAATTCACATAAGCGAAATGTCGACTGATAAAGTCCCAAACAGTTCAGCAACAGCTGCAAGTATTAGTTCAGATCTGTACGGAATGGCGGTCATAGATGCGTGTAAAGTGCTAAAAGCTAGACTGGAACCGTTCAAGACTAAAAATCCAAATGGAAAGTGGGAGGACTGGGTCATGGATGCTTATGTTAATCGAGTTTCCTTATCAGCCACTGGATTTTATGCTGCTCCAAAGATAGAATACAACCCTGAAACAAACTCCGGAAATTTATATGAATACTTTACTTATGGGGTAGCCTGTTCGGAAGTGATCATCGATTGCCTGACCGGTGATCATCAGGTGCTTCGAACGGATATAGTGATGGATGTTGGAGAAAGTTTGAACCCCGCTATAGACATAGGACAAATTGAAGGCGCCTTTATGCAAGGCTACGGTTATTATACGATGGAGGAAATGGTATTCTCAGATCGAGGCGAAACACTTTCGCGGGGACCTGGCACTTATAAGATACCAAGCTTTTCTGATATCCCAAAATGTTTTAATGTTTCCTTATTAAAAGGTGCTCCAAATCCTCGCGCAGTTTTTTCTTCGAAGGTATTATTTTTATTTTTCATATATTTCTACTTCCTCAGAGTAACGTATGTTTATGACCACAATATAATAAATAAGACATAGAAATCCTACCTACTTGTAACACAGCAGAGGTTGTCAATTAGGATATGCCGACGCCATCTAGAAATCCATTAGCAGAAATTAAATCATTTATCATATAAGTACTTAGATATTTGTCTGATGTTGCCAACAACAAACAGAAATCTATGAAATAATTAAATCACTATTTTTTATTTCACGTTTCAGGCTGTAGGTGAACCACCTCTATTTCTCGCCGCATCAGTATTTTTCGCAATTAAAGATGCTATAAAAGCAGCTCGGTCAGACAGTGGAGCGTCGCCAGACTTCGTGCTGGACTCGCCAGCAACATGCGCGCGCATCAGGATGGCTTGCGAGGATTTGATTACAAAACAGGTACACACCTATTTAAATGTATTAATAGAGTAAATAAATGAATACAACATGTTCAGAATTGTCAGATTACAAATTAATTTTTTGCTCAGCGGCCAGTATAACGGTGAAGTAGTACAGCTTAATATAGTACACGAACAGCCAGGACTGCTAGTAAGAAATATTCCGTACCCGCTACTCAATTAGGTACAACCGTAAAACGAGATGAATTAAAACTCAAGGGTGAATAGAAACAAAACTTTGGAACTGATTTTTTTTTTACATTAAATTATTACAGATATTTGTCAAAAATTACTCTAGAATGTTGTTTATAATACAGTTTGAAGTATAGGGTCCTTAATGGTAACAATATATACTCTTTTTACTATATAATCAGTTCCAAAGTTTTGTTTCTATTCACCCTTGAGTCCCAATTCACCCCGTTTTACCGATACCAATATTAAAATCTTTCCAGTGGTTTATTCGTAAATATGTAACAGACAAAATATAATAGATATTATTACGGAGATAGAATAATACATTTACACATATATTTTTCAGGTGAACCCCACGATAAAGGATACTGGGAAACCGTGGAATGTGATTTCTTGAAATATCGAGGATCACAAATATTAACTTGTTATATAAAGTTGTTATTTCGTTTTATTATCACCATGTATAACTAAATGTTAAATGTATGAATAAATGTTGATGCATAATATGTTGTTTGTGATTTAAACTACGTATTCATATCTTATCTGTTTACATATCATACAGTTACATAACTTTATCTAGAGTCGTAAATTATATCATGCTCGTAATAATATCCCAATGAAATGCAAATGATACTTAAACCGAAGTGTAGATAATAAAGACTATGGTCACACATGCTTAGGTTCTAAAAATAAATGGGGCGTCAGTAAGTCAAAGATACGAGTCTAGCTAATAAGCTAGGTGGGATCGGTATAGACAAGAATAGGCATTAGTAAGATATTAGGCAAGAGCAAAAGTTCGAAGTTGTTTGTATCTGCTAATAGTAAAATTAGACTGTGAATATGGTCAAATAAAGTGTCACTTTTGTTTGCACATGTACTTGATACTAAAATTTACTGCGTATGAGCTAGTCTTGTGTAGTTCGTAAGACCGCTCCCAGAGACGAACTACGCGAACTAGTTCTCAGATCTCTCGCTCTTATGCTCTTTAGTTCGTTTGATGCACGACAAAAGTAAAGGTAAAAATATAAAATGTAACAAAAGATCGAACAAACGAGCGGGCGATCTGCCTTCCTGTGATCCGAGCAGGGACCTGACGACGTAGAAGAGCGAACTAGTTCGTTTAGGAGCGGCGAACTAGACCGAGTGATCTCAGTCGTAAACTATTATGCGCAAGTCTAGTAAGAGCTTAGCCACTGTGACACAAATTCGTACAGGACGTCATTAAAGGCGTCAGAGATTGATGTCCAAGTTTAAAGCTAGGGTCAGCGCTATCTGTTTCGTAGATTGAAAATCACAAGTTGCTATGTTAAATAAAAGATAACAGTCTATCTTCGCTTAGTTACATAATGACTCTAAACAAAAAAACAAAACACTTGTTTTATGAGCTCGATAAATGGCAAATTGTCTTGCACTCTCGCTATGAGAAATTACGATGAGCGATATCTAAACGTTATACTCTTGCTGCCATAATAGCAGGACGTTTTCCATTGGAATCGAGACACCGCTTCTTGCAGTGTTGCAAGGCGTCTCTCATCCCGTCTCATAGTAAGGGCTTAAATGAGACAACCTCCACCCACCCCTTCAGTGATCACAAACGTCATGGTAATTATTGTATAAGTCCGTTTTAAACACGTGAGCTTATGTTCTATTTTTATCGCACATTTCGAATAATACTTAATAGCTACATATGTCCTTAACCACACATTTTTTAAACATTAAAGTTATAATTAGTTGGCGGTATTGTTACTTTTGGATCATATTTATCCTAAAACCTATTATGACACCAAAAAAAGGGAAGTGCTTTATTATTACTATAAATTCCTCAAGTGACCTCTTTTTGCATGTACACATGTGCCTATGCCCTGTTTGCAAACCCAATTTCGCCAGGTAGTAGACGTCTAAATTCCCAACAGCTTCGATCGTTGAAAAAGTTGCACAGGTCGCCTGAAATAGAACGTGCAGTCTGTTTATCCACTAGGTGAGCACCAGTCGAAGACACATTTTAAATGTTAATGTCATAGCAACTATTTTATAGTCAGGTTGGGTAAAATTTAAGTCTTATGACAGTTGGATGCAAATTGCAAGTTGTCGTTTATTGTGGCGTTATAAGGGGGAGGCCTTTGTTCAACAGTGGACGTCTTCCGGCTGATGATGATGACAGTTTAATACTTCTCATAACTAGTAGAAATCAATCGAATGTCGTTAGACTTCGTCTATAACATTTAAGTTGTTACAATTTACATTTAGTTTACACACATTTTGGAATTTACAAATTTTTTACCCGACTGCGCTAGAAGGAGGGTCTTTTTACATATTTTTCTCTTGTACCTATCGGGTTCAAAAATTAGATATGAACTACGTTCTAAACTCATGAGAATTGACATTCCGATCACGTAGCATGTCATAAATGGTGCACTGACCCTTTTCCAAAATCTAGACAAATTGCTTTTGTATAAGTAGGTACCTACATTGTGTAGTACTAGATGCTGCCTATCCTGGTTATCTCCAAAACAAAACCTCTAATATGTACCTTCTAATAGGTACATGTAGGATGAAGTGCCTACTTTCCTACGCAAACCAATGACCGTTGGGTTACGACAATTTCATAATAAACACTTTAAAGTAGGCCTGACACCTACAGCTAACAGATTATAGTTCTGATTCATTAACGAGTTTTAAATGACCTTGCTTCTGTCCATTTCAAATGATTTTTAACTATCGACGATTTCACAAGTTGCTCTTTTTGTAAGTTCAATCATACGAGCTATCAAATAGATAACAAGTTGTTTATTACTCGTTAACTGTCCATTTGGATATTGCGCTCGCGCACGGATAACAAACGTCAAGCAGACGACCACGCTGCGTAAAATAAATCGTCAGTTGTCTCATGTATCGTCATACAGTGAGACGTGTTATCTACGAACAATAGATAGAAAATAATAACTCATTAAAGTTTTTATGTAAACATGGGTTTGTTGAATGTCGAAGAAGAAATAGACGGTGAAGTTTGTGGTGACTTGGTATTCTATGTCAACGGGAAGAAGGTGAGTTATGTTATGCTTGTAACAAGACAAATTCTAAATTAGTTATACTTACTGTTAGAAGGATAATTATTGATAAACTAGATGACTGTTGATAAAGCATTATTTAATAACACGTCGTGTAAGGTGACTCAATACTATAATAGCATAGAATATTAACTACACCATTTAAAAACAAAGAAAAGTTAGCATACATAATAATTAATCATCTAGTCCTTATCTATATTTGCTGATGTGAATAATCTTAGCATTTGAAACATATTTTGTACTTACCTGTTATAACAGTGGAATTGTTTTATTGCGTTTATGAGACCCACTTATTATTTTTATCCTAGATATCGATAATGGGGACCTATTTAAAGTAGTGTTATTAACTTATTAGGTAGGTACTCGAAACTATTAAAATATTTCGTTATCAGACCGCACTTATCAAAGGAAAGTGGAAATATGAAGCATTTTTGGTGGACTTAGTACCTAGGCAGGTGGGTAGGTACTTACTAATAATATGGGATAGGTATATTAAGTACAAAACAATTACAAACTGCAGTGCTTCCAGTACTTGATGCAATTCACTATGTCAATGAAAGTGATATAGGTAGGTTTTAAATCATCCATATTAAATATTATAAATGTGAAAGTAACTCTGTCTGCCTGTATGTCTGTTACATCTTCACGTCTAAACCGATGGGCGGATTTTGATGAAATTTGGCATGCAGAAAGTTTAAGATCCGAGAAAGGACATGGGCTACATTTTTAAAATTAAATCCTCTATGGGGTTAAAATAGGGGTTAACGCGGGCAAAACCGCGGGCAAGAGCTATATAGGTATACCTATATATAATACTAACCAACAATCTTAATTAACGCGAGCGAAGCCCCGGGCAAAAGCTAGTATTTATGAGTCAAAATGGTGAACTGTAAATATTTTAAAATTTTCATTGGAAGCTCTAATGTTTAGTTATGTATGTAGGTATACTTTTGTTGCTGCTTCTACCTACTTAGTTGGTACCAATATCAATAAGTAAATGATTCTTAAGCACTACCCTATTCCAATGGAAAATGTAGGACTATAACACAAAATACAACAGTTATTACGAATATAAGTGAAGTACCCATACTTTTTAAAAATATTCTACGATACAATATCTGCATTAGTAATTTATGCTTGTTTTGCAATATTACGCAAGAGCTAACCACTGTCTTACTAACGACTCCTTCATCGATAATTAGGAGCTATAAAACATAATCATTTATATAGCAAAAAAAACAATAGATACTTATTAAGTACCTACCTCGTATTTATGTAGCTGCAGGGTAGTTTCAAGAAGATGAATTCTTACATAAATGAAGTAAATCTATGTATAATCATCTGACATACGAGGAATTGTTATCAATGTTACAAGTATACCAGATAGATGAAATAAACATCGTAAAGATGGATTGGTCGAACAATATTGCGTCATAAAGAACAAGTGTTTTATTTGAGAGGAGGGTCGTCGAATGTCCCTGATAGTACTGACCTGTGCGCCCTCCTGCTACTAATCATAACAATTAAGACCAGCCCCCTTACCATGATCTCTTAAAGCAGGATAGTTTACGTTGTGGAAGCGAGACGCCGCATTACAAGCACATAGCGGCGCGGCGTCTTGCTTCCACATCGTAAACTGTCCTGCTTTAAGAGTTCATGGTAAGAGGGCCGTATTCAGTAATTTATATGATTATATTGTTTGCTCCAGTGGCAATTATTGGTTATACTCACATGTGATAAAAGCGAACAATATTGATGTGTCTATAAAACGATTTCGTGCGCTCTAGACATTTGCTGCCTTTAATTGGGCGCTGTGTGATGAATTTTTACTGATTATTACGATGAATCAGTAGTTGGTATGGTAACTTAAGAGTCGTAGGAACAAGCGTATAATTATTATTGTAAAAACGGAAGCAAACTAAGTAGGTACATTTGACTTTAACTATCCCACTGCTGGATTTCAATCGGTATTCTATAATAATATATGTAGAAATAAAGGTCTCCTCAACCTAATATGGTTAAACCAGAAGCCGACTTTAACATACCTACTCATACAAAGTCAAGGTCATACCTATACCTAATAATGCCGGGCATATTACCGTAGGATAGTGGATTTTTTTATTACTAGAAGGAAAATCAGCAGACTTAGATACCTGTGAGTATTATATAGTTTATACTTGCCTATTGTAATTACCCCGATTTCCAATAATTATAAGATAGGCAGGTAAATAGTAACGTATCACACATCACGTGACCTTGAAATAACTAAGTCAAATTAAGTAAAAAAATTAAAATTGAACATCATTTTTGTGAATAAATAATCATAAACAGACTAAATCTTACAGACCTACGTTTAAAATGTAAATATTAAAGACATTACGCAATATTTAGTAATCTTAATGAGTATGATAGTGTAACGACCGGTAAAGACCGCGAAGTCGCAGTTACTAGAGCGCAGACTTGTAATTGTTAGACTTAGCTTGTTTTAAATTAAACGAATAAAGAAAACGTGGTGATATACACTTATACACTATACAGTAGGTCCATTCTCGTAACTTAAGACGTTTTGAGCAGTATTACTATTAGTACTCAACGTACCTAATAACGTTGTTTTATCAGCAATAAATACATGCAAGTAGCAGCAGTACAATAGTACTGCTTGAGAACTCCTTAAGTGACGAGAATAATTGACCTACAGTGCCTACGATATAATAATATACCTTATGATTATGACCCGACAAGGAGTGTTACCTCCATTCATCTTACTAGTTTATTGCCAATAAGTGCCAACCACTTGACACCTTATGAATAGGTAAATAAATCTAGTATGTATTTATATGTACCTATATCTTTATCAGTATTGTGTTGATGTAATTTTGTCAGTCCCCTCGAGTCGAATTGAGCTAACGCAACAAGATACTGTAATTCGATAGACATGGTTGACGTGACGATTTGGTAATATGGTCCTTGCCTATTTTGATTAGACAGCGATTACAAAAAATATACTATCGCATTTTAAAATTTCGCCTTTCAAACTGCTCTAAATTAGAATACCTACAGTCAACCTTAATTAACTAAGTTGAACACCTGGACAAGAGACGCTCAACATAGAGAGGATTGGCAGAGAAAAAGGGAGGCCTATACCCAGCAGTGGGTGATACCGGGCTGAAATGATGATGATGAAAGGTGCTGTAATCCTCTATTTATCACAATATCATAAATTACTGATGAAAATTTCAGGTAATAGAGCCGAACCCCGACCCAGAATGGACCCTCCTCTGGTATCTTCGGAAGAAGCTTCGTTTGACCGGCACCAAGTTAGGCTGCGCCGAAGGAGGATGCGGTGCATGCACTGTCATGATATCTAAATACGATCGCGAAAAAAAGAAAGTTATGTATCCTTTGAAAATACTGCTTGTACTTACATCATGTATTAAGGTTCTTCTATGTAATGTCCTAGTATCTCCCAACGATTAGATAATCGTCAAAAATGACATTTATTTGTTTTGATCCTGTAATATCCAAAAATGTGTCATTTACACACAAGTATAGTTCCTACTACTGATATTTTAAATTTCATCAATTTATGGCCTTAATAAGGGCGGGAAGTGAAGTGTCTCCTTTGCAGACATTGTTGGAGAAATGTACCTCCTTAATTGTATTTTTCTCAATTTATTTTTTTAAGGCTTCTATGTAAAATTGTTCTGCTGAAAATTCTGGTTTGTTTTGTTTAAACAACTTATCTACGGATACTACTTGACGAACAAGTAGGTTAAGATATTGGTAGTTAGAAATCTCATGTTTGCAATTGTGCTAAGACAGACATATAGGCAGGTATATAAAAATATAATTAAAAAAATTAAAAACCACGACTGCCATGACAAAAATCGAACTAAAAAGTGAAAAACGAGTTCCATCGCAGTCGGGATACCTCTTAGATAAGACAGTGTTCCACAGAACGGTCCCTCGACTGCGATGGAACTTGTTTTTCACTTTTTAGTTCGATTCTTGACATGGCAGTCGTGTTTTTTAATTATTTTTATATTATATTTTTTTATTTGTTTAATTTTTTTATAGCCTATGTTACTCGCGATAGTTTATGAATTCTACCGACACTCCATACATTAAAATCGGTTCAGGCATTTAGAAGTTGTGGTGTAATAGAGAAACCCACATATGTACATTCATACATGAACCCTGAAAATATTACACTCCATTTTTTGGGCAGTAGTGTAAAAAAAATGATACCTTTTGAGGAATAGCAATAAATTCACTACATTATTATTTTGCCCTGATAATACCTAATTACCCAAAACAACAGCAATAAAGATTGCACCAAACGTTAATAATAAACGTACCAAAATGAAAACAAGTCTCATTTGCTTGTTGAACACGAATTAAGACAAGTGTTATCTCAATAAACAGTTATGAATAGCGTAAAGCACTTTTATGTAGTTCATGTATCAGTATAATAAACAATCGTTATAATGTATGTACTTGAACAAACTAAGTATTAAATATGATTCCTTAACCTTATACAGTCACCTAGCAGTAAACGCATGCTTAGCGCCAGTGTGTGCTATGCACGGCCTAGCCGTCACTACAGTCGAAGGTATTGGATCAACCAAAACCAGACTACATCCAGTTCAAGAACGCATAGCCAAGGCACATGGATCGCAATGCGGATTTTGCACACCAGGAATTGTTATGTCCATGTATACTTTGCTTAGAAGTAATAGCAGCATAAAATATAATGACATGGAAGTTGCTTTCCAAGGAAACCTTTGTAGATGTACAGGATACCGAGCAATTATAGAAGGCTACAAAACATTTATTGAAGACTGGGAGACTAGCCGTATAGCTAATATCACGATTAATGGTAAAGAAAATAATCAAAACGGCGCCTGTGCTATGGGAAAAGACTGTTGTAAAAACAAGACTGGCAAAGAAGACAAAAACGAAACAGAACATATTTTTGATCGGTCGTCATTTTTACCTTACGACAGTAGTCAAGAACCTATATTTCCCCCTGAGCTAAAGTTATATTCTGTTTATGACGATCAATATTTATTATATCGCGGCCAAAAAGTCACTTGGCACAGACCAAACAAACTAACTTCCATATTAGATTTAAAAAGTAAATATCCCGATGCAAAAATAGTCGTTGGTAATACTGAGGTGGGAGTTGAAGTGAAATTTAGACACTTAGTTTATCCGACAATAATAATGCCAAACAGGGTACCTGAGATGAACGCTATAACTGAAAACAAAAACGGCTTAACAATAGGGGCCGCCGTTACTCTAATGGAGCTTGAAAATGATTTGAAGAAGTATATCGATACCTTGCCCCAATATAAGACACGCGCATTTGTAACAATCGTGGAAATGCTAAACTGGTTTGCAGGCAAACAGATCAGGAATGTTGCAGCTATTGGAGGAAATATAATGACCGGTAGTCCTATATCGGATTTAAATCCTATCTTAATGGCCTTAAAAGTAAAGCTCAATCTTTTAAGCAAAGACGGAGGACAACGCACTGTGTTAATGGATGAACATTTTTTCACTGGTTACAGAAAAAACGTAGTAAAACAAAATGAAATTTTATTGTCAATAGAGATTCCTTATTCGAATAAATATCAATATGTAAAAGCTTATAAACAAGCAAAAAGAAGAGAAGACGATATTTCTATTGTTACTGCTGCTATTAATGTTGAGTTTGAAAATAACACTAATATTATAAAGTACATTACGGTAGCATTTGGTGGTATGGCACCTGTAACCAAAATCGCAACCAAAACAAGTGAATCGCTAAAGGGAGAAAAATGGGACGAAACCATGTTAGAGAAAGCATTTTCGGTCTTAATAGAAGAGTTACCTTTAAGTCCTTCCGCACCGGGCGGAAATATACAATTCCGAAGAACGTTGACAATGAGTTTATTCCTTAAATCATACCTGGCCATTGCGAAACAAATGACCAAAGATTATATTCATGACGACCTTATTCTACCATACCATAGTAGCGGTGCTGAACAATTTCACGGTGCTATGCCAAAAAGTTCTCAATATTTTGATTTGGTCGGAAATGAGCAAATCAAAAGCGATGCTGTTGGAAGACCAATTACGCATGTATCAGCTTTTAAACAAACAACTGGTGAAGCGATATATTGCGACGATATGCCTTTTGCAGAAGGTGAGCTTTATTTGGCATTTGTTCTTAGTACGCGAGCACACGCCAAATTAGTTTCAGTAGATGCGCAAAAAGCTTTAAAAATGGATGGTGTTGTCGCATTCTATTCTGCCAAAGATTTAACTCCAGAGCAAAATGCAATTGGACCTATTTTCCACGACGAAGAATTATTCATAAGTGAAAAAGTTACAAGTCAGGGGCAGACAATTGGTGTTATAGTAGCACAAGATCAAGCCACAGCTCAAGAAGCTGCGCGTATGGTGGAAGTTAAATACGAAGATATTCACCCTATTATAGTAACGATGGAAGACGCTATAAAACATAATTCATTCTACCCACAATACCCTAAAACTATAAGCAGAGGAGATGTTGAAGGAGCATTCGCTAACAAGAATCATATAATCATTGAAGGCCAGTGTCGGATGGGCGGGCAAGAACATTTTTATTTGGAAACACATGCTGCGTTTGCGATTCCGAAAAAAGAAGATGATGAATTAGAAATATTTTGTTCTAGTCAACATCCTTCGGAAATAGCGGTAAACATTTTATCTTTTACATTATTTATAATGATAACATGTAAATATGTGCGAATAAAAAATAAAATTGTTTCAGAAATTGATTAGTCACATATTACACGTACCTATGAACAGAATTGTAGCACGCGTAAAACGTATGGGAGGTGGTTTTGGTGGAAAAGAATCTCGCGGAATGCTTGTGGCGTTACCTGTTGCACTAGCAGCTCACAAACTTCAAAGGCCAGTACGTTGCATGCTTGACCGAGACGAAGACATGATAATGAGCGGCACGAGACATCCATTCTTGGTTAAATATAAAGTAGCTGTTACTCCGGAAGGTAAACTGATGGGTTCGAAAGTAAACATCTACAACAATGGAGGATACTCTATAGATTTGTCAGGCCCTGTGAGTATATATTTATAAGGAAGTAATGTTCAAAGTAAAAAGTTAAATAATTTCATTGATGTTTTATTTCATTATTCTTCTTTTAGGTGGTAGAAAGAGCAATGTTTCACTATGAAAATGCTTATTACATTCCCAATGCCGAAGTCACTGGACATGTTTGTAAAACGAATTTACCATCGAATACAGCGTTTCGGGGTTTCGGTGGGCCTCAAGGAATGTTTGGTGCTGAGAGTATAATTGAGGATATTGCATTTAGAGTAGGGAAAAGTTTCGACGACATTCGTCGAATAAATTTGTACTCAGAAAACTCGATAACTCACTATGGCCAAGTTTTAGATAATTGCACCCTGCAGAGATGTTGGGACGAGTGCGTCCAAAAAAGTAATCTAGCCGAAAGGAAATTACTTATCGAAAAGTTCAACAAGTGAGTCATCGTATTTCATTAGTTCAATATTTATTTAATTACATAGGAAATTACGAATAATGGGAAAAATAAAAGTTTGGCTATAAAATTAATAAGTGGCTACTTTTTCTTTTTCAGGGAGCATAGGTGGAGAAAGCGTGGAATTGCAATCATTCCTACAAAGTTTGGAATCGCATTTACGGAGAAATTACTGAATCAAGCTGGTGCTTTAGTACTAATATATGTAGATGGATCTGTTCTTTTGTCTCATGGTGGTACTGAAATGGGTCAAGGCCTGCACACAAAAATGATTCAGGTCGCATCTCGTGCCCTCGGAGTAGACGTGTCTAAGATACATGTAAGTGAAACGTCTACAGATAAAGTACCTAATACTTCAGCTACAGCGGCTAGTGCTGGATCTGATTTGAATGGTATGGCTGTACTTCAAGCCTGTGAAACTTTATCGAAACGACTTCAACCTTTCAAAGAGAAAAACCCAGATGGGAAATGGGAAGACTGGGTCCTCGCAGCTTGGATTGATCGAGTTAGCCTGTCCGCTACTGGGTTCTATGCAACACCGGGAATTGGATACAACTTTAAAGAAAATACCGGGAAGCCTTTTAATTACTTTACGTTTGGGGCTGCATGCACTGAAGTCGAGATTGATTGCCTTAGCGGTGATCATCTAGTAGTAAGAAGTGATATTGTGATGGATTTGGGTGAAAGTTTAAACCCGGCTATAGATATTGGCCAAATTGAAGGTGGTTTTATGCAGGGATACGGATTGTTTACGATTGAAGAGCTCATTTACTCTCCGACTGGTACACTACTATCAAGAGGACCTGGTGCTTATAAGATTCCCGGATTCAGTGATATTCCTCAAGAATTCAATGTATCTTTGCTCAAAGGAGCTCCTAATCCAAGAGCAGTATATTCCTCTAAGGTATGTCTAAAGGCCGAAAGTAAAGATATATTAGTACAGCGTAAGATAATAAACAGATTTAGATCCATCAAATAACTTTGTTTTCAGGCGGTGGGTGAACCACCTTTATTTTTGGCGTCATCCGCATTCTTTGCCATAAAAGAAGCAATTCGAGCGGCGCGCGCAGACGTTGGTGCGTCTTTGGAATTCCGTTTAGATGCACCCGCGACATCAGCACGAATCAGAATGGCGTGCGAGGATCATATTACTAAGAAGGTAAAAATATTTTTACGAAACAAATTGGTTAGGGTGACATTCAATTCTTATTTAATGCATCTGTTAATATTAGCTAAAAACTAAAATATACGTTTAACTAGGAAAACGATTATGTCACATGTAAGATTCTAGAATTATTTCTTTTATACCAACAACTTAAATTTCTATTTGATCAAATAAATTAAAAGGTAAACAATTTAATATTTATTTCAGCTTGATGAACCAGAGCTAGGCAGCTTCGTTCCATGGAATGTCGTACCTTAAGTTGTTCAACTAAAATGTACATCGTTGTTTTGTCATATAAACTTTGTTTAAATTCATATATATTTTATTAGAACAATGTTTTGTTCAAAGAAACAATAATTGTTGCAACAAAACTTTTTTTGTTTGTGCAAACGCAATGTAAATTTAGTAAGTAAATGTTAATTCATACGTATCTCTAATGTAATGAAAATTGTGTTACTGTACTGAATATTTGTTTTCTCTGTGTAGCATAATAAACAAATAACATACTATAACTATTGCTAACAAATTGTATCTAAGCCAGCAATAAATATGAGTTTTTTTATTATTGTTTTACACACTTGTTTGATTTAAAACTCCAGTAGGTACTTAATCAAAACATTAATTTTGCTGAGTCATTATTAGTGGTCTCTCTGCGCTCTGAGAACAGGCATGGGTTTAAGTAGGTTTTATTATTTGTTGACAAATTGCACAATCTTTTAAAACGTACGACTTTCAGCACAACATGGCCAGTCGTGGCGTTGTCAAGGCGCTATTTGGTCAGTTTAATTTAATTTAATATATAGTTAATAATAAAAAATTCAACCTTATAAAATTTTATCGTTCAAGAAAGTCAAAATAACATTTATAGCTGATCAAATCCGGGATCGATATTCAATAAATAAAAACACAGTAAAATGATAAAATTATTTATTTTAAAATCGTATCTAATCATTATAATACATTTAACTGACTAATAAAACAACAAATGTTCAATAAATTAAAGATTGCAATTCTTATGACGGATCATTTATTGATAGTTAATACAATACTATTTTATTGCTAAGTCCTCCGGTGGCAATTAATATTAGTTAACAGTGAAAGGCAAATGTGAATTGTAAGTACAATCTATATATAAATCAAATAACTGCAGATAATTTTAAGATTATGTTAGCATAATCACATAATTTGCGAATAAAATATTTAAATTGGGATAGTAAATCAGGTACAAAACAGAAAGAATAATTAAAACCTTAGATAAAACAAAGTCACATTAAATGCACAATGAAATGGCTTGAAGACTAATAAATTCGTTAAAAAAATGTATACGGATCAGCACCATAAAAATTACAATAATAACGAGACGAAAACGGAATTAACGCCTATGATTTTAATAATTTAATCAGCCATATTATTATCGTCTTAGCTAGTATAATGACATTATTGTCCGTCGTTAAAACTAGCGAATGACAACATGTAGTTTTGTTGTGGTACAAATATTTTATTTACATTACCTATGTACCATTAATTAAATTAGATTGCCTAAACAATTATTAGCAGTCTTTCCGAGTATACTGTGGCTCAAACATTGCTATTTTATAATATGACATTCAATAACGCTGGAGCGAGGTTCCATAACCTTCGTAAAACTGCCTGATGTAACAATATTAATCTCCTTAATCATTATAAACATAAAATTTTAAGGCATGATATTTAAATTGTTTGTGTATTTGAGAGGAAAAGGCGCTTAGAAGTCAGTATACGTAGATATAAGACACATAAGGCTAATTTACTAGTATGCCACTAAAGACGCATGGTCCAATATGCAGACATTATAATGACTTACGAGCTGCAATTAGATGATCAAGAATATCTTGAAGACCGAATTAATATCGCTTGTTTGTTTGACTTTAGATTGCAATCTTCCTTTAGTTTCGTGTTTCAGTTTTCATCTCGTATTTTATATGGTTCTGGAAGAAATAGGAATATAAACCGAATAAAACATGATAAGACTACCCTTAAGCTGTAGATTTTAACGCACGTCATATAATATGAAATGTTTGCTGTCAGAATTCAAACGTTCGCGACCCACCCACCAATTTTGGCATCGTTTCAACATACGTCGTGTAGATCTTGGTTAAGTAACCTACTGAAACCTTGAGACCGTTTCATTTATCCGATTCTGATGAGCATCCTGAACCTGAGCTAGGACCTGCAAACAAAAGAAGCATATTTTTTAATGCAACTGTCACCTACTACTAGTGAGAGTGTGGGGTAATATTACATATGTTATAAGTCTGGTACTACCAGTAAAAGGCCAATTCTAATCTCAATATTTTCTTTACCAAATGAGACGTTGTCAGCGCAATTTTATCAGATTAATAATTATATGTCAGGGTAAAAGTCTCTCTCTCTATCTTCAACTTTTTTCAATTGAGGATAACTTAGTGACACGTATTTCTGTTTTTTACGCTATTACCTGTCTACTAACTACCTATATAAATTATTTAACTAACTCTATTGCAGTACATGCGACCGTACATTTAAAACTAAGTTCGGTCTAGCGAGCCACATTAGGGCTCATCAAAGAAGGTAGGTAATTTCAGGGGTCGCCGTTGTCGAAATCGACAAGGAGGACTATATATATAAATTATTTACCTAAGTAAAGAAAAAATATTTTACCGTTTCTAAATTATTATATATATTAAAATATTATAGAAAACTAGACGTAGTATAAAAGAAATAAAAATATGATTTACCTGTATGGCTGTTTTGGGAGAACAAAACATACATTTTGTTCAGAGCTATGGTTAATCATTACACTTATTCTAAAGACTTGAAAAGGCAGCTAAGGGGGCATTTAGAGACACTAGGAAATATTTACTGTAGCAAAATAAAACGAACAAGCTTCTAAAAAATTCAAAAAGCAATAAAAAATGGGCTTAATTTTATTGTTTTTTTTTTTACCTGCATTGCTGTTTTGTAAATGCAATTGTTTTTAATAAGTCCACGCTTAGGCCTTAAGTTTGAGAGTAATCTGTTCAACTTTCATAATGAATGCAAATTTAATATATTAGGCGCAACGAATTTTGGTTACCAAAAAATCTGGTTACTAAAGTTGCAGATTTTTTCATAACAAAAGACGTCTCTTGATGAGCTCCTATTTTAAATAGTGTTTAAATAAAACTTATTTAAATCTTAGTAATAAAATGAATCGCCACACAACCGGATCGATACACAATAGAACGAGTTTTACCTGAATGTCTTGAGTATCTGCCGCGCCTGCGCGGTTGCCGTGACGGACTGTCCGAGTTATATTCAGTCTCAGTGTCGGCAGGTGGCGGCGCCGGCCCATTCCGTGACCGCATGCTGCGGCTGTCATCGTACCTGAGCAAACATTCATATGGAATGTAATAGGGACAATGGCGGATGATTTACATAAGCCCCAAATATTAAACTCCGCGCTATTTAAATTTTTAGGGAAAGGATTACAAAATAAAAAAAATCAACGGGCTGATGATGATGAACATTTTCTACCATTAGACGCAATGGCATATGATTATAAACATATTGTTTATTACAAGCTGTCCTTTACTTGGATTATTAAAGCAATAACGCAAGAAAATAATGACTGAATATAAGTTTAACACTAGATTAAAATATGAATAAAATAGGGTTCCATTTAATTACCTTTCCCTGGATCTCGACCGTCTCCTAGACCTGGGTGAGTAGGGTGACCGTCGCGATCGCGGGGAGTACCGGCTGTCGGGCGAGTACCGCACCGTCTCGGGCGAGTAGCGGCTGTCGGGCGAGTACCGGCTGCCGGGCGAATACCGGCTGTCGGGGGAATAACGCCTGTCTCCGTATCTGTGGAAGTATACATGATGTTTACTACTCCTCCCATAACTTATCTACAAGTATGTGCTCGCAAGCACACTATCCTTTCTTTAAAACTCAATACATAAGTCGATGAGATAGAAGACCGACAAAGCCAGAGATCAGACGCAGCAGCGGTTAATTAGCAAGGCGCGGTCACCCATCCAACGACTGACCACTTGAGCGCTGCTTAACCTCACAGATCTGTGTAAATTTATTGATATAATGGTATACCACTATATATTCATGCGCCACCGGAAGATCTGGTAGGCGCTATTGATGTTATTAATAATGACCTAGAGCGGATCAGCGAATGGAGTAGGGCATATGGATTACAGGTGAACCCGTCAAAGACTCAGGTCATTGTTGTCGGTAGCTCAAGGATGCGGTGTAAAATCGATTGGTCTCACCTTCCACAGATCACATTTGACGGCACAATTATTCCCTTAAGTGACAAGGTGAAAAACTTGGGGATATTAATTGACAATACATTTTCTTGGCAATCTCAGCTACAGGAAGTCAGTCGTAAAATGTATGCGTCCGCCGGAGCCTTAAGGCGATTGCGTAACTTTCTTCCTACTGCCACTAAAACTGCGCTAGCACAATCTCTTCTTTTACCTATTCTTGACTATGCCGACGCCAGCTATCTTGATTTAACCGAGGACCAACTAGACAAACTTGAGCGCCTCCAAAACTTTTGCATTAGGTTCATATTTGGCTTGCGTAAATATGATCACGTTTCAGAATTTCGTACTAAGCTCAAGTGGCTTCCAATTCGTCTTCGCCGGAATACACACATCCTTTGCCTCCTGTACAACGTTCTGTATAATCCTGCCACACCAATCTACCTCAAAGAACGCTTTACATTCTTACATGACTCACATTCACGGTTCCTAAGATCATCAGAGAACCTGACTTTGCAAATACCAGCGCATTGCAAAGATTTCTTTAGTAAGTCGTTTACAGTTCAAGCTGCGCGCTTATGGAATGCCTTACCGGTTTCTGTCAGACGCATTCAATCCATTTCGTTATTTAAAAAAACTGTCAAAGAACACTATTTATCCTAATACTTTGTTATTTTGTCATTTCATCGTCTCTACATGTTCCTTTATAGTTTATGGTATCTATACATATGTATATAGTATATATATATATATATATAATATATGCACTGTATAATATATAAGTAATGTTTATATGCCTTTAGTTAATTATATTAAAGATTGCTACACCGCACACTACCCTTGCCTTCTTGTTAATACAACTCTGTCCATCCTAAGGTTGTCTGTAAGAGATTGCTTAGTGCGATAAGACCGCCCATTGTACATTATCCTTAGGCTGTACTTAAGTTTGTATTTGGTGTACAATAAAGAGAAATCTATCTATCTATACGGCACTTGCCTGGGCGGGTGTGGCGAGGGCAGTCGGCCGAGGGGCGGAGGACGAGGCAGCGGGGGCAGCAGCGGGGGCGGCAGGAACATGGGCGGCAGCGGCGGGGGCAGCACCGGGCTCTCCGCGCTCTCCAGCGGGGACACCACCTCTGCAATTTATACAGTGTTGAATGAATTCGTTCTTGTGAGCTACTGCAGTTATAACGTTATTCGTTATTCCCCATAGTTAACGTATTTTTTTATGGATTTGTTTTCTTTCTAAGCTCTACAATGTGTAATGTAGGTCGTCCCGCGCGGCGTCGGCATCCCGCTTGGCTGCGCGCGCCTCCATCACGCGGCGCTTACTATAGAGACTGAGCACGTACTGTGATGCGGCGACACGGCTCCGTCAGCGGCGCTGAGCGCGGCCAGCTTGCGGCGCAGCGCGGCGGCGTCGTCCCGCGCGGCGTCGGCATCCCGCTTGGCTGCGCGCGCCTCCATCACGCGGCGCTTACTATAGAGACTGAGCACGTACTGTGATGCGGCGACACGGCTCCGTCAGCGGCGCTGAGCGCGGCCAGCTTGCGGCGCAGCGCGGCGGCGTCGTCCCGCGCGGCGTCGGCATCCCGCTTGGCTGCGCGCGCCTCCATCACGCGGCGCTTACTATAGAGACTGAGCACGTACTGTGATGCGGCGACACGGCTCCGTCAGCGGCGCTGAGCGCGGCCAGCTTGCGGCGCAGCGCGGCGGCGTCGTCCCGCGCGGCGTCGGCATCCCGCTTGGCTGCGCGCGCCTCCATCACGCGGCGCTTACTATAGAGACTGAGCACGTACTGTGATGCGGCGACACGGCTCCGTCAGCGGCGCTGAGCGCGGCCAGCTTGCGGCGCAGCGCGGCGGCGTCGTCCCGCGCGGCGTCGGCATCCCGCTTGGCTGCGCGCGCCTCCATCACGCGGCGCTTACTATAGAGACTGAGCACGTACTGTGATGCGGCGACACGGCTCCGTCAGCGGCGCTGAGCGCGGCCAGCTTGCGGCGCAGCGCGGCGGCGTCGTCCCGCGCGGCGTCGGCATCCCGCTTGGCTGCGCGCGCCTCCATCACGCGGCGCTTACTATAGAGACTGAGCACGTACTGTGATGCGGCGACACGGCTCCGTCAGCGGCGCTGAGCGCGGCCAGCTTGCGGCGCAGCGCGGCGGCGTCGTCCCGCGCGGCGTCGGCATCCCGCTTGGCTGCGCGCGCCTCCATCACGCGGCGCTTACTATAGAGACTGAGCACGTACTGTGATGCGGCGACACGGCTCCGTCAGCGGCGCTGAGCGCGGCCAGCTTGCGGCGCAGCGCGGCGGCGTCGTCCCGCGCGGCGTCGGCATCCCGCTTGGCTGCGCGCGCCTCCATCACGCGGCGCTTACTATAGAGACTGAGCACGTACTGTGATGCGGCGACACGGCTCCGTCAGCGGCGCTGAGCGCGGCCAGCTTGCGGCGCAGCGCGGCGGCGTCGTCCCGCGCGGCGTCGGCATCCCGCTTGGCTGCGCGCGCCTCCATCACGCGGCGCTTACTATAGAGACTGAGCACGTACTGTGATGCGGCGACACGGCTCCGTCAGCGGCGCTGAGCGCGGCCAGCTTGCGGCGCAGCGCGGCGGCGTCGTCCCGCGCGGCGTCGGCATCCCGCTTGGCTGCGCGCGCCTCCATCACGCGGCGCTTACTATAGAGACTGAGCACGTACTGTGATGCGGCGACACGGCTCCGTCAGCGGCGCTGAGCGCGGCCAGCTTGCGGCGCAGCGCGGCGGCGTCGTCCCGCGCGGCGTCGGCATCCCGCTTGGCTGCGCGCGCCTCCATCACGCGGCGCTTACTATAGAGACTGAGCACGTACTGTGATGCGGCGACACGGCTCCGTCAGCGGCGCTGAGCGCGGCCAGCTTGCGGCGCAGCGCGGCGGCGTCGTCCCGCGCGGCGTCGGCATCCCGCTTGGCTGCGCGCGCCTCCATCACGCGGCGCTTACTATAGAGACTGAGCACGTACTGTGATGCGGCGACACGGCTCCGTCAGCGGCGCTGAGCGCGGCCAGCTTGCGGCGCAGCGCGGCGGCGTCGTCCCGCGCGGCGTCGGCATCCCGCTTGGCTGCGCGCGCCTCCATCACGCGGCGCTTACTATAGAGACTGAGCACGTACTGTGATGCGGCGACACGGCTCCGTCAGCGGCGCTGAGCGCGGCCAGCTTGCGGCGCAGCGCGGCGGCGTCGTCCCGCGCGGCGTCGGCATCCCGCTTGGCTGCGCGCGCCTCCATCACGCGGCGCTTACTATAGAGACTGAGCACGTACTGTGATGCGGCGACACGGCTCCGTCAGCGGCGCTGAGCGCGGCCAGCTTGCGGCGCAGCGCGGCGGCGTCGTCCCGCGCGGCGTCGGCATCCCGCTTGGCTGCGCGCGCCTCCATCACGCGGCGCTTACTATAGAGACTGAGCACGTACTGTGATGCGGCGACACGGCTCCGTCAGCGGCGCTGAGCGCGGCCAGCTTGCGGCGCAGCGCGGCGGCGTCGTCCCGCGCGGCGTCGGCATCCCGCTTGGCTGCGCGCGCCTCCATCACGCGGCGCTTACTATAGAGACTGAGCACGTACTGTGATGCGGCGACACGGCTCCGTCAGCGGCGCTGAGCGCGGCCAGCTTGCGGCGCAGCGCGGCGGCGTCGTCCCGCGCGGCGTCGGCATCCCGCTTGGCTGCGCGCGCCTCCATCACGCGGCGCTTACTATAGAGACTGAGCACGTACTGTGATGCGGCGACACGGCTCCGTCAGCGGCGCTGAGCGCGGCCAGCTTGCGGCGCAGCGCGGCGGCGTCGTCCCGCGCGGCGTCGGCATCCCGCTTGGCTGCGCGCGCCTCCAGCCACGCGGCGTGCGCACGCGCCTCCACCTCGCTGAGCGCGCTGCGTCGTGAAGACTCCTGCTCAGCTAGCTCCAGTGTTAATGCGTCACACTTCTCTCTATAATTAATACACATTCATAAAATTAGAGTATCTGTTTGTAACATCAAAATAAAAGCTTTTTATTTAATGCATACGATAGTATACACAATACACAAGTATACAATTTTTTTTTTTTATCCATCTGTATGTTAAGTCCGGATAACCTCCGAAATTGCTGGACCAATTTTGACGGGACTTTCATTGGCAGATAGCTGATGGTCCAAGGTCTAAAATAGGGTACTTTCAATTTTGAAAATATTTAGGCTACCGCGGGTAAATTAGAAAAACGCGGGAAATTTGCGGGTTAGACGGATTTCGACGGTACTTTCTCTGGCAAATAGCTGATGTTATTTTGAGTACCTTAGTTAAGCTATTTTTAATATTGTTAATATTAAGGACTCCGCGGGAAGAAAAATAAAAACCCATAAAATTGTTAACAAAATCAGATTCAATTATATTCAAGTAAATCTGCTAATTAATTTTTGACTGCTGTAGGTTTATATACTTAGCGCGTAGATTGTCAAATTTATTCAATATGATATTCTACATTAAGTAAAATCACTTACTTGAATCTTTGTATTTCTTGCTGAAGTAATTCCATTTTTTCAACTGTGCTGGCTGATTCACCTTGCTTGCTTAGCCACAACGATTCTTTGGTGCTTAGCTCCCTAAAAAGAATTGATTCACAAATACATTACATTATCAACACAATTTTATTTCAAAGAACGAAACTATAAGTATCTAAACTAACTTTAAAAGTTCACTTTCCCTTTCCTGGAAGTATTTGCCTAAAACTTCAAGCCTAGTCATTGCTTCTGAAGCACTTAGATTAGTAGTATTTAATGTTTCTTGAGTCGTTTTCAGTTCTTCGGCGAGACGTGTTCTTTCTCTGTATTCCGTCTGTAATAAAGATGTATTAAAACAAATGAAAATTACTCATAATTTAATATTGGTTATGTTGTATCAAAGACAGTTTAACCAATACGTGTTAGTGGGTATATAATGTGTTATTTTAGCCGCCATCTGTATACACAAACACATGTACAGCTGTTTTACAATAATGAAATCAATTGACGTCCTTCAGGTTTAATTAATCCAACTAAACTCGTATTGAAATAATAATATATATATAATTTATAATAATAACCCAAACCTTACCTCAAACTTGGACTCAAAACTTTGTTTCTCTTGTAAAGCTTTAGAAAGTTTAGCTTTGATTTCCGTGTGGTCTAAGAAAGAAGTAACATCCACGTCAGATGACATCCCACTCTTTAACTCTTTGATTGCTTCCTGAAAACGATATTATGATTATTATGAGCCTTTAATTAAGCTCCATCAATGCAAGTCGGATCATATATTTTTAAGAGTTAATTTCTTAATCATGTACTTGTGACAAAACTATAATTCAATCAGAAATGTAGTTAGTTTGTAATGCAAATTCGCTTTGACAAAGAAAGTAACAAGTTCCAAACTAATTTTATATTATAGAAAGCAATCCTTCAACACTGTTTGTCAGGCAACTACTTACTTTGAGTGCATCAATTTCATGTTTCTGCAACTCAATAGTGTTTTTAGTATCTTCTAACTGCTGATTGACATCTTCTAACTGTTTCTTTTGCTTCCTAAACTCTTCTAACGCTGTTTCAGCAGACACATACTTTAGTTGGAAGTTATCTCTCTCCCGGCTAACTGATATTAATTCTTCTTCAAATGCCTGGATCTTGCCTGAAATTAGAAAAATAATGTTAATGGTGAACGTTCAAAGATAATGGATCCATTTTATAGTTTGTGTGTTGTAAAACTATGCAAACTTACCATTTAATTCAACTATTTGCTCTTCAGAATTAGCTCTCTCAGCTAAGAGCTCACTAAGAGTATTCTCAACTTCCCCTAAAGTGTTCTGTAATTCACCCGCAGTATTCTCCGACACTTTCAGTAACTTTTCATTATCATCTAAAGAATTGCGTAGCCGGTCGTTAGTGGCTTTCAACTCATTTATTTCCTCTTTCAGTGACTGAACCATATCGTCCATGCCAAATGAGCTGTCTTCTATACCCGCTAACTTGTTTTTAGTAGTTGTTAGATCCTCTTTAAGTATTTCACACTCCTGTAAAATTATCATAACAGATTGTCTAATAAAGTTAGAAACAATAACTCAGGCACTAACTTAGTAATAGTAAAACCCATCGATTTCCAAGCAAAAAGTTTTAGCATAAAAAGTACACTTAATAATTACTGACCTTACTGGTGAAAAGTAAGTCTCGTTGTAATGAGTTAATTGTGCCAATAAGTCGTCCATCTTGTCTTCTGTTGTCTATATAATAGTATCCAAGTGTGAATAGAAGTACAGAACTGGCTGTTGTTAAAAGGAATGTCAAGAGACGATTACTGCCGTCGTTTGAGGTGCCATCACAATATTCATCACTGAAACATGTCTCCCCTGCAACAAAATAATGACAAAATATTTAGGTTCCGAATCTTATATACAAACACCTATTATACCAAATATTTAATGTTCAAATATCAACAAGTAAATAATTCTGCCAATTTGTTTATAAAACAAGGTCCTCCAATCCCACCAAGTATGATTCAATTTGATTTTCACAGCTCATGCTGCAGCTAATTAGGAATCAGCACACTAACTATCCCTTTGAAGCTATCTAAATGACTATAAATGCAAGTCCAACCATAAGTCATGTCAAGTTACATTTATAACTTTAGCACTGTTCTAAAAATCATAGCTGTAAAGTCACAATTGTAATACTTGACTTCTAAATCAAGTCACTACCAATACAAAGTTCAGTGATCAATATGATCTCCAATGGTTAAACTAAAGATTCTAAAGATGATGTTTCTCAAGATTATCATAAAGATAAATGCCTATATTTATTTATATACCTACTTTTATCACTATCTTTAATATCAGTAGTCAGTCTCATTCTTATCTGATGTGATTGTAATTGTAATGGATATAAAGTAGCTGTTTAGTTTTCTTGCATAAATGTAAATATTACGTTAATAACATGGTGTTAATAATGAAGTTATCAACACACATTTCTTTCATAATAATAATTTCATTTTGTTTATTCGTCTTTTCAATCTAGTATAAGTTTGGCTTTTTGATGAATTGACATAACAATATTTATTAAAAGACGGAAAACTTGATTCACACTTATATGTGAATTTTCCACTTGGATCCATCGGTACACACTACACAGTACTTTTTTTTTTACTTAATTTGAAAAAACCATTGAAAATAAAGCAAACTACATAGTAAGGATAGGATTTAGAATTTGCCATATCAAACAACATAACTAAAAATACTCAGATTTGACATTATCACATTATACATATTAATAACTAAGAAGGTTCTATCAATGATCCACAAAATGAAAGTAAATAAACTTAACTTACCAACAGAAGCGAACAAAGCCTTAGATTCTTCACTACTCCCAAAAATTGAGTAATATGTAGCCACAAAGTATTTCACAAAAGAAAATCCTTCATCACCATCAGCTTTTTCACTCTCGTGTGTGGGATATTCAGTATTGTATAGAGATTCTGGTGATTCAGTGGATGATGGCCAGATGTCCGCTACAGTAGAATACATGTTTGAAAAGAAGCCTTCTGTACTTTCTTCCTGAACTGGAGCTTGTGTTGATGACGTAATTTCTTCAGGGGCTTCAGGCAAACCAGCAATGATGTCTTCAACATTTAATTCAGAAGAGAAATCAGTATCAGGATTAGGTGATGATTCCTGGGTACTAAATTGATCATCCATTTCCTTAGGAGCAGGAGTGGTGGTATATGTGTATAATGGAGATAACTCTGGTGGTGTAATTTCTGTTGTTGGTGGAGCTTCCATATTTATAATTGGAGGGAATGTTTCTTGTGTCGGCATGGTTTGAGTCTCTTCTGAGTATATGGGAGGTATTGTTTCAGTTGTAGGGGGAAGTGATTCTGCAAATACAGGTGGTAATGTTTCTGTTGATGGTGCAAGCAGTGGTGCAATTGTTGGCAATGTTTCTGCTGAAGGGTTTTCTGTAGTACTTTGAGTAACTTCTGCATGATCTACTACTGAGGGTAAATTGTCACCTTGGTTGCCTAAATTGAAGTTGTTGTATATAGGTGGCAATACTTGTTGTACCTGCTCAACGGCAGGTTCATTTACAGCAGGTATTACAGGGTCAATGGCTTGATTTAATACAGCTTCTGTTGTGGGGCTAACTGCTGGTACATTTGTAGGGCTTACATCTGATTCACTTGTGGGGCTTACTACAGATTCAGTTATAAGGCTTTCAATAGTTTCATTAATTGGATTTTCTACTGATTCATGTATGGAATTACCATTAGGCTCAATTGTTTCACTAGAAGTTTCTTCAACAACTTGCACATTATCTACAATGCTATTGAGAGTAGATGTATTTTGTTCTTTGACATCACTTTGGTCAGAGTTGGCCAAAGTGTTTGGTAGGAAATCTTGTTTTTCAGGCACTTCCACTAATGATTCACTGCCTGTAGTAAGGATTTGATGAGGCGGCAGTGAGTCTGATGGCAATTCTTTAGGAAGCTCTTCATTAACTTGTTTAACTTCAACAGGCTCATTTTCCTCAAACTTTCCTATAGCAGGCTCTGTAACTGTTTCTGTTGCAACATCTTCATTTGTTGCAACTTTTTTCAAAATATCTAAGCTTTCTATTGGCACCTGTGTTTCCAGTGACATGCTGGTCCCAGTGGCAGGTTCTTCATTAGTTGGAGACTGTTGCTCATTTGTCTCTTTAATTTCATCAATATCTTGACTATGATCATTTGAAGTATTATTCTCTTCATCTTGATTAGGTGTTTCAGTTGCTGTATTAAGGGAAGGAGTAAGATCCTCATGTGATTCAGTTACAGGTGACTCTGTTGAAGTATCCTGCTGTGCCTCATTGACAGCTGCTTCGGTGGTATATATTGTAGTGCCTTCAAATACTTCATGAGGTTTTTGAACTTTATCAGGCAAAACAATATTTTCCTGTTTCTTATTTTCATATGGAACAATCAAATGTAGATTCTTTTCTATTATTTTTATTTCTCTTAAAAAATTAGAGTTTACTAAGCCAGATTTTCCCCCGATATTTGCATACCATAGATCTTTATTCGTACCAGCTGATTTCATATATACTATTGCTTCACTGTTAACTCGAAAGGATATAAGGTCTGGGTCGGCACTATTGTAACTAATTAAAGTTTTGGCTTTAGATATAGGTCCTGTAAGAATTACAAATATGTTGTTAGAAAGTATCACATGAAAACTGACAATGTATCGCATTGCATTAAGGTGACTTACCGTCACAATCTTTGTTAGCACAAAATACTTTATCAGGGGTTCTACATAGTGACACTGAGATAAATAACGTAAATAAAATAAGTTTTAACACAATCATTTTCGCATTCTAATAAATCTATATTAATATTTCTTATAAAATTCGCTAGACGTTAAGCCACATCATCTGTCAAGTCGATCGTTCGCTCGTTCTGCTTTACGCAGAACCTTTAAACATTCGTCCAAAATCTTGACATATTTATAGTACTTTAAGAAAGTTACTATTTTCCTCCATGGTTAAATTTATAATAAAATAAGACTGGACATGCAATAATTTATAATTTTTTGTAATTTTTTGATAAATATTATCGTTTAAAAGAAATATCATGAAGAATAGAACTGATTTGCATAGCGTTGCGTTCGTGCGTACAACAGAATGAAAAAGTTATCATTCGGATACGTTAATTTTTTTTTACTATTTGTAATCAAAGAATTAATTTTCCGAATATGTACAAGTGGTACAAGTATGGATGCAGGGTGATAGATGATACAGGTCATTTCTCAGAGATTTCTGTAACATTATAAGTGTATACGATGAACTTTATAATTTAGTTTATAATCAACTAAAATATTTTGTAATAACTAATAGGGTAAATTACTGTGCTAGTTGACTTTGTCATTACTACCATTTTCATCCATTTTACTTCTCATTACCTAATTTTCTCTATGTCATTACGTACAATATATCTAAGTACTGGTCGAAATTATATATTGTTGTAATAAGTAAAATGTAATTTAAGAAAAAATTAAAGGTTTTGATCCTGAACTTAAACCAAGTCATTGTTCTCAGAGCCATCTATATTTTTATTGGAGCAATTAAGAATGTATTTGGTACGTCTACAACCGATGACTGGTTGTTTTTTTTTATTTGGATAATGATTATTACTGTAATTTCTACAGCAGGGCAAAGGCCTCTTTTTGTATAGAGAAAGATTGAGCATTAATCACCACGCTGGCTCACTGCGGGTTGACAATTTCATGTTTTGCCGTCACCAGTGTCACATCTAAGAAAGTAGGGTTCAGGACATTGAAAAAGTCACATTGATATTTGCCTGGGTTTAAACCTGAAACCTCGTGCATACAAATCCAGTATGTCAACCACTAGGCCACCACGATACGTTTATTTAGTTAATTAAAGGTATCTGCCGAAAAATGTAGTAAAATTGATTGAATATTTTTATTCATTCTTTCTTAAACCTTTTATTCCGAAGTTAAGTTAAAAAGTATAGATACGTCATTTTTGCTAACAAAATGAACGAGAAAAGTGTTCCGAACTCTGAGTCTGAACTACACTAGTCGATGTCAAATCGGACAACAATTGTAATAACCAAGATCACCGGCTTAATTACAAGAAAAAAAAAAGCAAATTGTCCCCTTTTCAAGTCTTCAAAATGTGCGAGCTAGTAACATCTGTCCTTTTTTGAACTATCATTGATTTATTCATTTTTGCATTTTATGAAATCTGGAAAAAGAACCTCGATTGGTATCCACTATTTCTGACACATAACTGTATCTACCTAAATAATTATGTTGTTCCCATAAACTAGGTAAGCAGTCTCGCAAAGTTTTAAACCATAATCAAAATAATATTGTGTCATAATTTATAGAAATATTAGGTTTTTCTCAGACAAAGGAATATATGGACCGGTTATACCTAATAAAACAGGTGCCTACCTATTATCTCCTAAGACGCAAAACATGGCGGAAATAATAAGGGTTGCTCCAGATAGAATAGTCAAAGATCATCGATATAGATATTAAAAAAAAAAGAATTTATGTTATGAACTGACTTTTAAAAAGGGTGATTTTTAGGGATCCTTAGCTGTAAAAAATGTTACTTCTAAGTCAACAAAATCAAAAAGATTTCTACGTTAGAAAATTTCGGCAATTGAAACAAGTTGAAATAGTTATTTATTATAATTAAACCAGTTTTTTTGCGGAGCTCGTTACAAAGTTAAAGCTACACAGATCGACCGCTATTCATTTACTACCATCAGTATCTATCAGGTTTTCATGTTATATAGCTTATCACGGCTGGTCTGCGAATAGGTGCGCACCTGAAACGCGTCTGATGGCAGTCTCCCTACCTAAAATACTCATGTTTAGCCAAATTTGGTTAGACTGGAGAGCAACAAAAGTAAGTTGTGTCAAGGGCTCGGAAGACTTTGTATAGTTAGGTATTATACCTACTTTAATCATTGCCCTTACATAATTAAACAAGTACGTTTTTTACATAATTGAACAAGTTGTAGAGGTAGTAGAAAAAAGAGGCTAAATATGTTATGATTTAATAAATAAAACGAATTTAATAAATAGAAAAGAATAACGTTAGGGAAAGAAAACTTTATAAGTTTTTATAACACTTAATGAGCAATAATCGGTGATTTATAGTATGTTCGTCAATTTTTTCAGTATAAAGTCGATATCAATGTTATAAAATTCAACGAGAAATTGTAATTATGTTTATATAATAATGCTCTGGTACGTTTGTTGTAATTAAAGAGGCCTGATATTTTTTTCTGAATTTATTAAAGATATTTATTTCGGACACCATGAGATGCGTAAACAAGGCCGCCGATTTTTTTTCTTCAATTCTCCAATAACGTTTTTTAATAAAGCGATTTTTCCTTACTCTGCGCCTAAAATAAAAATTGTTTGATAAATTAATCAAGATTTAGGCATAATCGTAGAATTAATTAGGGTAGACTATTTCAAACTAGATTAAAACCAACATGAATTCAAACTAGATTAGTGTGTATAAATTGATAAATTATGGACCGAACGGGATTTGAACCCCTCTGGGAAATAGCGTTACTTCATGTATGTACGTATGTAAATTATATTAATCGATAAAAGCAAAGTGGCACTCGCGTCACTATTGTTTGTTTACATAATTATTAACATGTCAACAAACAGTACTAGCAGAACCGAAGAAACCGAATTTCAAGCTAAACGCAACTAATATTCTAAATTGATAAAGGAAATTTGAAAAATGATGGACACGAGCAGGATTTGAACCTGCGACCTTCGCCGAACCGTGGCGCTGCTAATTACTTAATGACTAGTGTATATGAGTTTATAGTGATAAATATAATTAGTCATTTGTAATTATTTTACCAAATAATTCATAATAACGAACACTAGCCTGTAAAATGTTATTAGAGGCCGATTTTTGTTCTTACGAGAGCTACACTGTATAATACCTATGATAATACTACACTGAGGGATTTTGGAATTCAAGCCAAGACTTCAAAAAGGAGCTTAGATTCAGCTCTTAGTCTTCAAATTTAATAAAAATCACAAAAATGATACGCTAACGCAATCACTTGGCAGCCAATACACCACAAATCGATCACAAAACGTGGCGGAATCGGCACCCAAACACATAATCGTGCCAGTATTAGCAAAAACAATCTACATGTCATTTCGCTTTCCTTATGTACAACTTCACTAGTTAGAAAGAGACAAACAGTAATTTGTTGTTACTGTGCCAGACGGGCGCTTCGGTCGAGTACAATACCAGCGTACCACACTCGTGAAGCTCTCACGTCCTGCACCTACGGTTCAGGGATCCCTGTGAATGACACCGTAGCTTGAAGATATCTATACTTACAAAGAAGGGGTATCTCGTACCTCGGACTAATGAAAACACTATTTTATAACTCTTCAGGACTATTCAGGGAACGACTCGACTGCTTCTAAATTCTTCAAGTGATTCTAAGTTAACAAAAAATGAGCTCTGCCGATGACTACAAATGACCCGATTTGAGCGCGCACTTAAGTACGACGCTCCTTTACCATAACGAGAGCCACCGCGAGCCGTTCCCCGAGACAAACTTTATTATACAAAATTATTACAAAATATACAGTTTTTTGCTTATTCTACTTATACCCTAATCAGTACGCAGGTGTGTCATACATCATTGGAATCCTGCTGATCCCACCTATCTAATGAGGTATAGTGGTACCTCCTAAGCCTTATGGCTGAAAAGTTGTGGAATGAAAAAGGGGAAAAAATTGGAAATTTTGGTGGAATATTATTTCTCTAGGCGATTATCTAGAAAACTACAAGAGCTAGGTTCATGAAATAAACTGAAAGCACTAGCTAATCTATTAAATTAACGAAGTTAAGCTATCCGAACATTACACATCAAGCACATAAGGCACCATATACCCTTATGTGCCGATACAAAGAATCGCACCTCACGTTATTGCAAAAAAAGCTGCCCATCCGCCTATCCCTCTTTCAATCACGAGGATAAGAGTGTCTAGGGCATACTACGGCTGGGGCTAGTACTCAGAGTAAGTCTAGACCCAGGGTTCCTAACCGTTCATGAGTTATAACACTCTAACCGTCATGATCAAGTCAAGGAATTCAACAGTGGGTTTCTAAACTATTCTAGGTGTATGACTACCTGTTTATGAGTTTAAGTTTATTAACTAAATAAAACAAGACCTAAATTACCCTATTTTCAGTGACTCACTGTCCTGAAAACCTATCACAATGCTTTATTTAGCTGAAACGCTATTGGCGAAGTATCGCCGTAACTATCTATTCTAATACTATCTTTATTGCGTATAACTCTTAAGGTAATACAAATAACAATTGAATGTTGGTGACGCTTCGTCGCGAACATCTCTCCCGCCGTGCAGTGCAGTGACGACTCGGCTCGGTGTCGGCGCGGCGCTGCATCACTCCGGTGAGCGACGACCGCAGTCGCGACGCTTGCCGTCGCGATGCCCGCCGCCCCGCTCTCTCTGCTGTGTCTGGTGACGCCTTTGGTAGCGTGATACTCGCCACCACGTAGCTGTGTTTTGCTCTTGTATTTTTGGTAGGCGCATCTGCTCTTGTGCGACGCCTATCATCGCGACGTTCTACCGCGACGGGGGTCGCCGGTTGGCGTGGTGGATGCGCCTGGCTAGCGCGATTCCGGCCGTCACGGCCTGGGCCGTAACGGGGTTCGCCGCCAGTGCTGTCGGTGTCTGTTGCGACGCCTGCCGCCGCGACGTAAATTCGCGGCGGGGTTCGCTGGTGTGCCGCCTGGTTGGTCCGCCTCATGGATGCGGTGTCTGCGCGCCGGTGATGCACGATGGTGCACGCGTTATTACGCGCGCTGATGACACGCGCTGTGGTACGCGTTAATGACACGCGCTGCTGTGCGCGCTGTACTCGCGCGCTGATACGCGCTGTGGCACGCGTTAAGGGTACGCGTTATAACCGCGCGCTGATACGCGCTGTGGCACGCGTTGGTGACACGCGCTGCTGTACGCGTTATAATCGCGTGCTGATACGCGCTGTGGCACGCGTTGAGGACACGCGCTGCTGTACGCGTTATAATCGCGCGCTGCGGCACGCCCGCTGAAGGCGCCTGGTGATGCTGTCGATGCCCATGCGGTTCATGCCGCTGGGACGACATCTGACGCATGTGGTGCATGCGCTGTTGCGCGCCTGACGACGCGCGCTGTGGTTGCGTGCTGTGGCACGCACTGCTGGAGCGCCCTGTGGCGCTGTCGGTGCCCCTGCGGTTCACACCGCTGGGACTGCGGTCGGCGCATGGGGTGCATGCGTTGTTGCGCATCTAATGACGCGCACTGTCGTCGCGTGCTGTGGCACGCGCTGCTGGAGCGCCCTGCGGCGCTGTCGGTGCCCCTGCGGTTCACACCGCTGGGACTGCGGTCGGCGCATGGGGTGCATGCGCTGTTGCGCATCTAATGACGCGCACTGTCGTCGCGTGCTGTGGCACGCGCTGCTGGAGCGCCCTGCGGCGCTGTCGGTGCCCCTGCGGTTCACACCGCTGGGACTGCGGTCGGCGCATGGGGTGCATGCGCTGTTGCGCATCTAATGACGCGCACTGTCGTCGCGTGCTGTGGCACGCGCTGCTGGAGCGCCCTGCGGCGCTGTCGGTGCCCCTGCGGTTCACACCGCTGGGACTGCTGGCTGGCGCATGGGGTACATGCGCTGTCGTACATCGGATGACGCACGCTATGATCGCGCGCTGTGGCACGCGCTGTGATCGCGCGCTGTGGCGCACGCTACTGGAGCGCCTTGCGGCGCTGTCGATGCCCCTGCGGTTCACACCGCGGGGACGGCTGCTGGCGCATGTGGTGCATGCGCTGTCGCGCATTTGATGACGCGCGCTGTGATTGCGTGCTGTGGCACACGCTACTGGAGCGCCTTGCGGCGCTGTCGATGGGCACGGCGTTAGACTACGCGTCTCCCGCCGGTGCCTTCCTCTCTCGTCTACTTCGGGAGTGGGATGAGTTTCTTCACCGGACGCTTGAGAGTGCCGCCAGCTGTGCGCACTTCAGCAGTCCGGACTTCGCCGTCTGCTCCGGGGAAAACTGCTACTATCCTGCCTCGCGGCCAAGTGTTGCGAGGCAGCTGACCGTCCGCTATGAGTACGGGGTCGTCCACTTGTAGACTGGGGCCGCGGCTTTGCGGCTCCCGCCGGTATTGAAGCTCTGGGAGATACTCACGCACCCAGCGACGCCAAAACATGTCAGCAAGTATTTGAGAGCGTCGCCAGTGCTTCTTGCTGTCGATGTCTTGCTCGGTGAACTCGCCGGGGGAAGGTACTCTTGCCGAGCCACCTAGTAGGAAGTGGTTCGGCGTGATGGCCTCATCGTCTTCACTGTCGACGGACACGTGTGTCAACGGTCGGCTGTTTACTGTGTACTCTGCCTCACACAGCAGTGTGGACAACACCTCTTCGTGCGGGTGTTTCTCCTGGAGTACGTTATATAACGCGGACTTTACGCATCGAACGAGGCGTTCCCAGGCTCCTCCCATGAACGGCGCGGATGGCGTTATGAAGCGCCACACTACGCCTCGACGACTCGCCTCCTCTTTAGACGCATCGCGCAGCTCCTTGTCGGCGCCATGCATGTTGGTACCGTTATCCGAATGTATCTCCGTAGGGCAGCCTCGACGTGCTATGAATCGGCGCAGCGCCAGTATAGCGGAGTCTGCGCTGAGGCTGCTCGCGATCTCGAGGTGAACGGCTCTAGTGGTGAGACACGTAAACAGCGCCACGTACCTTTTTTGATGTTGGCGGCCGACGGTCACGGACAACGGGCCGAAGTAGTCTAGCCCGGTGAAAGTGAAAGGCCTCTGGTGATGCGCG
Source organism: Abrostola tripartita (assembly GCA_905340225.1). Taxonomy (NCBI): domain Eukaryota; kingdom Metazoa; phylum Arthropoda; class Insecta; order Lepidoptera; family Noctuidae; genus Abrostola; species Abrostola tripartita. The sequence goes on along the minus strand of HG996490.1, from coordinate 7,144,610 downwards.
AGGCGCGTCCTGGGGTGGTCGCCAGTCGCAGGTACGGGGGGTTGTGCCTTACGAATACGGCACTGTAGGCATCTGCTCACCACCATCTTCGTTGTTGGTCGCAATTTTACGACCCAATAATGCTGTCGTACCTCGTTAACGGTGAGTTCGGTCCCACTGTGTTGTAGACTGCGATGTGTCCAGTCTATATATAACTGTGTGATGCGATGGTCGCCGTGTAGTATAGGCGGACGCTTCACTTCTTCTTCTATGCCGCTGACGGCGTCTATACGGCTACTCAGACGTATCACGTCGTCTGAAATTTCTATGCGCAGCGGTCGCAGCCTGCTATCTTTCGATATCTCTCGGTTTTCTTTAAGGTTCGCCCTCTCTTGAGCGAAAACTTCACGCTGTACTATCTGTACGAGCATTCTCTCGGCCTGTTTGAGATGCTCGGCTTCTATGTCGAGTCGCTCCGCTACACGACTCTTTCTCGGCGCCGTTGGTGGCGCTACTATCCTCGGTGCCTGCTTACGCCAGTCTGGATCGCTGTCGGCACCCTTCTTGGTGCGTTTGTAGTAGGTTTTCTCTCTACGCTTTCGACACTGTGTTATAAAGTGTAAAACACCTGCTGTGGCGCGCAGTAGTCGCTCCCACTTTGAAAAGCGCGCTGAATCCGGCACGACCTCTGTCAGTACCCTATCGTCGGTACTGTCGATGGTGACGAGTGTCCGCTCCTCGCCTGTTGACTCGTCTGTGAGAGGCTTCTCTGTCGGCCACGACGATGGCTCCTCGTACAGGAAGCGGGGTCCGTTGTACCACTCGTGTGTTGAATGTAGGTCGTGTGGCACGTCTCGTGTGGCGAGGTCCGCTACATTTTGCTTGGTAGGTATCCACCGCCAGTCGTCCACTTTGCTGCCATCCTCGATCGCGGCTATACGATGAGCAACGAAGGGCTTGTACACGCGTGCTCCACGTCGTATCCACGTAAGCACGGTCTTACTGTCTGACCAATATGTCACTGATGCGGGCTCGATCTTGTGCTCGCGTATCACAGCTACAGCCACGCGGGTTCCCATCACCGCGGCCTGCAACTCGAGACGCGGTATGGAGTGAAGCTTGAGCGGCGCCACCTTCGCCTTCGCCATGACGAGGCTGACGTGTGTAGCGCCGTCTTCTGTGGTGGTTCGCCAGTACACCGCCGCTGCATATGCCACCTCGCTCGCGTCGGTGAACACGTGAACTTGTGTCTCGGTAGCTTCACTATATCCCGGGTAACATCTCGGTACACTGACGTCCTTAAGTTTCTTTAAGTGTGGTATCCAGCTTGTCCACTGCGTAGCCAGGTCCGAGTCGAACGGTTGGTCCCAGTCGACGCCTCGCCTCCAGGCCTCTTGTAATATTTGTTTTGCCCGAATCGTGACTGGTGAGGCGAGGCCGAGCGGGTCGTACAGCGACATTACGATCTTGAGGGCCTCCCTTTTTGTAGGCGCTCCCTTTTCTAATATGCTGCTCGGGAGTCGTGCGAGCGTTAAATTGAAGCTCAGCACGTCTGACTGCGGTTTCCATATTAAACCGAGTATCTTCTCTATATTATCACTGTGTCCTATGTTGACCACTTCTGTTGTGCCGCGTGTCGGCTCTATATTTTCTATAAGTTCGGTGCTATTTGACACCCACTTTCCTAGCTCGAAGCGTGCCTTCCTGTGTATGTCTCTGACAGCTGTCGCGATGCGCGTCGCCTCCTCTAATGTCCTGTAGCTGTCCAGGTAATCATCCATGTAATGATTCTCTACTATCGCCTCCACGGCCTCTGGATACTCTGCGGCGTATCTCCTCGCGTTCCAGTTCTTCGCGAATATGGCCATGCACGGTGAGCTGGCTGCGCCGAAGATGATGGACGTCATGCGGTACTCTTCGGGCGCCCCTTCACGTCTGTTTCCTCTCCAGAGGTATCGGAGTGCGTCTCTGTCCTCTCTGCGAACCTTCACCTGCATGAACATCTCCGCGATGTCGCTGGAGACGGCGATATTATGTCTGCGAAAGCGCATCATCACGCCCGGCAGCGACTGCAGCAGGTCGGGTCCTGTTAGGAGGAAGTCGTTGAGTGACATCCCACGCGATTTGGCGGCGGCATCGTGTACTATACGGAGTTTATCCGGCTTCATCGGGTTGAAGACATCGAAGTGAGGTAGATACCAGGTTCTACCGGGTGTAGTGGTGCTGGGAGCTTTCTCTGCGTAGCCCTTCTTGACGAGGGCGTCTATCTGTTCTATATATCGGTCTCTGAGTGCAGGTTTGCTGTCCAGCTTCTTCTCTATAGAGACGAGTCTCTTTATGGCTGTCTCATAACTATCTGGCATTTCTATGCGGCTGTCTTTCCACAGCATAGCGGTTTCTATGTGTCCATCTTCTAACTGTACGGTATTTTTACTCAGGATGTCCTCTGCCTGCTTCTCTGAGTCAGAGTCTGGGCGTCGCGGGTTGACGATCAGTGATTCTAGGGCGAAGAATTCGCGTAGCTGCTGTTCGAGTTTCTGGTCAGCGTTCGTCAGTCCGTTGACGTAATTCACCTGCTGACCCAGAGTCCTTGTGTGCGCACCGTGCAGAGTCCAACCGACTGATGTTAGCGACGCGACGGGCTGATGCTGCGGCCCTCTACGTACCTCGCTAGCTAACAGTAGGTGCCAGTTGTCTTGCCCAATAAGAATCTTAGGTGCGCCTGTGTTGTATATCAGCTGCTCTCTGATGTCTTGCAGGTGGCTGCATCGCGATATGTCCTCTTCACTGACAGTCTGCGGGGCGAGGTCGAGCTTCGGTATAGTGCGCGCTCTGAACGGCACTCTGCTGTCTCCTCTGCTCGCGAGCGTAACGGTGACACGACGCGAACCGGGTGTGTCGATCATAGTGTTTCCGATCGCTCCTATTTTAAGAGGGTCAACGCGGCCTCTAGCTCCGATCTGCCTGGCGACGTCCTCATCTATCAGCGACACAGTCGATCCGTCGTCGAGAAGCGCATACGTCGGCAGCTCTCCCGCCGGTCCGATCACTCTCACAGGCACTATTTTCAAATACGCGTGACTAGAGGTAGCACGCGAGCTCGCGACTGTCTCTTGAGTCGAGTTATTCACTGTTGGAGTCTCTGGCTTGTCGCTCTGCTCGGCCGCGGGCTTCTTACTGCCGTGAAGGAGTCTATGATGCGTCGCTGGACACCCCTTCTCACCACACTTCTTAGGTTTACACGTGTGACCATATCGCCTCGTCCGTAGGCAGCGAAAACACATGTGCTGCGCTTTAGCGAGCTCCCATCTCTTCTCCGGCGACGCTTCTTTGAACTTGGCACAGTCGGATGCGTAGTGTCCGCTCTTGTCGCACAATCGGCATTTCGCGGCCGGTCTGTCCGTAGCTGTGTGAGTCCTCTGCGTCGCACGTCTCTGCACGGGCCCGTCGGCTGCACTAATGTTCTCCGGCGGCGCGAAAGCACTACAAAACCGAGCTTGTTCGGTGATATAATCACTGAAGAGGGTGAGGTTAGGCACTGAGTTATATTTTTCTGTGTACGTCCTGTACCACTGCACACGAAGGGAATTCGGTAGCTTCTCTGTGAGCACACGCATCAACTCAGCATTCATGAGGTAATGTTCCTTCTTGAGAGCGCGAAGAGTGACGATACCGCTCCGGACTCGACTCGCGAACGTACATATATCCTTGGGCGTTTCACTGCAGCGCGGCAGTCCTCGCAGTCTGTCTGTCTCCGCTTGTGCTATTGAGTCTGGACGGCCGAACTGCAGCTCCAGCTCCCTCATGATGTCGTCCGGTCTCGCATGTCCGATAAGTTCGGAGCTCACTGTCTCGAGCGCTCTCCCGCGTAGGCTCCTTCTGAGTCGCGCTGTGTTTTCAACGTCGTTGAAATATCCCCGTGTGGTTTCATAGATGGCACGAAATGACAACCACTCTGTATGCGCCCCGCTGAAATTCGGGAGCGTCATGATGACCTTCGACGCCGAGGGGTTGCTCGGAGTCCATGGTCCTATCTTCTTGTCGGCTAGCGACGCTATAGCAGACGTCAACTCCGTGATGAACGGACGGAGTGAGTCCTCAGCCTTGGAGTCCTCTATCTGTTTTGATGGCACTGTATTCTTCTCATCACTGGGTTTCATAGAAGGCCCTGTTAGCTGGAGGTTCACTATATTTTCTGATTCCGCAGGGGGTGGCAAGTCGTCTCCCTCGGCGGCGATGTCCTCCTTTCTGGACCTGAATCGTTCAGGCTCCGGCGCTTCTTCCAGCCAGGATCGCACGTACTCGTCGTTCGATATCCTGTCATCTATGTAGCCATCGTCCGACTCCTCTTCGGCTCTCTGTAACGCTAACTGGGCAAGCTCCAACTTAATTTTCAATAAGTCTTCACGTGCTTTCATAGCTTTTCTGTTTGACCGGTTCGTCTTGTTTGACGGCGGTCTCTGATATTCTTGACGGGCGTCACCCCGGGTAGTCATCGGCATGCTCTTATCGGTTGGTTTCATCGTTCTGTCTGAATAGTCCTTCTCTATGCGGGTTCCCCTTCTGGCACTCGACGTAGCTACGGGCTCAACTTCGACACGCTCCAACGGTATCAGGGTTAGTGTAGGCGTGTTGTTTCCGCCGGCCGCTTGCGGTGGTCGCGCCGACTCGGCGCCCTCGATCGTGGATGGTGAACGCGGGGGTAGCTGATGTCGAATGGCGGGGGGATGTTCTCTGCTCGCCTCCACCACCCGTTCTTCAGGCGCCTTGCCCTGCGATCTGGTAACCGGCATTCTTGAAGTTGGCTTGAAGTCGTAGCTATAAGTCTTCTGTCTTCAGCGGCACCCACACGGATATCCGGCTCGAAGGACCATCAGATGTGCCAGACGGGCGCTTCGGTCGAGTACAATACCAGCGTACCACACTCGTGAAGCTCTCACGTCCTGCACCTACGGTTCAGGGATCCCTGTGAATGACACCGTAGCTTGAAGATATCTATACTTACAAAGAAGGGGTATCTCGTACCTCGGACTAATGAAAACACTATTTTATAACTCTTCAGGACTATTCAGGGAACGACTCGACTGCTTCTAAATTCTTCAAGTGATTCTAAGTTAACAAAAAATGAGCTCTGCCGATGACTACAAATGACCCGATTTGAGCGCGCACTTAAGTACGACGCTCCTTTACCATAACGAGAGCCACCGCGAGCCGTTCCCCGAGACAAACTTTATTATACAAAATTATTACAAAATATACAGTTTTTTGCTTATTCTACTTATACCCTAATCAGTACGCAGGTGTGTCATACATCATTGGAATCCTGCTGATCCCACCTATCTAATGAGGTATAGTGGTACCTCCTAAGCCTTATGGCTGAAAAGTTGTGGAATGAAAAAGGGGAAAAAATTGGAAATTTTGGTGGAATATTATTTCTCTAGGCGATTATCTAGAAAACTACAAGAGCTAGGTTCATGAAATAAACTGAAAGCACTAGCTAATCTATTAAATTAACGAAGTTAAGCTATCCGAACATTACACATCAAGCACATAAGGCACCATATACCCTTATGTGCCGATACAAAGAATCGCACCTCACGTTATTGCAAAAAAAGCTGCCCATCCGCCTATCCCTCTTTCAATCACGAGGATAAGAGTGTCTAGGGCATACTACGGCTGGGGCTAGTACTCAGAGTAAGTCTAGACCCAGGGTTCCTAACCGTTCATGAGTTATAACACTCTTACCGTCATGATCAAGTCAAGGAATTCAACAGTGGGTTTCTAAACTATTCTAGGTGTATGACTACCTGTTTATGAGTTTAAGTTTATTAACTAAATAAAACAAGACCTAAATTACCCTATTTTCAGTGACTCACTGTCCTGAAAACCTATCACAATGCTTTATTTAGCTGAAACGCTATTGGCGAAGTATCGCCGTAACTATCTATTCTAATACTATCTTTATTGCGTATAACTCTTAAGGTAATACAAATAACAATTGAATGTTGGTGACGCTTCGTCGCGAACAGTTACCATGTCGATTACCTCAATATCTGTAGTAAAAGTTCATATAGAAGATTAGGGCGCCTCCATAGATATACTCGTACCTCAATGGTTTAGGTCTATGCAGTGATGTGTCATAAACAAATATCATTGCCATGACACATCACTGGGTCTATGGCAATGATATTTCGTCTATGGTCATGGGCAGTCTGAGATGTTAAATTACATATACATCTTAATTTTAGGTACATATACCCCAAATCAATATTTTAATTGATTTTGTAATAAAGTACACGACCATATTTAGAACGAATTGGAAACAAAGTCAAATCCAAACCACAACAAATCCACCCTATGTCATTGTTACCATTGAAACTTGCTGATCGCTAATGTTGTTACACTTAAATCTAATGGTTAATTTACACATTCTTAATGCACAAAAATAATGTTTATACAACATATTTCAACATAACGCTTAATTATGTCACAGACATGTTAATTACCATCGTATCTGCGGGTGGGCCATTTCTAAGTGTTAACTGGCTGACAAATAAAACCTTTTCAAATATCGGAACCAAGCGATTGCATTTTTTTGTTTCTTTTTATAATAGCACATTGATTCCATGATTGATTCTTTGTTTAGTAGTGGACACACGTTCGTCGCCATTACAGTAAATAAATAAAAATATGCCTTAATGTCAAAACGTCCATTTACTAATTCATTCAATATTCCCGAAAACATTAAAAATGTCTTTACAAAGCAACGCATCACTTATAGATCTATCGCTACAACTACCATTTGAAATAGGTAAGTGTGAATTTATTTCTTTTCACGTCAGCCTATTGCAGTCCACTGATGGACGTAGGCCTTCCCCAGAGTACGCCACAAGGCCCGCTCTCCCGTTTTCACCATCCAGTAACTACTATACTACCAGCAACTTTTCTCAAATCATCGGTACATATCCGCCGCACGTATTATATAATTTTGATTACTTTACAACTTGCAATATTTTCTTTATTTACAACTTGCATTGTTTATTAGTTTGTATCTATATACACACTTATGTCGAATCTCGCAATCTGAATTAGAATCACTTTATTTTATCTAACGTGGTTGAAATTTTAAATATTGGTGCAGTTCGAAGACACTTCATTTTATTAATAAGCATGACCTGATTCTACATCTGAGATTGGCTTTAAACGAGGGTTTAACGGTCAATATTACCTACGGACGCGAAGTTGTATATATACGCAATTAATGAAAGCCCTTTCTATCCACGATGATGTAAAAGCTTGTTATTTAAAATTTGCAATATTGTCGGTTTTCAAAATGCTGTCTCTTGAGTAGAGTTGGCACTTTACATAATCTTCATCGAAATGATGAGAAAATTCGTATGTCACGTGCATTATGACTTGCATGGGCAAGTTATATTCCAAGTAAAAATGGCTGATATTTAGTAGAGCTAGCTTAATGCTATGTGGGTTACTCTTGCTATGTGTCTAGATCGTGTTATGAACTTAAGAAGGTAATAAAAACATCAAAAAAACAGCGTGCCCGTGTCGATGAATCATTTCACGTATTCGTGACGGCGGCGGCGGGTATTAAAAATTCCTAAACCGCGGTAAAATCTGTGAAAATAGTTTCAATTCAATGAAAACCTTTTTCTTATTTTTAGACCAGAAAATGAAAGAAGAAATATGTTTTGGAGAAACGTTGATTATCAGCTGTGGTCATTATGAGGGTAATGTTGGAGACGAAGAGTCACCATCAGAATGGTCATGTGAAGAAACTGATGAAACAGAACCATCACATGAAGCTAAAGATGACGCATTGTTTGAGGTAAAGGATTTCGTTCCCGAGGAAGTAAAAGAGGAAGAAGAAGACGAAGATGATAACGACTTCTTTTTTTATTTTTTTCCTGATTGTGCTAAGCTTCCACCACCAGAAAATAGCAAAACAAGTGTTGTTGTAGAAGAAGGTATTCCAAAAATAAATCCAGCAGCAAAGAGCAAAATAATTTGCACTTGTAAAAAAGACAAAACAGGAGAGTGCCCATGTTACATAAAAATACCATGCCAATGTGGAGCGAAAACTAAGGCTACATGTACTTGCGATGAATTAAAAAATATATGTATTTGTCAGCCTGGATATCCACAAACCGTGTGTAAGTGCAACAGTAGTGATGTTTGCCTTTGTGACCCTGATGGTAAAATATTTCCTACATGTACTTGTGACAAAATAGAAAAACCATGTATTTGCCATCCCAAGAAATTTCCTAGTCCTGTATGTAAATGCAAATATAAACCTAAACCAAAGCTGACAGATAAAAAATCTAAATATGAGGCAATTACTGAAGAAAACTATGAAATAGAAGGAGAAGGTTTCCTTGGTGAAGCTGCTTGGTACGGTAACGTTGAAGGTGAAGGTGAAGCTGAAGGTGAAGTTGAAGGTGAAGCTGAAGGTGAACAGAAACCATGTGATTGCCAGAAACCTGCGCCGAGAACGTGCTGCACCTGCAAGAAAGGCCAACCTTGTACATGCTTAAACTCGTGCGTTTGTGGTGCTCAAGATTCGTGCATTTGTGAGCCCGGAGAAAATGATGAAATCCCCTGTAAAAACGAAACCCAATCGCAATGTGGTTGCGATGCACCCAAAGTATGTGATTGCGCTGACGAATCCGGTGGAGTTTGTAAATGTTACCCAGTTAAGATATGTACATGTAATAATCCAGAAGATTGCAAGTGTTTCACTACCTGTGATTGCACAAATCCATGCATTTGTGACACCGCTCCAGTTAAACAAGATGAATGTGTGTGTTTAAAATCTCCAAAGAAAGGTTTATCAGATTTGGTTTGTACGTGTCGCTGTAAGGAAGATAAGACTAAAAAACTTAAAAGAGTTCGAGCTGGCAGAGAAGGTTATCGATGGTGTCACGAAGTTGATGCACGTCATAATTATTTTGATTATTCATATAAAAAACGAGATGAAATCGAGCATTACGAAGAGCCAACAACTGGAAAGGTTACTATAATGGGCCTTCACGATAAAGCATCTAAAGTTGATGAATGTCCAGTACATGGAGTAAAAGCTCCTCCATATGAAAGAAAGTTTAGAAAACCATCCTTAGATTGCTGCAGTTCTGTTGGAGGTAACTATTTATTTACACTTTACATAACAATATTTTATATGGAGGTACACTGACCCTTAGTAATCGGCGGCATATTACAAGTTTCAAATCTAAGGTCTATTTAAACAAATTGATTGCCTTGTTGGTTTATTTGATGCAAAGTACAACTGCTGAGCGTGGTGTCGTGCCTCCTGGGTTCAATTCTCGTTCAGGCAAAGCTATAATAAAATTTAACAATTTTTTGGAGTCGGTGCCAAGCCAAGTGCATAATTTCTTAGTCTGTAAGTGTTTAGTCATTTATTGTAGGTACATTGGTTGGCACCGACTCCAAAAAATTGATAAATTTTATTATAGGTTAATCGTAGGTTAGGTTAGATTATTAATATAGGTAGCTTATTGTATTATTTTTAACCTTTTAGTGCGTCTAGGGTTTTTTAGAAATCGGTTTTTTTTTTGCAAAAAAATATTTTATTTTTTTAATTTTTCAGTGGCACACTTTCAAAGTGCATACCGTTACAATGCCAACAAGCCCAAACACGGCTAGAATACAATGTCATATTAGGGAGTTCCAGTGCCTGTGTCTTGGCTTCATCATCAAATCTGATAGCAAAATGTTTTTTTTAACGCAACGGCTTAACTTGTTGTATAAAAATAAAAAAAAACAATGTACGTTTTCCTATAAAAATTGAGGAGTTCCTTCGATTTCGGCCAGATACCATCATCAGATCCTGGACCTGATGACAATGGGACCATTTGGGAAATCTACCCTTTCAAACAAAAAAAGAATTGTTCAAATCGGTTGGTAAACGACGGAGATATGCGCGAACAAACATAGAAAGAAAATACAAACATCTGAATTGAGAACCTCCTCCTTTTTTAGAAGTCGGTTAAAAACAAATAGAAAAAACGGGGAGCTGACAGGGCAGGTAGGACAGCGACAGCGAGCGTTGCGTGCGAGTTCCGCCACCCGCGCCCCGCCCCGAACGCACTTCTGTTCTCACCCGTGCCTCGGCCGGACGCCTTCGTGCCCCGTCTTTTCTGTATGTTTCGCCATAGGGCGCAAACGAATAAACGCCGTGGCTGCGCCCTGTCCACGATGCGCCCTTGTCTTACGTCTTTTCTGTGTGGCCATCGCCTTATAGTTACACACCTTTTTTTTAATCAAAAGGGAAATGCGTTACTCGGCTGGCGTAAGGGCCGCGGGACTGCGGCTTTCCTCTACCCTTTGTGGGCACGCCAGCCCCGCAGGGCTTGGTGCCGATCGGGTGGTTGGCTTGACGACCCGCAGCAGCATAAACTGCAGTGTGGATCCCTAGTACACTACTTGTCCAGGTGGCAGACGATTTTCTCCGAACGTGCAGATGTGTTGCACTTGTCCGTTGAGAAGGCAACGGAAGAATCGGGTGGGTCTGGCTTCCAGCAGTTTTACCTGCGCTGAAACCCATCCTATCAGCAGCCTACTCCAGGCCACCTTATTAGTGGCTGCCACGGGGAAGCGCACCCAAGGCGCACTCAAGGAGGTACGCCGTACCTCCCCGCCTTGACTTCGTCGGCCGTGCAGCCAGCTGTACTGACTGGGGCGACGACCTCTTCTGACGTTACGGAATCATCCAGACCCAAAACGCGCATCTCTGCGCACCTGATGGGCCTGGAGACCCGGACGTCCTCGGGACCCAGTGCCACTCTGTGTTTCTGCATGAGGGCGTCGGCTATTTAGGGCCACCCGAGCCCTTATTCTTGGGCGCCTCGGGTTTCTTCTTTTTGCCCTGTTTGGCCAGCGTGGTCCAGTTCTCCTCTGTAGGGCTGGCACCGATGGTGGCCTCAGGGGCTGTTTTTCAGCTGTAGTTGAAGGCCGCGGATGCTCCACAACCTTCTTCTTCATTTCCTTTTAAGGTTTGGAAGCAACAACCCTCAGAAGGTGCCGGCGAGACTACACGTCTCTTGCTGCCGCAAGGCCTGGGGGTTTACTCCCCAGTTTAAGTCTGACCAAATTGGTTGGAATTGTAAACCTTTAGGGCCTTGCATGATTCTAAGAGCAGCTTATCCTCCTGAGAGACGGTGCGCGTGCACAAGGATTCATTAAGAATTAGGACTTATTCGACGTTAAGGTTGCCGGACTTAGCCGCAACCTTTCCGAACAGCTTAGCGACCGACTATTTGGGATCTCCGATAGCCTATCGTAGGCATCGGAGTCCTCGGCCGAGTCCACCATCGGTACATAACGAATATCAATTATACCTACCTATAAACATACATATATAATATTGTTTATAAATTGCGCCTCATGCAGATCGGCACAATCGAACGAACAAAAAAAAAACAAATATCATGTTTAAAAATGTACCTACTTGTATCGTAGAGTAAGTATTAGAGAACAAAAATGTTTTTTTTGTTTGAATGGGGACGCCGTCGGATTTTTGCACCCCGGCGCCCAATATGGTTAAGACGACTCTGGTCCTGTTTTAAGAGTTTATGGTAAGGGGGCTGAGTCACTTATACTACCACCAAACTCCAAGATGATGGCTATTAGCAGTATATTTGTATCACACAATATCTTAATTATCATTACGATTAAAAAGCTTCCCAGGGAAGGTTTTTTAAAATAAGTACGTACTTTATACGTTTTTGATTTGAAACTAAACCGCTATAAAATATCCATCTTATAAGATATAACTTTTAATTCATTCTTGTAATATGAACAGGTATGAGCATTTGCGTCGAAACTCTCGGAGAGGACAAAGACAAATTCCTCGTACAAATTGTATCGTATTCGTCAAAGGAAGGAGCAAAAACTGGCTCTAAGCTTGTCAGTATTTTGGATTGTAATTTACATACAATGGAAGAGAATCGGATTGAGTAAGATATTATTATTGTTTGATTATAATATTCCATTATTTATTAATACTTATTTATTATTACTAGCTGCGACCCGTGGTGTTACCCGCTATATTTATTCGGGATAAAAAGTAGCCTGTGTGCTTAACCAGGGTGTTAGCTACCTATCTACATAACAAATGTTAGCAAAATCGGGCTAGCTGTTTGACCGTGAAGAGGTAACAAATATACAAACATACAAACTCACTCACAAAGTTTCGCCTCTATAATAATAGTGTGATAGAGCATTAATTGAACATTTAATTAAATCCAGAAGAAAATATGTGTAATTGCAAACCTGTTGTAGTGTAGTTTTAAATATAAAGTGAATCTAAATTGATAAAGGAAACTGGAAAAATGATGGACACGAACAGGACTTGAACCTGCGACCTTCGCCGTACCGTGGCGATGCTCTAACCAATTGAGCTAAAGGTCGCAGGTTCAAGTCCTGCTCGTGTCCATCATTTTTCCAGTTTCCTTTATCAATTTAGATTTAAGCTTAGCATGGGCAACATGCAAAAATGACACAAAAAGTCATATAAAGTGAATTCAAAAAATTATTATTATAATAAACAGTATTCTTCGTATCGAATGGTTGATGAACAACCTGGTGTCAGAGTTTAAACCGCCTGTAGGCCTCTGACATGGCTTTACACACCGTTGAAAAATCTCACAGGTGTGCCGGTTTCCTCACGATGTTTTCCTTCACCGTTTTTAGCAACTGATAACTAATTTATAATACGCAAATGAATAACATAAATTCGAAAAAAGAATTGGTGCGTGCCGGGGTTTGACCTTGCGACCTTTGACTGAGCAGTTCACCGGTTATACCACTCGGCTATCAGTGCTTTCTTTAATAAACAGTTATGATTCGTTTATTATTACCTATACACGAGACAATACGATAAACTGTACTTAAAATATGGACTCGGATGTTTTTATTATATTGTTATTGATTAGGTGTATATTGTGTTATTTTATAAAAATAATATTATGTTCCTATTTTAGGCATATTACAAAGAAAGATGTAACTAAAGAGCGACGAAATTACATGGCTATCTGCGAGAACGGTTACTATAACAAAGTGACTCGCTTGTGTGGAGAGAGGCATGTTGTGAAACGTTTCTATCATAGTTTCGAAAAAGCTCACAACTTTATACTTGAAGGTGCAAATGTAGTGCTTTTGCGCTACTTCGGTATTATACGCTACAAAGGCACTGTGAAGACTGATACTGTTATGATGGATGGAATGATATGTGAGAGTATTTATGTGAGTTTATAATTATAACTATTAAGTACTTATATTCCTTTTATAAGGGAGCCTTTACGGTTGAAAATATTCATTCAGTCAATTCATCATACCTATACTACATACGCACCTTAGTAAGTCAGGTCCACTACCATTGCGCTAACTAGCTACTATGTTTTCCACAGCATGGGCTAAAATTGTACAGCTCATCACGAAAGGAGAAGATAATAAAATCTGTATCGCGTTTAACTTCGTGTGGCTAAAAGATGCCCATCATAGATAGACAGTTTACGTATAGAGAAGACCCAAAAAGCTGTACGCATTATACATAGAAGGTTTGAATAGTCAAATACCGTGGCCAATTATAAAAAAGATATTTCAAAGGCAATTAATTCACGAACTAGCGTGATTTCAGCGGTGTGCATGGACTAATGAATATTTCTTGTTGAATAGTAATCTACCTGTATTATTATTATTGACTAAATTGTTGATTTACGTTTAACCAGCAAGGCAGGCATTATTTCGTAATACATGGAATTCAGTACTTATTTGTTAAAACTAAATATTTACTTTGTTAGACTATGGCTTCGGTCGAGAAGGTTTGGAAAAAGGATTTTCTACAGCACTGAAGATATTTTATGTGATTTCAGAATTAAAATAACATTGATTGTTCTTTAGGTTTGCCAGGGAGTCAGCCAAGGAATAGTGAATGGAACTCCGTTATTTGTTAGTAAGGTTGAACGACATATTATAGAACCGTCTGGATATATTCATCAGACTTTGACCGTGCTTACGCTCAAAGGTAAATAATTTTCATTAATTCTAATTTAGGACCTAAATTACGTAGAGCCCTGTACCAAGAAATATACAACAACCATCTCAAGACTTAATTATAATTGGATCAGGCATGAAACATTAATCGGCATCACACAGTGGATGTAGCTTTATTCGATAGGTTTCCCTCTCAAGGAATACCAGTGGTTTGTAGGTAGGGCTTTTCTCGTAAGTAACTTATACAATTTTCCTACATGTTTGTACGTTCCTTTGTTGTCTAGGTAACATTGTTAGCCACGAGTGGGCAGACAATTACTACATATTGCATTTGAATCCACTGCTGCGCGTTATTCCTGATCGAGACGAGATCGAACCTCACGCACCTCTGCGCGATCGTTGGCGAGAGGATCTTCAACTAATGTCGGACTTTTTGGATTTCAAGGTAAATGACTTTATGATAAAGGTTTAAAATAGGGATTAGATGTTGATACATGTTCACCAACAATGCATATTTATTTATCTATCTAGGAAAATGGTTCGGTGATCATTGGTATATTAGCCCTTGGAGTTATAATCACTGGCATGGCAGCTCGTTGGCTCGTCCTGTTGTCATATATATCCCATTAGTCACCGTACATGTCACTTACAGACAAAGAGGCGATGCCTTTTTCAATGCTTAAAACCAAACAGTCAAGGTATATATATATCATAAATGAAACAAACAAAGAACTTCACATGAAATGCGAGTTTCGCTTTGAGAGAAGATCAACTTTTTGTTTTGACGAGAAGTCTTGGATTTGAGTCCAGTCGAGCGTTACAGTAAGATGTTTAAACTGTAATCCTTTTGCGCTAGCGTTAAACATGTTGCTTCGTTGAGAGAAAGTTTATTTATTATCAAAGAGATATAGTAGGAGTAGTATAAGTTTAAAATGAAAAATTAATCATCACTTTTATAGATATTGTACTTGAAAGATTAAACATCCTGTCAACACCATCGACACCAACAAAGACAAGACGTGATTGCGCTACCTTCCTTCAGATAACAGTAACGGGTTGTTTCGTAAATGAAGGATAGAACCCCTAACAATGCCCTGCTCATTAAGCTTTAACACCTGCAACTTGCGCGATAAGAATAGACTTAAAAGCATTTTGGGTAATCGATATTTAGAATTGTAGCACCAATACAAAGAAAGTGAGAAGCATGACAACATTGACAATAATAATTCTGAAAGGGACTTAGGTTTAGTTTAGTTTAGGATCTCTAAATATATTAAGAATTAGAATACCGTACTTAATTTCTTGGAAAAACTTGTAATCTGGTATTGGCGTAAAGTTACGGCGCGTTAGCGTGTCCAACGCTATGGCGAAAAACAAAAACGATTTCAGCTAAATACGATTGTTCGTGTAACTTTTCCCCTGAAACCGTAAGAGTAAAAATGGTATTTTAAGAAAATATGATTGTCGTAAATTAATATCTAATACCTACCTTTCCATTTAGATCAATGAATACTTTAATAATTGTGCAGAATTTATTTGATACTGTTAACAGGCTACCCGAATATGCGAGGGAGGTCGATACGTTACAGAGAGCGGAGCCCTCACGGGCACTGTGCGGGACTACCTCCAAGCTATCCTGCTGCTTCGGCCCCAAGACACCATACACTTCACCCGGCACTACTTTGGAAATGTCCTCTCTGCCCTCGACCTCCCACACGACGAATACTTCGACCCTGCTTCAAAACATGTCCGATATTACTTCTTCGAACAATGATATGTTATTTTTAAGACAAGGAGCAGCAGTAAACAAATGGAGAGTTAACGTCGATCCAAATGTGTGTGTTCGCTTTTTGAACAAACACAGAGTATCAGACAGTAGCTATTTATCTTCTAATCAGAGCCCATCAACTTCTCGTCGCCGGCGTACAATGCAGCGGCGGTTGGCCAATGATAGACGGGTTGCGACCCGCAATCCTCCGCAACTCTCCAATTGGGCAAATTTTATGCGTTCTGTATTACTCCTTTGTTTACTACTCCATGCCTTAAAACAACATCTGATACCTTGGAAAATAATGTTGCGAGTGATTTTATTTTATCTATGTTTGTAGATATTTGACATTTTAAATAATGTTTAACATAGTTCTCTAGTATCATCTATATTGTATTTTAGTTTAGGATTTTTATAAACTATTGCCCGCCTCCTTTGACTTTTTTGGAGGTTTTACCGTTGGTTACAAAACCGGCGTTGGCATTACCACGCTAAAGGTACGAGCAACATCCATTCGGTACTTACTTGGCCTACGACTGACTGGTCTGACAAAATAACCTATGTAGGGAGTCAAATTATAGTAGATAATAACTATTTGATAAATTAAATGTAGAAAAAATACTTTTTCTTTTCTTTAAGTTTAGGATAATTTCTCGAAGTCATTGATCTCATATTTTCGACTTGCAAAGTTTTGTATGTGAAACTCGGAAAAAACGAATATAGATGAAACCCCTTGCTCCGAGCAAAACTCTTAAACCACCGACTACGGTAACCTTCCCGGCTGTAGGCAGACTACGTTTATTCCTTCCTACGGACGGGTAGGTACGCCGAATATAGTCTAGCATTCTCGTACGTAGCACTTTTTTTAACACGCGTGCGGTACATTGCGGCTTCCGCTGGACGAGGCCATGTGACTAATAATTATCTCTCAGCAAGAGATTGTCAACGTGCCGATTTTGTCTGGTTAGAGCATGTTTTTTTATGAATTCGAAATAAATATTATAGACAGATAGAATATGCATTAATGTACGTAATAGCTTCATAACAGATTTACATCATTTTTAATTTAATGGGTGCAATGGCAGTCTTATCGCTAAGAGCGATAATTATATATGTACGTGTACCACACCATACTTTACCACGTGACAGAATGTATACCACGATTGCTGTAATTTAATTTTCCTGCCCTTTTACCATAAACTCTTAAAGCAGGACAGTTTACGATGTGAAAGCGAGCGGCCTCTACGTGCAGTGTAATGCGGCGTCACGCTTCCACAACGTAAACTGTCCTGGCTTTAAGAGGTCATGGTAAGGGGGCTGAATTTTAAATTATCGTGCATTGATAATGACCATTTTATACGAGTTTACAGTTAAATATACTGTATGTTTGGTATTGAACAAAATTCTGCAATACGATTTGCACAAAGTCAAGGTTCTGTATAGACTATATCACTATTTTATCAAAAATAGAACATTTCTAACTTTCATACCGTACGATAAGATTTATGAGAAAACGTGTCTTATATTGCTCACTTAGGTATTCGTAGTAGTAT
This sequence comes from Abrostola tripartita, assembly GCA_905340225.1. Classification (NCBI taxonomy): domain Eukaryota; kingdom Metazoa; phylum Arthropoda; class Insecta; order Lepidoptera; family Noctuidae; genus Abrostola; species Abrostola tripartita. Next base: position 7,127,285 of record HG996490.1, on the reverse strand, counting down.
ATTCTGTATACATATATTCAGCTGGGGGATTTGCGTATGTCACCTGGGACACGAAGAGAATTTTAATTTTTTGTTCCTTTTGCACAAAGGAATTTATTATTAAGTCTCCGTATCACAAGCATATACATTATGGGAAGGACAACCCCAATTCTCACGCACCTTTCTTTAAAAGAGGATTTTTTATAAATATCATACAGTTTCGTTTTCAATTACTTGGCAGGTCGTGATGTTATACCATTTTTTTATTCAGATATCCGTTCGTTTTACTGTCGAATCGGTAAACCATCACACCTATGTATTATATTTAGACTTTATAGCTAGGCGTGTGTCGCTAAAGCTGAAACAGTAATGGAAAATACTGAAAGGGGAATATTCATCTTACACTTTGAAAATTTTGCCTGTATAATAATAATATAATCTAAACCACCCAATTATTTTACATGCGCTGTTTTATTTGCCATCCATTACTAAAATATTGTACGAGAGGACCACATTCTTTTTATAGTCTAGTAAAGCTTACTATATAAAATACCTACCTATAATACTTGGTATATTGAGCTCCTGAAAATCTCATTTGATACCTCTCTAAATGCGCGACTTACTTGCCCGACACTCATTTTAATAGAAAATTCAAATTCTTGGTGAGGAGCTTCGTCTTAATAACACATTAAAAATAAAAAAGGTCTACATACTACAGCCAATGTTATTTTAGATGTACATTTTTACACGGCTATAAGATGTAGTTAATTTGCAACGTCGTCGTTTCTTCAGTATTTTATGAGGAGGTATTTAGAGTTATATAAAAAAAATAAGATGTCATTTTATATTTAAATATGGGAGTAAGGAAAGAAGAATTATTTATATTCTAAAGGTCAAGGAAGAAATAGGAAGGTCTTCTATAGTAAAAAAAAAACCCTTTAGCGACACAGCAATCATCAAGCTGCGAAGCTCTTGAATACAAACAATTGCTTGTTTCGGTTGAAAAGAGTGTGATTAGCCTCTATATAAAAGCTGTGAAGAAAAATAAAAAGTATGAGAAGATACATCATAGGATGTGAATTGTGAACTCTCCAAAATATCTAAAATCACAACATCAAATCAGATTAAAGCCATTAGGCTGATTGTAGATTAAAAAAAAAAAACAAACGTAACATTATTTATCAGATCAATATCACCTGAATGCATAACTATACTGTATGTAGGTATGTAGTAGTGTATGTAGGTATTTTTGGTGAAATAAATTTCGTTACAAAATTATTATTAAGTTCCATCAACCTAAGTCGGATAAGCGTTAGAAGTTTAAATTAACTTGTTAGGGACGGGTCTGTACGCACTATACAGGTTAGTAGGGAAATATAGTTTACAAACAAGACTAGACGAGCCTCTTGCCACCATTGCATACAAATTGGCAACCCTACAATTACGATATGTGAGTTGAATGTGGAAATACATAGTATCTAAGAACTTACAGAATATAATGCAGATGCGCACTGAAAACTAAAATACTGAGCTAGTTTTGAATAGAGTATTTAATTCCTGTTGAGAGGAAATTTGTGTGGTATATAAGTGAGTTTAGTGAGTGGGACATATCCGTCATAATCAGCTTAAAGTGTTGTCTGTAGATGCGGTGAGTGCGGAGCGCTCCAGGTGACGGTAAGCTTCTTTAGATACGTTCGTGTTGCATTTTGCTCTCATGTAAGTGTTGGTAAGTTGTGGTTCAGTTAGGGGCTGTTCACATTGCCAAGAAGGTGCGATTTGTTCTGCCAAGCGATTTTTGGAGTCTTTCTGTTTCAGCAGAAACTCGCAACTGATCCAGGCAGGTGAAATTCTAATAGTATGGCTAGACTTTATTGCCGGCATCCAAAATGTGGTATCAAGCGGCATTAAGTCTGAGTTTTATGGGTACCTAAAGCTTATCGCTGTATAAAGAGCATAATAAATCTCTAGACTGCTACTAAAAAGTGCAAATGTCTTAATTACACTTTGTCCGACTCCGGCCTGCTGGATATCGTCGCCACGGCCGGCATATTATTATACGACAAGCATTTATTAAGGAGGTACCAGATATATTAGTCTTGAAAATGATACTAACATATTTGTTAATAGGTACAATAACTCAGATGCCTCGTTAGTCAAGTGGTCGCGCTTAGCGACTGGTGAGCGGTCCCTGATTCAAGTTCTGGGTCGGGCAGTGTTACTAGGTTTTTCCATAAGGTAAATTCTAATTAGCAGCAGGGAGTCTGGATGTGTGCACAGTTAATGGCAATAGGCTAGCCACCTATTACATTGGGACCTACAACATAAGTGGCGAAATGTGGGTGTAGGTACTTTTCATTCACCTCTGCCTACCCTTTCGGGTATTACAGGTGTTACGTTATATTAACTCAGTTAATGAAAAAAATTGTAGGCAATGAAAATAAACAACGAAAATACATTTTTAGAAAACATAAGTGACCTAACTTCTTAATCTAATTAAAACAATTAATGAGATATACCGCGAACTTCGGTAAAAAGCTTCAGACATGATTATTGAGTAAAGTTATTTATAGGATTATTTTACGATTCCTACAAACGAGTTGAGACTCGGAATAAGTTTAATTTATAAGCCGTATTTACATGCGAGTGTTCAAGTGTCGACGAAATACTTACGTTACTAAAAAGGTAATGAGTACTCCTTGTTGTGAGTGTGTTGCCACTTCTATCAAACATAAAAGCGGCTATTAACCTACTTTCTGTACTTATAACGGTATCGTGATAATGGAATCACGATACTGCATCTCAAAGTATCGATGATTTTATCTTGGTCTTTGACCCAGATGTATTGGTTTAGATAGGAAAATAAAAATTGTTTGTTAATCAAAATCTTGGAATCTGATTCTAGATAGTAAAGTTAGGACTTAGGATACACATGGACGTAGTCTGTCTCCACACAGGTAAATCTTTTACAATACATTGTGCTCGTAACTTCGGAGTTTGTGATTACGATAAAATGCAACAATGTACAAAAGAGGAAAATTATTCTTATTATACTTACGACGTTACATCCTCAAGATTTAATTATTACAATGTAGTTTCACTTCTCAACGTACTAGGCGTCGCACATAATTTTTAGAGCTGTGGAAATAAAAATCTAATAAGCAAATTTAAATTGGTTGCTAAACGATACCTTTTGACATAAGCGCCCTCTCCGCGAATCTTCATTCCTTTTTTATGTGCGGGCGTCGCAACATCGTGTGTTTGTTAAAAAATAGTTTTAGTTTAAATATAGTGTGTATCTAGTGGAAAAGACGTGTTAGTATGGGAAAAAGGAAAAAGGAACGAAGTAATTCGAAAATTCGACGAAAGATTAAACGATTGGAGCGAGAACTACGTGACCGGTCAATAAGTCAAGATGATGAAGGTTAGTCTATATCGCTAATCATTATATTACTAATGCAATTAATATTGAAAGAATAAAGTTTTTTCTATAAATTAGCAAGTATAAGAACGAATTGGTATAAATATACTTTTATCGTCATGTCGATTTGCAATATTTTTTTGCCGTCTACCTTCATTACAGGTAGTTTTTTAATTTTGTTGAAGATACTATTTTTATTATTTATTACGTTCTTAATAAGGATCATTTTCGTATGCTTAGTGTTAATCTTGGTTATATTCGACATGTAAGTGTAATATAGGTTCTAGCTACGATCGTATAGGTACTGCTAGTAAAAAGTAATTAAGTTCTCATACCTACATGAGTTATACTCCGTGACATGAGCACGGCTGATAACAAATTAGTCTAGTGGCGTATCGTGAATACGTACAAGGACTTTAAAGTTTATAAACCCTGCATACTGCAGCTTGTCAAATCAGTCTAGTGGCGTAACGCGATTACGTACAAAGGCTAATAGACAAGGTATCCTCTTCAACATTCGTTATTTTTCTAACTTACAGAATATGACCGTTATTACTCAAGGTCACCAACACCAGACTCGCTACGAATGTATACACTTTCTGATGAGTCAGAAAACAATATCCCAATTAGATCTGAGGTAGTAGTCCCCGCTAGTCCACCGCGTACCGGTGATGCCACAGATGCTGCAGACGCATCCAATCTACCTTCTCAGGATCCCGGTTCTAACTCAATAGAGGCCCCAATACCTGCGTCCGAGTTTTTACCACCTGAAATATTAGAGGCCCTGGGGGACCCAATAGGCAAAGAAGAGGTTTTGGGCTCTCCTATCAATGAAGAGATATCTAAACGTTGGGGTAGGATCTTAGTAGAAGGGCTGACTAAAGAGGTGAAGGAAGCTACCTTAAAGAAAACTTTAACACCCGAGAACTTCACTTTATCGAAAGCGCCAAAGCTCAACTTAGAAATATCTGCCGTAATAAGTGACAATATTAAACATCGGGATAAACTCCTTGAAAAGGCTCAAAACCAATTAGGGTTGGGCATTGCTGGTCTTACCAATTTAGCTTCTTCTCTGATAAAAGAAGACCACCCAAAAGTGGAAATCTTAAAAAGACTATCAGAAGTCAGCCAGATTTTCCTAGATTTACATTATGAAAGCACACAACATAGAAGAAAGTTGATAACTTCTTCATTGGACAAAAAATTTACCACGACGATTTCGGATGTAAAACGGGATACATTTCTTTTTGGGACTAACCTCGGAGAAAAGATTAAAGCCACAAAGACAGCAGAAAAATCAGGCCTCCAAATTAAACGCAGCAATTTCAGCGTACCATCTACATCCAGACAACAGGGAAACTGGAGAGGCCCACCCAGATATCAACCAACCAAGGCTACCAAACCGGGTGGGCCGAAGCCCAGGTACACAGCCAATCAAGGACACTCTACTCAACAAGGTCGAAGACAGCCAGCTGCGAATCGAGCCCCTCCTGCTCGAAAGACGGATTACAGAACTCGCAAGAACCAGTAGAGGTAATAGTTCATGCTGGTAGATTGATCTACTTTGTAAGCTGTTGGGAAGCTATAACCAAAGATCCAATAGTATTAAGCTATGTTAGAGGTTTAAAAATCCCTTTTGATAACACTTCTGTTCAAAAATTTGTGCCATCTAACCCTAGGTTCAGTACCACAGAACTTAAACATCTAAAGCTGTCTATTTCAAAGTTACTAAGTTCAGGGGCTATTAAAAAATGTAGTGATGTGTTTGATCAGTTCATATCGAATATTTTTCTAATTCCTAAAAGTGACGGGTTATTTCGGTTTATTTTAAATCTTAAATTACTAAATAAATTTATCAGTCCGGAACATTTTAAAATGGAGGACATTCGTACCGCGACTAGATTAATTAGCAATGATTGTTTCATGACAACCATGGATCTACAGGAAGCATATTTTTTAGTACCTATTCACAATTCCTGTAAAAAATATCTAAGATTTCGATTTCAAGGTTCTACTTTTGAATTTCAGTGTCTCCCTTTTGGCCTGTCTATAGCACCCTTTATTTTTACAAAATTAATGAAGCCAGTAGTGTCCTATCTTAGAAACCAAGGTTTGCTTCTAGTTATTTATTTAGATGACTTATTATGCATTAATGACTCCTATAATAGTTGTCTTAGAAGTACAGCAACGGCGATAGATCTTCTTGAGAGATTGGGCTTTATCATAAATACACAGAAAAGCAGCTTGATACCCAATAAAATTCAAAAGTTTCTTGGTTTCGAAATAAATTCACAAGATATGTGTTTGATGTTACCGGATACGAAACGTCAAAAAATATACAACCAAACAAGTCGAATGTCTAAAAAAAGTTCTTTATCAATTAGAGACTTTGCAAAGTACTTAGGATTACTGTGCTCGGCTTGTCCAGCAATATCTTATGGTTGGTTATATATGAAACGCTTCGAACGTGAAAAATTTCTTGCTCTACGTAATTCTAAAGACAATTACGATTGCGTCATGAATATTTCACCCACTCTTAAGTCAGACTTTTCATGGTGGCAAAATAATATTTTAGTATTGAAAAACCCAATACGTAATGGTAGGTATGCTCTTGAAATATTTTCAGATTCATCTCTGACAGGTTGGGGTATTTATTGTAATGGAGAACGTGCTCATGGTTTTTGGAGCGACACAGAATCGAAAAAACAAATAAATCTTTTAGAATTGAAAGCAGCCTTTATAGGATTACAGTGTTTTGCTAAAGACCTTTATAATAAGGAGATTTTACTTAGGATCGATAATACTACGGCTATAGCTTACGTCAATAAGTACGGTGGAATTCAATATACACACCTTAATGATGTAGCCAGAGAAATCTGGCAATGGTGTGAGCAAAGAAAACTGTTTGTTTTTGCCTCTTACATAAAGTCAAAAGAGAATACAGAAGCCGACCAGGAATCTCGACGTTTTAATATTGATATAGAGTGGGACCTAACTAAGTCTGCTTTTGATAAGATTACGAATTCTTTTGGAAACCCACAGATTGATCTTTTTGCCACGAGATTGAATGCGAAATGTAAACAATACATTGCGTGGAAACGAGATCCTTCGGCTTATAACATAGATGCGTTTACAATCGACTGGTCGCCATATTTTTTCTACGCATTTCCCCCATTCTCACTGATTCTAAAATGCTTAAGAAAAATAGTGACAGACCATGCTTCTGGGATTATGGTCGTACCTTATTGGCCTAGCCAGCCATGGTACCCACTGTTTTTATCCCTTTCTCAAAACCAAGTTATTTATTTTGACCCGAGTCCCTCATTGATATTATCACCTTTCAGGACTCCACACCCACTTTGGAAACGACTTACCCTGGTATCGTCAGTATTATCGAGCAATGGTACGTAAAACAATCGTTACCAGATAGTGCTATTAAAATAATAATATCATCGTTAGCTGACAGCTCTCTTAGACAATATAATGTAGTTTTAAAAAAATGGTGGCATTTTTGTTGTAAAAAGAAGATCAACATATTTGATAACAGTGTTCCTAATATCCTTGAATTTTTGGTCAATGAATATCAGTTAGGCGCAAATTATTCATCCCTCAACACCTGCCGTTCAGCACTTGCATTGATACTAGGTAAATGTATAAGTCAAGACGATCGAATTATAAGGTTTATGAAAGGAGTCTATAGGACTAAACCTTCCTTCCCTAGATATAAATCGACATGGGATCCTAATCTTGTATTAGATCATCTTTCAAATTATTATCCAAATGAGACTCAAACTTTAGCCTCTTTATCCAAAAAAATTGTGGCTCTACTCGCGTTGTCAACTGCACAACGTGTGCAGACGCTATCGCTTATACGTTTGTCTAACATTAAAGTAAGTAGCACAAGGATAGATATTAATATCAATGATTTAATTAAAACTTCTGCTCCAAATAGGTCAGCGCCTAATTTAGTTATACCTTTTTTTCCTCATAGGGAACAAATCTGTCCTGCAAAAACATTGTTATCTTATATTGACGCAACCAAAAATTATAGGAACTTACCATTAACCGATAGACTCATTCTTACTACCAAGAAACCAATCCATAGTGCTAGTGCGGCGACCATTAGTAGATGGATTAGAAACGTGTTGGCTGAAAGTGGTATTGATACGGGGGTATTCACAGCTCATAGCACCCGCCACGCGTCAACCTCTGCGGCTAATCGTAAGGGAGTCTCAATTGAAATAATTAAACGAACTGCAGGATGGTCGGGGAATTCATTAATATTTGCCAAATTTTACAATCGCCCGATTGCAATTGAAGAGGATAATGCATTTGCAGAGGCAATTTACAATTATTAATATAAGGTGAAAATAATGATTAGATACCTAATAGAAGTTGTCACATTATGCACAGAAGGCAATTTCTCTTTGTTAGAATTTCTATATTAATTTTGTTATTATTTACTGTAATATATTTCTATTTGATTTATTATAGTTTTTTATTTACGGTCTGTAATAATCCGTATCAATCTCGTTTGAGTGAAAGCGCTAAACATCTACATTGTAATAATTAAATCTTGAGGATGTAACGTCGTAAGTATAATTAATGGTTGAACGAACTTACCTTAAGTGATGTTAGACCATAATTATACGAGACGTTACATCCGAAGAGATTTAAAGTCCCACCCGGACCCTTAAACTAAAGCCCATAGAAATAATGTGGTCAAACGAGATATGCGTCTCTAAAAAGAATGAAGATTCGCGGAGAGGGCGCTTATGTCAAAAGGTATCGTTTAGCAACCAATTTAAATTTGCTTATTAGATTTTTATTTCCACAGCTCTAAAAATTATGTGCGACGCCTAGTACGTTGAGAAGTGAAACTACATTGTAATAATTAAATCTCTTCGGATGTAACGTCTCGTATAATTATGGTCTAACATCACTTAAGGTAAGTTCGTTCAACCATTAATTATATTATCTTTGTAGCCTTGTATCTATGTTGTATAAAGTCACAGAGATAATTAGGTTTCTATAATTTACTCGTAGAAAACCCGTTTTACTCACTATAGCTCAATAAATGCATACTAGCAATATTAGTCCAAAACTGTCAAGTAAATTTTTTAAACATGGAGTAAATTTACCGTCCCGACGTAAAGTTAGTCTTGAGATTAAGTTCATTACATTCAAGTACCAACATACAATTCATAAACCCTACATTTCTTGCCTGAAATGTTTACAAATTTAGTCATAGTCATAGTCATAGTCATAATGTTTTTATTTCATATAGGCTACAAAAGAGCACTTACAAAACGTCAAACTAGTTGCACGGTTCCAAAAAGTCGTTTCTATGGAGTAGAACCGGCAAGAAACTCCATAGTTACTCTTTTAAAAATATGGTTTAACAATCATTTCAAGTATGAGAGAATAATGAGCTACACAATATACCTAAAATAAGAATACGAGTAGCATCAAAGTCAAATAAAAAATATTAATATAGATCGGTTATTCTCTCATTTACAATTTGGGTAAAATACATGACAGTGAAATGGTTCAATATACCTAATCAGTAAACAATATTAAATATCAAAATTATGGTTGAATGGCGGGTATGCCAGGGAAGCCACAAATGCAGGAAAAATCAGTGCCACACGTCCCTATCGTCAATATAACTATTAATACTATAGTAGGCTTTCTTAATTAGTACTTGTTTCACATAGGATTTAAACTTGCCTTCTGTAAGGTCAGTTATAGAATTTGGAATTTTATTATAAAACCGAACACAGTTTCCTAAGAATGACTTGTTGCTTTTTGTTAGTTTAAATCTCGGTACAACTATCTTATGTTTATTTCTAGTATTTTTTATCATGGTAATCGCTTCTTATTTTAAACTTCTGCAGATTTTTCCGGGTATACATAATATTTTCAAAAATGTAAAGTGACGGCAGCGTTAATATATTAATCTCTTTGAAAAAGTCTCTAAGAGATTCACGAGGGCCTAGGTTGTAAATCGCGCGTACAGCTCTTTTTTGTAGAATAAATATCGAGCCAACGTCAGCTGCCGATCCCCACAGCAGAATGCCATAAGACATTAGACTGTGAAAATATGCGAAGTATACTAGTCTGGCTGTTGGTATATCAGTTAATTGTCTAATTTTCCTAACCGCAAATGCCGCGGAACTCAACTTGCCAGACAGTGCAGTGATGTGAGCACTCCATTGCAATTTGGAGTCAATAATAATCCCTAGAAAAGTTGTTTCATTTATAAAATCAAGTCGACTCTCATTAAGAATCACATTTCGATCAACATGCGTTACATTAGGCAAGGAAAACTTAAGGCATTTAGTTTTGTTAGAGTTAAGTAAGAGATTATTAGCCGCGAACCATTTGCAAAGGACTTTAAGGCTATCATTAATGTTTAAAATTTCGCTATCCCTCCTATTTATTTTAAAAATGAGTGACGTATCGTCAGCAAATAAGATTATGTTCGACAACTCGGCCATCGCGTATGGAAGGTCATTAATGTAAGCCAGAAATAGGAAAGGACCAAGAATTGATCCTTGTGGAACACCCATTTTGACCAGAGCCCCCGCAGAGGTGGCGCCATTTACGTTAACTTTTTGCGTTCTCTGCGAGAGATAAGATGAGATAAGGTCAGCTGCCCGTTCACGAATTCCGTAGTGGTGTAGCTTACGGATAAGTGTATTGTGGTCGACGCAGTCGAAGGCTTTGGAAAGATCACAGAAGATTCCAATAGCGTCCTGCGAGTCTTCCCAAGAATCTAAAATATGAGTTGTAAGTTGGGTGCCTGCATCAATAGTAGAACTTCCCTTCGTGAAACCAAACTGTCGACTGTGAAGAACTTTATATAAATGAAAATGTGCCATCATCTGATCAAGCATAATTTTTTCATAGATTTTGCTAAGTGCTGGAAGCACAGAAATAGGCCTGTAATTAGTCGGATTGTTCTTGCAACCGGATTTAAAAATAGGGATGACCTTACTGTGTTTCATTAGATTAGGAAACGTGCCGTTATCTACACATTGGTTAAAAATAGTAGTAAGTGCGTGGGCAATGCTTTTAATTATTACTGCAAGGACTTTAACAGAGATACCCCACAAGTCTTCTGTGTTTTTTATATTAAGACTTTTAAATGCATTCACAATCGAACCAATAGAAATATGTTTAAATTTAAAATCAGGAATATCTTTACAAAAGTTCTCTTTAAGGGAGGCTTCCGCTAATAGAGGTGAGGAAGCGAGTGATTTAGTTACATCCATCGGAATATTTGTGAAATAATGTTCAAATGCATTAGCTACTTCTAATTTATCTTTAATTAGGTTATTATTAATGTTTAAGTTTAGGTTATTATCGTGCTGTTTAATATTGCCGGTTTCTTTGTTAATTACTTGCCAAACAGCTTTTATTTTATTAGGAGCGTTACTTATTTTAGAACTTATTAACTTGGATTTTGCATATGTACAAACTCTTTTAAATATCTTCGAATAATTTCTTACATATTTGTGAAAAGCTCGATCAGAAGTGTACGATTTTTCATAATACAAGTCATATAAAACATCCCTACTTATTTTTATACCTTTAGTAGCCCAATTACTAAATTTCGAGGTTTTAAGTTTACATTTCTTTATTGGACACGTTTTATTAAATTCCTTGCAAACCGTCGAGAAAAGTGCATTGTAGTTTTTATCAGGGTCACTCGTAAAGTCACTTTTAAAACGGTACTGCCAACCAAAATGGGTGCATGCTGTATATTCCAAACGGGGCAGTTTGGAATATACAGCATGCACCCAATACACTCTCGATATCGATAGAGCCATAATGCCAATCTCGATGTCGAACGCTCAGACGACCAATTAGTAGCTGAAATTTGCCAAACACTATCTCATCTCAATGGACCGCGGCCAGTGTCAATCTGGCGATAAATTACGTTAATTGTCAACGTTTTATTGGACAGCCGCTGCACGCTCTATAGGGAACCAAAGTGAACGACGTCAGCCAATCAGATAAATAATCTAATCGTTATTTCTATTACTTTGTTGCCGTTTCCGATGTGCCAAAATAGTTTTGGTTATGCAATTTTGTTACGTCATCTAGAGATAAATTTAGCAAAGGTAGACTTCTTAAAGATTTGCATATATTATTCATTGAACCATGAGCATTAAACTTATTTTTAAGTAAGTAATTTGTGCTGCGTATCCTTTATAATAAAATGCAGTGGCCTACATTGCAGAAGGCCCCAAAAAAAATGTATGCTGCATTTAAAATAACAGGCGTTTAAATTTTGACACGTTCGTGCCCTCCCCAGCGTGGCTATAAACCGCGAAAGTTCGTTCAGTGTAATAAAAAGTTAATACTTGGCGCAGGCAGGGCTGGGTTGGATTGCGCATTACTTGCTACATTATAAACAAGCCTGCCGGTGACACCCCTCCTTTATGACCCCCTCTCGGCGGACGGCATGCATAATTAAATCTACGCGGTCAAATTAGCAATTTGGACCTCCAACAATAGGACATAGTTCAGTTTAAGCGTCTTTATTGTCCAAACAAATTTATTTAACCATTACTGTGCTCAATTAGCGCACAGTAACTACACTGGAACAATTCAGGACTTGTTTTTATTATGTCTTCGTTACGGCATTTTGTTCTGTAGCAAACAAATTTGTTTTAAGCCCTTTTAAAACATAAAATGTGCCATAATTTACCGTCAACTTTTAATCCGACTGCAGAGCTCTTGTGGCGTTACAGAGATTAATTCTGATCTAACTGATAATAATTGCATATCTCCCGCCAACTCTTTTTCTCACCACTTGTAGATAAATTTAAAATAAATCATAAAAGTTCGGTTGATTCCTGCACTTTCTGCTCACATTGCGGTTTGTTTTAAATTAGAAACTGGTGAATTATGGTATCTTTTAACACGTTAAGGTTACCTATCAGAAATCAATATTAGGTACTAAAATAAACTAAGTATGAAGAAAAAGGAAATATTGAACTGATATTATTATCCCATGGGATCTCATTACTAGCCAAAACTCTCTCCTGATTAGGTATTAGTAATGATTACTAACTTTTTCCAGTTGAAATTGGGAGTCGTTATACCAAACACAACTATTATTTTATTATCTATTCATAAATATTATGTTCTTGCAATCGAGTTTCCAATAAAGTGTGCCGTCGATAAGTAAGTATATGGAAATTCACTAGCTTGGTGGCAGAGCAGGCGTGCGCGACACTGATAAAGGATTTAGGGCTGTTTTTCAATTGGTTGACGCCGCAATCCTGCCATATTATTAGCGATAGGTATCGTAATGCTGAACACATAATCTTAAATCACTCGGCAAAATAAACAATTTGTGCTATTCCTTGTTTATATTGTAAATTGTGTTTACTTCATTGACTTTATGCGTTAACTGCGCACGTTATAATGATAATGTATTTAATCACACACATTCCTATATTGATACATGGATAATATTAGGCTACAAAGATTCTTCTTAGAACTTCTACGTTTTGACACATATACACTTGTCTGCAATACAACTGAAACAGATTCTCATCAAAGCTGTAGATCAAAAATGTATTCGGGGAACCTAGAATTAATTTAAACTTTGCATTTAATCTTGTTGGCTGACGAAACTTTTGCAAAGTGAGATAAAGTATCACCTAAAACAGCAGAGTTCCAACATTATCAAAGATAACGTAAGGGACACACGGACGGGTTGTTTGGCTTTCTGAATAAAGATCATAACACACTATGAAGTTTGGACTGAAGTATAGGCTGTGGCATAGGCATATGAGTAGGTGTAGGCGCACAGTGCACACTGCACATGTCGTTGGTGAACTTTTTCTTTAGCAGGAAATATATGTGACGCCTTAATATGACTATATTACAGACGACATAATTAAGTAAGTGGTTTTGTAAAGTTACATAAAACGTATAGGTACTTTATTGCATTCCATAATGTTTTACATGAGAGAACTGTTGTGGCTGGGATAAAGGGTTTTGTTGTGTAATTGTGTATATTACAAGATTGCTTAGGGCAAATTCGGTCCAACTTCGTAAGCGCATGACATTTAAAAAAATGGGTAGTGTACAAAAAGAACAAAGTAGAAAGAGAGGATCTGTATTTCTTATGGATGCTTTATCGTCAATACGTTAAAGAATAAGGTCATCAATCGGCGTGACAATTCATTAGTGCAAATTATTATTTGATATCATTTTTTGTTAATGTAGGTAAGCGTTTCACTTGGTATATATATTATTGAAAAAAATAAAGAACGCAACAGGAACATTTATTTGATTTATATTTTAGAACATTCTGAGCATCCTACCAGAAAATATACACGTGGCCGAGCTGCAACGTATACGGTACTTTCCGGTCACAAGTGCTTTTTTAACAAGTTATATTTGTGGTACATTTAATCTATTCATTGGTACTGCAAGAACAATAAAAAACCATTTAATTGATACGTTTATAAATAACGAAATCGAATGTGATCGGGCTACGCCGCAACACTCCCAATCGGCTACGTTATGAAAATGATACCCTCATTTTAATATTCACAAAACAAATTTCGCTACTTTTTACGGGCTTTTTAGACACTTTATTTAACTCGTAAAAATTGCGTAGCGTCCTTCACCGCGGGAGTTTAATTTTAGTTTTTAATTAATATTGTAAAGTCATTACACAATCGTGTCTCGCGGGAGCTATTTTTACGTAAAAATGTAATTTTGTAAAAATGTAAGAGGCTTACGCAACCAAAAAGAAAATTGAGGTAGGTAACTCTTTTAAATGTAGGTACCTACCGTACTACACGGTAACATTATAATTATATACAGTATTGAGTCTTTTCAACAGATTTTGATAACAGGTGCAATAAATAGTTTGCTGAATGATATTTTGGAGTAAAATAAGAGAAATAAAAAAGCAGTGCTAACTGTTTTCAAGAAAATGAATTTTTTCGACTCTAAAATGTTTTTCTATATAGTTTTAGTTTGTTTTCTACAGTAAATACGATTTCGAATCATTCAACTGGACATTTACAAGCCCTTGTTCAACGTTCAAAGCTTTTATTTGATTTTATTTATTAAATTTACAAATATTTTTGGTTAACACCGTTAACAATACAAAAAATTGCCTCGTTGGTCTAGTAGTGTTAAGCGCATCTGCTGAACAGGAGTTCCTCAGGTTCCCGGGTCGTTCAAATGTTGTTATTGGGGTTTTCCATGAGGTAATGGTTAATGCATGGCATCTGGGTATTTGTGCGGATAAGGGCTATAGCGTCGCCTGATATTATTTGGAACCTATAACAACTGATAATGTGGGTATATTATACACCTTTAGTTCTTTACCTACGACATCAGCGAATACCGGCGAGATGTTGTGTTATGAAATAAAAGCTATTGAGCTTTGAACTCCGACCAAATCTGTTAAGTGTGTACCCAGTACAGCAAACACATAACACACGTTGGGTACACATATTAAATATTGTTGTAGGTCATAAGATAGTTGGAAGTATATTGCTTACTGCACTATTAAGTTACCACAGCTTGTAAGGGTTGTAATTTGTAACTCGTAAACAACATAATTTTCCGTCCCTTGAATTTCATTAAAACAATTTAACGCGAGGTTGCCGTTTTATGTTTTTATCTGACCGAGGAATTAATCATTTTATTAAATTTAAGTATTAACGAGCAGGTGAACGTAGTGTGTATATTGAAAGCAAAAGCCATTCTGTGAGTTGCGAATTTACTTTTCTTATTAATATCTTTGTTTGGCTTTAAATTTATTTATTGCTGTTTTAATATTACCTTAAATTCAAGAGTTCGTATATAACTATTTTATTTTATCTTGGTGCAGTTAATTATAGACGCTCATTTATTGGAAATCGACAAACTAGATTAACCTTCATTATCTCTCAGTGTTTTTAACCTGTGCAATACATTTGAATTACAAGATTTACAGCTTACGTGGTGCAGGCACACTATGTGGCATTCCGTTTGAAATCCAACAACCGCATGTCCTAATAATAGAGACTGGGATTTAGGTGGCCAGCCCCCTTACCATGAACTCTCAAAACAGGACATTTTTAGGTATGGAAAATTTTCATGGTAAAGGTAGGCCAGACGTCTAATAAATCCTTCTCCTAGCTGAACAGTCTATCCGGGTTTTATTATAAAACATAATAAATAAAGTTTTGATTTCCGAGAAGATGTTGACGTTACATTGGCCATATTTTCTTCCCGTAAGAGAAATAAAGAGGAGGCTATTGCCCAGCAGCCCCATTACCATGAACTCTTGAAGCAGGACAATTTAAGATGTGGGAGCACCGCTACGTGCATTGTGATGCGGCGTCTCGCTTCCACAACGTAAACTGTCCTGCTTTAAGAGTTCATTGTAAGGGGGCAGTGTGACATGGAGCAGGCATGAGGCTTCGAGATGGCTCTATCAAAAAATCATTCGCAATGTCCGACAGTCTCATTCATCTAACTTGTTTAGGTACATATTATTAAAAGCTCGTATAAAATGTGCCCACATTGAAAGTATCTACTGAGGTATATTTAGTAGAAGTTTAGCCCACTTCACACAACTGTCGAGGCGGACTGACAAGTACTAGCAACTTCTCCGACCGGGTCTCAAAGCGGATGCCGTTTCGCCATTCCGGTGACTAAAAATTTTACTTAAGTCAATCTATAATTTAAAAAAATAATTTATCATTTAAATACCTACATAAAATGTGTTGTAATTTTAATAAAAATATTTCATTTCATCGATAGAATCTCAAATTATCAACGTACAATAATTAACATGTGAACTAGGAACGAGAATAAAAACAAAAATCTTTAAATCTTTGCGCAGCACTAGGGTATTTTTACCTCTGTGCGCTTTGATTTGGTGCTCTGTAAAGTTGCCCGTAAGAAGGATTTAGCTTGTATACTTTGTATTCTGTGTCCACCAAAAAAGAACAGGGTAATATGACCTAGATCAAAATCGCAGCATTAATGTTATAACAGAAATGTCTAAGACTGAAATTTATTATCTCTATATTTAAGTCTAAGAAGTTATCTCATAGCCGGTGCTGCATGCCGCCACGGCCACCTAACTCCCGAACAACAATCTAGGAAGTACGAGTGGCTGAAAACCAGCTTGACCTGGTCCTTTCCTTTTGCTACTGTTTGTGTAATTGTTTATTTTCGCAAGTGTCTTTGATGTAGCAAAAAATGTCTTTTAAATGTCTCTGTAACGACAATGACGTCATTTTTGGGGAACTAGTCGAAAGTAGCGACTCTCAAACTTAAATATAACGTTATTTTGTCGTCACCCAGTACAATTGGTTTTCTGGTCTACGCTTTGTTTTATTACGCCACACACATTCACATTCTACACTACATACATTATTCTACGTACATTCTAATTAATATCATTGAACATAAAGCTTACTAATAAAGATTAACTTTGGTCTTAAACATACCTGCTCTCATACATAATACGTTAAACTTGATTGGTAATTTGCGATATAAATTTAATAAACAGCATTCATATGGAAGTTTCCCAATCCCAACGCAATATTGGTTTCCACTTGGTGAAGCGCGCAGAGCGGTTCACAGAAATAGAGCGAACTTAACGTCGGAAACATGAAGGTTTTCTAGAAACAGTCTTGTAGCTGTACATTAGAAATGTAGTATGCGACTCATATGGCGCGTCATATTAAAGTGCGGAACGAACACGTCTACCTATATTACGCGTGTATATTAATTAACCCTCTTACTTAAAACCGATTATGAAACATCTATAACTACACTACTTAAGTCTTTTGACACCTCTGTTCTTCGACATGCAAACGACAGTGGCAGGTTTAATTTAATCAATGGTTATACATTGATATTAATCTTTATAAGTATGGGGGTAAGTATTCCTACAGCTTGTATATCCTATGACTTAGCTTGAACGAGTGATATTTTTTGCTTCTAACGATAATCACAAACTCACCAAACAAATATTGGGATACATAAATAGTATTATCTGCTAACTTTTTTTCTTATTTACATCCAACCGTTGATAGCGTTGTTATTTAATATATTATCAATTTTAGAAACAAGCTTTTCCTGGCTGTGATTCTCCTCTTGCTCTAGCGTAGAATAATAATAAATCAGCAATTTTATTGAAGCTGATAGATTTATACTTTCAGTGCTAGACTAAATCAAAATTCCAACTCTGGAAGACTTAGAAGAAAGTATCTACTTATTATTATAACTTATATAGAGACGTGGCTCATCCAGTCCTGTTGCGACGGTGTCCTGTTTGTTTAACGACTAATTAGACAAAGTTGGAGAACTTGGGCGTTTGTCGGTTCATTCAGCCGAGCAGAAGCTAAGGTTGCCATCTTTCTCATGGGGACAACTACTTTAATTTATACAAGACGTACACTCACTTTGGATATATTGGGGGTAGTTAGATTCCAACATGATGGATGGTTAAGTATTCTTTGGTGTGACATATTGCTCCCTATTTAATAAATCGGTCAATATTTTGGGCTCATATAGCTTTCCTATATAATTAATACGATAAAAAACTCTCAGATGCTATACAAATGTAGTGATCTTTCAGATATTTATTTTATTCTATGAAGTGTGTTATGTATTACCAACTTTTGAAATAAAGAACCTAACAACCGCTGCACTAGGTAATAATAATGTCCTCCAGACCGAATTTCGGTCACGGCGGCCTGTCTCAGCTGAGACTAGCCATCTGCGCAGGAGATATTATAGTGCACAAGTATGCGCGCAGACACAGGTGCACTCCCTATTCCCTCACTCTCATAATCCGATGGGACGGTAGACCGACACGACCAGAGAGAGATCAGGCGCAGGACCAACAGCTTTACGTGCCTTCCGAAGCACTAGGTAATAAACCTGTATTGGTAGTCATTTAGGTTAATTAAATAAATAAATAGCTACTTAGCTTTTGTTGTGTATGTAGGATGTAATAATGATTGTATGTACATGGTTCGTAACTTTATAGCGTACTTTATTCATAGATAAATAATCATAATCAGTTTCGGGAACATTTATTACTAATCTTAACTGTGGTTGACATGAGAGAGACATCGTTCACACCGAGCCCAGTAGGGTGCGCTGTCTGACTACGCGTTCGGAAACACTCATTATATTGGAGCCTAACAGCTTTAAAAAGCAGTAGGTAGGTATTTTAAATAAAAAATACCAGTAGATTTCAGTAGATGCACATTTCATATAATTAAACGCAGCTAGTAACACAACCATTTTATCACAGCGCACGTTTATGTTTTGTGTATCACTTGTCCACATAGAAACTCTTCAATAGCAATATAGCCTCGTTTTATTGACAGTTTGGGATTTGGAAAATTTAGTAACGGGAGCGGTTTTATTGTGTTAATGAACGTGGGACAGTGCTCGAACTACTAGACAGAACTATTTATTATTTATCGGCATTCATGTAAACTAGATTTCTATGTAAGGTACACTTATAAAACTAGCAAATAATGTAAATTAAGCATGAATTACTGTTTATTATAGATGATTGAATGTTTTTTTTCCATTATATCTCTAAGAAAAGAATAGGGCTTATTTCTCTATACATTGATATTCTTAAATGATAGATTTAACAAATAGCTGTAGCTAGCTACAATAAAAAACACTAGTGTAAGCCGTAATTGTAAAGTTCCCATATGTTCGTTGATCGACAAGTCTTGAGCAAGGCTTTTCTACCAAATACATAATTACATATTATTTTTACTGTAGGTATGTAGCTACCTATAAAATATATATGTATATTTTTGTGAAAGCGCCTGAAAATCCATTGACCATAAAAACAGCTTACAGAAGACTTAAAAAAATTGTTGGAAGCATTTGGAGTATCATTGTGGCATTATCACTGAATGCCAGACACCGACTATAATGAATACTGGATTATACATGAATTAACAGTAAATAATATCAAGTGGATTAGTAGGAGAAAGTAGGTGAATTGTTAATTAAATTTTAATCACAGGTATCGACGGAATTGTGGGGATTAAAATTGTACATCACTATCGGGAATGCACTCATGTAATGATGTGTTTTTAAAATTAAAATGTGTTCCTTTGTTTTTATTAAGTCCAACGTCCAGACAGTGAAACGACATTGAGTAAGGATAAATGTCCTAAATTAGCATTATTCCTTTAAGCAATTCAGCTTCGGGTAAATACATTTTACTTGGGTACTTTTTTGAAATATGCCTCTATATTGTTCAATTTGTTCAAAGTGATTGATTTTAGTTACGAGTATACGGTGAACTCGTACGTTGTTATTTTTGTTTCAACAGTAGTTTGACTATACTATTCGTGCTCCATGATTCTTTTTATTTTACGTCAGAACACAGTTTAACTGAGGCATCACCCAAACGTTTCTGTAGTGTTTGTTTATGAATTCAATTATATAACAGCTTAGAGTAGCTTAATCGTTTTAATACAAAACAGTGTGTATGAAGCTAACAGTTTTAATTTAAAATAACGAGAATTATGATCCGAAGCTTTACTGAAATTGGATTGGACCAAGTTTTGTAGACGAAATTCTTAAAACTTTCTTTTACGGCAAGTTACTAAGAGTTATTATTGTATTCTTTGTTCTTTATTCGGAAATTCTTTTAGGTAGGTACATTCGTCACTCTTACGAGACCGTTATGCCTGTGATTGTATTATTATTATAAGTTTCGTATATCATTAGGCAGAGATATGTCTGTATTGTTCTTGTCTCTCTTTTTTCAAGTTTAAAAAGATTTAACATAATTTATTTTATGTTATAAAGTACCTACTTTATAATTTTCGTTAATTTAGGTATGTTTTGTTTCTTAAAATTTATTAAGTAAAGTTATACTACCTAGTATTTTGTGCCAAGTATTTTATATTTCGCTATGCCTAAAGTTTTATTTTTACGTACAAAAGGTGTATGGTCAAATATAGAAGCTTAACAGTATATTGACGTTTATCAATAAGTTGAATATAAAAAATATCTTTGCTTATGTCCGCCGAAATGAATGAAGAATTGAATCAAAAACTTTCTCAACGTTTGCATTTGTAACCACAATCACAAGGAGGCCATATACTATACGATATTATACTATACCTAACACAAAAGTGATGACGAATCTACACACTATATAGGCGCAGCAAAATTTATATGGCATTCTCAGCATAATAATTTTTATAAGCGACAAAAATCTCAGACCGATAAAGCTCTTAAGATAAAGAGATAAAATCAATTTTGCACAAGCCATTGAACCTAATAGGTAGCTCCGTAAACATTAAAGCCTTAATTACCTACACCATCCACTGTGAGAGCTTCGTGATAATTTACACAGAAATTGTCTATTTCGGACATTAGTATTGCTAGATTTACAGACTCGATAGAATATTATGAAAATGTGTTTATGAATCGACCTATTCGTTTTTTTCCAAGGAATTTGGAAGAAGTGCGTATACTTTTTGCGTAGGCCAGTAGACATGTTCAAGTTTGAACGCCAATAAAAAAAAAATTAACACCCTGATTGACTCAGGGTAAAAGTGATTGGCCTGCCTACGTGCTAAGTTGCCAGTTCTAATCCACATTGCACTCATATTTCATCTGCAAGTATTTGTCCAACAATTTGTGGGTTACACCCGTGATCCATAAAAAAACTCCTAGTGCGAGGAAACGTAAAAAAACCGTGTACTAAATACTCCAAAACATTGAAAACTGTAACCCCAATTCATTAAAGTAGGTAGCGTTTAGTTTATTAACTGCAACCAAGTTACTTGTGCTATTAGACAATGCTTCTTGCCAAATTTCCTGATTCTAGGACATCGGGAAGTACCCTATAGGTTTTGAGTTTAAATATTGTTAAAATAATCAGCATAATATAGATTAGGAGAGGCTAATGTCCAGCAGTGGACTGCAACGGGCTGATGATGATGATGATGAATCAGCATAATTGCTCGTATCTTTTGATTGCGTTGACTTAGAAGTTTCATATTTTCACGGCTTCAAGGGACATGATCCTATAAGGGTTTCGTTTTTCCTTTTTGAGGTACGGAACCCTAAAAAACTGCGTAGTATAGGAACATACTCATTAGCCCCTCTGAAATCTATCTTCATTCAGTAAGTAATAAAATCCATACAGTCTGATTCGTGCATGTGCTTTAAAAAAGCAATGGTGTGAAATATGCATAAAATTAATTTAACAGCCGCTGCGCACCATTTTTAATAACCTAAGCGTGTGGAGTGAATACGGAGCTTTTATATTTCCAATAAAGAATGACATTAATTAAATCAGTGGGCTTTTCGGTCGTCGCTTCGGTGCGTTGAATACCGTTTCATTTCGAAAACTATTGGTTATTGAACTTTTATTCAATTGGTTTCGCGTAAATATGTTAGAAGCCTTATATAATATAATAGAAGTCTAATAATAATAATAAAAAATTGTAAATAACTTTTTTTGGATGACACAGAGAATATCTTCATAATTTTATGTGAATTCTTCATATTTACACAATCAGGAATGCTCGATTATGTAGTATCTAATGAAACTAATTTAGGGTTAGTTCGACCTATTAGTATAATAAAAATGCTGGAATATTTTAAAACTAATGGATTCTTCTGATGCTATGCAAGTAAATGTATCTAACGATACAACTCAAAACTGTTTTATTTTCCGTTCTTTAGTACTCAAGCTTATACCACCGTTTCCCATCGTTTAAAGCCACAAATATACTCTTTCTTTTACATTGCTAGGTACCTGTATAGGTATTCCGATAAGAAGACAACTGCCTTACAAAGGCAGTTAACTACTAGCGTTATCTGAGGCGTGTGTTCGACAATGGGGAGCGATCCACGTAATCTCCGCTTTGAGCTAAAGGCTTGCTTCCTCGAATCTCCTGCAAGTGATTTGGCTGGAAGGGTAAAGGGTTATGAAAAAGACAGCGATTAAATTGTCTTCCAAAGCCTGTTTGACAACTTACAACCTCAGTAACAAACTGATATGCCAATATTTTGAGAAAGCTTTAACTTTATAGTACCTACGCTTTTAGATATTTTTAGTTTGAGATGGTACGGTTGAGATTCGTTTGTTGATAATACCTTTGTCTTGCAATTTTAACCTTAATTGGTTTGTATTTGCATTCATTTGGAAGCTGACATGTGCAAAGTTTTTAAGAACATGGCCAATTTCTGTACGGACGTAGGTATTGTTATCAAAGTTAGTGTAAGTATACCAATGATTTTTGGTGTCTATATTCGTGAATATAGGCTTATCAAATTACTATAAATAAATAACTCGAAGAACTTGTCATTAAAACAGACCAGACGTAAACAGTTTCATTATACCTCCTAATTAGATCGCTTGCAAAGAGTGCATAGATCATGATTTGGCTATTACAAACTTATAGGCGCTTTAAAATAGCAAGCAGCTGTAATATTAGGTAATACGGTACGGAAGTGTTCCCCAATTTTGTGTAGTATGAATTAATTTGGAATGGATATCGAATTTGCATAAAAAGGGTTCAATACCCTCACAAGAAAATATTTTTCTGAGCTGCAGTTATTTGATCCAACTCTGGGCGTCTGTGCACCTGTGACTGACGTTGGTAAACATATATTATTTACGACGGTAGAGAAATAATTTTGTAATATGACTGCATATCAATTATAGTTGTAATCCGACAAATCCCAACTATGAGCTAGTCAAAGGACTTATTAAATATCAATTGAATGACGTCGCGTTCAAAACCAATGATAAGTTTTACTATGAAACGAGATGTATTCTGATTCTGTAAGGATCAATTAGTAGGATGCTTCTATAATATACTATTATTATGACATGTTTACAGAAAAAAGCCGCGATTGAAAGTTCCAATAACAAGTACATAGAAAAAACAAAATAAAACCATGTCAAGCTCACTTCATACCCAGCCTACCTAGCTATCTAGTGCCTATTGTTGATAATTGGAGCTAGAACTCGCAATGCAATTACGACAGATAGGTAATTGGAAAATCCATTTTTGTTTCGTAAATTAAATCCATAGCAAGTTAGAAACATAACAATGTCACTACAGGTTCTACGAAACAAGGGAACGCAACCAAAATTATTTGAATAGACAGAGTGTAATTACATCTTTTAATTAGCTCCGAAACATCATTATAATTTGATATGTTCAACAGACGATTGTGTTTCACTAAAATTAGTGAGGTTGTCGTTTTAACAAAGGTTTTCGCATTTACCCAACACACCCCATATCGTGAGGAACAACAAAAGGGTCTGAGCAGATATAAAACGGAGTCTTAGAATGAAAACTTTGCTATTGTTACTGCTGAGCCATGGGTCGCCGCATTGTTCAAGTTATATTAAAGTGGGAGTTTAATACTTCAAAGGATTACTGTTAGATGTGGTCAGGAGGCTATTACAGCCCTGGCTGGGACTGCTTGAAGATTGTAGATTAATATTACGTCACAATCACGACCAAGGAGGAAGCATTCTTGTTATGATTAAATTTAATGAATCGCCTGATAATCTTGTGAAATTGCTCTGTCTTTTCTTTATTCGCTGAATTTGCTGTATTATTTTAGGTGGGTATAAGAAAATTTAATATTATTTCAGTGTAGACTTTTCGTTTGATTTTCTTCGGGATTTTTTTATTCATACAGAATAGTGTATTAATTACGCTTGCCTCCACATGTTGCATGTAGCATCAATATAACAAATTGTTATACTGAAAAAAAAAGTCGAAAACAACTTTGGAAAATTGTCATATTTCATCGGGAAAATTGATATGGCCGTTGATAGCAACAATTAAATACAATATTGTAAGCAAAGCGCATCGTATGCACTTTTATATGGTTTAAGATTTTATACATTACTAATGTAACTTAAATAAAATGGTTCGAGTATGGAGGGTTGCAACGTGCAACCCTCCATACGTGGTACGGTGCGCTGGTTGAGTGGTATAGCAGAATTATATTAAAGATAGCACTAGTCCGCGATGCTTTAAGGACACCTCATCAACCAGGCGGTTTTAGGTCAATAAAAAATATACAGTATCTAAAAAGATTATAATGAAGCTGATGATTTAAGCAACTACTACCTAATCAAAAAACGGAATAAAGAAAAACAGATTTATACGTAATGCCATTAAAGCTTTTTATGTAGCCGCTGGGGCTTTAAAATGACAGAAGGATTGACAACCTCAAAAAGCCTTATTACCATGATTTGTACCTCTAAATACCCCTTCCGGAAAGGCAATAGTACACACACTTGACTACCAAGGTACCTACGTATGTACAATTTAAAGTTAAAGTAGGGTTAGGTGATGCATAGCACGCGTCGTCTTAAGTGTAACTGTGTTAATCTGACGGGTCGTGGCAATTAGTTCAATAATCCCTTAGTTAACGTCATTACATCCAAATTGTATACTTAGCAGTCTTCGAGATAAAGGTGATTCTCCACTCGAAGAGGGGTCGGCGGGTGAAGACTGTACAACGTCACTTTAGGAACAATAGATTAACAATTTCCGGATTTTAATTTAACCTTTCAGTTTAATTTATAGAAATACCTTAATGTTTTGTTACCAAATTCCGGTGGGCAAACAATGATCGACTAAAATTATACATTCGACTCTGTGCACAAAATCCTTAGGTACCTATACTATAAACTATATTATGATGGAATATATTAAATATACTAACAAAATCCGCACCTTGTCAAATATCTTACAATGTCACCGTTCATTATAAAGGTATGCAGTGTGGTAGGAAAAAAGTTTTAATATCAAACTATTACTTGTGCTAATTACAGTGTTCACGCCTTCCCGCGAGCCACGTCGTCGCAACTTTGTTCTGCACCTGTGCTTGCCACTATTTTCACATAGGAAACTCTAGCCCACGTCAAGTTAAGAAAGGCAGATAAAACAAAGAAGTGTAACTTAATTAGAACTTTAAAGTTCGTTATTCATTCTGCTTTGATGGAAAACACCCTTAGCTAAAGTAGAAAGGTACGTGACTGCCAACGGGCTGAGTCTCGCACTCGGTCTAATCTCTTTTAGGAAACTTCAAATTTAACTCTTCACAATGACAGTTCAGTTTGAAAACAGAAGCATACCCCAGGGATTACCTGTAGGTACCTACCACCTTGTATACATTGGTAAAGTACTCACCTTACAATCTCGGTATAAACAGGATGATGTGGCGGAAAAGTTTTATTTCCTTCCATTTGTTATTTACGATTCAAGAGATTCAACAACAACATTTCCTGCAATATGGTTAGAGCGGCTCTACCTACCGCTATGTATCTACTTTGTTTGTGGCACTGATGATATATTCCTTTTTTGTGATCTGATACTTTGTTGTGCCTAATTATTATGGTAATTAGATTCCTTACTCAATGTTACGAACTTAACCTGGCATTTTCTATGCGCGATTATTTTGTAACATTAATACATTCATAATTCGAAGTTAAAAACTTTATATGGAAACAGAAAATATGCTACTTCTCTCATCTTAGGCTCGCTACCTACATCAACATTTACTTCAAAAAACGTTATTACAAAAATAATGTCTTCCCAAAAAGTTATAAATAATAAAAATAATATCTAAGTAGGACGGAGAGATTTTGCAAATATGTATGCCAATCATAATTAAGTAGCTTTGCAGAAGTCGTATTTCTGTTTTCTACTTAAATTTGGACGCAATTCTGATAAGATGAAAGCTTTCGTAACACTGACTAACTTACTTCACAAATCTGGACAAAGTAATGACTATTTCAGGCTTGTTTAGAAATGCGGCTTTTCTTTTGAGGCTTTGAAGCAATATGAGGATTTTTTTTAATTCTGACGAATGAATTCTCCCCCTCTGATTGTCACCCCGCCATAAAATTTAACCTAAATAAAAGAAATTGCTAAAAATAAAGGAAATGCTAAGTTGGTACTGTTCAGACAAGATTTTTGTAAAGGCTTAAGTCGTTAATTATACTCCTTACATTATAAGCTTTCACATAAATAAGCATACAATATTTATGCCCCTATCCGTGCAACATTACGGTCATACAGTTATTAAGGTTTCCGCCGATACTACCTACATTGTGAATTTATAATGAAAGTTTTAATTCCCCGCCTCAATATGCTTAAGTAAATAATTCCCAGAGGGATGTACAATTTCACCTAAAAAGATTTATGTGGGTAAGTTATGCATAATTTATACATGCGATAGGTACGTAGCAATTGTTTTACAAAATTAATTATGTAACCTTTTACGTTGGTAACCGTTTTGTGTTTACACTTGTTAGATGCAACGTCTATTGGGCCTGAGTTAATACATTTCACGTTGCTTCTTTAATTCTCTTTAAGAAGTTCATAGCTACACGAATTCATTTGCTAGTTGATTTGTGAATTTCACGTTCTTTTACAGTCAAGAGAGAATTTCATGAGGTTTATTAATCTGAGGGCATTTTCCGTACGTTGCTTTTAGTGTGATGAAAGTTGTTGCGAAAGTCCCCCGTGCCATATAAGTCCATTAAGCAAATGGACGGAACGGAAATGAGAGCTCGTTTTTAATTTCGTTGTCATGTAAATACGTGATATTATTAATGTGCCTCTTGTTTTGTTACTCTTTGTTAATTAAAGCTTTCGGGATATTAAAAAACCTTTAAACATTAGTCATAATGTGTCACGTTGACGTCGACGCCTCAGTAAGCATATACATTTTTATTTTGTTTATATATTATAATTTATACTCGAAAAGTATTTGTATGCATTATACATATATATACTTACAAAATACCTTGATCCCTGAGATTCAGCGGTAAGGTAGTCAGCTATTAGTCTTTATTCTCAAAACAATAAAAAGGAACTTAAGCAATAGTTTTAAAGCTACATATACCCGCTTTATTTAAGCTGCATAATCTGCATATGATTTTCGGAGATACATAAATGGCAAAAGCTTTCCCATTGGATCGCAAATTAGCATGATAATGTTCTTTTTTCAATTACAGCTGATTCTCGGCCTATTGCCAAGTCTTTGCTAGTAGCGATCATATAATTTGAAGCAGTATGACTCCCGTTTCAGGCAGATTACTGTTGTGGCTTATTTACATTGCAGGATTTTGTCTAATGCAAAAACTCAAAGGATTTGAACAAGAGTTGTGGATATATACTCTAACCTTGCCATATAGGTACTAAGGCAAATAATATAATATTACTGTAGTCAAGGCCATAAAATAGAAATCCCGTAATGTTTGGGAGATGACACTAAAGTTAAACTTAAGGTAAAATTGTAAGACCGTGAAGGGTGCACATTTTCTCTTCTCCTACACTAACTACCTACACTAATTCATAATACTTTCGCTGTATAAGTCGAATATACGTCTATCACAACATCAACAAACTGAAACAACTTTGACATTTGAAAAAAAAGGCACGTCATTCTGTACGGCCGACTATTCGGGCGGCAGTCAATTGTTTTTTTTGTGTTTTTCGGTAGATTTATCGGTCATGGCATGATATTTATGAGTGTTTTTGTCTAATTAACGTTTATTATGCTGTATATAAATTCAAATTCAAATGTTTATGTACTAGAATGTAGTATACATGGATGGTAACATTTTAAAATAGTTGCGCTATACATTCTACCATAACAATGGTGTGTAAAATTGTCACAATTTTATTATTCTTTAAATTAAACTGTTATATTTAGGTGCAGATATAATAGTACCTATCGGTTAAAAGCCGTCTAGTCCTTAGCTGGGCTGAAGCGGACTTACTGTGAGGATCATTAGACTGTGAACCCTTGACTATTTAAATTCGATGCTAAATTAATTAATGTGCAACTGCGACATGTTTAAACTGATTTTTTTTGACTACAATTTAGTAAAAATATCAACACAAAAAGATACTTTACTTAAATTAGGTGTATTTTTAAAATAACGATTATGTTAAAGATATAACATAAAATGAGCGCGCGGTCACAACACGGTCAAACGACTTTCCGCCATCAAACAGGATACTAGCATTTTTTCCGTTTTAAATCTTGTTTAGGTGGGTAGTTAATAAGTGAGCCTTCGAGGAAGGACAACTTGAAGGTAACTTTTAAATTACGTCTCCGCTCCCGCTAACTTATTTACTCTTTATAGAAGAAACAAAATATAATTCCACTTTTCAGGTCAAGAGATAATGGCCTTTGATAACAGCCTGAAAAAGCTTTCCGCTGTTTTGTTTCTTTTATCTTCAAGTTTCTGTGAAGTTTTCCACAAAAATTATAACTTGCAAGATTAAATAAAGAACTTTTAATAAATTGCCCAGGGTTAGCTGGGATTAAGGCTTAGGTGAATCTAATTTTTCATTTATAAGAAGTACCTATGGCAAGATTAAATCTTTTAAATTGTTTTGAAGTTGCTATTCGAGAATAGGTAACGCTCGGATTTAGTGTTAAAGTTTCCGTTTGTTCCATTTCTTTTATGTTTCCCGCTGCAAACGTTGTGGTACAGTAACTCACATAAATATGAATAATATATAAGAAAATTTAAGCCATTTAAATAAAACTCCAGTAATAAAACCTGCTTTTACTTTTTAAAGTACAGGCAACTATAACACATTTGAAACAATAATAATTACCGAAGCGTGTGTGACTATAGGGACCGTCAATAAAGGAGAATACCTCTTTCTATCCCTTTGTAGATAACAAGCATTGTTGTATGTTATTGAAACTTATATTTATATAGTTTTTAAGTTTTTAATCACTATGCACCACCACCAACCACGTGTTGTTTTTAACAGAATTCATGAAAACGAAATGGTGGAACATTGTTAATAATGGACCAAATTTATTATCTAAAAACGGATTACAAAAAGAAAAAAAAATCGATGGTGTGAGATGGTTAATTGTATAAACATAACTTAGATGTCGCGTGTGTTGCAGCATTCGTCGACAATTCGCAGTTTCGCGCCGTGCAGCCAACATCACAAAGGTTATTATGCAAAATTTGCGCCAAAACGCACCCCTCTGCATTCAGTTTTGGTGGCGGAAACCGTGGGCTTTTATTTACTTGCCACCCGGATACAATTGCA
This sequence comes from Abrostola tripartita, assembly GCA_905340225.1. NCBI lineage: Eukaryota > Metazoa > Arthropoda > Insecta > Lepidoptera > Noctuidae > Abrostola > Abrostola tripartita. The sequence continues at coordinate 7,097,768 of HG996490.1, read as the reverse complement.
ATTGTGGTCTGAAATTCCGCATGATAAATTGTCAACTGATTTCGGTTCAATTTGCTAATTAATGTTTGTGAGTGATTTCCACAATACACAATGTGTAGGTAACATGTGGTAATATCCTATTTGTGTTTAAATGTTATCGCACCTATTCTGTAAAGTGTTACAAATCACCTCGGCTTTGGCCGCAAATGCACCATTGTTTAAAAAACAGGATTTTTTTTGTTTACTCTTTTACGTATAAATGTCGGAGCTGCGGTTAAAATAAAAATCATAGGCCGTTAAAAAATGTTATTTTGTGATGTATTGGTGCAGTTTGATGAACCATGTAAAGTCGAGCGGCGATATTCACGAATAACTTTTACCTATTGAGGTTTGTTTCCGTCATGGTCGAGCATTTGGAATGCATAGAATTTTGTAATATAGCTGATAGGACTTTGTTCAAGAACTTCAGCCCATCTTTTCTATTTTCTTTCCATGGAAGACATTCTTTTTCACTATGTATGCGCATAATTGCATCGACACGGTAGATAAAGGTGTATCATTGCACACCGACCTTTCACTAGTCATTGCACCGTACTATTCAATTTCGAGTGTTATTCTAGTTATCAGACACACCTACATTTGATGCATAAAATCACGACAGTTACACAGAAACTAGAATTTCCAAAGCGTGGCTTTTGTTTTGAGAAAAATACATTTCGAAAATGGCTTTGGCTGACCGAGTAAGTACCTACCACGTTATCCCAGAATACCAGTCTGAAGCGGCTACACTGCGTTTCCACGTTATGTATGGTGAGTAACGAGAACCGACCAGAACAGCTCAGTTCAAGCCCGCAAATATAACAGCAGTATACGACCCAGGGTGCTATATAATCTGGGAAGAAACATATGGTTTTCAGTGATTTAACAGCGATATATATTATATAGGTAATACAAGCTTGATAGCCAAATAATAGGTTTAACAACATATCTCAATTCGACTATATCCAAAGAATATTTCCGAATTAATCATCTCATGTTTTCTCTGAAACTAAAGTTTGTTGTTTTTATAAAGTATAACTATTTAAACTGTTTAATTAAGGTTTAAAACTGTGAAATACTTGTCCTAATATACAATATCTATGATATCATTCTCATGCGTCGATTATTGCTAGAGCGCTTTGCCATAACGATAGTATTAATTTGTTCGCCAACCGCGCCCCTGTTTCTGTCACCTCATTCCCTAAATTAATGACAAATAGAGTCCCACCCAGCGCCTCTAAATGTCACGGGGCGGTGTTTTCGATGGCTAATTGACTCCGTTAACCCTTTGTTAGTGATGACGTTTGTAATAGGCAAGTTAACCCATTACATGTAACACGCGAACATGGTACGATGAATTGTTGCTAATTATCGCTTCGTCAAAAATGACCTTTCTGCGTTACTTTTACTGCGCGCCATACACAGCTGTATTTAGTCCGGCGTACTTAGAACATACCTCTCTCTAACTTAGCTTGGGGACTAAGTGATAGAACATCTGCGCTGGGGACTGCTGGTTCGATCCCATATAGATACACGAATGTCTGAGCTGTGTCTGTGAAACTCCATTCAAAATAGTCTACGACAATCGAGTAGGTGAAGTTTTAGTTTTATTAAACGTACCTATCTATCTAGTTATAAAATTGAGACTATAATATTATAGTACGTATACGTAGGACTACTATTGTAACAGTTCATTTTACGCCTCGTAAAATACAACATAATATCTGCTCCGGTAATAAGTACCAACATAATATACGTGAATCATGTTTTACGACATATTTTATGCTCTTGCTTCTTTCATTTTACGCTTAAGAATATAATTTATGTTATATGGAAAACATATTTCAGATTTATAAGAGTTGTTGAAGGTAAGTTCTGAAGGGATTTGACAAATGATATTTTGTTTCTTCTTACTGATTCTAAGTTAAGTAGAATAAATGTTGATGGAACGTTTTGGCGATTACCTAAGTTTATCGTGAGTTGTTTATAGTAATGCTTAATTATAGGTATGTTATATTATTTTATTAATATATCTACTGTATATTTTATACTGCAGGTTTTGTATTAGCTTACAGTTTTAAATTTGATGCATATGTGAATTCTGGTCTGAAACTTGCTTTTTTATTCTGTTTGAGAAACCTTTGTACCTATAACGGTGGAACTGTGACTGACAGGTATAATTTTATACCTGCTGCATTGATTGTCGTATTGTTGACCGCAACTCATTTGTTAGAGTTCAGAGTAAATTGTCTATCGTTGCCACAGTCTCACCATATTATCGATTTGCGGTCGACTTGATTGAAATTGCGTACGTCTGCCGACGTTGTGCCTAGTGGTTGCATCTACACGCGAAATTACACGTTAGCGATGAGCTCCGTTTACCTTTTTTATAGTCAGATAATGATAATTATATCGGTTAAAACTGTTAAGTACAAAAAACTATTCATACAGCAATAACAATACAATTGAATATTTCATTTAAATGTGATGTTATTTATAAAGCATTACCTAAACATAGAAGTTAGTTGGTATTGGTTGACCAATTTGTCCATACAAATGTTAATTCCATGCGTAGTTAATCAAAACCCACGTGTGCATCAAACACCAAACTTCGGGGAGTACAGGCGTGAATATTATGTTTTTGATTACATTAAGTCAGGATAATTAGTATTATTATGCATTTATAACAACATTGATATGCGACAGATGACTGCGCTTTAACGAAATCAAATCGAATTATTTATTCAAAACATCGCTGATCCGTCCCTAACGAACATCATACTATGTTGCATTGTTGTTATGTATGTGTTGCTCATGCAAAATGAAAATGGTCCCTCTGTTCTGCGGGATGTGGATGCTACTATCATTGCCAACAGACTACAACATATAATACTATACACATGAACGTCAAGTGGCAGGCTGTATTCGTAATCCCACGCTTATTAATGTTTATTGCGAGCTTTCGTCGCGGGCTTACTAAAATAGGCCCCAGCGCCCACGGTCATAATATTGTAACAATATGACAGTTCGACTGCCTCGTTGGTCTGGTAGTCGCAAAGCGCGACCGCTGGACGTGTGGTGATGGGTGATCGTTCTCACAGTTCAAGACCTCTCGGTGCTCTGTGCCATGTTCAGCCGCTGGTCCTGCATCTGATCTCTCTTCAGTCGTGTCGGTCTACCGTCTCATCGGACTATGACAGTAAGGGAATAGTGAGTGCACCTGTGTTTGCGCACACACTTGTGCATTATAATTATGTCCTGCGTAGTAGGCTAGTCTCAAATGAAACAGACTATTGTGAATTAAATTCGGTCAGGAGACCACTACTATATTGGAACTTATAACATACCTATCTGTCTGGCGAAATGTAGGCGTAATATACAAATGTACTCTTCTGCGCTCGTGGCTACGAGATGAGTATCAGTTCATCGCTTTAAAATCCCTTGCTGTGCCATTCTGCCAGTCGGCGCCGGGGCTTATTACTATTTATGTACGACGAGCCTGAAGCATTAAAACCACTCATTCGCACCATGTATGAAGCATATCTAGACGCGATTACTTACATAATGCAGCTATATAAGTTCGACGCCAGCGGTGCGTATGCAAGTCCCCATCCAATTTGCTACGGCAATCAACTGTGTTAATAAGTTCAAGCTTCGCACCCACTCATTCAGATACCCTGTCATGTAGTTGACAAGCAGAGTATATCTATAGCAAAATAATATGTGGTCAAATTGATGGAAATTATTACGTTCGCTTTAGTTTATAATAGCTGATGGAACATTGACATATAAAGTGTACTTACTCTTTATTGTTATCATGTATGCATAGGACCTTATATTTGAAAAGCCATTACCCTATTCTAAATTAAATTGAATTTTAATTTAAGTTAAATGTCCGTGTAAAAAGGTTAAGGATCGGTAATTAAATCTATGTATAGCGTGAAGCGTCATTCCACTAACACCCTTATGCTTTTAATTAATGTCTTCTTTTAAAAACTACTTAGATGTCTCACATTATTTAACAAACACATTGATTTATGAATTGATCTTCGCCATTCACCTTTGATTCTTTGTTAGTACCTACGTCATCAGCGATAGTTAATACATATGTACTGTGGGTGCAGCAACTTGTAAATGTAATTCTGTAATAGCTCTACAGTGTACAGAAAGCATTATCTCGTATTTAATTAGCGAACGCAGCCCCGCAGTGGTTAGGCGTCGTCGCCGCATCACCTCGGTCGCATCTGCCGTAGTCTGTGCTTTCTGTGCAGTCTGTGCAACTTCTCATTCGCTACTGTTATGTTCTCACCAAACAACTTTACATAGCTACACGTTACAGCGAAGTTGTTCACTGATAATTTAATCGGAACAAAATTATGTTTACTATACATATTCATGATCAGATTAATTATTCGAAGGTTAGTGCTATTAAGTTAGCTAGGTATAGTTATTTGGATTATGTAGGTCTGTAAGTTTCAAGAAACCAATGCTAGTAATTAGTGTTCAAAAATTTCAAGAAGTCGGAATAGTGTTGCATATTGTTGTGTTGGGAAAACATTAACAATGAAATAAAAGCAAGGAATATGTATTTTTTTTGAGCCGCATTGGTCGGGTTATAGATCTGACTGTTGTGATACGTTTGCTATGTTTTACAAAATAAATACGTCTATCGTTTTAACCATTTCTAAAAACTGTTTGAGAGTTCCGAGAAAACAAGATTTTCCGGTCTGGTTCCAATATTATATTATAATCTGAATCAACAACGCCTTGTCTAATTTTGTAAAACATATCAGTACTGCTGGTATCATAAATCCATTCACGTGTAGGTTACCTACGTTTTTGCTAGATTAATATAGTTACAATTTGACATTCCAATTAAAGCTTTGTGATTATGTGTTGAAACGGGCGTAGTCCTACGCAATGACTTGTATCAATTAATGGAATTTTAGTATATATGTCGCAGCGAACTAGCTTAATAAGCCGTTTAATTAACTGGCTGAATATCAGTCAGGCCGCTAACTATTCGTGACAAAAAACGTTCTGCGTTCGCCTTCGCTTTGCTCGGGGGAAGAAAAAACCATAATCTAACCTAACTTATCTGCCACAAAAGTGAGTCTGTAGCTTATTTTAAAGTTGTCGGTTAATAGTTTTGTATTATTTTTCCAAGGTACCTAAACGTTCTCGTAAACCACGTCGAGAGCTATTCCGTAAAGCACAATCGATTCCGGAATGATATAGTAGTTGAACATAATAAATTAAACATACGTTGAGTTTGTTCAAGTTCATCCGGAGACCGATGCGAGGTGAAGAATTAGCATATTGTTTAGTTTTGTATTAAAAGCGAATACAGTTGCAGATGGATGTGAACGGTTATTGTTCGTGAATCTGTGTCAAATTATAGTGAAAGACTATTTATTTAAGTATTGTGTGATTGGGTATTTCGTTCGCAATGAGTAAATCATAATTAGTGTACATGAAACGTCGACAGTAATAAACCTTGGTTTAAATTACTCTGCCCCATAGGTATAGGATATTGATTGGTGGCTGATGATGATGATTGGTGGTAACATTAATAAATAATAGTTACTATCACACTTTCCATTCATCCATCCATTTCATATTGGGCACTTTTCAAACTGCGCGGGCATTTATTACAATGCCCTATTAATCACTTAGTCCATAACATATACAATAACTTACGGGCTATATCATAATTAATTAATGCATATGAAATATGTGACGAAAAAACAACTATGAACCTATGCCTTTACTGAGTAAATTATATACTCAGCTTCAGAAATAATTTTCTGAGTTTCTATACTAGCTACGGGTTCTATTTCATAAAATAGAACCAGTAGCTAGTATAGAAGCTTTTATCAAAAAGCTATTACACATTTTATATACAATCGTCTGTTTTAATCATTACTTTGTTCAGAGCATTATCCGTCAGTTGACTAAAAATTGATTGGACAAGGCATTCGCGATACCCGGTATACCAATATTAAATATACGTATATAATACACTCAAGTTAAATCTTTACTTGGGTACCAGAGTTCATAAAAATACATTTATCATAATTACATCTGTTACTTTGCGCATTATGTCTCTTTGTAAGTGTATTGTACAAACATCTGTGTCCAATAAATATATTATTATTATTACACTTTTAAGTATTCCGTTTTTAATATTGTAATAAAATGTAATGACACAATCACCATGTAACCTAGCAAACCAGTCACGTCCTTAAAGTTAGTCGCCGTAATTATTCACAAATTCAGAAATTGAAGAATATAACTTTGTAAGAGAAATTAAACTTATTGATTTAGTCTGCCGTCTTTAAGGTAAAGTTGTGTGATGTAATTTGGAATTTCTTAAGGACATTTTGCGGAAGGTTTTCGACTGTAATTATAATTCCTCTGTCAAACAATGTTACGTGAAAATTGGTATAATACTAATTGGTTCAATTCCTTGGAGTTGTTAAATCAGATACAAAATTATCTTTCGAGTTAAGCTTCATGCTTGTGTAACAAACGTAAAGATTATGCTGAATGCGAGTATGATAACTCATGACAGAATCACTTTAATTTGTTTGTGCGTCATTAATATTATGGTGGATCTCAATAAAAATATGCTCGTTGAGAATATTTTCATCACATACACTAGAGCAACGTGCCATTCAAGGTGGCAATGCCGCCAGCCTTTTGGGCACCCTACCAGTCGAGTACTGAGGAGGAATACTTCGATGCATAATATTTTTTTTTTTTCTTTATTTGTTACGTTGTATGCATTATTAGTTTTAATGTAGGTAGTAATAAAATAACATTAATATATAACTACGTTTTCAATAATATTTTCTTCCATCTTTTTACCTAATAAGGAATGAAAGGTAAGTATCCTTTATTTAAAGCATAAAATAACAAAATCACGAAATAATACAATAACAGAATATTTTTGATTAAAAGAAGATCTCGAAAATGTCTGATCAGTACGCTACATGCCCATTCTGCTCGCGGCCGTTCACTGAGATAAAAAGAGTAACCCATTATACGTTGATTCCGAACATCCTACGTTTGTACCAATTTACTCTAGCTTTTTAACCAGATACGGCGTGATTATTTAACAAACATTAATTCTAGAACCTACAAAGGAACAACTAGTATTTTTTTTACATGAAACCCTTACTAAAAGGGGCTGTTTTGATACAAAAAATATGTTGTCTTCTTCCTTCAAATGTCAAGTGACTCTTAGTGTTCTTAAGTACCTATTCCGCTCCGTTATACAACCTCGAATCGTATGGTCATATATCATATACGTACATGTTATGCTAGTAATTATGTAGGTAGGTATATGATTAACAAGTGATTTGTACCAATTCTTTTATTGAAACGTTTTCAATACAATAAACATGTCATAACATACATGACATCACGCCTGTATTCCCCGAAGGGGTTATTATTTTATAGGTCCCAATGTTATAGGGGGCGAGCCTATTGCAGTTCACTGGGTACCATTCCAGACTGCGTGCTCCTACTGAGACTTCCCTAGTGAAAAAACCCAACCCAACATTGCCCGACCTGGGATTCGAATGCTCAGCAAATCGCGGCTTGACTTGAGGCCGACCAAAGAACGAGATCTACGAGTATGTTCACTTTACAGTTCATTTCGATATCTTGTTCCATTACAATCTTATAGCTCATCTTTCTGCAATGTGAATAGAGTTGGCAGCAGGCCCGGAAGTTGGATTTACACTCCTTTTCTTTTTTTTTAATTGCAGTAGTGTCTTCAATGAAATATTAATAGGGGCGTAGCTATTTGATTGCTTTTCAGAATGTTAATTATCCGTTAAGTAGAGTAATCAAATTTAAATGGCTTTTGAACTACGTACTGTAGTTCTTGCGTCACGTGTTATCGATTTTTAGGCAAGATTTTACTTTTTAAGGCTACCTAAAAGTCAAATGTACTCTATATGCTTTCTGTAACTATTTAGTTATTGCTCTGAACTTAGCGGTACCCTGCCGCGACATTGTCTTATATAGGTGTTACTCGGTCGGATTTGATGGCTCAATGATAGGTATTATTTTTGACTTTTTAAAAAGGTCGCTTTTCTTTTTTGCGTTGGGGCTTTTATAAATTTTCAATAGTACCTTTATACCATAAATAATGTATTTTACACACGCTACGTAGAAAACTGTAACTAAGAAAAAATGTAGCAATAGACGCGCCAAAAAGAAAAAGAGCAAGACAGCATACACCTGGAGTTATTAAATAGACAATGTTTATAAAAATAAGGTTGAATCTATAATTTCTATCATAACATCACGCCTGTATTCCCCGAAGGGGTAGGCAGAGGTGTAGGTACGTATAGTACGACTATATTTTGCTAGTTATGTTATAGGTTCCAATGAAATAAGGGGCGAGCCTATTGCTGTCAACCGGGCACAAATCCAGACTACTACTGAGAATTACCTAATGGTAAAACCCAATAACACTTTGCTCGACCCGGGATTCAAACCCAGGACCTCGTGCTTAGCATTTGCGTTTAGGGACCACTAGACCAACGAGGCAGTATAGGTTATCATAACATATCAGATACTAATACTAAAAAAAATTCTAGAGGACCAATCGGAAAGTAAACCCAATCCTATGACAAAAAATAATTCAAATCAGTTCATAAATGATTGAGTTATGAGGGCACATAATAAAAAAAAAAAAGATCCCGACGAATTGAGAACCTCCTCCTTTTTTTTGAAGTCGGTTAATAAACAACCCCAAATCAATCTGATGTTACGTAATATTTCCAACATAAATAATAATAGTAGGTAACCAATAGCAACGTAACAATATATTTAGCTCGCAGGTGTAAACAGATACTTTGTTTTAGTCTGCAGGAGGTAAGAGGGTGCCAATTAGTGTTTGATGTTAGATAGGATTAATTTACTTGTACGCAATAAACCGATAACTCAGTGACGTTGACGTGGTGTATTATAAAAAACTATATTATATAGTAGTAGTAGTATATTACAGTATAATTAGTTCTCATTCAATTTCATGTTGTAAAACATTGTTTTTAAAGATTGAAATCCACACTTAGTTTTTCTTCTTACACAGAAACCTAGTCTCGGAACATCACACTTAATATTATGAAGGCGAAAGTTTGAGTGTGTTTGTTACCTCTTCACGTTCAAATGGCTGGACTGATTTTGCAAAAATTTAGTATGAAGGTAGCTGACATCCTGAATAAACACCCCCGCCCCACAATAAACGCCCTCGTAGCAGACGCAATAGATAAACAATCGACATGTACCATATAATTATGGCTCATCGAACTGGGAAACTGTTAAATATGCCGTTTGCCGCAGTCTTGTCCAGCCGCGTAGCATTACTATACAAGACATTTTTTTTTTTTTTTTTAAAAACGTCGCCCCACACTAGGAATTTCTCCTGTATCGTGGGTGCGTCACAAACATGAAATATCACATACACAAACACCCAGACTCGGGACAAACATCTGTGGATCACACAAATTTTTGTCCCGTGCGGGAATCGAACCCACAACCCCTTTTTTTTTTTTTTTTTTTCAAGTGAGGAAATGCATTACGCATCCCCCGCCGTTGGGAGACGACGAGGGTATGTGGGACTCTCCCCCGAACCCAATAAGATCCAGGGGCATACCCACTAAAACCTCACATGCCTGCTCTGCGCTTTTGATGGCGGGGAGGCGGGATCGCTGCAGCATTCTACCGCCAACCCCGCCGGCGCTATCCGCCCTGTAAAGAGGGGCGGAATCTACGTCGGTGCCCCCTTGTTGATGAGGGGGCTGCAGGACTTCAGCGGAGGCCTATTCAGTGCGGAGGTGGGTCTCCCAACCCAGGACTCCGCAGGCCTCCTGTGGCAAGGGGCGGTTGTGTGCCCCTTGCTGCACCTTTGGTGTGCGCTTTATGTGCGCACACGCGACTCGGCCTCTGTTGAGCGGGCGGCAGTTCAGCCGCGTCTGCCGCCCTGAGGCCGAGTCTTATGGCGGCTGGAAGAGGGCGATGTCGGCCCTCCGCCGCCGCCGGGGCCGCCGGGCGCGGATTGGGAGAGCGGAGTCGAGTTCCCGCTCCCTTTCCGCAGCCTCTTTGAGCGCCATCACTTCTTCACAGAAGTCTGCGATGGCGCTCCATGACCTCTCACACCCTACCATCTCCTCGATGATGATTGGGAGCGAGAGGTCCGGCCCCACTTGGGCAACGAGTGTCCGGCGCTGCACAGCCCAGGCAGGACAATGCTCGAGCGTGTGCTGCGCCGTGTCCTCGTTGCCAACGCAGTGGTGGCAGGAAGTAGACTCCTCCCTGCCAGCCACTCGACACAGGTAACTGCCGAAGCACCCATGCCCCGACAGTACCTGCGTCAGCCGAAACGTGAGTGTCCCGTGACGTCTGTCCATCCAGTGGAATATTTGTGGGCGGACGGCTTGGATCGTCCGGTGTCCCGCTGTTGGGCGGGACAGCCTGACCGCCCACTCCAGGACGAGGGCTCTACGGAGCTCCCTCATGCGCCGCTCCACGGCTCTGGGCGGAGGCCCATCGCCGCGTGCCACCAGCTCCTTTCGCCAGTGGTAGGCGTCCGCCAATGCTCTGGCGTCCAGGTCCCATGGCAGGGATCCGGCTAGCAGACACGCTGCTTCGCCGGATACCGTGCGGTAGCCGCGGATGACCCGGACAGCCATCACTCGCTGCGGACGCCGTAAAAACATGGCGCCACGCGGCGTCAGACACTCGGCCCAGACCGGTGCTCCGTAGAGCGCCATCGAACGGGCCACGCCCATGTACAGACGTCGGACACTCTGTTTCGGCCCCCCCCAAATTTGGCAGCAGCCGCCCCAACGCGGCTGCCGCGGCGGCCACTCTGGGCCCCAATCGCTCGAAGTGGGGGTTGAAGGTCCACCTGCCGTCGAGCACCAGCCCGAGGTACCGCATGGTGGACCCTATACTGATTGTAACCCCCCCGACAACGATGTGGGACCCAGCAGGTGGCGCTTTCCGGGGCCCGTGGAAAAACAGGGCCTCGGATTTTGGTAGCGCCACCTCAAGGCCAAGGGCGCGAATGCGCCCCACAACGTGGGCCACTCCAGCCGTGGCGAGCAGAGACGCGTCTCGGTGTGTTTTCCCCCGGGCCAGCACTAATGTGTCGTCAGCGTAACACACCAGGCTGACACCCGGGAGAGTCGCGCCTCGCAGGACCCAGTCATATCCGATGTTCCACAGGAGAGGTCCGAGGACTGACCCCTGTGGAACACCGCACGTCACCTGCTTGGTGACCAGCCCGCCACGAACCCACAACCCCTAGCGCAGCAGTCCAATCGCTTAGTCACTGCGCCAATCAGGTCTTCGAATAGATATGTACGTTTGTACCACCTGATACAATAACTTAGTTACTCATTCTATTTGCTAAGTCTATTCCCATCCTTATTTAAGGTAGCCAAGTAAATTATAATTGTAATAATGTTCAGTGAAAACCATTTATGCAAAGTATCTAAGCTTTTGTGCTAACGCTCTCCATTTGTCTATTGTTATACAATGGATTCGGTTATAAGATTACACTTACTTACTTACACCTGTAGTAGTGTACGTGTAGGTACCTACTGACTATAGGTATTACGTAGGTATAGGTATATGTTAATTAGTCGGGAATAAAAACCGTCAAATCCATGTCCAATATCGATTCTTAATACCAGTTTATGGCAATCCCTTTTCACCAGGCTTACAAGTGGATTTCTATGCTTCATGTCCTTAAAAACCGATAAGTGGAATACATTGAGGCTGTCGCGACGATTCACAGACAAATAGTCTGAAGACCGATATCGTCACGTCCGTTTAGCAATATTTTAGAACGTTTTGTCAATAGAGTCTGAGAATAAATCACACGATTTTAAACACTATTACTAATCTTCTTAAACGTTAAAAATAAGGAATACACCTTTTTTATAATAATACTAGCCTATGACTGTCCCACTGCAGAACAAAGACTTTTCTTCTTCTCAGGCAAAGAAGGGAACACAGTAATCGCCACGACAACTCATTGGGGTTAGCGATTTCAGATAATAAAATCCAGGTTACTTCACGACGTTATCTGTCACAGTTAGTCAGTGTCGTAGAATATTCAAGAAAGTATTTATTACATTGTTACTAGCCCGGGTTTGAATCCGCAACCTTGAAGCATACGAATCCGGTCCCTCAACCTTTAAACCATTACCACATGCTAACCTCGGAAGTTGCAATACACCTTAACCGTAAATAATAATGGCAAAAACTTGTAGGCATTACAGGTTTAGTTATTACCGCAATAGCGCCCTAACTGGCTATAGAACCTAATCCGAACTTTGGTGTGCAACTGGAAGCTAATAGTCCAAGTTTTTAATAAAATCAAAGTAATAAGCAGACAGGGCAAGTTTTAAACACGAAAAGGGATTCAATCTCAGTTAGTAATATCATACCTGTTTGCTCTCCAAGTAAAAGGTGATCATGTATTAAATAAGTGGTATACTTCAGTTTGTTTCATGTGTGTGGATCATTGTAATGACTTTAATACAATATATGCAAATGAAGAACACGATTAAACAGCATTAAACTAAGGATGTTTTGTACTTGTAATATTGCCAAGGATGGTATACCAAGTAGTTAGGCTGAATGTTGATTGTGTGTTTAATAAACCAAGGAGACAGTCACCATCTGTATCATGGTTTCTGCGACAAAAACGTATTGTCCACTCGTATGTAGAAGTTACAAGTTAGCAATCAGTGTATAACAAATTCACCCGACATACGTAATATGCTTTCTTTATTTGGCCGACTATTGTTTTACAGGTCTTAAGGCCAAATGATAAACTTCCTCACTAATAAAAATTATAGTGCAACTATTGGTGAAATGACATCTAGCAAATCAAATCAAATCGCTCATTTGCGTCTTGCAAATATCTAGGCACTGTTTGCATTTTTTAAAATCAAGACAGCAATAGAATTCAGACTTGTTTAAGAGGGATTACGTTAAAGGTTTGAGTCAGGCCAGGCAGTGATATTGTAATTTTACAAAACCCGGTTTAAATTTGCGACCTAAAAATATTACAAACACAGAACAGTAGGCCTTTGTTATGACTTTTAGAGCATTTAACAGAATATGAAGTGCTATACTAACTGGGAACTCTATATAACTGCACGGACGCAGGTCGTTACCGGAATTGGGAAAAACGAAATTTATATTCGTCCACCTTTTACCACAAAACCCAATTCGGCCGTGAGTTTAGCCAAAACGGTAATGAATCACGAACCATGTCGTCACCTTACCGATTAAAACTGTATGTACGCTATTTAAATGCCGAGAATGAGCCTTTCTTCATGTAGGAATTTTCATAAGCGTCCGCTATCATTAATAATAATTAGTGTGCGCTGAATAATATAAGCTGAGTGGTTTGGCCTAAATATAGATTCTAGGCGTCTATTCTATATTATTCGGGTTTCTAGGAAATTATTTTTGTTTGCTTGCATTTTATAAAGCTGAGTCGACGCTTTCTGTAATATTTATAACAGCACACATATTGCGCTAGTCTTGGAGGTATGTTTGAGAACGGTTTGCCATTTATTTGAGTTGGTATTTGCTCTCTGTGTGCTCTTATCTACATTGACAACTATGCGTTATAATGTTAATTAGGAATTCTCTATACGCTACCTGATAAATATTTATATTTTTTATTAAAACCAGTGTATAACTTATATGGAACCATTTTTATAACTTGACGAAGAGACGGTACAGAATACGGCGGCCTGACCACTCCCTGATGTTATACTGAAATTAAAATTACCTTACATAGAATCAGCTAAGAGGCTTTTTGTCGGGTTATTGATATTAGGTCGATATGGGTGCGTCAATAGCGGCGGGCGTCATCAATAACGGCCTAATAATACGTGCGTGCCGCGAGTGTGGCCAGCGGACAAAGGCTTTTGACTTTATATGCTAAGGGATAACTTTGCATACGAGTTTCAATTGTTTGATAAAACGTGTTTTACTTGTGTTACTCTTCTATTTTATACTTGTATCGGCAATCACGTGACTTTTATTTTATTACGTAATCACACTATTATTATAAAGGCAAATGTTTGTGAGTGTGTTTGTATGCTTCTTACCTCTTCACGCTCAAACAGCTGGACCGATTTTGCTAAAACTTGGTATGGAGGTGGCTGACACCATGGACTAACAAATTGGCTTTTTGTCCCAAAAATCCCAATGTGGAAAGTTAGAATGTTAATAGTATAGAATGAAAATTTTACTGGACTGGCCTGTTGGTCTAGTGGTTAGTGACTCTGACTGCTAAACCGGAGGTCGTGGGTTCGATTCCTACCCAATTTACAAATCTTTGTGTGATGAGCATAATCATTTGTTCTGAGTCTGGGTGTAATTTATCTATAATATGTATGAATTTAAAAATATATGTGTATGTTTATCAGTTGTCTGGTTGCCATAATACAGGCTCTGCCTAGTTTGGGGTCAGATGACCGTGTGTGACTTGTCCCAAGATATTATTATTATTATTTTGTATCTCACATTTTCTCTCGGGCTCGGGAACCATGCGGAAGATACCCAGTCTTTAAAAAGGCTTACGTGGGAACACAGGTCCAACACGCATACGCCCGTTGAGAACTTTAATCTTAAAGGGAATGGGATACCAGCTAGGGACAACACACAGCTGTTCTATAGCAGAGCAGCCATGAAAAGTCCCCAGAAGATACAAGACTATTGTCAAATATGGATAGTAAAATGATTTAATCTATTGTGTTGGGATGCTTCGTGGATTCACTATTTAAATTTTTATACTGAATAAATGCGGCGTCTGCCTTTCAATATAAAACATTGAATTTTAATTAGCAGACGATGACTCGCCACTCACTAGATGGACCCCCTTAACAATTGCTACTATAGGCAACAATGGAGCAACGCCGGTGTGGGTGGCTAGGGGTGTAGAGCGGTGCGGTCCCGGTTTCACCATGGCGCGTCTCGCGGAAGACTCTGAGCGGGTTTCCCCGCTATTACGCCATTAGACACTTCCACCCCCGAGCATATAGCTCAGGCGACCCCTCTCTGACCAGCTAACTGAGGTAAGAAAGTCCTGCGGGCGCTTTTCGGTTTCCACTCCAGCTACCCATATCGGGCACGGGGTATTCAGGTACGTTGTGTCGCCACTCAGCACAACACAACAGCTCGCCACAAGCTGCCCTGCGGATTGTGTGCTTTCAGTAAAAGTCCTTGTGATACATTTTTTATTTGAATCTCAATGGTTGAGAAAGCCTTACTACTGTGCTCTCCAGTATTACGTTATTCTCATGATGAGGTAACGATGTGCCCAGAGGGAGTTATTATTATTATAGCAAGGCAAACAGGGTTGACTGCACTTACTACGTGCACCAGATTTCAGTATCATGGGTTTAACTTTGAAGCGGTGTATTTTTGTTTACCTGAACTTACTTTTAATTAAAAATTGCAACGTTTGTAACTGACGTGAGAAATAATTAAAACTGTTCTAATTGACACGTAAATTATATTTTGTTCAATACAGTAAAATAATGAATGATTGAACTGTAACTTCATACTGAATAATATCTTCTTTATATTGATCATACTGGATGGACTTTCTATTTTGAATGTAACTCCAATGGTAACTTATTTTGTGTGAAAAAATTCTTTATTTCATTAGAGACAGTACAAACAGACTTATATACAATTCTAGATCTACAGGGTATCTGAATGAAAAATGAAATAGCACGCAAAACTTCTCGTGGCAAGTACGTCCCGTGTGAGATCCTGTCGTCTAACAATAGCATCATCCGATTTTCTGCCAGCTTACTGTAAATAAGAAAATTCATTCGAACTGCGTCGTTAAACGTAATCGAGCGTCGTGGAAAGTATTAAAGAAGCAGACGCTATATTGCATAAGTTAAGATGTTACAATGGAAACTTTGAGTACAGCACCAAGTGTGCGCAATTCCTCTTTGGCAAAATACGTCCCTACTCATCAGGCGGAGTAAAGTTATGTAACGTTTATACGAGGATGTTCATATAACCATGCCGTTAAAATAATATTATGCCACTTCAATTGTTTTACCTAATCTGTATGTTACGATCTAGTTTTATAAGACTGTACGGGGCACAAATTGTTTTATTAAAATAATATCGAATTATGTTCAACAATATTAAGGGTGAGGAAAAAATGAATATCAAATTACAAACGCCATATATGCTTGTACCGGAGGTGTGCTCTCACTTGTGTAGGCCGGTTACAGGACTTTTGTGACGCGATAATACTGTTCTACATTGTATTTTAGTTGCGGTCCTAAACAAACAACTCCGTCTGACAAAGATAAAGACGCTTACTACTTAGGCGTAGGCCGTATAAGCCTATATCAAAGGTTAAGAATGTTAATTATATTCATTACTTAAAACTTATACTGTATACAATAAGTTTTCGGAAAACCTTAGTTTCTCTCTCTTTGTTAACTATGTCACATAACCCTTTAAAGGTAAGTTCGTATGTCATGTTTTATATTTCCCGAAAACTCCTTAAGTCAATTCTCTTTGAGCACCAACGTTTTTTAAATCGTTATCCTGTCTCGTTTGAATTTTTGGTTTAATAAAGTATTCAGCTCTTTCAACTCTCTCTGTATTTGTTCGTTGAATATTTTAGTCTGTTAAATGGCTAGTTGATCTTGTAGTACATTATTTAGCGTTTTAGATTCAGTTTAACCAAAAGAAATCGTATCGCTCATTGTACGTTAGCTAAAATAATAAAATAAAAGTAGGTAATATTTAGCTACTCATAAAGAGTTTTCTATATTATGTAGATGTGTGGGTATCCTATCAACGTAACTACCTAACGTTTCATTACGACGAGGAGCCGTCTCGAGAGGTAAATATTAGTGTAAGCGCAGCAGCACATGTCACCTATAATGTTTGAATTCATTATTCAAACATTATAGGTGACATGTGCTATGTATATGTAAAGGATGTATTGCGAAAACTTGTGCAAGTGATTTTCCTCAGTATTAAGAAAGAACCAAAGAGCAGTGTTTTTTGTCTTCATGGGATTAAATATATAAAGAAAGATATGGGTATAATGAAAAAGATTTTCGTTCAATACAGAGACAAACATCTTTGTATTTCCACCATTGATATTCGCCGGGCGGGGATGAAAGTTGGTGCGTTTGTTTCGCTACATTTAGCCAGCGACGCTCGCTGCTACATTTCATTAGTGCCTCCTCCCTTTTCGATATTGTTCTGCTTGTGTTTATTGCGTGTACGTATAGATTAATTAATTTGCGTTATTGATTTTTATTACAACAAATAAAGGGATAACGGTGTGTAGATAGTGATGTTTATTAGATATTTTACTTAGTATTCACAGCAGCCGCTGTTTGTACTGTTTCATTTGGACATAACATGAATTAGTTTTTTAAGGATGTTGTTCCATATAACAATAATTGTTATAGAATGTAATAACAGTATCAACTTAAATCTCTAAGAAAATTCATCTCGACCAATATCTACATAGCTGGTTATAAATTAAGTGAGAGTTTACTGAACAGCCATTACAAACTCTTGGCCCATATAAAATCAGAGTCAATAGTCTGGCTTATGGGAGGCGTGGTTGGTAATCTCAAACTCGCGTACAGCGGTAATAAAAACAATTGAACATACAAATTACTTTAAGCGTATAATCTAACTAATCTATCTCAAATAACTTTGTGTAAAGTAAATTTTATTTTCAATACACACACCCATTTAAACGCAACGCAACTTATCCAAACAAATGGGGAAAGGTAAGAAAACAAGATAAAGAAGTCGATAGGTAATTTACATCAATGTCATCGATAAAGGAGTTAGTCTCGGCAGAATCTGCTTCTTACATTTATCTTAGTAAAAAAATACCGACCGACGTATTTCTGTCGTCAAGATTTGCTTCGTTACCAGTAAGTTATTGTAATCTGTAGTAATATTGGAACATAAATTAAGCGTCCATACCATTATTGGTTTGTTGATTACAAAGCTGGCGTATTTGAGGCATGCGGTAATCGAAAATTCCGTAGCTTGTCGCATGTGCTGTTGTCAGTCACCGGCGGGTCACCTTACTTGGTAAGAGCAGTGTACGTACATAGTGATTATCGTGAATTTCACACGTAGTGAGTTCACAGTAATAGTGTAATGGGTGCGATTTGTGCACATGACGCCACGTTTAGTTGGTTTGTACCGCATTGGTCTTTGTCCTTAAATTTACTAAGCCCGCATTCAACTATTGTTAGGCATCGATTTAATGCTGCAACGGTGGGTTTCGGATCCCTGACACCTTAATCAATGCATAATGTACATGGCGATGTTATAAATTAATTGAGCCTGCATCTTTCTGACTTCTACTAAAGCATTCTTCAAATTCAAAATGTTTTTATTTCATGTAAACCAATAACAGGCACCTACGAAACGTCAATCGATATACTAACTAGTTGTTCTCATAATTTTAAATAATAACTCTTCAATATTCAGTGTCACTTGCCGTTATAGTAACTTAACAATTATAATTTGCAGACATAAAAAACACAACCACCTTTCAGTTGCAACCCAACCCTAAGTTGATATTAAGCCACCTTTAAGTCACCTGTTCTGTCTTAGCCATAGTTATGTTTTTCCCTACAGAGATTTTAACAGCAATTAAAAGTCAATATAAAGCAAACTTTAGACATCATCTTATTATTAAAATAGTCACCTACTCCTCTTTCTATTTTTAAAATTGTATAATATTATTAATAATTTCGTTACGGTGTTAATTTAAAATGTAAATGAATATAAGATGATTAATAAAAGATTAGACTTAATTATATACCTATTTATATGGAAACTTAATAGTGATAGTTATCTGGTCAATTTACTTTATCTAGGCTTTGCAAGCCGACGGCCGACTGGCGGAAATCAAATTTTTGTTTGGCAGTTTAATAACACCAGAGTATGGCTCGATGCCGACGCAAGCCTTTTGTTATTTCTTACGACACCATAGATTAGGAACAGGTAAACTCTATACAGAAATGTATCCATGTACTTATCCAAAAATCGCGTGGCGTGCTAAGGGGGAGGCCTTTGTCCAGCAGTGGACGTCTTCCGGCTGGTGATGATAATAATGATGATCTTATAAGGAAATTGGTCACAAACTGAGCCATGAGGTGCTGACGTGGTGGAGTCACAAGCTGAATTACGGTTATCGTGTGAGTCTAAAAATAATTAGACACTCCCAAAAAGGCGGGTGCAACCGGAATAAATATAGCGCATAATACCAATTTATCTTCTTTTAAGAGAATCTAAGATTTCGCTGTTGCGACCGTCGTTCTTAGTTTTAGGATGGTAGAAATTATGCTTTTTATTATTTATGGAATTATTACCGCTATTAGAGTCAAATGTAAAAAGTAATACATAATACAGCGATACAATGAAAATCACAGGTGAAATTATAGCTAGTTGCAAAACGCCTATGGTTGTGTCATGTGTGAGTTTGAAACGGTACTCTACTTCGCACCGCAGAACATTACTACTTACCCACCCGTTGCACCCACCCACTCGTGGATGGCCTACCAAGAATACTAGTGATGGGAAACTGTCATCGATATAAATTGAATACTTCGAATAGTCCATCTTAATTTTTTTTAATTAATATTTCAAATCTGCGATCCTAACCTACAGTAGAGATTATATAAGTTATCAAAGTCATACGTATCCTCAATAATAAGGCAGACAGGCACAATGAACGCTATGAAATTCATCATGCAGCTATGTAGCGCTTTGTTTGATCATGATTAAGATGTTACGGGTTTTGAATGGATCGTCGCTCGTGTATTAATCAGACCGCTCCCAAATCGTCTATTAATCAAGTTTAAGCATCTGGATGACAACGAACTGTCAGCTTAAGTAGTGTTTAGTTTACGACGCACTGTAAACAATCGTTTGCGGTAACTTGTCTCGGCTCGCTGCCTTTATTGTTTAATGTTTACATGATTGTAATCATAAAGTTTGCCGCGCGATATTAAGGAATTGGGAATGTGGAAACTGTAATTACCCGCTTCGTGTGCTCATTATTAAATTACTTGAGCTTGCTTAGTTTGGAGTTGCTTATTAACTACTTATTCGAGATTGTTAGTAATAAATGTAACTCATCGTGATTTATTATATTTTTATTTTTATGTTAAAAATTCTTAGTTTCAATAATTACTCAAAATAACTAAATCGAGAAAAGTGCCCTTGCTCGGTGTGAATATCACTTTGATGCTGCTGAATTGAAAGCTAATTTAAATCATTCGGAAAACACAATAAACTGCAAGTAAACTTCGCAGTTTGATCGGAAAAATAAATCATACCCAGTATTAACACCAAGCCACACCAAAAAGTATTGTAATAATTCTATTAGCATTTTTATCTAGTTGAAAAACCATTTATATAGCAGGTAAATTGTCTACAAACCTCTAAAACAACAGTCTTGAATAGCAGTTTCGGTTCATAAAAAACGCTTAATATCATCAAAAGTTCAGCTTCAATTGGTCGCAAAGCGCAAAAACGTTAAAGCCGTTATCCCAGTGAGCGCATTCGGCATTCCAAATCAACAATGACATTAACCCCCCTAGTGTGGCAATCAGAGAGTAAGTGGGAATTTCCGCGTCGTTTCATACGGCTCCCGGCTAAATGTTAAGAGTTCACTACCGATATATCTACGTAAGTACGTATGTACCGCAGACTGCTGCGTGACCCACCGCCCCGGCGGCCGGCGAGCAGATACTCGCTACTCATAAACAAGGTACGTTCATAAAAAAGAAACGACGACCGATTATCCAAACATTAAGCTGATACATTGGCTTTTAATGGTTTTTGTTGGACTCAATATTATGTCGATCTGTACAAAACTTTTGCTGCGTCTACAATTTATTACCGTTCATATGAAATGAACCCTAAAGTTATGGTGTTCACGCACGACGCACAATCATGAATTGTTCTACACATAAGTAAGTTTTTTTTTTCAGATAAACTTATGTAACGGATTTCTATTGCAGTTTACCTGTTAATTAAATTCGTCTATTTTTATAAATGAAGAGGGATAAGTACTTTTTTGTCGTTTGTCATATTATTATAAATATTGCCATAGCAGATTCATGAAATATCAATAAAGTTTCTTATTTAGTTTCACGAATCTAAACGATGATTTGTTGATTAATGTAGGGTATCAACATGATGAACGTCGATAAATAGATCAAGAGCAGCATAAGATAAAATGAAGGAAATATTAGTCATTGAACCAAAACGAGATTAGGTTTAGAGACTAGTCAACCGAATAGATAGCTATGCTAAGACTATATTACAGAAATAAGTTTAACTGCCGAACTCAGAGACTTTTAATAATTACTTAAACTATCACTAAGTAAAGGTATTTTATGAAATCTTTACTTAGTGTAAATTTTAGTAATTATTAACGTCTCTGAGTGCTGCGGTGAAACCAGTAAGTGACGCTTCTAAAACCATACGCTCTGGACGCGCATTACGCTCTGGACGTTTAAGACGTAGAACGCCTAACAGTCTCTACCTCCCTCTCTACCTTTCCCACACTTTCGGTCAAAGATATATCCGATTTGTCAAACACAACTTTGAACTGATACTTCAGTCAGTGTTTGTTTGTCCTTTATCGTGTTACCATAGGGAATATTTAGAGTACAGCATTACAAAGCGAGCGCGTCAAACGCGTTCGGTATATAATTTCGTAGGACATTGTGGGAGGCTTCCAAACGCGCGCCAGTCCTCGTCAAAAGCAAAGGGAATACTATATAAAACGGGTCGAGGTCTTATTGACATACCTAATGTATTATGTAAGCGATTTATGTTTAATTAGCTACGTTCTCATAGATTAAAGCCCGTGTTGACGGTATACCAAATATTTATATAAACATGATATTAGCATGAAAGGAGACCTTGACCCTTGAGTTTTTATCGCAACTGAGAGTTAGGAAGGACGAAATATTGGCTGATAAAAAGAAGACGTAGGTATTTTTTGTAAATACCTGTAAGTAAGATTCTTTCTTTTGCATAGTATAAACAGCTGTAAGATAATTTAGCAGTAGTATTAATTCATTTTTCTTAGAATCCACAATCGACATCTGCTTTTACCAACTGTGTTCGATGGCTATCAATCCAATAAGCTGCGGCTGATTTCTTGGAATCGACAATATTCCAGGGATTTTTTATAGAAAAGTAGGTCAGAGAAGTAAATTGATGAAAATGTTCATTATGTTTATTCACGGTTTACCCTCTTGTTAGAGGATCATTATGAGTTTTAAAAAGGTTCAATGTTTGAAATAAATTGTGTATTCATATTCTAAGGAAGATTATCAAAATATGCCGAATATTCCAATCAGCGGTTTGAGGATTTCATGTTCTTTTGTGCTCCGTTTTATTATTCATTTTCACGATCTATTTCACGTTAATTAAGCAACGGTTCTATGTTAATAATTACTAATTGGTTTTACTTGATTAGAAATTTATGTAGTATGGACTTTTGACCTCTAACGAATAATATAAAGTTCGGGGAACTAAATAATGGCTTTTATTGGCTCTAATAAAAACCTACAACCAAAGCATTTACTATAAGGTACCAGGCGACTTAAGAAACAAGACAAGTTGAAAGCATTACAATGTGTTTACATTTCAGTAGTTCTGACACTTTCGACAGCAATCCTCTTTGCACATTAAGGTGAAACATTGCGGTTTTTATCATATATATATGTATATATATATAGCTATACATACTATAATTTTTTATTGTTCTTTTTTACTTAAGTAGTTAGGTACTCATATACAATATAGTCGGTGTATCTCTTCAAAGAACTGGCAAAATAGTATTTTATTATTTAAAGTTTTAGATATGAGGTAAAATCACCGTCGTATTTAAAACTGCAAGTCTGCAAGAATTAAAAAAACGTACAGTCAAAGTTATTTTAGTATGGTCTAATCTTCTTCTTATCGTATAGTTGATGAACAACCTGGCGTCAGAGAACCGCATGTAGGCCTCTGACATCGCTTTACACACCGTTAAAAAATGGTCTAAGTATGCTATAGCATTACTTTTGAATGATGTTTCTGACTATTTTAATTAATTATTTTGTATCAAACATACCGTAGAGGGTTTGCATTCAGCACAAAAGTAAAGATTAACTTGTTATATCATACTGATCCAATTTGTTTAACAAATATACAAAAAGGCAGCAAATATCTCATTTTTTTTATTTATGACCAATTACTAGCACTAATTACATCCAATAGCCGACTGTTCGGTCTTGTGCTGCGGCTGCATTATTTATCGAAGTCGATACTAATCACTATATAAATGGTTGACTTGTTTGCAAAGCATAATACGTTCGAATTATCACAACTAGAACAACAAGAGGGAAAGGAATGGCGTGCAATGGCGTGCGTGGCTTTCATCGCTGGAACAAAGTCGCCGCGCAACAAGTGACGTTTCGTCCCTAGCCACCACCTAAGGCGAAATAGCTTTTCCTTATAATAAAGTATCACCTAATAAATTTACTAAAACCAAGAAAAATATTACATCTCCAAAATATTAACTACCTTCACGTAATTGTAAAAGATCTCAATTCAAATGTTTGATTTCAACCGCGTTTTGAGTTCTCTTAGTAAACAGTTCGTATGAGTTTATTTACTTTTCGCCACTTTTAAAAGAGAATGATAGTGGATTGCGCTTGCGCGAAATCCGAGCGAGAGGACTGTGGGACAGAGACGGGTGACAGTAGCACTCGCTTCGACCAATCGATTAGTCGCATAACGATAGCGGCTTCTTAAATGCAGATGTGTCGTGTATACCAACGTCAGTCGGCGAACGGCAGGCGGCCGGAGCCCTCGATCATGGCTCCCGGGAGCCGTTACAACATATACGCTGTCTGTTGTAGTGACTGTAACGCTCGCCCGGTATAAAAGGCTCGCGGTTGAATGTGATCACACATTCTGTACGGCTGTGCAATGTAACGGAAATCAATTGTCAGACGTATTTGTTAGATAAACTTTAAAAAAACTAATATCAACTAACGAAAACGGCCTAAATTATTAGTTTAATTTAAGAGCGAACACTCGAATAGTGCTGAAAATAAATTATGAAGTGAACAAAGAAAGGATTGAACCCAGAAAGGTAAAGATTAAATGTTTTTAAGATTTTAAGCGCAGATAGCATAAAAACGTTATTTTACCGATGATAATAGAAACAAACACGGGCCAATCTCGATGTTGTTTTCTATGATTCCTGAGAAATATTGACTTCATTAATTTTTATTTGTTCGGCCAATAACTAAAATCGCTTTTTATTTTGACTAAAGCTTTTGACATTTATTTTTCTAGTAAATCGTGAAAGTAGCACACCTTCCTTATTTCCCTGTTGAGTAATAAATATTTAACCTTAGTAAATTGGTAACCCTTCAATTGGAAACAAGAAATTACAAAAACGTAATTTTGTAAAACTATAAATAATTGTTATTCGAAATTGAATTTCCTGACACATTTAATTCAAAAGAGGTATGACAACACAATCAATTATTCCCAACAAAAATAAACAGCTGAACGGGTGTGAATTACGAACACATTTGTAGCAAATTCGTAGCACTTTCGTAGACGTTCGTAGCAGATGATAACATAACCGTTTAAGATATGGATTTGGCATACCTGTCTTATTGGCACCTGCGGATGGTTTTCGGGGACAGTCGTCACCCCATCTGGTATCTAATAACCTTTTCACTGCTACAATGATTTAGAACTTTATTTAACGTTACCACGTGGACTGAGATTAGTGCGTGAGGTGACAAAAGGTTGTCGACTATCGATTTAAATGTTTGTTGTCTTGTGATCACGGAATGGAATTTTGTTGTCTTTGTTTTGTTTTTTCCTTATTATGGATTTTTATATGAGCTTTGTTAAAACAGCTTTATTATTAGCGACAGACGTCGGGTTTGTATTAACATTTTGATTTGCAGTAAGATAAAAGTACGCTTTTGCTCTATTTTTGTCGAAACGATTTTAGAGATTTATAATAAATTTTAGTTAGACGGTTTTTTAATACGATGCTTATTATTGTAAGACAAACATAATATACAGTTACGAGAGTTTAGGTAAGAATTATGCGTGCTCTACGCATTGAAATGTTTAGACAGAAAGTGACAGTTTTGAAATTCAAAATTTCTACAGATTTACTGTACTGCAATTAAATATTATAAAAATGTATCAAGTAAACGCTTTTTTTTTAGATATAGAATAAAGTAAATTAATTTTAAAATGTAGTAATTTTTTTATTGAATTAGTAACTAGTGACCATACAACGGATCGACTCACTGACGAATCTGTCGATATTATTGAAACGAAATATAATTTGATGGCTTGTCTTTCTTTTACAGTAAGAAGCTACCGATAGACGTGATTTTTAGCACGTATATAATTTTTACGTTTTAGAGTATTGTGGGCTACTTTATATCTTAAAACGCACTGTTGAGACACAGTGCGGGACGCCACGCGTCGCGGGAAAACATTTGGAATTTTGTTTTACTGGTATTATTGTGTATTTGGGTTTTTTTGCACTCTACTTGCGGTATCGTTTAGCATTCAGGATTAATTCCTGTAAAGTTTTCTGATATGTATTTTATTGGGTCCGACCCAATGGCGCAGTGGTTAAGTGGACTGCTGCGCTAACAGGGTTGTGGGTTGTATTTCCACAATATACAAATATTAATAAGAGCATATGAAACTAACACACAATAAACATAACATTTTATAGTAAATCATTCGTAGACGCTGCATTAAAATCTCAATTCTCGTGTCTGTATATTTTTAATTACAATGTTATGTATACCTAATCTAAGTATAAAACATATATCATGTAGTATATGAAAACACATTTGGTAACTCATCAAGGCTTTTTATCAATAGAAGAATAAGTACGCTGTATAAACAACAGACATTCTTACGCGAGGGTCGAGCGAGGCCAGAGAGAAATTACAATAGGTACCTGCATACCTCCCCGGCGGACGGTATTCCATTCCTCTCGTCTTTATACCTCCTATTGCTTCCTGGATTATCTGGCCAGGGAAGCTAAATTAGATACGTACCTTATGGACGGTAATACTGCCGAATATATACGAAGGATACCCTTGCACTTGTATCGTTTTAACCCCGGACAAAATATACTTTTTGTTGTTTCCTTCGCTTCGAACAAAAGTAAAACGTGGCGTATTTGTAAGCTTGCCTCCCGCGTCAACCGAGGGAAATCAACATGGTTTGTGTAAGTGGAAGGATTACTGTGTCGCGTTCTTGTTCATAGTCGTGTGAGTAATTTGTAGATGTACGTTATTTTTATGTAGCGCAGTTTGGAGCTATGCTATCTGTGATAAGGGTTGCAGGTTCGAGGCCAGCACAGATATTTTAATTTAAAAAACGTAGCACACGAAACACCTAGTCACGGGACAAACATCAGCGGAACGACCAAATTTTTGTCCCGTGCGGGTATCGAACTTACAACCCTTAGCGCAGCAGTCGAATCGCTTAGCCACTGCGCCAATTAAAAGTTCGTCAATTTTTGTCTTATGTACCGCGTTACATATTAATATAGAGGTAAAACAAAAAAACTTACTTTTAAATTATAACGGTAAATTAAAAACCATTATACATATAAAAGCTAAATGCTTGGTTTAAAAGAACAATAGATTCATATCAATCGTTATACATTGAGCACGTGCCTTAAAAAGCATGTCAACTGATGTAATATATTTTCTGCAAGTTATATTATATTATTTAAGTACAAGTAAGTACACGCAAGCATAAGCCCAAAAGTTTAACGAAAAGGGATTTACTACAAAGGTTCCAAGATTAATCGTAAATCGTAGGCTTTGATCGTAGCATATTGATATTTCTAGTCATTATTGGTGGATGGCGTTTTTTATCAATAGCTTCGTTAATGTCCTACTGCGGGGCAATACCTCTCAATTGACTTCCAAATCTCCCTATCCACGACCAGCTTCAAAGATCCTACTACGAGTTAAATACTAAACAGTCCGTAACACCTTTTTAAGACTATCGATTGAGAATGATTAGTAGCAAGTTCAATCTGTACATAAGATATGAAAAATAATTCTAAGAATTATTGTCGAGACTACTTTTGCCTTCGGGTGTCGTAGCCGGCGACTAATGAAAATATTATCTTAATGACACCTCGAGAACTGTTCTCAGAACGACGACAAGCTGACCATTTCTCAATTCCACAGTTTTAAACATTAATTATGTTAAATGTTCACAGTCGCAATCTGTTTGCTCCTTCTGTGACTTATTTAATAGGTGCTAGGTGTGATGTGTGTAGATATACGAAAAAAAAAATTTGAAAAACTTGGAGTGAACTCCAATCTTCAACCCGCAGTGAGCAAGCTCTTGCTTATCTGTATGATATGATTTTCCCCTGCAATCTCAAGTTAAAGACTAATTTTTTCCTCATACATTCAGCCTGTTAATCTCAAATAGGTAGGCAAGGTTACCTTTTATCAGGAGTCATTTATTTTCTCGGTCATCATAATATAAACCCTATAAAAAAGTAGCTAGCTACATTCATTGGGTTCACGCTAGGTTCGTCGCTTCGTGCGACTGACTTCATCGACGAAGGGAGTGAATAGTATGCCTAATTCCCCACGTATTTATTCCATAAATGTAGGAGTAATACCAAAATAATGTAGCTAATATGAAGTGTGGTAGTCGGGTAGGAATTCGTCTCTGCGGTTCTTCCCGTGAATATTATAGTATCGGCTAGAAGCTAACATATTAATTTACCGGCGGCATCTCCTTGGTCATAAACTGCCTTATTCTAAGAGTTATGTTTAGGCTAAAACATATTTTAAAATTAATCTTATGAAACTGACCGTTCTTTACGCATAGTTTGGCATGGGTAATTATACAAAGATATGGGTATAGATAATACTTAATATTTTGAGGTAATTACCCAGTACTTAATTTTACACTAGCAACACTCGACATATTATGTTTGTGACTAAGTCCACTTTATGGGCACAAAATAGAGAATATCGTGTTCATTAGCGTAGCCGTACTTATTTAGTTTTACGGCCCACAAAACATTTTAGTTACGAACTGAAAACATGTGAATGAAACTACAAAGCACATCACTTTTGTCATTTTTCAATTAAACGGTACGGCTCTGGCGGCTAATTTAATTAATATGCTCGCACCACTTTGCACGGGCTGTTAGTCGTTTTTTGCAAACGGAAATAAAATTTACGGTCTGCCTCCGCATGCCATATCGAGGTTTAGTTTCAGACTACTTTCAGCGCTTCATGATCAACTTACGATATTACAGTCATTACTTTGAATATTATATAGAGGTATTTGATAGTTTAAAAATAATAATAATAGTATCTATAATAAATTTGTACTTTGACAAACGAATATTTTACAATCCCCCTGCTTCTATTATACTTATAGGAGCTGCTGTACAATCAGAATTTGGGAACCATTAAAAAACTTCCAACAAGTGACGAAATAGTATCGATTGCGCTACCATCCTTCTAACCGGAAAATCTTTTTTCTACGGCATAATATTAAGGATAATAGGTATATTTTTAAACATAGCAAACGTTCAATATATTTTCTTTGCGTTATTACTTTCAATATAAAAGATTAAAGATTTATTTTATTTTCCTTATCCTGAGACGTAACTTATTGTTTTAAATCCTCAACAACGGATGTATCACTAAATAAATTATGTTTTACTCATCGTCGTGAATACGGTATTGCATATCCTTAGCTTAAGTGGCGGCTAAAGGGATTATGTGAGAAGAGTAAGTAGCAGCATCCAGACTGACTAGTGCCTAATATAATAAGAAAGAAAACAAATGCCTGCCTTTATTATAAAAATGCCAATATGAGCCTTTGTTGTAAATTTATGTTAGACCTATTTTTTATTTAGGCGTTTTGTGGAGGACAACCGTTTTAGGAAAGAGGTTGAGCGTTCCACCGTGGTAAAAGTTATAAGGCATAACTCGGACGGTTTACTTTACAGAACCATAAAAATGTTATTTCTTGTGGACAGCCGGAAATTCTGATAGGGTCACCAGGAGTCGGAGATAAAAATTGCAATGCTTATTATTTATAAGCAAGTGAGACCGCGGCGCTGTGTGCGGTGGAAAAGTATTTTGAGGGAGCGCCGTGCAAGAGTTACTAGACTTTACAAACATGGCTACGGTTTTATAACTACGAACCATAAATTCATGTCTTAGCCAAAGAAGAAAATGAAAAAAATATCTCTTTTTCACGCTTAGGGAAAAGACAAATGTTAGTGAATTTAAAAATATTATTATCCAGTACGCTCGTATCATATGCTTATGTATCAATCCAAATGTTTTTTCCCGATTGGCAAATAGTCGTACATGTAGAATAAATTCATACGAACAAAGACTTCGAGGCAATTTTTAAAGCATTTCGAATTCATAAACGCTATTTTCGCAGCGTTCACGCAGATAAGTTGACAATAAACAGAACACGCGCTCGACGTAGCAAAATTTACAGAGAGACTTTGAACAACCCAGATACAGCATTTGAGAAAAGATAACAAAAGTAGGCGCTCCATAGGCTGTATAGTTATAATCTTGGCTAGGCAAGGCATTATACATTCTTTTAACATTGTAGTCAAATTTTAGTAGTGTAATGTAAATCAATATTAATTTGAGCTGGTTAAACAATAACCAAACAGTAAATTATAATTGAACACGGATTAATTATGCTATTTAATTTATTGGAAAATTACTTCGGGGCTTACTGTGTACGGATAGCGATACAGCTCTATGTGGAAATCTCTGGACATTTAACAACCGTATAATTTAGAATTTCTTATCCTTTAAATATGTGTCGACAATATGTTAGCGTAGTTAATGATAACTACATTGTCAATTTGCACCTGTCCGTCAATTGTAAAATAGCGCTGTTTAGTTAACAGGTTAGGCACTGATATCGCTGCAAAATGTCTTGTATTATTGATTTCAGAAAAAGGGATTCGGGCACAATTCAAATTAGTTTTTTGCTTTCTCTGTTATCCGATTTACTAGTGGGTATCTAAATAAAGAGCTGAGCTTTCGTAAACGTTATGTCTATTCATCCCAGTGGAGTTTCTAGTAGATACTAATTTCCGATAAATTTGTGCGTTCTCGCGGGTGAAACGAGCCACGGGGAGAAATTTATAGCTTTCGAAACGGCGTTTACCTTTTGAATTGAGCGTTAATCTTGTGTGAAAGACGCGACTTAGCAGCGAGATGCGAGTATTTGTGATCTTTTCGTGTTATTCACTTATTGTTTAACCAAGGCCTCAATACCTAAAGAGTCATAAATTCTAAATCTTGACTCCTGATATTTAATCGATGACACATTTTTTACAGTATCGCTACTGTCGACGTGTCGCGTCGGGAAAGTGGGGCGGAAAATTTGTTTAAGAAAGTAATTTATCACTTTCCGATGGATACATTTAAAAAGGGAGCCGCGACTCCAACCATTTGCATATTGATTTGCCAATAAGTTAATTATTTCGAACACGTTGCCAGTTAACTTTGTACGAGGCAGCCCTAAACCGAACAGTAAAACTGCTTTCTCTGCCCAAGTCATGCGTGGTTATTTACCTGTATCTGATCCTTTGTCTATTTTCGCTTCACAAACTTCGCTTTATTTGCTCTGCACGATTGGCTGCTTCATTCCGACATAACAAATGAAACAAAGTTATTACTAGTTTTTCCGGATTACTTTCTTAACAAAACAAATCTTTCTCGTCTGATAAATTAGTAGGATTTAATTTTCCCTTATCTGCGTAATAATGTGGGGGTTATATTATAAACGTGCTTGTAATATTATACACCAAATCACAATTATCATAAAATGTCTTGGCTTTATATTCGAAAATATCGTCATAAGTTCGTATTAATTTTCATAGAAAGTACGAATAAAGTGCTATTATGGTAATGTCCATTGGTTGGAAAATATCAGGGGCGGAAAATGTACAATGCAAACGACTTTGGGGGCCCATTATTCGCAATCAAAGCATCAATATAAAGAAAAGTGATCCACGATATGTTTGTTCCACTTTAAAGACCTATTCAAGGACATCCCGCGGCGTGGAAAAAATTCCCCTCTTTTACGATTTAATTTCACGCTACCTTTACACGAAATGCGTCTCTGGTAAAATGTTGTTTAAATGGAGACGGAATTGAAAAAATCCTAACGATGTACTGTACGTTTATAGAATTAAGGTTATGTACTTACGTCAAAAATAACTTATGGAATGATTAAATGTTATTTATTGATTGAATATATACATGTAAATATTTATACAAATATCTGTATACATAACATAAAATATAGGCTCGTAGAAAACACAAATATAACTACTTTTGTCACTTTATACTTTTTCCCAAAACGTCAGCAAACATGAAAGCCATAGCGCAATTAGCGAAAGTACAGACGCTAGGAACAGCTAAACAGCTCGTCGACATGTTCCAGAGATAAAATGAACAACGTTGTAGTGCTTGACAACTGTAATAAAGCAACCCACAGACGCATTGTTTACGAACGGTCGTGTCGGTCGTCGGTCGCCGTTGAGCCGTCGGATCTCGGCCTCCGAGACGTCTACGCGTAATGCCTTTACGTTTGCATGCGATTGCGCTTTTGGGATACATAAAAGACAGATACGGTCGGAATAAACATTTCGCTGTTATTCTACTACAGATATATGCCTTACCGCTCGTAACAAACAAAGATAGGACAAACATTTTTGATGTAGGTAACGAAGGAGATCTCTACGAATGTTTTTCTTTGAGGGCTTTTGGTTAGATAAGGTGAATTTATAGTATAATTCGATTTTTTCTTATAACGAAATCTAAATTTACAAATTTAAAAAAATCGCTATCAATACTACTACTGTAATCTAAGAAAAAATTACCAAACTAATGTTCATACGTAATAATTAATGTGCCATATCCATTGACTGAGCTTTTTATCGATTCAGTCAATACATTCCACAACCGTGCAGCAAAGGATTTATCATAGAATGGCGTGGATTGCATTGGTATCTCAAGCTACACATTCTGCGATGATCTCAAGCATCTAGAATGTATTTCATAAAGGAACTTAAAAGATTCTTAAAGGTAAGACGACGTTGTGAAGTATTGAACAGAATACTGTAAAGCGGGAATTTTAGGAATTCCGGCGCAGGCGTATTGAATGCTACTTGAGTTTTGGACAAAAAAATATTCATGCTTAAATGTATGGGTCCTAATAGCAGTTTAGTTCAGTTTGTGTAGATGTGTGTTTTAGTGAGATTATTACTATTAGCATGGCGATTATCTTCAATTTTTACGGCAATACTGTTTAGCGCGTCATGCATATTAGGTTTAATTTATAATTGCAGTCTTAACAGCTCTCTACGATTAGGTGTCTTGTGAATTAATTTGCACATAATCTGCATAGAGGTCGTAAAAGAAGAGACGATTAGATTGCAAGGAGTTGGCCTCATTTCCTTTTATTTTCAGAATTGTAAGCTTGAGAAAGGGACAATTCCAATTTTGTTGAGGTTGAAGAAAATGAACTTTATCTTTGTTGTCAGTGCTTCACCTTTAAGGCAGGATAATCCATGCTTTTTACAGACTGCTGATGACAGAGACATAGATAGTAAGGCTATACTGCTGTATGATATAATACAACTTGAAGGATTATAATATTAGTAATGTCAATGGGGTTAATTTGGAGTGAATACGTTCACCGCATACGACGATATTAATATTATATAAGAGCAATAACACAACGGAAATGGTGGTGGGCGGGCTTCGTTGATCGCTGAACAGATATGGAAGGAGGAGCCGAAAGGAGATCAGACCAAGGTTTCCGATTGTTAGCCGACTAGAGGGCTAATAACATTACTGAAGATGTAGAAAGGGTGGAAATTAGCAACAGATGACGTATAGTACCACTGTGCTGAAGCGAAAGGAGATAAACTAATTAATAAGCATGAACAGATACGACGCAACGGTGATGTTTGTACAATCCCGAAACACTTAGTACGTACCTATATGTATTACAGTAAAAGCAAGCAATACCGACAATCGTAGCTATTGGAACCATTGATTAAGTAACATATCGCTTTAAGCGATAAGGCCGCCATTGTACCCACTGCATTAACGATAATGTAATAAATTAAGTATAAGACATGTATTTTATGGTGTACAATAAAGCATATTCTATCTATCTATCTATCTATCTATATGTTAATGGCAGAAAAAAGTTACAATAAATACAATATTATAAGGTCAAGATTGAGAAATTGAAACATACGCTTGCACCATCCCAGTGTACGACACTTATTAGAGTCCTTTTAACAGGGTCAACATCAAATGACTACTTAGTTAAGCCTTTGGGATTACCAACGGGTTCGTATATGCCGAATCATCTCGTGTCAAACCGTCCAATTGCTTGCCGTTCAAGACATCCTTAATTCGTTTATTGTGAGCCCGTATTAGCTTTACTTGAAGAAGATTTGTGTTCGTATAAAATGTAAATTCAAATTTACCGACTACAATTTTCTCGGGCTTAATTTGAATCCTGTACTCTATTTTATTTCGTTTTTATGCTATCCGAATGTAGGGGAAATTAAAAACGTTTTAAAAATCCATTTAATAATTACAAAGTCTGTAAAGCACCAAGTCAGAATGGAACGTTACCTAAACGCGTTGACGTGACATGAATACGTTCTCAGCCAAATAGTGTACACGTTTAATGTGTTCAGCAGATTTTTCATCCAGACTAGGAATCAGCTGACTGTTTGAAACAGGCGTTGTTATGCATCAGGAACGTTGAGACAGCTGTTTTTTGCAAATAAATATAATGCAACTTGGTTTTTTGAGCGATATAAAGCCTTTTGATGTTGTATGTTGCGTTTTAATCGTACATGAATTCTACATTTATATCCGACGGAACAGCACAGTCTCGAGAGTTATGTTTGTGATATAATTTGAGTGCATTCTATTACTGTTGTGTTGAATGTATGAACTGTTTGCTTGTTATTGCGATGCTGTATTGAATTTTAACACCATTGGTAGCTGATGAAGCCAAATATAACTGCTTTGCATTGAACAGCAAAGGCAAAAGGCGTTTTCCATTAGGTATATTGGTTAGCCGACTTGAGTCGTGCCGGAGCATTGCAGGTGCCTTAGTTGAACGACATGAGAGCTGACAGCATGATTCTCAGTACCAGCATTGTTGGCACTAACCTTTTAAGATCACTAAGCGCCTCTGCAGCTAAAGTGTGGGTCCAACATGTACAACACATGAAACGTGCTATTGGATAGGGTCAATTAAATAGCAGCCAATCGTAGGCCGTCGCTGGACGTCGCCCAAGTAACGCCATGCGCGCGATGCAGCCTTACTCCGAGTAAATATCCTAGCTTCTTGCACCATGTCCACAAACTCGATAGTACTCTCCGAAAGGGCTCCAAATCAAAGCTCATTCACTTACCATGTAAACAGAGCTAGTGTTCAAGCGTTGGACCGAAGACCTAACATTGCATTTCTATTAGTAGATGTGAATGCCATAAAGGGCGGGATATTGTGTTTTGAAAAGTTATATTAAGGTTACATTTTAAGTGAATGAGAATGTGTGTTGAAATATTATTCAACGAACTGAAAATTATGTAACTAATATCGATCTGAATAACAGAAATTTAGTACGTGAGTCGTGAGATTTGATCGAGTCTATTCTTTTCGTAGATCGTCCTTCTTTCATCCTAAATACGTAGGGATGGTTTGTGTTACTAAAAAGTTCGTG
The DNA here is from genome assembly GCA_905340225.1 of Abrostola tripartita. Lineage (NCBI taxonomy): Eukaryota > Metazoa > Arthropoda > Insecta > Lepidoptera > Noctuidae > Abrostola > Abrostola tripartita. The sequence continues at coordinate 7,062,805 of HG996490.1, read as the reverse complement.
GTTCCTTCTTTCCAGCTATAGCACTAGAAGCCTTAGGCGGGTTATTTATGCCATTAAACAACACTTAATATTTTTCGTACGTTATACATCTTCTGCAATCATTATTTTTTGACGTACGTATGTAACGTTAACAGACTGTTTGAAGCCCTTAAACAGTTTGAGTCTGTTTAAATATAAAGTTCAGCCCCCTTACCATGAACTCTTAAAGCAGGACAGTTTGCGATGTGTAAGCGAGACGCCGCATTACACTGCACGTAGCAGCGTCTCGCTTCAACGTCGTAAACTGTCCTGCTTTAATGGTAAGGGGGCAATAAGAACTTTTTCAAAATTTCATATGGTACTATTTTTGCCTATTAACGTGCGTAAAATTAAGAACTTATATGAAAATATCCTGGTGTTTGTTGCAGAGAGGTGGGAGCGACACGGATGTAGAAATCACAGCGCTTACGATGGACCGCTGGGTGACAGCAGCGAGCTCGCTGCTGGCCTTTCTACTGTACTACAACACCTTGGACGCAGGCTTCGTTTACGATGACAGGTAAATACTTAAATAGATACATTTCTCTTTATTATACACCGAATATAAGTATAAGTACAAACTAAGGATAATTAATACTCTTTACTTTCCTTATTCTCCTTGTTCTTTCTTACTATAAATATAAAATTAACGTTGACTGCCTGTTTGTTACTTAATTTCTACAAAACTACTTGACTGAATATCATAAAGAAATTTGATAACGGAGATAGCTTGAACCTTACAACAATCGACACTTTTTATACCGGAAAATACGCGGTACATGCGAACTAAGTCCGTCCATTTTATTTTCTGTATAATATAAATACGTAATGAGGTCAAAACTCTTAATATACTATTATAAGGTAGATTATATGATTATTTACTGTATATTCCGGTTATACTCACGTGTGTATTAGGGGATGCTGGAGTAGTTTCGAACTCCAACGGAGCCCTTATTCATAAGCTGGTTACGCGGCGAAGTAGCGAGCCGAACTGCGTGCGCAGCGCACTGCATACCGCTGCGACCGCGACGATGGTGATGGTAGTGCTGGGTGTTCTTGTGCATCTTCGTCGGATATTATAGATAACACTTACGGAAGTTACTATGGTACAAAAGATTGTATGGTACAGAAAAATAATATATCTTAAAATTCTCATCTTTAAATATCCAACTTTTAAAGATGAGAATTTTCACACCACATACCTGATATTCATTTTAATTTTTGATACAACTACAATTGGCTTGTTAAATATGTCGAGTTACAAAGATAGGAAGAAATATGCACAATGAAAACAATCTGAAAGCAAGGTAATACACCTGCCAGTCCGCGTGCCACAAATAATTAAATTGCAAGTTGCGGCCGCTGCTTCGCTCGCTCAAATAGTTATCCGTAACAAAATTAGTACACTAATCTAGAATACATGCTATTCTAAAACTTTAGAGTATTTTGTGATAAACAAATATATAATGAATAACATTGATAAGGAAAAAAGAAATATACCGTAAACTGTAATCTAATATGAATTTAGTTCTTCTGTTGTATTTATAATTCAATATTAAGAATAGAATTTTAGTAGTAGCTTTGAGCAACAAAAATGTCTATTGCGTCTTTGCAAGATTACGGGACACACTCAAGTCAAGTAGCAAAAAAGCTAGTAGGCAATTTTTTTAACAGATAACTCCATTAACTGTCCAAGCTGAAAGTCTAATCCAGACCTTGTGAAACACAGTTGCGTTTACGGCCATTATTCATACCGACTAAGACAACAGATCTCCTAAAAGGACTAAAAATAACAGTATCTATCATTTTCCAAATTAAAATTTGTCTTTCTTTGTATTTACTCAAAATATACAATATTTATTCTAAAACATTTTTATGTTTAGATATACTTAAACATTCGCCTCAATTCGCTACCCTCTCGATATATAAAAAAGAACTACGGTCAGTCTCTTGAGGAATGCCACCAATTAACACCTAAATAAGGCCCCCAGTGGAATTGAAGGAGCTGTAAAAAGGTAACCCGCTATTCGGTGAAGGCTCAGACTTGGGCATGTTGAATAATTTAGATATTCCTTTGATCCCATTGTCCCTGAGGGGTATAAGGGCAGCCACATTATTGTGTTTGATTTATACTTTAGACTTCTTGGAACGAAGGCAAGCTTGAAACATCACACCTGTCTTATATGGGGTAGGCAGAGGTGCACATATAGGAGGTACATCCACATTTCACGGGTTATGTTAAAGGTCCCAATGTGAAAGAAGGCGAGCCTATTGCCATCAACCGGGCACAAATCCAGCCTCCGTGCTGCTAATGAGAATTACCTAATGGAAAAACTCAATAACACTTTGCTCGACCCGGGCTTTAAACCCAAGAGCTAATGCTCAGTAATCGCGCTTAGCGACCACTAGGCAGTTGTTGATGTGTGTAAGACTTTTAACTTTTTCTTAATAAAAGGCAGTTTATCTGTTTAGATTTATTCACTAAAAATAGAAACCTTTGCTGCGGATCAAAAAAATAATTTGCCAAAGAATATAAAAGGCACATCAATGTAACTTATATATTATTTATGTCAAAGATCAAGTATGTTTTATGTAGTATAAAATACTAATACGCTAAAAGTTAGAGATTAACGTTTCTTGGACAGCGTTAATTTTCTTAGTAGAAATGTTCCAACCCGATAATCGTGATAGAATCGATGAACTTTGTTCTGGATTAGAGCTCGTCGAAAACCGCTTCAGTGTTTCGTAATTGAGGGCTTACGTGACGACTGTGCACAGCTGCCCGCAACTTACCAAACAAAAAGTTCCTTACTATCCCAACTTTATCTCAATCTTAGTTTCGATTCTACTAGGGACGCGAGTAGTTTTTATCGATATGGTTATGAAAACCAATATAGGCCAATATTGTTACAGGCTACTGGAAAGGCTTTGATATAAAATGTAAGGGATTATGTATTTTGCTATTTCAGCGTAAGTTTATGTGTGTACGTAGATTGATACTCTTAAACTCATGTATTCGATATTGAATAGCTGTCAGAAGGATGTTCTTCTTTTGATATGGGACTGGGAGATATTTTTACCAGTTGTGTTGAGAACATCAGACGTTTGCCTGTATTTATCGGGATTTAACTAATCGAGTAGGTAAAATTTGGTCTTTGTTCGTTATTTTATTTTTACTACAGCTAAGTGCAATCTATCATCTACCTTTTTATGTAAAAACCGCAAAAAAATGTATGGCAATTTTAAACGAACGTAACTTGAATAACGAAGTAAGAGAAATTTGGTAAAGTATTTTACCAAATTTCTTGATCATTAACAAGATCGATAATATTGTCATTGTTGTGCGTAAGTAATGAGTGAATTCTGTTTGAATAAGTAAATACTTCGTAGGAAAGTATACACTCGTATATCGGTATAATCTCGTATCGAACACGTACTTAATGCTCAACTAATTGAGGATAAAACCAATTTTATTTGGTTCAATGTGATGTCTTTTGTATGTAGCAATAATTCTCGTGCTCATGTGAAAACGAGGCAGTACCGATCACGGAATCGCCTGGCGTCATAAAGTGAAAACGCCAATAACCGGAGCCTACTAAGGTATTCCATATTTCTATTTTCATTTTTATTGATGCGTGGTACGCTATCGCTGCTGAATGTAAAACGTAAGCCTATAAGAAAAGTATTTGGAATGTTGACTGGTCACCGCACTGGATCACGTAAAGAATAACTATGGGCACCCGTCCTTTGTGTGACTTGCAGAAAAGGGGAAAATTGTTTCGGCTATATATTTTCTTCAATAATCTAGAGTACGGTAAAATAATACAAATATTCCAAAGAAGGCTTTTTATCTAACTGAATTGTTTTTCGTTTAATGCATTAGAAATGTTATCAATTGACAACTATAAGTAAAATATATTAGGACTAGCTTCCGCCCATGACTTCGTTCGCGTGAATTTCGAATGTTTAATAGCTAAGCCTCAGAATACACAGCATACCAGAATCCGTAAACGCTCACAAAAGTGAGGCAACACCAATTACTCTTAAACGGAGTAATTTCCTAATTGGACGATTCGACTTTTAGTTTACAAGAATCGCGCGCATTGTGCAAACATTTAATTTCATTATGCCGTCCTGTGTAATGCCAAGGTGTAAAACTGCAGTGGGAATTATATAAAAACATTTTAGGATTAGATTTCATTTGTACATATGAACACAGTACGGGGAAAGAAAAAATGGCTGAGAACGTGGCCTGGGCCTATAGCCTTCCTCGATAAATGGACTATCCTACGCAAAAAAATTTTTTCAATTCGAACCAGTAGTTCCTGAGATTAGCGCGTCCAACCAAACAAACAAAATCTTTTATCCCCTTAGGGGTAGTATTTCTAAAAATCGTCGCTTACCCGATGGCTACGTCATACAAAGAACACACCCTCCAAGTTTCAGGTGTCTACGATCAGCGATTTAGGCTTAGCGTTGATCCGTCAGTCATTCAGGACAAAGCATTTTATATGACTGTATAGATAGATTAAAACAGGTAGCCCAGACAAACGGCAAAAACCGATCGTTATGGATTCATATTTACCACAAATAGAATAAATATTTTCTTTGCAAAAACTTCGAATGAGGAACTGCAAAACGAAAGTCATTTACTGGGAGAAGATTTTATGTAAATAAGTGAAAGAAAAGGCGTCTTACTCACAATTTGCAATACAATGGCTAGATGTTAGAGATGATTTTTCCTTCTTCGCATAGTAAGCACGGTTTTGGTCCCATAAAAATATATTATTCTATCGGCTATTTCACTGGCTTTCCCTTCCAAATCTAAAATGAACGAATAAAATGTATGAGGGATCAATAGATAAAGGGATGAGTACCACGTGTGGGTGGTGTTGGCGGTCGCCGTCCTCTCTTCATAAATCTTTTCTCTCGTACTTATAATTGGGTCTTTGACTTTTTTGCAAAAATTTACAATGTAAAAATGATTTATCAGAAAGTATAAGCAAGGAGCCATGTTTATTTAACTTAGCTAATTAGTTATTTATTCAATAAGTCCCTTCTTCCGTGTTTGCCATGTTCAAAACTTTTCAATCCGATTATATTCAAAAATGTATGAAAATGGCGAAAGAAGTATGTCAGGATCGTAGCAAATGGAAATCCGTGGTCTCTGCCTACCCCTCGTGGAAATAGGCGTGACTTTATGTATGTATGTATGTATGTATATTCAAAAATATTAAAGGCCATGAAAATCAATTGAGTTTTATTTAAACTTTATTATAATAACTGTACACGTATATTTACATAACCATATAACAGCGGTTACGTGTTATATAGACATTTAAGGGTACAATTCCAAATTATGTGGTCGAGTCGAGTTAGGTTAAGGAGACCGCTGACTTTTTAATTTCCTCTGCACTGAAAATGTGCCCGGTAAATATCGTCCGTTGCCAAAACCATCCGATAGGGTTTCCGACGTTCACTTCGTTAATAATTTCCTTTGCTGTTCTGTTATCACATGCCAGGAAAAGCGCAAATAAAGATATGGAGTGTTGGATCGATCTAAGAAATTAGATTTCGAAGCACAGGTCGGCAAGCTTACCGTGGCCGGCACTCGGGCATTCAACCGGCGATTGCTTCACACATCAACCGGAAAACGTCAAAACACGGTTCACAAAATCAATTTGAGATGAGAGATCGGTACGTTAAAACATGTCCATTATTTAAACGGTATTGAGTCGCCCTACGGAGGGAACGGTCGAGGGCACGGGGCCAATCGTTCGGGAAAACATCGAACGGATTCGGCCCCGATGAGCGACTGCCCGCCCAGGTAAGACGGTAATATTTTATTTAAATTAAGCAGTTAGGGACGGGTGTTTGAATTTGTTCTTCGGTATAAAATTTTGATGTAATGCGTAAATAAATGTCGGAATCCTTTATTGCGTTTACTTTGTATAAATTAATAGCGCGTAATTATTGGCGAAAGTTTATTTATAAGCTGTTTTGTACAAAAAGTTATTTCGTTAGACGATCTTTGTTTCGTGGAAAGAACTCTTGATGTTTTCAAATGAGTTTTGAGACTACATTCAAAAATCTCTTTTAATACTTAACGACACAACATAAAACTAGATCTTAAGCTGTTTATAGATTGCTTTTTATGTTTGTTGATACAAAAGCCTATTTTGTTTTTAATAGGTTAGTTAATTTGTTCTGAAGTGTTAGATGTGAAAGAATTAAGATATCTGAAAGAAATGTTTGTTATTTAAACGTAGATGAACCACGTTTAAAATTACATAAAGACATGTAATAACCTGGATTAGTAAGTCAGCAATACCTTTATACCTATTCCCTATAAAATTAATTACATCACGATTTAGGATTACTTAACTATAGAACTGATGGACAAAAAATAGACATTTACTTCCATATTTACAATATAATTAACAACATAAGCTTTGATTTGACTATCTATTATACCATTTATTCACCGTCACATTTATTGATGAAATAATATTTTCAATCCGATTCCAATTTAATCACGTAGCTTTTTAAAGAATTAAATTTAATTAATTGAAAATAGGTATTATATTACGTTGTAAAAGTATCCATAAAAACATACCTTTATAACATATCCTAGTTTATTTTGTGGGTTTGGTAACAAAAATGATATTTTAAATCTATATTTCCAGTAATATAATAGCCAATAAATACCGTGTTTTTTTCCCCTTAAAAATGTGACAATATTTGTCAAACTTGGAAAACGCGTCATAATTTCCCTCGATAAATAAACTAACAGGCAAAAATGTTCAGAAATTGACAGGGCTACAAAAATATGTTGGGTATTGATCTTTTATATTTCATTAAAAGCTAAAGCCGTCCTGAGTAAAAGTTACGTTACCAAAGTTTTTTAATCAAAGCTGATGAAAAATATTCGATACTGGAGGCGTCGGACGTCAAGATACCTACTTATTTCGTGGTGCCGTGCACAGCCGTGACAATCTACAAATTGCCTTTAAATTATTCTACTGGACTCAAAAACATTTCTAAATGAGCACCGTTTTCGGTTGTTCTATAATATTTCACGTAACTTTGGTGATTAATATGATGTTAATAAATAGTTACCTACTAATAAAAAGACTATTAGATATTCACATAAAACATTTCCACACTGCACATTGATTACAATCTCATCAAAATAAATGACTTGGCAATACATATTAAATCAAAAAATTACCTATTGATTAAAACAGCTATCAAAGTTATGTTTCTATTGCATATTGAACGAGGAATCTACATTTTTGAATATCAATATATGAATCCTTTCATCACCATTTTAATGAATTCGAATATGACCGAAATAATTTGTGTTAACGCAGTTATTTTATTTCGCAGGCGGGCGATTCTATCCAACCCGGATGTCATCGGCCACACACCTATAAAGGCATTATTCGAAAACGATTTCTGGGGAACACCGCTCACAGACCCTGGTTCACACGGCTCCTATAGGCCGCTGTGCGTCGCTACATATCGATTTAACTACGCTTTTAGTGGATTCAAGCCGTGGAGCTACCACCTACTCAACGTTATATTCCATTGTACAGCGACCGCCTTAGTGGTGATGACAGCTCGTCGCCTCCTCCCATCGTATTGTATGCGAGTAGGCACGGCAGTCGCCGGCCTCGCTTTCGCTGCCCATCCGATACACACAGAAGCCGTGGCTGGCGTAGTCGGTCGGGCTGATCTGGCAGCATGCAACCTGTTCCTATTGAGTTTCCTTCTGTACAGTGAGCACATACGACTACGTGAGGAGCGACATAAGAAACAATGTCGGCATATAGTGAGAGACAATTTGATGCGACGACAAATACCAACTACGGAGCCAGCTTTCAGGCTGAGTTGCCACAGCTTGGTTCAACACATCATGATGAATGTTCGCAAACTGTTAAAAGCAAGTAAAGCAGGGCCTATGAAGATGTGGGACGCTTGTGAGGTTAACTGCGCAGTGAGACCAAAGTGTCAGTTTAGTGGTGGTGTCAGTGAAGATACAGGTGAACTGTTGCAGTGGCTCACGTTGGCGGGAACACTTACTTTCGCCGCTGCCGCCACTTTGTGCAAAGAGCCGGCCATAATGGTTCTGCCTCTTTGCATATTCTATGACTTTCTTAAGGGCACTCGCTACGAGGAACCGTACTATAAGGTAAGAAATTCTGTTTTTTCGTGAATACGTTTAACATGAGAAAGGGTTAGATTCTCTTTTTATAAGGTTAAGTATCGAAAAGTTATGAGATTGTTTTCGAGAGGTTTTAAGGGTGAAAGGGTTTCAGCTAATGAACGCCGGGTGATTGATATTACCTCGTTGGGCTTGATTTTGAAATAAAGCCGAGGGATATTCTTATGCTGATCCAGTAATAAAGGGAAGATGAAGTGTAGAAGCTATTTATGGATTCGAATTATGTGATATATTTAATCTAAGTCTGGGTAGACACAATTTATTTATTTATTTATTATATGCAGTTATGTTACCTATTCATAATAAATTTCATTTTTTCCGAAATATAAATCATTTAAATAGCTTACATTGACAACAATTTCGATTACGTATAATGATATGGCTAAATATATTAAAACAAACCAACCACACTTAACTTCAAAGCAACGTCATACACAGACTCAACAATTCAATTTACAACCTTTTGTTTTACCGGGGAATAAATTAGGTCAACCCAATAAACAAACGAACTCAAGTAAGTAAGATAGGACACTCCGAGTATGTGTCTTCGGAACTGAACTTGGTACTAATCCAATCGGTATCCCGAGAACGTATTTATTGTTTCTAACTCGTGATCCGAATGTTCGATTGACAAGAACAGTCCAAAGTTTCGCGGACGCACTACCGTAATTAGTAATAGAGAAGCCACACAAAACTGTTCCGCGTCTTGATCTAAATAACATATTGACTTTTAATTTGTTTGTAGAAGTAGAACGACAGTCCCTTTTTTAGCTAAATACTTATTATTGTATTAATGAACTGCTCTACCAATATTCTCGATATTGTTTCTTTTGTATTACATCGCAGAAGTGCTTTTTTGTTTGAACAGTGAACGTGATTTCAATTTTTATGCTAGATTATGTTGTGAGGTAGTGTCGTCGCTAATATACCTAGTACCTACTTATAGTGTTCGTATTTTGGATTGATTATTATCTGAATGACTTCACTATGGGTGGTAGAGTTTGCATCAACAAAATCGTAAAATGTCACAAAATCGCCAGGTTTTAAATACGAAGAGTTTCGAACGAGAGTTCACTGCCATTTGCTACCCATAAAATTATTATCCTAATAATTTTATAGTTATTAAGTATTACTTTTATGTACATATACACATTTAAATTCTACTTACTTTAAAACTATTTACAACTTATATATAAAATTAAAAAGCATCAAAGTATTCTTCCTCATCGTTTTCAAAAGTTAACGTGCCCAGAATGCTAGCAGCATTTTGTATTACTTTTTAATATACTTTCTTCAGTAATTCACATAAATATAAAACTTTTAGAAATAACACACAAGTAAATATAACTTCGATAAAGCCATCCTTTCCGATAGACTGAGGCGGGTAGAAGGAAAATCCGCTATCCACAAAGCTTTTTTGATACTATCATACTAAAAGAACTTTCCAGAAAGGTATTTAAAACTGGACAGATAAAGAGAGCTATCGGTTGGTCGATGCTAACTAACTCCTAATTCACGGACGATATCGTCTTGTTTTCGCATCCTGTCCAGACAAAGATAAAATAGCTCGCTGATGTAAACAGGTCAGAGTATATTGAGAATAAACTATTCGAGCTATATGACTAAATTAATACTTATGGCTGATAACAAAGTCAAATCCTTTTGGTTGAGCGGGCAAATGAGATAATTTCAGGAAACACCCCTGTACAGGCATGTTACAGTTTTAAAAGCGTGAAATAGGTTCTATAAATTTTATGCAACTCAAAAAATCGCAACGCATTTTACTCAATGCAGTGTCTTACAATTTATCTCTACTTCAAACTACGAGGTTAATTACAAGTGTTCGAATGCTTTTTATGGCACTTGACGACAAAATCTTAAAAACAAAGCAGGTATAGGAACTGAAATAGGTCTAAGCTTTCTAACCACATTTTAAAAAATCTGGATAAAATTACCGCCACGTGCGTTTGAATTAATAATAATAATAATCTTTATTGTCTCTTTTTCTAAATTAAATATTAAATTACCAAAACGAATTTAGCGGTTTGAGTTCACAATACTAAATTGGAATCGTGCCCAATAAATGGAAATAGCCTTGCCTCCTATTATATGGGAGTAATACTGTCTGGCCAATACTGAGTGTGCAACTGTAAACCTCCGCTTACAACTTCGAGGAATACAGGCTCATTGATAGATAAATATAGATAGATAAAGACATAGATAAGTACAGATTGGTGATTTGATAGCTTAGCTGAGCTGTGTGTGTCTAAGCTAGATCTATACAAAGTTAATACATGAATCATAACCCTTCTAAAGGCCATAGTCCGGTAAAAAACGAAAAATATTGCACATTAAATTTACTGACATTATATATTATATTGAGTAAGGTGATGTACTTAAAGTTAACTTGGAAAATATAATAATATGTTGGAAACCATAGCTACATTTTTCTAACTTTGACTTATGTAGTAGAAATATATTATCATATTAAAAATATGCCATAATTTGTTGGCAAGAATTTTAGCAAAATCTTGTTTTACATTACAGCGTTATGTTGTTTGTTACCATTCAGTTAATTACTTACTTAAACAGAAATAATAAAAAGTTCCAGCAGTTTATACTACATGTACGTGTATGTACATTTATAATGACGATTCTATGAAACAATATCGAATGTTGACCACACTTCAACGTCCATTAATCGATTACTAACCTTAATATGAAGGGCTTTTTGCATAAAACTGAGTGATCGATATTAAACGCACCGTAGATAAAATACCTATGTATAATATTTTATTATAAATCTCAATTTAATAACCCTCAAACACGTAATATATTTAGATTTCTCCAAATAATTTTCCACCCCTACACTTCACCTTAATAATTTTGTCAACGCCTTACGTATTTCGCCTTAAATTCTGTAAGGAAAATTCAATAAAACCTAATTCAGAAATATCGAAACATAATAACATTATATTAAAGTGTGTACTGAGTAACTGAACTCGAGATCAAGAGCAATGAAAACCAAACAATTGCGTGGATAGAATCGTCTAATAAACTGAAAAAATTTGGCATGTATTACCTGTTAAATTAAAAAGTTAAATTATAATAATTAATCAAACAGCTCTTTGGGCAGTAATAATGTTTGACATTCCTGCTCCCTGCTAGCGGCATATTATAAGTTATGTAGGTACAGATTGTACAAATCAAAGCGTTCACATGCCACACAAGTTGACTGAAATGTGTACAGCGTTAATTGTCTTATAAAATATGTAATTAGCCATCTCCTTCAGTTGACTTTCTGTTTACTTAGCGTATAATGGAATGCAAATAGGATTAGCTATTGATTAATTAGCGTGTCAATGTCTACGTACGTTGCTAATTTATATGCGAATACCTGCGTAGATTGAACGTGCCTTATAAGTTGCTGTAGATCAACATTGATTCAAATTTAACATAAATATATTTAATTATGAATTATCACGGGTTCGCGATGTGTAAAATACAGCTGAAAGTCTGTATGATAAAAAGGTTTGTATGTAGATAGGGTTAATTGTTAACGTTTTGTTAGCTATATTCCTTGCTTATTTTTATGAACACGTACCGTTGACCATTTATCTCAAAGAGATAAAAGAGTAAGGGAGATAGAGAAAGTTATCTCATTGAACAAACTGGCGAAATGTGTAAAAGAATTTACCGTTAGACATACGAGGCTAGGAAAACACGGCTCGGTATTTCGGAAAAGCTTGCTTTCCATGCTGCTTGCTTTTTAATTTTCCACTGAATGCATTCACACACCTGGGAAATATAACCAACCGAGAGATAATCGTATCTCGCGAACGATAGTCTAGCCTAACAAAGCTTTTACGTTGAGTTTGGAAGTGGTTTTTTAAATGCAGATTTACATAGCGATGTGGACACGTGTCTGTTTACGGGAAGTAGTCTTTACTTAAAAAGTTAATATACATGCGCTGTTGAGCAAGAAAACAATGTTCACGCTGCGAGCTTGAGAGCAGTTCTGGGAATAAATGTAGGTAATCTAAAGCTTGTATTACGTTTTATATTAGCCAGGCAATGAAAGGAATAAAGAATATAACGTTTTAGCTGAATCATTTGTATTAGGAATCATAAATATAATGCGTTCATATTTTAGGGGACTGCCTGAAGAAAACAGGTTCTTTATTGTTTGTGATTTATGGGCTAATTCGCGGTGGCAATGGTCGAGCCGGTTATCCAGAGGTTGTGAGTTCAAACACCCCCTGCACTATTGACGTATATTTCTTCAAGAAACATACCAGCATATAATTTTAACTTCACAGCAATTGTTTTGTGCTGGTAATCTACACTAAACTAGAGTTGACGTTTTTAGCCTGTCATATGAATCTGGTTCGTAAACCTCAGAGAAAACACGACTCATTTATATAAAATACAAATATAATACATTCTAAAATAATTCTCGTTTTCTAAATAAAATTTAATGGTTTTTCGCTGCGTCTCGTATAAGCAGGGATAAGAAGTCTCCAAGGATTGTTAGTATTCTAATAGAATATATAATAATAGAAGCTATATTTTGAGCGTAGCAATACTATAACGCTAACGAGGTGCTTGACTATGGTAACTCTTGTTCTTTCGCATTCGTGCAGTGTTGCGTCTCGAAGTCATTGTTGTTTTGATAAACAAAGGCAAACTCGAGGAAACGACGCAAATATTAAAATGTAACTACAGCTTTTTTGTCAAACCCTACAGTTGCGTATCCTCAATACAATGTTCTCTTCTATTTAAATTCGACTTTAAATTTTCATTTGCAGTTCGAATGCAAAATTGTTGGTTCTGTTTAATTTGCCAGCCTTTATATTTATAAATTAATATTTAATAAGTCTCAAAATGTCACTTCAGAAATTTCGTCACGGCTTGTCGTCATGTTTTTAGGTCTGAAATTCTCAGCGGACTGCAAATTCAGTTATCGTTTTTTTACCTATTATCTTTATAGGCAAGAAACTCCAAATTGAGGTTCAAAAGATCAAGCTACAATTAGTTTCCTAATTGGTAGAGCATTTTATTGCGTACATCATCATCATCATCATCATCATCAGCCCGTTGCAGTCCACTGCTGGACATAGGCCTCTCCCAATGTACGCCACAGCATTTTATTGCGTACGTGAGGCTCTAAGTACTACACAAAGCTGTATTCATTTATTATTATTGGAAATACATTTAATACCAGCAAAGACTACCAACGTAAATAATGGGAAGTACAGAAACACTCGGGAATTTTATATTCGGGTCAAATTAATACAACGATTTTCAAGTAAATGTATTAACTTAACGTTCCTCGAAACTCACATAAAAAGATGGACGACATTTCTTTCTTCTATGAACGGCATACAGTTTCTAGCAAAGTAATTAGGTAACTTTATAGGCATTCCCCACGAACAAAACCACTGAAATTCCAGGACATCTTTTTTTACTCCAGGACATATTTTTTTCTTTAAAAAAAGACGTCGCCTCTTACTAGGAATTACTCTTGTATCGTGGGTGCGTTTCACGAACATGTAATATCACATACACAAACTCCCTGACTCCGGACAAACATTTGCGGATCGTACAAATTTTTGTCCCGTGCAGGAATCAAACCCGCAACCCCTAGAGCAGCAGTCCAATCACTTAGCCACTGCGCCACTCAGGTCGTCGTCCATTTAATTACTAAGGCAATAAAATAAAAATTACGATTACCTTGGTTTAAGTTTAAACAAATTATGAAAAACCCAGGCCCTTAGGTTCGTAATTATTTATTGTATTTTTAATCATTAAATAAAAATATGGGACTCTATGATTTCTCCGAATAACAAAGCAATTGAAAAAAAAAAGACAAAGTATAAATAACAAGCCAAGCGTCCGAAACAAATTCAGTTTTATTTTTGTACTTGAATATATAATTGAATATAATATATTAATTCTTTTTTCGCGAAATTTATATTATATTTATAAACTCTAACTTCCATTAATCTATATACATTAAACACTAGAATAATGTCATCATTTTAATGAATTAATTCAGAATAACGACACAAACAGCAACTTAAAAATATTACAACGGAACAAAAACCTCTACATTTAAACGTAGGTATATTATGAACAGTAATGTTTTATAACACCGTCTTTATTGTTACATTAGCTTTGTGTTGTTTATATCGGGGACGGAAGGCGGAAACATGGCTCACAGTGATTGCCCCCGGTTAATGAGGTTGCGGATGTGACACTACCTACCTCCATACCTAACTCCATAAATGGCCCGGTATACGATACAATCCGTCGTAAGAATTCGTCGCATCAGACCAATCGTACTTCAACGTAGACGATATCGCAGACCGCTACAAAATCCTACGCAATCTAAAAGAGACTTCTTTTTTGTTTCGTTCCTAACAGGAATATGACAGATCGTAACGATCGGACGGTCATTAACGTGTAGGTATTATGAGCGTCAATTTTAAAGCGATCGACGATCAGTCGTCACAATTTTGTGCTATCGATCGTTGCTATCCATCGCCTCGTATATGGGACTTCAAAGACGGGCGTCAAGGAGCATGAGCGTGAACGCGTAGGACACGGTATTATATAAATATTTATATCTCAGATATGATATAAAAATTATAGTAGGGAAGTTCTCGGGTTACGGGCTCACGATCATTCGTTTATTCTTTGGTTTTTGCTTTTTATACTTACCTAGTATATGTATAGAGACACGTTTGTTGGAAATACGTGGCCGGGAAAGCATTGAGGGATGTGAGACGATATTTATAGGTGGCCTTTGCCTAACAGTAGACCACAGTACTAGCTAATTGAAAAAGAAAAATTTTTGCACTGCGTACAAGTACCTATGTATCTTTAATGCTTGTAATGTTTAGAACCAAGACTCAGATACGTTAACTACTAAGTAAAAGCTTAGTTCAATCGCAAGGTTGAAATGTTTACCAAGTGTGATTTTATTTATTCGAATTTATACTTTCTATGCAAAATATAGACTTACAATAATTTAAGGTATTTTCATCAAATGTTTGTATCTAAGATCGGACGTAATTTACATACATATGTAGTTAAATAAAAAACCTAATGTTCTCAAGAACATTAGGTCGATATTTTTAATACTTACCAGTTCCAAGTATCGACGCTATTAAAAATTAGGTGGCCATAAAAAAATACCCCATCGAATGGCTCGAGTCACGTAGGGTGACACTTTCGTATAGAGATTGGTTACTGCTTTAGTTGGGAAGGTACTAAGTATAAAAATAGTTCTAATATTTCTGCACACGAGGATCTATTTAGTATCGTGTGTTAGGTAGGTGCTTATTCAAATACCCATTCGTCGATCATACGAATATTTGGTTCACTCAATTCATGATGATCTCAACCTCACTTCGTTTAGCGAATGTTTAGCGAAAATAGCTTATTGATGTAAAGGATTTCTTAGCGACCGTAACTAAGGGTGATAAGTTCGGAATAATAGAGAGAGATCACGTTATTTGAGCTAAGCGCTAAAAATAGAGCGAAACGGCCTGCCGTCAATTCTAAGTAATTTATTTGTAAGTACCTAATAATGAATATTATCAACATTGTTAAAATATTGTCACGGATTTCTTGCGCAAATATTTAAATTGTATCTTAAAATCAAGTACCCATAATACAAAATTATTTTGCAAAAATACCAAAGACCTAATTTGTTTAGGAGAACAACAAAGAAAACCACAAATAGAAGACATAATGCTTCATAATAAGTACGTAGGTATGTATGTATGTGTGTGTGCAATGGGATTAGATCCGTACAGGCGTGGAGGGTAACCGTTTAACACACGCGTGCCGGAGGCGGTCTGTTTTATACTGCGGGCTAATTAAATCCAATTTTCGAATGCGGGCAGCCATGACGGAGATATTGCGGGCCGGACCGACTGCCAGGACCATTTTATGTGAAAATAGCTTTTCTGCTTGGAACAAGACTGTATTACGATCATCCTATTATGAGTTAAAGCGCTTATATTATAATCGTATTGGATATATTTCGACGAATGTATCTGATCAGGTTTTAACCGTTATGGCTCTCGTCATATCATGACGAGACGAGAAATTTAGGTATAATGGAAATTATTTTTCTCCAAAGAAATGCAGAGCGAGACAGAGGTATTATATTTTATCAGCAGTCTATACACCAATATTTAGCCGAACATCATAAGGCTACTTACGATTTATCAGGTTCTTACCTAGCAAGGCTGTCTTTCACCTATTGAAGGCTCTGGGCACATCAGGATAAATAAGGCCCCCCGCTGCAAGACATAGACTTTAAAATTCTTTACATTTTGGTAATAAATATCGATAATAATCGGTTGCTAGTCTAGGATCTTTGGAGCCACAGCGATCACGGGTCCTGGGTAACTTCCCAGAGTGCCCCGCGGTATTAAGGGTTCTGTCGACCAGTTTGTAGCCACTTACAGGCAAAGGAATGGAATTGTATTCCTATTCATAATCCGTCCCTCTATAGACGGAGTTCTAATCATAATAATTTTAGATATATCCTACGTAAAAGGAGTGATTCTCGGAGATTGAAAGTTCTATATTTTGCGGCGTTTAACATTTAGGACAGAGATATCAAGTAGTAAGTAAGTCAGTAAAGTAGAAGGTTATCCTATTCCAGTCAAATAAGAACAATTTATTTATTAAATAACTAGATATTATGGAGTTAGAACTCAAAATTAGCCACGTATCATTTATAAAAACACGCGTTATTATTATATAGATCAAAGCACCAAGAATATCAAACCCCTAATTGTATATATTATATATTTGAGAACGTTTGTAACTATACCTGATAATACTATCTAAATTAGACGGAGCAGTTGGTTCCCTAATTGGTAGAGCATTATTTATTATTGCGTACGTGAGGCTTTAACTACAATAGTACTGCTGTATTAGTTATTTATTATTGAAAATAAATTTAATACCAGCAAAGGCTACAAACATAAATAACGGGTAGTACAAAAACAATCGAGAATTTTATATGCGGGTCAAATTAATACAACGATTTTCGTTTTGAATATCTAAATGTTTTAACTTCAACGTACCTCGAAACTCACATAAAAAGATAGACGACATTTCTTTCCCTCTAAGAATGGCATACAATTTCTGGCAAAGTAATTAGGTAACTTTATAGGCACAATCCACGAACAAAACCACTGAAATGATTCATTTGTATGTAAATTTTTATGTAAAAGCGTTTCTGCAATACAATTACAGATAAAATATAAACCAAAACAGTAAGTTTATATTTGGCCTGCATAACTCTGGCGTAGTCTGAATTCACGCCCAACATTCCGTCCGTGGTTGACATGACCCTTCTGATTTTTGATTTAGTCTTTGATATTACGTACGTAAATAAACAAAACAAACGTCTATTTTCTGTACAACAATGTTTTATTGGTATCTCCTACACAAGTTTATGCCATCTCATGCAATAAAGTGATAAAACAGTTAGCTAGCACAGCGCTGCCGAACTGGCTCAGATATATCGACGAACAAATAAAACAGCCATTAAAAGCGCAAACTTACCGAATGTTTTGTTTTGTTTTTTCGTCATATCTCGGGCGGGCCCCGCTTTACGGATACGGCGATAATATTTCTCATCATATACGCTAATGTTAGAATAACACTCCAAGTTATACTCTTTGCATGTGCTCACAGTTTGGGTACATGTTGTAAATAAATTGATTGTTCTTTGTAATTCGTATTCGCTACGCACATTTTATTTTATAATTATTTGAGTCACATTTAATATGCTCTTATTGTAGTAGTTTGTTCGCAATGTAATAAATATTATTAAATAAATCATGATACTTATTCGACCCTATTAATCCATATTATTAATCAAATGTATAATAACCACCTTCATATATGCTACATCATGCATGGCATGCATAGCATATAAATGCACATAATACTTGTACTCCTTGTATATATTATAAGGATATAAGATTATAATATAAACGTATTATAAGGATACATCAATCGTTAACTTCCCAAAGAAGGTAGGTAGGTAGGTATATTGTAAGCGAAATATAAATTCAGTAATAATGAAAGGCCGCTTATAAAACTAAGTAGATACGTAATATTCATGATATCGTTCGCCAGGAAAAATTAACGGTACGCTTAGCCAAATGAATATCGATTCAACGCCCTGCCCTCGGCTCATTTGCCCTGCATAAAATTAGTATTTGGACCTTTTCGCGGGCAGGGCCCAATATTTCTCTCATGTTGAGGATTGGAGCAATTTTCTGTAGCTCTCAACATTAAATTAACATTTGGGCTTTTTCTTCGTCGGCGTGCCCGCCGTTCTTTGCCATCCCTAGCTCAGTATATTTCAGCGGTCGCGTAATTTGTGGCTCGTAAATGTTCTGAAATTGGTCATCCCTTTGGTTGAGGTGAATTTATTGCCTCCTCGGTCGGCCTGTCGAAAGGGGAATTAATAAGTCCCCTCTAATGGTGAAACGTACCCTCACCATCAATTTGAATGCCAATGCCCCAAGATTGCCGCGGCCCAGTAAAACGAGTCTGCACATGAAATATCTCACTTATAAATTCTTATTCATTTTGTGCTTTCAATAAATTGGATACCCGATGATTGCCTTATTTTATTACATAGCCTACATATGGAATATTGAAAGGGTGACAGACACAAGATTGAATGAGATATTATAGTTGGCTATCGTTATAGAACACCTTATTGGAAGTTTGGGTGCGCGTGTTCTCCCATAACGTCTTTTTAAATGTTATTTTTTGTTTTGGTCCGTCTCTATCTCCCCCTCCGATATAAATTGATTATTTCTGTGTAAGCGGGCGACAACCTACTAGCTTGCCACTATTTAGATAGGTTTACTGTCATGTCTTTCCCTGGAAGCAACGCTTATACTATGCCATTTAAACTTGTTGTTGTCTACTTAGAAATTCCCTAATTGAAAGAACCTCCAGCGTTCAAAGTGTTTAAAGTTCAAAAAGTTCCCTAAGGCTGTAATTATTGTTTGTATTCTTTGCCGTATTATCATATCAGAAAGTTTAAACGGTATATAATAACAGGGTAAGAAACCAAATAGTTTATAATTTAATTCGGAATTTTATATTAATCGATAACTTTAGGAAGGCTTTCACGTAAACGCGGTAGTAAATGTTAATTCATTATTATTTACGTGTGTTTTTGTGTTAAATTACGTGAGGTTAGCTTTGGTAACGATAATGAGTAAATAATGACCATTCCGTCGTGAACTCCAGAGTGATAAACATCTCTTTCGCAAGTAAAAATAATGTTCATTTTCACCTGTAAATGTGACTGCAAATGTTATACTAACTTGTACTTTTGTATAAAAAAAGGATTAGTGGCGGTATTAATGCCTTTGTAATACAATAGGTCGCAATACAATTAGCGCGGACCGTATTTGTGGCATGGAAGCACGAACGCAGTGCATTTCTTGTTTCTGTGTCAGGAATGTTTAACGATATTATAGAAATAAAAGGATTTTTGTGATAATGACTTTTGCCGAAGACTGAGCCAAGTCGTTCGTCGTGTAAATTACGACTTCAATACGATACATCACTATTTTAACGTAAAGCAATAAACAAACTCGGTTGTAAATAACTTTGGTTGAACGCCTCCTTGTCTTGAGAGAAGAATAATGGTATTTTCTATTTCGTTAGCTTGTACTAGATATACTTGTGTCCGCTCGGATGGCTGCCAGCTGTGGCGCTCCGCATCGAGTTCTAGTGTCCCTCCCGTTTGGCGAAGATGTAAAGTTACTATGGAGCTAGAGGCGACCTGCGCCACTATATTTTTCGCTCTAGGGAGAAAGCAAAACTGCGAAGACATAAATTTTAGGTAGACTTCACGTAAATTGAAGCTGAAAATAGGAAAATGCTTTATTCTAAATGTTTTATTGACTAACGTTGAATAGAGAAGAAATCATTGTAATAAACGAGGAAAGTGGTTCGAATATGAAAGAGTCGAATTGAATTCTATTCATAAATAAATGCTGTTTATTATGTGTTTATTAAAAAATATCACGCACTCGAAGCCGGCACGGTGCTTTGAGTGCGTGATATTTTGTCTAATTCCAACGCAATGAAAGGTATTGAGTATTGAAGTCAGACGAAATAACACATGTGATGTAACAAAAAGTCGGAAAATTCCCTTTTTTCAATTGCGACACAACATTGATGTACGCAATTAAATAATACGTAATTATTCTTGAAGTAAATTAGCTACTTGATTGGACAAGATTCCGTTTCGTTTTCTTATTGGCATAAAAAGGTAAATCAGACGGCCGATTTTAAGCGTAAACAATTACGTTACGCGTGCTGTAGGAGCCTCTTCCATTTCTTAGTAAGTGTGTGCGGCCCGACGGTCCTAAATCAAAGAGCCGTGAAGTCCCCCCACACTTCCATATTTTCGCACCCCGACAACGTCGTATAATGGCTATTGACCAAATTTATCGACTTTCATGTCATATTCTCATCTTTATGCGGAGCTGGAAGCCTGGAATTGGCCTCACATAACATATGTGGGAAAAAGTCTCCGTGTTCTACGACACGATAAATTATTTTGATCTTTGTCTCGTACATAAAATAATAGAAGTTATTGATATCTACGGAGAATAAAGCGGCTAAATGGCGTATTCAGGAAGCGAATTACATGTCGATCGGTTTGATTAATTTGATTGAGTCCATGAATAGTATAATCTGACGACTAGTAATTTATGTATGCCTACATTGACTTGTTAGGTGTCCACGTACGGTTATTGGTTCACGTTAAACAAGACTGGTTTGATCTCAACTCTCATCATACTAACACGTCCTTTATAAAATCCGACTACCACAAAAACACCTTAATACCCGGGACAATTGTTCGCTCACGTATGTGCCCATTCAAAAAGCGGAGAGAAACCGGCGTGAGCAATCACAAAAGAACGGAAACGAGGAGCGAAGAAACACTGTCATTAATATACGTTCTACGATGTTGTACTACGCCGCTACTGGGTTTCTTGTTTTTATTCAAAGCACAGAATTTAAGTTTATTATGATTGTTATGCAAACTTCTAAGTAAATGGTGCGAACTGAACAAAAGAAGCAAGCGTTCGAATATCGCAAGATTCAAGTGCTTCCATATTTAAATCAAGAAATTTCCGATTTCATCTTAGATACAAATTAAGTTTTTTTCCTCTTAAAACTTCGAACATCATTGGTTCCTTGCCGTACTCCCTTGGTTTGATCGCTGGCTGGTATTGTTCTTTTCATAAATTAAAGACAGTTTTTTTTGGTAACTCGTTTTATTCTGCACTAAAAAGTCTATGAGGAAGTTGTTCACTTTGGCTTTGAGCTGGAAAGTTGATGTTAAACTAAGATATAAGTACGTTTTAATAAGAAAAAAAAGGTACCTTCTCTAAGTCTCAAGTCTGCCTTTATTGAACGATATCTACAACAGAAATATTTCAGTAAGTTTTCTATTTAGCTGCCGCACGTTCGAAATTAAATGTTATGTTTTAAGTGCTTATTTTATTTTATGCGGTGAGTTGAAAAGTACTCTTAGTTTTTATATAAGTACTATATAAATCACGATAGGTATTTACAGTGTCTGTTTTTGTTTTGAAATAATCTGTAAATGGCACTTATTAAGTCTTACTTAGTTAGTGTAATTATTAAATTTGGCGCCTACGGCGATTAAGTAGTAAAAGTGAAAGGTCACCGTGAGGCCAGACTAGACAGAATACACAATGCGGCTGCCGACGTCATAATCATTATTAAAAACTTTTACAACAACTTCGAAACACCCTGTTCTGAGTAAGTCGCTACCTTCGTAAAGTACGGAAATTTATTACAGAATGTTTTTACTGGTTTTCGAAGTTCCTTAATCTAAAATCGATAGAAACGACGCCGAACAAAGTTGTGAATTGTACCTTAAGTTTGGAATCGAAGAAAGTCGGACCTTCCGCTCAACACCTGCGTAAAAGATACGCTCCGTTGATAAAGCCGTAGTTGAACGCGGTCGCGTTGCACCGAAATGAGATAAACCGAAACCTTTACACGAATACGAAAAGTTTAAACCAATCAGTATCTGCAAAATCTCATTCGGTTTCAGTATGAGGTCAAATGTTGGTCCTGTAGTGTATACTAGTATCTGTGTGATAGTTACGTCAAAGTTACATGCTACAGATGGTTTCTTATGTGCAGTGAAGTTTAGAGACCAACTTCTACCAAAACAAATCTAATCACTTAGAATCACATTATATTTGTTCGTTATTTATTACTGAATATAAGTAAATGAATGTGATTAATCATACCTGCAGTAGATATACAGGTATCACACTAATATTATAAAGGTGAAAGTTTGTGAGTGTGTTTGTTACATCTTCACGCAAATTTGATAAAATTTGGTATGGAACTAGCTGACACCGTGGATTAAAACATAGGCTACGTTTATCCTGAATTTTTTTTTGCTAGTTACACCGCGGGGCGCAACTAGTGGTGATATATATTCATAAATAAGGTTATATTTTATAAATCAGATCCAGCAGTCCCTTGTTGTTTTTGCATGTTAGTCAGCGATGCACCGAGTCGAGGTTCGAGTCCCGCAGGGGGTGCCCTCGGTAGCATCGCTTAAACTTTATCTAGTAGTTAGCCTGGCTGGAGGCTCCAGAAGTCTCGCCTTTATCCGGTTACGCCCAATAAGACCCCCTTCGGGGTCGTCGGCATAAACGTATCCCGAAAAAAAAAATGCGAACCTACATTTTCGCTATTTATTTTAAACTGAAGTCTAACGCTTACTGGTTTTCAAACCAAAGCGAATGAAACTAAAATAAAAAAAATATTTATTCGGGAAATCGTCACAACGGCAAAGGCAAAGTTTTTCAATAAAATGACCAAAAACCATAAATCTCTGTCTGTACCAAGGCTATTTTTAATTATAACAGTAATTTGAACGTTAGCCTCTACCTTAATCGAAGAGATCTAGAGAAAGCTCCTAAATGTGTACGTGAATGTTTAGAGTGGGATACAAACCGAATAGATATGGTCGGGTGCGTCTCATACGTTGGTCGAATGGAGCGAGCAAATTACATCACTCTATAGAGCTGGGAGCCTGGTAGCACGTGACGCCGCTTCCAACATGATACAGAGAATTATTTCCCTCAGTTATTTCCAAAATTTAAATATAAACTTTTTGCTTCTTTTTATAAAAGTTCAATGACTTTCGTTCGTTCGAGAGAAATTAAAAGTCGAAAGTATAATCTTATGACCATCGTGCTTGACTGAATGGATGATGGATCTATTGGTAAATTAGCATAATTGTAACAGGTATTAAATTCAAATTTGCTTAAAAATCTAATCCAAATTATTCGGATCACAAAATAAGAAGTAAAATAGTAATAAAGTCATAATATATTGCTTTTTTTAAACCCCGTGAAAGAAAAAACGCCGTCGCGCAACATTTTGGCGGCGTTTTTATATGTAAACACAATAAAATAGGTCAGGTATAAAACATTGTACCTATTAATTAAGCTGTGTCATGTCCAGGGATAGAACAAAAGGTATTATGCTCACAGTATACGAATTGATACGCGTGTGGCAATATCGAAAACAGCTATGAGTGATCGATGCGTCGTAGGTACTGCATATTTTGAAAAATATTTAACTACGAAAAAAACTGTTTCTGTGTTAAAATAATTTTACCAACGTTCACTATTCTTACGATGTTGATCTCCTGACCGTGTTTAAGTCACGGTGGCCTGTTTCAGATGACACTAGCCAATTACGCAACAAATATTATAGTGCACAAGTATGCGCGCAAACAAAAGTGCATTTCATATAACCTCACTCTCATAGTTCGGCAGGACAGTAGTCCGACACGACTGGAGATAGATCAGGCGCAGGACCAACGGCTTAACGTGCCTTCCGAAGCAAGGAGGGGTCTCGACACGTAAAAACGGTCACCCATCGCAAAACTGACCGCGGCAAGCATACGGTAGCCACGTAGCTACGAGTTCATCAGCTCTAGTCTTACTAGATGTATTGTTAAGCGTATTATGTTAGATTCTTACCAAGTGAACATCGATAGATTTCTCATCCGGTCGAGCACAGAGGGTAAATGCTACGCGGTGTTTCATTTTGTGTTTTTCATCGGAGTGGAAGGAACACAGCCAGACATTCGTTTATTTGTGTTTCGTATCGCGTTGAATATGCAAACAACATTAACAAGGACTAATTTGAGAATAATTTGATGTGAATGAACATTGTTATTCGACTGTACAGGGAAAGTTACGACAAATTCTTCTTGTCTTGTCCTTGATTTTCTTGTTTATTATTTATTAAGGATGTTTTAATTATGATTAAATCAGGGGTTAGGGTTGTTTTTTTTAAGGTATAATAAATAAATTACTAATAAACCTATTATTTGTTATGAAGTTTTTACTAAACCTCAATAGTTACAGTGATTTCGGTGCTTGTTGTACAATAATGGTTTCTGTAGACCTAAAGAAATAGTATAGAGGACAGGTTTATAATTTACCTTGTAAGTTGTGCCTTAGTCCTGCCCCCGTAGACAAGTCGCAAAAATGTATGGGATTGACATAATTATGCCATCGATTACATAGTCGAAACATTATGTCATTCCCATACATTTATAATTCTATTCGATTTCTATTCGCCAAGCGTTTTGCCACTAGACTAAGGGGGCTGAGCGGACATCGAACACATGATCTTTCACGTAGAAATTAGTAACAATCGTATAAGTTAGGTTGTTCCGAAGTTCCGATCGACCGTTGAGGCTAATTACTAAAGAACGAGGATGTTTATTAATCTGCATGGAGTTAGGTAAGTGTCACGAATTACCATGATAACAATTAATTTTACGTGTCTAATTGTTAAGTAACAGTAAGTTAAAGGCTTTAGCAAAGTTTAGCGACAGTTAGAAGTATGAAATGGAAACAACATAACTTATTCACATTTATATTGTGTTTATCTAAATTTACGTTTGTGGTTATTGCTCCCAGTGAACTTTCCAATTTCAGAATTTACCGAAAGTTAGTCTTTAGTCACTGTACTTTACAGCGAATAAACTTTAATACAGCGGCTACGAAACACACAGTATGCTGAACAACTCAGGTTTTAGTATTTAAATCATTAAACAAAGACAAAAATAGTGTATTCAAAAAGCACTGGAATATGCAAACCCTCTACAACTTCTTCGTGAATAATGTGAAGTTTCGAAAATTCTATTCTAATAGGTACGTACTTTTGCAACCCGCCTCGAAGCTTACAGCAGATTGTTGTCGTACTACAGACCGACTTATTTCAAGAATCATATTTCTTTCAACAGTCTGTCTTTTGTTTTAAATAATATGGAGCGAGCAAAGAGCCTCAGTAACTTAATCCATGCTAGTCGGGAGTTGCCGATGCAAGCTGAGTTCTTTGTAAACATTCATTAAATGGAGCAACTGGAGAATAATACCATGATACAGCTATACCACAGGTAACTAACTTGTTTTGTGCGCAACGCTGCTTCAATTGTCTTCGCGCATAATTAAATTCTCATAGCACAATAATTCACGTTAAACTCTTCGAAAAATTGTAAAATGAATTCACTCAAACTTTTTATGCTTAAATGTTATTTCATTGCTTTATTTAAATTGAATTATATTTTCATTAGAGTATTTAATTTGTTCTGTGGTTTATGAAAGCTGCTTTCCTTTCGTACCTACCTCAAAGAATCGTATACAGGATTACAGGTAAATTGATTCATATAAAGTTTTGAACTATTTCTGAATTGTTGCCTTTTAATATTCATCGATTTTTAAAGTTTTATAGCTTTAAAATTTTAAGTTCTCTTCTGTTTTTCTTGCCCTCTTCCCCTTTGTGCAGGCTGTAACAATTCTAAGAGTATAACTATGTTAATAGATAAAACTTGAGGATTCTCCTCGGGTAAGACTATTCGTTTAAGCTCTACCATTTCACTACTCCACCGTACTCTACTAATGTAGATTGTAGTGTAGTAATGGTTAGATACTTTACATACTTGGCTTACAGTTAGATATTGTAGATTACACTAAGAGACAAAAACAAGAAAACCATTATTCTTTATCGCTTTTGAGTTCTATTGTTTGTTTAATTACACGTCGATCTGAAATGGTTTTGATTACTCATTTTATAATGCTATTCATTACGAACATTACACGATACAAATACCTAAAACACAGTTTTAAATTACCGCTTAATGATGTATGCAAGTCCAGCAACATTTAATGAATTCTAATTAGGTGTAATTGTTAAATTATTACGTAATCACAAGTACTTTGAGGGTATCTAGTAGGTCTCTAGTTTGTTAATTGACAAAATGGAAACAGATAAATCTATGAAACATTTATAAGAGTTAGAAATATACTCTATTTATAAAAGTCTAATACATTTTTTTATATATTTATTGCTCCGTAAAATAAAATACGCGAAACAATGCTAGTTAATGACTCGTTTAATTGGAGATCATATATCAATGGCATTCTTGAACAAATAATCTTTGAATGGGAACGAAAGTCGTGATTAATAGTTGTAACGAGGTACGATAGATGGATCAATGAGCAAGAATAAAATAATTCAGTCTGTCGAGTAAAGATTTTTAATTAAAGGTTCAAAGGCAGGCGCCATTATTCTGTATATTTATGTCGTCCATGTAGCACCCATTGCAGTAAACTTGAAAGATTTATTTTCTAATTCACGCTCCGGACAATGTCCATAACTATATATGTATAGTAGTGCCATGTGACAAGTTCGACGTGTACTAGCTTCCCGTTTTAGGATTCTTTAGCCACCATGCCAGAACGGAATAATTATAATAGAGCCGGCATCCTTTTACACTTAGTGGTATTTATTATTAAAGCCCGATGATACGCAATCGCATCTACCATCAATTTGTACCTTACCGAAGGTTGCATTTTCGGATTTATTAGCTGTATCTTTAATCAGTTTGTAGCGTTTGCGTGCTAAGAAGGGCTTTTGAGTAGATTTACAGATGATCTGCATAAATCTACATAGTATGATAAAAAGTTAGTATGAATCCAAAAAAAGCTTTTAATCGGTTATCCAAACACGCCGTTATAAGCCGAGAGCGAAGGACCAAAATCAACATATTATTTTTCGTGGCTATATTTGTATAATACATGGATTATTTATATCTTATATTGTGCATGTTGTGTGTTTCAATCAACGTAAGCTTAGAAGTAAAATATTTTTTATTTAAATATCAAGTTTCTAAATTGTTATTAGTGCTTTAAAGCTGAATAATAAATACAAAATAAAATATGTATCCGTCAAGTGCAGCGACAGCGGCAGCGTCCGCGGTGAACCGTTTGTTGTGGCAGGCAGTCCCACCGATACGGATGATGGATGATTAAGGAAAAGTGCAAAGACGAGTCAAGTTTATACGGCGCCGCCATCGATAAGCTTAAAGAGTTCAGACTGAAAGAAGTTGATTATGAAAACTATGTTCATAGTGTGTTTTCATAATTGATTATTTATTGTTTCTGCCTTATAAAAAAGCATAATTTTTTAAATTATAATAATTCATTTAAATAAACATCGTCGCCCACACAAGGAATTTCTACTGTATCACATCACATACACAAACACCCTGACTCGAGTCAAACATCTGCGGATCGCACAAACTTTAGTCCTGTGCGAGAATCAAACCCGCCACCCCTTAGCACAGCAGTACAATCGCTTAGCCACTGCGCCAATCAAGTCGTCGTCCTTATAATTTGTAAGGCAAAAAAAAATCTCCCTTGTTTAAATTTAAAAAGATAATACCTACTTAATACTCATATATTTATTGGGTAATTCAACGACTTATCCACTACTTAACTTAGGTATAAGTTCCAGAATTGAAGACAATACAGAGAGAGAGTTTAAACGAAATTCGGGTAGTCTAAGATGTTAAAAAAAAAGATCAAAGCCTCACATTATTCTTATGATCGTCAATAATAATAATAAATCATTTATTTGCACAAAACATGGTATACAAGGTGTTAAATATAATTAGAGAGGAACAAACATGTTAATAGTATACACACACGATTGTTTTTATACTACCTTCTATACTATACTTCTATTATTAAAACGAAAAATATATACAAACAAAAAACAAGTATAAGTACAAGTACAACGGTATAAGTTAAATCTATAGCAGTTGTGAGTCATACTGAATAATACAGACCGACACATCTATGTTCTTTATTCAACTTTATGTATACTATACTATATATACTACACATTTTAATCACTACATAGTATAAAACAAAGTCGCTTTCTCTGTCCCTATGTATGCTTAAATCTTTAAAACTACGCAACGGAATTTCGATGCGGTTTTGTTTAATAGATAGAGTGATTGAAGAAGAAGGTTTATATGTATAATAACATCCATTAAATAGTGGAGAAATACTTATAATATATATTTTAAACCCGTGCCAAGCCGGAGCGGGCCGCTAGTTAAATATATAACAATTACAACAACAATAACCATTGTAATTTTTACTAAATATGACTTTCCCATAAACTGATTCCCTACAGGCACCGGAAAAATTGTTACCATAATCCTCATGCTTGGTATACGGGATTGGAAATCACTTTGTATTGCCCATGGTTATTATCATAACAAAGTACACCCGATCCCTAATAAATCCCCTTGTCACCTTTTATGACACTATGAAAAGTTGTGTCACTGATTCTTTGTGTGATATCACATTGATGAGCTTTGGGTACCTACCATAGTATAGTTACATATTCTTCAAAGGAAACATGATAGGCTCTAGGTGTATCCAATAGTTGACTAATGCTCGTAAATGGTCTGGCTTAATAGGGTTAGTAAACGCTCCTTTATGTCGTAGGCATACCGGACATCCGGACATACGGGTTAGAAAATAACATTGTGTTGCCGTATTACCAAAGTGCTGTATTCAGAAGAGTCCCGGAAGCTGCCGAGGCATCCCGGAGGATGGCAACAACATTCAGACTGCTTTTTATAATATTCTTGGAAACAGACAACAGACAATAGGGCCACGAGATTGGCTCCATTATTATCTGCAGTCGCGCTAAAACCTTTTTCTTTCTATTAAAAAAACATTGACAGTCAAATTTCGTTGAAAACTTTCGTGTTTCGTCAACTATGTGCATGTAACTGTTTAAACAGTTATAATTGTTTTGTTTCGCCCCGAGGTCAGCATTTAGTCGGGTTAAAATCATGTATTTTTAGCTCAACAAATACTGTTTTATGGCAACTACTTTGTTAACAAGTTCAAGTACGAATTGTACAAATTATAACTGTTAAAATGTTTTGAGTCGCGACATTTATTTTAAACTAACCTTGATGTTTTAAGTCGTATTTACCTCTACCGTGTTCGATGTTTAAGTTCTGTTCGCAAATCTTGTTGCCATTGACGTTGCCACAAAAACTTTTCGATTCAGTAATACAGTAAGCTTGCCGTTACCTGTTACAAGTTTTTTTTACATTAATAGGCAACAATAGCCATGCCTTTGCGCGTCTTATTTATAAATAAGAGACTTTGCGAGTAAATTCTGAAATCTGCACCCAAGTAAACTTCGACCATGGTCTGCAGCAGCAACAACAAAGAAAATAAGTGGCTGTGGTCTTCGCAGACGTTGCCCACACAACCGACTATACCCGTGCGGTTCCCGGTTACAAATAGGCCCGCCAAACCAAACGCCGTAGGAGGCGCTTGTGTAGGATGCATTACGCCTTAACACCGAGCAATATAATATGTGCTAGAAAGATGTGGTCACATGGTCAATTAATGGTTTGAAATAGTAATAAGCAAAGCAATTACAACAACGGCTGTAAGTGTAAATGTCATACCTAAATTACTTTCGGTCTTAAATATTTCAGAGATAAATTTGAATTTGAGCCCTTAAAAACCCTCGTGGTCAAGCCATCTGTAGCAAAGAATTATTGTGTTACTGATTAAAAAAGAAAACAAACAATTATTGTTTTACTTTTGCCATAAATCATTTATTAAGTTACCTATTTTACAATTATTGACATTTTAAATTAAATAATCAAACATCGTAAGTTAAAAATAAGACTTACACAAAAAAAGTTTTTACTTGTTTTACTAAAAGTTATGATAATATATTATTGTTTTACAAATAATTGCAAGTTTTTGTAGCTTTGTCGTTATTCTACGTAATATAGCTACTAAACGTTTTGTCGGGTATCTTATTTGTTTATTGAACACACACTTGCTATACAGAAGTGAATAAAATATATATTTTTGTATTGAACAAAGAGGTGAGTCACCTCAAGGGATTATACCACGGGAATGGGCTTTACCGGCTTGTCACCACCCGCTTGCCATGGTACTGATTATGGTAATTTCCCGCTATTTGGGAGCCTACGTTCAATCGTGGGTGTCATTACCCTGATATGATGAGGACCCTAGCGCACAGCCTGTGCCTATTTATGCAAAATGGTAGGCTTTCAACTCTGTGTCACCAGTAACTGTTGCTGGATGGTGGAAAAGTATGAAAGTGTTATAGTAACGAAAACATTAAGATATCCTAAACGATTTCGATCTCATCACTATTTTTACGATATATGAGAAAACTCACGCTTGAATCCAAAAAAGTGAACATAGATTTATGAACAACGCTCAAGCAACATTTTTTTTTGCTAAAAGCCTTTTATGTCTAATTAATTTATCAACAATTTATTCGGTGGAGAAAATGAGGAATACATAAAAAATGACTTAATATAGAATCCTCAAAAATGTTGAAGTATAATTTCTTAAGAATGACGTTGACATTTTAATGAAAAGTAAACTGGGTCATTTTATACCTATGACAGTTGGGGCAGTTTTTTACTCGTCGACTTTTCGTGGCCTTGCTACTTAAAACTTACAATTCTCTATTGTTTGTACTGGTTGTATTCAAGTATTGTTTAGTAAGCTGTTTTACATTGACGTCATACTCAGGATTGAGTTGTTCCTGTAAATTACAATGCTCATTCATTTCCGTCAACCTGAAATTGATTGACCGCTCCCCAAAAGTTTGAAACGAGGCTCCACAAAGTCCCAAAGGACACCAAAATATAAATAACAAAATAGAAAAAGGAATAAAAAGTTGATAATGGCGGATGTCGAGCAGAGAGTGTCGAGATAGCAAACAGTGTCGTGTGAAAAGTATTGGTATAAATTACGGCACCGCCCACCCAGAGGTGAACCGCGATATTATTATGTTCGAGTGCAAAATTTCATCAATAATACTATTTCACTTTGAAATAGGAAAGAATGGATGAAACACAATTACTTAAACAGAACTCGACACAAGCGTCCTATTTCTTTCTCGCCTACTACAGTAATGGGTTTGGTGCTCCCCTCTTCCCACTAGTGGTGTTGCCGGTACCGCCTTCTCCCCTCCCTCCTCCCCCCAGTTTCAAACGCCGTCGGTGCCACCAACAATGACCTCGTATTTCAGACGGAATTGCTCAAACACGGAACAGGGAAAACGCAGAATAGCGTTCAGATATTTTAAAGATCAACGTATGCATGTTATTATATTACAAGGTATTATTTAATTAATCATGAGCAAATCTAATATAAGGTGTTAAAAATATAAAGTAGGTATTACCTATTTCAGTAAAAATTTGGCCTTCATATTTTCTACATTCATTTATCATAGTACTTACAACTTACAATACAATATTTTAAATAGAAAAAATATTTCCTCATTTTATACCACCATTAAACGAGGTTATCATTACTGTCTCGTTATTGCATGTTTCAAAATGCAATACTATAAACAAAGGGACAGTCGTCAAAAATAAAATGAGAGGAGACAATAATTACACGTTTTTATAGTGAAAAAAAGAGAACTCACACTCTTTGATATTTGACTCAAATAAAACGAGGTTGAAGGATACAAGCTAGCTATAATTCCTGGTTAAGAGTAAGCCAACTCATCTCTTTCTATGGGTATCATAGGATTAAGGGGTTATATTACGGGTGAGACATAACATAGATTTCCCGAGGGGCGCGGACGACTGACAGCAGACGCTTCGCGTGAAACCAGAAACTTGTCATAATTATCATGGATGCGAAATAGCACTCTTAAAATACCTTATTTTCTTCATAATGACGTCACCCCATTTATTTTGTGACGCTACTCGCAGAGAAACAGTTCCGGGTTCATCCCTCTTGTTAAGTAGAGTAATTAAGTTTTTTTTCTTAGGAAATTCTAAGTGAAAGACCAAACGTTGATTATAACAAATGCAAAGAATGCTTTTCTTAAATATGATATGTGTGTGTGTGTGGGAATTACAAAACTAGATTACATGATATTTGCCAGAAGTAGAAGTTAAAGCTAGAAAACTGTGTCGCTCTCGAAAGTGACTGTGTCATACTTTTGCTGCCTGAAACTCGCCCTTATATATCTTATTTACGCCATTAGATCTATGTAAAACAGTCGCTGTATAGCGGTACTCATCTTTAGTACCAAACTTAAGATTCGTTAATTAGCAACGATTGTACAGATGCCCTTTTGTTTACAGGCCGTTAGCCTGTCAATGATCACTTGATTTTGCTGCTCACTATTACTGATAATAATAATTATATACTATGCTAATTGATTGATTGTCATACAACCAGCTAAAGTGCTTAACATTAAACGCGAATGTTCGTTTTACACAAACACGAAATGTACACGTGGTAATGATTTGCATTATAAATAGGACGCCCCAATAACGCAGTGAACAAATTGTATACAGTTAAATTGAATGATAATACTGAATTTTGAAATGAAATGTAGAAGCTACCTGTCATGTTAGCAGGGAGGTGGGAGAAATACGTTCATTCATAAAATGGAAGTTAGAAGCATGTTCTAGTGTCAGCCAAGATATTTATAATGGAACTATTTACTGAGGTGAATGTACGATATTTGTCGTGTACTGTATAGTCGTGTTGTACTTGTAGTGTAAAAAAGGTTGTGTTTTACACTTGACATTTCAAATTTAGATACCGTTTTCAAAAGCCAAGTCTTAATCAGGGTCAATCATTTTGATCATAATAATATTATTGTTAATACCTAGCTCAAGACTGCAAAGCTTCCTATTTCCGAAATTCAGTTTTAAACTGGTTTTCAAGGGTGCTATTATGAAATTCAAGTGGTGAGTCGACGTTCACAGACTTATATGTAAAAAGCATCAGACATTGTCTATCTGAATCCTTATAACGGCGCGAGCTTGTGTAATGAAATGTTTTCCACAGTCTCCAAGTTGTCTGCATAAAATATTAAAAAGAGAATCTGTTTCATTTATTTTAAAATATTGAAACTGATATACACATTTTAACAACGACTATAACAAAGTTTAGACGGAGTGTTGACTATAATGTGGCGATTTTTAATTAAAGATTACATAATATGTAAAGTTATTTATTTTCTGTAGTCACTTTTCAAAGTAACAGGTGGCCACATAAGGCTCCCGTTAACAATTGGCTTTGGCACTGCAACCACTTCAGCGTCCAAGGCTCTATTTACGTATATTCGTACAGTCAACAACAAAAGTTGTTGGACACTTACATTTTTGACGATGCCATTAAAAGTACAAGTGGCTACATAGTAAAAAGTCTTAAATATTCCTAGGACATTGTTTGGATTCTCTTCAAGACTATAACAAAAATTTATGGATATTCCTTTCAAATATTTGAGATTAAGTTTTCTAAACTGTCAAGCTATTTCTGTCGACCGTACATGAAGCTGGACCATCAAAACAATTTGCGAACCATTAGTGCATGATCGAGTGGCCAGCATTAGCCGTTGTGTGCACGAGTCATTATAGGTGGGTGTATGCACGTGATGGAAAAACATTCGTACACGCCCAGGACTAATTACTTCTGTCCGATGTCACTAATCACTTGACTATTAGTGTCGCTGTTCCACGACACTGTGTTTTTCGAACGTCCGGTTTATTGTCAGTTTCAAATGATGGATAAATACTGGCTGATGGTATTAATATTAACGTTTAAATATAGGTACGTTTGAGTACTATCGAAGCTTGTATACACCAATTGATTTAAGAGTCTATTTATAAGGCTTGACCTAATTGATTGTTTGATCCTTATAATACATCAAAAGGTCAAATCAGAATATCGCTTGGTCTTTTTTGGTTTCATAATTTTTCCTCTACTATTGACTGCTCATATAAAAAAGAAATAAAAAAAGAGGTCGCGAGAGATTTGCGCTATGGCAGGAATGGGCATCTAATCTACCAACAATACATTTGATTACTTACTTTAAATAGATCAGTATGTAGTGCTTATACAACGCGCATTACAGGTTACGTAATTTAAATCTGATATTTTTTTTCACTTTTCAGTGTTTTTTTAGTGGGTTGGAAATGCTTAGGATGAATGAAGTTACCAAGCTCCTAATTAATTGGTTGCTCCTGGAATATGGCAATAATGCTCAGGACTACTCAACAGTACCTACCCAATAGGTGCGGTCGTCTGTACAAAAATAAAAGCTATTTAATTAATTCTGATATATAGCTGTAATAAGCATTTTAAAATAGGCACATTAGACATTAAATTATAACGCACTGCCGACAATAAGCCCAAAGGACTGTCAGTATTGCCATATTGAATTGCCAGTACTAATTTATTAGATAAGGTATTTTTGATATCTTTAAACATTTAGGTTTAATCATAGCCTCGATTAGGCGATAAATCATAAATCCACAACACAATGTAGGTGTGAAAGATAAACATGAAAGGTTCTAGAAGCCTATCATTAGACATACAAGTCAACAAGTAAAAAAGGTAATTACCTATAGTAAGTATGACAAATGATATTTTTCTACCTAAATAGCTTCGACTGTTCCGTTGCTGTAGTGGTCGTCGACAGCTGAGCATGAGGACTCTGAGATTCCTAAGGGTGTGACATTCAGGTCGGGAAAAATGTTATAACATTATTTTGTTAAATAATTTTCAGTAGCACGGAGTTTTGATTTGTGCATGGCTAATGAAAATGGACGCACCTCTCTCTAATAACTGGTATAATGTGTGTGTACTATACCCCTACTTACTTAGTACCTCTTTGTGCATTCAAGCATAATGTTATGATAAGCTTAAATAGGGTCTAGCGACATTTTAACACGAATAACTTTATGCGATAGTGGGACAGCAACCGTCAGATAATTCACTTAATACACCAAATGTGGTATCAATATCATGATTATCAATATCATTTTAGACTAATTGGATTTGCTTCCCTCATAGGGGAAACAAAGGAATTTTAATGTACCTACATTACCTTAAAAGAGATGCTATCACGACGTGTTACGCGATGCGTAGTGGTAGGCAGAAGCAGATAGATCAAGTATTCTTTTTTACAGTATTTCGCATCATATTGACAAAATCGTTGGAAAAATTGATACCCACACAATTTAAAGTATTATACCTATCAATAAATTGATGCTATCAATAAGGCTTATAATGGCAAAGCAAAGATCATGTTTATTAGATACGATTTAGATTTG
The DNA here is from genome assembly GCA_905340225.1 of Abrostola tripartita. Taxonomy (NCBI): domain Eukaryota; kingdom Metazoa; phylum Arthropoda; class Insecta; order Lepidoptera; family Noctuidae; genus Abrostola; species Abrostola tripartita. Next base: position 7,026,947 of record HG996490.1, on the reverse strand, counting down.
GACGCTATATAGATACGATTTTCATTCGAAATGAGCAATATAAATTCACTGAGTATACCAAAAAGCAAACAGCTTAAATCTCCTACAAAACCAACAAAAAAACGTACTATTTGTTATGAATTATATTTATAAGGTATCAGAGTAGAAGTGTGGATCATATTACGCATTTATCTTTTATTTTTATTTGGAATCAGACATCGTCTGGCGAGCTGCACTTCTGGCTGCTCTATTGAACCTTTGCTTCGAGATACAAATATTAAAAAAACTATGTTGTAGAAATATATACTAAGTTTATTTGATTATTATAAATTTTAAATTAACTGAAAATATTACTACAGATAATCTTACATTTTAACGAAATAATTTAATCCCTATTGATTTAAATTTGATATTGCGAGAAGAATGCATGAATTATTTTTAATTGAATATTGTAAAGAGCCTGTAAATTTTATTATCTTTTAATCCTTGCCGTTTTACTTCTTAAAGCGAGATATGGAATTCCCGAAATTATGTTATAATCTCCGCAGCGTATTTAACGCAGAATCGATCCTGTTTTAATGACGGAGGTTCTTACCAAACTACGTAGGAAGTTTCGCGTTTATTCATTATACTGTTGCAATACCCTAACAAGGGCAATATGTCAGACTGTCACGTCTAACGGGTAGTGCCCCAGGCAACGGATAAACGTACACCCGTTCTGAAACATTCACACGCGTTATTGATATCCGACAAGGCATATCACATGTATATTAATAATTTAGGTACGTTGCGACAGTTGGCAACGAAAGTTGCTCATATTATTGATATTAATAAAGCTTATCAAATTATAGCCATTTTTTTACTAGGTGTATATAATCATCGGATGTGTCATTTAAATTAAAAATGGGATCTATTTATATATTTATAGATACTTATTAGTAGAAAAGGATTTACTAGTTGTAACTTGTAAACCGCAACTGCTAAACACAATTCTAAAGGTATTTTTAACGACTATATTTGTTTTCATCTAAGGTAAAGCAAAGGCTTAGGATTAAAAAAAATACAATCGCAGTCTGTTACTTTGAAGGCGATTCCGATAATAATTTTAAATAATCAACGGTATCGATTCATCAATTAACATGAAACAAGTATCTACGTATATAAATCACCCTCATTTGAGTCGACACTCCTCGTATGGGTATCGCAGTAAAACGGTTAATTAATCGGTTAATATTCCATTTCCGCTATAATTAATTGAACTATTCGTTGCTTCCTTTGTTTAGCTAATTGGAGACCCACTTTATTATTCTGACACCGATTGCTCGATGTGGTTATCATGACAGAGAAACATAACCTTTTGCGGTTTCTATTTTGGTGCGTAGACTGCTCATAATGAGGCGGAATGGAATAAAGAGGGGAAACGAAGGACGTTGTCACTGCGTTGATACGTATAATATTACACCGGAATTCTTGGAAGGTAGACAGAGGTACGGTATTCAGATTTCACAAAAAAAATGATTCAAAATTAAGTGTCTGAAACCAAAGATTTCAAAAAGATTTTCTAAGTAAACGAAATTAAGTGCGAAAGCGTGTAGATGCGTTTGATTTCTACGTATTCCACGTAGAAATCAAACAGATTACATAGATAAACAGAACAGAACAGAGTCAGAAGCAAGAAGCTCTTACTCGTTTTTAGCATCCACAAGATCAATACAATAGTGTCCTTCGTTGAAATAGTTGATAAAAACCGTTAGAAGTGTTGCGAAACTGGGTAGAAGAGATGTGCGAACGAAATGCAAATGTCGTAAGCGTATCGCTGCGCGCCTCTCATCTCCATACGATTAGTTGATCATTTGTTACGTCACTGTCACTTCCACGCTGCCGCCGTTTGCCGCCATTGCTGAGGCTGACATATATGTATACTATTATTTCGGTCATAATTCTCAGTGTCAGCGTTTTGTGTGCGTATCTTCGTATTGTTGCTGCGTATTCTGTTTCAATTATACGTAATTAAGGACCTCGTTTGATATGTTGTTGTTCTTAATCAGTAATTGCTTTCTTATTTATACCGACTTTTTTGATTTACACTGTTTTATTTATTGCATGTTACTTCAATCAGTTTTAACCACAGATGTAGCTTAGTTTAAATCAATCCGACCCCACTTAGGTCATACGGGTTTATTGAATTATGTTATGTTATATTATTAATAGATAAATTCCTTTTTCTTAAGATCCTTCTTCTAGATAAATTACCGCCGAACTCAGAGACATTTAATGACTACTTAAACTATAACTAAGTTAAGATTTTCTTTGTGAAATCTTTACTTAGCGTCAGTTTAAGTAATCATTAACGTCTCTGAGTGCGGCGGTAAAATCATTTCGAATTTAATAACTAGGTATATCAAAATTATAATTTTTTTAAATGGTCTTTAAATTTCATTTAAAATGCTAATGTAAAATGATATTTCAGCAAAAACTCACTCGATCTAAAAAATAAAGCTGACGTTTTTTGCCCATTACTGCAGGAAAAATGAGCTGATAAATCATCTTCTAATAAATATTATCTGGTGAGAACACGTCAAATTCATGCATAAGTACCCCCATAAGGCTAAAACTAATTAACATTTTAATGAAGTCGGGAATATAATGAAGTTGTCAGTCGCGAGTTGACACATGGAGTGTGGCGACGACTAGACTGTTTAATTTTTCGCTGTGTGATTACCATTTGCATAATCTGCGAGCCTCTGGATACTAAAATACTTTTGTTCTCGATATAATGTGTGCTGGAAATGTTTTGCTCACGCTATCTTCTATTAAACAGTCTCAAATATCAGCGATAAACTTGGAATTTTGAACTAATATTAGGAAGTTTTCGAAGTTTATCGCCGGTAGTCCTTACAATTCTGATGCAATGTTCTACGTAATTTTAAGTTGAAGGAATCCATTGTTTTAGTTTAATTATATTCCACGTAGGTTCATTCAGCTGTGCAAGAAAATATCATGTTTCTATAAACAATATTATATTTTATAGTGATGGAACTATTCCCAGGATATTCAATATTATACTAATAGAATAGATACCTACTAATTTAATACTTTTTTCTTAAAAAAAAAACGTCGCCCCACACCAGGAAGTTCTCCTGTATCGTAGGTGCGTTTCACAAACATGAAACATCACGTACACAAACACCCAGACTCGGAACAAACATATGTAGATCACACAAATTTTTTTCCCATAGAACCCGCAACCCTTATAGCAGCAGTCCAATCGCATAGCCACTGCGCCAATCAGGTCAAGTGAAGTAAAGGTGAGGGATAAAGTGCAATCACTTCAATAATTATGACGTCAGGTATTATATTTATCGTGGGTCGTATTCACCCACTCATATTACTATGAGTATTCACGAGGGAGATACACTGTTAAAGAAAACAAGGGCCGCCATAACTCGCTTAATGACGTACTTATTCATGTCACATTTTAAAAGATTAAAACCCGCTGCGTAATGGTCGTCACGAAAACAAAACTTGTAATCGGTAATATTTCGTAATATAAGTATGATACAACGAAGTAGATATTAAAAATATATTGATAGAATACAATTTGTATCTACTTAAATTTTAATATCGCACAACCTATCTAAAACCTATTTACTTAGTTATGAGAAAATCTAATAATTTATTTGTAAAGCATAGGTACCGACATACAAAATCTAAAATATAATATATACCTATTAATGTTTTTAATAAATTGGTATATACATATTATTATTTAATTAAGAACCGTCCAAATATAAACAAATATCTTCAAAATTAGTCAAGCCGTTTTGAAAGACAAATATTATACACGCATACTGAAATTTCATGTTACAAGAAGATAGTGTGAAATGCTTGTTGAAGTGATTCTATTTATTATTATTGCTATCGCTTCTAGCCGGTAAGGTTTCCTTGGCGTATACTTGTGTAACGTACCAACGCGCAACGCTAACGAGATCTCGCCGTCGGATATTATAATTAGGCATAACACTTCATCTTGCACTTCCATAACTAATGCAAATTAATTAATTATTCAGAAAAATATTCTCAGCTTCATAATATAATGTGAGTTGTTTTTTTTTCTAAATGACTTATTAATATTTATTAGTGTCGTTCAATTTTAAACAATAGACAGTTTAATTCTGATTTATTTTATTGGGACATAAAACAGTTTTTGAAGTATAGGGTGTGACAAAGACATGTAAACATGTAATCTACAACAATTTCCGCGGAATAAAGCATGGGGTAGAAAATAAAAGTGCGCGGTATTTGAGAGCAAATCAGATTTATTTAGAGGACTAATAGTATATTTTCGTAATTCAACATAATGTTATATTAGGTGTCTATATCTATAATAATAATATTTTTGTTGGTGTAAGTAAGGATTTCTGCCTTTATTCAAAGATATGTGTCATCTTATCGGCCATTAACGCTATTGAACATGCCCTTCCCGTTACTATATCGAAGATAGAGATAATTTATTAATGCTGCTATATAAATTGGTTTTGTAAATATTTTGAAATAAATTGTAATTAGGTAATAAACGAGCCAGTAGTAAAAAGAGATAATCTCTGAAAACAACAATTTATTTTTATTATAAGGGATATATTAAATTGATAACTAAGTATTATTTTTAATATAAAGTAAAAATCTATTTAAGAGTGGCTAAATTGACTTCAGATGTCTGTTTTGCTTGTGAATGTTTTTGTTTACACTACTGGCTGGGAAATTTTAAGAGGAAAATTTACGATAAGCTAATATAAAAGAAATCTGTTAGTTAAGTACTTCTAAATCTGAAATGTATAAAGTACCGTACCTACAAATGTAAACGAAAAGTGTAATAGGAATAGTTTTACAAACGGATTGTGTTATTTTTGGAATACCGATATCGAGCCTTATGAAAATATTTGTTCGAAGTATTCGCAGCGTGGCATTGCGCCAGTCACGTTTGTCGCTCCGATAGCCTTCAGAGTAGAATTTAAAATCGCCATGTGTGTTTATCGAGTTCTCTATTTGGATAAAAGTTTATATCTTACTACTACCATACTACGTTGATCTTTGAGGACAGGTAAGCCGAATTGAATACTTTTTATTCACAAAGAGGCAGACCAAAGATATCACTGTCTCACTGCCACACAGAGTCTTACTGTGAATATGGATATTCACAGTAAGACTCTGTATGTTGTTTGTGTCTGTGTCAATGTGGACATCGAAGTAAGCTTTCTTGTTTAGCTGTGAAATCGTAACGTACAGAGTACGACATCTTAAATATTTTAATGCATATTGGGTGTATGAATTTATTAAAAGAAACGGGTGCATATAACATAACATAAAATCACGCCTGTATTCCCCGAAGGGATAGGCAGAGGTGTACATGTAGTACACCCACATTTCGCCAGTTATGTTGTAAGTCCCAATGTAATAGGGGGCGAGCCAATTGCCATCAACCGGGCACAGATCCAAACTCCGTGCTGCTACTGAGAATTATGTATTTTATACGGGTGTATGTATTTTAAGGAATTATTTAGATTATTTAATAATTCCATTCTCCACCGGTATGTGCCTTTTGTATTGGTATGAGGTTTATGACACATGGAAACAGGTCTTGGTGTGGTGTAGAATTTGCTAGTCAACAAGGATAATAGCATGGTTGGTCACTGGTCAGCCCAGAGTGCTCCAGACGTAGTTAGGTGACTCGTGAAGGCTCTCTCCTTTCACTACCGACTGATTTGTTCCCGTAAAAGATAAACGAATTTAATACCAAAGTTAAAAGATATTAAATGCTGTGGTATTTATTATCTTACTACTTATGATCTCTGATTGAACCCTCTTTAGTAGATGTGAATCGAGCTTATAGTATTGCGCATAGCTGACGACCTGATTGGTGTAGTGGCTAAGCGATTGGACTGCTGCGCTAGGGGTTGCGGGTGATTTCAAAAATTTGTGCGATCCACTGATCTTTGTCCCGAGTCTGGGTGTTTGTGAATGCGATATTTCATGTTTGTGAAACGCACCCACGACACAGGAGAAAATCTTAGAGTGGGGCGACGTTTTTTTTTAAAAAAAAGCTTTGAGCTGTGTGTTTAAGTCAAGTCAAGCTTGTCTGGATGTGATTTGAATAGGTTCCCAGATATGTTCTTTTCATCTTAAACACTCTTCGAGTTTCAGTTCAAAACATGGCTGTTGCTCTTAGTGCGTCAATGACAGACACTTTCCTAGTAATTATGTTATTATATTGTGAAGAAATAACAATTGTACATACATTTTACAATTACTCACAATACTCACGCCCACGCACGCCTCATAATCACGCCTGTAATCTAAGAATGGTAGGCAGGGTTATTCTCTTTTATCAATTTGTACATCCACACTTCACTTTCATCATGTAGTATCAAGTCTCGTGTAATTGAGGCAAGCCTATTCATCGGATCACACACTGATTACATCGACAAACATAATTTAAGGGTTGAGTGCAGGCTAAACTCGGCAAAAGTTAATCACATCATTACGCTTATTTCCCCTGCGTACGCAGTGACTTAATCGAATGTCAATCCTTAGTTGCCTGGCGTCCCATGAATGTTAGTCGTGCCTTTAGCTGGCTACCATGTGACAGGTGTCACAAGCTATTGCTTTCTCAGGACATTGCGGCACGATTAAAATGTAAGGTGTTACATTTTAAAAGCACTCTCGGAAACGGAAATACAACAGACAACGATAAACATTTCACCAGTAGGTGAAATGTTTATCGTCATACCTGTGGTATTTCCGTTTTGCCAGATTACGTTAGTCTGACATCTGGTGTGATAGAGAGCAAGCCTATTTTCATGTTCTGAGCACAATTTATTTCTAGACACTGGTAACTAAAATGTAGATATAACATCGTCATCATTACATTAGCCTATTGCAGTTCACTGCTGGACGTACGCCTCCCCCAAGGCATGCCAAAAGGCCTGCTCTCTCGTTATCGCCAACTGAGGGCCGTTTTATTTGGCTACTTCATGGGGGGTTTGGCATAGTCACCACGCTGGGCAGTGCTGTTGCCCCCCAGAAATATCCCTTAGTCGCCTCTTACGACACCCACGGGATGAAAGGGGGTGGTCTATTCTGAGCCGGAAACTACACGGTACAAATAAGTATCTAATAACAATGGTATTGGAACTTGAAATCTTGTGTAAAATTATGAATCCGATTCGTAATCTTTGGAGTCACAATGATTGGTAGTAAATGTAATAGTACAAATAAATAATTGTTATGTTATTTTGATCAAAGAGGAAAGTTAAAGCGAAATTAAAATATTCTTTACTTGAGAAAACGTGTTAAGTTTCGAGTTTCACACGATATTAAAAATGTATTTATCACGGAGGTGCAATTATTTCATTGTATGAATAAAAATAATTATTTCAGATTACTTTATTTGCCTCCCATTATTGATTGTTTGCCCGGGGGAGTTAAATAATGAGGGTGAAATAATAAACGTTTTACAACACTGTATAAATGTAGGTAGGTACCCAGCTTACTTAGTTAGTCTCTATTCAGATTCAGAGCTTAGCCTAGAAAGTAAATTACATAGAAATACAGCGTGTTGATTTATTTATGTCCGAGTGTGAATAAACGAGGTTATTGTTTATTTAGATTTTTGTATATAATAATGACTATTTTTTTTTGTTCGGTTGAGAAAAAAAGTGTTGTCCCACGAGGATTTTCTCCTGTATCGTAGGTGCGGTGCGTGTCAAAAGCATGAAATATCACAGACTCGGGACAAGCACCTGCGAATCACACAAAATGTTGTCCCAAAGATTTAGTCGAACTTGTAACCCCTCGCGCAGCAGTCCAATCGCTTAGCCACTACGCCAATCAGGTCTTCGAATCTGTTTGAAGGAAGCTTGCCTACTTAGCTTTTTGATCTATAATTTTTTTATTTTTTATTTAAGGTTCGATTTTATTATGATCTTAACGTCGTATGTAACACTGTAAGTTATCGACTACCTTGTAAATGAAAGAGCGCTATATAAATAAAATAAATTAATTTAAAAAAAATATCCCTTGACATTTGCTTTAATTTCAAGGTATAAATACAGTCTTTAGGTAATGTTTATTACAGTTATAATGATGGGTACGTTTTCTTTTTTATTTTACCTTGTTACACGCTGTATGTTCAGAAACTAGTGCTAGACTCCAAATAGTATCACAATGTAGCGGCCTAACGAAGTCCTGCCGCTGCCGTGACCGCCATTACCATACTAATAATAATTAGTTATGCGGCCAACTCAACGGAAATAGCATGACTAAAAATGGGGTGGTATAATTACTTTACGAATAAGCTAAATATTATACTGTAGGTAATTGTACTACAATGAACTAGATTGTCTCAATCATTAACTTCAGACAGCTTGTAACATATTTTATGTATGTATATGCTAAATAATAAATATGTTTCACTTTTGACCTGCCTAGTGTAACGAACTTCATACAAATGTTCAAGGTTTTTTTTGTGTCATAAATTAGGAATATTTTTTCACACTTAAAGGTACCTACTATAGTAAAATGATTAAACTAACAAGCTTTAAATATAAATGACTTATATATTATCTAATAAAAAAAAAACAAACACTTAAAAAAATCTAGCACTGAAAAATGTAACACATTTTAATTCTACATTTATTTTGCTGATTAACTCGTAGAACATTTTACAGATGGTTTTTTTTATTTCAAAATCAATAAAACGGCGCCTGTTGTTGATTTAAATAAACAAGAGCGTTATTGAAAACGGAAGCCGCAGGTAGAACGAGGCAGAAACAACGGAGGGTTGCAATTCTTTGAAACATTCTTTAAAAGTTTTTATGAAACAAAATCGCTTTGTGAAACACGGTCCGGCAGTACCTTCTGACATCGAACATGGCTTCCGTATCACGTTTTTTTGTAAATTTTTAAAAGAAAAATGCTCAAGAAACGGAAAGCGAACAATTCATATAATTAGGAGCAACACGAAACGACGGATAATGGACTCGGCTTGAGTCGAGCAACACGTGAGACAATCTACTAGTTATCTGTACCCGAACAGGATCCCAAGTTATTGAGTGTTAATGGGAATTAAGAATTACAGCGGTCCACTTCAGCTGCTCAGTGAAAATGACCAGTTGCCACTTGTTTTTCTTTAATTACCCGTCTCGGGTGGCGTCGTGCTTTTCTAGCTTGCTATATAAACAGAAACCTACGCAAACATTGACCAAAGGTGAGAGATAGTGTGATGGACCTTAGGTATTATTCTGAGTAGGATATAATGTTTTATGTATTAGGTTTTTATATACCTAAAGACTACTATTTTTATTGGTCAAGCTTATTTATCGTCTTACGTACCAGAGGATAACTATTATACATCTATCGCTCAAGATATAATATTGCCGTTTACTGAGTTCTGAGCTCCAAGCTATGGCTGATATTACTTTAGAATTCAAACAGTAGTCCAACAAAAAAATCTAGATTTTAAGTGAAGACTTTCGAACTAATACTTGGTACCTACTACATGTTATGCAACTGTCGGTAAGGCATAGTTTTATCAAGATTAAATTGATTTTGTAAAATATACCAGCGTCTCCCCCAGACCGTCCATTGACAAATAGCATCATCTCATTGGCAATAGTAGCGCAAATGGTCTTACTCAGCATTGGAATTGGGTGAGATAGTATGTGGTGAGTGAGTGACGGCAAACGTAAATACACACGTCCTCACGTTGTTCTCAACCCTTTGACACTACAGTAACCAAGAGTTTGCATTGTGTGCCATTGTTAAAGATATTCGTAGTCCAAATAGATAAATCTCTTATTTTGAAAGTGTGATCTCGAAAGAAAAGAAAGCATTTGTTGTGCTGCTGAAGTTTCTTGATAAAAATCAATATTTTTCTCAATACGTCGCTTAAGGATTTTTGTGTTTGTCGCCTTCGTGTTTTACTATGAGCGTATTGTCACATCAAAACAGAATAACTATCGTAGTATTATGAACTAATTGTAAGGAATTGGATATCAGAATATTTGTGAAACTATGAGAGAGTCATAAAAGCATATCACAAAGTTTGCAAAATAAAAATCATTTATCATTTAACATCGTAGTAGACGTACATAGGTTCCTATGATAAACTAAAAAAAATAGTACGACAATCATTTTAGTCTATTCAGTGGTTTGATATACAGCCCTCAAGAGGTTTATTTATCTTCACGTTATTTACAGGCTCACGTTATTTATTATTCAGAGGTTTTTTATGAAGGTTAAAGGTGTTTAGTATTAGTAATTTAATAGCTGCTGACATTAGGTCGAGTTTTTTTTTTAATATAGTAATTTTAAATGCTTACTTTTTTTTACGGTAAGCGAATGTTAGTACTTTTGTGGACTTGCTTTTTTACTGTAGATATGTATGGGTGTTATTTTCATATAAAACGTGGCTGCATGTTTGAACCTACACACGTTATAATGTGATTTTTTAAATGTTTGAGTGCAAGTAGAGAATTTCACGAGTACTAAAGACAATACCTAAGTAAGTACGTCCGGCGTACCTTGGACGGTCAACCTTGCTATCACCCTTGTTGACTGACCAATCTCTACATCACGGAATAGCCTGTTTCCATGAGACATTTGACTCATTCCGATACGGAGAAGAAATGTTATATATACTTTCATAGATCGCCCAAAACACCTTTGACTATCGATGAAGGAAAACATCGTAATGAAACCTGGATTTAATGGTCTAAAATTACCAACCCGCAGTAAGGGAGTGTTGTGGTAAATTCTCATTCCTTTTCTATATAAGAAGAGCTGTTTGCGCTGCAGAGGGACAGTTAAAGTCTCTTACTATTTGTTTGGAAACAGTGGTCATAAACATAAGTCTATAAGTGAACATATACCTTCTTGGTAGTTCGTGCTACGTTAGGTAGGATAGCTAATCATGTTAAATCTCTAAACACACTAATGCCGCTGTGTATCCTCCTATTATCTCTCACGACATCTGTGATAAGGGATTCCTAGTGTCGACTTCACATACGGGATTTCAAATGATATTCACACCAGACTATACATTGATAGAACTGTTTATACGATAGCTAAAAATCGATTTGAATAATATTAATTTTCCATATTCTACGCCAATTTTTTTCTAAAATTGATTGAGAAATAACTGAAATAAGTATGTTAAACCATTAGACAATCGGTACGTACCTGTATTGTAGTATGTGTATGACAATATTTATTTAACCGATTGATTACTCGTTCCTAGTAAAACAAATTCTTGTTAAATTGCCTACTTACAAAGTTTATCTACCGTAATATCTAATTCTGAATAACCCCGTTCACAAGAACGAACATTTACAATTCAATTACAATGAACAAGGTTTTCTATTAAGTTTGCTTGAATATAGTATAAGCGTAAATAAAACGAGTTCATAATATTATTTAAAACTATGTACTGTTAAATACCTGCCACTGTTTTAGGATCAATTTACTAACAGCTTGTTTTAAGTTTCCCCTTAACTTCGTGATAATTTTATGAGCGTTATACACGAAAGTTCAAGTGGTTATTGTGCCCAGTTAACTACATTAAACGTATAAAACATTCTTGAGTTATATACAGCGCATAATATTTTTATTATGCTTGACCCAATTTAATTTTTATTCACTCCTTGTCTCGTCCTGGTACCAGTCAAATTACTTGATTAACAAAAGTTTTATATAATTCAATAATGGAGTCTAGTAGTACATAGAGTGTAATTAAGGCGAATAGTTCAAAGGTTTTCATTATCGGCAGTAACAGCTCCGAGTTGAAAATACTTTAGCATTTAACTGTTACTGTAAAGTGTTGGAGCATCTTTAGAGTCTTTGAAGTTCAGTTTTAGTACAATTCACCCTGAGTGAATTCAAAAGATCAAGCTTTCTAAGACCTATTCAAGATTAATGTAACGGTAGAAGCACAGAATTTCAATTGTGTTTTATATTGTGACTAATAAACTTGTGATACAAAACGATTAAATTAAATGTATTAATTACACAGACAGAACAAGGGTGTACTTTTTGTATGTTAATTGATACATTTTGTTTACTAACGAAACCTTTCTTCCCTTTACAGTTCATTTGAACTTAATTATTCACAGAGAGCTTTCGTTTATTAAATAGATTTAATTTTTTATGGGCGCTCGTTACCGCCTTACGCCGAACAAGGAAAAGAGCGCACGAATCCTTTAATATTTATGTGTTCAATAGGCTCGGCTATACGAATGACAAATTGAAAAATAAACAGGAATCAATTCACCGATTTGAGAAGGAACAATCTTTCATCGCTCACCCCTCCCCCTGTATCCGGGACTATCTCATCCTCGGAGCGGTGAGGATTACGTTTGTTTGCTCTACCAGTCGGTACAAAGCGAACAGTCTGTTGACATTTACTGTCACGGTAAATACTCGGTTTACCATTATTTACCGAGCGGACGTAATACCTACTACTGAGTAAATACCACCACCAAAAAGAATGGAAATAAGTATGGATACGGCTGAAGTTTAAATCGATAGCAATATGGAACATGCTACCTCCAATTAAAACTAGTACGTTGGATCAGTTTAACTACCCCTTGTTAGCGGTGAATACACTTGTGCTGTAATATTGTGTAATGCATCGTCATGCAAGTCTGTTTTAGGATACAATCAAAATGAAGTATCTGTAATGTGGGCTCTGTTTTGCTCCTCTTATACAACATGGCTACGTGTTAGCATTACTTAGGTATTCTGTCAAGAATTACTTAGTTTATCGATACATTTTCGGCGTCACTAAAGTTTGTGTAGCTTAATAAACTAGCATATTGTCGTAGCTGTAGCACACGTAGCAGCTGTCATGTTGTAGAGCTACGGCGTAGCACAAGGCGAGAAGTTTGCTCCTTTCCTAAAACAACCCCGGCACGTGCTAAATTAGTTCGAGGATTTTTGTACCTAAACCCGAAGGTCGGGCGTCCCTTAACCAACACAAACTCCGTAGCCAAAACATAAATAATATAAAAAGCAGTCCAAGACGCTGTCTGTGTGTATAGGCTAAATTTGAAGTAACGAAACTTTTATTTATCAACATAATTATATAAAAGTTTATTTAGTAATACGTTATTTTAAGTTCTGTGTTGCCTGATCTCTTTCAATCGGTTTGAAGTCAAGATTAATGAAATCTCCCTTCTGGCTGTTTTTGTTCGCCTCCAATGTCCCTCGTGACCTGTAAGTGAATACCAGATTGTCTTGAATTTGTTTGGCGTTAGAGAAGCAAGTGAAAGACCGTTTAATGTAATTCATGGATAAGAGGGGGTAATGACTGTGCTACTCGTACTCGCGTGCTATGGCGTTTAGTACGCAAATGAACAGATGTCGACACAGTCGTGACTCAGCACGTTTCAGTCAAGGAGTATGAAATTAGAACCGTGTATGTTCTTCTATACTTATTTTGTTTTTGTAGGTCATATAACTAAATTCTTCCATGTGAATATCTATATACCTACACCTACAGTACGGAAGGGCGAGTAATTTGGCACTTTATACTTCATTGTACCTTCTAGAGAATAGTGCGTAGTGCCCGCTGCGGTCAGTCGTGATGGGTGACCATTTTCACATGTCAAGTCCACTCCGTGCTTCCGAAGGCAAGGTAAGCCGTTGGTCCTGCGCCTGATCTCTCTCCAGTCGTGTCGGTCTATCATCCCATAGGACTATGAGATGAGGTAATAGGGAGTGCACCTGCGTTTGCACGCATGCTTGTTCACTATAATATCTCCTGCGTAATTGGCTAGTCTCAGATGAGACAGGCCGCCGTGACCAAAATTCGGTCAGGAAAACATAATTATACCTTCTAAAACAGTATTTATAGGACAAATACAAGTAACTAATGGGAGCAGAAGATCTAAAATAAACTTCGTTTTAAGGTCGTCCATTGTTTTTATTAGAAGATTGAATCTTGTAGAAGAGTACTTTTACTAACTTATTTAGTTAGTTAGTACCCACAATCACAAGAAGTATAAGATAAGAATTTGACCTTAAACTAGGTCCAATTCTCAGATGATCAGGTAATCAATATGTCAAACCTACTTAGGTAAATTAAATGTAGTGAGTTACGGAAACACACGGCAACGACCGTACCAAAGTCAATGGAATTTTGCACAGAGAAGGGGTAAGCAGAGGTGCACGTATATGTAGTACAAGCACATTACACCAGTAATGTTATAGGTCCCAATGTAATAGTGAGCGAGACTATGACCATCAACTGGGCACAAATACAGACTCCATGGTGCTACTGAGAATTACCAAAAAACTCAGTAACACTTTACCCGGAATTCGAACCCAGGACCTTGTGTTTAGCAGTCGCGTTAAGCGACCACTAGACCAATAAGGTAATTTGTAATGGAGTATAAATGTGTTTTTGCATAAAAACAAAAGCTTTAAGTCTGAGGTACAAGCGAGATAGAGACAATAAAAATGCGTTATATACAGGTATACAAATTTACATTCCCATTGTAGTTCTAAGATAAATATTACAATTGAATAAACGACATACTTTTTCACGGCAAATTTAGTCAGTTGACTTTGAGAATGTCTATTCATCAAATTAGTTTACAAAGAATAAAGGTTACGCCGTGATTCAGCTGCCTAATGTCGAAATTAGGCGAATTGTTTGACTTGTACTGTTATTTCAGATTTTTTGTTTATGATTTTAGTCATTTTTCGAATAAAGTACATAATGCTCTTCAAATTAGGAGAATCCTAGTATGAATATTATGTAGACTCAAATAATTGTAGGAGCATGTGCGTTTATCATTAAGTACTATAAACGGTGCCTGGTAATAATATGACGTGTTAGATAGATTACCGTAGTGACACTTCTTACATAACTGACTGGATAAAGACAAAAGATCTTTTCGAACATTGCGGTTTTGTTTCTCTATACTCAACAACCTAAATGACTGAACAGCCGAACTGTCTGTGTTCAAATTGTTCAAAACCAATGTTCCGAAAAGTGTTTGTACAACAATCTTAAACATAACAAGAAAATATTTCCACCCATTATCCTAAATACGTAGCTGTTTATATAAATATTTTCTATTTCCATTCAGTTTGAAAATGAGTTGAACAAAAGGAAAATCTGTGCGCGAAGCCGCCGGGCAAAATTCTAGTATAAATAATAAGAACAGGCATCCACGTTGGAGACGGAATACCGGTAAAGTTATACTCCCACCAGACACGATTTCTCTCATAATATTATTTGCTGCTGTGACTACGTGACTCGAATTTCACCAGTTACCTGCTTATGACGATATGAAATTTGTTCGCCACAGGAAACTTGCTTATTTACCTTAGAAATTGCAATGCAAGTTATGAAATATGAGATTATTCTACCCTGTTTCGTCAACATTGTTTTATTGCATTGTTGAAAGACGTGTTATAGTGTTGCTGTAATCAAATGTAAATTAGGTTCTTCACACTGACTTCGTTGTAGATTATATGCTTTGCGGTTTTATGGGTAAATCCCAGGATCTAAGAATGGAATAATAATTTATTAAGTTGCTGTAAAAATGTATCGTGATAATGATCATGTTTACATTTCATGCTTATGTAAATAAATACAGAATGACTAAACTGAAGTGGAATAGAACAAAAATAATTTTTCAATACACAAAGACAAAATGCCTTTATTTTGTAGTATAGGTGCTGCGGTTTAAAAATCGTGTGTTAAAGTAGACGCAATCTTGATATTTTCACGTTGGTAACACGTTATATTAAAGTCTGCAGGTAAGAGTATGTATGAAAATTGCAGGCGAGCTTACCCAGAGGTGTAAGAACTTTCAATACAAAATGCATGTCTAGTCTGTTGTCGAGTCTTAGACAAAGCGGTGAACAAAAACTTTAAGCTTGTATGTTTGAATAATCCGAGTCAGATATTAAGTAAAAAGTTTGTTGACACTAAGTATACTAATGTAGACAATATTATGCTACTGATATTACTTTAACCACGTGTTTTTATATCGTTCAGACGAACAAAGCTACGTTGTTCGGCTTAACGGTATAGGATAGTTTCCTTTGGATTTAGTACTGTAGTCTTGCCTAGTACATGCTTTACATAAATGCATAGATTAACTTCCCTTGACTTTCAATCAATTTTTATTTTGGTCTACGCGCTTTATTTCCATAATAATAAGCTCATTGCTCAAGAATTGTCATATACTTAAACAAAATATTTTTAAGTACGTATTTTATGTTTAAATGGCCAGGTAAAAGTATTTAGCGGTAACATAACGCGATATCGGTGAATGCGAACCTATCTTTATACGCATTATATTGTGGCCGTATAAAAATATTGTCATTCCCTGTCAAAGACCTTGGCGGTCGGAATTAAAAGAGCTTTTTCCTGTTGTAGAAATTTCGTCATGTAGTTATGAGGGTATTAAAGTTAATGGAGCCCTCGGCACCGTCGTCTACCTCGCCGAGTTTATGAGTTCATAGGCAGGGTATCTCTGTGGCAACGTTTTATTTGTGAGATATAATTTCCATTTTGGAAGTTTCTCCGAAGATTACTTTTACGAAAAATATAAGCGGCTTTCTTTCTGTTGTACTACACTATACTTTGATACAAGTTCTACACGAAGAAATTGGTAAAATATCGTGTATTTATTTTTAGATACCTACAATTCTAAGTGGTCAATATTATACAGAATCATATGCGCCGCGCTTATTTCACTCGGCGTGGATTCAAAGTCTATATGAAATAAAAAGTCATACCTATATTTGATCTAAAACATGCAAGTTAACTGAGCAAAACCACTTTGCGAAGAGTTTTTCCACTACAACTAAATGGTTGAGTAAAGCGTACTCATCAAAATATTAGACGTATTATTTACAATTAAAGAAACGCTGGTATTTGGAATGAAGTTTCGTTACTAGTTAATGTTGAGAGTTTTTCAAACGGACTGGCAAATGAGTCGGCATTTGCGAGGCGACGATGGCAATGTCAGCCAGCCAGTAAATTTCTCAGATAAGCGCTGCTCTGACGTCTAGGCCAAGCTCGCTCGCTTATTTCATTAAGTTATTTGCTTTGACTTCAACTCGCAGCTGATGAAATACAAGTCGACAATTTACTTGAAATATGTACATAATGTAGGCTTATCCTATACATAGTTCCGTATTTGGTAATAATAAATGTTTTAATCCTCTTACTTTAGTATCTTTTTGGCCGAGACAACGTAATCATTAATTTATATACCTAAATACTTTTTTCCCTTAGGCAAACAACTCACGTTTATCTAATTGGCAAGGGAAAAGTAAAGGTGTAAAAGTGAGTTGTATTATTCAGCCATTTCGTCTCTCATTCGGAATGATTAATTTGTAGTTCATCTAAGTTTCGCCGAGATTTCCGATTCGCTCCCTCGGTGGTGTAAATTGTGCTAGAAATCCGAAACGGCGTCGTTAGTTCTGCGCGGGGCTTCCCCTGGGCCAGGTCGGGTAGGGGACGCGGTAACCTTCATAAATCTTTTCCTCGAGCTTCCCACAACTAACAAGCCGGCAGCGCACTCGCTACCGGCACGGATCGAACCCTGCCGCCACTAAATAACCGTGAAAACTTTCATAATAACACCACTTTAAGTAGATTAAAATACCTAACTGATCGTATATTCATATTAATCATAGTGCCTGAAAGAGGGTCGGCGTTATGTACGTGCTAGTAGTAATTTAATAATCTAAGGGACGTCTCGCCGCGATTCGCTCCTTTATAAATCAGTTTTATCGGGGTGCCTTCGCTGTGGCTTAAAATTATTAGTTCTGTGGATGGGTGTGGTACTTTTGACTATACACTAGTGCGACTAGTAATGTTACTAGTACTCTTTTATATTGTCAGACAAGTAATAAGGTTTTTATGTAACACATTAGCGAATTAATACTCTAATTCTACTTTATATTTGTAGATATGTCGAAGTTAGGATTGAGTTTTATTTCAACGTTTTTTATATCTACTACTTCATGAAAACAAATTATAAGTACACAAGTTTTAATGTTCTTCTTTAATGTCTTAGTAATCGCCAAATTAAGTATAATATTTTTATGGTTATTGTAAAATACGACTCTGTATAAAATATGTACCTTTTTCATTCTAATACGGCTTAGTTTTTAGTACAGCATCTAACATCAGCTGTTCACAATGGAGCAATAAAATATAATCATGGTCTGATCTAGATATATCTCGCGAGATGTATCCCAGTCCCGCAGTCTCCCACTAGTTTTAGTCACCTTACGACACGTTCTGGTGCGGTGGGGATTAGTTCTTAATACCGTCGTCCTCGTGCTAGTTTAGATGTAAGCCGTAAATACGCCTGTCATAGAGTTGAATCTCGAACAAACGCTAACAAATAAATCTGTGTGGAAAACCTGCTCGGTTGACGACTTGGTAAAATGGTCATTAATCTCTCGACTCCAACATCTACTGGATTGTTTTGAAGCGGAGTGTTTGTTTATACGAATTTATTTCATGTTTTTGTGTATGCTTTGAGAACAAAAAGTTAAACATATTTATAATCTCTAAAAGTCATTCAATCTAAATGTTCTACAGGTTTTAACATCTTAAACCACATATGCGACGGCTATAAAATACTATAATTCCATTACGTCGCGGCAAATTCTCGACAGATATTAATGAAATATTGCTCAGAGGTAATCAATCACCATGGAGTTGGGAAGAATATTTAGAAAAATAAAACTTCCAATACCAAACTTTCCTCTTTGCGTTTATAAATAAACTTTATTTTATGAATTGGAAATAACTTGATACTTTTAGATCCTTTCTTATAAGTTTGAGTAGGTAAACTGTTCACTTCTTACTTGAACGCTTCGATGTTTATAGGAATTTTATTAAATAATATGTTTTTATTGTTTCAGCATCGATGGCGGAGTGTTTGTGCGTTGGGGACCGGAGGCTTCGCTCTTTTGTACTGGCGCTTACGACTGGCCGGGACCCCCACGGCCTTTGCCGCGGCTGATAACCCCGCGTCGCGAGACCCCTCAATACTCACGCGCCTCTACACTTTTGCTTATCTCCCTGTCTTCAATTTCTTTCTCCTTATATACCCCTTCCAACTCAGCTTCGACTGGTCGATGGACTCAATACCGAGGATAACGACATTGTTCGATGCCCGAAATGTCACCACAGCGATATTTTACGCTGTTATTTCCAAAGTGACCTGGCGAACACTAACAAATGAATTTAAAAAGCATCAAGATAACCTAATTAGCGATGCAAAGTACTACAAAAAACAGAATTGTAAAGTTAAGCACAAATGGAATTATAGTAGCAAGCTGTATAATAGAGGACAAGACTGTTATGAAAGAAAAAGCTATCATGCTCCGCACAAAGAGAATGTATCATCTAAAAAGCTATTGTGCCCGTGCACTGGCTGCAAACATTCACTCAGCGATGAGCACACGAGTGTGTGCCGCGCTAGCAACAACAATAATATAACGATGCATAATTCTAGTTGCATCTGTCCAATATCGTTGAATCCGAAATCCAAGGCTAGCACTTCGCATAAGAGCGTTTATCGCAGCCCCCAAGTTGCGTTGCTGATGTTCATGGCGTTTATGGTATTGCCATTCGTGCCTGCGACTAATTTACTTTTCTACGTCGGCTTCGTAGTAGCGGAGCGTGTTTTATATATACCAAGTGTTGGTTTCTGTTTATTGCTCGGCCTGGGGGCCGGTGTGTTGACACGGAACTGGCATCGCGGCGAGACCAAGAGCAGGCTGTTCATGTTGGCTCTGCTAGTCACCTTGTCCGCCATGTGTAGCTACACACTCCGAAGAAATCTAGTCTGGCGTGATGAAGAAAGCCTCTTCAGAAGTGCATTGCATATCAACCCACCAAAAGGTTAGTTTTATGTTTATTTTAATTATTTGTAAAACATTGTTGACACGCTATTTCATCTTACGCAGTTAGCATGTCAAAGGGGAGCAAAGACCACTTGTAACAACTTACATATTGTACTGTTATAGTGCGTAGGTCGTGACTAGTCACAAACGCTCGTTTATGGGCGCCATACTGACCTATTTCCTTTTCCTACAGAGGAAGGATTTCAGCTGATAACCTATTACTGCGTCTTTTTACGTCTCACTATCGTTGTGGCGGTGATGTTCTTTTATTATTGAACTAATTTATCTCTTACTTTCCAACAACATCATTAAGTCAAAATAAAAAAGTATTGTACAACTGGTCCCATTATGTGAAGCCTACAAAGTTTCAATTCTGAGCCGACCAGTTGTACTAACCGTTAGTCAGCGTCGCGTCAAAATTTGGCGAGTTCACAGCATAACGTTGGTGCGGGCGAACCAACACTTCCATTTTGTACCTTTCTCAAAAGTTTGTTTGAGTTGCTCCCTCGTTACAGCTCAAAACTAAGACACAATTAATTTGTTTGAGAGACAGCTACAAACTACCTGTCCGCGGCGTGTTAGTTCGTGTAAGTTAGAAAAGAGGTTGTCACGGCACGGCTGCTTGCCTCCGAGTACCTGCCCACTCGGGAGCTGGTAATGTATTCACTACTTCCACTCACATTCAGACTCTTGACCTTTCTAGGACGCCATTAAACATGCATGTGCCTCCCGAGGGACACCGCCCCGGGTTTCTGTTCACATAACAAACTTTTGCGCAAAGAGAAAAGTTTCGTCTGATGGTTCTCATTTTGCCTCCCTTCATACGACGAATGTCGTTCGACTCGATCTCGAATATTATATTAGTTGTGTTTTGTAAAATAATTGTTCATGAATATTTTATCACAACTTAATTGCCGCGCAACGTATTAATAAATTATGAGTATTAGCGCGTTCATTGTTCATATTGAATGCAGTCATTCTATTTAAGTTTGCTGGTTATTGGATGTTTTTTTTAAGAATATTAAATGGTAGGCACATTTGCAATAATTTATTAAGGGTGAAGTTTCTAAAGAAACTTTCTATCGGCTTAAATATGAATGCGATTTTATCCACTGTTTCATTTCAACCTAACGTTAAATTGATAAAAATAAAGGCCATGAAGCAGAAAAGTGTGTATTTTCATAAATAAAGGACGCAGTTATAGAAGTAAATATATAATATAAACAAACCCATACCTTTAACTTCATAAATTATATTATCAACAGGTCCCAGAAGTTGGTTTGGTAAATATATATTATTGTAAGTAAAGAAACTGTAACTTATTCTGAAACCACAAATAAGATAACGAAATATGCTCCCCTTACCTAAAAACAATATTTCACCTAAATTATGACACTTTATCGAAGGGTCTCCGATGTAAAACTATCCAACTTGTTGGTGATAGGTTTGTAAGGAAAAAATAAGAGGGCCGAGTTGCTTTTTAAAAGTTTCTATCTAACTTCTTGTATTTTTACGAGATCCGAAATCACTTGTAAAATATTGAGGACGCTTGTCCCGCAGCTGCGGCGTAACTTGTATTCTCATAGGTATTGATACTGTAAAGTGACAGTCCGGCGAAAAAACTAGTTCCTAACCTTCTTGAAAGTATGAATTTAGATTGCTGTTTTATAACATTTTTCTCAAAGCTAAATTAAATCAGGTAATTTACATAAGAAGTGTTGAGTTTCGTTTATTTTTACGACTATTTCAAGTACGTTTATATAATTGAAGTTTTTAGGTTTTTTGTTTAGGCATTTTTGTTTATGGATCGAATTCAGTTCAGGGACCCTCATGCAGGGTCAGCTGTCTATCCTTTCATCAATCTGTCTGTCAGAGCTACCTTTTGAACCAAATAAATTTACAAGATCTGAATTTGTGAGTAACAATAAAAATGTATTTTTGTACCGAAACTTGATAAATATGTATATAACAGTGTATTCAAAGCCATGTATTTTAAAAACTGGGTTTGTTTTTTATCTACACCTAGTTTTATAGTTAGATACGATACCCAATGTTGGATACTACTTTAAATATTGTACGATACAGTGGATGAACATTCACAAAACCTTAAAATTTTGATTAAGTCAATTATTGTTATTACTATGATCAGAGAGATCATAGTAGATAGTAATAGATCTCTCTCATCTCTCTTAGGAGTACCATAATAGACACATTTTAGCATAATATTACGTATAAGATGCACTTAATACAAATATCTTTAAGATCTGCCAAAGGCCTCGCGGATGTGAAAACCATTTTCCATCCATGATTGGAATGTAACTTTTGTCAGGGACGTCCTAACAATTGAATACAAGCAATAGTTATCGTTATATACAACTCTTAGAGACACAAGACGCCTACGGCGCTCATTTAAAATTCCTCTAATGTACAAAACGAGGATAAATAATGACATTGTTCCATTGTTAAACATCACAACTGCTCTGCAATGCATTGTACAGTAAACTGGGAACTGTTTGTTTCCTTATAATAGTTAAGTTAATAAACGAAAGGGTTGAAAGGGTATTGTATGGTACAGGACAGGATATTGATATAATTTGTTTTATAAATACATAAAATATGAATCTGCAATAAATTGGAACGTGTAATTCAGGTAGTTTTTCGTTTGTTGTTTGTGAATTGTGCGCATTGACGTGACGTGCAATTGTGGTTAAATGTCAAGTTTTGTTAATTAGTTCCTATTTAGAACATATTGACATAACATTTTTGTGACTAGACCAAAAACTGTGTTCTCTAGATACAAAAATATACTTGGTCACAAACTGGCCAGTTAACCTAACGTCTCTTGTTTCTTTAAAACACCGATTATTTGTTTAAAAAAGAAGCCATAAGGTTCATTTTACAAATAAATGGTTTGTAATTACTAGTTACTGCGTTTATCATTAGGTTCGACCACTGAAGAGCTAATTACTGCGCAGTTTGGTAATTTAGTAGGGTCGAGGGAAGTACCGGATACAGCCTACATCAGTTCCTATTATTATTTATGTCGAGTTTAAACTACCTACAGAGTTCTAATGGGAGTAATTTTAGGACGTAATGGTCTGGTACGTAGGCATTTTTGTTTGTAATTCCTAGTAGATAATCATAAAACTTAACTAACATTACAACATTAAAAAGTTATTTTTGTAAGCCAACCTGTGTGACTGCATCATTTTACACCTAAAACAAAAAAAAACTTTTGATATTTTAATAAAATATTTAGTCACCACAGCGTATGTAGGTTCAAATATTTGAAAAAAAATGCATAACTTCTAGCATTATGGCTCTTTGCACAATGTCGGGTAAAACGGGCGTGATTTACCAAGTTTGTATGTGAATTTATATTATCAGTCGAACTGTATGCACAGTGTCCTCAAATGTCAGCGATGGGCTTTGTTTATGATGCGCTTAGCACGCAAATTCGAAAGCCCTGCGACGTTCACTGAAGCACGTCGTTTTTGACTGTCTGTACAATGTAGAACATCTGTACTAGGTAGTCTTTATTTATGAGATACATATATAGCAAGCTTTATCTCGAGTGTGATTATCATTGAATAGAAATATCGATTAGGTGCATATCAACCTTTGATTATGTTTTTTTATAAGTATTAAAAGGTATATGTATAAGTTCATATTTATTCGTAAACTTATATTTTAAATTAAAATCATTTTTAAATAAAATTAAATAAGGCTCTTGTTGTTGGCAAGTTGTCGTTTATTGTGGCGTTCTAAGGACGCCTTTATTCAACAGTCCACGTCTTCCGGCTGATGATGATAAAGGCTGTTAAATGGTACACACAATTTTGGTATGGTGTATCATTATAGGAAAAAAAATAATTTAATTGCGTTCACGTACTTGTTCATAATATTATCTGTTTAAACTATTCCACATTGCATTTGTCATCGTTTTAGATAATTTCTGTTTGTTTTCGTCTTAAGTATTTACTGAAACAAACATACCGTTATGTTTACACCAGTACACGTGTCATCCATGCCGAAATATTTGGCGGTAAAGTAGGGTATTTTATAATACATAATATATTAGTAACAGTAGGTAACACATGAAAACTGAAACAATGTTTACGTTAAAAACTAAAAATATTTATGAACACACGCACAATAGAATATGGAAACCACTCCTTTTCTTGAAATCAGTTAACCAATTATTAAGGTATATAATTCACTACAAACTAACTTTTTACATTAATACACCAGTAGACACTGAGTAAAAAATAAAAACAAGGTAAATAACAGTTAGGCACCTTAATTAAAATATTGAAATAAAACAAATACAAGTCTTCAGGTGACTTCAATCTTCCTTAATAATTTGGCACACAAATTTTAATACTCTACTTAAAATACATAAATGTATTTATTTAAGACATTCTTATCTATATAAGGCGTTGCAAATTATGTATCCACGAAGTAGCCTAATAAAATCATAAGAATAAAATAATCAAACCAATGGAAATAAGTTAAATAGGCAGTTACGTAATCGTAGTAAAAGTTGAAGAACGCTCTGTTTATTTATTCATAGGGAAGGCTCGACTCGAGGTTAATCTATGTCCTATAAACAACTGTTGATTTAATTATTCAAATAATTGGCTTAAGTACCTATACACATGTTACGTGCAATTACATGCTTCAACACAGCGGGCGCGGCGGCGCGGCTCATTGATTGGTAATAGTTGTAGTTACAGAGATTGCCTTCTGTTTTCTTTTATCATTGTTTGTTGTGGTTATCGTAACTCTCAGTGGCGAGGTTTTTTAATTTAAAAGGAGCAGCGTAATTGACAATCCATGTGAAACAGAGAAATCGGAAGGGATCGTGTTATATTAGCCTTTCCTCGTTGTATCTATGGATATTTATATTTATGGTATTACGAGTAATGAAATGATTAGCAATGGGTGTCTAGAATTGTTTTATATCAGAGGTATTATTTGATCATAAATAAGTATGTTTAAAGTAAGTTGTAAAAACAAAGATTTAGTGCAGTAAAATTAAAGCTGTTTTAACAGAGGTGCCACCTGCAGCACCAATGAACATAAGCACAGGAACGCTCAAAACCGCCTGGTGTCATGCAGAATTTAATTTTGATCTGCCTCTTTATATATAATAAATATTTGCTTTTCATTTTCACCTACAATAAAGCTAACCTTTGTGGTTTAACATTGAAAAAGATATATTAATACCTGAAGAAGACACGATTCATTAAGTAAAGGGTAGACAGAGGTGTGGTATTGTTTCACACTCATTTTTAACTAGATTATCTTAAATAAGTACACATTTGTATACATAGGCGCAAGCCAATTGCTATTTCGCGGGCACAATAATGACATTAAAAAGTTACATTTTGCCCTTGCCTGTGTCTGAATAGGTTCGCAACTATGTTCAAAGTCACGAGGACATTTTTAAGTTGTTTGTCATCTAAGTTACTACCAAACCTTTTAGTCATGATGTTGCGGAAAATTCGATCTTAGGTTGACGACGAAAACATGACGTATGGCGAATGGACGTTACTATAGACGCAACATTTTAATTTATACTCGCCTTTAGTACAAAATATTAGTTAGGTAGTTATGAAAATATGCACATATTTTATCGAGAGTGACCTAACGTTTACGCTCTGCATTTTAAATCAACAAAAAACCACCAAAGGATTTCTATTTACACAAATAAAATGAAAGATGCTCACCTTACTGAGTCACTAATTACGTCGCTTTCAAAGCTGAATTCTATTTGAACAACCCGTTTCACTTAATTAACGCTCAGATATAACGGTATAGTATATTTCACAACAGTTCAAGTCGTAATATTAAGCGGCGATAGTTGAATCTCGTCCAATTTGAAGTGGCCTCCATTCCTCCTTTTATCTTTTAGTAACATGACCTACAGGCTAACTGGATCCAATTTGTCGGTGGCGGGTATTCGAAACTGGCCAATCACAAGGCGCCTCCTATTACACGAATTTGCCGGGACAGGGGACGCCGAGGCGATCTAATCGGCTAAAGCCGGCTTTATCCAATATACCTTTCGCAGTGATAACTGATCTGTTGAACTGTACATACAGTGGATTAACACCGTGACCATCACGCGGAATATTCAATTAATTTGATGACTGTATGTATTTAGCACTACATTGTTACACTGCCAGTGTGCGCGCAGCTTAACTTGGAGTTGGCACAATTAGTGAGATTGGGTTGTTAGTATTATTGAAGTCGAGGATGTCTTAGTGTCTTTAGAAAACATTAATGCAGAGAGAAATGACTCAGTAGTGAGATTGTCAGAGGTCCTTATAGGCCATGACAATACCATATTATGTAAGATTCGTATTTTGGTAGCTCTATTAACTTGGTTTGATTGGCCTAATTTAGGTAATGCTTTACGAAATGATTACCTATTAGACTTCATAAACAGCATTAGAATCAGATTACAAGTTGGTAGACTGAATCCTATTGAACGCACAATACCTCTACACAAAAATCAGAAAACAATTATCCAAATTGACATTCAGGCTAAGTGGAAAAAATTCAGCTACTACTACTAATGATTAGAGATTCAAAATATTGCAAAAAAGTAAATGTGTAGGTACATATTGATTTATTTTATGCGATAGTTTATGTAGCATTATTGTCCTGAATGTTGCAAAACCGACGTAAGATTTATGCCTATATTACACTTACGATACATTTATCGATGTACGAATAGGGATAAGGAAGCTCTATCCCGCTTTTCTCTTAGAAGTTGTATACAACATATAATACAGCGATTAATTACAAGAGTACTCATCGCAGTACTTGGTCAGGTCCACAGATGTAATCGGCTAAGCCTACGGTTTATCGAGTCCATCTTTGGGGCCGATAGCGCTGCTTCGAGTGGTGACTCTCAGAGATTAACGCCATTATCTCTTTCGCGAACTTGTCTTACGGCTACTTAGGTGTCACGAACTTACTTACGCAGTTGTTCTGTTAAGACTCGATATCATTGTAATTATTTGTCTATTATGTTGGAGCAGCTTGATTTTAACTTGCAACAACTGCAGGGCTACTATGCCTGCCGTAATTTGAGTACCTATGTCATAATATAATTTGTAAGTTTACTAAATATAGAATGACTTGGTCTTACGTTGAGATTATTTCAAACATTGGCTTTCATCCCAAATTTAAAGTAAAAAAAGGTTTTGTATAAATTCATAATTTTGGTTGGGCATTTGTAAATGTTAAATAGTTAATTAATACCCATCCACGGCATAGAAAACAAGTAAGTTTAACTCAAGTGTGTAGCTAATTCCAGATAATCCCTTAAAAAGGTACCTAAACATATATGATCCATAATCACAGTCTGAGTTCCTAATGAATATTTGGCATGTGTGGGGATGTCCATTCATCGCGGCGTCAAAGGCGTAATTTAATTAACGGCACAACAATATGTTTTTCAATTTGTAACACAAAGACACGGCTCAGGGGCTCTGTTTTATTGAGTTTTGATTTGAAAACGAACAATAGATGACCCCCACATAATAAAAGCGAAACTGGAACATTTGGTATGGTTAGGCACTGCGGCTAAATGAAACATTTCAGTGTAAGCCTTTATTATTCGCGCAGGGTTGTGTTGGAAACTGCTAAAGGTAATAAAAATGACAATATAATGCTTTTGCAAAAACGTTCGCAATGCTTTGTCGGCCCGTACCAACGGCTACGCCGGCTGAGTTCTGAAACAAATCTGACTGAGTATTTAAAGAGCACAAACCAACCCACAAGTTTTATTAGGATGGAGTACTTTTTGTAAGTTGTGGCTTATATATAGTGCTACTTTATGACTTAATAATAGAGTTACAGAATACATAACCTCCTCCTTTTTTTAAGTCGGTTAAACATCAGACAATCTATACTTATAGAAGAAATAATATTATATGACTTTTGGTGTCATTTTAGCATGTTGCCCATGATAAGCTTGAATCTAAATTGATAAAGGAGGCCATGGTACAGTACACCATTTTTCAAATTTCCTGTATCAATTTAAAACAATATTATAGTTACAAATATGTCTAGTTTTTAATTGAGTTAGTTTAAAGATATAAATGATTAAGATGAGCTTAAAGTTACTTAGGGTCGAGTGAATTAATAATAAGTCAGTCAACATTTATTAAATTTTGGCGTATTTCGTGGCTTTATAGGCAACTTAAAATATAAGAGTGCAAGATTTTAATAGCACCATAATCCCTGATAAGCCGACACCTACGTGAAACTAAGTAAAACATTTTCTTTTTCTTTACTGTAAGCTGAAACTTACATAGAAATAGAGAATTTATTTCTTAAAACTGTAATGTAAAATTGTAAGTCCAGTTGTCAGTGTAATTAAATCGTGGAACTAATTATAGTATTTTGGATAAAAGCTCTCACGTTATTCGTTTACGTCGTGTTCTTTGCCCGATCCTTTTACTTTAAACGCTGTAATAAAATAAACGGTTTATAGTTGTATTATTGTAGACGAATGTGCGCACGAAACACCTAATTACGCGCGGCAGTGGCACGTCCAAACTCGAGCTTAATATCTTTATAATGACGTGTTAAATTGATTCAAAAAGTATTTACTTAAATCTGTATTACGGTTTGACGCGTATTGGCTTAAATGACTGTTAATCGACCCTTAGAACTGAACATATTGGAAATTACTTTACTACGTATCGCCGGTATTGCTCTCCGAGGCGGCGTACTTGAAAAATGAAAATTATGACGCAATAAACAAGTGAACATACATAAACACCTACGGATATAGCGTCAATGTTTCGCGTATTACCCGTGTAAGTGGGTACATAAAAAAGCTTTCAGACCGATATTCCAATCAGCGGAACGACTAAGTAACGTCGTGTCTCCTTTATATTTTTTCGCTCTATGTTTTTCTTACAGCTAATGGTGCCGATCGTAAATGGGATAAGATTTTTATTTTCTTTTTGATGTGCCCTATTTAAGGGAAGCACCCAGTTACACTTTTATGTAATCGCTTCTTTACGGATGAACGCTCACAGTAAACACACGTGAAATTGTTAAATGCACGATTTAGGACTCCTTAGATTACCGAGAATTATAGCTATTGAATTTCGCTCTTCAAAAAGCCTTTACCGGTAATACTTATAAAACCTTAAAGAAGCGGGGATTTGAGAAAGTGAAAATCAAGATTTTCCTTACTTTTTCGTAGAACAGCCGTGATTTCAGGGATCTTTTGGAAATAACAAATCGTATAGTTTTGTCATGTCCACTTGTTACAAAATCTTAACTTTATACAAGGGTGGTTGTAATCATACCACTTGGTTTTTCAGTATTCGTACCATCACCAACCAATCAGTTAGTCGTTATCTTTGTTAAATAATTTGAATCTTTTCAGACGCCTGTAAAACCAATAACGACACGTATAATCCAAAGTGATGACTTTTTGGGTAATTGTTACTTTATACAATAGTAAGTTTTCTATCCTCAATTAATTCAAACAATGAAATATCTACGAGACCCAACCTTATGCGTGGTCCTCCCCACACTTGTCAGAGTTTTGCAGGGTAGCCTTAGAGTTACGCAGGCGGTAAATCTACCATGTCATAAATATAAAAGAATCCCTCGGAAATCCATTGCCTCTGTTTGATAATGTCTTTTGTTAGCATAAGTCCTCGCAGGCCAGTAGGATACCGTTTCTTATTCTACTTTTCAATAAACCGAATCTCCAGTGTCGGGTCATTTTATTTCGGCTCTTAACCGGATCAACCCCAAAAATAAAGGCACCCTAATATCTATTGTTGTCCGAATCTATTAAATTAGCAATAATAGTAGGGGTTTTACTGAGCTGTGAACATTGTGAAGAGGGCAAGTGTTCTTATGGTTTTCGATATAGGTAAACCTTATTGTGATTATAGGGTAAATTTACATGAAAATTATGTTTCCATTCGAGTAGTGTTTTTGGAGCTGATTTAATCTAGTGCTTAAAAATAATAATATTTCTTAAGTGTCTTTAGATTAGATGATTTTGGGAACATTCTCTAATCCCAATAATATTTTGGATAATCTTGGTACATACTACATATGTACATCTTGGCACCGTTCTACTTACCAATTAGAACACTAGAAAGCGTAATTACTAAGAGTGGGCGATTTATAGAAAAATATGACTTTCCTGTCTATAAAAGCTATTTAAAGCAGCATAGCATAGAATAGAAGTGAGAAGTAAAAAGACACTGTAGTACCTACTAGAAATATAGAAAACAATCTGTTTGACCAATTATAACTTCGACTGCAAATGATAGCTGCTGTCAATAGGTAAAAAATCTAATATTATTGAAGTAATTGTGTCTAGTTTTATTACCAAACAGCCGTTTTATGCCATGTACTTATAAATCGAGTTGCAGCGTATGTTAGCGAAAAAATGTTGAGCTCTAAAACGATTTAGACATTATTCGTATCAACAAGTTGGCACTTTGGCAGCAACACTTTTAGTTGTTCGAGCCTATTTTATTAACGATTTGGACGTATTTATCGGAAAATATGGAACGTAATTTATTACTTTGCCTCTAAAAAATTAAAGTACAATCTTTTTTTTACAAAATCTGATCGATTCGCTTAAATGAGGTAAACGTTTGGACCTCTAGGATTAACTGCCAGACTTTACTAAAAGCTCCTTTTAACATGGGCACACATCTTGTGATTTGCTTTAGTATCTTATGTAAATCGTAGACTTGTCTCAGATTAATATTTTTGTAATAAGTTCTGTTATTTATTTCATCCAATATACCTTAAAGGTAAATTGAATGGACCCGATCAAAACAAGCTAATTCAGTATTCATATTTTATAGTTGCTTTCAGCATTTATGTGGTATTTAAGAGAAATATTTTATGAGTATATTAACGTTATGGCGTCGGACGTTCCGAGTGGTCCTTGAATCGAATTTAATCGAGTAAGCATCGAATTTAATCGAGTAAGCATTCGCATTCAATACGGTTAAGCACTTGCTCGTAGTGTTAGCATTTCTGTATTTCAGTTGTTGATTTAGTTAGCAAATACTGCAACGTATGGCATAATTATGTGGCGTCGTGCGAGACGATAGTTATGTGTTGGTTAACCATTGAAACTGCACTTACCTAATGGTATATGAAATCTTATGAAGCCACTTTATTATACAAAAAAAAACAATTAAAAAAATTAAACCACACGACTTACATGAACCCTGAAAACATTACACTCCTTTTTTTGGGCAGTTGTGTAAAAAGAAAATTTATTTAAAAACAAATTATGAGTTTTATAAAAATCGAAAACCTTTGACGTAAAAGCTAATGCTTCATGAATCGGGTCGTCAAGAGAAACTATGTAATTAAAGCAATTTACATCAAATAACTTTTTAAAGTTACGCAATTAAAAACGTTAAACACAAAGTGTAAAAAGGGAAAAAAATCTTATTACAGTTTTGAAAAGGGTTTGTGAAAAGATATAATTATACAGCAGCAAACAGATAACTCGCGAAATGCTTGCGTCGAATACTTGATGGTTACTAGGAATTTATACAACCGCAAAGCTGCCTGCCTAATGTTTATTCGGCAAAAGCGGATCGCAGTGCACCGGAGATGGGTCGACGGCGTGATAGCGAGACCCAGTCATACTCGTATAGGGCACCAAGCTAATAGACACGTACCAACGTAAAATGCCAAGTTTTTAAATCAGAAACGCGTTTGAAGTTGTGAATTTTGCCACTACGAACTTTTTTTGTGTTTGCATTTGAATACGTTGTGTGGGCCATGAGAGAGCAATGCCATAGCTTGTGGTGTTTCAAGTTGAGATTGCATGTAAAGTTATGTTGCAAACTACGTTAAAAAGTTGCTCTTTAGTTTGTCATTAGTTTAAACTGTAATAAGTTTGCAACTATGACGACAAATCCTGTCGTGACGCTTTGAATATGAATTCTGTTGCCTATAGCGAGCGTCGAGTTTAGATAAACTCCCAAATTTTGGCATATAATCCAATTTTAAATGGATAGAGTTTATAATAAGCAGTATCAAGTGGTTGTAAGGGTAAGATTAAGTAAATAATGACACCAATAGTGTAATATACTTACCTAGTACCTACGTCATACACTACTTATAGTAGGTACAATTATTATGATCTAAACCTCTGAACATGGGCCAATACCACACAGACCGCTACAGAATGATTGTGGGGAGATAATGCACATACCATGTTTGGTACGATGACTACCCGTGTCGCAGTAGCTAAGTGATTGGCCTGTTGCGTTATGGGTTGCGCGTTCGATCTTCTAACGCGACAAATTTCTGTAAAACGTAGATATTTGTTCCAAGTCTAGGCATTTATGTGGAACCGAAATTTTATGATTGTAAAACCGTTGACTCACGGGTTTCTCTTTTAGCATGTGCGTTTATTTATATACCGATTATGATAGAGTTTGAAATGTCTACACTATATCTTCCGGGTTCATAGCGCCTGATACAAAAATGTTAGAATGTATGTATGTATAATAGCGTGTACTAAAAATAACTAGTAACAACGTAGGGAACTGGACACAACCAGAACAAAGTCGATTGACGTTAGCAAAAGTGGGTGGACGACAAAATACGATACGCTTCCACGAGGGACAATTACCTACGAACGATAGGCGTACCGTAGACAGTCTACGTAGTACATTTGGTTACTGACCCTCTATTTCGCCATTGCAAGCAATTTCGTAGCTAGATGATTAAAGATACCTTTTTTAATTATATAGGTAATACAAAAAGTAGTTTATGCAGACACTATACCAAAAAAATACCATAATATCATGTACCTATAGCTGTCTATAATTGATATTTTTGTTAGAACCAAATGGGTTAAACATCACTTTACAGTGAATATCTTCACGACAACATTACAGATACAGTTCTTCGAAACATAATATAAAAACCTCTTCTTTTAAATATTTAAAAGATTGTATGTACATCTATAATGTCTATACAGAAATACGCTTTTAATCCTATTGCAGCTCTACCAATATTATTAAAAAATGGTGTGACAAAAACTTTCATTTGACCTTCAGATGAAATAAAGTGTAATTAGATTCTTCGATAATTTAAGAAACAGGAATAGGCGCCTCGTATTACAGAACTTAACAACGTGATCAACAAACTGTGGGATGATCTTTATCGGAACACTTCAGCCAATCCGACGACCTGATTACCGTAGTGGCTAAGCGATTAGACTGCTGCGCTAAGGGTTGCGGGTTCGATTCCGCCACGGGGCAAAAATTTGTGCCATCCACATTTGATAGTCCCGAATTTAGGTGTTTGTGTATGTGATGTTTCATGTTTGTGAAACGCACCCACGACACAGGAGAAATTTGTAGTGTGGGGCGACGTTTTTAAAAAAAATCCGATGTAGGTGATATTTATTATTTCATAAACATAAATAGGTTACTGCCTTTCACCGTATTATTAATGTTATTATTATAACTGTACGATACTATCTTCGGATATATGTAACTATATTTAGAACAGTATACATATAATATTCAGTTTTCATTTCCTTCACGCGTTTGCTAGAAGGTTAATTATGTTATCAACTTCAAAGCAGTGTTAAAATTATATAATATTGCTTATAAGTATGAATAATTAATTACATTGTGTTGTCTGCTCCATAAGTGGATTAAAATGATGGATCATGTGGGTAATTTCATATCCTTACACTTAATTAAGTTAGTCTTATAAACAAGGAATATAAAACTTGACTGAATAATCAATCTCGCTACATTAGAGAGGTTTACAATGAGTTCACAAGTTTAAACTGGTTTTTTTTCTGGTATTTCGCATTTAGTAATGACTTCTAGCGCTTATAAATATGATTCATATATAAACAAGGTTGGACGTTTTCAAAATAATAATTATGGCTTTTCGCAGTCATTATGACACCACTTAATGCCGTTTTTTTACGTTCAATAAATGGCAATAGGCTCATTATTGAGGGTCTAATATCGACTATAAAATGTGGGTGTGAAATATTATTGTCTTTCCCTGTGAGAAATAAAAGCATGATTATACCTAGTACGTACCCATTATAAAATTATTAGCGCAGTCAGATTAATATTAAGAATAGTTTCAAACTTCTATTTAAGTACTGTTAATATTTCCATCTTATAGAAGAAATAATGCAGGCAGCTTGATCATTTCTGAGGTTTGCATAAAGCGCGATTAAACATAGCCTTAGATTGAGGCAAATGAAGTTTAAATGCTCGGCTGGCGTAGATCTAACGCAGTAGCTTGCTCTCAGTATCGTAAGCTGCGAATACTCGCTGTGGGCGTCCCTGTCCACATATTGCAAAGCCTGCGAAATTAAGAGCTCGAGCCTCATGTTTCCAAAGTCCTGTATTAGTTCCCTTTTCGGTGACGTCACACTCTAAATACTGTGAAAGCCTGAAGTTTACGAACTGGATATTGCAATAGAATGCTTCAAAGCCTGGTTAAAGCCTGTAAGTTTTTTATAATTAAACTACCGCCATATTTAAATAAAATAGTGAATAAAGCTGGTCTTAGTGGTTTCACATCCTTCCTTAGTATGCAGTACCTAAGGTTAGGTATTGATTTGATGGTAAATGCAACAAGCATTGCTAATTTTAACATACTAGCTCACTATTTGTGTATAACCCTCAGCGTACAAGTTATATTTCAGTCTACGACGAGTAGAATGATAGAGATTTAGGAAGCATACATCTTTATCCAAAAGGGATTTACCTTTAGAATAAATGGTACAAACAAGGGTCCTTCATTATTTTTTTTATAATTTTATTAAGATATGTACCTATTGTGGTCTCCACTCCAGAAAACGTTTTCCCCAACGGCTGTCGGTTCTGCGACAGATGTGACCTACCCACTGCCACTCAGTAAACGTAGTGTAGGACGTCCTCCAGCTAGGTGGGAGGACGATATACGCAAAACGGCTGGCAGGGGTTGGAAGCGGAAGGGCGAAGATCGAGCTCAGTGGAATCCCATATAAGAGGCCCATGTCCAGCAGTGGACTGAGATAGGCTGACGATGATGATGATGAAATACCTATCTTAAAACTTCAAATAAGCGTTCCTGCGTAAGATGAAATAGGCATGACATACTTCAGACAATTTTATTTCTGAATAAATAATAACTTTAAGTACCTATTTGGCACACAACTAACAAAACTTTCTCCCGCAGCATACGGCAACTTGGGCAGCGTGCTGACCACCCAGGGGCGGACCGCGGAAGCGGAAGTAGCCTTCGAGAGGGCGCTCAAGTACCGGCCCAATATGGCCGACGTGCATTATAATTTGTGAGTAACTGTTTTATGTTATTTGACTTGATTTGTATCTATTTATATAAAGTGGTAAAGTTTTTATGTTTGGATGTAAGGGGTACTCTTTGAAACTATCAACCCGATTTCAAAAAACATTTCTCCAATATTATAGACCTTTACTGTGGACATAGGCTACTTGATCCTCGGAAAACGGTAAAAAATTTAATAAATTAATTCCATGAATATATTCATGAATGAAGTGACAAAGTCGCGAGCTGATTCTAGGTGATCCGTACTTCTTTACTTAGAATACTAAGTGACATTGATGTGAAAGTAAGTTGGTTTATTTGTTACCTTTTCACGCCTAAACCACTGAATCGATCATCATAAAATATTGCACACACGTTGTAAGGAGAGCAAAAAGCACATAGGAAACCTTTCACCCAGAAAAGAATACAGACCCTCATTTTTAAAGTCGGTTAAAAATACTGTTCCCGAAGATAAAAACAAAATCTTTCGACAGCAACAATTGCGTTTGGCCACTAGGTGGCGCTACGTGTCTTTCGAATCATCAATCTTTAATGCAGGTGAAACCGCGGGGCACCCTAGTTATATATATTTAACGAACAATAGTAAAAGATGCTTTATTACAATTCTACACACTACTACTATTTAATCTTATTTCAGAGCTATTTGTTATTTGACCCACGTCAAATAATAAATAGCAAAATCTGATTAGAAAATAACATGCGTTTAGTAAACTCGTACAAAAATATACGTTACAACTTAGTGAAAATGTATGTCAATATTATTCAAATAAGTAGTATCAGTGATACGATTTTAAAATATGTACCTAACTACCTACTTTAAAAAATCAAGCAACAAGTTTCAGTGCCATTATGGTATTGAAAAAAATTACAAGCGAGTAATTAGAACAGCTGTGTAATAATTAAGTTACTTAATTACAACTAATAATTAGTTTTAGCCCACTCACTTTTCATTTTTTCGTCTCTTAAGTATTGTATTAATTAATAGAAATTTTCAAGGTTATTCCATTTTTTTTATTATTACTGCGTGTAATTCTATTGTGTGTCCCTAAAAGTTGAAAGGCAAAGTAGTGACAATTAAAAAACTTTTTCAACGAACATTATTTTTTAGAAAGTTTATAATACCTAAAGTTTTATTTTACAAAATATTCACTAACTAAAAAATTGTGTAGCGAAAAATGAGCCTTGTTACATAGCCGCAAGGTTTGTTATATAATTGGTCGTAGCTCAATGCTTACATACAATTGTTTTTTTTTCCTTTTTATCTTTAGACACTTTTACAGGACCTATATTTTTTACATGTTGATATTTATAATAATTAATTGGATGTGACTTTAATTTGTTTGTTAAACCTCATCTTCATTGTTGTGATTTTTCGTGGTTTATTAAATGTTTTATCCGACGTTTTAAACCCTTTGATGGTAACGAACAGACTAGACTGTTAAAATGTATTTTGAAGTTACCCTTTTGTAAAAAAACAAAAGGGAAAGCCATGTGTTTTCAACCGAAGATCAAACAACAAACAATGTAATGCTTTATTATAAAAAAATGTTAAACTTTTTATTACAAGTTATACCTGTATTATATTGTACCTGCCTACAGCATTGTATACGTAATTAGGTACCTACATCGACCTACTCAAATAATACATCTTTAAAAATAATGAATGGACGTAAGGCCGTACCAAAAAGACACCGCTTTGATGCGAATCCCATATTATTCTAATCCCGATAACAACAAAAGTTTAATAATACATTCAAAAGGCCTGAGAGTACCCTTAGCTGAGGGGAAAATAATATTCGCCATGTCTTTCCTAAGGGAATAAAAAGGCAAAAGGTCCGATCCCTATTAAGGACATCGGGAAAGAAAAATATTATAAAATATAATAAATGGCGGCGACACCGCATTTGCTTCCTCGTGTTTCTGAAAACTGCCCTTGTTTGAAGTTTCGGGGAAAACCAATAACAGAACTTTTTTTATAACGCGGAATGTCGCTAACGGGTAGGAAAGGACATTTACATCGAATTATTTTATACATTTTCCGTTATCTTCCGTATAAGAGGATAACACGACCATGGAATATGTAATGGTAATGACTTTGATACAAGGTAGCTGTAGGCAACGACATCAAATGTCACATCAAACAAGTTATTTCGACAATTGTAGGTACATTTTGTCGTTATATTTCGCTAAGCAATTAATCCAATTACCGTATTTCTCTATTACGTTCCAATTATTACAGCAAGTAAGCTTAAGTAGCGCCAACATAAAATTTATTCGTAATGCCTTCGTTCGTTAATGAATGTGGATATTAAGACGCTGTTATCAGAAAGCTTATACGAAAACAATATGTCTGCCGGTCCCGCTCAAAATAGGAGACGCTCGATCAATAGGCTCGAAACGACGGCCCGTCCCATTAATTCACCGAGGATTCCACTTCTTGAATTAATCGGGTACGGTACTCCCTGCCCTGCCACCTAAGCGTTGGGTTTCCGAGCAGTTTCACAAATTAACGTCAGGCCACATGATCATAATATAATTACTGGAAGAGGTCAAAAGGACTGGCGCCAGCACTGTACAGTTGTACACTCGGTTTGATAAGAGATGAATGGTCTATCAATCTGATTATTCAGATCTGTATTATTTACAACCCTTGGAAATACATTTTGAGGAAACGGCCTTTCATCAGTATTCTTTAGGTCAGCCTTTGTTTTGTTTCAATTTACCCATTCTTCGCAAGTTTTTATTCTCGCCAGTATAATTAAGAATTTAAATTAAGGTAAACATGTGAAGGTAGACTGGTGAATCTCTTTACTACACTACACTATAGGTATAAACCGTCCTGTTTACGAGTTGGATCGTTTCAATCTCGGCTTCTATGAAGATAATGGGTATTGTTTAGCCTTCCATTTTGGACCGTCAGCTTCTTAACATGTTTGAATAAAACCCTGTTAATACGGTCATGGAATAGGGCTGAGACTCAAGTGCAGGTATCTTAGCCAGCAAAACTTGTGTTATGAAAGAAAGTGTACAATTTTTATAGGAATATGTATAGTATATGACTCTATTATTTTTAATAAAATAACTGGCAAAATGTGGGTGTACCTTCTATATGTGCTTTGTGAACCTCAGCTTATCCCTTCGGGGAATACAGGAGTGATGTTATGTTTTTTATGTTTGTATCATAGAACATAAATAAAATGTTTCAAGGTGTTTACAAAACGATTGAGATTTTTGACGTAGATTACAGTTGACACATAACGCAGATTTGACGTACGTAGCCGTAACTCAGTTAAAGTAAGTGTTATTTAACATGGTAGCTCCATACTGAACATGACAATTCATTGTTTAGTTCGATAACCCCTCCGGCTGTGTGTCGCTGTGTTTAAGTAGCTATCTGTACGTGATGATAGTCGGGCATGCGTTCAGGCGTAAGCTGAATGGGCGAACAACGCACATCTCCTTATTCTATTAAGGTCGTATTATGATGTTACGCGCGTGCCCCGATATCATCTTTAATATACAATCATGTTTAATTTGCCACGTTGTAGACGAAAGAAGCTGAATTGTTACACAAAGGCGGTATTAGCGGCCTGATAGAAATAGAAATAAAACGTTGCCAAAGCTGGTAAAATAAAATTGGTGAAAGGTTATCTTTTCGGTTGGCTGGCTTCTTTGATTGAATGAATATATTTCTTGAATTCCGTGGGTAGTCTATTACAAAGTTCTATTGATTGGTATCGAAAGTTGTTTTATTTTATTACGGCTGGGCGTTTATTTACTGTAAGAGTCTCGTCTCCTTGTATTCTCTCGTTGTTCTGATTTAAATATGTTAGTTGAAGCACAGTCGTTAAGTTATCTTAGGAGTTTTTAGCGCGTACACTTTTTACATACTTCAAATATCACTTTTCCACGTGGGTTGATTATTAATTTATGTACCTACCTACTGCTGAAACTTAGCTTCATACTTCACGTACACACGGTAAGATTATACTACTCGATTCCCATTTACAACACAGGTTAACGGACTTTAGACGAAATTTAAGTTCTAAACAAATTAATATGATGTGGCGTGTGTACCCATGTCACAATGTAGGTACTTATTATAAAAACATTGATTTGATAACACTGAGTCATTTGTGTTTTGTAGACACGCAATTATGTTGTTAGTGCGAATCGTAATTTGTCTGAACAACCTTTGTTCTTAACATAATGCCGGGACGAAAACAGCCCCGAGCTAGGCTTCAAATGTTTAATGCTAACAGTAGCCAGTGACAACAAAAGCACAAAAGGAGGTTGGAATCTCAGCTCAGTTCTGTTAAGGGCTAACCAACTACAAAACAACACGTAAATTGTGTACCTATCTAAACTATTTATTACCTTTGTGTTTAAATACATCACGAAACTAATATTTTTATGCAATGGAAGTTATTTCGTAACAAATTGTCACTTGGAATTTGTAGAGATTTACATATGCAGAAATATTAATTATTAAAATTGTTTTGCATTATGTTTGAAAGGCTAAAAATGGTAGAAGCGCTCAGATAACAAGTTCCTAGCCCAAGCTCCGTCAACTAACTCGTTAGTCACCCTTAGTCGAGTCTTTTACTCAGCAAGATAAGAATGGATCCCTCATTACCGCAGAAACAATGAAATTCACAATGATTGTTCTTTATAAAATAATTATTTCAAGTAGCGCTAGACAGAGAACGTAAAAATGGAGGCGTCATCTTATTGCGGTGAATTATTACTGAAAGGTAGACATAATGGCCGCTCAGCTGCGATTTGTCGCAAAGATTAGATTATTCCCATTCTAGTGGCAAGAAATCACTAGAGCACATACCTAGTCGCTAGAGAATTTCTGTGGTGATTAAGCTAAGGTGTATTCCATGAATAGTTTCGAATACTGGACCGAGAATGGACACAAATAATTATATTATAAGTGAGTAAACCCATGGTTAGTATATAGGTACATAATTTAATGTAAATTGTGTGTATAATAAGTATACATTAAATAGTGATGTGTAATATAAACATGAGGGTTAATATACCGTCAAAATTGTGCCGGTATCAATAAATCGGTTCAATACCTAAATGTTAATAAAGGACGAAAAAAACCTTTCGATTTCAGACTAATTTATATTACACCCAGAATGAAATCTGTAATAAATAACATTACAAAAGGTAAAAGACTTACTCATGATACATTTCAAAAGGTTATTATGTTTTTGCCGTATACACAGCGACAGGAGCTTCCTAAAATAGTTTCCTTTATATCTTTGAGAACGTATTTAAGGTCAACGACCGTTTATTAATCTTAGGTACAGAAACCGACGGATGTATTGTCAAAAGGATCGCTACATGTTAGTATCGTAGTATGAATAGTGTGGGCTATTGTGAGCACGCGTGAGGATTTGTAGCAACAAATCCCGAATCACTTGACTCTATTTGCAGTAGTGATGGACGTACACAAGTCACACTCTACCAACAGGGCTGTCAAGAAAGTTTCAATATTTTTAACAACACCTTAATACCTTTATCTTGATCATAAAAAAGTAAAATACTATTATGTATAAATATAATTTTATAGGGGGATCGAACTTTTACTATTAGTTTCTATCAAAGATATATCTAATAAAGATGCTATGGGGTGAATAGAACTAATTAAATATCAAATATTCTGACGTGTAATTGATATTACCAATACCTATCATTTAAGTGCAGTTGTTGAAACGGATGATAATACCTATATATACCTATATGGCATATATCTATACGTACAAATAGTTAAACTACGGAGTGCCCTATGTCCATCAGTGGACCGCGATAGGCTGAGAGAGAGAGTGTTAAAATCATAATTGATTAGTAGGTATAGGCATTATTATATCATCATTTAAACCCCTCTCACCGAGCTGAAATATGGGTTATCAATAGGTGATCGGGATTCACTCAGTCGGTAACCCCCACTATGTATGAGCATCATTTTATCTTGACTGATACCGAACCCAGTATCCATTCATGTATTATTGTATTCTACTAATATTTAATGTGCGGCTTTTTTTATCAACATTTTTGGTAGCTGTATAGTGTCACCGATTTGTCTCTTTCTGTCATTAGTCATTTTAAAGAAAAAGATAATTAAAAACGTTTGTGTTTTAGTCTTATCAGTGAAAAACTTTGAAAGATGTGGTTTTTCTCGAATGATTACATTTAATATGCGCGTAAAAGATATTTGAGTAAAAAATATTTTCGCTTTTCCTACTACCAGTATACTAATACATAAAGTTATCTACCATTTAAACAAATTAGAGCAGTGTGGTAATAACCGCCTTGACCATTCATGTTTTAAGCACTTCTCCTATAATGGTGTGAGTAATTTAAAGCTTTCAGCCTTGAACTTTGATCTGTTAGTTTAACAGGACACGTTAGGATTTTGGGCCTTAATTTTGTCAGTTAACTTTTGAGTAGTTTCTAAGTACTTAGCTGGGTTAAGGGGACTTACTCAAATAGAAACAATAAACAGCTCCGAGAGAGTGATTTAGTTTCATCGTTACTATCGGTATACTAAAACAGCGTTTTAAAAGACTGTGCCAAAGTTGAGACAGGTGCTTATAACAAGAAATACGGGTTTATTTTGATCCATTCGTGTTCACACAGCCCGCGAGGTAGCTTGATAATCTGTTGATGCCAAGAGGTGTGTGGAGTGCATCAATAGCGCCCGCAGGACCCTCAACTTTGGCTTGCCAACATTGTTCAATGTAAGTCTCAAGGATGCTGCGTTTATTACCGAAGAGCTTTCAAGCACCTATTTACATAGCAAACAATCATGGTATTACACAAATTAATTACATAAGGATGCTACAGTAAATAACAATTTGTAGTTGCATTCCTGTTGAAGGTACGAAGAGCCCCTTGATTGTCTCATCCCATTTTATAATGTAACATTCTCAATAGGGGCTTGCCCAAATTGTTATGTGAGCACTTAAAAAGTCTAAAATGTAACGCAGAGGGAATAGCAAACATTTTGCTGTTGTCATATCCATTTGTTTGTTAAAAACGATAGGTATTTATGAAGTGAATTTTATGGATTCATATTGAATGTATGTACATTAATGTATTCAGACATTATTTATTAATCTATTTACTGTTTAATACAAGAGTTCAATGAAAAGGGTATCATTCAGTTTATTTGCATATCGCTGAAAGCTTGAAAGCAAAAAGTTAAATAAATAGAATGCACGTTTCAACCCTACATAATATCGGTGGTGTACAGAAGGCGGAGCGAGCGAGGCGAGACTACAACGTCCCACTGGCGATAAGGCGTAGATTAAACTGGTGTTTGCTCACACACACACATATTTAACATTCCCGCCATCTAGACTCGCGACAACGCTTGCTTGGTATTTGCATACTTGTTTGCGAAACGATTTGGTCTAGATCTGGACCCGTCTACATGCAAATGCAATTTATACGGGACCATACAACACTTGCTCCGAGTAATTGTAAATTCACTGGGATTTTTCTTTGTAACTTTTATCTAGAACAAAATGTAATTAATGTTAAAATGTTAGCGTTTTACGGTAACTGGTGTTGTTACTTATTAGTTAGTGCACTTAAAGTTTATTGCTAAATGTTTTTTACGGGCTAGTATTTATATCGATAAAGTAATACGAAAACACATTGTTTTATCTACTACAATGTCTGGTCTCGAAGACATGTAACCACAATTACCACCTTTGGGAAAAGGGTTGGAGCTAGTAGTTTCAAATAAGCGTAGTACCCATCCTCTTAAAATAATCCCTCAGTCATCGTCAGCATAAACGATACCTTAGGGACGAATGGGATGTATGTACTTTGCCAAAAACCACATTAACAAATCCTTGAGAAATTCTGCTCAGTCACAATGATTAAAAAGCATACAATCTATCTTCTATACATATAATAAAATCGTAAACGACCCGTGTCTGTACGTTCAAAATTATAAAAGAAAAACAATTTAAACACTCGTATTTATATCACCGAAGCCAAAAATATAGTTTTTTAATTTCTGTCGGTTTGTCTGTGCGTTTGAACGCGCTTTTCTCGGAAACGGCTGAACCGATGTAAATACGGGTTTCATTGCTGTATTGTGGCAAGCTTCCCATAACATTTGTGTTTCATTTAAATCGGTTTACAAACAAAAAAGTTATGTCAATCTTTACATACATGTAATAATACAGTAGGGCTTGGTGTAAAAACTACTAAATAGAATCCAATTTTGCTGTTTCCGAATGTCCACGCGGACAGAGTCGCGGGCACAGCTATTTAAAATATAATGCAATGTGTAACAAGCTTAATTGTTTGAAACAAAGTGATCTCCTTCGTGAAATTTAAAACCTTTTTCATTTACCCATGCATAAAAAGAATAATTAGAAACTAAAATTGAAACAAAAGGAACACGGGAAAGTCTTAAGAAATACTTGGCACTTTTCCGCAAGTTTTCACTGTGCATCAGTACAAAGATGTTTAATAATTCCAGCGTACTTCTGTGATACTCTGTGAAAGTGCAACAGTGACGGAAATTCTTATTAAGGTCGAACTTGCCTTTATTTTCGTATTTCAACACAAAGGCACTTGATATTTACAAAGGAATAAGGCATTCACATGTAATGTGGTCATATTTTATTACTCGTATTTGTACATTAGAAAAGTACAATGTGCTCCATTTTTAAGGGTTGACGTATATAACTGAAACTTAAAACCTTAAGTTATAAAGACGATGCAGATGGCATGCTTAGTCTTAGTTGCTAAGTGATTGGATTTCTTGGCTAGGGGTCCGACTGTCGTACCTCTGTACATGTATTTGCGAGATCAATTGTGTTATGATCCGAGTTTGGGCACCATGTGCTATTTACTCCTAGGGCCGTACCTAGGAATATGTATATAGCACATAATGCATAGGAGACATATGCTGGTGTAT
This sequence comes from Abrostola tripartita, assembly GCA_905340225.1. NCBI lineage: Eukaryota > Metazoa > Arthropoda > Insecta > Lepidoptera > Noctuidae > Abrostola > Abrostola tripartita. The sequence continues at coordinate 6,982,696 of HG996490.1, read as the reverse complement.
ATTTATACAACTAAAGGTTCAAGTCACGAGTACGTTTTCAATTATATTTGTTGCATATGGGTAATAAGCAAGAAACATTAGTTTTTAATAGAAATTCCTGCCCAGTTTTAAGGGCAGCCGTTACGTCTAATTGGTTAAAATTCATGATGATGATACCATCTAGCTGATTTCATGTCCTATAACGACTGCATTCTATGACTTTTGATAGGATTGTGCAGGTAAGTTATTATTTACTTATGTACACTTGCAAAATCATTAAAATTACGGTTAACTCTTTATAATGTGAGTACACAAGTAAACTTTTCATAATTATTATAAACTTTGCGTAATTCCTCAGACGCGTTTCTCGACTAAAGAGCTAATCGTCTCCGAGATCAGTAATTATTTTTATAAAATAACCCGGCTACTTTTTATGACGTCCTAACACAGCTAGCAGGAAAATAAGCATAAATAAAATGCTCATTTTAAAATCAGAACCTTTTTTGATTTCCGTACTGAAGTAATATTAGTTCAAAGGCTGATCTTGCGTTGCAAAATAAAATACTAGGAATCTGGAAAAAATGGTTCAATTTGCATAATATTTATATCTCATAACGTAGAAAAACCTCAAAATGTAATTACTTTCCAGATGATTTTTACCGTCTTGTCGACCCTCGAGGCTTTTTAAGTGTTATCAAACTCAAAATACCTCTAAGGCGCCATTGAAAAAAAACATACTTAATCCCATACAATTTTAATTAAAGTGATGATAAAGTCTATACCTGCTTTCGATAGAAGGTAGGTACTTAATATCTATAATTATAATATGGTTCCAAGAAAAATGAGATTTAAATATACTTACTTGATCTCTTACAAACTCTGACTGCGCGATACCTATGCTTCTCAAAACTGGATTAATTACAGTTAATTGAGTTGTTTAAGTTGCATTTGTATTCTGTAATCTATTTGTTTACATTTTTTATACCTTGTATTTTTTTATATCCCTTATGATAATAGGAGCTGATCTGAGGTCGTACAGTAACTAAGTTTAGGTTTGAGCCCACGTGTATCTGTAGAAGCCCGGTAGCCCGGTGAAAAAAGGTTAGTCAACAGGTCAGCGCCAGGCTCGACTACTAAGGAGTGCCAAACGTATTACGGGATCGTTACTTGAGAAGACTATATCCATGCACTAAGTTTAACAACTTCTCCTTTATTTTTTTGTTATCTAGTTAGACCTTCTTGTTCTATTGTGCCTATAACATCATATTTTTGTAAAAAGCTTATCCAGTCAGCAGGTCATCATGATCATAACATCACGCCTGTATTCCCGGAAGGGGTAAGCAGAGGTGCACATATAGGAGGAAGTACCACTCACACACCAACCACAACCACATTTTGCTGAGCCTATTGCCATCAACCGGCCACAAATCCAGACTCCGTGCTCAGTTGCTACTAAGAGTTATCTAATGGAAAAACCCAGTAACACTTTGCCTGACCCGGGATTCGAACCCAGAACGATGTTCAGGACGAAGGATGTTCAGCAGTCGTGCTTAGCCACCACTAGACCAAAGAGGCAGTCAGCAGGTTGGTAAAGGGTAAAAATCGTCTTGACAATAGAGTCACCATAATGAATGGGATGGAATTCCTCATAAAAAAAAATGTATTTTCATATAAACAAAATCCGAATAATTTCCAGGCAGTAACTAAATCAGATCAATCGAATCAATTTACCTATTGACGATACAGTTGTGATATGGACCCGACACTTGGTATCTCCAATATACTGTACGTGATCCCTTTTCGGATCAAATATTTGTATGGTCTACAGAATTATACCTATTTCTTACGGGTTTGGGTATTTATGCATGTAAGGTTTATGTATGTAAATTTTACCCACTACAGAATACCCTCAAAATCTGGGTCAGATCCTGCGGTGTAGGGTAACTTCACCTTGATTTGCGACAAGTCGCTTAGGTATTCTCTAAGAGATGAAAGGTACCTGGTACATAACTTAGAGACGCTAGTTTGTATTTTTAAAAACAATTGAATTTTGATGTAGCTACTTAAGCAATATGTTTCGAAACCTGCATTTATTGTGAGGCGTTTTGTTTTAGTTATAAAGCGCATCCACGAGAGCTAGTCGAATATTGTTCGTAATTTACGTTTTGAATGATGCTTAGAAATTGCTTATATTTTTACACGACTGCCCAAAAAAAGGAGTGTAATGTTTTTCTGAATTGTACATACAGTGTTAGTTATAAACTTTGCCTTCTATATTTGCAAAATGCATCAGCAGTTTCTCCATATTCAAACCAATTAGATAATCAGAGATGTTTTAAAATGAATTCAGGTTTTGTATTATGCTGTCAAAAATTATTTAAGTAAACCGTTTTATTTACTTTTAATAAGTGTATTCTAGTGACCACCGACATAATTCGTGATTAGCAATTCTTTTGGTCATTTTAACTTTTCGACCTAATAGAATCATCAACTATGTCCATTAATTATACGGGTTCATCATCATCATCGTCATCAGCCCTGATACGGGTTATTTATATTAAATATCAACATAATTTATCGAAGTAAATATTAGACTGACTATTTAGGATTTTCGAGCGTTATCTGGTAAAGCTCTAGAGGTCTACTAAATACTAAAGTACTTAAGTAAAGAAGAAGGCAAAACATTTTTCATTGATTAGGTTCGAAATTATGATAAAGTGAAACTGGGCCTGTCGAGTTTATACAACCTCGGTCAACGGTTCGGAAAACTGAAATTTTGGATTCAGGCAAGTTAATGAAAACAGACGAATTGCTTATTCAAATGAATCTAGAGTGAAATATTTATTGCTACCTTTGATAACAATGTTGAAAATTCCAGTTGTAAATTATTACAGAATTATAGATAGTGCTATAATGCGTAAGTTATAATTTGAGCGCGCCGCAGTAGACATTAATTTAATTCACAATTTGTCACCTCGGTTAAATCGCGGAATGTCGGAATCGCGTGCGTCGCGCCCGGGCGGCCGGGACGATCAGACCTGTTCGTGAGCATTCACTGCATAAATTACTTACAATTTATCCAAGCAACGTTTGCGTCGCCGCTCAAACGTGCCAAATTAAACAAACATTTCGTCATCATAATTTATGCTACTTTAACATTAACAAACCGTATCTGAATATAATTTATTGCACTTGTAAAGTGTGTGGTTACTTTACGCCGGTCACGGCCAATTCTTATAAATCATTCTCCGTATGAAACAAGTTTTGGGGAGGTACCTAATAAGCGGCTCTATTTATGTCAGGCTGTTCCTAAACGTGTCACTGCGGGATAAAAGCTTTTCCTTACACATATACCTAATAAACCTATGCTTCTTCTTCTTATCGTATGGTTGATGAACAACCTGGTAAGCCACTTACATGGCTTTGCACACCGTTGAAAAATCTCTCAGGTGTACCGGTTTCCTCATGATGTTTTCCTTCACCGTTTTTAGCAACTGATAAGTAATTTATAATACACACATGAATTCGAAAAGACATTGGTGCGTGCCGGGGTTAGAACTCGCGACCTTTGACTTGGCAGTCCACCGGTCATACCACTCGGCTATCAGTGCCTGTTCTAACTATGCTTATAACTAGCTACTGACAGCTCAAATCCAAGATCATCGAGGTGTCTTTATTTTTCGTGGAATCAGTGTTCTGTAGGTGTAGATACAGTATTCATGCAGTACTCTTTAATATGAAGAGTTGCATTTGCAATAAGAGTCCGGCAAACAATATGAATGGAGGAGCTTCTCTCGATCTTTATTGAATATTTGACCCCGTTAATGTCAAACCGCTTTCCTCCCGGTGACCTTCACATTGCTTACGTCATTACTAGTCATATCTGATGCCATATTGCATTACCTAAATCTCAAGCCTCGATATAAACAAGTAGATATCTCCTGTTGAATGTCATGCTTTACCCGTTAGTGGTTAGTGCTAAATGGTAGCAGGCTAACTTATTGTAGTATGGATTTTTTGTTGTTAATACTTCCTTCTCGTACTTCATAGAGAAGTTCATTAGGTAGGTATATTACTATAACGGAAGACCTAGATAATTTCTTAGTAGATAATACAACGAGTTTAGTTCAGCCTGTTGCGTTACTTACTTAAAGTAATGTGATAGACTCATAATGAATCACCAATGTTAGTGAAACGTTACATGCATTTTTGAGGGTGTTTTTGGGTCTATGATATTTTTAGGGTCCTGTACTTTAACAGGAAAATCTTATAAGATAAGTGAAGTCTGTCTATCAACCCTTTTTTCTCAATAATATCAAATACTCGGGTCAACGCAATCAAAAGATACGAGAAATTATGTTGATAATATTAACAATTTTCGCTCTCAAAACCTATAAAGTATTTCCCGTTGACCTAGAATCATAAAATTTGACAAGAAGCATTGGCTTACAGCACAAGTAAAGAAACGCATCCAAAAACTGTAAATTTGTAGTTACATCACATAAAAAATAAAAATAACTTATTTCTAGTTGGTGGGTATTTATTTAGATATTATGGAGGATATTAAGAAGTCGTTTTGAGGTAAGTACACAGAGTTAACGCAGAATGCAATAGTTTCACAGTGAATACCGAGTTAAACCATGCATTAAAATGTGATCAACAAACAGACTGCGGTAACGAATTAATTTTTAATTAAGTAAATTACACTTATTAATTTAAATCATTATAACAGTACAGTCCATTACTATGAGCATGTAATTATTTATTTTAAACATTACATTGGTTGCCACCGTACATGTTCCGGCAGCTAATATTGCTTACCAACTGAACTGTGAACTCTCTCGTTATGATTCTGGCTAAAAGGTAACGTAGCAGACTGATCGATTATCGTGGTTAAGCAACGTTGCAGCGGTCAAGTATTCGCCGCCCTCTGTTTACGCATGCAACCCTTCACGACTTGCGTTGAAGTTCCGATTGCGTTTTGTGAGTACGATTAGAAACGTATGTTTATAATTATATTTTTTATGAATGATATGACAGCCGACTAGACCGATAAGGTAGTATACAAGGAGTCATAAATATAATAAGCTAAGTAAGTTTACGATAAGTAAGTTAATAAAAATAAATAAATAGAAAATTAAAACCTCCTTCAAAAAACTCAAAAATGAAAAATTATATATTATCACATCTCTTTACTTATAGGAAGTTTTAATTTTTTATTTAAAATTATTTATTTCACGATTTTTAGTGGTGTCTAGAGTTCATCCGCCCCAGACTTTTGAGAGACTAGTATTTGAAATCCTTTCACACACAAAACAAAAAGCCCTTTTAAACGATACCTCACACGATATATTTAATCCAGGAATGTGATAGGAGGGGGGTCGACGCACCTCAACTCCGTCTTGGGAGTAGTAGTCGATAACTAACCACTAACAAGGACCTAGTTAGTGGTCAGTTATCGACTACTACTTAAGCAATATGATCATCATATCATCAAGATACGGGCGTTTTGCTGAGATCCTATGAGGAGTTCCGTTCCATATCTTCGAAGTTCATCATCAGGTAATGACAAAATTTATAGGGGACCAATAAGATGAAAAAAAATAATTAAATAGGTTCTTAAATGACTTAGTTATGAGGGAATATACTTAAAAAATTAAAAGATCCCGACGAATTGAGAATCTCCTCCTTTTTTTGAAGTCGGTTATAAAATAACTCTATCTGTATAATACTTATTACCCCCTCTTACCAATAAACATAGTTATTATTAAGATTTGTCTTTTTCTTTCGAATGTAAAATGATTAAATTTGTAAAGAAAGACAGGGAATCGCTATGAACTATTGATTCACCATAAGTAAACAGTGTACCTCTATTTATTTGTGAGAAAGTATTTAATAATATCATGAAGCAGAGTCACGTATTCACGCAAGTCCAAGTACGAGTGGTCAGAACTCTTAGTTCAATACTTTGACTTTAATTGTTAATTAGGATACCAGTGACCTCATTTCGACAGTTCAAATATTGTGTGTAATTGTTTGTATGGATTCGTGATACTTACAACTTACCTACAAGATATTTCAACATAAGTTAACATACCCTCAGTAACGTCGAAGTCACCGGTGACCACCAACAATAGATTTTGTAATTATAACTTCACACACATTTACAGCAACTCGGTCAAAAGCACAATAAGTACAATGATAATAATGAATTCATTACTGCTCAAACAAATCTTGGGTTTTTCCATTAGGTAATTGTCAGTAGCAGCACGGAGTCTGGATTTGTACCCGGTTTATGGCAATAGACTCGCCTTTTATTACATTGGGACCTATATACATAACTGGCGAAATAAAGGTGTACTGTAGTCCCCTCTGCCTTTCCCTTCGAGGAATACAGGTGTGATTTTATGTACTAAAGTCAATGACCTGCTGAAGTTCAACTGAAAAGAAAATCAGCGATAGATTACCATCGCCACCTTTCCTTAACGAGGCAGATGCGTATCGTTGCACACCCAAAGTTTAGAATCACGTTTCAGTGCCATATATTTATTTTAATGTAAAATATACAACGGTAATGTAGGTGGTACATAACGCAAGTATGTTGAAACAAACATAACATTTAAAGCCTATAAAAGTTGTGTGTCCAAATGTAAATGAAATTCAACTCGGATAATTGACTGTGACATGCTAAGGCAACTTTGGTGTCACCTTAATGGATTCTAATTTGATGAACATAGCACACAGGCAATAATTTAAAAAGGTTATTACGTATTACTATTGCGAGTCATTGTTATCAGTAATTACTTAAAATTAGACTGAACATGTAATAGCTTTTAGTGTGAATTTAATACTTGCATCGGTATTTTCGAAGCTTTTAGTTTTTTGTTTTTGGAGAATCAGCTGTAATTGACTTCCTGGTAGTATGAAGACAATATCTAGGAATATCCTCGATAGCATAATACTTATAACCGTTATTTTATCGAATCGATCGGTACAATATTTTGCGGTAAATGGTAACCACAAACAACATTGGTATTTAGTATTACAAGCTTTGAATGGTTCAATAGAAATGCATAGAATTATTAGACCGAGATGATTTGACTATGTACTTGTACATAGCAGGGAACTAGCTGAGTATTCTCAGAATTATGGACATTTATAAAATGGTATTAGGTAGTATTTCGGTTAAGGAATACCTTTAAATATAATTTAACGTTTTCGAGATAAAGATATAATTATAAATAAATAATTAAAGGTTGTCCGACTTCATTTTCTATTTGCAACTTAAAATCTTGGTATAAGTTTAGTTGTATTTCCTGCATTCCCGGTAGAAAAGACAATATGTATCGTAAATAGTACCTAAACAGATAAAAAATATCACACTTAATATTATAAAGACGAAAGTTTGTGTGTGTGTGTGTTTGTATGTTTGTTACTCCTTCAAGCTCAAACGGCTGAACCAATTTTACTAAAATTTAGTATGGAGGTAGCTGACACCCTGGATTAACAGATAGGCTGATAAAGGGTAACACCGCGGGTTGCAGCTAGTGTAATTATATACTAAAACTAACGCGTTAAATTGGTACTTGCATTGACATACATACATATATCGCCATCTAGCGGCCGAAAAGATTAATATCATTGTTTTGTCACAATGTCTTTGACATAACAATGATATTAATCTTTTCTTTGTAAAGAGTGCTTGTTTTCTAGATGGTAGATACCCTATGTACTTCTGACAACGTATGGCTCGTATGTATCGTTCCAGACTAGCTGTGAGTGTCGCGGCTAAAATGGGTACATGTCTATTTTACCAGAGAACAATATTTGAATGAAACATTTTGAAACTACTTAAGTACAGTGCAGTTGAGGTATCCTCGACATAACTTTACTAAGTCTTACTTAATATTGGAAACAAAGTTTGGATATTTGGGTGGCTGTTACTCAAACACGCAAGAAATGCAGAATGGATTTGGATTAAAATTTTTACACACAGGTAGTTTATAATCTGAACGAACACATGACTTATTATCCGTTTTTTTCCATCGAAATCCTCATGGATATGAAAAGATGCATTGAAATTTTGCTTCTACCTAAATATACCTTCATCAAACAAAATTAAAACACCTTTAATTATGGACTGTGCTCGATTAAGGGCTATAAGATAAGGGCCCGACTACCGGTTAATTGTGTGTTATTTTAGCCGTGGGAGGAGGTTGACTCTCGGGCCACCAAGTAATAGCGACCTAGTCCCCTAAGGAAGACCTTAAGGCCCCATCATTATTACAGGAGTCACGGTTATGTATTACGCATACTACTAAGCTTACGCTAATTTCATCATACCCTTTAGAATTTAATGATTGTTACAGTAATGGATGAGTTTCTTCCTGATTAGTCAAGTTACGCTCATGGTTGATTAAACTAATGAAAAATATAACATTACTGAGTATCGTAGTAGTTACCTATGAATGGAGTAACCGGGTTTTCCTATTAAGCAATTCTCAGTAGCAGCTCAATGTCTTGATTCATATCCGGTTAATGGCAATAGGGTAGCGCCCTATTGCATAGGCAATAACATAATTGACGAATGTGGGTGTGCTAAAGATAGATCACTGTGCACCCGGTCAAGTAATGCATATATCGTTATAATTTAAGAAGTTATCTCATAAATATATTGTGAAGAAATAACGTATACCTGAAATAAAAATACTATTGTGGCATAAACTCCGTGATAAACAAACAAACAAAATATTTGAACAAAGGCTTTGTTGAAAACATCGGGCGTATTATAATTGCATTTACTCTACATAGCATAGGGGCAAAAAGACAAGGTAGAAAATACCAAACTAAAACGAAATAAAGCGAGTACGGGTAGCGAAATTGTTGAAACAAATAAAAACTGTAATAGTACAGGAACAGCAATAGGTTGCTATATTAAAGATAGAGTGCTCTGTATTTTCCGAAAAAACGTTTTTTTTTGTTGTAAATAAATCCCTTTTATCGTTTGAGTCAAACGCCTGGATATCTTTGCTATGCTGGTGGTTATCGGTCCCCACACAAACTGAATATTTACGATTACAAAAAAAGGACGTTCGTGCATGAAAATATTGCTTATAAAAAAATATATCTAGTGTGGACCTGTGTGGTGACTGATGGACGGCGAGTCGAATAGCGATATGGCGACGATCTTTTTCCGATTTGATATGTGTGCTATGACCCTTACGGTTAATAATTTGCAGGGGCTTCCCCGTATAACTGAACGTTACGATAGTAACACGCTGTGAGCAATAATGGTAGATACTGCGACTTTTATCTAGATATAAGGACTAGATGTCACACTTTAAGGTAATACAATCATGCCTGTAATCCCTAATGAGGCAAACACAGGTGTCCTTCTTTATTAGGAATGTATTCACATACATTTTTCAAGTGTCTAGTAATGGGTGGCGAGCCGATGGCCATGTTATGGACCTAAACACAATTTTAGACATCAATATCACACTAATATTATAAAGGCGAAAGTTTGTGAGTGTGTTTGTGTGTTCGTATATTTGTTACATCTTTACTCTCAAATAGCTGTACCATTTTTGATACAATTTTGTATGGAGGTAGCTGATACCCTGGATTAACACAGGCGTCTTTTATCCCGAAAAAATGTAGCGGGAAACACCGCGGGGCTCAGCTAGTCATCACATAAATAAATATCATTACTTTATCACACATTTGACTCGGCATTATGAACATAATGAATTCGTTAAGTATCAACTATAGCGTTCGCCTATACTATTAGCCAACAAACATATAAACAGCTTACTAAACGTCCAAACATCACAAACTAAATTCTGTTCGCGCAATGCATTTCAGCATTATAAATTGCATACTTTAATTTCGGCAGAATTAATGACGCCCGACAACAGTCCAAACGTCGACACACCGTGTTTGGTAAGGCAGCATTCAACCGCACAAAAGCAATTTCACTCACAATACCAACGTTACAATAATTAGAAGGGAATTAGTAACAAATTATTACTCGCGAAGAGGAGGGTATAATAGCCCGACCGAGCGGGATGTTTCTCATTAGTGTACGTTGGTCCCACGTAGAGGCTGCCTCGTTGTGGGCCTGCATTATTCATGCGGACAATATTGCACTGCCGCATCTATCTATACAGCTTTTATAACGCTGTACTGTTATATTATCAGGTGATGTTTCATTAATGCTGACATTTTGCATTGTGCTCGTGTAATAATGTCGATCGAGTGTTTGATCGGGAACTATGCTTTGTGACTGCGTTTAAACGATGAGACGGTGCGTTGGGGGAGATATCTATAATGTTACAAGATTAATTTGATATTGTTACGTGTTTGATTTAGATTTATATCTGCAAATTTTGGTGCTTGCAAATTAAGTTTCCAATATCAATTTAAAAAATATATGTACATAGACTGCAACACAAAAATATAATAATTTGTAGAATGTTTAAAGTGAATTTGTGTGTATCCTTAACGCTTAAGTGTTTGTAAAGTAAACGCTTAAACGCATAAAAATCTAAAAATGGCTTCCTATACATAATTATTATTAACTTATTCTTTTATTGCAAGATGGGCCTAGACTCTACGTGCTTATTTGTCCTTATTAGAATTAGGGACACAGAGGACCGATCACTGAGCCATTTCATTTCACACTGATTAAACGTTAAACACGAGCTAAATAGTCATGAGATTTGGCAGCGCAGCGTGAAACAACATTTGATGAGCTATGAATTTGTTAGCAGCAAATGCTCATCACTAATTAGCACCAAATGTGAAACTAGGAATCGCGATATTACTGTGGAATATGAAAGCGTCAAGCTTCGCAACCTCGCTTCTGACTGCACGATGCGACGGCTGGTTCAATATTTCATACGTCATATGAATACGTCACAAAAGCTGACTCTGATGTGGCTGTGAAAGATGAATAGAACGGATACGCGACAAATAGTCAGTGTTCTTTATAAGCTTCGTCGCTGTAGACAGTTTAGCAACTCTAATTGACAATTTCGTGCCAGCATTAAATTAATAATCCCCGTTTTTATTATTTAGTTAATAAAACACATAAACGTCTGAAGCGAAAATAATTTGGAATACAATTTATAATAGGCTCTCGTAAAACAAAATGTGGTATAACCGTAAAAACTTTTGACGATAAACAATAGGTGGCCTACGGCGTAGGTAAAACAAGAACTACGCCGTAGACATTCTACTGAACTTTTTACAATGTACGTTGTACAAACACAATAGGGTTTCTGTAATGATGTTATTAAAAAGTTTTTTAATTAGGTTTATTGCTAATAAATATAATACTTACAGATAATATATCTACTCGAGAAAACTAATTCATTTAGCTCCGAATCATCTGATTGTTCTTTATTATCTTTACTTTAGATATTATTATAACGTCTTATTTGAGATCAAATATTTGTAGAGCGGATATTAGACCTTACCTTGAGCGTAGGAGTTTAAAACGAACAAGGCAACTGTGAAAATCTGGTCCACAAAATCGATTGTATAAAATTATCTAATTTATCAAATGAAAGGAAAATATTATAAAGCTGATTCGAATTCTAAATGGAGTGTATTTCTTTGTTTCAGGGGAATATTACTACAAAACCAAAGACGTTACAGCGATGCTATCAAAAGTTTTGAGAGAGCAATTTACTTTAGACCTTCAATGGCTCGTAAGTACTTGAGATAAATTAATTATTAAAAACAAAGCCTCTTTGGTATTTCTTCATAGCTCTTACTAATAATTTCATTGTCCTTTCAAATTATTTTAGATGAGATGAGGGCCGGACGAGTCCTTATTCTGTTCTAATTTTGCTTATTGTCTTTAAAATAAAGGGGTTTACAAAATTTTCATTGTTAAGTAAATACAAGAACAACTTTTAATGGAGCATTTTGAACAAAAGTAAACTATGAGCTGTGAGGAAAAGATATTTTTTAATATTTTCTTTCCAAGGTAGCAAGAGAATTTATTTAAACTTGTGAACATCATATTTAAGTTTTATTACTTTCAAAAGATTTACGTAAAGAGCTAGAATAACGTATAGTAGACAGAAACTAAAAATAATATTACTTAGTATATCCATTCTAGTGTCAATCTTTCGTGAAACCTTTGGACAGCTATTTTGATAAACTATAGCAGCTCATTCTATTCTTACTTGAATTTTATACTCATATGTTGTAATTTAGTATACATTATAATATTATTTGCAGTTCATATTTAAAACACGCCATTTTACACGTTTACCTATATATGTATATGAAATATTTCACGGCACTTATTTTGTGTTAGTCGCGTACGTGAACCTTGGAACATCACTGATGGCGGACGGTCGGCTAGCAGAAGCCGCAAGCGCACTCCGCGCCGGCTCCCGGGCCGAAGGTGTCCGAGTGCGCGACCGAAGAGAACATGACGCGGCCCGAGTGTCTGCCCTCGTGCAGTTAGCAGCGCTTCACTCGCAGCGGGGACACTGGCATAAAGCCCTGTCAGCATACAAAGAAGCGCTGCAACTACTACCAGACACAAACACACCGATCGTCGGCTGGACCCGACATGTAAGTCTACACGTTAAGCACGTCGCGTTTTAACAAGCGTTTAACAGCGTTATCTTATGAAGTGGGCACGTGCCGATGGATGTTCCCTGAAGAGGTTAAATGACTGCATTTCAAAATGGAGAAAAACATTGCAAATAAACTTTGTTTACCTGAATATTTTAAATAATAGGTGTATGATTTTATTCTTATAACGTTATATAGGGAATCTATTTATCAAACTAAGTCGTAATATAGAAAGCATTTCTATATTCCCAATGAATAAGCGATAACTTTTTTCAAACACATATCTATAAGTCGACGATACAAAAGCGGTTTCGTTGTATTTTTTCAAGTAAGTAGTTATGTTGGAATCGGGTTTAGGTCGGAACATTTATCAATATTTAATACGGTGTCACACCCACCTGACTTCGACCAGTCTTACAGAAATTTACTGGGATTGTTCACACTGGGTGTGTACTGAACTAAACTGTGTTTACTACTGAATCTTGTACCGTCATAAAGTTAGCTGTGTTAGATTTAGCGTTAGATCCTAATTTTGATTTTATTGTTTACAGAGTGTCCTATCGATGGTCGGAGAGATTTATGTTCAATTACAGCAATGGCCGCTAGCCGAGCACAGTCTTCTGTTAGCGTTAGCGACCGCGCCGCATCACCCTGGCACACACGTCACATTAGCTCAGATACTCGCTAGAAATGTTAGTATTACATTATACATTTACCTATTATTGAATCATATTTGTAGTATTACTTTTGATAATATCAATGCAATTGTAATCGTTTTTATATCTCGCGTTTGATTGACTTTTGAGACCCAGATACAGGGAAATATGTAGTACAACAACCTGAAGGGTTTATTTAATTTTGAGTCATACAATTAGCAGTAAAGTCGCGACAACATAACATTGATATGATATAAAGCTAATATCATACCATAGTAATGGGTTCTCGACCCAAAGCACGATTATAACGAGTGCTAATGGTAATAAAAAAATTAACAATAAAAGCTGAACCCATTGTTGATGGATTAATCGGAGCAGGCACCACTAAGCCAATAAATAAATAAACAACATTAAAATTAATTTCCACTGCGGTAACAACGCTGTGTAGAATCTAAGATTATTAGTCCTTAAGGGCTCTACAGTTATTACGCTGTGCTGATCAATTATTCTCTTATAAAAATTACAGCACCACTCAAGTAGCGCTGAACTAATCTGTTCGCCAACAGTATTAAAGTTGACCAAGAATCATTAATATTATATTTTGTTTCAGGCAAGTAGGAGTATGGAAGCTGAAATGTGGTTTAAAAAAGCACTAACTTTAGCTCCGAACGATCCATCAGTAAGAGATCAGTTTGGTAAGGATATTTGATATTTTATTGATGATCTTTAGGCAATTGTTTATTATTTACTCAGTAACATAACATAACAATCAATTAACACGTCTCGTAGCGGCTACGTGGCTACGTGTATGTAGACTTTGTAGATCTCGAAGAGCTCTTCGAATAACTTAGACTGTAATACACAACGAACTTCTTTCTCTAATTTAGAAGTGTAAATAACGCTTAATATTAATTTTGTATAATAAATTCTCATAATTTTGTCAATTTCATTAACATTTCATATTGGCATTATTTGTTTAATCGGTCAAGGGTGGAAATAGATATGCATTGCTAGGTGTTATTTTTTGGTCCGTTACATTTCGTTGTTATTCCTGGTACGAATAGTCACTAATGATTTAATATCCTTAACAGGTATGTTTCTGAGATCTCAACGCCGTCTCCGAGAGTCCGCCGAACAATTGGTCGCAGCAGCTCAGTTGTCACCGGCGGACGGCGCGCGCGCCGCATCTGCTGCGCGGGCTCTACGGGACGCGCGGCGCTGTCGGTCAGCCGAGCGGTGGTATGCGCGCGCAGTGCAGCTAAACCCTGATGTAAGTACGATACAAAATAATCATAACAACATATTTAGTTAAACATTTTAAATATTGTAGACATTCAACATTTTTAATGTTTTTTATTTTATATATGATGATATCTAATCGGCAATATTATTTTTCTCAATAAAACTTGTTTTTTGGGTTTCGCATTCACTAGCTATAGTTTTGTGTTACTTTTTTACATAAACATTCATCACATCTGTTTAATTCATTTCACATACAAATGTACCATTCCGCTGCCTCTGTTATAAACCTCTGCGCCTCGGTCGTCCTGAACCTGACCCGTCCTTTAGACTGCGTGATTATGTAAATCTTCACAATCGCCTTTACATATGAGGGCTCCTAACTGTTCCAATCCTAAGTGATCCGCCTACTATTTAGTACGTAGGTAGATGAATAGCGGCTAGATTAGACCCAGGTTGAAATTAAAGGTACCTTCTCTCCTTAAATGGTAAGGTTGGTACCTACTTCCATACAAAATTTCACAGTCCTGCTTGCAATTGCAAATGTAAAAATAAAGCTAGTTAGGATTCTAGCTCAGGTGTAATTATTAAAACGTCAGTGGAATGTAAAAACTAGTATAATGATAGAAACTACGAGTACAAAGAATGGAAAATGGTTAACGGCCGTTAGCGCCGGTGATTTGAATGGTGTGTGTGTGGCGATGCGGAGGGGTGCGATCAGCTGTCGCTCTAACCCCTCTTAACCCGCTCTTCTGCTGCCCGCGCCTCGGTCGCCTATGGTCTTCTGTAACCGGTTCGCGCGCGAATAAAAAATTGTTTAGAAATTTATATGACCTGATTATAATAATAGTAATAAACGTATTTTCTACACGGTTATTAGATCTATTAAAAGAGCTTGGAATTAATAAATAAGTTTTTTTTCATCATTTATAGAGGTTTTATTTACAAAATAATATCCACCTCATCGTCATAACAGAAATGAATGAGGTAATAACCAATACATACACATTAATTTTTAGTACATCATCTCTTAACGCCTAGATTAGAACACCTAAATAAGTTAATTATGGCATTTGTTATTGTGTAGGTATTAACTAGGATAATACGGGGTGAATGTACCTTTTAAAAATTGAATTACCACTGGTTCGAATTAATTATTATATTAACATTACTGGCTAGAATTATTGTTTAAATAAAGAATTTAAACGTAGGTATGGAAGTACGAAAACTACGAACAAAGGGTCTGGCAAAGTGAGCATCTCTGTTTGTTTGTTCTATACATCCACCCAGGTCAGATCAAGGACCGGCCGTCGGCTATTTTCTTTGTACCCGTGGTTTGATGCTTAGTTAATTGTGGTTTATGAAATAATATACATTCTGTTGTTCATTAGTATTTTGGTAACCTCCTTGGTAACTATATGTGTAATATAATTTAATTTGTCTAGGAGTATATTATAATGAAGTGAAATGAATAGTTTAGTCCTCGTAGTTATAACGAATGAGAGTGAATCCTACACTTGAAATAAAAACAAACATAGATGGCACGTACTCGTACACCGAAATAAACGAAGAAAACATTCATCACAGGTGAATAAACAAAAATGAATCAAAAGTTCGGGCGTTGCAAGCGCAATATTCGATTTTGGTTCATTTGGTCTGTAGCCACTGGTCGCCACGGACCCAACCGTCTCTATGTTTCCGAATTGTGAACGGTTTGACCCACACACGTATATATTGTTAAGCGGTTTTGTTGAATAACCGGGAACAAAAATCCTGAGGCGCAAAATAACCAATGTTTTGAACAAAAACCTTAAATAACCTGTTTTATTCCACTGTGCCTGTGTGTGTGTGTGTAATAGCGAATATAAGCCGCGCGTGACCCACTTTTAAAAACAGTACATTGTTATTTTGCCTACTAAGACGGGTTCATATCTATCCGTTAACAACTGGTTGTACTTATTGTTGAAACGTTTACCTGTATTTTAAAATGAATACTCTAACTGTCCATGTAACTACTAGGATAAATATATTCTACATCAGTTGAGCATTCCTATTTTCAATTTATTTACGACTGCTTTATTCACAAAGGGCCTGGAATTCTATGTCACTTTGTTTGCAGGATGCGGAATATCATTCCAATCTTGGTGCCATTCTGCATCTGAATGGGAAGTATGCGGCGGCAGCAACATCCTACCGACGAGCTCTCCAACTGCAACCGAATGACGAAATAACCATCACGAACCTGAAAAGAGTCAGAGCACTAATGAGTAAACAACGCAGAAAATAAACAAACGAAACGTAGGCCTCATGTATATCGACACATCAAATAGATGAAATAGGATGTCAATTGCCAAAAGTATTGTTAGATACTGAATACAATTTATCTTATGCGTTTGTAAATAAGCGACTTGAAATGTTAAGTTACTGGCTCTTGTTGCCTGTGCTTGTAAAGTTATGAAGACCAAATGATGGGTAGTTTAACTGCCTACCTGATCAACAGAAAAACAATAGCAGGTAAGTTCAGAATTTAGCCATAAATCAGTGTAAATTTATAAAAATTACGAATTTTCATACTTCGTTCAATACTGGTGAAGTTTTCCTCCGAACATGATAGTCAGTAAGTATTAATATTTAAACCGTATATCATTATCATAAAAGGGACATAAGTACCTTGAATTATTCAATTATATCCATAATTATAGGTTTTAAAGCACAACGGTGAATTCTAAAGTAATAAACATTACATGCATTTTATTTAATACGCTGTTATTATCGTAAGGCCGCGTTGCATGATTATAAATGGTAAACTATCGATTTCTTTGACATGTATTTTTTCTGCATATACGAGGAATTCAAAGTACAGAAGTGTCTTCGTCATTGTTAAAATTAAACTTGTTTATGTGTTTTTATTATGTATACAGAGCTCTATCGCGCATTCTTGTGGTTCTCAATCGAATACATTGAAGGGTCTTAAAACAACGTTATAGGAGTAGTTAGAAATGATTGTAAATAGACTTTTAAAATAAAACAATTTTATACGTGTGCAAATGTAGTTCTAAAGAAGCGTTTATTTCCATTGTTTAAATGGAAAATAATGGTTTTCTATTGTTATTATTTTTGTCTTCCATTATATTTTAACTGTCTGTTCCTTGTGAAAGCCGGACCTAAAAATAGAGACATTGATATCGAAGAGAAAGGCTAGTGTACAAACTGTTTAGCATATAAAGTATGACTTAAAGGCACGTATTATTTTTTTGACGGTAAATAGGTTTTATAAGTGGATATTAAACGCCAAGCCTGCTTGGTACTGATTGTTCATTCTGAGGCGTAAGTCACTACATTATGCTGGAAACCAGCGGTATTACTTTCTAATTATGTTGCGGGTTTCATTCATCGACGGAGACCGATCGCCTACGGACAGCCTGTCTGCCCCTTAATCCCCTTATGTCTATAACGCATAGATTGTAGGTAGACCTGGCCGTAGGTAATTATGGACATTTTAGTGTCAGTTCCTTTAAAGCGGTGTACTGATTTAATACTTGTTATGAAAAAGGAATTGTCGTATTTAAAGTTGGGTGTTGCGTAATTAAGGAATGTTTATGTCGTAAGCTATTATGAACCAATTAATTAAAGTTCCTTTTACCGCTGAAATGAAATATGAGTAATGTTATATTTCAGCATTGCTACTAAAGATTATTCACATTGCGAATTCTCTGCTGAATCGTCATGTAACATTCATAAGTTACTGACAGCTTGCATTTAGAACGTGATAGGAATTGGAATACATTGTAAATCAGTACACAGCTGACGGAATGTCTAGAAATACGCATGTAGTCAAACTTGTTTGGTTTCTCTTAATTGTATACAGACTGCCTCGTTGGTCTAGTGGTCGCTAAGCGCGACTGCTGAGCAAGAGGTCCTGGGTTCAAATCCCGGGTCGGGCAAAGTGTTACTGAGTTTTCCATTAGGTAATTCTCAGTAGCAGCACGGAGTCTGGATCTGTGCCCGGTTGATGGCAATAGGCTCGCCCCCTATTACATTGGGACTAACAACATAACTGGCGAAATGTGGGTGTACTGCATGTACACCTCTGCCTACCCTTTCGGGGAATACAGGCGTGATGTTATGTGTGTTTAATTGTATACAACAATAAATTAAGTCTTCTTATCGGCTATGTGTATAACAAGGTACTCTAAATAATTATTTTATTAAAAATATCATTAAACTTTTCTCGAAAGTGTACAGTTAAAATACTTGTATGTAAAAATATTTTTTTACTTAATAAATCTGCTAGGAAACTTTAATAATAAATGTTGGGTTGTAAGAAAATGTCTAAAAGATATTGTATTCGCAATACATAAAAAAGGGGAAAAAACATATTTTTTTCTTAATATTATGACACACTTTTTTTATATATCTACAGAAACTTTAGATAGCTTAATTCTAAATGACGGGGAAAAGGGAAAAAGCAAGGCTGGTAATGATGAAAGTATTCCTGAATTATACACATTGCCAATAACATTTTACAGTACAATATTAAACCATAATCTCCTCTATGAAAACATTCGACGAGGATTCTTTATACTCTGTTCAAATAACTTTTCTTTAGTATTTAGTATGTTCAAAAAGAAACCCATGAAATATCACTACATAAAAGTGATTTAGAAAATCAATCTTCGATTATAATTTATTGATATGTTGTAGTTTTTTCAATTTTTCGAAATAAAACGATAGATTGTGATCGATTATTTTACGAAGTCTGAAACATATCTATGTCATGTTTGTATAGATATACAACCAGACATAATTGTTATTACGTATAAAAATGTAAAATAAAAATTGTTGTAAATAAAAAAAATGTTTATGTCGCATCAATACCGTATAGCGATAAAACAATTTTGACATTAATTCTAATTATGTTTTTGTTAATTACTTCTCACACCTGTGACAATAAATGTAAATTACGCTTTGTAGTACCTACTAATAGATAAATGCCAAATAAAATGATTTCAGTTTCTTTGGGCAGATTTGTAATTAAATAAGGGAAATATTTTAAAGGTTTCTCGGCTTTACAATTTTCGAAGCTTCATTAAATGTTATTATTAACGTGATCTGTAGCAAAATTTAATTTGTGCCACGAGGACAATTAATTTTCTTTGCAAAAAGTATATTTGGTATCTACAGCCTTTGCAATAATGAATACGAGTAAATGTACGACCTTTTAGGCCGAAGATTGAGCTCAGTGCCGTCGAAGAGGCTCTTGTCCAGCATTGGACGAAGATAGGCTGATGAGGTTGATAATGTAACCTTAATCTTTGTATGTTTGTTCCTTAGAGATATTTAGTACCAGTACAAAACCTGTCAATTTGAATAACGATATTACCGGTCAACGATGAGACTTGAATCCAATAATAGTCTCTAATCAGTTGCCTAGACTGAGATCGAACATGAAAATTATCCGGCTTAGCGGAAGGAAAGACAAGTCGAGACACACCACGTCCAGAAGTAGCATAGCATAGAAACCGTCAGAATATTTCCTTTATAAATTGGGATCTTTAAGTCTTCTATGAGTTACGTGATTGTGTGTATAGACCAGGCCTAAAAGCTAAAAAAGTGATATAGAATTTTTAAATAAATATTTAAGTAAATACCTTTTAGCAAACCCTAATAAACAGCGTTTCTTTATAAATACAATCACGTAATAAAAATATGTATTAGAGTTTATACTTTCTGTAATAAGTCGTTAAAATTTGGTATAATAAAAATAATTTTGCAACCGAATGAGTATACCGTTGCAGATTTGTGTACTTTAGCATTTCAATAAATATGGATATTTTCTTGCTACTCTAAGCGCTCACCAAAATATTGTGATTTCTTTACTGTACTTAACTACAAACTTACTTGATACTTAGAATGTTATTAATTATGGACCATTAATTTTAAAATGTGATCATTCTTGATATTTTTTTTTGTTAAATTTGATTTTAAATGTCAGTTTCGTTTCTATAATTATTTTGATTATATACTCTACTAATTTATCTGGATGTAATGTTAGAAAGTCTTATTGCAATTTAAAAAAAAATACTTACCCAATAACAAACAGAATTTATTTTCATGGTACGTTTTGCAAAAAGGTTTAACTTAATAAATAGTTTGTTGTTCATGAAGTATTTAAGCTACAAATTTATCTGTCGACGTGTTAACCAAGTCTTTCCGCAGCGGAAAACTAATCGCAATCAAGACCGTCTAACAACGGAATTGATTGTAGGAACTACAGATCTAATGATGAGACATATTTTCTTCACCTACTATTACTTAGAACTCTACGAAGCAAATATTTTGTTGACGAACAACGACAGATAAAACAATTAGCATTTTTCATCTTGTATTTTATTAAATGCGAACTTTAACGCTACCTGTACCTTCTGTATATGAAAATAAAGGCCATAATAACATGGCTCAAAAAATACTATTTGTCTGATGAAATCTTATTTATAATGTCTAAGGTGGGCGCGAACTGTTTACCAATGTACTGGAAACACTTTTTTATCATAAATAGGCATTATTTTAATTGTAATAGTCGTTAGGTATTACAATTATTGTACTTCCAATAATCGATACATCAACATTTTGTCGTAACATTCTATACCTACTATAATAGTAGGCATATTGTAAGTAACAATTGAGGAATTGTAATCACTATTGTTTTTATTAAATAGTTATAAATAGGTACGTATATTTATGGCGTTATGCAAGTAAACCTGCAAATTCCCAAAGTGATATTATATGTTGGTAATTTTGTAAATAAAAGCTTCAATATTTTATGTAATGTTTCATTTCAATAATCCCTGTAAATACGTTAATTTTGATAAATTGCAGCTCATTGATACCTAATTAATTGGATGTGGGTATCTGTATATGTAAATGCTTATAGATTTCAGTTGTACCATTTATCGTTTAGTTGAGGTACGTGTTAGGGTCGTAGCACATATATCAACCCGGAAAGGGAACGTTACCGTATCAACTTGAGCCGTGCAGTATAATTTGTATTGTCTAATCGGATTCGTAACGTAATCGCCTCGGATCGGGATCGGCGAGCCGTTAGCGTGGCGTCGCGCGTCGCCTAGCCGTACCCGAGTCGACGTGTCGAAACAGTTGATCCGCTTTGGTTACGTTTCAGACCAGACCCCTTAGACAAGTGGCAAAACGCTTGACGAATACAAATGGAATAGAATGAAAAATATATGGGTCTGACACATGTCGTCGATAACATAGTCGAAACATGATGTCATCCCCATACATTTATCATTCTATTCTATTTCTATTCGATATATATATACTAGACCGGTGATCAAGTATGTGAGTAAGACGTCTATCGACCTATCTCGCTTTAACGTACACTGAACTAAGGTCTTTCTGTTTAACTGTCTGACCCTAAAGGTCACAGCACATATCAAATCGGTGCGGAATCTTCACCGTATCGCCTTTCGCCTCGCCGTCAAACAGGCGTCAACTTTACGTAAGCACGTAACCCATAGATTATGAATACCCAGTAGTTCCTACTATAGATTGGCTGTGCGAACTAGAAAGACTATAAAAATCGCAGTCGTAGATAAGATAGATAAATATTATAATGACTGGGATTTTTATTGACAAACAGATATGAAAGTGCGTCTCACAGCACTACACATATTACATATTTGGTCACGCCTTATTTACTTGATCACCGGTCTAGTGTATATCTGGACTGAAACATAACCAAAGCGGATCAGCTGCACCGATACGTCGACTCGGCTACGGCTAGGCGACACCACGCTAACGGCTCGTCGGTCCTGAGGAGAGGCGATTACGTTATGAATCCGATTAGTGTGCTTTGCAGTAGGGAGTTTCATACAAAGAATACTGCACGAGTCGAGTTGATACGGTTACGTTCCCTTACCGGGTTGATATGTGTGCTACGACCCTAACTCACATTATAATCAAAAAGCATTTTCAAATCTTGATTATTCAATAGATTTCTATTAATCTTATTAATAAAGTCCTACTCATATCAACAGCCAAAATTAATCCTAGTAGGTTTTTGATACAAAATAATTACAGTATTATTCTTATGTCCTATTTTTGTATTACACAATATAAATATTTGCCGTTTTAATGGCCCTACCTACCTAATTTCATCATCAGCCGTAAGGCGTCCACTGTTGAACGAAGGCCTCCTCCTTTTAGAAGGGGGGTGTTGCCATAATCCCCACGCTTGGCAAGCGGCTTGGGGATCGCAGTGTTGGTGGTCAAGTTACAGAAGACGCTGCTGCCCATCTTCTGGGTTTTCCCTTAGTCGCCTCTTACGACACCCACGGGAGGAAAGGGGGTGGTCAATTCTAGGCCGGATACCACACGGCACCTACCTAATTTATTATTCATTTAAACCTTAGTGTTTCAAACAGGTCGTCTAGTAGGTGTATGTCGTATAGTAGTACCTACCTGCCAGGCTTAAAGAAAAAAAGCGTCTATTTTATACATTGTATTTTTTAGTGTCTTTGTAAACACATCCATTTGTATATTGGAATTGTTTTAGCTACATTGGCTCAAAGTAAAAAGTGATAAATTAAAGTAAACGTACATTACAAGATACAAGATAGAATAAAACATAAACAGTATAAAGTTTTTATAAGACAAGATAATGTGGAAAGTGATTACATTTCTTGCCGACAGCCGAGTTTGCAATTCGCAATTTTTTGCGTCTTTCGTTTTCAGCACATGACTGGAAGAAAAGGCGCGTCAAATAACTTGGAAAAAAGACACTTAGCCCGCCAGCTCACGCCTTTCCTGTGTGTAGATAGAGCATCCCCTAAGCTTCACAGTAATTTCCCTCAAAGACATTATTTTCCATGCTTCGCGCTCACCCCAACGCCATTACCATTCGCTTCATCTTTAGTTTCCTTTTGTATTTTGCTTTGACACTTTGTATTTCGATTTGATATTGAGATATATTATCTTTAATATTATTCCTAGATTAGTATGTGTCTTTGGTGTGTGAAAATAGGTACTTGAATGTAAGTAAGTACTTATAAATTTAGTTGTATTGATACAAGGGCTCTTGTAGGTCTGCTCTGGTCCTATTCTTCGTATCGGCATAAACTATGTCTAAGGTAACACGGCATGAGCACTTACTTAGTTATTATCACACGTTGAGGCACTCCACTTGCACCCTTTTGCTCTAGTAACATTATTAGACTTTAAATTAAAAATATTTTCTTTACCTGATGCGGTAGACAGTTTTTAAGCAGGGGTTATATCTTTATGGAGTCTATAGATAACTTTTAAAGTCTTGTAAGTCCGATAAATAGATGTCGAGTAAATTGCCATTCGACGGACCAACACCGCGTTCGACGTCTTTCAATATAAATAAGATGACCGTTCTTAGAGAAAGATAAAATACTGAAACGCTTCAACAAATGTTAGCGGAATGAATCTTGTCACTTAAATGCACTGCCCGCTGAAGATACTGTCCGTTCGTGTTATATTATACATTTCACAATGCAAGATAACATGCTTTCATCTTATTTTGAATTAAAACATACATCACTCCTCTATTTCCCGAAGGTAAAGGCAGAGGTACAGAAAGTAGAGGTGTAGAAAATGCGAAATGTGTGAGTTCTACATAATATATATTTATAGTATACCCTCCCAATGTAATAAATAGGAGCCATGTGCCATTACTGAGAATGACCTAATGGAAAGACCAAGTAAGTAAGTAAGACTTGCCCGCCCTGAGATTCGAACCTAAGGCCTTATTCTCAGCAGTAGCGTTTAACAGCACTAATAGCCGAGTGGTATGACTGGACTGCTAAGTCAAAGGTCAAATTCGAACAAAAAACAAAATTCAAGTGCAAACCTGGCACCCACCAATGTCTTTTCGAATTCATGTGCGTACTATCAGTTGCTTACAGCGACGTCAGAGGCCTACAGGCGGTTAAATCCTGACACCAGGTTGTTTATCAACCACGTTGCACTTACCGATCACTGGATTACTGAGCGCTGAATAATTGCGCCTGTTATCCCCTAAGAAGTAGGTGGAGTAGTTTGTCTGTTTGCCTCAGGAGTTTGTAATACATTCTGAATTCACCACTATAATAATTATATTAAATACATACCTAGTCCTTGTTGGGCGAGTCTTATGCCACTTATAGCCCACAAGAGGGTCAACCCTAACGGATCGTAAGCTTAAGGAATGTTTTTTGTCTATAAACGTGACATGTTGTTTGGTTTATATTTTAATAATAAAAATAACACTACTTGTTTCGTTTTACCATTCGATTTAAATTTCCATAATCGAGTAGATTTAAGCATTTAAACCTATTTGTATAAAGTAAGACTGCTTATGAGTAACTCAGTACCATCTACCTTAGTAATATCTAGCGAATCATTGGTACTGACCTTAAGCGTGGAATGGTCCCTAATATCTATTAAAGTTCATTCGTAATACTAATACTAAACGTACCTTTGCCAGGCGGTCATAGCTATTTTTTGGTTTTATTATTCCGTGGTGTTGCTTTTAATTAAGAATTCCAACTTGACAGGAGAATATTTTAATGAGTATGAAACATCGCATTTTTAAGAATAATACTGAACTATCATAGCATACAGACAGAAATAATTTCAGCAATAGATGTTTTTCTTTATTACTAACGCTCCTTAATTAATATTTTTATCTTCCTCGGAATGGTATTAATATAATTAAAAATAAGATCCATTTTTGCTTTTCTCTTGTTAATGTACTGTGTATTATATTCCTTCTACCGATCTTCAATTAATTATAACGAGACAACGAGAGGTATTTATTTTAATAATGTAGTGAAAAATTGAAACTTTCATTTGTAATAATATTATAACAGGCAAATATCGTACCTACCTATAATGTAGACAACATCACTACGACAATTTGTATATACGGTAATCCGGTACAATCCGATAGAAGGTTTCATATCAATCCGATAAGCCACTTTTGTGTGAAATCTTCCAAAATAAACAAATCTTTTTTCTATACGAACATTGAATAGAGTGTTATTTCGTGCTATACCTGCCTGCAATGAATACAACCTACTTGTTTAATAGATTAAATGTAAGCGGCTCGCTGCAGTATACTGGAACTTACTCAGTTGTGTCCGGCAACGGATGTCTTTCAGCTGATATGTTAATGATGACGGACACACGTGGATGGCGTGTCGTCATAATTCTAGAAATAGAACTGAAATAGAACTGCAAACGAATTGCACGTTTGTAGCAATGTTTCTGAAATTACAACGAACCGATACAGAAATATATAGGAAAGCATTTCGCTAATAACGTTAGCGTATTAATATATAAACCGCTACATAAAAAAATAGGAGATTCGTAATTATTAAGTTGCCTTGAGAAAATGTTCTCGGTCATTTTCATGTTTTCATTCCGAACTCAATTTAACTACAACATTACATTATAACATTACTCCGATCAATTAAGTAACCTTGTAGGTGACTCTGTCATTATTACCTACTTGGCCGCTTACTGGACGGTAGCGGACAGCTAGCGGCGCGGAGAGCGGTGCACCAGCGATTCGAGCGGTGCGTGACGTTCCACCATTTTTATCGAAAAAGATATCGATAGATATCGCGCCGCCGTCTGCTCAACGATCGCTACCGCCCCGCTATTATAGCTGATTTAAGTTAAGCACCGATGGTACCTATACCTAAACTAAAAAAGCTGTAAAAGATTTTGTAAAGTTGCAAAATCCACAAGGAACACATAACAATTTATGGTTATTATAGCGCCGTTGATATTCAAGAAAATTATGCATGAAGCCCCATCCTATGCTATAATTTTCAGCAGAGAGACCTAACTTCTCGTCCAATTAGTGCCACAAAGTTAATATGGAAGCCGAACTTGTAAGGTACAAAGGTAGAACTTCAATATGCAACAAGTATATCAACAAAACTGAATTTGCAATCAAAAGAAACACGGTAGCTCGTCACCGGCTCGGTTGAACGGCGTGTCACAGTTCATTAATATTAATAGCCGAGGGCAAACCCACGGCTACTGCTCTCACTCCATGCATAATTTCATTTCTACTCCCCTACAAATTTTAATTGTTCGAGTTGCTACATAGCAACTTTGGCCGAAGTTTCAGTGACGAATATACCACCCAGTTCGTTGTTTCGAATAAGTACAAAAAATGTTTGCGCTGCGTACAGTGCTCGGAGTATGCTTCAGTTCTGTTACGTTCAACTAAACTTTGCCAGCGTGCGCCATTTTAAGCCTCGCGACGTATTTTAATTTGTTTTAGTTGAGAATTTATTGTAAACTTTTTTAATTTACTGAAAGTCAATATTACGCGGTGTAATAAGGGAGTGGAACGTACTTGTGAAATCGGCTCTGCTGTTTTAGGTTTACGCATGTTAGTTTCAGTAGTTTACATTAACTCCGTAACAAAGTTCAATAAAATTTTATTTAATTTTCATAGAAAAACCGACAGTCAAATAAAACTTATCTCTCCTACGTTTTTAACAGTTCCATTTAGTTAATATTACCAGACTCAATAGCATGCCTATTTAAATAAAACTAAAGCTATAAAATATAAATTTTGCACGCATCACTTGGGATAAAATTACCGTTTCATTTATGTATCATTTTAATAATATTATATGTATCAATATGTTGTAATTATTAATTCATAATATATGTCAATATGTACAGAAAAGTTCCTATATTTAGACTTCGGTCTGGAAATACCGAAAATAACTCACTTAATAACTGTTAAGTGCCATATTGATATTCCAACTTAGTATTGGCAGGCATCCGTGCACCAGCATAGTTGGTACTTTGGTAGACAGTCGGGAATTGTATAAAACAACGCGCTCATAGGTTGGTGGCGACCGCGACCACCGCCTGGCCAAACCGCGGTGAAAACCGCGCGACCGACGCGCCGTGTGATAGCCGCCTAAGTGGATGACTGCCAAAAAAAGGTTTTAGAACATACTGTTATATTAAGTACATGATAATTAATGTAATATCTGAACGTAGGTACATATGTCTACGTACATTATTATAAGTATTTATTGCCGTCGTTGTAGCTGTAGACCAACTATCACAGATGTCAATAGCAGTAGTAGATACCTATCATCAATATACGTATGGGTAATTTTCTAATTTCATCCATCTATGATCTTTATAGATGATATAGATAGTATTTTAATGTACCTAAACTACTTTTCTATAACATAAAATATAATTTTGCATTCGCTCCTTTAATAAACAAACGATTTTTATTTAAAAATTAAATGGGAATTACAGCACAGAAAAAATTTATGCTAAGAGTAATAAAGGAAACATTTCACAGATCTCAAATTATGAATCTTAAACTCTCGACTGTGGAATTACCAAGTGAAGTAAGAACGTTCTTCTACTTAAGCGCATTACTTACCTGCGTCAAATGTTATTATGAAATGAGTTTTCGTATCGTCGCGTGTATAAATAATGCAAAACCCTGAAGTTTGACACACGACCATAATTAGGTAACCTCTTAAGGTAATTTATGGGAGATCAAATAAGTTATGTAGGTACGTACTCTGAAAGGCTGTCGCAAGGGCGCAAAGGCCCAAAGCTTATTAAAAGCTGTCACAAAAAAGCCGGCTGCATCGCTGAGAATTCCCTTATGAGGGTAACCAATCTAATCTATAATAATATCGAGTCAACAAGTTCAGAAGTAGTGTAATTTAGACTGGGAAATTATTCAATATTTATTATACTTGCAGATTATTTGAAAGTAATTTGTATTTATGTTTACACAAAATTGTCATTCGGTTTCGCTACTAGACAATCTTTTAATTTCATTTGACATGTTTTGTATTAAACAATGTTAAATGTAGACACGACAATTTAAATTAATGACTCGCTATAATTAATTTTACACTCATACTGACAAATTTGAATATAGCAATCAACAACCATCTACCCAAATAATACTAACAGAACTCTATGCCTTAAATTATTACATTTAATTTTTTCCCCAGCACAATTATATGTGCTTTTAAATTGCTCGGAATTGCAGAGTCTTGAAAATCTGCGCTGCAACGTTCGTCTCGGCGTATTGCAGTTGGTCTTACCGCCTCACCGGGATTAATTTTAATCTTCAGTAACAATAGTATTCTCAGTTAAAAAGTTTCCAAAGACTTTGGAGTAGGGAGCTTGGTTTTAGGTAAAAGTTTTAGCTAGGTAGATAGCTCACAAAGGCTTGTCGTTGAAACGCAAAACTCTGCGAAGTATTAAGGCTCGTACATACATTAATGTTGAGAACCGCATGAAATGAATTCACCGCATCAAATGAATATGCATGCGTTATTAAATGTGTGAATGACAACAGTCGGTAATTTGGAACAATAAGTGTCACATTTGAGTAGAAATTATATTATTTAACATCGTTAAGGTTGAAACGAATGGGATGGGATTCAGTCGAATTGTTCATTTCAATTACGATGATACATCATAAAGTTTACATTTGTTTCCTACTAAAAGAAAAAAACATGTAAGCTCTAATTTCAGAAATGTAATTATCATGTACGCTTCTTTTTGCCGTGATTGTGGTTTACAATTATATTTTTAGGAATTAAGATTGCATTCAAGCCTGTATTCGTTATTTATTTATTTATTGATAATATTACTCACGAGTACTATAGTTGCTCACGAGCCCACGTTCTATAAGCACGTCGTCGCTGTATCTTAGGAGTCTTGTCAGTGGTTATCAACATTTTGGGCATCTATAATCACTTATAGTCAAAATGAATTGTGCATCTTGCAATACCAAATTTAACGATGGTGTACAGTGCAGTGCATGTGAAAAACACTTTGACTTTAACTGTGCGGGGATATCTGAGAATGGGTATCGAAGACTGGGGGTGGAAAGAAGAGCGACATGGAAGTGTGGTACCTGTCGTCTGACTTCACCAAAGCCGGCAGTCCAGACGCTTGAGGATCATTTAGAACCTATAATGAACAAGCTGAATGACATGGCGCTTAAACTTGACTGTCTTCCGTCACTAATTGATGATGTGAAAGGCATTAAATCGGATCTGGTCAAGCTTCAGTCAGCAAGTGAGGGGACCTTGAAAAAATTTGATGAATTTGCTTCCAGAGTGGATGCCATTGAATCACGTGTGTCGTCGTTAGAGTCAAATGTAGCTACTGTTCCAGATTATAAAGTTCAATTGGATTTACTTCAGCGCAACGATCTTGTGCGGGAGCAATGGTCTCGACTCAACAATGTTGAGATAAAGGGTATACCGATAAAAAAATCCGAAAACCTATTTACCGTATTAGAGTTATTATGCAAAATTATTAATTATCAAGTGAATAGAAGTCAGATCAACTATATCAGCCGTATCCCAATTCAGAACAGTAAGGAGAAGAATATTGTGGTCAGTTTCACTAACCGGTATGTGAAGGAAGACTTCATAGCATCTGCCCGGGCTATAAAGGAGCTAACATCTGTGGATTTAGGATTTACTGGAGGAGCTAATCAAAGGGTCTTCATTAACGATCACCTCTGCCCCGAATACAAGATGCTGCTAACAAAGACAAAACAAATCGCTAAGCAAAAAGGTTTTCTATATGTGTGGGTCAAGTATTCCAAAATTCACATACGCAAAAATGATACGACCCATACTTTTGTTATTAATTCCGAAAAAGATTTAAACAAGTTAGATTAGTAAGTAGCTTATATCATTTTATGTTAATAATAATATTATTATTTAAGCTTCTTTTCCTAAAGTGCTTTTCTTACTGCGTAAAATGTTATTATATTATAGCTAAAACAATATGTTATGAATGTTTATCAAACCCAATGTTGTTAAAACCTGAACTCATTAGCGAGCATATCATAAAAAAGGTTACCTGCTATTGTTACTCATATTTCTATTCATTCGGAGGATTGTCTCCATTCTAGGTAAAGACGGTTCATTGGCGTGTATGACTATCTTTGTCACACTAATGGTTATTAATAAGTGTCGTAATTATTGCTTACTCTTTCCTCGACTTGGGTGGTCCGTAATGACGAGTTGTTTACTTCAATATATCCGCGAACATATTTTGATGGTAGTTAAAGTATATTGTTTTATACATTTTTATTTACATAAGTTATTTATACCTTCTTTCTATTTGTGGGCCTGGAAGTGCAGGCGTTTAAAATGTACTAACAGTTTTACTTTGATGTTGCATGATATTTGCAATGCCGATTATTAACTTTTATTACCAGAATGTTCGCGGCTTATGTACTAAAACCACCACATTTAAACGTAATGTGTGTTTAAACCGTTATGATGTTGTACTGATAACTGAGACATGGCTTAATGACAGTATATACGATTCTGAACTTTTTGACGATAGTTATACAGTGTGGCGCCGCGACCGTTGTTATGATCTCACTGGACAGTCGATGGGAGGTGGAGTTCTTATAGCTACCCGCGGACATTTCAATGTTCAAGCTCGCCCCGAATGGTGTTCTACAGCTGAGGATCAGTGGGTGTCTATTTGTGACGTTAATAAAAAGCAATTACATATATGCGTGGTTTACCTTTGTAATCAAAATAAAGGCTTCAACTTTTCACAGCAATTGCATAATTTTTTAACTAAACTTCGGGACATTGTCACTACTTACCCTAATGATCAATTTTTAGTTGTGGGTGACTTTAATATGAGTGCAATTCAGTGGAAGAAGTTAGACAACTTGACGTTTCTTGAACCAAATAATCTCTTGGGAAGTAATGAAAGTGACTTGATTGATGAGCTTGCCATAGTGAACTTGCAGCAGTACAATCACGTGACTAATTCATATGGTAAGTGGCTCGACCTAGTGTTGTCAAATGATCAAGTCATTGTCACCGAATGTACAGATCCATTAGTACCTTTTGACCCATATCATAAGGCACTGTGTCTTTCAATAAGAATTGATGTCAAAAAGATGCTTGAGCCAGCTGCTCGTATTAAATATTCTTTTCAAAAGGCTAACTATGATGCTATTAATGAGGATTTGTCACGTATTTATTGGTTAGAACATCTTCCAAAGTTGCCTTTTAGTGAGGCAGTTGACTTTTTTTATCAGTGCCTAAATGAATTGAAAGTTAAATATGTACCTCAAAAAATTGACCGCCAGAAGTCTTTCCCTCCGTGGTATTCACCAGCACTTAAAAAAGTTTTGAAAGAGAAAGTTAAATTTTTGAACAAATTCAAACGCTACGGAATGATTTCTGACAGTCAATCAGCAAAATTACTCCGCAAGCGTGCTAAATCTTTGGAAGAGGAATGTTATATAAAATATGTTGCAATGGTGGAGGATTCAATTAAAAAAGACCCGAAATTTTTTTGGACTCATGTCAAATCTCTTTCAAAATCGACCTCAATACCACAAAATATGTCTCATGGCAATTCATCTGCTACCCAGGGCAATGATATTTGCAATCTTTTTTCAGAATACTTTTATTCAAATTTTCTGACACCAGGTGTTAATGTTGATTCTAACCTACCTCGTATACGAATGTCCATGGACGCCGATATTTCGACTTTTCAAATTTCTTCGGAATTAGTCAAAAGTAAGTTACTGAAATTAGATGCCTGTAAGTCTGCTGGTCCGGATCTCTTTCCTCCAATTTTCTTTATTAACTGTGCTAAGCAACTTTCGGTTCCCTTATCATATCTGTTTCAGAAATCAATCAATTGTGGTGAAATGCCTGCTATTTGGAAGTCCGCCTTTATCTCTCCTATTTATAAAAAGGGACCTAAGGACCAAATTGAAAACTACCGTCCTATTTCTAAGCTACCTGTTTTAGCAAAGGTCTTCGAAAGAATTGTTTATGACAGATTATACAATGCATTGAAGCATCAATTTCCTCCATCTCAACATGGATTTGTCAAGGGACGGTCTACTGCAACCAACCTCACTCTATTTAATGAGTTCTTAACCGACTCGATGGAAGGAGGTCACCAAGTAGACGTTATTTATACGGACTACAGCAAGGCCTTTGATAGAATAAACCACAAAATCCTGATTTTGAAGCTAGGAGGAGTAGGTATTAGTGGTGACTTGCTTAGATGGTTTTCATCCTACATCGATAATAGAAGTCAAGCAGTTGTTTTGGGCAATTACATGTCTAAGTGGATGACCGTTCCAAGTGGGGTGCCCCAGGGTTCCCTGCTTGGTCCTCTTCTTTTTCTTATATTTATATCGGACATCGGAAATTGTTTTATAAACTCCCAAATTCTAAATTTTGCCGACGATATGAAAATTTTCAAACTCGTATCCAGCATTACCGATGCTCAAGCATTACAAGCTGACCTTTGTCGCTTAGACATCTATTGCACTGAAAATAAGCTTGATCTTAATGCTAGTAAGTGCTCAAGAATATCATTTACTAGGAGTAAATGTCCAAGTTTATATAGTTACTACTTAAAAAACAAAGAGCTTCAAAGAGTAGAAGAGGTTAGAGATCTAGGCGTCTTGCACGATTCTAAATTAATTTTTGATCAACATATAAGCTCAATAGTGAATAAGGCATCGAAGGCACTTGGCTTCCTGATGCGCACATCTAGAGACTTTAAGCAAGCTAAGACTATAAAAATTTTATACTCCACCTACGTTCGTCCTCATTTGGAATATGCTTCTCAAATCTGGAATCCTAGGTACGATGTCTACATTAACCGGATTGAACGAGTTCAGAAAAAATTTATGCGATATCTTAATTTTCGAACAAAATCAAATTGTCAGGATTATGTTGAATCTTGTAGGAAGCATCATTTTCTTGAGTTACGCAAACGACGTAATATTGCGGATCTAGTATTTCTGTCCCGAATAGTGACTTCTTCATCCTTCGATTGTCCAGAGATATTGAATAAAATTAACTTTTATATTCCCGGTTATTCTTTGCGCCGTGCACCTTTCTTTTCAATACCGTTAGTTGCTACTAACTATCGTCAAAACAGTTTTCTATATCGTTCATGTCAAAGTTACAATAAAATAATTCGTAATCATGATCTTGATATATGTGCCACAAGCATACCTTCTTTGAGGAAAAAACTAAATTTGTCAATTTTTTAAATCCTCATACGACATATATAGCTGACAATCTGACCTAATATTATTATAGGCAGGTTTCTTTCTTTTTTGTATTATATTTATTAAGGGTTCTTTTGTATAAAAAAATTGTTTCTATCTGTGGAAACTAATTAATGGCTCTGTGAAGCAATTCTGATGTTTAGGATAAGATTTTTAGCTGTTAGTTTCCCTAAGAGTTATAAATAAATAAATAAATAAATAAATTACGTAATAATTATGTTCACTTTTTTGATATCGGTTGGCTTTATACATTGTTAATATTTACTCCAGAGCTGTTAATTCTGGCCCGGGGCTAAGAATTAACAACTGACATTTTGTAGAAAAATCGATATATCTCAGAAATTAATTGTTTTATTTGTTTATAACATGATACCTAAATAGCAAAAAGTATCATGAAGCATAGAAATCTAGTTAAAATGTTGGAGCAATTCGACGCTATATCCAAATATCTTTTTTTTGTTCATTATTGCCCCTATCTCCTTTATGTACAATTTATTTTATTATACAAACAAAACCGAACCATTGTTTTAATTAAATAAATATTTGCAACATAGCATACGCTGATTCTTTACTCCACTACACGCAGCACTGGCTGTGTTGGAGCAATACTGCGCGGTGTAATAAATAATATCTACAGGTAAATAAATCGAACGGCAGTTGCAACGAAAAATAGACCACTCGCAAGAAATATTTTGCTGTTGTTTCAGTTGCCAGCTTGGTATTGGAACTCTGTTTACAGGAAAACCAAGAAAATGGTAGGCATGTGTTTTGTGTGTAAGAAACATTAAGAATGCTATTTTAATATTGCCTAAATACATTAAAAATGCTCTTTGAGAAAAATGGTTAACCCTAGTTTATAATTAAAATGAAAAGTTTTGATGAAGGGTTCAGTAACTAATCCGATTACTAATCGCGGTGGTAATACGAGTATAGATTTCCCCTGAGGTTGTAAGTATGTCGCAGTGGTCTGTCGCCGAGGTATCACAAACTGATAACTTTGATCATGAGGCACATACGATGAAAATAGAGACGTAGAGCGAAACGCTAGTGATGAGAACACCGAACACGATAATATAATATTACATTATTATTTACTGTATAGTGTGCAGTTTTATGTGTAGTCTCGCTGCTATTGTTATTATAAAGAGGTCTATTTTTTCACAATATTTATCTTAGTTTGTATGTATCTTATAATGTGAATTCCGCGTGATACAGCACGTAATGATCTTCGACATCAGGCATTGATTGTCAGTTTTTAGAAGCCATATGCTGGCCTGTGGAATAACGACCCTATTAGCATAGTAGCTGAGTGATTGACTGCTACGCTACTGGTGTGGTTCAATTCTACAAGGAACAAATATTTGCGCTGTAGACTCCTATTTATACTGTCTTGGTGTATAATTGATATTTTATACCTGTAAAATAATATACATAATAAAAATTCCTACATTTTAATAAAATGAAAAAAATCTAACATAGCTTAGAGAACATTCTGCGCTAAGGAATTGAAGTTTAGTATAATAAACAAAAGTAAAGCAAGATATACGCGAGGGAGGATTTACTTTAAACACACATGTTTATGTTACCAGCTTTGTGCAGTGTGCTAGGTTTTCATAATAATCTAGTATAACTAAGAGGCTGCTAAGTTTTTGAATGCACTCCTCGCGTTCTTGTTCTATATTGAATCCCTCATTTCTACCCCGCAGCCTCGGGGTCTTTTCATTTCCCAACTTTTGGAGCAATTACCAAAGTAGTTGTAAAGTTTCACATCGGCCTCTCAAGATTTTCATTTGCAAGAGTGAGTTTTCAAATTACAAACGAGCAGTTTTAAACACCCACGTAATATTTTTGCAGCTTTCTGTTTACGTTAATATTGTTGGAGTTTTTTTGGCTTCCGCACTCTGAATGGACGAGGTTCTAACTGTTCTCTTTTGTATTTTGAAATAATAAATAAATAAAAAGCGGATATTTTTTTATAATAAAAAACGCTGCCTCATCACTTATTTTTAATCTCCGAGAAGAAAATAAACAACAGAACGGGTCAGTGAGTTTTTTGTAATACAATACTTTCAGAGGGTCAAAAGAGCTCGACGGCGGCCGAATATCTGTGTCAATAAATATCGTTAGCAAAGTTTTGCGGAGCCGTCTTCGGTGTCAAATTGGTTATACTTATGACCCTTGTACATAAAGGCCCATGTTCGATAAACGACTATTCTAGACTTAGGTACACATGAGGTACAGTCATTTAAATGTATTTAATCGCATTACATTTCTACATCGAGACATAGTTTTATGATTTTTTAAGAATCAACGCACTATACTCTCCTACTGGCTTAATTTAAGTGTGATGTTAATTAATACTTCATTAATTACTATAATAAATACTTTATGCGCATTGAACGCCATTTAGATCTAAAATTCAATCGTTCTTAATCTCTAAAATAAATAAAATGATTAAATGTTAACAACGCATGTTATGAAGCAGTGTATGATTGTACATCAACTAGAACAACATCATTCGCGGTATAAATTCAGTGTCTGAAAACAAGGTGTCAACATGATGTAAGGGATTACAAATACATTCATCTTTAATAGGTACTAATCAGTTTATAACAAGCAGATAGGTACTTATAAAATCCCTACCTAATATCTAATAATAAAATTACATGAAAGTGAACAAAATACATAGATATCAAAATGTTATTCAGGTCTTAAATAGAGGTAGGTAACATTGTACAGGCGATAAGCTTACGAACCTCTAATCTCATCTATTAAGATTATTATTATTGGCCAGGGTTTATTTAAAAAAAAATTGAATATATCAAACATAAAAACAAATGAAAGTGTTTTACACAAAAAAGTTTAAACACTAACCTAATTCACTCTTCAATAATTCACACATAATGATTCGATTATAAAGGAGTTCTTAGTAATTTCTATTCTACAAATGTAAGTTACCAGTAAGTATGCTTAAAGGTTCCAAGAAAATATAAAAACAGTGACGGTGAGCAACGCAACACAAGAAAATCTTGTTACTGGCGAGACCCGCCTTGTCCCTCAGACTGATGTTTAAATTGTCGTGGTCTTATTATAAAGTGCCGTTAAATGGAAAGATAAAAACTATTAAACACCCATAAAAATGGTAAACGTACCAGCTAGCATCTTACTTAATGGTATAAATGTAAAAGTGTTTTTGTCCTTCTTTTACTTAATTATCATGTAAAAGAAGGACAAAAACAAACACACTTTGCTAAGCTAATACTTGATGTTTTGCACAGAAGTAGTTTTAGAACCAAAAAGTGAGATGCTACTTATCCCTTAGCCAGAATTTGCGCTATTTTAATTAACCAATAAACGTCCAGAATGCTAAGCTTATAAGCAATTGCCTGATCAAATATGAACGTGTCTTACGTAAATAGGATTGAGAACATTATTGAATTTAGTAGGTTGACCGCAACATCGATGTTAATAGTCATTCTTATGACCGCAACAAATACGACCGTTAATACGAACTGCCTACAATTTACCCATTCCTCTAATTAAGCCTCAATGGTTCATTGTGCCGTTGGTTTTTATAAGAATCTTCATAATACCAGGCGTAGGTGGCAGATAGGCATTTAAGTAGGGATTGTCTTAGCTTTGTGATCCGTCCGTCGACGTAATGAAGGTTCGAACGACTGCTGGCGGCTTTGTTCCCGCTTACCTTATCTATATAGTAAGAGACAGTGTACTTATCTGATAAATTATACATAAAACTGTCTCTTACTCATTTTAAATAAACGTTTTTAAAGCTTCGTAGACTTGCGTAGACCTCGTAGACTATTTCTACCAAGAAGCCAGAACTACGAATTTTTCCGCTAGGTGTAAATGTAAGTTAGTGATAGGTAATTCAGTACATATGTGATTGAAATGAACTTCTGTTAAGGCCTAAGTTTTAAACAGGTGTAGTTATAATTTGTTAGGAGTTGCAGTTATCAACGCTTAAAAAGTCTACAACTATAATAAATTTTTTTTTCTCAGCCTGTATTGTCCCACTGCAGGGCAAAGGCCTCCCTTTCACTCTTCCACTTTACTCGGTCGTGTGCTAAAGTGGACCAGTCTCTCCTGTAGGCAAGCAGCTCGTCATGCCACCGTCGTCTCAGTCTGCCGCGATGACGTCGTATATTTTGTGGGACCCAGTCAGTGCAAATTTTTGCCCATAAGTTGTTGGTCATGCGGCAGACGTGTCCGGCCCAGTCCCATTTAAGCTTGGCAGCTTTTTGGGTGACATCGGCGATTCGTGTTTTGGAGCGCAGCTTTGTATTTCGGATTCGGTCCGTAAGTCGGACTCCTAGGATGCTGCGTTCCATTGCTCGCTGGCAAACCTCGAGCTTGGACCTCTGCTGAGCAGTCAAAGACCAAGTCTGTGCACCATATGTAAGAATAGGGAGGATGCACATGTCCATTAATTTCCGTTTGTGGCATATTGGAAGGTTTCCCTTCATCAGTTCTTTCATCGACCAAAAGCTCTTCCAGGCATTTTCTGTACGTCTAGTAACTTCTTTTTCCTGTCTCACCTGGAAAGAAACTATTTGACCGAGGTAGATGTATTCCTGGACATATGCAATCCCCACACCATCCACACTATATAATAATTACTTCCAAAAATAAATAAGCGTTTGAATTTGTTCCACATCTAGGATCGCAACTTCAAAAGCGACATAAACAAATTATCCGATCGTCAACCTTCATTAGCACGAGAAATTACATCATCAAAGTGAAATATAACAATCTGTCGACAGTACATTTAGTATAATAATATGTAAGTATGTACAGAATCTGTATTTAACAATACATGAACGGTAAATAGCTATAAAGGTAATCCGTAATAATCCGATTGTCACGTGACAGGTTGCTAAGCCATTGTCTGCAGACACCAAAGCATAATAATCCGGTTCTTTCCTTGAAATTCCGCTCCTCGGCGGTGAGCAGTCATTATTTTCGTTGGTATTTGCTTAGAAGCAAATTGAACATTATTTAATAAGAGTTTTAAGACTTCAGGCATTTTTGATAATTTTCAAAGGTACCGTACCATTACCTTTAGCTCCAAGAGGGTTAATGCTAGTGACCTGTCTATTTACTAAGGTAATGGATTATAAAAAGATTCCTCATAGAGCTATAAAATGACCTGTTAAAACATTAGAATAGCTTATAAGTAGGTAGGTTATATATTTTATTGAGTCTAGTTTTATATGCAGCAACTTTAAATGCTCTTTATTATTTAATATATAACATAATTGAGTTATTTTCGGTTCATATGTTAAAATTTGAAAAGAGAGAACCGATAGTTACACTTCTCTTCCGAGAATATAGGAGGGTTTTATATTATTTTTTCGGATCTCATTTTTATGCTTGTGGAAAAGATCTTCGCCAAAGAATGCGAGCGGGACTATCTCGCTATGTCATGTTAGCGACTGAAACGGGAAATTTTAATGAGAATTCCTCTTCAGTCTGGTTACAAAAATATATAATAGTTCCCTCATTCTAAATATATTTCTTTGCCAAAAGTGGTAAAGCACAATCTACGCTACAAAGAAAAAGGGTTATTTTAAACCTTAAACGGTGACGTAGATATTTTTGTAATGGCTATTAATATTTAAGAGAGCGGCTAATCTGTCACAGTTAAGCACTCAAATAGAGTTTTTTAATTAAATGGCTATTTAAAGAATTGACTGCGGCTTAGTGCGCTACCAACGGTTGTCTGTAATGCCAATGGTTTAAGCGACTAGTGAAACGCAACCTAAGCTCGACAAAAAAAATTGGATTAAGGATTCATTTTAAACTCGATAAAACTCAATTCCATAATCTATAATAGTATGAATACGTTTTTGTCTGTATTACTTAATTATGTTGGCAGTTTTAAACTGCAATTGCATGGAATAGCTTCTTCTCAAACAGTGGTCACGTTGTCAGTATTCTATGATTAACAAGTCCTAAGTACGCCTGAGACGACTGAAGGCAATATTTTTCCTGAATTTAGTAACCATGGTGTCAATCTTAGTCATTTTACACTAAGATCGTCCATTCCTCATAGAAAAATACTCTTAGCAAGATTTGAATTTGCATCATAGTGCAAGAGCTCGGTACGAAAATCACTGAGCTTGTTACACACATTACATTTTATATTTGAGAAAGAGATGGCAAGATAAACTCAACTCCTGCAAGAACTAGACTTTGCTAGACCTTGAGAGAGAGAAGTGGTAAGAAGGCACAGTTCTACAGTGGGACATAACAGGCTTTTAATAAATATAATATTTGTATCAGTCAATAAATTATTCCAATCAGCTAAAATTGTACTTAAGGCTATACCTATTTCGAATGTTAGTTTAATCTAAATTTATTCACGTATCCTAACTTTGAATAAACCATACGTTAGAGTTAATATGACTATGATCAATTTCAATTTATAACAACTTCATATTCTTTCATAGATAAACTTTGGCTTTCACATTGCCCGCTAACTTCGGTATGGAATATTTAATACCAGATCAGTTATGCAATTCGCTGCAACTGTGCAAAGCTGTGCAGTGGGCTCAATCTACTTACTTAGTCATTATAATTGTCATTGCGCTGTATGTTGGGAAATGACAATATTAATCGTACTTAGTATATTGGTAGGTAACAAAAAAAAAATGTCTTTCGGATTGAATTTCACATTTTCGATTGTCAAGGCTCCCAATTTCTACAAAGACTAGCCAGGTACACAAAAGTGTGTTCAAACACATACCTACATTTTCTATCCGGTCTTATTCCTTTTAGTGTTTGGGAAACAGAGTGCATCTATAGCGCAGGATAGGATAGCACGGAAAACAAACGTGAACGGAGAGATATCAGGGGCAAAACGAGTTTTGGATGTTTTAGTGCAAAACAATGACCCATCACAAGACTGACCGCTGCGAAAGCTGACTAACCGTCGAAGATCAACCGGAATGCGCGACAGCTATGTTATAATGATCCTTACAAAACTTTGAAGGTACAACAAAAATATTACACAAGTAAACAATAAAAACTGTCGACAGAATATTACTGGCACGGCCGCGAACTAATTTACTTCTAGGTTTCAGTGTTAAGTAATGCTATCGCTGCCCTCGATCTCCCCCAAGAATACCTCAATTGTACCCCAACAGCTACTTATTACCGATGTGTAATAAAATTTAATTACATTGACCAATAACTTACTTTTGCGCTGACTTGAAAATGAACAAGAAAACACGCTGGTGGCTTTATTTTACTATTAAAAGGAGTTCAAGGAAAATTAGTTATTTGTATTACAACCTATTTATACAAATTGCCTGCTTGCTCTCAGTGTAATTATATCCTCCTAAAGGCGAAACAAATAAAGTAAAAGATATGCTTATACATATTTTGTACTACAGTCTACAAAACATATTTATTCATACCCATAACTATTTACTTAAATTGCAAGTAAATACTGAAAAAGACCTACGTATTTTAGAATATACGCAGATGATTTAATAATCTTCATAATCTCTAACCTTTTTCAAAATACAGCAGAAAATAAACGTTATAGCAGTCGATAGGTCGGTAATATTGATTTACAATGTAAAATTCATTCCTTTCCATTACCATAAGCCGTTATCTTTACGTATTATGTTATTTTAGGATAGATTGCCTATAAAGGGTCACACTAAAAGGAAATTGAATTATTTATATTGCGTGCAGAGGACGATATTATATCAATCCATATTCTGTTTATTTAAATTATAGCATTTAAAATACGAAGAATAGCAAATTTTATTCGTTCTAAACTAGTTTGAATTTCTTTATGTCTGTTGAGTTTTTTAATAGCTTCAGATTGGTAAAGTCGGTTTAAACTTCTCAGTTTTATGGCAACGCAGACTGAGTTAATTGCAGTCATAATAAGAACCATTTTAGCATAACGTTTATTTTGCGGATGATTTAATTCATCACTTTATACGGTCAAAGTACGTCAGTATCAATTGATGGATTGCAGATGGAAAGCTTCTATGAGTATATACGCTGCGTATCCTAGGCGTCGTCCTATCCCACGCTTTTCCCTCTTACCATGTGAGGCACCTGATGTTGATTATGCGATATTTTTATAGTTAGCGTAAATCGAATGAACACGGTTTCTAGACATTTTAGGTGTTCTCAAGAATTTAATTTGTTTTCTTATATTATCGAAGAAGAAAAACTAATTTAGTAGTAAGTCGTAAAACTAACTACTTAATCAATGAATGCTGACTTATAAACTGCATACTGTAACTGATTGGAAAACCCATCTTAGACAGTCTAGCGTGCTCAAGGTGCAAGTCGGTTAGTCTTAAAATGTTATACTTCACTTTTGAAGTTAGCTAA
Source organism: Abrostola tripartita (assembly GCA_905340225.1). Lineage (NCBI taxonomy): Eukaryota > Metazoa > Arthropoda > Insecta > Lepidoptera > Noctuidae > Abrostola > Abrostola tripartita. The sequence continues at coordinate 6,940,708 of HG996490.1, read as the reverse complement.
GATGATTTGCTTCACTCATTTCAATTAAATCACGTGCGTCTTAATGCAATTAATATAATGTAAACCTTTACGTATTAAAATTGAATTACCCAGCAGGATATGATTTTATAAACTTTGATTTAAGTCAAACACTGTAAAGCCACGTTTGACGCAGGCGCTTAAGCACTCATATCATTATAATTCCGCTTCAACCGATAGGGATTATGGACCGTGATTGTATGTAGTAATTATACTAAATATCGCAATTTTGCGGCACAATGCGAACCGTCGCGATGAATCGCAAACTATTAATATGAAGAAAGTATAGAAAATTAACATTGAAAAGCTGCGGTGAGTAAAATGGAAGTTCATTATAAAGGTCCCAACTATTTGCAAGGACGATTAATATTCCATTTTACACACTGCTGAACGGTGTTCTGCCAACTTTTGTAGGGCGGTAACTATTGTTGATACTGGTTGAGAAAGGTATAAAACTAAACTAGGTTCGCAAAGACAATCAAACGATGAGAAATTGTATTGAAATTGTTTGAAAATGGATCGAACTTGGAAATAGTTAGATTAGTGTTTACTAATAGCTGATTGCCGTAAGGCGCGCGCGCCCGTGTGTCCCACAGCCGGGGTGCGGTCCCCTGGCCCCTGCCGCGGGTTGTCACTGCTAATTTGCACACAATTGTTCATCCCGAACTGAAAGTATAGAAATGAGAGGAGAAATGTAGTCGGGACTCAATGTAACTCACTAATTGGACCCACAAAATTGTACTTATTCCATTTTAGCTGTCGGCTGTAACGATGGATGTTCGTTAAAACTTCATGTCGATTTGAAATGTAAATGCTAATACTTTCAGTGACTTCGTTAATCGTGAAACATCGAGCGGACTTCGTTACCCTTATACATCTCTGTTCAAACGTACCTACAGCCTAACCCCTCAAAATAATAATTAATTTATTTCAAATATAGCTTCAATGTATTCAATGTTTTATAATATAGGTACTAGGTACATATATTTTAGTTGACATCATCATCAAATCAGACTTATACCTAATTATAGTAACCTTGTTCGTTTATGTTTAGAAACGCCAGGCATGCTAGATATTCAACCAGATGACATGTCTTACTGGATTTTCTTTTAATAGGTATATAGTTTTCGTGTACAACGCCGCCACTCGAAGCAAATAAAATATAACTACCAATAAAAAGGAATATAATTTACTTGGGTATCAAAATTGCATTTTATGCAAAAAATAAGCTAGGTAGTTAAGTATTGTTTTAGCTATTTTTTACCGCCAAACAATTCTTCCTTTTTTTTTAATCTAGTACAATGTTATATATTAACTTATACAGCATATTATCTAACCTTCTAGCAAAAAATAACAGGTTTGGCGCAATTTAACATAATTTCTGCCCAATTAATAAGATTCGAAAGTTATTGTTATTATGCCCTAGAACTCATTCATCTTCACTTATAACGTTCCGTTTCAATGGGCCTTTTATTATTCTTAAGTACGAACTTCCACTCGATGTTAAAATGGAATTTGAATTTTGCAAATAAAACCCATTGTCGGTTATTAAAATTAAATTAGCTTGTTATTTATATTATTATGAAATGTTGAAGTTTTTACTTAGAAGTGAGACACCTAAAAATCAAAATAACAATACTTTGGCTCCATAATCTATCGCGCGATCGTAATTGTTTTTGAACCACTTCCCACTATCAACGCAAACGGTAAATAGCCTCGAATCGAATAGCAATGATTTGTGAAATAGTGTTGGGAAGCAATTAGTACAAGTTTAAGTTAGGCGATGAAAGAGATCGCGTGTGACTAAGGGAAGATAGTAGCTTGGAGTAATTACGATTGTTGTGAGCGCCGACAATCACTTAGAAGCACCTTATCTAAGGCCTACTTAACGCGCGGACTTGGCTATTAAGTCATAAATCGTCGGTTAGTCACGCAACGAGCTGACGATTTGGCTCCAAGCGAGTTATCTTCACCTTGGCATCTAATTAAGAAAATCTTTTTTTCCACTTAATTGGAACCTTAAATTATACGGATACGTAGAGTAATAAACTAGCTTCATTTTTTGGAACACGCGCGCGATTTTCCAGAATGATAACCGCTGATTTGATAGATATGAAAGACTTATTATGTGCATATTTTCACGTGTAAGCCACGCTGATACGAATATTTTGAGTTATTACGCCGCGCCGTAGCGAAATTTATTGTTAATGTCAATCACAATTAAATTGATAGTTGCGTACGCAGCTTGGTAATTATCACGTGCTTTCATGCGTAAATCTCTTTGTCGGGAAATTTCTTGAGTGGGTTGCGCTACATGTGTTTTGTGTGCGTTATAAACAGAGTTTAATGTATAAATGTAGATGTTGTGTAATCTCTCAATTACGTCGTATCATTGGCGGGCAGATTTAGCAACGTCCCGCCGGGTGCATCGTCTCACTCAGCGCACACTGGCTATCCATTTAACAACTGGACAGTCAGTTTGACACATGACAGTGTGCCCACATCCCCTCAGCTCAATGCATCCCAATTTCTAGCTTGTCTGGGTGCGATATTACGCAATTATTATTTGATGTGATGATGTCTTATTCTGAACCGTGTTTACTTTTAATTTCAATAAAAAACCTAATAAAAACTTACTTAGGTTTACATATATCGCTATAACGTTATGACGCGTTGTTCAAAATAATATTAGGTATGTGTTATCACTACAGCAACTCACCGTGATCCAATTATATCATCGTCGAATTGAAAAATCTATTTATAAAATAAATCAACGCAGCATAAGAAGTAGTAAGTACATACCTATATTACCTATGTAAAAAAAGATATGAGTTCAATTATAAAAAGTCCAACAATGCAACTTGAATACGTTTGCAGGCACAATTAATAAATCCACAAACAATGCATGAGTACAGAACGGAACATTAATTAATTTCATTTCAATATTCACTGTGACGTTCGGAGACACCAACAAACAGAATTTTAGAGCAGAAATAATTGAACTAACGAAGACCACGGTAAGCTTACAAGTACTTTTAAATACTCCAGTATTACAGTTTCATTGTTGGATTGTTTGAACAGAACGAAAGGTTCCAATTTAGATCCTTCATATTTATCAAAGGTATTGACCGCCATTTGGATTGGAGATTGCTATTGTTATAGAATTATAATAGCCAAAGTTGGAATGGGGGCAGTTTTGGGCCTGTTTGTTAACCAACTATATACCTACTTAGGTTTTGTTCGCGGTTAAGGGGATGGCAGAGGACTTTTGGATACACATTTGTACTGACATTAATTTGTTTGCACAGCCAATATTCTTATTTCTTAATAAAAGATTTAAAATAGACGGTAGGTACATCAAATGAATACTAGATAACATTGTTTTATCCCTAGTGTCGATCTCTCTTTTTGATTTAGGCCATTGGATAAAATATTCAAACTGAAATCAATTGAAGTTCAGTAGAGAAGATAACATGGCCTTTTTTGATATTGTAAACAGTTGGTCAGAGTTTCAGATTGGTTTAAAAAAATGGCTTAGTTACATCGTTGAAAATAAGTTCATTAATTTTCATACTCGAGTTACCCAGCAGTTCTTCCGTATATTGAAAACAAATTATTATTTCCAGCTTCTCTTCATTCTGCTACAGTCTACACTTTATCACGAGAACGACGCGGCGACGTGTGATTTCTGCTGAGACCCGACCCCACTCATTAAGGATATCGTAAAAGGCGACTAAAGGATTATGGTATCTCCCATAATAACAACAAACTGCAATCCATATACGTTTAATGTGATGGTTACGAGTATGACGAGTATTTCCACATTAATGTTTAAACGTATTATGAAAAGGTTATCTTTTATTTTATTGTTCATGTCGACATGATAGGAGAAAAAAAAATATTATGTTTCAAATGTGTAACTTAGTAGTTGACGTAATCCACAAGGTATTGCTGTAACATAAATAATGATATCAATGAGTCTTTTACAAAGATTCGGTGCAATTTGATGTAGGTAGGTGGGTTACCTCTTCACGCTCAATTGGCAAGATCGATTTAAAATTTGGTATGGAGGTAGCTGACACCCTGGATTAAACATAGGTTATCCTATCTTTTTATCTCAAAAAAATGTAGCGGGTAACACCGCGGGGCGCAAGTAGTAGTATGTAATCATGAAATCGTACAGAATCTAGGCGCCAGTAGTCGTTATGTGGAAAACTATCTAGGTATATTGTTGCCAATTACTACCAAAATAAGGCTGTACAGATCGACACTGTAGAATTCTTTGTCTGCGCACTGGTCACACCAGTCAATTAAATGTGTAAAATACAATAACATACTATAAACTGAGGTTAGAAATAAAACGTTTATTTACGAGTGTAGCGGTGCCAGGGGGCGTGTCTTTCCATTCAGCCGATAGTTTATGTCCAGCCCAGTAGCATTGCCAAGAATAACAACAGAGGCCTTTCGTACTTGAACACTCGTCGGAGTATTTAAATAGCTTACATCCTTTCCAAACTTGTTCAAAGTTTCACAATAAATTGTGGGCATTTAACTGAAGGATTGCTAACTTTCTAGTATCTTAAGATTGTTTAATCATTTACTAGTTTTTGCCTGCGGCTTCGCTCGCGTTAATTTAGATTGTTGGTTAGTTTTATATACTTATATATATAGTTTTTGCCTGCGGTTTTACCCGCGTTTAAACCCCTTAGGGGTTAGAATAAAAAAAAAAAGTAAATCTACATGCCAAATTTCATCAAAATCCGTCCAGCGGTTTTGTCGTGAAGGTGTAACAGACAGACAGAGTTACTTTCACATTTATAATATTAGTATGGAAGTATGGATATATACTAGCCTGTAGGTTAGGTACCTACTGGATTAACATCAAAATAAACTTGCAATAATTTATCATATTATGCACTTATCATACGCGTATATCACTACGCGTTGTTGTTTTCAGATGAATAATTAAAAAAATTGTTTTCGATAAATTATGTGCATAATAATAATGATCTACATTCATAGCTTGCTACATTAAAACCGATCATTGAAATAGGGATTTCAGAAACCGTCCAAACCTCTACAACTTCACATAATTTTAAAGGTTTTCTTGTTATTTAGTTATGCGGTACAAGACTTAGGCCTAATTTATACGTAAGATGCATAGGTAAGTAGTATATTACTATGGGCTTGCTCTCCTATTTAATTTCGAACAAATTGGATTGGAATTGTTTATTTTTGAATAGTTAAACTTAACACTGGTGCTAAATTATTTCAATATGTGTCCATTGGGAGGAACCAACTGAGATCAAAAGATTGACGTCATTTTTTTGCGATTAAACTTAATCATGTTTCCGTTAAATCAATTTTAATATTGAAATTGATTTAACGGAAACATGATTAAGTTTCATTGACCTTGAATTAGAATTCAAATTAAATTGGAGAGTTGGCCCCCTGAACGCGGCCAATGTTCGGTGTGTAAATATATTTCTATAGATATAAAATATATTTCTTAGACTAAATATTATTACGTTTGTGTATCATTTGATATTTTAAATAGATAAAAGTCCAGGTGGAAGTGTTTTGAAAGGCTTACCCAGAGACGTGGGTAACATTCGTAGAACAATGAAAAATATTTACATTAAAATCCCAAAAACATCCGTCGGTAAAACGCTGTAATGCTCGTCAAATGTGAATTAGTACATAGATACACGTTACATAATCCGTTTGAACAAAGAGCAATTGTTTTGTCGTAAAACTGAATTTCAATAACATTAAACCGCTAGACTGTATTTTATATCATATGGGCCATTATTAGGTAATGACAATATAAACAGCGGCGGTCAAATCCCACTAAACAGCTTTATAATGAAACATTTGAATATTTTTTAACGCGCAATTTTCAATCAATTTAATTTAACCCATTCAGTGCGTATTGTTTTTGTGGACACAACAATTACGTATAATTGTTGGTAGCTGTTCAAGTGTTTATATAATCATCATCATTTCAGCTCGGTATCACCCACTGCTGGGTATAGGCCTCCCCCTTTCTCTGCCAATCCTCTCTATGTTGAGCATCTGTTATCCAGGTGTTCGTAGCGAATTTATTGTTTATATAATATTAAAATATATCTTTTAAATAATATTAGTCAATAACTGTCACATTATACAAATACATACCTTTTTTTAGCAAAGAAGAAACAAGTACCTAATATTGATTGGTACAGTCATGCTTATTGATAAAGCAATTTCGAAATATAAAAATAATAATTAGTTACATTATATTTCATCTTAACCCCTTCTATCACCTATTAATATTGATAAGGTAAAGATGAATCTGTACTTAGTACATATATAACTCACTCGATGTGCAAAAAACTAGAGTGTTAAACTCCTGGCCTCGTCATGTAAAATATGTTAAACATGTAAAACTTTTGCGTTTTTAAACTGCAAATACATAACATGCATGCAGACCTACAGTGTAATTTGCAGAGTTTTTAAAATGTATCGTCCATTTTTTTTGGGATGGGAAGAATGCCAAATGGTGGCAAACGAGTTGCATAGGTACCTACCGCTTGAAATTATGGCTAAAAGCGCCTAATGAATCGTGAATAAACTATACACTGTTCTTAATTTTAGTGAAGCACATTCGTCACACAACTTTTACGAAAACACGACAAGATGAACTAAGTTGTCAAACTATATTGTTGCACTAAATAAATGTATTATCAAACTACATATATTATGCAGTGTTACTTTATGTGTAAAAATTGCTGGGATCAGCCTGAGGGAGAATATAATTCTTATATTCCTATTGTTATAACTAATGCGTAGGCGCGATAATTATTAGTTTTTTTTGTTAAAACGTCCCCCCAATACTAGGAATTTCTCCTGTATCGTGGGTGTGTTAAACAAACATGAAATATCACATACACAAACACCCAGACTCTGGACAAGCATCTGCGGATTGCACAAATTTTTGTCCCATGCGGGAACCGAACCCGCAACCCTTTGCGCAGCAGTCCAATCTAGCCACTGCGCCAATCGGGTCGTCGCAGTATGCAGACACCTACACCTTCAAAAATTAGAAAGGCGATAATATCCACACATCATAATTATAAGCATATTACGGTATGCTACAACTTTGAGAAACACACAACTCTATCTAGTCTATAAATTCCTGTGCGAAGATAGATTAATATCGTAGAAGGATTCGTAATAGATTTTAATTCCAATACCGTGCATTTACCTGGTTTATTTGTCGAGGAATCGCGTGTATTCGGGCGGGGCTCTCGACTCACTTGCAGCGGGCAAAGCAATTGGAAGATTGATAAAATATACGGCAAACCCATAGATAAATTGCTGCTGCATACAAACAAAGGAGATTTGTATCATTCGATATATATTTAGAGAACTGTTCGCTTAGTACTAACGTTCATAATACGGATGCACTTACCATGCGTTTAAACTGGATTTGAACTTGCGCTTTGGGACTTCTGTTCAACGATATTGAAACTAAAACAGTTCCCCCAACAAATAGGCGGTTATAATTAGTTCAGCATCACTATAATGAATATTGTTATTGTAAAGTTTTGATTAAACATTCAACAGTGCTTACACAGTTTATTAATAATATTATTTTAATATTATTAAATCATAACTGCCTGTAAATTGTGATTAACTGGCGAGGTCGTAATAAATCCGTTTATATTGTAAGTTAATAATACGGCTGTAGTTATTTATTAAAGATTAATTTAGAAAGCAAGTTAGAAACATAAATTGTATAATTATACACATATATGTCAGCCAATTAGACAGTTAATAGATCTAATTTCAGTACTACCTATTTATAATAATTACAAAGGCAGGTTAAATTACTTTAAAAAACCATTAAATGTCAATTAGAGTAAATTAATAAATGGTTCAAGAACTGCTTAATAAGGACACTGATTTGGTAATAAAGTGGTCGTTCCTTTGTTACCCTTGTGACAGGCGTGCCGCGGTTACATTCATGTATTATGTATTGCACGGGTTGTATCGTGAGGATACAAATGAAAGTATCTAAATATGGCGAGATACAAGGGTATACTCGGTTGTATTATGTGTATAGAGTTCGATTAGGGTCGACAAGCCTTCGTCCCTGTCGCCTTACATGATGGATGGGGCCCACATCAGATTTGGGATAGTTTTTCAGCATATTATACTCGTTCTCCTATGAACTTACTAAAGTCAAAGTTACGAAGTCACTGCAAATATAATTTTTATCCATTTTTTACGCTATATAGCTATCATATTGCGCATTGATTTTGTTAGATAGGGAAACGTTTCTATTTAAACAAAATACAGATATAAACTGAACTCTGCCGTTTATTGGACATTCGTGTTAATACAAGAACACAAATATTTATTTGCCTTGCGTAACAATAACCAACAGTATATGATTTTATGTATAAAAAATGAAAAATATCGAAAGGTCACGCTCGCCTGGGGAAAAAGAGCTTGAAATAGGACAGTATTTCGAGAGATGTGGCGTTAATTTTGCATCGATATTGCCGAGTACCGACGCGAAAGTAAAACATAACCATGTACCTGGCCGCCTATGTAAATTGGGTGCTTTGCTCACATTTACATACGTACCATACGTTACATACATACCTTTCAGTGGGTTATTAAACACGCCGTCGCTTGAGTAAACATCGTAAATCACACAAAACTAGGGGCTTTGTACACAGAATTTGCGTTTCTAATTTCCTACTAGGTAGGTAGATACGCTTTGTGTACGCAGGTCACATTTTTATTTCTATTTATAGCCCAGATTAAATTAACGCAACAGTAATCGATACAACAGTTGACTTTTTAATCCAAAAAACATTAATAATAATGTCCTCCTGACCGAATTTCGGTCACGGCGGCCTGTCTCAGTTGAGACTAGCCATCTGCGCAGGAGATATTATAGTGCACAAGTATGCGCGCAGACACAGGTGCACTCCCTATTCCCTCACTCTCATAGTCCGATGGGACGGTAGACCGACACGACCGGAGAGAGATCAGGCGCAGGACCAACGGCTTAACGTGCCTTCCGAAGCACGGTGGGGTCTCGACATGTGAAAACGGTCACCCATCACAAGACTGACCGCGGCGAGTACGGCTTAACCTCGCAGATCGACTGATCTGCCGGGTAGCTGCATAGCTACGAATCCAAAAAACATTATTCAGTATTCGTATTCATAGGTAGAGATAATAGACTAAATTAAATCATTATCATAATCATCAGCCTATCTCAGTCCACTGCTGGACATAAAATAATTGAGTAAATATAATTAATTAATTAAATAGATAATTGCTAATTAACTAAAATTATTTACTAAATGATAATGGTTAAGTTTGTTTAAATCAAATACTTGACACAAAATTATTCATTAGTTCTTAAGCCTACCTATTCCTAAGTAGGTAGGTAACTATATTGTGTAACGAGCCTCATTGCAAGACAATAGACGACGTTCTTACTAGGGATGAAATAGAACACATTGTGTGATATGAATGGATGGTATAGAATACACTGTACGTGTATTGAAAATTGCCTCGTAACGGTATACAAATAAAGACCGGTGATTGTTAAAATCAGTAGGTAAATAAAACTGGTAGAAGCGGAATGCTTTGTTGCTAATAAATCGAGCTGTAGCCATAGTGATGCATGTGGACTTTATAAAAAAAAAAAAATTACGAGTACACGGCTTGTCTACTGTTTAATCTTTGAAAATAACGTAATTTAATTTGATATCCTACTCTAAGTAAAAGTGCGAGAGTGGATTAGTTGGTTTGATCTACTTTGCAAGTGACACGATACATAAAAACTCTTTAAAGAGCAAAAACGAGCAAACAGTCACGTATATCCGTTGCTTCCTCAAAGAAGATCAAACTAAATAATCCACTTCGCATGTATAAAATGAGTTGGAAATCCACATTAATAACGCTCAGACAGTACCAAGTTAAATTACCCCATATTGATCACCAATCCAATCTTACTAAAAGATACCATTAACTCGTCGATATTTGCACCAAACATTAAAATGTCAATGAACTAAAAACTTTAATCTTTCACGCTTGCGTATCGAGAAGGATCGCTTGACTTAAACTAAATTAAGTGAAAGAAATGTGAACAAATACTAGTACCTACATACCAATCGTTTTACGAGATCGAGTGCTTTTAGTCGAATGAACATAATGACGAAGATACATGACCGCGCCGTTTGACGTGCAACTTGCCTTTGTCATGTGATCGGTGACTCTAAAAAGGTTTTAGTTTGCATGATTCAAATGATGATTTACTGCTGTCATGTTTTTTGTTCGCGAAGAGAAAAAGAAGCTGGTTTTAAGAGTTTTGACAATAAATTGTTATCGTGTAAGGTGCGTTTTAACCAAACGTAAAAAAGCTACAGATAGAACAAGAGCATTCTTTCTTGATATCTTTTTGTGCAAACGAAAGCTCGTTTTCTGCGTTGAAATGCAACGTCTGTTTATAATAAACGAATTTAATAGAGTGGGTGTAGAATGAGCATTCGCTCGTTTGATGTAAATCGGCCTGAAGGTTTCTCACGAGCTTTATTGAGCTTAAAATTTTCATTTTTTCTACTTCATGTACAATTGGACGTACTATAAATAGATGTGATAAACGATTACTAAATTAAGGCAGCAAATAAGAGGGCTAACCACCTTAGTTTAAAAAATATAAATATAATAAAATGTAAGTATCTGTTGAAGTATTCTACTAACACTTTCCCCATCGCCAGTCAGCCACTTACGCTGTAAGCGCTTCTGTTGACTGTATAAAACTCACGTCCGTGTGTCACGACTTATAATCTACAGAATTACGTAGACGTTCTAAAATTTTGTGTTAAGTCCTAAGTGTGGAAAGGCGTCCAATCGTAAAGCTCATTTTCTATAAGCACGTACCTATGTATATGTATGGCCTCACATCTATAAAGTTAAGGTTGAAGTTACACTTGTCGAGACTTTTATGTATTCCAAACACTTACTTAGATGATACCTGCAGGTACTTCGATTATAACTCTATAATATTGTTCATGTTTGTTTGAAAATTTTCCGTCCAGCCCCCTTACCATGAATGCTTAAACGCTCTCTTTCCGTGGGTGTCGTAAGAGGCGACTAAGGGAAAATCCAGAAGATGGGCAGCAGCGTCTTCTGTAATTTGACCACCAATACTGCGATCCCCAAGCCGCTTGCCAAACGTGGAGATTATGGCAACCTCCTCTTACTAAGGGGGAGGCCTTTGTTCAGCAGTGGACTTCTTCCTGCTGATGATGATGAATAACTACATTGTATAATGTGCTCTTCCTTTAAAATAGGTACCTACTAACTTAATTACGATGAAGTCCAGTACTTTAAACCGATGAGCATGTTTATAGAATGTTAGTGACTTGGTGAAATAGTTATGTCAGAACATCCGTGGTCTTGGCTTACCCCACTGTTAAAAGACGTAGGTACCTACGTTTGAGGTAGTACCTAAATCAATGCAAGTTTAATTAATTTAAAAACGTCTTTGTTGCAGCTCCACGCTTATCGCACCAGTACCTACGTTGCGCGTAGTAACATAATTATACTAATCCTACAGACGATTAATATTCGTTTCTTGCTGAAACAGTAACTCGGAGTCGCGAACATTAGCGCAGATTATCAATTTCTTAACAAACATGGTTTAAAATATGCTAGCAGTTGCTAAGTCTACTACATTGCTGGAAAACACGGCTGACCCCTGGTTTGGAAGCTCACCCAAAAAACCAGGTCAATGCTCACTGTAGAATAATATTTTTTGTTTTTATGTTTTGTATGTTTACAGTGAATAGATCTTGTAATCCGAATACAAATATTATATTAGGTATATATTATATTAAATTGTATATATACATCGTTAATTAAAACACACTTTTCCAATGTTATAGAATACGGATAAATCTGATAAGTGTATGTTCGCCTTAACAAGTCCATTGCGTGGGCAGTAAGGACGAGTCGCCAATACCAGTGATCTCTTCACGTGTCAATTCACAAATTACGCGATATCTCGCCTCAGTACATATTTATTGGAAACACATGTAATTATACCTGATGTGCGAACGATCAGAATAATGTATAGAAAAAATAATGTAGATACAAAAACAATTATATTAAAACAAAAAACCTAAATAAAACTAGTATTTGACATTGACTGCCTCGTTGGTCTAGTGGTCGCTAATCGTGAATGCTGAGTATGAGGTTCTGGGTTCGATTCCCGAGTCGGACACAGTGTTATTGGGTTTTCTCATTAGGTAATTTTCAGTAGCAGCACGGAGTCAGGATTTGTACCCGGTTGATGACAATAAGCTCGCCTCCTATTACATTGGGAGTATTGGGACCTATAACATAACTGTACTATACAATACACTTCTGCCTACCTTTTCTGGGAACACAGGCGTGATCTAAATTGATAAAGTAAATTTGAAAAATGATGGACACGAGCGGGACCTGAACCCGCGACCTTTCAAAGTAAGACCAAAAGTCGTACAGGCGTGATGTTCTGTACAGATGTATACGATCAATTATGTAATAAATAAATAGGTATCTACTAATATAATGTTACATAAGCATACACCATCAATTTACGTGCGTGTGAGTGTCTGATAACGGAGAATTAACACACTTTTCATTCATAACTGCTTTTGCATTTTGTAGTCAGTCAATACGAAGCGTATGAAGCGATATCGGCTCAGCCGTTCGACCGCAATATTGGTCTGATATCGTTTTATTTCCAGCATCGATGGACATCACGAACATCACATATGATTGGTCAATTTGCATACGGTAAAATGAAGCCATTTAAGAACTGTGACAAATTTTATTGGTGGCCAGTAATTTAGTTATTATGTTCTAATTATGTAGTCTAATTTGATTAGGGACTCGTATGACGGTTTTGTCATTAGTTATAATAAATGTATACATTTGTTTAATACTCTTTTTGTCAAGCCATGAATAGAGGAAAACGGAAACTCTAACGTGTTCAGAACGATTGTTTTTAAAACACAAAAAAAAAACAATGAAATTCATGTTACATAAGGCTCTTGACAGTTTTATGGAATTCAAAGAGTACACTATAGACAGTTATTAAAACCTTCTAATCATAGGATTCTCTTTTTGTTTCATTTTAGCATGTTTACATGCTAAGCTTGACTTTTAATTGATGAAGGAAACGACGTCGAAGGACGTAACCCTTAAGACGTAAATACCAAAAGGGAACATGAAATTCCATGGGTGCGAGCAGCGACACCAACATGATAGCTCAGTTGGTAAGAGAGCTCATTTTTTAAATTTCCGTTATCAATTTAACTTTTAATCACTTTGCATCACAGAAAACAAGGTCTTGCGTATCATTGTCGAAAAGAGAAGAAAAAAATAATATCCCTTAAGCTGAAAAGCCTTTAAGATTAAAAGAAGTTCTAAAGAGCGTATAAAAACAAAGACAGTGGAGAAACTTTTAATTGCGAGATGCATGATTCTATGACGTACTATCAAATGTTCCCGAAACATGGCTCCTTTATCACATGGTACCTGACAACGTGGCAGTTGGCGCATGTGATCAATCCTTTACCGTAGGATAAATATTTTTCTTTGAAGCTCAGGCTTCTATTTATTATTTTTCATAATTAATTTTCATAAGGAGTAATTTTCTAGTTTTTAGTAAACTTGCTTTGCGAAGTTGATTACATAATCCAGGATAGCTAACTTGGTACTAAGGGTTTTCGAAACCTTTTTAGGTATAGTCGAGATTTAAACATCCAAGCACTTTAAATTTTCTAATAAGTAGCTAAAAGTTTTAAAAAATCCGCTCCAATTCCAAAACGGAAAGTAGGCCATTTAGAGTGATATGATATGTTGCTGTATCTACTTGAATCCGAGGGCAAAAGTTAGCTAGCGGGTGCCCGAGGCACACGATTTATGAGTGCCCGGTATAAATTCCAGTGGACAGATCTGTAGTGGAAAATTTGTTTATTTTTGTGAAACTACCCTACGAGGACATTATAAAGCGGGTCTGATTCATAATACCATAAACACATCCGTTTCGTCAACTGGTTATTATAGTAAAAGATCGTGACTGTCCGTGGGAGTAAGGGAGCAGATTACGAACATAATTCCTTCCTGCCGTCGTATAAAACAGAACGCCTGTATTCCCCGAAGGGTTAGGCAGAGGTGAATAGTACACCCACAATTCGCTAGTTGTGTTTTAGGTCCCAATGTAATAGGGGGCGGCTCAAATCCAGACTCTATGCTGCTTCTGAGAATTAACAAATGAAAAAACCCAATAACACTTTGCCAACGAGACAGTCTACTTTTATGATTTTAATTATTGAAAGAGAGTTGCAAAGTAATTAATTTATTCATTATAATTATATTTTATGCACATATCGCATACCACATAATAACACCCTAATTCACTTAAATAAAAGTGATTAATCTACTCAGTGTTAGACATGTTGCCATACCCTATTTCCCGTCTCGTCCGGTTTTTATGAAAATAACTCTCATCAAATTGGATTAAGTTGAAAGGTCAATAGCCTCAAGGACATGTGAAACTTAACAATAGCCGACAACGATAATTAATTATATTAAAGTGATGTCAACAATTCGTGATTGTACTAACATTAGCATAGCATTTGCCCGTGGTGTCACTCCCGTAAGTTTTCACAGAAATCGAGCATTTCTTGTGATATAAAGTTTTTTACACTTAGGATTATAATTAAACTATATATAATTATTATGCAACAATCTATCGATTGCTCTACTACTCTCTGCTGCAGATAGCAGTGGCTTCGTGTAAAGTACTAGTATCCAACTGCATACGATTACGATACCACCCGTATGTGGAAAAAGACAATTGAGAATAATATAATATGTGTATGTTTTATATAATTTAATTCAATATAAGCTAAACGTTCTTGTTTTACAGTAGAGTTTACAATGCGTATTTTATATGCTAAGTTACAACGCAGCCCTTATCACACGCACTGCCATAAGATACACATGGGGACGTATGCACGTGTGTGCATTGCATTTCTAGTTAGCAATAACGCCTTAAGGCCGTTGACACAGCAAAAAGCGTTAGCGACAACAAAACGCTTAGAAGTCTTGGACGTGAATATAAATTTTATTGAGAAGATGTCATTTTAACTTCATTGTATGGAACGATCGAATGATATTTGATATTTGAAAGTTTTAGAATATTCGTCGTCAAAAGACATCGAAACGGACACATGATTAGCGACGTTGCCTTTACGGCAGTCTGTCTTGTGGTTTTCTACTTTATAAGAATGTATTAGAAATAGAGCAACCGTGGATGGTGGTGAAATGGGATACTGATTTAATATTATTTGATATGGTTGGTAAGTCTCAATATAGGTACTTATTATGTTTAACTAGATTTGGTTGTTGTTTGTGTTTGTCAAACGTAGACTAAACTAATTTTCTGTAATGATATTAATTTAAAGAGCATCATACGCACTTTCTTATTTAAGTGACATGTACCTAAGAAATATTGGCTCACCGCTTGCTATTGTTCTGGTCTATAGCTACTCATATTCTGAGAGAACGGTTTACCAACGTATAAGCCGAGTATGATTACTTAGAAACATAATTATATTTACGTAACCTTTGTTGCTTTTATTTTATGTGTAAAGTAGAAACAAAAGCAAATAACGATATTTTTGATTAAAAAGTTAACGAAGTAAGTATAAGGGTATGTTATTCTATTCCCCTTTATTCTGCAAGTCACATTAAACATGTTGTTACAAAACAACACCCGAAGCTCGAAACAACTCCCTAATTCGGATATTTACTTAAATTTCAAGGATAAAAGGATCAAAAAGTACTTAGACATGTACTTAACGAAAATTAAAATAATTATGGGGTAGTATTCGGCGGGGCATCCATTAGGTCGTTCCGACCGGCGCGTTACAGATAATGCCGGCAACGTGGGGTTATTGTTCGGAACAACAATGGTGGCACTTACGTGAGCGCTCTTATCTCGTCAACCACCTCGTTTGTACCGGCGGACGCCAGCCCACCTGCATAGTCGAGATATTATTTTGAGGTGACATTAGTGTAGGCAACACACAGTTAGCTATAAACAAAGCGACGTCGTCTTTCAGGGGTTAAGATTACGTGACTTTCTAGACGTGTATGGTTACTTAATTGATATGAAGTGGTGTAAAGATAGTGAGTTATTTGATATTTAATGTCGCATGAAAGTTGAAGATCAAAGTTGTGTGTGCCTAAGCAAGAGTAGGCTACTTGAATGGGATAGATAACCCAAGATAGGTGACATTGTCTGAATGTCAAGGAGAATTAACTCGAAGTAGAGAGCCTTCAAGTTGTAATTTTCAGCCTTAATTATATTATGACGCAGCCCAGCTTTTTCTCGACATAGAGATTGTACTTGTTTCCAGAAATTAATTTAGTCAGAATTTATTAGCGACTTTAAAGTTGCAACTATGATAGTTTAAAGCTTTAATTAATTAAGTTGTGACTAGATTATTAAAAACCTGATGAGTCACTTCACTTAACTGTAAAAAGGGCATATTATAAGATTTTTTTTTGTTTCTTTTATGTTACGTTAACATTTTTAAGAAGATAATTTTGAGTTGTCGTTTTCATGTCACACAATAGAAATATACAAAGCAAAGCACACAAACATTATTACAGTACATCGTCATTATATAGCTTATTTTATTGCAAACAGCAGGGCTTTAACCTGTTCGACAATGACGTGATATACGCCACCCACTGTGATTTTGAGTTGAGAAAATACCCTGCAAAACATTTTCATTTATTACCTTGAGTTCCCTGCCTTTGAGGAAGGAGTGTTTAATCTAACTTGGGGTACCTACGTGTGGCAATGAATTTTATTAAATCGGCGCTATGGCTACGAGTTAATGTTTGGCCTTCTGTGTGATTTGCAGGCTCGATTGCTGACGAAGAAATATATGATTGTAGAACATGTATAACATTATTATTTTTGTAAGGAGAAAAAACTGAAAAATAATTTTCTGGTATCTCCTATGCTGTTTACAATTCAAAGAAACGATTCCAACTACTAACAGTGAGCAGTGAAGAAAAAAAACGTAATATGCCCTTAGTTTTTAAATGCTGAACAATAAATGCTATTTCAAAATAAACTATTATCTAACGCAAAACACTATGTTAAAGCACTACTTAACTTATGTGCTTAGCACCAAAACACACTATTCCTCTGTACCTATCAAACAAAGCCCACACAAAAACCAAAAACGAAAACAAGGTTTCTACTAAATACGACTCCAATGCTATACACAAACAAGTAGGACTGGAAACTGACTACTAAGAGTAAACTCAGCGTACATTCAAACCAGTAATCCTCACTCATGAAAACGACGCGTAGGTGACAAGCAGTCGACAGAGTAATGCAAACAACGAACACACTCGTGCTGATAAAACTGCTCCACTAACTGCTTTTTAGGTCAAATTTATTACGCTTCTCGTATGTATATTCCAAAACTG
Organism: Abrostola tripartita; assembly: GCA_905340225.1. Classification (NCBI taxonomy): domain Eukaryota; kingdom Metazoa; phylum Arthropoda; class Insecta; order Lepidoptera; family Noctuidae; genus Abrostola; species Abrostola tripartita. Next base: position 6,923,113 of record HG996490.1, on the reverse strand, counting down.
GCATTAAAACCATCGTTCTAACATATTAATTATATATTGGGTCGAAATTTTGTCATAATAGTATTCGACAAACTAAAAGCAATATGGGACAAAGGAGACATATTTCTTTAGGTGAATAACATATTGCGCATTTTTGCTACGTTCGTGATATCAAAGTCCGTAAATGTTTAATTAATAACTCATTTAATAATGCTTTTATACAACATTCTTTTGTTTACATGTCTGGAAGATTACTGTGTGTGTGGAACTCAACTTAAATATTCCATATTGAAGACTGAAATTACGTCAGCACACGCAGCACGTCTATCTACTTAGGAAAGTAGAACTCTGAACAAAATCGTATCTCTACAAAGGCAAAAGAAAATTTATTCAAATATGAGTACCTCTCGTTTTAAAGAGATGGGACCATGATTTATATGTGTAGCGGTAACGTGGGAATATTATTTCGAATGAGGTTATGAAACATCGTACTTATCGAATCTACGTTAGGTGAAGTATTTTCCATTTGGCTTAGCACAATTGTGTTTGGGATGTCTTTGAATGACTCTAAAAAAGAAAACAACAAAGGTTTTCATACTTACTAGAGGTGCTTATATCAGAGAGCAATATCTAATAAATCTTATGAAATGTGATTTGATATCTTTGTATTGCTATAATACAAAGACATTAGTTACAAGAATCCATTACATAACTACTTAAATCAAAGATCTTACTAGATGGAGACCGTCTAGTCAAATAGGCTTAAGAAGCAATGGCTCTCGTAGCCAATAAATTGGTTTATTAATGACATAGAGTATTGTTTAACTGCGCTAAAGTACTGAGTAAGTGTATATAAACAAAATAAGGTTGTTAAAGTGTCAGTTGAATAGAACCTCTTGTGCGGATCGGACACAGGGTTTGTCCATTAGCCTGATTACGGTCAAAATGTTCGCCCTCTGGGGAGGCTGCGGCCAACGGTTTCCCTTTCCCTCCGAATTGACGTAACTATTAAATTTCGTCTTTTGATTCCAGATATGGTGCTCGCATGAAAAAAAAAAGTTGAGATTTTATGAAATTGAACTAATAACATGTGATAAAAGTTAAGGTTTAGGTATGTGCTATAAAAATATTGTGTCTTTATAAATCCAATCTTGATGACGTCAGGTAACTTAGGTATAATAATCTAAATTAAATCAGAATCAAATATATAACACACAATGTAAGCACAAACTTCCTATAATCTCCTGCCTTATCGAACCTGCTTAACAATGGAGTCATAATATAATAACACTTATTCAATAACTAACCAACGGCACGGTAACAATAGGGAACAACCCGACTGTAGATAGTACTGCGTGCATAGTGGAAACCGATAGAGGATAATACACATTGAATAGGCCCCAAATGCCTCTTCTATCTATAGAGCTTGTGTCTTGTCATTACACAGTGGCCGAGCACTTCGCTTAGATAAAGACGTACCTATAGTTAGTGACTGCACGCCAAACCTATCTAAATTAGTAGCTAGGCACTCAATCACGCTCCAGTTACCTATAATTATCCAATGGCACAACAAATTAAGTGGCTGACGCATAGCAATCCCTTTGAGACTGATTAAACAATGTGTCGAACTTTCCGTCTATTTTGATGTTTAATAACATTTTGTTTACAATTATAGTTGGTTTTGATTTTAGAAACTTAATTGTAGAGCTAGCCAGTTTTTGATAAAACTTAGGTATGTGCTTACAGATAGATCGGAGTTGTAAAAACGTTAACTCAAATAACTTCCGTAGTTTATTCAGTGCTTTTGAGGTCTTGCCTTACACTGTCTAGTTTGGAAGTTGCTTTTTTTGTTGTAGGTACAGTCAACAACAAAAGAAGTTTAAAAATGTAATTGTTTACATTTTTAAACTTGGTTGAAGCACAATTTGTTACATAGTAAGAAGTCTTAAATATTGTAATATTATCATCCGGTGTCTCTTATAATTTGATACTATAACTAGAATTGATGTATATTTATCAAATTATTCGACACTTAATTTAGTAATGTGAGCTACTCTGTTGCTGACTGTACGATTATTAGGTTAACTTTCAAACTAAGTGATTCACAACATTCGGTGAAAATGATCAAGAGAAATACCTACCTACATTATCTATCAGTTTAATTTACCATTCAATTAGTCCAGCTATGAATAAGTAACGGAATCATTGGTATAACGCTGTCAAATTTGCTAATTCTCCGGCATTAATTAAGAAGGTTTAGAGACTCGGTAATGTAATGCGTGGCGTGATCCAATTGCTAACTTTTTAATGTAATTCCGTACTGTTTGCTTAACGTCTTTGGAGCCATGTATCTTATACCACTGATTAAATTGACTTCAGTGTCAGTGTAAATCATTGCTATTTGAATAGAAAAAAAATCTGACGTAGCTTACTTGAAAAAAAAAGTGATTGATAAAAAATAACTTTAAACAAGAATAACTTTCAGCTTCCAAATGTTCCATACATTTAACAACTATAAAATAATGTTAATGTTATTGAATTCTTAGTAGTAGCCCAAAAATGAAACAATTAATCAACCATTTTACCGTAATAACTTTCGTGAGTGTTATCCATATTATTTACTATATATTCCGGTTATACTCACGTGTGTATTCGGGAATGCCTGACTAGTTTAAAACTCGAACGGAGCCCTTATTCATGAGCTGGTTACGCGGCAGAGTCGCGAGCCGGTTCGGCTTCGGTTCGAGTTCGAAACTAGTCGGATACACACGTGAGTATAACTGGAATATATAGTAAATAATAAATAAACCTCATAAATTTACCCAAAACATAGCAATTAATAATCTGAAACTACACACTAAGCAGTAAGCAACTACTATTCATTCCTTTTTTTCATTCAACAGTTGTAAAACATATTGCACCCACTAACCACGATATTTTTCCATCCAGACAAATTGCACTTTCCCGTTTAATATTGGAGCGTCTCCCTAAATTTCTATTAGCCTTGGTAGAACAAGTGAAATTTCGTTCGACATGAATTTACTGCACTTCATAAGGAACTGGAAGAGCGATGTCTGTCATTACTCATGCCCGTGCCTGGAGCACATTCTTTACTTCTGTTGCCTATTTCATGCTATGTACGTACGTACCTAATTTATATTCCTTATGAGGTCAGTCTGACTGATGTCTGTTCTTGTTTACAAGCGCCACTGAAATGGGAATCTATGTTTCATTGTCTACCAAATCTTTGGCAGAAATGCTGTCAATTAACATCGAATTACACATTTCTCAATTTAAATACAGTTAATTGATATCGAAGAAAACAATTAGATAAAGTGAATTTATTGCTGATATCAAATAAGTTATATTTCGTAGACGAATCAAAATTGGTAACAATCGAACAATACAAATATTAGCTTTAAGTTTAATGGTTAATTAAGCCAAGTGAGATTGATTTTAAGGCGGTTTTATAATTGTTATTAAAATTCAGTGAAATTTTACTACATTTTTGATAAACCTATGTAATTTATATAAAATTATTAACGACTAAACTTTCATTATATAAAGTGTATGTAGGAGCCTGATCTCATCAGGACAAGCCACCCAGTCATTAATTACAAAACTCGAACGCGGACAAAAACTTGATAATTGCCTTCATTACCCTTTCGAGAACAGTCGAGTAGGAAACTAGCACATTAGCAGCGTGTGTATGTGAACGTTTGTTTCATAAAATATTTCTGAACCAAATCACGGACAAAGTAAGCGATACGATTCTAGCGGGAACTCTATGAATAAAATTATCATTTTGCAGAATTGATTCTGGAACACAGTAAAATACTCGTTCTATACAGCCTGCTTATGACTATCTACCCATTCGACTTCTGTATTATTTTATGCAATTGGTACACAGTCGTATGTATTTGTGAATTGGACTGTATAATTAATTGTATTGTCTCCGTTTGGTTAGGTAATCAGCTGAGATATTATCGCGAACGCGCGGCTTTTTTGTTTATTTAACAAAGAATTATTTTTAAATCATATCCTGCGGCTCAAAATTAATGTAAAAATAATGATAATTTAAAAATTTGTTTTAATTGCACAATAATTTAGTAAACTAACAGTGCGTAAAACTACTAGGGTTTTCGTTAAGTTTTAAAACACATCAATTTAATTAATTTCAATAATGAATTGCCGTTACCTGATGGATGGATTCATTCATTGTTCAAAATAAACATCTGTCGTGAATATCAAAGTTGACAACAATAAATTCTAACCTCAGAATCAAATAACATTTTCAATTTCACCGGATACGAGGCGTGTTGATCGACAAACAGTAGGATTGACTGAGTTTCACCCGCCAACCAACCCGGTAGGTATATTCGGCAGCTTGAAAATTGCCATCATATTTCAGTGTCAAACGTGCCGAGCCGAATAACTTCCTTAGGTATTACACTCAAACTTTATGCGAGGAAATCAGTCACGGATGTAAACAACAAGTACCTAAGTTCTTAATAGTGTCGTTCACTTAAAACAATTGACGTATTTAGGTAGAATTATGGCTCATAACTACTGATGGGGTGATGTGCTTAGTAATTAACTGTCTAACAAATACATATATATATATAGGTACATCACTAATTAATAACAGTAAGCGCTGTCTAGCGCATAGGGTCACCGCCTGTAATAGCGTGTTCATTACATGTGACAAACTAGAATTTAAATTTAAATTTATTTATATAAATTTGAGCATGAGTTCTAAACACAAATATTACACCAACAAAAAGATAAATAAAACTAAAGCCTCGACCTATTTAAACTTAATAATATGGTAGATCTATTCTATCAACATTATATATGGCTTTATTATATGATAGAAAATAAGTTGTTTGATTATAATGTATGAAAATCCCACGCTCACAGTATCGCGCGAGCAAAACAGAAGCCACAGCGTGCAGACTCAATTTTCTTTTCGTCGTATTAATATGTAAACGAAGGACGACTTTTATTTATGAACAATTTTCGAAATAATAACATGTGTCAAACTCCGTAGCATACACTTTTGTGTAGACTGTAGAGGATGGACAACGATATACTTATTTATGAACATTTATTATGCTGGTGGACATGAGGTAGACTAATCTGGTTAGTAATTTATAGGACCCGAGTTCATGCCTGTTTAGTATTGGCTTTTTCACCAAGTCACGCTTATTTTCATGGTGGTAGGAAACATGGGTTTAGAGACCATAGATCAACCCTCCAACTGTATCCACTACACAACACTGTATACACAACCTATAGACATAGATTTATGAACTTATTTGTAGTAAGAAATTGAATACTTACGTCACGTCGTGTTCTACCTTGAGCGACTACTTAAGTGCTTAACCTTAGAATTTACCAAATCCAGTCACTGGGTATATATGTATACACTTACGTACTAATTGAGGAACTAATTACCTACCATTAAAATAGTGTAAATGAACTGCAGCAAAAATTAATTTAAATGAAATTCCAATATTAAGCCTCGCTACTCGAATATTCTAAAAAGAGTTAGTGAGGCTTTTGTCTGGGACTCCCTGGTGGTACCAACGTTAGCGCCACGAAGTGACGTCATTCTTGTCCGATACCGTAACATTATTCTCTTTAGTGATATAACATTGGAGCCATCTGTTAAATGAGATTGTACCCACTGCTTTGACCAGCGAGCCGTTTGCCGTAGCAAAATATTTAACATGCTTCAACCTGCAGCTTGTTTTGGAGAATCGGGTTGAAATACCCGGTTATCTCTCGGTACTACAAAGGGAATATATTTGATTTAGTTTGTATGTATGTGGAGGAAGGGATGTGGAGTTCCTCCAACGCAAAGGGAAGATGTTCCAACCAGGCGGTAGTATGCCTGGTGGGCCGCGGCGCACCACTTCTCAGTTTTTTTTTCGATTCTGTCTCTCGCAGTTAGCTCTGAGGGAGCTGTTACTGCGTAACCGGACGATTGGCGAGACCTAATACAAGCCCTCCAGCCAGGCTTATAAACTAAAAACTACAAAACTAAGCGACAGCGCCTGAGGGCACCCCCGCGAGGGGTTCGGACCTCGGCTCAGGACGTCGCTGGGGGAGGGAGCTGCTACTACTACTACTGGGGAGTAACTGCTGGATCGGATTATACCACTTCTCAGCTCGGGGCAGCTGTATATATAGTCTAAACATACATGTAATGTCGTAACTTCACAAACGCGATGCAGGAATCACAACGTAGTTTATCCTTCGTTGTATAGATATCGCTACAGTATAATAAATACAATTATGGTATTTTTCTCTTTTTTGTGCTTCTATAGCGGGTTCTTAATGTTTTCACTATAGTATCATATCAACCTATAATATTATTTAATGTACCGTACACGAAATCTAATGTACCTATACTACGGAGCAAAGATCTGCATTTTTCCACTGATTGTCTTCCAACGTTTAGAGATCCCAATTATACGTTTATATTTTAATAGAAATTAAAACCTTATTATTTATAATTTTGTATTAGGTTTCAACCTATTTTATTAAGTCGTTAAACGACACGCGGGTCACATTTGACCCGCGACTAATAAAAAATCAATTGTATCTGCGGCATGGCAGTCAAAGTGTTAACCTATACCTAGTATTTTTCCAACTGCAGCGTGGTGTGAGACAGGGAGTCGTTATTTCTCCGAAACTGTTTGCAAATGCGTTGGAGGACGTTTTCAAGCTCTTGGACTGGAGCGGGTCTTCTGGCTTATGGTTTTGAGACGTGATCGCTAACGGTTAGCCTTTTGGAGGGGCTCAGAGTCACTCAACCAGCTATGGACAGAGTTATGCTCGGAGTTTCTTTGCGCGGCAGGATCCGGAATACGGAAATTCGCCAAAGAACTAGAGTCATCGACATAGCTCAAAGAATATGCAAGTTGAAGTGGCAATGGGCAAGCTATATCGCTCAAAGAACCGATGCCCGCTGGGGAAGAACGGTTCTCGGGTGGCGATTACGAACCGAAAGACGCAGCGTTGGCAGGCCTCCCACTAAGTGGACCGACGATATCGTCAGAGTTGCGGGTAACCGGTGGATGCAAATGGCAAGTTGTCGTTTGGGGGAAGGGGAGGCTTTTGTCCAACAGTGGACGTCTTCCGTCTGATGATGATGATGAATATTTTTCTTGATTCCATGATTATTTGAAGTTTCGTTGTTTAATTTTCACAATAAATTATTTTTTCCTATAAGTTGCTTGCACAAATAAAAAGTAACTTACAAAACATAATGTTATGTGTAGAATCGTACTTGATGTTCGTAAGCCAGTCTTAACGCCTCATGCAAGTTGAGAGAACCAATATTTCAGCTGACTGTCACTTTTAAGTACTGCTGCGATCTTGAAAACATAATTTATGACGTCTGTGTGTGGCTTCGAGTAGGGAGTTCGGCTTGAGTTGTTAATATGTCCCTTTACCCACATGGGTATCCATCTTTTTTATTTTTTAGAGTTCCGTACCCATAGGGTAAAACGGGACCCAATTACTAAGACTCCGCTGTCCGTCCGTCTGTCTGTCTGACTGTCCGTCTATCACCAGGCTGTATCTTATGAACCGTGATAGTTAGAAAGTTGAAATTTTCACAGATGAAGTATTTCTGTTGTCGCTATACTAAAAAACATAAAAAACGGACTATTCATAATGCCCGGGCATTATGAAAAATGACCCAATTTATTACTTGGTCCATAACATAATATGCATATAATTACATTTCACTATTCTTAATTAAAGCTAAAACATCCATTTACTTAAACCACTATCACTCACAACATATAAATAATAATATGGAGTGCAGTGTACGGTAAGCTTTACATTTGTAAAATTAAAACTCTCACAAATACGCGTCACCGCAACGTGCTCCGGTCCACTAATAGTGAATACATTAAAAGTGGGACATTCACTGTAACTATACAAATACTTTACTATTCTCAGTACAGTACTCTAAATATTCTTACAAATTAGTTATGGCAACGGTGTGGAAACTACCGCCTACTCGACCCGCACATTGCAACGAGTACTTTTATAATTTTATTTACAGGATTACTGGTAGCTATTTAAAAAGAGGTGAAACGATAAATTTAACCAGGATAAGTCTACGCTCTTAGTTGATTACAAGTGCTGAGACAACGGCAATGACAGCCGTAGAAAGCTGAAAATATGATAATGAGATAGCTTAAAAGATTTTCTGAATAAAGACTAAGATTATTTAGATTATCTTCTGAAAATCTTTTAAGAATTATGTTTACGATCATGTAATGTATGCACATCCACGTTTCGACAAAGATTCTAGTAAGTCATATGAACAAGCCTATAACAATTTGGTAGATACATTTTCAGACTATAACCGGGTTGCAGCAGAAAATTTGTTATTAATTTAACCATAATTGTAACAAAATGTTATTATGATACTTACGTTTTTGTCTGTGTACAACAAACCCTAGAAGATCCTTCGCATTTACAATATTTTAACAACATCAAAAACAACAGATAAATTTAGAAATCAATCTCAAGAACTATAAAACACAGCAGTTGCGTTTGCGGTATTTAAGTCTATAATTATAAAAGGAGATTCTCATAGTCTAGACTCTAGACTGTACTACGCATGAGCAATTCGAAAATCAGTATAAGAAGATACAACCCAGCGCAGGTAGGTACCTACGTGATAACAATGTGTTGTACAGTTGTATTAAACGTTATCGCGTTACATGGAATAGAGAATTGAACTGAAAGCATACACATAGCATACAGTAAACAGAACAGTAAACCTGACATGATCCGGTCCTGCCCTAAAGCTAATCTTCGCTAACCATGTTTTAACGCGCAGTTTTGCATGTTGTAGCTGCCAGGCAGTATCTGTCAGGTACAATCAACATCACAACATCAAAAGTAGTTAATTAAACATCAGATTTCAGAATTCGCATCTCATTTACAATACACTAACTTAAGGTTGATTTTCATAATTATGAAGTTAATACAAAATCTTTAAATAAAATTCTTGTAAATTTTTCGTTTACAAAGCTGTACCTACAACTACTTTAATACTAAATGTCAGAATCAAACGATTTACGACAACTGCGAAATAATAGAATTTTGAAACAACCTGTCATTATGTAGAGTAAAATTAAAGGCTACGTAACGTTCATTGACAGTAAGAAAACTGACAGCTAAGAGTAAAATCTGGCTAATATAGAGTGAGAATTTACCAGTCGTTAGTCGAGTGTTACAGAAATAGCTGGAGTAACACTGGGTAAAATATTGTTTCTAGAAAAATCCAACTTTAAAAATCTAATCAAATGGGAAGAAAACACGTGAGAACTTTACCTATAGATATATTCTATGTAAGTAAGTGTAGTGTGTGGTTGGTTGATCCCTGCCAGAAACTGTCTCAAAGTCAAATTGATATCAAACACATAATTGGATTTCTTTTCCTATTCGTTTTCCGTACAAGCAGTTAGATTATGGAACTCACTGCCGACTAACATACGAAACTCACAAACTGTCTCTGTGTTTAAGAGAAGAGTAAAGGATCATTACGTTTCCTCACAATGATATAGTATATATATATTTGTATTTATGTATGTATTATAGTTTTAATAGTTATATAATATTAATAAGCAGTACCTTTGTACTATATTACTTTAATGTTCTTTCTTTTTGTATGTTTTTTTCTTGTGTGTACATAAATTATAAATAAATAATCATTTATTAGCTAAAAAATTACAAACAGGTTACATTTCCATTAGTTTTACAACTAAACAAAGTAAAAAAAGCCTACAAGGACGAATTATGTACTTTTCTAGTATCATAGGTAAATGATAGTAGTAAGGGATAAATCATAAACCGTAGATATAAATACACCTACTGTTTAGAGTGTTAAGGTTCACTTTCGTTTGGCTCAGTATTTTAAGTAATTAAGACGTGTGTTTGCTTCAATGATTTATTCTCAACTGCTTATTCTACTTTGACATGCATGAAGTTATAGTCAAACGATTAGTATGTACTACATAAGTATAAATACGCACAGTTCTTCGTAACATACCGCCCACCAAAAGAGCTTATAGCTCTTTTAAAACAAATAAATACAAATGACACTGATACTGACTCATACCATATTAATTAAAACTAGATACAAAATTGTAGATAGTCATAACTATAACAAACTGTAAACTAATAATATAATGCACAGTAATCAATCCTATGTAGTACATACATACACCGATAATTGAATCTACATACAATTTAACTCTTAGTGTCTACAGGTAGAAGACATAATTTACCAATTGATCGCTTAACTATATTGTTACCGGTTTTCACAGTATACACTCTAGTAATGGCATCTTGACCAGGGTGTTTATGTACAATGCGTCCGAGTGGCCATTTCCCTGGAGCAGTATTTTCGGTCTTTACGAGCACTATCTGACCGATGTCTAAGTCTGGAACTATCTTTAACCACTTCGGGCGTTGCTGTAGTCTCGCTAAGTACTCATGTTGCCAACGTTGCCAAAAGTCGGTTAATAGCTTTTGAGTATGCTGCCATCGAGATAGCTTGCTAACAGGAACATCTTTCAAACTTGGTGAAGGTACGGTAATTGGTGCTTCTCCAATCAGGAAATGTCCTGGTGTCAGTACCTCCATGTCGTCCTTGTCTGAATCATCGATGGGGCACAACGGTCGAGAATTTAGACAAGCCTCGATCTGACATAAAAGTGTAGTCAACTCTTCATACGTCATGTGGCTGTTTAAGATTCGTTTCAGGTGGTACTTAGTAGATTTTATGCCAGCTTCCCATAGACCACCGAAGTTCGGACTGTATCCTGGGATCAAATGCCACTGGGTTCCATCCTTGGCCAACGTATCTACTATTTCACCCTCAAATTCTAACTTAGCTGCGTTCCAGGCTTCGACGAGCTCGTTATTAGCACCGATAAAGTTACGGCCCTGATCACTCCACATGTGATTGCATCTTCCTCGACGTGCCACAAATCTTCTGAACGCTCCAATAAATGCTTGAGATGTTAAGTCGCCAACAAGTTCTAAATGTATGGCCTTAGTTGCCAGTTGTTACATATAAACAATGAAATGTATCCTTTGTTAGTTTTAGCGCCTCTTCCCTTTGACATTAGGATCTGGTATGGGCCAGCAAAGTCAACACCACATTGTAGGAATGCTCGGGCAGGTGTCACCCGTTCTTTTGGTAAGTCACCCATAAACTGATTTCTTATTAATGCCCTCTGTTTTGCACAGATTAAACATTTGTGTACTTCAGCCTTCACTAAACTTTTTCCTTTCACAATCCAGTATTTAGATCGAATGTAATTATACATCAACTGTACACCTCCATGCAACGTTACCTTATGTGCATCGGCCACAATCAGTCTTGACAAATAGGATTTATTATCTAAGATGATGGGGTGTTTTCTATCCTTGTCTATATTGGCGTGTCGAATTCTACCGCCCACCCTGAGTATATGTTTTTGATCTAAATACGGGTTAAGTGACTTCAATACACTCCTATTTTTAACTATACCCTTATCTTTCAGGTCTTTAATTTCTTCTTCATAACATTCTCTTTGTACTATTTGTATACATCTGTGTAATGAACTTTCTAATTCTTCCGTATTTATACTAATAATTGTTTTTTCTTTTTTCAGGTTTAAGAATTGTCTACAGTACGTCACTGTTCGCAGCAACTCCGCTAGTGTATCACAAACCTCAAAGTGGTTTGACCAATCTTTTTCATCGACTGTTTGTTGTTCCGTTACCATGTTTACATTAAATCCCTTCCTCAATTCTAGGTCCGTTGAAGTATTTATGCCTTTAAATATTATTTCCTTGTCCTTAAGCCATTCAGGCCCTTCCCACCATAATCTACAGTTCTTCAATTCTGACAACAGCATACCTCGAGACACTATATCCGCTGGGTTTTTCTTTGATGCTACGTGAAACCATTTGTTACCGATGTTATCGATTATCGTAACGATTCTATTCCTCACAAAGGTTTGCCATTTTGTAGGATCTCCTTGTAACCATGATAAAACGATTGTTGAGTCTGTCCATGAAAATATTTGATTAGTGGGTATATGCATAGCTTCGCTTATTTGCCTTAATAATTTTGAAAGTAAAACTGCTCCACATAGCTCGAGTCGCGGTAGTGATATAGGTTTAACAGGCGCGACTCTAGATTTGGCAGCAATTATGGTGGTTCTGTATTGGTCGTCTTCACCAAGCACCCTCAGGTAAGCAACAGCCCCGTATGCCTTGTTGGACGCATCACAGTAACCATGAATAGAAGCATTCTTGATGCTTCGACTTGTGCATTGTAACCATCGCTGCAGTTTAGTATCCCTTATATTCTCTGATAAGCTTTCTCTTATATTAATCCATTCTTTTTCTGTTGCAGGATCTACTTCATCATCCCAGGCGCTACGCTTCAACCACAAATCTTGAATTAATATTTTTGCAGGTACTATCGCAGGAGCCAGCCATCCCAGTGGATCAAATAGCCGGTGAATTTCAGCTACAATCCTTCTCTTGGTTGTGACTCCAGTCATAAAGGTGTTATCGAGATGATAATGAATAGTGTCTTCACCCATGTTCCAGGTTAAACCCAGTGTTCTGATAGTGCCATGCAACTTCATGTCTATTTTGACTTGCTTACTATGTTGTTCACTATCAATTTGTTTCAGAAATGTGCTGCTGTTAGATGCCCACTTTTGCAGTTTGAAACCTCCTTTTAGTAGGATATGGTTAATATCCTTAGCTACTTCTATAGCTTGTTCTACTGTATCCTGTCCAGACATTAGATCATCCATATAAAAATCATGCTTGATTGTTTCAGCAGCTATAGGATAGTCTTTGCCTTCATCTTCTGCTAGTTGTTGCAGCGTTTTCACAGCAAGGTAAGGGGCAGAAGCAGTACCGAATGTGACTCGTAGCAGACGATAATCTTTAATTGTTTCAGTTGCTTGTTGACGCCAAACAATACGCTGATAGTCTGCGTCCTCTTTTGTAACCAGCACCTGTCTGTACATTTTCTCGATGTCAGACACAAAACAGATAGGCTTCATTCTCCACCTCATGACTAGATATCTCATGTCTTCCTGAAGTTGAGGTCCTATGAGCAGTTCCTCATTCAGAGATATATTGTTGCAACCCTTAGACGACGCATCAAAGACGACTCTAATCTTTGTGGTTTCACTTGATTCTTTCAGGACTGGATGGTGTGGTAAGTATACTGCTGAATTATCTAACTGGTTTATTGGAACTATATCCATGTGTTTCATATCAATATACTCGTTCATTACTCTTGTGTATTCTGTCCTCAAATGTTTATCATTCTCAAAACGTTTTTCCAGTTGCATGTATCTTTTCATTGCTATATCTCTGGTTCTACCTTCACATGACTTAGGTTTTTCTGTTTTAAATGGTAATTTCACTACGAATCTTCCTTCAACATTTCGTTTGTATGTGTTCTTGTATATTCTTTCACAGTTTTCTTCATCTTTTGTTAGTTTCTTCTTACTGTCATCTTCTACTTCCCAAAAGGATTTCAGCACATTTTCAATGTCAATATGTTGATGCATGACAGTTATATCTTCCGAGGAAGTGTTTTCTTCCACCCTTCCAAAAAGAATCCATCCTAGGCGTGTATCTTGTGCACTTGGTGAGCCTAACGGACCCTTAACTAGGCCGCCCTTAAGAATGATGTCATAGATTTGAACACCTAATAAAAGATCCACTCTCCCTGGTTGATTATAACTTGGGTCTGCCAGGGTGAGGCCTTGTAAATGCGGCCAGTCAGCAATTTTGTTGGTGAAATATCTAGGCGGTAAATTGGAGGTTATGTTCTTGCATATAACGTATGCCTTCAAAGGAATCTTGAAATTATCTTCACAACGTGATAAAATATCAAATTCTACGATGTGATTAATTTGTGTCCGTTTCTCTCCAACTGTTGTGATTGTTCCCCTGCTTGATTTGCGTTTTATCTTTAATATTTGCGCTGCTCTTTCACTAATGAAACTTTCATGTGACCCTTGGTCAATTAGGGCGCGTAATACAGTCGTTAATCCATTCGCATCTTGAACATAAACTAATGCTGTAGCCAACAAAGCTGTCGACTTCTTCGTTGTGAAGTGTGATGCGATGGAGACGTCTTCTTTAGTATCTTCTTTAATTTGTTCCTTTCCTTCGATGTGACTGTGTGGAGTTTGTGAGTTGTCTGACTGTTTATTTGTACCTTTTTGTTGGTGCAATAGTGAGTGGTGCCGGCGATTGCATCGACGGCAGAATACAGGTACGCGACATTTCCAGGCTGAATGCCCTGGTGCCAGACAATTGTAGCAGAGACTATTCTTCTTTACAAACTCACTTCTCTCCATAGGTTGAAGCTTTATAAAATCCTTACAATGACAAAGAGTGTGGTTTTCTTTGCACATTGTACACGTCTTTGCCGGTGTAGTTGCAGAAACATGGCATGACTTATCTTTGATAGGTTTCTCCCTTAAAACAGCTGAAGAAGTACCAGGTGTCACCAACTCCAATGTACGGAACTTTGACTCCAAAAACATAAAGAAATCTTTCAATGTAGGTAACTCGTTAAACTCCTGAGTGTATGTATGCTCCTCCCAATCTTTATGGGTGTCAGGGTCTAATTTTTGAACCACTAAAAATATAATTATGGGGTCCCAATTATCAATTGATAAATCCTGATTTTGTAGACTATTCAAACATTCAGCCGTAGTGTCTAATAATGACTTTATTTGATTTGCAGTTGGTGTTTTGATAGCCTTTTGTCCGGTTAGTCGTTTGAACAAGGTATTTACTATCACTCGTTTATTCCCGAAGCGATTTCTCAATATACTCCACGCTTGTTCGTAGTTATTTTCCGTTACCTTCATATGTTTCAGCAACGCTTCAGCTTCACCGGTGATACTTGATTTAAGATATTGCAGCTTTTGTACCAAACTTAGCGACATGTTGTCATGAACTAGTGATTGAAACAAGTCGTGATAAGTGGGCCAATCATCGTAATTGCCACCAAACTCAGGGAGCTGGATTCTCGGCAGTTTCACTTGAGTTTGGTTAACCAGCGGCATATTACTACATACTTCTGTTGATGACAATGTAGAAATCATGTCTTTTAAATCTCCTTGTAAGCATATGAACAAATCTTCAATAACGTAATAATCTTCGTTAACAAAGTACTGTATATTCGCACGTTGATCTTTAGGTGTGCACTTAACAAGTTCATCGTGTGTTGATTTAAATGACTGCCAATATTCTTCTATACATTGTAATCTTGCTTGTATATAACCCTTAGTCAACCGTGCCTTTGGACATTTCTTTAAATTAACTTGGGCTTTCTGTATTTTACCAGCCGTTTCTTCTAGAAGATTGAGTAATTGACTGCTTGAGGTACTCATTTTAGTATTAAGCCACTTTAAACGGATGATTTTAACCCAAATACACGTAAAGGTATTAAGTTATGACGACGTAATAACTTGTAATTTTATAAAATCTTCCACTAATTACCCTTTTGTTGTCTCTTATCGCTGAGGAATGTGCAATCCTTTGTATTCGAGCGGCCGGACAGTTTTTTATAACATATTAAAATCACTTCACAGATCCGGTTCGTTAGGACCATATGTTTAGAGTGTTAAGGTTCACTTTCGTTTGGCTCAGTATTTTAAGTAATTAAGACGTGTGTTTGCTTCAATGATTTATTCTCAACTGCTTATTCTACTTTGACATGCATGAAGTTATAGTCAAACGATTAGTATGTACTACATAAGTATAAATACGCACAGTTCTTCGTAACACCTACTATTATTAATCATTCTACAGTGAAAACAAAGTATAATTTAACATTAAAATGTCTACGTAAAACCTTAATTGCTATAATATACAGATACGCTATTTATAATTTCTCTTAGACCCAACTATAATAAGAATTTTTCTTTCAACACTGAAGTCGTTTTGACATAATTGATGAAAAGCTATTTTTATATCAGAGTAGTTATGATTTCAATTCGTAAAGCCTAACGTAATTGACTTACAATTGATTCGTATTATTGAAGTGGATATCACTGTCTTATCTAACCGTCCTCCGTTTTTTCATCATATTTAATGTGAAGTTAAACATTTTGCATTGAACAAATAATTTACGACTTAGCTTCTATACAATCGTTTGCTAATAATATCTTACAAAATATACTTCCAACCAGATTTTAGGACGTATTCAAATGAATTTAATCCCCTCAAGGCTTACAGTATCTGCTCATAATTTATTCCGACGAAAGGAGGTACTTAATTTCACTCTTACCCATTTTCTATTCTAGCATTACCTGAATGTAATATCAAGTATAATACGTGTTCACGTTATTGCATCTGGTACCGCTTAAGATTTGTAATAAAATCTAAGTGAGTGGATATCGTAAAGCTTATGAGTTTGCTGTAGGACGCAATATAAAGCTACGAGACGCCCTTTGCCGTACGTCTAGTGGGACACGGAATGTTGTTATATCGCGGAAAGCCGAGTTCTATACAACAATATATTAAAAAGTTATTTCAGTAAGCTGGTAAGCCGTAGATATTCCTCTTACCAAAATATATGTACGAACACGTCATATTTCTATGGTGGTACAGGTAAAATAATGGTTAGATTTTCCTGAAGTCTAATAAGTGCAATCACACTTTTGTTGTTACGCAAAGTTTCGGTAATTCATAAAACTACTTGCACTACCTACTGACTGCAGCAATCGATTTTTACTATCTTGGCCACGATTAGATTTATCTTTCAAAAACATCTAAACATGTCAGCATATCAACTCTTTACAAATAGAAACCCCTCTTAGCCTCAGAGAGCCCGTCAAGTAAGCGGTCCCCGTTTGCATTTGAGTGTTTATGACAGTCGATAGCCCTAAAGTCGATATCGGTATCCTCCAATTGGGTTGCGAAGGTAATGAAGCATTCGCTCTGTGTAGAATAATCACATTTACTGATATCTAATTAAACTGGGAATCGATCCCATGTTAGTTGAGAAATTGATAATATTATTGATTTATGTGTCATAGCTACGAGTAATGTTACTAATTCTAGAATCTACTACCACTATAATCTTAATGTTTTATCCCCGATTATCACAAAGGACTGACAAGTGTAGGTTAATCAGAATAACATATAGCTAATTGCGCATTGAGAAAGCACTCATATCGTTTTTCATGCCGTTCCAACTAACTGTGAAGGACCATTAAATCTGCTGCAGTGCCAACAAGTTTCTCCAGCCAAATTAACCAAAGACAAAACATTCGCAAATTTCAGCACTGTCATCAAATTTGTAGAAATACAAACACAATGGTGCGAGATGTTTGTTCTCGTAAAAATGCTAAGTTCAATGTTCGGGTTATTACAATTACTTACCAAATTCTTTGACAGTCAAGTGTACCCGTCACTTTGTTCTTGGATAAGCTCTCTTAGTTCCGGTGGAGTGTTGGCCATTTTACACAAAACAGGTTTCAAACAACGCCGAGCCTTTTGTTTTGTAACAATGAAAATACTTGAATGTAAACTGAGAGTCTTATCACAGAACCCTTATTTGTTTCTCAAATCACTGTTCTTGGCTGTACATGGTGTTCTCCGTTGTTTGTCCACTTTTTGATGACGTCCGATCGTGAAATTGTCTGAGATTGTTCTACAAATTGTCTTGTTTGTAACAATCTTGAATATTCTCCTTTAAGCGTACAGTGTACTTCAATCCAGGGCTTCAAAAACGAGACCACGCTTTGTTTCCCAGTGAATGGACACAAAAATGATGTGAATATATTTAAGAGTTACTTACACAATATTTACTTACTTAAAATATAACTATTAAAAACAAATAACATGATCTAAGTATTATGCGACTACTTGTAATACAATCAAGAACAGAACCACTTACTATTGCCAAATAACAATCTTACATTTATTTCCCTAAGACACAGCCCGTTTAGCTTCTAATCAACACATCGATGACACTTATGAGTGAGGGTGCTCTTGTCTCATTCACGTAACACGACCGTTTCCAGGGTGCGACGCCAAAGGCGCTATCATCGCAGCGGATAAGTGAAAGCTCCCATCTCACCATTGAATACCCGCTTACACGAACATCCTTATCACAAACGTATCGGAAACGAGTTTTATATTAGACTATTGGCCGTGGGCTTGCTGTATCGTGATATCGTGTTTGTTAAGTGGATCTTTGTCAACAATATTGTTGAAGCATTCACACTTTGAAAATAGTTATCTGCTTATTCGTTTAATCTTTGGGATAAGTGTTGTTTTATTTAAAATAAAACCTCTTCCTCTATTTTATTTTGTCTCTTTGAAAATAATCTAATCAAAGAGACAAAATTGTACGATTATAATCGTCTAGTCCACGAAAGTAATTTTATAGGACAAATAGTAGTATTCTTATATTTACGCTACCAATAGTTCCTAGAACTATAACAGTATAAAATACAAAATGTTATTTTATTTCATACAAAATGTCGAATAAAATATATGTAAAGTAAGAGCCTTTTATTAAATATAAAGGCACTAATCTTTTAGGTAAACGTTGCAGTACGTGGTATATTTGCAGTAAAATTCTGTTCATTTGATTTCAACTGGCTCGAATGAAAATCAATATGAACGTATAAGCCCCTTTACCATACCGTACCATTGCCAATATCGGAATTCAATTGTGAATCTGAAACGCTACAGGCCTTAAACTTACCGTTGTCAAGACAACGGTCTAAATACCTGTGCTGTTGTTGAACAATAAACGTATTTCCACTTCAATAAACGAAACTTTGCAAATATTTTCTTATGATACATTTCTTAGATTAATGTTGTTATAAAAGTAATTTTGAAATAAAAATATGAAATTCAACTCATAATACCTTTTATAAAAGGATATTAAAGCACTATTGTAAAATTCCGAACGCCTGATATTGATCACCACTGTCAAACGTAACGTCATTCATTAGTTATTAGTGTTCCGTTAATTGAAAAAACATGTGCACTTATTTTTTTAAAGAGTGTTTTCATTTTACATGTATTTTAAGGAAAGAATATCATGGCAAGTGGGTATGTAAATGTAAAATTAATGGAAACAAGAGGTAACACGCTTCTAGATACGTATTAGTCGTCTACCTGTCTCTGTGGCACGCTGCCAAATCACGCTATTCATTGAATATGCTCTTACTTTTTTAAGAATTTTAGTCGAAGTCTAAAAAGGAATATGTAAAATTATTAGGGTGTGCCTTCGTAAAAAGGCCCGACCTCACCGCTTAAGGACATCCGTTACTCACTGACGGCTTATTTTCAATGGCAGGACTCGTGGCCACAGTATTATTAAAGCTTACGATACAATACCTGTAAAGTGTCTGGCGCTCACGTTATCGAATAATGTGGTGACCTGTCAATAGCAGGCGATTGACCAGGATCGCATGTATGCGACGATACTGAAATTTCACTTTGAAATTTTGTGTGCGAGCCGTGAAGTAAATGCTTTCGTTAGGTGCAGATTGCAGAATGCTTATTTTTATTTTTTGGATGTGACTGAGGTAACTACTTTTTTTTTTAACATTTACAAACGCTTTGTTATTTTGTTAAAATACACTAAGTAAGAACATGCTAGAATACAATTTTTGTATGTTTCCTATTGTATTTAAAGAGCTCTTTCTTTTTAACATGTAGAAGTTTTTTTTTTGAGAACCTTAACCTACCACCAACCTTAACACCTTAACATTTGGCCAAAAGACTTAGGCGTCGTCCTAATGGAACGCGATCATCGCGCGAATTAGTGATGCGAACGGCAGCGGAGCCCGCTTCGCAGTTTGTATGGCGCAAATGTAAATTAGAACACTAATTCAAGATCAATATTATGTTTGAGCGCGTGTTCGTACGAACTAAGTTCACGTAAATCAATTTTCAATAATTTTAGTCGCGCGATTGCATCGCGCGAACTTCAATATGCGATGATCGCGCAATCGCGTTCTAATAGGACGACGCCTTACAAGGTATATAGCGAACTTTACACTTACATAATCTTAGTCGCGATGTAAGGTTTTATGTTACTTTCACGTTCCGACGATAAATGCGGATAAAGAGTAAATATTTGGAGAATGAACATGATAATATATTACAATGCGCTCTGAATTTCATATGATAGAGTTGTATTTATATATTGTATAAAATATACCATGTCGATAGTGGAATGCCAATTATAGTCTGTTAGGTAGACTACTACAGGAATAGAAGGGGGGATATAATTATATAAAACAAAGTTGGATTAGTTACACTATTTATAGCTCGAGAACGGCTGAACCGATTTTAATTATCTCTGATTTGTTGGATTCGTCAACGCTCCAAATAAAACTATTACAATATTGGAAAAAAATGGGGTAAAAGCAGAACGACGTCTGTCGGGTCCGCTCGTAACTTTTCAAATCCACAATTCAACCCAAACCTACATTTTAAAATATCGTGACTAAATTAACGACTTCTAAGATTACCTACTTTATTAGCTCAAGGTTAAAAAGTTGAAACAAATCAAATAAAGATTACCGATTTGTTTGTTTGGCGTAGTCGAAAACAAAACTAGGTCAACAAACTCAATGCTGCAGGTATTTAAGGAATGTCTTTAGCATTGGCGTAGCAAAGACTAGGTTAGATACCTGAATTATATATCTGTGGCTTTACTGACACGAGAAGTTATATTTACCTACAATATTCGTAAAGACGTGATGAGTAAAATAACTTATAATTGGAAGTGTTTGGAAATATTGGCTGTCTAAGTATCTACATAAATACCTACAAATGTTTCCAACTGAATTTGCTCAAACGATCAGAAACAATTAGTTCATCTGACTTAACTCATTAAAAACTCATCCTGTAAAGCAATTTTTAAAGAACTTCACAGTGTATTTCAAAAATAGCGTAAACCGAATTCGTCTGCTACAGCTCTAAAATTGAGAGGTTTAAGTCAATAACGGTCAAAAAGTCCGAGTTTGCTGGAAATCCGAGGCAGACTTTCAACAATACATTTTTAAAAGCAATTGATATTCGCATAGCCATTGGGTTCCCAATCTAGATGGAAAGCTCCCCAGTGCCCCGTTCATGCAGTCCGACGCATATTGCAGTCATTGGCGAAATAGCGCCACCACTACGCGTTACAGTAACACAGGGTACGTATTACTGTGAAATATTGCCACTGCATCGAACACATCAATAAACTAGACCTATTGAGAAATAAAAAAATCCCAATTGCTGAATATTAAAATGTATGTAAACAAAAAACAACGAACGACAAAGCGGTCCAATTAAATCTATAGGGGTTTAATAAATTTTATTTAAATTTGAATGAAATAATACCTTCACACGAGCCAGATTATAGTGCTGGGAATTGCTGCATATATCGATATCAGAAGAGTTATAAAACATCCTGATATGTAAGTATTCATTTGGTTATCATTGAGAAATGTTTTCTCTGGGAGTTTTAATACAAGTGCGATATAAATTACATATTAACTGACCGCCAACTTTACTGCCGAGCGGAATTCATTAAAAACTATGTGTTATGCGGCGCACTCTGACAGTGTTACCCGATGTAGACCTCATTACTGTGTCTTGTTTTTATTATGTCTCGATTATTTTAACCAGACTTTATGAGATTAGAGTTAAAGAACTTAGTTATGTTAAGGTTATGGAGAACCTTATTGCGTGGCTATCCAATATACTACTTCTGTATTAATTCTATTTGAATTCTAAGTTTTTGATACTCCACATCTAAATAACACTGCGAATGAACACGCTATGTTTCATTCCAAAAACCCCGAGTGCGAGCCGGGTGGGTTGCTAGTTATTCAATAAAGATAATGTTATAATCTTCGAGTCTTATTTTACGACACCCACGGGAAGTCAAGGGATCGTTTAATATCAACTGGGACCCTATAAAACTAAATTATAGATCTATTCGTAACCGGAGAGATATTGATCTACCGAGTCAATTCATAAACTGTTCTTTAGATTAATATTGTATGGTTTATCGCAATACCTATATTCCCCTGAGGAGAAGGCAGTGGTATAATATTGATCACTAGAATGTATAATTAACTGGTAATAGGGTTGTTCCTATTATGATTTATCAAGAACAATATTACTAAATGGTGTTCAGAATAACAAAAGTCATGATAATATTAAGTATTGTTTAAGTAAGAATACATATTTATATATATAAATCCAGGTAAATACCTGGATTTAAACTTACAAGCTTGTGATTATAAATCCAGTCTTTATGAACGTAGGCTAAACTTAATTTCGTAACATTTGTCTTATGATAACCAACCTTATAACCATGCTACACGTGTAACATGTACAAATATTAATTACATGTTGGAACAATGATAAACGGTAACCGCCGTACTGTGTGTCCACATATTAATTCGTGATTTATACCATGTTACCGCTTCATAAAGCTATCAGTCAGCAAGCCCAATTATTAGTACAAGCACTGACTCGAGGGTACCAAGGAATTATAACTACTGGAAGAGTCTAATTTAGGTACATTTAATGACCCGACTGGATAAGTGATTGTGCAGTCAGTGATGCGCTAAGGATTCGATTGGCACTCGTTAATATTTGTCCTGATTCTAGGTTTTTGTGCAAGTAATAATTCCTGTTATAAAAAAGAAATTCCTAGAATGAAGTGACGTTTTAAAAATTTAGTTCGAAACGTCGTTCGAAAATAATGTTAACAACCGCAGTGCTATTAAAAGCTTGGCATTCCACGCTTACTGTCGCGGTCGATAGAAAAAAAAATATAAAAAAATAAAACCTCCTTCAAAAAACTCAAAATTGAAAAATAATATTTTATCCCATCACTTTACATAAGCGAAGTGAAAGTGGGCGCCATATCCTATGCGTTCGCTTAGTTAATAGATTTAGCTTTGAAACTATGAACTAAGCACTTATGACAGCATTCTCATAAGTACTTATTTTCTGAATCGCTTAATGGATGTTGGCATTTGGCACCGACTTCCACTTCAAGACCTTGTTAGTGGTCAGTTATCGACTACCACTTAAGCAATATCATCATCATATCATCAAGATACGGGCGTTTTGGTGTGATCCTATGAGGAGTTCCGTTCCATATATTCGAAGTTTATCATCAGGTAATGACATAATTTCTAGGGGACCAATCGGAAAGTAAACCCAATCATATGAAAAAAAATATTTTCAAATCGGTTCATAAATGACTGAGTTATGAGGGAACATACATAAAAAAAAGATCCTGACGAATTAAGAACCTCCTCCTTTTTTTGAAGTCGGTTAATAAACCTTAAGTAAGCACTACACTACATTTCAATGTAATTAACACAACAGCTAAACCACATTATGAATAAAAAATAATGGACGAACCACGGTCGGTTTATTAATACAATTTGATACAATTTCAATCTAACATACTGAAGTGTCATTCAGAACACAAGCTAATACATTACTGACTGACCTCAAATCCTAACACGTGCAAGCTATACACACTAACACAGTCAACACGTGTATGTCTGAATCATGCATTCTGCACGTAATTGATTGACACACATAGATTAGCTGCTTGAGTTATATTTTATTCAGTAATTTTAATATCACATCATATCATTTAGTTTCATTCGCTTGGCCGACAAAAACTATATGGCTGAGTATTGAGACTCCTGCGTCGGTGGAAGGTCCAGGTTCGATTTCCACGTAAGACAAATGTTTGTGTGATCCAGGAATGTTTGACTTGAGGCAGGATTTCAGTGATCTATTTAAATGCACTCACAGTACAGTAGACATTCCAAGTTTGGCAATTGGCAATGTTTAATTACACAAAATAATTCATTACACTTAGGAAGTGATTCTTTCTTACTTATTGTTATAAATAAATGATTTTATTTCTACAAATAGGTTTTAAAAAATACTCATTTTTATAAACTAGTTAGATGGCGTCGGCATTTCCTAACTGACTACCTCTGAGAAAAAATACCGAAACAAACTCAGGGGCTCTTTTAAAGTCCAGAACAGTTAGCAATGAACGTTGCAATTTAAAATCGGTTTTAATGTATCGCCCGCTTTATAATCAATACAAAATAATATAAGAAAGGCGAGAAATACAATAATAATTGGCGACTTTTCATCTGTTTTTAGTTCTCTCGCTAATCCTTAATCCTAAGTAATTAATGCAAATGATTGTGAGCCGAGAGAAGATATGGCTTCCATTTGCATTTCCATACAAATGGTACGGTAATATTTAATTATACGAGCCTAAATCCGTGCTATTTGCACAACTACGTTTGTGCTAGAGTGATAGGGATACCTAAAGGTCGAATGAGATCAATACAACACTATAACGACCATATACCTAGAGCATGTTCACTTTGGTCAAACCAATCACGAAAACGGGGGGTTTCAGACATCGTGTGTTAACATTTTGCCTACATACCTATACCGCAGACTATATATAAGACTGTGCCTATACGTTGGAATAAAGCTGGTTAACCATTTCAATATAAATATCCAGTAACTGAAAATATAATTAAATCATCGCTGACTTGGCTATCTTTTTTTTACCCGAATGCGCCAGAATGAGGGTTTTTAAATATCTAAGTGCAAGAACTCGGTAGTTAAAAAAAAATTGTTTAATACAACTTTCTATAAGTGCACTTACTTTTATAAAATATATAGTTTATAAGACGTCTTTGAAGAAAATTACTAAAATGCATCTTGAAGTGTGGTCAATATGAACTATACCTAATATGATTCATATTATCATTCTCAGAAGCCAAACCAATATCTTATGAAAACTTTTATATTATCGTATGCGATGTTTCGAATCTCTAGTGGACTTTATTAATACATTATAGACGTATTACTTATTACAAGGTAATGTATTAGAGTAACAAGACACGCGACGATAGAAAGCTTTCAATTTTGTTACATGAAATTAACCTTTATCAACTACTACTACTTACTAGATACCTAGTAGGTTTATTCATCGAATCATATTTAATTCATTTAAATAAATTACTTTTTACACTTTAATTGGCTCGGCATTAAGCTTGGAATCACTCCGTTATAAGAATTATTTATACCTACAAAGTTATAACGACAACAGCGGGAATCGAACCCACGACCTTCGCCGATCCGTGGCACAGCTTTTCCCTAGTAAGCTACAGTGTGGTAAGAGCTGCGCCACGGAACGGTGACGGACGGGGATTCGAATGCCGCTCATGTCTGTGATTTCCAAATTTCTTTTATGGGCAACATGGTAACATGCTAAAATGACATTAAAAGTCATTATATACATATACCTTCTTGTAAGGCCTTGTTACTTACGATACAATCCTCCACTAAAGTAGGGTGCTTCTAGCATCGCTATAAGCGCGTTTCAAGGGATAGATCGCGTGCCGTCGGAGATTTATAACTCAATCCGACAATCAGCGAAACGCTTAACTAGCTGACGATAAGGTGTCGACGAATGATTGCGTCCGTCTATTCGGTGTGAAATAGGAACTATCGACTGTTAAACGTTAAATACGATTTGGGAATAGATTGTTCCGTTATTTGGGGCTGTTGCATGTTAATTGATATTGAGGTATAAGTTAGAGCGTAGCAGACGAGACGACTAAACATTCATGGAATATAATTTCATATACAGTTGGTTGTTATAACTGTATAATCATATGTCATATTCCAATTATATATATATATATACATATGGTGTAGGTATTTCCAGGTAAGTGAGCTTAACACTTCTACGGCCCATGGGTGTCGATATCACAAAGACATTTTTGACCAAACTCATGACATAAACATTGCTTGTAGGTACATTATAGCCACACCTGTTTTCCCGAGGGGTATGCTGATAATTATTTATATGAATATTCATTTACTTTGACCCTGGCATAACTATTGACGCTTCAATTACTCTCATCACATTTTTAATACACGCACGTCAGTTGATGAAATGTTAAGAGGATGGAAAGTAGGTACCTAACTAAGTACTGACCGTTTCTCAAAGCTAACAAAAAACCTAATCGGAAAAATTCGTTAACCGACAGATAAGTGAAGACAGATGTTTAAATGAGGGTGAGCCCGCATAATTATCAAACATTTACTAAGTACGGTGGATTCAGACTAATTCGGTGCGGCTGAATTTTTATTACAAAAGCGCTTGCAATTCGCCGCCACGTTAAAGTTACTTCAAACAAACACGGATGTAACATTCGTTTGTTTAATAAAATACATACATGTAATATTAAAGTAGCGGCACCGGGATTAGGTATCGCGAACCTCACGATCACATAAAGAAAGCCACAGGAAAACAAACATTCCGTCGGATTAAAACAAATACGCGCCCACTTTGATGCAGCGCTCATTTACTCTGTGTTTAAATTATGAGGAGTTATCTATTTGTATGTATATTACGCGTGTAATATAATTTCATACTTTCCTAATTATAATGTAGCACCCAACTCGTCTTGATCAAAATTATTTTATAATTTAAATGTAAAAAAACCTCGTATTCAGCTGATGCTACATAAAAACATTAGATAATATGAAAGATTTTATTTCCCCGAAATACCATAATTTTTATATTAACATAATCATGAAAGCGGCATAATATTAAAAATGTCACGTAATAAGGAGCATGCCGTTGCCGTTCCATCCGAAATCTTTATAAATCCAATATCTAGTGTAGACCATACAGCATGTCTATTTATAAATTTTTTCCCGAAAATTCAGACCTGATGAACCAATTTTGTTCTAGAAATTTCTAGGATTGAACCTCATACAGACATTAGGCTAATTAAATAAGAGAAGATAAATACCTTAATTAGTAGGTAAACGTGTGCGAGAGCATCGCCGTGGTTTTCTAATACTTAGAGTAGGTACACCTTAATAAGCAATTAAATGACATTTTCATATTTATAATTAAACAGAAAAATAAACAAAGCTATCTGGTTGTTCATCTGCGCGTCTATTGTTGCATGTTGTTAATATCCGCTGCGGAAGAGGCGTACGACGTTGAGAAGAAAAAGGAAATGAAATACTTGATAATTGAGCCTGTTGTGTGTTGTTTCAATAACAGTAACGGTCGCGCCATTCTGACCTACACAAAAGTTCAATGTGGATAAAACATTGAATGTAGGTATTATTACAAATTATTTTACAGAGTACTTACAGCTTTCGTATTGTTTATTAAATTTTAGAGTGGCAATTCACGTCAACAACGCTAACGTAATGTTTTTAGGTTTATATATCGTTCATGTTTTTATATTGAAAAAACATAATCTTTCTATCTCAATTGGTATCTTTATTATAAAAATATACTTAGACGAAAATAATTACCACCAAGTTAGTGAATTTTAAACGAAAAAGCCCATCAAAACATTATAATACCAGGTTGATATCAATTGCGTCTCAACAAAGATACCAAAAAACATTCACATTGTGCGATGCATATTTTACCTACACAATCTAAACAGAACAAATCTACAATCTTTTCAATCAAAATTGAATGCCGTAACATGAAAACATTCTGTACATATTCTGTGCAGAAGCATCTAAGTTATCACCTTTGCATGCATTTTACAATTCTCCCGGGAGCAATGTGCACTAGCTACATTAACGTGAGAGCTAAGAGTGGAACGCTATTCCTTGCCTTTTGAAAAATGTCACTAAAGCAAGCAAAATATTTAAAATTTTACATCACGAAATATTTCCTTTGCCATTCGTTCGACCATATTTTACAATAATGGTTCGCCTAAAGGGCACACGTATGTAGCAAAGTTTACTTTAAATAACCTAATAAATATCTACGTAGGATGAGTGGACACATTAGTATATAATTCTAGACTTTTGGGTTAGACGGTACAGGGACAGACACATTCCATACACACTTCACAAGCATAGTTTTATCAGTATAAGTAAGCCTTGGTTCCATTTTCAAACTCCCTTAAGTGTTTGTACAGTAACAGTAATTAGTTTCCTTGTTGATCCTATTACCTACTTTAAACTTTACAAACAAACCTACTGTTTAATTTACGAGTAATTCTGGTTCGATCACATTACATTATTATCCTCAAGTTCAAAAGTGAGTTTCCGAACGCCCGGAAAATGGTTATAAAAAACCCATCGCATTTAATTTGATATTTATCATATTCGACCTCGTCTGGAGGTTCAAAAGGTATTATGTTGTGTAATTAAGTATCTTTGAAACACTATAGGCGTTAGTCGACCTCTTTTTAAGCCTTTAATTAACTAAGTTCTAAAATTTACGGTACTATAAAGTTAATTAACAGTTATTTATGTTCACTCGGTGGTATATGTTACCTACAGACTTAATGTTGAAGACTCTATTAACACGTGTTATTAACTAGTGGTACTTAATGTAGTAATTATATTATTACCTACATACCTACTTGTATTTCGACTGGCATTTGTAATTAGTACCTACAAAATATACACCTCAATAAGTTAATACATTAGCTGATATATAGTATGAATATATCGTATTTCATGCATCAAAAAATATTGAGGCACTCAGTGAAATACGTTGTTAGCTAATTGCACGCTCATTCTATAAAGAGGTTACTGCCTAAAGGTAATTGTCGCCAAAGTATTACTTTGAAACAGGAGTGGTTTGTCTCAAAAGTATTTCAACCATCAAATTATTGCTTACGCTGCCACTTTTTCAGAACACTTACGAACATTTCCTCTATGGAAAGTCGTAATATAGGACTCCTGAGGGAAATCTGTTCTATTGCCTGCTTGTTTTGTTCAACTGACGTCTGTTGGCCAACTGAATGTACCAAATGAAACAACTTTATTATTCTTTAACGGTAAACACGAGTTGACTCAGTGAATTGAACGTTGAGCATGGAATTTAGTGACTATTTTTTCTGCGCGATTAAGTAGATTCTTTTCTGTTATTTATTTGGGTACGGTACAAATAACAATTTCGGTTGGAAAATAAAAGGAAACCAAGTTTTCAGTGTTTTGTTTTACAAGTTGTATGTACTTTTCAAAACAGTTTCTTCGATGCAGGCAGAGTTGTTTAACAACTAGTTTGAAGACGTCTCTAAAAGAGAACACGTGATTTATATTGCAGAGTACCTATATTTTTAAGACATGTTATAACAATGTTTTAAATGAAAATATCAGCAAGTCTGGTTGTTTAGTAATTCTACGTCCCAACGTTAATTTAATTCAGCAGAAATACTTTCAAACGCAATAAAAAGATAACAAAATATATCCAGCTTATTTGTTTGCAAAGAAGCATCAAATTATCCATACGTAGCTACACCTGTGTTTTACGTACCTAATATTCATCTCAATGTTCGTTTGCAAATAACATAAATGGCTGTGTTTATGTCTCACATTCGCTTTGCTATTCAAGAGAAAATTTTAACTTAACGACGGCAATAACGGCCTTGGCGGGGCTCGTTTACACCTACACGTAATATTTTCACCTGCGCGTGAACGGAAGTAAGAGGTAAAGGGAATGTATCTACTTTTACCACCTTTTACCGACCGCATTTTTACCCAATGCCAGCGTACGCACGGTTAAATTGTATTTTATTTTGATAAAACTTTTCATTTTAATGTTTGGGATTATTGTTGTCGTTAGAACGTAATATTAGGGCTCCCGAATTTCTCTGTTAACTGGGTTTAGCATAATATGTTTTATATGATGAGGGGGAACGGGGTGTTTGGTATAAGGTGTCTTATTGCTTTTGTTTGTTTTATAATTTACCATAATGGTAGACGCAAATTTTAGAACTTCCTTAACCTCAAATTATGTTTTTTAACAACACAAATTAGACGCCATTCTGCAGCATTTTTGAAGACTTTTGTTTTTATTGATGATTATTCTACTCTATATTTTGAGTTAGTGTGTTTGTATGTTTGTTACTTCTTCACGCTCAAATGGCTGGACCGATTTCGATAAGATTTGGTAACAAGGTAGCTGACAGTACACGGCACAACAAACACGAACCTACATAGGTACCTATTAACAAATACACGCAGCGTTTGAGATCTCATTTAAAGTCGCGTCAACGAGTCGACATACTTATGGAGGATGCATAATTATCGCCTACTATCAATTAACAGGAATATCTCTTCATTTATGTTTACATAAAAATAACTTTATCGTGCCTCAAAGTTTCATCCACGTTAAAGCATTAATGCAGCTATTTATTTTTTCAAAATACGATTAGTATATAGTATACGTTAGTTTAGTGAAGCAGAAACAAACATTCATCCATCCACGCTCACAAATTTTCACGCTTAAAATTTTATGAGTAAGTCGAAATAGGAATTAATAGGATACAATGACGCAGTCGCAAAATAATTACCGAAAGCAAAATACTAATTTCTTAGAATGGGTGCTGAGTGCGAATTTTAACGGCCTTATTACAAAAAGCGGTTTATCTACAAACCAAGGTTTAAAACCTCTAAAAACCACGGTTTATAGGAAAGTGTTATTACAAAAAGTGGTTTTGCGAAAAACCATTGTCCATTCTATGGTCTAACGCCAAACTTGGGCGGCCCCTCGTTTAAAGTAAAGAACTATGGTTTTAAATATCATATCTGTCAAATTTCATCTTTTAGGTTATCATATATTGTTGTTGTTTTTACCTGAACATGGATATTATAATGGTCAATTTAATTGATATTGAGGATATTGAAGCCGATATAACAGATATTATTTGCTTTTGTTGGTTCATCATACAAAATATAATAGAATACGATTCACAAGAGGAATTATTAGATCTTCTCGTCTGTGAGCCATACCGGCTCCCGGTATGACAATATATTCGCATATATTTCACTACAAATGCCGTTCTAACGCATCATTTATGTTTATCAATAAATAAACTAGCATAAAATACATACTTTTGGTTTTAACATACTAAATTACGTCAACAAACATCTCATAAACAAATAAGTTCGAATTACGTCACGTTTCGTTACACGGATGTACTTAGTTGTATTACTAGCTAATACAAAAAGCTTCATTCTAAACAAAACTACAGTTGACGATATACTTGATATTAAAATCTAAGCAAAATAATAATAGTCTCAATATTTTTAACACTTCTATAGAATATTTAATCATTAGTCTATTATTAAACTTTTTTCTTTTCTGGGCAAATGGAACGTTTTTGTAGAATGATAACATTATGAACGAACGATGTTTGTATTAATCTGTGGTTGATATACAAACAATGGTTCAAATGACAGTGCTAAGAAAACCACGGTTTTTATATCTTTTGTAATAAGGACAAATTTAGACCATGGTTCTTCAGATAAGCCTGGACTTGAAAGGCCAGGTTTAAACCGATGTTTATTTAGTTTTTTGTAATGAGACTGTAAGAGTTTGTTCACATTTGTAGTCGTACCTACGTAATTTTGTAGTCTTTGGTCGTACGTGTGTCATTTTTATTTAAATAAAGTTCATACCAGAGCGCTCTTTCGACTAGGGATTAAACCTGAACAGTTAATGTTTACTTGTTCACGGACGAAGTAGAGATAAGAAATGTATAATTGACATTTTGTAACTTACTCTTTTTTTTCTGAAAAACCGAGCATAATTAACTAGATTAAAATTTCATACGTAGGTACTGCGTGTTTCTGTTAAACATAGGTATAATATTCTTGGTATATATGTTATTGAAACTACTCAAATTTTCAATTTTTATTATAAGCTAAATTCACTAAGTTGTTATTTGGCCGAAAATAAATAGGTAGGTAACTAATCTACAAAATTAAACTCTAGACCTTTGTTACATAATAATGTAACCAACGACCCGTATAACACTAAAACTTATCAAATACTGCTTTAAGAGACTTCTAAGGCTTCAAACAGAACCTATCCAACATAAATAATTCCATCTGGAATACAATTCAGCGAATAAAGGCGGTCGGACTAAAGTTTGGTGGTTAAGACAAGTAGAAAAGTGGCAACATTAATCTGATCCCGGCCAGCAAATAGCTCTCGAATGCGGTGGACGAGGGTAATGCACCGTGTGAGGACTAGTTGGACCAGAAACTGAGCGGCTGCGACCGATGTGCTCCCTACACGACCGCCGGTTGTAGCCTCTCGAAATAGATGACATCGTTTACCAAAATACACTATTGTATTGTGATTTGACGACTCGATTTACGCTGTGACTGAGACTAAGAAGCAGGCCATTTAGGTATAAAACAAAATAATTATACCTATTCGTCAAATTTGTAAATGACTGTATCGAATATGGATGTTAGTTTATGTCTGGAAAACACATCCGCATATCAGGTGAAAATCAACTGGGGGAAGGAGGTAATTTTCGTTGGATAAATACATAGCATATATATTTTAATTATTGTAGTACCATAGTAATTTAGTTACTAGGTAATACCTATATTTTAACAGATTAGAAACAAAAATACTTAAAACAAATACCTAGATGGTTACTTGAATTGTATGCATATCGTGCCGTGTGGTATCCGGCCTAGAATCGACCACCCCCTTTCCTCCCGTGGGTGTCGTAAGAGGCGACTAAGGGAAAATCCAGAAGATGGGCAGCAGCGTCTTCTGTAACTTCACCACCAATACTGCGATCCCCAAGCCGCTTGCCAAGCGTGGGGATTATGGCAACCCCCCCGCTTAAACGGGGAGGCCTATGTTCAATAAAGGACGTCTTTTGGCTGATGATGATGATGCATATCCTACCCAGATTTGGAACTAATGAATGTCAGAAAGTAAATGTCAACAGGTTTATTTCATGACCTGTTTACTAATTACAATGAGTAAATCAAAAATGAATATTACCATCCAAAGAAAATGAATTCCTAAAAGTTTAACTTTATACTAAAGTAAGACGTAAGGTAAGATTTGTTTGCTTACCTAGCTGCAAATTCGTACTATATCTATGATCACAGTTATGTGGGAAATGCCAATGTCAATATGAGTTTAAAGTTTCCATCAAAATATGAGGTCGTAAGAGGAAAATGTCTAAACTTGCAGAGCGGGCGACTTATCTAAATCATACCACTATGTGCCAGCCCTGAGTTTGTTTGATACACTTGCCTTACGTATATTTAGTTTATAAATATAATATATATTATGCTAAGGACTATAGTTTTTTTTTTTAACAAAACGTCGCTTACACTAGGATTTTCTCCTGTATCGTGAGAAATTTCACAAACCTGTAATATCACATGCACAAACACCCAGACTCGAGACATAATATATCTGCGGATCGCACAAATTTTTGTCCCGTGCAGGAATCCAACCTGCAACCCTTAGCGCGGCAGTCCAATTGCTTAGCCACTGCACCAATCGGGTTTATACAGTATATAGGATTTCATTAAAATACAGGCCCAGGCAAATCAATTTTAACATGAAGTTTTTAAGTTGTCGAATTCATCTGCTGACTTTTAATAAGTAAAATTGTTTAAATTCTATATTAAATGGTCTGAAATTGCCAAGTATCAATATTTAAGTACCTAGTATTTAAGTGCACACAAAGTCAAATTTGCCATTTATAAAGTGTGGGATACTTCTTGAAAGCTGAATGGGCTAAAATTGTTTTAGTATGTAACAAAACAGCTGAACATTTTTCTTTGCCAAAATGTCTGGGTCGAGTTATAAAGGTACGAATGAAGCCTAAACATTTAGAGCACTTTTTGTGTCCGCGATACGTCCCAGCAATAAACAGGGTCGCACACAAAGGATGACCTTAGCACGAAAAAGTGAATAAATAATGTACTATTTCATTTATTGCTCCCTTTGCGACATCGAGTGACGTCATTAAAAAGTAATTCAAGCATTGTATGTTAGTTCTATAACAGGGGTATCAAGATCAAATATTATATTACTGATAAATAATTTATACTTAGTTTTATTTTGGAATATATTGTATCTATTTTGTAAATTAGTGCAATATTTACATGCAGGCACGCTCAATAGTAATAGCATAAATTCGTCTTTTGTTTTCCCATTGAAATTAGCTCTGGTTTGTTAGGGTGTTTATTCATGTTTCATTATCATCATCATCTTTCAGCCTTTCGCGGTCCGCTGCTGGACTAGGCCTCTCCCAAGTTGCGCCACAACACCCGGTCATGTTTACTAACGCTTAAACAACCGCATCATCTTTCAGACAAACAATTAAATTTTATGGCGACTATAAGAACAGCAAATCAAGATAAGTCAACATGATAATTAGTTGAACCTACATTGTCTTCATATATCGTTCTGAAAATTACCCATAGCAACTGAAACAAACTCTCTTTAATACAAATTGTGATTAGACATACCATAACATCACGACTGTATTCTCAGAAGGCGTACTTCGGCTGAAGTTTGTAAGCATATTATTATAAGAAATTATCATTTATCAGAAGAAATAGATTTAGAAGATAGGTTATATAACTGGCAATAATATGCCATTAAGTGTATATAATAATATATATATATTATATACTTTCTATACTGATATAAAATGCTGAAGTTTGTTTGTTTGTTTGCTTGAATCTCTGATTTGAAAAATTATTTCAGTGTTAGGTAGCCCAATTATCGAGGAAGGCTATAGGCTATAAAACATTCGAAATCCACGCGGGCGAAGTTCACTACTACATCGTAACCCTTGCAAAACTCTAGTGCAAAAAAGTTGGCAACCATGTCGCCAGCGATGTAAATTTCCAACAAAATAATAATCACATCATACTGTCGAGTCTGCACCAATCAAGTCAGCAAGCATGCATACGTAATTATGTAAAAAAAGATTGTAGTTAACCTATAAAATTGGCTTTCAAGTTTCAACGTGTATTTTGTATGTTATAAAAATATTACGTTACGTATCTTTAGACTTAACCACTATTGGTTAAGTCCAAAGATATTTTTATAGTTAGTTATTGTTTTATAGATGTTGCAATTCTCGAAGTATTCAAGTATCATCCGTATCAAAGTTACGAGAATGGGGAGGAACTAAAAAAGTATCTGACAAGCTACCAGCTTGCAGAAAAGCTTATGTTTACTACGTTAAAGACAATGCTGGTCTAACATTTAGTAAGTAAGTCTAGGTACCTAATACCACATAACATATCCACTCAAAACGTCCTTCTCCCAGAAGAGTCTAGTCTACAGATACCGAAAATTTCCTTATACAAATTGTTGTGTAAACCAAACTGCCCCCTTAGAGAAGTGGCAAAAAGCTTGACGCATAGAAATCGAATACAATGAAAAATGTATGGGATTGACTTAAGTCATCGATAACATAGTCAAAACATTATGTCATCGCCATACATTTATCATTTTATCGATTTCTATTCGTCAAGCTTTTTGCCACTTGTCTAAGAGGTCAGTTGTAAAATAAAAGGCATCCAGGTATTTCAATTACACAAATCATTCGAATTTTACAAGTAGCTATTCAAATTAGGTACCCCAACTTGGACCAAGGCACGTAACATCAAATAGCGTTCACTATTTTTTCAACTGACAGCTAGACATCAATTCAGTATCAAATATCATGTAGTGTCCAACCGCGCGTGGGTGTTCATATTTGCGACAACGCTGACTCAGCATGATCCCATCGCATGAAAGGCTGCTGCGGACGAGTCACGTACACGCTTCAATTTATCAGCTATCAACCGATATGTGGCCTCTGTATGGGTTTCGCGGAAATTTTACATAGGAAATGTATACATACGTATACAAACAGGGTTCGAGGACATTTATAAAATATGACGCGGTGACCAGAGCGATTTTCCCTCAAGTTTCGCGTAGGTTATCTACTATTGCGTAAAAAATACAGAATATTTATCATAAGATACGAGACTGTATAAGTGTATAATCTACTACTACTTAATAATATTTTATAAGGGCATTTTTTAACTCTTTCTATAAATAGCTCTAATTCCAATAGTTTCGTATATCACAAGGTAAGTAAAATAAAATTCGAATTCATTGTGTACAATTGTAAATGTTAATTATCACGTTCATAGAAACCTTTAGATAACATTATTTGACTTGTATTCACGGTACCTACCTACTCATATTCAACCAATATTTAGTGCGGTCAAAAGCTATAAATAGATTTGTGAATCGTCATTCTCGGAAATGCTAGATGCAAATGACATTTCACAAATTGCATGACATAGGCGGCCATTCCTATATAACCGTATGTATACCAACCAATGAGTAAATGAGCAATCATGGTTTCCTTATGCAATTACGCATTTGATGTTATATTGGCTATGTTCATATATTATTGTGTACATACTTCAAGGGCTCATCAAGTAGGCATCTTTGACATTTAGGATATACCATAACCACAGCGCTGTTAACAATTTGACGTAGACGGTGCGATAATTTGAAATTTACATATCAAAACGAATTTGCCTATCAAGAACGTATCCTTACTGCGTATGCCAAGTGTCGACTAGCTAATGCTTGTGCAATTTCTTACAGAAACCAATAACAATCTAGGGTCCCCTGACAGCAATTTTCATATTGTAGCAAGATCTTGAAAAACCGTTTGGACAGAATTGTTAAACAAATGAATAGCGTAAGTGTTGTCAAACAAGATCCGTACGGCAGAAAATTAACGCAACCGCAAGTACCAAAAACTTCTAAATATCGACTTGCTGAGGTTTATACTCAGTGCAAGTGACCTGCCGCAGTCAACTTCTGCAAGTTTTGTTGCTAGTGAAAACCTAGCTTTTATAGTGAAGCCAGTGTGTGCCGCATCTGTGCCAAGCCACGTCCTCGCCACCTGACACGCATGTTTGTTGCCTTGCGATCCTCGGCCTACGCAAACACGATCCAAAATCAAACAGTTTATTTATGTAATACGTTCACTCGGTTCCAATAAAGAACAATTTTCTAATAGCGAAAGGTAATTTTACCCTTAATAACATAGTTTATGCAAATTCAAGTTTGGCTTTAATCATTGTATTTGCACTGGCATCCAAAAACCAGTTAACCGTTGGTATACCGTGCTCACTGCACTCCAGTAAAGTACCCTTTGACAATAACAAAGTTATAATTGTAAGTTGTTCTTAGTTATGGTTCGAACAAAGTTTGTTGTTTATAAAAGTCTCATCTGAGAGCCAGACAATGATCCTATTATACTGTTAAAACTTGCAATCATCTGTTTTACTGTGTATTTATTATTCGAATAGTACCTTCTTATAATACCAAAACCAATTACACTAGGCATTCAATATACAATCTTTAGTACTCATTTGCGATAAAGTTAGACTATTTAGATTTTAGTGTTAAGTTAGAAAATTCGATACATGTAACAATCATTCAACTCTCTAGCAAAACTTTAGATATTTTGACTATGCAATGTGATACAGAATAATAGACGAAGGGGAAACTCCAGTCCCCAATTATCATAGATAGTGATCATGGGGTCATGGTGGTACCAAGTATAAGGTATTGAGTACTAATAAACCTTAATATTGTGGAGATTACGCCGCACCGAGTCGACAACACAACGTATAGTAAAACAGTGCCCACAACCAGTACATACTCGACGTGAGGTCCTGATTCGTTCATTATCAGACCGCATGTTACCTACTATAAGCCAAAGTAGACCATTAACTACTACTTTTTTAAGATTTATAAAAGCTAAGAATCTGGCATATTTTCAAGACCTACTTAGGCATCACGAAATCATCTGAATAGACTTTTAATTTAAAGATCAAAATCTAAGTCATCATTCGCTGAACGTAATTTTTAGGGTTCCGTGCCTCAAAAAGGAAAAACGGAACCCTTATAGGATCATTCCGTTGTCCGTCTGTCTGTCTGTTACACTTTAGACCAACATTTTGGTAACTTTTATCAAAGTTACGAAACTGATTATTTTATGCATAAAAGTACGTACAATTTATGAAGATTTTGTAGCTAAAAAAAATGTAAAAAAGTCTTCTAATTAAAAAAAAAAAATAATTTAGCTAGGTTGAATATACTCAAAAATTCAGAAAAAAAATCAACTCGGAAAATAATATGCAATACGGAACGTGGAACATACATACATGGGGGTGAGAAAAGTACTGGCGCTACACTAGCTAAATACTGGTATTCTCAGTAGCAGCACGGGGTCTGGATTAGTGCCCGGGTGATGGCAACAGGATCGCGTCCTATTACATTTGCACCTATAACATAACTAGCAAATTATGGGTGTAGGTACTGTATGTGCACCTGTGCATACCCCTTCGGAGAATTCAAGCATGATTTGATGTTAAGTAAAAAAATTACGCAAAGTTATAGGGCAAAGTCAAAACGGAGATAGTAATTGAACTTACGATCACAAATTTAAAATCAAACTTTGGTATATCCTGCAAAATTGATTAAATTTAATTATAATGACGTACAACAAAGAGCGTCGTTATTAATTTTGATGATAAAGCATTTCAAAATTCAAAGATCTAATAATTTTAAGTTCGACGTATTTCAATGGCTCGTAATCGTCTTTCTCGCAACTTCGGAAAAAATCTCTGTTACCCGATTTAATATCTTGGAATGTACACACATTCATTTCTTACAGCAAACAATTATCTGAACAAAGCATTTGTCATCGTTTGAGGACAATAAATGTTTTATATAATAAAATTCCTACGAGAGAATTACACAAGCTAAATTGTACAATATGGCTTTGTATTTCATTGCGGCTTTAGTGGTTTTTACAATTGAATTATACCTCTCTTTTTTATCTTGTTTTTTTTACGTAAACACAATACGAAAAATACGGGACATTTAGACACAGTTAGAGGGTTCAATAATCTAAATTGTTGTATTTAATTGTTATTTACGCTGTAGGTAAACGCAGTACTAATTAAAATAAATGCTTTGTTCCCGCTACGCTACTCTAAATACAATGTTCGGTATAGCCTGAAAACTTTTGGGCAAATAAGACAATAGTCACTAAACATCAACTTATTATGGGGACCGACTAACTATCCTTTAATTTATAACTTTTTGAACGTGTGAGTGGAAAATCAAATAATACAGGAGAAGATAAATAAAATGATCAATGACGACCACCATTCCACACCCTCTTATCAGACTTTAAGGCATCTAACTAGCCGTAGCGAAGTGCAAAACAACTGGAAAGATAACTCCCAGTCCTCTCCGAAACACAAAGCACGTGTCTATAAAAGTACCTGGTAATAAAACGCAACAGTCGACTACGTAATGACGTGACAACCATGGCTTTGTTCTCAGAAAGGTTCAATCCCTTGGTCCGCCAAAGGGTAATTGGATTATTTTGTTAGAAAATATTTTGCTGCAATAAACACACCACATTTTGTATTGTAGAATATTTTCCCTGGATTATAGGTGGAATACTTTTCAAACAAGAACAAACCCGTTACACGAGTAAGTAATAATGAGTTGAATACATTTAACCCATTATTCCCACTTTACACCCGCTACAAAATAAATTTACATTACTGGTATAAAATTGTGATTGTAATCTCAATTCGATAGCCAACTCCCATAAAGTGTAAAATATGTAGAGCAAAATAATTACAAAAGAGATCGATAGCGGGCATAGTGCAAGCCTGGATGTTTTATATCTCGCTTGTCGAGATTTATGACTGTGTGTCCCAGCTGTTATTACCTTACGTTGAATAAGCAAACAATTTGCGAACTTTGTTGAAATCAAGACTCGTTAGTACTTTGCTCACGGCCAATCAGCGTGAAGAAAGTCATTATGTTTGATTGGGAGTTATCTTTCTTTTTGAATAGCGTGCTTAGCAATCTGAAAAAATATTCTTTAATTACTCCTGATTGCATTCGAAATATAGTTAAGTAGCGTTTATGTAGCCGGTTAGAATATTAATAACTGTAAAATTATAAATATCTCCCTAAAAAGTTATAACTGAAATCACAAAGAATAGAAATAATCCTGAAATATAGATTGTCAAAAAGTTTCACGCATAAAAGGTAATGAAAAATGAGCGAGTTCGGCTCAATTATAGGAGCTAATTAAAAAAAGTTGAGCAAGTTTTTATAGAAAAAAATATAACGAAACTTCCGGAGCTACGTCTGATAAAATATTATTGAGTTACGTTTTGCTTAACTAATTTAGCTAAAAAAGAGGCTTAGCTTGTCCGTTGGGTAATGTTCCGATGTGACCCTTATCAATTCGTTCGTGTCCGTCTAGCGGACGCGTCTACCCTGCCTTTATTACGTATGTACGCATCTCACAAAAATAACGTGACACTCCCGTATAGCGGCGAATGGTGGACGAACATTACGATTAATATATAATATGGAAAATGGAGGTTGCTAAGCTTTTATATTTTAGGGCTGGGCAAAGGGTCCGAGAATATTATTGTATTTTTATTCTATCAATTAACAGAGGGTGTGGGACTAAAAGCAAAATGTTTAAAATTTGTATAAATGTAAGCTCATTAGCAAGTTTGTAGCAAGTTTCTTTTTAGACGCATTGATAATAATATATTATCTGAGTACGTGATTTAAGATAGAACCAATAAATAATTATACCACTATCTCATTAAATCATTTCCGATATCATGTGGTTTGGTCAGTGCCGTAAATAGGGCGGTGCCAGCGGTGTCCAGGCACAGGGCGCAAACCCTAGAGGGGCGCAAAAATGACCAGACCCGGACCAGAGACAATAAAACAGGGCGCTGATAAAGAAGCTCGCACCGGGCGCTTAAAAGGCTAGTTACGGCACTGGGTTTAGTCACAGTCTATGTCAATTATAAACAAAATCGAAAATTTGCTATTCCCAGTTTTGCGGGAACACTTTAACATCGTTCATATTTAATTAAATTTTACGTAGAATTAAAGTAAACTTAGCTTAATATTAAACGCAAATACTTAGGTATGATAGATATGATTAAAAGTTTATCGAAACATAAAACGGTGTTTACGTTACACGCTCTCGTTTATTGACCCTGAAAATAATAATATATAAAGAAATGAATACGAAGTATGTTTTAATACGTTGCCAGTGTAGCTATAAAATATCTTTAATCTAGTTTATTACTTGTATAAAAAGGGGCGCAACCCACAATTTTACGTTTTTAATTACCACTTTTCTCTAAAGGGAACAAAGTTTGTAAAATGATTCAGATAAACAATAATTACGGCCGTTTCAAATTAGGAAGTTAGAAGAACTTTACGATGTTTGGAGCAAACATGAAACTCAGTCCAGCGCGCGCCTAATTAGTTAAGTTTCTAAATTTGTTACCTATTTGGTATGCTAAGTGGCCAGAAGAAGAGGTACAAGCAATCTTATCATACTAAAACATTCTTCAACGTGAACTTTTAGCACGTTGTCCGTTTATCAAAATGGTGTAAACAAAACTGATATTTCGATTCATTTCAGCTGGCCTTTGACTTCGATTTTATAATATATCCCGAGATATTAATTAATATCGCTCACTGGACTTTAAAAAAGAGCTCTACACTGAAACGTACTAAATATTCTTAACATCCTATTGAACAGCTGACTTCAAAGCGATATCTAGGTATTTAATATCTTTCTAACAATACCAAACAATAAGATGTTATTCATCTCAATATATCAAAAGTATGTTGTTAATAGTTAATACTCATAATAAATATTATCGCGACAAAGTCACATTGGAAGTTGCCTATCAAGTCTCTTTGTTTATACAGAACAAAGCAAAAAGTTATGAATAGCAACTGTTCAATAGGTATTTAATTATGTAGCACGTTATGTCAATCCTGGTATCGAACAAGGCAAATATTCTAATATGCTATAACTTTGCAAGACTATAGAAGGATTTATATAATGGTAAACTGAAACTATTACTTGAGTCAGTATGATAATAATTTCGTCATCAGCCGGAAGACATCCACTGCTGGACAAAGGCCTCCCCCTTAAAGGGGGGTGGCATAATCCCCACGCTTGGCAAGCGGTTGGGGATCGCAGTATTGGTGATTAAGTTACAGAAGACGTTGCTGCCCATCTTCTGGTTTTTTCCCCTTATTCGCCTCTTACGACACCCACGGGAGAAAAGGGGGTGGTTAATTCTAGGCCGGATACCTCACGGCAAATGATAGTAGTAATTATAATAATTTAACATTTGGTAAACAAAGCTAAGTTAGGCCAACACTTTATTGATGTAGAAGCATGAAATCAAAGTTCTATTCTGGGGAGGTTATCTCTAAAACTATCTAAGTTAAGCCCAGTAAGTTTAGTTTTTATCATATTCATATTAAGATTCCTGATGCCAGTTGCCTGTACCATATGGACGCTAGCAGACATGCTACACAGTTCCAAACGGAGTTTTTATTAATAAAAGGTTTCGAACTTAATTCCTAGGTTAGGCAAGACAAACTTTATAAAGCACTGTATTGTAATACAGTAATAGAATGTAACATCTATTCACTTCTTTTCAATATACTGCCTATCAAGCTTTATTTAACTGCCGATAGCAGTGAAGAATCGAAACTAAAATTGAATAATTTGACATACTTATTATGAACTCAAAACGCTATTCCTCCATAGATTTATGAAATTGGATGATTGTATGGAAATAGGAACTTGTGCTGTGACGTCACTAATTTACTAACTCAATTGACTTACAATGTATTGATTTTAAGCAATTAAAACCGAATCTTACAGTTAATTAAGATGTACAGAGTTCTTAGGGCTAAAATAAAGCTTTTTTTAGAGAAGTGGTATCTTGGAATTATTTGATAATGGTGTCAACTACTCTATTGATGCACTCACTTTAACTAAAGCTATCAGATTACCCACACTAAATCTAAATCCAAAATCAAATCCACATTTTCGGTTCCTGGAAAGAGAATATGAAAGATTGACAAGAAATATTATTGTTCAATACGAATTTAATTTTTCCTTCGTTTACCTGTGGCATTTTCATGAATATGAAATATATGCATATTTTGATTTAATAAGCGTAACCATGTGCGTGACTTCATCTTGATATTTTCTTATTTCATTAAAAACACAATTTCCCGTGACACCAACGTGTGAATACAAATCAGTCAATTTACATCTCTTTTGCAAAAAGGTCATATATGTAATGTCGTCCCTAAAAATTATCTATAGAAATGAGGCGTAATCTAATGTATGTGAAATTATAGTCGGCATGCGGTTACACTGAATACATATTTAGTAGATATTCAGCCCACATTCAAGGCGCGTTCGGATTTGGCAAATGACAGACAAATTGGCGGGCTGTGAACGTGACGTATGGCACCACCACCCGTTTCCCAGTTTACAATAAAGTGAATCAAACTCTTAGTTTGACTTTGGGACCTCCTTCTTCGCCACACATTTACTTATAGCAGCTATTTATAATGTAATTAAACTTGCTACAAGTTAGTTTTATGAAAACTCTGAGCAGTAAGAATTTTCATGAAATAATTTTAACGAGGTGAAGGCAATCTCAGAAATTAAACAACTTATGATTAAAATTGTACGGAATTTGTAATTACAGGATCCAAAAATTGAGTTTTGATCTTATTTTCTGCGGAAAGTTATTGTTGAAAACGTAAAGAATACATATTGTTCTGTTCATTGAAAACGATTGTAGTAAACGCTTAACTGAAACACAAGCTTTGAGTAAAGTTCCCGCTGAATAACGTTGAGCTCAGCAGGACCCAGATATTGTGTCATCTGGTCATGACGTTTGAAATCTGAACTTATATTATGACACTATTGCGAGTATTGAGTTTCGTATCAATTTTCCAGACGTTGATCTCAATGTGGTTACGATATAATTTCAGCAGAAACGTCATTGGCATTATACTTAAAAAAAAATATTTATACTAATATTATAAACCTAAAGAGTTTGTTTGCTTGAACGCGCTAATCTCAGGAACTACTGGTCCGATTTAAAAATTTGTTTAAGGGTTAGATTGCCCATTTATCGAGGAAGGCTATAGGCTATAAAACATTCGAAATCCACGCGGGCTAAGTCGTGGGCGGAAGCTAGTGTTGAATGAATAAGTGAATCAGATGTCAACTTAACATTTATAATTCAATTAACATTTTTTCATTACAGTCACCATAGCCGGCCGCACAATGTTAGGCTTACAGTCATCAATCATAAATATCATTGGTTCGCTTCATCACTTATTCAAGTTCTACTTCGTTGTTCACGAGCCCGGCTTGTGACATTTTTGTGAGATTGTAATTATTTTGAGTGGTTCCGGCCAGCTGTGACAAGGGGATGGACTTAAAGAGAATGTACACAATATCTGTAAGTCGCTGACATTGATTTGCTGCGGAAATACGGTCGGAGATTTCTCTGTTTTTGCCGGAGTGTACTGTTCTTAACCGACTTTAAAAAAAGGAGAAGGTTCTCAATTTGTCGGAATTTTATTTTATTGTGCCAGTGGTGCAATACACTCGATGTATTGTACTGGATAATGGTCTCGACACATTTTTGTTGAATGGAAATTTAAGTTTCCATACAAGCTTGTAAGCAGGATTCAATATGTTGTGGTTGATATGCTTATGTTTTATGATGGTTGTGTCCAATGATTATTATGGCGCACAGATTGCAAAGTCGATAAAACGCACCTACCATAATACCATGCTCGAGAAATTCTGTCTGCTATGATTTATATAATTAGATTGAAATAGAATTCTTCTATATAGTACATGTCTTATATATACCTAATTGTGTAGTACTTATATTACGTTTTTATTGCATTTGTAACAACCACTACAATTGAAAAGTGAAGTGTTTTAAGCAATTTCATAACCAGTCATCGTCATATACTTTTATAATAATAATTTAATTTGACGATTCTTATATGAGAGGTTGTTACAGTTGAATGTATACGATCTTTTACAT
This sequence comes from Abrostola tripartita, assembly GCA_905340225.1. NCBI lineage: Eukaryota > Metazoa > Arthropoda > Insecta > Lepidoptera > Noctuidae > Abrostola > Abrostola tripartita. The sequence continues at coordinate 6,878,194 of HG996490.1, read as the reverse complement.
AATGAGAACGCAATATCTTAATGATACTAGCAATACAATATCAACCAAAGTAGATTTTTATTTCTAACACTGATTAAATACCGTTTTTGTTACCAAAAAAACCATGGTGTTGGTTTTGCTTTTTCTTTTTTTTTACTAATTTTTCTTTTACGTATCTGACGGTTTGAGTATTTCATGCGGCCTACCCAAATGTCCTTCAGATGGTACGAGACGGGGCGTCTGTAAGGACAGGTCGACTCAAACTCGCCGTGGTTATTTCCTAAAAAACATCTTTTCAGACCACCTACACTGTTCTCACATAAATTATTGAACTTGTCTGGACTTTAAAAGAGACCTTGACCCCTGAGTTTGTTTCGGTATTTCTTCTCAGAGGTAGTCAGTTAGGAAATGCCGACGCCATAGAAATAGTTAAAAAAAATGACGAGTAAAAGTGTTTTTTTAAAAACTATTTGCAAAAATAAAATCATTGATAATTATTGTCATTCATTCTAATCATAGATCATTAAAATGAGGAAGTTCGTCATATTTCGTCGACGACCCGATTGGCGCAGTGGCTAAGCGATTGAACTGCTGCGCTTAAGGTAGCTCTACACAGATTTTTTTAAAATTGGTAATGTTATATACTATTTCTTCCAGATTTCCAGCTAGGTAAAAAATAGTTGTGAAATCTGTTTAATTCACAGCATAATCAATTATATTGACTGTCTGCCTAACGAGGCAGGTCGCCTAGCGAGTTGCGACTCGCTGATTACGGCTGCAGAGCATGAGATTCTCAGTTCGAATCAAGGGTCAAGTAAACTGTTATTGAGTTTTTCCATTACATAGGTAATTAGTAGCAGCACGAAATCTGATTTTGTGCCCGGTTACTGGCAATAGGCTCGTCCCCTAATGTCACCTAAACCTAATGAAAGAAATGTACTACACACCTCTGCCTACCCCTTCGAGAAATAGAGGCGTGACAATATGTATGTACTTTTATCGAAAAGCAAGTATCTGCCTATAGTAGTCGTGGTGGCCTAGTGGTTGACATACTGAATTTGTATGCACAAAGTTGCAGGTTCAAACTCAAGCAAGTATCAATGTGACCTCTTCAATATCATAAATACTTTGTTAGATATTCTAAGACACTACTGACTAACTAACGGTGACAAGTGGTGATCAATGCTCAATCCTTCTCTATAAGAAGAAGCCTTTGTCCTGCAGTGAGACAATTATAGGCAGATATTATTATAAAGTACCTATAGATGCTATCTGAATCTATGTCATAGAGCTCTTCGAGAGTCGTTTCGCCAGAGTTTCGTTGCCTCGCCATAAAGGCTTTCCGTAAATAATAAAACGCAATGTAATGTCACATTTGTGATTCATAAAGGATGTCGCATACGTGAACAATATACCCTTTGTTCTCTATGACATTATTAGTCTCACTACAAAGAAGCGGGAGCGTATACAGGTCATCACATATCAAACTGCAATGTTGTTGCACAGACTAGTGGCTGTTGTAAATGTGAAAAAGACGGGTAGATTCATAAAAATATAAAAGGTATCTAATGTGCACGTGACCGAGTAAAGTGGAAGAGTGAAAGGGAGGCCTTTGCCCTGCAGTAGGACAATACAGGCTAAGAAAAAAAAATGTGCACGTTAACCTCAACTTGCAATGATTACTTTAGGAATAAAAAAATAAAAAATGTAATCATTTGAAAAAAATACCTATAATTTAATACGACGACCTTATTTGTTCATTGGCCAAGTGATTGGACTGCTGCGCTACGGGTTGTGTACTCGATCCCCACACGGGACAAAAATTTGTGCGATCTGCAAATGTTTGTCACGAGTCTGAGTGTTTTTGTATGTGTTATTTTATGTTTGTGAAACGCACCTACAATACACGAAAAATATGTAGAGTGGGGCGACGTTGTTTTTAAAAAAATAATGAAATAAGTAGGTACTTTAACTTCTATTCACACCTGTCATTAAAAAATACTGGTATTAACGTACTCAGGGTAATTCGTGGTAATATTTATTGAACATCCTGCAAATGAATGGTTTAGCAACGATTGTATAAAACTTCGGCTGAATCAGCGATTGCAATCAAACCACAAAAGCTAGTACACACCTGCCATTACAGTAATGAGTTCGCTGACAATTTTAAGAGAGTCGAATCTCTTAAACCTAAATAAATAAATAGGTGTTTCCATTTGATCAAATGCTTTGAAGTTTATCATATCTAGATCAAAATCAGCTGTGTTAATATTTATCAAATCAGAAAGCTGTCATCTTGATTCATTTGTTTTAACACTATAATCACAACACTCTTTATTTACTTCATTAAAAATAACGTTTCAGCGCTATGCACCAATTTCAGTACAGGATCGCTTAAAACACCCCAATTTGTATTTATAAAAATATGAATAGTTCTCAGGCACCTCATTTATTATATGATTTATAGACTTTCAAAGGCTTAAAAAGCAGCTTTCACTTTCAGTGATTTATTATACTGCCTCGAAGTATTTGTGAAATAAAACAGAAAGGTATTGAAACTGCCGACGATCAATATCTGTCAAAGCGAAAAAAATTCAATTAAACGAGCTCGCGAATTCTTTCATTGGATAAACGGAAGGCGTGAGAATTGAAAATTATGCGAAAAGATTTTTTCTATACACGCTCGTAGTCGTGTTTTGTTAATAGAAATTCGTCCTAATCGATTAAAATGGACAAAAGCTCTCTTTGTATGGAAACTCTCCGTTTTTGAATGGTGCGTTTTTTTATTACCTATCTCCACATGAATTGATTTTGTATGCGCCCGTGCACTTTTGCCTTTGTTTGTTTAACGCTCTAGTGCATAATGTATGAAAACGCTTTTCTTCAAGTCACATGCAAAGCAATATATTCTACGCGGTATTGTTTAATATCTTGTCTGGTAAATAAAATGTATTTTATGTCGCATTAGACCTTGGTCCCTTTATCGTGATGCCATTGTTAATATAGTAATAAGGCGCCCTATGAAAGTCAAATGTCAAAGGGTGAAACCTAATAGCATAGCAACCATCTAAGGACAATATTTAAAACGAAATTCCCAATAGAGACGATTTCATTAGATGACATTCGATCATCGTTGTTCTTATTAAATTAAAAAAATATATTTCACTTTTTTTTTAGTAACGATGCTTCAATTATTTATTCTTATTTTAAAGGGCGAGTTTATTTGAAATCATTCTTGAAATACCTAAACAAAAGAACAATGTATTTTTGGCATGAAAGTTGTACTTTACTAGTTTTATTCTTTACGTTTGGCTTCATTATAAATAAATTTTAAACCATTTTTATGCGAAAAGAAAACATTGAAAAAAATATCAATCAACATCAATACCAATAAATATTATTATGAAATGTTTTAAAGCGATTTCAAAGTAGATTAGATTTTTTTATTTGCAAGCAACACACGTTAAAACAATTACGATCGCTCTGTACGAAGAGAAAATAGATAGATACAACAACTAACATTTTGTATAAACATTAGGTGTACGAAAATTAGATATAATAAAGTTTGTCGGTTTACTGGCAGTAATTGTGGCTTTTATTTTTTCTAACTACGGTATTTAGGTACCTACGGAAGATAGTAATTATGAGACAGATCTAAGATACGTAAACAAGGTCTCCTTTTAAGTTATCAATCAAGCAGCACTAAGCCATAACGCTTTGTACATACATTGTAGTTGAGGCGAGTCCACTCACTTATGATTTATAGCTAACTAACTTTTGCCTCCGGGTCCGTTAGACCGTAGGGAGCGAGAAATATTTACTGCTATCTCTTGCTTAGACTTGACCTGTTATGGTACAACTACTGAGTTCCTTAATCGGCCGTCAGTGAGGCATGTGTCAGTGAAACTTTGTGTGTGTAGCAGAGCTTATTGTCAGTGCTGTGATGAAAAAGTTTCTAATCACAAGTAGGTAAAGTTGCTGACTGCCTAGGAAACATATGTACGTAAATATCGGAAGACTTTTGTATTTGTGTGGCATGTGTCGTCTCATACAGTGATGTAATTGACTGAGATATTTGTGGCTAAATTAATATATTAAATTTGATAACGTGTTAAGGGTGACGTCAGTACGTAGATATTTGTGTACAACGCAGAATATAATAGTTTGAGTGTCAAGCATTTCACTTGTATTGTATCCATCTAAGTATACTTACATCCAAAATAATATGTCCACAAGACATTAAAATATTGTGCCTCTTTAACGGTATTTACTTAATTGTTAGTATGAATAAAGATAAATTTTATATTATAAATTACAGGTAAGTGATTAATATCAATATCACATACCCATGGGATAACCTAGGCGGGTTTCAAACCAACAATACCTATCGCATAAGTTGAATTGCTTAGCCAGTGTAATTGGACTGTCAAATGATTGCGTGTAGACAAAAAACTGCATGCAAAATGGATATGTGACAAGATAAATATTTGATACAGTAAAATAAATGGAAGAATTTAATTTAATGAAGTAACTGTAGACGAGTTGTTTACTTACTCACACGCAAGCCAAACGGAAACTGGGACATTCGTAAGTGATGAGTTTACAACTGTCATTAGTTGTTCACCATTGCAATTTAAACTTACTGCACGACCGATACATCGCTGGTCCCTATTAATGTATGTACTCTAGTAAATACTTAAAACATGCACATAAATAGACTAGCCCTGGGACTTATAGTTCCCAACAAAATGGAAATACAGGCTTGATACCCAATAGGTATAAATACACATATTTACGATTCTGCGATGTCACGACGCATCACCAAAGTCATAGATACGAGTAATTTATCAATCTTGAACACTGGTTCAAATAATAACCATATAGATACCAAGTCCATTGAAATAGTCAGTCTTTGCTAGCGACCAAGTATTCGGGCTTCATTAAAATACGCTGAACAGTAAACAGACAGACGAGCGTTGACATACATTCCGTGTAGAGACGAAGGACGCGAATAAACATTGGTATTACTTTAATTTTTGGACGTAAGTGCACATTTGGGGGATATTAATGCGCGGCCCATGAATAACGTGTAGCAGTTCACACGATTCCGTCGGCAAATGGCCCATATGTCTGGCTTAGCGGTGTAAACGCCCCAAATAATAACATGACAATATTGCTTCGAGCTCAAACTGTGCGAGGTGTCGGTGCTCTACGGAAACGTCTGTCGTTAGTGTTACGGCATTTGTTTTCAGTTTAGTCAACACCTTCATTGTTATGAGTCGAACAAAGTTGACAACACCGGGGAGGCTAGCTTTCAGTAGTAGTTCGGTTTGATCTTTTGCGTTATTTGCGTATGAGATAACAGTAATTTCTGTCGATGTACTTTAAAGGTAGTTACGTTACCTTCATCTCAGTCTTGATAGAATGTCACCTAATAAAGCGGTGCTACACCGGATTCCAAGTTTCTTTCATAAGACTTTGTTCACTGTAAGAGAAGGTTGCCATTTCAAGAAAAAAATAAGTCGGATATTATTCCGGTTGCATGAATGGTTGAAGTAAAGGTGGATGATATAAGTGACAATAAATGTGTTTTTCCAGGAGACATAGAACGATGTCTTTTTTTATCAAAAGTTTTTAAAGGAAATATTTCGTAAGTTCCAATAATCTAGGTATACAATCACAACAGTGTATTATAAATAGTTAGATAGATACTCTATAAAGCACAGACGACTTACTGACTATAAATAATCTTAATTAATATATTTTAACAAAAGTATTAAAATAAAATAACTACATAATAAGTAGGTAACTCGACTGTTAATTCCTCTCTGTAAAGAACTAAGCTTCGGAAAAAATAGCGATATAGAACGATAATTTAGGACTGAAGCTCTGACCACACCTAGCCGCTGATATCACGTTAATGATTTGCCATTGTTTATGTAACATAATATACAATATAGTTATTTAATTACACAATAATACTTTCGACGCTTCAGATTGTGCACATTTATGCGTCATTAACATACGTAAACACGACCGCATGTCACATCAGTCAAAACTTGCACATGCTGCAGTAAAAATACAACACGAAAATATTAATATTTTCACATTTAAAACCAGATTTATATGAGTAAAGTTAGATGAGAAATTTATAGCTACCCTCTGGATCAGTAAAATTTATTGTAGTTTCATTTTATGAGCTTTTATATTTATACCTACGTAGGTATAATTAGTTTAGGATAGACTTATGCCTGTTACATAACCAGAATATTTCATGCTATGCTTTCTGCAATTAAACTAGAAATTTCAAACTGATGATATCCATTTAATTAAGCATACATATGAGTTAAACCGTTTGTAAAGTTACACAATGTGCGAGTACCTAACCAAATGCAAATAACTGGAATACGCGTGGGATTTAGAATAACAGGTAGGTAGGTATGCAATTTAAATGATGTTACAGTGAAACTATTAGGTACAATTTAAATGTTTTATGATCCAGAAATGTTAGAATTGTAAGACAGCAAATACCTACACGTTAACTGCACTCGTGACATAAATATCTAGTTATTGCGCGTTTTGAGTGGTGGCCGCGATCCCGACACACTTCCTGAACTAACAGCCTCGGAGGCTGTAAACGTCTCCAGCGCCTGACTTTCGGTGATTTACTCCAATTTTATGTGTCGCCTCTACTCTGGATTTATATTAAATTTATTTTATGGTACAATTTTACAACCCTGAACATGTTACGATGGCCATTTACGTCGTCTTGTTGGAACACGTGTTAAAACGTATTATGTAGCGTTTATTTATTTTTAATTAGATTAGTTACCTACTATCTGCAATTAAACGTTAGGTACGCTTTGAATAATGTGCAATTAAGAATGCAATTAAATAATAAATGAAAGCAACAAACGTATTCCGTTATTTTTTGCATGCGTAGCGCTTTGCACCAAAAATCGAATGAGGCAATTATCATACGTACAAAATTGGGACACTGGCTGAATCCATTTCTTGTTTTCAGCGAAGCATTAAAAATGCCGTTAATGGAAGGAAAAATCCGAATGGCATCGTGCAGATGCGGACAACGGGGACTGCTGGTTCGTAACTGAAGTTATTTCTCTATAACAATGGTACCCGAGGTTATATTATTGTTTGTTGGGGCCATTGTACGAAAGTAATCAAGTGGAAAAGCAAGGAGTTGTATTGCTCTGGTTGTGACATGAAGCTCTCGAGTGTCACAATAATAATAATTATTAATCCTGGTTATTCACAGGGGACAAAGCTGCGAGGTATGATGAGTTTTTTTCTATATTTACACATGTTCACATTATGTTACACAAATGGCTGCGTAAAATGTCTCATAAGGGAATATAGGTATCATATTTAATATAGTCTTGTCTCGTGCGCGGTAGGTACTTGGTATGTATAACTACTTAATTTCTAAGTAGATTTACATTTTTTAACATAACAAATATTAACAAAGCACTAAAAAAATAAAAAACATAACAACACGCCTGTATTCCCGAAGTAGTAGGCAGAGGTGCACATACAGTTCACCCTCATTTCGCCAGATATGTTAACAACCAAGTCCCAATGTAATAGAGGGCGAGCCTATTGAAATCCACACTCCGTACTGCTACTGAGAATGGTCTAATGGAAAAACCCAGTAACACTTTGCACAACCCGGGATTTGAACCCAGGGCCTCATGATCAACAGTCGCACTTAGCGACCACTAGACCAAGACCAACGAGGCAGTAAAGCACTAGAAGATTAATATTCTGTAAGTATCTGCATAGAATGTTTTAAGCTTTGAAACAAAGGCTGAAAAGTCATTTATCTATCAATTTATTCGTAAACTAGGTTACTGTGTTCGTGGTTTGATCAAAAGTTTTTACGCGGGTAATTGTTCTGGCGCTGAACTAAATGATAAATTGTTATTATTATTCAGTAGCAGCGTTAAGCATAAAAATATGATTGAAAGAATATTTTTGGAAGAAAATTGAATAAGTTTTCTCATTTTATAGGTCTTTAAAAATGCTGAATAACTACTAAGAGACAATATTTAAACGTAAGGCCTCGGGCATTTTATTGTCATCATCATCATCATCAGCGGGAAAACGTCCACTGTTGAACAAAGACCTCCCTCTTTTGGAAGCGGGGGTTGCCATAATCCCCACGCTTGGCAAGCGGCTTGGGGATCACAGTGTTGGTGGTCAAGTTACAGAAGACGCTGCTGCCCATCCTCTGATTTTTCCCTTAGTCGCCTCTTACGACACCCACGGGAGGAAAGGGGGTGGTCAAATCTAAGCCGGATACCACACGGCACCATTCATTCAGTCATTATATTAAACGAACTAGTAAATAATAAGGAATATATTTATTGTAAACTACATAAATCATAAAATATTTAAATTAATAGTGTTCATATCTTTATGATTGAAATAAACACACACACAAATAAGATATAAAAGTATATATACGTTTTAGATATATCGTTAGTATATATTATAAATATAATATAAAGCCTTTGGAAAAAGTTTGCTTTGATAGAAGGTAAGTAGTTAAGTACGTACCTAAGACAAACGGCTTTCGTGAATAAGACGTGTTTAGTTTTTATCTCTCTGAAACTTATAATAACGTGGAGAAATGAAGAAGCAAAAACATATTTTGTTGTTTGCGTACTAATAAATATAGCTTGTTATTTTACCCGACTACCAAGGAAGGTTTATGTTTTTAATGTATTTATTCATAGTTCTTTACAGGAATAGACTTTTTCCGACCCTAAATCAAGTGCTATACGAAACATCGAGCTTCAATCGAGCAATCAAGCTCGTACCAAACTTAGTGAATTGCGTTTTAACGCTATGAAAAAATGAATAAACTGATTGAACTTTTAGATTTTTTTGATTATCAGTTTAACGATTTATTGGGGATCATTATTTCTTCTTTAAATAACTTCGCCCCTTACTAGCAATTTCTCTTGGTGGGTGCGTTTCACAAACATGAAATATCACAGACATAAGCACTCAGACTCGGTACAAACATCTGCAGATCACATACATTTTTGTCCCCCGCCACCCCTAGCGCAGCAGTCCAATCGCTTAGCCATTACGACAATCAGGACGTCAGTTATATTCATAAAACTATCGATAGCATTTTTGTTTACAATATATTACATATTTATGCATTATTACATAGATTTGTGAAGTATATAAACTTTGGAAATAAAAATTTCGCCAACGCGGAAAAAAAATGTTTATATTTATGTGTATCATATAATATTCCCTTATCCCTTTATAATACTATAGGGTAAATACTATGGAGCCCCATAGTACCAGTGTATTGGAAATTAAATATTAAAACTCAAGACAACGCCATCTAACAGGAAACAGGAATAGTTGCGGTAATTCTCAGAGGTACCGTCCAAAACACCCTTTACGTTACCCTCATGCGCTATCTTTTCATGTTTGTATTGAGTGAAGATTAAGTAGTAAGTAGGCAACAAGTTATAATAGGCTTAACAAAACACACAAGAACAACCCCAACATTTTAGAATTATGAAAATATTACATTAACAAAGTAACTTACGAATCCCTAATAATTCCTTTATTAAAGTTTGACGGTCACAAAAGTTCGAGACATCGAGTCATTAAGCGAGACATAAAACCAACTACGAAGAATACGGCAGTTAGTCGGCTTAGCGACGATTAACTTTGGCAGAAAATTAAAAGCGACGACGGAGAGATAATAAAAGCAGTTGGTGAAAATACGTGACCAATATGTCCTAGGAGGGTTCGGCGGGCTTGATCTACAAGTTTATGTTCCTCACGTACCGCGAGTTTGCTATGCCAACGTGCGATGGCTACCTTACGGCTGGCGCGGCTCGCTTGGCTCGGATATCGAATCAAACTTCGATCGCTCTCAGCATACAATGTCAACTACATACTGAATACGGATCCGTGCGTACTGCGCGGTAATCAAATCAGTTTAGCAAACGACACTGTGTTTGTGTAACCTAGGCATCTACTAGTTCAATAATAACTCAACCTGTGTTCATATTTTAAACGTGAAAGTGTGTCCTTTAGTTAAAATATCTACCTATATGTCTTAAACAAAGAACACAACCCACGTGCACAGGCCCCGCGTTCAGTCATTTTTCCTTTAGGTGCACTGTGTCCATCAACATAACGTACGCTTCCCCCTGCCACCACTTCACACCCGCTTAATGTTGCTAGGTTAGGGGCGGCAGTTACTACTTCTGGGGTAAATGACGATGTTTTGGGTATTGTTATTTTAAGATTTCTATAAAAGGTTATATATATTTTATTAAAAAAGATATATTATAATGTAATAGTTTTTAATTCTACCAATAAACATGATATGACATTACGCCTGTATTTTTCTCGAATGGGTATTCTTATAAACTGTATTTTTAAAAGGCATTAGGTATATAGTATACCCTCATTTCGTAATTTATGTTATAGGTCCTGGGACCAATAATATTAATAGGTTAATACATACACGAAGTACAGTCGTGTAATAGGGGGCGAACCTATTGTCATTGACTAGATACAAATCTAGACTCCGTATTTCTACTAAATGACACTGCTCAAACTAGTAATCAAACTCAACACGGAGACAACAACAAAGGAGAACGAACTATGTTTTTTGTGCGTTAGGCACACAAAAACATAGTTCGTTCTCCTTTTAGACATTTGTGCAAAAAAGAGAATAAAAAATCGTGGTAAAATCTTAACCAAATACTTGCAACACTGACAAAATGGACGCTTGGTTTTATTTGACAATCTCTACAATTAAAATTATTCAATATTCACATAAAATGACATATTTATGTGAAATGTACAAATGAAATAGAATCCTAACATATTTTTGTATAATTCCGACCGCAGTTTTGCACATTTGCATTACGCAGTTCGGCATAATTGAATTAAATGTGTGGCGTGTGAAACGTTCCAGCGATGCGCGCGATCTTTGTGAACTAAATGTCAAATCGTTCAACTACGCTCCTTCAGCGTAGTTGGTGTGGCTTCTGGTTTATTCTGTATTCTGAGCCCACATGTTTCAAAAGAGGTATTATGTTTCAGATCTAGCTTGGGCTTTATCGTTAACAAAAGGGTAATTCTATTTAGTTACCTTTTAAATGCTACTGTTTTTGTGAGTTCGGTCGTGTCCGTACCTACACTAACCCAATCCCTCGTCCTTCAACGTATAATTAAAGTTCACTTGATGAAAAAGGATGACACGTGTTTGCGTTTTATTAAAAACGCCCAGACCTACGTCATTCCACGTAGCCACACTCGGATTAATTAACCCAAATCCTACATAATTAAAAGGTTCTTATCAGAGGACTGTACAACAGACTATTCGTCGTCAGGTCCGAAACTATGCAAAGTTTTAATGAAGCCATTTTATCAAATATGAAGGATACAGGATCTTTGTAAGCAAGGGTTCCGAGGGTCAGCGTTGAATGAAAGGACGTGATGACTATCGGAAGGCAACGGTTTCAATCACACGAGAACTTCGCTCGTTAGACCACACACACGTCAACAAATGCCTATTCAAAACGTTTCACATACAGCTCTTTCATGTTGCTGCAAGTTGAAAGTCCCCTGTCAACGGTTTCCATCGATATAACATAGTCATTAGCCGTGTTTTGGGGTGATACGATTTTAGAATATTTTTACAGAAAAATAAATATAAGATGCTTAGGTGTCCATTCTATGGTGTTATTAGAAAAATAAATTGGCTTTTATCCTTTTTATAGAGTTAAGAAGTCGATAATAACTCAGACTTGTCAAATATCGCCGAAGTCTGTTATTTTGATGTGGATACTGATAAAATATTATGACGGACAAAAGCAAACTAATAATGTTAAATATGTGTATTTTATTTGAGGGAACTACATCATATTGCTACCTTGTTTAGTTACCGCTACGATATATACCAGTATGTGTACAGATACATTTTACAAGGAAGAAGATGAAGAAATCCTCATATATTAAGTTGTAACTTTTCTGAAAATAATAACTGAATGTGTTTCGTATAAAAAAAGCCAACGGTAGTCAAGGGTGATAACACCGACATAACTTATATTATATTGTGATACATTTAAAAAATAACTATGATAAATATATATAACAAATATCAAAAATATATTTTACTTAGAGGTTTTTGGCATTTCTTACATTGGTTCTACCTACATATTTATAAAAATAGTATAGGTGGAAAGTGTACGGTAGAGTGATAAGTTAACGCCGATAAGAGTATCTTATTTGTTAACGTTGGAAGTTCGCATTAAAAAGACGAATGTGGGTTCGGCGCAAACGATTTAATGGCCATATTTAAGGTTGGCCTCTTGATCCGCTTACAAAACGAATTGGTTGCAAAATTGCTTTCTAAATTGGACTAGTTTGGCGGTAGACAATTTGGCAAGACATTTGTATTCTTACAGAGAAAAATAGCATATACCTCGAACATCTGATAGTGAACGTCGGAGGTCTGTCGGCATCCGTCGAGTCACACAGTTGGGCCGGAGCCAATCATTCGATCGAAATGAAATATTTCGTAGCAATTTAGGGACTTAATGAAAAAAACTCCCCTTTTCTCATTTAGTATGTTCATGTATGTATATGCCGACGTGGAGGGTATTGGATTTGTTTCGCCGTGACGCATTTCACTGCTGACATTGTACACGGATAATATTGCCTCGAGTAATTCATGCAAATGTATGGATTAAATTGTCTAGTCATTGTATTTTTACCCAGCTGCGCGAAAGCAAACGTAGGGTTATGTTTTAAATGCGTTGCCTATTTAATAGTATATACGTAACATGATTGTATTGTTAAACAAGGGATCCATTATGTGCCCTGCTGTATTGTTTATAAGTACAACTTTGTTTGTTGTGTTGTTACTGCATTGTTATTTTAGATCCGCATTTAAAATCATGTCTAGTTTTGTATTTGCATGTATTCCATTTCATTTGTTAGTGTGTGTGCGACGAATAAATAAAAAAGCTGAACCATGAACTGTAACAGTGTTCCGCGCTCGCTATTCTTAATGGGAATAGCAATGTTAACAGTTCTCCCTCATTGTCTATAAATTGGATGCCGCGGCAATTTGCTCATCGTACTGTTTTTAAAATGGGTATTTTATTGTTCTCTCTTTTATTTAAACTGAAATTACTCCTCATTCATTAGGACGAGAGGACGCAGCGCACTCCACTCCATTTTTATTTTCCATTGTTGGTTTTCAAAATTAAGCCCCAGTAACAATTGCTTTGTTAATAAGGGTTCCACGATTAATCTGCTTTATTTTTTCTTTTGGACGAAACAAGAAAGTCTTCAGACGACATTAGTATTTTTGTTGTTCTAAATTAATCAGACCGAAATGCGTTTTTTTCATCTCACAACGGCAAAAAATTGCGTTCCGCCTTCCCTCAAATTGTTTGTTTGGCAGCGACCATAATGAAATTGAAGCTTTCAGTTAATGAAATGTACATCTGCTTTGCTTTGCATTTACAGACGTGAGTCATATAGGCTGTGCAATGTGTATACAAAAGACTTGCAGGCTCTTAATATGGATCGGGTCGTTTTTAATTGAAAAGACTTCTTGGTTGTGTGTTTGTAAATACTTAGACCTGTCGGCCTGATAAATCGCAATGGAGCTAGGATAGACTTGTGATGAGCGGAGAAATAATGGTCTTTAGACACCTGATGAAGGAAAATACCTTTACCATGGGGATCACAGGCGTGATTGCAAGCGTGTACCCTTTGACATATCGAGTCACATATTTCAATACCAGATGTATTATTCAAAACATAACAAAACGTCTCCAGACTAAAACTGTTACAATGTCAAATTCAAATCATGATCATAAGCAAAATGAAGGTAGGTTCCTAAGTTAAACACGATGAAATTATTATTAATGTTCTAGCTTCGTTATTAGTTATATTTCAAAGCAATAAGTTTGTACGATTTCTGTATAGGTGCCTATACGATAAGTTTCATTATTACTTTGGCCAGACGTAAATACCAGCCTGTATGACAACGAAATTTAAGCGGTGAATAGAATAGTTTGCCATGTCCTCAATAGAAAGTTTGATCGTAATTGCTTTAGTTTTAGGTAATACATATTTGTTACGGCGTAATCATTGTAACAATATGTATGTATTTTTAAAAGAATATAGTTATGTCATGTAGTTAAGTATATGAACTACCAAACAAAATTAATTTATTATAAAGCACTAAATTAAATTTTAATTCAATCAATTTTCTAAAACACATATATAGCTACAACTTATAAATGTACAGAAGTGAGAAGTGAGAGTTTACTTGCAGAGAAGGCATTATTAAAAAAATATAAAAAAGTTTTACTTTTTATTATTACTTATCGACCAACTCCTAACATTCCTTAAACAACTGTAACTCAGAGCGGGCTTACATCTCCTTATAGCCATTTACCGGGCACAATTCCAAACCACTAACTGCTACTGAGAATTGCCTAACAGTAAAACGGAATACAACTTGGCCCGACCAGAATGATACCCACACCATTGGAGCTAGGCAGCCGCGCTGGCGACCAATAGACCAAACACCGTTATGGTTTTTGTAATTCGCCGTTGTTTTTTATGAAAACTAATTTGTAATACACACATGATTTCGAAAAGATATTGTTGCGTGCCGGGGTTTGAACTTGTGACCTTTGACGTGGCAGTCCAACGGCCATACCACTCGACTATCAAGATTAAGCTACAGTCGCAGTCAGTCAATAGATAGGTGATCATCCATTTCCGTAATGAATAATGCGACCCCTCCTTGCGTCGGAGAGCACGTTTAGCCATCGGCCCCTTCTGTCTAGAATACCACGAATCGGAATTATTGTATACCGCATTTAATTTAAAGTACCTCTTCCTTACAAACATAAATAGAAAAATGTGTGAACAAATTTTGGTAGCATGGAGCATAATATATTTTTGCGGTATTATGCTAATCTTGTTAGACAAAAGAGTCGTGCTGTCCCGCGTTTGTTAAGTACAATAAAATTGTTTAATTATATCTAATCTAGCTTAGAGTTACTAGTAACAACGTAAATAAAAATAAAAATAATTTAATACGGTAGGTACGAATCTACTTCAAGCGTTATCCTTAATCTGTACGAGGCTTTTAGCTTAAGCAATTACCATCCTACAAAACTCTCCCATAGGAGCATGTCCAGCAGTGGACAGAGATGATGATGATGAATGGTGTTCCATTGCAGGACAAAATTTCGTAAGAATTAATATTTTTTAGCCAAATGCAATTTTAATTAGAATATACCCCTTTGGGCAACGCAGATGGTGTGTTGGAATATATCCTAGCACAATGAAATTTCTACAGAAAGGTAAATATGATTTGTTTCTAATGCTATATGAACTGTAACGTACTATCTTTACGTTCCTAGTACTTACCGAAGCTTGCACAACGTCACAAGTTACAAATTGGATATCTCAAACAGTGTGTATTTATACAATATATTAAAATAACGCCGACGTCACTCATCAATATAAATGATGGGCAATTTATTCGTCGTCCGTTTGTACATATTGTCGCCAGTTGAGCTTGACTGATGACAGCCCCGTATTGTTGGTGCAGAGCAACAAACAAATATGTCCGCATCACGCTCTCATAAACAAGCTCAAATATTATCCTTTAACAAATTACCACATTGTCTGCGTAAGTATGAAACAATGTTACTGAGGTCGACACCGCGAGATCTTTGTTAATGATCCGCTAGAGAGGCCCAAAACACCTTTTGCACAGCTTAACGTATTAATGGCGATTTGCAAAGGGAAATCAAGCTTCCGTAATCCCAATCGAAATGTTTTTACTGTAATCGCTTCGGTCCCTCGGGGCGTGGTATAAGTGATTTTTAATCAAAAGCTTTTTTGTGATTACAGGCTAATAATTTAAAGTTCATATTAAATACATACGTAATTAAAATTTTGGTTTTAAATTAAAATCTACGTGTTAAATAAATATCAATGTATGCTTTAATTTGGCTAAATAGCTTTCTTGGGTAAATAAACCTTCAATGAGAAGCCAAGCAACTAACATTAACAAATACAAAGCACATAATTTGCTAGAACAAACAAATTGATACGTATCCATTATGAATGGTAACATCTCGATCGTTATTATCATCCTCTATCACATTCGTATGTAAATTAAATCAATGTCTATATAAAGGGCGATGGCAAGCCCTTGATTGCAAGTCTTTGCACGCAATACGACAATAAACTTGCAACTACGGAACTAAAATTTCAACGCAACTTTATTTTTATCAAAGGAAGTCGTTAGACGGTATCTGAACCACCTCGCACGTATTAACATACATAATTATAGGTAGTTTAACAATTGGAACAGTGCCAACTCGAACCAACTTAAATTATACAACTATTACAGTTTTTAGGTTTCCGTTGGTACAGGAAACAATATGTTTTTTGATATTTTCTTATTTATACTTTGATAGGCGTTTTCAGAGATGTTTTTAACACACCAAATGCTATATCATTTGAGGTTAATAACGCGCAGCTAACGTTTAATTTGTTTTATTTGTCTAGATTATAAGCGATTCAAATGTAAAACAATTTCAATTAACAATAAAATAAAATGTTTTTTGTAAATAATAGCTTTAATTGTATGTTAATTTTAGTTTTTACAATTAAAACTTTTTCAGTGACATTACCTTCTGTAGGAGAAAACAAAGAGACTGTATATTCCCCTTTATTGTCAAGTACAAGGACTCTGTCGTTGACACTTCGATTTAGTACCGACCCTTGGTTTGATAAAAGTCCTTTCACCGGTCCACCCATTATTTAAGTACTTGCAAGCAAATAAGGGCCTATTTTACGATAAATAACTTCTCTTCCTAATATTTTTTCGTTATTTTTACTTCGAAGATAAGAGCATTTATTACTTATGTATAGATATACCTACTGCTCATGTTTTAATACTCTAGTTCCGTCATTGGATTATGTATGTTACCCGGTAAAGGAAGGAACGGTTTAATTCAAGACATGACTGATAGCGGAAAATAAAATAACATTACGATATAATATGAAAGCACTTAAGGCGCATGTCACGCGTCAATCCGCACACGGACTTGCCATACGCTCGCTTGATGTTGACATATTTTACTTTCTACTTACAAGCTTTTTAGCTTAACAAACTTCATATTTTAATATCCTTAAGAAAACCTTTGTAGTCTCATGTCCTATTTGACTTCAATAATAAAAGTTAACCTACGCAAAGCTAAAACAATACCCTGAAAACGAATAGTATCCACGTTATTACTTCTGCAGCGACCCTATAAACGCAATTCCGGGAAGAGAATTGATGCTAAGTGTCCTTTTTTGTAACGTAACAAAGAGCCTGAAAAATAGCACGTCTGAGGAAAAGGAGGCAAAGTAAATTCAGCAATTTATTGCTCAGCCTCGGGCCCTATATTTGTTGCAAATGAAGACGGCAGCGAGGTGACAATTTTCGGATGTTGGGACGAAATGACCGTCCGGGGACGCAGCGGTCTCGTCGCGGTGCTGCGGCTCTTGAGTATCTCACACCTATACCTGAGGGGACCTGGAATGTTGACCTGTATCTTACTGTCACCACCTTAATCCGTAATAAGACGAATTATCTCTAAGTTTATACACCAAAATCATTGTAAGTTAAGATGCTATAGCTATATATTCAGATTATTTAATACTTCGATATTTACAGAGTATACCTTTTTTATTTTTAGTATATTTATACAATATAGGTAACTATATGAAATTCGTCATCAATTCAAAATTCATGAAATAGTTTAATTTTGATTTTGACTGACTTGTTGGTCTAGTCGGGTTCGAATCACGGGTCGGGCAAAGTGTTACTGAGTTTTGTCCTTAGATAATTCTCAATAGCTGCACTGAGTCTGGATTTGTGTTCGTTTGATGGCAATAGGCTCGCCCCCTATAACATTGGGACTTACATAACTGTCGAAATGTGGCTGAACTATTTGTGCACCTCTGCCTAGTGTACGCACCCCTTCGGATGATACAGGCGTGATGCTATGTTTTTATTTAATGAAATTTACTTTTAATTAGTAGTGACAGCAAAAGTTATAAAAGTATTTCAATACTTTACTTTAAGTACGAAAGTATCATGTAAAGTTAACTTCACTGATACCAAACAGATTATTTGAGCACGCGAAATAGTAAATTACATCGTAACCCCAACTATATTCACTAGTCCAGGTACCGCACGTAAAATCAGTGATTAGATTACGCAGATAATTTATCGAGGCGCAAGTAAATAAATCTTATTTACAACTTTGTTTAATGCGAAGCTATGCGTGTTCTTGTCGGGTACAACGCGTAACTTCCAATTTACCCCGCTAGGAAACATTCTTGTATAGTACGTAGATAGCAACCACTGAGATTTTTTCACTAGTACTTTATTCGTTTCAATTAAGGTCAATAAGTTACACGAAGTTTTTATTTACTGAAAAAGAAAACAAAGTTCGACTACTTGGAGGTCTGCGATAAAGATAGGTTCCCATAGGAGATATATTCCCGCAAAGAAAATTATTTTTGTGGTGTAAAAATTTTCGTGTTGTCTGCGGGTAATTTTATTTAGGAATAAAGTATTTAAATGAACTACAAAAAGGGTGTATTTTTTATGGAAACCAAAAATCTCAGTCGCGGTGAACACTGACTTACCGCTGCTACATCAAAATGAAGGTTCCATAAACTTGTTCAATCATGAATAGAAGTTCTCAATAGCTGCAACAAAGGTATCATACTGCTAGTCTGTCAATACTGGTCGACTCTCTCATACAGTATCTGGTACGCCCTACCCTTGGTGTGATCCCAAAAAAAGATTGGTTCTTCCACCTCTGCTGCTTAAAACGCTAAAAACGATTAAAAATCCAAAAAACTAACAGCACGTCAACACTTACCTCTAAGTTTTCTACTAACTTAATCATTGAAACAGCTGAACTTCATCAAAACACAACAAATTCAGATTCAAACTGAAACATTCATGATCAAACGCTACGTTTATAAACTAGGTAATTTCGCGTTCAGTTTGCCAGTTCAATGTTGGTGTATTCAGTATGCAACCCACATTCTATTTGCGAGACATCCTGTTAGGTTTCCAATACATCTGGCCGGCGCGGCGGTGCGCGGGCTAGCGAACCGATGAGTCGCTACGTGCGAGCGGTGACAATGCATGCTCACTGCACCAAATACACTTTTCGTGTAGCCAGTACGAGATCGGTTACCGTGAAGAAACTACTGAAAGGATTCGCTATACTAATGAGTTTGATTGTTCACAGAAATAATATATAGGTCATTTATTTTTAAATCCACGCTGTTTTTATTGTTTCTTCTTAGGCGTCTGTTTATTACACATTGCGCGTCTTAATAAAACAGCTAAATGGGCATTAAAAACCTAATTGTAATCTGGTAAAGATAATAAAGTTGGGAAAAGTAGCGTACCGGTACCGGCATCGTATTTTACAATACTATTTAATGGTTAACAAAGTGACTGAAAATAAACGTAATATCAAAGAGACAAGTAAAACAAGAAACTAGGTTTGAAGTTTTAGTAGTATTTGTGGTTAAGGAGAAATTCGATGATAATAATAAGAAGAAATCATAAAAATTGTATAACGTTCCATAATACATACCTAGTATATTTTCTATTTACATAATATAATTTCAAATTTCAAATTATAAACCTATCTATTATTTTAAATTGTATCTGAGCATTTATGAATTAATAACCTGCCACGACCGCGCATCTATTTAAAAATCTCCGCCATTTTGCCCACAGGGCGTCCAATGACGTAACTTAGTAATTTCATATAGTTTGATTGAGTAACCTCGTGTATTTTATCTGTGTAGGAGTAAATATGATGTCTTTATTATTATAGGTACCCGGTGATAGATGGCTCCCATGAGAGAAAGCTTCGATCAATACAAATGATCTAGTATTAGTTACAAGTAACATTACTACTTCAAATAATATTTGTTAGCCTTACAAAATATTTTATTATGTATTTAGATAACAAAATGAACTATCTTTCTGCTTGGGTATCCAGCAGGCCCTATGTCTAGAAGTGGACGTTCATCGGCTTAAACGAAGATTTTTTTTTTCTTTTTATAAGTTAGATCCGAAAATCAGTTTTTTTTAAGGTTTTCATTTGTTTTAATATCTGGCACCTACTTTATGACTTAACCGATTTACTCAAGAGGAATACGTACGTAGGAATATTATTATTACGTCACGCTAAACTTTTTCGGCTACAGAAAGAAATTGTATTCGAAATCCAACCCTTTACACATCCAACTGTAAGTACTTTACATGGTACTAAAAATATTTTGATTTAGATACACTGATACATTTTTAGACGGACGCATCCGCCAGCCACGTATAGTATAGCATAAAATATAAGGTTTTACCAATATGCGGGCATACAATACTCCCGGATGCGCTCATAACGTTATAATGAAATAGCTACATACAAACGAGTACCTATTACGATCGGTATAATATAAAAGGTATCACACTAATATTATATAGGCGAAAGTTTGTGAGTGTGTTTGTATGTTTGTTACCTCATCACGGTTAAACGGCTGAACCGATTTTGCTAAAATTTGGTATGGTGGTAGCTGACACCCTGGATTAACATATAGGCTATATTTTAATCCCGAAAAAATGTAGCGGGTAACACCGCGTCGTGCAGGTAGTGTTACCATAATAGGCATAACATGGCTGCGTATATGCTGCTAAGAATAAGTTTACATGGGTCAATTTTTTAAGCCTAGTACAATGTAACTGCCTCATTGGTCTACTGATGTCGTGACTGCTGAGCATAAGGTCCTGGGTCCAACCCGGGTTGGGCTGGGATTTTCACTTACACTTTACATTCGTCACTTCAATCGACTCTTATTATTATTTTATATTTATATATTAAGCTCTCGAATAACCTCGTATGGTACATTCAGAAACACATTAATAATTCCACATTTATGTGTGATGTGTATATATTAATAAATTACTCAAGTCACATGTCACGAAGATGTCGTAATGGATCATTTCCAAATGTACGTTACTGAAGCAATTACATTTTAAGTAAACACTTATGTATATTCAAGTGTATAATGACTTAATCTGCGCTGTTGCTAAATTATTATAATAGCCGGCCTGAAGTTAATAGTTTCGCAAAGTGGTTTGTTTCGTAACACACCCAGTACATAGATTTATTTCCCTATTTCAGAGCCGAATGTCCTCGTCGCCCACGAACATTGCACGCCCCATACAAATTGAAAATCAATGAACCACGGGATCCAATTTTGTATGAACAGCTATTCATTTTGATATCACTCAATACGGTTTCGTTGAAGTGTTATAAACTTAAAATGACCGCTATTGTGGTAATAACCTGAGTGGATGACCTGATTGCCGAAGGCGTGAGCAATTACATAGCTAGCTATGCTAAATGATGCAAATGCTAGGCTCAACAATGTTCTGCGTTTATCAAAAATCTGAGTACCTATACAAGCTCGTAAAATATAACGTTTCTAAAATCAGTGTGTTTAATAGGACCAAGCCAAATATTGATTACTTGTATTTATTTCATGCTGCGAATATTTCAACCGCTTAATTTGCCCGATTGTAATTAAACCCGTTGTTGGGCGATAAGCTCGCTGTCACATGTTATGCCGGCTGTTTGCAGCTCGTACAATACCAGGCCTTGACTAACTTCCCTGGATTCTTAAATTAAATCTTTTGTTTTCTTTGTATTGCGTAGTGTAGCGTGATTTATGGTATTAATTGCCAGCAAGATCGGACATCTGACATAACGCACCGCACTTTATGATGTGGTAGGAAAAGTCCTTTTTGAGAAGTGGTCAAATAGTTAGACGTTAAGGTAACAATTTTAATAAACGTATGAATGATGATGAATTAGAAATGAGTTGGTAGGTATTATAGTAATTAGTCTATAGCCTTTAACACGACTTTCTAGCCTGAAGCGTTTCACCTCGTAGTTGTCTTTCTGTGGAGTAACTAAAGTTTTAAATGTAGATCATTCACTAAAGGCGACGAACTATTAGAAAAGTAAGAAGTCTTGACCTGTCTGTAGTTTTGATTGAAGTAATATGAATTGAACTTTGAATTTAGAATTGAACGAATAAAGAGTTGAACATCGAATGGACCGAACGATTGTAATTTATGACGTTCAATTCTCACCCGTCTCTGAAAGTCTGAACACTTTACATTGGGACCCAGAAAATGGAATTGTTTTGACTTATCTTCAAAAAATATGAAATTAAGTAAGTACCTTTTCGTTCTTTTATTTATTTTGTTAGTACTGGCTGAAAAAGAAAGCCGGGTATCGAATAGGCAGCTGCGGTCTAAAGCTAAGGAGTTCCTTAGTGCAGTAGCTAAGAAGCTGGATCTGGTTTTAATTACTTAGGGGCATAATTTACTGGCTCGGCGCGCTCTGGGCCGAGCGAGGGTCAGGTTAGATTACATTTATTATGACCACTCAGGTTTAGAAGGCACTGTTAGATTTGAAGCTCTATTTTAAATCACTTTTGTAACAAATCTATTTGTAAGCGTTTTAATAATTGAGCCAGTTAATCCTAATTACCATTTGAATCTACCTTTACCCTATTTAGTAACATTAATGATATTTGAAATACTAATAACTTGTATGAACCTACGCAAGTTATAAAGTTGGTACGTAAATATACCAAATACGTATATGTGTATGTGCCTCGAAACATTGTTTTCTTCGCCAAAAACTGTTTGTGTAGTACTCCTAATTCCAGCTGTTTATGATCAACGAAAAATTATCAAGTTCATTAATTTCGTAACTGTTTTTGCAGCAGCCGGGATCTTTGAGAATCATCTCCGTGTCATGTCATCGCCTGGCTTACAGTAATTAATATTTTGGAGTCAAGCGCAATCATGTTCCGTGTAGGGCCGTCAACGCATTGATGCTATAGTATCTACTTAATTAAATGTCATAGCTATTACCCTGGCAAGCCGAGGCCCGCCACTCTTTAGTCCTGTCACGCCCGTTTGATACTCAAGGCATGAACAGTGAGCCAATTAGACGCCTATAATTACTATGTTAATTACAGACACTGTTCTTGTTTCTCATCTTGCTATTCCGACCGTTTCGTTGTTATATAAACATAAATTTTCTCCCTCCGAAGTAAGCACTAATTAACAAGTACCAGAATGATTACAGAGCAACTATTTACATGGAAATGTGACACGGAATGTAGGTTTGCGTTTATTGTAAGATGCAACCAAAATAATTCTGCTGCAATTTGTTCCTTTTACGCACGACTCGTTAGCTTACTTTTACAAAAAAGTGAAACAAAACAAAGTTTAATACATACAAAAGTATTTTTGTCTCAGTTGTATTAAGTCAACGTAGTCTCTGTGACGTAGCATCCTCGTTTTCTAAATGTCGTAGAACACGTAGCACCTGTCTACGGTGCTACACGCGTAGCATCGTCTCTGCTACATTAGTGTGTGGTGAGCGTATCGGGTAAATGCCAACGTTATCGTGTGCAACCTGTATTTTAATATAAAGGTCATTATTAAAACATTGTATGTTGTGTTTCGAAAGCAAAAATATATGAATACTACTATACCTACTGATAGACGAACAGTTGTCAGTAAATATTTTTTGTATAGTAAACGCTACCAAATAATATATCTCTACTAACATAATCAAACGGGCGTAAAATTCTCCTTATTCTTGACTTAGTTCTTTGCAAAGCTTAATTCATAGGGTCATAACATATAAAATAACTTTTTACTTTTTTCTGTATAACAATTGCGTGATTTCGACAGAATTGATATAATATGAGGACGGTATCGATTCAATTAACAATGTAAAAACTTATGAGGAAAACCTTCATGGTTGACCAAGTAAAATGAATGTTGTGGAACTTTCTATTGTCCACGGTTTCATTTGTGTGAAATTGTATTGCTTTCTTTTATTGCGAGTTATAGGCCCCCGTATAGAGGAAGGCTATCCAAAGATTTGTTGTGTTGGGATATAGGTCTGAAGCGCGGAGGATTTAATGGAAATCTTTAAGACTTCAATCATTGGAGCTTATTATTGTTAAGTTCTTTAAAAAAATCAATTACTGCTCTGTTATCGTTCTGTCTCCTTACCATGAAATTTTAAAGCAGGACAGTTTACGTTGTGGATGTGAGACGCCGCATCACCCTGCATGTAGCGGCGTCCCGTTTCCACATCGGAAAATGTCATGCTATATAAATTCATGGTAAGAAGGCTGGATATATTAACTCGCTTCATGTTATTATTGTCACAGATTTGATTAGTTCTTCAGTTGAGTTTTTTGTATGACCTTCTAATATTACAGCCCATTACGAGTATTAGCATAAGTAAATGCAAATTCAAACGCTTTTTCAATTTTAAAGCCTATCTAAGTAGTATTTAAAGTAACATGATTTTTATTCAAAAATTTTTAATTCAAAGGAAAAATTTAATTATTATTGAATAAAATTCAAAGATTTAATTCAATAATAATTAAAATATTATTCAAAAGAAAAAAATACGTGATATAATCTCTTTGCGTTTATAATTAGTTACGACGAACGATAAGTAAGATTGATCCCTATTACGAAAGTTACTTTCAATAATGATTGATCATAGTTAGACACTTCCTTTACTTAGGGAATTCCTTTTAATATTATTACCTTTGTTAAGAACAGCAATCTTTATTCAAGGCTTATCAACGTCCAAACGTCCATATTGAAACTATTTATGTGGGTTTGGGTAGTGATTATGGATAAGATGGGAAGTATCCTACTAGTATAATCTAGATTCTTTGATTTCTTGGAGAAACAATATAGCAAATTATTACAAGAGATATCATCAATTTATTGAAATAGTTATGTCATACTGTTGTTTAAAGATCAGTGTCCCTACAGATTCAAATAAAGTAGATGAGTATGGTCAGATGAGAGATGGCTAAAATAAGGGCAATTCATAGATTTTGGACCTTGCACACAACAACTATTTCTTTCTTTTTCTTTTTTTTTCTTTTCTTTTTTAAAAAAACGTCGCCCCACACTAGGAATTTCTCCTGTATCGTGGGTGCGTTTCACAAACATGAAATATCACATAAACAAACACCCAGACTCGGGACAAACATCTGTGGATCACACAAATTTTTGTCCCGTGCGGGAATCGAACCCACAACCCCTAGCGCAGCAGTCCAATCGCTTAGCCACTGTGCCAATCTGGTCGTCAACCGTACCGTACCGTCGTGGTATTATATCCGACATTGTGTTTAATCTTACCTGTGATACAGAAGACGAAGGTTTTTAACCAGTATGTGTTGCCAGTGATAACGTATGGCTCTGAGACGTGGTCGCTAACGGTTGGCCTTTTAGAGAGGCTCAGAGTCACTCAACGAGCTATGGAGAGAGCTATGCTCGGAGTTTCTTTGCGCGACAGGTTCCGGAATACGGAAATTCACCAAAGAACTAGGGTCACCGACATAGCTCAAAGC
Source organism: Abrostola tripartita (assembly GCA_905340225.1). Lineage (NCBI taxonomy): Eukaryota > Metazoa > Arthropoda > Insecta > Lepidoptera > Noctuidae > Abrostola > Abrostola tripartita. Next base: position 6,852,601 of record HG996490.1, on the reverse strand, counting down.
ATATGCAAGTTGAAGTGGCAATGGGCAGGCCATATCGCTCGAAGAACTGACAACCGCTGGGGAAGAAAGGTTCTCGAGTGGCGACCAAGAACCGGAAGACGCAGCGTTGATAGGCCTCCCACCAGGTGGACCGACGATATCGTCAGAGTTGCGGGCAACCGGTGGAAGTAAACGGCAAGTTGTCGTTTATTATGGCGTTCTAAGGGGAAGGCCTTTGTCCAGCAGTGGACGTCTTCCGGCTGATGATGATGATGATACAGAAGAAATCATAAGTGTGCTTTACTTTGAAAAAAAAACAGGAACGAAAACCTTATTGGCGCAGTGGCTAAGCGATTGGACTGCTGCGCTAAGGGTTGCGGGTTCGATTCCCGCACGGGGCAAAAATTTGTGTGAACCGCAGATGTTTGTCCCGAGTCTGGGTGTTTGTGTATGTGATATTTCATTTTTGTGGAAAGCACCCACGACACAGGAGAAATTCCTAGTGTGGGGCGATGTTTTTTAAAATAATAAAAAATAAAAAACTTCTATAACACATGTCAGACAGGTTTGTTCTAGACAAGTTAAATAGAATATTTGGCTGTCAAATCGCTTCATCTAAGCCTAGTCGGAGCTTAAATATAATCTATTAGGCCGTGATAGAAAATTACTTGGTATTTGATAGCCTGATATTAAAGTAATTACTATTTATTAAATCAAAACTAATAAGTTATTATCTCCTAAATAAGTATTAGTTTGACTTTTATACTCGTGTTGTATTTAATGAAATATACTCGTATTATGTGCCGCCAAACCTCGGCAATAAGCACGAGGTAAATATTTCAAAAACTCCCAAGCCCCATATGAATATAAACTACGCCTTGATAGAGAGACGGGAAAACGTATTGTATGGGTTCCTTTGCCACCTACCGAGACCTCTAAAAGGACTCCGAAAAAGATGTAAAAGCGAGGGTAATTTAACCACGGAAATCTTGGAAACGATGCAAAGTTTCGCAAAGATATTGTGAATCTCGCAGAGACTTCTCACAAAGTTGGAGCTCTTTAGCTCGTTGCTGTGATATTTCCAAAGAGCAATATTAAAAAGTACAACAACTTTGAAAATATATAAATTATATGCGGCATGAAATCCCGACTTGTTATCTAACATAACGTTGTAAAACGTTATTTTGATTTCATTGAAGAAGTTTTAGAGTTTAATACTTTAAATTCTCCATAATTATAAATGGTAATGAAGAGTTACAATTAGTACCAAGTACCAAGCACTACTTGAAACGTTTTGCATAAATTTTGTGGCTTAAAAGTTGATAAAACCCGACTGTTTATTTTACTTGTTTGATTTTACGACTTGCGTGATTTAAGCAGCTGATAATGATAAGAGCGCTTGGAAAATATAAAAGGTAGGTACCTATAATATAATATTTGGTTGTGTTTAATGAAGTCGGTACATAGTTGTTGTAGCGATTGAGCCTTTGAGCATTCGCTTTTTGCTTCTAGAAGTTGAAGGGACGAAGATAGTTGTCTTCAGTAAACCAAGATGTAATCTTCCCACAAATTAAAAATGTTGAAAAGTTCTATAGGTAATGACGTCACATCACATTATACTCATAATTGACCCATAAAGGTGTATTAAAATATAAATAGAAGGTCAAGAATTAAAAGTAAGCATTAGCAGCCGACCCCTTAACAAAATAAGGTAGTTCCTGAGTCAAACCGTAGCATAAATTATAAGGCTCTATCATCTCCAATAGAAAATCGAATAATATAAAAACAAAAACTCCAAAGAAAACTTCAAACTAAAAAGTTAACAAACAATAGCGACCTCAGCGTGCAACCCTCAACAGTATCTCGTAGTCTGAATAATCCGCTTCACAAACACCTTCCAAACTTAGAATGATAAGCTCTGTGACACATGCATTGTGTATTGTGATTCATAATAAAGTAAGGCGAGGCGCGCCGGGGGCATCGCACAGAGCAGTATAAATCAAGAGGCAGGATTGTACATCGCACGCCGACTTAATCGCACCTGCAGTGTCGCTTGAGCATAGCGTTTAATACATAGTGATATATTACGTCATTTATTAGCCACAAAGCGCGTTCCAGTATTAATTTGATATGATGCGGTTGATATAGTGGGGAACATTTTTGCTGGGAATGTTATAGTTAATTACAGATTAACTTTAGCAGTAAATTAGTTGTAACGTGGCTTACAAATTCAAATAAAATTTAATGTTTTAATAGTGTATTAATCGTTGGTTGCACTATTAAGTTCGTATCAAATTCCTTTTCATCTATTACCATTACTGAACATTTTGTTTATTAGTAAGTACTAGTGCGTAGGTACCTACGTTAAATTTAAATGTATAAACTCTACGCCTAGATAACTCAGCCTAACCAACGACTTTTGGCTCAATAGACGTTAAGTTACTATGTGTCTACGGTCTATGTCATCATCATCATCATCATCAGCCTATCTTAGTCCACTGCTGGACATAGGCCTCTCCTATGGCACGCCACTGAGCCCGATCTTCGGCCTTCCACTTCCAACCGCTGCCAGCTATTTTGCGGATATCGTCGCCCCACCTGGCGTCTATGTCATAGAGTAGTTTAATCAGTATGAAATGTGCATAGATTAAATTAATAATGCAAAATTGGCCAGAAACTTAATATGTCGACTAGGCCTGACGGATGTTGATATTATCCCAGATGGATGCGTGCCTGGACACTGTAGCATAGTTTCAATGTAATCCCGCTTAATCACCTCTCATGACAGTCACGGCAAGTGATGCAGTGGTTAACTGGCACACTTCTACACCACACCATTTATTTAATGGCAACCATTAACCCAATTAGTATTAACCTAATTATTATTATTGTGTACGACCTAATCACGACAATTTAACAATAAATAGGCGTGATTTAGTCACTAAATTTTTCAATTTATGAAAAACTAATTTCGTATTGTAACTAGTTCTTTAGGAGAATTGTGGTCTAAACATTTTGGGTTCTGACAAGGTCGTCTGGTTCAACATAGGTCCTCTTTAAATACTTCAATGTCATTTGTCCTTTTTTTTTCATTAAAGCTCCCACTAATTTGTAATGAAAGTAACCGGCGAAAATCCTAATAAGACTTTGCCCGACCCGGAATTCGAACCCAGGACCTCATGCTCAGAAGTCACGCTTAGCACTAAAAAAGACCACTAAAGCATCGAGGCAGTCGGGTAGCATTAGCTACATTAAAATAAAATACAGGAATACATTTTATGGAAAAAATCCGTAATTTTATGTTACTAATCAGACTTAAAGTTGTAGTCTGCTTTCGTATCTTCGTTTGGAATCTAATTAAACCATACACAGTCACTGAGCGTCAAAGGAGTTTATTTTCATTAGAAATTAATTAAGAATTCTTATTATTAGTTAAAGATATTGTTTCAATTACTTTTCAGCAATATCTTCGAGGTCACCTAATTAGAAAGTCAAATATTTATTAAAAAAAATCGTGACAAATAATTCACGGTTTGTTGTTGTTTTAGATAAGTACTCTTTTATACTTATGTTTATTTATGTTGCAAAGATGTTTAATGATAGAAATAAAATGCCTATAGTTACATATTATACTATACGTAGTATCGAGTATCAACTGCCCGGACAAGCTAAAACTAATCAACAGGTTATAAAATTATGAAATGTAAAATAATTGTAAAGTGAATCGATCATAGGTTTAATTTAAAAAAAATCCAATAACGGAATCATGTCAAAATATTAAAACACTTGGATACTAGTACCTTGTGTGATGTCCATTATCTCTAACTGTATTATATAGTTTCAGTTTTATAATGTTATATACAATATTTCGATAATTATGCCTTGCGGCTAAGGTAATACCTTGTTATCGTTTCTTTTCAATCAAAGAACAGACTAAGAAGTCAAGTATGAATATTTATGCAAAAAATACATTTAAGTCCGTCTAATAGGATTAAAGGATATCTTTTCGACTTTAACTTAGTTTTCGAGACATGAACATATACTTACTGAAGATGAAACATATTCTATTGATCACGTAGGAGGATTATATTTTGGCAGCGACCTCCTCTAATAAATTTATCAATATGAGACAAAACTCTGTCTATTCAATATTTTTAATGGTATGATGCAACGAATTTCTCATTGTATGAAAGCTACTAAGACTAAGATACTTAAAACACTACAGTTTCTACAAGGACCAACGCTTAAGTACAGTACACTGGTTTTAAAATCACCACCATATAAGATGCTAATTTAATATTTAACTCGGCACGCCAGTGTTTCTTGGCGGCTAATATCGTTAGTGATATTACGAGAGCGGCCCGTATATGGTTATTCGTCGTGCTGTAGGTAATCTCGCCGCCTCGGATTAATACCAGCTGCGGTGTCTCACAATATTTATATTTTTAATTTCACGCTACTCTGCACACAGGGATTATACTAAAATTTGTGTTAATATTTTTGGTACACAGCCAAACTTTCATTGCGCTTACTGAGGCCACTATCGCAGTCTATTGAACTCGGAGTATCATCGCGGCTGCGATTTGACGCTGCTACTAGTCGCAAGCGACACAATGAGCAACATTTGTGATTTCAACAATGTGTTGGAACTTATACGTTCTAGTTTTGTTTAATTAAACTTTTGGTTTATCTGATTAACTTACTCCGTGTTATTATTTTGTATTAGGGGCTGACGCAAAACTTTCTGCTATTCGAGCAAAATATAGCTACAGAATTATGTTGTTAACTCGACAAACATTCCCAACTTTCAATAGTCTAGCCACAGTAAATAAGCTAAACAAACCTTACGAAGCCATTACGTGAACCCTTCATTTATTTTAGCATTGTGTCTTTTACAGTCCGTAAATAATAAAGTTTCAAATTTCTGCACGCTTGTTTATGAAAGCTCACCAATTCATTACTTTATTTGTTTAATAAAGCTCGAAGCGCCTGTGTACATTGGGATATAAATTACCTTTAATTTAGGTGAACGATCCAGAAAATATGATGATGTAAAGTTTTCATCAAGCCTTAATAAAAGCGGGCCGGGGCGTTGGAAATAACTACGTAACAAGGGCGCTGCACCTACTTGTTATGAAATTTTGTATGATAAGATTTAGGTATAATGGAGCTGGTGATTTCACTTATTAGAATGCGCTGCCGAGGCGTGCGCGGTGCGTCCCGCCGCCGGTATATACACGATCTTCTAAGTGTTATGTCCTAGGTAAGTGGGCGAGGCGATGCTTCATGTGTGATACGGCGTTGTCATTTTATTGCACTTTAGAGATATCTTCAAGAAACTTACAGTCGTATTTGCAGACTTTAATGAGATACATTTGAGTAAGCATACTGTTTAAATGAAACGGTAAAGAGTAAGTTGGTACTTAATGGAACGTGGAATATGAGAATTTCCGTAAAGTTAATTATGGAAAGTTAATAAATTTACAAATAACCTTTGCATTATCACAACCCACAGTTGATTGCAAATGCATTTACAATATCAAACTAAGAGAAAACCAGTTTTATGCTGCCTTTTTGAAGCATATTTGTGCGCAAACGTAAACTCATGTTAGAAATATCGGATTTTGAGATTATTTCATATAATTACCTATCGTATCGTAGGACAATTGTAGAGCAATAAACTATGCATTACGTAGTTAATTGACGCGCTATTGATATAATTAATTGATTAATGTAACCTACCATTCTGGAATCAATTGCTTGCTACGTCGAGCATAATTAACTCGTAAATACTAAGCAGCCGACATAAATCTCGTCAGATGAAAAGTGAAACGTCGCGACATTATATATTTTATTAACATGCAATAAAATTTGTTATGCCAAAAGCATTGTGAGTTCGCAGGTTCAAAGGAGCTGTTTCTTTATTTAAAGTCATATTCTGGAGTATCGTGTACAGTCGCTACAAAACATAATGATTCGAATGTATCTCTGTCGTGAAACTGTACCTCAGGGAACCGCGACTAATAAAAATTCCGGCACGCGCGTTACAAGTGTGCTTTCGAGAAAGTAATCCACGAAGAAATACAGCCTCTACCTACTGCTTCCACATTTGTAACTGGGAAATCTCCATTTCTCTTTGACTACCAGTCGTTTCAAAAGCCACCGGGTCCCTGGTGTGTCGTATGAAGGCGACACTCATAAAAATTCGCCGTGCCGAAGTTTCCCGTAACGTGTCACAGTGCTCAAAGCGAGCGCAGCGGATTTCGTTGTATTATAATTTTATAAGCTACTTAGGAATGCGTGTGGGCTATTTCGTTTTACAAACGACACATTAAAGTAATACCTTTGTTACGTCAGTAGTTTCAGCGTGTTTGTACGTACCTACATACAATGTTGCGAACTACAAACACCTGTATATTTTACATACAATGAATAGCAACATTTAAACTGCAATTTTTACACATGTTGCCACGCCCTCATATGAAAAATCTGTAGCAAACGCGTGACGGCACAGGTGTATAGCACACTCACATTGTACTGTCCACCTTCGGGAACAACAGGCGTGATTTTACTAATATAATATGTAAAAATAAAATAACAACTTTCTATCACTATTATAAACTACATATTTCAACATAGTTTTTCTTTTAAATAAATTAATTAAATGACTTGATGAAAATAACAATTTAACAAGCATATCCTTAAGGACACAGTCTGCTCTCTACTTTGTGTAATCCATCTTAATCACTGTCACGGCACCCACGGGAACAAATGGCCTCAAAATTAAATGAGTTACAACTACAAATATAATGCGTTGTGATAAATAATCAATAATATAAGCAATGGACATTAAATAACATTGAAAACGTGATTATTATGCCTCAACAAGCCAACACTTCATTACACGTACATTACCACTGCGTTAATTTATTTCCACATCTTGAAAATAATGCGATACAAACAACGCAATTAATTCGCAATTCCGTTTGTAGCATTAAATCACAGTTGATCGTTCAGCTCGTTAGCAATAACTCACCATATCATAATCAATACAGTTCCAATTAACAATCTTTATTTATGAGCTTAATGCGCTAGTAAATCTGGGATGATGTCTCCACGAACCTTCCTCATTAATAAACAAAGCAGGGTGGTCGTGAATAGCGACCCGGTGCGTTGCCGACGACCGGTGGGCCTGTAATAACTTCGAAGTGGGCTCGTAACGCCGTCATTTGTTAACATATTTGATTAAAACCTGTAATTCATTCAATTATTAATAAGCAGCTCACGTGCCCCCGAATAATTGCTCCCCGTACATAGATATTAAAGTTTTGTAGCTAGCTGTTGCGACGAGATCGGTGCAGGTAATCCATTTTGTATCCAGTTCATTTTATTATGTAACATAATGTATGAATAAAATGCGAACTGTGGTAATACCTCGGTTGAGTTCAGCATGTTACGACTAGGCGTGGCGTTCTTTAAAGAAGCTACGATTAGATGATTATAGTCAAACTCCAAAGATTATATTCAGGTGAGGAATATCGTATAATGTTAAAGGGACTGCGAACAGTATTAGAATATTTACAGCATTCTGTGTACCTATATGTTCCAACTGCTACCGGTAGCACCTAGTTGTTGCCTGCATGACCTACCTTAACCACACTTCAGCTGTTCACCAAAACATAGAGACTGGTAGTCACATGTAGGTAGCTACATACTACAGTAAAGGAAAAACTATAAAACGCAACGTTCTACCTATTGAGTCTGTTTCAAAAAGGTTTATTCCATAAAAACCAATTACATATAAAACGTTTTGACGTTTCATTTTCCGAGTATTGACTTTAGTTGCAAGCTTCTGAAATGTTATTTCTACGGAGAGAATTGGACCAAACTTGGAGTTAGAAAAATAGGTACTTCTGATTAAATTAACCTAATCATCTTATTATTTTATGACACGCACTAGGTACATGCATGTGGTAGATTTAACAATCTTTTACGTGTATAGCATCAACGAGTATCTACATATATAATATTTTATTGGTTTGAATTTTACTTTAAACAGTCAGCAATACAATCCTCAATCATTTTTTTTTTAATGAACTTACCAAGTGCGACCTTTTCGAAGAACATCAACAAGGTGAGTGTACTTTACGGCGTCACCTGCTGGCACTGCCACTTACATTCGCTCTTTAATTCCTTCTCGTTAACTGTCGGCTATTCCTGCGTTATTGAATTATTAATAAGAGATTGAGTGTTCGTAAAAATATTATAATGAACTAAGCTAGTTAACATATAGAAGATAAATACAGTGTTGTCGTCGGTCACTCAGCGTGACTACTGAACATGAGGTCTGAAGTAAAGTGTTAATGGGTTTTTCCGTTATGTAAGTCGCAGTAGCAGCATGGAGTATGGATTTGCACCCGGTTGATTGCAATAGGTTAGCCCCCTATTACATTGGGACTTGGCGTGATGTGATGTTTTTTTAAATACTTTATATTTCTTTTGTTTTTTAAATCAGTTTGTTGGAAGACTTGATTGGCGCAGTGTTCGATTCCCGCTCGGAACAAAAATGTGTGTGATCCGCAAATGTTTGTCCCGGGTCTAGGTGTTTGTGTTTTTGATATTTCATGTTTGTGAAGCGCACTCATTATACAGGGGAAATTCCTATTGCGGGACGACGTTTTCTTTAAAAATGAACAAAAGTTTACATATTAAATTCTAATTGATGTTCATTTTGGTTTGGAGCACTAATAGCCGAGTGGTATGACCGTTGGACTGCCAAGTCAAAGGTCGCAAGTTCAAACCCCGTCACGCTCCAATGACTTTTCGAATTCATGTGCGTACTATAAATTAGTTATCAGTTGCTAAAAACGGTAAAGGAAAATATCGTGAGGAAACCAGCACACCTGAGAGATTTTTCAACGGTGTGTAAAGCCATGTCAGAGGCCTACAGGCGGTTTAAACTCTGACACCAGGTTGTTCAACAACCATACGATAAGAAGAAGAAGATTTTGGTTTAGGTCTTATTCGCACTCAGATCATTTCACTGATAACTTTTACTAATGTCATTTTAACCAAATTGCATTGATCGTCGTTATGAAATAGAATTTTTAAATTAAGTAGTTGAAATCGGGTACGTACCTATCATATAGTAAAAATCTATATTTCATCCGCCACAGGCTGACGGGCATCATGTGTTTAATTTAACCCTGCAACATTGCACTATTACTTACGTCTTCAAATACGTTTGTATACACATAAACAATTTGAACCTTATTCCTTTGTGATAAGAAACATTCAAGTATACGATTACGTATGTCTTTCGACGCCTGGATCGCAATTAAGTGCTTCCTGCACGTTCGTGTGGCGAAGAAGGTTAGTCAACTAATTATTACACTCTTTTCCTTCAAATTAGTGACGTTTGAAAGCCCCGGAATAGACAATAATTAGCTCTTTTCATTTGAATGCTATGCTTGTCTATTTTCATCCGGCTGCTTTAATAAAACGCAGTTTGAACAACTCGGAAGATTTCAAACAAGATGGAAGAGAGAGGAAATGTAAAAAGATGTCCTCAATGGACGGGTGTTCTTTAAAATAAACATGAAGCTTGTATAGCTTTCTGTTTCCTAATATCATGCTTTTGCTGTATGGCTCTACGCTATCGAGCTATGTAGCTGTACGCTATTTTGCTATGTAGCTTTACCTAAGTTATTTTGCTATTTGTGTGTTGTACGTGAAATAAAGTAACTTAGAAATAAAGGACACCTAACTTCATAAACTGTTTGATAATAAAATAAGCTAGCGCTTTTTCATTCAATTCAAATGGTTACCAATTTTTATTCGGTAGCTTTTCGGCCTTTTTGACACAAATTAACATTGTAGATTCTAATTCTAGTTGAAATTATCTCTATGACAACACGAACACAGTAACAAGTTCGTAACGCCAGCACTTCAATAATGTAGGCACATCATACATACTCTCGGCCAGAAGTTGTCAAGTTTGTGAATTTAGCATGTAATGCCGCGGGCGCTGGCGCAATACGCCTATTGCAGCTTTAATGCCCTGCGGTTTGGATTCGGTCCACGTACGGAGGTCACTATAAAAGTGGTCGGGCCCTGGCGGTGTTCAAATTGTTTTCATCCCACAAACTCACACGCTACAGTTAACATGGCAACCAAACACAAACTTAATTTATTCTAAAGTTAGATTAGATTCTGTTGCTTTGTGTGTAAAACTATAACTAAAACCAACATCCGCAAATGATTTTGTTTTCCTTTTAATAGAATTAAACGAACACTGGCCGTTTGGACAACTTAAGGGTTGATCATCGGTGCCTAATCACATAGCGATATGTTTTACAGAGTTGCTCACCAACAATATAAAAATTCATATTTTATTTTGGCGCGGGCGTCGATGTTAAAATATTCAAATATTCTGACGAAACACTTGAGCCTCTAGCTTCGAGCCGACATTTCAAAATGGAAATAGACCTGTTCGTGCCTACAAGGGAAATCGTATTCGACATTTGACGCAAAATGATGATGCAAATTTCACGAAAATATTATGCGCGGTTAAATATCAATGGTAACCGCTTTGCAAGTGTTCGATTCGTGAACCGTCAGAATTTAACGAAAATATACGCGTTTAGACTCGATCCACTCACGAAATCGCACTAATCTTCAGTCGAATGAAAAGTAAATTAAAGATTTTGAATTTTGTTTGGAAATAAATTTAAATTATTGAGATTTATTACTTTTACTAGCTGCGCCCCGCGGTGTTACCGCAAAAAAAAATCGGGATGAAAAGTGGCCTATATGTAAATCTAGGATGTCGGCTACCACCGTACGAAGTTTTAACAAAATCGGGTCAGCCTTTTGAGCGTGAAGAGGTAACAAACATACAAACACACACAAACTTTCGCCTTTATAATACCTAACTGTGATTGAATTGTAATATTCATACATATTAGGTATCTACTTATAAAAACTACAGAACTCCTTAGCCTGTGGGTATCTCAAAAAAAAGTGTTTTCACTCTGCAACATATAAATGATATCAAATTCATTCACAAATAGTTTACTTAGATAAATTGTTACAAAGTCTATTTCATAAATTCAGGTGCAATGTAGGAATGTAAATACGAGTATATAATATATCACATGTAGCAAGGCTGTAACCAAACGAGTTTGTAACGACTTGAGGTGCATCACTCGAAATTTGAATTTCATATTTCGGTACAGCATAGACAGTACTTGTGCAAAGGCATGTGCCAGTACTTACATACGAAAGAGTTCTTATCTATTTGGTAAATACTAATGATACCTACCTTCAATACGAGAAAAAGGTATTTTATTTATTACGTTTAAGTGATTAAAAATATTAACATAAATAAAAAGTAAAACCTAACTTAATATCACGCATGTATTCCCCCCGAAGGTATATAGGCTATCTAAATTTCGTTAATTACATTTAAATGTAACGATTACACTAATTTCGTATACTGAAAATTCCTATAAATTTTCAAACATATTTATTCCTACTCGTTAGCCGCTAACGGTGCGCAAATGCCTTTTGGATTGTAGGTCTAGAGTCTAGACATTCAACTTCATCTCCATAAATTTAGATACAAATACGTTATATAAACGTAACTACAATTTATTTACTATACATTCCGGTTATACTTATGAGTATATATAGAATATACACGTGAGTATAACCGGAATATATAATTAATAATATGAATAACACTCACGAAAGTTAATATAGTAAAGTAACTACAAATGGCTCGAATAACTTTAAGCGCTTTGTAGCAATGCAGGAGTACCCGATACTCACACCATAAAACAAAGGAGAACCGCAGACAAACTATAACACTCACAATCCCAACCTATTATGCATATGCTATTATTCCAAGTTATAGTTTCTCCGTCTCTAGTTAGAACTTCGTGTGAATTGTTAAATTCCATTTCTGAAAAGCTACTCTGCCACAGGCGTCCCTAGTCGTCCCTACTTCCTAACTAGAATTTAATTATGAATATCTGGAGACTATGGGTACTCACAGTTTGGTACAAAGCGTTAACTTGCGTACGCTAGGCTCATTGTCTACTGGGGCATAACTGCTATAGCCGTCGCTATGCTCGCCCGACTTATTTATGAAAGGTAATATCTGACAATATCCATTGTGAGTTGTGTGAAACTAAGGGTGGAGCATTCAATATTATTTGAACTCAGAATTCGAGTAGATTTGACGTATTTAATTTAATTTTACTTAATAAAAGACGCATAAAGCGTGAGTCCAATTAAAAACAATATATAAAAGTATTTAAATAAGTAGTGACAACAAGCAATAGATAAATACACAGAAAGACTTCAGAAAATTATTGTATAAATATTCTGATATTAATATTGTAAATGATGCAACGAAACTTATGATCTTATATTTTCATAGCCGATCTCTGTACGATACCAATGAATGCTTTTAAATGATGTCAGGGAAAAAGGTACGTTGGTTGTATGAGACGCGGCCAAGGGCAGTTGCGCCAGTCATCTTTTTCTCACGGGCATTAATAGCGATTTGAAACAGAGTTGGGTGATTCTGCATAATAGTCTCAATGATCTATCTGTTTGCCTAATGGAATTATCAAGTAGATACTGAACCACGTTGAATTAAGTAAGGAGCTGTTTTTACTTTTTTTTGGGTCGAATCAATTTAAAATATTTTAAACATTGAGGTAATTAGCAGGGGTTTTTAAAGTCAAGTATTTTGTTTTATTATTTATATTTTTTTTTAATTCAATAAAACCTTTCATAAATTGAATTTACACTGAAGTGCATAAAAACCCGGATAAGCTTATATCATATAGATAGACACAAATTGTTATCGGAGCAATAATTATAATGACCACTTATCACAACGCCTAACACATCACGAAATGCATAGCCAGTAGAGAAGTTATTAAAATAATAAAAATGATAACCACAAGCAGTTATAACAGATGGAAGAAAACATAGACACTGTACCTGCATCCAACCGTTCCCGTAGATCTACATATTTATTTGAAACTAGATGTGCCCGCGACTCCGTCCGCGTGGAAATCCGGAAACAGCAAAAGTATTTTTAAATTGTTTTTAATATATTAGCTAAGTTTGAGCAAATTTGATTTAGTAGTTTTTACGCCATGCCGTAATATTTTATTACATGTATAGCTGTTGCCCGCGACTTCGTCCGCGTGTATTTCGGATAAAAGACCAGTAGTAAATTGAACTTTTAACAGAAAAAAATACCTACCAGGCAGGCTTTTTTAAGTAGGTTAAAAATCTTTAAACCACTTATTTAACTAAGAATACTTTCCGGTATTTAAAAAAAAAACCGCAAAAATTTAACGGTAATTACGGAAGTTACAGAAAGTCTATTGAAAATAATATATAACTGAAGAAGAGAACATAAATAAATCCGTTTTGTGCGTTTCTGAGTTTCTGTACATTGAAACTATTGTAAAAAAAAATGCCAAGGATTGAGCGCGAGCGATTGGTTGTGGGTTCGATTCCCGCAAAAAAAGTGTGATCCGTAGATGTTTGTCCAAAAAAAACTAAACAAACTAATTATTATTATTATTTAATAATACCTACTTTAAACTTATGTCTAAAAAACTACGTATCTGTATTTTTAAAATCTAAAGTGCGCTTATTCCAAGGAACTTAATGCACTGATAGCCGAGTGGTATGACCGTTAGACTGTTAAGTCAGATGTCGCAAGTTCAAATCCCGGCACACACTAATGTCTTTTCGAAGTCATGTGCTTACTATAATATTACATATAGCGGGTGCAACCAATGCTGCTTATAGAAATCTTGTCAAACTACCCTCCATGCACGCTCCGGGTTGTCGTGTGTTGAGACACTTTGAAGAAATGCCTAACGATCAAACACGTTATTGTGGCTAATTTATAAAAGATAGATATATACTATTGAAGACGTTTTTGTAGATCTTTTGGAGACCATCATCTTTGTAATACATACTTTTGGTGTATGATCAACGAATGCGAGGATAAGAGCTCGAAAGCGCATTTTCATCCGACTTGCTTCAAATTTATCATTACTGCTCAGCTCCTATGTGTTTTAGCGTTATGTTATATAGCCTATAACCTGCCCAGGAGTATGGACTACAATCGTACCAAGTTTGGTTAAAATCCCTTCAGTAGTTTTTGACCCATGCGTGCACATACAGACAGACAGACAGACAGACAGACGGACAGACAGACAGACAGACAAAAAATTTACTGATTGCATTTTTGGCATCAGTATCGATCACCAGTCATCCTCCAATAATAATTTTGAATATATATTCAATGTACAGAATTGACCTCTCTACAGTTTTATTATAAGTATAGATATAGATAGATTAGGAAAGGCATGAAGCTGTTCGTATCACATCGAGTTCTCTTAAAGGCAATTGACACAACATGATGACGTAGGTAGGAACTTATAAAATACAAACACAAATTACCAAATATTTTATTGTGGTACACATAAATACTTAACACTGATTAGCGCCTTCTTTCATGCTAATAAGGCCTGCATTAGGAGACGCCGCTCTTTCATATCTCTAAAGGTAGTAGGTAGTAGGTTTATTATTAATTAATTTTAACAAATTTTGTAAGTTAACTTGGAACTAAGGAACTTGATGTTATTTAATAAGTAAAGTGTTCGTAGTATGCTAAATAATATTTTAAATTCATTTAACAGAAGATGTGACTCTGATTTTACACTCACTCATCCCATTACTGGAACGAATTTAAAGCCTGGCTATGTAAATACCAATACAGATTTTTAACATCACACATCACTTAAATTTTCTCTTGGTTATTAATTATAATGTCATAATGAGTGTTCCTTCAGTTTTTCTATGACATTACTGACTAATTCCCAATGAATTACTAAAGACTAACCCAATATTTTGTTACAGAGTATTCTGAATCTCATCTTGTACATAATACTACTACAATACATTATACAAAAACGAAATCAATCATGCCTAAACCCTATGACGGCTATGACTATGACTACGACGAAGCCTGTAATCCTCGAAGGAGTAGGCACACCGAGGTCTTTTCTCCTATCAAAAGTCTAGATACAAAAACTTTTTCACGCTCAGTTTATAGTCTAAGCGCTTAGCATATTAGAAGTTCCATGTAATAGCGAGCCCTTTGTTATTTAGCAAACTCACACTAGCAAAACCCGTGTAGTCTACATAAAACACACACAAAACTCATGGTTAAGGTACAGATCGGCACCCTTACCTTGAACTCTTATAGCAGGACAGTTTACGTTGTAGAAGCGAGACGCCGCATGACACTACACGTAGTGGTATCTTGCTTCCACATCGGAAGTAATTATACACCCACATTTTACGGGAAAATACAAACAGATAAATTAAATATATTTTTATATGAATGTAAATGATAAAAACGCCTACACAGATACATAAATAAAGGTACAGTATCAATTTTACTTGTCTGAAAGATAAATAAAAAATTAATTCGATATGCTAATCGATAGATTAAATGAATATTAATTGGCACGCCCACTCCCTTTGAAACACTTGATGTACGAATTGAAAACCCACAGTACGCCGGTCTGATAGAATATAATAGTAGTCTATTCAACATCGACCCAGTGAACGACTAATCTACCTTATTAGTGGTGAGCCTGAGCGCTGATTATTATTTTTGTAATTAAATTCTACAAAAATGACATATTCATAATGGTGATCTGCAAAAGATATAAAGGAACTTATTGTTATTGTTACTATTAGACATAAAAGCAAAAAAGATAAGTAGGTAAATAATCATCGTATTGCCTGATATAGTTATTATATTGATATAGCTTAATTTCTGCAAGTTATATTTGCAGGAATATTTCTGCAAACATGAAGCTATTATTAAGTTTTTTAATTTTGGTAAAAACCGTGTAATGATAGTCATAAAACATAATATTAAAACATTTTTTAACCAGATATGGAGACTAATTACGTAGTACATGCTTTTTGAATTAAGCATTTCAGTTAGTACACAGAAATCTACTTTGGGTGACAACGACACGTTTGGCGTGTGTGCTATTAGAGGACATTACATCAAACTGAACATGTTGGACATAAGGTGCGTTTAGATTAACGAAAATAAACGAATAAATATTTAAGCATTAAAGTGAGTGACTAGCCTCGTTAGTCTCGTAGTTGCATAGTGCGATTGCTGAGCGTGAGGTCCCGATATTTTTTAGAGATATTTCTACAATTCTTTTTCTTACAATAAACGCTTTTTTGATGCTCATATAGAAACACATTTTCATCTATTTACCAGAAAACAGAAAAGGAACAAAAATACTTAAATTATATACCTAATCTACCTACATAAGTTACTAGTTCATTTTAAAAAGACTGTAGCGTATGTATAGGTAAGTATATAGCACTTATGAGAATTATTTAGTTGTGACATTAATTTAGATTATACCTGTACCCAAAGTGTAAGGAGAGCGAAAAGCTTTTCCAGAAAATAGTTTTTCCACCCATAAAAGTCTGTCCTATCTAGCTAGCCTGCGAAGTCTGCACTTAACTTAGGATTAGATATACCGGTACTATAAAAAACTTACGACTAAGCTCCGGATACCACAAGTTAATAACCCTTAGCGCGTTGAGTGGAAGACTTTGCCAAATCCTAAATGTCTATCACCACACAATTTGAGAAGCGATGAAACGTAGGAAGTGTCATTTTACTTCGCACTTGTCTTTGGCTTTAACTATATTTCACTTGTAACGAAATGAAACGAATTTGGACATTCGAACTTGAAGATAACGTGAGGGTAAACGACACTTTTCTCGGGTCGGGCCTCGAGTTAAGAGGGTATCGTCGAAGAAACGTACGTGTGTGTACGTATGTTCATGGCATATTATTTACGAAGAAGACATCGCGCGGACGAAGGTTTTACGTAATCAATTTATATAAACTAAAAGTATTAGCTTAATGTTTATTTATTTATATTGCAGACGGTTGTACTTTCTTCTTTTATTACTTTTAAGAAATCAAGAGTTTACGAAAGCATACGAAATACTTATATTTTACGAAAAAGGTTTTCCATTAAAGTTATTTCAATCTGTCGTAGAATAGCCAGATAGATAAGTTGTACTCTATGAATGTCTGTAAACCATAACTTTACAGTCGGCTACTACAATAAAACCTACCTCATAAAATACGCAATATACCTACATTATTTACATTAGTTAGTTGACTTGAGTATCATTTGAGTAAACAGTATTTGCATGTCTGTTTTCATTCCATTTTCAAACAAAATGAATATTGTTCGTATCCTTCAAACCATAAATAAGTGTGATACTATGACCACTCCGGGCGGAGCAGGGGCGAGTGCCTACTTACCTACCAGAAAGCTTTAATGCAAAATTGGATTTCGCGGTCCATTAATTTTCAATTTGCGTGATTGCAATTTTGGAGGTTTGCTCCTTCCAAAGACGCCTGGATTGGGGACAGAAAATAACAAAAAGGATTTAGGATGAGATTGGAATGAATACATTACAATCCTACTTCCCGACTTATTTATCTTAGACATCGTCTCGTCTCATTCCGAATAAAGCTTTTAATGCATTCTGTTTAAACGATAGTACTGTTTATATAAAGTTTTAGTTAATTTCCCATCCTGTTTTGAGGCCTATACCGTAAATCCCAAACAAACTATGTAAAATTATAAGACAGATTTTCGTACTATTAAAAATACAAAAATATTTAGAAATTCTTCTGACATTTTTTTGTGCTTTTACTGATATAGACCTAGGTCTAATGCCGTGATTGCATGTAAATGATTAGTTACTTTGGCAGCCAGATTAATCCCCAAACAAGTCGATAATTTGTATGTGCCGCAAAATAGTTACGAAAACGATTTTTACTAAGTAATTGTTGTTGGTAATTATTCCTCTTACTATTTGCAGAGTATAGGCAAGTACATAACATTTAATTCAATTTATTTTTATAATACCTAATATTAACAGACTGTAAATCTGTATGGCGGGCTACAGTTAATTGGCTGACTGAGCTTTCGTTCAATGGTTTCTATTCACCGTCGATTTTAGTCAATCGTTCATGGCTGGCTAATCTAAAGTACAAAGAGAGACGTTTCCGTTATACCATCAAAGACACACAGGAGGTATGTATGTATGTGTGTGTACAACTGTTTTATTTCTCGGTGTAGGTAGACGCTCGCCGATGTAGTTATGTTCCGAGCCATTTGTTGGAGGGACGTTTAAACGGCGAAAAAACGTGACAAGAAAACGGAACCTTTACATTAAGCTTTCTTTATTGTACGCCAACGCTTCGTTTTGTTCTGTGTATAGATTAAAATAAGATATTTATGAGATACGCGAACATAATCTGATTATTAAGATAGCTGTCGAAGTCCGTCGGTTACAAGTTCTGAATAAAATATCGATGTAGCCCGGTCCGAATTTAGGGAGATAATTTGCGGAAAATTCGGTCTAAATTGTTCTTCTTTGGTAAGGCGAAGTGTTTTTAACAGGCTTTTTATTCTATTTAATTTTTATCCTACTTAAATTGGAAGCTTAAAGTCGATACATATATAACATGACATGATATACTTGGAGCCAGAACAGAATTGTTCTAAGTGGCTTTCGGAATTACATCTATTTAAATATCCTAGTAATCCCTTTAAAGCTTCTTTAACTACTTCGATTTTATTAGTGTTTTTCTTTTTCCGTGTTGAAATAACTGTTCAAAAGAAGATACTCTATTTGTCGAGTCTATATGCTTCTTAATACTATTGACGAGCAGTAGGTACGTGTTTGATTTCTTACTCACTGCTAATGTACACTGCTTGTGTCTAATGCACTAACGCGATCTGACAAGAAAACTCACTCAATAGTAACGTGTGTTGTTTATATACGTACAAAAATAATCACAGAGGTAATTCTCGAAGAGGTAGGATAAGCAGAGGTGTGCCCCTGTAGAGGTAGGAAGAGTAGAGGTGTACCCTTGTATCAAGGCTCAACAGTACTCAACACCCTAATTTCACTGCTCATTACAAGTCTCATTCTGGACCCATACTGATCCCATCGCCAGTAATCTTAATTCCGTCTCTTTCCGGACAATATTCAAGTAGATATTGTTTTTATTTTGACGCCAGATAATACAAGCAAAGGGTAATTTATCAAAATAATCGTAATATATTAACAGAAACAAACATTTTTTTAATTATAATGAATATATGACTTTTGGTGCCATTTTAGCATGTTGCCCATGCTAAGCTTGAATCTAAATTGACAAAGGAAACTTGAAAAATGATGGACACGAGCGGGATTCGAACCCGCGACCTTCGCCGATCCGTGGCGCTGCTCTAACCAACTGAGCCACCGTGTCGCTGCTCGCATCCATATAATGAATATGTTTTTCTCTGAAAAAGCTTACCTTTCACCTTGACTTATATACAAATAGGATATACTCCTAACCAGAACTTCGGCAATATGAATAACAATACAAAATCACTGCGTACTTACTATACACGGTGCGGCCATGGTAGGAAGGGGGCTGTAACATGATAAAAGGGGGTGCGTCAGGATTTTTCCCCATCTCATGTAACCTAATTTTTGGCATGCTTTTATTATGTATAGCCGATATATACATGCTACAACTCAAATCACGGTACACGAAATGTCGTAGACTACAGCAGAAGATTTTTGACATCAAACAAACTACCTACGTTGCGTTGCTTTGATACAATCACAATAATAATTACCGTGGTTTTATATTCAATGATTTTGATTTCAAACTTAGAAACATAGATAGGTACACAACTTACTTGATCTCTTTATTATGACTAGTGCTAGTGGAGATACTTGATCTTTTTATTATGACTAGCGCTAGTCAAGATCAACCGTAATATAATGTGCCTACTTATAATGTATTATTTTGTAGCATGTAATGTACCATGTTACATTATGTCATAATATATTAGTTTTAGCTTTCTGCCTTCCTCCATATTAAACTTAACTGTGCCAAATCTCCCACTTCTCCATGATTATAAAGGTGTACATATTTTTCTCTTTACGTTTGAATATAACATATTCGGCAATCAAAACAAACACAAATTTATAAACCAACACAGAATGTTCCTTCTTTACTCTTTTGGTATGGTTGAGCCATAAGTCACTCCTTTGTGAAGGAAGCTCAGCTGTTCTTTTCTCGGGACCTATAGTGACGCCTAGACCAAAAACTAATGCATGCAAAAGTGTACGATGCATTTTCAAACAAAGTGTTCAATTGACTCCGAATTTATAATCCGCGGATATCATCCAAAGCTTCGCCTTCTGAACCGGTGTGTGTATTACCCATGCAATCGTCCGTATTGATGAGCATTTAAAATACGTTTTTTTTTTATATAGAAGAAGCATTCAGATATACCTAATTAATTTGAAATATTTAATTATTGTAAAACCGATTCATTTCAGTTTGTATCAAAAAAGCAAATATTTTTTCTTCGCCTGGCGATTAGTTCACGAAAATACGAACGTGTAGAACGCACTTGACCTTTGCTGGTTGTAGGTATAGACAGTATAAAATATAGCCATCTAGAGGACAACTTAAGGACTCTATTCTCCTTAGAGTCCTTAAAGTCCTCGTATAGAAGGAGTCCTTCAGCATGTCCACTCATATTCGCTCGATAAAATCCTTTCGTTAATCGACTTAAATTCATCCTTTCCACATGAATTACGTTAGTGTATTTTTGTTACCACATGTTTTTACAAATCGTAGATATATTTTATTAGAATTTTTCTAAATTCATGATAGTTACGTTATTGATGAAATGTAATTTAAGTTGGCTTTGAATTTTTTGTTGCGATCGATCGATGTTTATCATCAGTTTGAGACTGATGATAAACATCGATAAATGTAATGTAAGGTTTTATATACCTACGACTTGACGATTTGATTGGAACAGTGGCTAAGCGATTAGACTGTCGCGCTAAGGGTTTCAGATTCGATTCCCGCACGGGATAAAAATTTGTGCGATCCGCAGATATTTTTTCCGAGTCTGGTTGTTGGTGTGTGAGATTTTTGTGAAACACACCCACGATACAGGATAAATTCCTAATGTAGGGCGTCGTTTTAGAAAAAAAGAATACTGTGGATTTCCAAACTGCTGAAAAAAAGCTTATTTCTGTTCTGATGTGGAATTTTCTAGAAAGACATGAAACGCTGTTGCTTTCCAATGTTTAATGTATGTAAAAATGGAGACGAGCACGTTACCATTAATCAGGCAATATAACGGCTACTGAGAATTGGCAACACAAAAATGTATGCTGCAGCCATATCAACTCCTCGTGTCGGCGCCAATCACAGCTTAAATTGACATTTAAAATGGAACGTGACAGGGGCTTTGGAAAATGTACATGTCAAACAAATTGAATAGAACACCAAAGAAGCGTAATGTTCGATACGTTGCAACTAATTAAAATAGAGTATATTTTCGACTATGACGGAAATTTGGGAGCAACCGGAGGTGGATCACATGCAAGCGAAGGGCTTAAAGCTCTTTCAGTTTAAGGACCCACCGCTGCAAGCGCTGCTTCACCTTGCAGATTAACTGATCCATTCGTTTTTGTGATATAAGCCAGAATAATTTTTAGTCTATTTACATTGATTGGAGTTTCTTGCCGGTTCTTGGAGTTTCTTGCCGGTTCTTCTCCATAGGAATGACATTTGGGAACCGTACAACTAGCATCTTAACTTTTCATAAGCGCCTGTAATTGGTTTACATGAAATAAAAACATTTTTTTTGACAACGCCAGATTGTGAATACGAGCAAATTGCACATAATATCCTGTGAGAGTGTTTCTTTTGGCTTACAGGAGTTACAATGATGGGCTCGAGTGGTGGGTGACAATCGTATCCGTATGAAACACGAATAACACATGAAACCCATCAAATAATTCATAGACCATTAGGCTATGCAAATACACAACTCAAGTTTCTATCTTGGAGAGCAGGCGTGTAGTCAAAATACTCTGTTCGTGTCAACTACATGATACTGCATGTAATTGAACCGCAGTAATGCATTTCAGATTCGACTCGCACTCTAGTTTATCGCAAATGTGCAAACGTTTATGTGGTAATAGGGTTTATGGTGACACCCGTAAACCAGTTTATTGGGAAATTTAATTGTGATATTTTGATAGAAGTTTATAATGTTCGTATTAGTTTACAGAAATTAAATAAACGAAATAATTGAGCGCATAATCCATGTTATTTTTGATTTATAAATTCGTACTCAATAACAAGTTTTTATAAAGTACAAGTTTTTATATAATTTAAACAAGGATTTTTTCTGTAAGTTTCTACAAAACTGATATTCGTAATAAATTGATGAAACCGACAGGCTTTATTTTTCCCTTACTTGACTTTAATACATTACAGCCAAGCCTGAAGGCAAAAACAACCTCATTTTGTATTTCTGATTGTTCTTTGACCTGCTCATATATAGCTATTGTAAAAAAACAGTCATTTTTATCAAGCCAGTTTTACAGCCATTCTCTGTATCATTACAGTACCTGCGCTGTTTTAATCTAGTCTCCCTGAAATTGGATATAAGCTCGTAAGGTTACTATGTAACCTTATCTAATCCTTTTACCAAACAGAAGAACAACCTAATAAGCATATAAAGCCACTGAAGGCTAGTTTTGTATTTTCCTAGTAAGAAAAAACAAAACCTTTGTTCAATACGGTTCGAACCATTTCCCTTTTATATTGCAGAAAATGAGTCCCCAAAAAGGATATGGATACGTGCAATCAATTTTAATGTTAAACCTAATACCGTTGAGTTCCTGTCCGGAAAGGCCCGAATTTTACATACGTAAAGTTATCTTAGCCTGCACGAATCGATTTGTGAACGAATTGGTTTCGTGGCGCTCGATTTAAAACCCCAAAAACTGATTAAATCATCCAACTAATGAATTTTACAGTTAGGGATTGAGTGAACTGTAAATTGCTGTAAATATTCAGCTCAATACTTTTAAAAGATTAAAGAAAAGAAATTTTTAGCTATTTTACTTTCTTTAATAAGGGATTCCTGACTTCGAGACAGTCGTACAGCTGGCCAGTTAAGGATCAGAAGCTCTTCAACAGTTTTAAATTAAATTTTAATGAAGATTTGCTTGGGGACACGTTGCGGACATTATTTGCATAATATATAAAATGGACGCTTTGAAGCCTGCTCACACATTACTATTATTTAAACTAACACTCATATGGTTTAATTCCCTAAAGCTTGTTATTTTATTCAACGTAAAATAACAAACTTTAGGGAGCTGTTTGATTATCATTGAAATTAATGAACATAATATTAATATTGTATTGTATGGTCTTTATTTAAACATTAGGTAACATTTAACGACGTTATAAACAGATGACCTACAAAACCGTTTGAACGGTTTGACTTATAGACTAGTAGTTTGAATAGTGTTTCCGAAAGCTCTTCCTATTTATTTGTTTACATTCTGATGAATTTAGTGTTTAATTAAAATATGTGCCAACATACAAAGGATTCTAGATTCAATAGCATCATAGTTAATTGTCAAGTCAGATATTCGCTAGTATGTATGTATTCCAATTGAATTTAAAATTAAAACAAAAATATTTATCAAATAAAATACCACTTAGTGTAAAAGTATTATTAGGTAGCACGCTCTATTTGGTTTCAATTTCGGGGTTACAGTTTACAGACGTTTTGTTTTCAGATTGTCACTTTGTATTTGTACCTTGTAATAGCGAGAGCACGTGACTGGAATACCTAATATACTATTAGCAGAATTTTGTTCGCCGAAGACAGAATCAGGAAGGTATTGTAAATCGTTATAATGTATAATAAGGTTATTGTATTTTTCATAGATAAGTACCTATATTATGGCAAATTGCCGTTCATTGTGGCGTTCTAAGGGCCTTTGTTTAACTGTGGACATTTTCCGGCTGTTGATGATAAAGTATATTAATTTAGAACAATATGAGATACCTAGTCTATCAGATCTACACATACATTGTATTTCACCCTGTCTAGTAATACGTAAACAAGCAAAAGCAAGATCGATAGGAGAAATTAAATTATTAATAATTTAAACCCGCCAACTAACCCGGCGGCATTCCCAGCGGGTATTTGAGCCACCAGGCTCGCCGCCCAACCGAGCCACTGCGCTGCGCTGGCGTGGCCGCCGGAGTATGCCGGCGGGTTTTGCGAGGAGCCGAGCGCGGGTGGCGTCATTTCGCTCCCGACATTCGAGTGATAGTGTTGTGCGGTGTGTATACGTAAAACAAATTAAAATGTCGTTTAATTATGATGACAAAGGATGAAAAAGACAAAG
This sequence comes from Abrostola tripartita, assembly GCA_905340225.1. Taxonomy (NCBI): domain Eukaryota; kingdom Metazoa; phylum Arthropoda; class Insecta; order Lepidoptera; family Noctuidae; genus Abrostola; species Abrostola tripartita. The sequence goes on along the minus strand of HG996490.1, from coordinate 6,828,199 downwards.
CTGTGTTGCTTCTAATTGAACATTTTCAGTTAGTTTTGTACAGCAACTTCAAAATCTTCATAAGTTATTCTTAAAATTCCAAGATCATGTTGTAAGTCAAGTGCCAACCACCCACATCATCAGTTCTGTTTTATAATTTTCTATCATGACGGTGCCATTCTGCTACTTTCTGCGTTGCAAACTCGGCCTTCTTATTTCGAATCTTTTGCTAATTAAAATTAATACTACGGCCGCGATGGCGATGTTAACCGCTTCGTTGTCCGTCGTAAAAAACTAGAAACACAAAGTAGACACCATTAGCGTTCTACCAGAAATGATGCTCTGCGGCTGCTATCGGCAAGTGCATACCTGCGCGGCAAAAACTCGCCGGCTGCGCCACCGGTATAGTGTGTGAGAGCCATAGTCATTCATTGTAACTAGTTTAGACATGGACAGTAGTAGAGCTGTTTATGCCGGAAGGCAACATACGGCGTACAACATAAACCTCGCATGGATTTGAATAATATATACACCTTTTCTTATGCAATCTATATGCGAACCATAAAATTTCTCTCATAAACTGAACATCGCCCTAACACTCGGTTGCAGTATTGATAGCCGAGTATCGAAAGTTCTATATAAACGTAGATAGATCTTAGCACCCAGTTGTCAGCGGACGTCTCCAGTATCCTGAAGATACGGTGTTGAATTTTCGAGTGTTAAACGTTTGTTGATATCTTCTTGTATACCTACGTATAATCAAGTGCTTATTCAGCGTGTCCATGACTGTAATTTAGGTGCTCTTACTTTTTAGTTTGTAATTCGTGTGATGAAACTTTAACGTCATAAAAATAGTTCTTCAAATTTTCATATAGTTCATGAATTCTCAATGTTTCGATAAACTGAAGATGTCATCAATCAAATATTTAAAGACAGTTTCAAACCTAAACACAATGTATTCTTGAAACTATTTCCTTTGAAATGCCGCGTACCAAACATAACAATAAACCTAACTTCAATTCTATCCAGGGAAATGATGCTTAAAAAACCATAAAACCTCTTCGGTTACAGGTCTGTCTATTGAAGAAGTCCATTATAATAATACTACCATTCATAGTCACATCAATCGCAGCCCCGACTAAGATATAAGCCTGTTATAACATGATCAGTAATAGCACTGGTCCGGCCGTGCCTGTCTCTAAGTGCACAGTCGTGTATCGGTTGCCAAATCCTCGGGGGACGTTCACTTTGGACCCCATGATTCAGTGCATGTACACAGTTTTAATTTTATTTTGTGCCCGTTCCTATTCCAATTTATTGTGTTTATCGGCTGTTCATTTTGTACGATAGGTGACTGGATTTTCCACCGTAAATAAACGGACCTTTTTCTTATCCTTTTTATGTGAAAATTTTAATTGTTTATCGCTTTAGGTAGGTACCTATCTGTTGTAGGTACATACAATTATCTAGTGGAAAAGAATATTTTTCACACATGGTACAGGCGATGCTTTATATACCTATTGAAAATGGAAATGGAAAAATTATGCTACATGTAGTGTTTAAATATAAACAAAATGAGTGTTGGTTCAGATTAACAAACTGGATAAATTGCACTCAAATAAATACCTGTAGTATCTTTGCCATAAAACTAAAATCCGTATTTATATTCCAATGTTAAATAAAAACAAAACACAATTACGATATAAAAACTTGATTCCAATTGAGAATTAGCATATCTACCTAGGTATATATGTAGATATAATGTTCGTTTGTAGGTACTTTTCGTATGCAAAGTTTCCTCTTTTGGACGGCGAACCAATTTTATCGGTCATTTTATTGCTTTCGACGTTGCTCTCTTTACAACTTGGAGCTCGCTATTACATGAGTACGTATCTAAACTCGACAAAGATATCGGCTTTATCGCCGCTTGGCTATTGCCTGTTACTTTGAGGATTGTTGAAAAACCACCTTTCAATTTTGATTTTATGGTTGTATAATTTCATAATCATATACATGGAATAGAATCTTCGGAAAGAAAATAAACTATACTTGTGCACTTATTTATATATTTCAACATAGGTAATCAGATTGATGCATTTTTACATGTTAAATGCAAAACAGCTAAATTAGAACTGGTACGTAAATAAAATGTCTTCGTATTTCGGAGAGTTTTCGAGAGTTATTTGGACATAAAAGATTCAAGGAAGCGACCTCATTAAGACATATTTACCCGGCGCATAATAAAAGTTGACGACCAAATAACATAGTACATAGACAAAAATGATTATAATTTTATCGGCTACGAATACCTATCACTTTTTTACGATCAACATTCTGTTACGACGTGGAAGCATTCACCGTCTGATAATGTGTTCTCTGTTATTGGATTTACGGGGAGCTTCTGTTCCATCCTTTGTTTATATTTTCTTATTCGAAAGCCTTATTTCGCAATTTCCTTCGAACGTACTGCGTATGAAGTAAGAACATGTGGCCACAATTAATGAACGGATTCAATTTTACGATGCCCGTACCTTTACTGGTTGCTTTTGATCTTTTATACCTTTCAGCTTTATTAATAATGTTTCGTATTTCTTTTTAAGAACTGCTTTTGACCAATATAGGTAGGTACTATTTTGTGTGTAAATTTTATTGTTTTTTTAAAGATGTTTTGGTTAGATAAAACTTTAAACTTAAATGTAAATAACTATGATGACCCATCCACGGACCTACCGCAACAAGCGCAGCTTAGCCTTGATTCATCGACCCGGCTGTTACTTTGCCATCAGACCCTCTATTTGAATGTTCACGTAAACAGCTTACATAACATAATAATATTATCTGTACAACAAATATTGCTGATAAATATGTACCTATGTAACAATAGGATAGCCAATTTAGGCGAATTCGGAGTACCTACTACCCATACTAATAGACAGCTGCTATCATTTTGATAGACATCTTGTATATAAATTAAACAATGAACAATTGAACATTGAAATGTTGCCTACATAATTTCAATATCCATTACACAGAAAGACTATTATGTCTTAAACAAGATAATCTGTAACATGATGTAAAATACCCTAACCTATTTTCATATTACTTAGATTTTAGATCTACCTAAGTTTATTTTTAGAATTACCAAAAATCTTCAAATGCGTTACAATTATAGACAATTTATGTTCAAGTTAATTAAAACATTTGTTATAATCGTAAACTGATTGCCTGACTCGAACAACGAATAATTGAGATTTTACGGACGGCGCAAGACTTGAGGTACCTATTGAGTTTAAAGTACAGCAAAGTAAAATTGTCACTAGCAGCCTGGGGTATGCGTCCAGAAAATATCAATACGCGGGCCGCCTAACGGATCGGATACAATAATGCCCCAAATACTGTAGATAAATGTTCTCCAATAACATACAACAAAACGATCACACGATCACTAGTCATATTATAGGTAAGTACTTACTTAGATCAATCACTTATGTAATCGCCGAAGAGGTAGGCCTAGGAGATTTCCTGTTTATTAGCCTACACACCCACATTTCGTTTCTATCCTTTATAAATATGAATTTGCTAACGACCATCATTTTTGCCAGTACCTTCTTTCAGCCGAAGCAGCCCACGCTTAATAACAGAGTCAGCAAAGGTATAGTCCCTGGATAAAAATAAGTCAACCCATTTCGTTCCCAAGGGCGTCGTAAAAGGTAACTAAGAAATTATATCAAGTGGGAGGACAGTTACCCGACATCATACTCTAAGTACTAAGTTATTTATCCGATTTTTCGGAGATAGACATAATTATGTTTAGTAGAGTTTGAGACGCCTTGTTGTAAGATGCGATAAATGTACAATAACTGACAATTATAGTAAAAGGTGTCACTTATTTTAATATAACAACGCTTTTTTACTGAAAGCCCTGTATGAGAAATATAATAAAAACGGTATTTTTATTAAAGTATATTTTCCATAGTTTATCAATATAAAAGTAAATAAAATATAACTACAACTTTGCTACAATTTTTTTTATCAATTAGGCACTGTAGTAGCATAAAACAATTTTCCAGCTAATTATACTTTGTTACGAAATACTGAACAAAGTAGGCAGACTGAATGAAATGGGGAATATTTAAGGAGTTCCCTATTTAATTAAATATGTAGGAACATCTATTAATAAAAAATATAGTATGCTAAGTTCATTTTAGTTCGTAATTTTTTTACCATAACATTTAACTAAATAATATTTTGAACAAACTTTAGAAATGGACCTACAATGTTCTTGAGTCTACAGTTCGGCACCACCTTAAGGTGACTGGAAGAAAGGTATGGCGAGCTAAGCTTTTGTACGTAATATCTACCTAAAGTAGGTATTCAATAAATGAAAATAATATCAAGACAAACGACGGTGCTGCAACACAAGACTCTTCAAATGTTCTGAGTCTTATTCCTCACTAAGTAACAGCCCTTGTTTTAATTTTATCAAGATACCGTTTGTTCAGTCTCTTTGCATTTAACTAACAACTAAGGATCGTCTCCGTTCCACTTCCTTTAAAAAGGAGAGCACTGTAACGTGGATTAACTCATAAGACGGTAAAGACCAAGATATAAAGGAGAACTGGTGGAAAATGACGCAAAAAATTAAGAAAATACAGTACTTTTCAAACAAAACCCACAACGAAATTCAAAGTGTGGCTAAAAGTTGAAATACAATTCCACGCAACCGAGAAGCGTCCATTAAACGTTTGGAAACTGCTATAGACTTTTATTATGCTCTCGGTACGTCATTGTCGAATGGAAGCCGTATATTTAGTAACTTTGTAAAGTTATTGCTTAACGAGATGCGAGATATTATAGATTTTACAATGTTTTCTTGTTGTTCAAGTTTGCATGGAATCGCCTTATGAATACTTACATTCTAAGAGCAAAAGACGGTTGCCATTCTTTATCACAAATATCTGCAAAATAATAGCTTTGCTTGATAGCAACTTACACGAGACCGAACAACAGACCATTCACCATAGTTCAAATTGTTAAACTGTTGACGTAAAACTTAATCTTGAGGTAGAAAACAATAAACGTACCTAAATAGTAGTTTTGGATGATTAATAGGTATACAGGTGTACCTACTATAGTTTCCATAAAATATGTATAAAATAATACCTACATACACGTAAGCACCCATAAATGACGATAATTTTGAAAGTGATTAACATTTCATATTTGCGAAGTCAGGTAAACTGACAAGATCACTACCACAGAATAGAAAATAGTGCCAACATCCTAGCAAAGAAAAACTTAATAGATATCACATTATAAGGGCTAGTAATAAATTATTAAGATAAAAGTTGTTAAGTATCGTGACATCGCGACACCTTTGACAAAGGATGATGACCTCTGAAACGTGTGTGACCCGGCTATGACCCGTGTGTGGACCGTAGTATTCCATTTAAGGAATTTTACCAATATTATATCATCATGTTGTTAGATACTTATTTTTGACGATGACTAATAGTGAAATAAATATATAAACATAGGCAGTAGGCATATGTGTGAAGACTGTGTACCACCGACATTTCGCCAGTTATATCATAAGTTCCAATGTTATAGGGGGAGAGCGGTTGATTGTAGTCACTCGGGTAAAAATCCAGACTCCGTGCTGTTACCGAGAACTGCCGAGTAAATACATGAAAATTTAACAAAGGACTGCTTTCATAAATAATAGAAAGGCGTTTCGAAACCTATATAACCTTCCTTAATATTAAGTATGTTGTCACTAGCTTTTCTGAAGTGACGAAAATGTGAACTGTGCATTGCATAACAATTTTATGTGTGCCTAGCCACCGTCCGAATACATCGACGTTAATTTATACTGCCGCATCTAGTTACTCTATCATTTGATATCACAACTGCGCAAGGTAATTTCCAGTTTATAATTTAATTTACTTTTATTTGAATATTAACCAACTGAAGGAAATTATTTTAAAGATACCTATTAACATTCGCTGGAGAGCAAAGACTTAACTTGGAGATCAAGACCAACTTTTAATTGACTTCAGTAAACCTATAGGCTAAATTTTAATTGAAGAAAAATAGGAGAGTTGTATTTTTTAACTTCGGAAACGGTCGGTTTGCATTACAGAACGGTGTTAATTGTTAATTAATGACACAATGCACTTTGTTCTGTATCGTTAAAGCAGCAATAGAATGTCAGGTAATGTTCTGATTCCAGTGTACTAAGTGTTACGTTCTATGGTTTGGGCCGCCAGATTGGTTCAACGAAAATGTTTGTGCGATCAACAAATCAAAGTCATAAAAATGTGTTAAATTTTGTTTGCAACTTGTCACCGTGGCTTTTACCTTAGCTGCTTATTTAGTTTTATGAACTGCCTTAGTTATAATATCTAAAATAAAATCGGGTAAGTATTATTTACAAAATTAAAGGGTTTTTGCAAAAAAAAGCAACGTGGACACCTATTTTATTTATATCTTAACGTGACAGTTGATCCTAAAAGAAGTACTGTTTTATACATGGCTCCCACGCAATACTAAAGTAAGTAATACATAGATGGGTATCAGTGGGAGGTTTATCACGATATTGTTTATCAGTTGGCATATTCTATGTGCTTTTTTGTAATTCTAACACGTCGGGGGCACAGCGTGTTTCTGCTTTGTACAGCCCCTGTTATTTGAATATGTATGAGGCGCGGTCGCGCTGTTCGTGCCACCCGCTTGTATGAAAATGTGATGTCCCGATAAATTGTCAAAAGGGTTGATCGGCAATGGAAAATGGCCGCCGAAAATATGTCCACAGAATAATATTAAATGCCTGCAGGCTACACTCTCTGCCGTCAAAGATTGTTTATTTGCAAGCTTTTATTTACCCAGGATTACGTGTAAAATTGCTATGCAGGCAGCTAAATGGCAGAATAATTTGATAACCCATACAGTCATGAACGCTTATAATATTATATGGTTTGTTTACCTCGGCCACGATGGCGTGGTGTGATCAACAGCGAATATTTGGTTTACAGTTGGAATTTATTTGGACCGAAAAAATATCCTTAGATATTTATCTTTTATCCTCATCTACCTTAATAACATTGTACAGTACACACAATCAATATTACCTATATGGACTGATCTTTGAACTTAAGCGGCACTTGTCGCGGTCAGTCATGTCGACTATCGAGACCGTTCCGTGCCTCGGAAGCACAGTAAACCGACGGAACCGGTGGCACCTAATCTCTATCCAGCAGGTCAGATTGCCTTTTATCGTAGGTACTTTGGGCATGAGCCCATAGAAAGAGCGCCTTACTTTTCACGTAAAGACCACACAGGTATCTACACTATTATAATTATGGCCTGCATATTTTTCTACTTTCAGCTGAGATTGATCTGTGAGGAAATTGTTGTCAACATACTCAACCTATAAATATACATTACTACTATTGTAAAAATAATGCAACCAACTGATTTACTGTTATAATACGTAAGTTTCCACTTTCTCTTACACACCTAGGTAACTGTGCTAATAGAAATACGGAATCGTATCAATACCACTTTACCTGATCCCAAGTATACGACTTTGTAAGTACGTCAGACCAACAACCAACCAATAATACTGATACAAATTTATATACAAAGGAAGCATTAACGTGATCCATGGACTGGAACGCAATGATTTTCCGCTTAAATTACGCTTGGAAAGCTCAGTAATAAGCGCCCAGAATTGGATAAGTCTAAGCACTTTAAAGCAAAGATGGGTCACAAAGTTAAAAGTCATGTTACTTAAAAGGGGTTTCTCGGGGTCGAAAAGCTCGGAGGAGGGTAAAAGAGGATTGCCTCCGCACACCTGTCGCCGCCGTGATATACCTCCTTGCAATATAATATATTATTCCTCGCCCAAGTGCCACACGCTCATTCTGGCATCACGGAAAATATTCGCCAATATGACGATAAATACGAAACATGCTGCATTCTCTTTTCTTGATTGTCGTGATTGTACATTCAATCCAAAATATTTTATTATTTGTAAAATGTATCATTGCTCGGTCAATGTTGTAATTGCTTGCGTTTACCTAGAAGTACCAAGAGGAAATACGAAATAAACAATTTTTTATATTCACATTATTATTTCAATTTAAGAGCGAGCAAATCGTTTGGCGTGCTTGTATTTCACTATTGTATCAACCGAGGCTTTCGAAATTTAAAAAAATATCAGCCGGAACAAACTGATGAAAAAATATGCAGGTTGGAAAGACAAATGCTTTATGCTGTTTTTTACACACGACGGAACGGAGAAGAAGGCGTATGCGTTTTGTATGCAATCTGTTTACTTCATATTCAATAAGCAATCAATACAATTAAAACCTGGCGTAGACAAAACTAAAATACAGCCCCTTTTCTAAAAACAATCGAAGATTGAAATTATTTGATATAAACATGTCTAAAAACAATTTTATAAAATGCTTGAACAATGCTTCTTAGATTCATAATGAACACGAATTATTTGAAAGAACAAACGTATTTTCCTTAAAATTACAAGCATCATAATACCTTAACATTTAGATTTAATGATGTAATTTAGGGAAAGTAGATAGGTCCTTGGATTTGTGTTGTTTTAACATTAAAACATTACTCAATTTAGTAATTTTATTTTTAACTCAAAGTTGGGGTTAATTCTTTGAAGTTTTTAATATTAAGATCACGAAAATCATTTCAGAAATTAGAAAATGAAAATATTATTTTCGTCGTAATATTTATTTTTAAATTTCATGTCAAACAGAGTATTAGTACATTTTAATTTGCTTTAAGAAAGTTTACATTGCTCATACAGCGACCCATACATTTGCGCGGACGTTATAACCTGAAATTCAACAATGAATAGTTCTTCATTTCCGGACGAGTGGGCACGTTCGCTGCACTGAATTCAAACAATGTTCGATTGCTCTGTTACTTAATGGCTGCCTGTGACGACTGATTTATTGATTGACCTGTCTGCTCCAACGTCCCGTCCCTTACAACCCGAAAAAGTATTAAAGATCAGATCAGAGATACTTCCTTTTAAGTCATACATGTTAGTAAGTATATGATCATCGTTAAAAAAACATTAGGACCAAATGCTGATCATAATTACCTGTGTAATATAAGTGATTGTTCTCGTTAATTTTGGTAATTTACTTAAAGTGTTATTACTAATTCTAACTACTTATAGGCAAAATTACCTTAAGTGTAATAATATAACACCGAAACATTATCAACAACAGTAACTGTAGATAAGCGGTGCTAACCTAAAATGTTTAAAGCTTTATAGACCTGCTGTACCTATCTATATGAAGTAAATGAGCATTTAATTTATACTGCGAATTAAAGAGCTATCTGTATAAACACTACACAAATCTAACGAATGTTTATGTTTGGCGTGCTTTTATCGACTACTGCTAGCGTACGCAGTAAGATCATCAATGAGGCCAATCCTCGAGCATTCGAGATTATGTTTTCTTTCGACTTGCAAATGAACCACACTTTCATAAAAAGATGAATAAGTAAATTATTCTGGACCCGAGTGAAATTCTCGAATACGGTAAGATAAAACAAAATCTGATCAATACGCAATAATCGGTAGTACCTCAAGAGCGTCCGTACGATAACTCGATCTATCAATCACCATCTTCGCAAGCTCTCTTGAGGGTTAGGTAGAAAACTTCTCTCCCCCACTCATTATTTCAAGCCATTGTGGTTGTTAATTCGTGTTAAATTGTGGGTGCTTCTCCCCGGTCAATCGTTGTCCCTTTTTTCTCGTTAATAAGAGACAATCCTAAATCTCAGATATTGAGGGATAATAAGATTTTCGCGGTGAATTGGATGGTATTTGTAAAGTATTTCACGTTTAATGAGATTGTAAAGAACAAAAGAGTCCCGGAGTGCCGGAAATTTAATTCTGCTTCACGTCCACTCTCATTAGACATCGGGGAGGAATCAATCATTATTTTATTTAAAGTGAATTATTTTGTTGTGTACGGAATATCAGAGGAATACCATTTTGTACGAGTGTTATGTAAAACTACTATTCTTTTTTTTGGTTTATAAATCATTGGAAGGGTCCGAGGTGTAAATGTCATTATCAGCAGGTGTATATCAAGTAGTGGGTTTATGGAGGCAGATGTATGGAGAGGAAGGATTTAAATCTGTTCCAACTGTAATATATTATGAGCAAAATTACGGGCCTTGCGTACCTATACTGTGAACCCTTAACTTACTTTTTAAGAAGTTACCGCCAAAGTTTTCGTTGCAAACACTTTCATTTATCTCATCGGCAATAACTCTGGTTTTTAAGATAACGCCACTAGCTATTGATTTAGTGTCTAAATAGTCAGTATTTTTTTACCGTAGTAAGTCTTTTAAGTAACCTAAATTCGCACTTTATCTTCCACACCACAAAGCTTCAAATCTTTATCGTACCTACTTTTTTACAATTCCACCTCGTCGAATGTAACCGGATGGATATCTCTCTTGGTCCTTATGACCTCTAATAATGTTGGGCCGACTGATGGGATCCACTATTGGGACATGCGAGTCGAGGCGTCGTTTTCTCAATAACCCAGCGACTTTCATGGAATATGGTCATTACCTCAGACGTCTATCTTATTGTCTGCTACATCACGACCATTTACTGGAATAGCCACCGCACTCTCATCACTTATCAGTTCTAAATGTAACGGTGATGATAAAGTTTTATCTGGTGGTGCTATAGATGGGAATGAATTTGCACGGTATTTAGCGCATGTAGAATGCTTTATTAAGAAGTTTTTCTACCAACGATGGCGATCGGAGGCGTGAAATATAAGTATGAAAGACAAGAGGGTAAGTCCAACAAAGCTTCATGGCTGGGGCCCGCGGCTTCTAAGCCTCCGGTCGCCTCTCACGCATCCACCCGCATTACTTCTAATTGTGATTTAATGGCCCTCCGCGGCGTATCCGCTTGACCTTTAAAAATAAAATATATCGCGCATTTTCCACTGAAACTAAGAATGTTACTAAAAATTCTGTCTTTAGATGAGCTAAAAATGTTTTGTTTAAAGATATTTTTCGTAGGACGTTTTAGGTAGTAAGAATATAGCTCTATTTGGGTAAGGCTACAGAATAACCTATATAGAAAGTAAGTCGGCAATATCAAAACACATAAATGCTTAACAATAAAGTGAAATATTTTGCTCAAGAGGCAAAAATATTTATAACGATTTTGCTAAAATATTTTTATGGAAAATGGTAAAATTGCTGTCGCGCGATCCGACATCGCTAATTATGATTTAATGGCTGCCCTGACCTGATGAGTATTTTTACAATTTGCTCGGGTCAGTTAAAACAGCAGACAATAATTTTGATTTCGAATGTAAACAATTTTTTATGCCATCGTAAACAGGCAAAGGAATAACGAATCGAGTTTTCGCAAACTTTAATTAATCGTTGTTTTCAACAACAGTAATTACAAGCTCTAAATCGAATAGCACTATGGATGAATGGCAGCAGTCACATTAAAATTAGTAGTTAATAATTATCTACTAGATATTCTTAGTTCAGGGTGCGTTTGTTTCGTCAAAAGTCATGGGTAGTAGGTCCATTTTGCCACTGAAATCTGAACAATCTAAATTCTATCTAAATTCACCTACACTGTGTAAAGGGAAATGGAAATCAGTTCGTTTCTCAATCCGATAAGAGGTCTTTTGCCCGACAGTGGGACAGTTACAGACGGTTAGTTTTATTTTATCATAAAAACAGACGTATGAGTTTCATATCCGACATAAAAATATTCTACTTTGTTATCTTGGCAGATAAGCATCTTTCTTCGGACAAAGCTGGTTTTACTTTACAAGCGTGCTATGTTCAACCGATTTTATTGTGCTGCGACAGACATGAATTCAATACAAATATAAGAGGGCGGTTATTGATAAAACAAAAATATTGCAGGTCTGTATTTAATTAATTTTTATGGTACCAAGCCGATTCCATTCGCAGAAGAAAAATAATCCTAAGACTAAAGTACGAAGTTATTGAACAAGACGTTAATTTGCCAGTGTAACAAAAAATTACTATGCCTGGTAGGACACTGTTGACCAAATAAAATTAGTCTTAGAAGTCAGAAAAGTTGTAATATTGCATGTCATGAGCTTGAATGGATGCGGATTATTACTAGCATACTAAAACCCCAACGCTACGAATGGCTGTACTTTTCAGGTATCGAGGATATCACAACAAGTCTGGCACCGACTTTAGATAAAGCGGCTATTTTATAAAACGGTATATTACAGGAATCTTCCAATTTGCTGAAATGAAAACGTAGGTCAAGCTTATCGTTGGTACATACTGGGTTACTAGCGCTTGTACCGATTGTCAGGCAAAGGCAAAGTTATGCGCTCTTTGCCAGTTCCCCTTCTTAAATCTTCAAAAATCTATGTAGAAACACAAAGAAATTTCTGCCTGCATCTTTGCGGAATATCTCAACGAACGAAAATTCGATTTAGGCGCGAGATAAAAAGATCTCTTCGCGTATTCGTATTTGAATGGATGAGCAAACCATTACTGGATTAAAAAGTATTGCGAACGCAACATTATTGTCGGTGAGTGTACGACACGGCGGCGGCGGCGGCGGCGGCTGTAAGTGGGGCTACACATGCGACTTAGAACTCACAGAACTTTGTGTGACACGCGGGTGGACTTTTATAGGTAGTGTCTTACATTATTCATCCATTCGTGACTTTGGGTTCTAAGTTTAATAGCTTACGTCTTCTTCTTAAATATTTAAAAAATAGTCTAGAATACGGATCTAAGGTTACCTACGACTTGCGTGTGATAGTCAAAATTACGTCAGACCAAATAAATACTTATCGCCCTATACGGCCTTTTCTTGTGATGGTAAATATTTTTTACTAAGTGTAGGCAGCTCAAAAAAATTTAATATAAAGCCTTTTAAACTTGTCAATATTACAATGAAACCGACTGAAATAAGAAACAAAGGTAAAATAGCGTGCGATAATAAAAATGACGTGGGCTGTGTTTTATTTGCTTCGAAGCTTATTGTTCTCCAAGACCTTCCTTCCTGATAGTGATATATTTTCTAGTTTGTGAAGTTGTAGACTGTTGGTTTGTGTATTAATATTGATTCTCATTTCTATAACTCTAACTAACTAACCAATTGAATACGAAAGCTAATTTGTTTGGATATAAGATAATTTAAAACAAAAGAACTGGACTTACTTTTGGAATTTGAGTCTTCTTACTATCCCCAGAAAACAAAGAAATGTCTAAAATCCTGTGGCACATTTGGCTATTATACAATATATAACTCATGTCCTGCATATAATTATTTAAACACTGGTAGTTTTCACATGATATGTGGACGTTTATCGTTTTGAAGGAAGAATCCAATTACGATAACGTTATGTTCCGCATGAAAGTGTCGCATTTATGGTAAAATATTAATGTATTTCAATTTGGGAAGGCTGCTACAGACCTCCATAAATATCAGGCGCGTTGGGACCTAGCGGGGACGCGTAAATACTTCGACTAAAATTGAATGTTATTATCCGTGAACTAGCGGGAGCGCAGTAAAAGTGGGACGTTTTTGATGTTAGATAAAACTCACGGCGACATATTGGATACGTTCGACTGTATTGAGTCATTTCATGTGGAATTGCGAATGAGGTCGCATTTAGTTAATGGAATACGCTTATTTGTGAAATTAGATAGACTGCACCAGCAATACTAATAGAAGACAATACCGTGTCTCAAATTGGATTAGGTATGTATCTTTCTGAAACAAGATACTTGGTAGGTACTGATTTGGAAAAGGAAGCAAATATATACGTAGAATCTTACTTAGGTTCTAGTATGTAGTAGGAATCTAGTAAATAGGTTGAATGCTCTGATTCTGTACCTATTAGATGAAGTGGTACATCATTTCAACGAAAATCCACAGCCATTATGTTAGTGTGGTTTTTTTTTTTTTTTTTCGGTATGGTTTATGTCGACGACCCCGAGGGGGGTCTTATTGGACGTAGCCGGATAAAGGCGAGACTTCTGGAGCCTCCAGCCAGGCTAACTACTAATAAAGACTTTAAGCGATGCTACCGAGGGCGCCCCCTGCGGGACTCGAACCTCGACTCGGTGCATCGCTGACTAACATGCAAAAACAACAAGGGACTGCTGGATCTGATTTATTATTTAGGGACTGTTTTATAAGCTAGAGCTCGGCCCCGGGCCGGCTGTACTAGGGACGGGAGGGTTATTTACGTTAATATTTAACGATCGCGGCGGACCTCGACGGCGAGATCTTAGTATTCGACGGCGTCGGTCGTGTAAAGTGTTGATAGTGTCTGGATTCAACCGTTGCTGGAGCAAGGTTGTACTATCATCTGGTTTAGTGTGGTTAGTAGTTGGAACAATTTATACGAACTCAGTGTCAATTTAAGGTTTCGAATTACACCCGGGAAATCTCAATAGGTTAGCACTTAGCACTGTATTTCACGAGACGCAATAATTCAATGCATTTCTGCTAACAACTTGAGGGTTACATGCGCATTATTATTTCTGAGGTGATTTATACCATAATTGAAGTAGATAGATCTGTTGTAGTATAATTTGTGAAGTAGAATTATTGAAATAATCACGCCTTTACTTATGGTTTAACGGATTCACATATACCTACGGATTTGAACAAAGGACAGTTCCGTGTACCCGGGTATATTATAGTATCTGAGTATATGTCAAGTATATCAAGTATCAATTATGATGCTAGTAAAATCATTATTTCATTCTCAGTACGCCTAGTTCGACAAATGAAACATTAAATTTCCCATTACCATTCAATTGTAACATAACGGTAGGTAACTGAAAATCGATTGGTTTGAGTCCGAACTAAATGCGTATTCATGTGTGCCACAGAACGACCGGGGGTGAGAAAACGAGAAAATCAACACACAAACTGCATTTGGCAACAACTTTTAATGCAATATACTAAAATTGGTTTTCCAGCGTCTGCGAAACTAGACGCCGAAACACTAGATACGCTTTAAGAAGAAGTTAGAGACAGATTTATAGGTCCAAACAAACGCAATACGAGCAACCCGATGCCATCCTATCAACCAAACAAGTTGTTTGTAAAAGCCGACTTTGGTCATTTAAATGTTGGATTTGATAAACTGCAAGCCGAAATTGCTTTAGTTCTCGTTAGGATAATGTGGACCTCCATCTAACGTTTTAAAGAAATAAAATTTGATTTAAATTGTAACAATTAATTTCGTGCCTACAGATTTATTATATTGTATTAAATTAGTATTAGAAGTTTTTTCCACATTATTATTTACCTCTTATATAACTCGTATAATGAGGCAATTTGGATAAATTACAAAAATATTTGAATTTACAAAACAACAAACGATGTGCTCGTATACAAAGCGAAACGTTGCAGTTAACTAATAAACAACAACGTGGGTAACGCAAATAACTAATTAGCAATATGATTGAAGGTATTTTTAATATTGAATACAGTTTGTAATGTAAACGATGAGCATTGTTGACTAAACACAAACATTTTGTCGAACAACGTATGATTCCGTTTTAATTCGAAATGGATCTTCACTGTACATGTTTGAAAATAAATAAAGGAGAAAAATAGGTGGTGTATCCCCTGGCAGCCGCGAATGCCTTGCTGCGACCCGTATCGGGAACAACAACACTCTGTGTCGTTTAAATTGAATTGAAAAATGATTTATGCCAACAATCTCTGGCGATGCTCTTTTCTTTACACACTTGATCGATCTAAACAAAATTTGTTCCATCAAATTGATTGAGGGGTTTTGTTCTATTTATTATATTGCTTCGAGTGAAAATCGCAGCTACAAAAGCTTTTATGTACTATTTATACTTTTTACGTTCGTTCACGTAATTATACGAATTCACCTAGAATGTGCGCCGTGGAGGGATATCTATTTTAATTTCTCGGATGATCTTTAATTTTCCTGGATTGTTAACAAAAATATGATAAAACTATCGCTTGTTTCCTCATTAATTAATTTATGTTTTGTACTCTATGTTGAAACAAAATTAATTGTACGTAGCTGTTGGAGTGTAAAGGAGCATAATGTTAAATTTGGGTAACATTATTATTTTAGTAATGGTAAATGGATAGTTAAATTTAACACTCAATTATCTAATTATGTACTGAGTAGGTATTTCAGGGCTGCTACCGTTATGACCGAACGCCACTTTATGGTAGTAATAATTGATGTTTTGTATTGTGACTGAATTGTAATCAATTATTTATCGAAAGCCTTTGATTAGTGATAATTTTAAAATGACCATTTTATTTAAAATAACAACTAGCCTGATAATTGTGAATTGGCTCGCCAGTTATTACATGAGGCTTTAAAATGATCGATCTAATATGTTATTCAAACTAACTATACTTTAAGACCGCAGATACACTACATATTTCCTGCCAGTAGCACATAAGCACACCGCCTTATAAAATATTTGCATAAAGGTGAGGACATGCCAATACGGTTCCTGCGTTCCAACTAGGTAGTACCTACATTTAGCACTAAGTGGCACTTAACTCAATATATGCACGTTGCGCCGGTGTACTACCCCCAAAGTGATCTATTGCCATTCTCAAAGCATTACACTCGTTACAGTTTTATGAACACGTGTTTTCTCATTCGATTTTCTTATTATGCGGCCCTGAAGATACATAATTTGTGTTCATGTGGCAAACAACTTGTTACCACGTTTTCTTGTAGGTCACTATAGAATAGAATAATATATATATATATATATATGTATAACTGAAATAACTTTATCTATCGTACATTTGTTTTTATGTATCTGGTAGATATACATACGCTTAGCCTACCTGAGAAAAGAAATGTACGTAAGTGAACAAACCTATACCTAACAAAAAAAGATTTTTTTTTCTTATTTTTGAGGCAGAAATATGTTGTTTAAATTATGAATAGACAACTCAATTCTACAACAGGACACAGCATTTTAAACACCACGTACATTTATAATGGAGCTTTACTAATGCGACTAAACGGTCAAGAAAATAAATGTTTGACCACATTCCAACAGAAAATAAGGATACAGCGAGCAAGATTAATAATAGCAATGAATTAGTCGCAGGAAATTGCAGTTTCTTGTTTAGTAAATTCCTCAAGAAGGGTGGCTAGGCCCGGGCCGTAATAAAAATTGCGTAATATGTACGTGGCCGACTTATGAAGACGAAGTGAGGAAATTACGTATGTAGATATTAATATTTCCCGGCCGTTGCCTTCCCAGTAGGCCATTTGGTTGTAAGTCGGATGCCTACATTATCTAACGTTCTTTGTCACGTCTACGATATTTACAGTTTATGGCACGACTCACTCTTTTTTGGATGACTTGATAATTTAAATTCTTTGGCATTTATGAAGTAATGTTACGTTATGACTGTTGTCGCAGAATTTTATAATAATTTTATCTATGGTTTACAAAGGCGACCAATAACTTCTGGTTGGCATATCTACACCAGCTAAAGGCGTGCATGCATATATTTCAAAGTAATCAAATTGGCAGTGACCAATCGGCCTAATCTTTCGCTTGACTGGTGTCCTAATCCGATTCAATGATCACATTACCACACCCTAGCTAGTTACAAAGACATTATGTCAATTGCTAATGCAATCACTACTTATTATCTTAATGATACACGAGAAATGTGGATTTGGGAATGTATACCCAACAAATAGTTTGTATCTATGTGGTACTAAAAAGTAAAATTTTAGATCTTTATTTGTTTTTTTTTTAAATGAACGTCCCCGCTCTCTATGTCTATTTTTCTGTATCGTGGGTTCGTTTCACAAACATGAAATATCACATACACAACACCGAGACTCGTGACCGACATTTGCAGATCACAGAAATTTTTGTCCCGTGCGGGAATTGAACCCGTAACCCTTAGCGCAGCAATCCAATCACTTAGCCACTGCGCCAATCAGGTCGCAAGCAGTAGTCAGTTTAATGAACCAAAAATATTACAGAGCATTACCCACTATATCATAGAGTTAAAACTGTCATTGTAAGAAACATAGATAGCAAATACTGGCATAAGTGAATAGTTTGCCGAAGTTGGTTCGAAACAAAAGAAATAAAAACATGTAGCCAATACGTTCCGAAGGGTGTACTCTATTTTTTTCTATATCTTATGATATCTGCATCCGTAAAGTTTCGCACTTACTTTCTTTGTTCCCGTTATTGAGTGTTCAATGTGTGGCGTGGATACACCTGGGATTCCGAGTAAGCTGCAAAGAGGTGAGGTTTGTAGGTGTATCCTATTCTTAACCAAAATTAAGTACGCGTATACTAACTTGTCAGTCACGATTTATATAGGATTTATCGGGTTCAGAAGATTGCGTTTCGGGCTTTTTGCTAAGCGTTTGGTTCTTGGGATTGGCAAAGAGTTATAGGACTTATGTTAGAATATTTTTGATTGGACTGTTCGATGTTGTTTTATTAGAACAAACTGTTCCGCTCCTGTTAAACTGAAAGACTACAAACATAACTCTATCTAGTTATAACCAGAAACATGAGACAATACTCAAAATTTTGTTATTTTTGTTCGGATAACGTTATTTAGTAACGTTCCAGGTACTTAGTAACGTTATGCAAACCAAAATAACGAAATAATTTTAAGTATCGTTTCAAGTTCACAATAAAATACTTTGACTTTGAAGTTTCTGGTTTTAAACTTTACTAACTGTAACAAAATATTTTTTTTTTACGTTTTAAACCTTATTCAAATAATAAAATACAAGCAGAATTTACAATCGAGTCAAACGGACCTTTTATATTCATCGCGAGAATTTATGATAGTGTACTTTTAACTTTTCTAAAACACAATGTATTTAAGAATATAATTATGTACACGCATGCTTCATGCTTTATAATATAAACAGACGTTATCTTTAATCTACAAACACGCTCAAATTTTGCATAAATTAGGGAAGATTTTCCTTTTTTGATGTATATTGTACAGAAATAATACCGCAGAAGATCAAGTTCAAACGCATTATAAATACAATATTATAACAATTACCAAATACGATACCTAAAGTATAATGTTACCCTTACAAGACAATTAGATCGAATTAACTAAGGATTGTGTCTATACTTAACACAAGTCAAGTCACAAGTCTTTCAGACCAACAAGTAAATTATAATAAAGTAATTGGTTTAAGTATTACTAAGTAGGTACCTACTTACTATAAATATGACTTTAATCAATTACCAATATTCCTAAACTAATAAGGTTTAGTACAATCGCTCTTTGACAGAGATTGGAAGACAACTTTCTGGAAGATTCACTTTCCAGAAATTAGGTTCTAAGAGATTTATCTCGACTTTTACTAAAATCTTCAAACTTTAGATGTTTTTACTTGACTGATAGTATAACAAGTAATAAAGTATTATATAAAACAAGGAACATAAATAACTTAACATTTTTTTAACCGGACGATCTACTATTTGTAGTAATTAAATAATGTAAAAATAATTCGTACTTAATCACGCCTTTGGTCCTTAAGACGGTCCGCACACACATTATACCGCGCATTTACAATCAACCTTATGCCATTTCTCGGGCTCACACTGGGTTCGTCACCTATAGGTACTAATTACTTTTCTAACGACGCGACGGCAAGAAATTGTACCGAATCTTGATCCGTCCAAAAACTGTTGATTTGTATAACATAATATATTTCTATATTTCCATTAGTCAGATGACAATTAACATAGAATAACATTTTGTTTGTACGCTTGAAAGCTCTACAAAATCTCGACCACTAATGGCCGAAAGTTGAACTGCTGTTCGGCGCAGGTATTCGTCGAAGGGGAGGCAAAGCTGTTAAACAGCAACCCTCACGTACACAAAGAAGATTTGTGCCGTTATATCTACGTTGTTGGTGTAATGCCTCATTTCCAGGATTAATCTTCATAATTACAGCAATTCCGTGTAATGAGAGGCACACGCATCCTGCTAATCTGACTCCTTGCCTTCATACGTGAGAAACTACGATCATAATATTTTCTCTTATACTTTGAAGTAAGTGAGATAAGTTTACTTACAGCGTACTGTGTTTTGTTTATGCGGGCAACTTGAAGGAAACTTATATATCATGTGGTACCTTGACGTAACTTTTGACGTTTCTGCTCAAGCGATAAAAGAGTCGTATCTTGAATCTATAGCTTGAGATATGAGCCTTGCTAACATAGATTAATCTCATATAAATTGTAATGTATATACATCATAGTTGTAAACATTTTACGTGTGTTTAAGCAAGCGTGTTTATGATTCACATATTTGGTTGTAAAAGGATCGTGTTCGGTTTATTGATACTGAATAAATGGGTACTAGCGTTAACCTCGCCAAACTGACGAACATGGTTATCAAACTATTGCAAATATATTTTCCAACGAATGTACAAGTTTATTAAAGTATTAGATCTTTGCGACCTGCAGAACAGATTTAGAATCCGTCTAACCCAATAATTTCTACTTGGATTGCCTGGGAATCAAATGAAAGGTCTCAAATAAATAAAATCTATATTTTATTTACCAGTAAACATATCGTCATTTATTTATCCAGATGTACGCTAGGGACTCTGTCCTCGACACGTGTAGAGTTTTATAAAGGCGGGTTGTTTCAGCTACATTTGACGGACATGTAACTGTTAAAAATGGAGTTAACAATCGTCAAACCAAAACATGGGTTGCATCATAAAATTAAGTCTTACGTACGTTAAAAGTTAACGTTAACGATTACAGATGATTTGACCACTGGTTGACGTTAATTTCTGGGCCGACCAAATTGAATTGCCATCGACTTGTTAAGAAAAGCATCATTTTATTCTTATAAATACAGGGTATAGAACAAGAGAAGAGGTTGCTATCTATAATTAGTAATGTAATTTAATAAAAAGTTAAAGTTTATAACTATGCGTGGAACTAATTATGTTATGATGTATGTATATGGGGTATTTTTCGAAACTATCGTTCCGATTTTCAAAAATCACTAAAGCAACCCCGCCTTAAAATGATAACCTTGTGTGCTATTTAACAATACATTGTGCCTGTCTAGGTACAGACATACTATTTTTCATTTAGTTACTAACAGAACAACTACAGAATAGTGTGAAAAGTATGTGAGTTAATTTTATAGAATACCATACCGATGTTTTAATATATGAAATATGTATACGTTTACACTGCCTTACGTTTTTAATAAAACTTATCTAATACTAATAATTATATAAATAATGGCCTTAAATATACATAAACAATTCTAGATACTTACGTCGATACGAGTAATTTTTAACATATCATATTTAGATGGTTCTCGAATAAAGAACATATAGAGAATTTTATAGCAATAATACAGTCACCAATATAAAACACAAAAGAGGGACAAAACCTCTACAAACCCGCAAAATATCACAAGAAATTAGTCATCACCACCTCATATACATATAAACGAGCTACAGTCGGTTCAATCCATGTATAAAATTAACTAGACGTGTTATTTTCATAGCCATCGTTTTATACGTCGCGTCGGACCGTATCTGGCGAGACCAGAAGCGTCTCCTTCCCTCATACATAATTAATACAGCCGGACAAAATAAGCAATTTGGACACAGTTGCACTGGTTTGTGGAGTCCTTTAGTTTTAATACAACACACTTACTTTGGAATTAGCATAATCTCTTTTGTTTTGGTGTGATTTGATAGGGTTTTTGGAGTTTCTAGCCCTTGAAATATATCGTTAACGTACTTAAACTACAATCATCCTCACGATTAAATTAAAGTAAATCTGTTCTGTTTGTTACCTTACCACTGAACCTATTGTTATAAAACATGATATAGAAAAATAGTTAAAACCCTAAGTTAGAACATGATTATGTAGTGATTTCTCACGTCACGTCACTTACGCGAATACTAGACATTGAAATAAACTATTTTTACGGATTTTATCACGGTTTTAATTTGTTTTTAAAACGCCGGGACCAAAAAACAAACTAAAACGGTGATAAAATCCGTAAAAATAGCTTTATTTCAATGATTATGAAGGTTACATTTTGTCCCAAAAAAGATGTGGTAATTATTTCCCGCGGACGGAGTTGCGGGGGAAAGCTTGTTGAAATAAAGTCTAGCAGTCAATTATAATATTACGATTATGTTGAAATTGGGATATCTGTATTGCAAAATTAGTTTTATTAGTTTATATTCGATTAGTGTAGTTATTAAATAGGCATTTGGGTTGAATTTTTGCATGAAACAGATATTTGTGTTAAGCGCTGTTATTTTCCCGGGCAGTTATATTCTGGGCGTGTGTGCACGTGATATTTTATGAACATAAAACGCATTCCCGATACAGGGAAACCTTGTATGGGGCAGATCGTTTTATTAAATAAATGACCAATTGTGGAGCACAGATTTTTTACGAACAGACACCGTTTAGATTCTCAATAGAAAAAGGTATCGATAAACTGTATTTGTTCTGAATCATTGCATGAGCAATTGCCCTTAAGTGAATAGGTACAGACCAAATAATTAGCATATTTTGATGACAGTTAAAAGATGTTTGCTAAGACTACAATTTTTTTATATAATTTGACGATGTCTCATCTGCATCTCAATATCAAGCAAAGCAAAATCGAGTTCGTGATCATTAACACCTGTTATTCTGCGACAAGTTGTAAAGGAAAAGAATACTAACAGAGATCGTAGCGGCGGCGGCGACTACGGAATGGGTAAGCTTACAAAAAAGTCGCTTCACTTGAAAACGAGCCTTCGAAATTAACAAAAACGAAAGCATTTATTTTCTAAAGTATGACGATGATGATGAAGCTAAGTACAATAGTTGCGGCTTGTATGAACCAAATCATGATGATAAAAATCTGGTGGCCTTTTAGTAAGTATTTTTTTTATTGTTGAGGGAAGTTCCTTACAAAAGAAACAAGTCGAGTGTTGCTTTGATGATACAATCAAAATATGAGATACTCAGTAATCGTTAAATATAAGAAAAAAATAAATTTGTTACGTACCTACGGACTACCATGCATAACATGGTAAGAGCACAGGTATCTAAGAGTTGTCACGGAACGCCATTTTTTCCGTAAGAATTAGATTTTCTGCATTCAAGGGGTGAATATAAACCAGATGCAAATTAATAAAGGCAAGCATTATTTGCAACTAATTTACAAACTAGTGCTTTTATATTATTTTAAAACTAGCTTCCGCCCGCGACTTCACCCGCGTGGATTTCGAATGTTTTATAGCCTTTCTTGATAACACTGAAATAATTTTTCAAATCGGACCAGTAGGTCCTGAGATTAGCGCGTTCAAATAATCTCATCAGCTTTATGATAACCTTTTGAGGCTTGCCGGTTCACTAGGGTACACTTAAAAGCTGTGCAACGAGAGGAATTGCCATTTCACATACGATTTTATTTGAAGATTATGTTTTTATTGGCTAATTCCTAGAAAAATTTCAATTTTGGACATGATACAAAATTACATACATTATCTAAAAACAACTAATAACATTGTCGTGTTACGTAACCATATATTAGCGAGAGAGTATAAGTGAGAGAGAACACACGTTGAGTTTGAGCAAACACATAAGCCTCTATAAATTCGTAATAATACAATGTTATGTAGACACCCCTACATTTACTAGCGTCGTGACAGTCAAGTCGCGATAATTATTCAATAAAAGGTATCATTTGTCAGGGCTGTCCAAACGTCACCAAGTCGACATTGTGATGACTAATGCGACAATGTTCCAACCATTTGCGTCAAATCTCTTATTGCCTACTTTTTACCTGGTGTCTTCAAACCATTATTCACTCTATTGTATTACAGTTGCTTTGTCTGTTTTACTAGAATTAGTTATTAGTCAGATTTGTTTGCTAATGTTTTGTTTATATACCGTTGTTGTTTACTGCTGTTGTCCATTAGGTACTACTTTCACGGACTGGCCTGCGTATTGTTTACGTCATATTAATTTAAATGAATGTTAGCCAGATTCCGAATGATTGGCGATAGTTAGGACTGGATCAAGTTTAGTTTAGTGTCTTTCTCTAGTGCACAGCTTCTTTTCTTACGTTGTAGGATTTTGGTTTTTTTACATAGGTACTCTTTTTACGTAGCTTTGAGAAATAACTTAACGAAAACAAAAAAGAAGTCTTTGGTTTCCCTACACATTTCGTTAAGCAAGGTAGTAGTCAAACATACAACTATATTATTAAAGCAGTGCCCATGGCTCTGCCTAATTTCTGCTTACTATTATGGCAAAACTTCAAAATTACATAACTGGTTGTAAAGTAAAACACTTGCCTGACGACTAAACTTGCATAATCTGAACTAGGCATTAGAGTTTAGCAAACTTTGAATGTAACGTGCTGAGTCTTAGATTAAATAATCCCGCGATATAAGCGGGCTACGTAGAACCTGATACTGTTAAATTTTGGTATTTACACTAGGTACATCATGTTGCGAATTTATCGATCTTAGTGCGATACATTTCACTTGCTATTCATAGAATTGCTTGGGTGAATTGCTGAGGAAAACATGAACCTAATCATGTTTTATGACACTAAACGTAGTAGGTCACGTGTAATACCTACGTGGTGACTTGATTATACAATTTAGTTAACAATCACGCAATTTAAGGATAACCCGTATTAATTTGAAAATGTGTTCGTACTGTAATTTTAACAAATATGAAAGAAATAAGGTCATTAAACGAAGGGGAATGAGATAAAAGAGGAAAGCTCTCCAAATCATAATTTGGCGTCGCTCAGCAGATTTGGTGTTTTTTTCCGCGGACAATAAAAATTGGATCAAACCGAAAAAGAAACCTGTGCACGAACTGCGACAAGGAATTACAAATTCATTAAAAAAGTTTCATTGGATTTGGTCAGAACCCTTTTCCTGTGTAGACTTAAAGGCAATTGGACTAGAATGTAAGCTTGGTGCAGGTAACTTGTTACAACTTTTATAACGGTTGTCGAGATCAATGTTTTAGACCTAGATCCCAATAAGAATAAAAAGACTAAAAAAAAGTTTTAGTCTTTTTATTGATACAGGTATTAACTATTATTAAATTAGGGAAAGTTTAAGACCCCCAAACTCGTGTAGATTTAGAATGATTTAAAATTTTAGACTTGATAATAGCACAAGGCTAACACAATTTCATTCCCTCCCGCTTCATATAACAGATTAGTTTATTAGTATTTATATAAATAAAATGACGGTAAAAGGTTTAACTATCAACGGGCAGGTGCAAAATTAAATAAATCTGTAATTTTTTTAAACCTTTAGCAATTACGAGTCGCCTGTTTCCAAGGTGTATTACATAACGCTTTTCTCCTACTTTGTGTCCATATAGGCCGCTTTTTTACCACTACCTACGTTTTAATACATTTAATTTACAAATCATAATTATGCTTATGAAATAATTCTGTAATAGCTAATTTCTGTTTGGCAACTAGAAACTTAGCAGTTTATCATGTGCTGAATTATTTAGTAATTAACTACTGCACGTAGTTCACATAAAATGGTGGTGTGTTTAGTGGCGGAAAATTAATTGTAATAAACAGGTTTTAGTTCATGATTAATTTATATCGATTTTATTAACAGGATGTGGATTGCTCGCTGTATACATTTGGCTTTACAAACGACGGTTACTCGAAACTTTAACCACTTTATATCCAGTTTTAAACCGATTGTTATATTATCATGATTGGCGCTCCGTGGAGGCTGTACGAAGAACGGCAATGGGGTGAACGATGAAGTAAAGCTGAAAAACAGGGAATAATGACTAAAAGCACTGTCTCGTTGGTAGGTACAACGACAATGATAATCAATAAGTATGTCACCCCTTGCAGTAGACTGTGAGCCGTCACCCTCGTGTTGAATTTGTTGTGGTCTTCAGATTGAACTACATTTAACCACCCATGTAATGGCGTGCTTTTTTCCCATTTTACGGGCACACATTCAAAGAGTCCATTGTAAAAAATCATGTTATTACATTTAAAATATCTTCCCCGAATTTCAATAACACAGGCAATCTGATTTAAATTATGATATTGACAATGATGAAAGATTTTATTTATATAATTTAGTGGTAGCCTTTCGTGAATTTTCATCTAGGATGTGGGTGTTACATCTTACACAAATACCTAATGCCAGAAAACATATTATCTTTAGTTTACACAAATAATTGTTCCGTTGGAATAACCAACCTCTCATCTAGCCCGCCATATGACACGACTACAATTGTTACAGATATTCAAATCCAAAATCTAAATTGGAAGAACACGTTTGTTTTTATTACATATTAAACTCTCCCACGTTGGTAGGTTCTTGAGAGAAATGGTGTGAAATGTTTATTCGCGAGGAACGCCTGGGGCAGTTTAGTTCATGAAAGTGTGTTTGAAAGATAAAGAAACCTTTGTTTCTTTTCTATTCTCTTTTCTTTTAAATAATAGTCACGTGAAGAGAGTTTTCAGATAAAAGGAACTGTAAAATTCGTGGTTATTATTATATATATTATTAGGCAGGGTTAGATTGTAAGGTTTAAATGAAGTAAGCCAGCTGACTAAGTTCAGTAACTTTAAAAAAGTCTGTTTACCTTTCCCCAGTTGCCTTGACACAGCGTTAAGTTTTATTGGAGTTAAATAAGCCACATTTGTATCAAATAAAGCTGTATAAAAGCATTTTGCTGCGTGTCGTTGCGTGATTCGGAAAATTCAATATCGAAGTTTATTTCAACTTTGCTCTCTTATGGGGATAGAACATTATTATAAGGCAAGAAAGCACCCACTATCTTGCTTTATAACTGTTTCGTTGTTGTGAAATTTTGTGAACATTATTTGATAAGACACCTGTAATCATGAAACTTTGTCACTGCATTAGGTATGATTTGTTCTACCTTACTAAGGAACTCAATATTACTTACCTTTTGGTAGAATATAATATCTACTGAGGAAAAGTTTAGTGTTAGGAAAAGATTTTGAAGTAGATACTATTTATTAATTAGAACATAATTATTAATCCATTTTACGATAATCCTATGATAAAAACCTAAATATGTATAACGAGACTAGTACGAAGTTAAGAATTTGTTTACTTAACATCACACCTGTATTTCCCGAAGGGGTAGGCACAGGTGCACACATAGTACACCCACTTTTCGACTGTTATGTTTTACGTCCAAATGTAATAGGGGGCGAGCCTGTTGCCATCAATTGCTCCTAGCTCAAATCCAGACTCCGTGCTGCTACTGAGAATTAACTTATGGAAAATCAACGAGGCAGTCAGACAGTCATAAGAATGAGTTTAGTATCATATTTAAGGAATTATTTATTCAATTGAGGTCTTAAAGTCCTTGCGATGTAGGTACTAGTTAAGCAACCACAACTCCATTAGCCACTAGGGACGATGTTACAAGTTCTAACAAAGTTGTAATCTTACGCACAATTTGAAACTTTATAATGATACAATTAAAGATAAAGACGACGTAACATTAATTAGTTAACTAGCCTATCTATTAAAGTTAGTAGGAGTTTAGGCCAAGGGAGTTATGTGGTGCCTATAAAGAATGGGAACTTTAATGGAAACTTTTCGAGCCGATTAAGACTTTAATTCTTGAGGAGAGTAATATTTATTTATTTACTTTAAATAGAACGGCCAAAGCCAATTACACTATTTACACAAAACACAATAAGACAAAGAGAAAAAATAAAAACATAATAAAATAAGAAACAGTAACACAACATAAGTTAAGACATTATTCTCATAAAAGTTCAGTAATAATATACACGTACAGTTCGGGAATCAAGGAACCGATTCTTAGTTCAGTTAAAACAACGCAGCCAGCTCAGAGCTATTACAATTTATGGGAAATTTCAGTTTTTTTAGTAATGTAGTAGTTTGTTTATTCTTTTCAGTTTTTAGTTCTTTACTTTTGCGACCTTTTACAGCAGCATAAGCAGTTCAATACTATCCACAATTTTACTATTTTCGTTACTCGACTCTGCAATCTATGGACATTGGACAAGCATGAATAACATAACATAACATCACGTCTGTATTCCTCGAAGGGGTAGGCAGAGGTGTACATATAGTACACCCACATTTCGCCAGTTATGTTGTAAGTCCCAATGTAATAGGGGGCGAGCCTATTGCCATCAACTGGGCACAAATCCAGACTCCGTGCTGCTACTGAGAATTACCTAATGGAAAACTCAGTAACACTTTACCCGACCCGGGATTTGAACCCAGGACCTCTTGCTCAGCAGTCGCGTTTAGCGACCACTAGACCAACGAGGCAGTGAATGTGTTGAGTAAAACCAATAAAACTCTATTCAAATATTATAAAGCTGTCGAACTATAGTGTAGCCAATTGCACACGGCATGCTTCCTCCTACCACGCTTCTATCGCCAAATAGAACGAGCATATAAACAAAAGCTTAGAATTTAGTGTAATCAACACACAATTAGTGTGTTCTCCTTTGTTCAACGCGATCATTTCATCATTATTGTGAGGCGGGTAAAGGCAGTTTCTTTCAGGCACCCCTTAAAGCACCACTCCACAAGGAATGCGCGCACACCTTTTTGTTATACCTTTTTGCAGAGAACTAGCGTGGGCTTTTTTGTCTCTTTTTAATTTCCTTTATGAGCTCACAATTGCCTTCATAATGGTATCGTACCTTTCATTAAGACTCATTTGAGCCCCTGAATGGTGGTCTCGCCTCATAATGGGTGGAAACGTTAGATGTTGTAAGCCTTTGTGTACACATTATAACGTTCACTAGCTCTTTTCACGGGTCATTCGTGTTTGCGCGCTGCCTGCTTTCTATGGGCTTTATTAATAAGCGCCCTATGCAGGGTAATAAACATTATGTGGCAAACCCGGTGTTTTTCATTCAATTTCGAAGCTAATTCACTATGCGCGTTTATATCATTATTAAATTATAAGCGAAAAAGTGGTGAACACATTTTCACACTTTATTTTCACATTTAAAACAATTTGTTAGTAGTAGGTACTCTTTGGTAATTGGTTATATAACTTTGTTTCATAAGACCGGCTTTTATTAATAACTTGATACAATTGAATGCTTTATTTATTTCTGGGAAATTGTTGTAAGCCCTCGAAACCTTCAGGCAATATTTAAATCAACATAAATATTATTAACATTTATTATATTATTAATTCTGAGGATGTTTTTCTCATTATAAATACAAAATAAACACTTTTAAGTCTCTCTTCCTTATATTGGTCTTTTGTCGTAAACGTGAAATATTAAATTTATTAACTGAGTCGAAGCCTACAATTCTAATAGGTATTTATATTGTAAATATAATGATCTAATAAGGTAACAAAAACGCTTGTTACCCCTAACGCTGTAAAAACTAAAAATCCTTTTCAAGGTGATAAACTAATATTATTCCGAGCTGTGTGTCAGTAGCCCAATGCCTATAAGCCGTACGCATGATGTGAAAGAAAAATACGGCTTGCGGTTTTTGCCTCACGAACACGGAACACCGTCTTATAACATCATATCCTCATAATTATCATCGACACGGTAGCTTAGTTGGTAAGACCTGCGCCACGGTTTGGCGAAGGTCGCGGGTTAGAATCCCGCTCGTGTCCATCATTTTTCAAATTTCCCCTATCAATTTTAATCATCTTATTAATTAGTAGATGCAACCCTGTTCAACGTTAGAAACTATTTTGAAACTTGCAGCACGGCTCTTATAAGTGGCGAAATAAGGGGGTATTCACCTCCACCTACGACTTCGGGGAATAAAGTCACTGTATAATGTTACGTTAATATATTTTCCACTTCACACTCACCTATGGTCTGCCCGTCCAAGCTCTAATTTGCTGTGATATTATAACTTTTTCCTCTTTAGCACAAAAACAAGGTAATTATAACAAAGCTAGCTCCCATTTCATGGCAGGACATTAGTGCTAATGCTCACGAAAGTTTGTTACGTTAAAAATAACAACTGATACATTATAGCTACTATAAAGCCGCAAATTACTTGAAGTTAGCAAAGTAACTTTTAATATTTCGTAATAATGATTGCGAAGTCTGAAAGGTTTTTTATTACTCGAAATATAAAAGTCACCTCTATGTTATTAATCTTTTCGCTCATGTGGTACAATAGCAGCCGTTGTTGGTACGTATAAAAATACAATCAGTTGTGTTCAACAATAATTAGAACGTAGCTACGTGTCTAAAAATATGTACCTAATGATATGTACGACATTGGCATGACCTAATTTGGTTTATGTACTTTTATGTCTTATGTTACCTACTAATAATAATCATCTCTTGCATCGTTTTGTCTTCTTTCACTTGCCTTAGTCAACTGTCAAATTTTTGACAACTGCCCATAAAACCTCTTCTTTAAATCTTGTCAATCAGCCCTTATCAGGTTAACTAGAGCATAGGATTAATTTAACATAAGGGGTATAAGTCCGACCGGTCAGCCTTTTAACCCCATTAATGTGTCCTCAATCCTGTTCCTGCCTCTTTACTCGGCACACGTGTGAAGTATTATCTATAGATCTAATAGACATGATTAGAGCCCAAGGTTTGCCCAACGTACCTACTAAGGTAGTATCACGCAAAAAGGCTGTCCGTGCACTCGAATGTAACGAAATAAGCAACAGATACGTCTATGAAGTAGAATTGTAAAAGATATTTTTGCTTTACATTCACAAAGCATCAATGATTTGAAAACAAAGTTAATAAACTGTCCCAAGAGTATATTTATGTAACGTTGTAGTTCTTAGAAAAAATATAGAAAACCTATGAGACCACAAAACACTATTTTATACCTGGTTACTCAATACAATTCGGAAAAAGGCGAACTTTTTAAGGGATAAAGCAGAGTGGCAAAGTCGAGATGTAACGCTTTCAGACGGTCTCGAAGAAGCGGCAAAGATGAATGGCTTTCAATATGAAATTGAATTCCGCGGTTCATTGCTTTTCAATTTGTTCGAGGGAACGTTCGCCAGCGTTTACCCCCGATACCCCACAAGGTGCCGGTGTATTACACAATAGGTACCATGACTTACTTGTGAACATGAGAATAAAATATAAAAACGATTAGCGATAAATTCTGAACGCGTACAAACTGTCTGCCTATCCGATGACCCGAAACTGAGGCGAAATATTGCCTTCAGCGGCTCTGGACGTTCGTTACAGGTCTTCGCGAAATAAATATGTATTATTAGAAACGGCCGTCGTTTTAAAATAAAGGATATGAATAGAAAATGTTTCGAGGCATATTGTAAAGAAACAAAGTCACTTTATTGAATCCTGCTCAGTCAGTGTTCCTTTTGATAAAGTTTTATATTTCTACACTACGGTGACAAATGTTTAATCTTATAGGTAGGTAAGCTCTGTAATATTAATCTTGCCACACAAGAGAATTTAACAAGTGACTAATGCAAACATTTGAAAAGGTTCTCATTTGATATTTAAAGCAAAGAATAGAATAAAAAACATCGACATAAATTTAGTTGCCAAATGAATCAGAAAGAAACGTTTCTATTTTCAATTGCCAAGATATTTGCTTTAGTCACGCGATTACAGCTCACAATAAAGTGTTGCTCAAAATTGTTGAATAGGGTTATTCAGGGCTTAGCAGGCGACAATAATTAAAGGCACTGAGAATTAATCATCTTTTGTGTACTAAGTAAACGTAGGGACTATTAAAATATTTCATTTCAAAAGGTTTAGTACAAAGTTATTCAAATTACCGAGGTTTAAAAACACGTACGTATACATTTCATAAATGTTAATTCTTATAAGGCAGCTGATGTCAAATTTTACATAGAGGAAGGTCTAAAAAAATCCTCCAATTGGAAAAGTTCCCCTACTTTTCCATAACCATTACCCATCCTGTAGCTACCTCCATCTGTAAGGTGTAATATACAGAACTAATTTGGGGCTCAAACCGTTAAGATTTTCATTATTCCAAACATCTACGGAGGGGAACATTGGGTCCTGCTATAATCGTTGAATCGTATTACCATTACAACTGTCCACGAGACGCCAGATGCTTCAAACAACTTTATTTCATTATTCGGGGCCCTTTCTGTGCGCGTGTGTTTTACTAACGTTTCGGATACGGTTTTAAACTATCCACAATAATTTGTAGCTGTATCTATTTATAGTTTAACTTTATGGTATAACTTATTTATAATCGGGTTCACTAAAATTTTCAGCTCAACTCTAAACAGTTTTATCTAAAATAATATATCTGGAAAAGAAATGTATTGATATTACTAGGTATTTAAAATCACACGATACCATTTTATCTGTTTGTATTGTTATTTTTTATTATCCCTTACATAATAGTAATTGTACATTTTTCAGGTAAAGTAATTTAAAAGAAAATGACTAAGTCTCAAGTCTACATGTAGATACCGATACCTATATTTTACGTCGTCTGTTTAACACAACCTTTTTGGGGTAAAGAAACAACCTATTCACTAAGCACACACATTAAATATGTTTATATTTCTATAAAAAGACTACTTCGGAGTTAAACATGTTGTTTTAGGTACGTATATTAACATTTTACGCTTTCATACACATGGAAGTTTAAAATTACAAAACTCAAATAAATTACGGCACAGATCCGTGTAAAACATTTCGTCCTGTTCCAAGTACTTGGGTTGGACTTTACTTGTACGTTTTGAGACTAACTTGGGAGCTGTATCTCTTTCAAGACTCCTTAAATTTACCAGACCTAAGCTTTATTGCAGTTGGTATGCACCCTGGCTTACAGAAGTCGTTGCAACGAAACCGCAATAAATGAAAAAAGCTTAGGAACGTAATTAACGCTTTAAATTGACTCTAAAATCCCCAGTGGGAACTGTATTTAAATTGTTAGTGATGTGTTTCGCAAAAAGTTAGTTTGTAACACACGTTAACGTTATTTAAACTAGTCAGACGCGAATCACATGTCGAGTTAAGAGCTTTTTGCCACCGTTTAAGAATTTGAATGTTACGAAAAGGTCAAACGTGTCGTCGCGTCGTCCTAATAACTGAAATGTTGAAATCCCTTTTTCATGAGTAGGTTTTCAAACATTTGCGACGGAGTATTTTTGAGATATTATGCTGGAGACGAGAGTAATAGATGTAAAACCCAGTCATAATACAACACTCAGGCAAACGTATGAAACAAAAGGGAATAAAACGAGCAACGTAACAAAATCCCAAATACGTACACAGATTATTGTGTTTCATCTCAACTTTGGCTCCTATGTTGTTCCGTTTTCAATTGAAACAGGAATTTGCCTGTCCCGGGACAGTCTGATATTTTACAGTACTCGAGGTCTATGGTTAGTCCACTCGTCTGATACTCAGCCCGGTACAACATAATTTGCAAAAGCTTTGACACGGATTTCCTAAAATTACTTTGAAATCTGTTGCCAAGATTTCTGTAAGATATCTGAAAAACTATTATAATATTATTATTATATTATAATGTTATTATTATTATAAAAACTATCATGCAATAGAGTATTTTAGACATGAAATCACAAGTTTCAGATTTCGAGCTGCGAACGAGAGGTTTCATTCCTCATTTGACAATGCGTTATTGAGTAAGTGTCTGAAAATATCTCACGTACGTATACGTGGGTATGTTAGGAATTTCTTATAAAAAATCTTCATATTTACGTATAATTCTTCTATAACTGCCATTTATAAAATACAACCCCACAATGAATTCAGTGTGGAAAGTGCCACATGCGTAAAAATTACAAAACAAAACACGCTGTCGAAAAAAATCACCATAATTACCTTCAAATACTGTAATTAAACATTCATTCCCTGCAGTTAAAGCAACACTTCTTTCCAACATTAGCGTTGATCTAATGTACTCATACCGTTATTTTTAAATGCGATAAGTAAATTTATACGCTGTTATTGTGTCAAAATTGTCGGTTACCGTATAGTCAAATGCTCTTTCGTTTAAAGTGGTTTTCATATAATGTGCAGGGAGTAGGTATAATCTTATTCTTCAATAATAATAGTGGTAGATGGCGGTCTAAGAGCGCGGCTTTTGCAACATTCACTTGAGTTTGGCGGGCCAAAATTCTATTCTACCGTTTACCCTCAATGCAGTTAAAGCCACATTACAAGCTGTTGCGGTGCAAAGACGTCGAATACATACAGCCGTTTAATATAGTGATAGCAGACGTGTATACAAAAGTGTTTCCTGTTAACCTAGTTGCAAAATAAAAATCATTTTTCATTTATTTATAACATTTAATAACGTTGAATTTTTTTACGAATTTTTAGTTTTGTTTCGGTTTAATCTCGTTGTCGGCCTGAAATGTTTTGCTATGATACCTACATATTATTTAAAAAAACAAATAAACCAATACATTTTCATTTCTCTCAAACGTCAACAGTGACCATAATAAAGAAATTTTACTAAGATTTAATGCGACATGTCGTGAGAAACGGCAACTTATTCCTTGCCCTGATTTAAATTCAGAGACTTACAAACGTATTTAAATTACTACACCCTTTTTCTCTAATATTTTCCACTGAAAAAACTTACTTGCGCTTTCTAAAACCGAGTTCTCTATTTTACAGGCTTTTTAATATGTAAAGTGTATTTTTATGGGTA
The DNA here is from genome assembly GCA_905340225.1 of Abrostola tripartita. NCBI lineage: Eukaryota > Metazoa > Arthropoda > Insecta > Lepidoptera > Noctuidae > Abrostola > Abrostola tripartita. The sequence continues at coordinate 6,793,457 of HG996490.1, read as the reverse complement.
GACGGAAAGTTGAATGAGGTGTTTGTATGTACATAATTTTGGTAAAGGTATGAAATAATACCTACTCGTAATATTGTTCGAATAGTAAATTTTTCGTTCTACTTACCTACTATAGCATCTAAAAGCACTATTAACTACCTCTATATAACTACAAAAACAATTATCATACTTAAATAATTCTATATTGAAATCTATATCAATATATATTATATATTGATCCTGTAACTGTAAATATGTACTTATGTTGTTTTCAAGAACTGAAGAACCTCATATTATAATATCGTATTTTTTGACTCAAGTTTTTGTCGTCGTATCCCGGACCAACACGCTTCTGTAATATACAGAGAACTTAAAATATCATGTCACGTCTCATTCATAAACTTTTGTTTTGCAGAGACCTTAGTTGTATCCATTCAGAATATGTACTACTGAAACGCGACAGTTTAAATTGGTATTTAACGTATGAAAGCGCGTTGAACGGCTAAGCTGTGTCAACAATTTTATCCTCTATACTGGATGAAGCATCGAATTTATTCAGAATAGATGTGCCCGCGACTCCGTCCGCGTGGAAATTCGGAAACAGCAAAAGCATTTTTAAATTGTTTTTAATATATTAGCATTAGCTAAGTTTGAGCGAATTCGATTTAGTCGTTTCTACGCCATGCCGTACTATTTTATTACATGTATAGCTGTTGCCCGTGACTTCGTCCGCGTGTATTTCGGATAAAACACCAGTAGTAAATTGAACTTTTAACAGAAAAATATACCTACCAGGCAGGCTTTTTTAAGTAGGTTAAATATCTTTAAACCACTTATTTAACTAAGAATACTTTCCGGTATTTAAAAAAAACCGCACAAATTGAACGGTTATTACGGAAGTTACAGAAAGTCTATTGAAAATAATATTTAACTGAAGAAGAGAACATAAATAAATCCGTTTTGTGCGTTTCTGAGTTCCTGTACATTGAAACTACTGTAGAAAAAAAAATGCCAAGGATAAAAGACAACCGTGACGAACTGATTGGCGCAGTGGCTAAGCGATTGGTTGTGGGTTCGAATCCCCGCAAAAAAAGTGTGATCCGTAGATGTTTGTCCCGAGTCTGGGTGTTTGTGTAAGTGAAATTTCAAGTTTGTGAAACGCACCCACGATACAGAAGAAATTCCTAGTGGGGGCGACGTTTTAGAAACCTATACAATACAACCCATTTCTATTATTTTGGATATTTGGTCTGTGTGTCGGTTTATTCGTAATTAAGTTAAAATAGGGAATCACTGCAGTTGACTCTTATAAAAAATATTGTTATAAAACATACGACAACGACACGCTTGTATTCCGCGAAGGCGTAGGCAGAGGTGCACATATTGTACCTACTCCCACGTGACCTAAGAGTAAGCGTCGTACGATTGTGTGTGCGTGTAAGAAGCAGCTAAGTATTCGTAAGATTAAAGGCTACTTTAAGACTGCGTGAGACAATGGTAATGGTTGATGTTGATGGTCATGGCGAAGCATAAGGCTGTACACTCAGCCGAAATCGTTATACACAGGATAGAAAATCTATCTTGCTGCTAGAATGTGCGCCTCAATGATTTGACGACCTGATTGGCGCATTGGCTAAGCGATTGGACTGCTGCGCTAGGGGTTGTGGGTTCGATTCCCGCACGGGACAAAAAAAAAATGATGTTGGATTGTAGCTGAAGGATGCCTTTGAGCTAGAAGTCGTTAAATTACTTTGACAGAAATAAGTTCCGGAGAACCGTATGTGTTACTTGCTGCGAGAATTACAATTGTCTATGAGGTAATGAGAAAAAATCTATATCTATATATATAATAAAATCGTAAACGACCCGTGTCTGTACATTCAATTTTAAAAAAGAAAAACAATTTATACGCTCTGTATTTGTCACCGACGCCAAGAATATAGTTTTTAAAATTTTTGTCTGTTTGTCGGTTTGTCTGTGCGTTTGAACGCTAGTGCGTTCTCGAAACGACTGAACCGATTTGAATGTTTTCATTGATGTATTGTGGCAGCTTCCCATAATATTTAGTATATTTATGTCTCATTTTAATCGGTTCATAAATCAATCAATCTTTACATACATGTAAATTGTCTTTACATACATGTCAATCTTTACATAGTAGTACGACTGTCAAATCAGATGTCGCAAGTTCAATTCCCGGCACGCACCAATGTCTTTTCGAATTCATGTGCGTACTATAAATTAGTTATCAGTTGCTAAAAACGGTGAAGGAAAACATCGTGAGGAAACCGGCACACCTGAGAGATGTTTCAACGGTGTGTAAAGCCATGTAAAGTCCTACAGGCGGTTTAAACTCTGACCTCAACCATACGATAAGAAGAAGATTCCAAAGAGTCAATAAGAACCAATCTGTTCGCATTAACAGTGACAATGTGAGCGAAGGTGGCGCGTTTTCTTTTTTTCGAAAATGTCTCTCGCAGTTAGCTCTGAGGGAGCTGTTACTGCTTAACCGGACAATAAGGTGGCGCGTGAATGAATGCCTTTTTATAAATGCAGCGGATGGCCGTGTCGCGCGTTAAACTAAAATCAACCGTATAGCCGTACCCATACTGGCGCGGCGAGATTTGGAAGTTTTATTTCATCTATATCTTATATACCGATTTCTTTTTTTTATAAAATAGATATTAAAGTGTACTTTTTGACTATTGGAGTTTGATAACGATATGTCTATGTGAAATTACAATACATACATACATACAATATATTTATATATTTTATTAATACACTTGAAGAAGTGCCTAACTATTAAACACGTTATTGTGGCTAATTTATAAAAGATAGATATATACTATTGAGGACTTTTTTGAAGATCTTTTAGAGACCATCATTTTTGTAATACATACTTTTGGTGTATGATCGACGTATGTGAGGATAAGAGCTCGAAAGCGCATTTTCATCCGACTTGCTTCAAATTTATCGTTACTGCTCAGCTCCTATGTGTTTTAGCGTTATGTTATATAGCCTATAACCTGCCCAGGCGTATGGACTACAATCGTACCAAGTTTGGTTAAAATCCCTTCAGTAGTTTTTGACCCATGCGTGCACATACAGACAGACAGACAGACAGACCGACAAAAAATTTACTAATTGCATTTTTGGCATCAGTATCGATCACCAGTTATCCTCCAATAATAATTTTGAATATATATTCAATGTACAGAATTGACCTCTCTACAGTTTTATTATAAGTATAGATTTACTTGATGATATTTGAATAAACAAATACCCCAAAAGAACAATAACAAGCCGGTTAAAAATGCTTTAGTAATGTCAACAAAAGGTAGTCAGATTAATTTTTTTTAAACCGTCGCCCCTCTCTAGGAATTTCTCCCGTATCGTGGGTGCGTTTCACAAACATGAAATCACATACACAAACACCCAGACTCGGGAAAAACATCTGTGGATCGCACAAATTTTTGTCCCGCGCGGGAATCGAACCCGCAACCCCTAGCGCAGCAGTCCAATCGCTTAGCCACTGCGGCAATTAGGTCGTAGTTTCCTACACGGGACAAAGCATTTGTGTAACGCCCATTGGACATCATGCACGTGACGCGAAGTAAAATCATTACGTGGTTGACATTTTCACTCAAAGAAAAAATATTGTTTATACCTACATCTTATTTCAATTGTCACAACCTGTCCCAATTAACAAAAGTCCTGCATTAAGAACTTTCACAATAACTTTTATTAAACCTGATCAATAAAGAGGCGACAACAACAGCAAAATTTCACACAATATTTTATTCACAACATGCAAGCACCATTTGTTTCGAAATATACAGCCTGTATGTTACGTTGGTACCCTCAAAGGGCTTTACAGCGTAGATTATGATACAGAATGAGTAAAGTTTCTATTGTTAAGCATGGTCATAAACTAACACAAAACAATTGTTGGTGCCGCCAGTGTGTGCAGCGTCGCGCGCGCCATAACAAATCGCCTTTATACTGCACTGCTTGTTAACGTAAAACATTATTAACAATACCCAACAACTTTCCATTAGTCTAGTACACCAAATTGTTTAACATGTCAGACAATTTATAGCGTCTGTTCAATACAAATTGGGGTATGTCTATTTGTTTGAGAACCTGTAATAAATTAGTTATAACACGACCTATCTTTATTACGTCTACACACATGCTCCGCAATTTAGGCGCGATGGGGATTGATTATAATGAACACAGCCCGACAAAGTAATAAATAAAACTCGTCTAAAGCTATTATTTTGCTGAAGTGATGATACAATGGTGACTTATTTTTTACAAAATGATTTTACTGCCGTAATATGTCATTTAAATTTGATTTTTTTTCGACCTGACTCCAACTGAGAGTAAATTAAGAGGTAAAATGTAACTTATATTTTAATTAGTTTACTTAAAAAAGTACGAAGCCAACAGTAAATATGGTCGTTTTATAATGAAGGCATTTTGTGACAATTCCATGTCTAATTGACATTGAGAAGCACTCGAGTTTAATTCTTGAGATATCTTGAAACGTTGGAGGTAATTGACGTCAGAAATGCTACTTTCTTTTTCGCAAGAAATTTTCCGCTCGCTAGAATTTAATTATGGTCGTAGCTATGCCAAATCACGCGTTATTGTAAGCTTTTCTTTGGCCTTATTATTATTTATGAGACTAAAGGCATTTTGTGTACCTACTACTGATAAACGTTAACATTTTGGTTTCTAGATTATCTTTAAACATAGATACTGGTTCACAAGAATACTTATTTATATTAAAGCCAGTAAGCCAATAAAATGTTATTACCTTGCGAAGGGTCGAATTACAATATTATAAATGTATACGGCATACATATTGAGCGAGCAGGTGTGTGCCAATTTAGTAAGCAAGACACACGAAGGGAAACATTATTACGTCGTTATCTGAAAATCTGTAGTGTGAAATTACACGGGATAAGGTGTGCTATAGAAGGAGGCCGCTCAGGCCACCGTGCGACCTGCTGCCTGAAACTTTAATGTAACGCCTCGGCAGTGCTGTTTCCTAGAAAATCCCCACCCGAGCCTTGATTTCGGTTTTATGCGGCTCTAAAGTTGTTTGCAATTTATTTGAATTAGTTATACGTAAGTACAAAACTTACAGGCGAACTTGCCACATTCCATTTAGCTCGATTCAGGATTAAATGTTTATCGATCTTGGCAATCGCAGGTCTGTAAAAATGCTTGTATCCGCGTAAACTTACATTTTTTAAATGGTTTGTTGGTTTTTATAAAAACGTCTTGTTTGTGAATTATTGATTTGATTAAATATTTCTATAAAATCTGACGAGGACGTTCTTCGTGTTAGATACTAATGTTATATTCGTAATATCTCATATGGGTAAACTGTTGAAACTTCACTGACCGACGACAATGAATAAAGCAATGTAATGAGATCTGAATTCATATCAAATTCAAATCTTACCGACGTGCCTATGCAGGCTATTCACTACCAATTGCCAAAGAGAATAGCAATCTAAATAAAAACTTAAGTGTAGTATACACTGCAGATGTTTTACCTTTGAAAAATAACTTTTATTACGAAGAGCACTCGCGAAAGGATAATGAAAACAAGGTGTACCTCGCCCTAAACATCAATTGCCCTCAATTTACTTTCAAAACTCGCATGTAGATACTATAAGCAGCTAATTTAGTCTGTTTTTCTTTAATTCCCAAGCCGGTCGTTCATCATGCCGACATTAGAGTTGTTGTGTTATATATGTACCTTAACTTTCTGTGTGAGTGTTTTCTAATTGAGTTTCTAAAACTGCTAAATAGTACTTTAACTGAGTACTAATATAACTAGTCGTGTATCTATGTATAGGTTTGCTATGAGCTTTGGAAGGCTAGTAGTGAAGAGTTTATTAATTTGTTTCCTGGCGTCATCGCTTCTTATCATCTACGAATAAATTATAAGACTCTCCACGAGTAACGATTAAACGGCGCATCCGGGGTATGCTTGCAACCTGCTGACAATAACAATGGAAACGGCAATCTATTTTGTAATCGTTATACTTATTTTACATACACTGTTCAAATATAACTACTCCGAATTAAAAAAAAATCCATGATTTAACTTTAGAAAATATTATACTAAGCCAATGCTAAACCTGAAGTTGGAAAAAGGCCAGTTAAGTAAATTTTCCAATTGATATATTGTTGGATGCCTGTAGCCATCCCTTATCGAATTCTTTACCTAGCGATTCCGCGATTTATTTTCCGAGCTCATTGCCATTCCTTAAATTACCCGAAGAAGTAATTCGTACGTTCGAAGACTGAAATTTTTAAGTAAGTAATTGTTTAAGTGCAGTTGTTCGGCGGTACGTATCACGTACTACGGGACGTAACTCAGTAAACTCTACACGACTTAACTTTGGTGGGCATTCATCTAAAACTTCGGCAGGCACCTGTACGTCGCGTGACTTGAGACAAGCTATGGCTATGGGACCAAACTGTCAGTAAAGCCCACGCGTTTGTGCCTTTGTTGCTACACGTAATGTTATCTCTTTTGTTAATGTAACTATTTTTGTAGGTACCAAGGCTGAATGTACTAACGGTGTTAAAGGTGATCAACAAATATCTTGGTACAATAATATACAAAATAAATCGCATTACTCAATTGTCATATCACCAATGATGATGATGATATATTATTTACAGGCTCGCCATAATTGTATTACTCATAATTTAATTTGGTAGAAGATACAGTTAGTAGCTATCGTATAAACGCAGTTTGTTATTCAATGTTTACTAATGAACCAATCATAACTATGGGCAACTTAGTAATAATACCTTTTGTATTTTGCTTGGAGAGGGTTCCCGCTTTGATATCAGATTTAACCCAACAATCGCCCGGATAAAAGTCGTTTTAACTAGGGATGTAACGGAGGCCTTCTTAACGGAGGCGGAGGCGGATGCGAAGGCGATGAGTTTCACTTCCGCGGATGCGGAGGTTAACGGAGGCGAAGGCGAAGGTGAAAGTGGATGTAAATAAAATAGTAATTTAAGGTTCAAAAGTTTTTATATTAAATACTTAACACTTAAGTAAACATTTGAAACAAGAAGTAAAAATTTTAAGTTAACTTTTTTGTAATCAAAATTAAGGAGAGGTAAATTAAATTTGACAAACAATAGTTTTGCGGCTTTATCACCTTCCAAACGATTTCTAAGGGATTCATAAAGTAATCTGTAACTCCGTTACAACTACGCAAAAATTGTGCGGAGGCGGAAGCGGAGGCGAAGGTACGATTTCTTGCGGAACTTCCGCAGTAACGGAGGCGGAGGCGAAGTTCCGTTACAACCCTAGTTTTAACCCTATGACTCGTGACATTTCACAATGTATATTTACCCGCAAATCACTGTTTAAAGAATGCGTAGTACATGCATACATACCTTAATAAGTGTTGATGTACCGATGTTGATCATTTGTTTTACAAGATTAATATTTTGAAAGGCTATGTTCTTTGTGACGGTACTAATAGCTGCAATGCTAATATTTCTGTACTATGATATTAATTTGTTCAACAGTAGCAACATTTTAAGCCTCTAATTTGACGATCGACGTTACATGCGAATTTAGATTTCGTGTAACAAGTCTGGCGATGTGTATAAAACTATATTGCAAATGCATGCATATACATGCATGTAACTTCGTATAAACAAACTGCACACAATATTGTGTGCTAGTTGACCCAATTCTTGTTATATTGCAAAAACTGCGCTCATAATATAACCGCTCTTATTGAACCAGTATTGTTTTGCTGTATTTGAATAGACTACGGGGCGCTGTCTGCGAGGCAGATAGATGAGAGGTCTTATCGGAGTATGCATTGTTATTACATATCTTTATGATGAGCTTGTTTGAAAATTGCACGATTCGAATTCGATCTAAATATAAAGTTGCAAAAACATAGAGAAATGAGTTTGCCATAGCTTTGTTTAGTATAGGTATATGATCAATTCTGGATCCGTGATGCTACTGAGAATTACTCAATGGAAAACCCAATATCACTTTGGTTTACCCGGGTTTCAAACCCAGGACCTCATGCTCAGCAGTCGCGCTTAGCGACCACTAAATCAACAAGGCAGTCAGTCCATTTATACTTTGTACTAGTTTAAATGTTTGTTTAATAACAGGCGTTTAGGTACTTGATACAGTCAGCAATATAAGTAGCTGATCATTTAAATTTTTAAACATAGGTACCAATAATTGAAAAATAACTTCTTACATATTTAAAAGTCATAAATATTCTTAGATCATTATTGGGACGCTTCTATAATTTGAAACAATAACTTAAATTGATGTTTATTTCTTTCAAATAATTGACATAAGGCTTCCTAACATGTTATGCTACTTATGTTGCTGACTGTACCTTATAACAAAGGGTATTTCATCACAGTTCCATTTGCATAAGAATACTCTGTGTTGGAACAAAATCAGTTATCAGATTGTAATGTAGTACTCGATTTCCAGTTAATTGGAACACTTACTATGTATCTACTAGCGAGCCAGGATGTTCCTACGTAACCTACATAATTACATTGGTATTCTAGACTTGATTATGCATGAAGTTAGGTTTGAAAATAAGTCATATTTATTAGATAGGTAGATACATATTTATTAATAATTTCGTTTACAATTACTATTAAACAAAACGTTAAACAAACAAAAACTTATAAATGCAATTAAAATAAAAAAATACACTCAATTTGAACGAAAGTAATAAGCGACACGGCAGGTACAATACAACCAATATTCCAATTCCGCGACCCATTATATTCAGCTGACATAACAATGTCCCGCGTGACATAAATATTACCGTGAGCATTATATCGAACAAGTTAATTTACTACGTTGTAGATATTGAATTTATTGGTGTGACAGTGAACCGAAAGAATGGGTTTATCATAAAAGTGCGCGCGCATCCGTAGACCGCCGCGCAATTAGCGTCGCAATCAAGATCGCGTTCGATAATTCCGTGGCACGTGTTGGTGCTGTCAAAATCTACACTTTCCGTTACGTTTCTCTTTCGAGTGAGGAGGTGAGGACAATAAAATATTATTGTCCTCACCTCCTCACTCCTTCGAATATTTAATCAAAATAGTCAATCGTAAATTAATTCCATGGGTTTGGCTTGTTATAATGCTACAAGACCTTTCGTATAAATTATGCTATGATATTCCATCCTCCGTATAAATGGTGCTTTATAAACGTTAGCGCAAATTACACCTAATTAAAGACATAATCATTAATTTGCAGCTACGCCGCTTTGTGCTACGCTCCGCAACCTAGATACTTAAGAAAGTCTAAAATGATGAGAATGAAGCTTGTATTATAGAACCTTCAACATATTCATTACTAAATATTAGGTCTACGTAAGAACTGAAACATCGTGACTTTTTCTATTCTACAGAAAAATACTGTGAACTAGAGAAGTGGGAGGCAGTAATTTTCGCATCTCGTATTTTTTCAGGACCTAATGAAACGCCTCCGCCGGAATATTTATCATATTATTTTTTAGAATGGACCTTGAAGTTATAAAAAATAAATGGCACGACCTGTGGTATTACACAGTGCAATGGTTGCTTCCACGTAACAGAAGTAAAAAAAATCGTAACAGTTTTAATAGAGTGTGCGCTAATTTATTAAACTTTTGAATCGGCCATAGTTAGCGATTGATAAACAAACTTGCGAATCCTGAGCCTTAGACAAAAGAAAGAGGCAAAACTCTGGAAAGACTTCTGGAATAAAGAAAATATTTGAAATCCCCACAAAAAGCTCATTTAAACGATACCTCACACGATATATTTAAATTTGTACAGGAAGCCCTAAACATAATTAATAATAAAAAATACGCAGTAGGGTTAATGCTCGACATGACCAAAGCCTATGATAAGGTGCAATATGATATTTTATTAAATAAATTATATAGGCTAGGGATCCGCGGTAAACCATATGAATGGTTTAAATCCTATCTGGAAAATAGAGCACAGCTAGTAGAAATAGAATATTTCAACAACAATAAAAACGAACTTCAAAAATTTCGGTCTGACAGAAAGGCGATTAGCGCGTCAATACCACAAGGAAGTGTTATTGGATGTCTCTTGTTCCTTATTTACATCAATGATCTGCCAAAATTTATATCAGAAACCGGACCTTGCGTTTTATTTGCGGACGACATCTCCATTCTCACCCAAAGTCATGACAACATAAATTTAAACAATACCCTTAATGAAATTCTTAGCAAAATAATAACCTGGATGAACGAACACAATCTTGAGATCAATTTTTCAAAGACGAAACTGTTAACTTTCCATCCCCAACAAAAAAATCCTCTGAATGTAGTTTTTTCTTTTAATAATAACAAAATAGAAACAGTCAATGAATTTAAACTATCAGGCGGAACTATAGACAAAAATATAAATTGGAAGTCACACGTACAAAACATAAAATCAAAACTTTCAAAGTTTTTATATGCTTTTCGTAAAATCAAAAAAACAACAAACAAATTGCTTTAGTTACATACTACGCCTATGCCTATGCTTGGCTAAATTACGGCATTATAATGTGGGGATATAGTACAAATGCACGTACATTGTTCACAGTTGAAAAGAAATTTATCCATACCCTGGTAAATATTCAACAAACAGATAGCTGCAAGCCCCATTTTATAGAACTAAATATTTTAACTCTGCCTTGTATATATTTACTTGAAATATGCAAATTCGCTCACAAACACCAAGACTTTTACACTAAACGAGAAGACATAGGTACAAACAAAATACACACTCCGACACAAAACACGACTCAACTTACCAACATCCCGTTTAAAAATACATTCTACAAGTCCTCTTGTTATGTCAATAAAAATATATAATGTGTTACCTAAATCAATAAGACAAGAAAAAAAACTAACTACATTTATTCACAAACAAGCTAAAAAAGTTATTATTGAGCAAATGTTACTACAGTGTCGACGAATATTTAAATGATAAATCTTTAAAACTTGAAAAATAATGTTTATATTTATGTTAGGAATTTAAAAATGTTTAAGTTAGTAGTTAGTAGTTTATGTTAAAGTTAGTAAAATGTCTTTGTTTTAGAATAAGTTAGATTATAAGATACCTTAAATGATAAGCCCTCTCCACATACCTTACTTTTGCTGTGCCCAAAAGGGTCCATGATTGTGTCCTATAAATGTTTACCACCTAAGCCTACATTGTGGAATGCAATAAAGAATTGAGAATTGAGAATATTTAAATAATCTTGGAAGTAGTGGGGTGGTCGATGCACCCCTCCCCCTTGTTAGTGGGGAGTCATCGGCTACACCTTTAAACAAATCAATATTACTTATTACAACAGTTCTGTATCTTTATCTCCCAAGTTTATTATCAGATCACGACAATCTTAATATGGGATCAATTCGGGAGTAAATGATTTCGATTCGACTGAAAATTCGTTGAATATACATAAATAACTCATTCCGACGAGCATAGAACCTCTTCCTTGTTGAAGTCGGTCAAAAAGGTTAGGCAAGTAATGAACATTTAATCAACTTTGAAATTAGACTAATCTATTTTCTAACAGTAAACCATGCATTAGAAGTTATTTAGTCCAAGTATGTGGGGTGGGTTGCCGTCATTCCCCTGAGAGATTAGGTTGCATTTCAGCGATTAATTATACTAATGTTTTGCTCTGTTGCGGTAATTATGGCCTAGAATTAATTGCTATCTACATACAAAGCGTATGCTGTGTTCTGCCCGCGGGTTTGTTTGCGGAACTTAGATTGTTTAAGTTATCCTGTTGTTTACTGTACTTTAACCGTTCGCAGAATATTAATTTAAATATGGTTTTATATTTGCAATGCACGTTGAATGCTTTCTACAAATTGTATATGAAATATTAACAACACAACTTTTAGTGCCTGGCTGGTGGCCTTGTATTAGGTCTCGCCAATCGTCCGGTTAAGCAGTAACAGCTCCCTCAGAGCTAACTGCGAGAGACAGTTTCAAAAAAAAAACAACAACTTTTAGCATGTTGTATCATTACCTTAAGGCGGATTGCTTCAAACAGTCTGTTAACGTTTCATGCGTAGGTACGTGAAAAAATAACGATTACAAAAGATATTTAACGTACGTAAAACATGAAGCGTTGTTTCACGGCATAAAAAACCCGGTTATCAACGTTATTAGGGCTGCTAGTAGAAAACGATAACGTTTGCGTTATTAGGGCTGCTAAAAGAAAATAAAATTGGAGTTGCCATTTTTAAAATTTACGTGTGCGTCAAGTGAAACTGAAGTAGCCCTATACAAATCTATATACTATACAAATTACAGTTTAATTAATAGTTAGGTAACAAATAATCAAAGGTTAAGTACCTACCTATCTACTGTTAAAACTAAGTATTCAATTAACTAATGTTTTATTAATTCAATAGATAATGAGATCACGTTTATTAGCGTATTGAGATAATAGAGATAGATAATTAAGAAAACTCTGACATAAGCGCTATCCACTCAACAATCTGCAGCCTTTAAAACGATTTAATTAATATAATAATAATATAGCAACGTAATTTCATAGTACCGCCTGTGACTGCGTGAATTTGTCATGGTCGCTTAACATTATCTGTCGTTTCTCAGTAAAGAATAGGTCATCCCTCTTTCCCTAGAGTATTGTAAAAGGTGAGTAAGGTATGGCCGGTTATGATCATGACGTCATATAAAAGGACTCGACTGCGGTAACTCTTGCACTACCTACCGGTATAAACTAAAATTCTTGCAGTAGAAGAATTCCAACAAGCATCTTGTAAAAGCTAAAAGTCATTACTCGATTATGATTATCATAGCCGTTCAATTAGTCTGTAAAATTAATCGTAGCACTTCCGTAGAAAGAAATTAATTAAAAAATGTCAATTTTGGATTCTTTAAACAGTAAAAAAAACTCGCTAATACTAACAAATAACTAAGTCAAGACAGAAAATAGGGATTCAATTGTAAAATTATGAATTTGTTATGATAAATATAAATGGTGTACAATAGAGATAAACAAATGAATTAAAAATGCCATGTCTTAGCTGAATTAGCATAACAACTTGAGGTACATGTCGAGTCAAGTTCGCATAGATAACAGTGGTAACGCACCTGCACAGTGAAATGTTTTTGTCGAATTAAACCCTTACTTCGCTCAGCTCTTCATCTTAATTCTGGCAACGTTCAAGCTTATTAGGGAGCATTCTGATAATGTGATGAATAATTTACGGAAACATTATTTTATATTAACTTCTTAATTTGTTAAAGCTCCCATTTATACTACGTGCGACTGAACTGACTTTTGTTATTTAGCGATTATACTAGTCTTAAGGATCAGAAGCTGATGAAATTTTGTAAGGGGAAAATACAAAACGACCTATCAACTATTTAATTATTAATTTATTTAAATAACAATAATGCAAAATCACTAAACATCCGAACTTTTTTTTATAAGTGTTCCATAGACAAATCGCTCGATCACGTCACACGTGATGTTCCGCCTCCTTGGGTGACCTATTCACTAAGACTAGTATAACTATAATTCGTAAATATGTCGTTTGATGAATTGTTACTTCAGGGCCACTATTGGACGCTTCATAAGGATCGACATAAACTGTACTTTGTTACTATAAGCAATTTTCTTGTTTCTGAGAAACTTTAATTCTAACTTCAGGCCTAACGTTATTACAACTTCAGATTTGCGTAAGTAATTGACACTTTCGGGGAATTTTAGTGAGTGTATTTATTTATTTGCCCAAGACCTAGCCCTTTTCTATCCATATCTGATTTTTGGCGTAACGGGGTTAAACTGGCCAATTTCCTAATAAAAGATTAGCGCAGATAATTCATCCAAAGAAACCGATGGCTATGGTGGGGCCGAGATTAACGTTAACCGCCTTTAGTCAATAATAATAAAAGGTTATGAAAGAGCTACAATTAAAATTCTAAACCTACTCAATTCTTATTATTTACTATATATCCCGGTTATACTCACGTGTGTATTCGGGAATGCCCGACTAGTTTCGAACTCGAACGGAGCCCTTATTCATGAGCTGGTTACGCGGCGGAGTTGCGAGCCGAACTCAATTCTACTAACATTAAAAATATAAGAAAAGAACGGAATAAGCGAAAAGTCAAAAAGATTGTTTTGCATGAGATTAAGTAGTCAGCAACTGTAGGTGCCTAAACATAAAATTCATTTACCTACAATAGTTTTTAACCACATTGTAAGAAGTATTTCTTGGTCTCCCCGTATCTAGAAAAATATTAGAATAGGTTTCTCGTTACAATTTTTATAAAGCAATAAAACTCCTCGGTATCTGATAAAACAAAAAGAGATTACTCCTGATTTATTTGCCTGAAATCCTTTGGTTCTGTGTCCAAAGTATATCATTTACAGGGTGTTAAGCATTAGTAATATTGATATGATGAGAATATTTCATTGACCCGCAGCACAATAAACGTATCGCCGAAGTCGGTCAGTTAATAAACTATAAGATATAAAAATCAAACAGCGCTACAGTCTAATTGAAAACCCCTTTTCTTTTTATGGAGTTCGTAGTTTATAGGCACTTAAAGCGATACTTTCGCGAATGTTGCGTCTGTAATAAGAGTTATATAACGACCCAATGTTATTCGGGCGCCCCGAGATTATTGGCAGAGCGTAAGGTTGTGAGGGCAGCTTGTTTATTTTCTTTCTTAGTGTGTATTCTGTGTATAGAAAGGCTTCAGCTTATCGCCAGCGGGCAGCCGGCTTCATATGAGCCGGCCACCTCACGCCCCTATTTGGGATATAAATCATGGGAAACACACATTTCCTTTCCACAAAATGCTCAGGGCAAAATCTATTTTCTTTGGACGCAACATTATTGATAAATAAAGAGCGCGTTGACTGTGTGTACAGCTGTAAAGCTAATGATCGTTTTAACATTATTGAACAAAGCCTTTGTCCGACTCTGCCTTCCGTTGGCAGACTGACACGAGACATCTTCCGCCGTCGTCGGTGATTGTGCAAATGGAAAGCAAATATTATAATACTACAACAACAAACGTTTCTTCGTTATTTGTTATCAAAATACCGTTTATGTTCCTAAATTGTGCGAGTAATAAGCTTTACTTAGTAATTACTATGTACATATATATATTATAATATTCAACAATGCGAAACTCTAGAAATATAATACATTTCGTGGAATAAATGAGGTTTCCGACGCACAGTCCCAGTTGAAGTTTAACGAGTTTGAGGATTTTAACTAAATCATAACTGAAACTTTGCAGTAGGTAAGTACCACACTAAGTACTTTCAGCAGTTGCACATTTCACGGCTGAAGAAATATGGATTGGATTATGACGCTTCGTTCATCAGATATGGAGCTAAGTGAGTCCTAAACCTAAAACGACGGAAAACTTTACAAAATGTTATGTGAATGCGTTATTTTATTACAATTCCTGGGTGTTATAGCTATATATTAAACTACTTAGATACATACGTAACGTGTTATTAGAATAAAACACACCTGTGATCGTTGTTGAATTTCGGAACTCTTAGTTACACATGTTTTTATATTATTGGAAAACCCGCCCTTCCTATTTAAATAATTATAATTTGTTTCATTATCAATATTTAAAAGTATGAAATAAAGTCAAGATTCCTTGATACTGCATAATGTAATTTTCCTTTACATCTTCCAATAAAACAATTAATATGTCAGTTACATTACTTTCATGTTAGCTTTAATAATAAATAATACGATCTTTATATTTAACAGGTTTAGTATTTTAATTTCTATAAAATTTATGCAAACCTCCGTAACAAAGCAACGACTGAGGCAAAACTGCAAGAGTAAAAGCTTTTCCTCTTTCGAGCTGATCCCATATTTTAAATCAGATGTTAGTTTATTTTACATTCCACTTAGCTACCGAGAAAGATAAACAGCCAACTGAATGAGGTTACTTACCTTTTTAACATGACCTTTTAACTGATTAAATTGAAAAATACCTTGAAAGGGGAAATGGAAACTTTAGCACCCTCCTAAATTCCTGCATTTAAGAAAAGTTATGGACGAATGCTCGTCGTGAAAATTTTCGGAAGATTTACATTAGTCGAATATTCAGTGTATCTATGGTAAACGATGAGAGTACTCCCTAACAAATTGAAAATCAATGAACCGCGGAATTCAATTTGATATTGAAAGCCATCTCTCACGAAGCCTCGCATGGCGCGGGCGGCGTCACAGAGCACTTCACGATATCTCTCTCTTTGACTCCGTTTCACACATAAAGCCATACACTCAAAAGATATTCAACTTCACAATTTAGAGGTATTCAGGACGTGTAGAAAGTAAATATTGAACAAAAGATACGATGATCGAATTACTTTATTAGCTTTACGTGAACGAGCAGAGTTACGCGTATGAGGTATTGACATTACAATCTATTTCGGGTTTCAAGGTGAAGGAAATTCACAAGAAAATATGTTTACACGGAATCACAATAACGTTTTAAGCCGTAATCTCCCAATATTTAACACATAACAGTTAGGTACTTCGATTAATTGTGAGTTTTGTGGGGGAAAACACAAATTGTTCTCTCTGTAATTAAAATTACACATTATTCATAAATAATCTAGATTCAAACGTCATGCAACCGTTTGAATTTCCGATTAAAAGAATACTGTTCTCTGTAATTAAAAAGCTAAGGTAATATCAGAGTGCACAATACACGTTTATATCGAAAACCGTGTTCATTAAAATGTTGAACGATATAATTTGTACACGGGAGCCACTAGAGTTCATAGCTGTTAAGTTGAAGTGGTCACTGATAAGAGGCATAAGTCTTTGTAACTGTATAATTAAACGTAATACTTCGTCTGTTTTGTGTGTTTACAGTGACTTATCACGCAACGGATTGGAAAAACAAGGCTTGCAGCAGTTAATTGCTAGCTAGTTGAAATGATGTCTGCTCGTTTATAAACCCCGAATTTCTTTATTGTTTTGGGCGTTCTTGGCAGTTTTACTGGCCCTATTACATTGGTCAGGTGACCATTTCTTTAATACGCAGTTTGAAGTCGTTCTTACGTGATGAAGGTTTTGTTTAAACTGAGTTTTAAGTTTATTTTTATAAGATACACTAGACAAAAATCAAACATGATTTTCTCCTAAGAGTTTGAAGTTAAATGTTAAACTTGTTTACCGTTATAGTGTGTGTTCGACGGTAATGTTAAAACTTAAATCGACTTTGCAGAAAACAGCTGTCATGTACCTACATAATCTTTACCATAAAATTGTATTTTATTCAGGGCCATTTAAAAAGCTGCAAACTTGTAGTTATCCTTCCTAAAATCACTTATTGGAAGAAGAATCGCTATAATATTTTGATGAATATACTTCCGAGAAAAACTGTATAAAAATCAATTGAATATGTTAATTTTGAAATGGTAACAAAATAAATAAATTATTATTAATGAATTACATTATAAACTTTACCGACAATCGAGCAGATTACTAAGAAGTATAAACTTTATAGCCTAAGTGATTAATAGGCCATTTTGACAATGGATGGCAAATAAGAACACAACGAGTAAAAATAATAAACATTGTTAACAATATTACGGTACATTAACCCCTACTGATCTGAGGGAACATAGTGCTTGTCATCTAACTCGAAGGGTTAAGTGGGGGGAAGCTTAGGGTGGTATCATACGGAAGAAAAATTCCGGCAGTCTGAACTTGTAAAGTTTTCGGACAAAAACATTTTTAATCAAATAACTTTCCCTTTATAGACCACCGTTTGTTTTTACTTTGTATTTGTATGGCGTTCTTTTTTATTGATATATGTTCACGGATCACTCCTAAATTTGATACAAAATAAATACGAACAAAATTAGGGTCAATTAATTGCAATAGGCTCATCACCATATTACACGTCATTAGTCTTTCATATTAGCAATTCATTTTATATTAGTAAATTATTCGTTATTATTTTTAAATAGGTACATAAAACCAGCACGTCATTAGATAAGAAAAGTCTTTCTTTGACATATTTTTACGAACATCAAATACATAACTTTAATTAATACGCAGCCCATAAAATATATAAGCCGTTACTGTTATTATATTTTCCCTTCAAGACGGAGTGACGTTCAGATGATCAAGTAGGTCACATATCATTGCGACATCGCCGTTATTGCATCTACTCTGAGAAATGACGCCAGTAGGTGTCTACTCCACCTATTCGGAACGAATTCGCCGCTTGACGTATATGTATCCATTCTTCATAGCGGTTTCATCTCTGCTTGACTTACATTTGACTCGCTTTGTGAAATGTCGATATAAAAGTATCTTGTTTTATAAATAGGAATGTATTCCACATTCACGGTTGGGTATTGCAAAAATAAAATGAGTGAATATAAACAGAATAAAACAGATGTACAATTTGTAGATTACAAGACCGTCTCATGACCGTTTTAATTACCTATCAATCGAAATTAAGTTAAGGCAAAGTAAAAAAATATATTTTCAATTTCGTATTAAGACCCCTTAGTAGCAATTTAAATCAGAAGGGATTATATGTTCCGCAATATAATGTATCTCTAATATGCTGACGTCATATCGTCATGTTTTCTCAAATTTTCCCTATGGTTTGCTTGATATTTCAAATATTTGTATAGGATTGGGTAACCGCTCGCATCGCAGTCTTCCCGCGCTTTGGCCCTTTATCGAATGATCTCGCATCTTTAAACTCCCCTGGATATTTCACGGGTTATCGTGTTTTATTACAATATTTAATCCACGTAATATTCAGATCTAAAGTGTTTTGTTTAGGTCGTAATAAATGTATTAATTTGATTCGATTTATTTATTAACGCCAAGTTTCCTCTATCTATTTCAGCTGCGTGGAAATTTGGCAGCCACTTTACCGTGGAAACAGAAGCTAGCCGCGTCTGAATAGTAACTTAGTTATTTAGCTCATTAAAACTGGTGCTGTTTGGACGTGATGAAGTAACAAACAGATACAGTTACTTTAATTACTTTCTCATTTATGTAAAGTAAGAAGGATTGTAAGGCGGGATATTAGAGAGATAATTAAACACCGAAAGCTGTACCAATACTGAATGTTTATTATAAAGAATACACAATTAATAGGTTTACAATATACGAAATAAGGCTGGTTACATAGTAATAAGTAGGCTACACACTACAGGATCTTCAAAAACGTTACGCAATAACCACCTAATTTGTTCAGCACCAAGTTTTGAGTGCTGGCTTTTGCGAATTTGTAAATTGTTCAAATGCGCAACTGAATGCACATAAATTCACTTCGAGACCATAAAGTTTTCAAATACGATTTCGCAGAGTTAGATAGGTAACGCAAGAGTGGATATTAATTTTGTATAATGGCAATTGATTCCTGAGGAAATTATGGCGTCATCAAAAATTATATCATTAACTTAGTTATCGGCGAATATACACAGCCATTTTCTCGGCAAGGGATAAAGTAAATTGAATTATGTGATCGGGGATTGATCCGCATTATGAGAAAGACGTATATCCAAATTGAATATTCGGGGTACATGGTCGAAACCTGGGGTACTTAATTGATAGTAATTAATACATACATGATGTTAATCTTTAATGATTCAACGATACCAGAGTCAGGCGTAGCTTTATGAGTAGAGATTTTTCTTATGGATGATGGATGAATATGATTCCTGGTAAAGTAATAAAACCGTGTGCTAATATTATTCATACCAAGCCTATTTACTTACTTCTATTTTTATAAAGTATCTATGTATTCATATACCGATATTTTTTTCTGGCAGCGGTAATCATAAATGTAATAATTCAACAGACTTATTACACCTAAACGCTATCATGCGGGAATATGTATCAATAGATTGAACAGGTTTAAATGTTCCGTTCTTTGATAGCCAGTTAGTTGAAATAGGTATAAAGTTTCAATTTTTTTTTAGTTTAACAAAAGAGAGAAAACGCTAACGCCGTAGTTTAATTATATTATATCTATCATCAACTGACAGTCGTACCACACTTATGTGAGCAGTGATAGCCGAGTGGTATGACCGTTGGACTGCCAAGTCAAAGGTCGCAAGTTCAAACCCTGGCATGCACCAATGTATTTTCGAACTAGTGTGCATCCTATAAATTAGTTATCAGTTGCTAAAAACGGTGAAGGAATACACCGTGAGGAAACCGGCACACCTGAGAGATTTTTCAATAGTGTGTAAAGCCTTGGCCTTAAAACTCTGACATCAGGTTGTTCATCTACCATACGATAAGAAGAAGAAAACAACCCATTACAAGGACAAGTTCCCACCTCTCCTCGATTTTCTGCAGCCTCGGGAACAATTGTCCCCCGGTTGAGATTTGCAGTAGTAAGAATGCTAGAAAGAGTGTATGAAAAGCTCTTAATCAATTGCAAACCCAGGTGGGCCGCTGCAAACCCACTGTGAGTGTGGTACACAGGATCAGACTATGTCCCGCTTTCTTGATTTTCCAAATTGTCCCTTCATCTGCTCACTGAAAGACCTTACCAAAGCCTCTTATCAGCCATCGACGCGCGACGTGGCAACATACTGGGTACAAAAATATAAGAGAACCGTTGACTCGAAAAGAAGAAGAACAACTAGAGGCTCAAGTACAGAAACAAACAAACCGTTTCTTTTTCAAACAAATAACCTGAATAAAACAGACCTATAATATTATGTAGAATTGCAATTTACACTTCTGTACTGTAGATTTGATATATTACCTCATACAGTAGGGACAAGCTTACTTTTGTTGGACATAAATTAAAATATGTTTATCCCGCGTGTATGTAATATATTTCATATTCGCTTCGAAACAAATCCAATTGAATGTAACAAACAAGTTCTATATTAAACATTAAAATTTATATTTACATTTACATTTGTGCCCCCAACCCTTTCTCTGCGGCCCTGTCTTTCTATTTGTCAATCTGTCACAAACTGTCTTAAAAATATGATGTACCTGCGGGCCGCGAGTTTATTATACAAGAAAACTGAAATAAAATAATATTTTGCGTCACTATATTATTTATAAGGACAGAGAAGGACTTGTCCTAAATGTTATATTTTGACATTTTCGCAATACAAATGGGTACACTTTACCCAGTTCGCATTAATTTGATATTTTTTGGCATATACGCCGCTGTGTTCAGTTTTGTGACCCCATATGGTATTAAATGATTACTATATTACCATTAATGACCGAAACACACATTTTAACCACACCAATATGTAATTAAAACTTACACTGTTGTGATTATAGATCACCCGACAGCCAATGACTAATTGTCAATTAATGCAACCATAACCCTCTGCTGCCGCTGCTGTCGACTTTTACGAGATGATTATACATTGCGCTGGGACGCCACTTTTGTCCCATTGCGCAATATAGATATAGATTTATTTTCTATTTTTTTATCAATCCATATTTTAAATATGTATTGCTCAGTATGTCAAACTTTATTCAAGTAGTTATTTAAAGTCACACAAAACTTCTCATTTCACATCTTCATTTCATTAAAATAAACATTAAAAACAAAGGGTTTATAATGGATCCGCTTATTCTATTTGTACCGTACTCAGTTCAATTCCATTTGGATCACTTTGACAGCTGAACTAGTATAACTGTACGACAGCTGTCAAAAGTATGACAATTTCATTAGTTAATCGGATACAAAATGTTTTCCAATAGAAATATATTTCTGTCACATGTATCCGCTTTCATAACTAGCCAGTCGCTAGCACAAAGGCCTATTGCGACATTGGTTTTTTATTTATTTATGGACACTTTTCTCCGGTCACATTAAGAGACCCCAACCTGACCCGAGGACAATAATACGTTTCGCTCTCTTAGGAAAAATAGTTCCTATTAAAAATTCATAGCGACCTTTTAGTAATATGAACTTGAACAGGACTAGATAACGTTCTTGTGACTTGCTTTGATCACTCTTTGGAGTACCATTATACATTATAGATTACACTTTTTGGACAGATAAAGTAAAAATATACGAATGAAACTTTTAGTGATTTAACAAACTTTGCTGAGTTTGATTTGGTTGGAATTTATGTTTCACTTTTTGAACCCCACTTAAGTTTAAAAATTGTGTTTACTTTTTTATCTGATTCTAATAAAAGAGGTGAAGAATGAAATACTGAAGTGTGCTTACGCCTTCAGGAGACACAGAATGGTACGGTAACAAATCTACATTAAACAATTTGAATAGTTTTTACTGGATTCAAACAATTAAAACTAAACCGTATTTTGACCGCCCCGTCGCGTCGTTGGTCTAGTGGTCGCTATGCGCGACTGCTGAACATGAGGTCCCGGGTTCGAATCCCGGATCAGGCAAAGTGTTACGGGGCTTTTTCATTATTTAATTCTTAATAGCAATACGTCTGGATTAGTGCCCAACCGGGCATGATAACTGGCGAAATATGGATGTACCTACTATTATGTGCACGTCTGCCTACCTCTTCGGGGAATACAGGCACGATGTTGTGTTCTGTTGTATTTCGATTTTAGACTGATTCTTCGTTTCGTTGAAATCAAAATATTTACTGCTTTTAGTTTACAAGCTTTCAAGTACCATCCTCCATACAGAAACCTATCAAGTACTCTCCAACTCCAAGTCCTATAACAATAATATTCTTAATTCAATTTTTGATACTTAAGTAGCAATAAGTACCAAATAATTCCATTGTTACTGGATTATTATTGGCTATAAAGACAAAAAGGTTTGCTATGAAATAATGAAATGGCAGACGAAGAACAGAAGACGTATTCTGAATTTGCCCACAGCTCATATTTATTAGACCAAGCCGAAGCTAAGCGCCCCAATAGTTACTGCATAGTCGGTAGTTTACTGAATTTCTCGTTGTATTCATTATAAACTAATCGTCCAGAAATCTACTAAGTATTACCTGCGACGGTGCTCAAACGATTATTTTTAATTTCCCCTGAGAACGTTTCTTTCTTTCGCTATAGCGGGAATCGATTTCAATCTCAGCTAAAAGTTTTTAACAAAAACCCGTGCTTGGTAACAGAACGATCAAGATTATAGACTTGGATAACGAAAGTCATAGGTTTATTAACATGCGTACATTGGGTTTAATACTACAATTTTATGTCATCGCATGAAGTACCTATCAGCAAGAAGGAACGGAAAAAGAAATTTATTGATTTTTAGACAACTTAGACTGACCACTGGCTTACCTGCTATGAGCTTGCATTGCAGATCCATCTTTCGATCCAGCTTTCACAGTGATAAATGACATAGTAACCCCGCAGCAGTAAAAAATATGGCCTAGCCAAAACATGTAGTCCACATATTTCAAGGTATCTCTTTTAAGTATGAAAATAAAAATTATGATAATATCTTATTAAAACAATTACTAACACAAGACCATGTCATCTAAGCAATAGCATAAAATACAAAAATTAAAGCCGTTTTATAATATGACAAAGTGTACAATCGACCAACATTGTAGTTAAAGATACCATGAACCAAAAATCCTACCTATACCTAAACCTTTTAAATCCGTCCGTAACACGAGGAGGCCTTGCTGTCTATTCTTACAGAAGAATATTAACTCTTAAACGCCTACACCAGCCACATTGAACCGGTTTCATGAATATTTTGACGTGTTGAATTTGGAAATAAATTCTTATTTATTTTTGTACTAAAATAAGTGTATTTTGTTTAGCTAACCTGAAACAACTTATTTATGCCTGCTTTAATATTGAAACTTGATGAAAGAAGAAAAAGAAATTCTCTGTACTAGAAAACCGAGACATAATGGAGTGTAATAAGTCGGTTCAAGATCATTTACGGTAAAAAATACAATTTTGGCAGTTCTTTTAATATTGGGTGAGTTGAGAAAATGACTACCGAGTTTCTTGGCGAACCCCAGCGGAAGCAATATTTTGATACCAAAGGCGATGCATAATTATGCACTTACGTGAAGGAATATTTTGTATTCTTTGGGTTTGGCTTGGGCGTTCACACATTATGCATATTTAAGGAACATATTTTCGTGCATAGCCATATTTATAAAAAGAACTAATGCATATTGCATAACGTAGCGAATGGTTTAAACTTTAAATACTGCAATTGCATATTTAGGCCAGAATTTTTCCTTAAAAGTGAGTGAATAATATAAAAACAATTTCGCCTACTGTTAAATTTAGGCCAAGAATTTGAACATTACGTAATATTTGCTATGTCCGTGGTAGGTGAAAATTTTAGACAATCGTGTAGGGCACGCGTTGTTTGCATACCTTGTAACTAATTGAATTAGTGTCACGGTTCTGTGCAAATTACTCGGGCAGTTTAAATTAACTTGTTCCGGGCAGGGGCGACTTTGGCCCTAAACTTCCCTAATTTTGTGAGCGCAACATCAAACTGTGCTTCGGCCATATTACCCTGTTTGGTCCCACGTGAATTTTCTACACTAATTAGTTTCCACCATGTTTATTTTACTTAAGTTTGCGCACTACAATGATTTATGACGGTGACGACTGTAACGCAATGTTGTTAGTCACACCACGAGCACCGAGTATCGTTTAAATTCGTTTATTAGATTACTATCGTGTTGTTTATTGTATTAATTAAGCGCCGGCATCGTCCATATATACTTTAACATAATAATTTGTGTGTTTAATAGTATATTTTGTTCGTGGAACTATCATCAAGCTATCGACTACGTGGAAATGGACCTGTGAAAACTAATTATGATCTTTTGTAAGGAGTCTTACCGATACGAGAGTTTGAGGGAATAAAAACAGCATCAGATGTCTGCCTTTAAATTGCAATAGTGTTCTAGTGGATTCGTTTCAGTGAATTTTGCCATTCGTCAACTGATAGGTGAATTTTTTTTTTTCATTTAGCTATGTGATAGTATAATGCCGGCTTATACCTATAAAGTCCCTGTTATATGACTTTAACAATAATATTAAAGCGCATTGGCTAATTTGCGCAAATGTTGATTCTTGGGTAGGTACCTACGGTTCACAGTTGTCAAAATGTTGCTTTAACAACACGAGACTGCTGTCATCGGTAACCAGGAAACGGGACCTCAGACTTAATGTAGTCTCCAGGGCATCAAGGGTTTGTTGTGGGTCGCTCAATACACGAAGAACCGTCACCCGTCCTTGTTCAGAACGACATACGAATTGAAATCAAATTGTATGGTACATACTTACTCAAGGTTCATCATCATAGGTGTCATCTAGAAATTACGTCAACGGTTTACTTTATCAAGATTACATCTTCTTAATTTAGGGGGTTGACGGTCAACCCCCTAGATTAGCCATTCTATTTGATTTCCATTCGTCTAGCGTTTCGCCACTTATCTAGGAAGGCTGATCATCAAACAATCTGGTATTGGACATAAACAATTTGGTGTCGAATGCGATGTTTTTAACCAACATAGCTCCTAATAGATGTTCCATCTGTGCCAATGTATAAATGGCGTCAAGTGCAGCGAAAGTGTTAGCGCTTTGCAGTTAGTCGTGTAAAATCAATTACGTGGTATGGTGTCGTGTCGCTGTACCGTCGTGAGCGGGCTAACCGACGGGATTAACGGCTTAGCTGCGGGCCCAAGCCTTTTACAATGGTTGTACAAAACATACAGGACACCAACCTGCTTTTTTAGTATAAATCTGTTTTAATTATGAGTAAATGGTACAACAATCCAGCTTTTTGTGGTTTTAATAGGGTTTATGCGCGATGCCTTTTTGAATAAAGTTTTCTGATATCATTTAATACAATTATATAAATTGTCTATTTGCAATTAATGCTATGACGCTTAACTTAATTGTGAGGATGGATGATAAACATTATTTATTGCAGCTAGAAGTTATTAACCGGTAGGCCTTACACATTGAAGCTACATTCGCCAATGATTCTGGGCTCACCTCTAGGGGCGAACCTATCGCCATCACATACTAAGTACCGCTCAGCGCCATATAAATAACATTTAATTGCTTTACTGGGAATAATTGCAGTCTGACAATGAAAACCTACAGCCTTAGCTAGAATGAACTAAATGTATTTTCCTCGTAAGCACTTGCTCTTTACGACGACTATTGACGATTTTATATTATCCATTACATTTTAGATCATTCATTGGGAATTATATACTTATCTAACGTTTATTGAGGAAATCAAACTCAATAACAGCTGTCGAATAAAAAACATGATAACAGATTACGATATTCAATGTAGGTACCTAGCAGATATAAAGATGAATGATCTCAATTCGTTGAAGCACGTTAATAAGGTAAAACGTCTTTCGTTACTATAGCAACCACAACGAAGAGTTTATTTACCTATTTCTGAATTAGCATCAGTAGTTCATTATAATTATAAATGTATCATAATCATATATCCCTAATACCATTTTAAAACTAAGGATAACTACGCGGGCATTCAGCTTTTATATGAAGAACACGAAGACATGAAAAGTGTCATGCTCGCTTTGAGCATTAAATCAACTTTAATACTCAAAGCATGCTAGCAGTCTCTGACAAAAAATATTCACTGTATATTATACATTTTCATTCATTTTGCTGTTAATTCTGAGTAGCAGTATATTTTTATTATTAATCCACACACATACCAATTTCGTAGTCAACTCTATTAAAGTATAAATTAATTTTGTCTCATCTTTAAAGCATTATTGATATTCTAAAACTATTTGAAAAATGATCTATTAAATCTTAAATTAAGAGCTTCTTCTCTAAAACCTTAATCTGTTTCCTACAACATTTCAAATTTTTTGTTTTTTATTTCGTATATACGGGCAGTTATGAAACGTCAATTTATAGTTTCTCGGTTCGAGATATATACTCAGCAATACAAGTAGCTGAAAATTTAAATTTTTAAACATACTATTAATTCAAGAACTACTGGTTACATAGTAAAAAGTCTTAAATATTCTCAGGTCATCATTCAAACCTATAATTTGAACAATAACTTGAATTTATGTTTATTTCTTTCAATCTTAATATTTGACATAAGGTTTCTAATCATATCAAGCTATTTATGTTGCTGACTGTTCAACCCACCGGTAGGACCAAGGGTACAGAATCAGTTAAGTTTGTACCGGTGGGTAGCGCAGTGCATGCAAAATGGATGGGTCGTGTTTTTTAGCGGACCTATCCAACGACTTTTCACTTGATTGATTGCGTGATATTTGATAGCGTTCCTTTTTTCATACAGAAGCGTTAAATCTAAACTAAGTGCATTGAAAAATAATTTTCATATGCATAAAAATTTGTTACATTTGATTACAGTAGAAACTTACCATTAAATATTTTATTTAAATGAGAAACCTGGATGAGGCTGGCACAGAGCCGTGAAGACTAGCACACTAAGACAGTGGGGAAAGTCGGGCTGCGATGATGATATTATGATGAAATGATAAATAATAAATATCACATATAATATAAATATTTTTCTTAGTGCTAACTAAATAGAGTTATTAAGAACGAAAAGATACAAGACGATCAAATTGTACAGTATCTACGATGATATTGTAAATTTTATAACGATCACAAATAAATAAAAACAAGAATACACTTATTTAAATTGTCGAAACATATAAATTAAAAATATGATACGAACAAAAAATATTCTACAGCGTGTATCGAGATTGGCAATTGGAGCCATCTATACTTATAATAAAACTGTAGAGAGGTCAATTCTGTACATTGAATATATATTCAAAATTATTATTGGAGGATAACTGGTGATCGATACTGATGTCAAAAATGCAATTAGTAAATTTTTTGTCGGTCTGTCTGTCTGTCTGTCTGTCCGTCTGTCTGTCTGTCTGTCTGTCTGTCTGTATGTGCACGCATGGGTCAAAAACTACTGAAGGGATTTTAACCAAACTTGGTACGATTGTAGTCCATACGCCTGGGCAGGTTATAGGCTATATAACATAACGCTAAAACACATAGGAGCTGAGCAGTAACGATAAATTTGAAGCAAGTCGGATGAAAATGCGCTTTCGAGCTCTTATCCTCGCATACGTCGATCATACACCAAAAGTATGTATTACAAAAATGATGGTCTCTAAAAGATCTACAAAAAAGTCCTTAATAGTATATATCTATCTTTTATAAATTAGCCACAATAACGTGTTTAATCGTTAGGCACTTCTTCAAGTGTATTAATAAAATATATAAATATATTGTATTCCACATAGATATATCGTTATCAAACTCCAATATTCAAAAAGTACACTTTAATATCTATTTTATAAAAAAAAAAGAAATCGGTATATAAGATATAGATGAAATAAAACTTCCAAATCTCGCCGCGCCAGTATGGGTACGGCGGTATAAATGGTTTTTCTTTTTTAAAATTGAATGTACAGACACGGGTCGTTTACGATTTTATTATATGTATAGATATAGATTTTTTCTCATTACCTCATAGACAATTGTAATTCTCGCAGCAAGTAACACATACGGTTCTCCGGAACTTATTTCTGTCAAAGTAATTTAACGACTTCTAGCTCAAAGGCATCCTTCAGCTGTAACATCATTGAGGCGGACATTCTAGCAGCAAGATAGATTTTCTATCCTGTGTATAACGATTTCGGCTGAGTGTACAGCCTTATGCTTCGCCATGACCATCAACATCAACCATTACCATTGACTCACGCAGTCTTAAAGTAGCCTTTAATCTTACGAATACTTAGCTGCTTCTTACACGCACACACAATCGTACGACGCTTACTCTTAGGTCACGAGTTCTCTATAAATTTTGTCTGTTGAGATACTGATACATTGGGATCTACACCAAACCTAGCGAAATTGTGGGAGTAGGTACAATATGTGCACCTCTGCCTACGCCTTCGCGGAATACAAGCGTGTCGTTGTCGTATGTTTTATAACAATAATTTTTTATAAGAGTCAACTGCAATGATTCCCTATTTTAACTTAATTACGAATAAACCGACACACAGACAAAATATCCAAAATAATAGAAATGGGTTGTATTGTATAGGTTTCTAAAACGTCGCCCCACACTAGGGATTTCTCTTGTATCGTGGGTGCGTTTCACAAACTTGAAATTTCACTTACACAAACACCCAGACTCGGGGCAAACATCTACGGATCACACTTTTTTTGCGGGAATCGAACCCACAACCAATCTCTTAGCCACTGCGCCAATCAGGTCGTCACGGTTGTCTTTTATCCTTGGTATTTTTTTTTCTACAGTAGTTTTAATGTACAGGAACTCAGAAACGCACAAAACGGATTTATTTATATTCTCTTCTTCAGTTATATATTATTTTCAATAGACTTTCTGTAACTTCCGTAATTACCGTTCAATTTTTGCGGTTTTTTTTTAAATACCGGAAAGTATTCTTAGTTAAATAAGTGGTTTAAAGATTTTTAACCTACTTAAAAAAGCCTGCCTGGTAGGTATTTTTTTCTGTTAAAAGTTCAATTTAC
The DNA here is from genome assembly GCA_905340225.1 of Abrostola tripartita. Taxonomy (NCBI): domain Eukaryota; kingdom Metazoa; phylum Arthropoda; class Insecta; order Lepidoptera; family Noctuidae; genus Abrostola; species Abrostola tripartita. The sequence continues at coordinate 6,763,878 of HG996490.1, read as the reverse complement.
TACTGGTGTTTTATCCGAAATACACGCGGACGAAGTCGCGGGCAACAGCTATACATGTAATAAAATAGTACGGCATGGCGTAAAAACTACTAAATCGAATTCGCTCAATCTTAGCTAATGCTAATATATTAAAAACAATTTAAAAATACTTTTGCTGTTTCCGAATTTCCACGCGGACGGAGTCGCGGGCACATCTAGTTATTAATATAACTGCGACCTGCAATAATAATTATTTTTATCTCTTATTCAGTATAAATACTGCGATAATGTTCATTTTTCGTCGCCGAACTAAATCGATAGGAAATATGCATGTATTTTTGTTCGTACGATACCTTACATTGTTATATAATAGTAAAAACATCAGCACCAAAAAACGAAAATTTAGGGAAAACAAATGTTAAAAATATCTTCCTAATACTTTAAACGCCCGCCTTTTAGGCGCGCTTAGCGTGACGCAAAAGTATAAGTTTCAAACAACTAGTGAATAGCTGTAAAATTATTGTGCTCTGTAATTTATCGATGTATTGTATGTTACAACTATTATAACATACATATATTGCCTGGAAGTAATTGCTTTTAGCAATAGGACCGCCACTTGCACTGTTGTTCTAGTTTTAAGGTTATTATGTATTATTTGTTTTTTTTTGTGGGCAATAAAGTATATTCTATCTATCTATAACATAAAAAATATCATAAACCCTACTTATCAGTACCTCCTGTATAAAAGTACATAAATGTAAAATACACTTTCGATATCTTAGACTTTGACGTCACATTTTATTTGACAGCGTTGCGTTTTAACTACTTTGAAATTCCCGCTCATTTGTGGCACTTTTAATAATTGTTTTCTTAATCAAAACGAAAATATATAAAAAAATGTTGATATCGGCATAATTCTTAAGCAAAAGATATTTAAAAGAAAATTATTTGCCTCATATTTGAATTACATGCATATTCCCTATTGTTTAATCCACACCGAGATCTTATATATAATATTTTTACACTAGTTTCAAAAGCCTTATCTTAAGCAACGATTATGAAATGCTAACTTTGAATGCTATAGCTATATAGATATACTAAATGTAATATAGCTATATAGGAAATGCTTAGATCTCTATTATCTTAGAACGATTAAGGAGTTTGGTGGTCTATTATCAGCCAATATAGATTTACCATACTCCACGATACATTTACGCATACGATTTAGATTTACCAGCTGTAGTAAGGCTGCAACATAATCCTCTATCTGCTCCTGTTTTTATATTTTTCTTCCACTCCGGGAACTTCGGTCCTCCGGTAGGTACTAGATAGTGTTCTCAGTGCATGCCAGCCTTTAAAATTACTTCTACTATAATAAACAAAGTTTACAGGCAATTGTGAAATCACTCTGCTCGTGATTATGCTTTACGATTATGCGAAACGCTGTTGAAAAATGGTAGGAAAATTGTTGTTTTGCGCACATACCTAAACACCTACAACTAGAAACGAAACGTAAATAAACAAACAAGAAAATAACAATCTAAATAAGGGAACCCCAAAGCATCTCCGCATAAAGTTACCGCAAAGTTGCACGTTTCTGTGAAAATAAGCCAAGAGTTCTGTCTATGATGGATTATTTGAAAATATTTTATATTCATGTCCACGTTGAATCAGTATTGTTGTTCATTTTCATTCAGGGCGGTTCCCAAAAGACCCAGGCATGACGTGATTCATTTCCAGACTGCATTATAAATTTGTATCCCATTGTTTCTTTTTCAGCAGCCAACTGGTTCAGTTACCTATTGTTAAAGCTAACAAAAGGATTGAGATATGCGATTTTTAAGTGCAGCCGGCGGAATTTTCAACTATTTTAATGAATGTGGGATAGATTTTTATGCGACTGTTTAGGTTACCAGTAAATAAAGGTTTGAAAAACTGGTAAAAAGGACTCGCACGGTTGTATTGCAACGCGTAAGCCTACCGTATTGTGTTGCTAGCTTTTGTTTCACTACAATAAATCAACTGAATAGCCTTCAAATATTTATCACCGACATTTTACTGAAAGTTTCCAACAGTACGGACAAAGAGTTAAAAATTGTGCTTATCAGTTATGTTATTTATGAATTTACTAGTTATATCGGCTAGTTACCAAAACAACCCTTTGCATTCCATTATCGTGAATTTATGTGTGAAAACTGTGCTAAAAACAATATAACTTAATACACTCATAGTTTATTGAACATTTTCACTTACTTAATGACACGAAGAATTTCTGTCTATTTATTACTTAAGTAATTTAATTCTAAAAAGGTAACTTGAAAACATCGTATTTGCTACCAGACTTACTAAAATATCATAATTCGTAACATCGATCTACATGAATGAGTATATAAAATATAAAATCTGGCCCGGAATTATTCTAATCAGTCGATAGTGACTAGGATTAATAGAATGTAAAGTCTTTTTATTTTACCCTAGTTTGTTACAACTTAACAAATATTTAGTATTTAAAAAGACAATTTCGTTCAAATATTTCCAAATTAATATTTATATCCAACGCTTTTAGTAGTTTCTCTGTTCAATCAAAGTGACATTAGGACTTGAGCCAGCACGGACCCTTTAAATCCTTTCCCTGGCACAAAAACCTAAACGATATAACAGTAAACAAACAAAGACGCGAAGTATGTATAGAATCAGTGAAAACAAGATCACAGTCTTCATGATATTCTCTTTTATTACTTTCATCTCTGCACCGTTACAAAATATAGGTACAAATTTAGTAAATTAAGTGCGTTATTTTAGCCTGTCTTTCTGTATAGTGAGGTACCTATGTACCTACATAATGCGCAAGCTTGTTTTAACAAAATTTGCGGGCTATTACATTATTTGTTTGTAACAAGCGATAAAACTGCTACATGTTTAAAATGAATTAATTACTGTACTACTAATATAACTGAATCATACTACAACCGAGAGCAGATTGAATTGAAAAGATCCGGGCACCGATCCAAACAATTATCGCGGCAAGCACGGCTGCTTCTGATCTAGTCAATTAAAATTACCGTATAAATTAAACTCTCTTAATAACACAACTCACACGGGATTGCTAGAAGCATATTAGTACCCCTACCCGTCTAATTGATACGTATACTATAGTCGAACGACCGACCTATAAATCTATAAAGACAACCCAACGAAATATACGCAAAGATAGTCGAAATCACAAGAGATTATACTTTCTCAACTCACAAATAACCCACATAGTTAGGTTGGCCGTATTCTTGAGATAATTGCGTTTTATGAAGCAATTCACCCGGGCAATGTCATAAAAATGTTTATTTTATAGCGCCTATTCTATTTAAGCGTAATACCTGCAAAAAATCACGAAATGGAGAAAATAATAATTTTGTAAGAAAATCTATTTAAGGCTAGGTGATATTATTACACATAATAATGTGATGGTAGACGGTATAATCAATCTGAAAACTGTTTTAGAAACCTTCTAACTTACAAAGGTTAGAAAGTAATTACATATTTTATCAACCATATAAATAAACGATGCCTATATCCGATAACGAAGTATTACCCAATAAATAACTGATTAATGATTACATGACTACCTGTAGACGACAAGAAACAATTAGCGAGGAGAGTGATGCGTGAGAGATTAACAATAGGATACGATGAATTATTCGTACGTGCGGCAACGGATGTTTGATCGTACAAATAGTGGCCATATTGTGCCGCGCCGACCCTGCAAGGGGCTGACATTAATATATTTTATTGCGCTAGGTAAATGTTATTAACTTCATATATCTGTGTTTATGGGGGCAGACCGAAACCGCTCCTACACAATACGAAACTGACAGCCAACTATGTTACGCTGATGTTTAGGATATTGTTTTGGGTTAGGTATGTGCCTAATAATCCCTGACGTTACTGCGCCTCTCCTGTACCAGTAACTTCTCGAATAGTTCCACGAAACTTGGAATGGTAAGACGATACGCACCTAGAAAGGATTTTGTTGCTTAATGTTACTTAACGTCTTGATGCGTGACTCGAGCTCACTGCGATTTTCTTACTTTTGGTCCGCCGTAAGGGGTCATTACACTACAGTAAAATAAAATGTTGTTCTCATTTCTCCTGAAGATATTCATACTGTAGTACCTGACTGCATCATTAAGTTACGCTCTACATGATAGACGCGCAGGGCATAGTCGTTACCTGAGAATTTCATTAAAATATGTAGCATCGTATTTTTCCTTCATCGTTGGGAGCTGGTTGTAAATTCACATTTGTATAACTATGAGGTTTATTAGGCATGTACGACATGAATCACTCTTAACTCCGACTTTAGCCAGTACGTAACATTTTACCGTCGATATACTGCGCAGTGGGAAAGCGGTGTGAAACTTCGTTACGTCACCACACTACATAGCAATGTAACGTAGGTCGCAGATTTAATAGCAGTTTGAACAATTCACGCGTGACCGTTCGACTATAAAGTTTGTTTGCCCAGTACACTGGAGTTAAGTGTCACATTATAGAATACCATTAACTCTCCTCTCAACTTTGTAAACTATGTTTAGACGGTCGTAGACACTTAGACAGATATTTGGTTTGAGACTAATATTGAATTACCCTTAAATTTTTGTAGTAAAGAATTTATACTAAACTCATTTTTTTTTAATATCGCCCCACACCAGGAATTTGTCCTATATCGTGGGTGCGTTTCACGAACATGTAATATCACATTTACAAACACCCAGATTGGGGACAAATATCTGCGGATGGCACAAATTTTTGTCCCGGGTTTTGTGCGGGAATCGAACCCAATCCTTAGCGCAGCAGTCCAATCGCTTAGCCAGTGCACCAATCGGGTCGTCAGATTAATAAATGTTTTTTTTTTGTTAATATTCCTTTTGATAATAATTTACCTACAGACAACCAAACACCTCTACGTCTGCTATACACTGTCTATGTTTGTCCCTAAATCACATCTTCGCTCAATATTTTATATGAGAAAAATACAACTAAAATACATATTTTGATTAGATCGTATAACCTATGTCGGACACTGAACATGTACACGCGTACATAAACTTGTGTATAGCCGGGACGAGGGCCGGCCGTGCAATCGTCCTGTTTATTGCCATCCCCCTCCATATAATACAAAACTACTATGAAACAGTCCCATACACAATTCGCTATTGTGCTCGCGATACATGCCAGAAATATATCATTTTACCACTTTACCGTCGCCTTTGAATTCTCATAACATTGCCTCATTTCGGAGAACGATCTTTGGCCGAGGCATCTCGTTAAAAATGGTTGGCTTTGCTACTATCACTGTAATGTAGCTAGTTATATATCCTTAGGTATGCAATTAGTAAGTCGCCAAAAGAGAAATATTTGTATCTACGTCACTAGTCGAGATTTTTTTTATAATGTACAAAGTGGCTAATAAAAATAATTTGTCAATTCCTCGACGTCTACAAGTAAGAACTGTCTATTTACAATGTTATTTTAAGACAATGAGATTAGAAGTAGTATGAAAGTTAAATTCAATTAGACATGATCGGTGGTATTCCAGTCTTTCTTTTGAGTAAATTGCGCCTGGAATAATAACGTCTGGGATAGCGGTAACGACGAAAGTAATACCACTATAATTCTGTCGCCAAATCGAGCTCGCCACAATTCGCACAAATTCCGCACAATCTTGAAATAAATACGATTAGCAATCCACTTACTATAATTAAGGCCACAATCCCGAGTTGAACGCCGACAAACCTAACTGATCAAGACGAGAAATCCAAAACAATTTCATTCGAGTTCTTCAATTTTATTTAATCCCAGGAAAGTCGCCACGACCTGCGGAGCTCAAGTAATTTCCTAAAGGGGGTGAGGGGTGCGCGCGGCCCCAGAGACGGGAGACGCCTGAAAAACGAGAATTACACCATTCGCTAATTGCAGCAATCAGTTTAATGTAGTCGACGAGACCGAACTGAATGGGATCCGGCCAATGGCCGCCTTATAAACAACTGAGTGTCTTTTTTTAAAGTAGATACATTTTTGCGCTGGTCGTCCCCTAAAATATGGTTCCGTTTTAACATCTTATTTTCAATTTTCCGAATCCGCAATAGCCCCTCACCCTTTTAGTACAATAATTATAAAGACTCCTGATTTGAAACCAGTACAATTCTGTAGGAGTGTCTTTAAACGACTATTGTTATTGTATGTACTAAATGTTTTGATACTGTTATATAGATATTTTCGTTCCCCAATTATTCCTTATTGATAATCGATAACAAAGAAATTGCCCAAGACTACAGCGGGATGTTAAATTGTTGAGATGGCAAAATGTATTTCCGATAACGAAGCTTTAAGAAAAGTCTTTTCATTTAATAATGAAGCTACCTGCCTGTTAGGTGAATGGTTTCCGTTGCGCCATTAGCGATGTGTGAACACTTTGTGCAGCTCATATGTCCGCACTCCCTAATTTCCGCAAGCTCCTTTGATACGCAGTACTCGGGAAGTAAATATCTACACTGACCTGATCGGCTGTTAGCTGGATTAGAAACTATACGCTATGTGTATGTGACCTATGCAATACTTCTTTTATTTTTTTATTTGAGTCCATATCTACCACACACGATAAGTTATGCTTACAATCGTTCAGCTTGCTAACATCATCATCAGCCCGGTGCAGTCCACTGCTGGACATAGGCCTCTCCCAGCTTGCTATGCAACCTGTAAATAATTAGCTTCCAGCTCTTGAAAATCGCTGCTTGATTGTCTTGTATGTGACAAGATACATGTATATTTTATTGAAATAAAGATATGCACAAAAGGGTGTACATGTAAGTACATATAACAAAGTGTTTTTTAAAGTAGGAATAAATAGAGTTCATATTTAGTATCAACCGACGATTATTTAATTATTTCTGCTCATTTAAAATGATTTCTCCCCATAATTATGTACTCTCATGATGCGGCACATCCTAGAAACATACAACTATTTCACATTACCTGTATGCAGGGTATTGATACATTTGCTCACTTCAGTAACATTTCTGCCTCGTTAGTCTAGTGGTCGCTAAGCGCGACTGCTGAGCAAGAGGTCCTGGGTTCAAATCCCGGGTCGGTCAAAGTGTTACTGAGTTTTCCATTAGGTAATTCTCAGTAGCAGCACGGAGTCTGGATTTGTACCCGGTTGATGGCAATAGGCTCGCCCCCTATTACATTGGGACTCACAGCATAACTGGCGAAATGTGGGTGTACTATATGTTCACCTCTGCCTACCCCTTCGGGGAATACAGGCGTGATGTTATGTATGTATGTAGTAACATTCCCATTATCTCACAACAATGAAGGAAAATTCATAGATCAACAAAATTAAATATTTAAATCCGCAACGGATGCATAAAATCTCACTTAATCCATTTGTATTAATGTGGGTCCATTAAAGTCCGATGGAGCCAATTACATTTATGGCGAGTTCGCATCGCCAATAAGTAATTACATCTGTCACAGCTGGCAACACTTCTGGCCAGTCCGAAATTACACTGATGATTTGAATCATTATATTTTTATGGCAACACTTGCTTAAAAGGTTAAGGCGTAGCAAATTAATGAAAGCGTTACTTCCTCTTTTGTTCTTACGGACTGTTTATAGCCTCTTGAAGTAGGTATCTTGTTGGCTAAATAGGTTTCAAAAGATAATTATGAGCCGAGTTCTAATTTAGCGATTGATCCTAACCTAGCGAACATAATTATCATAAAATATTTTAACCAGCTAAGCCTAACTTTTTGTGTTTCTGTGCCTCCGTAGGTACTGAGCCAAAATAAATATGATATTCACTTCCAGTCAGTTGTGTACAAACAAGTGATTACCCAAAACATAAACTACTATTACTAAAATATGTACTTACTTGGTGATCCATTAAAGAGGTATGTGTTCAGTGGTGAAAGTCCAGCAGCTGAAACGGCAAAACAAAAACCTTACATAATATTCATAAAATATGATTTGTGCCTATTAGCACATTAAACAATTTATACCATTATAGCTCCACCAAAACAGCTTCAGCTGGATTCTAACTGCTGTGCTGTGATTTACACATATTTTTTTTGCAATTATGTGAAAATTCCGCAGGTATATTAAGCAAAGGCAATTTATGTAGGTACTTGAAGAACGCTGTGATAGGCGCGTTTCATCCGCTCCATTTCACACGGCCCCACTGACGTTATTTGTTCCGAGCGCGATCTGAATCTCAGCGGGAAACGTCCGCGTAATACTCTTTTCACAATTTTAATATTTTATTCCTCTTGGTGACGTCATTCTCATTCTCGCTTTATCAGTGAATGTTTGATAAGAACTGGTAATGATGATGGCCTATTCTTGGTGAGAACCGGGTAGGTAAATGCTACGTCTCCCTGATTTCATATAATAGCTACTGATAAATAAAGTACGTTGTAGTTTCTGCGGGCCCTGTATAATATTTTGGAGTAATGGCAGGTTAGGTGTACCCTTAACAGACAATACCAACAATAAACTAGCTGTAAATCATCCATATAGATCATGATTGATTTGTTGCCACGCTACGCCAAAAATGGCTATTCTTCACTACGTACACATAAATTCTCAATTCCAAAAGCTGAATAGAATCAAGAAAAATAAAAGTTAGAAACGGAATTGACAGGTGCACGTTCGTCCGGCGACGACTCACGCAACGACCAACTCGCACAATTTATTTCACTTTGTGTGTCAGCGAGACTCGACTGTGCACCTTATACGTGTATTTATCATACTGATCCACCGAATCCGGAATAAAAGGGAATATATTGAATATGATACTTTCCTTTTCGGCTGATATCTTAGCAATGGGCAATTATTTCTCGATTGTGCCTTAAACAATTCGATGGATGACAAGATAAGGCGTTATCACAGCAAAGTGCAAAAGGGATAAACAGATAGAATAATAAAAACGTCTCGTGACACTAAATCATTCACCTTACATTTGCTAAGATTAGATATAGAGTCACAAAATATAAGATGTTGTACCTTATCTGTAAGTTCGTTGATGCAATGTTGTTTTATGTCTGAATCTTGATAATTATATAAACTTCATGCCTAACAGAAAGTCGAGTGTCTCCCAAAGTCCCTAAAAGCAACTTTTCTCTTCGTCAGTTTTAATAACCAAGACAGTTTCTAGCAGAAAAACTTAGTCATGAATAGAATTTAAGCAAACATATCTCAACTTTAACTTATAGTCCAACTCACCTCTGAAGAAAGTTAAGATAATTCAACATTTAAGTCAACATTGAAATTTATTATTACGAACAATATTTGGACGAATAGAGCCATCTGACGCCGGAGTCCAAAAATATGCTTGAAAACATCGCAAGGATTTGCTAAAATTAAAATAGAAGCAGCTGCTTGTCAGATATAAGTATAAAACAAAGTATAGTTACGAAACTACAGAAAATCCATTATGACATGTTCCGAAACTACTCAGAATTCGTATTTAAATAGGGCTCATCCTTTAATTATCCACGTAACGTTGCAAATGCGTATTCTGTGTATGCCATCATAATGTATCACAGTGCAATAAGCGCATGACAGTCGTGGTAATGATTACGTGAAACTATTTTCTTAAAATGGACATGGTCGGATTGATGACGGCTTCGACCATCCTTGTGTATCGTTGGTGCATACCTAAAAATATGGATTCTAAACACCGGCAATTTTTAAAAATTTTTTGCTGTAAGAAATAAATACACATCTTCGTTTACTTGGTACTAAAATATTGTGAAATGTATGACTATGACATATCAAAGTTGTCATTGTCTGAAATGAATATGCAATCGCAATATCGCATAGAATTTATGAAAAGTCAGGCTGCACCTTAAATTTACATAGGTATTATTATTGTGAAAACGCAAGATAGTTCTTAAATGTAATAAAGTGGTTTCGTCAGGTTCATCGTAAGAGATGTTTGTAAAATAAAATAGGTAGGCTATAACAAAACCCTTCATAAATAAATGAAAGTTCATTTGCCTATAATACAAATACATGTAGTAGAATAGATAAGCAGGATATAGAAATATTTTTCTTTTAATTCCAAGAAATTTACTAATTATACCAAGTGCAAAAGCTTGCTATCTAGGAGAATCAAAACTCATTGTCCGCATGGACTACTTATGCCATCTTATAATGGATTAATATTCTCCAAGTTTCTCAACACAGAATAGAAGGTATTTATTAACAAGACAAATATTTTATAAAGAAATAGACTAAATTAAAAATTCTCTCTTTGATAGAATTCAATAACTAACGCTATGTTTTCGATATTTCAATTAAGATTTAGCTGGTAAACAGACTAAGTATAATTAAGATCTAAATTAACTTCGGAACTGTGTGACTCACAAATGGTTTAATTAACTTTTATCTCTGAAATTCTTTGACCTCAATAGACGAATAAATCAAAGTTCTGTTTGTGATTCGTTCAAAATTTAATTGTGTTGTGTGTTGAATCGGCACACACGGGTAGTCGGGTATGAATTTAATTGATTGAATATCGACGCGGGTATCTACGTCAAATTTAAATTAGAATATATTATCTTATATAATATGTAGCTAGTAATATGTTTTATTGATTAGTTATATACATATTTCATAATGGTTGTATAGTTATACACTGCTTTGTCCTCTTCGTACGAAAATTACTGATGACAAACGAAAAGCAATACGGAGTCACTCACAATAAACAGTAAGGCTTTTAATGTTTTTGAGACGCAACGTGTGAGCGTAACAGAATTTCAAATGTAAGGCATAAAAACAAGAAAGTTTTGCATGGGTGAGCTCATTGAGCCCTAAGAGGGCACAGTCCAAGTAGAAATGAGAGGCAGAACAATAAAATGCGGATTTTTAAGGCTGTGCGGGAACAAATTGCGACTCCGAACGTTCGCAGCCAGCCAGGACACGAGCCGTCGCCCATACCAAGGTATACAAACTGTTTAACACACTTAAGATCTTATAAAAAGAAAGATTTTTGCTATACTTTTGGTTTATCTTTTAAAGATAAAACTTTGTTAAAGACATAAATTATTCTATGCACAAGTAGTTACCAAATTTTGTAAACTGCAAAGGGACACGTAATTTTAAATGTTGCGTCAACCCCCACCGGATCATCCTTATATTAGAAATATTTATTGTTAGGTGTCACCTCACTTTAAAAGCAAACAGAAAACATTATTTTTAACCTACAATATTTAACAACTCCAAACAAAAGTTTAATATTGTGGGAAAACAAAGCGAAAATAAAAAGTCGATAGTAGAGGCCGCAGCGGTTCATCCCCCCGCGAAGATTTGTTGGTGAGATTTAATTTGAGATACGGTCGGGACCACACGCCGCCGTCGCCAACTTTTTACGTAACTATACACAGAATTAGCTGCTATTGTATCACTTTAATACTGCTCTCGGCACATTACGGAGTTCAATGGTTTCATGATATATTAGAACACAATTAGCTTGATTTTCAGGGTCGCAAAAAGTCTGTGGTTTTGGTAGAAGATTATAGTTTGGTACAACGATCTAAATTGAGATATTAACAATATAATGTTGGTATTTATAGTGATTACACAAAAGCCAAGTCTGTTGAGAAAAATCTTAATCAAGGTAAACAAACATATAATAATAATTAAATAAGTTACGAATATTCGGTTATCTACATAATATACTAACAAAGCGATACTATGCCCCGAGTCTACAACTACTATAGGTGACAAATAATTTGGCGAGCATTCCATATAACTTGTTAAGTTATATGAACACTCGGTACCGAGTTAGAGTTAGAAATTATGCAATGACTGCCAGCTACGAGTGGTTCAATAACGTTCGCAGCCAGAAAACGGCGCGACCGGTGTGGCATGTATCATTCATAAGGAAATGCGGCGTCTGGCGTACACCGCGAATATTTCACAGTCGGTTTATCGAAAGAGCAGAGGCGCGTTTAAAGCCTCATAGAGTACGGGCACAGGTGGCTCGAATATCCTTACCAATAGTATGGAGACGTGATCGGAAAACCAAATTGCAATTGGCAACTCGCGACTTCCTCTTCAAATAATGAAATTTGAAATTTATTGTACCGATCGAACTCTTCCCTGTTCCGCTGTTCCAATAAATTAAGACGTAGGTAAGTCGGCACGCGAAGAGAATTAAGGCGAAGTTGCCGCGAATCTGTTTTAGTGCTTGGCTTAACTCGGGAATTTTAATTTTTGGTAAAGCTCCGCGTAACTAACTGCCATAATAATATATTTATTTTAATGTTCTTTTTTGTTATTACGGAGCCTTACTTGAATATAAAAACGCTATAAAGTCTGTATCTTAATATACTTTAGCCAGGATATAACACTCGCATGTTTGTTAAAAGATTTTATTATGTGTGTAGCCGGATTTCACACGACATTTTCTATCCTCATTTTATCCGACACACTTTCAATTTGTAGTTTAGATCTTTAAGATAGACTGATTATTTTGTTTTAGCAAATTCTTTCGGCATATGGACTTGTACTATCTTTGTTCAAAATTGGTTTAAATACATATTTTATGGTTTCCCAGTATACATAGATTAAAAGTTGGAATTCTAGAATAATGTATTTATGAAACATTTTTACTGTCAATTCCAATGATTGACAAAAGAAAAATTTATATGACTTTTATTTATAAATAATAAAATGTTAATATTAATTAATAAATTTTAGTTTATTATAGCCTTCATTAATTTATAATGTAGTAGGCTGTACGTTCCAAAACAGATAAAATATTATTTAAGTACATATTTTGTACATTTATACCTAACCTAGCTATCCGACAACCGTACTACATAACTATGTCACTACATTTGTGACTGCAGCGTCTGCCAGTGATTTTTCTTTACAAGATCTTCCCGACAATCAACGTTGGTACGCTTTGAATGAAACAGCAATATTTTTTCTATTTTTTATCGAGAATCTAGTACTCACCAGAACTGTGCTCAGTACTCAGTGCTCAGTGAGGCGGCATAATAACGAAGTACCTATCGATAATATAGTGAGTATACAACTGCTAGACTTTCAATCTACAACCGATACAATTTCTTTCAGTTCAGCTATTATTTTGTATTCAATTGTGTAGTACACTTGCGTGGTATTTAATTTATTGCTGCGATATTAATCTGACTTATCAATATTGTTTCTTGCGAACAAAAATGACTATAGAAACAAAAGAAAACATAGTAAAAGTTTCGTCGGGCGGCAATAGGGAACATACTTTGAAATTATAGCATTCCCGATACACCATCCCGCGTTAAAAGCTTCTGAAGCTGTAAAAGTTTTCGTCTCTCATTTTTTTCAAAATTATGGCATCTAAATCTAACAAAGTTTTCGTGCTCGAATACTCACATCGAATAGCGAAAGTCTAAAAATAGATATCGCACACAGAAGTTTTACTTTACCCTTACAGATAGATGTTATTAAATGTTTTGAATAACCGTATCATTTTTGGTGGTTGACTATAATATTTGTCTGGTAATATTTTCAACCAAGTTACAGTTTTACATAACAGCGTTCTATATTTAGTCTAGGTAGGTCCCAAGGGACCGAAAGCAATTTCCTAAAAAGATTTTGATGTAAGCCATTCACTCTAAGCAAACTAAGGGGGCAAGGTAAAAAACATCGTGAATTAATATTATTCGCAAAGGTTACATACAGTAGTTATAATAACTCAACTGAATAACTATATCCCGGCTTCCAGTTCGCACCGCAGCAACTCTCCCGCTAGCAATAAACGCCTCGAGAAATATTTTCACATCGTTGTGGAAGTTAAAATGAAAGTAACTACACCCTGTAGAGCAATAGCGGACCCCTACACCGGCGACGGATAATGCTGAATATTTCGACGAGTTACATAATTTTATTCATGAGACGCGGCCGATTGTGTATCAAACTCTTCCATGATAGTTGTAAACAATATACTGTTTAGGGTATTTGTTTATTGCTAACTTGCTTACCGCTTGATATTTCTTTTGTTTGGCAGTCATTAAAAAAACGAAAACGCGGTATTGAAGTTGGGTATGAACTGATTCTCACTAGGCTCCTGAGATAGTTGTGAATAATTCATAGTCTAGTGTATTTGCTTATTTGCTTTCCACATGAGATTTGCTTTTGTTCGACTATCATTGAAAAAAAAGGAATCTCTGTTGTATTGTAACGTTAGCTTTAACAAATTTTCACTATAGCTCTTATTAACTATCTCAAGTGTTTGTACGCCTGTTGTTCTATTGTTAATTACACGCGAGTTTCATGATTGTTTTTGTACGTTTAATTAGTACTGTTGATGGTTTCGAGTATGTTTTGTTACTGTTATGAGGCCCTAAAGGAAACAGATTTTAGAGAATGTTATTTGGCCTCTAATTGTAAGATTTATCATTAAACGTTTCAAAATGCCCCTGCAACTGTTCTTGTGTTGTAGATACAAGGACTTTTCGTGTGTGTTAATGATTTTCCACTATTAGGTTTACGCTTTTCACATGAAAACGTTTCTCACTTCTCTTAAGTTTACTGACATTAAATAAGTTAGAATTTTAAACCGTTTTCTTTAAACCGTTGCTAAAGACATATAATCATATTGTAAAAAATACCCTACAATTGTTTGTTTTGTGTCTGTTTGTGAAATTAACTTAATAGCCGCACCAACGAGCAAGTGAAATCCTATTGTGGTGGTTAGGTACTGTTGGAAAAAAAAATACTGTGTTATCCTAGAAAAGAGGTAAATAATTTTATGGAATATTTTTCTTTAGAAATATTTCGAACGACTTATTATCTACTTAACAAAACTTAAGTTTGAAACAATAAAACCTTCTTGGAAATATGACGACAGACTTCCATTGTCTATCTTCGAACGTCTTCTCCGAACTCGTATGCACTTGATGCCAAGTTTAAATCTAGTGAAGTATCGATGTGACTTTTTTAATATTATTATGTACCTACTAGTTTCTTAGGTGTTATGGGACCACTGAGTAATAGGAAATCGTGCTTGATAAATTGCAATAGGCTTACCCAATTACATATGGACTCACACCATACGATATTCCGGTCTTTGGACCAAAAATCTGTTTTCAAGCATAAAGCATAGCATAAGTTACAAGCGGTAGTACTTAAACAGAAAAAAAAACAAAGTACGGAGCAACCTGCCGTGTTAATAAAAAAAACACAATCTATTCATAATTAGATAAAGTATCGCAGTACTCTCACAGATTTAATAAAAGTTAAACACAGATGAATCTTATATTCGATTTGTAAGTAATGTCACCAACATTGAAGAGAATAATAATAAATTTTGATTACTTTGTCACGTCCGCAATCGTGATTCGATTTCACAATTTTTCACCGCTCCCCTTAGGAAAATCATGATTAAAATGGAAAACGTTATAACTTTCAATCATGTATTTTTTCTTCAGCCGTGATTTTCTATTGCGTTTAGAGGCTATTAACAGTCTATCGAATAAGGTTCTTACTTATTATATATACTTAAATAAGGACACACGATATGTATTTATTTTGTAAGGAGTTACGTTACTGAGTCACGCAGTATACAGAAAATTTGCCTTGTATAGGGATCGAACCTGTAACCCTCATCGCAGCAATCTAATCACCCAGCCACATGAGCTAGCTGCCTTTGCTTAGTTGTTAAGCATACGAAAGGCCATTCGGAAAAATCCCAATTAAGTTGATATTGCTACTTGATTTGAATTTGTTCGCAAAACATGAAGAAGAGTCAATATAATTTTGAGCACGTAAATGTTTTAAGTTTTACCTCTTTATTTATTCTTTATTTTTGTGCTCTTGTACTTCGTCCTACCTTTGTTACGGGAAGCAAGCTCCGCTGCCTTGTTAACAAGTTACCGAGTAATAAAAAAAGTTTGTTTGATAGCAGATTAGAAAGTAGTTCGGACTGTAGGTTACGTGACTAAATAAATCTGAGACTCCGACCCGCCCTAAGAACTGCCGACTTACTTTACGTATCGGCACCCTGTCTACCGCATTCCAACTGTTAACACACGAGATATCTATCTAAAAATAAAGCTTAAAACAGATTGGTTATGTAGAACACAAGGAATAGGTTCGCTTAACACCATGTTTCTTGAAAGTTCCGCCTTGCTAAGGTATTGCAATTACCTTCGCTACGGCACATTCGCTTTTAAGTGTGAACTGGTGTAAACAAAACAAATAAAATAACCTTTATACATCCGAATACACATTACTTCGCGATACGTCCTTATAAGCTTTTGCCCGAGACTCCACTCGTATAGAATTCGTAAAACAGAAAAGTTACTTTTCCCCTAGGGTTTTGCTTTCAACCAAAATGGAGATGACAAATAGACACATTGACGTGTGTTGCGAAGGTAGGTATATAAATACATGTTGTATGATTTATTGACGATTTGGGATCAACAACAATGTCAATTGAGATTATTGATTGCTGCAATTTATGAGAGATGAGCTTGACCAGTCTTGCTTAGAATCAGTTAGAATAAATTCACTAGGTACCTATTTTGGTTTTCAGCAAATAAAGGGTACGAAATTAATACCTGGTTATAATAATAATAATATCTTGGGACAACTCACACACGATCATCTGATCCCAGAGCCTGTATTATGGTAACCAGACAACTGATAAACATAATTATATATTTCTAAAAACATACATAATAAAGATAAATTACACCCAGACACAGAACAAATGTATATGCTCATCACACAAAGAATTTCCTAGGTGGGAATCGAACCCACGACATTCGGTTTAGCAGTCAGGGTCGCTAACTACTAGACCAACAGGCCAGTTATAAATTGCCTAAAGTAAGGGACCTAATATCACACCAGTAAAAATCAAAACACACCTAATGAAGCTCAACCTTAACCATTTATCTCAAAGTGTAATAAAGCACCTCTAACGCATAAATAAACCCGGCAACACTACTCGTAGATGCCAACACTTTTTCCATGTATTGAAGCATGGTGTCTATAAACCGCCGTAACGTACTGGCGAAAAGCTATAAGAGGAAAACCTTTTAATAAGGCCACGATTCTTAAAATAACATTATTTGGAATGACAAACGAACATCATAAGCTAAGTAAATTTAATTAAGCACACTTAGAAGTGAAGACAGGCTATAAAAATTCCCTTCGTCGCCAACCATGCGTATCTTGTCAACAACTAATTCCAATACAAGAATCACCCATCCGAAATATGCACTCATCGCGTGCACCATTTGTTTTATTTTAAAGATCCGCCACTTGAACAAAGACTTAATTTTTCGTCCAACCATTTTGAAATTTGTAAGAACACGAAACATTTACAAGCGACATGATTTATGGTTTTTCCTGAAATCAAGATGCTTGAATAAATTCCCGCTCATCAATTTTAATTCAGTATCAACCGTTGTCGACTCGGAGGCACTCGTTCGTGAAGATATACATAGATGAATAATTGAGTATTCTGCGCCCAACGCCAATGTTGAATGATATGTGTCAGTTTTGATAGAGCTTTGATTGCGGTATTGTACCTTTGTTAAGCTAATCACGTTGCAACGATGTTACTGGATACTGAGTCGGTATATAATGCATTATTTGACCTCCTGGTTGATCAAACATAAATGTATACACGCCACTAATTATATTGTACCATTTTTTTTCTTAAAGTGCAAATGCAGTTAAAAATATACTACTATTGGGCGTCACTTTAAAACTGTCACAATTACTACGTTGAAACTTGACAATAGACGACCGTGGTTACAGAGAGTATTCTGATTACCCTGAGTGACCATGTTCATTAATCAACGCCGCATGCGTTACTACTTATATAATAATACATCCTGACGCACTATAAGAATCAGTCACCTAATTCAATTCCAGCCCTGAAAACTTATAGCCTAAATCAACGATGCCTGTTTTGGAGCGTATTATGGCATTTGAATTCGGTCGCTGAGCTTTACACATAGTAGGCTGCGCTCCATTGCCCTGTGGCAAACCTTGAGATTCGCACAGAGACCATGTTAGAGCACCGTAGGCTAGGCAGGTACGCAAAATACTCCTACAAATATATATTATGACACAGTTAACAGATTGATTCCTTAACTACATGTTTTATTAGAAAAAACTCTATTTACAGGTTTTTAGCCCAGCAACATGCAAACGTTCTTCTGAAGACAGGAGTGCTTCAATTTGCTTTTTCCCGGCGCACCCTGTTGAGTGCCCCATGTTATCAAAAAGTTGCAAGAAGAAGAATATAATCATTAGTTCAAACCACCATCGACGTAAAAGAAATGTTAACAGTAGACTGAATTAACCAAACATGTAACAAGAAATAAGTTTTGTAATTAGTATCCCCGTCCCCATATATTGGTAAATATTAGGTGTAGGAACAACCGCATCGAGTAATAAAAGCGTGGTTATAAAAAATATATTAAGGCCAAGATTGGAACGGTGCCCAATGCATATTGGAAAAGACAGCCCCTATGAAACGAGACTGGAATAAGTACACTGACTTAGATAATTGGATTAATTTGAATATTTCTCTACTACGACCAAATCACATGATAATTTCGGGATCTGAGTATCCCTAACGAAAATGTATTTTTTTAGGGTTCCGTACCCAAAGGGTAAAAACGGGAGCCTATTACTAAGACTTCGCTGTCTCCGTTCGTCTGTCCGTCATATTATCGCAGTACATATTTTAAAACTGAGTTCAATTTATACCAATCACAAGGCTGATGAAAATTGACGGCAGAAAATCAACGAATAAAAATCAAGTTAAACTAAAAAAGTTAAACTAATCTGGAGTTCAGGCTGCCATACAAAATTTGTGTTGGAGTGGGTTGGTCTACTTAATCACAAAGTTGGTTCACCTGGGGCAAGTTAACTCACCGCGCACCTTTATTTCCTTTTAATCTTAAATTAACTCTGAAACAATTCTACTACCGGTACCTATGTCGAATACCACGTACATTCGACAACAAAGGTAAAAATACAAACGTAGCACGTTGTATATGTTTTCCATACGCATTGATAGTATTGTGATGAGATATTTAATTAATATACTCATACGTGAATAATAGTCCTATTTAAACTTAATTTTCCAATCATAATACCGGAATCTACTAAACCAAAATTATGTTTCGTTCAACACAGAATCCGTTTCAATATTTCAGTTCCAACAACCGCTTACGTTTGATATTGACTCGTGCACCAAATCAATTTCAATAAACAAAATGGGCTATTACAATATTTGCTTAGTTGGCAAAGGAAAATTGGGAATTGAGTTTTTATTAAAACTTCGTTCATTAACATGAAATTAAAGGAAAATATTTTTCACCAAACATTCAATTTACTGAAGAGTCATTTATGATCGGAAATATGAAGCTTGTTTAACATCTCATTTAGATTTCGATTGACTTTTATATTGATAGTGATCTTAATTCATGACATCAAGACAATAACTTACCTACATGCCTATAAAACAAGATGAACTATGTGTTAGTTGTATTCGTAGGACTTTTAAAGTAGCTCGCAGATAGCATCATCGCTAGAACGCCAGATGAGTTGAGCGCAGACGGCGGGAATTGTCTCAATGTATACAGTCGCGAGTCGGGTCGAGATGCGACAACTGAGACATTTTTTTTGTAGAAACTGTTCTTTTCGCCATCCGCAAGATTAGATTCAAGGGGATAAATCTCTCTTTCCCCCCACTTGTGTCGCCTGTTTTGTGTGAAGGCTTTATTCCGGATTATTTATACAGAACATTTCGTTTGCCGACTTGACATACTGAATAACGCCATCCTTTAATCTTGAACGTTAGAATAGTCGGCAGTACCCTGTAACTAAAATCACGGCTCCCATTCGGCGGCAGAAATAAACCGAAAAAGCATGGTAAAAGCTTCTTTTAAAGAGGACCCTAAAAGAGTTCGTGTTTAAAGCCCGCTTCACACAGTATTCATTACCGAGATTATACGTCAGTACGATGCAAAAACGCTTTGCCGATTGCTGAACTGTGGATATAAACACAAAATTACATTTAGAACGGCACGTAAGAAGCGAGCAATTCCTGATGTACCATGAAGTTAGATTGGAAAACTTCTGATGCTGCAACGTGCTATTGCTCTGTGCCTGTGCTACTCCAGTTCTCATATTACCGTAACTAGTAAGCCATACCTACTTATTAAACATTGCACTACACAATCTGTTTCTATAATTTATATCGTCTGTATTCATACCTGCACTATGTATTAGATAATGTTGTTATGTTTACTAAAATATTACAAACTCAATGGTTTCAGAATTGTGAAGCTATAAAAACCTATTAAGTAAATTGGTTTGCAAAACATGATTATTATGGACGTCAACTTAAGATGACGAACGTGTATTGATCTGTTAAGAAAAATAACGATGAAAACAATATTATTTTCAAATGAAACTGCACTAAGTCTGCTAGCATTACCGGAGAAAGAAGCCATTGGGCAGCGATCGAACGATCCGAACGGATAAGGTTACCATTCTTACCAATGGAATTCTAAGATTTTCATTTAAAACTCATGTAAAAAATATTATAATCCAGCTGTTCTAAATTTTTCCCCTAGGTAATATTGCTTCTAGACGTTTGTCGTAAACAGAGGCTTTGTTGCTGCAATTTCCACGATACCACATTTCTGCGAGATTAAATTCGTAATACGGCTTCCGTTTGGCTCAGTTCCGTATTCAGTGCGCCTACTACAGGAATTTGCGTAAACGCTAACAAATATCGAGTTACCTCGACATATCACATGCATTTTTATTTGACTAGGTGGTTCTTTTTCGTTCATAGTATTTTAATGTTTCACCGTAACTCCGCTCACGTATCGCTAACTTTAGATCTTTACTAAATTAAACACATTAACGACCACAAAATCTTTATTGCTGAGCCATTTTGAACGAACATTCGTTTCTTGAATGCTGCTTTCATAGCCTCACGTTCACTCCATAAAAATATAAACTTCACACATTGTATCAATTTCAACACGTTCTGATAATACATTTTTAAACCGTTATTTTTGTACTAAAAGCAATTTGGTCAGAGTTTTATAGAAGCTTTGAGATTTTCCATTGAGATTTTTACGGTTGGACCTAATTGGTCATGTATTTTTTCATCCAAGAAAGCCATTAACTTACTTACTTCACAACGATCAATTTGTGCGCAGTGGCTCAAAGTTTTGAAAACCTAATTTAGAAAAGAGTTGAATTGTATCACGACCAATATTTTATTCACGGATACAAATATAAAATTATGATATTTCAAATAAAACGCGACAACTACACAGGTTAAAATATAGTTAAACTCAATCAAACGATAAAGCTTACAAGATAGTTCGATCATTCATATTCTTTAAAAGGTTGAACGTTAATCACGACTCATCAACAATACCGCAACAATTTCTCGTCACCAATATAAAAACGAAAAATTCAACCACAAAAGCCGCCAACTGGAAAGACACAAATTTAATAACGCGAGTTCTTGAAATATTCGTATCATTAATTTGCATTTAGGTACGATTTTATTTACATTTCTTTAATTGTTATTAATAGTCGTACGTAGTAGGGGTCTTGGGGAAAATGGGATCTTTTTCAGAATGACTTATTTGTCAATGTCAGAGCGGCAGTGACGCTTGCGTCTGTTTCTGATAGCCTCGTTGTTTCGTTTTATTAGTTAGGCACGTTTTCTTTGTGAGTGACGTACGTAGGACATCATTATTTACGGTATTGGGGATCGAACCATGATTAATTGTATTAGTATATATTGATAACAAACAAAAGTTACATAAATATAAATTACTTGATAGATATATTTAAAAGTCATACCAAATTATCTGCATAAACAGTTTTACTGCCTCTACATAACATTTTTTTTTATTACTCATTAACTAGCTAGTAAACCAATAGTTGGTCACATTACAGCTTACGTGTAACTGCCTACATATACCGAAACGGACACACAGGGACAGACAGATTGGATTAGGGTTCCACAGGTAGAACGTATCGACATCCTTAGCTCACGGTGAAATTGAGACGTTTGGATAGAGGCCGGCCGATATTGTGGGTAAGAGCACTTCTACTCAAGAATTTGAGCGCAGCGAACCAGCCTTCAAAGATATCGGTTACAATGTACACACTGCCACTACACGGACCTTAGGGCGTATATAAGCTATGTAATATAACAATATTACTGGTAATGTAACATAGATATAGTTGATAGAATTTACTATAAACTACTATGATCCCCTCTATCAGATATCTCTGTTTGGAACATTGCAGATAATCTTGCTTAATTCTGTCAAATAAGATGTGCTTTACAATTTTAAAATGTAAGTCTGTATTACGTGCAAATTACTGGCTAATAAAAGGCGAAAATAAGTACTACTTGTCTCCAAGACGTAAGACGCGTGTCTTGCTTCACAAACACCTTCTATTTGTCATTTTATTAGTCGCGCGCCGCAATATTCTGTGAAATAACTCTGTAGTCGGGGCGAGATTGCTTCTCAGTTTACTGCCCCGACTTGAGACAGGGAAGTGAGAAAAAGTTGTAAATTTGCCGCCGAATTGGACGTTTATACAACTCGACTGACCTCAGAAGCCTTAACCGCTTTCTTTATGAACCTGGCAAAAATTGAACACACTTGGATGGCTCATGGCTTTGTTGATAGTTTAAAAATACCAAAGACGTAACAATTTTTTTTAAATACATGAAATTGATATTATGCCACTACGGCCTAATACGAGAAGACGAAATGTGGATGTGCTATAGAGCATCCTGTCTCTATCCGTCAGAGAAATTTTAGGTTTTATGACACTAAACGTATCGCTTGATGCTATACTAAAACGAATTGAATTCAAAAATATATAGCTTATAGTGTGCGGACACAATATAGCTTTTTTATTTCGTCGCAGCTCAGTTCTTTGAATTAAAACATAACTTAAATAACAGTATATAATCAAAAGAAAACCATTTTAATTTTATTTAAAAAGTATAAGTGTGGCTCGATTCTCATCTCATCCTTAACTTTGCGTCTTTACGACTGGAGTAATATTAAATCTTGTATGACTTAATTTGAAACACTCTCTTAACTTTGCCTTATTTTGAATTGTATGTGCGGAAACTATATGTATAAATCAACAAAAACATACAGGTTATACCAACATTCTGTCTCTGTCTTCATATTCAGTACTGACACAGTCTAAATGTGTTTTGATGAGAAGTAATTCACTGAATACATTTGCATGAATTGCACGTGATAACTTTGTTACAAACAACAGTGCCTAGAAAACCGCTCTCGTCGTTTGGCGTTTCTGAAACACCCTCAAGTTTCGAGAGTGTCGAAGCAACGTTGGCCGGACTTCTTTCTAAAGAACTTCTATTTTATATTTCCCCCTGTTTAATTACATTGCATTTTTTCCAAATCTCCTTTTGCCTCGAACGAGTATTGTCGACCGTGGTACAATTTCCGTGGACTCCACCTAGTTTTAGTTTTCACTTTAACCTACATTCAATAGCAACGTTTTTTGTGCCAGTGTCGATAGTCTTACTTCACGAATGTTCGACTTCTTGATGTCTCAAACCCGAGTACCTAACCTACTTACAGTTAACTTTGTTATTTATAATGGCAAGCTTTTAAGACTTGTATTATAAATAAAATGTTGGCAGTTATAAACACGAAAGATATTAACGAAACTTATAGAAAACTTTTAAATAGGTAGAATTTGAATATGATTTATTTAAAGTTATATTCAGAAAATATATTTACTATTTAGATTGTTGTTGTCACGTTATTCCTAGTAACACAATGGTCAAGATTAGCCTGCTGCCCTAGGAGTTTTAGATTAGTTCGTATTTTATTCTACAAAATAGTAGTAGACACTTGCGTAGTAGTAGAGACATTAAGTTAAATCCATAAAGGATAAACATAACACAATATCACACCTGTATTCCCCGAAGGGGTAGGCAGAGATGCACATAAAGTACACCCACAATTCGCCAGTTATGTTAAAGGATACAATGTAATAGGGAGCGAGCCTATTGCCATCATCTGAGCACAATTATTCCAGACTCCGTGCTGCTACTGAGAATTCCCTATGGAAAACCCCAATAAAACTTTGCCCGACCCGAGATTCGAACTTAGGACCCTGTACTCCGTAGTCACGCTTAGCGACCACTAGACCAACAAAGCAAGCATGACACAACCAATTCGTATGAATGTATATCTCGTTCTGCAACTTTAACTTAACCACACCTTAAATATTAATTTTAGGCACTTGATCGCTGCAATAAAAAAAAGAAATACGCCAATATGTTATTCGTCGCTCACCACCCCGTATCATAATCATGAACAATAAATATAAATTTCAATTCACATTAATATCTTTCTCTAGTAATAAAAACCCCGCAACAAATTATTATCCGTGCCGTGCCCATTAGCAAATTGTGTAATTTTCCTTTTTCAAGTTCTGTTGGCCCCGGACAAAATTACTTCGGCCTCGCAACCCGCCATTTACGAAGGAATGATGAAAATTGACTGTAATAATTACATGAATCAAATTATTTCTCAGCTTGCCCCTGCGGTACATGGGTAAGATACAAATTATGTAAATATTTTTATAAATTTTGCGTTAATTAAACAAGTGAAAATTATTTATGGTGCACCTAATTATTACAGGTGTAGGTACCTATTATCAAATGTATAATTGTAAAATTATTTAAGGTGTGCTTTTGTCTACATTTAGGTTTGTACTTCGTGGTTTTTTATAATTAGTCTCATATTTCTAGTCTAAGTTTCCCTAACAACAAAAAAGTATTTAGGAGGACTTTGGATAAATATTATGTCCAGTACTGATATTCGGCAATGGCAAAAACTGTTTTAACAGACAATATGGTTTACAGCGAAAGACACTTTTATTTTTAACAGTTCTTCGATTTTATATCCTTGGGGTTTACTTTGTTTCAGGTATATAAAATATAGGTACGTATGGCGCTACGTTCGTTTTATAGTATTTGTAGAACCAATGACAATTATACCGAGTCACGTTTTTGTAAATCCGTATTCTTTCTTATTGCAGCTCTGTTTAATAAGTAATGGTATGTTGGGCACCTATCATAACCTTAAACTAAGATCACGATTCTTGAATGGAATACCCAGGGCAACCACGCTAAATCAGACACTGGACATGGCAAAAAGATTTAAGCTGAATCTAACATAATTCAGGTAGCAACCTATATAACAATATAAACAGGCTTATATTTCACTAACAGCGACAAATACACCGCGAATAATGTCGATTTGATAATATCCCGTATTGCACGCTATTACTCAAGTATGATGGGGAGAGTTTCCAAAAAGAGGCCCATAACTTGTTGCGACGTCTGTAAAACGTGATGAAAAGCGACGAATCTGGACCAGAGCCAGCTCAGCGGTCGCTCCTTTTTCTTTGCGAACCATCGAAACTTTCCAATGCTTTGATTACTCATGAACCCTCAACTATTTTAAACACATTTTCTGTGTAAATAAGTTCTTTTCAAACTTGCTTTGATGCAGTATATAGGTATTGCAATAATGCATTAAGCTAGGAAAGTAAAGTATTAAAACTTGGAGTTAATTATATATTTACGATAGATACCTGCCAAGAAAAATAAGTCAAAGTTGCGTCAACAACTACAGTTTACAACACCCCCGTGTTTCTTCAGTTCCTTTCTTTATTTCAACCAAACACGCTTATTTTATAAAGTTACACAACACTCTGTTTTCTTTGTTCACTAAAAAAGATTTAAATAGAGTTGTGTACATGTGTATAAAACACAATGTGGCTTTCAAAAGCATTATACCAAAGCGAGCAAAAGCAGTTTGACAATAGGAGTAAAGGAATTCATATTTGCTACTGTTCCCTCTCACGGGCACGGAATTTAAATGAACTTTGGCCAACAACAATGACACTAGAGACTTTTGTTCCATGAACAATACATTTTACCGGTAGAATTAAAAACTGCGGACAAAAGAGTACAAATTCATAATGCAGCCGCAGCCGGGCGGCGATTACGTGCAGCATTCAGTCACTCCGCGCTTACGAGACTAACCTCAAACAATTTGAATTAAAACTTTATATCTGCACCAAGCTAATCTTCTCAGTCGCCGTGCTAATTAGAACATCACAACATCCATTTTAATTATTTTCGTATGTTATATACATACGTATGGATGTTATGGAAAGCGAACTGTTGGATAAGTCTGCAAGTTTCCTCTTCAAATTTTGTTTTGATTCGTAAGAAACAGTAATTCCAAGAAAATCTTACCAAGTTAGTGGGTATTTCTCATATATGTATCATAATGATTTAGGAATCCTCTGTTATTATAATAGAAGAAGCGTTAATAGGCTTTCAGAAACAAACGTTCAAGCTTGCGCAATAAAAACACGATGGAATAACAAGGAACGTCCACAAAACGATTGGTTCTGTAGACAGACGAGCCGACGACAGCCCCTTATCAGATGAAACATGTTATTTGTCTTGAGGAAAATACAAAAGTCAGCCAAATGCCTTCGCCCGGACAGCTCAAAGCTGGCGAACTGTTTAGGAATACAAAATGTCTCTGATCCAATAAAAATGCACGCAAAACGCTACTTAATGTAAACACTGTCCAAAATATAAGGCCATGATAAAATGTGTTACACAACAAAGAAATTCCAGAAGGCAGCCGTAAAAATGGGGGTTTAATTTAGACAATATTATTCTTGTAAGTTAGTACACGGCGGGCACGCAAATGAGGCTTCTTGCTGAACTTGATACTATTTACTACCATTATTATTTTGCCTGTTCAAAATTAAAATAAGGTGTTGACGACAACAGAACCTAGACTGTTCGATCACTGTACCGAAAGATCTCAGTATGAATAGGGGATAATGACTAGGGTTAGCAGGCGGATTGGTTATCGCAGTGTCATGTTGATAGCTTTGATACAATCGGATTGAACTGACCCTTGTAACTAAATTATTGTATGTACTATACGTTTAGTTTCTACTTTTTTCGTTTTGGACTGTCTCTATGCATCCCTAAAGACTACATTATACTGATAATAAGTACTTACTTACCTTAAACAGACTTGACCTAGTCCCTACCACAAGAAACTTTTTCTGAAGAAAACATCCCCACAGTGCTAAGTTAAATAAACACTGGTATAATAAAATCAACTCCAGACCAAATAAGAAGCTAATCTAAGTAAATTATGACGCCATGTATCGAACGTTCAGAGAGCCCTCGACACTCGTATGCTTTTCGTATGTAAAACAGGTAGTATAGTTATTATCCGCGTTTTCGCAGTCACATTACTTGGTAGAGAGAACACACTCTTATCTCAGAGGCTATGGCTTGTTTATCGTCCGACTCCCATTTATGAGTTCGTTATTTCCCTATTCTTACGACATAAAAATGTCGTCCAAGAGAATTACTTGGAGCTTTTATCTGCGTACGTACATTGATAAGGGAAAATAATGAGAAGACTTATACGGATCGATTCCGATTAAGTTGTTGTTGCGGTCAAGTTAATAAAGCCTGATGAGTCATTTCGTGGCGAGATTGTAGTCAGACAAGTATTTCTTCGAAATTGTCTTCCACTTTTGGCTCAGTTTGTTGTAGACACTGTCATCTCTCGTTTCCAATGTAGGTATCTATTTACATATTTGGGGAAGTTACGTGATTGAAATCATAGTCGGCAGATGAAACCTTGGGTAATTTTAGTTTAGTTGATTTCTGATTTATCCATTCTTGTAAGAACATGACCAGATGTCATGATCGTAAATTGTATGAATTAATCAGTCTGAATTAGCTATTTTGGATAATTATGACAATTTTGTAACAACAGACATAGGTATATTTTACCTACTTGTTTTGTGGATCAAATTTATCTCCTGACAGAAATAAAAAGTACCTTGTAGAAATGGGGAAAACAGCCTATTTCATATCGTTCAGCCGGCTGACCTGTTTCTAGCAGGGGCCTCGCGTGGTCTTATTATATTTTATGAAGCTCCCTTGCATGCCTGAGGGGATTTGTAATATTCGCCACTCGGCGACAATGTTGCTGGATCTTATTACCACCTTTCTACATTACCCACTGCTGTTAGTATTTATGTCCATATGAGCAGAGATTTGTATACAAGTATTAAGGAAAAGTATTTCTTCGTGTTAAGGAACTATATTTGATTTACCTTTGTATTAGTATTTGTATCGATATTTGCCTTGTCTGATCTCCTATTAAACGGGTATATTTTCCGTATGTAAGATATATAGAACAAAATGCCTAGCACAGCCATGTACATATCTTCCGTTGTCATGTAGGAGAGATCCTAGATTACGGCTAAGACGGACCCCCTTTCTGAGTAGGTAGTTAGGTATGCTGCTATGTCTGCGTTTTGCAGATTGACTCGTACATTGATTTATCTATCCATAAATAGGTATTTAATAGAAAACTTAAGATTTCGTTTATAAATTTATGTAAAACAAAACGTGTTAGTAGGCTTCGCAGATTATGAATTAACCATTATCGTTACTTACACAGAATTGGCTTTATCAAGTTTTAGTCGTAGGACTTACAATTTGCCGCCTTGTAAAGTCTGTCTCAACATTCTGTAATTTCTTACTTGAAATATTCTAAGCCAATTTCAAATATTCGCTGCCTAAATCCCGAACACGTTATCATATTACGTGTGAATGACAAGATACGTCTATATCTCAACTTAACAAATTACATTTTACAACCGCAATAGCGAGCGAACTTCGAACCCTTATCTATCTAAACTGGTAACTAAGAATATTGAATCCTGCGAGTAACACATCGAGAATGGGGTGGAATATATTCGCATATGTAAGTATAACTATAAGCCAGTATTCCCTGAAGTGGTAGAGCAGATGTGCTATTGGACACCTACATTTTGCCACATAGTATAGTAGATAATGCGAAGAACCTATTGTCATTTATCGGCGCACACATTGCACACGTCGCCAACTTGTTTGAGGCAGAGACCCCAGATTTCGATTAAGTACTAGTATTTGGAACAAACCTTTCACCTCATTTACCCATCACATTCTTTATACATGCTCGTCGGTTCAGGGTACTCCTAACCTGGTCTTCAGAGTTATCCCTTCCAGCTAATCAGGCACAATTATTAGAAATAACTAAAAAAGTTAATGTCAATAGTAATCCATCCTATAAACCTTAGAATTACCACGCCATTAAATATGTACAACGAAAAGATTCGGAATATGTACAACAAAAACTCGCAGTAATAGCAGCTAATGCATGTGAATATGGAGAAAGTTCCGAGCAGCCATTCTCTGCGCCAATCTTAAATTAAATCTCCGCCGACGGGTCGGAGACGCGAAATGCCAGCCGTCGTTATAAAATATGTATACAATAGTCTTTTTTCGGGACTTTTATTAGGTAACGTATAGACCACGAAGCTGTTTATAAGACTGAACTCGAATTGTTTTCTAAGCCGGTTGTCTGTTCCTATCAGGTGAATTACTAAGCACCCCACTTTACGTAGGGCACTACTGTTACATTTTATTTTGTATTTTTTCTGCGTGCGTTTTACGAAAGTTTTGTTCTGTTATGTAAATAAAAATGGCTATTTCTTGCCTAGCCTAGGGTTTTACTGGTGTTGTATCCCAGAATAGAGTAATAAATAGTAGAGAAATTGGGAGCCATAAAACCTAGGAACAATCTAATAAGCGTTGCTTCCTTCCTTTTATCATCTCTGTAATTAAATTACACGCTGTGCGTTTATACTTAATTCCGAAACCGCGCCTACATCGGTAGCAAATAAAGTGTGGTTACGCTCGTAGTGCGGGCTCTCTGTGGCGCGTGTCGACCACGCCAGCAATTGACTTGGATGACCGAAGAGGTGACTTTGTAATTACTTTCTACGTACACATAATTAAAATCAGTTGTAACTAATTTACACACGTTATATCGGCTCTGATTTGATATTCGTGGTTTAATGTAATTTTCTAGCGTTTATTTTTTTGACGCGAGTCTTAATAAATTAGCGGAGCAAGTAGAGAGCCTCTACGAGTGATGAAACCTTCGTAGGTTGGTTTGGCGCCCCCTGAATGGTCAACCTCACCACCACCCTTGTGGATAGGCCAATCTTTTTCACCACGACTTAACCCATATCCACAAGACTGCTCCCTTGCTTGCTTACCGATACGTAATGATATTACAATTTTTTTATTATTAGCACGACATTATTTCCAACATAATATTGGCCATTCGAAAGCTTCAAATGTTCAAATTTTCTAAATAAAATATACGCTTTTGTAAAAATATATTTATTCGTTAACAATGAAAACAGTTATTCCACTTATCATTTATTACAAAGCACCAAAGTTGATCAGATATGATAATATAGGTATATTAATAAGTACGTATAAACAAGCTACGCGTATATCGAGGTATTCAGAGACAATATCGAGAACTTCTAAGTTCAATCATTAATAATTAACGACAATTATTTGAAAATTGTATGTAACATAATTATGTATGTGACTTATTGTTTAGTTAAAAGTATTCTTGCCCTCGATATTGTCATTGTAGGAAGTATTTTGGCAAAAAAATGGCAACTGTTTAATAATCATTAAACGAATTTTTATATCTTATAAAACATTAAATAAATTGTTCGAGTTGTCTCGTCACAAAGTACTAGAAAAGACGTCTCAAATCATAATTATAATAAATTGCGACGACTAGTCACTATGCCTTAATTACTTACAAAACGAAATATATACAAAATGTTGGTATACAATCTATTCAGGACATTATTTGAGGAGCCGGACTGTCGTTTGATTTCTAAAGCCACACTGAGGCAAGCTTGGCGTCTTGTTATTGGCTGATAGAATAATCAAAGTAAAATGAACCCGCAGTTAATCGCAACATACGATATGATTTGTTACGTCTGAACATTTTAAGTTTGAAAATAAACACTTGATACATAGAAACATAAACATCATAGATAGGATAAGGGCATATAAAACCATATACGATTATATTATAACTGCAATAGGTTATAATATGTCACCTCAATACCATTGAAACGTTTGATCAAAGCGGTTTTATTCGTCAAATTAATTTCCAGGAAGCTAGTGAAAAGCCTTTGTCTAAAACCAGTTGGAATTCTGTGAAAACAAATGTTGCTCTCAGTGTGCATACTGTATGACGTCGAGCCGTCTATCCAAAGGGTGGCCTACGGCGAAATGCGAACGAATAATGGACTACCTTATAATTAAACGTCATGATACACTGAATAGATCACATACTAAAGAAATAGAGGACTATTCATATACAGTATACACACTACTTTCTCTTGAGATTGTCAGGTATATAGTTGTCTTTGCCGGCGATGCCTGTCCCACCGGAGTCGCCTAGCCATGGGTATCTGAAAATATTGCGAATAATAATCATATTTTGTTATAATTTCACTTAGATTAAGAAGTTTAGATAACCGAAAATGTCCTTCCATTTGAAATTCTGAACACTGTTGTGTAGGTAAGCAAACAAAAGGACTATCTCTCAGCTGTAACACATTCGCAGAACGTATCTACTTGACTTGCTTCCTACTCGTATTTCTATTCCAAAATTCCAAGAAACTATGCACAGCTCAGCTTTCCTCTAGTATTAGCACTAGCTCACGTGTGACGTGTCAAAGCTACAAAAATGTATTCAACCCAACTTTGCTGCAGAATCACATCTTCCTCCTTTTCTCGTGAAAGGCGAGTCGTTCTGCGTCAGAGCCAACACGCCAACACCGTGTTAAAAAAGTTAAATTTTAAATTCTTTCACTCCATAACGTATACAAAGTACGAAAGAGCACCGTAACGTGGTGCAACATAAAAGTAAACGTAGTAATAACATTACCAGGTAACGCCATTGCCATCGCTAACGACGCGTCAAAGCATTTGTGCTTAGAATTCGGTGTCTATAGAGCTGCCCTTTTGTATATTTCAGATACTATACTACTTACGTATCATTTATTACGCGTAAGCGACATTAAAAAGTAGAACACAAAAAAATATTACAAATAGTTACAAAAATATTTTTTCGGCGCACTAGTAAAGTTTCCCTGTATCGTATATGTTTATGTGTGTCAGTTACACATTGAGCTTGGTAATTTAAATAGTATGGTCTACGACATAAAAGGAATACCTATATTTCTATCTGATGCGAAATAGAAGTACCAAATATAAATAAATAATAAACTTACTGGTTAGGGCACTCGCTGCAAGTCTCCATATACCTCGTGTCGGTGAAGTTGCTGTCAGGATGTTTGAAGGATAGCGCGCACTTGTTGGGAAGGTTGCATGGCGCTGCTGGCAGGTCCTTGCGGTCACACTTCCATGGCTCGAAGTTGATCAGGGTCTTCACTGACCGCGGGTCTGTTATCCAGGTCAGGGCCTGTGTCACTGTCACGAACCAGACGTCATTCCTGTAAGGAAACAACATTACATTTTCATTTTTTGACAATTGGTGGCTAGATCTTCTAAGCTGCTAAAAAGGATTTTCAATTGAAGAATCCCGTCATTATATAGGCGTTTCTATACCTACTTATATAATTATGAAATTATTAATATAACCGATAAACATACGCTCTATAAAATTGTACCTTTGACTTGGTTGGGAAATTAAGCAATTGGTACATTGTATGTTTTACTATCGTTTCCAGTCCCCTTACCATGAACTCTAAAAGCAGGACAGTTTACGTTTTGGAAGCGAGACGCCACATTACACTGCACGGTGTCCTGCTTCCACTTCTTAAACTGTCCTGCTTTAACCGCCGCACTCAGAGACATTACTTAAACTGACACTAAGTAAAGACTTCACAAAGAAAACCTTTACTTGGTGATACTTTAAGTAATCATTAAATCTGAGTTCGGCGGTAAGAGTTCATGGTAAGGGAGCAGAAACAAATTAAAAATCTTTTATGACATGATCTCTGCAAGCGGAATTAAAAATCAAAGCTTGGTATACACCTAAGTAAAAGGAAAGAAGACGTTTCTTTTTGCAAAACACGTAACGTCGTAACGTGTTTAAAAATATATGCTTTTATTAAAATAATAAATAAGCGTAGCACTAGCGACTGTAGTGGGTTTTTATTTTCCATCGACCAAGTTAATGCTCTTAGTAGTTATTAATATTTTTGCTGTATTTATGAAACAACTTTATCATTTTTTCTCGGAATAATAATACCTAACTAATAAGATAAGTTTATTACCATCACATCACTCATTCCATTCCAAAAATTGCAATTAGAAGATGAGAAAAACCGTATAACTATTTGCTGCAAGCTAACAAGTTAATTTTTCCCTATCCATACATAAAATGGTAAAAAAATGTATATATCTTCAAAACTAACAATCAGTATTTTTTTCATCTTTTACCAATTTTAGAAGAGGTTTTATAGGAAACTTTACACCTGGAAAAAATACAAAAAAAAATCACGCAGACGAAGCCGCGGGCTGAATCTATATCTATACTTATAATAAAACTGTAGAGAGGTCAATTCTGTACATTGAATATATATTCAAAATTATTATTGGAGGATGACTGGTGATCGATACTGATGCCAAAAATGCCATCAGTAAATTTTTTGTCTGTCTGTCTGTCTGTCCGTCTGTCTGTCTGTCTGTCTGTCTGTCTGTCTGTCTGTCTGTATGTGCACGCATGGGTCAAAAACTACTGAAGGGATTTTAATCAAACTAGGTACGATTGTAGTCCATACTCCTGGGCAGGTTATAGGCTATATAACATAACGCTAAAACACATAGGAGCTGAGCAGTGACGATAAATTTGAAGCAAGTCGGATGAAAATGCGCTTTCGAGCTCTTATCCTCGCATACGTCAATCATACACCAAAAGTATGTATTACAAAAATGATGGTCTCTAAAAGATCTACAAAAAAGTCCTCAATAGTATATATCTATCTTTTATAAATTAGCCACAATAACGTGTTTAATCGTTAGGCACTTCTTTAAGTGTATTAATAAAATATATAAATATATTGTATTTCACATAGATATATCGTTATCAAACTCCAATATTCAAAAAGTACACTTTAATATCTATTTTATAAAAAAAAAGAAATCGGTATATAAGATATATAAGATATAGATGAAATAAAACTTCCAAATCTCGCCGCGCCAGTATGGGTACGGCGGCATAAATGGTTTTTCTTTTTAAAAATTGAATGTACAGACACGGGTCGTTTACGATTTTATTATATGTATAGATATAGATTTTTTCTCATTACGTCATAGACAATTGTAATTCTCGCAGTAAGTAACACATTTACTCACGCAGTCTTAAAGTAGCCTTTAATCTTACGAATACTTAGCTGCTTCTTACACGCACACAATCGTACGACGCTTACTCTTAGGTCACGAGTTCTCTATAAATTTTGTCTGTTGAGATACTGATACATTGGGATCTACACCAAACCTAGCGAAATTGTGGGAGTAGGTACAATATGTGCACCTCTGCCTACGCCTTCGCGGAATACAAGCGTGTCGTTGTCGTATGTTTTATAACAATATTTTTTATAAGAGTCAACTGCAATGATTCCCTATTTTAACTTAATTACGAATAAACCGACAAACAGACAAAATATCCAAAATAATAGAAATGGGTTGTATTGTATAGGTTTCTAAAACGTCGCCCCACACTAGGAATTTCTCCTATATCGTGGGTGCGTTTCACAAACTTGAAATTTCACTTACACAAACACCCAGACTCGGGACAAACATCTACGGATCACACTTTTTTTGCGGGAATCGAACCCACAACCAATCTCTTAGCCACTGCGCCAATCAGGTCGTCACGGTTGTCTTTTATCCTTGGTAATTTTTTTTCTACAGTAGTTTCAATGTACAGGATCTCACAAACGCACAAAACGGATTTATTTATGTTCTCTTCTTCAGTTATATATTATTTTCAATAGACTTTCTGTAACTTCCGTAATTACCGTTCAATTTTTGCGGTTTTTTTTTAAATACCGGAAAGTATTCTTAGTTAAATAAGGGGTTTAAAGATTTTTAACCTACTTAAAAAAGCCTGCCTGGTAGGTATTTTTTTCTGTTAAAAGTTCAATTTACTACTGGTGTTTTATCCGAAATACACGCGGACGAAGTCGCGGGCAACAGCTATACATGTAATAAAATAGTACGGCATGGCGTAAAAACTACTAAATCGAATTCGCTCAATCTTAGCTAATGCTAATATATTAAAAACAATTTAAAAATACTTTTGCTGTTTCCGAATTTCCACGCGGACGGAGTCGCGGGCACATCTAGTACTTATAATAAAACTGTAGAGAGGTCAATTCTGTACATTGAATATATATTCAAAATTATTATTGGAGGATGACTGGTGATCGATACTGATGCCAAAAATGCAATCAGTAAATTTTTTGTCTGTCTGTCTGTCTGTCCGTCTGTCTGTCTGTCTGTCTGTCTGTCTGTCTGTATGTGCACGCATGGGTCAAAAACTACAGAAGGGATTTTAACCAAACTTGGTACGATTGTAGTCCATACTCCTGGGCAGGTTATAGGCTATATAACATAACGCTAAAACACATAGGAGCTGAGCAGTAATGATACATTTGAAGCAAGTCGGATGAAAATGCGCTTTCGAGCTCTTATCCTCGCATTCGTTGATCATACACCAAAAGTATGTATTACATAGATGATGGTCTCCAAAAGATCTACAAAAAAATCTTCAATAGTATATATCTATCTTTTATAAATTAGCCACAATAACGTGTTTGATCGTTAGGCATTTCTTCAAAGTGTCTCAACACACGACAACCCGGAGCGTGCATGGAGGGTAGTTTGACAAGATTTCTATAAGCAGCATTGGTTGCACCCGCTATATGTAATATTATAGTAAGCACATGACTTCGAAAAGACATTAGTGTGTGCCGGGATTTGAACTTGCGACATCTGACTTAACAGTCTAACGGTCATACCACTCGGCTATCAGTGCATTAAGTTCCTTGGAATAAGCGCACTTTAGATTTTAAAAATACAGATACGTAGTTTTTAGATATAAGTTTAAAGTAGGTATTATTAAATAATAATAATAATTAGTTTGTTTAGTTTTTTTTGGACAAACATCTACGGATCACACTTTTTTTGCGGGAATCGAACCCACAACCAATCGCTCGCGCTCAAAAAAAATGCCAAGGATAAAAGACAACCATGACGACCTGATTGGCGCAGTGTAGCCACTGCGCCAATCAGGTCGTCATGGTTGTCTTTTATCCTTGGCATTTTTTTTTCTACAGTAGTTTCAATGTACATAAACTCAGAAACGCACAAAACGGATTTATTTATGTTCTCTTCTTCAGTTATATATTATTTTCAATAGACTTTCTGTAACTTCCGTAATTACCGTTCAATTTTTGCGGTTTTTTTTAAATACCGGAAAGTATTCTTAGTTAAATAAGTGGTTTAAAGATTTTTAACCTACTTAAAAAAGCCTGCCTGGTAGGTATTTTTTTCTGTTTAAAGTTCAATTTACTACTGGTCTTTTATCCGAAATACACGCGGACGAAGTCGCGGGCAACAGCTATACATGTAATAAAATATTACGGCATGGCGTAAAAACTACTAAATCGAATTCGCTCAAACTTAGCTAATATATTGAAAACAATTTAAAAATACTTTTGCTGTTTCCGAATTTCCACGCGGACGGAGTCGCGGGCACATCTAGTCATAAATAAAACAGTTTAACGTTATTTATATTGATTTGGCTATGACTATTGGCACAACCTAACTAAACCCTTCCGTGTAGGGTGTTAAAAAGGTGAGGTGAGTGCAAAAGCAAGTAAGCTTTTTACGACTTCTTCAAATAAAAGGTGGATTCTATAAATTTGGAAATACAAAGTTTTTTCTGTTCCGTCAGACCTTTTAGAAATAATGTTATGTAGTACATGTTAAT
The DNA here is from genome assembly GCA_905340225.1 of Abrostola tripartita. NCBI lineage: Eukaryota > Metazoa > Arthropoda > Insecta > Lepidoptera > Noctuidae > Abrostola > Abrostola tripartita. The sequence goes on along the minus strand of HG996490.1, from coordinate 6,726,807 downwards.
TTAGTGAATTAATCGCTAATTGTAAAATAATTCAATACTCTTTTGCATATTGTTAGATATATTGTATTGTAAGTTTAACACTCCTGTGAACAGGCTTATAAAATTTGAGCGCCCCAGTGAGGTGGTTTGGTTTGGTTCGTTCACCCTTCACTGAAAAATAGCCGAGTGTTACGTACATACTTAAAATTCCATCACATATGTCTTACTGGCAACCCGCTCCGTCTTCGTTTCTAGTCAATTATTTAAGTCCAAAGCAAAACGACTTATTACATTTTTACACCGTCTACTTAATGGTATGCTGGGAAAGATACATGGTTTTATGTTAGCATAAAAGCGACAGACATCTAGACATTCGTTTTCTGCAATCTGCCTATACTTTTCCACAATTATTATCCTAGTACAGTTTTGCTATATATAGTATAGAAGTCCTGAAACTGACTCTAGGACTATTCAACCGATAAAGGAATAATAAATTCATTATTCCAAAATACGTAGTTCCAAAAATGCCGAATGCAATTAGAGTTTTTGTATCATGTAACTTCGAGTCGCAAATAAAAGAGGTGATGAAGATACTGCAAACGTAGGAACAAAATAACAAGTTACAAGCTAGGAGTAGGGGCACATAGTAACTTACTGTTCCGACGCCCACTGAAGGAACTTGTGCAGGCCATGTTCCAGCTCCTTGATCTGGAACCAGTTGGTGTGGAATGGCATCATGTAGGGCGCGCGGTTCTGGTCGTAGTAACGCAAGAAGTCTTCTTGCAGCCATTCAAACACCTGCAATATGTATTAGTTTAGTCTTGCGTAATAAAAGCGATTGGTAAGCTTTATAGAAAGAAAAAAAACTTAAACAAATTGAATCAAGATATTTCTAAATAGCCTTTACGTAATAGGGTCCTTTCTTGTGTATCAAAATTTGATCGAATGTATTCATTTTCGGTATTGGTTGAAATTTACCTTTTAAAATACCCTGAAATTAAATTTATATTTCTCAACTGAAAAATAAATATATTACACTTTGCAAAATAAATACGCATCAAACAAGAAAACATATTATTGAATACTCATTTTAATTATGCATGTAAAACTGTGCGGGTATCAAGTTTTTGGGAGAGCAAGTCCCTCAAAACACACCACACTTTTAACAAACAAAGCTACCTATAAAGTTTTTGTACAAACAAAACGAAACCAAACACGGTTGTTTAATCAACAAGTTGCTGTGGTTTTTCCAACATAAACAAAACATGAGTATATTTTTTAATATTTGTGCTTTAAAAATTGGATTCCGAAATTCGACTATGGTCACCCCGAGCAAAGAAACTACAAGCAAACAGGAGTCGTATCTATCTATACTTATAATAAAACTGTAGAGAGGTCAATTCTGTACATTGAATATATATTCAAAATTATTATTGGAGGATGACTGGTGATCGATACTGATGCCAAAAATGCAATCAGTAAATTTTTTGTCGGTCTGTCTGTCTGTCTGTCTGTATGTGCACGCATGGGTCAAAAACTACTGAAGGGATTTTAACCAAACTTGGTACGATTGTAGTCCCTACGCCTGGGCAGGTTATAGGCTATATAACATAACGCTAAAACACATAGGAGCTGAGCAGTAACGATAAATTTGAAGCAAGTCGGATGAAAATGCGCTTTCGAGCTCTTATCCTCGCATACGTCAATCATACACCAAAAGTATGTATTACAATAATGATGGTCTCTAAAAGATCAAAAAAGTACACTACTACACTTCTTCAAGTGTATTAATAAAATATATAAATATATTGTATTTCACATAGATATATCGTTATCAAACTCCAATATTCAAAAAGTACACTTTAATATCTATTTTATAAAAAAAAAACAAAGAAATCGGTTTATAAGATATAGATGAAATAAAACTTCCAAATCTCGCCGCGCCAGTATGGGTACAGCTATACGGTTGATTTTAGTTTAACGCGCGACACGGCCATCCGCTGCATTTATAAAAAGGCGGGGGCATTCACGCGCCACCTTATCGTCGGGTTAAGCAGTAACAGCTCCCTCAGAGCTAACTGCGAGAGACATTTTCGAAAAAAAGAAAACGCGCCCCCTTCACTCACATTGTCACTGTTAATGCGAACAGACGTGGTTCTTATTGACTCTTTGGAATCTTCTTCTTATCGTATGGTTGATGAATAACCTGGTGTCAGAGTTTAAACCGCCTGTAGGACTTTACATGGCTTTACACACCGTTGAAACATCTCTCAGGTGTGCCGGTTTCCTCACGATGTTTTCCTTCACCGTTTTTAGCAACTGATAACTAATTCATAGTACGCACATGAATTCGAAAAGACATTGGTGCGTGCCGGGAATTGAACTTGCGACATCTGACTTCACAGTCGTACTACTATGTAAAGATTGACATGTATGTAAAGACCGATTAAAATGAAACAAATACTAAATGTTATGGGAAGCTGCCACAATACATCAATGAAAACCGCATTCAAGTCGTTTCTGAGAACGCACTAGCGTTCAAACGAACAGACAAACCGACAAACAGACAAAAATTTTAAAAACTATATTCTTGGCGTCGGTGACATAAATACAGAGTGTATAAATTGCTTTTCTTTTTTAAAATTGAATGTACAGACACGGGTCGTTTACGATTTTATTATATGTATAGATATAGATTTTTTCTCATTACCTCATAGACAATTGTAATTCTCGCAGCAAGTAACACATACGGTTCTCCGGAACTTATTTCTGTCAAAGTAATTTAACGACTTCTAGCTCAAAGGCATCCTTCAGCTATAACATCATTGAGGCGCACATTCTAGCAGCAAGATAGATTTTCTATCCTGTGTATAACGATTTCGGCTGAGTGTACAGCCTTATGCTTCGCCATGACCATCAACATCAACCATTACATTATAAAGTAGCCTTTAATCTTACGAATACTTAGCTGCTTCTTACACGCACACACAATCGTACGACGCTTACTCTTAGGTCACGAGTTCTCTATAAATTTTGTCTGTTGAGATACTGATACATTGGGATCTACACCAAATCTAGCGAAATTGTGGGAGTAGGTACAATATGTGCACCTCTGCCTACGCCTTCGCGGAATACAAGCGTGTCGTTGTCGTATGTTTTATAACAATATTTTTTATAAGAGTCAACTGCAATGATTCCCTATTTTAACTTAATTACGAATAAACCGACACACAGACAAAATATCCAAAATAATAGAAATGGGTTGTATTTTATAGGTTTCTAAAACGTCGCCCCACACAAGGAATTTCTCCTGTATCGTGGGTGCGTTTCACAAACTTGAAATTTCACTTACACAAACACCCAGACTCGGGACATATGTACATCTACGGATCACACTTTTTTTGCGGGAATCGAACCCACAACCAATCGCTTAGCCACTGCGCCAATCAAGTCGTCACGGTTGTCTTTTATCCTTGGCATTTTTTTTTCTACAGTAGTTTCAATGTACAGGAACTCAGAAACGCACAAAACGGATTTATTTATGTTCTCTTCTTCAATTATATATTATTTTCAATAGACTTTCTGTAACTTCCGTAATTACCGTTCAATTTTTGCGGTTTTTTTTTTATACCGGAAAGTATTCTTAGTTAAATAAGTGGTTTAAAGATTTTTAACCTACTTAAAACAGCCTGCCTGGTAGGTATTTTTTTCTGTTAAAAGTTCAATATACTACTGGTGTTTTATCCGAAATACACGCGGACGAAGTCGCGGGCAACAGCTATACAAGTAATAAAATAGTACGGCATGGCGTAAAAACTACTAAATCGAATTTGCTCAAACTTAGCTAACATATTAAAAACAATTTAAAAATACTTTTGCTGTTTCCGAATTTCCACGCGGACGGAGTCGCGGGCACATCTAGTTTTAAATAAAGAAACACCAGCTTCACGTTAATGGGATATGAGAAATAAGAACGCTACATCAGTATATTAATATCGCGCAACTAAAGTACTATAGTACTTTTCTCTTTTATTTATTTTGGAGTAGGACAGTGAAGTTGGACATGCCGTGTTACGTAATATTTAGAACGGTTGACGTCGGTAACGCTCAGATTATATGACCAAATTCCTACAGGTCTGTTCACAATACTCAAAGAATTTTATTACCTCAGGTTTTTAATCAAATTACTACGTCTGTCATTCGAAGGCCATCGAAGCACACCAGCAGTCAGTCTCAAATATCAAAGCAGAGCCATCAACTCGTTTAGTTGATTAACGGATATTCAACAAAGTTTCTATTTGCAATTTTGATAACCTCCGGCTATTTGAGTAAAGTTTGTGGGTATATTTGCAGACCATGGATACAAGGACCGCATTTGTTAAAAAATATTATAAAAGTAGGTAGAGCTTAATAAATAAAAACAAGTAGATGTTTTATGCACCATTGACACAAGTTAAGTAAAAAAGTATTAAAAAAAATATCATATGGAAGGTAAGTTTGAAATCTCTATTACAAACCGCTACATTTGTTTGATACAAGACTTGATTTTCATTACATCTAAAGTTAACGTCAATTTTGCTAAGTTATAGGTACTGCATACAAGAAGCTATGTTTCAGCAAACTCTTCACTTGAGAATTCCAAAAATGTGTATATTGAAAAACCAAGTGAAGGTAAAAGTCAAAGTCAATGTGATGTTTCCAAGAAATTTAAGATACAACTTATTTGATAAAAAGACACAGGTTTATATGCCAAATAATGAAACTTTTATCAACATTCAAGCATTTCCAGTTTAATACCTAACATTGCTTAGCGTAGGAATTCACTCAAGCTATCTAGCGACCGGTAATAACCACAAACAGTATAACTAGATAATAACTTAATGCTAGCTGATACAGCCACAAACGTACAAATTGTACACTATAAAGTTGTTATTCCTATTTAGCCGGGCTTTCGTAAAATTAAAGCAACAGATAAAATAACAAGGCAGTCGGTCGTACGTGCGTGTATGAAATTATACTCAACCCACCTTCCGCTCCACTCGATACAACTGTGCGCAACTACAAACATTGGCTCACCTACATTATATAAAACTGACATTTTCTAACAGAGATCGGATGAGCTTATTTATAGAAGATATGTGACTATTTAATATTCATAGGCACTGAATTCATTATTTATTAAATAACATTAAAACATAATTAATCTGTATATTATACAATTTGTGTATTTATATAACCGGTGGATGCAAATGGCAAGATGTCGTTAGAACGCCACAATGGCGTTCTAAGGAGTATACCTTTGTTCAAATGTAGACGTCTTCCGGCCGATTATGATGATTTTTATGTAATATGATCTTATTAATGAAGCTGTTATTTCTTTATGATGAAAAACATAAATCGAAAAGCATAAATATGTTATCCTAAAGGTTTGAATGCGCACAAAAAACTCATTGGGTCAGAGGACATCTGTTTAAGAGGATATCGGAAAACCGGAGGATGAAAAAGCTAATCGGTACTCTACAAACACAAGGAGCACACAAGCCATTTAAGTACATGAATGTGACTTTTTGTGTTAACTACTTTTAAAATAATTTTGTACCCGATGATGTTAGGCGTTCCCTCGCATGAGACCTAAAATGAACATAAAATTGTCTAGAAATCTACTTAACGCTAATTAAATTCCCAATAGAAAGTCATTACTCTAATTAATAGTAACAATGGACGCATGCGAATTAAATTAACTATAAAATTTAATTGGACGCAAAATAATAATTATTATATATTCCAAAAGTTTACATATGCAAATGTTATAGAGCTTTCAATGTTTGAACAGCTGCTGTACTATGAAATTAACCGATTATATAATCTGGCTTTAAAATCATCATAGTTGCGTAACATAACCAGAAATTAGAGGTTAACAAATATACATAACTTTTCATTGTTTAATTCTTTCGAAATAAATAAAATCAGAATGAACACACATTGATTAATTTACTTCTTACAGAACATAACGGTCAATAATCTGAAGAGGAAGTGGTATAATCAAGGCAAATATAAAATTTAAAATTCCTTATCGAATATCATATTCACTTTTACGAGGATTGTGATATTTGTGATGTAGACGTCTATTATTGAACAAAGGCCTCTCCCTATGGGGGGAGGGGGGGGGGTCGCGGGGATCGCAGTATTGGTGGTAAAGTTACAGAAGACGCTGCCGCCCAACTTCTGGACTTTCCCTTAGTCGCCTCCTACGACACCTAACGGGATAAGATGGGAACGTGCTATTCTGGCCTGGCACTCCACGGGCTCTTTATTATTGCCAGAAAGTATTATAAATGCAATTTTGCGTTTTAGGTACAAAAAAATGGCATATCATTTTTGAGGGCTTATGGTTATTTATCATAGCCTTCCTCTATTGTAAACCATTGACAGTGAAATTGCCTGCAGGCTACAAAACGATGATGTTAAATCGATATATCCTATACGTTGTCTATGTGTATGTGTACCCACCTCATCCGAATCGTGATTATGTAGGACGCACTGATCGAGATAGGGGCAGTGTCCACCCTCATATGTTTCAACGTAGTGAGCGTTGAACGGCACCTCCCACAGACCTGCAAATAAATAACCTTTTTATTTATGGAAATGCTTTTAAATCAAATGCGGGTGGATTCGATATTGGATGCCCGAATTATAATAGCCCAGTTGATCAATTTAATATTTACAAAGGTATGTGTAAACAACTGGGGTACTGCCTGCTATTTTATTTCCAAGCGCTGTAAGCAGCTTAACAATATTGCATAAAACGAAATATATGTATATGAAACTAGTCAAAACAATGTGGATACATTTCGCAACGATGATTAAAATGCCTCTTTAAACTTGTCTAATAATCTAAATATAGAGTAGTTATTTTAAATTTAACATAAATTTACACCGGGGATTAGCAGAAGCAGGAATCTAAAAAGCTTGTCGCACGTCGCTGGCGGACAGAGTACCAATCTACATTTTTTAACGAGAACCAGAAAATGTAAACTCGTTTTTGTTCAGACACTTTGCTATAATCTCGCTTGCCCTCGCCTCTTATTCTGTAGTCATCATACTGGTTTCTTAGCAAGCATTTAAGTTACTTATTCTTTAGTCTTCTAGTTTATCTAGAAATAATATTATGATGTCGTATAGTTTTAGTATTATATATATAGAAACCTAGAACCTACATGGCATTGATACTAACATACCTTTTCAACCTGATTTGTAGCTATATCAGTACTCAACGACAGACCAGCTGTTACTGAAACGTCTTTCATAGATATTTGCATAGGTCAATCATTTTAATACATAGGTGTTTGTGCCGACCATACAAGCAGCAAGCTTTGCTGCATAGATATTAATGTATCTTACGTAATGTTTATGTACGTATTTTAATTTAAATACAAGTATTTTACTAATATGTATATGATTCGTTTGTTTAATTCATATTACTTACTTTTTACTCTGGCTTAGAAAAATTCATTCGGCAATGCATGGTTTGTTCAGTTTAGGACCTTAAAGGAGCAATCATGCTGGTGACGCAGCGGGTAACCAATTTATTAATAAGGGTTCTTTCTGATTCCGAAACAAATTTGTTATTTGCGAGTATAACCGATTAAAACTATCAATATTTAGTAATTAGATACTTTATGTGCAACTTGGAGTTTCTGTAACTCCTGGCAATATTACGTATAAATTCTTTATTTATTGCCCGCTTCCCGCCCAGCTCTTACTTACTTACCACACAAACCTTTCTAGTCGGTGCTCTACTGCTTTTTCTAGCTACGATCGAGTTAGTTATGTCCGCTTACCTGGGAACGACCTTGTAGGACAAGTGCCGGCCTTGCACTCGTGTGCGATCTTGTAGTCGAGCGTGTACGGCCACACAGGGATGGGCACCGGAGGCACGCCCACCGAACTGTCGTAGATGTAGCCGAAGTCTTCTAACACCTGTGTGAGTAATTCAGGGGGAGTAGGTATGGTTTGTGAATTTGTGATGTTATCCTAGTATATAAAAAGTTGTTCCCATTTCTGCGAGAATTACGCTTAGTTTATAAGAAGATCAATATTGAAACACAAAAGGTTAAAGTTTACGTACGTTAAGCGTAGTTGCTAAGTGGACCGCCATAAGATTGATTTTTAACGTAATATATTTAAATTTATTTTCAAGAAATATTAGCGGAACATTAGACGGTTCGAAGTACACACTCTTCTAAGTAAGTCACCTTCCCCAATTTGGTATATTACGTTTGTACAAAAATACCAACTCTGACCGTGTTTACATTCGCTCAGCATATTTATTTTCCTCAATATGTAATTGAATCGTATGTTCAAGCATCATCTCACATAACAAATCCGTGTACAAAGTTTACTTCAATCAGACATCTATTTAGATACGTACATATATCGATCGGTGCCCATCAAAACGTCGATACTCGAACGTACTACGCTTGTTTGACAACTGACGTACATACCTCCCCGGTGACTACGCAATGCAAAAAAATCACGTATTTCACTTTGTATTTCGAGAGTGACGGCGGTAATTGTCAGGTAACGAATAAATGTGTTCAAATGTAGCCGTACGCGGTATATCGAATAACTGTCAAAATATTACCCTAATAAGCTATCTGATATTCGATATAAGGCCAATTTAGAGACAAAAAGAAGACGCCAGAAATACAATACAAATAAGATGGCATTATAGCATTGAAAGTACCGGCACACATCATTACCTACATAACACACAATTTAAGTAGGCATATCTCAAAGTGAATTCTGCAAGTTATCAAATTGTAACAAGTAGATAATATATTATTCTTTCAATAACATTTACCTAAGCGTAAGTATGTATGATGTTACCGTTATATTTAGATACTTAAAAATTTGTGTGTGTTTTAAAATATTGTAGTGAACTTCGAAAATTACATATAGATTTTTCCTGACATGACTCTCAAAGAGAATTTATTCCGTCTCATATTTTATTCTATACCCAAAGGAACTGCCTACCTAGTCGAGATAAAAAAACATCCGACATTTTTCCGTGTTGTAAACTTCTTTCATAGTGAGTTTGATTGTCAACTGAGGTCCCATTGAGGTGAGATTGAATAACTAACATATAGGCAGACTTTTATAAGCATTATATACATAATAGCATATTTTATTATTTTTGTGAATAGTTAATTTAGTTAACATTTGCCCTAAATAGGTACTACTATTCCCTCTTCGTAAGAGCTTTACCTTGAACTGCGTGTTTCTTCCAGGCTTGAGGAATGGTGCTCTGGTACCGACTATTTCTGATCGGGAAACGTTTGCAAACTTGCCGAGAATCTCGCGCATTCCGATCATCTCGCCAGCCCATTCTTCGTAACCTTTGTCTTGGAGACCTTGTTGCTGTGAAATTGTGCCTGTTGCCATCTGTAATTACAACAGAATTATTTGCTTTTATATTTAAAGAACGCGAATTCGTTGTAGACATAGAAAATTTTACTGCATCTTTTCTTGAATAATTAATAGCTTACGTCCAAGTATCAAGTTTAATAAGGCCTAGTTCAATTATTTTATATAATAAAGAATTAGTAGTAGTAATAGTAAATAAAGAATTAGTGGTAGTTCGTTATAAAAAACGTGAATTTTGTTACTAGACGATTGCCTTTAAATAGAGCAGTAGCATAACGATGGCGTAAAATTAACGCTTTTTTTATCTTTCTCGACACGATTTAATTTAAATAATTAACTATTTATATCGCGTAATGAACGTAATTAGAAAGTGTATACTTCTTCGGTAGATATAAATATACAGTAATAGCTCACCTCGTGGCCGGCGTGTGCAAGAGTTTGCACCATTGCATAATTACTGAAAATATAAAATAAACAACATTAATTAAACTTAAGTATTTGTCCGAGTACCTACTAAAGACTGAAGATGTCATACTTAATCAAAGCTATTTACGATTGTTTTCTTAATCACATGCATAAACGAACAATAAGTAGTTACAAGTTTTTGTCAACCCTATCACAAGTATTGTTAATTACTTACTTATTAAGTCTATTTCAATCACCATACAACGTACTTACGTATTTTTCAGAAAATCAATAGTTTCAATGAGGAGTGAGAATGAGGATAATGTTATACCAATTAACCATTCTTTTACTGAAATCATGTGTGCATATAATATTTTTCCTCTATTGTCGACATGAGCTTTACAATACGTAGGTATAGCTTACTGTATTTTGAAAGATTAGCCAGTCAGTATTGGTAACAGGTGCTATTGTGCGCAATTCGATCACTTCAGTATCATCACACATGGAGGCTCTGTTACGACCATAAAGTGATTCATGATAGGTACTCTGACGAATCTATCACAGTGATGATCTACTACTATTTGAGACTTTAAGGTTATTTATTTAAGTTTACCTATAGGTAGGTACCGTAATTAACTTTAACTTGTAAATGAAACCTGCATAATTTACAAACTATCGCCAAACTATTTATCACGGGGACATGACGACTGTTCGAATCCATAACGTTAAATATTTATTTTGTACATCGTAGATCAATATGCCTACACTGTAAAGATATAATTAAAGGTGAGTTTATAATACTCTTTGAAATATAATTAAAACTTCTGCAATATTATGTCTTCGTCTATCACCGAAGGTGTTCTTAAGATCTTTACCAAATTACATAAAATCGTTTGACGAGATTACTTATACTTTTCAAAGAAAAATAAAAATATAAATCGGTTTCCTATTGGCGGAGGTATTGCTGAATGAATATTTATGAAAAACATATAGCCTAATTAAGAGGCAATGAAAAATAGGTAGGTACTCAGACGGATCTTGAACACAGCAAATCTCGTGTTAGTAACCAAAACCAATCAAGTTCTTTTGTACCTTTCGAAGCTCTTCAATGATAGTAAATTACAAGGTCGAGAATACAAAGGCCAAGTTATAATGTATTATGGAAATAAATACAAAAAGAGCAGCAATGGAAATAAACCACTCTTATTATTGATGACGCATTGAATCGCTTGAAGAAACTGAACATTCTAATCTATATTGTTGGCATCTGAGAAAAAGGAGCTATAATTACCTGTATTCGTGTGAAAGGAAGAAGGTGCCTCTGATGGCACAACCGTTGGGGTTCTTAATTTTCCCATTGAAAACTTTCTTGTACATGTCGTAGTTATTCAAGTTAACTGCACCGTCGAATGTCAGCATTATCATTTGGGGCGTCTGCGAATACAAGAACATTGCTTTTATTTTTCCAATTCCAATCGAGATCCGTAGATAAAATTGAGACCGCTTTTTATAAACTATTCAATAATGATTAAGCTTTTTGTACTTTGCGTATTAAAACTAACAGTTCCTAATAAGGTGGTATTTGCGACATTCTCTTACGTAATTGTGGTTTAAACTATAAAACCTTTAGAATATTATCAATAAATACAATTATTGATTGCTGATTGCTGTCTTCAATATTATTTTATAACGAAAGCTAAGTGCGGAAAAGTGCCTACCTAAATAAAATAAGAGTAAGCAAAGCAACACTTATAAAAAGGCTGTATCTATCTATTTTATTTTGTCTTCAGATCGTTAGATGGGTTAAATAACTTGATAAGGAAGACCATTTATTAAATTTAGCCAGGCTACGTTGAGTCTGCAGGTAGAGCGACCTGAGTTGTGGATGGACATTTTACTGGATATAACTTTTTCTTTTAGTACCCGTGTTGTTTCCTACGATAAACATCTGACATTTTCTTCATATTTTCCGTAATTTGCGATATTTATATCGTGAAAAATCGTGCATCTAGCACAAAAACGTGTCGTAGTCGATTTTTGCATTACTTATTAAGTAGGAGTGTTTAAAATTTAACATAACATAAACATAACATTACATCACGCCAGCATTTCTCGAAGGGTTAGGCAGAGGTGTACATATAGTACACCCACATTTTGCCAGTTATGTTGTAAGTCCCAATGTACTTAAAAAATTACTTTCACGTATTATCCTACATTTTGTGTGTTGTTAAGATTTATCTTAACTAGCACCAATATAAAAATAATACCCATATTTAAAGTACAAGGAAGAGCTTGTTGTCTTTAAAGTTAAACTAGGTATCAATAGCCCTAAAATTACTACGAAAGTATGTACCTACTTCGAGTTTAATGACTTTACTACCACTTACTACTTTATAGATTTGAACCCTTTGACCTTTCATATACGCAGTACATACTTTCATATAAGTAGGTAATAATATTACCACTTTCCGAGTAGTAGTACTGTTTAACATGTGCCTACTGCTGTGAATTTCCAATCAGAAAGCCCATCTAACGCTCTATCCGTCCTAGAAATGGGACTCTAGACCTCACACGAATGTGACCACAGGGGTAACGAGGGGGTTAATTCCGGTGAACCACCTATATAATAATAATATATATCTACTCGTGTTGGGAAAGCAATGTTATGTTAAGGTAACTATTATTATTCATGCACTAATTATCATAATTAATGAGAAACCAATGAGATTGACATTGTGGTTGCGTATCTTCACAGGTCGGATATCGGTTAATTGGCTTCTCTAGTATCACTAATTCACTTTAAGTGGATACCTCTACTACTAAGGTATAATAATGTGTTAAAATATATTCAAGGCTACTGTTGTGAATACCAGTATTTATTCTAAGTAACTAGCTACGACCGACATATATAATTCAGGTTATTCCCGTTATACATATTCGATGACTATTCATAAATTCATTGATTGAGGTTTATATTTAGATTCATTAATTTGATAATAATACCTACCAGTGAATAAATAATAGGACTCATACTTGGAACGCGAAACTTCCATTAACGTTTATGATATAGATTAAATAATTAACTGAAATTTAAACTGTATTTTACCATTTATCTACAGCTTTGGACGTAGGGAGGTAACAGTTAAGTACCTATAGATCTCTTTTAGGTAAACCTTGTATTGTCAAGCACATGATGGCCCTGTGCTTACAATTTCAGCTTCCTAGTCTTACTTAGGGACTGTTATTTAAGACTCTTTGCCAGCCAACTATGTTTCTGTAGCCAAGGCCCTACAGTCTAAGTCACCTCTACGAATGACCCTGTTAAACGTTTCCCCACACCAACTTCGATCAAAAGAATGAAGTGTTTTATATTAATATATTTTTTTAAACACGGCCCTGAAATTTTCAGAAAGTGTATCGATACGACTTTTGCATAACATAACATAAAATCACGCCTGTATTCCTCAAAGGGGTGGGCAGAGGTGCATATAGCACACCCACATTTCGCCATTTATGTTATAGCTCCCAATGTAAAAGAGGGCGAGCCTATTGCCATCAACCGTGCTGCTACTAAGAAATGTCTAATGGAAAAACCTTACAACACTTTTCCCGACCCGGGTTTCAAACCCAAGACCTCGTGCTCAGTAGTCGCGCTTAACAAACACGAAACCAACGAGGCAGACAGACTATTAAAACGTTAAATTTTCTTCATAATTGTTCTAAGGTACTACCGAAACACCAATTGCTAAAAATGCATAATATAATATCAAGTTGAAATATGGGAAGTCTTATAGCAAACTCGTGTTAGCTATGTATGTTCGAACTTACGTCTTCTTGGTCAAGACCACCAGGAATGATGGTGCCATCTTTGGAGCAGAAGCAGTAAGGCAGCTGGCAAGCTGCCGTGTCGCATTTCGTTGCTAGATCCAGAGGTGTTTCCGTAATCGGCGCAGGCGCTTGACAGAACACAAAGTTTGTTTTATAGACATAGATAAATGTTTAGTTTACACTTTTAAATGAGGTCTGAAACAATAGACTAGTTACTTCGAGTTTCAACTTAAGTACATTATATTTTACAGCTTATACTGTCGTTAGATTCTAAATTATTTGTTCTACTTTTAAACCTGGAAATTAAACTGGTATTTGTTACTTATTGAGTCGACTCTACACGTAAAAGCCTGGTTCATTTTTAGCCAAAGAATCGGCATGCCATTCAACGTGGCAATGCTGCCAGTCTTTTGGACATGTTACAGAAAACAGTCGGTTCCATTGATTTAAAAGATAATTGTTGAGTTAGAGCTCAAATAATACAACAAATGATTTATTTTCATCCAGATACTTACAGAAACACAAAACAATTAAATATACTTACTCGTTGCGATGGGGCCGCATCTGGCTTCTACTTTAAACGTACAGTACTTGCTAATGTCGTCAAAATATAATCCAGAGGGGCATCTGTTTAGGTAAGGGAATCCATCGACGCACTGTAACAAACACAAAGTATTTCATACAAGACTCAGGCGGTATAAAAATAAATCTTGAACCTAATTAAAACAGGTTTTATACCACGAGAACGAGCAGTGTGACATAAATTGAATAGTCTGTAGTTGGCTACAGTACCTTGGCAAGACGTAAGGCTGTGACGTATACATATGTCACAAACTTTGTCGAAACGTATCTTGAGAAAATAATATCGTTATAATCTATACATGGGTACGATACAATATACCTTACACATCTTGTTACGTATTACAGGCTATGCCTCATGGATCTTTAAAGGTAGACATTCAGATCAAGACCTCTCCGGCATGATAGAAACAAAGGTTGCCACGAGTACACAAACTTGTTGAAAAATGAAAGCTCAGTAGTAGTGCTCATACTTGTGTTAACAAATAGCCACAAGCTACTTCTTTAGCTCGACGTAGCACAGTTAATATTTTTGTTTAAGATCCTTGCAAACAAAAGCAATTTTCAAGAGAAGTAGACTATTGACAAAAATTTATATTTGCTACGATCTTAATTCCCCTTGCAATCATATCTATTATACAAGCCGAAAATGCACTAAGTACTTTGCATTTCAATCAACATAGGTAGATACGCCAGGAATATTTGCATATTCTAAATTCTTTATCGAACATGTAAATTAAAACCAAATTCAAAGAAATCATCTCAATGGAATTGTCTTCATTATTAATAAACTCCAACCGACATCTTTGCACAGTTAACAAACATTTCTTTGAATCAACCTTCAAAAATAAGGAAAGCTCGTCAGTTTTATCATATCAAGTTATTTACACTTAGTATATGTATGTCCTGTTCAATACCAGCCATGTATGAAAGATGTTTGCTTCTAATAAAAAGTTAATAGTTAAATTGCTCAAAAAAGTTGATGTAATAGTAATAATGATTTCTTTCACATTGGTAAGTAATAGCAAAAAAACCAGTAAAACAAATGAAGGTGTATAATAACAAACAACTAGATAACACAGATATTACCTAGTTACGGTTATGGGAAGCCATTTTTATTTTTGAATCCGTCCAATTTCGCGGACGTAACATAAACTCAACTGTAATCCCACGAGGGTTAGTCACGCGGGGTTACGTTATTACATACAACGGCATACGAAAAAAGGAATCCAACGTTTTATGCGAAAAATGTTCGGTGTTTGTCCATAAAAATATGAACGTAGCGGTTATACCTACTCCTTCGCAGGATCTGAATCGTAATAAGCGTTTGCAGATATACACCTATATAAGTGTAACATTTGGGTTCATATTAAATGCTTTTAATGTCAATTCTTAATAGCTTTTCGGTATAAATAGTTTCAGTTTCAATGCGCTTTAAGACGATCAAGATCAAGGCCAGCCTATTGTACAGAATACGATGCACGTTTTAAAATTGCCATTCTTACTTACACGTTTTTATTAATGGGTTTTATGTCTTTTCATTGTAGATGTAAAATACTCGTCCGTAACCTATGCAATATTCTGTTTTAAAGTTTGTATTTATGTTTTCGATGTGCTTATTCTATATTCTATACTCTATACTTATAATAAAACTGTAGAGAGGTCAATTCTGTACATTGAATATATTTTCAAAATTATTATTGGAGGATAACTGGTGATCGATACTGATGCCAAAAATGCCATCAGTAAATTTTTTGTCTGTCTGTCTGTCTGTCTGTCTGTATGTGCACGCATGGGTCAAAAACTACTGAAGGGATTTTAATCAAACTTGGTACGATTGTAGTCCATACTCCTGGGCAGGTTATAGGCTATATAACATAACGCTAAAACACATAGGAGCTGAGCAGTGACGATAAATTTGAAGCAAGTCGGATGAAAATGCGCTTTCGAGCTCTTATCCTCGCATACGTCAATCATACACCAAAAGTATGTATTACAAAAATGATGGTCTCTAAAAGATCTACAAAAAAGTCGTCAATAGTATATATCTATCTTTTATAAATTAGCCACAATAACGTGTTTAATCGTTAGGCACTTCTTCAAGTGTATTAATAAAATATATAAATATATTGTATTTCACATAGATATATCGTTATCAAACTCCAATATTCAAAAAGTACACTTTAATATCTATTTTATTAAAAAAAAAAGAAATCGGTATATAAGATATAGATGAAATAAAACTTCCAAATCTCGCCGCGCCAGTATGGGTACGGCGGCATAAATGGTTTTTCTTTTTTAAAATTGAATGTACAGACACGGATCGTTTACGATTTTATTATATGTATAGATATAGATTTTTTCTCATTACGTCATAGACAATTGTAATTCTCGCAGCAAGTAACACATTTACTCACGCAGTCTTAAAGTAGCCTTTAATCTTACGAATACTTAGCTGCTTCTTACACGCACACACAATCGTACGACGCTTACTCTTAGGTCACGAGTTCTCTATAAATTTTGTCTGTTGAGATACTGATACATTGGGATCTACACCAAACCTAGCGAAATTGTGGGAGTAGGTACAATATGTGCACCTCTGCCTACGCCTTCGCGGAATACAAGCGTGTCGTTGTCGTATGTTTTATAACAATATTTTTTATAAGAGTCAACTGCAATGATTCCCTATTTTAACTTAATTACGAATAAACCGACAAACAGACAAAATATCCAAAATAATAGAAATGGGTTGTATTGTATAGGTTTCTAAAACGTCGCCCCACACTAGGAATTTCTCCTATATCGTGGGTGCGTTTCACAAACTTGAAATTTCACTTACACAAACACCCAGACTCGGGACAAACATCTACGGATCACACTTTTTTGCGGGAATCGAACCCACAACCAATCTCTTAGCCACTGCGCCAATCAGGTCGTCACGGTTGTCTTTTATCCTTGGTATTTTTTTTTCTACAGTAGTTTCAATGTACAGGAACTCACAAACGCACAAAACGGATTTATTTATGTTCTCTTCTTCAGTTATATATTATTTTCAATGGACTTTCTGTAACTTCCGTAATTACCGTTCAATTTTTGCGGATTTTTTTAAATACCGGAAAGTATTCTTAGTTAAATAAGTGTTTTAAAGATTTTTAACCTACTTAAAAAAGCCTGCCTGGTAGGTATTTTTTTCTGTTAAAAGTTCAATTTACTACTGGTGTTTTATCCGAAATACACGCGGACGAAGTCGCGGGCAACAGCTATACATGTAATAAAATAGTACAGCATGGCGTAAAAACTACTAAATCGAATTTGCTCAATCTTAGCTAATGCTAATATATTAAAAACAATTTAAAAATACTTTTGCTGTTTCCGAATTTCCACGCGGACGGAGTCGCGGGCACATCTAGTAATAAATAAAACGCTATCTTTATTAAAAATGTATCCGTTTCTGAATCGTGTTCATTCACAAAATGGCACCCTCTCGGGTATCTAATTTTGTTTCTTTATTGTTATAGGTACTACGCCCTGAATTGTTTACTCCAATACCTGAATTCGCAACATTAAGAACTTTTTAAAGTTCAAAAAGTTTCAAAAGTTATATTAATAAAAACATTGCTGTTCTGTCCAAGCATTCTGTAACTCTACCTACAAAAAGTATTATGTTTTCCTTGGTCAAATATACTCCGCTAGCTATCATTACTTCATCGATATAGGTAGGTATAGTATCGGTATAGGTTATAGGTATAGGTAGATAGTTGGATACTTGGTATTCATGTGCTTACTTTATTAAACTTTTTTATAACGCGCCACCGCCGTATTAACATTCAACAGACATAGGTCATAAAGACGCGTGAATAACAAAATTCGTAGAGGTCCGACGACAGGCGACCACAATACAAAATTACCTCAAATACCGATATATTTCGATTTGTATTTACTTCGCATACAAAAACGTAAGGCCAAATTATTTTTACGTTCAAACTGAGACTTATTGCTTACTTGCTCCACTGGTTATCTCGGAACCGGTCAGACAAGATACCAAAAGTCAATAAGTGCCAAAATAAATATTGTTTCCTTAATAAATATCGTATAAATAATTAAATTTATACATAACAACTTACAAATGTGTTTTTTAAACATAATGTGATGATGATTGTCGATCAGAATAGTAATAAAATATTAGGAAGTAAGTTATTTGATTATTTAATAGAACGTAACGGAGATGCGTGTATCATACATAGATAAGTATAGTTTTTTTCGTAGTAAATGCACAGCTGACGAAACGCATTCATAGACGCTTTAATTGCGTGACTTTCTTGAATAAACGCTTAATACATTAAACATTTATATATTTGGTTAACAATGTGCTCTGATTGTACAATACATTGACTATTTGCAAATGTTTTATGCACTGCAGAAACCTAGGAAGGCAACTAATTAATATTAAAATAAATATAGGCTTTGAAGTCTGATTATTTAACTATAACCAACATCATTATTACCTACTATGAAGTTGTATGAAAATCAAATAAATCAAATTAACTCCAAGGAAATTGCTATCATATTCTCGCCTTAGACGCAGCCATTGAGGTTTGGTAATCAAATGTAAACAGCGGAATCTTCATTACATAATATTTATATAGGAAGCAGTTTATTAAATAGAAGACGTGAAGGGTTTATTTGAACATTACAAGGGTACGCGGAAGTTCAGCCATGCCAATTATACATTTTTTACTGGCAGCAGCGACTTTTAATTATCATACTAAAGTATTTCGAAAGGGGAAATTTTTGTATCTTACATAAAGAGGTAAATACCACAACAAGCATAATATGTCACAATATAATTCTTTGTAGTTAGTAACTCATATTCTCATGCTTCTATAACCATGCGTGGGAAGCTGTGAAGGTTAATACGTGAAAATCGTATGTAGATAAACAATCTTACTTGATAGAACCGCCTACACGTGGCCGGGTCAGCGAAATTTCCATTACCCTGCGTGCCTTCAGGACAAACAAACTCTTCATCCTTATCTTTATCTTTCTGTTGGTAGCTTCCTGAAAAGCAATAATTATGTGTAAGTACAGTGCCCAAAGAAACCAGCAATTAAGGCACTGCGTCACCTCCCCCGCGCTAAAACTCCGTCCTGAACAAATACGCTGAAACTTTAAGCTTTAGCACAAGCAGGAGACGTGTTTTACTCTATTATGGGAAAGCCTGAGAACAGTGTCTATTTGATTTGCTCGAGGAATTTTCTTTTAGCTTTTAACATACATAGAGATGGAGATGCGCCACATGTGTCAAGTACGTCTGCGGTCCTACTTTATGCCTCATAACAATCGATAAGTCATATAAATTTACCATCTTTCTCTCTTTATTTAACTGCTAATAAGCTCAGCTTGTATAAAGCAAATGTATTGTTTCTGAACTTTAGATAGGTGCTAACAAAAGTACTTTCAACTTCGACTTAGTGTTATTATGTATATTGAAAAGAGAAAGTTGGTTACGCAAAACATTTCATAGTCCCGAAATAATCGTACACTAGTCAAGTAGGGAAGTCACGATTTAGATATTAATTGATTATTATGCTTCCTTGTTAGGCAGATTATCAAATACCTTGACCAAATCAAGATGTTTAAAATGCGAAAAGTTATCGTGTTCTTAATAAGGCATTTATGTAATTTATACATATTAATCTATATGATACAAGGATAAGTATATGAACCTCTTACTCGCCCAAACAATCATCAATAGCTATTATATAACAAAGTAATAGTTAAGTGCTAACTCTTTATGAAATATTCGTATTATTCTCGCATTTAAAACAAAATAAATATTAATATTAATAATCATTACAGTAACATTTTATTCAATTAAAATACCGCTCTCTCAAGATTTAATACATAAATTCAAGAAAAAATTATTTAGGAGCTTCTTACAAATTTAAATGTAATACCATTGGTCGGTTTTGGAAGAATATAAAAGCTATTAGAAAAGACTGACGCTAAGCTGTCTAGACATCTTGCCAAATTACGGCCAGTTAGAAAGACATCTAACGGCGCGGGCCTTGATACCTCACATCTTACTTTAAAATATAATGTGAAAAATATAAGAATTTTGGTACATTTTCTTGCCTCAGACGTTTACGTTTACGACTAAATAATGCTTTATTAACGTTTTTGTTTCTTAATTATGTTCACAAAAGAAGTCGTCTCACCTAATTCTTATTACATTTGTAAAACCTCTGAAGAATAACACTAATTAGCTTTTTTACGATTGTTACATAATTAACTTTTAAGAAACAAAATGTCCCCGCTAGCAAACAAAAATATAATTAGATACCAGTCCTTCATTCATTCCAGCATCTTTCTAACAAAACAATCATCGGTAGTCACAATAGGTCTGAGAGTTTTTGGTACGCTCAATGTTTCCTGTTAATTCAATAGTAAATTAATCTTTGAATGCTTATCGCACAGTTTATAAGCAGACACACAAACCACAGCGCATAGCTCATTCATTATTTATAAGTTAACTGATTACAAAATATAATGGACCTTCGGAGGTGTAGTGAATTGATTGAATGTCTGTTCAACGCGCCAATAAATTGTTTAGTGCTGAAACGACGCTCTGGTATTTGTTTTGAAATCTAAATTACTACTTAACAGCCACTGCAATTTCTGCAAATTCGGTTAATGTATGTTTCCCGTTTTATTGTATGCGTTGTCGTATTGAATATTTACCCAAAATAAGAACGAACTTAGACAAACGTACCAAATAGGTTATATAGGTCTGTTTGACAGAACTTGTTAATTACTTTTGTTGCGAACTGTACCTGGTTTATCCCGCAGAGCTAACCGCGGGTTATGCTCCTCAAAGCTTTGAATTACGTTATTCGTTTTAGTCAAACTAAACACTAGAAGAAGCACTGCAAAATTACGACAGGAGCAGCAACTTTAGATAAGCACAGGTCATATCTTACCTGGGGTTGAATGCAAATACTACTATAAAGTTTATTATAAACGCGAAATTGTATCTTTCTATGTACAGATTTTCTATTTACTTTTTAATTTATGTAGATAAGGAAAGAACATCACAAGTTTTAAATCACTGCAGGACCTGCTGTAAATGACGTAATAACGAAACAAATGAGGAACTTATGTTTGAATAACATATACCTACAAATCTTACACATAGACCTACATTTCCGTAGTTTCAAGTCATGTAAGATTTAAAATCAGATAAGTACAGCCTACGTTCAAGTGTCAATATCCTCGATTTCAACCGGTCACATGCCTCAATGTCAAGTGAAAGAAAGGACGTGCCAGACGAATTACAATTAGGTACATAAATCAGCCACATCTGACACTTTCTAAATAAAACATTTAATACAATATTTTTTTACGAAATGCTCTAAACAAAGCTTTATGTCACACGCTTTCACAGGCAACGTTATTTATGAAATAGTAAAATTCTAGCATAACACAGTAAATAGCTTTCACTAAGTATCATTTCGCTGTAACAGTTACGTTAACGACTAACAAATTGATCGGCGGACCGCTTGCATAAGATTACGAATTACGCATTGGTTGATTTTTAATTCCTTATATGAAGAAACCGTTCTAATGTGGTGATGTATCACTGGATGGAAAGGTCACTTATTAGAAATATAACCTATAGTTATTGGAACTAACCGTTGATTAAAACAGCACAAATAAGTAATATTCGCATATATGGTAGACCGGCCATGGCGTTTGCGGTCCGCGCACCGTTAACTGCGTGTAGTATCGACATGGCGCCTTTCACCGTCGCGTGCGCACTGCGCCGGGCTCGCGCCGCCGCGCCGCTGGCATCACCAGCCGACCTCCGCGGGCGGCTTTCTCCTCAAACCCCCTGACATTCATCAAATAAAGGTAGGTAGTGCTTACGTGCCGATTGGTGTCATATGAGGTTCCGTGTGCAGCTAATGAATAATGATATTGACAATACACCGCTTGTTCAACAAAAGTTTATGATGCGATATAAGATAACCGTTACATCAAAAATTGCAAAGGTACCCCGTATCGCCTATTCTTTATACATCCATTAGTCGATTCTGTGAAAAATAACAACAGAATTACCTATTTAGACTTGCTCTATAGTAGATACCTACTTTAGGTACCTATTTTATTTTAACTGCCCTTGTTAAATGGCTAATCTCTACACCACGTCATGAGCGAACCGATATGAAAACGAAGAAGACTGTCTAAAACTCAGTGTTCGAAATCACGGAGGGAAATTAGATATGTACCAAAATAGAGACTATTTCTAAAAGAAAAGTCTCATAATATAGTACGAAGTATGTACCTTATAAGTAGGTATACCCATAAAAACCTTTTAAACCTTATCCGGAGGAATATAATAGAACAAGTAAGTATTCGTAATTGTTGAAAAAAAAAAGAGCTTAAAAGCTTATCAAATTTTTCTGTAAAAACAACTTCACGCCAAGTCCGATGCCTTTACTGAGAACTTAGAACAAAATCTGGAAAGGTCTAGTTATATATCTTATGGCTAGGTCTATACTTAGTTAAATAGTTACTATCTAAGTAAATGTATGATCATTTGGGAAGTGTATTTATCAGAGTTCCATCTATCGTACCTATGCTTAACCAACGTACCCCGAACTATTCAACCAGTTTACGCCTACTATCGTCTCCTAAGCATGCTATTCTTTTCATTGTACCGCAACACAACAATCACCTCTCAGTACGAAATTGCGACTCAGTACCATTTAGATTCTGGATATTTTTTTTTATATACGTATAAAAGTCACCCCATACTAGGAATTATCTTGTATCGTGGGTGCATTTCACAAACGTGAAATAACACATACACAAACAACCAAACTCGAAACAAACATCTGCGGATCACACAATTTTTGGTCCTGTGCGAATCGAACCCGCCACCCCTAGCACAGCAGTCTATTCATTTAGCCAGCGCGCTAATCTGGTCGTCAAATGGATGGTGAAGATAATAGGCTTCTTGTATGGTTCCCTCAGCACTAACTAGTAAAATATTATTAGGTAGCTACCGTTTTTCACTGCACCAAGTAGGTAAACATAACTGGTTAGCTAAATTCAACCAGTTCATCACACGATATAAGTCATAAGACTTTCAAAGCTAAAGTGTAAGTAAGCAGTCATTTATGTAGAATACTGGAACCTATACAGCTACCAGTGCCGTAACTAGGGCGTTGCCAGCGGTGCTTAGGCACAGGGCGCAGACCCTAGAGGGAATGACCAGACCAGGACCAGAGACAATAAAAAAGGGCGCTGTTAAAGAAGCTTGCGCCGGACGCATAAAAGGCTAGTCACAGCATTGCCAGCATACACAACACGGTTACACGTTACAACATACGATTAGACCAGAAGTTGACCTGAGTTTGGTTGGGGAAACTCTAGACAGATAATTAGGAATCGATGAGTCATTAAAGGATTTAGACATGTTCAACAAAAAAAAGTTGTACTCTTAAATTGCATCTAACCTAAAATGTATTTACTTTCAAACAAAACTTAAGATAAATATTTATTTATGCCAAAAACATGAATATGTTCAACTATCAAATAACGAATCAGTCACCCTAATATTAATAATGATATTCTAAATCATCAATACACATAAGTAAAACAGTAAACAGTACTGATAGCCGAGTAACAGTACTGATAGCCGAGTTGTATGACCGTTGGACTGCCAAGTCAAAGGTCGCAAGTTCAAATCCCGGCACGCACCAATGTCTTTTCGAATTAATGTGCGTACTAAAAATTAGTTATCAGTTGCTAAGAACGGTGAAGGAAAACATCGTGAGGAAACCGGCATACCTGAGAGATTTTTCAACGGTGTGTAAAGCCATATCAGAGGCCTACAGGCGGTTTAAACTCTGACACTCAACCATACAATAAGAAGATAAGTAAAATTGGAGTGTCTGTTTATAAAATCAAAGTAATTTTATTTTACTCAATGCATACGATAGTAGGCACGATACTCATAACAAAAAAAAATTGTCTGTCTGTTTGTTCCGGGTAATTTCCGAAACGGCTGAACCGATTTTGACGGAACTTTCGCTGGCAGATAGCTGATTGTCCGGGGTTTAATATCGGATACTTTAAATTTCGAAAATTTCTAGGGTTCCGTGGGAAAAAAAGAAAAAAGCAAGAATTTGCGGGTTACAACTACTCCGTGACGCGACGCCTTGACGAATTTCCCCGGGACTTTCACTGGCAGATAGCTGATGTTATAAGGTCTAAGAATAGCTACATTCAATATTAAGAAAATTTAGGGTTCCGCGGAAAAAATTAAAAAACGCGGGAAATACACGGGATACATCTTCTCCGCGACGGCTGGGCGGATTATGACGGGACTTTCACTGGCGAATGGCTAATGTCATAAGGAGTATCTAAGACTACGTTTAATTTTGAAAATATTTAGGGTTCCGCGGGAAAAAAATTAAAAACCCATAAAATTGTCGTCAAAGTCAGATTCAATTTAGTAAATCTGCTTACTGCTGCTACGTACAGGTTTTTTAATCGAAATCCGCGGGGATAAAGTCCCGGGCAAAAGCTAGTATAGTATATAAAAATGCGTTATTTCAAACCTCTGTTTAGTTACGTCGGCGACGGTCGATCTCTACGGATATTCATATATCTAGGTTGTCTTTCAGGTATCATAACATACTTGCGTAGTAATAAACAGAGAAGATGTATAGTATATTTTATTTACGATCTGTTTAATGTTATTCATCGAACACACACCCAACAACCGAAATATCATTTAATTTTAATGACCCACATGTTTAATCCTAATTCATCGGGCAGCTGGATTTTGTAATACGGTCGCCATAATTGGATATTGTAGAGCGCGCAGATTCTTGCAATAGGTTAATTAACGTAGGTACACATTCACATGTTGTAGTTGCCTAGTGTGGGTATCTAAGATAATTATGTCAGTATATAAGTGATTGATAGGAAATTAAGTATTTTAAATGTATAGAAAAACATTACAGAGGATCCGGGTTGCGGCTCTGGCTGACTTTGTGAGATTAAAATGAGCTCCTAACGCTCCTAAACATATTCAATTATTATAAAGCCAATCATGGCCGCAAGAAAAAGTTATCGTTAGGGAAAGATTAGGTATGAGTTGCGTTAAAAGCATGACATAAATTATAATTACAGCACAAACATAAACAATGATGGAATAAAATAAAATTCTTATTTACCAAAGCCATGTCTTGATAGTTAGCCATGACTTTTCTCTCCCTAGCATCGAAAAAGAATAGCAATATAAATAAAAATTTTGGCACTAGTTACTTAGCTAATGGCTATACCATGGGCCCATGGATGTACCTTACGTTATAAGAAATAGACAGATATAGGTATTTTTAACTCTGCATATTACATAAACCAATAGGCATAGGCCCAACATAAAGTTTTCAGAAAGTAGGATTAGAAAAATCCGTACCGACCATGAAGGAAGAGTAGCGTCTTACCCAGTGTTCATACCTGCCAAATTAGGTGAATCAACAACAACATTTACGAACCTAGACTCTAAAACATTAAATATATTTAATATACCTGGAGCAAGAGGGGCTCTTCTTGATGAATTCCTTCTTTAAAAACAGCCCCAACGGAAGTGGACATTGCAAAGCCCCGGATACTATGACCATAAATGAGATTGACTTCATCATGACGGACAAAAAGCGGATATTTAGAGATGTCTCAGTGATCACTAGATTTAAAACCGGAAGCGATCACCGACTCGTCCGAGGCACTCTAAATATCAATTATAAGCTTGAACGGGCCCGTCTGATGAAGTCTACGCTCCGGCCAAATATGCTCCAAGCCGTGGTGGGATCTGAAACGTTCCAGATAAAACTGGAGAACCGATTCGCTGCCCTGGAAACATTGGACATTGACCAGGATCTCGACCAAGTGGTGGGTATACTCCGGGAAGAGGGGATGAAGTTCTGTGTGACGCAACGTACCGGTAAGAAGTCCAAACTTTCTGCGGAATCTCTGCAGCTAATGCATCAGCGACGTGAAGATCCCACTGTCGCTTCGTCAGACCAGCGGACTTTGAATAAAAGAATTTCAAAGCTGGTAAGGCGTGACCTCCGAAGCTCGAACACACGCACTAATAAGAAAGCGATCGAGCAAAATCGGGGGTCTAAAGTCTTTGTTCAGCCGCTGGGCCGAAGTCATCTGTCGAAGCCGACCAAATCTAGTGGAGAAATCGTCGCTACTAAGCCGGAGATTCTCGCGGAAATTCAGGACTTCTACGGTCAACTATATTTATCACATGCGTCCCGTCCCCAACCCGACAGCGAAGACCCGAGAGCCACTTTAACCCACCACTATACGCAAGAGCTGCCAGAAGTCAGCCTAGACGAGGTCGAGATTGCTCTTAAACAGCTTAAGAATGGAAAAGCCCCCGGAGAGGATGGAATCACAACGGAGCTCTTGAAAGCAGGTGAAGCTCCTACGCTCAGGCAACTCCAACGTATATTTAATTCCGTCCTCTTTTCGGGGGGAACTCCTGAGGCATGGAATAAGAGTATGGTCATTTTGTTTTTCAAAAAAGGCGATAAAACCTTATTGAAAAACTATCGACCCATCTCTCTACTAAGCCATGTCTATAAGCTGTTTTCAAGAGTGATCACAAACCGTCTTGCGCGTAGACTCGACGAGTTCCAACCCCCCGAGCAGGCCGGGTTCCGAGGAGGATATGGCACCATAGACCACATCCACACAGTGCGGCAGATAATACAGAAGACAGAAGAGTATAATCAGCCCCTGTGTCTCGCCTTTGTGCACTATGAGAAGGCCTTCGATTCCATCGAGACCTGGTCTGTTCTGGAGTCTTTGCAACGGTGCCAAGTCGATCGATATATCCAGGTGCTGAGGTGTCTGAACGACGCCGCGACGATGACCGTCCGTGTACAGAACCAGCAGTCTGAGCAGATTCCAATGCATCGAGGAGTGAGACAAGGGGACGTTATTTCCCCCAAATTGTTCACAAATGCATTGGAAGATATGTTTAAGACTCTGGACTGGGAAGGACGGGGTATAAATATAAACGGCGAGTACATCTCACACCTGAGATTTGCAAACGACATCGTCATCGTGGCCGAAACCGTGCAAGACCTACAACATATGCTGCTTGACCTGGCTGATTCTTCAGCACGCATCGGTCTCCGGATGAATTTGGATAAAACTAAGGTTATGTTCAATCAACATGTCATTCCGGAACCGATTGCACTTGGCAGAGTAACTCTTGAAGTTGTTCACGAGTACGTTTACCTTGGACAAACATTACAAATGGGTAAGAACAACTTCGAGAAAGAAGCCCGAAGAAGAATACAGCTAGGCTGGGCAGCATTTAGGAAACTTCGTCGGGTCTTTTCGTCGCCCATACCACAATGTCATATGACGAAAGTCTTTAATGAGTGCGTCCTACCCGTTATGACGTACGGAGCCGAGACGTGGACACTGACGATGCGACTGATCCACCAATTTAAAGTCGCTCAGCGGGCTATGGAAAGGGCTATGTTGGGAGTTTCTCTGAAGGATAGGATCAGAAATGAAGTTATCCGACAGAGAACCAAAGTTATCGACATAGCCTACAGGATTAGCCAGCTGAAGTGGCAGTGGGCAGGTCACATCTGTCGCAGAACCGACAACCGTTGGGGAAAACGTGTTCTGGAGTGGAGACCACGACTCGGTAAACGTAGTGTAGAACGTCCTCCAGCCAGGTGGGGCGACGATATCCGCAAAATAGCTGGCAGCGGTTGGAAGCGGAAGGCCGAAGATCGGGCTCAGTGGCGTGCCATAGGAGAGGCCTATGTCCAGCAGTGGACTAAGATAGGCTGATGATGATGATGATGAATATACCTAAACCAAATACGACTTACAGAGTTTGTTAATTTAATTTAATTTTAGTTTTACAAACAGAATTTTCCTATATATTTTAGATCTGTATTCTAATGATTTTTTACGTTGCCTCCCTGGCCGACGTGTCGCTGTTACAAATGTCAAAATTGACATTTGGAGAAATACAACTCCCCAAAGAAAATAAACCTAAATGTATTTAAACGCATAAAATAGTTGTTTAATAAACAGAATTGTCATTTAATGAAATAAATATTTATTTGACTAGACAAAATGAGTACTTTGCGCGAACGTCAGCTAAGTGCGTATTGTGTTTTGGTAAATTTTGTTGATTACACGTAGTAGACTTATTGGATTATATTTGTGTTGAATCTTTACAGATGCTCTGAAGCAAATGCTTAATTTGAATCAGCCCCTAACAAAGAGCGTGGCATGTGAACCTACCTGGAAAGTGTTGATTTACGACAGGGTGGGTCAAGATGTTATATCTCCACTGATATCTGTCAAGGAGCTAAGAGAGCTCGGCGTTACTCTGCATGTGTGAGTTATAATTCATGTTACCATATTTAATTATAAATTATAGCAATATTTGATTAGGAAATTGATCAACTTGTATCTTGTTCAGATAGGATTATGCATAAATATTTTATCAATTTACCTTTGATACTTACCTACCCCGAAAAATCCATTTTTCATTAGATATACACTCTTTAACATTTGTCAAACAGCCTACATTATAACAATTACCTAAAACATTAATGAACCGAGGTATAAATAACATTAGTCATTTGTTGGTTCTGGGTGAAAGTTACTATATTTCAATATCATAAAAGAATTGTGTGTATTGCAGCAATTTAGTGTATATCTTTGCATGGTTGTTGTAGATTATACACAATAATAAAATCCACATAATAAAAATGTAGATGTATAAAGTCCCATTCTTTGTGTATTGACTCATATTTTGTGTGAAGGAAATTTTATCAAATATTCATGTGTTTAAGATATTTCAATAATTAAATTAAAAAATATTTCAATGTGAACCATAAACATGCAAAAAATAGGTAATAGGCTGTCTATTGTATTTATGAGTGTTAATTATCATCACACAAGTTTGTTGAATTACTATTCTTTAATCAACCACTTCTTCAATGAACCATCTATTGTTTAATTAGACTTGTTTTAGATAATTGTTTATCCTTATTATTTTACTAGCTATAGAGATCCTAATTCTAACTAAGGCTGACATATTGTATGTAACACATACATGGTTCGTTTCAGTCAACTGCATTCCGACCGCGACCCCATACCAGAGGTCCCTGCAGTGTACTTCTGTGCACCAACAGAAGAGAATCTTGGTCGCATCTGCCAAGACCTCGACAATGGCATATATGATCAGTATCATTTGAACTTCATATCGCCTATAACTAGACAGAAACTAGAAGATCTTGCCGCATCTGCCATTCAGTCAAATTCAGCTGTAAACATCCACAAAGTGTATGACCAGTATTTGAATTTCATATGTCTAGAAGATGACCTTTTCATCATGAAACATCAGCAGTCAGATGCTTTGTCTTACTATGGTAATTATATTATACAGCTTATACTGAGGAAACAAAATATTTATAAAAAATATAATTATTGTATGGAAATTAATCTGTAAAACCTATTTATTCTTTTATAAACTTTATTTCAGCTATAAACAGAGGTGACACAAAAGACACTGAAATGGAAGCCATTATGGACAATATAGTTGAAAGTCTCTTTTCAGTATTTGTGACATTAGGTAAGCTAAATTATATCCAATTAGGAACTATTCATGTCTCTCCTCATTATTTAATACCAGATATCTAGTTACTTCCTTCCAACATTTTATTAAAAAATATATTGATAATGATCTCAGATATTTACGACTTATTGTAGCAATCTAGATATTGATAAGACAAAATGGAGAATTATTACTATCAAACGACTATATATAATTAGGTAAATTAGATACAAATGTGTGCAAGTATTTATGTATATAATGTGTACTTATTTTCAAAGGTAATGTTCCTATAATAAGAAGTAGCAAAGGGAATGCAGCTGAGATGGTTGCTAAGAAGCTCGACAAAAAACTACGAGAAAACCTGTGGGATGCTAGAAATAATTTATTTCATGGCAACACTGGTCAAGTTGGTTCCTTCAGTTTCACGCGGCCTATGCTTATATTGTTGGACAGAAATATTGATATGGCAACACCACTACATCACACTTGGACATACCAAGCTTTAGCACATGATGTATTGGACTTATCTCTAAATAGGTTTGAATTTTTCAATATCTTAAGTACCCTCATATTATACGCACTTTTTTAAGCTAATCAAAATTATTAGAATATTAAATATTATGAATATTAATACTTCAGAGCAGTGGTACCTGAGAACACTAGTACTGCAGTACAAGAGCAGAAGACAAAGACGCGAGTGTGTGACTTAGACTCCAAAGATCCTTTGTGGACCGAACACAAGGGAAGCCCCTTCCCCACCGTCGCAGAAGCTATACAAGAAGACCTCGATAAATACAGGTAATTGGGATATTGATTGTTGTGGTTTGAAACTGTTCCAGGTAAATGTAAAGAATAAAATACAATACCAACCCTGGCAATAAAATTAAATAATATACAGTGTTATAAATAATAATTTAATTTAATAATTCGAATGTTAATGCTTTGTACTGTAATTGAATTCAAATTGAATCATCTTTAATAAAAACTTACATCTGTTAATAGTCATTTAACATGCTTGTTATTCTTTTTCTAGGAGCTCAGAGGCAGAAGTGAAAAAGTTAAAGAGTTCTATGGGTCTTGATGGCGAAAGCGATCTAGCGCTAAGCATGGTGAGCGATAACACCCAACGACTAACAAGTGCTGTGAACTCTCTGCCTCAACTCATGGAGAAAAAGAGACTTATTGATATGCATACCACCATTGCTACTGGTAAGTGAACAATAATTAATTGGTTACAAAAGAGCACTTACAAAACGTCAAATCTAGTTGCTGGGTTCCAAAATGTCAATTAGAACCAAACAGGGTCTTGGTACCCGGCACCAATCGCATTTACAAGTTTAGCTCCATATCAACGTGTTTAATCGACACCAAACACTGACATAAATAGTTTCTTATATAGCTTTCAAGATATATTTAATGTTTGCTAAAATCTTGTAATTCCACAGCCATACTGAACGCGATAAAGTCCAGGCGGCTTGACTCATTCTTCGAACTAGAAGAAAAGATAATGAGCAAGAGCAGCAGCGTCGAAAGCAAAGCTGTCATGGACCTAATAGCGGACCCCAGCGCAGGCACCGCCGAGGATAAGATGCGTCTGTTCATTATATACTACCTGTGTACCTCGCAAATAGCTGATGACGAGTACAAAAGGTTTGAGGCGGCGCTGCAGAGCGCTGAGTGTGACGTCAACCCTATGGCCTATATGAGGCGGTGGAAGTAAGTGGAAATTGAGGTTTTATATTGATTTATAGGTCAGTCGCGTGTTTCATGCATGCATGCATGTTAAAAACGAATCGCATTTTTTTATTTCGAAAAAGTTAAGTCAGTCAGCAAATTAGTAGCAGCTAGAAGGGTTGTCTGTCAAGGAAAAATTGTCAATGCATATTCGTTAAGGCTCTTTACTAGCACCCCGTTCATGAGTTGCTATTGCCATTTCAAGCTATAGATATTCATCTTATCGTATGGTTGATAAACAACCTGGTGTCAGAGTTTTAACCGCCTGTAGGCCTCGGACATGGCTTTACACACGATGTATTCTTTTCACCGTTTTTAGCAACTGATAACTAATTTATAATATGCACATGAATTCGAAAAGACATTGGTGCATGCTGGGGTTGAACTTGCAACCTTTGACTTGGCAGTTCAACGGTCATACCACTCAGCTATCAGTGCTAGAGTGTAGATATTAAAAAAATTACATTTGAAAACAACCATTAATTAACTGTTCCTTTTTTTTCCCAGAGGTTTCACCAAAATGTCGAGTCAGTATGAGGGTGGCGGCACAAAAACTGTTTCCATGTTCTCCAAACTGGTATCGCAAGGATCCTCGTTTGTGATGGAAGGAGTGAAGAACTTAGTCGTGAAAAAACACGTGAGTAAAGTATTTATGTTTACGGGTATTATTATTTGCTGGGTTTATAATCATACTATTATGTATGACGAATTTCCTATTAACGTCAACTGCCTTACCTTTAACTACACGTAAATACGATTTGAGTTTTGAACTCTTATGGTATAATAAATGGGTATTATTACTACAAGCAGGCGGAGATGAACGAATAACAGGTGTGGGGTGAACATGGTTTGTGAATTATTGGTTACAGACACTCATAACAAATTCATTATAGACCCGCTTATCTGAAATTGTGCAATAGTTCCACTAGGACAGAAACATTTCTAATATTGCACTCTACCGACTTAGTCTTCGACGATAAAAATCTAGTAGTCTATGTGTTAATTCAGGGTGTCGGCTACCTCCATACCAAATTTTATCAAAATTGGTCAAGCCGTTTGAATGTGTAGAAGTAACAAACATATGAACTCACAAATTTACGCATTTATAATGTTAGTATGACGTTATTCATTATAGAATTATTATTTAAAATGTGTCTCTGAACCGTGAATATGAATGTGGCGAACAGAAGCTGCCCGTGAGCCGCGCGGTGGAGGCGGCGCTGGGCGGCGGCGAGGCGGGCGGCGAGCTGGTGTGGCTGGACCCGCGGGCCGCGCGCACGGACGCGGCCGCCCGCGCCCGCGCCGCCAAGCACCCGCCGCCCACCGACGCCGTCGTCTTCATCGTCGGCGGCGGGAACTACATCGAGTACCACAATCTTATCGACTTCGCTAAGGTTTCTACATTTATAACATAAAGTCACGCTTGTATTTCCCTAGGGGTTAGTGCAGGTGTACAGTACACTCACAGTTCCAATGTACTAGAGAGCAAGCCACGAGACACAAAATATTCTAGTAATTATTTTATTTCAAATTTTACACTTCTTTTCTTTGTTATACTGGGTAATACGAGTAAATGAGCAGAGGTGTATATTTAATGTAATAACGAGGTTAATAGTTTATACTGGCAACAACTTTTGAACAGGTGCAATATAATTTTTAGTGTGAACTGAGTAACCAACACAAATGTTTGAGTATTTAGTAGTCACAACATTAGAATTGATTAAAACAAGGTCGATATTGTGTAAACTTATAACTTGGTTCAATTTAAGAAGAAAATGTTTAGCTGCAAAGAAACAAATTGGATGTATAGATAAGAAGTTTGAAATGAGTAATATTTTTCAGCAACAAGCGACGAGCGGCACATCTAGGAAGATCATCTATGGTGCAACAACGCTTCCGAACGCTTCGCAATTCCTCACACAACTTTCGCTCCTAGGCGAAGAGATTCAGTAGACATTCCCAACTCTGTCTGATATTATCGTAATGTATATTGTAATATAAAATTAACATTATAAATAATTTAAATTATAATAAAGATCGTTGGATTGTTGTATAGACAATGAAACAAATGTCTCAACAAGTTGGCATTTTATTTACAATGACATTGAAAATATAGCTAACATCTAAGAAACTACTAATAAATTTTGATTGTTTTAAACAAGAAGTATAAAAATCTAAATCACAAGATTTTTCAACATCAATCAGATCTTAGTCACACGTTATAACAACTTTACCGATGATAATTCCGTAAAGTAAAAACATTCTTTAAGAAAAATAATTGTACAAACAAAACAATAGATCAAACATAACATTTTCAAAATACCAATTAAACAAACTTGTTGAATTTCATCCCAGCCCTTAGACTATTGTGCTTAATTAGATAAGTATATAGAAACTAAAACGTGTATGTTCATTTAAAACATATACATAGTTAATAACCTTCGAAAAATAGTAAATATGTTATAGATTACTCTTACACTAAAGATACATTAATGAATAAACGAAAATAAAAATAATTAGTATTCAAATGACAAGGAACTTGAATATCTCGCTTAGCACTGCAGTCAGCTATCTATTGTGATAAAACTCGTTAAAAGTGTCTAACAAACAAGACTTCTTATAGTATGTTACAAGTACAACATTTATCACTGATCATGATATGGTTTTGGCACTGTGAAAACTCAACTAATAACAAAACGGAAATATCTAGAGAGCAAACTTTAAGACATGTATAATGTGTAACAATGGCAAGATCACATAAGCGCATCTACTATTATTCGTACATAGGATTGACAATGCTTTAGTGGATATACATACGTGTTTGTGCAGATAAAAGAACCGAATCAGGTGCAAAACACCGGTTTTGTCATGATTTACATAAACAATAGATCAATTAAAAGTTAACACTAACTTATTTAAAATATTGTGCGCAGTTAAAAAATAATGGAAATAGAAAATGGAAATCAATAATATAATAGTAATAAGTAAGTAATTAAACCCATCTACTGATATAAACACATGGCACTTTATACATAGTTATTAAAATGAAGATTACTACATTAATAAGAGATTATAATGGGATCTTTGCCCGCATGTCACTTCATAAAATACATGACTATAAAAATCATCTTATCGAACAATACCATCACATACTATAGGTGCCAACATTTGTCAAAACTTAAGATACAGGAAGTACATTAAATAGGTATTGACAACAATAATAATTTCATAGACGAGTGAATGAAATTCTACCCGCTTCTAATAATGTAATGACGGAACCTATAATTGTAATCTTATTATTTAAACTATAGTCAATACAAGGACCACTGACAGAACTACAAAAATTACACAGATATTAAGGCGCATTTAGACGATTATTTATTGAACGTACTACACTTATAATTATTAAAAACTTTAAAGCAGTGCGATGCTTAACAATCAAGCGATAATTTATCATGAATTTATTAATTCAAAAAGCATTAACGATTTAGCATACGTAGTCTGGCGCTTGCCTTACGTAAGAGGCGCGTCAGTTAATTGTAACAAACAAGTCATAGATTATTATTAACAAGTATTTGGGTCAAGGTTTAAATGTGATTAAATATAAAATTATCAGATTTTTGGAAAGGAAGACCTTTTAAACATTTCAAACCTCTATACCTTCCTGTCCTAGTTCCTACTGAGATAGTTAATGAATATACATATTTAGTGATGCACGTCGCGCCACGGAGTAATTGCCCTTTGTTTAAAAAGTTCCCGAAGCTGATCGCATTTTCGTTTTATACGAAACGAAGCTTCATTTTAGATACAACACATTATATCAGACTTATAATATTCATTAGGCCAATTCTCATAAATATGAAACGGTTAATTCTATAAACCCATAAGCGTCACCACGGCACGGAATAGCAGACTAGAATCAATAAGTTGTAGTCATTTTGGAAAAAAATCTCAGTGAGAGGTTTGGACGGAAGATACATATAATAAACTACTCGTTACAAAAGTAAAACTGTGTCTTTCCAAAACTCTATTTTCGCACTTTTCCCATATAAATAGACATTAAACGTACACATGAACACCATAACTCCGTAATCGAACAGTAACGTAATAAAACCTTAATTGGAATGTTAAATAAATTTTGTAGCTATATATGCTTTGCAAATGCATACATCTAAATAAGTTAATCTACTAAATGTAAAAAATATATAAGTAAATACATGATACATCAATGTTGAATACAATTATAAAAATCAAATGCTTTTCCGTCACTGTTTGTTTAAATCAATTGAAAATACGCATGTAAGAATAATATTCGTGTATAAAAATATACTGAAGCAATGGAATGTAAGAAGTTTAAATAGATTTCTTTTCAATCGCCAAATAAAATCATTCTCCTTGGAATGTTAATATTTTATAAAGACTTCGACATTCGACGGAAAAAGTTTTCTCATTACATAAGAACTTTGCGTTAAACAGACTGGTTAAATTATTTTCACGTGATGCCTCGTGATATTTGAACTATTTATTTTCAGATCTTCGTTTTATAAAGAAAATGAGATTCAATGAATCTGTACATGATACACTCTTATATAATTAATGGGGCTGCGATACGATTTGGTAAGTGGCAGGTCAATATTAAGTAACATGACTAACCTTACAAGTTTTTGAGTAGGTACTAAACAACATAAATCCCGTTCTAACGGTCTTGTGTAGTGTTCCTTAAATCGAATATTACCCAAAAACTCTTTCGCTATTCTACTACTACGGAGAAACAATGTATTATATCAAATGTATAAATTGTCGTTAAGCTTATCTTACATTTTACTCCAAACAATGAAATATTGAAAATGCAGCGGAAATTACCTACATCAGGGTTTTACAGAAAAAAACTAGCTATCACTTTATAATTTCAGTCTTGCGTACAGATCTTTCACATTTACCGACAAAACAAGAATTACGCAAAATAATGTAGGGTAGAAATCATGTGGCTAGGTAGTATTATGTAAAGATTTGCAAAGAACAGCGCTATTATACAATCGTTTAGAATGCAGAGAATTATATGACAACATTGAATCCAACCGTGCATAATATAGGAAGATATAATAATTTACTACTTAACAGGTATTTGAATATGACAGTGGATATAGGACTTAGCTTTAGAATCACAAAACTTACGCTAGGAGTAGCATAGGTAATTGATTAACAAACTTTAAAACAACTACTTTGAAGGTTTAAATTGAATAATCACAATACATGGTATAATTATCTCAATTTCTTTAAATAGTACAGTACCTAAGTACATAGACACTTCAATGAATTTATACGGTATGTTAACAGCGGTTCAACATTCTCAATGCCTAATTATATACTTTATCATATCCAACCATTATCATTTAAGTGTAAATATTCGTCACTTTATCAATTTGTAATTCTAATGAAATTTGCAACAGACCTTATTATTATGTGATTTGTCAGTATCACCATACCTAAGTAATAACTATTTAGTCAGTATCTTTTAAAGAGAACATTTTGTTATCCTACCTAATTATATTGATTCACTTTGAAATGTTTTAATAATATATGGAAGAATGAAAAATAAACATTAAATTTTAAAAAGATGGTCAAGATTTAGGAATAAGATATACATATTATCATAAAATGTCATGTTACTGATAGAGAGTTAGCAATTCGACATTAATTTTGTCCATCAGTCAGGCAATAAATGTGTTAGGCATATAGAATAGAAATATCATTGATGACTTGAAAGGTAAGTACCTATAACTCTATAATATTTGTCACCTTCAACTACAGTTATCATATGAATTAATCCAAATTAGATGGGATATAAATTTTATGCAAGCAGAAATGATGAAATGACTAGACATAATGTCTTATAAACAGTTCGTTGATTTTTAATCAATATGTAACATGCCTACAATATACGTTTTATAAGCACTGCTCCAAGTAGGAAGATTTGACAAGCACTGATTTGAAGTATATGGCGTAGAGGCGCCACAAATATAGCGATGACACGAATAGGACGCGTCTCGTAGCAACTGTATTGACAATGAATTCCAATTAATGTAATATCTACCAATTTATCAAGCATCACACCAAATGGTGCTGCATAAACAGGATCGTGTCCAACTTAGTCATTACAAGACTGATAAAACCTACAATATTAGTTACCTTTCTAGGTAGGTGTAACAATGGCATTTGGAAGGTGGGCAGGCAAACAATACAGCTATTGTTTGGCCTGGGCATTAGCATTGCGACTTGAGCTGCTGCTATTAAGTGCCATTTTCTGCATTTGTCGGATCACAGTTGTAGCATGGTATGCCTGTTTCCAGCGAGACTTCGCAAAGTTCTTCTTGAGTTGCTCAGATACAGTGCCATGGATGTTCTTGTTGCTGGCAGCGTTTCCTGAGATCCATGGATGGGCCAATGCTTGCCTGGAAAATTTTTAATAGTTGAGCAAGGAAAACATTTCATGTATTGAGTTATGTACAAAGACAATATATTTTTTATTGAAATAATAAAATCTACTACACCACACCAAGAAAAAATATTTGGCGCCAACTGACACAAGGAAAAGCCACCTATTGCAATAATAAATATAATATTTATTGCTTAATATTGTATTTAAGCTGACCGGTTCTGAGCCTGAGAGGTTAATGCAAATTCTGTTTTTGTATTACACCATAAAATAAGTTATAAATCTTAAAACGAAAGCTATTGATTTAGCAATGCAAAGGCCAGACAGAAAAAGTCATACATCGAGCAAAGATCATTGGAATGTGAGGAGTAGAACTTCAATAACATGCCTAGGTTGTATAGTTAATCCTGAAATTATTTGCTAGGATTCTATTGTGGTAGATATGCCGTATTTACAATAGGAGGAATCTATTGTGAAAACCGCATACCTTTGTCTACCTTTTAAGTGTATGTAGGCACGATGTTTATATGACTTATTTATTATTTGTAAGTAAGACTTTGACGATCAAATAAAAAGTAAAGTTTATAAAACAGGCTTTTGCTTACACCCTGAACACCAATCTGATAAATATATAATCTGGTTGGGATTTATAATTAAACAGTAGATGAAACCTAGAAACGGTGGCCACATAGCAGTTCAAACATCCATTATTGATTTTTTACAAACAAAGCATCCAGTAAACACTTACATAATTATCTTAATTAAAGTTGTTGATAATAAACATTATATAAATGTACATCTGTTGTATAGTCACAGTGCTTTGTCTTCTTCTATCAAGTATAAAATTACTGATGATAGAAAGAGAGACGATGATGTGAAAATTCTGACACACCAAATACACCATACTACATTTCTTAGCAAAGCCTTAAAAGCAGATAAAATGTCCATACAAATTACAGTTAGTTACGGTAAATACATACTGTTTAAAACTATGACTACTAAATGTCTATAGAATAAATTAATAGAATTGCTTGGCATATGTGTGACAAACATAAAACATGTGAATTACTCAGTAATAATGAATGTCAAACCATAGTTAGGTTATTTCAATTTACTAGATGTGTTCTCATAACTATGAGTACAATATTAATTAATATTACTTATAATTTACTCAAACAATATAATTATATTGCCACCAAAGAGCATATAGTTAAAATCCACTTAATTGTAACCCATGAGAATTTGAATTGAAATTGTAAACATCCTTTGTGATACATAGATAATGGTAATATATTTTTTTCTGTAAATTAATTACAAGCTAAAATATAATTCCATACATGAACATGTTTAAATAGGAATATTTCTAAATTATTGTATGTGTTTAAACTGCGATTTAACAGAACTTTTTTTTATCAAAATAGGTAGGTACATAAAATACATAGTATTGATGAATGATGCACAAACTTAACTATGATGAAATTGTTAGATAAGCAAACTATGCAGTTAATTACATACCCTAGAGTTTAGTCACAAAGGTACCATAGAGAATATACTTACTTGCAAGTGTATCTCTTGTCCACATCAACACACATTAAGTGTCGGATGAAATCTTTTGCAGAATCACTAATGTCATCCCAGTAGGGTGAATCAAATTCAAAGTCTCCCTTTAGAATCTGAGCAAACAGGTTTGCATCATTCTCATCATAAAATGGTGGATACCCACATAGCAGAATGTATGAAATGACTCCTATACTCCACACATCAACAGCCTTGCCATAGGGTTTCTGTGCCAACACTTCAGGGGCAACATAACCCGGTGTACCACAAGCTGTGGCCATGATTCCAGAGTCTTCTATCTTTGACAAGCCAAAGTCACTGATCATAATTTTACTATCCTCATCAGCACTGTAATACAGCAAGTTCTCTGGTTTTAGATCTCTATGCACAACTCCTTGTGAGTGCATGTAATCAACTGCCTCCAGCACTTGCCTTATTAAGTTCGACGCATCTTTTTCGGTGTAAGAGCCCTTCTCTACAATTCTGTCAAATAATTCACCACCTGTGACCAGTTCCATCACAAGGTACACTTTATTTTTGTCCTCATATGTCTCAAGCAGCTGGACGATATTCGGATGCGAAAAAATTTTCTTTTCAGCACCCTCGCCTTTTGCTTGTTCACTAAACCTTTTTAAAACACGAATTTCATTTTCTAATGAATCTTCCTTGCCTTTGAGAGCCTTCTTGTCGATAATTTTACATGCGAACATCTGCCCGTTTTCTTTGCTCTCTATCAAACGTACCTCGGAAAATGCTCCTGTCCCGAGTAGATCTTTGAC
The DNA here is from genome assembly GCA_905340225.1 of Abrostola tripartita. Lineage (NCBI taxonomy): Eukaryota > Metazoa > Arthropoda > Insecta > Lepidoptera > Noctuidae > Abrostola > Abrostola tripartita. The sequence goes on along the minus strand of HG996490.1, from coordinate 6,686,402 downwards.
GATGTACTTGTCTTCAATAGATGGTTGTTTCTCAGCATCTCTCCCATCTTTTTTGGACTTCCTTCCGAAATCTTTTTTGCCAAAAAGAGGCATCTTCGCGCCCCACACTCGCAGATTTTGAACTACACTACTTATCTAATAAATATCTACGTACACACTGTAGATAGGTATATCGAGACTGGCTCGAATCTCGACAGAACAGTAATCTTGCTCGGCTGGATTCACGAATGTTGCGCAGGGCGCTCAAGGTCAGACTATTTGTCAAAATTAGTTAAGCGTTTTGTTTCATATTGTTTTTTTCTATAAAAACATAAATAATTTATAAAATTATTCCCTTATGTACTAAATTGTTAATTATTTACAAAATATTATGTTACATGGTCGTAAGTATTAAAATAAATGGCATTTGCAAGTAATATCTTTATTTGTTCCCACATTTTTTAAAATACTGAATGTGAAATTAAACGTAGATTTGTAATACAGTGCTGTCCATGCCACACCAACACAACACTAATCAAGCTCAAACTTTAGGTACTGTAGTTAAACAGTCTATCAATTAAAAAATTATAAATGTAGATTTTAGTTTCAGAACGAAACAAAACAGAAAAATGTCTAACTGCAAACGTTGCAGTCTTAACTCGAATCTGGCAGAATAGTTGGAAGCCCGACTCAATTGCCACAAGAAGAAAAAAAAATATGTTCCCGGCTACCATTACATATAAAACAAGATTATTTAGATACGTAGGTTCCTACATAAACAATGCTTTGAATATTATGAGCTCATTCGAGCATCGCATATTGAGCAGCCTTATTTTTACTGGGGAAATCTTGGGCTAAAACCCCAGGGTATGTTAAAAATAATATTACAGAAGGTCCAAACAAAGTTCATAATAGTGTTCCTAGACCCAAGACGATTAAGGTTCTACTTACTGTCTTTAATTAAGTAGGTATTGTGTAGATACTAATTATTAAATTGTTAATATAGTTCGGTAGGTAGGTATAATAACTGTTTAGAATACTGATTAGAACAAAGATATGTAGGTACTAAATACTTAATTATAATTAACACAGCCGCTCATCTTAAAATTACCCGGCTTTGACGTCAAACAGGATTAGGTTCGATCAGTTCGATGAAAATAAAATTTAAAAAACCCCCAACGCAAAAGAGAAAAGCGGTCATTTAAAAAGTCAAAAATAATACCTATCATTGAACCATTAAATCCGATCCGAGTAACACTTATTTAAGACAATGTCGCGGCGGGGTACCGCTGCGTGTTTAGAGCAATAACTTAACAATTCAAGACCCGGATTTAATGGCTCAATGATAGGTGTTATTTTTGACTTTTTAAATGACCGCTTTTCTCTTTTGCGTTGGGGGTTTTTTAAATTTATTTTATTTTAAAATTTTGAAACTTAAAATTCAGTCTTGTTTTTGTTATGTACACATCATGCCCTTTCATTTGATACCACACTTTGTTATAGATAAAAATATTCGATTGGTCATCCCCACTTTCACCCCCCATATCTAGTAAATTGCTGAACCGATTTTGATATTACTTAACTTTTTGTAATGTGCATATTATGCCCTTTCATTTGATACCCCACTTGGGTATATATAAAAATATTAGATTGTTCAGCCCCACTTTCACCCCCCATATCTTGTAAATGGCTGAACAGATTTTGATAAAACATATCTAAGAACAATCGCTGGAAAATTCACTTTTATATAAAAAAAACCGCATCCAAATCGGTTCACCCGTTTTAGAGCTACGGTGCCACAGACAGACACACAGACAGACACACAGACAGACAGACAGACACACATAGCAGTCAAACTTATAACACCCTTCTTTTTCCGTCGGGGGTTAAAAAATAAGCAGTTAGGTGTTATGTACCTACTTATTAACTTAGAAGTATTATGCAGTTACAATGGAAAATGGTTAATAATAGCATAGAGAAAATAATAGTAAGGTACCCAACTAACATTAGGTTTTAAGTACCTAGACAAGTACGTTCTAAATCAAGAATTTTAGGATGTCGTTGAACCTAAATTATATAAATTATCTACTCATACTAAGACAAGAGATAATACAGTGGCACATGCACAATAATAAAAGTATGTTGTCAATTATTTATACAACAAGTGGGTCAGTAAAACGCTTTACAGCCCTGATAGACTTTTTCCCAACCCCTGTCTACAGTTTCTATTGTCTATGCTTCCACCCCCTGACGTCACTGTGAAAATCGACCAATCCTATCGGACGCAGTATTCGATGGCCCTTTTAAGCGGCATCACTACCGCGCTTCACTTCGTACCTTATCTTCTAAATGTTTTCGTTGTGCGACAATATGTGCCGTTCAAAAATGGTCCTAGCTGCGAATAAAATTGTTTAAAATGATCAGTGTCATTAATTTGCCGCTGTAAAATATCATTTCGATTTTATTTTGTCTAAAGTGAATTAGTTTTCTAAAATATCGTGAGGGGGTGGTGCCGTGATGCCAGTTCGTAAGCAAGGTGAATTTCGATATTCCGATATCGACGATAGTGTCTATATTGATCGTGTTCTGTCCACGCTGTCATTGCCTTATTATTTAATTTGCACAAGGGGTTGGCAGCGCTCGCCAGAGCACCCTTCTGTTGATTGGTATTGATATAAGAGGGTTGACTGTAGAGCCCACTATTTCGCGCTCCATACTCACTATTGCTATTTACTCGTATTACGTATCTACCTATATTAAAACTATAAATCTCTTATTGTTTCGTTTTATTGCTCCATTTAAATAGTGCCCTTCGTTTTAATGAAATGTAGGTCGAGCATTTACTCATACATCCACCTCATGCGCTTTAACTTTGCTGTGCCTTACATTAGTCCACCTACATATTATATTAATATTAGTTTATGTAACAAAAGTACCTTCCTCAATTATTCTTACTGATTATACGTATCCTCCTTGTCCGCTATATAATTGCTATCGAATAAATTTAATAAATAAGTAGTAAACATGACCCACTTTCATAATATTATTACGTTCAATGTGCCCCATGTTGATATATTGCTGTCTTGGTGTCACAGAGGCCCACCGAGCATTAGAACTGCTGGAAGACTACCACAGCAAACTGGTAAAGCCGCAGGACCGACAACTTCGCCTTGCCATCGAGAGAGTTATTAGGATATTTAAATCACGTCTTTTTCAAGCTCTACTTGGTGAGTCTAAATTATAATATAGCACATAAGTATTGTATTATATAGTTGTACAATGTATGGCTAGGTGTCACAGGGTAAGGAATTTAAAGTTGATCTAATAAGAGCTGCGAGCTGCTTATGCATTACGTCATGTACACAGTTTACTTATACCCAGTTTTAATTTAGCAGTCCAGTCTAGTACTGGCATAAAATAAACTCTCCACTAAACTGTACATTTGAAGTTAGTAACGAAGACTTTTAATAGGTAACTTGTATACTATCTTCAGATTCTTGCCGATATAGTCGACAATTCAGAGAATACCTTCTCGTCTACATACTTTCGTTATTATTGCATTGGTCTGAATTGACAAGACACACAACTTGAAGTTGAAGAAGATTTTATTCTTATTGCAGCAGTAAAGGTAGAGAGTATCTGGACCAAATCTAGTCAACATCAATGAAGTTGCCCTTACTACTAAGACGTAATAAGTAACTACCTAACTAACCTTATAGACTGACAGCTTTCATACTTAGTTTGTTTACGTGTTATCCAATGTGCTGTCTGTTTATCATCATTACTATATTCACACCAAAACAAAATAAGACTGACGTACTCCCACGTATTGATGCGTCTAGTTGTGATTGTTTTACTTATTTTATGTTTTATTACATCTCAACCTTTTAACAATATTTTGTAACCTATGAAATCATTCGTAATAGTTTCCTCTAATTATGTTTATTGACAGGAATACTGTACTACAAGTATATCTAAATAACTACCTACCTCTTCTAAAACCCTTATGTACTTATCCCTTTTATTTTTATCTATCTATGGCTGACTGATGGAACCCATACTTGTTTCCTATATAGAAAATCCAAATAAGTGGATCTTTTCTTCAAGTGATTACTTTTAACTTATTTATATCGATATCGATTAAATCTAGGTACCTGGTACCAACCTACCGTACCTACAGACATGATTACCTGAATGCACTTTTTGATAGCAAGATTGTTTCTAAATAGCTTTAACTACCCTGTATCCCCGGTCATTTTCCTCAAGGGCCTGTACCTGTTAAACGTAGCTTTAAAACAGCGGTTAACCATTTACTACTTTAAGTGTTAAGTGGATACCCAACCGAGATAATGGGTTTTCTAAAAATGTACAGCAGTAAAGAAGCAACACCCTTTTTTGCATTAGCCATTAGCTTTGAACTTCAGTTCGACTTTGAAGTTCAGTGGTCGAAGGGACCGATTCAGCTCACTATGCTATAAATATACGGAACAGGCGCGTGACCGCAGCACGCGTCACAAACGCTCTTGAGTCTTCCTTGACCACGACACTGCTATTGTGATACGCATTATATTTAGCCGGTTGTAATGAACATTACACTTGTCTAGTGTATCTGATATCAACAACATGAAGGTCTCCTCCACAGACAGCGCTTTTGGACATGTTTAGTGAGCACAGCTTCAATGTTGGATGGCAAATGTGTGTTATTATACTCACAGAAATGACTTGACGTCTGGATATATAAAGATTAAAAGTTGTCAGTATACTTTTATCCAGAAAAAATTAAGAACTTTTCACGCCGATAGACTGTTCCGCGGTCGCAGCTAGTTACTAAAAAGACGACGTCATATATTTGTTATTGGCGCCCAATCGCTATTCTGCTCTTATTTACCGTAGAATAGTGTTGTAGGTTGTTATAACTTATATTTATCTACATTAGATTAACCTTGCCCTGTTGTCGATGCGGACTTGATTGCAGCTGACCGTACGCGTCATGTCTCATGTGTAATGAACACACATGGGCTTCACTGCACCACACTCCACTCACAGAGTAGTAATTCAACCTGCTCAGTTGCAAAATACACTGTAAAGTTTTTTTTTTAAGAAATCGCTAAACACAAAAATGACTTGCTCGGCTTGAATTCCACTCAGGTACCTACTGTTAACAAGTTACCTAATTACTATGTTAATTAATGAACTTATTGAAATAAAGCATTTTAGTGTAGTGTTGTTGTGACTGTTGAAAGTAAATAAACATAGGTATCAATTAAATACTACGCGACATGCCATTTTTCATAAACCCAGAGCTGGCATGCAGGTAGGTACATTTAAATAGCGTCCTAACGCCTACAACAGTTTAGTAGTTCATTATCTATTGAATGACGGTTAACAATCTTTCCCTTTTAGAATGTAACTTCTACGGTTGCATTTTTCTACAGTGTAAGCTAACTTACCTTCAATAGGTATGTAATTTCACCCGCTTATAGTACTTACCTACATTGTTTATAGAATTAACGTAGATCCCAATGTAATAGGGGTCGAGCCTATTGCCATCAACCGGGCATAAATTTTGCCTCCGAGCTGCTTCTGAGAATTACCTAATAGAAAAACCAATAGGTAACACTGCCCGATCCTGGATGTGAATCCAGGACCTCAGGCTCAGCAGTCGCGCTCAGCGACCACTAAGTTGACCAACGAGCTAGTCTATTTTTAAAACTTAATTATATTAGATCCCTTTAATACACGCAGTTCAATCTGTTGTCTGTAGATATTTATCAAATGTATTGCTTACGCACGTTGCGCATTTATCAGTTGTAAAATAATATTATTGTTAATAATCTGTTATTTATTTAGTTCATATTTTAACCCAGCAGTTCCAGTCACGGTGTTGACATACTTATAGACACTATTTTGTGACCTTTAGATAATGTTAACATTTTAACATGAAAACGTTGATATTAAGTATTGGATGAATAGAGGATATATTGTAAAACATACAGGAGATTTTCGTAGGGTCCAATAAAGTTCTATATTAAACAATGAGGTCATTTCGTTTACGTTTACGTTAAACTTAATTACTTACTAGTAGACATGAATATTTCAGTATAAATATTTTAAAATAATAAGTAGATACTTATATTAACAAACCAATTTTCTCTTCACTACGACATGACACTTTGATTGACAATAAACGAAATCACTTAATCCATATTGGTAGTGCGGTAGACGGATGCGTTTGTGAACTGTACAATGTGTGCGATGGTCTGTTTGACCTAGATCTCCGTATATACGGGTCACCAGCTTCAACTGAGCCTTTCGCATAAACAATTCGCTGTTCAACGTGTTTTAATTGAAATTTTAAAGTATGTGTGCTGAGCTGTTGAACAATTTTTATTGGAAAGGCGCATAATTAAATACTATGCAACTAGCTTTATAAAAACAGAAACATTGATGTTCATTGGAATTGAAAATAACTTTTTTGGAAATTTGTTTTACAAATACTTTAGTAGGTTTGCAATCTGAGTTGCCTCGAGGCTCGACTGCAACTTTCATAGATAAGTTGTCGGTATCTACTGAGGCAGATGCATCATCTAGCAACTGCAAATCAGCCGTTAAAGTTACAAAGGTTTACGGACACTTACGGACGGACGATAACACTGGATTGACCAACTTAGCAAAGTCTGCGTTTGCATTAAAGCCTTTTCCATTGTACAGATACGGCGCTAAGCTACTGCTTAACTCTAATATCAAGTAAGTAGATTGTAAGTGAGAGCACAAATAAATCGTAATATATACCAAATATTATCGAAGTTGTTTGTATCCCGACGGCTGTTGCTCTATAAAACAAATGTAGGTTACATTACGTAGCTCGGTCGTAAAAAGTCTCTGTTTTTGCGTCCCCATATCGACAGAGCGCATAATAAGCGTAAAGATATCGCCTAACAATAATTTTATTTCTTTGTGGTTTAATTTTTATAAAACCATAACCAACCATTTGTTATCAGGGTGGCAAAATGTTCATTGAATGGACATAATTATCACATATGTACTGTTATTTTATTTTATTCCCTTATTTAGCTCGTGTGCTATTTTGTTTTACTTAGTTTAAATAGGAAACACCACACAAACTGTTTTAAACTGAAGTCCAGCTTAACTACCATTAATCTGAGATTTCATTTATTTAAGTTAGTGCGAGTTGCCAGTAGAGCGCTAGGAGAAGGTAAATGATACATAACATTTAAATAATGAAATAAATAATAAATTATCATCCCTAAACCAGTTTAGGGTTGATAAATTATTATTTATTGATGATTACATATTTTGGATGTGAAATAGGTTATATATCATTAGGCCTAGAGGTTTACGAACCGTAGGTACTATATACCTATTCATAACTATGCAAAAGATGGCTGGGTTGGAATACTGGCAAGAACAAGGATATAAGCTTGTAGGCATTGTTATAGGCAGTAGACACTGAGTACATGACGACTCTCGAGCTAACAGACACTGTGAAGCAGACTGTAAAATCCGACCAAAGCTGATCGGCCGTCCGGGTAGGTTACCTACCGATGGTCGACAGTTCCGTATAATAACATAACTTGCACTAAGTTCATCTACTCTAACATGAAACAACGTTGGGGTCGCCGTCCGCTCGCTCGATATCGATCTCAACAACGACACGACTCACGCGATAGTTCCTAGTACCCACCTACCATTGAACGGAATTGTTTCAGATTAGGTCTTTCTGATAAAGCCTTCCTTATATTTAGCCGTACAAACGATAAGTTGATCCTATAAACCTTATGAACCTAGACAAGGTCTGTGTCTAAGCTATCTCTAACAGTATGAACCGACAGAACATGCCAATTTTAACCAAGGCCCTATGGAAATCAATTCTAGATATTATCTTCATATCTTTGCTGTCACAGATATTCAAGAGTTCTACGAGCTCACACTACTCGATGACACCAAATCGATACAGCAAAAGACTGCGGAAACGATACGAATCGCGAACAAATGGGAAGCAGACAATGTCCGACGTGAGGTAAGTGTATCATATATTTTTAAATAGTCATTAAAATTATCAAAATACTATTTAAATTAACTAAAGTAGATGGAACTTGTTGGCGGCACGTAATCGCGAAAAACATTTAAAATGGAAACAATGTAGAACAAACTAGGAATGTATGGGAAAATTTATGACTTGGTTAATTGCACAGTTTTATTTGCTCTATCTTCGATTCGAAATTCTGCTGATTTAAACTGGGTTAGGTATTCCGTTAAACACAGTTCGTTGTAAACTTACGACGTCTGTTCTTTTTGTTTCATTTAGGAACTTGCCTAAACTTTCCTGCCTAGTACCTACGGCCTACGACTACGTAGGCATTATAGTAATACAACAGTGTATCTGTGAACACTGCAATAAGATGTACCTACTCGTCTCTCTCTTATCAACCTTTATACATCAAGCCCCGTAATGACCGCTAGGTATATGTGTAACATAGAAAAATCACCATTCGTTATAACCACAGAAAAAGATGGATTGGTGATTGCAGTTTGTCGTTATATAAACAGATCGAAGAACGTAGCCGTATCCTACGTTCGTACCAATCCTCTTGACATAATCCCCTAATCGCCTTCTAGGACATTCACGGGTTAGCAAGGGTGGCTATTTCGTCGGGAACTACACGGAATAAATAAAATGATTCGCTAAGCTATCTAGATTTCTATTCGCAGCCGACCTACAGTTATATATAGATAGATATCTAGGGTGGTAGGTACTATTGATCTAAATGTAAACAATACAGCGAAATACTTACGCTGAATATACGACATTGGCACCTTGTTGTAAGCAATCGTTGATCTTAGAAAATGTGATTGATCAGGGCACCGATACTTAAACTTAGGTGGCATTATAATGAAAGCTACATTCAAACTTAAATTTCCAGATACCCACAGAAGAAAGTGACTATAGAAGCGTATCAAATGCATTCCTTCAAGACAACAACAAGAAGTCTGACTCACGAAATGTTACGCCAGATTCGACGAAGGTTAGTACCATGAATTTCTTTGTGTCTATTTATTATCACAGTTGCATGCAACCTCCAAGGGAGGTCTTACAAAAATACTTATCATTTTTGGAAGACTCCCTTGGCTTCCCTTGGAGCTTTCTTGGAGTTAGAAAATGTGTTACAGTTAAGTACATTCATCGTAAACAATCGTAACTAATAGATACGTATCTATTTAAGGTTGAACTCCCTTGTTAATTTCGATTTTTATATATATATTAAGTACCTACCTCGTTGATAGTTAGGTATGAACTTAACATTATGTAATGAATCAAGGGTCCTTCACATAATGATTGCTTATTAGCGAGCCATTTTGAATATGTCATTTTTCGAACTCGAGGTTTGTCTTACCTCATAATATGTTCTCGGTTGCAAGCTGACTGCCTCCTGAGATTGTCAGGATATTTTACTGGCGTAGAATCCTTCCTACTTTCATAACATGTTAGATAACGCAGGTATAGTTTTCAGCTACATAACGCTCCTCTAGACTTAAAGAAGGACCTACAAAAATACTAAAGTAATATCAGACAGCACACTTCTATGTACCCTTTAGAAAGACACTGGCTTAACGATATTACTAGGTTCATTTTATACTTACGGAACCTTAATAGCAACAAAGTATACTTCACATTTTTTATATTGGGCCGTAAATAAATTTAAATCTATAAATAAATCAGATATATATGACGTGTGGTATCCGGCCTAGAATTGACCACCCCCTTTCCTCCCGCGGGTGTCGTAAAAGGCGACTATGGGAAAATCCAGAAGATGGGCAGCAGCGTCTTCTGTAACTTGACCACCAACACTGCGATCCCCAAGCCGCTTGCCAAGCGTGTGGATTATGCCCCCCCATTTTCTAAAAAGGGGAGGCCTTTGTTCAACAGTGGACGTCTTCCGGCTGATGATGATGATGATGAAGAATAAATGATATAGGTATTTTTGTAAATACGTTTCTACTTGCAAACACTAACAACTACTACTTACAGGCTACAACAACTTTTATACGGCAGAAAATTTATTATGTTTATCACTTTCTGTTTAGGCACTTTCTGTCATGCCTCCACCGAGCGGAGGAATCGAGAGTAAAAAGGTAGTGCATTATTCATTTATTACCAAGACCAACCTTGTTGATGATGTAAAGGTGCTTTATTTTTGACCGCCTTAGATTATAGACTTAAGTACCGACACTGTTTAAAAAAAAGTAACTGTTCTGTATCTAGATGAGTAAGAAAAATATTTAATGGTGAAAATTCCTTAGCTATTGTTATTAAAATGCTACGCTCAGCCACCTAACAAGCCAAATTACAATTTACCGCATAGATTTACCATGACTTTTCTGACAACCGTATTACATACAGCGCCATCTTTTGTAAATAGTCTACAATCTGAGGAGTTTTAGTTGTGGATCGGACGGTGGATCGATGCGATGATTCCATTTTTTTTATTTTGATGACGTGACGTTTACGAAAGTAGCTGAACGAACGGAGCGCTAGGTACAACAAGTGGACGGTAATGGCGGATGGTTGGTGTTTCGCGTCTCGTAGTACTATTTATAACCTAAAATATAGTACAAGTTTTCGGCGATATGTGCGCTAACGTTTCTTGGTTGTGTAGATTGGTGCCGTTAAATTTCACAATTGTGCCAATGACGTACGAACACTACATCGACTGAAAGTATACTGCTCTAAATGATAATCAGTGAAATGATATTGCACATAAATTTTTGACATTCACACTGCCGAGATTTCGTATTCGTTGCAAGTAAGGCCATTTAATAAACACTAATCTATTTTTAAACGTTTAGTAATTTCTTTACACTCTGGGAACGTTTTCAATTCTTGGTGAGACTAATGCGACTTCAGAGTTAATTTTGCTTGTAACATTTGCTGTTACTTGCCCATGGTTAATAGGTACATTATAAGTACTATGATACTATCAAGTGTCCATAAATTGCACACTAATAATGTAACACGGACATTCTAATTAAGGTTCATCGCTTTGACATTCATACCATCCTATCATCGAACACAAGTTGGTAACACGCCTAATAATTACCCAGCCATACATACATGTCTACTAAAATCGCTATCAATAAGGGCTCGGCTAAATTTCGTCCATTCATTAGATAAGGACTGCTGTAATTTAAACTAAGCTAACATGATAAAGAGCTTTAAATGTTATGGGATTATCAGCAACATGAAAAGAGGTCGCATTCCTTGAAAAAAGGTCACATACCTTGATATGTTTTGGTGCAAGTTAGTTGTGGGTTCTAGGTAGAGAATGGTGCATGCTGAACATCATCAAGTAAGCTGAAAGTGGACACAAGTGTGTAACTAACAATGCATGCAGTGTACATAGTGTAGTACGGACAACAAAATAAAATCCCCGAGGGCTATGCACACTTGGTCTTGAAAATGACAGAAAGACGGAAGAAAAAAACACATAATGGATTTCTACGGAAAGTCTCCTCCTTGTTTAATCTTGATACGGTGAGTAGGTAACATGAAGGCTTCAATTTGATACAGTACCAGACAAGCAATAAATTTAAATGAATTTTCACCATTGATATTCTTACTTATTCTTCTAGAGCAATTTATTTATCAACTATGATAATGATTAAGTACACTAATTTATTTCAACTAACATTATGTAATATTGGTGATTATTGATTAGGCATATAATATTTATCTCTTAATAGTTTAAGGTTTAACATATTCACCTATTAATTTATGTTATTTATTCAACATTGACTGTACATACAACCTGTTTATGATGTGTGTGCATGATGATTATAAGTTTGTATTGAACCTCCTGTTTCTGTCATTAATATTTACATATCCAATCACAACAAGTTAATAGTGAACATAATCTTCTTCACATATATTTTATAGAACATTAATTTTATATACCTTTATTGAAACATACTCACTTACTGTAATTATTTTTCTATAATTAATTGTATCAAATGTACCTACGAAAAATTAAGAATTTATAAATTGGTATAAAATTCAAATTTAATGGGTAGATATTCTCTATCTGTATTTTAATCTTTATAATTTGAACACAAGAAAAATAATCGAGCTTTCAATATATTATTTACTGGTGACATGTGAGTGATACCTAAAATCTACTGGATCATCTAAAAAACATGAGAACTAATGATTTAATTTAAAACACATAGAAAATGTATACCATGATTTTTTTTTGTTACTAAGTCTCTTTATTTATCGTTATTCTAACATCTGTAACAATGGATGTTATCAGCACTATAAATATTAATATAAAATACAGGTATATATATTTACCAATAACTTTACTCTACTTAGATTATCATACCCACTTAGTAATGTTTATGAAACAGTATTATATTCTACTTCATATTACCAAACTTGTTCATTTATCTGTAAATTTAGTCATAATATACACATATTAATGAGGTTACAAAAAGTGTGATGAAATCTTACCCACTCATCTAACCTACCTCAATGTTATTTAAATTGACTTCTAACTTAACTATTATTTTCAGGCTCACGTCACATCACCAGAAATGAAGCAGGTAATAATTTTATATTATTGTATAAGTTTTTATTATTTTAAGACTAAACTGTAGTTGTTTAATATCTTTTTCATTCATTAACATTATCATCAGTCAGTGTTATGTTATGCCTCAGCCATTACCCCATGTTCAATGTTTCAACAGCAATTTACTACACAAAACTTGCAGCCTTTGCAGGTAAATGGCATAGAAGGTGGTGGTACAGAGCGCACACAAGGTGAAGATGGGTACATCTACATGACGGTGGTGCTGTCGCGGGCGGGCGGCGCCGGGCTCGGCTTCAGTATCGCCGGCGGGTCCGACAACCCCCACGTGGCCGACGACCCGCACATCTACGTCACTAAACTCATCCCGGGGGGAGCGGCGGCTGCCAGCCAGCTGCAGATCAATGATGCCATATTACAAGTAAGAAGTGCCTCATTAATTGATGTTTATCAATGCTGATTTTCGATTTTGAAACTGGTTAACATTAGCACAGGATTGTAGCAACTGGCATTGTTTAAGGAAGGCAGATACCAAGCAGGTAGGATATTAAAAGTCTATGGATTATAATTTTAGCCAATTTGAGCTTTGCTAAGAGGAATTAAGGGACAAAAATATTTGTACTCCATATTCCTTAGTCTTCACAGGCATTCACTAGACATTTGCGTCAAAGAAATGTATAGAAATCCGTTTATCTTTATGAACATCTTCAATGCCCACACATCCAATAATAATTAATAATATACATATACAATTATTAATAAATTGTTATTTTTCACATCCGACAGGTAAACGATACAAGTGTTGACAACGTTACGCACGCCGACGCCGTTGATGCATTAAAAAAGGCTGGCAATACCGTGAGACTGGTGAGTGTTTGTTTATTTACTTTACTACATCGTACGCCAGCTGTTACGAGATCAAGTAAATATGTGACTCAAACTGATGAGCATTAAAGGCATTTACGTTAGTTGATAACTCTGTCGGCACAGTGATCAAGGTGTCAACGCATTTAGGCACACGTACGTAGTTAAATTTATATTGATAACTCTCGGTGGAAAGTGTACTTTTGAGTAATAAATTATGATAAGTGTTTAAAAGAGTAACTGTGTAAATTGCGCCGTATTCTGTAATAATCGAATGCTACATAAAATCTACGAATCAATGAATCAACAATGAGGGATTTTCTATTGAAAACAATCATAACAATCGCTGTATGTATACGCTTGTAAGTGCTAAACATTTCATGGACGAAATAATTTCATCATTGTGTTACAAGCCTTAATTGTTGGCTAGTAGTTCCTGCCATTTCTGACTCATAATCGAACTATTGAGGGCGCCTTATTATGTGACACTGCAGTGGTTGACCTTCATACAAGGACTCTTTTACAATGAACATTGTGGCCCACGAAGGACATGACTCATAGTTAGTTGTACGCACCTATCTTCGTTACAAATATCATTTATACTCTTTACAGAAAATTCGACGTCGTGCGACGGAGGATACTTTAAATGTGTTACAAGTCTCGAAGCCAGAAGAATCCGTAGAGATCGAGCTGGTGAAAGGCGGCTCTGGTCTCGGGTTCAGTATAGCGGGGGGACTCGGCAATCAACATATCCCTGGTGATAATGGTATATATGTGACCAAGATCATGGCTGGTGGTGCTGCTCATAGAGATAGCCGTTTGAGGGTCGGTGATAAACTGTTAATGGTTAAGAATACTTCGGTAAGTGTTGTACTAAATTGCATAGAAAGTGCTACACACGGTGCTTGCGGTTTTCGTGAAAACAAGTTCCTACATTCATGTCTGACTCAACATAATGGCTTGTCCCGTGTGTTGCGCTCATGACATATTTTGCTTCACGTGGTCTGTATTAATAAATGATTGGTTTCTTTTACAGCATGGAGACGTGAACCTAGATAATGTGACACACGAAGATGCGGTGGCCGCACTAAAGGCAACGGGCGAGCGAGTGTTGCTGGTGCTAGTGCCGGGCCCAAGACACGGACAGCCCTCGCCGCGCACGTCTCGCGCCAACACGCGTAAGTTACACTACAGTTGCATCACTAGCGGCCTTAATTGTTCTGCCCTACAATCAATATCGTGCGCATTGAGCTTGAGTTTGGAGAGGTCAGATATTATTGCTGGGTCAAACGTTGCTATATTATTGAACTATGTTAAATTTATATAATTATTATTATTAATGTAATTACAATTGCACACACAGCCACAAGAATGACAATCGAACAGGACAACACTGAAACAGCTTCGAGCGCGGCCAACTCGCTGCGGCGCGAGGACGCGACGGACGGGGAGGAGCCGCGCGTGGTGGAGCTGGAGAAGGGCGCGCAGGGGCTGGGCTTCAACATCGTGGGCGGCGAGGACGGGCACGGCATCTACGTGTCCTTCCTGCTGGCCGGCGGGCCCGCCGAGCGCTCGGGCCGGCTGCGGCGCGGGGACCGGCTGCTGGCCGTCAACCTGGAGGACCTCGCGCACGCCACGCACGAGCAGGCCGCGAAGGCGCTCAAGGTACCGGCGCGCGCTCATGTCGATGGTAGCATTGAGGTAGAGCCAAGAAATTGTCATATCTAACTACTGGATGCGGTGTGCGACATTGCTCGTGTTCAAATACATAAGGAAGTGAATTGGTTTTTATTAATTTGGTACTGATTGCCTCACAATATATTGTGTTTATCGGGTGTGAAGTCTGAGTTCGATTCCCAAATTTGCAATGCATTATTGCGTTTTTATGTTAGATATTTCGTAGTAGTATTAGTTATAACACCCTTAAACGCTCGCCCCTTATTACATAGGCCTGTCAATTTGCCGTAATGTAGATTGGCAACGGCACGTCTCTTGTTGACATGTTGTTGTCGTGTAGCGACATGTAAATAAACATACCTACATACTATAGTTTTATCGCATTTTATACACATTTAAAAGCATGTGACATATAATGTACCGTTATGGTAGCACCAATTAAACTACTCATCTAAACCAACCGATCATATTGACACTCGGTCAATCTTGACGGTCGAATTTGTCAATGATTCACGTTATTGGAGCTTCCGTTTCTTTATAAACAAATTCCCCTGCCACTATAAATAATCGTTGTTTCTTCATCATTCTTATTCATTTTTCATAATGTTTCAGAGCACGGGACAGAATGTAAAATTGACAGTCGTGTATAGACCACAAGAATACAATAAATTTGAAGCGCGTATTAATGAACTAAAGCAGCATCATACACTACTGAGAACATCCCAAAAACGGTCATTGTATGTGAGGTAAGTTCCCGTCTATATTCATTAATAACTTGTACAAAAACTAGTTTCCTTCCTGTATACTCACCTAAAATTATATGACGTAATAATAACTGTAAATATTACAACAATGTTTGTTGATTAAAATGTGGAAGAGGGTAAACAGCAATTTATTCAACTTAACTATACTGTTTGTAGAAATTCAGATTATTGAGAATTAAATAACCAAGTTTTCATAAAGTATGGTACTGTTTTACTTAAATTATAATATTAACTTAGTTTATACATTAGTTATTATAAAATCTGCGTCAGCGAGCGGCAAAAAGCTCGCTCTATCTATTACATGAGGACTTTTTGTAAGCGGCCATATGTGCATAGACGTTTGATAACGGAGATCACTTAATACTTATTAACGCCCGGTACTAACGAAGTCGCCGGTGACCGCGAACAATAATTTACCTATTGTTTACTGCGTGGAACGCAATGTATTAATTAATCACAAAGGCAAAAACAACAACATCCTGTATACACTCTTGTATATTATGTATAGAGCTATAATTGTGAAGGATAATAATAAAGTTTCCTCAAATATTATCTGTGTGTAATAGAAATACTGTTGTTTTCAGAGCACTGTTCGACTACGACCCGGTCAAGGACGACGGTCTGCCGTCGAGAGGGCTGCCCTTTAGATACGGTGATATTCTGCACGTTACGAACGCGTCTGACGACGAATGGTGGCAAGCTAGGTAACTATTTATCAAAAACGTACCTTTACTTATCAAAATAGTTTACGCCCGAAGCCCCCGATATTGCCTGCCTAGATAAGTTTTAGTTTAGTTGTATGCACGGGTTATATATTATAAAACTACTCTAAGATTTTCGCTAATACTTTATCAAATTATGGCGAGTGGTTCAGTCTTACGTTAAAAAGGCACATATATCATCGTGTAAACAATTTTTTTTTTTAGTAAGACTACTTAATATTATCTTAATTTTAAATGGAATTTATTTAAGTGTATGCGTAATAGTTTGTACCATTATGCGTAACTAATCGCTATTAGCGATAACAACGCAAACTTGGCAGTTGCTTATACATACATAGGTACTTTACAAATATTGGTTTGGAATTAATTTAAATACTAAAATTTTACAAAATTCGCTGGTTTGACAAAATGACGGTAACTATCCGATATCGTAATTGTAATTCGCTTCGGTTGTACTATTTAAAGTAAATATATAAATCGGTATGTATATTTGCTAATATTCAAGTAATGTGTGTACAGACGCTTAGACAAGACAGACTCTGATGCGATCGGCATCATACCGTCGAAGCGGCGCTGGGAGCGCAAGCAGAGAGCGCGTGACCGACAGGTCAAGTTCCAAGGACAAGGCACGCCCGTCAGCACTGTGAGTATCATCACTATCACTATCATCATTAGCCTCTGTGCAGTGATATTTCAAAGAGTATAGATACGTCAAACGCTAACAAAATGAATGAGAAAAGTGTTTCGAACAGCACACATACATTGTCTTCGCTTGACACAATGGAGCCAAATAAAACTCAATACTGCTTGAAATTAGTAAATATAATACGGTAAAAAAATACATTTGGTGCAGACACGTATCGCGGCGGTAGCAGGTTGAGAAGTGTCAATCGGATTTTAGACTAGTACATAGTTAACATGCGCCTGACCGTTGTTGAACGCAATCTATTGTTGTACCAATCGGGTTACACGAGTTATCAGGAGCTCTAAGCCCGAACATCTTCCCGCCTCGTTGAAAGAATACTTTCAACCCTGATGAAGATCTTCTGTCGGCAGCGGGCAGAGACGAACCAGCGGTCTTCGTACGGAACCTCTAGTCGTGTTTACATCAGCTACTCTTGAGACACCATCTGGTCCAGGAAACAAACGGGCGACCCTTCCAAGACGCCAATTTAAGGGTGGCACATGATCTTCTTGGATTAGTACCATATCACCCACATTAAGCTTGGCAGTGTTAGTTCTCCATTTTGTTCTCTGTTGTAGTTCTCCAATGTACTCTCTCTGCCATCTGTCCCAGAAATGCTGGCGTAGTTTTTCGAGGCGAGCATATCGCCGTAAATGGTTCTCATTGGAGTTAAGAAGGTTCGGTGACGGCAGCGCAGTCAACGGTTGCCCAATGAGAAAGTGTCCTGGGGAGAGAGGGAGGAAGTCGTTAGGAGAGGATGACAGTGGACACAAGGGACGGCTATTTAGTATGGCCTCCACTTGTGCAAACAATGTTGACATCTCTTCAAATGTCAAATGACTATTTGCGATCACACGCTTAAGGTGAAATTTGGCGGATTTTACACCTGCCTCCCAAATACCACCGAAGTGAGGAGCGTAAGCTGGAGTAAAAATAAACCTTATACCTTCTTGCGTCGCAAAGTCAGATAGTTGTTTGCTGTTTTCTTTTAGAAAACTACCAATTTCCTTGGCAGCGGCGACAAAATTTCGGCCATTGTCGGAATATATCTCCGCTGGCTTACCTCTACGGGCTATAAACCTTCGAAGTGTCATTAGAAACGCATCTTTTGTGAGATCACTGACTGCTTCTAAATGTAAACATTTATACCGCAAACAAACAAACAAACACAAATAGCATTTTATCAATCGACTACCACGTCCTTTGCGATTTAATATATGGAATGGTCCAGCATAGTCCAGACCAACGGAATTAAATGGATAGTCCGGTGTTATCCTGTGAGCCGGGAGATTGCCCATTTTTGGACATAATGTTTTGCCCGCAATACGTCTGCAACGCACGCAGTTGTTGACAACACGCCTCGCAAGACGCCTGCCATTGACCGGCCAAACAGTTTCTCTAACCATAGCCAATAGCAGCTGTGGACCTGCGTGCATACTACGTAAGTGTTCTCTCTCGAACAGTAGCCTTGTAAGGTGATGAGAAGCATGGAGCAAAACAGGATGCTTCTTTTCATAAGCATAACTAGATGCATCAATTCGTCCACCAACTCGCATTATGTTATTGTCTTTATCAAAGAATGGCGATAGTGATAGCAATTTAGATTTCGTAGGTAACAGTTTGTTTTTAACTAAAGAATCATACTCAAGCGCAAACGACTCACGTTGAGCAATAGCACACAATGTATAAAATGAGCTGTTTAACTCTTGTAAAGTTAATCCACCTGAATATTTGTTTTTTGGATTTCTAATATTGTGAACAAACCTCTTTACATATGCAACTGATCTTTGTAATTTATTTAATTTGGAGAATAATTCAAAATTGATAATTGATTCGTAAATTGTTATTGCATTAGATTTAGTTTCAAGTAATTGTTCAGATTCCCCTTTATCATTGTTTAGAACAGGCCATTCGGCCTGGTCCTTTGACAAATATTCTGGGCCATACCACCACAACCTCCTAGATATCAAATGACCTGCATCTACGCCCCGAGAAATCAAGTCAGCTGGATTCGCTGATGTGGGAACATAACGCCACGATGATGAATCAGACAATTCAGTAATTTCGACAATCCGATTAGCTACAAAAGCCTTTAATTTCTTAGGATCACTACGTATCCAAGCTAGTACAATGCTTGAGTCACACCAATGAACAATACGCGTCGGTTTGTACCTAAGTGCGTCTGTAACTGACTTACACAACCGGGCAGCAAGCAGCGCAGCACACAGCTCAAGGCGAGGTATTGTAGTGGGTTTCACGGGTGCGACCTTCGATTTAGCGCACAGTAATCCAACAGTGACGTCATTATTAGTATCTACTGATCGTATGTAAATACACGCACCGTATGCGTGCTGAGATGCATCACTAAACGAATGCATTTCTATGTGAATGGGTTCATTGCATAAGACTAATCTAGGAATTTGCAAGTTTTCGAGGTATGATACATTTTTGTGAAATGAATTCCAACTCTTCTGTATATCTTGAGGGACAGGCTGGTCCCAGTCTATTTTTTGAAGCCACAGTTTTTGTAGCAACAGTTTTGGCTGTATTATGAAAGGACTTAGTAGACCTAATGGGTCAAATATTTTGAAGGCACATGACATTATAAATCTTTTAGTGACAGGCATATCTTGTGGAATATTTTTTGTGGGAAAATATAAGGAATCACTAGTTGGATGCCAACCTAGACCAAGTGTACTGGAAGATTCACTTAAAGTTAAATCTTCCTGATTGCTCATCAAGTTTGAATCTGAAAATAGATTATGTAAGTTACTTTTGAATTTTCTTAAGTTAAAACATCCAGACCTTAGTACCTTCGATACAGATTTTTGTATGTGACGTAAGTGATCTTCCTGATCACTTCCTGTGATCAAATCGTCGACATACCAGTCAAATTTAAGTATATTCTTTATTGATTCATCATCACACTCCTCTCCAAGCTGATAAATACATCTTGTACTTAGAAAACTGGCACTGGCAGTACCATATGTTAAAGTATTTAGTTTTAATATTTTGATGGGCTGAGACTCTTCCTTTCTCCACAATATAAGTTGCAAATCACGGTCACATTCGGCAACTTCTACTTGACGGTACATTTTTTCTATGTCTCCGGTTAACAAATACTTGTATTGTCTAGCTCTAATAAGAATTGAAAAAAGAGAATCTTGAATATTAGGTCCTGACATTAAAATGTCATTCAACGAATAACCGGAAGAAGATGGTGCTGATCCATCAAAAACTACTCTGAGTTTAGTTGACTCACTGGAGTCCTTCAAAACAGCATGATGACATAGATAATACGCTAAATCTGGTTTGGTATGAGCTTCAGAAAGATGCCCTAAACTTTCGTATTCGGATATAAATTTAGAATATTCTGATTTTAGAATTGGATTTCGTTTAAATCGTTTCTCCAAATTGAGAAAACGTTTCTTAGCTAAAGCGTAAGTATCACCTAAGCAATCGGGTGTATCTAGTAAGGGCAGTTTCACACGAAACCTACCATTACTTAGCCTAATAGTATTTGATAAAAAATGTTTTTCACAATACTTGTCACTTTCGCTTAAAATTGGCCTTTGGGGAATCTCTTCAAGGTTCCAAAATATAGGAAGCATATTAGCAACTTCATTCTTAGAATTTTGTGAAATAAAGGCATGATTGCATTGTATGGAAGTATTGTAAGACAGTTTGTGTTTAGATGGTTTAGTGTACATGGGACCGGATATTAGCCAGCCTAATTTAGAACTAAGCAATTTAGGATTTTCGGGACCAAGCGAGCGTTGTTCGCCTTCTAGTATGTCCCAAAATATATCAGCACCGATCAAGACATCAACCGTTGAAGGCTGGTGGAAGGTGGGATCGGCCAGTACAAAGTTAGGGGGTAGCCTTAATGCTTGAATATCGATACGAGACTTCGGTAACTCGTTTGTTAATTCATTTAGTACAAGACATGATAGTTGCACCCTGAATGATGAATTTAGTGAATTTATTTGGGTAATACAACTTTCGACCACATGATTAGAACAGTTATTACCTATTCCTATTACTTTTAGATTGTCCAAAGGTGTTGACTTTAGGGCCAGCTTGTCCTTTAGTGACTTGGTGATAAACGAAGATTGGCTTCCACAGTCCAATAATGCTCGAACCCTTGTTGTTTGGCTTGTGACTGGGTTCGATACTTCTACTAAAGCAGTTGATAAAAGTACTTGTCCTTGAGTTTGTGTAGAACAACTAACTAAGGTTTCACCATCAGGTTTATCAACTTGCGCACTATTAGCCGTACTTGTTGTGCCATGCAACAAGGTGTTGTGCCTTTTTTTGCATTCGCGACACGGCCCCATACGACACTCACTCAACGGGTGCCCCTGTCGGAGGCAATTCATGCACAATTTGTATTTTTTGACATCTAATAATTTCTCTTGAATGCCCTTCGACTTAAAAGTAGAACAATCATAAATTCTATGATTTGCACCACAAATAATGCATACATATACACTTGGCTTTTCACCATTTAAATTACTAGTAAATGATTTAGTGTGAGATGTAGCCTTACTACCACTATTGTTATTGTTTGGCGAGTTATTGCTGCGTGACGTTGCAGGGCTGTGCTTATGTGTGTTATCATATTTATTTCTGTTTATAGACTCCAACACATCCGCACGGTCAATTAAAAATTTATTAAATTGATTAATTGTTGGCATATCTTCAAGTATGTTGCGATATTCCTCCCACTTAGTTAGAGTTTGGCTGTCTAGTTTTAAAGAAAACATAAAAATAAGTAACATGTCCCATTTATCCGTTGGTTGGCCTAAACTGGACAAAGCGCGCAAATTTTTTGTCATATGATCGACTAAGAAACGTAGCGCCTTCTCTGATTCACGCGTGAGCGGTTGTATACTAAGCAAAGAATTGAGGTGGTGATTAGTTAACAGTCTTTTATTGTTATAGCGATCACAGAGAAGCTTCCACGCCTCTGCATAGTTTGCCGATGACATTTCTAGGTTTGATATAATCCTAGCCGCGTCCCCTTCTAAGTAGGACACAAGATAATGAAATTTGTGAATATCGGATATACGATTATTGTTGTGAATTAAGCTTTCAAAAGTATCGTGAAACTCTAGCCAGCGGAAATATGCGCCGTCAAATTTCGAAATTTGTATTTGTGGTAATTTAAAACCCATGCCATTGTTGTCCTTATACTCAGATGAACAGTGAGCACTCGTATTATGAATGCATGAACTACGTCTCTGTTGACCCTCGACAATGCTATGATCGTCAATAATCTTCTTAGACGCAGCAATATAAACCACGAAATCATGCTCGATACTCTCCCGTTCATCAATTTCCTTAAGTAGGTTATCAGAATTTAAAACCTCTATCTGAGTTTGCAAATCATCGAATCTCATCGACAAAGCTTCGAACTTGCCAAGCTTTAAAGTCAACTCAGCCAATTCAATGCTTGTCAATTCCCCTTGCTGACTTACATTGCTTATAAAATTTTTATATTTTGTTATTTGACCCTTGACCGAACTACGTTTTGCATATAACTCCTTTAAATCCTTAATTACAGCCTTATCAATTGGCTCACTAGGAGAAATCATTGTGAAATTAAAATTAAATTAAACCTAATTCGAACTGCAATGTAAACCAGAAGGCAGAAGGTAAACTAATAATATAATTATATAGAAAATCTCACGCTCCTCGCTCCGTTGATACTCGCTGTGGCAGGAAACCACTGGCAGCGAACAGCTGATTTATCAGCAGCGCTGCACTCGGTAGACGTAAGAATGTCCACAGTTTGCCGATTTAATCCAGCTGGAATTTTAGGCGAATATAATGAGAACAAGGTAACTAACGCGATGACAATGCTTTTTTTTGTTGTATGGGCCACCAAACTCGGTATAAATTATTTAATTTTATAATTACTATAATTAAAACCAAGTTAATTTAAAGTTTACAATAATTATGAAAGATGTATCTAGTATTTTAAACAAAGAAAGAATTTGCAGTTATATATTTCTAATGTGGGTAGATTTTTTTCACTAATTGTTAGGTATCAATTCTTATAATCAATTTAGGTTAATACACGTAGACACAATAAATGACCATTATTAGTGCCCTTTGTACATAACGATAATTGTTTGCAAAAGTTTTGACCTTAAAAATAACAAGAATTTGAAAATGGACACGGTTGGGTATGTTGTGGGTGACGAGGAAAAAAAAGGATATTCAGGACACTTATCTCTTTGATTCCGTTGCCGGTGTGATGCTTTAGTTGCTCCACTGCCCGTATTTAGCTCGTTGATATAAGTTCTTCAAGTTTCAAGTCCTTTCTTCCTCGACTTTATATAATTATGGTATTTCGGCGACACGACGCGATTACGTATTAATTTTGGATTTTGTCGTATATTTTGCTTGATCCCCTCATGGGCCACCAATTTATGTCTTCGCTTGACACAATGGAGCCAAATAAAACTCAATACTGCTTGAAATTAGTAAATATAATACGGTAAAAAAATACATTTGGTGCAGACACGTATCGCGGCGGTAGCAGGTTGAGAAGTGTCAATCGGATTTTAGACTAGTACATAGTTAACATGCGCCTGACCGTTGTTGAACGCAATCTATTGTTGTACCAATCGGGTTACACGAGTTATCAGGAGCTCTAAGCCCGAACATACATAATTATACAATTTGACAAAGACGTAAAAGAGATGCGCGCACTAAATGTTAAATTAATTGCGCTTAATTGTAAAAAAAAGCCAGCGCCATATAACAAAAATTTTGCGAGAATTATTTTTTTAAAATTTCCTAATACTGCCACTTTAAATGCCCGCCATTGTGGCGCGCTTGGCGTGACGTAAAAGTCCCAGTATTAAACAACTAGTAAATAGCTGTAAAATTATTATTTATAACACGTAAAATAACATAAAACCTACCTACATAAATGTAAAATACTCTGTCAATAACGAGTACTTTGACGTCACAGTACATGTGACAGATAGCGTTGCGTTTCAACTACTTTGAAATTCCCGCTCATTTCTGGAACCTTTTAATAGTTATTTTCTTAATAAAAAACTGATTATATAATATGATATAGGCATAATTCCAAAGCAAAATAGATTATTAAAAAAAAATATTTGGCTCATATTTAAATCACATGCATATTCCCTATTTAGGTCTTCAAAATGAGCGCACTTGTGATATATCTGTACTTATTTGAAATATTATTCCCCTGTGTCTATTACAGGCGATTTATTTGTGTGTAGGTACTTTTTTTAAGACAAATAACCCAATAGTCGAGCGAAACGGTCGCCCACACCATAATATGAATCATGCTTGTAATCCCTTAAAGAAAAGCTATTTTTAATGCGTCCTTTAGAATCATAACCTCCACGGTTTGTCTTTTCCTATTGATTTTGTAGACGCACGGAGTTCGCGTAAGTTACGATGATGTGAAAACCGTTTCAATATTATGTACTTTGAAAATGAAAATGAAATGAAAATGTATATATTTTACTTTCGAATAAGGGGATTATTATTGATTTATATTGATATGATTATAAAATATAATGCTGTTAAATTGTAAAAAGTATATTGCCTCTATTTAAAGCGATAAAAAAACATCGCCATTAACCTATTGTAATGGTTTTAATAATGTCCGTTACAGAGCCAATCAACACTTGAAAGGAAAAAGAAAACATTGTCGTTCAGCAGAAAGTTCCCATTCATGAAGAGTCGAGAGGACGGCAAATCTGAAGACGGTTCGGATCAGGAACGTAAGTATAGCTATATCTACATGCCCCTCACTATTATATCCACGTTCACAGCACGTGAATCACTTGTCATACATTTAAATATCATTAACTATGTTCACAAACATTATAAATAATGTATTATATGGTGCAGTGGTAATGTAATGATAATGATTCCATATATAGACTTCAGGTAATCCCATAAGTATGTATAATGGCGAACGTGAACGCGACGGGTGGAAATGGGAATACGCAAGCATACTGCAACACTGGGATTTGGTTCTGTTGAAATACAATGTCAATGCTTCGCCGCACAGACAAACTAATATAACAATTTTGTTACAGCTTTCATGCTTTGTTACACGCAGGAGGATGCTAACGCGGACGGTAAGTGCACATTCCCTTGTCCTCTCATATTTATTACTCTTGCTACTGTGCTGTTAATCGTATGTAGGTCATTACGCAGTTTTTTTTTCATGCGGCTGCTAATAACCACTATTTAAAGTTAGGACGTTTTACATTGGAGCTATTCGCTTATTCTAACCACAGAACAAATTCACGTTCGATATTTAAAAAGTGAATAAGTCTGCCTTCTTGAACGGTTCTATTCGGTGTTACGACGAAATAAATCAAAGTACACTTGTTGACCTAGGACAACAGAATATAATGTATTTTATTTAGACTTGTATAATATTATGTATATTCCATATTTTTAAAGGCAATTCATATTTCTTATAATACAAGCCAGTAAAATACGAACAAATATCTTATTTATCGAAATGTATTATTTTATTGTCCATAGGTATCTTAATTCTTCAGTATAAATGATATACTTAATTTGTTTGATCAAGTCGTAATATTTACCTATAAAATTTATGTTATGAATATTTCTATATTGTATATTATGTATTTTATATTATATTTTGATCTCCGCTACGTGACCTAACATCATATTGGTAATACACACTCCTAATTTGATCATCGCAAGAAGCCTTCAAGTTACTCAGACCATAATATTGTGAGAACGTTTCAAAACTTCACAGTGTAGTGTATTTTACTATTACCTATTTTAATCAAAATGTACCGGATCTATGTGAGTAAATTATCGCTTGTAGTGTGTTTGGAGAAGCATGGTGACGCCTATAATAAAAATATAGGTCTAGCAATAATTTGCCAGTAATCGGCATATCATTGTCGCTTGTCGAATAATATGATGTTGTGGGCGACCCGGTGACCAGCTATGTACTTATTACCTCTGTGTGTTAGATAGTTTTATTTTTCAATTTACTGCTCTTGTCGCACAACTGCGTTCATAGTATTTGTACATACAAATACTTTTCGGACGCTTTTCTAAAACCTATAACATAGTTTCGCTGAACAATACCAAAATATTAAATTTGATGAAAACGTAGGTGTGTGGTGAGAGCTTAGACATTACGATTTGGTGTTCCACAAGTAGTTAATGTTGATGATGAACGTGGTCGCAGCTCACGGGTTGGTTTGAGACGCGTCCGGCCGCCGTCCCGTGCTTCTAGTTGCCTAACCGAAGCCAACAATACATCTAACTATCACCTCGTCAACGAGACGTATTTTTATTTGCTATTTATTTTCCCGAGCGCTATTCATGAACTTGTAGAGTTCTGCTAGTTACAACCATGCTAAAGTGATGACAAACATACCTGTCGGTACTCTCTCCGCACGGAGGTTCCCCATCCCTGGTCCCGTGCCATTGTACGGACGCATATTGCTGCGTATATTATAAATATATGTAACGTTAATTTTTCTACGTGTAGGGGAAATCTTGTACCGAGTGGAACTTCCCATGATGGAGGAGATAACGCTCATTTATCTCGAGGACGAGAGTAAGTGTTGGGAGTGAGGCGTAGCTTGCGAGTGCCGTAGCCGATACCTTACCTCCCGCATTCTGGTTATGATCATCAATTAGAAATGTAGTTTTCATTTCAATAACACTCCAGTTTTATTATTATTTGTCATACTTTCTTTATGTTCAGTTGTTTTTAATTCATACAACGCGATTACTCTAATAGCCTCTCCGCACTCGAAAATATTACCATCGAGCTCACGAAAGTGTTTTGATCATTGTTTCTAAATTGTTGAACTCACGCCGGGCTCACTAGTTCGCGGCTGCGGGCAAAGCCGTTACGTACAGTACGCGTTGCAAACAGCAACATCCGAGCCTCGATCAATTAGCTAGTTGGTTGTGGAGGGAGTGTGGGGCCACTGGAAGCACACGAGGACACAAGAGCCGCCTCTGTCACACTGGCTGATGCTTCAGGCGCCACGCATGTACGCACCGTTATACGCGCTTTGCCTTTAGTTTACACAACACACTACGTCACTGGCATGCTTCAGATGTACGATCGATCTCACGACATTCTCATTCGAGCTTGTTTTACGTTTTCAAAATTACGCTGTGCTGGTTTATTTTTAGAGTTAGTTTTTATCGCTTCAGATGTTTAGGGACGCTGTAATTACTTAATTGGCCTAGCGCTGACATAAATATTAATTGTTGTAATGAAATGTGTATATTTGCTTATTATATACTTCTGTTGAAGATTGTATTGATGGGCGTATATAATTGAGCCAGAATTAAATAAATCATACCTTGAAACATGTTGGCAAGACATAAGGTTTTATTTAATCTTGGCTAGTAGTAAAACTGATTCGTGTTGTTTAGAGTAATTTAGAAGAAAATTGATACAATTCGATGCGTAAGAAATATAATGCTATCGAGAAATTTAAAATAGTTTTGATGAAATACCGATACTGATAAACTGTGATACCATAATGATTTCTTTCGTCGAACTGTACTCTATATAGTCTTATATTCTGAGTAGCAGGTGTTTATGCATACTATTTCGCTAAACAAGTCGAAACTATACCGTCAACTTAAATTAGTATTGCTATATTTTATCTTCTTCTGTTAGGTAATTCGCTTTTAAGATATGTATTAGTATATCTATATAAATATATATGGTTTAAGTTTAGATGGATATAACAATGAACTCTTAAACTGTTAAGTTTAATTAGATATCTTTATTAGATGTCCTCAAACGTGTTTATTGTGAATTGATATGAATATAGGTTGATTTTACAGCACAAGTTTTGCACGTAATACGTTATTTTGATATCAGCACAAATCGCACGATGGTGTTGTGTACTCATATCATATATTAAGTGGTTAATGGTTACATAAAATCAATTAATAGTATACCGATCATAGAAGCTGGGTTTATGGTTTTAGTTTTTTGGAGAGACACGACTTTAGTTAGCTAAAAAAAAAATGCAGAAAATAATATCACCGGCTGTCTCTCCAATGAGTTTGAAATACATAGAACAAATTGTTATATATGTATGCTAAAATGTAATGTTTTCCAGGTCAAGATGAAACGGTGCTATCGTATGAGACCGTACAACAGTTGACCATAACTTATACCCGGCCCGTGATTATCCTGGGCCCGCTCAAAGATAGGATAAACGACGATCTAATATCTGAGTTCCCTGAGAAGTTTGGGAGCTGCGTGCCTCGTGAGTAATGTTCTTTAAAAATACACAATATGTGCTTCCAAATAGTTTTGTGACAAACAACCTTACTGATTATAAAAAATAGCAATGTTTAATTAGAAGAATAGAGACGTTTATAGACTTAAAAAATTGTTAAGTCGATTCATCATTGTTTTTCTTACCGTATGATGATGAGCAACCTTGTTGCGTGCTGGGGATTGAAAGTGCGACCTTTGATTTGGCAGTCCAACGGTCATACCACTCAGCTATCACTGCCTACTATTCATTGTTTATAAGTATGAGACTATGTGCAGTATTAAAGCATTAATAACCACATTTCAGACACGACGCGCCCCCGCCGCGACTACGAAGTGGACGGGCGCGACTATCACTTCGTGGCGAGCCGCGAGCAGATGGAGCGTGACATACAGAACCACCTGTTCATAGAGGCCGGCCAGTACAACGACAACCTGTACGGGACCTCCGTCGCCTCCGTGCGGGAAGTCGCCGAGAAGGTACCTCACACAGTATTATGTTTAGCTGAGTCAGTATTAATACCTGAGTTGAGCATGGTGAGACAGGGTAAAGCATAATTCTCCCTTTTGAGCGTTATAAATTGGCACTTTTGGCGGTTAGTGGCAATGCGAGGAGGCACTACCGCCTCCTCGCATCGCCACTAAGAGAGGCCACTCAGAAGGGAGAATTCAGTAGGTAGTTTTTTGAATGTCTGAAATAGGCCACTAGCTGCTAAATAATAGAATACCAGTATAATAATTACCTCCCCCTACTCAAAGATAGAACGAAAAAAATATCGTCATAATCATTATTATCTATCTTCACTCTCCACATTTATTTAATGTACTGTTTCACGTTACAGGGAAAGCATTGCATTTTGGACGTGAGCGGCAATGCTATCAAGAGATTACAGGTCGCGCAACTTTATCCAATTGCCATATTTATAAAACCAAAGAGCATAGAGTCTATAATGTAAGTATCTGACAAATAATTAAGTATAATTTTATAAGAAAATGTAAAGTTTAAATAATGATCATATAAATCGTCGTTTCAGGGAGATGAATAAGCGAATGACAGAGGAACAGGCGAAGAAAACTTACGAACGAGCGCTGAAAATGGAGCAAGAGTTCGCCGAATACTTTACTGGTTAGTATATAAAAAGACATGGTATATCAACCTGCCCATAAAGTAGTCATGTAACGATAATATATATAATACTATCTTATGCCTGTGACTACTGTCCTGTGGATTTCGATGTAAAAACCTGAATGTAGTAGCAGTATGCAGGTTTACCTACTTAAATCTGGTTTTGTTAACAATTTCATGGGGTTTTATTTTTTTCTCGCGGTACCCTAAATATTATCAAAGTAGCCTAAGTTACCCTATAACACCAGCAATCTGGCAGTGAAAATCCCGTCAAATTCGGTCCAGCCGTTTTGGAGATTAGCCGGACACAGACAGACACATTTTTATTTGAATTCCATTTTTGTTATATGTATCGTGTATACTTTATCTGATGATTGATAAATAATGCGTGCCCGTTCCAGCGGTAGTGACGGGCGACACGCCGGAGGAGATCTACTGCAAGGTGAAGGCGGTGATCACGGCGGAGAGCGGGCCCAGCGTGTGGGTGCCGCGCCGCGAGCCGCTGTGAGCCGGCGACCCCCTAGTGCCTGAGTCCACGAGCCGGGTGCCAGCTGTCTCGTGTGCTGAACTCCCCGACGGCAATAAGCAGTAGAGCGAGCCGACGTGCCCCACGTGCGCGTGTACGGAGCGTGCTATTGTTACGCGTCTTTAGAATTACGATCAGACTTTCTTAAATCACCGCTTGATAGATAGACCATATCGGAGTTTATTTAGCATTAAAGAGATTTTAAATTAAATGTAAATTGTCACATGTGGATAAACTGTTGACCAAGAACTGGCTATTGATAGCGTTCACTGTTGTTCACTTTACTTACGCTTATGTTTATCGTGCAAATCTATTAACGAGGACGTGTCGTCGAATGCAAGTTTTATATCGAATTATTATTTTAATTATTTGACAAAGCCCACTAATTGAGCTTCAATTAACTATGTAAATTTATTGTATATTAAATAACATTTTAAAATGGTATTATACATGTTAATTTACTCAGGTTGCTAGATACTTTTGAAATTTTCGTCAGTGTTAAGAGTTTAACTATAATTACAATATTCAGATAGTGGTTTTATTGTTCGAGACGAATCACGTTGCACAGGTGATGTTAAACCGCTATAAAAACGTATACCTACTAGTTATGATATAGTTACGCTGTGTAGATGAACCCACCTCACGCATGGCTAGTGTATGACGTACATTATCAGGATTATTTGCTCAAGCGGCAATTTATATCGTTATCGTAACCATTGAATCTCATGACATTTCTGCACACCGTTGTCCTCCTTGACACTTTAGATGAGGTGCAAAGTTGTTTGTTGATCATTTTTATAGTAAGCAATTGTGTTATATGGTGTGAAATGTCTCACCAATTAAATAGTGTTTGACATTTATTTATTGAGAATTTTATTTTCTTACGGAATAATTGAATGCTCATCTGCAAATATGGCACTAGAAGCGAGCATGTAAAGCTTAAGTTGCAATAGTTGACTGTTACGACATGGCGTATGTGTTGCTAATTATTATG
This sequence comes from Abrostola tripartita, assembly GCA_905340225.1. Lineage (NCBI taxonomy): Eukaryota > Metazoa > Arthropoda > Insecta > Lepidoptera > Noctuidae > Abrostola > Abrostola tripartita. The sequence goes on along the minus strand of HG996490.1, from coordinate 6,655,149 downwards.
TCCTTAATAACAATTACCCTGAGTATTATGTATGACCTTAGTATAAACAATATGATGAATATACTTATAAATATTAAAAACGTGGTACTTAAAAGTTTTATCGATATGTTTCAAACATAATGCGAATGTTAAAGTATTAATTATCTCATACATGACAAATGATAATAATGGCGATTATTATGAAATATTTAAATTTGACACAAGAAAGGCATTACGGCAAACTTATTGGTGTACTAGTACTGATAATTTGTTAAATCCACCAAAGAGGTTTGACACTGTGTATATTAGCGATATTGGCATAGCACAATAGTTCACAACGTTAAAATCACTGCCGTTTGTCGTGATTCCTTTTATAATTTTGTTGTGTAATGTAAATAATAATAATAGATATTTTAATTTATTCTTAAGATTCTGTATCAATGTATTAACATCATAGTCACGAAAATGGTTTATTTTTAAAGCTATTTATTTTATCTTTTATAAGTAGGTATTTTATTAAATAATTAATTGAGTTTGTGCAAATTAAGTGTATAATGTCTTTTTAACACGTAGTTTAACATTTTAATCCACATCCATATTTGCAGATGTACAATGTTTATGAGTTAGTGATGTTCAATAGAATAGTTTGAATAAAATTATTTACGTTGAAAATCTAACATTGTTTTTTTTACAAACCTCACTATTAGAAGTTCTAATTGAATAATGGAAATCGAAAAATGCTGTTCGGCTTGAAGTCGCGTATTTTTAACGCGCTGACGACGCACGCCAATGAGCTTAAACATACCTAGTTCAAACGCAGTCGGTAATCCTTTGCACACGTTCAAAACTTTAGTGGCGCCTAACGCTCAATTGTATCAATTCAAAACGGTAATCCTTAGCACATGCAAGATGCGATTTGAGCACGAGACTAGTCTATGTAAAATCGAAATGCATTCGTTTTGTCTCCTCATGCAATAAAGTTCGGATTCTGAAGTTTTTTCTGATGGACTGCCTTATTGGTCGGTGTCGCTAAGCGTGACCGCTGAGCATGAGATCCTGGGTTCAAACCCAGATCAGCCAGTGTGACTAGGATTTTCCATTAAGTATAATTGTAAATCAGTACATAGCAGCACGCAATCAATTGTTGGTACAGTAAGCGGCACGAGTCGTGAGCACAGATGAATAGTGGTGGGGGCAACCTGGCGCATGCACACTTTCGGCCAAATTTATTAAGTACCGGTTTTACTCAAATTATTGTTTAGTACTTACACGAAGCAAAATTAAAATATTAGCGGTACTTATGATTTTACTTAGATACAGTAATGTTGTAGGCGTTCATGAATGAAATAAATCTCAATAATAAAATACTTTTTTAAGACTACGATTTCTTCACCAAATCAACTAACAATTTAAAAAGGCAACCACTTTATAAAACGAAATAACAAAATGAACTATTTTAAAATCCCAAACGTTAGTAACTAAAATTGCACGAAAGTATACAGTAGCCGGATGACGCGTGACAATACACGACGAGCATCGACAGTCAAACCAATCGCGTGCAGTCTCTGTCTTCTTAACCCGCCAAAGGGACCAAAAAATTAACTACTGCGCAGGTGAAGTTTGTGCTCACGACTCCAGCCGGCAACTATAGGCTTGACCCATATTTCATAAGGACCTCTAAGATAACTAGCAGAATGTGGGTGTACTACACACCTCTGCCTACTCCTTTGTGGAATACAGGCGTGCTGTTGATTTTAAAGTGTTTGATACCCATCTTTATAACCTAAGTCTTTAGTAAAATGGTGCACAATCTACTTTCTAGAAAATGGATATTGTAATAAGATAGGTATAAGAAAGAATATAAACAGGTGCTTGATATTCAGTTAGTTTATAGCACTCACAAACTGCAACAAGGGTATAAGTATGTACTAAAGTTATGCACTGCACAATAAAACATAAAATTGTCAAATTAAAATTATTTAATGTCCTTATATCTCATCAAGCACAACAGTCGTCTTCTCAGACACATAGAGACCGTCCAAGAACTTTCTGATGTCCTTGTTTTTTACTGTGGTGGACTGTTGGATAAGAGCAGCCGAGCTTGAAACATCTTCTAAGGAGTTGCCTTCGATGATCAGCTCATCCTTCTGTTTCGGGGAGTTGACAACGGTCACACCAGGTGCCATCTTGACCCTTCTGATGTATTTCTCGCCAAGGAAATTACGGATTTCAATGACACTGTTGCCTTCTGTAGTGACGCAGTTGATGGGGAAATGGGCGTATACAGCGCGCATTTTGTATTGGAATCCCTTGGTCACACCTGAAATTGAAATTAATAAATATATGAGTAAAACTAGGTAATAACAAGTCACATTTAAGTCAAATTCTTCTCATATCAGTTTCTATGTCTAAGGCAACAGGACATGCTCGTGCTGTAGTGTAGAGATGGGTCAGTCAATAATGATGGTATTAAAGTTGTTGTGGTATAAAACTATCATCTCATAGACATGGAAATGGACATATTTAAGTACTATCACATGTGGAGGCACACTAATTGCACCCCAATCTAGTAATAACTCTAAATAGAATTGTATGTGTAGCATAAAGTTAAACCTTTTCCCAGAGGGTTTAGCTGAGATTGTAGATTTCCATATAAGATAATCCTAATAAGCCCTACATACTTTTGAGCCACACATTTACCAGAACATCTTCAATATGGTCATGTTACATTTCCTAGAACTCATGAGAATATTAATATCAATCTGATAGGACATCAGTTAAATATAAAGGGATTTATCATACACAGCCTTCAATATCTGCAGAATGTGTCTCCCTAAACCTATGAGCTTTAGCCAGTAAAACCCAAAAGCAGTTTACAAACAAGAATTAGATTGTAACCAGTATTTAGAACATTCGATAATACCTAATATTATGAAAATTTTACTTTTATTTTAAATTTTTTTTTATGTGATACATACTTTTTAAGTTGAATTATAAATTTTTAATTAATAAGTATTGGCTCAAGTATCCATCAGATCTTTGATACAATAGAATTCTTACTAGATATGCATTAGGAAACACTAAATTCTCATTATACCTACACGAATTAATCTACAGGTGCCAACTTTAGCAAAAACGGGAAAAATAAAACTTTAACTATTACAATTCATACAACTATTATTTTTTAATACACTGTAGGGTACAAGTGAATATACAAATTAACAATGAAGCCATTAGATCGAAGTCTACCATAAAGACTCATAATAATAGAGCCATAAACACTGATTACTGTGGAAAAACTGTATTAAATTAACTTTTGTTTTAATTAAAATAATAACCACAACATGTTTTAGGAAGATGAAAATAGTGGAAATAGGCAGGAAGGCCTTTGCCCTGCAGTTGTATCTTAAGTTAACTCATGTGCTTTGTGATATGAATTAGAAGAATTTTGGCAATATTGTTGTTGCAGCAAGAGTAATAACAATATAACCTCTTATCATTTTCAGGTTATAGTTACTCTTATCTCAAGCACTTCTATTCATCAACGCTGAATAACAACAAGTAAACAATACCTTTGATCATGTTCTCAACGTGTGAGCACACTGTCCTGACGGCGGCCAGCTCCTTCTTGGAACCGAACCATTTCTCTACCTTCAGAAGGCGAGGGTTCATCATGCGAATGTCAACAGCCAAGTGCTTGAAGTTCCTTTTCAAAGTTCCGCGCGGTCCTTTCACTGTCACCAACCGCGATTTGACGTGTACGGTGAGCCCATCAGGGATCTTCACCTTTTGATTCGCAACTATTTGCTTCATGGTCAAGCCTAAAACGATAATAAATTCAGTTACAGAACTTAACCTGTTTGTTGTAACACTTGACAACTAAGGTGGGTATGTTTAGCGTTTAGTAAATGAAATATAGTTTAGAACTAGTGCTTTATGCTTTTTTTCATTTATATTAATCACTATCACAAAAATAAATAAGATATTTCGAGAGATTTATATAGATTTTTGCAATTACAAACATATTCACCTACTTTCTTTGACACAAGAGCCGGAAAAGGCAGAATCGATAAAGAGATGTTGCTAGTAAACAATTAATAATAAATAGCTCGGGACGATATTCGCGTCATAGACACCGAAGTTACTAAATATTTTGAACACCACAACAATTTATATGAAAAAATAGGTTTTATTAAATTGAGTTAACGTTGTAATAATTATTGTTAAACAAGTAAACGTAACTGACGTAACTAACTGCAATTATGGTTAAAGATTTGCGGTTAAATACGCTGGTTAATGCAGTGATGTGTCACAAATATGACACATCACTCGGTTAATGCATGATATCATAGATGATATAATCATAATTATTTTCTCTATGATATAATTAAAATTTCAATAATGTATAAAACCAGTGGCGTAGCGTGCCTTAGACGGGCCCCATATCAAAATTTGTTGGGAGGGCCCCCAACTGAAGAGTGAAGATTTTTCGCAAAAGCAAAATAAACGTTCACATTAAATTAAAGTAATTCTATATCAATACAACCGTTGAAAAATGTTTTGTCTGTTGTCTGCTTGTTCCGGCAAATCTCCGAAATAACTGGACCGATTTTGACGGGACTTTCACTAGCAGGTAGCTGATAGTCCGCGGTTTAAGGCTACTTTGATTTTCAAAAATTGTTAGGGTTCCGGTCAAAAATGAGAAAAACGCGGGAAATTCGCGGGATACAGCTTCTGATAACAGAGGAGCAAGAATCATCAGGTATCGATTCCTCGCCTCGCTACCATCCCCACCGGACTTTAGCCCTGGCAACGCACAACGTCCGCACACTCCAAACCGATGAGAAGATTGTCGAGCTGGGGAAAGAATTCAGCAAGTTGCGTTGGGACATCATGGGATTATCTGAAATCCGACGAGATTGATAGGATACGATAATCCTTGAATCCGGCAACATGCTCTTCTTGCGGGAATGAGACCAAAGTCCCAGGGTGGTGTTGGGTTTCTTGTCCATAGGTCGGTCGATTTCATGGAGAAGGACAAACTCTATTTGATGAACTTCCCCAATTTTTGTTGGGCACTTTTTTATGACGTAATTTTTTTTCGGGAACTTTTACGATTTTTGATTTCATACGTCCGGGCCCCTGTAACCCCCCCGGGTTACAGGGGCCCGGACGTATGAAATCATTGATACGGCTGATACGGCGGTAGCTACGCCCCTGTATAAAACCATTGTAATTTGGTACTTATATAAATGGGAATTTCTTATAATGATAATTAATCGTAAGATATGACGTGTGAGATGAATAAAAAAATGTAAATACATTTTTTGTAATACAATAGTTATTTATGTGACGTTATCGAGAATAACATAAACTAAAATTAACAGCTGATAATGACTGACTTATGTCGTCTAGCCTGTCACTGCTGTCTCAGTTAAATTGTTATGAATGTATGAAATCAAACTGTGTATTTCAAGAGAAATTTTTAATAACAAATATTACATTTTGTTGGGCATATACGGTTTCTGTCATTGACAATGTTGTTTAAAACAATTATCCAAGCTGAGTTGAATTTATGTCACAGGATTTTTACAAGAGGTATAAAGTTTAAATTTTAAGGTTATTTTCTTAAGAAATAAAATACACTGTATTCCTACATTTGCCATCAATGAAACAATGATTTACAGGTTTGAATACAAGATCTTCATGGGATATTGTAACAGGGGTGTGTGTGGAAAGACTGCCAGTCGTCACACCACCACTTAATGAGATCCAAAAAAGGTACAAGGAATTGCTGTATACATTGGAGATTGAGAAGAGTATGAAGTCGGCCCATGAAATCAGACATGAAAATGATAAGTAAGTTCATACATCTGTTCAATATAGGAACATTTTGAGGCTATCTTTTTGATGATTACTCAATAACGCATAATACACAACTCTTAAGAGTCATTTTACATTTTTACGCAGTTTTCTAAGATTTCGGACGCCTAATTTACCATCTTAGGTAGTACTTAGGAATTTCTATATACATGTAAAATGTAGACCAATCTTTCGCATTGACAAAAAATAAATTGCTAACGTGATACGTTTTTTGAAAAATCAGCACTGAGTCAATTTCGGGCTCCTAATTCCATCATTAATATTAACAAATTCTAATGATAAAAATACAACAAGCATTAGACATATATTTCTATTGAAACTTACGGTGCCAAATTTTCGATTATTAACACTGTTAATTGATAAAAAATTAAAACTGAAACCTATTTTCACGGTTTATATTGTAATTGTGTAACTTTATCACGAGTTTTTGGTTTAAATATAAGTATATTTTAATTTTTAAAATCATGTCATAATAAACTATGCTCTTTAAAAAATCTAGTAATACATTGTTTTTCAAAAGTCCTTCATTTAATTAGAAATTTAATTTTTCTATGCATCTATTCCGGGATGAAAAGTAGCTTGTAGCCTATATTATGTTAATCCAGGTTATAAACTATCTATGTGCAATTTTTTTTTCTATATCAGTTTAGACGTTTTTGCGTAATTAAGTAATAATCCTCCAAAAATACAATCGTTTACATTTATAATGAAATAGAATTTTACAAAACAATATATTTATATTTGGTGATTATAATAATATTTAAGGATAGGGGGAATTGGAAAATCAGGGGAGAGGCCTTTGCCCAGCAGTGGGAAACAATATAGGCTATTTAAAAATATATATATTGTAGAAATTATAATTTGTTTAAATAAATTACTTATGAATTAAAAATATTTTCATAAATCTCGAATAAAGGTACATTGTAACAACGATCAAGATTTTTATGTCCGTCTCGAAACTCGCCCTACACAGTTTGCTTTGTTTTTGTGTGGGTGTGCCACGCCCACATGACAATTCTGACGGAATTCTAACGTCAAAATTTTGTGAAATGGCTCTTAACCAATGTAACACCAGAAATGTTATATAAACAAATGAAATAACCTAGTACCTGTGTTTTAAGGGTCCAAGCAGAACTACTTAAAAATGAATCAGTGGAGGTTGACATGGATGCAGTCAGTAAAATCACTGCACAGGACTTTGAGGACGCCTCTAATGAAGAGCTGGCACAGTTCAAATTCGCTAGTATAGAGACTGGTAATTAACCACCGTAAATTCGAAACCTAGATAGTAAACTACATTATGATCCATACAAAAAAAACTATCATTATCAACTTATCTCTGTCCACTACTGGACATAGGCCAAAGCCGAAAAAACTATATTACGGATAAAAAGCCTTTAAAGTAATATAAGAAAAAAGTATTCTTAGTAAAACAAATGTGGTATAATGTCTTTAAAAGATTACTAAACAAATACCAAATTCTTATAAAGTTGGCATACATACAGATCAAATAGAAAACCTACTTTTAAAGAATTAGGTTATCAATTTTGTTTTAATACTTACCGCTCTTAAATCTCTATTTTCAGAAGCTGATAAAAAAGGTGACCAGAGCACTACAGAAAGGTGTCTCCAGAGGCATTTAGTTCTGGTGACCCCAATCAAACTGGGGTCTGATGTCAAATCATTGCTGCCTCAAGGCTTGTGGAAGGAAGGAGAAACACTGAGACAGGTGCCTTCACATAACAGTACAAGAATATGAGACTATTGGCCTGTGCAAAGTGGCGGATAAGATGGCACAGCATTTTAAATGTATAAATTAAATGTAATATTTATCCAATTGAAATAAGGTATATTATATTTCAATGCTGGATCTGTGCTGCTATGCTCCAAGGTTGATCCCGAAGCATTGAAATATATACCTTATTTCGACTGGATAAATATTAAATTCAATTGATAAATTTTGAATCTTCTACTGCCTTGTCCACCAGTCTACACAAGCCAATGTCTTAAACTTGTCTTAGATACCAGACTTCTGTTATACTCAGATTATTCCTGTTGTGTCGATCAACTATACTATAAGATAAGAAGAATGCGATAAATATGTATTATTATATAAATTGAACTACCTTTTTAAATAGCCTGGAAATTTTTGGACTGTTCAGGTTGCCCATAGTATAAAAATATAGATTTTTTTTAGTTTTTACTATTCCATATTGACTAATTTAAATAAAACCAGTTAGAGTTAAAAATGTATGATACATGACCGACTTATATCTTATATACTTATAATTTAATCATATTATATAATTATAATATTTTTAGACAGCTGAAAGAATAGTCCAAGAACAATGTGGACCCGAGCTGAAAGTGCAATTTGTGTCAAATGCTCCATGTGGGTTTTACAAGTACAAATATCCCTTAGAGCTGAATGGAAAGATAGGGGCCAAAGTAAGTATGATTTTAAAAGTAAATTATAATATAATCATAAGAGTACTAACTTTGTAGGTAGGCTTATAATAAAAAGGTTGAAAAATCTATGGTCATCCCATAGTGTATGATCCCTAACTCCCTATGGTCTCAGACTCCAGCTACAAATTGTCAAGTATTTCTAAATCATGATCTGTCTTAAATTTATCTGACCTATTCTATTATAGTGTCAGTTCTAGCCACCAATCATCAATTTTCTCATACTAAAATACAAATTTTTGTTTACAGATCTTCTTCTATTATGCCAATTACAAAAGTGGTCAACTTAGCAAGACTAAGGGTAACTGGCTAACCCGAAACGAACTGCAACACCTCCTGCCTGACAGATACAAAAAATCTGTAAATGAATTTCTGATTGAAGAAACATATTGATAGTGTGTAACTTTGTGTGTAGGTAATAAATGTAGCAATAAAAAGTATGATTAATTATACCTTGTTGTTGTTTTTTTACAAGCCCGTGGCTTCGCTCCTGTGATTACAGGGATAATCCATTTTCTGGTATAAAAATGATTTGACGTAAAAGTGAACGCGTCCTAACAACGTTAGGAGCTCTTGATAAGGTTATATGAGATCTTATAATTTCCTAGCTATACGTATTTGCCATAATGTATACCCAATTTTACCTTTGTGACCGGTCCGGTACAGGGTCTGTAGACCATTGGGGCAACCCCGAAAGATGCGCCCCTGGAAGCCCCTAACTACGACGCTGACTACAAATAATTTGTTCTAAAAATAGCTTTACTATTCAGTCATTCAAACATCCTGTATACTGTAGATATACCTAGTACCTAATAAACATGACGCTTTCCGAGATTTTCTTTACAAAAACTAAAAGCCAACAAGGTTATCTTTTGAATGGAAGTTACCTACTTACATACTAAAACAAAAATTAAGTAGCATTATGAAAACAAGTCTACACTTGTCATAACAAGCTACGTACATTTACGTACGTTTGAAAATCGGCAGGGCCGATACGGAATAAAAAAAGTATAAAATGGCGATGACTCAAGTTTAAACGTGCTGTTACATGGTCCACCTCGGGTTCTACTGCAGTTATAGGAAGGTAAAAGGCAGGATGGAGCCACTACACTGCGAGCGGTGGGGTTAAGAACATTATAACCCTTATTACGGCGTAGGCCTATGTCCGGTAGTGGACCGCAATAGGCTAAGAGAGAGATAGACGGCGTAGGTAAGTCAACAAAATCCGAAAAAGAATCATCAATCAAAATCAGAATAAAAAGTTGTTCAAGAGTAATTTTCTTTTTATTAGGACCATTTCCAGGTAGATATGAAGAGGCTTTACGCTTTAGTTAGGCCTCTAGGCGCTCATTCCTAATGTAAACTCCCGAAAATTTTCAGTGTTGTAAATAATGAAATATATGTACCTATCTACGTATGAACATTGAAGAGCTCTACTAATAGAGGCATAAATATTAATAGCTACATAACTATATATTTTCTTGTTTCAGTTAGTACACTATATGCGGAGTTAGCTTTCGTTTTTATTAGGGTTCTGTACTGAGAAATATTGTTTAACGCGAATCTCAAGCGGTGTGTGCTTCACAGTAAAGCATCGAAATAGAAGTTTACTTAAACAATGAGCGTGGTTTACGAGTAAACACTTTTTGGTGCCGAACTCCAGAAGATTCTGGGGGTTTGCATTGCCAAATTCAATCTTATTGTTTAAGGATTAGATTTTACTTTGCGTTAAATTCCTTAATTAATTTAAGAGAGAATGCTCACATTTTAATTTTAGGATAATGCTTCTTATTTCGTTTGATGAGAGTTCGGTTTCGCTAGATGAGCGTTGGTTTGCTCGCTAAAGATGGAACATGTTAGCTGCACTTCCCAAGGCTCCCGTCTTTTCGTTTACAAACAAATGCGCGCTGTTTTTCGTTTGTGCCGTACAAGATTAAATAATTTTCTATGAAAAGTATGTAAATACAGTCTTGTTGTTTCTCTTCCTTCACTACTCAAGCCAAGTCAATTGTTTGTTTTGCAATTTCCTACTGTTTGAGTTTCTGTGCTGGAGTATTGTGATTTATGTCATAATCTTTTACTAATTGATTTCAGTTTCCTATTCAAGTTAGGGTCGTAGTGATTAAAATATATGAAAGTAATATCTTTTACAAATCGACGCTTAACCTTAAACCAAATATCTGCAGACATTTCCTGCAAGAAACAGATGCAGAAGGCACCATTTCCTATCCACTTTGTCCGAAGAATCTTCACAACAAGATGAATAATCCGTTACATAAAGTATCAGATCTTGCCATTATTTTACTCGACCGCTGGAGAAACAATCATAGATTGATAACAGCGGAATTATGAACGCGAAACTATTGAGTGCTTGCCTGTAGAACGATGGATAATTCGCATAGCTACCATCTAATTATGACGTGGAAATTGCGCTTGGCTAGGATCCTAAGTTTTACCGCATTGATTAGAGGTAGAGGTAGATACTTCTTCTTTCGCGAAATTTGTGTACCTACTTGGATAGGTACCTACATATTTACTGCGTCTTTTCGTAAGATTTGTTTAGGAGGTATTATGGCTTAGGTACTTTGGTAAATAGTAGTTCTTATTAGATATACCTACGTCAGTATACATTTCCAGATACAAATAATTTTGTAGTGCCTATTCTTGTTCGAAAATGTTCTTCGTATTACGTAGGTTGATGAAATCTTGTTAAGGTATACCTTAGCAGTTGTTTCATTTGTTGAATTAAAGTGACTTAACTCAAAATGTTGAGTGAAGCCATTCAATGAACACTTGCTACTTAACATTAACTAAAAATGTTGAGTAAAGCCACTTTAATTCTAAAGGTCCGATATACATAAAGAGTCGCTTAATTCTAATTATAAAAAGTAGGTGGGTACTATATTTTTCATTCCTCCTTTTCCTTTCGCAAACAGGCTGGTATTCGACTTAATTATCTAGGTATCTATAAGAGAACGAAACACTGTAGGTACAGTAGGTACCTACTATGTACATAAAGACATTTTTGGAAAAATGATGCTATGCAGTCATCGAAGTTGCAAGTTGAAAGACTTAATGATAATTAATAGAGCCGACATTAATTGCATGCTCTTATTAAAATAGTTTATCTTTATGAGGATCGTACGAAACATTGAAGGCTCTGGCGTTTTCCGCTTAGGATTTCTTTAGTCCGATTATGAAAATTTCCTTTTGAACCAAATAGTTAATAGAAAAGCACTTGGTTTTACCAAAATTTTAAACCATTCATAATAAAACTTATGCATTAATATGGCGTTAAATATTTTATTAGGTACCTACCTAATTATTCGAATAAATACTTATTATGAAGTGTTAGAGATAAAACTTATTAGAACTCATAAAGTACCTAATGCTAGAAATTGTAACTCTATTCATTAAATAAGTATATAACTCTATTCGGAGTTCCGTAGTTATAAGTTAGTACTCCGAATGGTACTAAAATATAGTTCTAGCTACACTAACCGTTTTGTATACAAACGCAAGAATGTATGGAATTGTTCTGAGTGAGTAATGACCAGTAAATAAATGATTACTGTTTTGTTTCAACAGCTAATAGATTAGAATAGATTGCTCGCCATAAGAAGGTAAGATATTTATCGAGAGCTATTCTACATAACGGAAAGATAATGAAATAAGAGAAATAGAAATACAGGTTCGCCACCAGAAAATGCATGTAACCACATGAATCTTACATTTTTGCTAAAACTTAAGTAGCTTTTCTCGGTCTGAGAACGAATCTAAGACAATAACCATGATCAGTACCTGTAAAGGATTAATAAAGTATCCAATAAAGCGAACAACATTTAGAAGTGGCTACCTACAACAAAGAACAGGTTTGAAATTTACAGGCGTAAAATTGCTAATTACAGCTTGTCGTGACCTTATAAAATAACGAATGTCATAATTATACAAACAATTTTACGTAGGTACATACACATTGTGATTCCCGACGGGAATCCCACATTTCGCTTCTCAATTTAGGCAAGTCCCACGTAAATTAGGTATGTGATACAGAGTCCATACCTTGTATCTTAAATCCACTCTCGACGGACAGAAGCACATACCTATATTATGAACATTTTATTTTGTAATTCATTGTATCATTGCGTTTCATTACTTTGATTGTTTAAGTATATCTACCTGCACGTATGTATGTCCATAATATACGTTGGTCGTTGTGTATATGTTATATACATGCACAGAACAGGATAGGTTACATGATTGTCCGCCGGCCCGCTGTGGAATGTAGAAGAAATCGTAAAAGTCCCGAACACACGCAAAGCACTTGCTCTTGGAATCGTTTCTGTAGATGACTAAATAAGGCAGAAGCTTCTATCTACGCAATTTATATTCTATAGTCACTATAAAACTCAGATAGTTATGTGAGGGGAGTCTTCATAGAGTTTTAGCCTAAAGTGGGCCTCAGTAAGACTAAGTCACTTAAATCTGCCTCTTAGCTTAGTGAAGAACTATACCAGTAATATCAGCTTAAAATAAAAGCTACAGCGAGCTTCTTTCTTGATAGAAGTCAGATGAAATATTAAGATTTTCAACGCTGGTGACAAGCCAGATAAGCATGTTTTGAACGCTGAATCACGAATCTGATAACTCTACATCTAGGTGATCTAGGTAGCCAACAATAAGGCCAAGCTAACTTATGAAATAAGTTTAAAGAAAGTACTGAAATATGATAAATATTATAGCCAGATGTGTGCGTATAAAGTCTGTACTGATATCAAAGTACAGACTTTATACGCACACATCTGGCTGCACACATCTGGGTGCAGACGATGAGGACGCCAGCTGGTAGCTGGCCAAGACTTGCCAGGGTGTGGTTCACGGATATAATTGTGATTTATATACGAAGCAAATATAGGATCATTTATAAATAGGAGTCTGAAATAAGAAGGATCTATAACAGAACGTATTACTTAAATATGAAAAAAGCTATTTAAAAAGCTTTAGATTAAGTAAGTATCTAAAATTTAAAAGAATTATAATAAAGTACCGTGTTAATAATGTACCGTGTAGTTTCCGGCCTAGAATAGACCACCCCTTTTCCTTCCGTGGGAGTCGTAAAAGGCGACTAAGGGATATTTCTGGGGGTATAAGCAGGGGCGGTCCCCTGTATAGGTATCGTTCACCATTCTGCGGTTGCCAACCCGCCTGCCCAGTGTGGTGACTATGGGCAAAACCCCCATGAAGAGTAGCCAAGAAACGGCCCTAAGTTCCCGGCCGCCCTACTATTTCTAGGTAAAAAAATGGGAGAGCGGGCCTTGTTGCGTACTCTGGGGGAGGTCTACGTCCAGCAAGGGACTGCAATAGGCGGATGTGACCTAAGGTAAAGAAATCATGTAGTAGATGTAGTTGTATGTAATGCATCTAATAGCTAGAACCAAAGCATTGCCACGTATGACCATACTAAGGTAAAAACAATTATAAAGCTGTATTGATTTTGCAAGACCGTCTTCTTTATGTAATAAACAGTAAGTTTTTTAAAGAGCTAATATGCAATTAGTTTTGCAAAACATATCATATTAATGTAAAATATAAATAATTCGTTATAGTCGACAATTCTGCAGGTGTAAGGAGTATTAATATCGTCGCAAAATAATTTTATGTTTCCATAAATTAGCTTACTTGAACACCTGAGCAGGACAATCTATGGATATTGCTAATAGTTTTACAACAATATCATATTACATGCCGACACCTCAACATTATAAAATTAATTTAAATTAATTATGTATGAAGGAGCCGTTTCCATGTTATTGTTAAGAGGTAAAGTAGAGTCGGCGGGGGGCGAGGCCCTGCGCTCCGGACCATAATTGATAAAATTCTCAACACACCACTCAATTTCTTTTAAACATTTTACTATTTTGAGAAGTGACTCATTTTTTCTGTATAAAATTGTTAATATTATTTATGTAATTGATGACGTAGGATGTTTACACTTGTTTATGTTACCTACTTAGTATACACTTAACAATAGTCAAGTGATTTATCTTACTTAACGTACCTAGTTGTTAATTTATAACTCTACGGAGACCTACCTTTGTGAATAGGAATACATAAATTTATTTGGCATTTATCAAATGACGCATACAACATAAACTATAGAAATATCAATTTATGGTTATAATTAATACGGCGGTTTGACGGATTTGGCAATTATTTCACGTTACTATAACAGCTTGTTTACACTTACCTATTTAGAATTCTATAAATAAACGACTCATAAAAAGTAGGTAGTTGCTCGTTATCGTTATTTATGTTAAATATTTATACATCAACAAGAATTATTTACGCTATAGCAAAGTGTTAAGAATCACAGGAAAATTAGAGCGTGTACCTAATTAGTCATCGGACGGCAAAAGTCATTAGGTAAAAAAAAAACTTCCCGACAAAAGTCACATAATGTGCGTCAAAGTTAGATAAAACGGCAAATAGAACTTGAGTGGTCCATTGTTCCACATTTAATGGACCACCGACCGATACGCGGCGGCATCCTCGCAAAAACAGCTCTGAAATATCGGCATCGGAAAAAGGATACGAAAAACAACATATTTCGCCATTGAGGTAGGCAGCCGAGGAATTCGTCAAAGTATTTTATCTCGGGCTTTCACAGTTCGATGGCGGCCAGTGTTAAATTATTGCCGAGACAAAGTTATCGACGTAATGTGAGACCCTAAGGATGTATTCGTAGACTTCCTTGAATAACGTCATAACCTGTGCGGTTCGGAGAAGCTTTTCGCCAAAGATGTATTATTTTAAAGTTCATTATGATGAAACTTAGTAGCAATCTTCTGTTTAAACCTTTATTTGTTTAGTGAAAGTACCGTATAGGTCCTTCTGGATATTGAGATAAAAATAACCGACTACAATGTTACACAAAGATAAAAAGATTGCAAAAATGTTAAGATTCACTGCTTGGAACGTCACTCCTAAGAAATGTATGAAAGTGATCTACGGTATTGAAAACAAAATGAAGAACTGTTATCAGCTAAACCGTTTCCACTACTAACTGTAAATATAAACAATATTGGCGCCAAATGAAACAAAAGCGAGGGCCACGTTATCGAGTGCTTCTGTCGCTAACATTACAAAGAGGCTATCTTTGTGAATAAAACAATCGTACCGCAATACCTGTACCTACCTTATTAACACATTTTCTTGGAAAAATACGAATATAAGAAACAATGATTTTCAATAATACACTAGGAGATAGTTAGATAAGTACCTATAAAAAATAACATTTAACTTTAAAAGAAAAAGCCTCTATATTTGGGGCAAATTCTCCAGATCATACAAATGTAAAAATTAAGTATATGGTCGAGATTCGGCCGTAATTATATAATTGCAGTTCTTCTCAATAATATAAACTTTAACTATACTAAAGCTCACGCTCCTTCATGCGCGCAATCTATCCTTAAAAAGGGATCCGAAGTTTTCGCTATAAGCAGGTATTAATATACAGATTTCCAATTATTGTTGATGCTGCATGATTCTGAACTTTAGGTATCTAAGGACCTATACAAATTAGAGGTTTTAAGGGTTACCCATGATCATTAAAGTGAATTTTGTCTGATTTCGCAGTAGGTATGGTTATATCTTTGTGATGTATTCCTACTTCATTCGTATGTTTATTTCACTATCCATCAGCACCGTCTTAAGACATACTAAATGGCATAAATAATTTGCTCATTTTAACACGACTGAAGAAAAAAGATAGAGCTGCGTATATTCTCGGCATAATTGCTTACTTGAGTTTTACGACTGTTTTAACTAAAATAAGAGAGATTGGCTCGTTTAACAAGCTTTTTGCAAGGAAGGTAGAACCAGGCTACAGCAAAATTTCTTGATTACAGAATTAATATATACACTTTAGTTTAGATATTATTTTCGTATAACATGACATAAGCGCTAAAAATAACGTAGTTTAGCTGTTCATTAAAATTGAAAGTTTCCGCATCGAACTTTCTCTACAGTAAACAGTAATAAGTGTTAAGGTTACGTAGGCAACGTGTATAAAGGTTTGAATAAATTCAAGTTCGAACGCTCCGATGTGGACGCATTAGGTATTCCTAAAGATCACCAGATATTACCAGGCGCAATCAAAAACTAATCATGTCTTTATTACTTACACAGAGAACATGACTTGGCTGGTCTGCGCCTGTGTCGGTAGGAATGTGTGGGCCCGTAGGTAGGTGCGCGCCGCTACATGTGTGAGGGAGGGAGCTCGGGCTGCCAGGTGGGCCCCCATTAGCAGCGGCGAGCCTCGAGCGGCCGCTCTTCATCTTTATGATAATTATTTTCTGTTTGTTTTCGTCGAAGAATCGGCCCGCCTCGCCGGCGAACGCTTCTCAGAACCAACTTCCATTGTGGTAAATTAAAGCCGCCCGGACCCCTGCCACGACGAGAGATAATTCGACAGGATGCCGCATATTATTAATTGCACTATGACTTGTGGAAATGGAGCTTTGAGTTTAGTGAGTCATTCATTCCGGTGGATCCGACGTTACCCTCTCGCGTGGGAACGCATTACGTACACCACTTACACCCGCGTTAACGACCTTTTAACTTTACTCGAAATCTCTTCATTTTAATTTTCATACCCCTCTTTCGGTTAATTGAATTCCTTTCCTGAAATGATTCCGAGCCCCGTTTACAGTCGCGTACAACGCGAATCAATTAAGCCCTGTTGGGGTAAAGCGATAAATTTCCAATTAACTGCATCGCAAGCACTGAACTGGTACTGAGAGATCAGTTCGTTAACTAGAGTTTAACAAGGTAATAAATAGAGGGTTCGGGCAGACACCGGTGACCAATAAAAAGAGAACCGTAAATAAGCCAAATGCCTGCAATAAAAAAAGGGAACTTCGTAATGTTTACAATCTTGTGGCTTTATTCACTTTGTGTTCCAATTTCATGCTAAATCGAGCGGATAAAATCCTCCTTTATCAGGCAGACTCACCGTCTCGACGGAGTCCGCGCCGCGTCCCTCCCGCGCAGGCATGGCGGCGGGTCGCGGCGCGCGGCGGTCCGTCTGCGCCCATGGGCAGCCCGCGCCCTCAACCGCCATTAAATACAAATCTAACTATAACCCTGAATGAAGTCTAATAGGCTGGAAGGATCAATTTATGATAATTCAATTTGTGAGAGAAAGAATAAACTATTTTATGTGTACTATAAATTGTGTAAACCTTTTAACGCGATATGCATAGAAAGCTTTTACGACTTTATTTAATTCTGTACAGATAAAAATGTACTTATTTTTAGAAGGCATAGTACATGTAGATATAATTTTCTGGTATTTATATGTTTAGGGGTTCCGTATCTCTAAACGGTTATACATATATAGTGCCCATATTTATAGCTATCATGTACTCTATATCCTTCGAAGAGGTAAGGTGAGATATGCTGTTATACGCCAGCATTTCGCAAACTATAGTATACGTCACATGTAATACTCGAGCTTATTGCTGTTATTGCCTATCGGACGCAATGTAAAGTTGAAAACCATGGGTTGCCTTGAAGAAAATCGGCATGCCCGACCTGGGTATAATACTAAAAAAAAATGGAAAGTTATGTTATATTACAACCCTTTTATTAGCACTTAGCGCTGATAGCTGAGTGGTATGACCATTGGACCAATTCGAAGGTCGCAAGTTCAAACCCCAGCACGCACAGATTTTTTCGAATTCATGTGCGTATTTAAAATTTTGAATAGCTAAAAAGGTAAAGGAAAAAAACATCGCGAGGAAACCGGCACACCTGAGAGATGCTTCAACGGTGTGTAAAGCCATGTCAGAGGCCTACAGGCGGTTTAAGCTCGGACACCAACTTGTTCATCAACTATACGATAAGAAGAACAACCCTTTTATTAATATCTTATAAAGACAAAGACTACGTCGTGTAGTTTTGATATAAATACATTTTCGTATCTGTGCAGGATAATATTTTATCATAATACCAGCCAATGTTAATTTTCGATTAAGTTAAATTATAAAATACTCTGTAAGCTTATTATGCACATTTTTATGTTGCGTTCACTTATATTGTTGCAACTTGCAATACAAAGTTTATGGCGGTGCTTTCGTAGTAGGTAATAGGTATGTACAAATAAATAACTACCTAAAAAACTGTTATGATTAACTTTAAAGTACATCTTATAATATTTTAGCAAATCTGTAAGGGAGAGGAAAACAAACAAAAAAATGAAATTGAAATGATCCAACATTGAACAAAATCTTACAAGCTTACACAATAAAATTCGTAAAAAATTAACATGACATACATATTTTAGCCCCTTAAACGTAATAATTAAAAACTATAATTACTTATAGAATATTAATCAACCTTACGTCTTAACAAAATATGTAATTCACCTGTCATGCACAGTGTGTTATGAAGCCTTTTTTTCGAGTTGGTGTTTTTATTTCAAAACGCATGGATGTATTTATATTTAACGTTAGAGTAGAACCCTCGAGTGCCAATTTTTTTAAGGTAACGAAATATTTTTTTTTGATAATCGAGAAATAAAAATCCGGATATTATTAAAATTATTATCCGGATATTATTTCATGATCATGGAATAAAGCTTATGGTGTAACTTACAGTGACACGTTCTACCTAAGTGCTTCAGTTTTCAAGGTACGGAACACAAAAACAAAATATTCTATAAACAGTTGTTGCTTTTTAAGGTTTCCAGAGTTTAACCCATTGCTAAATTAAACCATCGTATTGCCTCGTCTTCTCGCGGTAAAGCTAAAACCCACCCTATATGAGCGCTATAAACAAAAATAAAAGTGTATTTAATCGTTGTAATCTATATTTTTATCCGTTAAAAAACAGATCCAAAGAAAATCTATCAATGGCAACTGGAGTCGGACATACCTTTAAGAAACCCCCATTAGTTCAATGCGATGAGGGCTAAGAGACCATTCATACCAGGAAAGTAAATTTTTCGGATTATATATTTTTTAACACACCCAAATTAAAGTTGAATTATGTATGATGAAATATATGATAATGTAGAGATCACACAGAATAAACACTGACGCTAGATGTCCCACAAAACGATGCCTATTAACACTTAGTTAGGCTCCGACTGATCTATTGTTTAATCAATATAATTTAATTATTTTCAGTTGTGTCATTATTTCAATGCGAACACCACATTTAGTGCGTGAAGTGCGCATGATTCTCAAGAGTGCATTGGTTAGGAGGCTCGACGGGTTATTAATTTTATGGTGTCGATGGCCGCACGCACCTGGCTGCAGCGGTCACTGCCGCTGCGCCAGCGCATTCCCCACTCCCCCCACGCCGGGATCAATCACGTAAGTACCTGTATACATGGATTGTTACAGTCATGTACATATAAAAAGAGTATTGTTACTAAATAATCATTTATAAAATTAATTATGTAACGTAAGAAAATAATTTATTTAAATTGCATCCGATTTTTATTTGCTTTACCACCAATTTTACTTATACTAACAATCTTAACCGCATTTGTTTAAAAAAGTGTCTATATATAGTTAACAATAGCAGTTTATCAGTATACCGAGGTATTAGATATGTGATGTGGACAGCATTCCCCTCCTAATCGAACTGGTTGGAAGCAGTGCGCGTGCATTACAATGTAAATGGCACATTCGTCTACAGGTGCCGTAGAGAACCTGAATTGTGCGCTGTACCACGTATAGCATTTGAATAACACATTTCGTGTGTCACATATCCATCGCTGCGTCGCAGTCGGCGGTGTTGCTCCGCCCGCCTGTTACACGGCGTTATGTAATTACCATTCAAAACGTGTCGCGGCGTAGTGAGAGATTTTGACATGTTTTGGTGAAGGTCACAGGTGTAAGTAGTACGAGACACGCGGGCGACAGCGTTGCTCAGACGATGTGGAAATGCAACTGATACTATTAAGTATATATCAATATATGCAGAAGACATTTAAACTGCAGAGCCCTTATTGTCTCTATGTAGAGATATGAAATATTTTCTCTAGTTTACGGATGAGGTAATATGTAGTTTTAGTGACAATGTTACATACTAATAATAAATATTATTGAATAAATTTTAAAAATGAGAAAAATCGCAAATAAGGGTGACAATACTTATGATTAGGTTTCGTAGTAACTTTTTGTTTTAGTTTTTATAACAGATACTTGTGTAACTTGAAATGCAATGCAAGGGTAAACATATTCTGCTAAATTTATCTTAAGTATGTGCAAGCGACTACACAAATAATATTTTATTTTTGTGGTTTCGTATTATTCCATATCGATAAGTAATTCATTGGAATCAATACCGTTTCTGTGAGAGCCGAAGACTCCCACAACATAAAAATCATAATAATGTTTGAACATTACGATCGAGGCGCGGATGAAAAAGAAAACAAAGGCAATAATCATTTAGTGAAGGCACAAATTCCAACAGAATCACAGCCCGCTGATAGTTTGTTGTGAAGTGGACTCTCCGTAAGCACATCGTATTCAATACATTCCTTCTTCTAATTATATTTACCATATTGACTAATTATAATTAAAACATATTGTGCCCGTAGACCGTAAGTACTCTCATATTCACTGGCTGAATTAAACTGTAGTCAGCACTGTCAGTTTATATTTAGGTAAACTATGACGTTGATAACTGCACAACAATCACATGATCTGCAGCTTATATCTAGCTACACACTCGCTTTAATTTTATTATGATTTTTGAGACACCGACCCTTTTCCACGCAATTATTAATTGCTAGCGTCTCTTAAAGGCAATAGATTGGATACATTGGTACCTATAGGTACAAATATTTAATTTAACATATTATAAACCTAGATGTGATGCTTAGCAGCGTAGCATAAGTCCAATTAATCAAAGATATCACAATTTCAAAAGAAAACTGCATGTAATAATTATGGTTTAGTATTAAACTCAGTATGTGTAACGGGAGAGATCGCGTGTGTAAGCTCGGTCCCAGCTGGAACCGCGTTCTTACCCACGCTGCGTCTGCGCCGGCTACACCAAACTGTTTATAATCATTATGACGGCAAATAGATACCTCACTAATTACTTTATTAAAAATTACCTCACAGAGTGATGGTGCTTTGAAAACTCGACATTGGTTGTTTAATATTTAGAAGAGAATCGTAAGCGTTATGATAAATATATTATTACATTCCTGAGTTGCATACGCGGTGATGGTCACGTATGTATACTTGGAAAACAATGTAAATATCAGTGAATGTGTTATCAAAATGTCTACAGAAATATTGCTTATTCCGCCGTTTAGTACAGTAGTTGAGAAGAAAATATTGACGAGGAGAAAAACAAAGTAGGGCGAGACGGATGAAATTTTTGAATCTGAGAAGCAGTTAATCTCGAAATACATATTAGAAGGGGTAAATAGAAAATCCACAAATTCAAAGCCAGACAATAATATGCTGATAAGATGTGTTGACAATATTCTTCACAGACTTGTAGAGACAAACTAGGAATTTGAAGTAATGAATTAAAACTTAGCAATTATCCTTAAGTTCTATATACAGACAAACTTAACTTGCATGGTAAATATTTGAGCATTTGTAGTCCTCATAAGTTAAAGCTATATTTAAGTGTAGAAAGCTACGACTTCAGGGGCGAGCCAAGTGGGCACACGTCCAGGATATTATGCGAGTTGCAGGCACACGTACTTTATGTCACATGTTACTTGAATTGTAGCATTGACATACATAGATATCAAAACATCTTTTAATTGTGCAAGCCAAACTCAGATTGCACAAAACTTTGAATGATTTTAAATGACGCTATACAACTTACATTAAAACCTATATTGTACAATACTCAAAGACAATAAAAACAAATTACGTCATGTCTCAACAGTAATGTAAAAAGTAAAAATTGTCGTTGCACAAAAACATCTACCTACATAAACAAAGCCGAGCGACGAACGTTTTAGCACCTCCATAAAAACTGAAGCGAAACTATGGTCAATAAATTAATAAGTCATCGTCAAATGCCTCCAATTACTGCACAATATAAAGCGGAGTCAAGCAGGTAAACAAAATAGAGCTGTTATAAATTTTACAAGAGCAGTTGAGTGGCCACACTGCCTCTCGACCGCATTATGCAGTTTTTTTTTCATGGACTTTTTGCTCGCTGGCATTTGCTTTGTGAGCTTACTTCCGTCGGTACATTTTTTATGGTGGCGCTAAGTTTTCAACACAAAAGATTTGATATAAGAGCCAAAATAGTGCGTTAGTGCCACCCCGCCTCACGCCCTGGACAGAAAGTTTGTCTCGAAAATAACCACATACTGTGTAATGCGTCACTTCATAGGAATGCCAATATATTGTGTAAACGCACATTTTAATCGATGTGCACACATGTTTTAGCTTGTTTAATTTATTTTTAGATGGATTTACTTAATAATTAGATGTCTTGTTTACAATGTAGTGTAAAGTTTAATCGTCGGACGAATTTGTTTGAAGACATATGTAGGTAAATAAGTTAAGTGAATAATTAGTGAACACTAAATCAACTCAGAGGTTTTATTTTAACGTTATTTTATTTATTTTCGTTAGTAATGATCGTATGGGTATTTTATTAATCATTTTTCTGAAGTTGTTTTTCATCAAATATTTGAAGGAGATTTTCACGTAAGCTATGACGTCATGTTCATAAATGTAACAGGACAAGTGTCGAACAATGTGGTCCAACACAAAAGGATACCGTACACCGCATATTTCACAAAATGCGTGTTTGCATTATCTTAAAACTTTGTGCCCCGGTCTTTGTGTACCTGTTGACTTTCCCTTAGCGCCGCTGTCAATTTTTTCACAGCGGTGTAATGTCGTACTGTTTGTATTCGTCTGAGCGTAAGATAATCGCCATTGTCCTATAAGCGCCAGCGGCATTGGAAAGAAGCTTCCGTACTTAGAACTATTTGCTTTTATCTTTCGTCAAGCCAATTGTTTAACTTTTACATTTAGGTCTAATAGAGGAGGCTTAAAATTAATCACTTTTGTAAGAGGGCGGTGTTACTGTCCTTTTATTTTGTACACAATTGACGTTCTTGAAACGTTATCTTTTTATCAGTAAAACGTTAGAAAATAGCGGTTAATGTGGCGTGATTCATGCCCCGCTATCGGTGACTCAATACTATTGAAAAAACGTAACTGCTCCTTTTTTTGGTTTTTGGAAACTGAAATATCGCTATCTTTTTATAAAATCTTGGTCTACAAATTCTTTAACAACTATGCAAAGTTACGTAGATTTAGGTATAGTTATATAGACTTAGGTAACATTAGCAATCCTAGTTTTAAATTCAACTTGTATTTTTTTTTTTTAAATATTACGGGCCTACTAACTTTCGTGCGCGTTGAAATCTTTTCTACGCGAGACTTTGTGTTAGCAATTTAGAAGGTCATTTTACGGGGAAATGGTTTATCTATAACTCGGAACGTTTTCAGCCATAGTTATCCGTAATTATGTTCTTAAGGCTTTGATTCGATTGGTGCGTACAGTCGGTACCCACCAATTAGGTACCATGCGGTGGATTGGCGGTCGTTAGTTCGAATATATGTTCGAAAGCGGATAATTTCTTTATCGTCGGCAGAGGGCGTGCGTGAGGTCCGAGTCCGCCTTTGGTCCATGCCGCCGAGTCTCCAACACCTATCCAAACTACCTAAGTGTTTTTCAATTAAGGGAAATAAAATTTATATACACACACATCTATAACACATAAATGTTACTGTGGGAAATAATTTTAATAAGAGAGCGCAAGGGCGTAATTGTCGAATTCCTTTTACTCAAGAGTATTAACAAATACAATCTTGAGTAAAGATTATGTTATACTTAGAAGATAGAAAAAACTTTAGGGTTCACGTTACGGCTAAGTTCTTCTCACTGAAGTTCTAATCAATTGGATCATTGAAGAAAGGCCTCAACAATACTTCTGTGTGTATATAATCTATTTTGTTTAACATAAAAGATACATACAATGTTAAAAACGATCCTTATCCTCTTAAAATGACCAGTCATCATCTGTACTTTAAGCACTGGTAGTATGAAAACAAGATTTTCAAAATCGTGAGTAAATATTTGCTCGCCTGACCATTCCATAAAGCAAGCTGAGAGGAACAAAAAATACGTTAACAAGAAAGGTCCTGTGGGAGCGGCCGTGGCTGAGACAGACGTACGTGGATGCCATAGGTGCGACAAGGATGGTGGATGCCACGCCCACAACCACCCACGTAGTCGTAAACAGTCCAAATCCTTTGCACGCTTTCATGTATCCCAAATCGAAATCGCTCCGAGCATCAAACTCACTCGATAACAGAATACACGCACCTCGACCGTAGCCCGTAAGACATAAAGTTGGGTGGACCTTCTAAATAAGTTATTCCGTGTTGTTTTCCTTTTGTGATCGAGATCATAATGATAAATAACCCAAAGGATAGGTCCAGTTGGGGAATAATAATTGATTTTGATGTCTTAAACATAAAATATTCCCGATTGTATGTTTTGAAATGTATTTTATAAACGCTGCCTACTTTTATGTTTTTAACATTCCATGTCATGGTATAATAAATATGTTTTGACTTGAATACAAAGTAGGTATTGGGAATGTTATGTTTTTTCTTATTGGTTACCCTAATAGGGGATGTATTGAAAGAGGTTTGAAGTCGGGAAAGGAATAAAAAAGAGATAAGGTTAACGTACAAGTGTTAACAAGTTGGCGGCTCAAAGGAAGCCGCGGCCGCTTTCCTCGTTTAGTCTAATAACTGAAACGCTTATTTTGTGATCTATTTATTGCCCTTACTGATTCCACCAGCTATCATTAGCCGGCTTTAAAAAGACGTTTGATTAAAACACTCAAATGACGTCATCATCTTCCATAATAAAGTAGGTACATACAACACAGTCTATATTATTTTTAGGAATCAATCGTACAAGTTACGTCGGTCATTAAATAAAGGTAACATCATTTTTTCATCTTATATGTGCTTGGGTCTCAAAAAAAGACAATTCAAGCAGCTCTACGTTGTTAAAAAACGTGGTCCTAAGTGATTCAATAAATCATGTAAAAAATCGCTAGTGGTTTTGTCTCTCACAAAATGATTAGGCCAAAAGTATCAAAGACATTCCAGCCGGAGTGAACCTCGTTCCAGGGCCGTCATCGACAACCTATAATTTGTGCATCCACATCGTCACGTAATTAGGGGGACGTGACGCACCATGTTGCGCATTCCCACATGGATAAGCAAGGACATAACACGTAATTTTGACCCATTATTTTGACCACAAAATGACTGTAGTCACACCGCTCTTACCACGGAAACGTTGTTTTATTATTGTTATGATTAATTATTACAGCACCAAAGTTAATTAGTAATTATAAATAATTACTAATGAACTTTCTCGCTGTAACGTTTTCTTAGTCCACACAAATTGATTCAATCAATGATGACCAAAACTGTCTGTGTTTAGTCACAGTTTTGAATAAGTAATATGTGACATTATGATGGTCTGATTTAGCGCAATTATAAATCTTTTTGCAAACCAGCTTCTCCATAACTTATTTACCAACCGTAATTAATCAGATAGCTTTTATAAACGTGTAATTTGTACCCTATTAGAGGTATTAACAATATTTAGGTTACGCATAATTATGCTTTAGATGGACGCTTTTACATTCATTTGTTTTTGATACGATTCGGTGTTAAACTTTAAGAAAAACGTGCGTTTTGAAAAATCTTTCGCTATTTATTGTCCTAATGATTGGTTTCCGTATTTTAATATTTCTTGTGATTTCAGGTATAATTTGGGTGTATCCGGTACTGGTTGTGGTTCTAAAATTAATTGATTTTATAATTGTTTATGTTACGGTATATACCAACCTTCAACGTATACTATAATATATACATATATATGTACAACAGTTGAATATTTAAAAGTGTCTATCGTACGAGTATTCGTTATTCTAAAATAACATGTTTATAACCGGCATTAGACACTACCTGTTAAACAAAATTACGAGAAAAACAACTTAAACAAGAGGCCGACGTTTCGTCTGCCTCGCGCGCTCTGAACAAATAAAATATAAAAAGGTGAGCGATGCATTAAGTGCATATAAACATGTTGCCTTAGTGTCAATATTTGCGGGCGCTTTCCCATGGGAACTGCGGCTGCGTCTGCGACTGCGCTAAATCACTTTGCGAGTATACACTCTGCTTTTCTTTTTTGCTATTGAAATGTCAATTTCCTACCTTACGTCCTGTGAGCCTAAAATCAATTAAAAATGCGCTTTGCAAGATTTGTTTGCGAGTGCCGACTGCTGCTCTATTGTCTTTTTAAAGATGCTCGATATTTCAATTATTCAGCCTTCAAAATAATCGCGTCATTTGGTTACATTTCCACTGAATTTGTGAAGAGACACATAAGAATTCCTACAATCAGCTTATGTCACTTAAGCTGTGTAATACCTACTTACTTAGCAATATCCCTTTCCTCACTTTGGGCAATACAGGGATAATCATGTACGTTATAGGTACCTATGGTAAGTACATTCGGTATTAGTGAAAGCAAATGTTTAACGATTCGATTCGATTCGTCGAAGTTAGTACGCACGCTATTTAACTAGGAGCTCTGAGGTCTTATAAACCGCGTAGAGGGTCGGTGCTCGTGGGATGATCACAAATATTTGTCGCTCGATGTCAGGAGCGGCATAAACCGAGATAAGGTAATTGTGAATACTTGTCGCTGTCGCCAGGATATATTGCTTTGGGATGCTGCGCTGCCAGCCGTATTACCATCACCTAACCCTTTAGTAACACTCGCTGTACCCTAAATATAACCTTTAACATTAACTGATCGAACATAAGTTTATATAGCCTTCATTGAAATATTTTCTCATAATTTCTGATGCCCTATGTATAAATGCCGCAAAGGTCAACGACATAATTGAGAACGACACTCGAATGTATATAAAAAATGAATATTTTAATAGCCGTTTCTAATTAGTGGCAGTTACCGTTTTTTGTTGTTTTGGGTTCCGTATTCATGATGATAATCCTTTCAAGACGATTACCTAAAACCCTTGTTGAAATTAGATCCAGCAATGGTCAATTTTCTGGTTAATATTTAATTAAATCATTTTAAATATCTTTACCTATTAGGTATATTTGAAGCCTACTTTGTGTTGAATTACTTAATTTGAAAATCCATACAAATCCTCACAAGTACATAATACATAGTATAAAGATTCTCTTCTGATATCTTTTGTTTCAATTAGCCAACCTAAGGACATCCTAATACATAAAAAGGTTTCGATTTTATTTTTATTTTTAAATTCCATGGAAAGCACTTGATCTTTTTTGTTTACTTAAAGTCCATGTAACTTGATAAATCTTATAGAATGTACCTAATTAATTATTCAAGCGCTATCAAATTAAGTCGGTAAGATTACAATCGGTCGGAATCGGTTAGAGAATGACAATAATCGGTGCATGTATCAAGCTGGGAGTCGAGACATGTGTACGCACTCGGCGATGCTCGCAGGTACCTGTGATGGAATGCCCGATACGCTCCTATAATGATGTTAAAACAAACTGTTAGGTTGTCATTAACGCGACTCAGCGTCCAAATGGGGGAGGCCCATTATAAAAATTTGTCCCATCCGTTTCGGCCCAAATTTATGGTTATCGAGTTGCCCCGTTTTTCTTGGGCCATCGAAATTTTATTGCCTTAAGATTAGAGTGGGAATACTGATAACAGTGTTTTAGGACTGGATTTGTGTCGTTTATGATGTCACCGATGAATGGGAATAATCAAATGTCATTTTATTTCTATTGAACGTATATTATTTCGACCTTATTGGCGGTTGTGGCTGGTTTGTATTAAGTTAGTAAGAAACTCTTTAAATATGCAAAGTTATGATGTTGCGTATCGCGATGTCGATATAAGCGACATATCTTTATAAATTGTATGTTAATACGCTCATTACTTGGAATTGTGTGCCAAGTACCAACATTGTGAAGCTTATCCAGCGTTATGTGCAGGACTTTTAGGGTTATTAGTGACGTAATATAGGCGTAAGCTTTTATAACACAAACAATTTCACAACTCTACATTTTATGCAGAAAAGGAAAACCCGAACGCTTGCCCAATTAATAAGAAAGTGTCTAATAGTTATTGATATTCATTGATATTCTTTTAGAAGCGCGTATCACGTAACACGGTAGCTGCTGGTTCGCTCGTAATGTATTGTATTTTATGGCTGTGGCCTGCGGTATGCAAAACTCGCCTTCAATAATCTTACGTGCGCAAATACAAAGATAACATTGCTGTTCAACAGTACAGTTTGCAGTTCATTTTAAGCCTTATTGTCGCTCCATAAGAGCATATAAAGTTATAACAGACTACGTTTAAGCTAATATCAGTATGTATTTATGTGGTAGAGCAGAGACTGGTCCCCGTCGACGGGTCCGCGTCAATAAGTTATTATTTCTGCAAATATTCCAGTGTCACAAACGGATGCCTTCGATTATGATTTTAAAACGTCATCTACTTTTAGTAATCAACCTTAAAATCAACCAAAGCAACCAGATTTCATTGCTCGTGAAAATTGAATTTGATTATAACTAACTTTTCTTACTTAGATGAATGTTGTTTGGTTTCTATAGATTTAAAAAGACCGTTGCTTGTAGCTGTTTATTCAGCTTATGTCGCAGTAGATCTTGATTTAATTAAGCTGAGTTTTTAACTTGAATTTATTTGATTTAACGTTTCTTGTGTTAGCTTTAAGTTTTACGTAGTAAGTAGTAGAAGTACGTAGCTAGGCAGATTGCTACTTATGGACTACATTAAATCAATTACCATAATACGATTATTATACAGCCACTGCAGACAAGCCTAGTGATCTAATGGTACAAAGTTCAGTCAGAGTATGTTAAAATATGCTTAATGGTTAACGACATGCACATGTTATATAGGCTTATTGCAACAGTAAATATTCCTAGATAGGGCTGGTTAGTTCAACTTAGTCATGATCACTTGGAATATGTTGATTGTCCTCAAATCCTTATTACAATATAATTTTCTAAATAAAATTATGTAGGAATATGAAGCACCTAAGTCTACATGCATTAAATGTAATCTAACGTGTAGTCTCTCTTTCTGTTCTTGTATTTCTTATATAAAAGCATTGCTGGATTTTAAGTATTGCTCTACATATTATGTATGCCTACTAGTACCTATCTTGCCCTATTCACAGCTATGACCTATCAACGGAGAATCCTCAAATGGAAAAATACCTATCTGTATTTTTTGCGGTGTTTAGGATTAAATAGACACCCTTAAAACATTGGAAGTCACGCCGCCATCGCCTGACCAACGAGGCAAGGCTAATGCAATGATACACATTGTTATGAAGACGTCATATAACCAGCTCAGAGGTGTATCAGCAGTGGGAAAGTGTGGATTGTCACCGTTATCAAGCGGTCACTTTGATTGTTTCGTTGGGCCCTGTCCCTCTGACAGTATGACGAATGGCCTGATGCAACCCATAGATAATAACAAAAACGCGTCCACTACTAAAACTGTCGGTGTCCTGTCAACGTCACAAAATAAATAAGTCCTAATGATCGATCGTTAGACCTCTGTTTTGGGGCCTTTAAAACACGAGTTATCTCGAGTTAGCCGTAGCGGTACGAACACCTACCTGTTCAAAGGTGGCTGAATTTGTCAGGAGATAGATTCCATCGAGGCTTACGTGTCACCGATGGAGGCGAGTTTTTCATATAACTTGCCTTACCTGGCGCGGCGAGCAATCTTGTACGTCGACTTCAACTTCCATTTAACCGAGGAAAAGTTGGATTCATGCGCTATGAAATATGAACCTTTTGAAGTGACATTATCTTTGGGTTGGATGACGTCGGGAAATCCGTAGCCGTAGGCTCTAAATTTTGTAATGAGTCACTGCTTATCTCTGTAAAATTGAAGAGGAATGTAGTTCCCAAAGACTTCATATTTTTGTAAAATACCGAACAATAAATCAATATGTTTATTTGATACGCTTTGTTATTGACATTCGTGTAAAGTCCAGTTTCTCAATAATAAATAATTATTGGATTTATTGTTTGGTATTCAGATGATAAATAATGTTTTTTCAAACAAACACATTACATTAAGATAACATATTTTAATGTTAAAGTTGAATTAGTCTAGTCTTGATTTTATACCAAAATAGTTATATAATAATGTGTGGAAACGAATAAATTTATATGGCTATTACATGAAAAAATAAACTAAATCAGGTTCAATACCATAGGGAAAATGCATAGCTGCAAATAATTTCTCATAAAAAAACATTAGGTTCGCAAAACTATTCATCGGGAGTTACTTCCAGTTGCGACGCTATGTCAATGCAAAAAGCTCTATTTGCATTATTTATCGCTTGTGGTTACGAGCCCGACCAACAATCTGGACTAAAAATAGATGCAAATACTCAGAACTAAAGCACCACTTACATTTTACTTAACGGTTGGTATATTTTTAGTAAAAGCATGAATATTTCAATGTTTTGTCACTTGCAATGGTAATTAACTATGCAGGTAAATGAACACCATTAATACATATATATAATATATTTTGCTATTAGAATTATATTTTCTCACACAATTTGAATATCAAATTGCGATCGTAGCAGATATTTCCTTATCCTTAAACAGTAATGATGATGTCATCATCGTCTTTAATGAAACGAATAGCATTAACAGGTCGTTAACAAGCGGTGGAGCCTATTAGGTTTTGCGCAGGTTGTAACCTGGCATATAAACGAGAGGTATTAGGCATTTATTTAGTTACATCTAGATAAACAGCGATAGAATATTCAAAGTTCGCGCTCCGGCAAGCTTAGGTTTTAATTAGAACAGGCGCGTTATCGAGGGACGTGTAAACGCCACAGTATATCATGCGAACCACGCTATTACATCCAGTATCTGCGATATTAATAGAAGTGGATACATAAATTTTAATAGTTGCATTTGTCAGATACGGATTGGTGTCATGCGCACGTGTTTAGCGCAGTGTCTCCGTAGGCCTAGATACTGCCTGCAGACGAACGCAACTTTTGAATTATCTGTATTTAATCGTGTTTATGGACAATTATTCTATTGCTTCCGTAGCTGATGATAAATACTCAGTAACGTCATAATACGATAAAACTGCTTACAAAGGCGGCTAGATCAATACTTAAACGACTCCGTAGATCTTAGTACTTATTGTGCTATCAAACGTTTTTTACGCAATAGACAGCGTAGTTTTATCAACAACTTGTCATCTGTAAGCTTCTATTATGTTCAAGCCAATTACCATTTGACTCTTACTTATAATTTTTGTTCTACGGTACAATTTATTGTCAAACAGGACACTACCAAGTCTTCGACATATCTCGTAGTTCTAAACTCCCTGCAACGTTCTACATCAAAAGAATTATACTTAGGCAAGTCGTGTTTAATGCTATGAAGCACTCTCTGTTAATCAACCTTTCATAATATAGGCGCAGTCTATATAAACTGTCATATAGGTATGTAATATGTATGTAAAAGACCTTAAGTATGAGAACTGCAGCGTAACATTAATCTAGCTGCAATACAAACGCCGTCTGAATAAGTCCAGTAGGATCTCCACAATTCTCTACAGTGACACGAAATCACTGATTCTCGTACAGTTACATTAGCTGCGTGTATGGCATGTGAGAAATGTCGTCGAGAGTATATCAAATGTTAGTCGAAGCTATCGGATGGAGGCATTCCGTCGCGGGATTGAACCGCACGCGCGGCGAGCGGCAGAAATGTGGCCGCAACATGAGACGCCCGCGCCCGCGCCGCCGCAAGGTCGGCTACTGCACTGCGCATGCGTGACCTAGCGCTGTCGCACCACTGCGCGCTGCACCGTCGCAACCGCTGCAACACCAACACATTAACACTTTTTTCTTATCGTGCCTACGAAGCCGTCAATGGGATTGTTGCTGTTGGGCTTCACAAAAGTGCTAATAACATTTTCTGAGAAATCATCGTTTGAACAAGAAGTAGGTTTAAGTAAGCTAAACTCTTTACCTATGCCACAAACAGAAAACATTATTATAATAAAACAACCATATTTAGCCGATACAAAAAGAAAAAGATGAGTCGTAGAAGTATGTTTGCCAATCCTCAATGTTTCATTTAAGAACTAGAAATCCAACCCTGGTGTATACCCTGTGTTATTATTTATCATTAGTTACTAGTTTTATGTGCCAATTGGATCTACTTACTAAAATTGGACTGCACTTGCTCAAGTTGCATTCAACTTTAATGGTAATTGGCTTGCAAAAAACGCAGAAAAAACAAAACACGCAAGCAATACAATGTCAGGTGTTGATTTGACGGTTCTATTTTTAGTTCATAACACTTTACAACTAGCGTTGGTACTCAAACTTTGTAGTTTGTAGTATTGTAAACAATATTTATGTATAAAAGAGCCTCCACTGGATATGATACCTTATGTATTGATAGTCTGGCGCACCCAGGTAACTGTACAGAACCCTAGACAACTTGCAAAACGCTTGACGAATAGAAATTTAAGAATGATTAATTTGTGGGGATTTCATAGTATTTAGACCATGTGATATATTATGATACGTCACTCTCATAATTTTCATTTTATTCGATTTCTATTCGTCTAGCGATTTGCTACTTGTCTAGGGCATTTAGTTTAGCGGTAGAAAAGAAAGACCTATTAATCTGCCAATTGTAGGTCGAAGATATCGATCAAAAACTTACATAAACAGATAGTTGCAATTACTATTGTGTAATTGCAACATAACATAAGCCATTGGGCTTATGTAAAAATAATATAATTAAATAATAATTATTAATTATAATTGTTTTATTTAAATTATTACTTTGATTCATAGACCTTTGAATTGAAACAATGCTCAGAATCCGGTTCACATGCATTCCAGTAGCGGTACCGCTTTTAAAATTTACATAATTGCAATTAAGACATCTAAGTATTGGAATGTCAGAATAATATGTTTGAGGTCACCCGAAATTTTCATGTCAGACTTTTTTTAGTATCGTGTTTGCATTTGTATAGCTGGTAAGCTATAATTATGTGATAAATCTAACTTGTGGTTACTAGGTGCGAAGCCCAGCGACACCAGAGAAGACGGCGGCACGGTGGTCACGTGCCGCTGTGCAAAGCGATACTAAAGGGTGACCCCTTACAGTCACCCTAGGGATGTGCCAAGTAGGCGTTGCATGGGGAGGTTCCGGAGTCGGTCTTTTAAGAGGTCCCGGGACTTCCCTTGTTCGTGCAGATGGTGACCACCGGGGTGGTTTTAGTGAGGTGGAAATCCCACACTACCCAGTCCCTACCCCACGGGGCCGGGTGCCTTTTGAAGGTTGCCGTTTCCCCCCAATAACAAAAAAAAAAGGCACGTAGCCCAGCATTGTGCTCTACATTAAAACGCTGAATTTCGCCACCGGGTTTCTAGAACTTTCGCAAATATACTAAGTTTTGACTTTTATACAACCAACATCCTAACACTTAAATTGATAAAGGAAA
Source organism: Abrostola tripartita (assembly GCA_905340225.1). Lineage (NCBI taxonomy): Eukaryota > Metazoa > Arthropoda > Insecta > Lepidoptera > Noctuidae > Abrostola > Abrostola tripartita. The sequence continues at coordinate 6,621,162 of HG996490.1, read as the reverse complement.
TTTGAAAAATTATGGATACGAGCGGGATTCGAACCCGCGACCTTCGCCGATCCGTGGCGCTGCTCTTACCAACTGAGCAACCGTGTCAAATTTCCTTTATCAATTTAGATTCAAGCTTAGCATGGGCAACATGCTAAAATGGCACCAAAAGTCATATCCTAACACTTACTTCTACTTTCAAAAAGGTAGAAAGAACAAAATAATTTTTATATAGTAACGATTGGGCACTTGAATTGAACTAACGTTGATCAAAAAATATATATCTAGTGATTATGGCATAGGAGACCTCTATAAACTATTTTGGACAGAGCATCCGTTAATTATAACAGAAATAGTTCATGTAGTATTGTGTAGCCAGTCAGCAAGTTTTTTGTGGGGTTAACAACCTGGGGTGCACCAGGCATACACTTAGGTACTGTCGCTTAAAGAATGTTTTTAGTCCTAACCGTCTCTACTCTAGCTTTGTTTTATGCGCATATATTTTCATGTCTAGGTAAGCTTGATTATAATGACAACTGATCAAAACAGTACGGGTATAGAAATAATAATATTCCCGTTAAGTAAATCCTTTTAAGTAACTCGACAAGCTTTTAGAGACGTTCACGATTTCTAAGTACCGAGATGTCTCGATGACGCTCGACAAGGGACACAAGTGTAATAACTCAGCGCTATAAGTAAATACAACATAAATCAGCTAATGCATCATTTAATGGTTGTTATACCGGAACGATTAACGGCCGTGCCTAATCTTCAATGCGTTAAGCACAAACACATAAATGTTAGTTTACCGCGCTCGTAAATACTTATGATAATAAGGTGTGGTACCGCCGCGTATCATAGTGTTGATTGTATTGCAAAATGGAAACGCACCGAGAAGCCGACCACATTCGTACTTGCTATCTACCTCGCAATATTTCCTCCGGCTCGCTTATGCAAATGCAGCATATTGACAAACAATATACATGAAAATATATGAAGTGGACGCATAACAGTGACAGCGGCTGGTTCGTAGCACCTGAGACACGTAGAGGTTTTTTACACAACTGACTTTGCAAGCGGTAGTTAGAAGGCTAAGTTAAGATTTTACTGTACACTTGTACGCAAAACGTTTACAAAAAAAGCCAACTGAAATGCAAAATAATATATGATTTGATTTAATAATCGAAACATCATCATACTCATACATTGATGATTCTAAGCGATTTCTGTTCGGTAACAATTTAGCCTCTTGTCTAAGGCCCCAGAAAGAATATTAATTAATTGAACCTTTTGCATATTCTAAGTGAATGCGTTTAGCAGTAGTATTACACTCTAATCATGTTATTGGGAACCTAATTATTGAGATGACCCCGAAAAAAATATATCCTTATTTCATACACGTTTAAAAGAACTAGTAACCTTGTAGACATTAATGTTGACATAAAAGTAAGTAACGAATTGCGTCCCTTTAAGTGTTTGTTTACATAAAATTTGCTTACATCAGAGCACGCGATTACATAAAATATGAAAACAACAATAAACATTACCTAAGTTTATTTACGCACTGCAAGCAGTGAACAATAACAATAAGTTTATCATAATCGGTGACAAGTCGACTGCCACTCACATTGTATCAGTTGGTGTTTATCGTTCTGAGACCTTTGGCTTATTAGCGGGGCGCGGCACCTGCGAGCTACGATAATGGCTCTCGTAATGTCTGAGATTTATGTCGGTGAATTAAAATGAAATGTCACTTAATTTAATCAACACTCCCCGTGGCGCGGGCGCACATCTGCGCGGGCCACGGTAAAATAAACGCGGATGAATCACCTTGTTTTGCAGTACATTCTCGGAACCGATTAATAATTATAATAATTTATCTCGTCAATAAAACAATAATTAACAGTCAGTAGTCATATGAGCCGTCGTATAAATTTCCTAATGTGAAACCTAGTGTAACATGATATGACATCGAACAGGTTGCTGCTACACCTGGGCACCTGGCGAGGCTCACGTCAACTACGATAATAGACCAAACTTATTTACTTTTAAGATTTTTTTCAAGAAATTTCTATTTTTAATTTACGGGTTGGTATTTTTGATTTGTATTATAGATGCAACCTAATAAACAATGTTATGGTTCACTATTTGATGTTAATTAAATGTTGACAATGATTTTGGTATTGGTCCCTTACAAAACGTCCAGGTTAGCTATCTGCAGGCCGAGCCAGCACTTCATAAAGGATAGCCGGTGTCGATATGTTGACTTCACCAAATAAGGGCAGGTCGTTGCTCCGTCGTTGTCTTCTTTGTTTAAAAAAACAACACTCGTCTTGTATGTATGAACGTACGTGTATGGAAAATCAACTGAGAATTAATCATGTGTAAAAGCCTTCGTTTTTATGAATGTCTAAAAGAAAACGAAGGTTCATTGTTGTGAAATTCATCGCTCATGCACGTTAGGTGCATACAGTTATGCATAACTACATTGATCCAGCGCTTTGTTCTCTTGTGACTTGTGTATCAAAGACATGTATGGCATCCCAAATTACGAAAAAGTCTTTATTAAACTTAACCTACTTAAAACGAGTTGCGCCTGAAAAGAACAGTCGTCATCTCTATATTAATTGTCGTTAACATAATCAACATGGCTGATACCGATCAAGTTGGATACATAATTAAGAGCGATTATGTCAGATTGGGACGGTAAACTAGTTGGTTAATGCCATTGTGATATGAATATGGATTTAATGTTGTACAAACATCAAAAGCTTCAGGTTACACGGTATCAAGTGTCGTGACAGCACGGGGTCGAGCTGCCAGGTGCGCTGCTTGGGACATTAATCGTGATACACCATCGTATAGATCACAATCAAAACCAGTTTTATTATTTTAAAGTTGTAAATGACGCAAGTGGCGGTGGTGCGCAGGTGGGACGTGTACGGTAACACGAGGACTACACAGCCGCGCAACACGCCCAGCAACACACGGCACCTTATGCAACTTATTAGGATCGTAATATGATACCAACTTATAATTGCAATTTTTACTTTTGCATAACCATTTCATCATTATTTGCAAGTGATTTAATGTTATTATTTACCTTCGCGACACATGACTTCTTGATTATCAGAATTTAATGTCAAACTCAAACACTTGTCACGCAACCGTTGTGTCGCTTTCTTTATATGATCATTTGAATAACTCGGTACAATAAACTGGAACAGCGATAAGCGGGCTGCACACACAATGTTGATCAGTTCAAAGTTGAGCGAAGTAGTGGGCAGTGTGTAGGTGTGCGCGCGACACGGTCAGGCGGCGCGGCGTCACCGCGCGGCGCCCTATCGTCTACCGACCGCCTATCATTATTCCCATCCAAACATTATTTACCACTCGACCTTTTTATCCTGAAGCTTTTTTTCACATACCTTCCTTAACTGCACCACCACTTATCAGGTAGACATCGTGAGATATTCATACCTTTTGGCTTAATTTAGTGCTCATATAGAAACGATAAAAGCTTAAAATAACAAATATTGAGAATAAATACTTAGTGGACTTTTTAGTAAAATCTTAGGAGAATTTCACGCCCTAAGGATAATTTTGATAAAGCATTGTATTATATCATAAGCTATTAATAGAAGACCGCAAGTAAACATTTTATCTGGGCTTTTCTTGAACCTTGTCATCCAGATAATACGTCGAGCGTCGTCATTTCTACATTCCCGAGATTCAAGTCTAGAAATACAAAGGAACAAAAAGATAAATAAAATTAATTTAATTCTGATACTTTTTCAACCGTTACCGATACCCTTTTTTACTTGGCGAGGAACGCGGATGAGACTCGAAAGCAATATTTATTTATAAAGATCGCGCATCGGGTGCAAGTCTCTGCGCCGGGATTCCATTAGCACAAGTACGAGTGGCTCCTCGTATCGATGGTGTTTTTCTGATTCCAGCTATCTCCCGCAGCTGGTGGCCGGTGGCGCATTGCGAGGCGCTCAGCATCGCAAGCGACTTTTATTACATGTATAATATACAGTGTACTCTGTACAGCCTTCTTGGACTTTTATATTATTTGTATAAATATCAGCTTAGGTTTTTCTGCGGGAACCATCTGCTGAGTTGAGTAAATCAAATGATTCAGAGTTCAACAACACCTATTAAAAGCGAATAAAATGATTAGTTTGTATGAGACTAGTATAGGTATAGCCAATAATAAGTAAACAATTTTAGCCAATCTTGTCCTGAGTTTTGGTATAAGATACTGTTCTTTTTTAAGTTTTTCAATAACATATTAAAACAATATATGCTACGATATTACAAATACAACAAAAATAAACCACTCAATAATGACGGTAGGCAAAATAACTTTTAAATGGTTTTGTTTTGTGATCTCCCATTTAATTAATCCGTTCCGCTGCCAAATGATCTGTATAATAAAGTTCTCATGACGTAAGCTTGGGAACTCGCCGCCGAAGAAAATAATTGTTATTAATTTACTAAAATGTCGGTGTAATATTACATCCATTTTTCTATGATTTAACTGCTAAACTTTATAGATACGAAAATCAATACGTTACCATAAAATTTTAAAATTATAGCTTCATTATTAATATTTTTAATTTTGACATTTATAGGTATCTTGTTTATTAATACGTCTTTATTTATGAGATTATGGTTTGCCTTGAAATTACGATTACTCTAGAATACGCATCCAGATTACTTCGTTTTCAATGGCTTAGGGTTATAAAATTAAACGCATGTTTGATGCTTGGTAATTGGTGTCTAGAATACTTAACTCCCTTCCCTGAGGGTTCCGTAAAAGCTTTAAATTGAAACCTATTCGCGTGCCAACTGAGCTGTCATTACTAGAATTATATTCCCTCGCGTTCATCGTAGCGATCAAAAAGGCCTCTACAGTCGACGTTTTAACCATCATGTACTTGGGAAACGTTAGGCATGACCGAGATATAGGTGAGGGCGAGTTCGTGATCAAGTGGAGCGTGTTGAGATATTCTGTGAAGTGATTCGCGGAAGCGGTGCGCGCGGCGTCCGCCCGTCTGTCCGCGCGCTGCACCTGCCCGCGCCGCAAGCTATTTATAAACCAGACCGTACCTCCGACATAGAATAAGCCTTATCCGCATACGGCACGCCTCTACTTTGAACATTCTACCTACGTGGTTTAGACCTCTAGACGCCGTTTTGATTGTATTGTCACGCTTGCTAGGAGCTTAGATTTTATTAAAAACTTAAAGCAATATTGTGCTTGCAGGATATTATTTTGACAAGAACTATTTACGACTTTCTCTCGATTTGTAGACCAAGTGTATCCTCAGCTGGTAAAAAATAAGTTAAGATGCATGTTAGATATGAGGTAAACAGATTTTTTCAATACTAGAACCTTATCTCTGATGTCGATCGCCTACGAAGACAGTGAAGTGTCCTTTCTAGAAGTTACTTCGTAGCAGTGCGTTGTTCATTACTATTTATCTACGATTCTATAGTACTCATGACATTATTATAGTAGGTCTGTACACAATACTTAGTATCTATACTACACCCAATAACACATTGTTTACTAGCTTTTTGCGCAGCATCTCTGGTTAATATTTATAATTTTTCGTAATGTCTGTATGTATCTGCATAACGAGAATAGTTACAATTTCCATCGCAATAACAAACACACCTGGTAGGTGCGAGCTTTTCGAAATCCGTTAGTGTGGAGTGTGCGAGGTAGCGAGGTAGCCTAGCAGTTGTTGAATAAATATTATTTTTAACGATCAGTGCAGCCGGTGTTTGTGCACTATGTGTTCAACATGTTTACGTAACAGTGCTCACCGCCGGGAGCCGCGCGCCGCCCGCGCGCCGCCCGCGCCCCGACTCGGTAAACACCAAACGGTGTTCACCACACGACACACACGGACCGATATTTGCTCACCGGCTAGCTCTTGTTCACCGCTCTCCGTTCCAACACATTAGTCGCGCCCTAATATACTCATACATATCTCGTGTTCAATGATAAAACGTGATTAATTTTTTCGCTTGTCGATAAAATATAGGTATAGAGATTTTCAACCGTAATTCATTATTTGAAGTCATCGTCCTCGGGCCCGCCTATTCTCGTTTATATTATACGTACCTACTTTAGTTGTATGAGGATTTTATTTCAATGATTCGAATAGTCATTAGTATCTATAAATATTCATCAATGTGTCCCTATAGATCATTGCCAATCGCACACTTACTTTTTTGTGGCAAAACCAAAAAGGGCCTTAAGTTGGAGGTCAAATATGCGATTGCATGCCAGTCGTAAAAACTCGGCAAGGTGAACTGAACTGTTAGACAAAGGCTCATCGCGCGCTGAACTAATTAGGCTGAACGTTGTGAGGAATGCCCCGCGGGCCACGGCGGTAATTGTAGAGCGCGCGCGCCGCTCCGCGCCCCCGGCAGAGCGCAGGCGCACACATCATTGCGAATGAAGCTTTTGCGTCAAGATTTATTTACATCCGGATTCTGTAACAAGAAACTAATGTGTTACATATTCGAACAGCGATATCCTTATCCCTATCCAGTTTGTGGTATTTTATTGTGCCTCAAGTGAGGGGACGGCCTAATTTCAAACAAAAGAAGATTTCACGTACAAATTACTCTTCATTCAAGTCGGTCATGTGACAACTCTCTTTGGCTGAAAATATGCACTTACATAAACCATAATAGTTTGATTTTCTTCCAGTGCTTTCTGCTATGTACTAAGCTTTCAAGATACTGTATGTACTTGAAAATCTTTATTTGAAGCGAAATTATCTATTCGTTTAATTTTATAAATGAAATATGTATTTATAAGAGTGTGACCCTCTAAAGATGAAAAGCTGAACGGTGAAGACGGGAAAACCATAACTATCAGGTTATATTGACTGAACTACTTCCCATCTATGGAAAGGACTCCTTAATAAGATGACACGAACGGAATTATTGTAATTTTAGCGAGAAAGACATGGTCGGAAATGGCACTTAATAGAGATTTGTGGAGAAATAAAGGGGAGGCCTTTGCCCAGCTGTGGGACTCAAAACAGGCTAATTAAATATATATTACGAACAAATTTTACTTTACCTTACACACTCCACTTAAACCAACATTTTTAGAACACGTGAGATCGTCAACAGCTGTAGGTACTTGAGTAACATTTTTTGTATATAAATATATTTATATATCTGATTAAATCAATACAAATATAGCAGTAAATAGCGTTGTCAAACCAATTTATTACCACTTTGATAACGGTAGTGGTTGAAAAAATTGTTTGTGCGTTGGCGGCCTAACATATTGACAGAATGTCGGCGCGCGCAAGGTTATGCCTGATGTTATATACTATAACCTGACGTTATACATACTTATGTATTATGAGTTTAGGCTATATATTATTGACTGTGTATTTTAACAATCAATATGTACATCGTATGTGGCCATAATATGCGGGTACAGAGCCTCTTCGAATGACTCTACCTAAGTCGATGCAATCGGCGCTACCTATGCGGTCAATCTCACCACTACCCAAATTGGCAATAAGTTCATGCTGAACTTCCACCAAATCATCATCATCATCATCAGCATCAGCCGGAAGACGTCCACTGCTGAACAAAGGCCTCCCCCTTAGAACGCCATAATAAACGACAACTTGCCGTTTGCATCAAATACTTGTTACTAATTTTCAGATCCTGATCACTACTCTTTAGTCGATATTTGTAATGTTAATTTAGGCTGAAAGGCAAAAAAGACTTTTGCAAAATTTCTAGTAACTGTCATCCTCCGACCAACAATCCACATCTGCTCCTGGTGTTAATTACCAGGATAATGATCTAACCCACAAATATTAAGCATATTCTTAATCAAAATAAAAATGCACTGGAATGACTCTACGTAAAGAATTTTATTATTTTCGTATTAGATAGTTAGTTATTCAGGTCGCGGAATAGATTTAATCTTATTTTTACGATATTTATTTTAAATAAGCATTATGAACAGATTTTTTCTTTGCTAAGATTTAAATGTTAAGTTATTGATCTGTTTTGATATTAGCATACATGACTAACAACTCGTTTCTAGGACCAGATTCTAATCCAGATTACTTGAAACTAGAGTATCTACCTTATATACTTGGCCCTTTTCAAACGGTGTATTAATACAGTTATTCGTTGCTTGTTGTTTTGTAATAAGTACGTACAGTGTACACCTAGGATTTATATCTTACTCAATTCCAATAAAATTTTTGGACTGATCGAAACTTTCAAGCTACATTGAGACCACGGCAGACCCCGTTTTAATGACAGATGTCATTAGGCGACCTTTGAATAATTTTCCGACGTAGTGTTTTTATTAAGAACACAAAATATTATTTTTTTAATTTATGACAAATTTGTTTAGCGTTAGTGCAACACTTTTTGTGTGGATATTATTTCCGTCGGTCGGTGCGGTCTGGTTGTGGTCGGCCTTCGCTCGCCGGAGACAAGAGGCTTGCTGCCACTTTCACTCGACCACCGCCACGCGCATCCATAAACACCTTATTTTAGATACATGGATGTGGCATCTTAATTTAAAAAAGACGGTGTTATTCTCACATTCTGTGTAAGATTTTGTTTCATCTATTAGTTAAACTTTTTGTATGGTTATGTCGTAATTAAGCATATAAAATTATGTAAAACTCTCTCACAAAAATATTTTTTTTTATTACCTAGTATATTTGTAGATAACCTCAAAAAATAATCAATGGTCTTAAGTAAATATATAATAATATATATTTTTAAATTATTAAAAATATCTCCTCTATTATTTAGTAGCTTCACGATTTTGGAGGTTCATACTCTTACCAGAAAAATTGAACTTCAAAACAATACGTAAGTGCCAACACAATTTGTTTTTCACTTGTGCCTGCTCACACCCAGCAACTTGTTTTGGTAGTTTTCTGATTACATATACATAGGTGGGTACATATTATATTTATACATTTCTAAAGGCATGTAAGCAATTGTACACAAGTTAGCTTTGCTTTGAATAAAATGTGGGATAAGTATGATCAGTTCTGAAAGCAACAATAAATATAACGCAATATTTCGACTCAATAAGGAATTTAGAGAAGGGAAATCAGGAAAAAATACTAACATTTTCTGAGTTGAGCCGTTTCATTAATGAAAATTACGGAATGTTTATGAGCAATGAAGAATTAAAATTATGTATCGTTTGTAACTAACAAGCACATAGGTACACATAGACTGTGCGTGTGCGCATTTCGAAACCGGTGTTGCGCAATAAGGTCGGCGCCAAGGACGCGGGTTCGTTGCCAGAAATAAATTGCTGTTTATGTCTGTCTAGCGTACACCGCGGGCCGCGCGCACAGCCCGCAAATCAAGCGCCATATTCAGCAAATGCCTATATCACACACACATGCCACTTTACGCTAATATTATATTATGGACATAACATTTTACTACCTAGATAACTTGCCTCCAATTCCACACGGCATTTTAAATAACTTTACTTGTGCGACAAAATGTGCTAGCTTTTTTGCTTTGAAAGCTATTTCGTTTAAGTGTACAATAACATTCTTATCTTCTTAAGGTGACAGATGCTAATAATTTACACATAAACCCTAGACTATTATTATACCTTCTCGCATACCACACTACGAAGTTTGTTATCGCAGTTGCAAGAGACATTATCGACTAATAAGTTTGTAACGCTGCGAACATTTTACATGGTTGTAACTGAACAAAAGACTAGTAAGAACGTTATCAGTGTAATAAGGTGCTAATTTCTATTCCACATGCCGTGAACTAGAATTCTACTGTTACGTATATTTGTTAAGTGTCATTTAAAACATAAGTGTTTCTTCGTAATAAACGGTAAAACATTTACGATAGTCGTAAATCAAACTCTATTTAAAATATTTGCTGGTCCCATTTTTCTGCACTCTAGTTTACTTCTAACTAGGAGAAGGCGGAAGAAAACAAAAGTGCACTAAAATGCTTTAAATAACTACCTTCCTTCTCCTACACTATTTATTTGTAGAGTTCAAACAACTGTTTCAAATTGTGCCACATATGTGTACGTAAATACTGTGAGCAAATGACTTAATAAAGTTTGGATAACAGAATTTATTTAACCAGTAATGTTGCATTATGTTTTAAAAAGCCAGCCATAATAAGTATTTTAAAAGAACTACATTGAAACATTTTAATCTTCACGAATGTGAGAGTCATATAGAGTTCATGTTACGTTGCATGTATAGTGACAAAATACTCGTTTAGTGCTGTCGCGACGACTCTGAGAGATGCGTTGTAGCTTGTAACATGCATCGGAGGCGAGTCGCATCGTGGCCGGTTATATATTCATCACCGTTATACCGACACGTGACAACTACACCACACCACTAGTGGGATTAACATGCACGCTTAATAACTTTATTTTTCGCTTCACATATAACTGTTCTCTCAGAGATGCACTCAATGAATTTTTGGGTATCTAACACACATTTAAGTCAATATATTATTCCTAACAAATGAGTACGTATTTATAAATGTTACTCCGAGAGTGATTAATAATGTTTATAATGTAAGCACCATTCCAGAAAACGACGTTACTATGTTGTAACGGGATGATTAAACTGTACAACAGCGAGCGAGCTAAGGGCGTGCATCAAACGCTCAGCTCAGCGTGATAGCTGTAATGCTTGAGTGACACGCTTTACAAACTGCACTTGACGACAAAGCAGAGTTCACACTATAACTTTAATCGAAAATTACTTTGCTTAGCATCTTTATGTCGAGAAATTAAACTCAATGTTGCATAATATTATAGCGTTGAGATAGGCGTGAATCGTGATTGGTAATTTTTCTAGTGCACTTGTGAGTTTGTGACTCTGCCCTTACGGTGAAAGTCTATTGAGATTAAGGTGCGTACGAGACGAACTAATTTCGAGGCGTGCAAGTTCCGTGGCACGCGACTGTTTTAATTTTTACATCGACAAAATAATTATATTCCTTTTTGAACCTTCAACATCGGGGGGAAAGGTTGAAGGTGTGATGGACAGACAAATTAATGGTAGCGAGATGCGCTCCGTTGCTCAAATTTGAAACGCAAACAAGTCGCTTGCATACGTGTTAAATATTTCACACCGAGCGCGTTATTCTTTTTCGTTTAAATGAACAAGAATTCTGTAAATTTGAGATGAAGTGAAGAATGAAGAATTATGCGCTGTTACAATCTGATTATAACGAAGATACTTGCTAGGGTTGCCACGCAGTTTGGATGTACCGTTACGTTTTTATGTAGATGATAAAATGTGAAAATTTCTGGAAACAGTTATTTGAAAAAGGTTGAGAAAAGCTTTACTTTCTAGTGGAGTATAAAGGTAGTAAATAATTAAAGTGTGCAATTTGATGGTAGCGGCATGTGGTCAAATAGGTTCCGCGTGTGTTGAGTGTGCAGTTGATAAGATAAGGTACCTGTGTACTGGTATATTGTGGGGTGCGCGGGCGCGTCCGTGGGATTGCGTCGTATTGTATCGGCGGGCTCGCAGGCCGCTGTACGGCCATCGACCGCACGCCTTCTCTAAAATATTCCAAGCATGCACAAATTAAACTGGTTATTTCTTATATTACTTTTGCAGAAAAACATTGTAAACTAAACAATTTGGCGATCGTGAGCAATATAGCTCATCTGTTAGCTATTACATGTTATGAGTTGATAATGCAATTAACGATTGGCAAAACGGAAAAATACTGTTCAAGTGTTCATATATTATTTAAGAACTTCTTAAATTATTTAAAGCGTTAACATTGTTTCGCTCTACCTATGTGACTTGTTTTTCTAAAGAAACCTCGGAAACTTGCAATTAATTATTTACCCTACAACTAATTAACTTTTTGTATAACTAGTCACGAGGTCTACTAGTAAAGCAGCTCAATAAGTGTACATTCTGTACAAGTTTAAATTAAAAAACAAAAGAGATCACTTTCCACGTGAGCCCAAGTCGAAAGCTCGCTCCAATTCATTTGTAGCTTTTTGTCTCAAGGGAATGCAAGTCGTCAGACTTTAGTCTGGTCTGCAGGGCAGCAGCGCGGGGGGCCGTACCTCGCCCTTTTGTTTTTATACCCGTGCAAGAATGCAAAACAATTATAATTCCCTTAGGGATAAGTCGTCGCGCTCCTTGGGAACCGAGCGTTCGTAATCAACAAACGATTTTCGTATCTTATTCTGTTTGCGGTTTAAAAAACTAATTGGATCGGATCACACAAGCATTATCTGGAGGCACCAGGCGCTGCCCTCCGCGGATTGGTTCCGGCTGCTGTTGATGAGCAGGGAGTGGCTGGAACAGCGCAGGAGCAGGCGCGCGCGCGCACACAGGCACCGACGCTGACCAATCCATTTACGTTAATTACGCCGAGATGGGGATAAATCGGCGTCCAGCCGTCCACCGCCGAGTTACGAGCGAGCCGACTATAAAATAAATTATACCCACTTCGTTCGCCTCCACTCAGTTTTTTGTTGCCGTCCAAAGCGAATGAAAAAAGAACAAAAGCAAAATCTCGAGAGGACGAAATACGAGGCAAAGACAAAGCTTGAATTTATCTACTGATAATATAGACGTAGGGCGGGTGGCGCGGCAGACGCGGAGTTGCCGGGTGGCCGGCCAAATTATACGGCCGGCATTCCTGCGTCCAGGCAAAAACATGATATATAGCCGCCTTGTGACGAAATATTTGAAATTCGGAGACCTGCCCGCCACACTCTAAATGGAATCCACTTTAAATATTATCTCTGACATTCTTTTCAGACGACTTTATAAGCTTTTACATGATATGTATTTTAAGAATGAATTTGTGGCATGAAATTATATCATGATATTAAGTTATTAACTATACTTAGCAAGCGCGCATTTTGATCTTTACAGCCCGATGCGGAATTAAATTGCAAGAGGATTCCATGAGAAAAGAAAGGCTCACCGCACGCGTCATGCGCCTAGCAAACCTAATACAATTCAACTAGATGAATTTCCTCGGTGGAATGCGGCCCCGTATGCAAACGGCATACGGAGTGTACGAGAATAAACTCTACGCTCTTAGACAATTAAATTATTATGTATCCAGTGATTCAAACTCAAAGACTTGAACATTTTGTTTATATTGTGCAATGTATTTTACGTACAAGAGTATGATGGTAATGTTTTCATTACTTTCTTAGAATTCTTAACAGTAATGTCACTTAAACTTTTTGTTTCTATAATTCTATAGTTATGTTATGTGTGGGTTTAAGGTAGTAATAGTAGTTCAATGGCATCAAGTTAGTAACTGCAAACTTCCGAGCGGAAGTCTAGCCTTTAGATTATTACAAATGATCGAGATGAATAATTACTTTATGATTGCTTGACGTTAATGATTTGATGTTATTTTTATTTATAATTAGTTGTAGTTATATTTAAGGCTAGTAAGTTGATAACTTTGATCCAATACTTACCAATAATACGTTTGAAGAAATGTAGTACTTAGAGACAGGTGTCGGGAAATATAAGTAAACCTTCACGACTATTTTGTCTGAATCTTCAGATAAAAGCAGAGTAGTCTACTATTTTGTATGGGTGATATAGTTCATTATAATATAAAGATGTACATAGGTATCACTGGTCTTCTACCAAATAAAGCCACTATACAGTGTCCAAACTGCAATTTTGTTCAGATCCAATATTCTTCTTTACTGACAATGGTCTGGAAGGTTTCGCAGCCAAGCCTTTTGTCACCTTTCTTTGATGGGGAAAGCAAAGGTTCATTTCACGCTGTTGCGAAGCAGAAATAAAATGTGAAGATTAATAAATCCTATTCACTCTGTGGTTGATGAGGGTTCAGTGTACTATTAGTTAACACAACCAATCCTCTTTTGCTTCTGAATTATAAAACCTATCTACATAAATAAATAATACTTATTCAAACATCATGGCTTCTGTTCCCTCCTTAGATGCAGTAGTTAAACCTTAAAAATTTAAACCTCTTTTTAACCGACTTCAAAAAAGTTGTATCTGTTTACTTATGTATTATTAAAAATATAAGCAAATTATCAGCTTCACTTACTTGATGATATAAAGGCCGTTGCGCTTGCTCTACACAGGTTTATTTCAACGATAGTACAAAAGATAAGTTCTTAAGGTAGGTTATGTCAACCTTGGACTAATTTTACAGTGTTACTAATTTTACAACTAGATTGTAAAAATATATACCTAAATAAAATTCGTCTTCAATAAAATAAATTAAAAACATAAAAAACAAACTTATTTGAAAAATAAATGAATAAATGCTAAATTCTTCTTCATTCATTTCTGTGTTTCTGCTATTGAACCAGCAGATCTAATAAGCAGCTTGCTTTACCGAACTGAACAAAAAGCTTACAATACCCCACAAAAGAGATGATGTATGTTCAAGAACTACTTATAGCATGGCGTATACTAAACTGGTACTGTTTCATTCATTCGTAAGCTCAGTTCGCAACCTTGCTCCGAGGTTACTGTGACACGCACCTCTAGACGACCCCACGTTCATCTATAGAGCCTTATTTTGACTGCGAGTTGAACATGACCTTTATTTCCGGCGTTTAGGCATAACATCCTCAGCGGGTCCAACGATGGTTGAGTAGGCATTTAAAACGTTGAACTTAATGATTTTTGTTAGCTAAAGTTGCTGTTAATTAAAACAACCATTGCCATTATTTGTGTTAACTTTAATCGATTATTATAATCGAGTCATAGTTGATGTCATAAGTTTCTTAACAGTTGGAACAAAAAATGTTCATGTATTTATTTATGAAAGAATTCTTCAACCTAGCTCCAAGTATCTTATTTTAGTCTAACGAGATAGCGAAGAACATGAGCGTTTTATTCCGAGCGTCGCGTCAGAGACCTGACCTCCGCAACACAATTAGTGGAATAAGATATTCGATATCTTAAGGTTAGGTTAGTTGCGCCTTTCTGGCATCTTATTACGTGTTGGGAATAAAATGACGGGAAATTACTACTTTTGCTCACTTAGGGTAATAATTACATTAATTAAGCATTTAACAAACAAAATTAGGACATCAAGTATTAAGTATAAATCAGAGCTAATTGCAGAAAAATCTACTAAGTACCTATAAAAGTTTCGTCACCCTCACGAAGCTAATTTATGCTAACCCACCTATGCGTAAATTTCGACATCATCGTATGATAAGGTTGATTAAATCTTTATATAACTCTAAAATCGATTACAAATCTCATTATTATTATTATGTTAACCATGGGTTATGTTATATCTATTGAATAATAAAAGTGAAATTTAAAATTACATCATTTTAATAAAATAATAATTACACGAATATATACACAAATAAGTATGTACAATTTTCGAGGCCGTCACTATATGTACACTGGGTCCACGAGTTATCACTAGGTCCGCACTGGGGGGAGGGCGCCTTCGTCATCGGCAGCCACAGCCCAACACCATCATGTCCTGATAGTTTTTGAGCACCACATTGTTCAGTTCGTCCATATATAACATGGAAATAGAAGAGAGTTGCGTCGGTACACAGCACGCTTTCGGCACCGCGGCCGGGTTCACTGAGTTAACAAGAGTCTGTACGATCGCGTGGTTTGTGCCGTTCAAGTGGTCGGCCAGCGGGAACGGACAGTCGCCCTGGCAATAGTACGCCTCGTACCCGTGCGGCGCCACGATCCAGTCGCTCCAGCCGACCTCCGCGAAGTCCACGTATAATGGCCGTCGCTGGCAGATCTCGCGAGACTCCTTGCGACGGTGGTGGGCGCGGTGACCCCTCCGTTGCGTCGCGCGCTTGTTGCGCACCAGGCGCGTCTCACCGCTTTCCCGCGCGGCTCGCGCCCGCGCGTCCTCCGTGTACAGCAGCAGTAGTGGTTGCCGCGTGTTCCACTCTTCGTCTTCTTCCGCGGCACGTCTCCGCACTCTCACATGAGGCTGTCGAGCGTCTACGCTTCGCTCACCCTCTTCTAATACACGCACTAATAGTCCATGATTGTGTTTGGGCTCTGAGAGCCACCGACGCGCGGCGCCGAGCGCATCCGCAGTGACCACACCCTTGGCTGGCCTCAACGGTACAGAGTCGAGGAGCCGCAGGATGGGTGCAGTCTTGCCGCGGCGGCCCGGCCGGACCACATCGTACAGGAGCAGTCGCTGAGCGCCTGTAACTTCATCAACCCGTTGGAACGTGAGATCGGCTCCGCGAGCGAGTTCATCACTGGGAATACCACTCAGGTTGAAATAAAGACGAAATCGGTGTTCACCCGGGAACCGTTCGTCGAGCTCGGTGGGAGTGTGATGGAAAGATCGCGCTGTGTTGGCGGCGGCGGCGGGAATTGCGCCGTCGGCCTCGTACAGTAGGCGCATGGCACGCGGCACTGGAGGCGGCGCGGCACGACGCGCGGGCCTGCGCGGCAACCCCAGCAGCGCCAGTAGCTGCCGCTCGGCAGCACCTCGTGTGCGCTCGTCCAGCCCCGCGCACGCGCACAGCGCCACCAGCGCGCACACCACCGCGCATGCGCACGCCCCACGCATA
The DNA here is from genome assembly GCA_905340225.1 of Abrostola tripartita. Lineage (NCBI taxonomy): Eukaryota > Metazoa > Arthropoda > Insecta > Lepidoptera > Noctuidae > Abrostola > Abrostola tripartita. The sequence continues at coordinate 6,604,580 of HG996490.1, read as the reverse complement.
ATTCTCCTCGAGCCACCTGCAAAGATGCAAAATTAACCGTTAGATTTTTTATGAACAATGAATTAAACATAAAACACATGAATTTATAAAACTATCAATAATCAAATTAATTCAATCAATCAATCGTTTTTCTAAAGTAAAGGTCATTGATTTTTTTATCAATTGGGATATCAGCTTGTACATTTGGAGCTTTTTAATTAATTTTCATTTAACAATTGAGAGGCTAAAAAATAATTTCAAAGCAGTTGTAGATTAGCAGTTAATATTAAACCAGGAAAAAAGGTTACATTTTGTTTATAAAGTGACTAATTAATAGTCACCGGGATCTATACGTCTATCAAGGTTCACAAATCGACACAAATAATCTAATTGAGTAAGAATTTCCAAGGAACTAACAACACTGATGCATTTTACTAGTAATTGGTTAGCCAACAAAGGGTGACATTGTGTACAACCGGCAGTTGTTTTATCTCTAGGTGTATTTCTAATGAATGCACTAACATACACTGTAATATACTCATGCATATTTAAATCAATTGAATACTACATGGACCGGTCAACATGCACAAGTGGAGAAGCAAGTTTCGAACTGTGTTTGTCACATTTAACTTAAACCGTACAATATTATAGCGTTAGTACATGAAGCAGGTACGTACCACTGGTATACCGATATCTTCTGATTTTATTTTAATATTATGTATGAGTGACGACAGTTTTGAATAAACATCACCGTGTTAGGTCACTAACTTATACCGTATTTTTAATTGAGGAAAATTAACAGATATTTTATATGGCTGAGCAATTATTAATTAATGAGTAAGATCGAACAAACGTACGCCTACGTCGTGGTCTTACTGGATATCAGATAGAGACACGTTACCGACCGGTGTTAAGCGATGACTGATAGTGGACGGCGGTGATGACTATTTTTATTTGAGGTCTAGGACCCGCCCCCTGGTGACATTCGTGATCGGTCAAACACCTCCCTTATCACCGAGGCGCTTTATAGGCAATTTGCCTAAGGAACTATATATAAACTTATCGACGCTTGTGATTGCGGTGTAACGGTTGAAGAGCTCAAATTCAAGAGATAAACAGACTATGCACACGTGGTAAACTCCTACAAACATTCCTCCTACATATTCTGCGAGCGAGGTAAGAAAGGATTTGTAGATAAACATCTCAACACTTAAATAATACAGTATCTGCAAGTTAACACAATACCGCCAAACCATAACACAGCTGTTTATGTTATTATCGTTTTGTTTACTTTCACACATTTGGAATTTCCCTAGACTTATCGCAAGAATGTTTTTACGTCGCAATAATTTACAAGCAAGATTTTGTGTTCAGACATAAACCAGAGATTGCTCAGAATGCAGAAAGCACGATAACACATGTTATAAGTATTTTCAGTAATTTGTTTTAGATTGTTAGTACCTATATCGCAAATGTCTGAGTTTAACCTAATTCATTCTGTTTCTGTATAAACTTAAAATAGAAGAATAAACGAATTTAATCAACATACTATCTCGACAACATAGTTTATGGAGGGGATTACTAACACTCATGTGGCTATGCGCACCCTATTTCAAACCTTAATTCATATATTTTTATGCTTATCAAAACACTCTGTCAACACCACCAAAAATAGGAAGTTTTTCACTACGCTAATAATCACAATATTGCAGAATATTTATCTAAAATGCACTGTTTTCGTTACACACCATATTAAAACTAAGAGAAACGAAAATCACATGTGATGTTTCACAAACAACCAATATAAACATGGCTTTATCGCTCAAGCACTTTCCAAAAGCGTTCTGTAAAAGACATCAACGGGATGCGTTTCGTGTTGCTACGAATAAGTGTACGAGCTATATAGTTTGTTTGGCTTTATTCAACTGCGATTCTTAAACTTAAACCAGTCATGCTGACTCTATATTTATTTATCGAATCATATACATTAATTATTTTGTGTAACATTGTAAGGCTCGCCCCTAAACCTACAAAATAGCAAAATAAATAAACACACATTTTTCTGAAACAAAACTAATATTTTGTGAAAGTGCTCAAATTCCAAGAAAATACTGCCTGGTCTGGAAAAATATATGAACGTCACCAAATTTATATGTTTTTGTTATAATGTTTTGATCGTTCTAGCGCGGTCGACCGGATTGCGGCGTACGTATTTCGAAAATAATGCGGTCAAACCGGCCGCGGGCGCACGACCGCTCGCCTCTCTCACTCACCCGAAATTTTAACGCATCCAACGTCGACGGGTACGCAAAATCCGCGATATCCTCGAACGAACGCACAGTCAACGCTTGGGGAACAGATGTAGTGGCACTCGTTCACGACCGAACCGATGGCACATAACAGCGGAGTCTGGTAACATCACTGTGTCGGACAGGCGCGCGGGAGTGGTCGCGCGCTCGTGCGTGCGGGGCTGAAGTGTCGCGCATCGCGTGCTCGCGGCGCTGCGCTCGCGGCCCGAATGAGCGCCAGGCGCGGCAGACGCGGCGGCGTCGTCCGCGGACCCCGCGCCGTGCGCCGGCGCAGCGCGGGCGTGCCCGCCCCGCCCCCCGGCCCCCGCCTCCCCCGCGCCCTTTCCACACCGCCCCGCCCCTCCAACGTGCTGCACTCCGGGAACAACCCTCACCACACCACTACCACCACCAAACCATCAAATAATACCAACACCGAATCCTACATGCCACCTCTTGAATCCCGCAGCGCCTCGGTCATGTCGTTTGGTCGATGCGTTCTCTAAAGTTTTCCTCATCTTTTTTTCTATTATCGTACTATTTAACCTATCATAGTCCACTACTGGAATAATACGTCCATATAGGCCTGTCCCTAAAAGGGAGGTTATGTTCATAAAGTTATACCGTTGAGAAGGGTTGTTAACCAGGTCGATAACTCCACACAAATTCGTGGATGGATATTTTTTAATGGCCGAAATACTTAAGCCCTATGAAAGAATATTCAAAAAACTGTAGGTCATAAACAACCATTTCACCCTTTTTGTTAATTTGGCCTACGGTGCTACGAGTGCTACGGGAAAATTTTTGTTCGTTATGAGTGCAATCATTTATTTTACACAAATATGTGATTTTATTTAATAGGGTTTGTTATTGTCATGAGTAATGCTACACACCAAATATTATACTACACATACAAATAAACAATACAGATACACACAATCCAGGTCGTAGCCATCACAAAACCAAACACGTGAATTCGTGCTTTGTCACGCCCACGCCGGTAAAAAGCCCAAATGTAAAGAGTCAAATCAGTGTGATGTTTCAGATCATAAACAAAAGCATTAGTCACTCACCAACTCAGTTCGAATGATAAGAAGTCTAAACAGGCGTTATCATTTACGACGCGTTTCCTCTAATACCTTGGCCGATGTCTTTTTCACGTATTACAGATAATGGTAGTTGTTTTTATACCTTTCTCTTATACAGAACGCAGCTGCCACGAAAGTTATAACAATGAGATGTAGTTGAGTAAATATTGCGAAGATAAAATGCAAGCAGCGAGTCTTTACGATGAGTGTGTCGTGAACAATGATGGCCGGTGTGTTTCAGGTGCCAGCGTGTTGACCCACGTGCCGGCACAGATGGCCGTCGCAACTGTATTTTTATGAAACATGTGGAAAACACACACATTACGCCACTTATGTTTTTCATTTGTTTTACGTAAGAGAGTGTGATAGGTCATGTTTTTCTAGCCAGATTTATTGCGCGTTAACTGATCCTTTTATTAACAGTGCTGTCTGAACCGTCTCTACGATCTGTATGTATGTACAGTTTCGTCTTGAAATACCACCAGGGTTTTAAAGTCCAACGTACACTACAGCTGTCTAAGCCAAAAGCAATTTAGAATTAATATTACGTGCCTTTTTATGATCAAGAACAAATACGTAAATGATTCTTAAATATATAATACACCTAAAGAATTCAAACAAACTTTACGTTTATTACCGTTACTTTTTTATGAAAGCCTTCCCGTTGCCATCGCCAGTCGTAACATAATTCACGATTCGTTTTAAAACATCGTAACCTAAATTATCTGCAATATTTTACATAAATACTCGCAAGGAATTAAAGAATATATCTCAAAATATCCATGTTCCCATAAAACGATCCATTAATTGCTTTATTCTGGCCATTTAAAATTTTGTGTCTCGTTTCGTACACTTCGAAGACTGCAGGCGTCTATATAGAGAAAATTAAAAAGAGATACCGGTACCATTGCAGTTTTATTGAAGATAATAAACCTCAATTATTATTTAGTATGAGTGTTCATAAATACGTCCTAACCGCAATAATTATTGTGAGCATGACATTCGGCAACACACTGAGCTGCTACCGGGCACCGCGCTACCGAGTTGAGCCGTTACGCGCAAATAACTAATGTTCAGTTCTTTTTTTTGGCGCGTGTCTCTTGGAGCCGTTATATGAGGTATTTTGACGGTAGCGAAAGTTAGAATCACTTTATACCAGTTTTTATATGGAAGATATAGAATAATAATTGATATTAAATCTGCTGATGACGTTTGCCGTTGGATTTGAAACATTGGCAGCATTAGCATTACTTTAATGACTTTTCGCTTGAAACTTGTTGAGAATTATTTGTTTAATGGCATGGTATTATAAGCTGAGATTTATAGAACACTAATTTAGGATCATTATGTTATGTTTGATCTTTTTTATCATAGAAATATACTCTGAAGTAGTTTGATTCTTCTTATACTGTACTAATGTTATGTTGTATTGTTTAAGAAATACCTGGGGAACTAGCAGGATAGTGTTTTGTCTGAATAAGACTTTATTAGTAGGTTCGCTTGCAAGCTCGAACTTTTAAGCCTAAGCAAGTCTAATATTTCTGGAATATTTGATGGGTTTTAAATAATGGTTTTGTAATGTGACTTCTATTAATTTTTCTTCACCTAATTATAAATAAATCATTTGACGTCTGGCGTACTCTGGGCTGCAAGCCCCGTAACCACTCCGCAGATTAACTGATTTTTGTTCACGGTATGATCTTTATAGAGTATGTAGGCATAATACAGTACGATCACACAAGTATTTTCAGAGATCTCAGATGTATCTGAGAGTAACTTTTGTAAACAGATGTAACTTTTATGAGATTTTTAACCCTAGAGATTAGATCTCTAGGGTTAAAAATCTCATAAAAGTTGGAATCACAATTAGTTGTCGGCTTTACCTACATTTGTATTACCTAGCTGACCTCGATCTACTACGCCGTTTTACCTACAAGAAGTGAGCTTATTTGAGTTGACTCTTAACTTGCATGCTCAACTTATCATGCTGTGTAGTGTTTTTAATATTTCGATTTAGTTAAGTTCATATAAAATATTAAAATACCTAGCACTCTTGTGGTCCCTTATGTGTGTATGTATGTTTGCTTTTCTTCTCAATATAGACTTAGACTAAGCCACACCTCCACCGAACGCGGAAATAGTTTAAAAAGAATCCGTAGTTGACGCTTCACGTATTAATATATGTATATAGGTTGTTAGCTTGATTCTGACCAAATTAGCTGCAAATAACTACGAAACGAATAAGCTCTACATTAAAAATAAAAGCTTGTAAAAATGAATTAGCTCTACATTGATTAGAATCATACGGGAGTTTTCCGTCATATCTGAAAGTAGGGCTTCTCCTATTGATTACTACCAATGTTAGTTTAAATCACGCTGTACGATAACGAAGTATGCCAGCACCGTCCACGGAGCCACGCCGTCTGCCTCCCACGGGCGACCGCGTCCTGCAGTTGAATCACCAATTCACGGCTCCATGTACGTAATTAGCCCATTAGCACGCACGCACCGCTCAAATGCTCAATTAGATCAACGACCGTCGGGAATAGCTGGGCAGATTACGTCCCTCCTGTGTTTCAATGATACCCAGGATAAAATGCCCGCTCTAATTGACAGTTCTCCTTTTGTCTAGCGTTGTTCAAGATTGGATTAAAGAAATTAACACCGGCATGTCAGCTTTACTTTGACGCTTTTTTATGTTTTCTTTCTTAGGTTATGCTGGTTCTAATTGAAAACGGCCGTTTTTAACACGTACCTATCTCTGTTTTTTAAGGATAACAGTTCTAACTGGTTAACGTTCAATTTAACCTTATTTCTTTTAATTAAGATTTACCTAAAGTAACTGTATAGTATAGGTATTATTGGGCAAAATAAGACTAAATAAGTACTGCATTCCAAATTTAATTTATTGTTGTACGTTATATCTACCACCCTAGTGGTCATTGACCATCACTTTGATTAAACACTCGTATTTTAGCCATTCAGATGAATATTTTATTTTCTACATTATGATGCCAGTGTCTCATAAATGTGCTATCAATGTAATATTCATGTTCCATTTTCAATATGGATTATCTTATAGGTAGTAAGTAGAGCAGAAATGCGACAGGTTTAATATTTCTACATCCCGTCGTAAGTCAGTATTAACTTAACGGAGTTTCAATATGTATTACCGGACTGTTTAGGATCTTACGTTCACTTAATATAATATACATTTAATATTGCTTACTGTAGTTTAGTCTTCAATATTCAGATTTAGTCCTACCCTGAAACTGAAATCATTGGCTTTATTAGCTTTTTGGTTTTAATAGAGTCGGGTTTATGAAGTGCCTTTAGCAACTGAATATACATAGTTACTTCTGTAACGAGTAGAAATATTGTAATTTGTAACTCTTTAAGATGTCGAAAACAAATCATGTACTCTAAGTTACAAGAATAAAGTGATATGTTAATAAATGTAGAGCATGAAATGCTTAAAAGTTTATATCCATTGCTTAAAAAGAAATGCAAATTTTCTTATCATCGTCATCAGCCCGTTGCAGTCCACTGCTGGACATAGGCCTCTCCCAAGGTACGCCACAAAGCCCGGTCTGCTGTTTTATGCATCCAGTCGTTGCCTGCTCTCTTATGCCAGGAGTCCCGCCATCTAGCCAGAGGGCGTCCCACGCTACGTTTGCCAAGACGCGGTCTCCACTCCAGAACACACTTACTCCAGCGGTTATCGGTTCTAGGACATATGTGGCCAGCCCATTTCAGAGGTATGTATGTCGGTCACATTAGATCTCTGAAGGATCACTTCATTCCGAATTTTGTCGTTCAGAGAGACTCAAAGCATAGCCCTTTCCATAGCACGTTGAGCGACTTTGAGCTTATGGATTAGCCCCTCAGTTAGTGCCACGTTTCGGCTTCGTACGTCATTACAGAGATGTATTCCTCCCGGACGCACTGGTTGAACACTTGCGTCTTCTGGCTCTGTGGTATATCTGACAAAAATATTTGGTACAACTTCCTGACCGCTGCCCAGCCCAACTGAATCCTCCTATCAGCTTCCTTTTCGAAGTTGTATCTACCCAACTGCATTAGATGCCCAAGATAGACATACTACTTGATAACTTCGAGATGCTTGCCGTTGACGATTACTGGTGCCGGAGCGACGAAATTTTCTTTTACACTCAAAAAATATTAAAATAACATATTATTAAGTAAAATTTCGCACCCCTGTTTTATTGACATACCTATCACTATTTGAACTCACTTTTATAATCATGGAAACCATTACAGACGTAATTTATACACGTTGAATATACACATACACTTGTTACTATAAAGGATTGACTCGTGCTAGGGAAAGTAACCCATAAGATTCGTGTAAGCCTACTTTATGGTGTCAATAAATATTTATGAGTAGTTAAACTAACTTTCGGAGTAATGGAGGTCTGTCGTACAAGTTGGGACCTGAGAACCCTCGACTTAAAGTTGATCTAGCCTAGCGTCAGGATAGTTAGTAAGGTTCTTCATTGCCTGTTTTTGTTACTATTACAATGTTTATTTATAAATAGCACAAGTTAATGACACTGGTAATCGTATGTATTGTAAAATATGTCTCAGGCTCTCATTTCTGCGAGTCGTAAGTCGCACAATTATAAAAAGTTAAGTTGGACCTTTTTATTTCGTTTAATTATACCTAAATTATGTTACATGCCATATATATATATATATAAGATATATGCTATTTATTTGCCAGATGTTATAGAGTAGTGGATGAACCACAACTCTTTAAGAATTCAAAGTAAGTAAGCTAAAACTTTCTGGCAATGTATGATGATAATTAATATCACTATAAATTTCCAGTACCTAACTCGGTAAATTATCAATGCAGCATTAAAAGATTAACTATTATATTCTTGTATCAACACTGGCTGTAATGATATAATCAATATCACATTACCGATAGATTTTTAAAATCGATTGCAATATACTAGTCAAGGAATTGAAGTTAAAACTATCTCTAAGGCAAGAAACACGTTTAAGCAATCTCGAGAGAAGTAATTCTAGTTTTATCGAACGACATAGAGTCCATATTAGTATTGCGTTTACATTGAAACATGCAAAGTTTCGGGTTGCATTGGTAGAAGTGGATAAAGTGCTGCACTGTCATATCATGTACAGAGTTGTTAGAAAGATTGAAGGCCGCGAGGGTCGGCACGAGGCGGCTCCACGAATTGTTAATTAAATTCAAATGTACCCGTTTGTTTTTAACATGCCTTGCGTAATATGTTACTACCCAATACCTACCACTTTTGATAATTATGCTGTTTGTCTGATTTAGTAAAAAATATACTGCTTTAAGGAATTGTATATAATCAAGTGATTCAATGAATCAGTGATTACAAAATTATTAGAGGAATGCTCATAGGGGTTTCTACACGATTTTTTTGTAGAGTCGCGGCCACTCTTTTTTCCTTCTGTTTTTAACTGCAAAATGTAATGTTTACTTAATGACATTCGTAGAAAATCATAAGGGTAATCCACAGTTTGTAATGTGGTTGGTACCTGAAACGACTTCCTTACTCTATTATTAATGATTATTTTACTGCTATTTTACCCATTAGCAATTCTTTTGAACGTTGCTTCCACTGTGTAGTAATAATAGATTCCAAATGAATTCATTACCACGACATAAGCTTTCAAACGAATTTGGCTCGCACCAGTAGCGAGTTTAGAAAAGTTAATAGATACGGGGACCAGGTTTTAGAGACGGCGCCACGAAGCGTAAGTAACTAAATTTATCTATTATTAATTCTGGTCTACGGTAGGTAACTCATCACTGTCGTGTGCTTATGAATAAATAATAAAAGATTTGTACAAATGCATACTTAGATAGATGCTGACTTTAGTGAGTATGTGATGTGAGAGAAAATTTAAACTCTTGCCTTAATTGTAATAATTATTAGCCAGTTTACGATCCTCCGTACAATAATGTGGTGACGTGGCAAGAATTTATACTGAATTGTATTTATTTGAATTATATTCAACGGAATTGGTACCATTTGCCAGTTCAAATAACAAATCAGTGTATAATTACAACTTTCTTACACAGAATTTGGTATAACTGATCCAGCAAAAACGTGCCCATTTAAATTATGTTGATGACAAACTAAGTATATTATTCTTATTCGCGTGACTTGATTTTTATTAGGCCCACATTTACATGAAATATTACTTATCACTAACATTTTAAATAAATAACCAATTAAGTCAAAGTGATTTTATTTTTATCGAGCGGCTAATAATAAGTCATGTATACTATCCACGTATCCATAAGTATAGAATAGCGACTAGCTCTTGCTTTGCTCGGATGCTGACTTTCATTTGATTTTATTATATTGAAATACAGGACTCTATACATAAACTATGTTTGTGTTAAATTATATAAATAAATAAATATAGAAAGATATCAAAACAAATGTTATAAAATTGGATAAAATCCTATTCTTACTTCCTGATTGTAAATTAGAGTAAAATTGAATCAATCTGATTGGGCATTGTGCTGACAATAATTGAAATAAGGTAGACATTAAACAGGTTGAACTAATCTAAGGAAAAATACTATTTAGTGACAATTTAAACAAGGCAACCAGAGAACATAAAGGGGTACCTAATAGTCAGCTGCTAATAATTCAAAGATTACCAACTTTGCACTAGCCAATTACGTCAATTAACATTTCTTAGAATATGCCATTGACATAATTAAAGCGATGATATAATATTGTAGATTAGGCGTTTGTCAAAGACTTGTTGAATTCATAATAACGGCAGGCCTATTATACAAATAAATCAGGCCTAAATTACTTTGGTGGTGTGGACACTAGTAACGATATGTAAGTGCTAATCCTTGCAGAGTAGTGATCAAGCATCTCATTAAAACAAGAAAGGTTCCCATGTAGTCGTTGTTTTTTAATTGTATATTTTAGAATACAATACCGTCATTAATATGCGAGCTTTTAAATCTTCTTCTTATAGTATGGTTGATGCACAACCAAGTGTCAGAGTTTAAACCGCCTGCAGGCTGAGGCTTTACGCACCGTTGAAAAATTTCTCAGGTAGGCCGGTTTCCTCACGATGTTTTTCCTCACCGTTTTTAGCAACTGATAACTAATTTCTAATACGCACATGAATTCGAAAAGACATTGATGCGTGCCGGGGTTTGAACTTGCGACCTTTGACTTGGCAGTCCAACGGTCATACCACTCGACTGTCAGTGCTAAAGCTTTTAAATAAATGTAATGCAAATTCAAATGACGTGTCTTCATATTGTCATTAAATATCTTGCCAATATTTTTGCACCTTTCATGTATACAGGCAGATTTTAATGTATTAGTCTTATTTTATTTTGGCGTTTTCTTTTTAATTTATATTTTGGTAATATGCTTGTATATTGTACGTAATACCTACGTTTTACATAATCATGAGTTTAAAAAGCTCCTAGGTATGATAATTACCGTCGAATGAAATAAGTTTCTGATGTCATACAAACCACGTGCGGTCGTAATGTGGAATGTCTAAAGACTGCAACATTGTAGAGGCGCAGATACCTCTCTCGTCGCCTATAGCACCATCAAGTTGACCTCAGTTGACTCCCATAGCGCACGCGGGATATAGCATGCCCCATATTAATATATACATACATACATTACGTACAATATACATATATTACTCTGAGATCATAGTGTCGTTTAGGGAAATGTTTAGCGACAAAACGTGACTTTTTATTAAAAAAAATCACCAATCATTGAAATTCCCAATTAAGATATAGAAGGTTCTACAATGAAGAAACTGAATTCCAAAAAAAGTATATATACCCAATTTCGTCCGAATGACAGTAAGACATCCATATTGTACAAGTGATAATGCGTTCCCATCTCAAGCTCGGAAAACTCGTTATGCTAAAACATAATATCATGACCGAAAATAAAACTTAATCCATTCAAAGAGCAATATTGTAAAATTTAAAAATTAACCAGTATTGTCACACAAGTCTTGTGTAAAATAACAAGTCTAGTGATCACCGCGTAGTAAAAATACAAACTCTAAATATGTTATCAATACATGCGGAAACTCAAATAATTAATTATTTGTAGAGACTTGTAACATATACACTACCAACTATATTTTATACGATACTAACTATAACCAACATTACACATTACGTTTATGTACGTTTTGAAGATCATTTTATACTTTACCTAACGACAAGAAACTACGTTTGGCACGTTTGAAGAGATAATAATTCGCTGGTTCCTTAAAAGAGAGTAAAATGTAACAGGTTCGTATATTATTGCATTATCAAACCTACTACTATAATCGTTCCTTACGCGATCCATGTTTCGGTTGTAGTGTCCGGTACAAATATCAATAGGAACATAAAATATCTAAGTAACTAGGTATATTTTAGCACAGCCGGAATTAGAAATATGGTATAGTCCCCTGCCATCTAGTTAAGCTTTATCATAAATCGGAATCTCACATTATATCTAACTCTCTACAAAAGAGATATACGTTATTCAATTTCAAATAAATACCAATATGTTTAGGGTTTTAAATAATTGGATGAAATGCCGGCAAGTAACAAGAATTAGAGATTTTCCGTATAGGTTCGTGAAATACCTCCAACCTACCTGCAATTTTTTTTTGTTCGGTACTCAAAATTAAAGGAGACAAATGAAAGACGATTGAACAAGAATACTGAGATTCGTGTCTAGAGATTTAATACGATAAGATTTTGGTAAATTAGTGAACTTGAGCGACGGCCGTTACTCGCAGTATATTGTAATGAGGAAAAAAGATCCATTTTTTACATAATCTCTCCTCTCCTTATAAAGTTGTTATTTAAAATATAATAAAAGCTCGCATGCTATATCTTACTTACTTACTAAAACCTCTTAACTCAACGTATGGTTGTTACAAGCAGAGAAGCTTTCATAAAGTCTAGTAACGCTAGTATTCCAAGGTAGAGTTCAGGAGATTTTTTTTTCTACAACTATATAGTCATATAAAAGGTGGTTTTGAGATCCGAATATACATAAAATAGAACGTTTTATGAGGTTGTATTCCGAATCTATCCGACATTGTGGCTTTTACAGCAAATGAGCTTTATTGAACCTTAATCATTATCAGTATCTGTACCCACGTATAGTGCAGGTATGGTTACAAAAACTGTTGAAACTTAATGTACCTTATTTCTTATGCTCCACTTCTATTATCGTGTTTCAACAATAGTTAGTACCAACGGTATCACATAATTAATGACGAATACATGTACCGTACGCCTGGACAGGTTGGTTCCGCACAAGCGAGAGCTCTATATAACTATCATAGTAAATGCGTACAGGTAAACCATTTACAGATCATCTTAGTAAATACACAGGTGTTAACGTTGTTAAGTATTGACTAAATTATCCAACATCCGTCCGCAACACCCATCAAACGAAGCATTAAGCGTAGGAAATATCAAAAGAAAATAATACGGATTTCTCTCTAAAGTGACCGAAAGGATGTTGCGATTGCAATTTTCATGTTTACCCGCACTTGCTCTTGTTTTATAGAGTTACTTATCTGTCAGTTGTTGCTTTCTAATTATGTAACGGGCAAACGAAATCGTAGCGTTCAGTCGGCCTTAATAGTTTTAATTGTGAAACGCAGCACGAGACTTTATCATTTATTTAAATTATGTGGTTGTATCGAACGGTGGCTTGAGTCTATAGGACCGGTTCGCGCACAAATGAGTATGGCACACACACACTTGCCGGGGACGTGTTGTTGCTACACGACCGAGGTCCAAACCTGCCTCCTAAGAACCTGCGTGGATCTGTCTTGCTGAGACAAAGCCTGCGAAGGGCTTCTAACTACTTCACGTCAACGTGTTGACACGTAACACTACACTCCGATATAATTGGCGGCGTTTATTTTTGTCTATTTCGAATAACTAGACGATTTATAGACTATAGAATTTGTATTAAATATTAGTAAGATAATGTTTATAGTGTATTTATAAAGAAAATAAAATGCCAATCTGCGGTTTCTGTTAAATTATAATAAACACAAAGCTGTCGTAGTGTAACTAAATTTTACAAATGTATACATATTGTAGTTGGCTGCGTAAAAGAGGAGGCGTCAATGGAACCACCGATGCGTGGACGAAGGCCTTCCGACTCTTCATGGTCTAGTGATCACCAATCCAAGTTTGTCGCTTTATTAGTAGAGTTATAGCGACATTCTACGGTTGAAATATGTTGGAGAATATTTCAATTCACTTTAACGATGGCTTTAGAGTACGTTCCGACTTGCATACACGTAATATAATATTGTGAACCACAAAAATGATATTTCCGTTGAAACTAACAATTTAAAACACATATCTAGTCATAGTCATAATGTTTTTATTTCATATAGGCTACAGAAGAGCACTTACAAAACGTCAAAACTAGTTGCACGGTTCCAAAAAGTCGTTTCTATGGAGAAGAACCGGCAAGAAACTCCATAGTTACCCTTTTAAAAGTATGTTGTAGTTATGTTTAACAATCATTTCAAGTATGAGAAAATAATGAGCTACACAATATACCTAAAATGAGAATACGAGTAGCATCTAAGTCAAATAAAAAATATTAATATACATCGGTTATTCTCTCATTTACAATTTCAGTAAAATACATGACGGTGAAAAGGTTCAATATAATCAGTAAAATAATATTAAATATTAAATTATGGTTGATTGGCAGTATGCCAGGGAAGCCACAAATGCAGGAAAAATCAGTGCCACACGTCCCTATCGTCAATATAACTATTAATACTATAGTAGGCTTTCTCAATTAGTACTCGTTTCACATAGGATTTAAACTTGCCTTCTGTAAGGTCAGTTATAGAATTTGGAAATTTATTATAAAACCGAACACAGTTTCCTAAGAACGACTTGTTGCATTTTGTTAGTTTAAATCTCGGTACAACTATCTTATATTAATTTGTTTCTAGTATTTTTATCATGGTGATCGCTTCTTATTTTAACTTCTGCAGATTTTTCCGGGTATACATAATATTTTCAAAAATGTACAGTGACGGCAGCGTTAATATATTGATCTCTTTGAAAATTTCTCTAAGAGATTCACGAGGGCCTAGGTTGTAGATCGCGCGTACCTAAAACATGTAATTGAATTTTCTATGGTATAAAATAAACTATACTTGGAAAAGCGAATACATAGCGTCTTTTTTTAAAGTCGGTTAAAAATATTAATATTAGGCAGTATATGTATTGGCAGAATATAGACCACAATGTCCACAATCAACAGTTTGTAAAAGAGTAGACTATTGCCGTGGTCGGTTATACGGCTTAGTGACCTTTTAGTATAAGTTTGGCAATTAAGATCCTGGCAAATGGCGATATGTGCAATAACCAACTTAGTATTGGAACTCTACCGATCTTTCCTATCTTTTCCTCATAACATCGGTAAACCTACCGCAGTACCTATACAATCATTTCAGTGCTATATATGTGTTTTAATCACAGTGAATATTTTAAATTTATTTTATTTATGCGGCATAAAAATTATCCTCGCTTGGTTAGATAACTTATGATTATTTTGTAGCTTGTAAGTATGTTTGTACTGAAATATATGCCTATTTCCCACAGAGGTGGGCAGATTACTCTATCATGTATAATAGTAGAAAACTCTTAAAGTAACTATAAAAGAAATTACATAGCTTCATCCACAATGACCACCTTAATAAGAGTTCTGTAATCTACTGCACTGTGAGACACAAGGGTTGTCCTAATCGTAACAAACGGAGTTTTTTATGCACTACTTAACACTAACTTACTCCAAATTACCATACTTCCAAATGGTGCACCGAATTGTTTTTTTTGTCGTATGGTTTTATAACTAGTACAGTCAGCAACATAAGTAGCTTAATGTTAAGAAACCTTATAATATATATACTGAATAATTGAAAGAAATAAACATCAATTCAAGTTTTTGTTTCAAGTTATAGGAGCGTCTAATAATATTTAGGACTTTTGACTATGTAAGGGCTATCGCTACTGTTTATTTTATAGCAGATAGGTACCTACTTACGTATAACAAAAATTGCCTTCGAATTGGTTTTACTTTCTCCTATCTCTGTGAGGCGTAAATAATTAGATATACCATAAGAGGTGTATGGTACACATTTCGCCATTTATGTCATATTATAGGGTCTTTCTTAGGGAATCGAACCTAGGAACTCACGCTGCCTATGCATTTTGCGACCTCTATACTAACGAGCAACGCTCAGTCAATACAATGTTTACAAGTTCAAGTGCGTAAACAACGATTGGTTTTACCAACCTAGTCCCTTACTTAGCACACAGTCTTAAAACCTAGAATCATTTTAAAAAAAAGCATAAATGACGTCAACTGTTTATATTTGTTTGTCTCGTTAGTGACTATGAATCTAGTAAAAATAAAATCCTTCGAAAGTGTCGCAAAACTGATTAAACGGTAACGTCATTAGTGACTAGATAGGTGATAAACGTTAATATTTGTAAAGAATATTGTTATAACATTTAAATAAAAAAATACAGGTTTCCATACGATGTTTTCAGTCACCGTTAGTCAGGGTATCTAAGGACATCTAAGAACGTATTTATGACATTTAAAAGTCACATAGATACTTGCCTGGGTTTAAATCTGCGACCTTGTGCATACAAATCCAGTATGTCAACCACTAGGCCACCACGAGTTACTTTTTTGCCATGTAAAATTGCCATGTTATACTTTGAATAAATGAAAAGTTGATTTGAAACAAATCAGAATTTATTATATGCTGATGTTCCAAATAAAGCAAGTGTTGTCTTAAACAATTCCCATGTTTTACATGGCCACATCGAAACTTCGAAAGATACAGTGAATGCAAACCGAAGTTACTGTTTAACTTAATGTTTTAGTGAAACTTTGAAAAAAAAATGTATTTTGTTCATAACTTTTGCTCTCTAATCTAACCATTGTTTTGTCAAAATAACCTCACCAGGAGCAAAAGTAGTTAATAGCCATTCGAAATTGTTATTTTTTTTAATATTCCGGTTTTATGGGTTCTTCGTTACAATTGTGTACGTTGACTGCATTTATATCCGTTCAAAATATCAAACAAAATAAATAAACAATTTAATTTTTAGAATTATTGCAGAATACAGTACAATAAATTAATTAACAAAGAGTGACCCGAATTTGATATTTTTAGATTATCTACGTGGCTACGTATTCACATAGCTGTCATATATGATGATAAATTGATAACCAGAATATTAGGTAATAAGTCTGGATAATGAACCCCGTTTTTTTACCCTACTGCGCCAGAAGGAAGGTTATGTTTTTTCTTTACTTGCTAACTTAGGGGTTTTATCTGCTTACCTTCTATGTATTAGAACATAATTATTTCGCAATAGTGAGTATCTAAATGATTTATAGATATCTTAATATCATACACATGCCATCTGCAGAAAACATTGTGTTCTAGAAGGGCTGAAAAGGTCACATTGAACAATGCCAATGGCTGGTTAATAGTATCCCGAATCTGCGGTAATTTCTCTAACATTAATAAAATGATTAATACATTTAAAAGATGGATAATTCTCAACTCATTATATAACGAATATGAAAGGACTAGGAAATGTAGGGGTACACAGGTCTTTCATATGATAATTGGTGATTAAGACTTTTTGACTTCATCATTGCTTTACAATATGATTCATATCATTAAGCCAAACTTACCAGTATTTATTATATTCACTGGTTTCTCTTTAAGATACAAGATACATACATACTATAGTGCCTAATTTAAAATGAAAAATTCAAAGAATTCTGTGTAAGTAACTAATAACTTCTCAGTTACCAACATTTGACTGTTTTTAAAATGTACTATGTATGCAAATGAAAAATAGAGCATTTATTTATATCAACATTCTTCATTTTCCTGTTAAGCATACTTCATTGAAACAGTGTTTATGATAAATGTTATCTACATTTAGTTGTATTCTGCACACAAACCAATGGTTCCTGTAACCATATCTTCGGAGTTCCTACGTCATACCAAGTCTCTATGATAACCATTTACCAAAAAACGTCACTGGTTATATCGACTGCCAGTGATTTAATTGGAACAAGGTAATAATTTACATACTAGTATCTAATAACTTGTGTATTATCAATACAAATGGACATTGGATCTTCTCGGAATTTGTTTGCATTATACATTATACGTAATGTTCCTACAACGTGTTTAGTTGTGATAGAGTTATATTTCATTACGATGAAGTTTTGAACGACAGTTGTTACAGTTTTTATCATTACAAGTTAATTAAAGCTGCCTCTTAACCTTAGGTAGGTACTATCATCAATTAGTAGATAAATCTTTACTTATTATTGATAAATAAATGATGTTTGTTATTCTGGAGTACTTATGCTACCAATAAGGGTGCTTTATTAGATAAACAAATAAATAAATGTGACTAGTTTATACTGTATAGTTAATACGTGTTGATGTTGACATACGTAGGTCATCGCACGTTGTGCAGCAGTTGAGCGCGCTGGGGCGGCGGCTGCGGCGGCTGCGGCGGCACACAGTTGCCGGCGGCGGCCAGGTCGCGGGTCTCACAACTCAGCCGCGAGGCGCGGGCGCAGATCGAAAGTTCGACGCGAGATCGAGCGCGCATATGTAAATATCGGCACATTTACAAGCGAAAGGGTTCACCAGAGCGGCGCACTAACGCAGCGTTGCGCGGGAACCAGTCCGGTGAGATTCCTACGGCGTCCGATAGAAAAATGTCGAATAAGCTTTAGGTCCATCACGCGGTACGGGTGTGTGGTACGTAACGCGGCCGCCGCTCGACTGCCGCCCTCCTCTCACCGCCACTGCTGGTATATTTATCGCTTAATTATTGAACTCGTCTGTGTAACAATTATGAAGCAGCTCGGCGAGTCGCAGCGCTGGCGGAGGGCGTGCGGCGCTACCGCGTCTGCGCCGGCGCGTTGCGTCACGCGCGGCCAGCCGCGCAGCGCCGCACGCGCAGCCTTCAGATTTTATCTCAGCCAGCCGACAACCAATCCGCTGCTCACCTGTTATATTCATTTAAAACATTAACCTCCAACTTACATCATTAAGCGTTATCTTCCTGCCTTATGTTTCCGCGGTATATTCATCACAATAATTACTCTTAAGTAATGCACTGCAGCTTAAACAAACGTGTTAAGCACGTATGTTAGGTATCTACTACAAGAATAATTTATTTAAATGTCATAATTCGTTTGAGTAAATAATTACTTGCAGTAAGTAGATAGAGGTATTTACATTACGCACACCTAATAAGGTATAAATAATTAAACATTAATAAGCTAATAAAATCCATCAAGTCTAAACTATTCCTCTACCTATTGAGTACTATTGAGTAGCTACTTAGACCTTACATTATGCCAGTTCAACAGTTTAATCAACTGTTTTTTTTTAATTACTACTTAAATTTATCAAAAGGCCCAAGCCGTGTTCAACAATGGTCATTCAAATCAGTACTTAACATTTAGGTACATTCAGCAACATAAGCAACTTAATGTCGATTAATAGACATATTGAGGATTACAAAACAATCAAAGTTAAAGTTTTAATGAGGTCAAAAGAAGATCCAAAAAATATTTATTATTAGCATCGTTGGATATCTAGTGGTCGCTAAGCGCGGACTACTGAGAATTAGGACCTGGGTTCAAATCCCGTGTCGAGCATAATGTTACCCATTAGGTAATTCTCAGTAACAGCACGGAGTCTGGAAATGTACCTGGTTAATGGCAATAGGCTCGCCCCCTTTTAACTTTGGGAGCAATAACATAACTGGCTAAATGTGGGTGTACTACACACTTCTGCATAAAATACCCCTAAAGATAAAATACAGGCGTGTTGTTATGTTATTATTATTTTAAACATAAGCTTTTATTAAATAGGCTTAGAATGTGTTTGACATTAATTCTTGGTGAATTCTTAGGTGGATAATTGAATTTAGTGTTAACAATTATTTAACAGTATTTATTAAGTAAAATTACTGATAATATTTACAATCAACAATATGATCTTGTTTTTAAACGAAATCTATGTGTCAGCTGTCAATGTCAGTGTAACTGTCAATAAAATTTAGTCAAAACTCAAAATTCTAGTACAGGTTCAGGGTCACAAAAAATGTAAAAGCAAACGAAACAGTATAATTTCATAAAATTTAGTGCGCAAAATTCACCTCAACAGCTTAAATGTAATTCTTAATTCCAAGTTTCATTTTTTTTATAAAAAAATGTATTGTAGAACGAAAATAAGGTTAGTACTGAGCTTATGGATAGACTTTTTTGTGCTACTCATTTCTGTTTAGATCTACTAAATTTTAATAATGTTACATATTCCTTACCTTCAATTAATCTTCAATTTAAATTTTAACGTAAGTTAGCGGATGTACATTTTGAAATTTGCAGTTGTGGATGTGCCAGTGGTATGGTATGCAGATTTTTAAGTTCTGCAGAAGTTTCAACCGCTTTGCGTCCATTTTACTTCAACGTTCATCCAGACCTTTTTGGAAAATATCCAGAACAAAGAGTAAGAGACATGCTAATACTTAAACCTGTTTTAAAATATTTTTTGCCTTATTTCACTATATTATATTCTTATGCTACTGAAATCTTTGTGTCTGTGTATATGTAAATAATAATTATGTATTAAACCATTAATGTATATTATATATACTAGCATAACAAACTACTTTTAAACAATGGAGTGTGCTCTGTAAGCAATTTCAAATATTATTTAACTGATGGTACAATCTAAAATACTCCTTGAATAACCCTCTTGAATGCTAAAAATTAAAGCTTAACCATGTTTTCAAATGTTCAATTATTTAACTACTTACCTTTTTACTATGCACATACAACTCCAGGCATGTTTAGAGACTACAATTAAATAAAAAAGAAATGTACACTGTAATGTATTGAGCTTCAATTAATGTCAAATGTTATCTATAAAACAAAATAGCAATGAAAAGAAAACAATTTCTTTCAGAAAATCAATGAACACTCACTGCAACAGTTAAGCGCACTAATAGAAGCCCAACAATCCAGTAAAAGAATGTCTGTACCTCCTTTATCCTTTTATTTGAGACAAAAAAATATGCCTGAAGGTAACTAACATTGTTAACCTATACCATTTATAGATCTTAAAAAGTTATGATATAGTATGTGGTAAAATCCTTGTATGCCATCAGACAATAGTAAAAATAAGTATTATTTTCCTTATTGGGTTTATTTTAGTGCAATATTTTTACTCTACTAGTTTCCACTCATCTAGCTTTGACTTGAACAATAAATAAATATGGATGCTGTTATAATTAATTGATTATATTTACAGGTGAATTTAAGCTAATAAAAATTCAGTTAAACGGTGATAATGTCAGAGAAACTGTGGTCAAAGTTCTCAGTGCCTGTGATATCTCAACCAACTATATAGATAAGATACCTGACAGCCCAAAGAAAAAGAAAAAAGAGTTAAAGTAAGTAATCTGGATTTATTCTTGTTAATAATAATATTGTTACCTAATCATGATTTGTTTGACTATATAAATACGCATTGCCTCAGAAAACGCGGGACAGGAGTGAGACGGTCGCGATGCTTGCCCGCGGCGGCTCTATTGATTTTGCAGATTATGAGCGACATCACGTAATGTGGACGTTTTGCGAAGGGAGAGACATCGACGCTACCGTGCCGTGTGATTTGCCGTAGGTAGACCTTCTGCATAATTTTATCTACTACAAAGCCATACAACAACTAGAACAGTAAACAGAGCCGCCGTGGCCTCGCGCCACCTCTGTCCCGCCGACGTCTTCGTTTTGTGTGCGAAGGAGTGTAAGCCTTACTTACATTAACATAACTATAACATAATTATGTTTACAGCAATGCTGATTTTAGAAAAGCTTACCAAGAATATAGCGACGAATTTGAAAAAGTGGCACGTATGAAAAGGAAAGTAGTTGAGAAAAGAGCTGCTACTAATATTGTGTATGTTATCTAATTTTTATTTATTATATTTTGTGATTTATTGGTAAGGGTAACTACAAAAAAATATAATTAAAAAACACGACTGCCATGACAAAAAACGAACTAAAAAGTGAAAAACAAGTTCCATCGCAGTCTGGGTACCTCTTTTTAGTTAGTTTTTTGGCATGACAGTCGTGTTTTATAATATTTTTTTGTTTCATTTTTTATAGCCTATGTTACTCCCTATAGTATAAGAATTCTTACGACACTCCATACATCAAAATCGGTTCAGGCATTCCGAAGTTATGGTGGGATAAAGAAACTCACATACATGCATACATACATGAACCCTAAAAACATTACACTCCTTTTCTTTGGGCAGTCGTGTAATAAGATAATTTTACCACATCACTTCAATTTTTACTGCAACTGAATAAAGAGGTTTTTATTTTATTTTTTTCTATTTTCTTTACAGGGAATGGGTGTTCGAGAATAGCAGGGCTGCTAAAGATAAGTATGAGTCCACAGCTGCTACAAGGGACCAAGTGAAGACTTTGACTGACCACCTATGCAATACTTATGGTATTAAACAAGTTGGTAATCTCAAATATAAAAATCACAATATATTATCATATCACTTCATTGACATCATTTTGCGTAATTGTATAGTTATATTACAATTCAACAAACACTAACAAGTTCCTAACTTAAACAATGTAATTTACTTCTCATATTTATAACCTGTCGTAAACTTAT
Source organism: Abrostola tripartita (assembly GCA_905340225.1). NCBI lineage: Eukaryota > Metazoa > Arthropoda > Insecta > Lepidoptera > Noctuidae > Abrostola > Abrostola tripartita. The sequence goes on along the minus strand of HG996490.1, from coordinate 6,582,385 downwards.
AAGCTGCCTAATGAAATCATCGTTGCATTGTCAGCCTAGTATATAAATGATTGCCAGTGCTAGAAAACGAAATTTTGGTTTATTCACATGCACATACCATGCCGAGATGCAAAAGCATGTCCAATATTGAGAATTTTAAGAACCTAACCAATTACTGAATATTTTATTTCAGGTCAAATACGACAGCGGTTGGAACATAAGTCACATAAGAGGAGCCCTACAGAGTCTTGTCGCCTTAGCTTCACAGCATTCTGCAGTTATGGCTAATTTGGAAGGTTAGCATTATTGTTTTATGTGACTGAAGTTCAATAATAAATTAACTTGTGCGTCGTTCTGTTTACCCTTATACGGTAATTTGATGATTTTGTCTATAACTGTACATTCACACTCTACATGTTAACATAAAATATAATTCCAGGTAGAAACATAGCTCTCGGGCAGTTCACTGGCGTCAGTCTAGATGGTGATGTGTTCCTAAACATAATAGACGTCAGACACGAGTGGCTATCGGTGAGTAAAATTATATTTTTACTAAGACAGGTACTATATCTTCAAGCTTGTATTGCACAAGGGAAAGCAAATGGGAGCTCTGTAGTCCTTACACACATATGCCTTGTGCCCACGTTCTTATAGGTTCAATAATAATAATTATATTTAGATAATGTATAAATAAAAACATAAACAGTAATTTATCTTAAATCATCTTTAATATCTATTTCAATAATTCCAGCTTATAAAGAAAGTCAGCCAAGAAGATAGTGCCTTAGTAATGATACCTAACTACGAAAAAGCCTTATCGAGTATTTTAAGGGACATACACATTTGCCGTAGGTGAGCTATAACTCCAAAGTACCAAAAATCTAAAATTAACATTAAACTACAAATGTGTGACAAAAATCTTTTTTTTTTTCAGAAAGTTTATGCCGAAGGTATCTGCTAACCAGTACTGCAGTCATTTGAGACAGTTGATCACTTCCATAGGCGATTTTAATGGAAGTGGTAATAAGTTTCCAGATAATGTGCCTGAATCGCTGAATAAATACGAAATCGTTGTTGAGCCGTAAGTTTATAAGTCTCTCCTTACTCCACCACCTACTTACCTATAGACGTATTTATACTATTTTGAGGATTGACGTACGTCGTAGGCTTAACTGAATTGAGCTGAGGGGTTGTGGGTTCGATCTTCACACAAGACAGATATTTAAGTGATCCGCAGATATTTTTCCCGGGTGTTTGCGTGTTATATTTTATTTTTGTGAAACGCAACTATAACGAAAAATCATCAGCCTATCTAAGTCCACTGCTGGACATAGGCCTCTCCTATGGCACGCCACTGAGCTCGATCTTCGGCCTTCCGTTTCCTACCGCTGCCAGCCATTTTGCGTATATCGTCGCCCTATCTATCTGGAGGACGTTCTACACTACGTTTACCGAGTCGTGGTCTCCACTCCAGAACACGTTTTCCCAAACGATTATCGGTTCTGCGACAGATGTGACCTGCGCACTGCCACTTAAGCTTGCTAATCCTGTGGGAAATCACGAAAAATAACACTGGTAATTTTTTCATTTCAGAGAAGCAGGCCCACTAATGGTATCGCCCACTGGTCAATTTATCACTCCATCGTCTTGTCCGGCAGAAGAACTAGTAGCTTTTATATCAAAAAACCTTGATGAAGCTACTCTATTGATGACAGAATACAGCATGTAAGTTCAGTGATTTATGACAATTTCCTTTAAAGCAGGAAAATGTATTTTTACTGTAATAACTTTCGCGATTGTTACCCATATTATTTACTAAACCAGTCGAGCGTTCCCAAATACACGTGAGTATAACTGGAATACATAGTAAAGGATGTATATTTTTATTAATATTGCAGCTTTTGGTTGATTACCAAAAAAAGCAGTAATCATCAAAGTATTTAGAAAATAAATTGTATAGCAAATTATATTACCGGTACAAATTGAAGTTATTTTTAACGTAGTCAATGCAGTCTAATTAAATTATTTGTCATTTACTCATAAAATGTTATGTTATAGAAATAAGCATGTGGAGAAAGCGCTCCACAAGGAAGTTATGGAACGGTTCGGTCTACTGGATCTTCAAAAGGATGACAGCATCACCCCTGCATACATGATATCATGCTGTCAAAGACTACTTACGAGAACAGAACAACTACACGTGGTATGTTACCTATCTCAAAATCACTTTTGTGACTATTTTGCCTTCAGTTTTATGCAGAAAAGTAATACTAATAATAACACGCCCATATGGTGTAAGATAATAAGGGCAATATAAAAACGTAATTAACATTCTGCACAGTAAACATTCGAAAATATGTAATTTTTGTGTTACAGAGACTCCATGGAACAATCCTCTACGTAACTCATTACTACTCCGTGTTGTCTGAAGGGATATTGTGTATACCTTGGAACTTTCAATCATGATACAAGAATAGCTACCTTAGATAGTTAATGTTGTAAATATTTTGTAGGTAAAGATATACTTAGTATGAAATCAAATCAATTTATTTTTTTATAATTTTTGTTTTACAATCGTTTTTAGTTATTCGTATCTATATCTTATTGCTTGAATTCATTTATCAGTTCATAAAAAAACTAGATTTAATAAATTTATTTATGTACACTTATTGGCAAATATATATACAGACTTCGCAATACTTAATAACATCAAAATTATTTACAAATAGCAAAATGTGATGTAATAGAATAGAATATAATTGAGTTATTAGAGCATTCATAACATTAAATGACTACATTAATAATTGAATAAACAACATTAAGTATTTGATAAAGAGTAATACAAAGATAGAATTGAAAACAGACAATAAAAATAATTGCAAGTATCAGTGCTTTTTATTTTGTTGTACTATGATGAGTTTGTTCTTCTCCTTGGTCACCTTCGCTACGGGCAGATTAGTGGCCGGCATGAGCTGACGAAGATTTTGACTAGGTATAACAGGCGGCTGGAAACAAAAGAAGATTGTTTTATACAATAAACTTGTGATCGATACTAAATTTATCAAACAACTTTTATCATTCGTTTTTCAACTAACATTAGGGGTCTTTTCAACGGAACAATAACAAGTATTCTTAACAATTAAAACCCGAATACCTGAACACACATTAATATTTATTTAAATATCATACAACAAAATATATATAAAAAATTGTAAACTCCACTTACCTGGCACCTTGCAAGTTGTTTCATGCGATCTACCAATCTCATGGCATCGTCCGACGTCTCTGAATCAGTAGTCATGCCCAAAGACAAAGCTCTTTCAGCATTGCCACCATCTAAACACCTATGTATAGATTGGAAATGTCTGAAACAGAAAAAAGGAAATCGTGACCCAATTTAAGTTACGGTACAATGATCTATATAAGTTATCATCATCATCAGCCGGAAGACGTACACTGTTGAAATAAGAGCTCCCGCTTAGGAGGGGGGGGGGGGGGGGGGTGGCCATAATCCCCACGCTTGGCAAGCAGCTTGGGGATCGAAGTATTGGTGGACAAGTTACAAAAGACGCTGCTGCCCATCGTCTGGATTTTCCCTTAGTCGTCTCTTACAAGACCCACGGGAGGAAAGGGGGTGGTCCGTTCTAGGACGGATACCACACGGCAATATGAGTTGCGCGTAGTTAATTAAAATATGAACTGAAGGCTATTTCACTAGCTACCGATTCGTCATAATCTCACTAAATAATGATGAAATAAACAGCTTACAATAAAGAGTTCCAAGACTATGTAATATCCCCCACACGGTAATATAAAACCTTATGCAAACGCCGAACATTACCTTGAATGAGCGTGAGGTCTGAGCCGCTGCGCGTGTCTCCAAGCAGCCGCGGCCCGAGCGCGCCAGACTGCTGCCTCTTCACTAGCCGAAGCGACGCCAGCCTCTAAAGCTGCACACGCGCCACGCAAATCCACCACCTTGGGCAAAAATAGAAGCCTTACAAAAGATATGTAATAAGTATAACTAACTAAATTAACCGAGATTAAATAAAATCAAAGTGAAAGCTGTATGTATAACTCGAGTCGGGATACTGAAGGTAGAAATCGGTTAAGGGGTCAGATGACCCCTTAGACAAGTGACAAAACACTTGACGAATAGAAATAGAATAGAATGAAAATGTATAGGAATGACACATGTCATCGATAACGTAGTCGAAACATTATGTCATTCCCATACATCTATCTTAATTAATTGTCTTATATATAAGACAATTAAAACTACTTCAAGAAGGTTGGATTCAAAAGTCGCTACAAATGACGACCTGATTGGCGCAGTGGCTAAGCGATAGGACTGCTGCGCTAGAGGTTGCGGGTTCGATTCCCGCATGGGACAAAAATTTGTGCGATCTACAGATGTTTGTCCCGAGTCTGGGACTCTGGGTGTTTGTGTATGTGATATTTCATGTTTGTGAATCGCGCCCACGATACAGGAGAAATTCCTAGTGGGGCGACATTTAAAAAAAAAAATCTGATAGGTTCTAGGTTGTACAGTTAGTAGCTTCATAAAAACCTAGACCTTCCATTACCGATACAAACACATTTGTCGAACAATATTTTTGCGTAAAATGTTTTATGTGTTTTGTCAATTAAGGTACATGTTATTATCGTAAAATGTTTATATTGCCGATAAGCTACGCTACACAGTTACAGTACAATTCCAACTAAAATATGCTTTTGTCTTAGTTACTTTCGTATATTTTGAATAAACATACGAAAATTGTGAGTATTTTTAAAATCCTAATTTCCTAAAACAATCCAAAATAAAAACTGTTTTACCTTTTGGAAGTACCTATATAGTAAGGTCTTCATTTCATCGTGCGACAATTTGTCAAGACGAGCCATCAACATTTGTTCCCCTCTACTCCGCGAGTCTTTATTGTCTTGGGAATCAGACAGGGAGGCTGATGGCGATTTACCACAAATTAAATTGTTTTTGTACTCTATTGCTGTGTCTATCGCTTCTATTGCTTCTTCACATTCAAGCAGCTTGCGTTCCTACAAAATATATTTCATTTAAATAAAATCTATTTATGTCACATTTTACAACTAGTTCATAACAAAATTCAACTACTTGCCTCAGAATCTGAAAGAGATTTGTAGATTTTTCTCTTATGACCTAGACTACACCTCTGTTCATGTAGGCACTCTCTTGTTTTTCGCAAATTCTTTATTTCCTTCCTCAACAACAACTCTTTTTCTTTAGACATTTCCAATGTTTCCAAATCATTTGTCTTTTCCTTCAAAATACTGTCAAGTTGAGTTATCCTATGTGTAAAGTGTTTTAATGAGTTTGTCTTTCTATCTTTTATATCTACTGATGTATCAGAAAGCTCATCTAGCTTCAGTTTATCCTTTACAAGTTCTACATCTAATGTATTTTTACGTTTTTCGTCTTTTTTTATTTGTCTTTTTATCTGCTCAATTTGCTTTTTGTATGTTTTTAAATTTGTTTCATGCCTTTTTATTTCCCTAATATTATCCTGATCTATAAGACTAGATTCTATTTTATCTGAATAATGCTTACTTTGACCATGGCATATAGATTTTGATAAATCATTTATTAGTCTCTCTTTGGCAATACAAAGATTTATGAGTTCTTTTAACTGAGACTGACTGCTGCCGATTTCTTTGGACAGTTTCCTAGCTAGTATTTGCTTCTGAGTATATTTTTCTTTTGTTATTTTGTACTTCTTACATATTTCTTCAGTCTTTGGAGAATCAATCATTTTAAGTAGTTCTCTCTCTATTAATTTTGGTTCTGGATCAAGATCCTTCTTATGAGATTCAATAAGTATTTTTTGAGATTCAGGGGAGATTGCTTTTGCTGCAACTTTTCTAAGTAGTTCTAGCTCAGCTCCTGACAAACTTTCACCTGGTTGGATAGTTCTTCTTCGTCCTGAATTAGACTGTGATGTCATTACAGGTAGAGACTGTGATCCACTTAGTTCTGATATTGTTATATCATCAGAGTCAATATGATTCAAATATTCTTCACACCTTTCAGCAAACAGCAAGTCATTCTTTTCTCTAAAATATTCCATAAATTTCTCAAGTTTGTCTTGGAAAACGGTGTCAGAGTGGGTATCTTCTTCAGAATCTGAATCTACATCTGATTCACTGGGCTCACTTGGCTCTGTATCTTCAGCAATTCTTGGCAAGCCCTGCTTAATATTTGCATCTTTATTATCGACACTAGCATCACCATTCAAACATTCATCACATTCAGCCTTTAAAAACAACCATTCACTAACTTGGTTGATATCAGCCTCAGATACTGATTTAGACTGAAGAATTTTGTTAAAAAGTCCCTCAGCATTAGAGACCAACTTAATCCACTGAGTAGTGGCAAATTGTAAATTAAAATTATTGTCTGCATGTGGTAACACAGACTTTTCACTGTACACAGGAGTGTTATTGTCAGCAAATAAGTTAACTGTAACAAAGTTTTTAATGCCCCTGCAGCATAAACATAAATTTAGGGTCTTCAATGTGTCTTGATAGTCATCAGGCTCTGAACTAATACATCCAATAACCCAAGTAAATGCTCTGCCACCGAATGAGTCCCTGAGCATTGCTGTGAGAATGCATTGATCATAATTTATTTGCTTCGGTGGATTGCCAGCTAGTAACTCTTTTATTATATTTTCTAAAGCAAATAGCCCAGGTTCTGGGTATGCAGCTAGATCACAGAAACTGGCAGTGGACATTCTATGATTTAAGACACCATTGGTACTGACCCACTTCTGCTCCACACTAACTGTGAACACAGTGTGGTTATTTCCCTGACACCTTTGTCTCCAGCCCAACTGTAAATACTGAAAGGCCTCCTCTACATTGCAGCACCTCACCAGGCCAGCACCCAACACATCAAATATGTTGTTGTTGACTACCTGCATCCAGGTTATGTGCAGTATAAATTCTCTCTCTGGCATTTGATTGAGTTTGTGAAATATTTCTGATAAAAACCGGGGAATAATTCCTTGATCACATTCACTATGAATGCATTCAAAACCTAAAACAGAAATTTTAACTTGTTAATAATTTATTTATTGTTATTGACAAGGATAGTGCTAATGCATGCTTTTCACTACAAATAATTTATCAGGACCTGAGCAAGATGTATTACAATAATTTGTATGCCTATAAATTAGAAATAACATAATTTTCTACCTTACCCGCGGTTAATATTCTAGGAAATAATCATAATCAAATAATATAATTGTAAAATTATTTCATCATTATTTTGATAACAATTTACTGAACCTACCGAGAAAAAGATTAGTACCAAAATATAGTAGTAAACATACTTTGTAAATCTGAAATAAATATGTAATTATCGTGTCTGACATAAGTTACCTGGTCCAAACAATGTATAAGTTTTGCCAGTCTTGGCTTGTCCGAACACCACAACGGAAGTATCGCATCCATCCAGAAAGCAATTTATCTGAGGTATCATGAATGAGTTGAACAGGTGGGCCTGCGTGCAGTCCACTGGTAGAGCCCTGTTCACATGGAACGTTTGCCCACTCTCAGTTATTACAATCTGAGTTACAGGATTACTAAATATACACTGTGAAGAGTCCGCAAGACTTGGAGGTTTCAGTCTAATAGCGATTTGTACTGGGATATCCATCGTTAAGTTGATTTAATTGCGATACTGACACAAAATAGTGAGCAAACTCTCTATTTCATTGAACTATAACGTACGAATCGTAAACATATCTTACTGAAGCTATTTATTGCGCAGTTCACAGTCACAAATTATATTACATATTCATGTTCTTTAAATATTTACTCTTGATAGCATTATTAAATTTAACAAAATTACAAATACAAAAACAACAAGATCAATCCAAAATTCCAAACCAAACATTAAATAAATAAAATAATTTTTTTTTCACTATAGCAACACTACTTGCACTAGCGATGGGCGATTACTAATAATATTATTCGAATTAGTCGATTGTTCAGTTTAGTCGATAACAATCCATTTTCTTCTATTGTTAACAACTAACTGCGTTCGGCCATAGGTTCGGCGGGTGATATTGTCTTGTACCATAGAGAAAATTAGTATACTTATAGCAACGGAGCCATTCGGCTGCGCTAACGCGGAAGAGTACGTCATCAGAGGCATTATATTCCTCTTTTTATATTATTTCACACGAATTATTTCTCTTATTCTATCAAGGATTAGGTTTGCTCTCAAGCATTCTCAATTATAAAAGAAGATGTTAAAATAAACCTTATTACCAGTGGTGGATTTGCAGTCTTAGCTGCCCTAGGCCCCAGGCCATGTAGTAAGTATCAGCTGCCCCTTTCTCAGCACCCATCATATAGACTACAAAAGGAATTTACTATTGCACTAAATAGGTACTTATTATTATTAGAGTTATTTCTTGTTAGCCAATATTTGGCCACCCTAGGCCTGGGCCTATTGGACCTTAGGGTAAATCCTCAACTGCTTATTACAATGATTCAAAACTCTGAAACGTGATTAAAAATAGAAATCTTTATTTGCCATAATTTGCCATTGATATAAAATCTTTATTTGCCATTGATATAAAATCTGCTCTCTTCTTCGAGTCGGTCTATGTGAACGGACCCTAATAAATTTACAAAAAATCATGGTAATCTAGGCAACATGGTTAAAAACCGCCACGGTGTTGCTTATCTTCAATGTTTTGCTTGTTCATGTTATTTATTTTGGCTAAAACAGAATACAATTAATTACACTATAATTTAACTATTTCTTCCTCTCTGTGAAGCATTTACTAAGACATAAAGGTATTCACATAAATTAATATTGGCTTGAACATACAACAACAACTGTTCTCAAGTGACCTAGAAGTTTTAAGTGTTTTTTTTTTAATTAATTAGACTACCAGTGATATGTCAAATATACACATCACTGTGCACTGCTACCAACACTGAACCTGCAAGTGGCAAAACACTTGAGGAGAAAATCTCTTTGTCTGTAATACCATAGAGTTTAATACAATGATTGATCAGTGACTTGATGAGTTTCTCCCTACCTCAGACAAAGGAATATAATTATATGGACCGGTTATACCTACAAAAAACGGGTGCCGACCTACTGTCGTATATGTCGCAAAACATGGCAAAAATCATAACACTGATATCTATTTTATACTGAAAATAATGTCGAACATAATATAAATCACCGATTATTGCTGATTAGAAGTGTTATATAGATTGAAGGTTTAGGTACCATGGAAAGAAAATAAACAATAAAGTGTCGCACCGAAGTTTTCTTATCCTAACATTATTCATTTCTATGAATAATGATTAAATTTGTTTTGTTTATTAAATGATAACATGTTTTGCCTTTTTTTTCTACTACCACTACAACTTAGGTACTTGTTTATATATACTTAAGGGCAATGATTAAACCTAGTCGGTATAATACCTAACTATACAAAGTCTTCCGAGCCCTTGTCACAACTTACTTTTGTCGCTCTCCAGTCTAACCAAATTTGGCTAAATATGAGTATTTTAGGTAGGGAGACTGCCATCAGACGCGATTCACGTGCGCGCCTATTCGCAGACCAGCCGTGATAAGCTAACATTAAACCTGATAGTAGTAAATAAATTGCGGTCGACCTGTTTGGCTTTAACTTCGTAACGAGCTCCGCAAAAAAACTGGATTAATTATAATAAATAACTATTTCAACTCGTTTCATTTTGCTGAAATTCTCTAGTGTAGAAGTATCTTTTGCTTTCGTGGACTTAGAAGTTAAATTTTTTACAGGTACGGATCCCTAAAAATATGTAAACTAACATGGAACATCGTTTTTAAAACTTAATTCATAACATAAAATCGTTTAAAAAAAATATCGATATCGATGACCTTTGACGATTCTATCTGGAGCATCCCTTATGATTTTTGCCATGTTTTGCGACATATGCGACAGTAGGTAGGCACCCGTTTTTTGTAGGTATAACCGGTCCATATATTATATTCCTTTGTCTGTGACCTTAATGGATTCGACTCACTTGACTGACAGTAGTAGGAAGTGATTTGTGGTGATGAGATGCATTCGCACGCATGTCAGTATATTCGATCTCCCAGTTTCTTTAATTTAGTGAGAATTACACAGTTTTAATTAATAAATTCGGTCTCAGGCTTTTTATTTATTCTCATTATATTTTCAGTGACACACTATATCCATACCTATTTGATAAAATTGCTATGATAACGTAAACCATGAAAACGGATGTATAGGGGCGATAATGTGATAATACTATACGATTGCAAGATTTTGTGGGAACAGTTGTACTTGAAGAGTTTTTTGAGTAGTGTACAGCGTTATTAAAATCAACACCATGGAAATGGAGACTGTCGGCGACGTCGGCTTAGGCCTCCATGAGCCGCCTAAATACGGCTTAAAACTACCATTAAACCATGAATTTCCATTACAAAGCAAGCAAATTATTATACCTAGACCTAGTCAAGTTTTTGATATGATGCCTTTAACTGCCAGGTAATACTTAACTCTATTAATTCTTGTGCAACAGTATTTCTTTTACTAATTTTTTATTAGTAATCAATTGAAAAGGTCTGTCAGATGGTATCATTTTCATACAATCTTATAATAATAAATATGTTCTCTTATTCATACTGTATCATTAAATATATTTTTAATATTATTTCTAGGTACCTTAAATACTATATTGGAAAGAAACTTAACAAAAAGCGTCCTATAATGGATTACATTAGTATGGTATCAGCTCAACGGATGTATGGTAAGTGGCTGTCTATATTTGTTTATAATTTAAATTTATTTCTTTAAATTACTATGTAAAATAATGTATATTATGGCAAGTCTTCATGATGATAATAGCATAACAGTAGGCACGTCAAATGTGTACTAAATATGTTTCTTACTTAATTATCTGTTTCCCAACCTTCCTTATTGGTATTGGCCAACACATAACATGAAGCACCTTAATAAAAGTGTACTATTTGCACCAGTGCCATAAATAGGGTGGTGCCAATGGCGCCCAGGCATAGGGTGCAGATCCTAGAGGGGTGCAGAAATGACCCGACTAGGACAAGAGACAATATAAAAGAGTGTCGCTTAAAGAAGCTTGCACTGTGCGCTAAAAAGGCTAGTTACAGCACTAATGGGTACATACTTTAATTTAAATTATTGAAAGTATAATTCCCTCTTGTTTGTATTAATCTAAAAGTAGTATCTGAATAATATGGTTATAGTTCAGAATTATCTCTGTAGATTAACAATTGTGTATAGTGTAACAGGTGTGGTTATCTTCATGCCAAAACTATAAATAGAAAGTGAAAGCTGCTTAGTAACATGCATTCTATAAACAATATAGATAACCAAATAGCTGTGAAGATTTTGTTTAACATTTCTTTTAATCTGGTGGAATTTGTTTTGAAACTATATTACCTACTATGTAAAAACAATGTAACATCTTAGCATCATCCTATCGAAATAACTACGTAAAACCTACTTCTCTACCTCTTTTATTTCTAGTGTATTTGTATTATTAATTTTCCATTATGGATTGGCAATGGATTCTTTCTTGTTAATACCTATATTTATAATTGATAATCAGAAAAAACTTTTTAACCTTACTTCATTATCATTACCAATCAATTAGTGTTATATTTGAATGCCTTTATCAATTTATTGTTTTTATAAATGAAATGTTTAGTTTCCTAAGCAATTTAAAGTTAAATCAGTATATATTATTATGAGCATTTATGATTTATTAAAAATATTTGGAATTTAAATCTATGCTCAAAATCTATCAATCAAATACCCTGGGCTGAAGCCCTAAAGTACTAGATAAAAAAAAAGAATAAGGTTCCACTCACAAATGTAATTAAGTTACTCTGAAGATGGTCTATTCTTATTAAATATTTTATTTTATTAATGCCTACATTAATTATTGCTTTTGTATAAATGGTGCCTTTCTGAAACTTTATATCAATGAACACAATATAAATCTATTTGAATATAACTACATTCAGATCATTTTCATAATTATTATGTTATAAGAATATGTTTCATGTTATACATTTCCTACTTAAATGCGAAAGTTTCCTACTTATTTGCTGGTAGTTCTTTTTTCATGCATGTCATATTTTGTCCGTATAGGATGTCCCATTGGAGGTATTGGTGGTGGGACTATCGGCCGTGGGTTCAAAGGCGAGTTCTGCCGCTTCCAGTTATATCCTGGCATATATGAATATGTCACAGTGCCAGAATGCCAGTTTATCGTAAATATAAGGAATGCTAGTAATGAAACAGTATTCCAGTCGGTTTTGTCTACATATAAGTAAGTTAGCATGAACATTCTTAGCATAATTTTGTTATTAAATCACATAGATTCGGGATAGTGATACATTTTCTCGTATCGTCTATTAGCAAACCTAAGAAAGCACCATCTACTTGGGAATGGAACTTGGATGGCGGCGATTGTGAGTACACGGCCCTATATCCTCGAGCGTGGACGACATACGACCTATCGAAGTATGGAGTGAAGCTAGTGTGCAGACAGATTTCACCTGTAATACCTCATAACTACAAGGTATGTAACATTTCCAATTATTTATTTCATATGAATAAATTTTAGTACTAGAAAAATTAATGTTAAAGAAGCCATTCTGCAGGTCTTTGCATACATACATAGCTAGAAAACCGAGTCACATTATAGTCATTTTATTTTCCCGTCGCGCCTCAATTTGTCCCTGACTCAGCTTGACATTTCTTTGTACTCCAACCTACGCGTTTATTGTCCTCTCCACGATTTTATATGTATGACTATATAACAACTACTTTTCGTGGCACTATTTATAAATATTTTATTACAGGACAGTAGCATGCCGTGTGCCGTCTTTGTATTTACCGCAATAAACGTCAGCAATGAAAAGCGAGATGTTAGTATTAGTTTTACATGGACCGAAGTACTTGGTAGTGGTAACAAAAAGAAATCCCTAGGTTGGTATTACTGTTAAGATCTTTAGAATTGGATATTTGCAAGAGCTTTCTTCAGCATTGTAGGAATTTTGTTATCTTTCAGCAAAATTGGATTTAGAAAGATATTCAGAAGAACACACATGTGGAGTAACTTTGGAACAGAAAATCGCGGACACACCCTGTACCTTCACGATAGCTAAGAGGAAAAAAGAAAATGAAACCATCCACGAAGGTTATTGCCTGTGGAACGCCGCGAAGACGTCCAGTTATGTGTGGGACTGCCTTTACAAACACGGGAAGCTAGTACCTGATCCGAGCCTTACGCCGCCACCGCCCAAATTACCAGATAAGGATAAGCCAAAGGATGAAAAGAAGAAAGATGAGAAACAGAAAAAGCTTTACAAATGTAAGCTGTACTTATTCAATTTACATTTTACTTTTTCCTTATGAAATAATATTTAACTTTTAAATAATATATTTGAATGTCTGCAGGTGATTCAATAGCACTTTCAAGTGTTATTACATTAGATCCTGGGGGGTCAGGCTCAACCGAGTTTTGTTTAGCATGGGACATGCCTGTTATTAGGTATAAGAAAGATAAGAAAATACACAAGAGGTAAGTCATCGACCTCTTTTCGAAATATACTTTGCTTAAATTACACGACTTCATGTTTAAAATGGTATTTCTTGTAGATATTATACGAAATACTTCGGTAGCGACGGTATTGCGGGTGCCAGCATAGCTGCGTACGCGCTTAGAAATTATAAGAATTGGGAGAAGCAACTCTCAGAATGGCAGGAACCAATTTTGACCAACTGGTAATTATTATGAAAAAAAGAGTTTCTATTTCATGACTGTTGTCTTTGTTACTGATATTTTAGTGTGCGTTTTCATCTTTTGTCCACAGTAACATTCCAGATTGGTTGAAATGTGCCTTAATGAATGAGCTTTATTTTATTGCTGATGGAGGCACCATTTGGTTCGATGTACATGACGAGTATCCGGAAAGTGATCCTAGGTAATTTCACAGCAATTGATTGTTTTACCAATTCATTGTAAAGCCATGTTAAATCAATGTCTTAGGTATTGATTAATCATTTTATTTTGTTTTTTAGACACGACTTTGGTTTGTTTGGATATTTAGAAGGCCATGAATATAGGATGTATAATACGTATGACGTACATTTTTATGCTTCTTTCGCATTAGCTCAACTGTGGCCCAATTTACAAGTAAGTATAGCATCTTTGCACTTCTATAGAATGACGCTTTTTTATTAATTTGTGAATGACTAATTATAATTTGTATTATTTTAGGTTGTCATACAATACATGTTCCGTGACACTATAGAATTAGAAACTGATAAATGTAGACAATCACTTTACGATGGTAAATCGGTAAAATTTAAGATAAAAGATTCTATCCCTCACGACCTAGGCGATCCAGGTAAGATCAATTGTTCTAGCAGGCTAATTTTGCAAAATGTTTAATAGCAATTAATTATAAAGTATTAAGAACCAAGTGTTGGTGTTACATAGTGATTTAAATTTTTTACAGAGGATATTCCATTCTCCCACATAAACGCTTACAACATTCACGACGTCAGCGACTGGAAGGACTTGAACCTAAAGTTTATATTACAAGTGATTCGGGACTACCGATTGCTGAGAGGCCACACCGCACCGTTCGGCAACGAAAGGTACCGCTCCATGGCGTTCATAGACGACATAAAGGAGGGCACCGAAGACGACCTGTACTCGCGGTCCACCGGGCAGGCGGACGACAACGACCGCACCTTCGACGAGTCTCCAGATCTGTCGCAGGATTCGACGCCGGTCGTCAGCGAAGACAAGCCGTGCGGGGTGGGCGATATACTGGACCTGTTGTACAGGAGCGCGGACGTGGAGGCCGAGGACACGGGCGAGCGGCTCGAGCCGCGCGCGCCCGCCGCCGCCGTGTGGGAGGCGCGCCGCTACCTGGCCGACACCTACCCCGCCTGCGCCGCGCTGCTGCGCCGCGCCCGCCGCTGGGACTCCGACGCCGACGGGCTCATCGAGAACGGCGGCTTCCCCGACCAGACCTACGACGCTTGGGTCATGTCGGGACCGAGGTACTACTGCTGTTACTATTTTTACCATTTCTGTCAGAAGACAGACAAATAGATGACAGAAAAACATTTAGTATGTATTTTTGAGGCATTTAGCCGATTGAGCGATCGATCGATGATCCGAATTTCGTTGATGTTACTTCTATGCTTCCTTGATTCTTAAACTACTTGATCGTTCTTTATTTGCAGTGCGTACTGCGGCGGGTTGTGGGTAGCGTCAGTGAGCGCGATGTGCGTGATGGCCCGCATCCTCGGCCACGAGGAGGACGAGCGCGAGTTCGGCAAGCTGCTCGAGCAGGCGCGGCACTCCTTTGAAGAGAAGCTATGGAACGGCTCGTATTACAAGTTCGACGTGCGCCCCTGTAACGCTCGCGTGGTGATGGCTGACCAGCTGGCGGGACATTGGTGAGATCTTACTATAATTTTTAAACATTAGTTGTAGCTACTTGTAGTTTAAGGTGACACGTGCGTTAGATCGAGTTAAATGTATCATGTATGTAATAGATAATTTTGTACAGTCATGTACATTGTAGATAATATGCAGGTACTCTTAGCACCTGCACCTAATCATTTATATCATCATTTATTATCACCTTAATCTTGTATTATTCATATTTTGTCTAATATTTTTTCATATAATAATAATCATCATTAATGCACATAATAAAAATTGGAGTGTCTATTAGTAACATCAAAATAACAGCTTTATAATATATGCATATAAAAGTATATACGATACATATACTTAAAAAATTGCATTTTTTTTGTCTGTCTGTATGTTTGTTCCGGCTAATCGCGCGAAACTGTTTGACCGAATTTGGGGGGACTTTCACTGGCAGATAGCGGATTTTATATGGAGAAACTTAGGATACTTTTAATTTAGAAAATATTTATGAAAATGTTAACATATTCAGATTCAAATAAAGTCGCGGGCATAAGCTAGTCAGGAATGCGTTGAAAAACTATTTGATAGATGCTTAGAAATGCTCTTGTAAGATCGCGAGGTCTTCGATTTTTAAACACGGCAAAGATATAGTAATGTCAAAAGTATTTTGAACATTGCTAACAAACAAATATAATGATTACCAGGTTCCTACGCGCGTCAGGATGGAGCGAGCAAGTGTTCCCCGAGTCGCACGTGCGTAAAGCTCTGATGACCATCTTCGAGAACAACGTCATGCAGTTCAAGGACGGCAAGATGGGCGCCGTGAACGGGTACGTGACGGGCCCGCGCGGACACGTGGACACGTCGGCGCTGCAGAGCGAGGAGGTGTGGACCGGCGTCACCTACGGCCTGGCCGCCACCATGATATACGAAGGTATGGGAATTGTTTCAATATAATACTAATTAAATTTAGATGTTTGATTCGTCTTAGAATGTAATGGTTGAACAATTTCTAACCTGATACTTCGGTGTAGCTTAATTACGTGACTGTACCGAAACAATCCTGTAACTTCTCATCTGACATGTAAAATGTAAAAAAAAATATGAAGGTTATATTCTAGTTCAACATAGATTTCGAGCCAAACATTTGAACCAGAGCCGTTTCGAACCAAGACTGCAATTACAATTTTTATATCAACGAATTGTACAATCTACTATCGTCGATTAGAAGCATCCGACTTTGTTAATACAAGTTATTGATATCTAGTATTACAAAAGTTATTATAAAATAATATTAATTAAATCAATGATTGAATCTTATCGTGAAACAAACATGTTAATCATGACGTTATCAATACATTTCTGAATTTAAGTTTTTATCTTACGTATAAATGTACAATTTGTACGGCAACAAATAATAAAATAATTGGCAATCCGTAGTTTCAATATTTAGATAAGCACTGATAGCCTAGTGGTATGACCGTTGGACCGCCAAGTCAAAGGTCGCGAGGTTAAACCCCGGCACGAACCAATGTCTTTTCGAATTCATGTGCGTACTTTAAATTAGTTATCAGTGGCTAAAAACGGTGAAGGAAAACTACGTGAAGAAATCGGAACACCTGAGAGATTTTTCATTAGTGTGTAAAGGCATGTCAGACGCCTTCAGGCGGTTTCAACTGTGACACCAGGTTATTCATCAACCATAAGATAAGAGGAAGAAAAATATTTTGATATTATCTGTATACTCTAAATCTTTATGTAATATCACTAATAGCTGTATATGATGTTTCAAACAAATGAGCTCCCCATATAATTGTCGTAATATATCGAGCCATCAAAATAATAGTTCATATGCTAACTAAGAGATAATCTATAGTTTTTTTTTTAAAAACGTCGCCCCACTGATTTGACTAATTTCTCCTGTATCGTGGGTGCGTTTCACAAACATGAAATATCATAATTATACACAAACACCCAGACTCGGGACAATCAAATGTGGATCGCACAAATTTTTGCCCCGTGCGGGAATCGAACCCGCAACCCTTAGCGCAGCAGTCTAATCGCTTAGCCACTGCGCCAATCAGGTCGTCATAGTAATTACATGTTTAACATAAGTAAACTACATATTTTTTATTGTATATTTAAAATTACTAACAGAGACATTTAATAGTTACTTAAACTATCACTAAGTAAAGGTTTTCTTCGTGAAATCTTTACTTCGTGTCAGTTTAAGTAACCATTAAAGTCTCTGAGGGCGGCGGTAAGCGTTTTAAGTTTTTTAAGTCGAGAGCATTATACCGGAGCTTACTGTTATTTTTATTTTATTTAAAGGCATGCACGAAGAGGCCTTTGTGACTGCCGGAGGCTTGTACAAGACGTTAACACAAATGGGTCTCGCTTTTGAAACACCCGAAGCCCTGTACGAGAACGGTAACCACCGATCAGTGGGCTACATGCGACCCTTGTCTATATGGAGCATGTACCAGGCCCTCATCACTCGGCCGCCGCCGCCGCAGCCCGCGGCCAACGGACAAGCACACCATACCAAAGAGAAAGCAAATTTATAGTAACTAATATAAAACACGTTTGTACGTAAGATTTTATATTTTAATATATCGACGAGAACTGAATTTTACTACTATATTTTTGTCATATTACCGTATGACGAATAGATTGGCTAGAATTGACCCCTAAGATGTTAAATTATGTACTTACTAATTTATATGGGCTCGAATTACTTTCGAACAATGAAATTGTCGAATTGTTAAAGCTTCACAGTTATTATACTGCCTTAGAGGCGTCGTCGGCACGTTACGTTTAGATAAATAAATCAATTTGCAGTGAAATAAATCAGTGAGTGGAATAAATCAATAAATATTCATTATTTATTTTAATAAATGGCAATAACGTTATTTTTAAGCATTTTTACCTATATACTTAAATTAGATTTTCTAATTACAGAGTGTAGTTAGTTACTTTGTTGTATTTGTCATTGTGATATTTTACTTAAACTAGGAGGCAAATGCGCTGCAAGCAGGAAACCTTTTCTTGTGACATGAGACGATAAGAGACACGATTCAACCAAACTGTTGACGTTTTTGGCGCCTAGTTTATAACATTTAGTTTACAATACTAAAGATACACATTCATTTACTAGCACTATAAGGACGAAGGACCAGTATAAAACGGTAGTGTTGTAAGCTCTCTCAATAAAAAAATGATTTATCGTAATATGTATTTCATTACAATTATTTACGAAGTGTTTCTTGGCTGAGCCATGAACTGTATAAGGATTGTAACTGATAACCTCAATGATTAACAGACCCACCTGATCTAACATCACGCATAACAGCTATAAATAAAGAAGGGTGGAGAATTTTCCAAGGAAAATTAAAATTACATATTTCAAGTAATCAGTTCAGTGTGATTTTGTCAGCGTCTTCCTGACACAAATATATCAACATGGTTGGGACTTCGTATCTCCCTAAACTGTCGTGTTAGTGAACGAGTATGTGCAATGTGATTTTTAGTAATGCATTTAATTTGTTTACGTATTTGTTATACTTACCAACGAAACTCTAATAGTATTCAGTTAATTATGTTGTTTCTATGTTATAATGAATTAGCGAAATTTTTGTGCATTTTTATTGTGCATATTATTTAGCATTTGACAAATATTGTCACACTATTTAATTTATTGTCCGTTTATCTGATTATTTAAAATATAGTTTGTGTTGGTGGCTTACTTTATTGTCTGCAAGAAGTAGGTGCCAAATAAAAATACTGAAAACTTAAAATGCGTTTTCTTTTATATTATATCTCCATTCTCGGAATATCAACTGTAAAGCGGCTGTAAAATTAACATTGTTTCTAACTAACGATAAAACTTTATTATTTAAATAGTTTAAAGCATATTTCATTAAAAACCTTGGACTTAAACTATAAAAGGCGAGGGTAAAGGTAAAAACGAAATGATTAAAACAATTCAGAGTATTTATAATGTATTTCACGATACATAGTATACATTGGTATAATAAATGCACCTTGGAGACGATTTAATACAATAGTATTAATAGATAGGTATAAAATATTTACTAAGCAGATCTTTTATTACCAAAAATTCTTGCATGCTAGTGATCTATTTCATTATACGTTAAATGCTTAAATAATAACTTAATGGTGGCTAAATTAGGCTAAAGAGAATATATTTTGTACTATTTAAAAAATTACGTATCTGCTTAAAAGTTTGACGACGACAATAAATAAAGATGTTAAAGTTTAATTGTTAAAAAATATATACAATATTTACATGCATCTTTTCAGTCTTCATACATTTTAATGGAAAAATAGCACTCAACTTATTTTAGTGATTCGAATCTATTATAATTAGTAAGTTTGAGTATTGGAATATTTATTTGCATTATCTCTGTACTCTTCATCATAAAATATCATCTAACTATGCTTATATACAATTAATTATGTATTTTTTATGTAGATCTTGTATTTTAGCCGACTATAAGACATATTATTTGGCACAGTCTCAAACAAACATCAAAGTAAGTCAACTCCTCTCTATGTGACAAGTATCCATAACCTGTACTAAGAGTACATGGGGAACCTACATGAAATTAAAGGAGTCTGCGTGACCCTACGGCACCCTACTTATAACTAACCTCCTGGATAACCTCTCGGTCCACGATGGCTACACTGTAGTCTTATTCATTCTCCAAACCAATGATGAAGTCTGGTTTGGACAATGTCGTTAACCTATCAACAGTATGTTTAAGGAGGAGTTGTCGCTAATTTTACAAGGAGCATAATTATAGTGCGTGTATTCACGTAACACCCACAAGAATTATATTTTCGAATGTCAACAATTCGTTCGTGTGTCACCTACATTCACTTCACAATCAATGTTTTTAATGAAAAATACAAATGACTCGTGATTTGTTAAAATAAAGCTATTGTTAGATCGTATAAATTACGTGTGTGTGGCAGATATATTCATGTACATGTGGGCGCCGTCACGATCGTCGCAGCGGCCGCTGGCGGAGGATCGGTCGCGCGATCCGAAGTTTAATCGCAAGTGCGTACCGTTGTGTGTGTCTGCGTCACAGTCGAGGGCTTCTCGAGACGCTGACGTTTCACGCTCAACTATCGTTGCCATGTGTTGGTTTCTGAAAGATATAAATGATTTGAGTGGGTGTCTCGTTTTTTTTAAGCGGTTTATCTACCTATATGAAATGACTTGCTTGCACATTAGTATTGCTAAGTCTAATTGTTTACCTATTGTCGTTTTTGGGGTGACCAAACGTAGTGAACTGAGGGCAACCGTTTAGAGGGCGGGGTGGTGGTGGGATCAAGTAGTCGTCCATTCTGTTTTCTCCGTCACACGCCGAGTGCATCGTCAACGTGCTGGACGATATCTGAGATACAAAGCAAATACATATTTAACGTTATATCACATTGATAGTAAATATGATAGAATATTTTATTAATGAAAAACGATGTTATTTACTTACAATGGACCTGGCTTTGTCATCAAGCTCAGATTGGACGCTGTTGGTTTCAGCAACACTGCCTCCACTGACGGTGCTTAGGCGTCCCGAGGAAGACGAACCTGATAACATAAAATCCGTGATATTAGATATTGCTGTCCAGACTGAAGTTTTTCTTGATGTGATTTATAGGTTTTTGTTGCTTACTTTCACTTAGGCTGCTGTTCGGTCTCGTGTTCCCATTTCGTTTTTCAATAGTGCCATTATTACTGTCGTGATGGTGATCTGAAAATAATTAACAAACGTTAATATCCTTCTTTGAAACGTTTAATAGGTACTTGTCGATACCCAGTTAATAATAAGTGTAGGTACTTACGTTTATTTTTGCTCTTGGAGAACATTTTCTTTACCCTCTCGAAGGGAGTAGGTCTCTTCATATTATCTTTAATTTTCTGCTGTATTCTATCATACTCGTCACGCATCTTGTTTAACTGTTCCTGCTTCTCCTTAAGTGACTGCTGCGTCTCATTCCTGTTCTTCCATTCCATCACCAACTTTTCAACTTCAGATATCGTGAACACATTGTTTTTGAAATCGTTGATTATTTCAGCTAACTCTTCTTGACCGGTCAGTGGACAGGTTTCTTTCCCGGATTTCACACTGCCACTGCTACGTATATCTTTGGTATTTAGATTTATTTGGCTTATATCACTAGTAGGAGTGTCAATAGTAAAAGTCTTGGATTCTTCGGTGGGAGAGTACAAGAATATGTCGGACTGTTGCGGCATTAGTCTGGAACTGTTTGCATATAAGTTATTTGGTCGGAACTTCGGGCTTTCAACTTTTATGTTTGATGGCTGCACTAAGTAATCGTGTTCAAGGGCTTGTTGGATCCTGTCCACTGTATTGTCATGAAGGGGGAACTCGTTTTGGTAAAACTGTTCCTTAACTTTCGGAAGCCTCAGATTTGGTCGTTGCTTCTTTTCAAAGTCGTCCAACTTGTCGATGGTTTTCTCTAGATTCTGTGTACAGGCCTCGCTAAAGGGATCAGTGGATTCTACTATACTTCGATTATGATCACCGCGCACTGGAGAGTCCACAGTATCACACGTTTCTACAATCCGTAGCTCGTCGTGTTTAGCTTCGTCCTGACTGTCTTCTTTGTCGTTGTCAGACATATTTTTCAGATAATAATACATGTTGGAGAATTCATTTATTTTCTGAAATGTAAATTACACTAGATAAGTAGGTACAATTCGATAACAAAAAATATACCTATGTATCTTCATTGTAGATTTAATACAATTAGGATCAAGGGTTACTTACAAGATGGTCAGCTAGTACGTCGGCGAGTGCGTAATGTTTGTGGTCCCTGGCGAGGTCCGCGGGCGTCCGCTGGCGAACGTTGCGGAGCGCGACCGCAGCGCCCCCTCCCGGACATTCCAGCAGCTGCCAGCACAGCCTCTCCAATCCAAACCGTGCGGCCCAGTGCAATAAGGTCGGATATTCTTCGCCACCTAAACATAATAAATCAATCGTTAAATTCGGAAACTTTGCGAAAACTTTTGCAAAACTATTTGTGATTGGGTACAACTTACTTGACATGTCAGCCTTAGGGTTAAATTGCTCAGTAGACGCCAGAAGGTTGAAATGTGGTGGTATGTTCTTCTGGAAAGCGTTCAACATCCAACTGTCTAGTTGTTCCTTACTTGTGGTCTTGAAGCCCAAGGTCTGTGTAATACAAATATATTTTTTACACTATGTTATACATATTTGTCTTGTCATCATATTTTTATAGTGAGAGGGGTACATACTGGTTAGTTAGAGAATAAGCTTTTATAAGGTAATTAAGAAACTATTTTCCGCAACTATCTACAAGTGTCATGGAAGCTTTTTCCGCATTGATTGGTTTGCTTGTCAATAATTAAAAGATCGAGATTACCCGATACTTACTTGACACATGAATTCTAAAGGATGATCTGACGCTCTTAGCAGCTGATCCAGTTCTCTCAGCCGACTTTCGCATTTGATTTGCCTTCGTCCCAGCGACTGACCGTTCTTGCTTACACGCACCCAGACGAGCATGGATACTTCCAGGCATGACTCTGTAAAGGTATTTAACTTTTAATAACGTGCGTCATTATTATTGCGTTTCTTTTCCTTGAGGATAAGAGTTTCTTAAATTTACAATATTTTTTATTTGTTTTATAATTATAATAAAAACATAGAACTGTTAATTATTAAGCAACTTCGTTTTAGAATAAAGATATAAGATTGTTATAGCATAGCATTTCAAACTCTATACAGGGTGACATAAATAGTAGTACTAAATAGGATAGAGGACAAAAATAATACAGGGTGAATCGTAGCTTTCTTACCTGGTATATCGAACTGGAGGGTGTAAGGGTTCCTCTTTTTGAAGCTGGGTATGTTAATGACCTCGCCCTTCTTGTCCACCATTATCTTTATGCTGTCCTCGTCTCTAATGGGGTCGTTGAGGAGCGCTATCACTCGACTTTGTCCCTGCGTGCAAAGGACTTTAATGAACTCACGTTGTGAATTTATTTTGTTTAAGCAAACAGTTCACTTTGTCACTGGAAACATTCTTATAAAATGTGACTTCTAAAGTTAGGTTTATAAGGTCGAAAATCGCTGGTGCTTTCTGTAACTGTTTATATATAACGGCCTAATTTGCTGGTAATTGACTTGGGAATTCCGTCGTTAACATTTTAATTTGATTTGTTAGAATGTGTGAC
The DNA here is from genome assembly GCA_905340225.1 of Abrostola tripartita. Lineage (NCBI taxonomy): Eukaryota > Metazoa > Arthropoda > Insecta > Lepidoptera > Noctuidae > Abrostola > Abrostola tripartita. Next base: position 6,558,633 of record HG996490.1, on the reverse strand, counting down.
AACATAACAATGTGTGCCTGAGAAATAGGTATGTCGTCATATGTTACAATACTAATATTTATAAACATTTTAATTGATAGTAAACTTACACGCCGTAGTAAATAATTATTACTTTACTTTACTAGGTAGGTATTATTACTAATAGAGTAGGCCCCTACCTACGAAATAGTATTAGTCAGGGATCCAAGGACCGTTTTTAAACTTAAATGTTATCCTTCCAACATGTATCGATAACGAGGTCATTAAAAATGATTTCTAACTAGCAGATTTTTTTACTGTTGCTTAGTTAATATTTATACAATTTAACAGCCACCGTGGTACATTATCTCGGTTCTACGCTCAATAGCTATAGTGCGATGTGCTACCACAATCGAGAATTTTCGTAAAAGAAAAAGTTGGACGTCTCATCAAAATGAAGCTATTCACGGAAAATCAGCTTGATAGTAATCAATTTGAAAAATGGTCCGTGGATCCCTGACTGTAAATGATAATATTGCAAAAAATAATATCCATAGTACCTAAGTTATTCTCCTGGCATGTGACTGATTAGTCGTATATTTTTATCATGATCGTCATACAATGATGTACTATCATGAACTTTTCAACCTTCACAGCCTACCAGAATTTAAATACTTGTGTAAAAATAAACTTTTAACACAAGTAACCTTTTTAAATTATAACTTTTTAGTGGTTACTTACGATTTTAACCTTCTTAGGAACGATTGAGAAGCTGGTTCTATCTGTGGCCGTGTCCTTACAATCTTTGGTTCGTAAGATCCCGACTGCAGCTGTCAGGAATGTGTCAACAAAGGACGTGTCCTTCTCTCGTACCGACATCATTTGCCATTGGTCTATCGTTGGATATTCTATGGAAGTAAATTTAAATATTCTGATTAAACTATATAATGTATAGATAATTTAAAAGAAATATTAAACGACTTCTTTTTACGTTTCGTATATGATCTGTTGCGAAAGTTATGCAAGCTTACAATTTAAGTTTTTTTATGTATCCTATTGCAAATTTTTTAATATATACCTTCACAATTACTCGCAATAACATGGTTCTTCTCCACTCCAAGTAACATAACCAAAATCTTATCCACTTTGAACAGATTTTCGCAGCTGACGTCTCTCTTCAGATCCGTCATCTTAGTCGCGAGGTTCGGACACAAGATCACTATTTGCAACTGGGCCTTTGTCAGCTTGTCCAGTTTCTCTTGCGATTCTGAGGCTAGGAGCTCTTCTGCTGTTATTGGTGTTACTCTGTAATAAATATACCATACATAAGCCCATAAAATCAAGATACAAAGTCGTAAGACAATCGTCGTAAGTCTTTCAAAAAGTTCACATTCCCAAAGAAACATTCGAGTGGAAATACTGCATTGAAGTGGTTTTCCAGTACCTATTAATAACTTACCTATAGTGGTGTCTGGCTCTCTGCGACATAATCTTGTCGAAACTTGCGACCAAGTAATCTGACCAGAGAGCACTCTCGGGAGACCCAGAGCTCCACAATATTGCTATGTCTTCCATTTCTGCAACAAAGAGATACCTTTATTTCTTTACTTAAAAAAAAGTTAAGTTAAACTACGAATTCCGAATTCACAAACGCAAAATACGTCTATCATATCCGAAGGGGCAACAACTACTCGGGCAACTTGTCTGTTACTTATTTAATCATACGAATGACTTGTTTTACTCTCCAAATACTACGAATACATTAAAATGTTCCACGAAATACTTAAAAATGTTGTCTTAGGTGACAAGATAAGCAAAAATAAAGATTATCATTATTTATACATATACATAATTGGATGGGTGCATGGATGGAGACATATAAATAGAAAAATTATGCACACAAAATATCTGTAACGGATATATGGGATTTGTTATAAAGATTATTTAAACAATAAATTAGTAATGATTTTCTTCCGTTAGATTTTTTTAATTTGTTTATTAGGTTGGCACTTACTTTATTTTAGTTTAGTGTATGATATCTTTTCATAGTTAATCTGTAAAAGGTAACAAATGATTGATAGTTATAATGCATAAGACGAAAAAACTGCACAACACAGGGTATAAAATTCGCCAGTGAAAGAAGATCAGTGGCAATGTTTAACATTGTGAACCTTTACTTGTTACCACAAAGTTACATCATTATACTGACATCAAACATATTATTTAAGCGATAAAAGTATCCAAATACATTCTGGCTGATTTCAATAAGACTCCGTAGAGAGATCAAATAAAATACCTAACATTGAAAGGAAGTGTTGTCGAGGGATAATCAAGGCATGAACGATGTCGTTCACTTGATATCGGATGGGGGTCATTGGCTGGATCGAAGTTCACGGATCGTTCAGACGCATCATAAACCAAACTACACATGTTGCCGTGGCCGGATTTAATTCCATGTAAATAATATGAAACCCAAGATTGCACATTATTTTAAAGACATCCGTTCAAATACGTTACTTACTTTAAGTACCCACAGATAAAAAAATATGAATTAATTATATTATACGCGACGGTCAAAAGATGGAAATTGCGCGTGTAATGATGCAGTTTTAATTAATGGTGAGCGTGCGTCCTTTGTTTAATTGTAAAGACACTTTAAATCAATCGACCGTTATTGGAAGATTAATGAGTAACGTTTGACGTTTAAACTACGTTTAGATTAGATAAGCTTATACACCAAAGTGGTGAACATAGAGTTTATCGTTCATCGTATTTAAGTGCATGTTTATGATCGAAAACATTGCGTGAACTCGAGGAAATTCACTACACAATGCGTAATGTTGTCTTGCATGTTAGGGTCTTAAAAGAATTAACGCTGTCCCAAAAACATATATATTCCTTTCCTAGCGCATGAATGAAAACATACGCTCGCTGTTAAAATTTTTATTGCACCCAGTGCCACGCATACGCATCGGCTGCTTACAAAATATGCTATGCACTGCGCGCACGCCGGAAACTCGTACGGGTTTATACTTACCCACCTCTGCCGCCAAATGAAGACCCGACTAAATGTAATATCCGTTTCCTAAATAGACAAACGTCTATCAGCGTCGCCAGGAATAACTAAAGCCGATTATATGCAGCCAGTAACAGAACTCGAGGGCTGAATAATACGCCCGATATGCAGTTATGTGTTGCTATGCGACTATTTTGTGCTCAAGTAGAACGGAAACACTTCAATTAATTGAAATTGAAATGGAAGAACTTAACTTAGTTTAATGTTTATTTAGCTTAGCTTTTGTTCGTATTGTAAAGCTGGTGAGAGAAAATCTTGTTTAAGTTTCTTCGTTCCTATCTTTACCTGCTGTTATTACACCAAAGTAAAGTACTAACATTGCTCTTATAAGTTATCTTTGAAGACACTTAAGTATCTGTCTAACTCTTGCATTTAACTATATCTATTGTTGCTTGCCTTCCATCAGGTTACACTTAAAAGCTTAAAACTCTATTTTTGTAAGTTCAACATGGATGTATGGACGTTACGCAAGTTTTAAAGTGGAACAAATCAGGTACATGTAGCATTTGGGCCACAGAGTCCGGGCTGTGTTCACTGCTTCACCGCTTTCAGTTTTCAGTTCAATGGCCGCCGCGGACGTCTTTGATGTGCCGGGTAAAATATTGTAGCTCCCCGTAACGCCTCCCAGTACGACAGGTAGAGTCTGTTTTGTTGCATTAGTAAAGCCAGAAACAGTATTGCGTGATTTTTGTAAGAAATCAGAGAAGAATAATACCTGATCCGAGATGTAATTACTGACCGGTATTATTTTGAAAATAATTCATATGGGATTTATTTCTTTTTACATAGTTATAAATTTGTAAGGCATGTAATACAATGATAATGTTGTATAATCCGCCCTCGTGGGCACATAATTTGTTGGTAAATAACTAAGGACATCAAATAATCCCTAGTGGGACTGAACGTGGGCGACGCGGAGTTGCCTATTCATTTCGTACAAGACGTTACCAAGAATTACGAAGAAACGTACCGTAGATTTCCAGCAAAGTTAGCAAGAATGAGATCACATTTTAAGGAATTACTATTTACAAGATGTATCATTTAAACGGTATGATCAAGTTTCCTGAAAATGTGTGAGTAATACATAAAACCACATTGCTGAACTAAAGTAATTGAACGACTGCAGTACTTGAAATTTATATGATTAATATGTTTATGCTTCGATTAACATAATGTTTATAACCTAGTTATTAGGAGGATATTATTGTTTGCCAAAAAAGGGGTTAATATTAAACACACTCGCTAACAAATAGTGAATGCCGTGCCGTAAACGCCGAGTGATTCATCATAATAAAAATAAACGTTCTTTTTCACTGACTCCTGTCAGTTCCTCGGTGCTAAATCATACTTTCTGGTTTAATTATAATACACATTTTATATATTATTAATTTTTATCGTTGAGTCACCATCACTATCATTTAGTACGCTATGCTTCGAGCCCTGCGGAACGCGCACATACACATGTTGGCTTAAATAACAAATTCCGCTAACTAACTCATTAAAAAATTGGATAAATAGGACTTCCCTTTGGGCTTCATAAAAAGAAGTTTGAATATTTTTGAATGCATCATTGTTCATTTGTGTAGGCTTTCATTACAATTTCGATGTTAAATGATATGATGATGTTAGCTAGTTCGTTAAGTAATTACATTACAGCCTTGTATGCGGTCGTTTGCGATAACGTTCTGTCTCGTCTTCTATTTATCACGTTATGACAACGTCGATAGACGTCACAAACAAAGTTATAATTCAATACACCGTCTGATAACATGACAACAGCTCGTAAGACAAAAGAAGCAGAACACTTTCCTTCTGTGTCTATTTATATACGTATCTAATTGTATGGCGTGTTAAGTATTCTAAATAGAGTTCTGTATAAAACTTCTTAATTAGAGCTTTTATTATTTTGTCGTAGATTGTCATCAAAGAATGAAGATAGGATAATGTAATTAAATCTCTGATATCTTGAGCGTTAGATGTTAAGTCAGAGCTTTAAGCTTCCCACCTTTTGTTATTGCTAAACAACAAGTCGGCGGCGCAGCGGCGTTTGCATCTTTTGTCTCTAAACAATTGTCCGTCGTCTCTTCATCAGTTAACACAATCTGTGGGAGCGATCCTACCGACAATACAGACAAGTTATACAAGACGTTTACGCATTTACATTCCCAATGCGAGTACATTACGGGAGTTGCTTCGATGCATGTAAATTACACTATGTTTATTCAGCCATACATGCCACCCTGCATATTTAATGCGCCCCAGGCGACCAACTTGGATACTGACCAAAATTTATATGGCTCCCTCGTAATTCTTAGACTTAAAGCTCATTATCGTATAAATGTTTGCATGGCAACGGTGAATCTAATTTAGTAATGTTGTACGGTGTTTTTCTGTCATTGATTTTCGATGGAGCTGGACATTTTCGAATGACAAAGTGTGACGTTGTTGAGTTTATAAAGTGAAGGCCGCTAAAGACGTCTATAACAAAGACAATGGCTTATTATCTGGCGCATTAAGGGCGCAGTGCCTGTCGCCACGCTAAAGTGTTACAGCGCCATTACATTATGAGCCACTGTTCGTTGGCTATATAAAACTAACACATACCTAAGTATAACCTTAAAGTAAATTAATACTGTGAAAATAATGTGATTATTGCATTAAAAAAACAACGTAGAAACTGGGGCGAGAAAAAGTAGAGTGAACATCAAAAGCCACCCCTCGTTGCAAAATACGGAAATTACACTTCAGTTAGAGATTACAATATTATGGTCTTAGGTCTTTATTATATCATCATATTTTCTGACAAAAACATCAACAAATAAAACAACAAACTATAGCTAGTACCTAGTAACTAAATGACAAAAAAAAATATTGATATGGAACTCCTAATCATTCATAAATAATAAATACTTAGTCAAAGTGCTTGCAATTTTTTAGTATTTGCGATGTAGGCACTCGTATTTACTTGAAAATAATTAGGGGATATTATGTTTAAGTACCTACTTACAGTTTTCATTAGGTACCTAATTTGTTCTATTATACTTATGCACTTTTAATTAAAACACTGTTATTAAATTTGATTGTGAAATAAATAAATTATATTACGCAAAATATCCATCTTACGCAAAATATCAAACTTATATTACTAAACAATAAATTCTCATCGCAAAAAGTGGAACACTTTGAAATGTGTATCTAGGTATTTAAAACAAAACTCACTTGTGTCGGCCATTGTTTCGCTCTTTTTATCCTCCATAACGACGCGAGTGTATGAGAAGACGTTAGTTTCAAGTTAAACGCCTGTCATTGCACTGAACTGCAGGCGAGCACTAGAAAGCGCACGAAATTAACACAAGAGCCCTCAGAACTGTGACAGGGAGAAGTGTCGGTTCGCGATCATGTGCCGAGCGGCCGGCGACTGCGCGCGAGCTGGCGTCAGACGGCGGCGCAAGCGCACGCACTTCGCATACTAAAAGCTTGGGGCGACAACGATAATCGCATTGCCATCCCTGACGCCTAATCTTGTCAAACAAATTTGGGTCCATGTGTAAATATTCTCCAAGCGTTATCGTCGGCCAAATACGAGATGGTAAACATTGAACACGTTTTATTGTATTCCCTCGCGTCTTGCAAATAAGACTAATCGGCAAATCGTCACGATTGAAAACTGATAAGTTGCTACAATCCTGTTTAATCGTAGGCGACGAACGTTAGAATATCACTACTGAGCTTGACGCAAGACTTTACGTAACGTTTGAATGACATTGATTAGTTTTGATTATATCAGGAAACGTTAGGTACAATGCACTTTAATTTCAGTAGTAGTAGTAAAGGGCACGTAAGATACAACGATCAAAAGCACCGCTGAGGTTATTGGACATTTCGGAGATGCATCTGTATCATGCTACGCTGGTATCAGCTAGGGTCGAAGGGTGACTCGGGAGCAACGTTCTCTCGTATCGGTCCTAGGTTCGATTGACTTGTTTACGATCATTTATCATTATTATTTACTTCCATGTACATTACTATTATCTAAGAATAGCTTTAACTGCCCTCACTTCCTTTAAGACAGTTGTTCTGTGCTTTAACTTATAATAATAAGCTTTTCTTTCTATACTTAGCTAGTGTTTTATAGTTGGCAGCCCTTTTTTATACACTAATTCCTTAAACTCTTTTATTTATTCCAATCACATGAAGTTAGATAACTAAAGAATACCTGCATTAATTGATGACAATAAAATGTACATTAATTACCGTAAGTAATTAATAAGTTATGTGCGTACTTAGATATAGATAAGTAATGTTAACTAGGTACTCAGTAAACACTTCGCATTTAATCCTAACGTTACGTATGTATAAATCGATTCAAAGTAAATAATATTCAGATAATGTTTACGTTAAACTTCGAAACAATCTTCAGTCAAATCTATTAGATGTTTGATAGATTGCAAACATCCTAAGTAAATGTGTGCTCCACAAATAATTCACACTTCACGTAGATAAATCATAAAAGTTTAGTATTGGTAGATCTATAACTTATTTATGTGTTTAAGATTTCCGATAACCGGCGAAATAGAAACGACATTTTATCCTTTTTTGTCAAGAACTTACCTTTAAAAGAAAAGTTCTTTGGTCTCCTTCTCTTGATGGTGTCTTCTTCTTTTTGGTTGAACCTCGGCGGGGGCATTCTCGGTACTTCGCTAGGAACTGTAGTGACTTCTCCAGCTCCAGCGGCGCCCGTGGTCAAGTAACCGCCTACCGAATGCCTTCTTCTACCCTGAAGGGGAATTGTGTAGAAAACCTCCTCGCGCTCCTGTGGTCCATCTGTTGTTACCACTGTTGCACTAATCTTGCCCTTTCTGTATAACAGAGAAAATTAGCTTAAGAAAATAGGTTTTAAGTAAAAAAGTATGATTCAAATGTCCCCAAAGTAGTACTACTATACGGAATTAAACATCATCATCAAAACGTTATGGATTTTACCTTAAAGTTCTCTCAGGACATTAAGAAACGCAGATTAAGTTATATGGACTAACTTTGATCTACGAACAAACTCTTAAATTTCATATAAATTTCTATGTGCTTACTTAATACGTGGAGCTGTAAAAGTGTGTCTCATGTCCCCAGGAGCGCAATCTCCGGGTCTAGGCTGTCCTTTCAAAAACGCCTCGGCTTGTTCCGGCTCCCTCGCGGACAGAGATCGCAGCAAAGCCCTGAACTCTTTCCGTCTGGGGCTCTCCGGTTCTCTGCGACGCGGGGAGCCAAGTGATCGCCCAGCGTCCGGCCAGACGCGGCCCGGGGCTGATCGCGAACATGGCTCTAAAGAACCTTGAGATTTCGCGCTGTCAGGCACATCCTTGTTCGGCAACGCGAAATATGACGGATTATCTGAAATAAAAAGAGAAAGGTTATAAATTCACATAAATATGAATATTTTGCTTTAAATGATAAATGGTGATGGTACGATATAAAAGTGTCCGCAATATACCGAGTATCATCGAGTCGGTCGATACGACGTCGCACGATGGCAGTGGCCAGTGCTATACGACTGCGACACACGGGAATTATTCAATAACCCCAATGAACTAACGGCTCTCCATTACGTCCAGTGCGGGCCGAGTGTAGCAACCTACTTTTGAAAGCCGGAAAATGCGAATTGAAGGCAATTTTCGCCCATTGTCTACCCTATCTAGATGTCTTACTACTAGTGCAATGATAAATTACTTGGCGAGTAGACATTAATCGTACTCTACGACGGATTGTAAAGTATTGGTAGATTATTTTACTTAAATAAAATATACCTAATAGGTATACTAGGTAGGTTAATTATTTAATAACTTATGCAGCAACGAAAGCAAATTTGGCGCTTTATTTCTAAAGCAAGGAAAAATCTAATCATTAAAAATCATAAACCGTATATCAAAGTACCTACATTCAAAAACTATTTACTACGTATTGTATAGAACAGGGAAACGTCACATGAAATAGAGATAAATGATGCTTAATGAAGATTTATAAATCGTTGCCACGGGATGTGAAAGAAGACCTTTTACCAGATTTGTATTTTTTGTTGTGCCCGCATCTGCGAGTATTCGTATAGACTCAGGACCTTAGGGTGGCAATAGACATGTCTCCACGCACATGTGGCTAAATAAAAACAAGTGATGGACAATAGCGGGCCCACTCCTAAATAAAATGCACAATGCTATTCACTGTTATTGTTGCATTATTGGCCCGTAATGACGTATTTGACAGTAATTAATTGCGTGCTTAGTTAAGCTTGTTACAAAAGCTTGCGTACAATGTTAACATAAATTGAGTTCGTAATAAATAATGTACGTACGTGTATTATATACGTTAGTGGGAATGTTGTTTGTTTTTATAACGAATTCGCAAATTAGGATAAAAATATCGTTTATAAAAATATTTCTGAAGTAACTTTTACTTTGATCTTAACATTTAAGACCCCAAACTTTTATCGATGAACATTGATTGAATATCTTTTTTTATTACGAATTTAAGTATACGCATTATATGTAATTTTTTAAAAGTATCCAGTTAAAGATTGTTAAAAATACTAACTAATTTCTAATTAGTACAATTTTCAGTGGCAGTCTAAACATGAAGGCGCCTCTTGATTAATGAATGAATCGTATTTCTCGGAAAGCTTAAAAAAGTTTCAAAATGGCTTTTGAGAATTTCAGTTGCGTGACTCATTTCAATAATACGAATAGGATAAAAAATCTTTTACAAATTCACCGTTAATTACTACAATAACGAGATTGTACTAGAATATATAGATAATTATACTACACTATCTTTGTCAAGTATCTAACTATACTCTGCCGCACACGGTTATCATCGACACTTTAATAATACACACCGATACCGTTTAGGAAACAATGTATTTCATGTCCATACCTAAATACAAGCGTCCTTTGCGTAGGCAATATACAACGCAGCTTGTTTGTAAATACAAACTCATAAAATAAGAATTTACTTGCAAACAAAAATATTGGAGATAAACTTATCATAAATTAACTACGTATTTTCCTCGGCAATTTCTGTATCGGAAAACTTATTGAACTTACGCCGGTGGAAAATTGCAAAAGTTTAATACACAGCGCAGACGGTTCGTTTCTGAAGTTCTATAATGAGGCTGACACAACAAACAAAGTAGACATTAAGAATTGATAACTCACTGGTGGCACGTAGGCAATAGTCAAACTGGGGTCCCATGGTCGGAGATCACGGTATATTCACTAAACACGACACATCTGGTCGGGCGCGCGGCGTGCTCTGCGGGTTGGCGCGTATCTCAAGGATCCGGCGCGCGCGCAGGTGGAACTGAACGCGGGTTTTAGGCGCACACGTGCGGGCTTTCACAAGGAAGCAAAGCTTTCTTAGCACGCGCGCACAGGAAACGCACCGTGTATACACAGCCCTGATGCGCTGTAACCATGTATCGATGAATATTGAACGCTGTGGATCGAGGTTACTTTGATGTTTCCTGTGCGTGTAAAAACTTATGCGTAGGTACTATCAACTCCAAAAAACAAGCTTGATAAACTTTTTATGTTTATCAATGGTTTTTATACTATCTATAGGAAGCTATATATTTGATTATCCTTTCCGTAATAATAGGCCTCATGGTCTTGTGTGTAAATATGTACCAGGAAACAAGAGTCTTAGAAACTTTAGCAAAAGCCTGTAAAGTTAGCAAAACGTTTGGCATTCTTTTAAATGTGTAAATCTTATGACTGATCTACCATTTATCCAGCACCCCGTATTCCTAAGCTACCCTAAACAGCGGATGTCTTGTTAAACGTAAAAACATTTTAGCTCGGGACTATCCCATTACATAGCCAAGACATGGCGCCTTCAGTTGATATTCATGAAAAGGGGAGCAGAGAGGCCAGTTTTAATTTTAAGTGTTTATGCGTGTGTTGCGTCCGTTCAGGAGCTAGGCGTCTTGTTTGTAAACACACGCGCCCATTCACAGACCCCTCGGCTCGGGGTAACACTGTACCAACCGTAATTATAACCCTTCTAAATATAGATCCAGACCCTAGAGGAAGTAAGGGAGGATGTTCCTTGAAATATGTTACAGGTAAACAAGTCTCGTCTTAACTGATACAGAGCTTCTATTTCTGGGTTATTGTTTTATAGCAGGGGTAATAGCTTCCTCTGTTGTGGTAGGTTTAGAGGTACATTATTAGAACTAAGTCCGAAACCTACCGGTAACGGCAGTAACATGAAGCTTTCAAGTCTAAGGATATTGAGAATAAAAGAAATATGATTTCACACCATCGACTTTCACCGTAAATAACTCATACGTTTATTCAAAATAGCTGAAAGGCCAGTCACGAAATCTGAAATGAACGACAACCAGTTGTGCATGACGCTGTACGTATGTATTACAATTTCAATCTCGGCTCGTCTGTCGACCCATTCGAAAAATGAGAACTGTGACGTCGGACTTAATTATCAAAATATTCAATATTATTTATATCGCATACGATATTTTATCATCTCAATACCGTTTAAGTAGCGTCAAAGTAAATACTTAGGTACTTTTAGAGGTCTTAGTTGCATTATTATGAGAAAGAACAAATTTACAGGGTTTATAATCATAATATGATTTAAAATAATATAACTCACGGCTTAACTTCAAATCAATCACCTACCCAATTTAACGTAATAAAAGCTTACTTGTTCTACTTACGGGTACCTATAAATATATTATTATCAAATTGATTTTACATTTCCTAAATACAAAGTGAAACTAGCCAGATAATAACGTAATCCGGTTTACCTCACAAAATATACAACGCTTAGTAAATATGAAAGCATATGAAATAAGATTATGCCGGAAAGCAGAATCTCCGCTAATATATTATGTATGATTTGTTTGAACACAACGTAGCATGTGTATATCCAATGAATATAACTATTCCAAAGCCTGCGCTTGCCATATTTATTACTGAAATGTTATCTATGCGGAGAAAAGAAATACAACTAAGTACTTAAATATGGTTGCGCTGTAATTTTGTATCACTTCACCTACATATTCTCAACCAAAATAGTTCCACAGCTGAACTCTATCTACTGGTAGCAGAATAGGCCCTTTGTACAGTGGAAGTAAAAAAAATACGCCAGATGTCGGGTGGACTGTGTTTACTTGCATCTGCTGTTAAACAAAGCTCACTTTTGTGCCGCAAGGATTTACAGAGGGTATAGGGAGTGGGACGTACCTACCGCGTCTTAAAGTATTGGTACTATGCACACTTACATGCTATATTTACTGTAATAATGAATATATTGGTACTACCGTATCTTGTACCTTTACGAAATTTTCCTCAAAGAAAAAAATATTTAAAACTTGTGCGTGCGTGTTATCACAAAAAATCTAGCTTCATCTTTTATTGTATTTTATAGTGTTTTAATATCTATTGTTTATACATACGCATTAGGCAGGTAAACTGTAGGTTATATTTAATATTTGTATGACCTATTACGATCGTAATGATAAGCTTCTTAATGGTGATTACGTCTTCGACATTGTATTAGGTACCCACAATGCCATCAAACAAAGCTCATTTACGCTTATTTCAAAAGGAAAATTCGAGATTGTTGTGAATATATCCACAACACGAGTATAGTTATTGATATGTTATGAAGTTCAAAATCCGAGGTATATTCAGGGCTCAGAATACAGAACAAATTCAGGGAATGTAAGCTGGTTTATTTTTGTGAAGCATACTCATCGGCGAGAAATGGTACGATGTGATTTAAATCCCTCGTTAGTCACCATACGATGATCAATATTTCATGACCTTATTTTTATATAATTTTATTTTGATCGGGAAATTTAATGAAAACAGAATGTCAGCTGTATGTCATCCCACGCGAAGTAGTGAAGCGAGAAACGTGTCGGTACTGGGGCACTGGGTGGTGAGTGTCAGTGGGGCGTGGGCTATCTGTCGCAACACTGTACACAATAGTGTTAATACCTAATACATTGTCTTTGTTACTGCATATTTGAGCGGATTTGAACTGACATGTCTTTTCCTACCCACGTTGAATATTCCTACTATTCGTACTATTATATAAATATATATATATATATTATCCGTATAATATTACTGCACCAACAGCGTAAATCACACACCTGTGAATCTGAAGACGCCGCTACGTGCAGTGTAATGCGGCGTCTCGCTTCCACAACGTAAACTGCCCTGCTATAATAGTCCATGGTAAGGGGGCAGTTCACGATTTACCAAACTCTACTCGCTGCCGTTGAAGCAACAACCGCCCCACTGCCTTGCCGTGTGCATATGTACTTTTAAAAATTATTTTTGCTGACTTACATATTACCGTTGTAATATTGTTGCTTATATTTTTAATTAAGTACAGTAGGTAGAGTTAATCAGCTATTCTTTGCTACACTGCACACGGATGTTATCCGACCTAAACAAAACTAATCTTATAGAATGAACCTAATCAACAATTACATGATAGATACCTAAGCAATCTTGCTGAATTAAATAATATACCAAGTTCCACCATCGCCAGTAGCCAATATTCCACAAAAAGGTGGCGCTACTTTCTCAAGGCGCAATAAAAAACAACCGTAACTTATAAATATCCTACAGCTGGAAGTTTAAAAGGAAAGGCGGTCTCGACCACGTGTTGATCAATTTTTATATTGACAAAACTTTTATGTGCTATGCCTAAAGTAAACATTATAGCTATGGCATTAAACTTATAAATAGAAGGGATGGAGAGCATGGCCCTAGAGAATATTTGGTAAGCAGCTCACGGTGAACTATCATTAAACATTTAAATACACTTCCGTTAGAAATTATAATAGGACTCTAGGACTTCACACAACTCATAGTTAGTGTGTTTAGGTTTACTCCTCCTAGTCTACATAATTCAATCGTGAATATTGAGGTGGTACAGAAATTCAATACGAAATCAGTTACACGGTGGCTGGTGGAAAAAGTAATTTAGATCATATTTCTGAACGTTGGGAGACGTAATAACGAAAGTAAAACCTTATAAGCAAGGCATATATACATATATATTTCATATTATGTGTGGGCGGCATTGTATATCATGAATATGCACACAAATGTATGATGGTAGTTAGGTATTACCTATATTCCATACTATATTCTATAACTGATATCTCATTGCCTTTCACTTGAAATAGGGGTAGTCGTAGCAGGTGCCAGTTATTCAATTATACCCCAACTTTATTGCATTGGCACCACTCAAAGTTACTCGTTTAGTGCTAAGTGCACCCTGCACTAGATACGCCGTTCTAGTATCTATTTAGAACTATAAATGTTTACAGATGGAATTCTCCTACATCGCCCTATATCTATGTTTAAGTGCATAAAGAGTAGATATTATTTCTGAAACATTGTATTTATTTTATCTACAACAAACAAATTAACTTATTATAATCATTTTCAAAATATCAATCAAGTAGGAACTTATATAAAAGTACAATCACACATGAATTCTTATAAGTACTTTTAGCTAGAAGCTTTTAATCCCGGTGAAAGTCATAATATTGATTTTGCTTGGATTTAAAAAGGCAAGCCGTGTGAAGCCATATGAAAAAGATTTTGCAATCTAAACGCTTAATCGACAAGCGGTCAGTATTATTTTATTTTTGTTCAAGCTAAAAAGAGTAATTTTAGTTTTGATATTAACGTAGCGTAGTTTTTAATTTATATAAAGCATGAGTTTTTTGAATACATAATGTTACCTGTTGTTTCATAAAATCCTTCAATATTTGGATCGAGATTCGATGTCTACGTAACCTTAATACTAGCATTAACCATAAAACAAAATGTATGTCATCCAAACAGCTATAGAATAAAGATAGGCTGTCGTATATTCGAGTACCATCGCAACGACTGACGGCTTAGACACAATTGGCTGTTTCCGTTTCTCTTAAATCAATTTACTGTAGGGTACCTACTCTATCTTAAATAATCATCCGCTGTCGTTGCAACAAAAGTTTATGAAGTAAAACGACAAATTGTAACGGATTTTTTGAAATCTGATATTCAATAAAGTTTTAGAAATAATCCACAGAGTACCTAGACCTACATTGGCTTTTACTGGTTTATATATAAGATAGTGTAACAATTATTACTTACATTAGAACCTGAACCTTGAACTACCTACATGGAACTGATTTTAAGCCCTCCTATTAACTATAAAACTATTATAAAGCGTTTATAAATAGAGGAATCATGCATCTGGGCTTGGTTCAGGCAAAATAAACTAGAAATCCACAAGAACGTGTCAGTTCGGGCTAAAATGATTAACACTGCCAAAATTCGGACGCTATATCTAGCACCATACCCACTGATCGATCGATCGTTACTTAGTTAATGATGATCGAGATGTGAGACATAAACAGGCTCATAATGTCCAGTTTATTGAGTTTCTAAGTAACAACCTGAAATAAGCTTCGGCCGCCGCCCACCGCTAGCGATCATAAAACTCTAACAAGCCTACCTACATGTAGTGTCATGACGTTACATTTTTTTGTTCTAGATTCAGTAATGTTCCAGTATACCATATTCCTGCAGTAACTTTGCGGAAATTGGTCTAAACAATTCCGGAGTATGATGATAGCCAGATATCGATTCAATAGAGTCTGCGTCCCACAAAACCGAATCATAACTTGTAGTTCATCGACCAGTCTAACGTAACGTAGTTGAGACGTGTGTATGATTTAGATCATCATCGCGTTCCATACACACGTAACCCACATATTTTATTCGTGTTATAACACTAGAGTGCGTTGCTTTTACGTTGAGAAAATGAAAAATATGTTTATTCTGAGTGAGGAAGATAAATTAGTAACTTCACTTTATCACGCCCATGATAATTAATATAATTATTCGTTCTTAGGAGCCAGTAAGCGGTTAAAATAAACGTGATCTAAAATTTCCAACGTCTACGTAAGACTTTTTTATATGTTAGTCATAATTATAATCGATTTTATTGTCATATGCACTACTTTATTTATTTACACGGGAAATAAATCATTAACACTTAATTCTATCTGAAATCAATACAATCATTATAAACTTGATAAAGAAAAGTACCTTTACCTTTTTTATGTCATGGCAATATTTTTAATCTGCCATGAATAGGTAATAAACACAGGTAGGATTAGATCGCACGCGATTATAAATATAAATTAGCTTATTTACAAAGGTAGATCATTATCTAGGCTCGTTAAAGTCCTTCTGTTACACACAATGAATAATAAAGTTTTAATTGTTCCCTTCTTTGAATATAGCACGGCACGGTACCCGTAGAAAGAGTAATTTAGCACGGCTAACAGTACCGCATACTGTCAATGTCACACATATTATTCTAAGCTCAGTAGGCTAATTAAACTTACGATTTTGGTACCTACCCCGAGGATAATCAAATTTCTTTTTTAAGAATAACCGACGATGGTGGCAACGTTCTTTACCGACTTACAAAACATATTCGTATGATTTCAGTTTTCACATCAATCAATATTTGAGTTTTGGACTCGCTGCTACAAACGACGTAATATAGAGTTCTTACCTACACCTTGCAAATAAGCTTGCTACGACGGAAGCTGTCATCTCTACCAAAAGAACGTTATCCAGGCTAGTTTTTAAGATGCATGCCAGTTCTCGGACAATAGGTAGGATGTTTATGACTGAGAGTCGATTGTATGAGAAATCGAAAGTCATAATAGGTTTTACTATATCGTAGACTGGAAAATTTACGTTTACTAGCAAACATTCTTCTTCATAAACCGCAAACATATAATAGCTTCTTTAGATGAAGGTTGTCGGTAATTCTGTCGGAACATAAGTACCTAATCAAGACCGTCGGTAAACGGCTGTATCTTCGTATTCCTAAGTATGTTCCTTGTAAAATTCATATTGTTATTTATGCTCAAAGAGATTCTGCACTCAACTTGGAATCTTGTCATGTTTTACTTGACTTCAAAGACACTCGCGAGGAAAGAGGGGTGAACGATTCCTCACCGGGATGACACGAATATTTTGAGTTATAATTATGTCAGAATGTAGATATGAATATAAAGTTATTATTAAAACCAGTTTTTATTAACCGACTTCAAAAAAAAGGAGGAGGTTCTCAATTCTTCGGGATCTTTTTATTTTATTTTTATGTATGTGCCCTCGTAACTCAGCCATTTATGAACCGATTTGAATTATTTTTTTGTCATATGATTGGGTTTACTTTCCGATTGGTCCCCTAGAAATTTTGTCATTACCTGATGATGAACTTCGAAGATATGGAACGGAACTCCTCATAGGGTCGCAGCAAAAAGCCCATATCTTGATGATATGGTAATGATATTGCTTAAGTAGTAGTCGATAACTGATCACTAACAAGGTCTTCCTTGTTATTTTTAGTGGTAAGTTATCGACTACTACTCCCACGAGGGAGTGGGGGTGCGTTGACCTCCCTCCTATCACTTTCCTGGATTAAATATATCGTGTGAGGTATCGTTGAAAAGGGCTTTATGTTTTGTGTGTGAAAGGATTTCAAATACTAGTCTCTCAAAAGTCTGGGGCGGATGAATTCCATACACCACTAAAAATCGTGAAATAGAAAAAAATTCATATAAAATTATAACCTCCTTCAAAAAACTCGAAAGTGAAAAATAATATTTTATCACATCACTTTACATAAGCGAAGTGGAAGTCGGCGCCTAATCCTATACGTTCGCTTAGTTTATAGTTTTAGCTTTGAAACTATGAACCACGCACTTATGGCATCATTCTCATAAGTACTATTTTTCTGAATCGCTTAATGGATGTTGGGATTTGGCGCCGACTTCCACTTCGCTTATGTAAAGTGATGTGATAAAATATTATTTTTCACTTTTGAGTTTTTTGAAGGAGGTTATAATTTTTTATTAAATTTTTTTTATTGATCCAATAATCGAGACTTCAAGAGTAAGATCATACAGATGTGGTCTCGGGCTTTACTCATAATTTTGGCAGTATGAATGGTTTTAGCATTTGAAAAAGAGTATTAGATGACACTTAGAAAGAAGGTAAGGACTATACCTACTACAGACAAACTGAATTCAAACAAATCAGAATTTGGAAAGTTTCTTAATTTTGCCTGTTTCATTTTTTAAATACCACCGACTAGAGAAGGAAAACGTGATCCAACCAACATATGTTTCTCGATATACCTATCTCGGTACGTAAAGAGCCGATAACTTCCATGGCTGCGGTGAATGATATAATGATTCCTCCCACCTCCTACCCCATAGGTGAGAAGGGAGACCACCCGGTGCTAGGGATAATACTTAGTACGAATATTACATACCCTGAACTAATAACTGTGTCAAAGAGCGTCATGTTGAATAGTAGTAAGTATGTACCTATTATTTATCAACTTTCAAACGGATTTTTTTTTATAAATTATTGTAATCTACACACACACAATATTAGATAATATATAAATATAATAAATCACTTGCTTTAATTATTTACTGAATTATTTAGAAAAAAAGTAGTGGTACATACATTATTTTATTGAAGACATAATTATATCAATCATAAACCTAATAAAAATAATCGCAGATCATATTCCACACAACAAACTCGTGTCAAAATATTATGTTTTATTCAATGTACGTTTTGTGATAAGAATCATAAATAGAATTTTATTATTTGAACAAAATAAAAATCGACTCGGGATCTTTTGATATTCCAACACAGATTTTATGTTCAAGCACTTGGCTATATACCCTTGTCATGTCAGACTTATAAATTGAATTTACAGCCTTCAGTGAAACATTAGTTGAGGGTGAGCAAGGGCACGAGGATTACCTACCTATACAGCGCTATAAGCGAATACAAACAAAAAATAAAGGTTGACAAACTTTCGATAGGGACACGGATCGCATAGAAAATATGGGAACGAAGATGTGAGCATTGTTGTTAAGCATTCATATGCTACCGCTCACCCATTGCCGGGACATCCGCCGCTACTTCCGCTGCCAAAGATGGAAGATCTTCGAGCGAATAGTTCGTTGACAGCGCCTACCGACGTCTTCGCCTCCAAAACATAATATTATTTTTATTTAGTGTTGAACACTTGCGGTGATATCAGTATGGCACTTGAACACAACACACACGGTTCGTAATCTTTATTAAATGTGTATGGAGCGGGGCACACGGCCGCGGCGCCCGCTCAGCCGCGTAAACTTACGTTTAGCGCGTCTTCAGTAGCTATTTTTGATGCAAAAGCGCGTAGGGACGCCAATGTCTAGAGCATGCACGGAATATGCAATGTCGTCAGCCTTCACGATTACACTAGCGCGTACATTTCAATCGATGTAATTTATAGTTAGCACGTTTGATAGGTAATTATTTACGTATATTATTTATTTTTATTTCGGCACGTTGTTTGGTTATTTGCATAAGTAGCAACAAATCACAGATTTACCTACCTCTCTTAACGTCTTGCAAATGTTGTGACACAAATTTTGAAATGTTGTAGTTTAAAGCATCAATCACGTACCTTCTTAAACAACAAATTTAAAATAGACGGCCGTAAATCTGTTACTTACCTGAGGGATTAGTCATATGAGCTTAGTAAATATGTAAGTAGGTACCTATATGTGGTGGGAGATGTCGTTTCTCTTCCTGAAGGCTTGTAAAACTCCGTGTAGTCCGACATCCTATTTCTGCTTAACTTTATTAGGTAGTTAGTTACTTAGTGAACACTACAGCTACACGTACATGTAATATGCTAAGGGCCTTCAGCAGTAAGTGGGATATGTCAGTACTGAGCTTGCTGCACCGGACCGAATTCATTAACTAATTTAACGTATGGTACGGCATACTACAACTTCTCTACAAATAGCTACGCAGTTACGTATTTGGTAGAGTCACTTCTTTAGTGCCTCGTGGTTTCGCATGCGATCACTGTGTGAATTCTGGGATGTCACTAGCCATTTTTATAGCTACTTAACATCCCGTGGACTGGATTGACCTTGTTCCACGGGTAACATTTATTATATGTAGGTAAGAGAAATAAAATATATTTGTATTCAAGTACTAACAAACATATCTGGCTACATCTTGGCAAAATAGAGATATTTATCAACGTAAAAGTAGTGGACTACGAAAGATAGATTCATCATCTTTTAAATACTTTGGCTAAATTGGAATATTCAAAAAGCTTTTTTATATTGCTTGATGGGGTTGCGTCGTTTCGTTACAAAAATACTGAGTTTAATGACCAACAAAAACACAGGACCAGGTAAAACAAAGAAAAGCTTGTTAAATTGAGCAATAAAATAAGCTTTCATTAACCTACAGTGTTACTGTAGGTATTTACATTTCCAATATGTTTAAATCTAGAAGGATGAAGAAATTAGAGTCAAAATATTAGTGAGCTCGACGCTCTCAAGCTTTTGACTTACAGGAAAGCGGCCGTCCGCGACTTTGCATTAGATTATTTCGGGATAATAAATAGCTTTTGTCCATCTGCATAACTTAGTTTAACTTTCCATTAAGACCTTTTAGGGTTGCCTTTTCGTCTTTATGCATAACCTGATCTTATTTGGCTCTTAAGTTCAAAATAATCAATTGTCTTGTTGACAGAATAAAAGGATTTTAATGTTCATCCAACTTTATCGTTACTACTATAAAATTCTTTGTTTAATTTTACTTTACGATTAACCTTTACCATTTGGAATTTGAATACTATTATTGTTTAGGTAGGTAGATAGGCACCTCGCTTCCCTGTTACATAAGAAAGTCTAGCTAAACTCGTACACACTCTAAATTCTTTTGAACTCACGACACGACCAAAAATACCTCAGGCGAAGGATCTAAAGTTTTACATGCTTTCTGAAACACTGAGGGGTCTCTACGTTAAGGATCATTCAAGGACAGATCGTAGCAAGCGCTAGATACTATCTACTTTAATGTAGTTACAAACTCGTCAAGAATTATTATATTAGTGAGTCAAAAGGTAAATAAATAGACACCATAGGCGCCGTTACGAAGCTTCGGTTTCGAATTTCGATTCCGATATTGAGCATGAAAGCTTGATCCGAAGTATCTACAAAGTCGAGCAAGAAGAAACAGCAGCAAGAAATATCTTTTGCCACATTTTTCCTAAAAAAATGATATTTTTTGTGTCTAATTGTGTCCAATTGTAATTGTTTTTTATGACTTACAACTGTTCTTAACAATCCGAAAAATCCGATTTCGACAAAATAAGTTTTAAGCATTCCGATAAATCCCCTTCCGTAACATCCCTACTATAAACTACAGAATATTAGCCCAGGTTTTCAGTAAGTAATCACATAATCAGCGGCGACTACTGATCAACAAATGAACATTAGAAAATATATTGATGAAGGCACATTGATACTTGATCGACTCTTAAACCTCTTTCTCCGCCTCCTGTATAATATCCAATCCGTTAATATCCTGGACCACCACGTCTATAAACCTAATTTTAGATATTATTAAGAGTCGTAGTCGCCCAGAGGCTTATTTACTACTTACCTACATATATACCTACCTACATAGGTACGTACGTAAGTACTAATAATCCCCTGTGAACTAAGACCCGTTCCATTTTCTACTTCAGTTAAGCTTTACTCTCCGACCTACCTGTACCTAGTACCTATATATAGGCGACTTGCGATTTTATGTCTGCGCATTTATTCAACTCCACGAGTATGCATCGATCCGCAAAACTAGATGCGCAGCAGTGAGCAATAGCAGGTACTATAATAACTAGCTCGGTATCGACTATATGCAACACATTAATAGAATGTAGCAAGGATTTGTGGGGGGTGGGTAGTGGCCGGATAGGAATGGGAAAGCTAATCGATCTCAACGTTTAGTATGTTAGGCATCTCTCAACTTAAATTATATGGTGCCTATACAAATAATAATAAATAGTTATATTCATTTTCTAAGTCAGAGGTGTCTTGTCCCGAATTAAAGATCTGGAATTGAGTAAGACTTTACTACAGTTTAATAGTACGGTGGGTCATCATTTTATTAACTTTATTCCTGTTTAAATTATACAAAGTACCTACACTTTATTAATGTATGTAATATGTGATGTAAGCTACATTAAAATATTATTTAAAAAAAACAAAACCTTTTAATGTAATATTAGTATCAAAATAATTATAATACCCAGTCGAATTGGCCTGTATAAATGAAAATAATAATATTTTGGTCTGAAATTGATTACCAGATGAATCCTTATTGAAACTAGCTGATATACGAAAGTACGCACACAATCTCAGATTTTGTTTTGTGTACGTTACTTACTGTGATTAAGCTTTGACCGTGTTTTATATATACGTATCATGTATGTGTAAGCTAAATAGTGCATGCCCGTAGCACTGTTTTGTAAGTTCTATGAATAGTCGATTAACAATTTTTGTATTATATTTTGTATCTTAGACTTACTACATAGATTACTATATAGATTAAAAATAATCCTACTTAATTGTTTTACATTAATCAACTCATGAACATTAGCAAACAGGTAATTAGGTACCTGATTAAATACTTAAACAATTTCAGGAATACCTTTCATTAACCTACATGCTATGTACTGTTCATAACTTACAGGCTATGCAATTTTATAAGATAAAAATCTTGTCCTAATGTCTGATAAAAATGTCAGGTTAGGCTCAATCCGTTTAACTATGATGGATTCACAAACATCCAAATCGCACACACTTTCATATTTAAAATGTCAGTTATATCATCTAAGAATACATTTATTTAGTATAAAAATATACTTTAATTATACACAAAACCTAAAAAACTTAATTAAATATAAACATAATATAAACTTAGTCTCAAATAGTAAACTAAGTAAATCGATTTACAAATCGACTAAATTTCGCAGCGAAATAGTAAGTGTGGCACACGTACAGCGCTAACTCGAATTTAGTATCTACTCTGGTCTCGGGAGTGAGAGACGTGAAAATGACTGGTGTGGATGAAATAATAAATTATCAAAAGAACCCCGGCGACGATTACTACGCCTTGTTGGGGTGTGACGAGAACTCGAGTGTAAGTGTTTTCAATAATTATATTATCTCTTTGTTTAATTATTATAACAGTGTTCTAAAGTCTTAATCCTAGGTGACTAGTGTATTGATTCTACTGTTCTGCTCAATGACCTTATTTTGCCGAGGCCTCTGAGAGCTGACCTACATCTGATAAAAATCAACTTTTATATCATGTACGAGTAACAAATTCTACTAGTTTTATTCATGCATAAGTCGTTATTCCGCGTTAAGGTAAAACGATTAATTACTGTGCTGCGGTCCGAAGTGTTTTGGTTTTTCCAGTTCCCCGTTATTACGTTTCTTTGTTTGAATGACTTTACTTTAAACTTCTTAGAAGTTAATTACACATATAGTTATTTATTTAAAGCTAGCTTTTAATTTATACATAATTTTGTTTATTCCTTGCAGGTTGAGCAGATTACTGCAGAGTATAAAGTCCTTGCTCTGCAACACCACCCTGATAAAAATAATGGGGATAAGGAAGCTGAAGCCAAGTTCCAGCAACTAAAGGTAGGCTCCAAATATTTATTTACTTTACTCAAATATAAGTTTCTAATTAGGTCCCATTTTCATTGTTATACCCAATTGTGAATAGAAATTGTAAAGTTTACGATATATAAATATTGAGTCATCATCAATTACAAGTATCGTTTATTCTAAAAGTAAGTAATCTTATTAACTCTCCAGATCAAAACTTAAGAATATTTATTTTCAGATTTGTAAGTTTGGAAGCCTTATTTTTTAAAATTAAACCTTGTTTATTATGTTTGAATTATGACTGAAATTTTTAAATATGGTGGATTATTGATTATTACTTTGTTATAACAGTTTTGCAATAATATCAATCTAATATACTATAATACCTCTAAGATACTAATCAAATGCGTGTTTGGTGCGGTTCATTGTAATGGAATGTTTTAAATCGAGTATTTCAGGATAATTTCGTTACGGAAAAATAAAAATTTAAAACAGGACAGACCCGCGTTTTTGCACCAAGTTCATATAGGTACTTACTGTGTCTGTTGCGAAAGTCTTAAATTTAAAAAGATTTCGCCTTGAGCTTGAAGTGTCATGCTGAGTCGTTGGGTACACTACCTAGTCATTCTAATACAAATTATTCCATGCATGACGTCGTTACGGACTGTTAACATACATAAAGCATAAGTAATTAATCTCGAGGGGCCAACATATCGTGTGGCTAGAAAACATTAGAACATGATCGTTCCTTCATTGTACTGGTTATTTGATCCAGCTAGGTTATTTATATAAAACATTTATTCCTTCATCATCATCATCAGCCGGAAGACTGCTGGACAAAGGCCGGGGAGGCCTTAGAACGCCACAATGAACGACAACTTGCCATTTATTCCTTATTTAATATTAAATAATAAGTAACTGGAGATCGCAAAAGAAACAGCCCTTTTTTATATAATTATCATTTAACAGTTATGGTAACGATGTCTGATCGATCTCGGGTCGGCGGGAGGGTAAATAATAGAATTTCCTAACAAGTCCCGCCGGCGCTCCCACGTCTATATTGGGTAATGTCTCATTTATTGACACGCGATATTAGCATTTTATTCAGTTAACTGAATTGCATGTTTTAGAGGTTAAATATCAGAATTGGTACGCTGCTTAGATTTAGAAAAAAACTAAAAAACATATTTATTATTTATATTGTCTTCGATCTTTGAAACTCGTCTTTGGGCGTTGTTTGTAAATAATTGTAGGGCGTAATTCGGACTGGTTTTAATTACCTACGAAGCTACAAGAAATTTGAAAGCTGTTAGTTAAGTGTTAAACGTTTGTTGCATAATTATAACTCGCTATAAACACCCTAAGGCGTTTTATTAACAAGACAATTTGAGACTTGATAACGTTAACTTTAGCGCCAGAAGCTTTTTGCCAAAAGTGGTAACAATGGGCTTTGCAATAAATTTTACCTAAAACTGAAAGCTCGTCGAGATAAAAGGTTAGTTAATTTCGATATAATCGTTACAGAACCTAAAGGTTTTAAAATGCAAACCGACAAAACGAAATCATACACAAATAACAGAGATGACTGACAGAATGAACGACCCAACAAGAGGAAGTTTAAGGATGAATGTGCAATCTAACAAAATTATATTAATAATCATCCGTAGATGAACACAGGACCTAACCACCTATTTAGACTTCTGCCCCCCTACCATGAACTCTAAAAGTAGGGCAGTTTACGTTGTGGAAGCGAGACGCCACATTACACTGCACCGCTGCACGTAGCAGCGTCTCGCTTTTACATCTTAAACTGTCCTGCTTTAAGAGTTCATGGTAAGGGGGCTAAGCACTATTCAATTTAATAACGACAGCATTTTTCTATTTGTAACAGGAAGCCAAGGAGACTCTGTGCGATCCTTCTAAGCGCGCTCTCTACGACAAGTGGCGTCTCAGCGGCATCGCCATGGGCTACAAGCAGTGGCTCGGCATGAAGGACCACGTGCAGCAGTCCATGCACTGGTCCAAGCCGAACACTAAGGACCGCATGCTGGAGGGCGAGTGCGCCCGCCCGTCCGGCCCGTCCAGCCTGGGCCCCAGCAACCAAGCCGCTCGCCGCGCCTCCGAGGGCGGTGCCATTCTCTGGAACCGCTGGGGTGCCGCCAACCAAGAACCTCCATCTGAGGTCATCTCTAAATTCCGCAACTATGAGATTTAAATACCTGTCCTACTATGTTGGCTAATAAAGTAATAAACACTTTATTAGACCAAATACTTCTGGGACCCTTTTTTATTTTTTTATCAAGGAGGTTATTTGTGCCCTAATCTCTATATTTTTGTTATACACCTACTTATTGTACTTAATTTATAAATCAAACCCACGTCACATTATTTGTGATATTTTTTAGCCAGGCTGTTAAATTTATCACTTGCCATTATAAGTTTATTAAAATAACTTAGTCATGTTATACTTGACAAATTATAAGTGTATTTAAAATTAAGGATATTTATTATTAATTAGATTTAACGGCACAATATTCATCAAGTCAGCTCGCGGTATGTTTCTCGAATGTCACTCGATAATCTAAATAATTACAGTTTTTTGAGTGTTAAATGTATTATTAATTGTATTATTCTATTAAACGTAGAAGAATTTTGGATTAGGAGCCCCCAATCCCTAGTTGTACTAGTGTAAAACACCCTTAGCTGTTACCCTTTAGATGTAAGCTGTGCACATTCCTGATAAACTTATGAGTCTGATTTATTACATTTCTGCTATAGATCAATATTAAAAGTCTACTTGAAGAATCTCTATATTTTGAAGATTTATATTTTTGATCCTATTTATACTATAAGTATGATATTATTTTTAAAAGAGGAAGAGTATATAACGCGTGATGTTGTGAGATATTTACAGGGTATCGTTGCGAGACAGGACTGTTTATTTGTTTTTACCTACTGCAACCTTGACTTCTACTTCTAACATGGTCAACGACCTATATAACATAATTAAACGTATATGTTCCAAAATAAATGTTGTGTTACTGTTAGTTACGTAGATAATAAATGTTATTATGTGTTAAATGTTTGATCAGTATTTACTTTATGTGTTTAATAATATAATTATATACTTAAATGTTATAAATGGGTAGTGGAATTTTAAAATTTGAATGTTTTGTCTCGATAAGTATTTTAACAAGCTAAAGCCAAAATGTGTAAGATGTTTTTATTTTTGATGTAATTCATCTTTGAAAAACAATAAAGGTCTGCTGAACATTTTTGTGTTTTCCTGTTACAAACCTATACCTTATCTATTCTATTTTAAAGTATTTGCTGAGAATTTACATTTTTAAACGTTCCTAGGCTTTTCTAACCTCTCTTTCTTTTGTATCGAAGGTGCATTGCACTGAAATAAACTATTTAATGCACCAGCACCTAGGCTAAAGAGTCCGTGTGGATCGAACCCGAAACCTTCAGCTGAGTAGTCCAATCACTTAGCCACGGCGCCATTCAACGTGGTGTATGTAGGTACTAGGTAATTTTTTTTTATCTCTTCATTTCCTCCACTTCGTACTACGCTTCTAATTTATTTTATGTTGTAAATTAAATGAATTGTAAATAAGTAATAGCTAGCATAAGCAATAAATATAAGCAAATAAGTTGGTAATAAAAAAATCTACGCAATATAAACGTGGGCTGAATAGTCAATATCGGAAACCTATCTAATAGTCTATAATAGCATCCTACGATTAAAAATAAATACATAAGTAGTTTGTTAAAAATACACGCTAAGTTATTTAAGGCCTATTAAAATATTGGGTACCTAGTTACGTCTTGTAAAACTGTTGATTTAAAAATTATACCCAAGAAAGGTCTCCTACAATTAATTATCGAAATGAGAAAAGAATCTGCTTTTCCCCATACCTATATTTATATGAACGCTATAAAAATATATCCCAAGCCAAGACGTAACACTAGCCGTCTTGTTTGTAGCCATCAAAATGTTGCTCAAATATTTTTTCAGGCGTAAACATATTTGGACAGTAAATTTACGTTATACGTATAATCCCACGGATATAATACAAACTGTAATGTATCTTTATAGGTACGCAAAAAGAATACAACAGTGTGAAACAACCAATCGGTTCTTCGCAACTATAGAATGGAATCAACAAAGCGTTTTTCAGAGAAAATATTATGTAAACAGGTCGCGTGACATACCAACATGTCTACAAACATGTGAAAAAAGAACAACAAGTTTTCACGCAGGTACCATCCTGTTTAATCATTCCGAGGATTCATGTATTGGAAAACATTAAGGCGCGTGCTGTACCTACGACATATTTGTAATCAATACTTTATTTACATAATCCCACAAGCATGTTACCTCATAGGAGTCTTACAGATAATTATGTCGGTAGCTATTATTGCTCTACATCAGTTTATAGAACTAAGCCTATTGTGGAGGTATGACGCATATTTTAGTGAAATTACAATTTATACTTTTAATATTATATTTGAGCATGTTACTAATATAAAGAGATTTTGAAATAGCTATTTAAAATGCATTTTTTTATATAATTAGGTATTTAATAAAAAATCAAAGTTAAAAAAAGAAACATTGTAGGTATCAGGTTTTAAATAGGTAGGTATTTAGTTTTATTCTAACTTTATCATAGGATCATTAGGATCTGAATTCGCAAGATTCAGTAAAAATATAATTCTTTATAACCGGAAAAGATAATAAGAAAAAAATCTGCCAAATTAAACTCGGATCATCATTTTTCAAATCGGTTGAAGATCCTTCGGTTATTTCAAGCCACCCGTAAAGATTGAAAAAAGGGTCAGCCCACACATTATCGATACTTCAAATGCCATGCGTTATTAACACTGACTGATTTTAAAATATTACGTCCTTTTGGATAAATAACTAGATTGTCTAAAAATACGTAGGTATCTATATCTTTAACTGTTTGGTATAACCTTCCCCACGCAGTAACTAAACCACATCAGCGTCCATCCAAAATGTGCAGAGATCCTTCTTGGAGATAAATTGGAAGTAGATTAGCGAAAGAACATTTTAAATCATAGTTTTTTTTTTTCGAAAGCCTAGATTTAATGACTAGATTGAGGATAAAAATCTCTGTCTAATGGCAGAAAGCCCCCAGCCATTGCACTGATTTCCTCTGATGAAGAGATTCTCTAAAGCGTTTCTCTTTCAGGTGCGAGGTTCGAACCCTCAGTGGTCGTTAGGTATCTTATTGGTTTTAATTATTATCTGTAGGTCACAGAAATAATGACCGTAGAAGTTGTGCTGCCCCCTTACCATGAACTCTTAAAGCAGGGCAGTTTACCATGTGGAAGCGGGACGCCGCTACGTGTTGTGTAATGCAGCGTCTCGCTTCCACATGGTAAACTGTCCTGCTTTAAGAGTTCATGGTAAGGGGGCAGTTCTTAAGATAAGATTTAAAATCGAGGGCTTGAGCTTCATGCGCCTGCCAATAGCCTTGACGTGTTAATCTTACGAATGTCTGAAAGATGATAGCGTGCTGTCGTGGATTAGATTCCAGACGTGTACGATATCATCAATGTATTTCCAAAACATGACCGAGCAAGTAGGTACTTGTTAGATTTACAAGTGACACACTCAAAAAATTTAAAACGACTCCTTTAATGTTATATTCTACATAGAAATGTGTCCAAAGAAATAAAGTAAAATGGATTAATTAGCTTTGATGAAATATTGTTAACTTTCAATAAAAAGAAAATCTCTAAAGTAGTTTTGATACTACATTAATATTTATCTCGAGACTAATGAAGATGAGATTCTCACAAAACATATGATAGTAAAGATGCATTTATTAAATTATTTAGAGACTTGAGACTATCTAGTTATATCTATCTAAATATATATAACTCAAAGGTGACTGACTGACTGACTGACATAGTGATCTATCAACGCACAGCCCAAACCACTGGACGGATCGGGCTGAAATTTGGCATGCAGGTAGATGCTATGACGTAGGCATCCCCTAAGAAAGGATTTTGATAAATTCCCCCCTAAGGGGATAAAATAGGGAATGAAAGTTTGTATAAAGCTACTTAGATTTTCGACTGATTGAACTGAAATTAAAGATTGGAGCTACTATGATGAAGACGTCCGCTTAAATAGGATTTTGATAAATTCAACCCCAATGGGGATAAAATAAGGGAGGATGGAGGATGTAAATATATTAGTTTGAACCTATCAGAACCTAATGGAACAAATAAATTAAGTTAAATTCTAAATGTTGACAATAGATGGCTTCTTAACGCGAGCGAAGCCGCGGTCAAAAGCTAGTAATATTTATATATATTATAAAATTACGTATAAAAGATATATTTTTTCAAATGATGTCAAGAAGAGAATAGTGATCTTTGCATCCTTTAGCAGGCACTTACTATGGTGAGATTCAAATTCAGATCCATATTAAGTGTAAGGCTAAATAATATAGAAAGTACAGAAAGGAAATACCTACTTTTCGTCCATCAAGGATTGTTCATGAAAACTCCTTTTTTTTCTGTATATTTTTTTGCAGGCAACCCCGAGAGGGGTCATTTTGGGCGGTCATTCCTATCAGTCCTTCATTACGCTTCTACCTACTCTATACTAGCTTTTAGAGGGAACCTACTTCAATTTTGGACAAACTTATTAAGTACACATAACCTCAGAATAAATAAAAATGATTACTCTATAGATTTTAATATTAACTTGTACCGTTAGAAGAAAACATAATTTTTATGCCATGACTTTACTAGGTGTTTATCTAACATGGTGACCATTTCCAAATTAAGTTTCAAATAATACTAAAAACATGCCATGTATTTCAGCAACACTAATATATAATATTAAAGATAATCTCAAGCAGTATTTACTTTTCGCTAAATAAAAAACCTTGGCTAAGTTTAATTAACAGGTCATGGGCCTGTCTAGAGAATTCATGTTCCCGGTGGTCAAGCAGTTATCTTTATGTGCCTTATTACTAATGTTATGGAGGCTAAGCGCGAGCGTCGGCGGCGCGTCGTCAGCCTGCGAGGATTCCAGTCAGTGGATGTTTACAGTCGACAGCTCCGGTTTCATCGTTAGCCATCGACGACCGACTCCACAAGCCATCAGTTTGTTGCCAGCACTTGGCTGATTCGAAAGTGTAGTGTTAAGTATCTACTTATTAATAAATTGTGGACCACTCTTCAATTTAAAATCATAATTGGCAATAAGACCAATAAACAGCTCAAATTATTCTTACAAAATAAAGCTTGGTTCAAAGGAAGATCCGAATCCATAATTGGTAACAATACTTTTTTTGTGCAGAGGTTTACCCTTGACAAAAAAGAATAGAAAGGGTGGAATTAATTTATTGGAGAAGATTCAATTAATTTGTATTGAGAACTGCTATTCAGTGCTCGTGATAATTGTCGCAACACCATGCAATTTACATTTTATTTATAGAAAAATTGTTATATGAGCTTATTTTATTTTGTGGGATAGAATTTAAGTGGACGAAGCTAAAAGTTTGAGATGGTACGTATTGGTCTAGTTTTAAGAAAATTTTATACAGAGCAGGTCGTTGCTTGAAGACAATATTTTAATAACATCGGTGTTCAACTGATGACACTGGGCTAAGGGACGATGAGGTTTTAAATAATAAATTGAATGAAATGACGTAAAAGTATAACCAACCCTGACTCTTTCATTTAATAAATAAAAGTTCTTTGAAGTAATACAAACTTATTTACAAGATATCAGTGACTTTCAGATCATTATGTTCACGTGACGATTTCTATTTCAAAACTTTTTCAATAGTGCTCTTCAACCATTTTTATTACTAAACTTTTACGAATACCTAGGTGTACTTTAAGCCAGCTGGTTGAAGTAAATGGTTAGAGTATGTTGTAACAATATAAGTTAGTTCTAATTTTAACTTTTGCTTCTAACATTCAATGATTTGATCGTTCCTATATACTAAACTTAACCAAGTATATTTTGTTCTCGATATTTATTTTACAAATGTTATAGATTAATAAAATTTTAACGATAAAGGGTATAGAATATAAGCTAAATATTTTTCATTTCATAGCATTTTTTCAAGTACTTATTCAAATCGTTCACCAATCTGTTAGTAAAATCAGGTTATGTAACCAACTCAGACAACAGAGGTTTGGTACCTCCTCTCCCGTAATCTATTATCATCTATTACTTACATATCCCTCAATTACATAAGCATCCGAAAGGCTCTCTGTCTTAATGCCTATTGTAATTTAAGGCCTCCAGCCAGGAACAGTCAATAGGTAAAGACCACGATTACAACAAAAAAAAAATTATATCATTTTTTTGAAACGTCGCCCCTCACAAACACCCAGACTCGGAACAAAAATCTGAGGTTCACACAAATGTTCGTTCCATCCGGGAATCGAACCCGCAACCCTTAGCGCAGCAGTCCAAACCTTGTCTTATTTTAGATTTATAGTTATAGCTTTAATTAATTATTGTTATGTACTGGAGTTTAGATCATTTTACGGAAAGTATGTAGTGTATAGAAAAAATGGATTTACCACCGTCATTACCATTGGGTAAACTTATACCTGACTCATTACATGACCTTTTAATTGCGGTTGAGTTGGACAATCTTAATGTCAACATATTTTCTTTACAGTTATTAGCTCAATTCACGTAAAAATCTAAATAAATTTTGCTTTGCCATATGATACCAGCCTTATAGCAGAATGTTATGTATTAGTAGAAAAAAGTCGCTAACTTTCATATTTTAAATCCACAATTCAAGTTTATTGGTCACAAGACCAACTAAACTTCTACTAAAAGTTCTAGTTACTGTTTCTTTTGATGAGTTTTTTAAAGAAGGTTTATATATATATTATGCTATTTAAATATCAATAAATACGCTTCCAAATAGTACATTTCTTTCTTATATAAAATTTAAGTCATACACGGCAAAACAATAACTTTTTAGTTTCGTTATGAATTGCCGCAGTATTGAAAACTCAGGAGGAAACATTAACGTTTCCGTGAATGCGGAATCCGCAGAAGCAACCTGAGAACCCATTTTCCAATCACTATACTATTGACCTTAAAACAAAGAGCCATTATTCAGTGACAATGAAATGTAAAGCCGAAGGTTAAGTGAGTGTAGACCTGCGGTTCATTAAATAAAAATGATATGAGAATTGCGAAAAACATTTTTTTTATGTAATATGTTTATATGACTTTTAATTTGTTTGTATAAGATTGATATTTTTAATTTAGATATAAATAAATTATAATTATAAATTAAGACAGTTGATTAAGGTGGATATATTTAAAAAGTTATAAGTCGTCAACGTTTTGAAAGTAACGGTTCAGCTCGACATAGAAGAAAATAATACAGAAGTGAAGACAAGAAGAGTGTTTCATAGCAAACACAGTAGTGTGCAATGCTAAAGTTATACCATGCATGTACTTACTTTGTTTGTTCTGAAATACTCTAACTAGCGTCACCGGCGACAACTGACAACACCGAGAAGCTAGAAGCTTTAGGGTAATGTATAAACAACAGGAATGTTATGTACAGTATACGTATAATTCTATATGTAACGTTTTTGTTGTCTTAAATTGCTCTCCTCACAGCGAATCAAGAAAGAAGATTATCAAGTATCAAAACTTTTTATCCAAGATTTTAAAACTTGTTATATTTCTGTAACGGCTAATTGTATTATTTATTTTAGTAGTTTTAATCATTGTTTTCCGGGTATGTATGATTATAAATAATTATTTAACAATACATCATAGTTATTGCGTAGTGTACATTTTTGAACGTAAGTAGTATTTATAGTTTTTAACTATAGGTAATTGAAAGTCGAAGTTTCAATAAAAATGTATAATAAAAAATTGATAAACGATTGTTGTTTACGTACAATTGTTTTACAAACATATTCCACATTTAATCCAACTCGATTAGTTTTAGTATTTAAGCAATATGTTTAGTAAATGCATTATGTGAGATTGAACTTAATTTGTATCACTTGGTACTTATCGCTAAATTAAATGACTGGTTTGCATTAACAATTTCAAAATAATATTTACTTATAAATAAAAATAGTTGTAACTTTTTTATAACATACAACTAAATAATATAAAATATTTTAACTATACTAATTCGATCACTACGCTGGTAATAAATTATTACTTTTAGGCTTACAGACAAACGGCAACTTCAAAGCCTCAATTATTTCGCTTGATTAGAATATTCTTTAAATGCATATTTTAATGTTTGTCTTACAACAGGCAAGATTAATAGATATATAATTATTATACATTGTTAATAGTACATATAAAGTACACAACAAATCACGATTTTTAAATACAAGTAATACATACAATTGATTAACTACTATATACTGGCTATTATAACACCTTGTACTAAATTGAATAAATAGCAAATGTCACAATTATTTGATAACTAAATAATATGTAAGTAGGTTTGTAATTACTAACTTAATTTCCAAATTAATTTTGTTCATTTACAAATAATTAAACGACATCCAATAAAAAATAACGGTCCATTTAGATTTATCTGTATTGTGACTTTTCTGTATAAAACTTTACGAATACATACTAAATAGTTATCATCCTTTATTCATACAACCTGACATATACAATATTTATTTAGACATCCTATCTTTGAAATGTGAATGAACGATTGATTTTAAAGCCATACAAGATGTGAGGCTTATATGAATAAGGTTTTATATAACACTTGCTACACTAATCAGATCACTAATTTTGCACTATTTTACGTTTTGTACAGTTTGTTGGGTAATATGGAGTGTTATTTCTACCTGGAGGTCTTGGGCACTGGGCGGAGGATCTTGCGCATGACGCCTTCCTCTTGGTACTCGAGGTTGCAGGGCATTAGCAACTCTTGGCCGCCTTGGTGGATCCACTTGTTGGACACTGCAATATTGTAATACGTAAGTAGAATAACTAAGACACAATTTTACTTGCTGAAGATTACAATTATTATGTGAGATGCCATCGAATTTTACATTTGAATAATAATAATTATATTTCAATTAAAATAATTTTGACATAATCAAATTTTATATATCCAAGCAATAAATAAAATAAAAGCTTAAACAGTAGTAAACAATAACTTAAACAGATTTATCTATTGTTTGAAACATACTAAATTGGTTTGAAAGGGCTTTGATTCAAATTCAAAAATGATTGAAAACAATTAAACATTTGTTACAGGTTTGAAGTGGACACAAACTCATCCTAGGACAGCTACGAAGTTTACCAGTAATAGGTAGACATGAACATTAAGCACCTTGAATAAACTGAAACCGTTTGTTTGATTGTTTTGAAATTCGCATCTTGTATCCCTACCTAGCCTACGTGTTATTCTGATGTATAAGCTATATTACTGTAAAATTTCATCAAAATCCGACCAGTAGTTTTTGCATAAACAAACATCCATCCTCACAAACTGTCACGTTTATTATATTGGTTTAGTTTGGCTGGGCATTTTCCACACTTAGGCACTTGATTGGGCCATTGTTATAATATAAGTAGGAAGTAGTGAGTGACCGACCCCACTTGGAGCCCTGCAGCACGGGGCAGGCGGCGTGCCTGGTGGCCAGGTCGCCCTCGCCCGACGGGTGCAGGTTGAGCCAGAAGGCGGCCGCGCGCTTCACCGGGAACACGCTCAGCCCCAGCTCCGTGAACACTGTGGCGCCGCCCTGGGCCACGTCGGACATCTACGTGGAAAATTATATAACTATAAAAACATTACCCTTCTTTGTGTTGCGCACTCGGGTAGAAATTTTAATAACATTGTTAAATAGAAAATGAGTTATTATGTACGAGAATTAATGTATATTTGTCATTAGTATGGTATGTAACGGAAATTTGTTTTAATGAAAATTATTGTTTACTTTAAAAAAATTACAGGACCGTTCTATGCATTACCGAATTAGGTACTGTAAGAATATTTTAACATTCTAATTTAAAGCCTGAAAAGAGAAACTGTTGTTTTCACATAATATTGTCATAACCAGTGTCTTATATTAAAGAATAAATTGTATTATTAATTGCATTTTTATTACAAAATATACTAACATAGAACAGCACTGTCGCTATCCTATTGCCGCCGGATTTGGTGAAAGCATTCTCCCTTTTCTGTAAATAAAATAATTTTATAACTGAAACAACACTAGTACAGAACATGAACATAATTATTGTATGCCTTCTTAATTTTAAACAATAGCTTGGTGTTTCCAATAACAGATTGGTCACTTTTAAACATCATAAATGGGCCGCAACTTTGTTTTAAAATAACCAATTTGTTTAATGGAAACAGTGCAAAAGAGTCTAATCTTATAAACTACCACGTAGCAGATGAGCTAGATGACTTTCTATGGGATTAATGTTTTTAAACACAAACTTTTAAACCAGCTTAGCTCAAATTACTAGTGAAGACGAAGCAAAAAGCCCAAACACGATGTGATTGCGTCATTTCGTTACCGATTTCCTATGACCTCCTTCTGACTCCATCATCAGACTAGTTCAAAAACACCATAATATTGTATTGTCACCGAACCTATATAAATTATATTTCAAATTTTGACAGACAGATTGTGCTGCTGGGTAGTTTGTTGCGCCGTTTTTTCTACCCAGCTATAGCACTAGGAAGCGGTGACGCTGGGTAAGCTGAATAGGGCGTTTTGGGGGTTGTTGATGTCATTTGGCGTTTAAAAATACTTTATTAAGTCTATTGCGAATAAAGGATTTTTATCTTAAAAAAAAAAATCGAATGCCAAGCAATGGTTTTAATTTACATTGCAATATTTGACCTAAATAAATCAATATACATACATACGAACACTTGATCTAAACAAACTAATATACTGACTACTGCATACGTATATTGCAAGTTAATGAAAGGCTTGTATAAAAGTGTTACCCTAGCGAAGTCATAGTGCGGTTCGTAATGTCCGCCGATCCCGTAGTTGACGACCTGCAGCTCCTCGGCCGAGTCCATGCTGAGCCCCGTCATGTGCGCCACCCGCGCCGACACGCGCGCCACCACGCCCGCCTCCGCGTCGCGCAGCCACGACGACTTGCTGATGCGGTAGTGCGCGGGGACCAGCTCGCCCGTCTTGGGGTCGTGCACTACCGCGCGTTTGAACTGGCGATCAAACAATTTATTTTATTTATTGAATCCTTTGTCACAAGCTTTATACAGGTACAAAAATGTTTTCTTTTTTTTCAAAAAACGCCGCCCTACACTACAAATTTCTCCTGTGTAGTGGGTGCGTTTCACAATCAAGAATATCACATACATAAACTGACAAGAGACAATCATCTGCGGAACGCACAAATGTTTGACCCGTGCGGTAATCGAATCCGTAACTCTTAGCGCAGCAGTCCAATCGCTTAGCCACGGCGCCAAAATATGTAATAACATTGTGTGACTGAACTAGGCAATTCTATGTTTCAGGCAAATAGAGCTAGTACATAAGTTATTTATATAATAATATTAATTCTTCTCTGATCTCTCTATTCACTGTGTACTAATAAACAGACTGCGTCTGTCGATATCAGAATAAATGAATAAAGAACCACCTCTATCACTCCGTTTTTTTTTTATAAAATAAGGGTTTAGTTAAACTTTTTAATGTTAGTACGAGAACTGAGTTTGATCATCAAGTGGCTGAAGTAGCTGTATATAAATTGTTCAATGCAATTATTTAGTTAAATTTTTGTTCGTAATACCCGTGACTAGATCATACAGTTCACAATAGCCACAAATTATGGTTCTGGTACTTTTTGATAAGCTAATAAATTAGAATACTTTTATCCATTTATGTGATTTTCTAACACGCCGCAGTCTTTGTCCAATTTGAATTTCGACCTCTCGAGAAATAAAATACATAGGTACTAAGATTTTATAATAAAGATATATTATTATTTTTACACTATTTTTTTTTAAACAAATAATAAGTTACGTAGTGATTTACATTGTTCAGTGTAAACCAGTCGTTTTAACACGACTGGAAAACAACTTGTAATTAATTGACTCACCCTAGGCCTGGCCATTTGCTTTATCTTCTCAATCTCGTCATCGCTCAGCACATCGTAGAACACAACGACGTCGGGGTTGATGTACATCATCTCCATTTTGATGGGCGCCAGTCGAAGGAACGGGTGGTTCTCGGTAAGGTAACGACAGGTTAACCTAACAAATACAATCAATTTTATGTTATTAAAAACTTGAGTGAATACACTTTACATCTTGTTTAAAATAGCAGAAGTATATGAATGGGGAGATCGTAAAAAAAATGTTAACAGTATAACATGGCAAGTTGGCGTTCTAAGGAGGAGACTTTTGTTCAACAGTCGACGCCTTCCGGCTGATGATGATGAATATAACAATATACATAGAAAACTGAATACATGATAATTTTGCATTTTAACTCAATTCCCAGTTTTCTGGCTACACAGGCTTTATTGAGTACAGTTTGCGTTAAAAAATATTTTTGCAGCCGTAAATCAAAACCATATTAATGAGCAATATTTACACCAAAGATCCCAAAACATATATAAGTTGATCTTATTTTAAAACAAAAGTCAAACTATGTGTTAATGTTCCGTTGTATATATTTACTAGGTATATAAATTTAGTACTTATACACAAATATTTTCCATAAAAGTCAAACTATATGATAATGTTCCGTTGTTTATATCCACACTATATCTATCTATACACAAATATTTTACTTTTTACTGATCGCGATGGGAACCTCCATTTCCCCGCGACACAGCGCCTCGTACGCCTTCCTCTCCTTCGCATAGCCCGTCAGCTCGACCGGTTTGTCCTCGGGCTGTTCTATACCAGTTTCCTGTTAATATTAATAATCATTAAATAACAATTTATAGTCTTCTTAAAAGCCATTAAAATTGTACAGTCTTAATAAAAAATTAGATTTTGGTATTATACAAATATATTATATAAATATATTATACAAAATCTAAAAAAATCGGGATAAAATGTATATATGTTTATCCAGGGTATCAGCTACTTCCATTCCAAATTTTAGCAAAATCGGTCTAGCCGTTTGAGCGTGGAGAAGTAACAAACAGACTTACAAACTTTCGCCTTTATAATATTAGTGTGATTATTTGCCAAAATAATATTACACGTAGGTACTAGGAATGTTTTCGAAGTCATTGACCTGTATCAATAGTTTTATTTTCTGTTTGAATAGTTTTGACAAAAACGAGGCCATAATAATAATTGGCGGCAGTTAAAGTCGTCTTGTTAGGCAATTCGCATAAAATTAATGAGACATTACGCGCGAAACAACACTTAAACTTGTCTTTATTAATAATACTCTTTTATTACAACCAGCAAATTATTTGAGAAAATGAATCTGGGAACTGATACGGTAACGTGTATAGGTACGTACTAGGTACAAAAATCCATTGAATATCGTTTAATAATAAGTGATTTTTAATACATTCAAATTCGATTTAAGCAATAAACATACTGTTGTTTATTGAGGCGTTCTAAGGAGGCCTTTGATAATGATAAACATACAGAACTACATTTCACACTAACAGTACCCACCCCTCGGCGCTCCTTTCTAAGTCGAGCCTCCTCTTCAGCAATACTCTTCTGGTAGTGTGGCACATTGCCCTTTGCGCGTGCGTGCTTTGGGTCCACTGCTAACAATTTATGAGTCCATTCCAGCGCGCTTCTTGTGTCACCTGCAAATGTCAAGATTATTCATAAATTCATAATACTTTTTTGTAAGCAATATTTGGTTATATATAATGTACGATGTTTACGGTGAAAAAATTATTGGCATATAAGAGAATATGGGACGACGATAGTTATCGATACATCGACTATCTTCATAATATTTGACCGATATGAATATTCGGTATATCTTATCATTAAAACATAATACTAGTGTCGACAATCCCAATGCGGGGCAATGACCCTTGTTTCCCGTGTTTAGTATTCTATAATATGTGCTAAGAGCTTAATTGTCATAAACTAAAGACAATTTATGATTATGATTGATACAAATAAAACTGATGTCGCTTGCGACTTTAATGTTAACTAGTATGAACCACGGTCTACTTCACACATATATTAAGAATATTTATGTATTTATTTGTTTCAAAACAGTTACATGACTTATAAATGAGACATTCCCATTTCCCAGTAAGTAATTAAAATACTTGTGTTGGGCCGGTCTCGCTCTTCCCCTTCATAACTAAAAATATTAAGACTATTGTTTGCTAAAGGTGAGTAAAAATAAAAATAAGGAAGAAAATGTAACAGTCAATTAATCCTAAACCAATCAGCAGCTTTTTATGTAACTGTAGTTGTATACGTATGTTCTTCAATTAATTCAATATGAACACTAACCTAACAAGTAATACGAGAAACTGATATATTCAAGTATATCGCCTTCTGTGAAGGAGTAGGAAACGTTTTCCTCCTTATATTTGCGTAAAGTCTCCATCATCCAATCACGTGCGTTCGTGAAGTCCTTTTCGTTGTACAATGCTCGGCCGAGTTCATAGCAATCGCCCGCCGACATGGGAGAACTAGAAAGATAGTAAAAAAAATATGCAGATCAATATATTATCTGCAATATATGTGGCGAAATGTGGGTGAACTACACACCTTTACCTACACGCCAACCTCTTTGGGGAATACTTTTCTTCTTTTTATTTTTAAGTTAGGAAAAAAATTCAAACAACTACACGCTGATATGGAAATATCGACGTCTAGTTGTTAGATTTTTTTGTGTGGTAGGTAGGGGGCTATGGTAGGTACACCAACGTATTGGGAGTTTTGTTATAGGAACCAATATAGATGGTCAGCTTATTGCTATTAACTGGGCACACATTCAGACCTCGGGATGCTACGGAGAGTTACATAATGGGAAAACAAGCTTGTCCCGGTAATCGAAGCCAGGACCTGACGCTCTTGCGACGACTAGACCAATTAGCTTGTCAAAATAAAGTTTTGTGCGCGAAATATAATAAACTATAAAACAATCACGTTTATAGTTTGCTTGAGTTTCAAAAGTACAATTACGTTTAACTGTAAACAATAGCGGGTATTCTTATGAGTATTCATGAGATAACTTTTGTATGACCTACTTTATAATTAAAAATACTTACAATCAAAAATACTATCATAATGATTTTTTTACCTGTAACCGATTCCATTCAATTTTCCTTCGGCTAAATCCTTTACATCTAGATTGTACGTTTTTTGTAGTCTTGTAAGCGCCTGCGCAGCTCCTGTCAGGTCTTCTAAGGCTGGGTACTTGACGTCTGGGTGATTCATTGTTATATTTTTGATATACTCTGGAATTTCATAATGGAGATATTTTACATATAGGGCTATAATCCCGACACAGTAGGCAAAGGTATTAATTCTCCTTTGTTGTCCTTATTTTACATTAGTCCACATTTCACCGCTCATCAGAAGTACTCAAAAAAGGTAGTGTAGTGAGCTTATTGTTACCTACTTAAAGTTAACTTATAAACGCTCAAAGTCAGAAAGCTATACATATTTTCAAATAGCGTTTTGTTTGGTTGGCTTCAAGCTTAATGAAAGACTATATAATATGTCTGTAGTTAATCTCACTGCAATCAGAACGTATCGACCTTAAATAGGTTTTTATGAGCTTCATTCATACTTTTGTGGGAAACAATAAACACTTCATTAATGTTACTAGTTCTCGGATTAGAGACAAAACGTATAATTTACAATAATAGGGTTGCCACACCATAGTTAGTTCTTTCGAAGTGTAATTTAGAGTAACCCCAATGCCAGATTCTCGTGAACACAAAAATGCTATTAGTTACTGAATAAATTCCACGATATTAATGGCCTATTATCTTTTTGCTACGGCTGTTTCATGATCATAATAATTAAGTACCATATTGTGCGCTAGGAGACGGTCA
The DNA here is from genome assembly GCA_905340225.1 of Abrostola tripartita. NCBI lineage: Eukaryota > Metazoa > Arthropoda > Insecta > Lepidoptera > Noctuidae > Abrostola > Abrostola tripartita. The sequence continues at coordinate 6,516,966 of HG996490.1, read as the reverse complement.
CCGATATTGTGACTACAACCGCAACTCGTGAGTGAACGCAAGACTACAGATTTGATTCTGGCATTCGATTAAAAATCTCAATCGCCAATTTAAATTGTTATTGGGTGTTTTTATACAAAATTCACATGAGACTCATTGACAAAGTGGGTCCACTTTTGGTAACCTCTTATATCTTCCTTTTAAAAATACAGTGATGAGACAATGTATGCATATATACAATGTAATGCAATATATACAATATGTTTTAGTTCTACAGGAGTCCTTCACATTGAGATTTTATTCTCCAAAATGTCGGTATACTTAGGGTAACAGTAAGTTACCACAGGTGTTGATCTATGTAAATTTTACTAGTCGGTTGCCACTAACAAAAGATCTTATGTCCCATGAATCGCAATTTATATGAGACATGCTATTACTCCAGTTCGAATCAATTAAGCCACAGCTGCGAGATAACGACATGTGTCGGCAACAAAGCAAGTTTAAATTTCGTTCTGGTTTCGATTTCCGCATGAATACCTAAATTGTATGTAGGTATACTTAGATCTATTTCAACGACCGATTTGTGCTCTGGCTGGTATGGAGTTCTAAAGCCGCGCGAAAAGGTAGGTATGCACGAAAGAGGAGTTGCCGTATTTATAGAAAAATAAGAATTGAATATTACCTGTTCCAATTTTAATACTGTCTTCTATGTGGTCAAGATCGGTTGTCAGTCTTTTTATGAGAGTGAACGCGTTGATAGGATTCCCCAAGTAGTTGGGTATGTCCTCCATTGCTTTATCGTGTTCTTTTTTGTACTGATTTAAGTGCCTGGAAATTAAGACCATTACATTACTAATGTGATATCTCATAATCATAAGATATGTTTCTCTAAGAACATTTGTATTCTTTCAAATCTTACCTCTTAAGGGTCAAAAGTCTTTTTTCTTCTTTACCAATATAATAATCCAAGTCATCAATTATCCTCTTGTGTGTTTCTAGCAAGTGTTCTACTTCTGCTATCGCTGTGAACAGTTCCGCTCGCGTCCGTAGGATCACACACAGATCGAATAACAATGCAAAGCATATAACGTGCAGCATATTCAAATTAGGAACCATTTTGACTTCTCCAACCTGGGGAACAAAGAGCACGACTAAATAAATAACGAACAGTTAAAAGCACTAACAATGACATACTTATGTCCTTTAATTTTTTTGTATTCACTTATTATCAGTATAGTATTTTTTAATAATAGGTGGATGTATCGGTATATGTCGAAATGTGGATGTATCGGTAAAGACTACTGAAGCACTGATACATTCATAGCTAAAATGCGGTTATTACATCTAATTCTCTAGGTTGTTGCTTAGTGGAGATGTTACAATGCATTAAATTAAAACTAATACATGGCACGTAGAAACCTACAATTTACATTGTTGTTAAACGTCAGAGGAATATTCGCTAAAAACAATAAATTAGCCTTAGAAATTCAAATTATGCATATTAAAATATTTTCCTAATCTATATGGAGATGAAATGCCTTCTTTATTAAAGAAAACGAGTTTATAACATAATAACGAATTATTGGACCGGTATTTGGATGCTTAAAGTGGTCGTGATGTGTGATAACCAATTTTATTTATCGCTCTGGCTCATAAAAATTGCTATAATTAAGAAAGCTGTGGCTAAATAAACCGATTGACATGAAACTCGGAAGCTTATTACATTTTGATGGTATTAGGCACAGGCCCCGCGTTCAGCCATTTTTCCTTTACGTGCACTGTGTCCATCAACAATACGTACGCTCCCCCCTGCCGCCACTTTACACCCGCTTAATGTTGCTATGTTAGGAATGGCAGTTACTACTTCTGGGGTAAATTACGATGTTTTGGGTATTGTTATTTTATGATTTCTATAAGAGGTTATATATATATTTAATTTTAAAAAGATATATTATAATGTAATAGTTTTAAATTCTACCAATAAACATGATATGACATTACGCCTGTATTTTTCTCGAATGGGTATACTTATAAACTGTATTTCTAAAAGGCATTAGGTATATAGTATACCCTCATTTCGTAATTTATGTTATAGGTCCTGGGACCAATAGGACAAATAAATGTAGGTGAGGTCAATACATTAAATAATATTAATAGCTTAATGCATACACGAAGTACAGTCGTGTAATAGGGGGCGAGCCTATTGGCATGGACTAGATACAATTCTAGACTCCGTATTGCTATCCAATGACACTGCTCAAACTGGTAATCAAACTCAACACCAAACGCAAACAAAAACATAGTTCGTTCTCCTTTTAGAAATTCGTGCAAAAATGAGTTAATAAAAAATCGGGGGTAAAATCTCAACCAAATACTTGCAACACTGACAAAATGGACGCTTGGTTTTATTTAACAATCACTACAATTAAAATTATTCAATATTGAAATAAAAGGACATATTTATGTGAAATGTACAAATTAAATATAATCCTAACATATTTTTGTATAATTCCGTCCACAGTTTTGCACATTTGCATTACGCAGCTCGGCATAATTGAATTAAATGTGCAGCGTGTAAAACGTTCCAGCGATGCGCGCGATCTTTGTGAACTAAATGTCAAATCGTTCAAATACGCTACTTCGGCGTAATTGGTGTGGTGTCATTTTTGTGTACGTTCACGGCTTCTGGTTTGTTCTGTATTCTGAGGTATTAGGTATAACTATTTGATTTTTTCTTACGTGTGGTTGGTAAAATGGACGGGTATTTGAACATGATGATGCAATCATGAGATGCGAAGTATTTAAACGTTATTTACTTAGGTCCTCACTATAACGGTGTTTTTTGGATCCGATGTTACTCCAACAGTTAACCCAACACCATAAATGTAAGATAGCTTATTGCATGTAGAAATATGGCAAATCTGTGTATTTCAAATATTCAGCAACACTGCAGACATTCTTGTCTTATCTTGCTCCGTCTGGGTAACACTGCACTTTATTTTCCAGGTAGGTAACCTACCGATTAAATTCTAAGAAGTTACAAAAGTGAAGATCCTGTTTATTCAGTATTTTCTCAAAAACGACTTATAAATTATGGTCAGTACCTAAACACAACTTTTTTTAGAATCCGAATGAGGATAACCATTAAGGAAACTAAAACCTTTCAGAAAGCTTATTTGTAGTTAACCAAGGTAAAATTTATAATTTTATTTAGTGATCTAACACAAATTTAAGTCTAGGTAGGTATTAACTTATGGGAATCGTTTCAATCATCCTAACATAGACCCAGTCATCTTTTACGACACCTTTGGAAAGCTCCAGGCTAATGTTTAAATAGAAATATGATACAACTTTTAGGAACATAAAAAACAAGTGCAATTACTTATCATTGATTTATATTGTATGCTCGGGCAATGACTACCAAGTAGTACCCAGTGCCTACTGTATTTACGATTCATTGCGCCTGTCGAAGTGGCACTCATAAAGTGGGCATTACGAGCAATCAGCTGAATGATAATTTCGAAATTTTGTGGAACGTTTATACTATGTGTAACTAGAGGTAGTGTCTCCAATAAATTAGGTAATAAACTTTTTGAATAATATTACATTTTTAGAATTTCCTGTGTTTTAACATTAGCAAAATAAAAGTGTTGCGTAATAAAAAAGGTTTTACATTTTATTGATTCGAGCTACATGGTTAGGTATACTTAGATACATATTTTTTTCTTTTTAGCATACAAATTACATACAAACAAACGGGAATCTGTGGTGGACGTGATCATAAACGCGTATGGGTGGCGGGTGACAGCGACCGCTTTATTATCTGTAGGTATAGGAATTAAAGATAACAAATGGTTCGCTACTATCGAATATTGTTCTACTGCTCTGAATATTTCTCTCGAAGTCTCTATAACAATGACATTAAATTGGCATATCAATTCCACGACCTGTTTTACAGAAATTACTATCAAGAAATGTTTGTAGGCGCTCTTTGGTTTCGTAAAGTCTGTGCAATGAATTTTGATGCTCTTCATAGTTTGGTATTTAGGACAGCTATTTGACGATTGCGTACGTGTAAGGATTGTGACCATCGGAGAGTTCAGGGAGGACAGTTATAGACTAGTTTTCCCTTTAGTTACCTAAAAAAATGTGTTGTAACTAATTGCAAATATTCATATTCTTTAGCTTTCCACAATGTGCAGTGCTAAACATAATAAGTTTACTGCTAGCATTGTAGGACAACCGGTGTGACTTTATGTAGGAATGCATTGCCAAAAAATGAGACTAATATTAACATTATTTTTCTTAAATGTTAATGAAGATAAGGCAGTCATTTAGCTCATATAGTATCGTGCGAGACTTTTATTACGCAATCATCCTATAAGGAAAAGCAATACGTGACTAAGTTCCGGGCCGGCCGGTATGCCACATGTTACTCTATTTACTATAAAACAAAATATGGCATTTTCAAGAACTAAGAGACTTAAAGGTGTTTAATGTTACCCATAAAAAGAAAATAGGACGTCTATCTAATCTGAATCCTAAAAAAAAACACTGCTAGTAATTTAGAGCTATGTGACTTAGGCAAGGGATTTCCGTGCCACTGCCAATAACTGAACCTTTTTAGTTTAGAAACTGTTTATTTTATACAGATACTTCCTGGATAAACTAGGTTTACTCAGGAGTAGATACCTACATGTTCACCAGCTGTTTATGTAGGACATAAAGAATGTTCTGGATTATTGATAAATATCTTAAGATTTTCATTTGGAACCTCCACTAATTTCTATTTTGTTATGTATATAATTTTTAATGAAGATTACCTAACAATGCCGTTATTTTCTATGGATCCACGTCATTAGATAGAGGAATTTTTCTAATTACCATTACGTAGACCACCTTAATAACATAATATACCTATTTCAAAATATTTAACATAGTTCTGTTTGATTTTATTTTATTTTTAAAATTATTTGATTTTATTTTAATTATTATTAATTTTGTTTAGTAGATTTTCAATAGTTATAAGATAAGTAAAAAATAGTATATGTAACCACTTACCAATAAAATTAAATATTCACACAACTAATAATAAATGTACAAAAATTATAAATTAACGTATTGAGAGAATTTTATTGCACTTAAACAGATTAAAATAATGTCAAAGTAAACGACAAACAAATTCGGTCAGCGCCCGAGCGTGCGCCAGCGCAGCCGTTCGCGGGTCAACGAACAAAATACTGCCATTGAGTAGCTTGCCAGCAAGCCGGTGACCTTATCTAACTAACGCTGTGACGAGATGACGGGCTTTATTCATAATCATATATGCTATATACATTAGGGGAACGCTTGATGATTTTACATTGACCTGGGACTGTAAAGCGTGAAGTTGTGTCATACAACATAATGCAACTTTGATATAAACTATTGATAAATATCAATAGGGATCTTTTACGTAGATTAATTATTCTTTTGTTTACAACCGAATCCATTGAAAGCATAGATCAGAGATAGTTATTATTTAGCACACAATTTTTCAAAGCTAGGACGTAGGTAGGTGCTGACCTGACTACGTGACGTCTTTTTATTTACATATTATAACTTCTAGGCAAAACTAATGCCAGTAGTTGTATGATCGTATGTTAATGGAGCTTTCATAGCTATAGGTAATAATGATGATGAGCTAAAATTACTCTTCGGATACAAAACAAATTACTGATAACATGAAATTATAAGCGTGCTACAAAGGGTTACCAAGCTACGACAATTGACACAGATACAAAGTTCTAGATAATTTAATAATTTTATAGGTTTAATTATACGCCGTCAAACCTCAGCCTGTGCTTTATCTCGGAGTCATTGTTTGTTTGCAATTGGCAAACGTACAATTTTGCAACCACATTTTCCTGGCAACGGTGCGGTATAAGCTTTCTAATTAAAGGAGAGTTTATTGCATGAATCTAAACGAAGAGATGTAGATGTCCTATAGAAGTTGACCAATTACATTAGTCTAAAAGTTCATTATGTTTCAATTGGTTATATGATTGAAGTACTTACAGTAAGACTTTCAATATGTACCGATGTATGTACATGAAGGTACTTCACATGTTTGTGTAGCGTATAGCGTAGCGACTAGCGACATTGACAACTTTTTAAGCATTACGTAAACGTTTTGGTGGTCACTAATATTACTTCCGAACTTGTTGACTTGGTGACTAAATGGGTCAGTATGATAGATTCTGAATAGCTTTTTGATTGCATTATACGTATTTTCCTAGCTTTATCCCAGTATCGTGCTGAATTATATTTTTTTTTGTTGTGCTTTATTTGGTATCTCTTGTAGAGTTTTAGTCCATCTTTTATCCTAATTGGCGTCAACCTACTTCAAAACTTTAAATCATAGCAAGGATGTAGAAACTTTGACTTCTCCTAGCATTATTCAGACAGATGTGTTTTACTGAGGGAAATTATAGCCACGATGTCACGTAACTCACGAACTGCGCCACTGACGCGGATACGTTCGTTTAGATTTAAATCTGATTGCCATGACACAGAGCTATTCACGCAGGGCAGGTCAGGTTTTATTATTACCTACATGATGCTCCCAAGTAATGTTACAGGACCTCGAGCGTAACACACAGGTACCCTTGCCAACTTACTACTCTGGTTTGGTTACTTACTATTATCAAAATTAACGAATAATAACCACGAAGGCGTAGGCAGTAGCAAAGCTACTTATTTACCAGTCTAGATATAGCTCAGATATCGTCATGTTCATTACTCATACTCACTGAGTATAAGTTTACGTGTTTTCTAATCTATTTGCTCAGGTCAACTGCCCCCTTACCCTTATAGGAGGACATTTAAGATGTGGAAGCGAGACTCCACTACGTGCAGTGTAATGCGGCGTCACGCTTCCAAAACCTAAACTGCCCTTTTTTAAGAGTTCATAGTAAGGGTGCTGTAGGCCACAGGATGCCAAAATATGTTATTGTTCATTTCACTTATATTAAGGACCACCAACAGCAACTACTTGTACTTATACAACTAATACGTGTTTAAGCCCTGTGTACCCTTTTAATTACTACCCCATACTTACCCCAGCATTAGAACTAGAAATAGGTTAAGAGATCTTTTCAGTATCTAATTAACAATTTTTTTTAATGAAATTCAAAAACATGGAAATATTTTCTTTTAAACAAAAATATGTATTTTAAATATTTACATTAATATTTTTATTAAAATACAGCCTTACCATACTCTTGGAATTAATACAATGGTTTCTGCTAAGAGCATCATTTTGTATTAGTTATGGGTAAAATAATTAAATTCGACACAAGTCTTATTTATGACTTTCTTTGAGTAATAAAATCATTTTATCATGTATTTCTTTAAGTATTAACTAAATAGAAGCTATGAATTACAGTCAAAATGCATAGTAAATCAGCAAGTTTTTTTATGAAGCTTTCTGCAGCTAAGACAGCCATTCTTGTCTGCCCGCCTTTGAGTATATATATAGTAGGTATAGGTTTATAAACAATTTGTGCAGAAATATAAAAAGTGGCTCAGCTTAGTTTCTATTGCAATGTAACAACATGTTTCCTTTGTCAATTATTAAAAAATTTACCCGTTTTTAAGAAGTGAGTATTCGAAAAAGCTTAATTTATTATTCTGATAATAAATCGGATAGTTACCTGTTTTATTATTATTGTAAGTACATAATTCATAAAACAAGCAAGTAAGAATTAAAATATAATTACCTCGAAGGGGCTCACTCACTGGATTATCGGATTAGAAGATCGGAGTCAACCCTCGATCTAGTAGACTTCTATATTTATAGCGAAACAACTATTATTACCTTTTAAAAAACAACATTCTGGTAAACTCAGTTACAATTTGTTTCGATAGAACTGTTAAAATTTATACGCGGGTGAGGTAGTTGTCGATTTTAATAAAAGCACATTACAATATCATTCAAGCTTTATCAAAAAGCTAAAAGCTTATCTAGCAAACTAATGTCCAAACAAACATGAATAAATCACATGAAATTAAACGTCAATAATGTCAGAGGTGTCAGAGCCTTAACGCTGTGACAGATCTGAAACGTTGCCATTTTGGTAAAATATTTAAATAGAGTAGTTACACAAATGGGTCCTATCACTATCGAATTCGGTGCAAAATGGATGTCTTGTCATAGAGAACATTTATACTTTTTGCTACTTGAGTAGTAAATAGTCTATGATTCAACGGTAATGTGTACTCTGTGGTGAATGGTGATTAACAAAACGTCATTGTCAGGTGGTGGCTGTATTATTTAATTTAGTTGAGGTTATGTTTTATGATTAAAATTTATAAGTTCTCTGACTATTCAAATAGAACTGTGAGAGAATAAATATAAAGATAATTACAGTTCAAAATGTCTAAAGTTAAAATAAAAGTTATTAGCCGTAATCCAGATGACTATTTGCGCGCTACCAAACGAGATATCCACAAGCGTGAGTTTTTGTTTATTTATTCGCTTAGAAGTATCTAATATCATATTAATTTTAAAAAAAAATCGTTTCGTGTAATAAATGTAACCAGCTTAAAACTATTATTTTAATTTCAGTACCTAGGAACTATGACCCAAGCTTACATCCTTTAGAAGCACCACGAGAGTATGTGCGCGCCATGAACGCAGTAAAACTTGAAAGAGTCTTTGCGAAACCTTTTATTGGAAATCTTGACGGGCATCGAGACGGTGTATCAAGTTTGGCTAAACATCCCAGTAGGCTATCGGTTTTAACAAGTGGAGCATTCGATGGTGAAATTCGTCAGTGGGATTTAGCTGTTAGAAAATGTACTAGGAACTTTGTGGCACACGAAGGATGGGTGCGCGCATTGTGTTACACGCCTAATGGTGAAACCTTCACTAGTGTTGGTGATGATAAAACTATAAAAACATGGAAGTCAGAGGTTCAGTCACCTGAAGATGAAGAACCCATAAACACTTTGCTGAGTATGTCTGTAGTAACAGGTGTATCTCATCACAGAAATAAACCTATATTTGCTACATGTGGTGAACACTGTCAGCTGTGGGAAAAGACAAGACATGAACCTGTAAAAGTTTTCAAATGGGGAGTGGACAGTCTTCATCATGTATCTTTTAATCAGGTGACACTTTTATTTTAGTTCACATATTGTAATAACTTGTAATCAATAATCTGTTTAGGCATAATAATCCTTTGTTTGTTTTCCTATTAATAATGATTGTTTTCCTATTGTGAAAATTGATATTTGTTCATAACAAATTTATTTGTGACTGCTTACAGGTAGAACATAATTTACTAGCATCATGTGCAAGTGACAGGAGTGTTATTTTGTATGATTGCCGTGAATCAGGACCACTCAGAAAAGTTGTGATGGAACTGAGGTCTAATGCCTTGTCCTGGAATCCGATGGAAGCCTTTATATTCACTGTTGCCAATGAGGACTACAAGTGAGTTTTAATCCTCATAATATAAGCCCATGTCATTCTTTGGAGTACAAAAAATGATTCCTGATTTTGTTTTGTATAGATGTAGTCATCTGCACAAAAGAACAAACTGCAATGTTTTCATATTTATTATAATAGTAGGATGTATTCAGTATTAGTATTCACAATATGGCAATAAGTAAACTCATTCTAAGGTAATTTTGTATTCTAGTCTATATACATTTGATGTGAGGAAATTAAATCAACCAGTCAATATTCACATGGGGCACACATCAGCTGTTATAGATGTTGATTATGCACCAACTGGCCGAGAGTTTGTTGCTGGAAGCTATGACAAATCCGTTAGGATATTTGAGAGTCTCAAAGGAAACTCCAGAGATGTGTATCATACTAAGAGAATGCAAAGACTGACATGTGTGAAGTGGACACTGGACAATAAGTATATACTCTCCGGCTCAGATGAAATGAATATCAGAATGTGGAAAGCAAGAGCATCTGAGAAACTTGGAGTGGTGAGTGTTTTATTTATAGTTTTTCATAACTTAAAATCCCAGTTTTTTTCACCTATTAAGAGCCATTTTACATTTTTACGCAGTTTTCTAAGATTTCGGACGCCTAATTTACCATCTTAGGTAGTATTTAGGAATTTATTTATAAATGTAAAATGTAAACCAATCTTTCGCATTGACACATAAGCTAATAGATTTACAAAAAGTAACTTCATTGCTATATGGTGATCAATCTCCCGCGACACGTTTTCTGAAAAATCATCGCAGAGTCAATTTCGGGCTCCAAATTCTATCATTTACATTCACAAATTTAAATGATAAAAATACAGTAAGCATTAGGCATATATTTTTATTGAAACTTACGGTGCAACATTTTCAAATAATAACACTTTTAAGTGATAAAAAAAATAAAACTGAAACCTATTTTCATGGTTTATACTATAATTTTATTGCGACTTTTTGGTTTGAATAAAGGTGTATTTTAATTTTAAAATAATGTCATAATCAACTATGCTCTTTAAAAAATCTAATGATACAGTAATTTTCAAAATTCGTTTATTTAATCAGAAATCATATCATTTTCAATATCTCTCCAAATCACAATAAATAACGATGCACAAACGTAGAATGATCAGTCGGGCCAGAGCGTCCAAAGGATCTGTCACTTTTTTCTCATTTCAAATTACGAAAATTCGTGTTGCAAACACATGTTTATACTACGACCACAACGTTTTCATTTTCTAGGTATTATTTTCATTCGGTTTTGCTTATTATCAAGTAAAGTATATTATTTTATTAGTTTAAGATATTTTATTAGATTAATAATCAGCTACTTTAATCTTGACTGTACTATTTTTGTCCGCGACTTGGTCCACTTGGAATTTTTCTACGCATGAAAAGTAGCTTGTAGCCTTTATTATGTTAATCCGGGTTATAAACTATCTACGTGCAATTTTTTTTCTATATCCTTTTAACCGTTTTTACGTAATTGAGTAATACTCCTCCAAAAATACAATCCTTACATTTATAAATAAAATAAATTTTACAAAACACGATATATTTATATTTGATTATTATATTATTATTGTAGAAATTATAATTTGTTTAAATAAATTACTAATGAAATAAAAATATTTTCATAAATCTCGAATAGGAAACATTGTCATAACGATCAAGATTTTTGTGTCCGTCTCAAAATTCGCGCTACACTGTTTGCATTGTTTTTGTTTGGGTGAGCTACGCACACATGACAATTTAGACAGAATTCGACGTCAAAATTTTGTGAAATGGCTCTTAATGGAAATTGTTTTCGGATTGTAAATTGAGATCTTGCAGTTTGTTATTCCTGTTCTTTAATTTTTCAGCTCAAACCCCGTGAGAGGACTGCATTAAACTATGCAGAATCGTTGAAAGAGAAATTTGCAAATCATCCTCAAGTTAAACGCATAGCGCGTCACAGGCATGTTCCGAAACACATACTGAATGCCCAGAAGGAAATCAGAACTATCAAGGAGAAATCTAAAAGAAAAGAAGGTAATCGGCGCGCGCACAGTAAGCCAGGCGCCGTACCCTTCGTGCCTGAACGTCAAAGACATATTGTTAAAGAGGATGAATGATAATACAATCTTTTTGTTCCAATAACTGTTTTATTTGGTATATCTTTATTTGAATAAATGTGTTACATCATTTTATTATAAGATATTTGTGTAATACAGATTATGTGATACAGAAATTTGAGAAAAGTTTTTTTTTCCTACAACCTACAAGTATAATAAATAGACATAGACGAGATATTATAATGACTAAATATAAATAATGTAATATGTAAGGTTGCCTTACAAGTTTACTTAGTTTTATTTTAACCAGATTGGTTAAAAGGTCGGCTAATACGGTTTGGAAGAGTCATTGTGCGGATATCCATACTGCAAGAAAGAAAAATGTTGATATTAGTTACATATTGAGTTCCTCTAAAAGAATCTTGACCTTTTTAAGGTTCTGATTGAATAACTCAAATTTATTTTTCGATGTTTCTTGACAATGAAAACATAGATACAGAAGTAATAATTTTTGTGGGTATGGTTTCTAAAAATAAGTAATATACTTACATAATGTCACGTGGCAGTACTGACTGGTCAATGTTGTGTTCTAGCACAACAAGAATGCAGTGAGTCTTAAGAGTTGGCGAATAGTCCAGCAGATGTAGATCACTGTTGTCAATCAGTCTCTCTGGGTTATTTTCCAAGTTTTCCAGTACGCGGTTACTGGTGTGGGGGCAGGGGCTGTAAAATTATTACGTATTTTAATAGCCCAATTAACATTTACGAGCCAACCTAATAAGTATGCAAAACCAGAAATAGATTAACATAAGTAATAGTTAATTTATAAAGATAGCAAACCACTGACCTTGTACCACCAAATAAATAAACAACATCCTTATGAATTAAACATGCTTGACGTCTACGCTTGCAAGGCACAGAGCCGCCCACATTGATGTATTGCCAGATATTATCTTTGATAGAATATCTGTAGAGATCATTGAAATGTGTTTTTGTGTTGCCATTGAACCCTCCGAAAATATACATGAAGTCCTTGTAAAGCCCTGAAATCATATTATAAAGCTTACAAAAATACTTTTTTTTTACTTACGAGTAGGAATAAATTAAAGATCTTACAAGCTGAGTGGCTACGTCTTCCTTCTGGCCAAGTTCCACTAGGATTGACAGCTACCCACTTTTCTTCAGTAGTATCCAAAAAGTACACTTGGGGACAATATATTTCCTCCTGGGAATTGTAAGGGCTGTTCAAATCTCCACGCCCTCCAAAGATGTACATTTTGTCGCCAACCGCAACAGCAGTATGGAAATCGCGATGTGATGGTGGTGTGCCACGAGCATTTATAAAGGTCCACTGCAATGTATCCAGATTCAGGCAGTGCACTTCTTGTGAATACTGATCGGTGAGATATTCAAACCCTCCAAAAATGTACATCTTGTTTCCAATTACACAAGCTGAATGCCCATCTTTGGCATATGGCACCATGCCGGACACAGCTGGGGTGCTCCATTCCAATGTTTTAGTGTCGAAACAGGACAGAATATCGCAGGCCACAGCATTATTCCTGCCTCCCCACATGAAAACCTGGAACAAAAGATTTATTATGATTGTTTAGATAGGTAATGCAAATACCTATAGTTAACTCTTGTAAACACAATAAGCTGATTAGATGTCTCATAGGTTCTCATTAAACCTACATATATACTCATTATACATTAGAAACTACTATGCCACTGATTTTTATTTTTGTTTGCTTTGAGAACTAGTTTCTTGCAACGCAGTTTGAAATTTCAAACATACTCATATGCTCTACTCAATTGAAGTGTTTTTAATTCTTGTTTAATTACTATAAATTTAATTACGATAAATCACAAATTTACATTATGTAAAATACCAGGAAGGCATTATTTACTGTTTGTTATTGAAGTAGCAAGGATTAATAAATATTAATCAAGTATATTATACTTAGTATCAATGAATAATGTTTTGTTTTCTGATTTAAGTTACTTTCACAAGAAAGTTTTTTTGAAGTAATAAAAAGCCTTAGGGGGTGGTATTATATACACAGGATATATTGATGTAAAGATTTAAATCTTGGTTAAACTAAACACAAAATAAGTTAGGTGTAATTGTGGTATAGAAAAAAAAAAATTATATATATTAGTTTTTTTGTACTGTAAAAAACTCTTTTTAGTATTTTGTGATAAGTATTAAAAATATATATTTTAAATCTTTCTTTTTTCTGATTATGATTTATTTTTGAGTAAAGGTTTTCGAATTTAATAGGGCATAATATTCAATTGAATGTGTGCAGTCAGTCTTGCTACCAATCTACAAACTGGGTTATCTTATGACGGTAAAAGTTTTATCTTCTACTTTTTGTATTACTTTGTTGACAGTTAACATTAATACAAGAAGAATACAATTTATTTCTATAATACTTTGTTGCTTAAATAAACAAAATATGTACTACTATCAGATTCTAGAAATCAAGTGTAAGTAATCACCAATTTTTTTTCTTTACTGGACCAAACTATTCACATTATTTAAAAACTATATTTTTTAATAAATAAACTTTTGGATCATATAATTATAATATTGAATGTTGTGATTGAATATTATGATGTCATGAAGAAATAATGATATTGATATTTTTATATTCAATGCTCAATTGGAAATATAAATAAAAAAGTTGTTTTTCTTATCTCACCTTGTCGCCGTATGCAACTGTGGTATGACCATATCTTTGGAATGGAGCAACATCCGTCCTCTTGTAATTTACTGGGGCCCATCGTAGCGAATTAGTATACAGAACATGGACAGGTATCGGCTCCCAATCTTTGTATTCTTCGGTCGAGCAATATCCGCCAAAAGAATAAATCCTGTCTTCGATGCATACTGCTGCATGATTGACTCGCATCGGCCCGCCCTCGATATGCACCGTCCATCTCATTTTGGCAAACGTTTATCAACACCAGCTGGTTTAGTACACGCGATGGATCGCGCGAGAACCGTGCTGGCGGCTTAGTGTATTAGAAACTAATAGTATAGAAAAATGCCGCGGCCCCGATAAGCTGCGAAACGACCGAGCACTGTTGACACTTGACAGTGCTTGTGCTTGACAGTTTCTGTAAAGAAATATTGACATTTCCCTGTTATTGATTTATTGCCCGCTGTCAGCGCAGCGTTACCAGCGTTCCATAGATTATACACGTATACTGATAAACCGTAAATTTCGAATATAATGTTAGTTTTAAAATATAAGACAGTATAGTGGATATTGTATAATTATGATACTATTTTAAATGATAAGATTATATTAAAATCATATTGTTTTTAATTTTTTTACAGGCTTACATTATGTATTTATGAGTAGTCTGTGGTATTTATATATCCTTGAATTTTGTATTTTGTGCTTACTGCCTGGAAATCGATGACTGAAAAAATAAAATTATTCTATCTATAATTAATTTATAGGTGCTGATAAAAAAAAGAAAAAGTAAGTAGAAGAAGCAGTAGGTACATAGCGCCTAGCATGAACATTATTTGCTTACAAATGCGAAACCTATTTTTATTAAATCTTTTATGTACACTGCTAGAATAAAATTAGGAAGCTCAGTTTAAATATTTTAATAAAAATAAAATATTTTATTAATCCTTGCGACATATTATTGCAAGTTGCGTATGTTTTTGCATACTTAGGTAAGTAAGTAGAACCCTAGAAGAGTCTTAGATATGGGTGATTTATATGTGGTTTACTCACTACATCTATTGACCTATGTGTTGGAGTTTGTAATTAAAGTGGGTGGTAAAAAAGTGGGTGTAATTAAATTTTCATACGACAATCAACATTGACATCTATTGCGTTAGGTCTGAACTAGCATAATGGTTTAATGATATCGTCAACCTTCCTTTGTAGTCGGTGATTTTACAAGTTCAGGGCAGGTGGCAAGGCAGCGGTCTTGCTTAACAAAAGTTATTCTTGTACCTAGATGGTGTAGTTATAAGTAATTAAGTACCTACTTATGAAATGTTTTTTTAATAATAGGCCAGATTATTATTAATCTAGTCAGCAAGCACAACATTTAAATTATTTTTCAGCGGTACTTACTCTCAAAATATATATTGATGATTACAAATTCATGAGGTTAAAAGATTGGGTGTACCACACTAAGGGGTAGTTTTATGTTGGAGTATCTACACCACTTAACTAATTTTATTTCCTATGTACCTACCTTGATTATATTGCTTTTATGGAAATAGAAGAACTGTTCTTTTCCTTAGCCTATGCTACTGAAGTGTTTCACTGTTGGGCAAACTTAGGGTTATAAAGCTCTTTTTTGGTATGGACATAACTTGTACACTGGAAACGGTCTTTTTTATCTCAGCGTAGGTCTAGGTAGGGTGCCGTGAAGTGCCGGGCCAGAATAGCACTGTTATTTCGTCCCGTGGCCCGTGGGTGTCGCAGGAGGCGACTAAGGGAAAATTCAGAAGATGGGCAGCAGCGTCTTCTCTAACCACACCACCAATACTGCGATCCCCAAGCCGCTTGCCAAGCGTGGGGATTATGGCACCACTCCCCTTTGAGGGGGAGGCCTTTTCTCAACAGTGGACGTCTTTCGGCTGATGATGACGATGACTTCTAGCTCTAGGTAGTAGGAATAATTTGCAGGCGCAAAAAGCCACGGGCGAAAGTTTTTTGAACATCCTGCCCTGCTAACTAACAAAAATTAATATAAGTAATACCAATATCGTAATGATAAAAATTGTTTACAACATCATTTGGGGCACTGATTACCTTGATAACTGACCACCAGTGCGTAATAAAGTTATGTACTAATCTATACTTTCCTAAATATACGTCTGTCTCTAGTAGAGATAGACCTATGTCTAGCTAAACAACTTGTACCTACATAGGCTACATAACCATCAGAGACCTCCGCATGCGTTGTGTAACGACTTCAAAGTTAATGTATCTTACTGAGTAATATTGTATACTTTTTTCATCAGCAGGAGAGCAATAGGCGTGATCTTTCAACGCCAGGCGGTGTTAGGGCGCGAATCATTTGTTATTATTTCTCTCACGCGTCAAGTTTCCAAACAAATTGTATTGTAACTGACAATATGAGCGATTATTGTTCGATTTGATACAAATGTTCGGTCCGTGCCATGAAATTATTTTGACGTTACATTTATGTGGAGTAGCTTTGTGTAACGTAAAACATTTTCAGACTAAATACTGAAAGCGTTAATGGTGAAAATATTCGAATGTTATGCAAAAGCTATTTTTATAGCACAGTAGCCAAACCAAAGTTTAAATTCGTGATGTTAGTGGTAAGTTTTAAATGAGAATGAAAAATATTATACTAGTAGAATATAATATTTTTGTATTTTTTTTTTATAGAGCGTTGTATGTAGTAGATTCGCCAGCTAGCAGGTTTGTAGCGGTGCTAACTACCCAATTTGCCCCAAATAAAGTTGAACTTAGGAAGAAGTACTAAGGTTTCGTGTGGGTGCAAGTTCATCAGAGATATAATAAAATTCTGTGCAACTTCATGTTTTGTTTTTATACTTAAGTTTATTTCTCGTAAAAAAGAAATACGTTTTTCCCCTAGGCCACAGTGTGGAGGCGGCGACATGTCCTGTGAAGTATAGAAAGCGCATTGCCGATGACGCCCGGTCTATAAATCATAATTCGGGATCGGCAATCGTCCGTCCGCCCGTCTACTCGGCGACTTTCCTCGTTTTTTGTCTGACTCCTAAACCGTTAGCGAGTGTGATAGAAGGGTGGCGACATATGTTGTTGCCGTACGATGTCACCAATTGTATCTTGATAAATTGATGTCCTATACCTCGCAGGCATTAAGAATACTGTAACTTCGAAGCCCAAACAGAGTTAGTATGTAATTAGTTCTTGCTTAGTAATACGTAGGTATCTAATATATTTACATTATCTTACATGAAAATCACATCCCTCCTCACTAACATTTTAGTTAGGTACATGCACGAACACCTCGTACTTTATTACCACATCATCGATTGTATGAATACATTATAAGCTATTTGGAGAGCTTATTTGGATACGTTACACGCACCACCCGTTAGCCTATCCAATGGTAACATTTATCATCGGAATCCTATAAAAAGTAAACCGGAACTAATCCGTGAACCCCACCAGTCACCCTCCCCTAATCTGCATACGCCAAGAAAATAATTTCACGCCCTAACCACACCGAGACGATGCTCTATTGTTGAGATTTTATGAATAATTTCGATATGCGGGTGTTTGTTGTGTGATACACTGAGATGCTGATAAGTTCACAATATTACTGCCATATATGAGAACTGCGTTTTGTTGTGTAGTATATATTTTTCTCCAATTCTAGTACGTGTGTACCTGTGTAGAAATATGCTTCTACGTGTAGGGCATCCCTGTAAATTTAGGGCTTACCAAATCCACATAGGCTGTTCCCTAAGTTCCACGAGTTTTATAAAATTATTAATAACCTAACTAATACCTATATTTACTTATACATCTCATGCAAATTAACTGTTCCCATTCTTGTGTGAGAAATTACACAACTGGAAACATCATCCGAAAAGACGCGGAATTGTAGCATACAATTTTATTCTTTCATATGTATCATGATTCCCTTGTTTTGGCAATTAGGCATCAACAGAGCGTCACGAATAAGCTTTAAGATATTTGGGGTCACGATTTTTTGCATTATTCTCGACTGCGTTAACGTTAGAAATGGTTGTGAGCAAAACTGAGCCCCTAGTGTATGTAAGAAGCCTAGCTAACTTAACTACTGTGTTTGCGTTTTTATCATCATTTGTCATTTAACAAAAGAAAAACGCAAACGTTGTCATTCAGTTAGTTAGTATCTAACTTACGCTATGTGTCCTAATTTAAATTGTAAAGTTTTAAAAGATGTTTTCATTTTGATTCTATTCAGAATTTATCGTATCATATCAGCACGTACACAAGGCACACCATAATGTGACATCTCGGCGACATAAAGAGCGCAATGTGTCTAGTCGACGGCTCGATCGACGTTATTGATACACGGAAAAGATTTCTCTTTGATAGTTGCGGTCGTGCGTTTTGACGCCTCGCGTCTTGAGCTAGTGTTGCGCTTATGTAGTACCGATACCTCTGTATTATGAAGTTTTTTAGATTTTTTATAGGGATATTATGACTCCTGACTCATTGGTAAAACTGTAGTGATATAACGATGTGTACAGTGCGAAGAGTTTAGTTCTACAAGTTACTAAAGTTAAACATGGTAATTTACGCACAATACTTCACTCTGATGGATACCCCACCTGAGTAGAACATGCCTACTATCTCGCTATTAATAAATAAATAACAACAAAAGTTGTAAAAATATTCCTAATTTCTAGGAGCACGTAGAATATTTCATGTTAAATAAATTAATTAGCTTTTTATCGATCTCCCTGCTCTATGAGCTCTATCCTGAAACTCCATTCCCTATATCGGTAGGCATACTATATACTAAAAAGAAGATTTTGAATTGAATGTTTCGGTTAGTTACAGCTATATCGATATGTATCGTAATGCACAGCTCTAATACATCATAAGACTGCGTAACGTTCCCTACGCAGCGCCACATTTATTGATGGACTTTGGAAGTTTTCAATATTATGGCTACTTTACATATGATATGGAGAGTTTTATTACGATTTCGCATTTGCCGCCTGATGGGAAAAACGATTTCACCATCGTACCGAAAAAGAGGGGT
Source organism: Abrostola tripartita (assembly GCA_905340225.1). Lineage (NCBI taxonomy): Eukaryota > Metazoa > Arthropoda > Insecta > Lepidoptera > Noctuidae > Abrostola > Abrostola tripartita. Next base: position 6,497,683 of record HG996490.1, on the reverse strand, counting down.
TGTTTTTCTGGACATTGTTATCACTTCCCGAAATGGATATATAACAACTATACCCTAATAACCATTTTAACTAAACTGTCTTGATTTTCCACTATTATTTCAGTACTTTAAAATATTGTAGCCATATTTTTATCATCTCCATATCGCTGGACGTTTATTCCCGCTATTTTTTCGCCATCTAAACCTCTGCGGCAACCGTATGTCATTTTTATGTGGCCACTTTTCGACATTATATTCCTTTCTATTGTGGCAAAGGTGCTCATAGGGATAAGGGCCTTAATATACGATTATCGGTGGCACTCACTATTGTGCTTGACCTATTCTTTGAGTTATTGCCCTTATCGACAATGATAGCTCAATTGTGAGATTCTTTAAAGGTTTAAGTATAGAATAAAGTATCTTAATAGATACCTAATGGTAAGTGAAGTTTGGCGGCATCAATAAGTCTTGTTGATTACATTTTCGTTTGTAAATAATTATACCTTTGAAACTAGGTTTCAAAACTTGTACAAGTACAGTGCCAGGGTCAAGTTCCAAGATAACTCGATGTCAATAGCCCAAGTTTTAGCGCAAAGGTCGAACCATCAAGAGCAGTGCGGAGACAAAAACACAGAGAATCGGCCATTACGAACAAGCAAGTCGCAACTTCTTAAAACATCCTTATCCAAAGAACACATAAAAAGCAGACATCGTTTTTCTTTTAAAAAACTCTCTCATTTGCCTATCAATAGTGGTTGAGGCAGATCTGACCGTAATAAATGTCATACTTTATGGCACTTAGGAAAAAATGCAAGGGAGCCATTTTACATTTTAGCCGGTGACCGGGGATCGCTATGTCGAATTACGCATTTCGAGTAGCCATTTCCTTGGGGAATTTAAAATATTTTTTGTTTGGAAACATTTGGGTTTTGTTGTTGATTTACGATGTTTACTTGTTTATGTTACGATATTTGTTGACGTGCCTGGGGTAATCTAAATGTAACTGAACCTATTACTTTATCATTATTGTGTAGGCGTAGAGTTACCGGCGTCTTACCTGAACAGAAAGTTCATTTCACACTCGTCAGTAACACACAGTAACATTATTATTTTACAAAGTAATTAAAGGTACGCTATACATATAGGTAAAATTAAACAATAAAAGGTTCACATTCGCTAACCTGCAATCGGATTATATGTTGAACTTAGTTGTGGAACTATAGCGGCATCGCATCAGATTAGGCGCTACCATTGTTCCTCTAATGAGATTATTCACGTATGATGCAAAATACCGCTGTTAAGCTCTGAAATTCACTAAAATGCACCAAAGCTCGGCCTGAATAACGTTAAATTAGAATCTGTGAGATATTCATGAACTTTGACCAGAGTCGTGATAGTAAGGTGTTACGTTTTAGCTATTACTAATACTGACTAAATAAATCTGGGTAGCTATCGATAATTTCTCCAATTTCACTATAATTAAGAAAAGGTGATAGGAATGTGGATACCTAGGTGTTGCTGTACCCTGATTGAATAATGGTGTTTAATAATAACTGGTATCTATAACTACAATTGGCAAAATCTTAGATAAAAAATTATCTACAGCTTTTAATTCGTTATTAAACAATACCACTGTACATTGTACTTTTAAATTTTAATAAAACCGTTCCCTTCGGAATTCATAGTACCTATTATACCGCTCAATATTTTTTTAAATAATAATCAGTTCGTATCAATATCTTTACACAGATGGTGTGAGTGCCAACTGCATGTGATCAATCAAAGATTTAAGCCTCCCTTTGACCAAATAACGAAAGTGTTGCAAAAATTTAAATTAAATCTGTGCGAGACGTGTTTATCTGTGAGGTGCCGGTATTATAACACTGTTCAGTCCAGGATCACGGTATAAACTCACTCAAAACAAAGCCATTCTACTGAAATAAAATTGAAAAAAAAATGGGGTACATTTTCGTTTGGTAGAATTTTGTGAATTAGTATTTACAAAAATATTTATATTTTGCTATGGCATTAACGTATCAGAAAGCTGCAGTTTTACTCCTACATTATTGCAAAGGTTTGGCAGAAGTGTCAATAGTTGCATTGCACGCTTACAATAAAAGGCAACCTAAAATCTCACATTTAACAATCGTATTTGGGATAAAAAATCCAATCACGCAAAGTAATTTTTAAAGATTTTATGGTTGAATAAGATTGGATTTAATCAAAACTGAATTTGACCAAACACCATTTAAAAACACTAGTTACGTTCGGCTGGAAAATCGCAATCTGTTATAAGCAGGTTATTAGCCATCGCCTGCTAGGACGACATTAACTGTAGCCAACTTTTAGAACCGTCAATTATTATTTTATAATTACCTACTTAGTATATAGAAAGCCTAAAACAGTAGATACTAGAACTAGGCAGCTAGGACTTATATATCGTAAACTAATATTTCTCAGATATAATACTTATCTAAAGCATGATTCCGTAGAGGCGTAGACCGCTGTAGCATTAGACACATTTAAATTTTAAAACTCTTTGGTTAGTCCTTAGTATATTTCAACTTAGCATTATGTCTACAAACCTAGATTACTCTTATTAAAAAAACATCATTAAGTTAATGCCTTAAGCAGAGAAAACAATTAACCAATTAATTTTGCCTATCTATGAGTAAGTCATCTGCTCTACTTATTGCCTACTTCGCTTTAGATTTTCCTTAACCTCCATAAAAAGCAAAGGCAACAAAAGATGGAATCATGGATGACACTTATTGGCAAGGGGTTTGATCGATTGACGGATAGGCCATTGTAATGAATCTTTTTACAATTGATTTTAGAAGAGCGGTCGCGTGGTATCCTTTCGATTCAATTCTACGTTTCGTAGCACAGTTACAAGCTAAGATGTAAAAATATATTGGCAATACTAATTACTTGAATATAAATTAATGGGACGACCTAACTTACCTAATCCGAGGCGGTCACATAACTAGCATACCTCTGAATTACCAGTGTGGTTGAGGGAAGTAAAGTGTGCTACGAAAATGCATTGTTTAGCCATTCATAATTTAGTTAAAAACGGTTACAACTAATTTAGGTAAAAATTTACAATAGAATTTTATTTTATATACCTAGATACCTACCTAATTTTCATTTTTTAAAACCAACACTCTTCTTTCATGACACGTCCATATTTTCTCAACACGTCTTATTCGTAATTCGGTTAAGCTGTTGATCATTGAATTACGTATTGAAGCATCTTGAAATTTAAGTAGACGAGTTGAGCAGAGCTTCAGATTACGGTGACACAATATTTGCGGGTGGCGAGTGCGTGTGCCCGATAAAAATATTCTATTTATTACGATCCACCGCGGAGGTACATTCAAAGCGCGTCACGCGTTGACATCCAACTTCTCCGCGTTTCCAAACACGTACGCTTGCTTAGGGTTGAACTGGCATTGATTTATAATTGTGCTTTTCTGGTTTTATACCTACTAATTTACTTTTGTCGCAATTCAAAATATGTATTTAGGATGCTGTGTGGTCGTTGTATTTTTTTATAAGATACTGAAATTAATTGTTTTTACATAAGTTGTATTAGAAATTAATAATCTTATTTAAATATCATTATCATTTAGGTTTTGGGAATTACTTGACTAATAGGTACTATAAATATATATATTTACTATTAATTAATTGTGTTTTACAAATAATTTATAAGGCTAATAAGAGCGATGGTCAGAAGTTTAATCTAAAATTAAGCGCATTTATTTTGATTTAACACCTTAACTGAAACATTTCAAAATATAAAGTAAATTTTGGAGTACTCGTCAGCCCTGTATCATATTTCGCGGGATCACGCGCCCGCCCCTGTCACTGTAGGTACCTATACAGTCAATACGTGCGAGTGGGAATAATTTTTCATCTATACCCATTAAATCTGACGTCAGCGGCGGTATCAGATATCAGCACTATCATTTATGTCACGCTGAAATCATTATTTGATTTAAGGTCCTTTTGTCGTATCTTAAATTTGCCCAATATTATTCGAACGTAGGTAATGTATGTGGGTACACTGCAGACGCAGAATATTTAGTATCACGTTTTTTAAACGTAGCTACAATCTAGCTCTAGGAGCACACAAAAATAAGTAAAACGTAAAGTACACAAAGTAAAAAAATGTGCTCGGCACTATTCAGCGTAAAAAGTATCATTCATACTGCACTGCGGTCAGCGCCGACTAAGCCGCCTCGCAAAGTCAAAAGAGCTTTGACTTCAAAGCGTTGGGGAATAACTGGCAACACCAAGAGAATGCAAAATAAACTGGCAACACTAAGGTAAGAGTGCAAAATAAATGCAGCAACAGCACATTACACAGCCATTGAATCAAAAGACAGACCGAGCGTGAAGTGATGAAAACTGGAAAAATAATAAAGTTGCCCCTTACGAGTGTGTGCGAGGGACGACTATTCTGGGATCTTGAGGCGCGCAGATAAGCATGGACTACGTCACAGCGAGCTGGTGACCTGTACTCTACTCACATTTTGCTGTATACTAGAGCTAATAAGTTTTACAAGATTCTCTTTACTGGACTAGATACACAAAAATACAAAAAAATCGTAACACATTAATTTATACATACATATTTTAATGATTACTGTCTTTTTAATTACTTATTCTCTTTTAAATTTTCACGATTTTATTCAGCTCTATTTTATGTTTTATAATACGAGTATCTAAGAAAAACGAGCATTGGAAATGTTAAACAAACACAAAATACACAGTTTAGGACAGAAGCTAAAGAGAGTTTATTAAGCTTATTAATCTTTAATATATTTTTTTATTTAAGTTTTCATATAAAATGCTATGGTAATTTAACAGGTTAACGTTAACAAGTTTTAGGTTCCCACTATCTGTTTTAGACTCCCTGAGGTATCCACTAGTCTAGGTGTTCGTGCAAACCGTAGGCCGTGTCAATATTGGCAGACACTTGCAGGGAGAGACGTATGATTTTTACATCAAAAGCAACACGGACTCAAAGCAGACCGGAGAGAATTTACATTTGATGAGTAAGAGGTGTTGTAACGTTTTTGTTTCCCTCCGTGTACCAGGTAATAGCTTTTGCGAGGCCTAGCAAACATGAAGATGCAGTGCCCTACACATCAAAGTTATGATTGCCTTGTTCTTTTTAAAAAAGAAAACGTATTTAAATAGGGGAACATTTGAATCTGCGACTGTAGTTATTATTGCGAGGTTTTAGGTGAAAAAGATAGATCTTTTAGACAAGCAAAATTAGGTATCGTACATCTTAATATTGTTCTTAAATAACATAAAATATGGCAAAGCCTCTCTCACTAGTTTTAAACGATGTTCCGTTTAATGCCCACAACTTCCCCACAAAGCGTCGTCCAAAGCAAATTAGTGAAAACATAAATTATAGAAAGCGCAGCGGTGGCACTAGGCGACACCTTGCATTGTGAACAAATTTAATTTCCTAGTTGGAGCCGAGCACGAGTAAATTCATGAAACCGGGATCCAGCGAGCAGGGGTCGCGCACCTATTGGTTGCATTATTCACTGCACTTACGACTCGTGTAGTGAATCAATGTAGGTAATTAATTGGTTTATAGCCTGGGGTTTTATCGTTGTTTAACTAACTCATCATTCGTGTTTAGGCGTTGAGTGATTGGTACTGAGTTATTATGTTCGGTGATAATGCTGTATAGATAATGAGATGAATTAATGGCATTAAAACAATAATTATTATTAATCATATATGTAGACACTTGAATTGGTCAACTGATAGAGTCTCGACTCTATTAATATGTCGAAACTCAAACATAGTCTACTAGACTACGTACCCATCTTATATAGATATTAATATGTGTATTTATAGGTAGGTAGGTACTAAGTTTATTAAGGTATGTACTATTTTACCATCACTTAAACACTGGAGTCAACGATAATAATCTAAGTGTTTATGGAATTCGCTGAAACCATTTATTATTAGACTGAAATATAATCTGTAGCATTCGATTGAATAATAATATCTGCAAAATTTTCGCGTTTCACAGCAGGGATTACAGTTGTTAGCCGTCGCATCCCGAAGTTACGGCTTTAATATAAAAATAAAGTTTAACGAGTGCGCGCAGTCTGTTGCAGCTTCCCAATGTTGAGCTCGATTTATTGCTCGGCAACGACCATTTGTTTCCGATACTTTTTGTAGGCTAATCCCCCTCTATCTCTTCATTTTTTTCCGCAAAAACTGTACTGACCGCTTTTACAATTAACGCACTTTGATTGTTGTAGGGTGAGCTCATTAGTGGTGTATGCGACGCCTGTTCGAATTGTTTGAGCAACATGTTTAGATGTTAGCAGGGCTCGGATACCGGTTAAATTTTCAAACCGTTATTATGTACTTGGACGAAAACCTTTTTATTCCGGTTTCGTTCGCATAAACCGGTTATTATAAAGGGGTTTTAGAAAGAGTTTTGCAAAAAGGTTTTTTCGGATTAAACGGTTTAGAGCAATAAAAACCGGTTAATTCGATGCAAGATAAACAAAGTCGCGCGCTGTTCAATATTTAAATTACTCAAAAATTTCGACCGCCCACCACTTTCCAAGATAAATCAAATATATTGTGTGAGGTATCATTACAAAACTCTCGTAGGGGATAAATCCTAAGCACCACTTAAAAGCGAGAATTTTTTTATAAAAATAATAACCGCCTTTAAAACATGAACTCAAAAGTGACAAATAATACTTGATTAACTTCACTTCGCTCATGTAAATAACAAAGTCGGTGCGATATTTTTTAGTTTCCGAGTTATGATTTTTTTTCTGACTTTTTGGGAATTTTAGATCCGACCAAGCTATTTTTTTTAAAGAAGATCATTTTTTCGGGAGCATATAAAAAAATTTAATACTCGGACATATTAAAATAACGCGGAACACACTCCATCTAGACATATATGTATATAATCAAAGGCTAAAATTATTAAGAAAGCGAACGCTAACGATACAGGAGTAATTCCTAGTAGGAATTACTCCTGTATCGTGGGCGCGTGTCACAAAGATGAAATATCACATACACAAACACACAGACTCGGGACAAACATCTGCGGATCACATAAATTTTTGTCCCGTGCGGGAATAGAACCCGTAACCCTAAGTTTAGTTTAGCTGGGCATTGTCCGCACTTAGCCACTTGATTGGGCCATTCTGCGTGATGTGTTCCTTCCTTATACTCCAACCAACCAAGCTCATCCCTAAAAACGAGCAGCCTTTCCGGATCGCTGAAAACTTCCGGTAACGATGCTGGACGGTAGTAGTTCGCGCCCGTTGACAGGCCACACTTTTGCACTGTTGTGGCGTTTCTTCCGCCTCCATGCAGCCTCAGCATAGAGGGCTGTCCGCCACACCTATGGTAAAAAGGTGTTTGTTTAGGAGACAGTGTCCGATTATTGTATCTAGTTCTTTACGGATCTTGTCCCTGTTAAGTCTGGTGAGGTTGCGGGCAAACTTTTTCGAAGCCACCGGAATTGCATTCTTTGTCTGTCTGCAACCTACACTGTTCCTCCATTCTGTTTGATGGTTTTATTCTGTTTTAATGCGCAGCCAAGATCTGACTTGTGCCGGGGGTATCGCCAGTAGTGGTTGCGGTCCGTATACTGCGCTGGCTGCGCCATTGTCTAGTGGGTTGCTATGTCGCTAGCTTGAAGGACGGATGCACTGCCTGATACAATTTTAATATTGTGACATCTGACACCTCTGGCTGCAACCGCTTGTGCTGCTTTGGTGATACAGTGAAGCTATGAAATATAGTACTAAGTTTATTTAAGGTGGTTGAGATTTTAATATAAAGGTCAGTCGAGAAGACTCCTGTTTCAGTCTCCTGTGTAGTTTTGGAGCCATCTGTATACATCCTATCTTCATTGATGCCAGAGTGGTCTTGCATTTCTGCTGTAATTTGGACATTGTATCTTCTATCGAAAACATTGTTCTGTCTGTACGCGCCTAGAAGAGTTGTTTCTGCCTTAGGATTTCCTTAAGTCGGCAGTTGAGTGTGTTGTTAGTATATTTTGTTTCCATAGTCCGTTGGCTATCAGTCTTAGTGCTGCCGCTTGTGCCAGTACTTGAATGACTCGTTGTAGAGGACTGAGGTTCAGCAGGTATTCGAGAACGGCTGATGGAGTGGTTCTCATGCAAACAGTTGTTGCTACACTTACTAGGCGTTGCAGGCTTTGGAGTTTCATTTTTACTGCGGTCAGTTATGTTTTGGGCCACCATACAACTAAACCATAAGTCAGAGAAGGTCTGATAACTGAAGTGTACAACCAAAGAGTTATCTTCGGGTTGAGACCCCATCTTTAACCAACTGGTCTCTTAAACTGATAAAAAGCTATGTAGGCCTGCTTTGTTTTCTCCACGATGTGACTCGCCAAGTTCGATTTATGGAAATGAAATGTTTTTTTGTTGTAAGTACTGTAGTATAGTATAGTATATGGAAAGTAGTAATTTTTTTTAGCTAGGATAGGATTTTGCTATTGTGATATTTGTGTATAGTCATCTTTTCCGGATTTCGGTAAGAATACTACTTGCGCATGCATCCATGCTTTTGATATATATATAAAGGCTATACATGCCTTGCATATTGGTACTCAGTACTTTGTTGTCGGCCGTGTGGTATCCTGCCTAGAATAGACCACCCCCTTTCCTCCCATGGGTGTCATAAGGGGCGACTAAGATAAAATCCAGAAGATGGGCAGCAGCGTCTTCTCCACTAATACTGCGATCTCCAAGCTGCATGCCAAGCGTGGAGATTATGACTACCCCCCTCCAAATATGGGGGAGGCCTTTGTTCAACAGTGAACGTTATCCGGCTGATAATGATGAATGATAATGACTTTGTTGTCTGACTTATTTGCCAATGTAATAGTCCTGGGAAAATTCCATTCAGTCCGGCAGATTTACAGGGCTTAAAGCTTTCAGAACCCGTATTACTTTATCTGCCGCCACTACCTTGGCTGCTATTTTCCATTCATGGGATGTTGGTGTGCTGTGGTGCTCGTCCGGCCACTCGGAGTCTGACGTGATTAGACATCCGGGAAAGTGTGTTCCGAGCAGTACTGCACTGATTTGTCATCAGCCTTTTTGAGGGATTTTCTTAAATTTTGCGGCTTGGTTCGTTGAGTTAATACTGCTACAGAAATACTGCCAGATTTCGCTGCTGTTTTTGTGCGGCTTTGTAGTTATCCCAGTCCTCTTTAGGTCTGGTGTTTTTCGCTCGATTAAAAAGCGTCCTGAGTTTCTTCCGTAAACGTTTCAGTTCCGGCCCCCACCAGGAACTTTTGCTCGGTCTTTGGTGTCAGTTCATCACATTTTAAAAGAGCGTGGTTATTGATTGCATGTTTGATTCTATGTTGTCTGTACTAAGTGTCGTGTATGGATGATACTGTATGTAAAGTGAAGTCATCAAAGTACTGTTTTTCACTTTTAAGTTCATGTTTTTGAAGGCGGTTTTTATTTTTATTAAAAAAATTCATCATCAGTTCAGTTTATTAGACATAACACATGAGAACAACGTAGAATATCAATACACTAATATTAAACACAACATCAAAAAAGTAAGCAACAATATTAAATTGAATAAAGATAAACTAAGTAAACTGAGCCCCTCAACAAAACAATTAATTAACGAACGACAAGAATTAAACTTGTATACACCAGAATATAAGGCTGCAGACCGCTTAGTTAAGCGTAGTATTCGTAGAGATTTAAGGAACTACAATACTCGTGTCATCCAAATGGCGCTAGAACAAAATTGTTCGCTGAGGGCAGCAAAACAGGGCTTAGCTAGCAAAGGACGACCAACAATAGCTTGCCTCAAAGATAGTATGGGCATTAAACATACAGACAGGGTAAAAATTATAAACATATGCACGGAATATTATAAAAATTTGTACTGTGAGAAATCGACTTTTCAACCAACTTCCTGCGAATATTCGTGTTCCAATCACATCTTGCCAGTCACCGGTTGGGAAATACATAGGGCACTACGGAGCATGAAATACAGCAAGAGTCCTGGTGATGATGGCATAACCACCGAAGCCCTAAAAATAGGAGAACCGGTTCTTCTTCCGCATATTACAAATTTCTTCAACAATATTCTAAAAACTGGAACTTTGCCTCATAAATTTTGCCATTCACAGATCATCCTTCTTCATAAAAAGGGTGACAAAACTCTCCAAAACTGTTTACGGCCGTACTAGAGGAGATCTTCAGAGAGGGGCATTTCACTCGGGGATAAGAGATTAACTAACCTCCGATTCGCCGATGATATTGTTCTCTTTTCATCTTCAGCCGACGAGTTGAAACTAATGCTAGACGACCTTAGCATGGCAAGCCTCAGGGTCGGACTTCGGATGAACATGTCAAAGACCAAGTTGATGACGAACACCACACATCACAAAGTCGAAATAGAGGGCGAGGAGATTGAGTACGTCGATGAGTATCTTTATCTAGGCCAAATAGTCTCTTTCCAGGCGAGACAAGAAAGAGAAGTTGCGAGACGCACCGAAAACGCCTGGAAGAGCTATTGGGCCATGAAAGATCTACTGAAGGGCGATCTTCCATTATCCCTTAAAAAGAGACTCATGGATATGTGTATTCTTCCTGTCCTCACATATGGCGCCCAGACATGGTCTTTGATGGTTCAACAGAGGTCCGCCCTTGGGGTTTGTCAGAGAGGAATGGAACGAAGTATTCTGGGAGTTAAACTTGTTGACAAAATCAGAAATACTGTAATTCGTTCCAAAACTAAAGTTTATGATGTCACTCGAAAAGCTGCTGCGTTAAAATGGACCTGGGCTGGTCACGTCTGTCGTATGGCAGACGAACGATGGGCCAAACTTACATAAAACTGGACCCCTCAACAAGGGAGACGACAGCGAGGAAGACCCAGACGGAGATGGCGGGACGAACTCGACTTGTTTATGCAAGACTGGTCGTTGGTAGCTGGGAACAGGGCGATGTGGAAAGAGAGTGGGGAGGCCTTTGCCCAGCAGTGGGACACTTTAGGCTAATAATAATAATAATAATAAAAAATCATTGTAGTTAAAATTACAACAAAATTTCGCTTTCTACCCAAATAGCACGAATAATAAAATTAACTGGTGATTAAATCCACTGCGCAGGAGACGTCGGCTCATGAAGTCGCGAATCGAATAAAAAGAAATAGCCTACGTCTACGTACCGCGCCGCTATTCGCGGCATTCTTACAATTACAAGTAGTTACAAGCTGCATCGCGTTTACCGAATAAACCGGTTAATTTAAATCAAATAAAGTTCTTAAAACGTTTACGTTTTTTAGAAAAGTTCGGAGGAAAACCGAAATAAACCGGTAATAACCGGTATTTTTCAAACCGGTTCCGAGCCCTGGATGTTAGACGTATTTGTGCCGTTAATTGCATTACCTACAGTTAAATGCAGTAGATATTTAAAGAGTTAACTTACTTTCATTATCGAAAATAAAGGACACTTGTACTTAAAACATATTTAGGTATATTAGGTAAGTTTATTTGTAGTCTTTGATTTGGTATCAATAGATGCTTCTTAGTTCATATATTTTACATCAAAATTATTTTTATGAAATACCTACTTATGTATAAAGTATTTTATCCTACAGTACTAGTAACTGCGCTGTTTTATTTTATCACTTTGGATTCAGAACTTGAAGACGTCTCGTTGCGACTTTACGGTACTAGGTGGCGTTAGTAGATACGGCACGTCGTTATACAGGTGTTCTCAAATACCAAGACAGATCCTGTGGAGCCGCCAGATAGTTTGGGATTATGGATGGATATGTAATATATTATGTAGTGACTAAAACGGAATTTAAATATAGTTGAAAATCACTGTGATAAGATGGGCAAAGATATAAGATTCTTAATCAGTTTTGAAATTTTACCATTAGAAAATTATATCCTAGGTGATCAATGATCATGGTTCTTATTAGATAAAGTACTGTGTACTTTAAAAATATAATATGTGTATATGATTTGTAATGTACATCGTATCAGCGAATAATACGTTATAGTAACAGTAGGTAATAAATTAAAGCAATGTTTAAACTTATTACGTTGTGAAATCCGAGTACGTACAGCAGATAACGCAGCTTTGAGCTGTTAATTTGTTTGTCTGTTGATAATGAGAACTAGAGATTATCTGACAGGTAAAAATATTCCGCGTTGCATACGTAGATAATGTTTGGCTTAGGTCAACAGTACGGATCCTGATTTGACACGAGAAATTCGTAAATCAAAAACACTTTTTTATTATTTGTTTGAATAGATGATGAAATAGGCAGAAAATGAAACTGGGTATGAAAGATTTGACGTAATTATTGCCGACGTAAGTACTATAAGATTGTAAGTTTAGTACAGTTCACTAAAACCTTTGTAGGTTGCAAAGCCAGCATCTGCTCCGATGCTCAGAATTAATTATCTCTGAAGTTTTTTTATTTTAGTTATACCTACTTACATTAATTTTACACGTGTAAAAAATAATTATTTAGGCGAAAAACTACAAAGGAGTGTCGTATTTGAGAGACGTTGGATAAAATGGGCACCTTTGCCGCACTTTAGATATGTACGAGGCACAAAGAGTGACGGAGCGGCGAATGCGGTGTAGCCTTGTGTAGGGCACTGCGGGGAGACTGCCCACAGCTTTGCTCTCAGCCGCCTCGGGTGCTATCCATGTAAAAAACCTCGTCTAAAATCATGAAACCCTGAAAAAAAGGGCTACTGGGCGTAAAGTCGACGCCGTTCACCGACCGATCGAAACGATATCGCTGTTTTTCACCGTAGTTAAAAAAAGTCTATTTTATCAATCTTATTACATCCAAGTATCCTGAAAAGACACCAACCTGATCTTCTAAATTTTTGCCGGTTGGGCCAATTTGCACTATTTGTACTTACTAATACAATACCATATTAAAATTTATGGTTATTATTAAACAAACGTTAATATTAAAATTCGTTCAATACAACTCCTATAGTATTCGTACATTTTTCTTCATCAGCGACTAAGAAGCATGCTGTGTTCACCTTAACACATTTTAATAACAAAAGTATTTTAATAACACAATTTTTAAGCTGTTTTGTATTACCAAGTGTTTCAGTGGGTAAATATAGATAACATTGTTCTTTGTTTCCAACGCCCACTGGTGACATCTCATTATCTTTGATATATGATTGATAATCTGAGAAAAATACACTTTTTCCTCTACTCGTGGTTGGAGGATACGGCTGCAAGAATGTTTTATAATTATCCATGTATTTATGAGATTGTTTATAATGTTTATGTAAGTATACTCAGTGTTTGTAATTTCCTCATTATAGATTTGTATCTTCTATTCAGTTGGCTTGAGATATTCTTCGTTAACGTTGACTCAAAGTTGGCCAATCAACAGCTAAGTTATTTTGTACGAACGTATAGTATCACATGGGGCAAGGTTTTCTTTTGTTCATCCTAAATATAGAGTGGAGCTTGTATAAATAGGGACATCAAAAACATATTTTCGCGGTTTTAAAATGGCTGCCTTATGAATATTTTGTGAGTGACTCACGAACACTCACTTGCGGCAGGTATACCTGTAATACATTCCGTTGAATTGCTCCTCTTCACGCTAAGTCCAGCCTTAAGGTAAGCGTTAATATCGAGCGCTGTAGGCTACATCTCTACAATAAGTTGTACTGTTAAGTATAAGTTTAGTATTTTTTTTTCAAAAGGTATTTTTTATATCTATCTTTAGGTACCGGTATGTGTTTTCTCTACCAACTATCTCAGTCTTTATGTAGTTCATGGATTTCGGACCCTGATTACTGTAGCTCTACACAGCTACGTCATAATTTTAAACGACTTATTTGTTCCTCAATAATCCATACAAACCGATTTCAATGGTTTCTTGAGACTTATTTTCCCTCCACAACTACTAAATTTCGTTACCTTATTTGAAAGGGTTCTGTGAAAAACTTGAAACGTGATACTACGACTATCGTAGTCTTCCGCGATCTAAGAAAATTATCATGGTCAGTAAACACAATCATATGAGTCTTAGATAAATTGATGCAAATGATGTTGAACTTTTTTAGACATAAAAGTATAAACCAGCTGTGTACCGGTACATTCCTATGGAAACTGATGTTGTTATTGTGGAAAAACAATTAAGCTGTAACAAGCTTGGCGCGACGTTTTCTGCGCTACGGGTTCAATGACCGTATGGGTAATTTTATTGTGTGAACTGCGTGTATAGGGATACAATGACATTTATCGCACTATTTATTTACAGCATAAACTTAAAGAAAGCCTTTTGTGACTTTGAATCATTCATATTTAAAAAACATATTGTTTACAGAGGATTTTTAGTTTGATTTTACGAGTGTGAAACAGGCTGGTTATTCTTAAGTTGCAAGAAAATTGCTTAGCTTTTCAGACTCAGATGAGGTTCAATAAGTTATAAAATGTAAGACGTCGGGTAGGTTGCTTAATCACCTTCACCTAAAGTAGCTACATGTGTATTTGTCGAATTAATTAATAATTTATGTCAAATTTTACAATAACTGTAGGTAGTTAGAGCACCTATTAAATGTTAACATATTGTTACTTCAGCTGGCTAACAACTAACCGTAAGTCATATCAATACTTATAGTAACACATGACTAGATTGATCATTATCTATTTTTTTTTCTTAATCTATCATAACATTTTAGTGGCCATTACTATTTTACTAAATAAATGCTTGATTACATGAGAGTACAATTTATTCATACGAGTTAGCGGCCAATGTTTTATTAATTCAACCTATAAAATAAAACTTAATGGCGATATGTAATTAATGTAAAAACAGAGAATATTGCGGTACATGTGGAGGAAACTGGTTTTCCGTTTCAATTATTTTTGCAGTTGGTGAGGTATGTTTTTAATTTTGTGTGGAATCTGATGTTACTGATGGCGAGGGTTAATTGCTTATTCTTATTTTTTTAATGTACGACAATGGAAGCTCAATTAGTCACGCAATTGTAGGTAGGTACTGTTACAATGTTACGTTTGGCACTAGCATATCTAGTAGTTTTGCTTTAATCTTTAAAACATTATTTAAGGCTCGTTGGGCTAGGACACTTGAAAAGCCAAAATCTCCTAAGTTGTCAATATAGGTAATCTAGGAATCAAATTCATGTGGTATGCCTATTAAATATGGAAGTGGTTTGCTAATAAGAGATGTCAAAGTGTCATATTTATACCTCATATTAAAAAACAATAGGTAATATTAAAATGAAGAACAACTACTGGGTTGCGTCAATGTCAGTAGTTAAACAATATCTTGAACAGACTATAATAGTAGCTAATTTAATGCAAATATGGGAACTACGATGAGTGTTTAACTGTTTATAAGTAACATACAGGTAGCAGTGTTGTGAAATTCGCTAGCTATATTATTTACAGGGTTAATAAAAAAGTTAGCAACGCAAAAATATAAACTGTTCTTTTGTTTTCTTATTCTAATTACAAAACAATTGCCATCTTTGAAAAGGAATAAGTTTTGTAGCGTCGACTAGAACCTTTTTCGGTATCTTAGGTGCGTTTTACTTACACGAGATTTAAATTTAGAAAATAGTTTTTTGAATTTACACAAGAAATTGACTTAATATGATGCTGAGATTACATAACAACACTCTTCTTAGAAAAAAATGACAACTGGCAATAAACTAGTGAGAAGTTTGTTACAGGACGTAGAGTGTGTTTGTTAAAACCTGTGGAGACGACAGGAGAATCTATTCCTTGTACCTTTATATTTTAGTGTAGTATAATAAGTTAATATAGATGTAATGTAACACGGTAGGTGCAAGATAGAGTTTACATAGGCTATACCTATCTGAGTTCTATAGGCCGAGCTCTGAGTAAACGGCTCTACCATAATATACCATTTCATATCTGTACATTACACACAGGATCTTATCTTAACAGTAACATGCCTGTCCCTGTCTATAGAGATGACACTCAACAAGATTTTATTAGCCTCTAATTTTAAACTTGTAAAAAAAGTTTATGAAAAATGTCAATTGAGGACAATTATTTATAGTTAGGTACCTACATATATAGGTACTATGTAGGTATATTCTAAATTCTAATAGGGATTCAGTAACGGTATTAGCTTCTATCTTAGTTATCTGCGTATTATAACAAATAATCGTAGACACTTCGTCTACGATTCCTGTAACTATTTCGTAACTTCACTAAGTTACAAAACAGTTACAGTTTGATACTTAAGATGGTCACCTTTACTTAAGACGTCTCCAGCTTGTTCAGCTACAATAGCCCCACTCAATACCATTACTTTAATACTCAAGTTTTACTCAAACAAAACACTCAATACCTTAAAAAATACCAGTAAGCACCCTACATGTACCTATATGTTGATTTTGATACCAATATTATAAAGAATAATCATTGAAAAACATCCCGAACAAAGAACTTTACCAAACAAATTTACTGTTACACCTCCCCAAAATTTTGTAAGCTCTTATTGCGTAGCTCTTAAGGGTTGAATTACAGTGTTTTCATTTGTTTGGAGCGTTAAAGCTCCCGTGGTATTGGAGACGGAACGTATTGAAGTGGCTTTCGGGAGTTTCGCGAAGTTGTCGAACGAAATCGCTATTGTTTTGACACTTCCAACCCCTTTGTATTGTATGTATTGTAATAAGACTGGCATATGTAGATACAAGTACCTACTTAGGTATTTACCTATTGTACGTAGAGAAAACATTTGTACCTACCTATATGTAGATAGTATGCAATGTAGAGACTTATACAATATACAACAACAGGTATATGTACCTACCTATAAATATTATTACACTATAACAGCTGTCAATTGAGTTTACTAGAAGTAACTAATATACCTATGTTATACAATTTCTTAGTTGTAATAAATAATGTTCTCAGATAGCAATAACATTTTAATTGCTATTGTTGTGGCTATAATAGCTATAGTTGTATTTGTAACAAGAAGTCTAAAAAGGTTAATTATTGTCTACGATAATAATTGCTAAGTAAACTTACTTTTATTTACAGGTTGACTCTACATGAATGACAAACCCATATTTATAGATCTTTGTGTATAAATTGTATCAATGTCCTCGATTATCACATGCAATACTTGATCACTCATTAGTAGGATACTGACACATAACTAAATTATTTATTTAAAAAAATATTAGGACCGCTCGAGTTATAGACGTTTTATAAAGTCTTGAAAAAGTGTTAAACAACCATGTTTCAGTTCCTATAAGTAGAAATCGGATTCCTTAAGAACTAAGACTCTACATACACATTTTGTCAGCAGAGTGAAAAAAAAAAAGTATTCTTGCTTTACAAAAGTATTTTATTTGAATTCCCTTATTTAAATGTTGATTGTATCAACTTAGTAATTCTTATTGAGAAATCTTCTTGTATTAGAATAATTTCTTGTAATTTAAAAATTATAAGTGTAGGAGAAGAAGGAATCAACACCAACAAAGTGTAGAGTTCAGGCATCCTTGTATAGTGTGTAATGAAACAAGAGTGAATATGAGTGACATTAATATTTATTAGTTGCGTGGAGCGCGTGGCGACCGCGGCCCGCGGCGGCGAGTAGGCTCATATTGATTGCCGGTGACATTCTTATCAATACACCCCCGAGGCCGGCGCGGCGCGACGCGACCGACACACACAACACCCAAAAGAAACAGAAACGTTTCTTCGCGCGTTTGTAACGCAACGCAACGAAAAAAGAGGCGGAGACTCCGCGGCAGCGTCGGCGCCCAATCCCGCGCGACTTGCAACGGCAGCGGGCCAATGGCGAGCCGCGGCCGGGGCGGGCGCGCGCACGCGGCCGCGCCCTCGTTTCGCTCCGGCTTTTTATTTATTGTTGCGCGGAACAGCGCGCGCGACGGGTGTGTGATGCGTGTGTAGTCATCTTTCGAGCATGGAGTCCGCCGTGGACTCAGCGTCGACCGCGAGCGAAGTGAGCGGCTCCTCCGGGGGCTCGCCGAGAGTGAAGGCGGCGTCTCCGGCGCGCGGGCTCAGCCCGCCGCAGCTGCTGGCGCCGCGCCTGCCGCTGCCGCCGCCCGGGCTGGGGCTGCTGGGCTCGCTGCAGATGATGCACCACTCGCCGCTCGAGCTGATGGCGGCCGCGCACCACCACGGCCCGCCGCGCTACGGCAGCCCGCCGCCCATATCCACGTCCGACCCCTCTGCCAACGAGTGCAAGCTGGTGGACTACCGTGGGCAGAAGGTGGCCGCCTTCATCATCCAGGGCGACACCATGCTGTGCCTGCCACAGGCCTTCGAGCTGTTCCTCAAGCACCTGGTGGGCGGGCTGCACACAGTGTACACGAAGCTAAAAAGACTGGACATAGTGCCGCTGGTGTGCAATGTGGAGCAGGTGCGCATCCTACGCGGGCTGGGAGCCATCCAGCCGGGCGTCAACCGCTGCAAGCTGCTCTCGTGCAAGGACTTCGACGTGCTGTACCGGGACTGCACCACGGCAAGGTACGTTTTACACACGAAACTGTTGGTTACCTCTGTGGCATGTCGCTCTACCAGTTACCACCATGGGCTCTCCGGGTCGGTAGGGGGCGACTGACAAGTTAGGAAGGTGGGTGTGTAGCTCTAGGATTTTCAGATTTATTTGGTTACTGTGACTGCCTCTTTTATTTATTTTATAGGTTACCTTTATGTTGTTTTTGTAAGAGCCCTGTATAAACATTTTCCTACATTGACATACTCAATTAACCAATTTACAATAACCTGTACAAACTGATCATACAATAAATTAGGATGATTCATTCGTTTTTGACAAACGTTACATTAACTTGACGGTTTTCTCTAATTTCCTCTCTTCGGGGAATTGGGCTGACAAACGGTTTGTACTACATAGGCCTAATAACAAGTTAGATAGAGAGGGTTGAGAGTCCGGTGAATGTGCTCGCCGTGTGTAATTCACTAATAAATAATTGCAATTAGGGAGAGGAACACCTAGGAAGTGTCATCAAGGTCGTCGGAGTAGAATATTAATAGTGAAGCGGTCCGCATGCATACTGCCCCGCGGGGAGAAACGCGCGCTCCATTAATTTTTCACATTTTAATACGCGCAAAATATTTCCACCGTGTTAAATATTAAAGTGAGCTTCGGCCGGCGACGGAAGGGTTAAATCTCAGTTAATTAGCGGCTGTGGCTTAAATATTTAAATAGTAATTTTTACAAACGGTAAAGTTAGATTAAAAAATCCTGTTTTGTTGTGGTCGCGCCGCGGCCCAGTAGGCCTATATCGGTGTTTTCCCTCAATGTGTTTTTAAAAATATAATGACGGCGGGAACTGTGCATCTGGGAGGCGTAAAGTTTAATTTTTTCGCTGTTATTGACGCTTTGTGTAATATTTAACGTTTGTTTATTTATTGGTAAGCGGAAACGCTCGGCGCGCGACGCGGACGCCTCTGACTCATATTCTTGTTTGACTGTATGAAATCATGAATTACCTAATTCGTGTGACTAATGACGGCATACATAGATATAGTTAGGTATACCTTGGTGTATCTTAAACAATATTTGGACAGTATTGGGAAATCAAAGATAGGTTTTACCTAATTGAAAATATGTTTTATTAGATGGTATTATTTACGTTTCGGTTTCGGTAGAGTCGTATTACATTTCAGAACTTTTCTTGAACAAAACCATAGTTCGAAGATTTGTTCTTGAACTTAATAATTAAATAAAAATGTTTGCTAATTTAATAAACAGTATCTAAAACAATTAGCAAGTTTTCAGACCACAGACAAACAGTTACCAAGAAACCTAACTGACTCTACATTTAGATATTAGAAAGCAATTATTTCAATTCGCAAACTAGTGAAAGTCTTATAAATGAGACATTTAAGTAATAAAAATAGAATACTGTAAAAGACACGGAGTCCAATCAAACTTGAAACGAATTAAAAAACCTCGGTCGCTCGCCGGCGGTCGTTGAATCACACTAATTCGTATTGACACGTTTCCAGCATTACGATTCCACTAATGCTGTCGACAAAGAAATCTCGTTTCTTACATAAATAACAATTCGGTTTTTTATACCTGACTTTTTTCGATAAAATAAAATCAAAGATTCTGCTCTGCTAGTTGAGGTGTAGAAATAGTTACAATTGTTCAGTTTTTGTTGTAGCTTGTCGCATTAGCTATTTCGTTTTTTAGGTTTAGTTATATTTAAGACTCAATTATAATTATGGGAGTAGATTTTATACGAATGTGTGTTAAATTAATATTGCTACAGTTGTTTCTTTAACATCATTTATTCGTTAGCGTTTTTCAGCTTTATTGCTATCTTAGTAAGGCTGATATTATAAAGTTTTTCTTTAGATACGCTACAATTATTATTCAATCAAAAACTCGTAGATCATTTGAGTATATTATTTTAATTTGTTATTATATTGCAGTCTTACTAATGGATGTCACTACATGCATTTGGTAATGCGATATTTTAAAAATAAAAACGGAACGCCCGCATTACAAAACGCAGTGTAAATAATAGGAGGACGTTCCTTTTCACGCTTCAATAATTGCTCGACAGCAGATAAACGAGTGGGTATCCAGTTACAAGCCAAGGAACTGCACGGGTGTTCGCTGACTTTACTTCTATAACTCTTTTATGTGACTTAATGTACTGCACAATGGCTTTTAAACCTTTTCACTATACTTAATAATAAAGAATCAGATGAATACATAGATTACATTGCATTTTAATCCACTAGTGTGCTACTACGTACACTTTTATTATAAATATAAGCCAGAAAAAAGTGAGTCATTGATTTGATTAATAAATTTTTTTCATGGCCTTGCTTGATTCTTATAAAGTTTTAATTAATTAGGAAGTGTAACTACTTGATCCATTAAAAAACAAACCGCTACTGCTATCGACATTTTTTTCTAATCAATACATTCAAAGTGCAATGTTCCGTCTATTGTCTCTGCTACAAAAGCGAGGTTCAATTACGGAGGTCATCAACACGACTTTTTATGGAATTTTCAACTTTACGACTCATTTTGATGGTCCGCCTTCAAACAGAGTGATATTTTGTAAATAAACAAAGGACTGAAATAACTATCTCATTACCTTTGTAGAGCCGGTAGGTGCGTCGGAGAACTTCCGAAGCGTTTTTGTTGCTAGTTTCAGAACTTATACACACTGGTTATGAAAAAGATAAAGGTTCTCTCTGTATTGTTTATGTTCAATAATTAAGCGGCGAGTTAAAGGCCGCCGGATTTGGGAGAAGTCCGTTGACGGATAGCGTCAACTAGTTCGCGGGACGTTTTTATTGTAACACTGTAACTATTTATATTTTATGACGGCATTATGTATTTATAGCTGATCAAAAGTAGGGTACCTAGTCAGTGTTAGCAGTTACGTGATCTAGAATAATGGCTGTGTAATTGCAGATAATATTAGCTTGGTAATATTTATTTTAGTATTTTTTGTAGCAACCCGGTGGCAATGATTAAGCAGTTGTTTGCTACACACATGGTCCATATCGGGCGTATGTAGAGTACCTACATTATTATCATGAGTGTTGTCCGGACTCCGACTGGCGTTGGTCCAAGCACTGATTCTCATTGAAATATTAAACCAAGACACTGCAATGCGGGGTCTCAGACGCGCATGTTGCCAAATTAATTAATTACACTGTGATCTCGAGTGAAAGGATTAACAATTAGTAATACAGTTAAGGTTAACGCTGTAACAACAACTTTGCTTCTAAATAGTATTGATAGGTATGCTTACAATGTACAAATAGAGACTAACGTTTTACAAAAAATCATAGAGTTATATTTCTTTTTGTGTGATAATGGTCTCCCAATGAAAATTTCTGACAGTTTAATAGCCCTAGGTGGTTAAAATGGAAACATGATACCACAACATAATTCACTAGTTTTACTGCAGAAAGATTTGCAGCCTATTTAGCGAATATCAGGAGGCATACTAAACAAATAGTCTTTTTTTAAATTTGATACTATAAGGTCCAGGATAAATCATGGTAAAATAAATATCATGGTGAAATTATAATTTTTTTTTTAAAGCCTACCTTAAAGTTTTTTTATTACTACCTTAAGTTAGGGTATTTCGGCTGGAGGCGCGGGCGAAACAGCGCGACCGATGCGGCGCCGGCGCAGTGGCGCGGCTGCGGACCAGCGCGGTCGCTGCCACTGTTCCGCTCCTTACGCCTCGATGCACGCGTTATCATCTATCCAAACAGATAACCACCCACGCAAATGGAACTTTACTTTCTAGATTTCCGCATATCGATTAGTTTACTTCAAACTACTACTGTACAATACAAATGAGTTGTTACCTCACCTATTTCACACTTCCTTCATATTCGTCGAACATTGATTACAAAACGACATGGCATTATGTATAACGAACAACAATCAGACAAATAACATTATATTCACAATCGAAGTACAAATAAACTCGAGTGGCTTGAGGAAACGCAATTTCCTTCCAGGCAGTAAAGCGACAAACTGTTCCACAATGGGAATATCATGGAGGCAATTTATTACGAATGATCAACAAGTAGCTGGGGAAGTTCGGGCCACAGACGGAAAGCAAAGAATGAATGCGAGTGCCTCCGAATTGAAACGAACACCGATAAAGGACCCTCCGAATGTCGGCGGAGTGCACGCTCGGAACGCACGCCGACACTCCAATCCTCCCGTACAATTCGAAAAAGCGAACGCACACAAATGACACGAGGGAATCCCTCCCGGCTAGACGGAATTATCTCGGCCTCTCTATTTCCGTTTCGCGTACTATTGAAATCGCGTCTCACTTGCACTTCGCGGCCATATATCGCCGTCTCTTTCGCATTTGGTTCATTCATGACTGTAGATTTGAATGGATTTGGAATGTGCGTTTTCTTCCCGCAAGTCTCCAATCTGGAGCCATTCAGGGAAACGGGCGGGCGACATCGGGACGTCCCGGGACGACACTCCCGATGCTCCAGACGTTGTTCATCGTGCCACAGTCGGAAAATGTCTCAGGAGCTATGTATTGTAATTGAACATCTGTAAGCACTATTGGTAAGCAGTTGTTACGGTCAACTAACGAAACAAGATCGATACACAAAAAGCGTCAATGTAATAATGAGCGTGTATAATTAAAATTCGCTTCCGTGTTAGGTAGATATTGAATGGTTGATAGAAACTCTCGCATGGCGTGTAGCAGTGCGCCGGTAGCCGTTGTAACGTCTTATAATTGCGGCTCACCATGTGTTGAGCTCTAATCATGTTTAATTATAGTTAGAAGAAGGAGTCATTGCCGTTTATCATGAGATGAACTGTTACAGACGTATAAACGCCGCGAGAAAATGATGGATTAAACGTTGCTCTAGATACAAGTATAAAAGTACGGTGTTCATATTCATTAGGGAAAAAAAATTGTCCTGGTGTTTTGATTGATTCAGATACGATTTGTACTTAGATTATGACTCTAGCTTTACAAATTATGCAATAGCACTTATTAAAAACCTCTAATTTATTCGGGCAATAATCATATGAAATTCTACCTGAAATTCATGATAGTGCAGTAAATATGTTAGAAAATCAGTATCTATGTTTCAAATATAATAATGACTTATCTTCTTTGCATTAATTAAGTTTCAAATAAACAATCCAAGATTAATCGTTTTTTTAGCATTTGTAGAAATTACAGCTAGTTCATAATCTACACTGCCAATCTTCATCGTGCTGAACATAAATAAGAAAACCTAAGTTATGAACCAGAGACATGCAATGATGTGAATAACGGGAGGCAGTAAATTTAAGTACGAGTTTTCTTCTGTCCGTACACACATAGGTGCTACGTGGTTATTAATCCAATGCAGATTAGTGCCGAGACAATGGGAGGCGGAAATGCAGCAGAATGACGTTTTTGTGGTACTCGCTCAACCGCCATTGTGTGAATGAGACGCGAGCACTAATTGCCAGCAAAATTATAAGTTCAAATAAACGAGATGCATTTATGTAGGTAATAAACGAATTATATTTGTTTCTTAAAGCTATGAATTTATTAAGCACATTGTAATCGTACTGACAGACAATAACATTCAAACGACACCGTGAGATCTCTCAAGATTGATTCAACTGATTGACTATAAAAAGCGCTGTATTTAAAAAGTAGTAATTCTTATCAATTTGACAGTTATACACACGTAATGAACAATTAAATTTTCCTTTAATGAATTACAATTGTAATAAACGTCTAACACAACTGTAGAGATTTCTATTTGTCTATATTGTAAATGTTAGAGTGCCTCTGCTCATCGTAACAAAATAAAGCCATTAAAACTTGAACGTAGTGTTAATATAGTGACGTTACAAGAAATGCATTCGCACAATTAGTTCATTATGAACTGATACTACTCCGAGTGCTGTGGTTTTGCTTATTTTTCTCATGATACCATATCAATTTACTAGCTTGTGCACCTAATCGCGTTTTTTTGCAAATTATTGGTTAGTAGACGAAAGTATGCGTTAATAGAGAACCGAAGATTGATTTATTGGATGTAGTGCTGGGAATTGAACTAAAATGACAATGGTACTGTTTTTTGAGAATCTTCAGTAAAGAAAGTAATTATCATAAAAGATGATCATGAAATAAAATAAGAAATAACTTCTCTGCAAAACAGCAGTTTAAATAGATATACGATCGTAACAAAATATCTTTATTGCAGGCATAATAAATTTATAGTAAGGTGAGAATGTATTAGAAAACATAAAACTAGAGATGTAAATTACGTGTAATAGTGTTCGTAAGTTCAACATTATACAAACACATAGAAAGTTTATAACAAAGAAACAAAATGAGATAAGGGCTACTTAAGTCGGTCTGGAACCCTCGTTAAACCCTGATATACGGTTTATAATAAAACTTAATAAAACATTCGCAACAATTTAAAAGGGTTATCGATAAAAAACTTAGTAGACGAGTATCAAATGTGCGCTGGAGGTTGCCAGTTAAAAGATAGTAAACTGTGTTTTACAACCTACCTGTTATTTATTTTTAATCAAATCACGCCTTAATAAATTCAACATTGTAACGCAAGTTATATACGTTACGATTTGCTGGTGTTCTCTCCGACTTAATATTTTTTATTGCAATATTGCTGCGTATGTATTTAGTTGGGTTTTAATTTGACCGGAAAACTGTAAACCAACCTTCAAGTGTACTTAGTAATCTGCGATAAAGTCCAAATCCCTTTGTAATCTATATTTAATTGAAAAATTGCTGTGGTGTGGTTTGGCTAAGGACTTGCAACATATTGATTTAACTTGGATTGCTCTAAATGTCACATGCTGTACCTATATTAAAGTCTGACACCACCACCAAGACAGTATAAAAAAACAGAAAGACGTTAATGTCTAACCTTACCCAAAATTTCTGTTTTGATAGGTAGCGTAAGTGGAATTTTGAACTGGATGACCTTGTTTAGCAAGCTTTAACCGGTAATGGAAGAAGTCATGTGTCATCACCGGTTTACAACATTATTTTAGGTGTATTTAACGTGTCTTGGTCAACATAGTATTGTGATAGTAATCGCAGGCACCCGGGCGGCGCATCACACTCCGATTAAAGTAATTTACTGCCGATATAAAACTATTTCATTTCGACGACGGACACATTTAATATAATTATCGTCGCTGCACTTAAAATAACTTTGTTTCCAGTTTTACGACTGCGAAATTAATAGTTTTAATGTTTTTACGTTTAGCGCATAAAGTAAAATATGATGAAAAATGGTAACTAGGTGTGCAAGCTTTAAAATATTTTCATGGAAATAGTTCGCCATGTTGACAGTTTTTGCAATTATCGATTGCTGCAAGCGCGAGTTTAAAAATCGATAGCGGTCCAGATGCACAAAAATAGGGCAGAGAAATCGATTTGGCCCACATTTTGGCGGTCTAGCGGCCGCCGCCAGCGAGGGTAACGTTCGCGATAAGGGATAGTGCCCCCCTCCAGTAGCGGGGGTATCCCCCTGTCCCCCTTGATAATATTTACCGCCCCCCGGCCATACTTACGCCCCTCAGTATTTACGGGTTAGAGAAAAACAAGGGTACTCGAGCTTCAGAAGGTGCAA
The DNA here is from genome assembly GCA_905340225.1 of Abrostola tripartita. Lineage (NCBI taxonomy): Eukaryota > Metazoa > Arthropoda > Insecta > Lepidoptera > Noctuidae > Abrostola > Abrostola tripartita. The sequence continues at coordinate 6,471,482 of HG996490.1, read as the reverse complement.
CGTAGATTTTAATCCTTTCTGATGTTTATGATTGATGGCGGATTTCGTGATCGGTGTTGCTCATGTTGATGGATTCTTTATGATTCCCGTTCGTTGCTGGCGGCGCACCGCGCGGACACTGTGCGCCAACGCGCGTGCTCGCGAATTAGTTTTGATCATTACACGCGCATAATTGTTATGCGCATATTTTCAAATGCATCTTCATTAGCGATAGATCAATCATTTTTTTTGGAACTGAAACTTTAATTTCTAAAATTAAATTAAAACTTTATAATTTTTCCTGTCCTTTTGGCTGCCTTTGTTAATAAATATGTTTTTTTAATAGTAGGTATATCTTGTACCTATAGATAACCTTAAAGTGAATGGCCCACACAACACGAAAAGTAATAACTGCGACGTTCATACTTTTAAAGTATATCTACCAGACAATGGGTTAATAATCACATCTGAAGCGATGTATCCATTTTAAATAGCCGCTAGCGCCATCTGTCAATCAATAATGAATTTCAATAGTCCAAAAAAAACTTAATTAGACTGCTTTCAAAGACAGAGTAACATCGAAAACCAATTGGAAATGTTGTTGGCTAAAGCTTGTTGTATAATCCGAACTCTATCTGGGGGGGATAAAGTTCAAAACTGAGTGGTGTAGTTAATACGATGGTAAATAAAAGTTTGTGTTGATGTAATGTGGTGACGATGGGTAAAGATGTCCGTCAGTATTGACGCGTGCCGATAGCCCAGTGTGACCACGCGGTCGAGTCACGGCCGAAAGACTAATTATTATTTTCGTTACTTTAATGGACAGATCAACGGTTTCGTAACAAAGTAATCGTTTTAGATTTGGTCATGTTGCACTTTGTTTATTAAACTATACTTTTATGTTTAATACTGTTCTCCTCACATATTCTTTGGTACCTACTACATTCAAACTGAAAATAGAATCAAAGTAAGCCTAGGTTCCATGTATCAAAATGCTAAGCAGGTCAAGCTAAATTCTGGATTAAACTGATTCAAGTTTTTTCTTTACGCAATGGGCCTAAGATTTCGAACAAATCTAATCTTTATTAATCATGTTTAAGTGAACAACAATAGATTTACTATCAGTTAAGTATAAAGTAAAGTCGTTTCCCTCTGCGGACTTTTATAACCTGCAGAGAAAGATAAGCCGGTTAACTTTATGTTTCTTTCTTTAATTACCGGATCAGAATTCATATCAAATACTGAAGTCAATAAATGTGTTAATTAAGTTTACATTTTATTTTATAGCTTTAACGGGTGTAGGTACATTAGCATGGCCTGCATGGCTTTATACATTTTAAGTATTAATATTGTCAGTGCTTGAGGAAGAGGGATTTAGAGTATTGGAACCACATGATTTTTAGGCCAGTAGGTACACCTCCTTGGATCCTTTATCTTGACCCAAGTCAAAGTCTTTGCAATTAAATTTGTATCAAAGTATTTCATTAGCTGAATTTCGAAAAAAAGTGTATGGGATACTAAGCCCTTTGAACATAATTCTTGCCCAACCAAACTTTTCATATCGTCATGACATTTTGTTTAATTATCACCCACACAAAATGAATCCACTGAAGCAAAGCGTATTAATTTATTTATAAATGCGTTTTTCGGTTAGTTACACGTTTGCGACGGAGGAAATTAAGTTTGGGGATTGAAACTAGTCATTGTTCTTTTAATTGCGGTCAATTTGTGGCGTTCTAGACGAAATGTGCCGATCATTGTGTGTCGAGGTGAGCCGTTACATCAAAGGCTTCATGCCCGTCTAGGGAATATTGATTATTTATATTATTTTAATGCTAATTGATACTTAGTATTGGAAAACTGTGCAATATTTGATGACACACTTTTTTACGTAGAGTTGAAATTACCTATTAACACGATTGTTTTAGCATGTGCTTTTCAAATTTGAATTGAAAAGAGATTAAAACACAAACTTTGAATAATGTGTTTTCAAATAATTCGTCAATAATAATTATTATTGTATAACTGTTAAAAAAATTAAATTGTAAAACCTATCATAAAAATACATCGACTATTTACCATCCCTACCGGCACTTTTTGGATCGTATTTTAATAATTTCATTCGTAATATCATACAGATATCAAAGAAAGGGTTGCACAGTGGGCCGACTGTGCGCTGACTCGCACAAAATGCTCTATCTGCATATGCCCCCTGATTGATGTGCCCTGTAATTATTTAGACGCGTTAATAACACCACCGACGACGGCCGCACTTTGTTTCTGACGACTTAAGACGAATGAAATGAGAAATTCTATCGGACTCTTAATAGAGCTTATTGCTTTCTGATGTTTTGTTGATTAAACGAAGAGAAATAGTTAATAAGTTATGATGTTGTTTTATTTAGTTTGGGATGCGAATTTTAATTAATTCCCCATTATTAAAAACGTTTTAATTGTAAGCAAGATGGCAGTCGGTAAATCCGTGGCGCTGTGAACTAATTTGATTATTCCCACTACTACAAACCACACCCAAATAAAATGGTAAACATAGTGGCCACACCCGTATAGTATATATTGTTGTAATAATGCGGTATCGTAGATTTATTTACATAAATGGCCGCCACATACAAATTGTCTTTATGTTTTCTGTGCGTGCGACCCCCGCTCCAACGAATCAGAATATTAACGTAAATAGTAATGGCAGGAAAAAAAGCTATTATGCAAATGAAACATTTTGTGGTAAATAGAAACTGACGTAATATGATGTTAAGAAACGTTATAAATCGTTTTTGTTAGTGGATTTATTAGATTTTTATACCTCCAACATTACTTGATACTATGCGTGACTTAATGAGAATTGGAGGTTTAGTGACCACGTAAACTATAACCAGGTTAATTCACATCCGTAGAATTCAGTTATTGTGTAATGTTATATTACTTTTATATTATATTACTTTATATTACTTATTTTGATTATTAGTAAGTATTCGCTGTGAAGCTTTGTATACCTACTGGTTTATTATCTCTTAATGTGTAACACAAAGAGAAAATAATAAATCATAACATGTGTATGAAAGTGCACGTAATAAAAAATAAAACGTATTAATCTCGTGCAGCACAAAATAATGGAATTGGCATATTCATTGAGATCATAGATATGAATACGTTATGATATACATTATTATATTTAATAACAAACGGCTGTTGAGTGTTGAATGTGCTTACGTCACAACGGGAACCGAATAATAGAGTTTGCTACAAACGTTTAGCGAACCCTCGAAAATTGAAATAAAAAACAGCCATTCGAGATGTAACAGCGATATGATTTTGCACTTTTTTCCTGTTTGCGTGTGTGTTTTTAAAACTGTGCGATGGAGATGCAATACGATTAGTCTCTTAGAAATAACATTTTACAAAAATATTACATATTTACTACAGTTTTACAAATGCCTAAATGGTTTGGAAACGTTTGGGAGAATACTCATTTTTCACTAAACTATTTTTCTGTTTCGTTAATGGAACATTGATTTTGAAATTTAAATGTCCATATTTAGACCACACAGAAATTAACTACAATAACATCGTACTCGTAGCTGTTCTATTATTTTTGGAAGAAGACTAATTTATCCATAAACATGGAATAACTATTTTTCGTTCAAAGCAAGAATAACAGCTAGTTTAAATTATTGTTAGAATTAGCTATTCCACGTTTTTCATGTTCTAAAAGAGCGCCCCTGTTTTGCCAGACTAACGTAATTATAAGCGTGATTGTTGCGAAGTGACTTGTAATACGACCCCTTCTATAATCAAGTTTTTAATTTTACAATTATGTACCATATCTGCCTAAATGCTATACTTATTTACGTGTTCGTACTTTTAGAAAGGACTGAAGAAATCATTATAAAGATATATTAGTGTTGTTCAAATATAAGCATCTTTTACAGTTGCTTTTGTAACGATTTAGGAGACTAATCGTTAATTCCCGAAAAAGCTTCTGTAGTAATTGTAACTTATTTAATTAGTAACCAAGCTCACACTGTTTGTGAAGAACGATATATCTTTACACACTTACTTAAAAGGTAATTTTAAATTAACATACACATTTTTAAATTAACATACACATTATAACTAAACTAATTAATAGGAGGATCAAAATACGTACACAACAATTTTTGCAATAAATTCTATTTATGGAGTACTTTGTTCAGCAAAAGAACTCCAAATATTCGGACATTCGACCGGCGAGGGGTCCATTCGTAAGAATGTGATTAATTAAACAAATGTACAGAACCGGAAAGAAATTCGGCAACCCTTGGCTCCCATTTTTTATAACAGACATACTTCATTTTGTTCTGAGGGCCGTAATTGACTGGTTGTTAATTTTATTTTAATTTTCTGTTGGGAGGAATTTTTCTGTGATTTTCAATTACGTATTTATTGTTTGAGATTTTCTCTTATAAGTTTTAGTAAGAATCGCACTATATAGGTAAAATACAACGAGTGATTTGTTAAAAAAATGATGGAGTAGTGTTTTAGACTGTTTGTTTCAACACACGCTTTGATTACACAAAATAGAGGCTATCGAAGGATCTAATATTACAAGCTCTGAACATTAAATAAACATCAGTAGGAAACATTTTAGAATTGGCGCCAGTTGGCTCGGCAAATAAACAATTCAAACCGACAGCAGGTCATTACTGCAATCGCAATATGAAAACAAGTGTGCATACGATTCTCAGTGTTTTTTACGAAATTATACCTCGTTACATATTTAAATCAATGGCCATAAAGAATACAGACATATCTTGGTAACAATCTAACGTAGACAGGATAGAAACGGCGCTAAATCAAAACAACGTGCAACGCAACATTCGCTTCTCATATTTCCAATTAAAATTCCTATACATATGCATTGTTGCGAATCAGATATCTCTATTGTCCACTGAATAGTTTTGTATATCGCACACACATACGACTGTATTATGCGATTCTAGCAATTGATCGTTCACTCGCATGTAAACATGTGTAGCAGCTACTAGACTGGCCGGGAATGCAACTGGCTAAAATGTACCTGTCGTGTCGACTGGCATGTGTTGACTAGTGATACCCTTAAGTGTTGTCGACAAAATGCAATATAAACTAGCACGAAATTTTTCAACATTCGAAATTCAATCGCACTGATATATAAAAAAAAAGTTTTTTCTATAGTTTTGCAGTGTTTGACCATTAACTCTAGAGAAGGAATTTAGCGCAAATAGCTGAGTGGTTAACTACGGGTAAACATACAGTTAACTAGAATTAAAAACCGTAATGAGCTCACGGCAAAGCTTATGTGGAAGTGTAGGATGTAAGGTACAGTGCAAACAAGAGAACTTCAGATCTCGTTGGTGTCCCCTTTAGAACTAGTAATGAGGTGTAAACACATCACGCATAGTCTCAGCAAACAAGATTACTGATACATCCTGCTATCCCGGTGGCCTCATCCGCCTTATCAGTTATAGGAAAAATTTATGAATAGAACCCCGTGTTACGCTAATCATACATAGTTTATCAGAAACAAAGACGCCGCGAGAAGTTCTATATGATTGTCATTAATTTTGTTCTGATGTAATCTCTGTTGTACTTTTATTGCTGTGTGGTATTTTATTGGTGTTTGTAATTTTCACATGATATAGGTAGAGCTTTACCTGGGTAATTAAGTAATAAAGTTCCTGGGAGAGTTAATGGACATTCATATGCTCTATTATTTCCTGAATAGAACATCTGAAACTATTTTTTTGCTATTAAAGAAATACCTATGTTTCATGATCAAGTTTTAACCGTAATGTGATATTGGCTTAAGAAACGTTGAATTGTCACTTAATATGTCAGATGCTTACTGTTCTGATTACACAGTTAGAAAAACATGAACATTAAGACAAATGTCTTCATTCATGATTTCACAAGATAAGTGTTGCACAATGGAATCTCGTATAGGACTGTATCAAATTAACGGCGAGTAGTAATGCACATTGTTGTGCACGCCTTGAGTATGTGGCATGAGTGTGACAAGGGGGCACAGACGTAGCAACTAAGCTGTTTGTACAAGAAATAGTTTGATACGGTAATTCAACTTCCGTAAGTCGAGATGATAATGCGCGGGAGTCGTGTTGTCTGCCGTGATCATGAACGCTTTATACGAGTAGAATAATATGTATTGGTCTGTATATTTCAAGCTGAATTAAACCTAAATAGCATTCGACCTTCTGCAATTTTTTCATTAAGCTTTTGCTGAAGATCCAAATATTAGATGCTAAGAGGTCAATACTTCTATTCAACAGTCTTTATCAGTACAAAACAACGACTCGAATATAAATTCTTTAAAATATAAAGGAGCACCAAATACTCAACAGACATTGCAGACTAAAAAGTAATATTTCAAACTATCAAAAATTTAACGAGCTGAATAACTGCACTCGTTATGCACCAGTGTAGTAACTAGGTAGGAAATGCAATTAGCCAGTGTAGACCCGCGATGCCTTTAAGTCGCTCAACCATGTAACTCCTTATCTCTGTTGCATGTTTTTTCAATATGCAATCCAAGACAATCGCCGCTTTATCTGGCAATCAGAATTCTCAGGTATTTTTTCATTCGCCAACAGTTCTAATTATTGTACACTTTCGTAACCAGCCAGCTCTTCGTGTCAATTGGATTATAATTGACTACACACTGTCATCGTGATAGGTGAACTAGGCGATCGGATTTTAAATTCATGAGCGTTACGAATGACCGTAGCAGTACCTTTCAAAGTCACTACAAACTTGTTACGGTCTGAAGTTGGCTAACTTTTATGGCAGTGTGTATTACTACAATACTAGCGATCTTTGGTGACTTTACCCGTATTAAGGAATTTAGGCACGTTTTGTATTATGTTGGCAGGTAACAAATTCGCGCCTGTGTTTTAAAAGATCTCGTTTATGGACTCAATTTAATTTCAATTTTTGTTAACGAAATATCATTTTACTATTTTAAGATAATGAGGTATTTTTATTAATGCTCTAGTCGTCTTGATAATTGAAAAAAGCGTTAACTCTACGATGCTCTACGCTGTGAAGACATTATGTATCAAAGTTTCTGATATAAGTGAAGCGAAAAAATATCTTCACTCATATTTGGGAGTTGGCGGTCTACTGAGTTTACAGTGGCTATAGTGTTACCATGTCAGACACTTTAATTTTATTTATATAGCTAGATTACGTAGCTTTGTTACTGGTTAGATAGTAGCCGCGTTGATTGGATCGGCACGGCTCGAGTGTTTTGCGTGTTTTCTAATTAACAATTTACATTAATTGATCGCTGAAGCCATAACCTCATGACTAATGTAATAATGGGTCTAGTTATTGATTCAGTGTAATTTATATCTTTGTTACAATTATAATTTGACAGTGGCTGCAATCATAATGTCTGAGTATATACAGATTTTTTATGTTGCCGTAGGTCGAGAGCAGCATAATCTATTGCAATTAATATTAGGTATAGTTAGGTATTGTTTATTTAGTTAATAGAGCTCTTCGATTGGATAATTGGTAGTAGTAGGCTCACGTAATGTCATTTGGCAGTCTTGGTCTTGTCGGCTACATCTGTTATTTTGACTTGTCACCAAAAAAGTGCATGCTAGGTTAGAAAATTGAAAAAGCTGTCGACGTGAAACTTTAATCTATAAAATCGTAGCTTAATAATAGTTATTATCATGACAAATGGTACCAACTTAAAATTAGTGCCACAGGTTAAACACATACAACCGAACGGTACACCGCCAGAATGAGACTAGCGCAAAAAAAACAATGAAACCCTTTTTACGAAAACACTGCCAGTACGATATCTTTAACAACACATAATAAGGTGTGTTTCCTACCCCCGTGGCTTGATGTCTTAATGATATCGTCCGAATGATGAATGCAGTCCGGAAGTATGAGTGGCGGCGCACCGGAAACAAATAGACCAATTTCCAACAATTTTTTGGTTCTATATGCAAACGATGTGTGCTTTTGGAAATTGTGGTAAACGTTATTTATATTAGACATGGTGAAAAAGGTTTTTGATGGAAATAGCGTAGCGGTTAAAGTTGATTATGAAAAATGTAGACTACGAATCTTTATGTTTGTTTCTAACACATTATTATAAGTGTGTCCAAATGCTCTATTTAGGGTAGGTTTTTGAAACCTGCTTCGGTTCTTTCTTAAGAACTGTTCAAACATTATCCTACAATGCCTTCCATTTCTGAAACGGAAAATAATTCTCGACCTCTGAGCTTGTTTCGGTGTTGAATCTGTGCTCTATGTTAAGTTATGGAACCACAAATACCTACAAACAATAAATCACAATAGTTTTTGTAGTTTTTACAAAATACCTGTGCCTAAATCGGGTGCTTTTATGGTCACCACAAAAACTTGTCCGCCTTAGAGCTTAATTTGGATATCAGCCGATTAAGCGATTTGAAAAAGGAATGTAATATTAGTCGATGCGAATAAAAAAACAAATGTGCCTAGGTACTATAATTATTTTACGTGTACAACAAATGCCTTTAGGTATCCTTGTCTTCTAACGCTTAAGAAATGTGGGTAGTTTGTAGAATTTATTTCATACTGACGTGTTTGCGTGTTATAACAAACTTAGTATGAAGAAAAATTGTGGCCAGTTGTTGTAACAACGTAATTCTCTTTTATGGTGGCCGTTTATACTATCAGCTTATGTGTGACGGTTTGTGAATCCGCCTCGTCTTGATACATTGTTAGTGCCTTAATAGTTAAGTGTAACAAGCATAGCCCAATTGTCCATTCTACACAAAAAATACAACAATCTCTAAATCGTTTTACCAAAAAACTTGGCTGTGACTGTACGCAAGATATTTATAGAATTGGCACCATGACATTTTTTCAGTCTACTTTTTGTTACGGCTTCTAGTTTTTCTGCGACACTGTACCTATATTTTCAATAATGTCGCGTTTTTTTATCCATTAAACTGACCAATAAAAGCTCCACTGCCTACATTTAAATCGAATTCCAATGATATTCTGTTTATTCCAAAATGTTAGCAAAGCTTCGTTGCCAATCATTTCAGATAGAACCGGTTCCGGGGCTAGACAAGTATCTTCCTTAAACAGCTCAGACTTTACCGTGTTGAGGATCGAATCGACTGGCATACTGCTGCGCCCTGCAAAACAGATGCCAAACTAATTTGAACCATTTAGAACTGTAGAACTGAGAAGTAGATTGTTTAATTTAAAGTTGGAGACTGTAAAATTAATATTGTTGTTGTGTACAATAAATCGTGACCACGCAGTCGGTGCCTCGGGCTAATCGCTCCTGTTGCCTTTTATTCTGACTGTTGACGTCTTGTAGCTCGTAACATAAACAATATTGTGTTATTAAATATATATTCGAGATGTATATTTCTAACTAGCTGTAGTACCTACCTATCCAAATAAAGTATTAATCTTTAGGCAGTTATAAGAAATACTTAATTTGAAAGACAAATAGTGTGTGTGGTTTGGCCATAAAATATTATCGATGCATTCATTTTTCATTTATAGCAAATTTAAATCGATCTAGTGTAGATAGTAGTTGGTTCTTTATTATATTCAATGTGCATCGATGCATTTAGTGTAACAGTTTTTATAGACACAATTAGACCCCATCACTACCACAGTGGGGCAAAATGGATGAGTTTGCGGTAAAGGGCGTTCATAACTCAAGGCGCTTGCGGCGCACCCGTGCGAAATTATTGCCACTAGCCGCTTGATAATTATCATAATTAATTTAGCAATTAGTTAAACAATTGCAATTACTGGTGAGCTTCAGCCCTTCCTAGCGTCAAATCGAGGTGCTGACGTGTAAAAAGTATTGGATATATTCGTGCTTCAATTAAATTACATATCATCATTTCGAATCGTTATGAAAAATGATTTTCTATTTTCTGTGCAATTATAATGACCTAACCACGCCTTACTATGTAAGGCCGTGCTATAAGATAAAATGCACTTAAATTCTAATAACTATCATTAAAAAAGGACATAACGCTTTGTAAACTTTTAAAGGCTTAATAGTTCATAATATTAGATAGTATCCACTACATAGGTCTTGAAACGGCGCATGAGTTGTTTGTATAGTTATTAACGTGGCGCTAGCCGACAAGAGATCCAGTTCGAAGTGTGTACAAGGTCGACAAATGTCACTAACCTTCTGATGTGACAGGTGTTGCTAGAACAACGCTACTGTTGACTGTAGTGAATTATGTACTTAGTTGTCAGCATGCTAAAATGTAAATTCTTGTCAAAAAGCGACAGATTAATAGTTCTGTTATAGGGACAGTACAATTGTAGAGTCAAATTTGTTAATCTTGTCTGCCTCTATGGTCTCTACGGTCATTAAGGTGTACCTACGGTTTTTTGTTAAGAGTTTGCACTTATAAATGGTACCACTGTAGGTAAGTGGTTGTTACTAGTAAACATTTCCCTTAAAGGTCTAGTCTATTATATTCGTTATAAATGCGGCTATTTTAATTTTCTTACAAAAGTAATTTCCACCTATATTTTTAGGCTCCTTAAAAATATTTTGGAAAAATTAAATAGGAACATTTATTTCACAAATGTTCGATTAATCATTTACTTAAGTAAAAAAGTTACCCTTTTAATTAGCGTTGGGCGAGCATTTTAATCTTGTCTCGCGGGATTACAAGCACTGAGCAAGGACTTAAACGATTCAGAAGTAATAATTCTTCCGAGTGTTATAAATAACAAAAATAAAAATCTTGTCCTACACAGAATCCGAAGGGTTGAACTTAAAGATGGTGTCATACTGCACGCTATACAAAGATGCTATTTGAGCTATATTTCACTAGCTACATATAATCATTTCGCATAATACAATATCATGAATAAAATTGTCAATTTATCTAAGTTGTTCACATCAAGTTAATGTCAGCGGTTATTTCAAAGGTATTTTTTGTCTTCTTTGTATAATTAGACGTTAGGTAGGCCATGCGTGGTTTTATTATTTAATTATGCCGCAATTTGCGTTGTTCGTATTCACATTAAAGTTATACGCATTGCTGTAAGATCTGACTCTATGTATGTTATTATTACAGTAAATACAATAATATTTTGTCCATTGTTATCTGACTTCAAAGACGCTTAATTCTATTCATAACGATTTAAGTTAATATAAAATTTATGCTTTGTAATGTTGATTCGAGTCATCATAAAATATGTGATTTCAGACGCGATATACAATACTTTGTTTTAGTATCTTTAAGTGTGGCACTGACTTTATAAGAAACCAGATCCATGCTTAAGTAAGAAGTAATGCACTAATTGGGCTGTTTCCTCAACAGAATCGCGGCTGAAGGGAAATTAATGCCCCCCGGAGGATAAATGTGCAATTATTTTTTTCCCGAAAAATGTTCGTTATGGTCGTGTCAAAAGTTTGTTTAGAGAGCAGGTGGGACGAAGGAGTTGGCACCATTCGAGATTTATTCTGTTTCCTTTTTAATTCTTGTAACATTTTATAAACAACCACACAAATTAATTATAGGGCCTTATTAGTTATTATCAAGTGTAAGTACAGCCCGATTTTACGAATACGTCGTTAGATATACCTACAGTAAAATTATTCGGGTCTTAAAATATCAAATAAGGATACTCGTGATACCTCCAAGGAGGGACAGACTCGCATTTACTTTAATAAATTGATTTACAAGTGGGGTGGATGTTTCCAAATAATTATTTCTGCGTTTTAATTGAGAGCTATGAAATTTCTAGTCTCTTGAGCAGATCAACATTTAAGTGGAAGCACCTACCTGTACTGTGTACATCTCGGATTGTTTGATGAAGCTTTTCAAATTTAAAATCGTTATGATTTACACTCGTAGATCTGCGAGGGAGGCTTTATTTAAGCACGGACGAAATCTTCACAGTGTCGGTATTATTAGCACCGTAACAAAATAATTAATTTATGCTGTTATTATTATTATAGATTTCTTTTTGTATATGTTTGATGTAGAATATTTTCGATATAAATTGGTGTAGGTATCCATATAGAATACAGACAAACTAAAATGATCCAGTAGACCCCCACATCCCGGCACATCACTATCAATTGAATGAGCAACCTAGAACGTATCAATCTAATTCTATGACCTGTCAAATGTAATTTATCCTAGTCCGTGACTCATTACAATCATCTCGATCATTGCCTAGCCTGTGGGAGGAATATTATTCGGAAACTTATTTTAATAAAATCATAACAAGCTATCTACTATAATGTTTTCATTATCACAATAATGTCCGCAGAGGAAAACAATATGATTAATAATATTTTATAACGGATCTGCCCCCTTACGCGCGCCTTAGCGAGACGCGCCGCTACGTGCAGTGTAATGCGGCGTCTCGCTTCCACAACGTAAACTGTCCTGTTTTGAGAGTTCATGGTAAGGGGACTGTACATCTTCAGAGACTATGATATAGCCATAGGAATTCGGAATACAATTCAACGATATTACTGTCTGAGAATAAGTCACCTAACAATTATTACGCTTAGACAAGAATAGTCGAAACGTGTTGGATTCTATTGTAATAAAATATGTGAAGAACGAACTCAACGCAAGTAGTATGATTTATGAGGACGAGCACCGCAAATCAACTGAGTAACAAATCTTCGAGATACAAGCTTACATCACTAATAAATTAATATGGAAGTTGTTTCTGGACGCTACATCAAAAGAAATGGTCCGAAATGTTTGTGGTCAATTTATTTACTAGTGATTCGTTACGGTTTGGGCGGATACTTGGCTCGATGATAAATTGTGCACAGTCGCTCATTTTCTTCTTACCCCAACGATATAAACATAGAATTCTGGACTCTAAATCCTATGCGAGAGGATTGAAAATGATACATATTACTTTTAAAACGTCTTCTTGGCGTATTTTTCAAAGTCAAAGTATATTTTGAACTTTAAAACGTAACGTTTTTGAAAGCATTTTGCTTTGCGCAGCATCCATCGTTTGGCTGTGGGATTCAGAATGACACTTGGAATTGACAAATGATTACCAGTCACAGTTCAACAGTTAATTTGTATGTAAATACGAGTTTATTTTGTTTTATTACTTGCTTTGAAATTAATTCCGTTTTTATACTCGTAGCCCACTGTAGAAATGTAACATTTTTTGTGTGTTCTTCATAAAAATAGACGTATAATTTTTGAAGGGACATAATTTGATGCAGTTAATAATAACAAACATTGAATAGAAGGGAAAATAAACGCTAAACGCACTCATTTACTGGGTCGCGTCGATCCATCATGGTGGCTAAGTCATCAGCCGGTTCAAATGTCAAACGAACCTAGGGTGGCAATAAAAAAGAAAAACTGTGTTGCCATTATTAAAAAAGTGACTGTGACTTTATTTCCATTGTCGAATGCCGATTCGGGATTATTAACTGACTTGCATATTTTTTGTGTTCTAATATTGATAGATTGGTTTTTTCGAGTAGGTGACTTTTGATTTTGTTGCGTGTATGCTTCGGTACGCGATGAATGCCATCTATTACAATATCTACGAGAAAAGTATTTGTGTCAAAATAGCACAAAACGATAGTCATCGGTGGTTGTTCACACGCGAAGTGAAATGTATTGTCTGAACCGCTACTCTACGCCACTTTATTCATACTGCGCTCTTTTTACTGTTTGATATTTTTGTTATGTTTCGATAAATTTATTTTTAGCGTTTTGACGTTTTCATTAGCAAGCCTAATAGTACGATCGCTATGTGTAACGGCACTTAGAGTTTCATTTATATGATTGACTAGCTCTACATTTGATATCACGTGACGTATGCCATGCTCCCTCGTTATAATGAAATGATGTTAAGGGAATTGAATTCAATTTGACGGGATTGATTTCCTTTATTTTACGATTCCATTTGCGTGATTTTGCCCGGTAATAATCTAATAAATTTGTCCATCAAGAAGGGAGCCTTCTAAATTGTAATGACTCAATATTAATCTGTTTTATTGACCAATTTATATTCATCTATAATAATACTTTCTTTAATTGATTACTTGCTACTTTGAGCTATTAGGTATAATAGATAGTTCCGCATGGCTGTAGGTTTAGCTTCAGTTAGTCATGGTCAACCACGCTACGTGATTAATTGTACATAAATAAAAAAATACCTAGTTTTGCAGTCTCATTTACAATGTATCACACGTTAATTAAGCTCCTGTTAATACTGTATGTTAAAAACTAAAGGCACCAGTACATTGGAACGTCTATCATACTTAATAGGATAGTTAATGATTTTATACACATGATTCAAAAATGGAACAAACCGTTGCTTGTGCGGCATCAGTGTGCGAATGCAAACACGGGAGAGAGATCGCGTGCAAGCGCACAATAACACCGAAGCCGCGGAGTCAAGCCGCTCGACGCTACCCCATATTTTAACAACTGTCCTAATACATCTTGCAATGTTGTTTTTAACTGTTTTTGCCACATTATTGTTTATTCTTTTTTGGTATGTTTACTTTTAATTTTTATAAAACATTTTGTTACCCCTTGTACTGATATAGCCTCTATTTAGAACCATAGCTCGTAGTAGATCAATTTCGTTACGATACAAACAATCATCAACTGATATTTTATGTTTAACTCGAACAGCTATAATAATTCAGCAAACCGATGTTTGACGCTAACCTTCACACATCCTTGCATGTAAATTTATCTGTGTCAGTCTAAAATGTAGTCGAAAGATCAAAATTTTTAAAATTTAAAATTTTCAACGAATTGGATCGATTTTTTTCTTCATTTCAGGTGCCTGTCAATGAAAGCGCCAGACAGGTATGTCGCTATCTCACTCGCAACGCGCGTTCGGTTTCGTTCAGCCGGGTTCGGTTGCGTTCGGAAACGTACGAGCGGGCTCGGCCGCTGTGCCGGTTGCTCGCGGGCCAAGGGGGTAGCCTGGAAGACCACACGTTACACCCGCAACGCAGGACTTTTACACAGTATAATATTTCCAACAAAATTGCTTATTGGTGTGTTTTATTTTCAATGTTTTACTATTTTATTGTGTTTCGCAATCTACATCTCTTACCAGGTAGGTCCCATTTCATATCATTGAAATTTTAAAGTAAAGCAATGATTTTCTTAAATGCTTGGTTGGTCCGTGAAACAGTCCTTATACCTTACATTCGATTGCATATTGTCTCAATGGTGTGATTTATTTTACTGTATCTAAGTGTAATTGGAATTATTGTGGGTGAAATGTTAGTTGTCGTTGTTTTGGTTCCAGGTTACACCCTAGCTATTGATTACAAGTCAAAACCACAGATAAATTTACATTGTAATTACTCGTGTAGTGTTAATGAATGCGTTAGTTGTTTAGTTTAGTTTTTTAAGCATGGTTGTGTTTGTGACCTTTCTTTTTTACCAAATAAGGCATCCTGAGAATTTCCGGTAAGTAGCTATTTATTAGATTTTGCAACTTTTTTCGTGTAAGCGTATAATGACAAAACATTGATCGAAAAAATCCAACTTAGATGTGTCAAAAGAGATCTCATAACAGAACAAATGAATTTCAATATGCGAGTTTCCGCATGACCGACAACAAGCCCACAGCGCGGCCCAGTGACAAACGCGTGATCATCATCATCATATCGTAAAGGATTTAACGCCTCTGTTGGCACACTTCTTTTGTTGGCTCCATAAAGCCGGCCATTAAAATGTTTGATAAAACGTTGGACGTACAAAAAGAGACTGTCGGGCTACTGTAGGCTCCCCACCGGGAGGCCTCAATGAAGAACGATGCCATGCTGCGGTACGTACAATGGAACACAAAGGCGCTGAATGTTCCAACTCCCGATTTGGTTGATCATTGCTTGTTAAACTTGCATTTTATATGATCTGTTGTTGAGACGTATCAATATTTAATAAATGAAAAGTAGTTAGTCCCTGTTTGCATTCAGATTATATGGCTATATGAATGTTACGTGTCTAGGTTAGCTGGTCAATACTTTAGTTGCTTATGACCTATGGTCTATAATAATTAATACTTATGCGATATGGATAGAACGTTAATCTAAATACAAATCTACAAGTGACTTTTATTTATTCAGTTGAAAAAATTAACATTAAGCTGAGTAAATTAATACGTAGGCACATTTATCGTTATCAATTCAAATTATTTGGGTTAGTTAATTCATCACAGTAAAATATGTTTTATCAAGGTAATGGAATTCAAAGCTCTGCTTATGACGTGTGGGTCATCAGCATATTAGAATAATCCTGACGGAATGTAGAGCATTAAGATAAAGTTGTTTTATAATGAACTCGCGACGTAGCCCGAGTTCTTTAATTTCTTCTTATGAATCTACGTGAGATTTATACGTATTATTTCAATTGTTTTTGTTAAAATAAAGATTAAAATGAAATGATTTAGTGTACAAAATGTAACAGAAAAAAAATCAATTAAACTGTTTCCAAAATGTCGTTTAATACGTCGTGTTGTGTGTGTAACATAGTCGATAGCAATTAGACTAACAATATGAAACAAAAACAATGCAAGTAAGGAAAACAATCTAATCAAATATAAGTCAATCCAAAGTCTCTTACATATAAAACCGTAACCCAAATAAACTCAATATCCCGTACAACATCATAAGATAAATTGAAACGTTGGGGAGTCAAGGCGCCTAACAAAATCCTTGCGAACGACAAAACAATAAACCCTGAACGGTCGGAACAAAACACACGGCAATCACAACAAAGGATCCGTTTACATTCTAACGCCTTTTAAACTAACAAAGGCGGAATTCAAATAAACACTAAATCGTTAACCCTTTGACCGTCGGTGGGCAATTTTCACGGAAAACGGAATAGAAATGATTTTGTAAAGGGTCCCGAGTGCCGACACCCCGATACCGCACCGCATTTGTGGGTCTATTATCAAAACGAGTCTATATGTTATTGCAAAAAAGAAACATAACTGAAGGCACTTTTTTATGTCAGCAACAGGTTTTTGGCCTGTTTCAGTAATTATTTACGTTATAAACGTGTTTCACAGCAAGGAAAAATATGCAAGTGCCGTAAAAATCAATTAAACGACACTGTTTGGTCAGGGTACTCATCGTAGTCGCTCGATTTCGAATAATAGAACAAAAAATAATAATAAAAAAAACTTATAGCTAATTTCAATTACACACACTCGCATGAGCTTTTAATACAAGGATTTCCCGTCAATTCAATTATATATGGCTGTAAAAAAGTGTCTAATTTGTGTAGCAAACGTAGCGTGACGGAATATCGAGTGATATCAAGATAGCATCCCGGGAGTGTTCGCTGTGACGTAAGGAGGTGTCCAACTGTGCCGTTTGATGACGTGTACCTTTGTGTGCAAATTATGCCCTTTAGTACTCCCTACACTGAGTAGACATTCTCCATAACATGTGGTTCAGTTACCAACGGCACTGAATATTAAAATATATCTGTCGGTAACACTTGTGGTTCAGTATTAAATGTATGGAACTTCTTAAAAAGACAAACGAAAACAAACCAGAATAATGGTTAGAGGAAGGTAAAAAAGCGCTGTAATTTCACGCAGGGTTCGTAGACATATCTGTAGGATAATCGATTATATATTTTAATGTGTAACTTCATGAAATCATTCTTAGAATTAGTAATCATAAAAATACAATCGAAAACAACAAAACACAAATCACCGAAGTCACCGAACCTCCAATGGATAGTTGATATACATAACGTAGACCGAAGGTGTGGTCACGTCTCAATATCAATCGGCTTTGATCTCGCCGCGGCGCGCCCCCGCGCGCTCACGCCGATTTGAACAATAGGTATTCTCTTAACACCTTGTCTGACCACTCATTGTTATCTTACACCTACAAACTTAGCACGCGTCACTCCAATCCTAATAATCAAACACATAAACTTAAATTCCACTTGATCGATTTATTATTTGATTCGAACATTATCAGTTGAAACGTGTACCTTGTATTACGGACCATAATTGAATAATAATCTTGACTAGTCATTTGTATATCTCCTAAGAGTTAAAGTTCAGAATGCCGCGTCTGATGTCCTTGATTATCAATGTGTATGTGATTCGACACACTGCCAGCGCTGTGATGTGATTGGTCGATGTTATAATGGCCTATTCAATTGTTGATTTATTACAGTCACAGTTGAAACGTAATTGAAGGTTTCGTTAGCTATGAATTACTATCGACAGACCCTGGCTTTTATATATAATATAGTTACACGTAGAATATTGTTATCTTTAAGCACAAGCTACGTACAGATAGCTACTGCTGTCACGGAAAACTTACTTTACAATTAATAAATCTTTTATTATTTTGTGACATTAACAAACTTTGTACTATTCTTCTTAAAAAATATAATAGTCAAGTATGCAAACGGCACTTAGACGAGCGCACCCTTACAATACTTAACGAACATCGTCTACAAAGCTGTTAACATGTTCACCATGTGAAAATACATCTGTTTAATGAGCCCGATTGCCAATTACATCATGAATGGCCGGTGCGTTGCTCTGGCCAGTAACCGCACTCACCCACTTGCGCGCACAGGCGTGATGAGAAACGGAACGTGAACTTTCCCTCTCATCAGAATACCCTAACTGCTCGTATTACGTAACACTCGACATCCCTGTCCCACTCCGGATACCACTTCAAGAGAGAGTGAGCCTCACACGTAATCTATCTAGCTATTGGGACAAGGGTGCCCGTTGTACTTGACAGTTTGAACTAAATTGCTCACCTGGTTCTCATAGTTATATTGACAATAACTTTAACAAAACAACGGCACGACGGTAACGGCAATTTTAATAAATGCATGTATTTGTGCCACATAAAATTTAAATGGAATGGCATTCGAAAGCCGAAAATTAGCGTAGTAAAAATAAACGTCCAATATTTGCAGTGCATATTTCAAAGCGTCTAAGACAAATGAATCTATAAAATTAATTGGACAAGTAATCGAAAACTCGGAAAGAATTTCTTCATCTCTGCTGTAGGGGAGCGGGAAACAAATGAGGGGCGGACATTGAATAATTCGATTTCCTTATTTGTACCAATCAATATCTTATAAGGAAAGCCGATATCGTAATAAGACACACATTTGGGTATTGACATTGTAAATTAAAAAGAGAAAATATCGTAAGGTAAGGTACATCATAGTACTTTATTTTTGTCTTAATGCTGTCAGAGACTACCGACAGTCATTCAGAAAACTATTATTTATTAAATAAAGCAGTATTTTATCTGATACTATTATGCAAATAGTATAGGTACGTTTCTATTTAGGATAAACGAAGTCAGATGCAAGAGTAATAACTAAATTGCAAGTGATCCCCAAACTGTTAGAGGGTGGCATCGCTTGAAGCAGAGCTGCGGAGATGAGAGTCGCGCGTCGCTCGCAGACCGATATTAGCAGATGTAATTGCATTTACTACCGAGATCGCTGACGTTTCCTACAAAATGTATATCACTGAGTAATATAGACAATCGAGTTATTAACACAAACCACCCTCTGTAATAAGTTATCACTGATGGAAATATTCCCTTCAGGGTTGACTTCTTAGCAACTTCTAAACCAATTTCTACACGACGAGAAAAGCATGGAGTTCTGTTTGTTTGTTAGAATAAGAAAATGTTTCCGGGAATATTTAAATCCAATAAATACAGAGAAGAGTATCCGATTAATTAAGAAAGATACTCCGCTAAAAATAAGCTCATATTAAATTTGGTTCGTAATACTGTCGGGTACTTATTTAATTCCGGATATAAAATTTCTGTGATTGAGTCCCAGCGGGTGGAGCCGAGGGGCGTGAATTCCAACAAAATTAGCACCAGGGGTCGAAATAAAAAAAGCGAAGGAAAAATTTAATGAACAGGAAAATGCTCCTTTTTGCAGCTATTCCATCTATTTATCTACATCGGGATGCCCATTACCTTGCTAAGAGAAAAGTTTACATTTTTAATTTAATGATTCCACTTTGTGGAAGTTGGGCGGGTTTCGGCGAGATCTTAATTTGGGGATTTCTGAGGCGTCTCGTTTTGTAAATATTATTCCTTTAATAAGACCTCATGTCGAGGGGTTGCCTGCTGAACTCCGTGATTACGACTCTCTTTGCAAGCTTCATTTTGGACCTCGTCATTTTGATTGGCGCTAATGAAATTTTTCCTACTCTGCGTGCCATTTTCTTGTTCTTGACAGTATAATTTTCAAGGGACTCGAATCACTTCTGTTGCGTCACCAACACACCCTCTAAACATTTAAGGAAGGCAATTTCGCGACATCTCAAACATTATTGTTGTCATCTTCATTTATGTTTTTCACTTTGCTAATGCAATTTTTTACTTATCTCTTTCCCGGAGCGGAGTGCGTGTCCCATCTGTAACAAAATTTCTAAATCGTCAAGTCCCAGCTGCTTTTGCGTAGGCGATGACGTTTCGCTTTTAGCGGCTGTTTTAAAATTGAATATTTGATGCCTTATTCCCTTTTGACGAATCCGCGGTGGGTGGAAAGTACCGCATTCCGTAGTAGATAATTTTTTGAATGTTCCTGTTAACGACCGCACACATTACCCTTAATCCCTGTGTACCACTTGGTGTTCTTCATTTATTTTTCAACAATTTATATCATGCCTTGTCGTAGCACTCTATGTAAACTGAGTAATAAAACTTGGTTGGACGTGAAGAAGGGCTTCTTCGCTTAGGAACTTTCTGATTATTGATTATGCTACTCCTTCGGGTTTGTATTGATCAAATACGTATCATACATATAAATAATACTAATAAAAAAGTTTAAATAAATGAAGTTCCTATTAATACCTAAGTATTTCGGATTTACTGCATGTATATTTCGTTAATATTAATAGGCAATGTGAATATAGATAGGGTAATTACAAAATTCATTATTGTTATTTTAATTATTAGCTTAAAATTAAGGCAAAAATTTGCATATCGCGAATAATTTAAAGTAGACGCGGTTACTGTATTTCGTCTAAGAATTAAAATATTATTACTATCAGAACATAATAAAACTATTTCTATACGAGTTAGTTATCAGAAAACATTGTGCAGCACTTGAATGTTCCCATAAACACAAATGGTTACAGCTTAGTTCCTTTCTAATTACATAGATAAGCAACTTCAATAACGGTTGGTTTATCACAATCGTATGTTTGGAATCTAATTGGAATTTTGCATGTTGATATGCTGAACTCTTTATTGGTCGATATTATGTTTGTTTTTAGATATTGATGATCGTATTTCATATATATCGGTTTCATTAGTGATAACGGGCTGTGCACGCCGCTTAATACTTAAATAGTGGAAATGTACAAACGCATGATATGCTGCGTCGTTGGCTGTTTACAAATTACATTTTGATGAAAAATCAACAAGATGAATTGATAACGTTCTTTTATCTACACCACGGGTGTCTGACATAAACATGATTAAAGCAGATTCCGTGGACATCAAAACAACTGTACAGTTTTTGATCAGGAGTGCGGAAAGTTCCATCATACACTGCACCTGTCAAATATAGATGAAATTGTTTTACAAAATTAATTCCTTGACACGAGGTCTGCACCAATTTGTCAAAACTATGACCACATTAATACATCAGGCTGCCCAATTTGCATTTAAACATTTACGATAGAGAGATAATTTGGAAAATTACAGTTATTTTAATAGAAATTATAGACAGCGTTTTATATTCTGGGGTGGATAGGGGTCGGTTTTTTACGAAAACATCTGTTGTGTGTAGCGTATGAGTTCTTTTGTTATTTAAAAAGAAGACATGATGGATCAGTTTCAACACGTATTCGTCGGTTCCTTTGTTGTTTGGTTTATGGCTTTGTAATGTGTTTCTTTGTTTGTTCAGAATGTGTTACAGTCGCTTCCGAACTTTGAGAAAATCTAGCAAGTGCGAGTAATTTATCATAATTATAAATCGTACTAATTACTCTGAAAATGCTTTGGCAGCTATTTGTTATATATTAATACTTAATATAAGTAATTCCTTATAAATAAACATGAACATTAACTTTTTTCTCCAAAATTCACACTGCGTCGTACACTTCAAAATCCTTACAAAATTTTACAAAAGATTCTCCACAGAATTCAATTACAAGCGGATTAAGCGACAACACGTATCGTCACTACAAATGCGCCCACACACAAAAGCATGCAAAAAACTGCATCTTAACGACAATCGTTTTGTGTAAGTGTGGGAGTGTGTCTAGTGCTCCAGAGTGCGCTTTAAAAGCCACCGTTGCGTGTTTTTAAAATAGGATTTAGTGCAGATTGCCGGTGTCGTCCAAAGATAGCATAATCTTATCTTTTAAGCAAAAAATATCGGTTTGTCGCGAACCTTTCAAATGATATTGCAGAGCCATATGAGCTAAGGTTTTTTATGAATCCTTTGAGAACACCATTTTTTGCTTATCTTGTATCTCTGCCTGTATCGCTCTGTCAACTGAGGGCAACCTTTATGTTTACAGATCTGAAATGAAAACGTGCAAATGAATGAAACCAATGCTCGCTTTGAATGTACGGAGCCATTCGTAAAGCAAATATGGAGATGGAACTGATCTTGACATGTCATGTGGATGAGATATTTTTGATACTTTATGCTGTCACTGTGTTAACTTGTGGTGTTCAAACATCGTTTGTTATTCACATTATAAAATATTTGTACGTATTTAATTAATGTTCAGTACTTACTTGAGATTAAAATTTATTAGTAGGTATGTTTGTAACGTATCATATAATGGCCATTAATGCTCACATATGATTTCATTAACCATATTTTTAATTGATTATTTTTATTAATATCCACATCGTTCCATATCAAGACAACCTGACAACTTGAATACATTAAACTAAAACAGATTCATTAGTAATTCTACAATTTGTAAGAAAGAAGAAACTGAAAGAAATTAATGCAAAACGCTCAAGACTGTTAAAGTACAGTCAGTGAGAAAAGTCTCGGTAGCAATTAGAGTCTGTTGAATAAATCACGTAATCCCGGCCCGGGCCGAATGAGGCCGAATGATCACGAACGTGAAACGAATGCGAATGTTTATTTACACGCTACTCCGAGGGCACTTTACGACGACGTTCGTGAGATCCACGATAGACCTATGAATGTAAACGATTCGGCAGTGAAGTAGAGCAGTCTGCAGACGAATATGAGGGGAAATTATTATACTGAGAATTAAGTGCAAATTATGGTTTTCGTTATTCACATATTTGTAGATTGTGTTGCAATGTAACTTACTACTTATATTTAATATTTATGCTATTAATTAGTTTACTACTAGTTTCGTTATTCAAGACTTGATTGGCGCAATGACTGAGTGGTAGAACCTCGGTGTAAGGGTTTCAAGTTCTATCCGCACGGAAATAATTTTTGTGTAAAACCTGAGTCAAGGTGTTTGGAGCTTTGGCTGGAAATTTCACAATATCTGTAAAACGTATCTACGGTATGAGAGATTCTCAGTTTGGGTTAAAGTCTTTTAAAATTAAATATAACTGTAGAGTTATCCTATAAATTAAAACAAGGACTCTTCTATTAATATTTATTTTAATTTATTATTTGCAAACTAATGCTACTGGTGTATTATGCTTAAAAGTATCGTCAATAATTTTAAACATCTCAGTAATGGTTGAAGATGTTGTTAAGTCTAACACATTCTTAAACACGTAGCGGCGCCGGAGCTACGATTAGCACTCAACATGCGACCACTCAATCATATGTCGACGTTCGTTCGTGACTATACGTCGAACTCGCATTTGATTCATCTTTGCAAATCTGAATCACATGTCTTCAATATTACACGCATTGTAAACAGTCTATAATACAACCCAAATACCACATGTGTGAGCTTTTTATATCTAATCTTCAATTCGCAGAAATAACTATACAATCATAATCATAACATCGATGCATATTGTGATTAAAAAACTTCCTTGTGTAATGTCATTAATCTTTGACATCGGGACAAAATACGTCAAACTAATTTAATTTAAAGGATACCCGTTTTCTTTATACAAACAAAATAATACAGGCACATTTATAGCGGTTACAGAGAGGCGAAAGTGTATTGCAATGAAGTATAGAAAAAAGAAACGAGCGGCAGTTTTGATTGATCACCGACTCGGAGCTGTTTTTTGTGTGAAATTAAAAACACGGAGTGGGCATGCGTTGGATTAAAGAGGAATTTCACTCGGCCAGTAAGTAGAGGGATCCATGCCTTTGTTGTCGAAAACAAATTTTGAAATTAATTTATTTTTGTAAGACGCGTTTTTGGACATCGATTTCGCATTACAAGAATTAATGGTCGTTTCTGTTTCGATCGATTTGGATGATGAGTTTTTTTTATAATTACTATTCACATATCTTTTTCTCTTGATCAATCAATCAACTTAGCCAGTGGCACTCGCCTGCTGAATATGGATCTTCTCAAAATTCGGTCACACGATTCAGATTTTCCGCATTCTGCCACCTCAGATGCCTCTACAGGTTGTCCACTTATAGATACCTTCACATGACAGCTGCTCATTCATCGATTCAGCTTTCGTAAATATTTTCAAAACACCTAGGTATACAGAATTAATTTACTTACAAGCTCGAGCGAATAGAAATGAACATTAACAGAGAAACCACAAGTGTACCGCAAACGAGTAATTAAAGCATCTATAATATATTAACATTATGCATACCAAATTCATGGGAGACTTAGTCAAAATGTTAACAGGAATGGTTGGGGAGAGATGTGTAACACCCAATACCGCAAAGGTAAAGCGTAATAATAGGAGCTATTCGGAGCTTTATGAACGATCAAAATTGCAAGAGCACGTGTATAAAATACACTTTGCAAAGTAGATTTAAATTTTAATACAAAGCTTTCAGCCGAGGGTCGTAAGTAATGTCTTGGCGTTGGAAAAGTGTGGAGGTGCTTCCGTGGCCATTTTTCAGTACTATTTTGCCAACAACAATTTACGCTTATAACATTATGAAATACATAAGAAAATTAAACTCATCTTCCCATTAATTTTGTGGATATATGTATGTACATACTTGAAAACGGTTAAAATTTGTATCCGTGCCAAGTTTGAGGCTTATTCAAATTGTTTGGTAACTTGGACTGAGATCCTACCAATTTTTTAACTTTACTAGAGAACGTAGACAGGACGTAGAGGCGGGCGAGCGCGGGGTTTCAGCGTCGCGGCGCGGCGGTGGCGTATGGCGAGGTGGCGAGGCTTGTTTCCCTGCGGCGCGGAATATCCACGCTAAGTGGTCGTGCCCTGTGTCTCAGGTGTCGACTGCGGCCGATTTCACAAGACAATGCTTAATAATTTCATTTCGCCATTACGGCGGCCATCTTTGCGAGTCGCACAGTTAGAGGGCATCGGCGCACCCCTCCACGGCAATTTGCATTGTAACTCGGACCACGTAGAAGGCCCTAACTGCCATACCACCACCTCCTAACTCTTGAATATATAATTTTGTTGCTTTTATTAACAGCAACTTTGCGTGGGAATTGGCGATAGCCTTCCGCGGCGACTGTTTATTGTGGACGATAACTTGCTAGATTTATTTAATAGTTCAGCTTGAGACTTTGTCCCGTACCTAAGGGTTGGTCGGTGGTTACGCGTTCGACGGACGAGTTTATACGGCCTATAAAAAGGGTCGATGCATGGAACCATTAAAATATTTGTTGGCTTTATTTGACAGCAAGCTCGTTGTTATATTTATTGAACCCATCATAACAATGTTGCAAATTGGACTCCGATTTGTAATTAAGTTGTAATAGATTTACGATTCGACAACTTTATAAATCTATAGATTTTATATTGAATTTGTCCATAAATGCAAAATGAAATATCGAAGGTAGGACAAATAAAAACACAGTAATCAGACAAACGGCGCGGTGTAATAGATGTTACCATAATTGCTTTCTCGACTTGGGACTTAATGTAAAAGTTACGCGACTGTTACAGACTTAAAAAGTTTGTTTTCGTGCCTATAAATTAATGTGTTTGCATGTCTCCGTTGGCATTTAAAATCATTTAGAAGTTTTGGTTGCTTGGGTTTCTGTGGTTCACTCTACAATTGTGTATCTTAGTATTAGAATTTCAACGTATTTTACTGCTGCTCTAAAATAAAGATTCGTAGGTCTAATGCTAAATTATATTATTCATCGGAAATATATATTAATTTATTTTTTATAAAATCCTTAGGTATCTATCGTATTACCATCTTACACGCTAATTGATCTGATGTCTATTTATAATACCCTCTCACTAATCGCAATACTACAATACAGTCAAGCTTCTGAACCAAGGTTTAAACCAAGCTTAAGGTTTAAGTCCCAGCGAATCATTTGATGAAATAGTGTAACTTCGCAGCGGTGAACACAGATACAGGAAACGCGGAAATATTGGGCCCCGGTGCGGAATAAATTGTGCCTCTAATTCTAATGGCGACTTTTAGGGGAATCCATAATTCCATTTCGTGTTTTCAACTCTTTAGGGGGTCGGAATATAGACATTAATGGCTTGTGAAAGGTTCCTTACGAGGTAACTTTTTGGAAGTATTGTTTCTTTCCTTTCAACTGACATAAACGTTGTTTTTATGGGTCAGATACTTAATTCATCGTATTTTAATGGGCAAAATTTAATGTAGCCATCCTCTGATGAGTTTGTAATATAAGAGAGATAAAATATAACGTGAGTTGTTAAACATTAGCATAGTCAACATGCTACTTGTCTCAAAATATTGATAGCCATTGGCATTGAACCTCTTTAGCAATCTGTTATGAAAAAATTAATCTCAACTCGTAACCGGAACGTCACTGAAGCGATCATTGGAATGTGACCACAAAGAATTGAATAAAACGGTCATTTTTTCACAAAAATGTGTATCGAACTTAACAATTCGAAGGCGAGACCAATCGCTTAGTGACACAACCTAAGTCACTCGAAGAACCCACTGCTATGGGAAAGGAAAAGCAAAAAGTTAAGCTTATAATAGATTTCTAAATACAAAGCGACTTAATGAAACATGAACCGCTGTTTCTAAAGTTATGTTTACAGATTGTAAGTTAAAATATTGTGCCATGCTGTTCACCTCTTGCTTAATTGGTAGGTTGAACAAATTTATAATTCAGTATTATCAACATTTTGACGAATGCATTGTGATTTGCCGTAATGATAATGTTAAATGTCATAATAATGAATTAATTTAAATTGCTTTACTTCGCTGGTTGGCAAACCTGCATATCTCAGAACTTGCACGCAACTAACCGTTCCAAATTCAAATCAAAACAAAACAAAGTCACCAGTTTTCAGAATGAACTCGGCGCATACACTCATTCATTCATTAGCAAGTCTCAAACAAAAGCACATCCATTAAAAGTTTAAATTTCGAATGTAGTGACGCGGAACATTGTGACAGACATGTCGAGCGTTTCACCAGCTAAGACAGGCGCCATCAATCGTACTGGTATCGATTCAGACGCGCGCCGCGATGAATTATCGAATCTATTAGCTCGCGAGATTACCGGATTCCATAGAGGGTAAGACTGCAGAATGTCTAGACAGGTCGCTGAACAAAATATAACTATGAAACATAATTAACATTTAGTATAGGTATCTAATGACGTTTTCGGTTCTTTAAACTTTGAAATAATTGAATACAGTAGAAAAATTAATAGATTTTTTATTTATTTAGAATAAATAATAATTAATTTAATTAATCAAATAAATTGCGGCTTGAGAAACAATTCTAATACCTAATTGATTTGAGATGAGACGACTCTATAAACATACTTTTTACATACTGTGCCTTAATTTCAACGAAAAGTGCATACGCCTAGTGCACAATTTCTTTCTTTATTTATTAAAATTTTCTATGTTCGCGTCCAATCTATTTGTTGTTAGTTCTACGCGCGGCGGCTTGTAGCAGACGATTTGTACTAATTATAACGCGCGAACGACGCGCGACGCGATTAGCTTTCCACTGCCGATGCCGATGCAAAACCACCGGCGACACTTAGACAAGTACAGGCTGATGATACCGAACTCTTTCTCAGGAAAAAGGAAACTTTAAAATGAAATGTAAAATTCAAAATAAAAAGTTTAGTTACGTTAGGCTCTAGGGTGCGCTAAGTTGGAAGCGGAAGGCCGAAGATCGAGCTTAGTGGCGTGCCATAGGAAAGGCCTATGGCCTGCAGTGGACTGAGATAGGCTGATAATGAAGATGTTAGGCTTAGAATTCTCGGAGTTAACTTACCTAAGACAGGTAAGAGTTAAAAACCTTAGGCCTTACTATGATGATGATCCTGAATGTCACCTTTCTTCCTAAGGGACGCTCTCTCCTAACGGATGCGTAGATATATGATTGTTGTTTAGAATAAATATTGACATGTTAATATAAGGTTAGAGTTTGACGAAACTATATACAAGATGATTCATAAGCTTTAGTTTAAAAAGTGTCAAATATTTGGTCGATCTAAATCACAATGTAGTCTAGACTGGCAAAAAATTTAACGAAATAATTAAACTGCATCAATTCTACATAAACATGAGCAATGTAATACGTCGGTAGCGTACGTGCTGACATGAACACGTGCACCATTTTATGTACGTGTAACCTAACACGTGATAGAACAAAAGCTGATGACACTGAACAAGTGTCAATATCCTCGATGGAGCAAGAGGAGTACAAGATGCCCGTATGTCGTCGGCTTGCACTTCATTCATTCATTGTACATAATGGCACTTAACGTACTGTGTGGGAATGTGGAGTAGTAATCGTGTTCTGAATTACTATGAAGCATAATCGACATATCGGCCACCTAATTAACTCAACCCAAACCGTCTAATTATTCGCAACAGCCTAGTAAATTGGTCACGACGCACCTAAAATTAAAATCAAAAATTAATTATCCAAAAAACGCGGCTACCGTGCAGTCCTACACCCAATGCGGAGTAAATATACCGTTACTAATTACACACGAAAAAACTGTTGGAATTGAATTCAAACATTTGTCTCTTAACGAATCGTGTCGCGGCGGCTTCGAGTCAAAGCGGCGTGATTCGGCAATTCCGTTCCATTTTCAAATGCTCGCTGCCCATTCGTTCCCTCGGCTACGCCTACCTAATAAATTAGATGCCTTGCGTAGCACACCGCATAGTTACAAACTAATGAAATCCCGAAAAGATCTCAACCCATTTTCTTAACAACTTTTCCGAAAGAGCAACCGCCTTCAAAGATTTTACCCGGAGAAATAATTCCGCTAATAACGCTCAGCGCTCACACGGGTATGTTATGCAACCATAGGAATTTCATTAGATACACACGCGTCTGTTTGTTAAGGAGCTTTCCATT
The DNA here is from genome assembly GCA_905340225.1 of Abrostola tripartita. Taxonomy (NCBI): domain Eukaryota; kingdom Metazoa; phylum Arthropoda; class Insecta; order Lepidoptera; family Noctuidae; genus Abrostola; species Abrostola tripartita. The sequence continues at coordinate 6,442,029 of HG996490.1, read as the reverse complement.
GCTAAAAGTTTCTTGAGGCGGGTATAATTCCTTTGTTTGTTGTAGGGGTGGCACACCCGCCTCACCCACTACGTTTTCTAAGTCATCGGGTCCAATTATGCTCCTTTGTAGGTTTTGATATGTAAATTCGCGATTTTATTAAACAAACCGTGATGCCATTCGAGGGCAGCGAGCCGGATTAATAGCTTCTTCAGATTTGTGTAATCGCTTTCTCTTAAGACAACAGAGGTGAATCGCAAGGGAGCTATTCATTTCGTGTTTCATCTTCAAGAAATGGGCATTTGTTTGATGTTACTGGTTGTAAACTAGATTTCCGGGTCAAACACTTCATTCACATCGGCAGACATCCTTTTTATTCTAAAAATAAAGGGGATACATAAACGTTAACTCGACACAGAAATATTGACAATATTGCTGTTGACATTATCGATATATAACTACAACGCACGATTTCGATTGCCAATAAAACCGATTCGCTTGACTCGTCACAGGATATAACAACATATTAATCTGCACATGGAAACATAAAACGAGCGTTATGGCCGAAACTACCCATTTGGTTTAAGCTTAATTTTTACCCCAGCACTATTAATAATTTACACGGGATAACGCCAACGTTTGCGCCATATTACAACGCATAAATTAATAATGTCGCTCGCTTGTTTAACTGCGAATCAGATGAGTTTTATTGACAATTTTGTTGGGAAAGAGCAATTTGCGGGATGACCAGGCAGTGCCGCCAAGTGGTCACCAAATAGGGGGACCGGTCGGCTCTCGCACGTATTGGTTGGCAATTGTCATTTATAGTTACTGTAATTGCGATATGGACAGCGGACCTATCGATAGTATGGAAAGAACTTTAGTTATGTGGGTAAAAATATTTAATATTCGTGCTTTAGAGTTTAGAACTTCCCTTAATTCTAACGACTAGGGTCGTAGGGTCTAAGGGAGGTACATATATTAACACTTCTACTGTCCGCGTAGTAGACACAATAGGTAAACAATCGACATGTACCATATCTGACTCATCAGACATGGAAAGGGTTCAGGTAACTGTGCTATGCATCATCAAACATTTTCTAGATGTAAACCATTATTAGTATCGTACCGAATGTACTCACGATAGCATTAAATACAATCATTGTGATAACACCGCAGCTCCGCAGTCAACACGTAGCTCCGTCTTACTACTGGCATACAATAATGTTACCTGCACTAATAATCATATTAACGAGGTTCTCTCCATACATCTCGTGCGGGCGCGCTAGATGCAAATGTTTCCATCGCAGTCACTGTAACTCAATCCTCGCACGAATGTACACAATTGCATTTGGGGTTGCATTGAGGAGCTGACACACGGACGCTATTATTGTGCAAACAAGGGCTTCCGTTCATGAGGACTGGCCTTTATCGTACTATCGTGTGAATGACTGATATAGCGGATGATTATGAAACAGCTTAATGATTTTATTGTTTTTCTCTTTCAATTATTTGAATTGATGCTTTTTTGGTTGTAATAATTGGTGTCTGACTTGTTTGCATTGCAGTACCAAGGAATATTTCGATGCCATTGTAATACGTTGTAATAAACGACATATACAAATAAGAATTTTTTATAAAAGGATATTTTATATCTTGGATTATTGTAAAAAAAAGATTTATTTTATCATTTATCATAGCTTTGTAAGTAAATATATGAGTGAACGGTGTGTCGCCTCGAATTAACACAAGCTGTTGTTATCATTCAATTTGATTCCGCCGCGGGCTGTTTTATTATTTTAATGAGACTCAATTTTCAGGGATAATTGAATGGACGTCGCGTAGGTTCGATTATTATTTCATTTTCATTCGATACAGTGGCTGGCGGAAACCGGACATTTGTGTGCAAATGCGGAGTTAGCTAAACGATAAATAATTATTTTAGGGCAATAAAATAATCCACTGGGTAGTCAAATTATAAACGGTAAAAATTTAAAATAAATATTGTTGGGGCTTCATATATCGTAGTTCGGGACTATACTATCAAGTTTTTTTATGCGCTATCTCAGTCTTCTTTAATTCTTACGAAGCTGGCTAACCAAAATTGGTATTAACAAATACATACATTAGGAACTGTATCCTGTTTAAAGTTTGGTACTCAAATAACTATGATTATTTTTAAGTTTAAATTAAAGGTTAGGAAAATGTAGAGCGGCTGCAAAATACTTTTGATGATTACATTAACCTAACATCCTAATATTTGATGATGATGTCACAGCGACATTTTAGCCTCACTAGCACAGCTATTTCAATGACAATGCCACAAGTCCGCACCTAATATTTAGTATTCTAAATTGTTGCTAGTTCGCCCTCCGATAAACAGTGCGGGACAATCGCATGAGTAAATTATACGTGCTTTCATTCCGTAACAGCCAGTTTTACCTATAGTTAAAGTTGACTTAGTGCCGGCAGTTTAATTAAAGGGGTGCGTTTTGATTTGTAGTAGCAATATGAAAGAGTGCGTTTCATAATGTGATTGTAAATAGTGATTTTCAACGTTCATTTGTTTGACACGAAGGGAGGTTTATTTACAAAGTCTTGCCCTGAAAACTAGGTACGTTTTGTAATTGACGGTTGCTAATTACTTATTTCTAGGTACATTGTATTTGATTAATAGTATACCTACATTATTTTATTATATGTATCACTATCTTTTAGAGATTAAGTTTAGCCATAAAATAATTTCTTGACATTAATTTCAGTTTCCAGGTAGCACTCAGGTACCTAATTAACGATGTAGAGACCTACGAGATCATGTAGAATCTACACTGACGCATAAACTTGTTTTAAAAAGTAAAGCCTAAATAAGCATTACAGCTACACTAAATTAACAAACCTTAATTCAAATAATCATTCCTCAGTTTCTGACTTATGTTACATAAAGTTGTGTGTCCATATCTGTTACATGTATTAAACTTAGTACAGTGTGAGATAGCTATAGGTACCGCTGGGCGACCGCAAACCGCGGCACGCGTGCATTGGGGTGGTATCAATGTACTTATTTGGGTATCCTTAGGCAATTAGCACTTATTTCATTTCATTTTGTTGTTCGTTTTAATGGTATTGGGTAACACAAGCGGATTGATTACGGACTAGTGTAATTATTTGTAGGTATAGGTATGTTTCTAGTTGTCATCAATGTTATAATTATGTGAATACTCCATTTATGATTCTAATAACAATAGTTCTGCACTGTGCAAAATTCTCAGCTCTTTAAATGTTCTAATGAGCATTTATAATGGTTAAGCAGTGACTGACAAATATACTATACGATATACATACCTACATTACATTATAATAATAATATACACTCGCAATAGATTACTTACTCTTTCGTATCGAGCTTCTTGGTCAGCTACACCACAGCCCGGTTTGAATTTGATTAATACATTGTATTCCAATTGTAGACCAGTTTTTTTACGATGCTAACTAGCTATTCTGTCCTTAAATGGCGTAGCATAAAGTGCTACATCTTTTTCTGCACTTGCAGTTGTCAGGAACCTATAATTCACCTTTGTAGAGCACGCGTTGCTGTGTTTTTATTAGAATATCAACAATTATTCTCTATTTGAGCATTCCATTCATTAACACTATACAAGCTAATTATTGCTCGTATTCGTTACAGGAATAATAAGTTCATTAGGAGTAACGTGGCTAAGAATTCAATTCTTGCACGAAATAGTGAGTAATTTAATTGTCTATGTCTACTTACGTACAGTTTTTGTTATAAAGCAAAATGCACCCAATCATACGCATTCTGTCATTGGAATCTGCACTTTATAACTTAAAACATAATGGCGGTAAAAATGAGCGCTTAATTGAATTACCTGCATTTATTCATTTCATTATGAAATAGCACTCATAGCCGCTCCCAAATAGGGATGCAGATAACCCGTTGCAAATTTCTTAATTATAATGTCACGTATGACAGATAAATGGTCTTTATTTACATATAACCATTAAAAAGTAGTGTTATTACGAAGCTTTATTATTTTAAAAGTATCATGTGTTGTTTTCAATGTACAGTTATGATAACGTGCAAGTTTTAAAAAGTTTGGATAGTTTAAGGTTGTACCGTATGGAGTAAGAGGTTACGTTTTGACAGCTCTCATCGCGTGACCGGCCAGCTGAATATTTTGTGGTTTTTTTTACTCTCATATTTGGTTTTGAGCAAATTGATTAAGTCTATTAACTTGTTTCTCCAAAGTGACAGCCCGCCTATTAAAGATGGCTGTGCTTTATTCTATTTTTAAAGTTTGAAACCCTTAAATTAGGTGTATTCGTTGCCAAAATTGATATCTATTATTGAGTTTATTTACAAAGATAACCTGTTATTATAGACAGGTTATTTTTTGGTTTAAACTTGTCATATAATATAATCTTCACACATTGGCTCATATGTCATACAAAATAAATTGTTTTGGTTTATTTAATACATTTTGATAACCCAACTTAGTGATAAGAACTCTAAATTTCATTCACTAAATGAATGAAATTATATTCGTTTCTTTATTTAGTGCGGCAAGGACATTTGTTTTATAATCAGTGTTACAACTTAAATTCTTTGTTTAAATATCTCATTGTAGACTGTAAGATGGGCCGGGATTAGATGCGTTGAATTTGTCATATTTGTGTAAGATAAGGCGCAAGATGGGAACGGAAGTAGGTAGCTAGACTAACTGACACACGTCAGATAAAACGCTTTATGACTATTGAAAATACAGCAACACACACCCTCTTGCGCCGAGCAATGTAATCTCAAATTAGAAATAATCACGATGAAACAAATGTCATTATTGGTTGTCAAGTGCAACCGAGCTCACATTAATTGAAGATTGAATTAGGTAATTAGGCCTGAGAGCATATTATATCTACATATGCGGTCTACAGATTAGCCGGAATGGTCTTAGTTTTCGGGATGGTCCAAAAAAAAACAAATCTACTTAAAAATTACAAACCAAGTATAGAATTCTAGGCAATATTTTGTTCATAAAAATAAATACATGGCTTCGTGTTTACCGAAAAAAAGCAAAACACGAGGGGCGAATATAGCAATAAAAATAACTGTCCAGTCTATAATTCCCAAAGGGGTGCAGCATGCAGTTCATCGTAACGGCAATGACGGGATTCAGTTTCAGTACTTACCGTACCGACACATTTTTTTATTAGGCATAAGCTCGAATTCTAACATTAAAACTGTAGTAGGAATAATACATTCTATTTTATTAAGTAGTTCCACACAACCCAATATTATAGGATATAAACGTTGAAACTATGTTTACAAAAAGTGCAATTTTCGATTTGTACCTCGTAGATGAAAATATGATAAAGACATGTAATACTACCAATCAATCTGAAAGTTAAATCAAAAGAACCAATCATAACCCGGATGTAGAACACAATACAATGATTCCCACATGCTTCTGACAAAACAAAACAAGGTTTAAACATCGTCTAAACGCTGAAATAACAAACCGATTACGCCATGATCAGTGTTCCTATAGGTCCAAGTCATACACTTTACGCTTGCTTAATCGCTTCGAATTATCTTCATTTATTCTTGTGGTTCTGTTGTATAAACAATTAAAAGTTGTTCAGAAATGCTCAACATTCCATACGATTTTAATCTCAGTGCGTCGAACATTTTTCTATGTAAAACACGTGTTCGCCTCGCTACCGTTTATCACTTGGGTAACAACGTGGAAACAGTAGCGCGGGTAGTCTCACTCAGCGATCCAATATTTAATAGTTTTATGATGTATTATCAAAACAAATCTCACCGAGTTACTATGAACCACTGCTGTACGTTTCGGCTGCAATTCAATGAATAACCAAACAGTTTTGATATTTGATTGTTACGGCTTTGTAGTTATCTGATTTTTAAAGATATTTTTTACATAGTTCAAAAAGTATTGAGATCTGTTAGTGACTAATGGCATTTTAAAACTAAGTCCTTTATAATATAACTTCTATTTATACAACAATATCCTAACTGCTAGTTAATGTAAATATGTTTTGACATTCGATCAGCTAATAACTAATAAATGTTAACATCGTCATAAAAATAAATTATTATTAAGTACAAGTGAATTTGGAACGATACGCAGTGCTCCGCTCAGGTAATACGTACATTACAGTAGTTAATTGGCATAATGGTCTATGGTTATAGCTGGTGAGTTCCATTATAATTGGGTTTCGTCTTGTCCGTAGATAAATAATGCTAATATTGGTGGATACGGCTGGGTTACACTCAACATTAATTCAATAATCACTCCATGCTTAGAACACATTAAAGGGCACGCTAGATGCATTGCCTGGCAGAAAATAAATTAAAGATCACTGAAGTCTACAGTCTAATATAGGGTGGAAAAGACGTCTTTCCAACTGTGTGTAACGTTGAGATCTCATTCGTGTCGAATTAATGTAAAACATTAATTGATTTAAATATTATAGGCAGTCAATAATTAACCATGCATCGAGCAATTAAATATTGAGACATATTGATGCCTAGTTAAAATGCAACAACTCAATGGTAATATATTGAGAATGTCACGGTGCAAAAGTCTAATAACTCAAACCGGTATCAACCATCAACGCAGACGTTTGGCATTTAGGGAAATGTTGGGTGAACGCCGACATTATTTACGGGCACTAATTGTATTTTTTTATACAGATTTTAACAATTGCAATTAGCGTATTACTAACTTGCCGAAGGGTGGATGCTCTAGGTTTTTTATTTTTGCTTCATTTACTTTGACCGTTGATTGGCGATGATCAAACGATAAAGATTAAACATCAATTGCTTCTCATTTATTATGCACTGCCTTGTAAAATGAAATAATGTATCCTACAATGTTAGTTTTATTTTAACCTCCCATTAATTAATAATAGGTACGTAAAAAAGTAATTCCGACAAGTGTTGTAATTTTAATCTATAAAAACTTAAAATGTAAAAAGCTATGAATTGTCTAGGAGGTGCAAAACATAATTATATTAAAACAAGTAGGTGACTTTTTATTGAATGTTTAATTAATAAATTGCAGTAAGCAAAGTTAAAAACAAATGAAAGTCGAATCAGTTAAATGAGGTTTGCACCGGGAGAAGAGCACGAAATCTTTGTTACAAGTATCAACTTTGTAATTTTTTGTATCTTGCAGTTGTTAGTTTTTTTATACACTTTTTGATTATTCGTTCTTACTAATTAAACGAAAAGTATCAAGACTCTTCGCTAGTCGTATAAAAATAGACAGAAGCGGTCGATACAAAAGGACTTAACATATTTTTTCATCATATTTTATTATGAACTTCTGTTCAACATCCAGATGTTTGAGTCTGATCAAACAAAAGATTTTTCAGATGTACTTACGCTGCGTCAGAATGTAACTATTACGTTGATGATTTATGACTAACTTCTGTTTATCTTTGAAATCCCACTTTTGTTTTAAGATTCGAAAAACTTTTATCTTCGAATATTAGTGTATTTCCTTTGTGCGCTCTGTAGGTGTGTGGAATGATATCAAAGCAGTAGATACTAAATTATCTCGAGCAACCGTTGTGTTCTGCTACATTTACCAATTAGACAGTTAGTTATGAAGTTTACATCTGTTTCCTATGTTCCTGGCGCAGAAGGCGTTGCAGATAAATCTGTTCCAATCTTATGTTCTAATGATACATTCTAATTTTAGCAATAAGGTCTTATTTCATTAAGGACTTCTTTCTTACATTTACCGTTTCTTTGATTTGAGTAATTCCTACACTCAATTGGTTCGTCACATTTGGCCATCCTTGACTTTGATTTACTGCTCAGACACCTAATATCATTCTTTCAGTTTATTCCTGTTAGGTTTAGTCATAAAAAGATAAACGATACGACATGTTGTATACTGAACTCTACCGACGGGATATCAAACTCCCACTTGACCGTTTTTTAATAGTTTATTTCCAAACTCCCTGTCGACAGCGCCGATGTTTTTCTAATAACCTGTTTAACAAATCATAACGTTTATTTTTGTTCGACACTGAACGATCACACGCCCGGGACTCTATTCTGTTTCAAATCTCTAGCTTGTATGTTTTGATTATTTTAATTTTTCATTGAACATAAGAAATTGTATTTAAAACAAGAACAGCGGACGTAAACGTGGAGAATAGAGGAAGAAACGCCACAATAATAATGCGAGGCGTAAACAACGCGCTGAACATATTATTTGCCTGAATGCATATAAAATTGTCGTAATCATGTTTGAAAAGGAAATATAAAAGTAATTATATTATGACTTGAGCGCACATATTACCTATATTTAATTTTTATTAGTTTTATGTTTAGGAATGCATTGGACGAATTTTTGTTTCCGAACGTATTTTAAATGCGACTGCATTTATCTTTCAAGTGTCTCTCTAATGGTAACTGATGAAACACAAGCGCCAGTATTTTTTGTACATGTTCTCTGTGTGGGTAAAAGCCGCTGATGGCATGCATACGACTTATATGACTCGACAGTATTAGTCGTCAGAATTAGACAAAATTAATTTAGGAACCGACTAACTGTGTCTGTTGCTGGCCAGGTAGCCCGCTACGTTTTTTTGTATCGCTACAAAAGACCGTTTGGGAAGAAAAAGATTAAAGTCGGGAACGGTAGCAAAACTTTTCGATTATTCTTGATGAAGCATGTCCATATAAATAGAAAACTATTAAATATCAAAAAAATATAACACAATACTGTTGTATTCTATGTGGGTCTGAAAGTTTAATTTGAGAAAACATTTTGCTAAATTAACAACTTCTGGCGCCAACGGCAAAAAAGATGTAAATCAATTAGGCATAGCTTATTTAAAAATATTTACCAGTTTTCTACCTTACCATTTAAATTTAAGTCATGTTATTTAGCACTGTATTATTTATAGTCAACACTCTTTTAACTTTTTCTTATAAATCAATTTTAAAAACAGTTAAACTGTTGGCCTTTTGTCGTTGCTCATAATAATAGGTTTTTCATTTTCAATCGATGGTGTAGGGCGTGACAGTCGTATTCGCCGGCCGCGCGCCGTGGTCACCCGGCCAGAAATTGTATAATTTTACGCAACAAAACAATCGACCAATACAGGGTGAGCGTGAATGGACACGTCCGAACCAACAGCCATCAACGATTCATAACAAAACGTGCCAAACGCACGCAACCCGACTGATGCCGAATCAATTGAAAAGTGCCCAATGAAAAATACTACAAAGAGAAAATTTATCAACAATTTTAGCACCCTTTCAAAAACCACGACGGAAGGAACGCACACAACAAAAAATAAAATACCATGTATGAATGCATTAAACTTACAAAGATAATATTTATCCAGACTTTTCTGTAATGAAATCTTTAGACCGGTAAAGTAAAAGGGAATTTCATAGCGGCTTGTGAAATGAAATAAAACGATAATATGTCTGGAGCTATTACGTCTGACAATAGGGCACGACAAAGGGAAATTGTAAGGTGGCTTTCCAACGAGCACGATAAAGTGACATTGATTGTATCCATCTAAATAGATTCTCCTGCATTTTTAAGATTCTTGAAAATATACGCGGACTTATGAAAGTCACAATGGAAATTAAAAATGTGATTTACTACCTTTAAGCATGTTTTTATTTGCTTTTCTGCATTTATCTAAGATACAATTGAACAATAAATTTGAATAAAACTACATAAAGAAGAATGTTCTGTCCAGATGTGAAATCTTAAATATCAAGCACCCTTTGATACACCAGCCAAAGAAACAATAAAGAAGCCATATCAAACGATACTCTAAGCGAATTAGAAACAAAACGGATTCAAGACTTTCTGAAGATGACGTCTCTTTCAATGCGAAGCAGTCATCGAGTTTCCTTTGTAATTAAATATTGAAATTAAGAAATGAACAGCCGCTAATTACAAGAGGTTGTCCCTTGGGGGCTGATTATGTTGCCCTAGCATTCGCAGAAAGGGATGTTGGGGACTTCGCCGGTCTTATTACAATTAATATTTAAGATTTTAATGTTCTCCCGCTCGAACATTTGTTTCTGAAGTTGGATTAATATTACTTCTATAACAATAAACACATAAGATAGTATGCTGTGTATTAAATATATGAAATATACAATACTCTAGAATTAGCTTTTGCATATTAATAATAATAAAAATACTTGAACATAATTAGGTAATTAATTAATGAAAGAGTAATCTTAAAACATCTGTTCTGGCGACAGAATGATCCGCGGTGGATATGTGGTGCCCAACTGCCCAATGTAATAATTAATTATGTTAGATCAATGGAAGCAACATCGATAGGACTCATAAAAAAGATATAGTGACGTTGTACAAACTATAAATTTAGTGTTTGGACATTTCAATTATCCGGACCACGTGGCGTGCCGACAATGATGTTCGTGCCAACAGTAATAAAATTAAAAAAAGTAACAATAAAAAAAACGTTGTCGACCCAGTTTATATTTTATGTATCTAATTCTATTGCTAATAAGACATTCTATATTATAGATGATTAACGCAAGTACAGTCATACGCGAAAAAAGCTTTAAATAATAGAGGCTATAATAACTTCATCAAGGAGCGATCACATCGCAGACGGAGTATGCCGAGATCTTAAATACATTTGGAATGTCTTTATTAACTGTCAACAAATCAAGTGGAGCACCGGGAGCTGTTTAATACCCTATCAGACAAACGTAATTAGTTTTGTAAATAAAATGCCTCGGAGAAATTGAAACGTAGCAGCTACCTGACTGTTGTGGTGACTTGCTACATTAACTTATGATTGTACTGTCAGATAGAACACAGTTATTAAACCGACTTGTAACTTTATACAATCACAGAGGTTAATCCCCTCTGCCGATATTCTTACTATTTTGATCTAAGGAATAATATATGTATTAAATAAAGTATAGTGCGAAAAAGCACCATAGCATCATTTTAAATGCAAAATTATACAAGGTTCGCTCTAACGGCTATATGCATTTCTTGCAAGATTCGTATCAATGTTAATTACAACCACTGGATTAGTATTTTTATTATCTTTTAATCTTTATGAACTTTAAAGTAAATATATATTATTTAATTAAAATATTGCTTTATAACGATTAACTATAAATTATAGAATATTTCCAGAACAGTGCTTCTATTTTAAAATCTTAGGTATTTCTTTTAATGTACCTATTACGTTACATCCACGAAATATAAAACTTAGTTTTAATAAATTAAAAAGTATCCCTCGCCCTTGGGACAGGTAACATTAGGAGAACATCTTGCTACAACAGAACATTATATAATTGTAGAGCAGAATTACGGTCGCAAAACTTTTCCACCCCAAAGCATTTTTTATTTAATTTTTATTTTTACGACACAATTAAACGCGGCTTTGCTTTCACTTTTTATTGTTACTGTCTTAGTGCCCTCTAATTTTTGGCTTCAATTACATTTTCTTTTGGTTTTATTAATACATTGTTTTCAATGGAAGTTTATCGTCGACTGAACAAAATTACCGAATTGTTTGGCTTTTAAATTTGTCCGTAGAATGTAGTCGAAATGATAGTGTTCAAACGTGATCAATAATTCGGATCTCTCTTCTTCCTCAGGTACTTCTCAAGGTGAATAGGTGTTTCTATTCAAGGAGAGATTACATCTCACTACGACCGGAACTCGTTTAGAAAAAATAGAGCAACGATTTTTTGAACCGAAATCATTTATCATGTTTGCACTGAACCCAAGTCAAACTGCTACTGCGTTTGAGTTTACATTAGATAAGATTACGTACGTTTGTTTTACGTTGTCTACCGATTCTTGGGCCATTTTAAAACAGAGCCTCATTGTTAGATGTGTTATCCAGATATGGTGTTTCCGAGTCACTAACGTGAAAAGGAAATAGTGCATCATACGAGGTTTAAAGTAATTTGGAAATTTTGTTGCTCTTTAGTTAGGGTCCTATTAAATCAATTCTATTAATTGCAAAAGTTGTCTGTTCTTGAAAATGTTACAGAAAGGGTTCAAAACGTTTTGTTAATTAAATCTAGGCGTATGTACCAGACTTTTCAAAAGACTGCTAGTCATTCTAGTTATTTTCAATATATTTAGGTAGGAAGTAAGTAACATTCATTGTATTGACCCAATTAGATCAAAACGAACTAACTCATTACGAATAAATAAACCAACTATTATTAAAGGTAACTTACAATCTTATTATAAGGCCACTAATCCAATAGCACTAAAACTACAAAGCCGATGTAAATAAAAGAACAGTGGCATTAAATAAGAAGCGTAGAGTTTCTTAACAGGTATCGTATTAAAAAGTGACTTATGACATTAGAAATAAGATACAATTTCACATAATAACAATCCCTCAGAAAAAGGATATATTTGGACCAACAAAACTTAAAAAGAGTTTTAATTTAATGTGTAAACATTCCCATACGGGTTGTAGTGCTGTAACGTGTAAATAATCGGACGCTCCCGTAACAAAAACATAAAATATACAGATTATGACTATTAGCTTACAATAAGCTGTCAGCGAGATGTTTTTGGTCTTTTTACTTTTTTTTGGCTACCTTGTAGACGAGGAAGGATGTTTACGCCACGTGATTGTTATGATTTAGTGTCAGTAATTATTAGTGAGTGTGAACACGTCCACTAAGAGTTGAGAATAGTAATACAAATATAATAACATAGAGTACCAGGCGTCAGGTCTATTCATAGTGTTTCGTTGGTACTGTTTGTGTATCTAATAGCTTCATGTGTATAAGATTCTAACTTTTTATGAAGTCGGATACATTGAACACTGATTTAAGTGAATAGTCACGTCTTGTAGGTACCTTATCTTACCATTCGGATGTACCACATTTTTCAATACAGTATACAATTCGTCGATCAGGATTTGTTCGATATGTTTGTAAAACTATCTATCAAGGGTATATCTGTCAGAAATATCTGGGGAGTCCTTTGTGGTTGCTATTTGATCAGTGACACGGGCGGTGAGTGATGAATATTGCCAAGCAAATATACAAAAAGCAAAACTATACGTGGTGTTAGTTTCACTAGGGTTGGTCGGAGGAAAGAGTATGATGCGCAGAATGGATTCGTGTTTGATGTTTCGCGTTTGTTTGTTCATGTATTTGGATATAGGCATACCTAGTCTTTTTGTCCACTTTATGGATAGAGAAATGTTTCGTGAGTTTAGCCTAGGTATTTAAAAAAAGAAAATAATTTGTTGGTATTTTTTTTATTTATTAGGAATCTATGTCATTATATATTACTTTGTCATTAATTAATTGCATCAGACATTTGCTAGATATGTTGTTATCTTTAATGCACAGGCCATTGATTATTTGAACACTTAAAACTTAGCAGGTTTTAATGGAGCACTCGTTTAACAAGTAGGATTTATCTCCGTATTCTATCACTATTGGTAGATACTATTAAGTAAGTTTCTACCCTCTAGGACCCTCTGGTTTATAATACTCTCTTGACTTCGCACACCCGTATAAATCGTTCGGAAATCGTTCGGTAATAAATCGAACGCTTTTTAATGGCAGTTTATCGCAGTGAGCTTTGCGGTATTCAGATTACGGGTATGGCCTAAGTGGCGGCAAGGGAGCGGCACGTGCTCTCCTTATCTCTGTCCCTCGACACTTTCAATATTCGATTTCGTCGCGGGCGCGATTTTGTTTAGCTTTTTTTGCTCCCGACTGTACTCGCCTGCACCGAAAATAAAATCAATTTTATGTGCGGCTTTTTGAAGTTCATTCAAACTATTTATGTTTTATAATTGTTCCCCGACGATAGTCAGATGTTTCGGAGATGATAGAAAAAGCAAATTTGTTACCGAGTTTTTTATTGTATTACCGTAGACCGTAAATAAAATTGGTCATCAAAATAACAAACCCTTTATCTAAACATGGCAACGTAGAAAAAAGTGTCACACCGTACAATCGCACCCCAAAGCGTAACCGAAAACGAGTCTCACCGCAATCCAAGCTAATGGAGTGTCTCATAATGACGGTTGCTGACATAAAAATAAATAGGCGAGACTCAGTTTCTGCGTAAGCCGATACTATGATAACAGCATCGCTCCCCCGATAATTGCCGAACTTGGCCGACGCCTCTGATGTGGTACCTAGTTGTAATGTAGTGCGGATTAGCTGGTACCAGTGTAATTGATCTTACTTCGCGATGCCAATTAGTCTGAACTCGCAACTGTTCTAGCGGCTACAGTTCATATATTTGTAAAGCAATGCCTATGCAATTAAAATAATTATATGACAGCTTTTGCGACAGTTGAATTATGTTGGAATGTATAGAATTCCAGACAAGACTGTTTGTTAATTAAAACGATTGTTGAATTAATTAGATAGTGTAAAAATAAATACGAAATATTAAGCATAGGCGTTGATTAATGCCAGACATTGTTCCTTTCCGTACTTTCTTAGTCGGATCATATATTTCAAAAGTCGTTGTTGGCCGGTTTTGCTCCTGATAGTATTTATAAAATTACTTTACATTAATTACTACTTACTTTAATTACTTTTAATTGCTTCTAGAGACCAGGGCCTCAAGTCTGCTATTACAATAGTGTCAGAATAGTCTATCATTGATTTCATAATTGTTGATTTTGACAAGTTTGGTAATCTACTAATACAAAAGCGTCACTATGACTTTCCAATGGTCAACCACTGACACTCCATTAAAAGAAATGGCATAGAATGGTAATCTCGTACATAATGACAAATCAATGACAGACGTAGACGGTAATCTGCTAAAATTTTGACAGTTAACTCACAGACTTCAATTTAATATGGTAAGGTATAAAACACAATTACTAAACTGTTTAATATTATTAAACTGTTTGCAAAACACGGACCACAACAAATAAAAACAGATTAACGTCAGACGTCAGTGAGCAGTAATGTCACATTTGACAGCAAAACATAAAATATTATTGAATTTCATCATGTTTTTGCTATTTACGAACAAGATTGCATAGAACATTATTAAATAATATCATAGATAATATGTAGAAATATTAAAAAAATCTGGCATAATTAAATGTTCAAATTTAGTAGTAGTTTTTCGAAAATCATTTTTACTAACGGGTTTTATAATAATGGCAATACGATAATGTCATTCTACCACCATTCTATTACGAGACCATTGACAGACCAATGATCGACCATTATGAATTTAACAGATTACGAACTTTTAGCAAAATGACAATGGGATGGGAATTGCATCGTGTTGGAATGACGAATTTATAAAAATAGCAGACTAGGGGCCCAGAAACTTAAATGTAGGTACTATGAGGTCACCTTCACTATTTGTAATCAATCTTATCTAATAATGCAGAATATTTAGAAACATTGCAATATATTTCTAGGACACCGTCAATTTTTTTTTGTAAAGTACCTATCGACATTTTTGTCGCACAACAGAATTACAGTAGGTAACTCTACCTGCGAAGGTAAACAATAAGTTTTAGGTTCGTAAGTACGCAATAGGCTTAAGGGCAAAGATTTAGGTGACAAACATTATTGCGTCCGAGAAATAGTGTTGTCTATTACGTGAACATAAATCACGGATGGGAAAACAATAAGCGTAAAATTGTGGAAACTGCGGACGAAGTCTTGTGGTATTAAATCTTAGGGGAGTGAAATAAATAAAAATAAATCTGCGGCCAACCCCACGCGAGGACTTGATTTATTTGACAATTGCCACAGAGATACCGCATGAGAAGATGAGAAGTATTGAGACGCTGCCGCTACTCACTTATAATTGAATTTAATTAATGAGTATTTCAGTTATTGTTCTTTTGTTGCTGTTATGAGAATCTACTATGAGTACAATGTAATGAATGAATCATGTGTAAGAGTGGATTGATCGATTTCTTTATACGATTTTTATTGAGCGTTTTTTATTAATTAACCTTTTAAATTTCTTCGCACGTGTGTTATTGTAGTTCTTGTTGCTTTTCTTGACCATTTTTTTTCTAACACACACACTATCATTTACATGGGGAAGTCGACAGAAAAAATAAAATCAAATGCCACAAATAAGTTGCCTAAATAATATGGGTAGTGAGTACCTGTCTTGATAAGCTCTTTAACCGAGATCCAAAGTTTTCGGTGGATCATGGTGGCTCATGTCAATAACGAAATGTTTAGATTACACGATTGATACAATCTTTCAATCGTGTAGGTGAGTCAGATGCTTCAGTCCATGGGCTATAATAAAAACACTATGAAATTAGAATTTGGTTGTTCATCATATTGCGATGATTAAGATTGTCGTTTTTGCAGGTTCCAAAGTCCACTTTTACGTTGAGATAGTCTGTAACAGTTTGTAATCAAATGAGCTCAAACAAATCTCAAAAGTCTCTCTACCTAAGTTAATAATCATAATCTCTATATGCTATCGGTAATCCGGTCGACTCCCTTTCATAGGCTAAGTGTACCATCTTAAACGGCAGTAACGTGCTACTATGTCCGCAGCTCCAGACCGGGCCGACCTCCGAAGCGCGCGTCAGGAGTGGGATTGTCCCTTGCAGCCACGCAGTTCCCTGGACACCCCTTCAAGAAACATCGCCTGGAGAACGGGGAATACTCTCCCTACGAAAACGGCCATATGAGTGGTAAGTAACACTGCTCCTAGATTTCATGTGACGGCAGTTTGAGGTTCAGACTCTACTTTCCATAACTGCATTGACGTACGTACAAAATGTTATTATAGATACATAAAAATACCTATTAGGTTTTTAGTATTCTCAATGACAGTAAGAATATAAGGTAGAGTGCAGGTTGAGTAACCTTTTACAAAATTTAGTGTCACAATAAGTAAGTTTAGAGTGAATTCTATGAACATGAATGAGGAATTCTTTTGACTAATCGAACTACTAATCCAATAAGAAAAGGTGTTAAGATAAGTTCAAGACTACATGTAATAAGGGAAGATCATGATACATGGTAAAGTTATGATATCCAAATTACAATGTAAAGAAAACAACAACACTATCAAGTTTCTAAAGAGTATACAAATGTGTTGGTATTCTCAAATGTTTTCGTAAAACGCGAATTAAACACAATGTTAATAACCCAAAGATTAATCTCAACTTAATCTGGCTTTGTAATATAAATCAAAACAAACGGTACCATGACATGTGATAACATCAAAATCGGGTTTGTATAAGCTCCGGATAGGCGCCGGATATGAATCCCCGTCTTCTCGGGAGGTATGCCTCCTCATTTCGTATACAAATTACACAAATACAAAATTATCCCAACACAAACGAAGAAAAGGGAATAAAGTGATTAAATAGAGCTCAGCGCAAGACGGCTAGCAATCAATCATTTTTGTCGCTTACGGCTTTGTTGATACTGCCACTTTCCATCTCTTTTTGTCGTGTGCATTAGGTATACTTCGTCTCTTTCTAGCATGAAGTGTCGTGCCAGACAAGGGAGCAATTACATTCGTGATCTTGCATAAGCGGCACTTGCTTATCGCGCACTGCCGCATTTGACTTTGAGTGTAGTTTGTTCGCTTTTTTCCCGAAATTTGCAATTCGAAACACTCTCATGGCTGAAATAAGCATAGCTTTGTTTTGTGCTTATTGCGTTTCCATTCCACAAACAAGTCATATTTTTTATTTTACACACGACCCTCGGTGCCGTATTATTTCTTGTTATTGTGTTTTGTGAGTCATCTATGCTTAGTTGGTTTTAATTACTTTACAATTAGTGGAAGATGGATGGGTCTCGCAAGGGGTTCGATTTGAGATTTGAAGCTCACGATAAATATTCATGTCTATCTATATGTGTAGGTAAACTTTTGTATAGGACATTGACTATCTAAGTGAAACACGCCCAGGGTTCTGTCCTTCTATTTTTTGACTCTCAGAAGTCAGATCCCACCTAATAGTTTTTAAATTATGATAACTTAAGAAAGTTTTATAAATTGGACTTCACTTAAAACTACATAATTATTACAAATTTCGAAAATTTAAGGAAAAAGAAATGTTATAAATATCACCATAATCCATAGAGAAAATAACTATATTATATCTATGATTATATTAATAAGTATATTTATACTACCTTCTATACTATACTTCTATTATTAAAACTAAAAATATATACAAACAAAAAACATCAAATAATTATGCATCAAAATATTCCTCCTCATCACTGTCGACTGGCAGGGTTCCCAAAAGGCTGGCGGCATTGCCACGTTGAATGGCAATGCTAATTCTTTGGCCGAAAAACAAACCAGCCCTTTGGTCACGTGAAGAGTCGACCAACCGTTTAGATATGTCTCTAAATAAGAGACGCGCACTCGGACCCCATGACCCGAGTGTTTCGACCCCAAACGGCTCAAAAATATAATTACCAATTAAGTTATTATACTTCCGCCGCTTGAGAGTCTCCGCAGCTGCAGCTGCAGCGCCAGAGTAAACCGATGTACTGGAAACATGAGATGGCGCAAGGGTGTCGACACACGTTGCGTCCCACACCAAAGGCCTACCCAATTTCCAAGGCATCAAAGACATACCGTCTGGTCTCTTCCCATCGTCACGTACCAAGCCATTTGGTTCTAATATAGCTGGTACGCCGGCGGTGACAAGAGCTCGACGAATAATGTCATTTAAATTTGCGTGCCGCGGTATGCGACCAGCGCTCCTGGCGCAGGACAGGCCATGGCGTCCGAGGCTGTCGACAGCTTCACCACAGTGACACCGGTGAGGAGCAACACAGGGTGTACCTAGACGCAAACTGGTGGCAATCCGGAAAGTGTTGTCATCCAGCATCGTTCCTATGCTGGACGACGGAAGTGCTTGCAGCCAAAGACCCGACTCCCATTCACCCACAGCCAGCAAACGCGCACGCTCTGTAGTGTTGATTGACGTATTAATTAATTGCTTCCGTGTCAACCTACAGAGCGGCTCATCCCACTGACGTTGGGACGAAAGTTTGTCGGGTAAATCCGTATTCGGGCAAGCTATTTTCCAAGCATTCACTGCGTCAGTCATGCACAGTACCTCGAAATCAACCAGCGAAGTGGCTAGAATATTTCTGGTTAATTTTTCAGTACTGTGGACCGACGACAGAAAAGCTGGTAAACTTAAACTACTAACTTTACGGACACCCAAACCACCTAATCTAATAGGTAAAGTGGCTTGAGACCACGCTCGGTCGTCTATAGCCACATTAAGAATTTTAGTAAGGGTGTTCCGTATAATTTGGTCAATTTTTTCCAAAAGGTTCGCATGTTTCCATAGTTGGGAAGAGCGAAGATAATATGTAAATTTTGGGCCAAAACAACAATAACGAATTAAAGTAATGGCCGAATGTATGCTAATTTCAGAAAATCTTTCAGAAATTGCATTAAAATTTTGAATTTTTTCTTCAACAAAATTTTCATAAGAGTCTTCTAAAATCGGGGACCCTAGGAGGCGCAAAGATGATTTGTTTGTAATTTGAATTTGTGGAGCAACCGAAAGAAATTTGTTCAAAGTCGATAGTCTGTCTGTAATGTCCGGTATGTAAATTTCGCATTTGGAATAATTTAAATCTAAACCAATAGAAACAAATTTCTCTTTTAAAAATTTAAAATCTTCAATAACTGTGTTTACGTCGCCTCCCAGAGTTCCATCATCCAAATACCAAACATTAAATTTAGAATTTAGTTGTTGAATAATCGGGTGGATTGCTAAACTAAAAATAACTGGCCCGAGCGGATCTCCTTGTTGGCATCCAACTGCAGATTCTAAAAGATTATCCTTATAGACTAATTTGGAGGGCTTTTTGTAGCATTGCCAAAGGTAACTGTAAATTTTGGGTACTTCATTTTTTATTCCTGCCAACAAGGTGTCTCTATTTACGGAATTAAAAGCATTTTTAATGTCAACCTTAAGTATGACCTCGCCTTTTCCTGAATTTAAAAATGTCGAAAAAGCATGTACAGCAGCCTCACAGCCCCCCTTCGAACCGAAGCCTAGCTGTAGGGGCTGAAATTTGCTGGATAAAGACTCACTGTAGTATCTACAGCAAATTTTGGCTGCTGTACGCCGAAAAGTGGTGCCTACGGCAATGGGACGAATGCCACCATCCCTTTTGCGAAGGGCGCAAAGATTGGCCCCATACAAAATGTCAATGATGGCTTCGTTCACATTGCCGGATAGCATTAAATTGATCAAAGCCGTAAGCTCCTTCAAAAGCGTCTCACCAGCTTCCCCGGCGCTAGGGCACGTCAGATCTTTTAAATGTTGCGGTGTCAAGCCGTCGAGGCCACCGGCGGAGCCGCTCTGGAAAGAGCCTATGGCTGTGATCAAATGCTGAGCTGAAATTTGCAAGGTATTAAAATTGGGATCTGGAGCATCGGGAAAGGAAAGGTCATCCCTTGGTGCTGGATGTTTGCTCTCCAAAGCAGTGAGTGTATTTGGAGAGCAAGGCGCGACCACATCACTGCTGAATAGGATTCTAGCCGCTCCCCTAATATCACCTTCGCTTAGCTTAGATTCTACAAGTTGCGAATGGCCTCTTGGCAAGAGGGGATTTGAAGCTGGGAATTTCGTGTCAAAAGATAAATTTTCATTAGAACAATTGTCCTTAAGTCGAGTAGTAAGAGTTTTTTTGTTAGCCGAGTTTTTTTGTATGTGGAGAATTCTGTAAGTGAAGGTGAGTAATTGTTCCCAAGCACTCACGGAGTTCTCTTGAGTTGCAAGACGTACACATCGTGCCAAATGTAGAGCAACTGATGGTCTTGCACCTCGAGGAACTCTCTTTAAAACGGGCACAGAATTTTTTAATTTTGATATCCTTTGCCAGAACGGTAAACTAGAGGGGGTCGATGTTATGGGCGTAGGATCAGGGCTAGAGGGCGCATTTTGGGATTTGTGAACTTTCCCGAAATGCACCCTCAAACCTCGGTTACCTTTAAAAAATCGTGCTTGGGGACAATAGGGGCATCTCACCAGCGATGGGGCAGGTTGACTAGCACTTTCCGGATCACCACCAGCATTGAAACTCATAAAATTAAACTTATTTTAAGCTAAAATAATTATATTTAAATAACAAAAATTACAAAATAACAAAAATATATAAAAAAAAAAGTATGGCGCACGCTTGGAAAGGTATTAGGCCAATGACGCAGCGTTAGCCTTCAGCAAATCCGGAGCTAGCTCGCTGCGTTGCCCGGGTGATTCTTGATGACGGATCAGTGGAGCACCCTTGGCGTTCTTACCGACGGCTTCAGATCGTCGCCGATGAGTGTCCAGGTCGAAGCTGCTACCCCTTCCTTATGTTATCTTCTAGCTGCGCACTCTAGGCAAATTCATTGGTAAAGGAGCTGTATTCGCAGCTGCCTGCGATTCCGCTGAACATTTTGTTTTATTTATTATATTTTAACACAATTTAAACACTGAAGCTTCCATGGGTATTCACGGTAAATACAATTTGCACCAAATATTTTCACGAATATTACCAAATATTTTCTCGTAATTTGATTGACATTCAATTTAATAAGATTGAATGATTGAATTGAGGTTTGGTTGATAATGATTTTAATAAGTATATTCTCTTTAGTCTATGATAATACTCTAAACGTAGACGTAAAAGTCTACGTTACGTATCAAACTATGTATTACATATTTTTTTTAAGTTTAATGAATGTAGCATATGAGACAGGTCTGCATTCATTTCAAATAAGATATAAAAAAGTAATATAAAACCTAGTCTCCTTATAGTTATCATCATTGTACAATACGCAATAATTGTGTTACTTACATAATTTTCCACCATACATCATATTAAAGGCATTCTAATTAAATTCGTGCATGTATCAAGTTTCCATGTACCATATCTGAGTACGGGCTCGGCGTTAAGCCAATATTATTTTGACGAGTCGTTGACAGTGGTTTACAGTTGATGAAACAGACGCACACATACACAACAGTCCTCGGAAGGTGCACTCACACAGGTGCCGAGGTAATCTATACACGTCACACATGGATCCGAAGGGTGTCACTGTTTGAGTGAGTGAGTGAGGAGGCGGGTGGCCCATTTTCACCCTGTGAAATAATAGGATACGAAAACATCGGAGGCAGAATATAATCCTCCTGCGAAGGTTGAACGGAATGGAAATAGGAATATGAAATGCGCGAAAGGGATGTGTCGGCCCACGTGCTCGTTGAAAGGGTTACCCACCGATGTTTATCTTAAGGCGCTAAATCTAAACGGTTGTTCATTCCGCGTTACGACTCAGATTTGCGATAAAGGTTTAAAATAAATGTATTTTTAAACATCCATTAGATTGCACTTCTTCTTTAATGCTACATTTACAAGTCATTATTTAAGTCTTGGACGTGCAAATTGTTACGAAACTTTATCAGTCCGACATGGTCTAAAGCCTAGGAAAATTATTGTAGCCTAAGGATTTAGAGTTAGTTATAATTGCGATACTAAATATTTTCACATTGCAATTGAATATAATATACAACATAGATTATATTGCCGCAGCAGCAGTATAATTAACGTGGCAGTGGCAACCCTAATATTTTAGAAAGTGCCATGAAAATGATGTGTTGATAATAATTAAAGGTTCGGCACGGTGTCGCCGCGACTCGGATGTATACCGGGGGGATAATGTAAGGCATTATAACATTACTCGCTGGGGCACAAAGCTTTACGTGCTGATTGAATTCTGCGATTGAAATTAAGTAAGGATTTGCCTGTTTATGTTAAGGGAAGTAGGGATCAGTCAATTTACGAATCTCTTGTATGCTCGCGCCTTTGTTGGCTGCATTGTAACTTGTGATCAACATGTATTACATTATTCTAATAATGATAGATGAATGTCAGTAATTACAGTATTATATTAGGTATGAATTGACGTAAAACGTTTGTGATTATGTACCTTTTTGATGTTAACCACTGCTTTAATCCTAGTGTTTGACGTCTCCGTTGTAAATGATGTACCTAAGTAATTATAGGTTTCTTATGATAGCTTACATCGTGTTATCACTGTTACGTTATATAGGTCATTTTTTTGCACTGTCTGTCTTCCACTTTCTTAGCTATTTATCTACAATTATTTCAAGCTATTTGCAAGTCAATGTTGTGAAGCATATGATATTATTTTCAATTAATGATTTACAACGTAGTGTGAATTAAACAGGTACTGACAACAGCACATAATCACCTTGTTATATTTCCTAACCCTTGAATAGTGTTCATTTATAAAAACCCACATTCTAACAGACGATCATTATCCAAGGCGCGTTTTTTACTACGAAGAACGTTATTGCACATTTATCAGCTCGCAAAAAGCGCATATTTCCACAATCAGTGAATCGAAAGCCCATTTTTTCCATTTCCGGATCGAGCACTGGCAAGAACGTATGATAAACACTAGAAGAGTCGGCAATCATAGTAATTTCTTGCTATCCACGGCTGCGTTTACAATTTTTAATGGTTAAAACATCAACTGGCAATTGGAAGTAATCAAACAAATTGCCGTTTCTCCTTATAAGGAAATCGTAATAATAAACGCGGTGGCAACAATAATTAAACGCCGTAGCGATGCGAAACGACTTGAGAAGTGTTGCTGCTTACGACAAACTGTTTGTGCGTACACTAAGTGGCGTTTGAGTTATTTAAATTTCTGTATTATATGAGGAAGAATTTATGCTGCATACATGAATGTATATGAATTAAAAAAGGTAACATGTAACAATTACATTCTATGTTATTATTCCAATGAATGACATGAAGAGTATAATAAAGTATACTCTAAATGAGGTCTGACATAACTTTACTACAAGAAAAATGCAAGTAGAACAACTTGCCCTCGACATTTTTTTATATGTAAACAGTGGTGGCCCGTATCTCATGGTGACAAGTTCCGAACTTTTTGCTATGACTATACCTAAAAATAGCTTTGCATAGTTCAGCCACTTTTGCATAATAAGCCCATAAGTTGTTACTTTACAGCAAACTCGTAAATCGCCTTACGATTTACCTTTACTTTTTAATAATAGTTTAATGTGGCATAGCCAATAGATACAATTATGATTACATTTATGTAAATTACAATACGTTATAAATTAAAAAATAGCCTTAGCAAAGTCGCCAACGATACAAGCTTGCACAAAGCACATCCATCAATTGATTTCGTAGCAATGAGCTTGGGAGTTAAACCATCGGGCCTACAATTGTTACAGTATCAATAAACATTTCTGCAACATTTATCTTCGTTACCGGATATTTCAATAAAAATTAAGCAATTAACATTTTAATTAAAACAGTCGTTATTACGCCGTTTGTTCAATGGGACCATCACTTGTTGCAACCCTGTATGTAAATGAGTGTAAAATGTGAGGTCGTTTGTGTCCACCTGCGCTTAGGCGCGTGCGTTTGCGCCGTCAGTTGCTGATTACGGTCAGCAATCAGCATAGTCGATTAAATCGATTATCGACTTTCAATTATCAGTATATTTCACAATAAACATCGTTTTGACAAGTTGCGTGTGCGCACCGAGACGAACTTGCGATTTGTCAATAATAATCATGTGTCAGAATGTTTGGTGCCAATTATTTAGAAAGTCGGGACAACAGTCCCGACTTTCTAAATAATTGGCACCAAACATTTTTTACACAATACAACAGTTTTTACACAATACAACAGTATTGTGTAAAAACTTACGTAGCATCGTCTGTTTGTGTACGTATACTATAATGCTTGTGGAATCTTTTATTTATTATGAATGACTTGCTAACACCGTCTAATCTAAGAAAATAATAATTTTGTGACATGCTTCAGAACTTGTACCATAAATACTTAACGCTAGTATGAAGTTTATGGTTAGAACTAAAACTTACAAATACCGTTATGTCAACCGGTAATATTTGAAGAAATCGATTGGCCACAAAATCTTTATTCAATCTCCCAAATGTCATGAGAAAATTATTTTAGAAAAGTTGTGCAAGGCAACAACTCATCTAAAATAATTTCCTCAGAGGTACACTTAGTTAAATATGTAACTTGGTAGTTGTATTAATGTAGGTCGCATCACAGCACAAACCGAACCATTCTATGCGTTCCAATTAAACCAGCGCGAAACGGTTAAAGCAAATATGTACGAAGGTAAAACTCGCAATAGGCAGGCAGGTACCCGGTTCTTTGCTCCGTGTGTCGCTTCCGATATTTCGAATTCCAAACATACAAATCGTGCGCGGAATTATGCGAATTCCCTCCCTCACTCGTTGAATTGCTAGCTATGTCATCTCGAAATGTACCCATAAAGGGTTCGACAGAGCAGCCCGTTGAGGAACACTTGTAATACTAAGTGTGTCATCAACCCATTACAGTTTTTCTTTAGTTAAGTGCAATGTTACGGCTCTTCTACACTAGAATTATTACTAGCCTAGTTGCTAGTTGTTTCTTTCCAGTTAATATAGCAAAAAAGCCCGCCAACGGTTACACGCTGGTATTACTTCCATATTATTAAAATTAGTGGTGTTATTGACCGCAGCAATAGGCACACTCCATACGATTCCTCTTACGAGAGCTTATCTTTACATTGATGTAATTTACCATATTATGTATAGCCATAATAACATTAACTAACGCATGTTTTTTCATCCGCCATCATAGTAATAGAGATTTCTTGCGAGCACGTCGTAAGAAATGAACATCGCGAGACAATTTCCATACATATATGCATTGCGTTGTAGTGTTTAATTCCCATCGTTTTGTGTCGCGTGGAACGGCGCTTACAATTAAAATGTCGTTCTACTAGCCACTTATGACATTGCTCACACCTTGGAGTCGTCGTGGCGGATTCATATGTTTTTTGTCCGGGGAAAAGCATAGTTAAGGAATTTCTTTTAATTAGCAATACCGGTGTTTTGTAAGCGGCTGCTGGCCGCATTCTGGACTTTGTAGTTGAACTTATTCTTAAACGAAGCGGCAATTTTGCTGTATCTCTAATAGTTTTTCAAGAAATGTAAAATCGTTAGTCAATTGTTACTGGAAAAGAGTAAAAAATATATAATGATCTACCTAATTACTTAATTCTGTTGTTCTTTCAGTTAGTAATATCATAGAGAAAATAAGTATATATAGAAAAAACATCGTGTTTTCTATTAGTGCTAAGAATACTTTAGTAGAAACGTCCTTGTCACGATTCAATGCTCGACCAATCACACAGTTAATTATTATGTTAATACGATTGATTTATAACCACTTATCAACAAGTCTATACGGTTTCGCCCGAAGCACGTTCGACGTTCGTATCTGAGCGCATTGTCGATCAATCCACCCGAGGTAAAATTATACGTTGCTCTCTTCCGTAACTTAGGTTCGTTTGTTATTAAATTGACGACACCTAATAACACCCATTAACTGCGAAGAGGCCGAGTGTCATTCACGACAAAGATTAATTTGACAATTAAATAATTATTTTTATTTATTGCTTTGTTCGAAAATGGAACACTGCTGTCGTGTTTATCCACAGCTTTTTCTGTGGTGACAGCTCGAGCAATTTCTGATACTTAACTAATTAGATCGCATGTATGTGACTGCACCTGTTAATTGCGATTATTATTTTAAGCAGCGTTTATTAATAACGAAGGTAAAATTATCGGGCTTTAGTGTGAAGTTTACTATTTTCTTGGTATGAATTTTTTGTCAAGCAATATATTTTAATTATAGGGTTTGCTACAGCGTACATTTAAAGTTATTATTATACTGTTAATGAGAGCTTAACTAAGCGTGTCAGTGCCAGTTATATAGTTATTTATTTCTTTTACGAGTGCACTCATTTATATTATTTAATGTGTATCAATGTAATTTAAAATGCGATACGTTCTTTTCCATAATAACAGCTGCTACCAAAACCACTGACAGATAATCTCTCTTTTGTGTGTTATTAATAAAAATATGGATGGATATTTCAGTATCTTCGCTACTTATTATGTTACAATGGCTGAGCTTCCTTTGTTAACATTCACGGATGACTTGATCCTTTTTGTAACATTTTTAACAAATAACATTCACATACGCAGTTATAATAGTACCTACTTGTAATTCTATTTGACTGAGTGATATTTTGGCCTGTACTCGTATATTTTATTAAACCGTCATACATATTATCATTGAACATACGTTGAGAGTGAATCCTCATTCAATCACAGTATTCATTAGGAAAACTGCACATGACGAGTGACGTTGTTTGCCGTTATGAATCACAGTTGTAGGTCATTAGGATAATATTTCCATTAGTTGTCTTCCACGACAGGTGAAGAACGAGATAGATAGCTGATTACTAGTAAAAATATGAGTATTAACCTAATACCGTTGATGGCATTAAGTGCTTAAGCGGTCAGGTGTTTCAATTATTCTAGATAGACCTTGTTTGTATTCAAGTGTGAGTCCATTAACAAAGCCTTATTCAATGAGCAAAATGGGTTATCAATAAGTAAAAATCATTATACGAAAGCCCGGAATCCTATAGAATTCATAATAGTTTATAAGGTTTCCGAACAAGTAAATAACTTTAAACTTAGTGACAAATAAGTTTTAAAACACGTCAGTAATTAACATAATATAATTATGTTAAACAAATTACTTGAAACATGAAGGCTTGTACTAATCGCTTTAACTTATTACTGGGGAATACAAGAAAATACTTTATATTTACATTTCAGTAACTTTCATGGTTATTTTTATAGAGTTGTTAAATTTGATTGATATCCTACCTAGAGTAAAAAAAAAGTATTTATCAAAATGTATATGTCCTACGTAATGATAATCCTCAACTGGCATTATTATTTGCTTAACACGTCGTCTGCCTTTACCGGATAAAACTGTATCCCGGTCCATATATCAAAGGCACATATATCAAAATTAATATTTTTCGTAAAATATCTTACATTCGTAATAAGAATTCTCAACGGACACATAATTACACGTATGACACGTCGTTATCCTCGCCTGCATTTATCCTGGATAAAACTGTATCCCGGTCAATTTACGAGTAATTAAGCCTGACCCTCTTTCGCATCGGGGGAGGAACTTTTATTTGGCTCGTTGAAATAGTCCGGAATCGCCGCTAAACTCCGATCCTATTGGCTGGTAACGCGTAAAGACTTTCCCGGTTGCCCGGGAACTTGATTAATGTATCTGTATGGTGTGAACCGTTGAATTTCCATTTTATTGCTATTTATATTAGAGCATACGTCGGGGAATTGAGCGTTGTATTGTTTTTATTGTAGCACATTGTATACGAGGTCTGCTTACTTCAGCTGAGAGTTATAAAGGCTGCATATGACCTTGTGCTTTTCTAGATGACGTAAGCTTTAAGACATATTAGGTAATTAATAATTATTATTGTGTTACTTTTATCAAATGTTATTATATTCCATTATTCTACGAATTGTGATAAAACATTAGTGATTTGACGTAACCCTTAAAAAAAAAGTCTACCCATAAGAATCTGAACAGTTTATTCACTATATTACAGAGTCCATAATGTCCATATGATAGTATGACTTTTATTTTATTCTACACGCCTACATTACAAGAACATCAAAAGTCAAAACATAGCTGGATCACAAAGCAGTACTTATACGTAACAACGTGTAATATTGCTTAAGGATGAACGTCTTTGCAGACGGACTATAACTTCTCAAATTGCGTTCGTAAGTAAGGGACGCGGATTAGCGTGTGCTAGGGCAAATATTTTATTACAGTCCAAATCTCCAGCCCTCAACGTTTTATTGTTCATAAGGCTCGTCCGAGCCAAATGAAAGAGTTTATGGCGAAGACATAAGTCGGTCGGTGTTGCCAGTAAAAGGGAGTTTATCTTATTATGCGCTTAAGCGAAATGACTTTATTCACCACAGTCATTCCTCAAATACCACCGTAATTAATATTTTTAGTAATAATTTATTGTATTTTGATGATGCTATTGAATAATATTATGTGCTACTAAGAAAGGAAAATCATGTATTAATAAAGTAATGTCGTAACTAAACATTCTTTATAGTATTAGCTAAATTGTGATATGTTGTTCATAATAAATTACTAGTGTAATAAATAAGGTGCAATTTTTCTACGCCGCCACCTGGCAACACTGTCTATCGGTCGGTCTTGTTGACTCACGATATTGACCGTTCGCATTTTGTCGGCGATGGTGTATTACTGTTATTGATTGTACTCGGCGCGTGACTTGTGTAGACGATTGTACTTCTACTGATAAACATGTTGTAACACACGGGGTAGAACTTGTGTGCAGAAGTGTCCGAGAAGTGATCAAATTGTGTAACTATCATTGTGTTCTTTCATTAGTGGATATCACTAAATGTGACAAAGAAACATACAATGAAACTGTAACTGTGACTAACTTTAAATTTGCATTTCCCGTGATATTACGAGATATATTTTTATTGTATCAATGTAAATGTTTTCAAATTGGCAATAACTAGTAGGGTTAACTAATAACTAAACAACTATTTTAAAAACCTAACATTCGCAATGAATTAACATTTGCATACACTTGAATGTTTATTAACGTGATGTGCCGGTCATCGGGGACAGCTTTATTGATAGTTTTATAGTTTGTGCTGTAAATAATAAGCATTATTTTATGCGAGCTGATACTACAAACGTTATTACTCACAGCCCAATGACGCCCGCGTTCTAACGAAGCAAAAACTCTACGTTTGATGGTTCCTTGTAATGTAAGCGCTAATTATAAGATCTGTCAAAGTCGCATATGCAATTATCATTACTATAGAACTGATATTAAGGAGTAGCGTTTACAATTATTTATAGTGGAAGCCGATAAAAAGTTCACGGACAGTATCAGCACGTGAATTTGTATAAAACTTAGTGGTTTCACTTGCAGCGTCAACCCGGGCGATTTATCGTGCAAACGCGCGGCCCGTTATTTTGGCCAATCGCATATGCCATTGGTATACTGACCGTACAATTATGTATTTATTGTAAACGCTACGATTGCCGGCTGACTGTAATTTGCTTTTAATTCGCCCTCTTTCGTATCATTTTCGAGTTTCTTCGTTTTGCTTCCCCTCGGAGATTTGTTGGATTCCATAACACTTTGTTTCAATGATGTTCGTCTGGATTGTTGATTCATAACCGTTTTAATCATTCAGAACAAAGTAATTTAAGATGCTTGAATGTTACGAAGTTTAGTTTTACTAACGATATATCAGAGTAATCACAAATAGATTCTACATTGTATTTCATTTATTACCCTCGTATTTACTCTGTGCGACTTAATGCATTCAGTAATTTATACCTTTCACATGATTTACAGGCCATTACGGTAATGTTAAGGTTTCCAGTTAAAACCACCGAGTTATAAAGTCTAGGAGGCTAAGTTTACGATATATGCTATTTTACGACAGCAACAAAACTTTAATAAAACTCTCCTTTTATTTTCGTTACAACTGAGTACAAAGTGCCTTCTCCGCGTGTTCGTATGTACAGGACAGGGTGTGTTCTCACTATACCGTATCTGTCAAATTAATATCTGTAGCTTGTCATATTTGTTGACCAAAGAAATATTATCACATATCTTGATGTGCTCTCGTAGGGTATATTTATTTAGCTAAATATAGGTTACACAAGCTATTCGACGTGTACTTTTTACGATCGTTGAATGTTATCGGTAACTATAATTTTAAAATACGTAAGTTTTCAAGAGCTGATATTAAGTTGTTAATATTTTTTTATTATTATTTATAATTATTAAATGTTTAAGGATCTTGATAGTTTAAAAGGAGGTGTATTTTAGTTTCAAACTTTTTAAATACAGAAGTGCAAACTTAAACAAAATTTACGAAAGGTCGAACTCGTAACATTTAACAATTGTCGTTTGCACATGCACGTTAATCAGTGGGCTGTCAAAGATTTGTATGTAACATAAAATTGGTGTATTATAACTGTTCAATAATAAGTACTCAAC
Organism: Abrostola tripartita; assembly: GCA_905340225.1. Lineage (NCBI taxonomy): Eukaryota > Metazoa > Arthropoda > Insecta > Lepidoptera > Noctuidae > Abrostola > Abrostola tripartita. The sequence continues at coordinate 6,410,986 of HG996490.1, read as the reverse complement.
GACATTATGTAAGCGCGAGGGAAGAATACAATGTCAGTGTTGGCACTCGCTCCTTTAACTTTATGGCCAATCATTTATGGCAGGCTTGTTTGGTCATTTTGTAATCTGTCGGCAATAAAACTCAACGGTTATTATGCCTGTTCCATTATCTCAGGACCTGCGAATGTTGCATCCTTTGTTATAATTTCCGAACAATTCAAAATTAATTCATACACCTTCAACTGACTTTCATTTAATTAAGTTTTACTAACTTTGTTATAAAATGAAAACAAACACCAAAGCGCCTGGAATGGTTATTTTTTACACTAAAAAGTGCGTCCCTAAAGTTTTTGCGGTTATGATTGCCTTTATTCCAACCTCCTTTAAACACATAAGTGATATAATTGGGGTCCCGAATCCCGATTCTATCGATTCTAATTCGAAATAATGGCCAGTAATTTGGTACGACCATTTGTCGAGGACAGTCGATATTCGATCAATAAATCGATGTGTATCGTTATAATAGCGGTTCAGAATCGACGTTTCATTTCTTTAAATGCCCTGATCAGTGGATTCGCTTAATAATAGTCATAATCTTAAACGATGAACATTTTTGTCGGTTATTGAGGAACAATTTGTGTGAAGGTTCAGTTTTTTATTTTTTGTGAACTGCGCAAACAACTTCGTGGTGAAGTTAGAGGGGTTACTTAGAAATTTTTAGAGTTTGATGTGTGGAACAAATCAGCCTGCAGGTGCAAAGTGAAAATGTGGATTAACTCGCTATACTGTGCGTGTTGGACACTCAATTTATATATAGTCAGCATTTTAAAAGAAAGCCTTGTTTATCCAAACACTATTATTTTACCAACCATCACAGTAAACATTTCTCACGTCGATAAGTGGAAGAAAGATGTTCAAAACAACCGCACTGACCGCTCTATGAATCAGAAAGAGATGTTGTTACTTAAAGCCGTGAATAAGAACGAGATGAGAATAAGGGTTGTTTTAACCGCAGGTTATTACGAGATTTAACACGTATTTAGTTAATTAATAAGTGCGGTTGACCGGTGCGGTTGTGGGTCTTGTGTCCGGGGATTTGTAAATATGCTTTTTGGTTTAGTGACCTAATTGTGGTTCTTGGAGGGCATCCTTTCACTGTTAAAATGTTATTCTGTCTTTGTTTGGTTAGGGTTTTCAGGAGCACAATATGGGTAGTTAAACTAAATAAAATTGAGGTTGATGTGTACAATCATCATCTTGAATCAGGGTTCATGTTTATTATTCTTTACAGATGTGCATACAGTACTTAACTTTGTACAGATTTTTACTGGCTACTATTATTCCTTGATCCAGAAAAGCCTTTATCGCCTCATTTATTCTGATCAAATTTCATGCTATTTTGCTTAGGATACTCTAGCCACAGTAGAACGAACTAAAATGTACCTTCATTTAACCTAGTTAGAGTCATCATCATCATCAGCCGTAAGGCATCCACTGTTGAACGTAGGCCTCCTCCTTTTAGAAGGGGGGTGTTGCCATAATCCCCACGCTTGGCAAGCGGCTTGGGGATCGCAGTGTTGGTGGTCAAGTTACAGAAGACGCTGCTGCCCATCTTCTGGGTTTTCCCTTAGTCGCCTCTTACGACACCCACGGGAGGAAAGGGGGTAGTCAATTCTAGGCCGGATACCACACAGCACGGCATAGTTAGAGTAGTTTATTAGAATCTATAAAGATTTGGGAAAGTCTTTTCATATCTATTGTAATAAATTGTTTCACACCTGTGTATTTCCTTAAAATATATGATTGAGTAGGTATAAAGGTTGAATACATTATTTTATTTATAATAGGTATTTTACATCTGGGGAAAATGTCCTAAATTTAAGGGTAGTTATTGAAATCAATATTTTATTCCAATACCCAAATGTTAGTCCAAATGTTGACATACTTAAAATGTTGCCACACACAAAACGTTGAATAATTAATTACAATAATAAATACGAAGTCGGTCGGTATGGTTCTAAAGATAACCGAAGCGGTTAGCTAAGTAAATAGACCCAAGCAATTAATTCAGGGTCCATTGGTCATAATGTTTGTTTGTATGTAACTTGGAACCCTTGATTTCTGTTGGAGTTTGATTTGCATGTGTATACCTCATAAATTATCGGTATCATGTGAACTAGGTAACTTTGATACTTCATATTCATCATTATTTTGGGGACGATTTACGTTCGTTTTTGGCTGATTTGTTGGTTTGTTCGTTCAAAGGATATTTGAATTGCTGCGGGTTAAGCAAGGGAGCTAGAGCTTACGCATTCGTGACTCTACATTTTGCCTTTGAAACGTCGCGGTAGCAATTTACGAATTCAGTACAAAAAGTAATTTCTTTGAATAATTTGTTAAATATTTAAGTAGATATTGTTACCGAATAATTTAATTAAAATAATCTTCATTATATTTAGGTGGAAATCAGCTAATTGTATTATGACCGCTTGTTACAAGCACGGGTACGATATTATTCGGCCATCAACATGAACAATCATAATCGGAGGTCTGATAACAGAGGTTCTCAGATTTGCTTATAATTAAAAATTTCGCATTAAACACACCGCATCACATACCTGTACCCTTAGTCGCGGAACAAAGCGACACACAATATTTAATATTCAGCAATACCAAAATCCTTTGTAAAACGCTGCCACAATGGAAAAGGGTATTTTCCTTTAACGGTCCAACCGTTAATTCGTGTTTAATTCGACACCTTGTTAATTGTTTCCGACGCCCCAGTAGGTTTGGTGACCTCGGGGAGGCAGACAGGTCATGGGCAGCGAAGGACCACCCGGCACCTCCAAAAACACCCTCACGGGGAGCCATTTTAAGAATATTTGCGCTTCACCCCCCTTATGTTTACTCGGGTTGTTTGTGGTACCCAGAAAACAATAGTCTGGAAATTCATTGCTCATTTTATTATTGTTGATACACCGTTTTACGGGCGATTCGATTATTGGAACGAGTAATTAAATGATAATACTGGGTATTAATTGGATTTTACCTGAATGCTACGCCTAAGTGGTCTTATGTTTACCTTACACCTCATGCCGTTTTATGGCTCCGATTTTAATATTACTACTATAAGAAGGTTCTATTAAGTAAAGCATTACTAAATTCTACAATTTTTTAGTTTATTTATTTATTTACATAGGGATAACAAACAGTAGTATAGGTAGTAAATATTGTAACATAGTTAGCGGCTTATCAGTAAAATTAACAAATACACTACTCACAACGTTATCCACAGATTACAATACAGAAGAACTAGCTGTTAAAGAAATATCTTACAGTTACATATATGTTAATTCAGCTACAAAAATTTGTAAAAGGTCGTAGAGCCGCTAACTATTAATATATTCAAAGGTTGCTGGTAACCACGTGTAATGGCTACTAGCTATTGAATGTTAAAAGAAGTTACTAGGTAGGTTAGGTTAATAGGAATTTAATTAACCCAGGAAATATTAATAGGCATGTTTCTTCCTAGTTTTCTCTTCCAAGTTTATAACAGCCAGAATAATTAAAGCATTTGTTTCAGAAATGGCGCGTATGGAGAAGTCTCCTCTCCTGGCAAATGGGTACAACGCCCCACCCACGCACCTAGGCCCGATGGGATTCATGCACCAACACGCACTTATGTCACCGGGCATGCCGCACCCTGGCGTGCCCCGGCCTGACGGCTCCATTATCAAGGGACAACCGATGCACAATATGGAAGCTCTCGCAAGGTAAGATCAGATTTTATAAGCTTTGTAGAAGGGACAGTTTACGTTGGTCGAGGAATATTCTTCGTATGATTTAAAGTCTTTAGAATTATTACGGACAGCAAGAAAAATGGAGAAAAGAAGTATTCGTATTTTAGGTCGGCGAATAGGTTCTATCTAGCACCGTTCACAAATTTTTAATGTTACTTCTGGTTTGCAGTTCAGAGAGAAGTGCTTAAATATGACTTCTTTTCAGTACAAATTAGCTCAAACTGGTGATTTTTGTGGTTTTTTGATTAAATTAACTAGAGGAAGAGAAATAGATAGAAACCAGAAGTAACACGTAAATAAACAAACAGAATCGGCAAGAAACTCGCTGCAATTATCGTAGAACACTATAAACTACGATTTCACCTATTGAATATCATGACTATGTTGTCTGGTTCACAATAAACAAACGCAAGAGACAAGGGGACCTATTTTAAAATTATGTACTTATAAAGCATATTTTTATATTGTATTTGTCTTGGATAATTTAGGGAGCCACAGAAATAGTAAAAAAATCTTCCACCCTAACCTTGTGTGATTTTTTATGACTGTGACCAGGCATAGCCATGTATAGTGGCTGGCTGGTAAACATATATGGTTGTCATAAATTCCATCGCCGGAAGTGAGACTATTTCGGTTTTATTGATTGAAAGATAAACTTATATATTAACACACTAAAATTTATGTGTGTAGAATTTGTTTATGAAAAGATTCAAAACCGGTAAAATCATACTAAAATAACCCAATTTTCTGTATCACGGGCGTTTGTGAAAAAAGTGTACAGGCACGAGTAACAATGAAATACACAAGTATATATTAAATTCACCAAATATTAAAATTTGTACTGAGAAATTGAACGGCACGTGTAACCTTACTGTTTTTTGTATTACAAAGAGGAAAATTTTGTTTTGTTGTTTCTGATTATTTCAGGAAATAATAATAAACGCGTGTAGATTTGGAAGCCACTTTCACTTGTTCATTAGTAAAGCTTTTATCAGTTTATTCGATTATTATTATGTACCTACAAAACAGATTAGGTATTAAAACAGGGTTTCGATATTAATTAAGTAGGTTCTTATTCGAATATTTTATTTTAGCCTAACCCTATATATGAAGCTGAAATAGACATAGGTTGGTATCTTCTTCGATTTTCGAAGGTTAGAAATAGACACTGTTTCCTCTTAGAAATCTTTAAGATATTTAGTTAAAAACATGCGGCAATAGCTTGTGAGCAAACAGTGATTGTGTGCTGTTTACAAGATAAATGTTGCCTGACGTGTCCCTAATTATGCTAGCACAAAACTATCCTACATACCTGATAAAAGACAGACAAAAACGTTTTAAGCAAAATTTAAAAACAAAAATTCCAACATAATAAGTTACAGTAACTCATTAGAATATCCAAAGCATTTAAAATAAATCTATGTAACACGTCATAAACGGCTTACGTATTAATTCACGAAAAGAAACCTTTAAGCAGGTCGGTCAAGTGGTGCAGGTTAAATGTCCAGGAGGGAAGTTAATCCAGTTAGAAAAGTACAAACACTGAATGCCCTCACTTCCGCTCCGAAGACCCACAATGCTCACTTGACTTACCCCACTGTCTTACTGCCACTCATGTAACATAAGTGTGTCTTTATATCCGTCTGTATAAAAACTTGCCTTTAGTATAGGTACATAAATGGGCTATGTATTTTTGGGTGTCGTCTGTCGATATTTGTACTATACTTTTACGGGTTGCTTATTGGAATAAAATTAGAAAAGCGTTTGGGGATGTGACATTGTTAGTTATTTGTAAAATTGTTAATTGGAATGAGCTAAATACTAGTTTTGATAACATTACACACAAATGTATTGAGTATGTGAGTCAATTATTATCTTCCACCGAACTACGCACATGGACCAATAATCCGTTCAATGTAGCGGTAATATACTATTTAACGCTTAGTTTATTATAATGCAAACAAAACACATTTATAAATAATTCATATTTACACTAGTTTGAGTAGGCATAAGAAGAACTTTAACAAGATTCTATGGTCTTATAAGTACTCGAGTGTTCCATGACAATGAATTAGAACCCTTTACTAGACGATACGAATACAGTTACAAAGGGCGTTCCGTTGATTACAAACGGCGAAGAAAAGTTTAATGAAAAACAAAGAGCTAAAGTAATCGAGAAACAATTTGGACGATCACGCATGAGTTGTTACGGTACAAATATAAGCGATTGTTTTTAAAACATAATTTCAACGACCCTTCGCTTCACCAACGGAACATTTAATATTGAGTGCTCATAATTATTCCTTTTATATCCAAACGCTTTTAAAAAACTTTCTTTGCAAGTACTTGAGTAATTAGACTCAGATTCTGGGCTTTCTTGTGTGGCTCTTTTATTTCTTTATAGTACCTACTAAGATTTGCAAAAATTAAGAATTTTGTCTTAAATAATATTATTAACATACATAGGTATGTTCATTGTCTTCAACGTTTTATCCCTATATCATAGCTTTATAAAATTACCTCATTATCATCATCTTTTCGCCTTTCTTATTTTATTACTTTTATTATTGGAATTAATTCTAGTTTACCCACTGTTTTCCCCTTTTTCTTATTTTATTTTCTTTTGTCTGCAGATCTGGTATTTGGGAGAATTGTAGAGCGGCATATGAGGACATCGTAAAACATCTCGAAAGGTAAGAATTAGCTGCAGGAGCTTACTTTATTTAACACAACCATGTTATGTTTATTATAATTTGGAGGCGGCTACACAGTTCGTTTTGCTGTTTCAACAAATCTTTAATTTATTTTTATCATTTAAAACTTTACCTCATCATACATGAAAATGATAAACATTGATAAGCATACAGATTTCAGATTGTATTCAAATGATACACTCGTAGCAAGGATCATTATTTTAAACAAAGCTAAATCTTTGTTAATTTAAGCGGGCACAGATATCACAGGAGGGTGTGAAATTAGAGGAGACAATTAGATCCACGGATCGGGTGTATTTTTAACAAATGACCGCTCGCAGCGCGGGACGGCTAGGCGGCTGCGGGGTGCGAACGATTCATCAAACTCATTCAGGGGCTAATCTCGATGCGAGGAAAAAGCGGCTCTCATGTAAATTGGGCTGATTCGAGGGCCAATCGGCGGGGGAAAGCACTTTTCTTTTCTTGTTTAATGGATGGTGATTGATCGCCGAGTCGCTTTGATACTTCGCGGTTTTGACTTCGATTTTACTGCGTTTGAACGTTTTTATACACGTGACGGTGACATATCAAAAGCTTTTATTGGATATTTCATGGGTTCGTCACTTAGAGTCCATGTTTTTGATATTCATGATACGTTAAAAAGCAGCATTAAAGCAGCGTTCTCGTATTATTCAAATTTTTAACGTATTTGATGTTGTTAAGATGATATTTTAATTAAAATATACGTGAAATAAGGCTCAGTTCCCAAATCCATCTAATTAATCGTGTAGATTGGAATATAAAATCGTACACACGTAGGTCCGGGGATCGAGGCCGGGGTAGAATTACAGTCGGACAGCGCGCCTTGTACCGATGTGTCACTGTCAGCCGGCGATCGGCCGGCCACGGCCGCCGGATTAGGGCTGTTTTTAAAGAAATTACTTTGAACTTTTTTATAAAACGCAATTGAATGTTTTTAAAAGAGTCTTTTATAAGGTTAAGGTTTTTTATTTCATTTCCTTCATCAGAGTTCTCCATCATTTCTATGTATGTAAAAAACTACATAATTATTTGCATTATCCTATTAATGGTCAAAATCAAGATTATATTAGCCGTTAATTACTTCTAACGTTATTACAATCAAGTAGAACAGCAGGTAATGTAGTTAAGTCATATTAATGTCCTTGTCTGAATGGCGGGCTTCCTTGCTCTCGCATTATCTTGGTTCGTTTAATTTGCGCATGCGTCCGCGACCGGTTCTCAATGCTAAGTCCAATTAATTGACAGGATTATCTCTGATTTAATATAATTTGTACGTACTGTTTGTTTTGTTTTCTCTTGTACGAGCACTCGGTCGTGTTTCATTTGCAATTAAATTCAAATTTATTTAATTACCGCGTCTAAGTTAATAGTGCTTATTCCTAAGATAACAAGGCCCGAACACTGTTAATGCATACCGAAAGATCAGTTGTTTGCTTTTGATGCTATAATAGCCAAGTGTATCTATAGTATATGCTGGTTAATTTAATTAGACAGGGCAGTTTCATGTGCATTTTAATATGCAATTATTATGAAACACAATTACATATAATTAACACTACCGTTAATATCATATCCCATTTTGAAAACGGAGTTGTAAATCAGACACGACGATTCACATTGGACAAATCGTTCGGCTCAATGCATTCGTCCGGTTTAATTCGGTTTCGGTGGGAATTATGCGGCGATTAATCGGCGCGCGGCGGGATAAGCCACGCCGGGCGCCATACGCCGCCCGGATCGGCACACATCGCTGTGACGTCGATCGTTATTCATCCCCGTGCCCCTTGCCATGGCAAGATACCATTGTTTGTTCACCCTTAATTTCGAACAGTTTTGGATACAGTTTCCTGAAAAATTCTGCAGGCTGCACTAAAATATAACATAAATTCTAAGACAATTTTAATTGAAAGATAAATGCTGATGATGAACTTTATAGTTGATTGAAAAGTTTGATTAAAATTTAAATACTTTGATACAATAATAGTATACTTTTACTACGAGCGTCACGTTATAGAAGACGTCAAGAGTGGCGGCAGCACTTGCGTGATTGAATCCTCCACCATTAATTTCACTGAAGATCAAACGGAGACCGAGGGTGATATTTATCAAGGATATTGCGAATTATTTTAATCAAATCAAATTCCCTTCGTTGTAAACAAATGCTTTTGATTAATGAGACGCGCGACAGAGCCTCGCAGCCGTTGTGATAAAACACCCGAGGAAAAGGCGAAATTAATGGTCATAAAATGAACTCTTGTATCCGTTAGATAAAGATACTGAATGCTTTGAATCTTAAGTGATTTTTCTTCTGCTATTTTGAATGATGATGGCGACGATCGCATCTGGTGTCTGTGTACATTTATATTTTCAGAATTAGCCGGGAGTAATTTTGCACGATTAGTGCGTAACTTTCAGCGCGCTTCCAAAGATATTTAGATTGTCATGGCGTTGAATCATTAATAATAACGAGTTTTGATTTTCAGTAAACTAATATGCGCAGGGCGTTGGTAAAGGGTGCCGTGTCACGGCGGCAGTCGTCAGCCCTTTGAATACCTTCCGAGTTTGTCGCCGATGCGGTCGTACTGGAATTTTATCTAGCTCTTTGTACTTTGCCCTTTTCCAGCGAAAACTATTCCGTTAGTTCTGTTGGTAAACCGAACTATTTGTTTTGTTGACTTTGATGTCACATTCACGTGGACATTGCCCTGTACCTCGTGTGCATTCTAGCAGGCGGTGCTATGAATTTAAAATATTGTTTCAAAGAAAATTGCGAAGCATGAATGTGGAATAGTTATACAATTCACGCACTTATAAAGATATTAATCTTGATAAAGATATAAAATTGAGTCTTACAATATAATAAGCACGAGAGTATTCGTCCTTATTTCAGACTGGAACTATTCGTTTGATAGCGTCAGCTAAACTTTGTTAAACTCCTCAATAGAACTCAAATCCAAAGTTACCGAACTCGCTATAGATGGGAAGTGTAAGCGGGGCTCGCGATGTCATAATGTAAGTTGCAACGTCAGCCTATATTAATCTGGATCCGGCGTCTGACAGCACAAGTCAAATTTCTCATCAAAAATAAGAATTAATGGCGAACAGCATTAATCATTAGCTGGCAAACGGCACGAGGTGTCTGTATCCCATTATTTTGCATTACTAATGATATGTACACAGCGATAAGGCAGCTTTTGGTAGGAAAAATGTTCAGTGTCACCTCCCTTGATTATTAGGTGGCGCTTTTGTTATTTTTTATGTATAACGCTGGTAAATATTATACGTTTTGTACATATCAGTGACCGCGAGATAATAGTAATATTTTATTTTATTAAAGCAGTTAATTAACTATACCTAAATTAACTGTAAGAAATATAAGTTTTGTGTATGGTAATTTTTCCTATGTTTAATACATAGTTTATAACAAAAATAAACTACTTATAAGTTGATGATATATATACTCAAACTTGTTAAACGTATTAGACTAGGGTATCTATACAAAAAGAAATATTAACCTTGCAATTACATAAAATATTCACAAAGTTCGTACATAATTGTCTTTATATATTCTAACAGCTGGTTATGTTAATTGCGAATGTTATTTTATGCGGCGACGCGTGCCGGGCGTGGTAGAAAACACTCATTATTCCATCCTTCATTCGGGTGTCATTTCCACGGAGGGCGTCTAAAAACACTGACTCCTATGCTCAGGATTAGCTAAATCGTAAAATTAATTTCTTTTTTTTTCGTGAGTAAGACAAGCGTCTCTTTTTGTAAATAAATTTTGTTTTTAAATAGCCTCAGAAGTGACTTTAGTCTAAAAATGTTCTAGTTTAAAAATAAACTACAACAATTACTGGTGATAAAAAATAAAGTGTGTCTTTGGAGAAATTCGAAGCAAATTAAATATACATAGTATCAAGTGAAGTGTGACTTGACGACGGAGATGGTGATCAATTAGCCGCCTTCACTCAATAATTTTTAATAACTTTGTAACACTAATCACTTCCTCACCAAAAGGCGTGACCGTTCTATTTCTAGTTCCCAGCGCTGCCAATGACAGAAGATGTCACTTTTCCTTTAATTACGCATCGGCCTCATTTCTTCGCGCCCTATTAGTACACATCAATCAATGTTGCCAATATCTATTTTTTACCCTGCGACTGGAGTGTTTTTTCCCTTGGCCCGTTTTTGTTTACGAAGATTTTTTAAGTGGGGAATAATTTGATGAGGTCCGCCACCCGACTGTGTTGCGATGCGAGCGATGCTCATTTGTCATCGTCTTGTCATTTCTGCGTTTCTTTCGAGCAGTTGAATCACTAAAGTAATTATGTAAGTTTTTAGTTATTTTTTTCCATTTAGAACACTCGTGCAGCTTTTATATCGATCCACTGACTCTCAGTTTATTGATCGAACTAAAAATGAAAGTCCTGGGAGCTATGATGGTAATTATAACTCAGTTTTTTTTATATATTTTAATTCGTAGACCCAACGTCGAAATAATCGATTGTCAGTAGTCAGTTAAAAGATTTATAAATATGTTCCTACATTACTAGTTATAGCTCGTCCCTTTCATTTTTTAACTAATTAACACGTTTAACAAATGAAGATCATTCACCACAGAAACTATGAATATGAAATCAGCGTGTCATGCTAATACCCGACATCGATGGGGTAAATCAAATATGTGAATCCACAGATCAAAAGAATTCATTACAGTGTGTAAATCACAATTTGCATGTGGCGCAGAGCAACCATGAATATGCATCTGGGACGCCTGAGTTTGAACATTCTGTGCTGCGTTCAAATACAAAACTGCAAACGAATGTTACCAAATAAAAACAAGTTTTTTGATACCGTAGATATTCACAAGTGTCAATACCAAACAGCTTTGCTGAAGTATTGGCGCACAGAACTGCAAACTACAGTATTTTAACTAACACAAACACGTGAAAAATGTAAAATTTAAAAACTTTATTTTGATAGTCTTTGCTGTACTGAATGTGAATAGAGACCATATAGATTGGAACCATAGTTATATCAACCACCATTACGTGCATTTTGAGTTCTTAATAACTTTATTTCACAAAAATGTTTTCATAAATATTGGGCAAGTCCAGTGGTAAGTGTAAGCGCACTCTCGTCACCCAGCAATGCTGACTGGGCATCAAACCGGACACTTGCCATTTCGTTCGCTTCCTGACCTTTTCCCGTTTTGTTATGCAAATCCCAGTTCCCGGGGGAATTAAACAACACGAATAAAAAGTATTCCGGTGTTTACTCGCTGAGTTCGCGTCGAGTACGAGTCGAGTGTGAGTGCGCATAAATCGAGAAAAACCGCGTTATTTCAATGCAAACATTTGTTAGCTGCGGTATGAAATATTCTAATTTTATATTTTTATTTATTCCTACATCATTTTTGTCATACATATCCTACGATATCGTTGTTAATCATTCAGATTGAAATTAGTTATTGTGTCAAAGTTTATCTTAGGTTAAATCCTCCTGCTTGCGCTTAGTGAAGACAGTGTCTTTACTAATTCACAGTCACTAAAGTTTTAATAAACATAAAATGACAGCACACATTAACTTTTACAAAACGATGACATGATTTTTATAAACGACGTGGATAATAAAGGTAATTATACAAACTGCATATATTTTACATACATTACCTGTGTACCTGGGTGTATATTTCCTATCCTACTTACACCTATCATACTTACAAACCGACTTATATAGTATTTGTCATAAATAATTGACAACAAACTGGGGGTCATCAAACGTTAACCATCGCATGGCTAAATAACAGCTCAACCCTACGCCGGCCACAAATCAAATGTTTTGATAGCACCGGTATTAACGAGACAATTTGATTGCGGACATATCCGAGCCAAATTGCTTCTAAATTATATTTTCTGTTTACTTTCTGCCAAACTCCCTGTTTCGATATGTGACGTATGTGTGCACAACAGATGCTTGTTTGTTTCTGTTGCGTTCATTAACCAATTTGTTTACACGCTTTTTAAATGTCGATGAACATGTTTTGTTATGTATTTGTTTACGAATATAGCTTCAATTTTTTAACGAATATGCATTTTGTATTTTAAGTCGCAATCGTTTATCTTTGTAACTTGAACAAAAAATATGTAAGCCATTGATCTATGCTAATATCTGAGACCTAATCCGTTAAGGTAGCTCTAATCTTATATTCAAGCTGTCGTACTAATTAAGTATAACAATTCCGCTTGTTAAGTTAATTATTATTTATTATTTTTTCGTAATTAGATGTCGCGTAGTTGCCATAACAAACTGACAGACACTCACTACTCCCACACGGTGGAACCTTCGGTTTTGTTTAGCGAAAGTAAGATTCTTATCATTCAGATTTTTATCTAAACTAGTAAGTATAGTCTAATCCCGTTTTCCGTATGCAAATTAATATATTCGTTGGTCTATGATCTAATGTGTTCACTTGTGTTTTTATATTATCGAATGGATTAATCTGTTTCAGACAACTTGATTTAATATGATAATTATTATCGTATTCTGATGCACAAAAAACTGAATGGTATTTTTCTTAATCACTCATAGATTATAGAGTCAGAAATTACTTATCTATAATCTAACTTCAAATAATCAAATTAAACATTGATTTCATTAAATTTATGTTCGTTTATCTACATAAAGTTGTTATTTTTATCAATTGAGTGAACAAAACTATGATGGATGCGGCACAAAGTCTAACTCTGATTCGAGATAAATCGACATAGATACTGCGTTTGTCCGCAGATAACATCAGTAATTTGACAGGAGTTTGTATCTCAAGATATTGTTTATCTATCAAGTTCGACTCGCGGACTTGGTTCTTTAATTATAACTTCCTGTTTGTTATTTTCGGTTAAAAAACAAACCTCTTGCCTTTGTCACTAAATCATGAACGCAGTCACGGACAACATTTCACAACCAGTGTTGTTCTGTGTGTAGATAATTCGCGTTCGAATTCATAAAATGCTATATTATCACCGTACAAAATAAAAGGTGCACGTCGATACACCATTATCGTCTCGTTCGAAACATGTTGCGGTCAACGCGAGCGATCACTTCGATCACAATCATTACCCCTGCGTCGGTCCTGGCCCGTGCAGCCGCTACAAACGATGCACAATTTCAGCCGTCTACTCAAGGAGACTGATGACATTCGACGAGCTAGTATTCAAGCGGCTGCAAGATACACATATCTTTGTCGCTTTACATTATCCAAGGAATTGAATTGGAAGTGTACCGATGGTTGTGAATTTTCTGCGGTCGCTCCATATGCATGTGCATTGAAGCCATATTTATGCAATCGGCGGTTACTGAATTGTTCGGCTAGGATTACAACACATTTTTAAACGTTGTAACGGATACGTTTTTATGTACTCTTATGAGCTTATTTTTCTACAAAAAAGTAAAGTATCGTCAGAATGCAAAAAAGCGGCGGGCAAGGTTTAATGGCTTGGTTATTGACAAAATAAACTGGAGTTCCGTCTAACGCTGAATTAAGAATCGAAAACTGACAAAAAACAGCCGAACATAAAGAGCGATTTAAACAAATTTCCCTAATAATTGTACAATGAAATTCAACATTATCAAAACGCATTCCCATTACAGATAATGGTAATGGCCCCTAAAAACTGGGGGTCTACGAATCGTAGGAGCAATTTTGCATAATTATCCAACATTGCGCCCGGAGAGGCGACGCGGTGGCGCTTAAATCCTAATAACATCGGACCCGATCAGAATCTCGTTACGCTACGGTAATCTACTGCGAACAAATACGTTGCTGTTTCAATACGTACGTACTTTGTGCACTTTATTATTTTCTTCGTCAGAGTCTCGACGAAATAAACAGCTGGTTAGTTATACTGTGATCGACATTTATGCATCTATTCATCACTCCTTGTAATTCCATCTTTCAGACAGTATAATTGACTTCTCTGATTCATTATGTTAATGTCAAAAGTTCCAGAACTCATATTTACGTAAAATATGTTTACATCTCACTGATCACATTTGTTACTGCACATAGTTAACTTTAAAACGATCTTAAAAAATCGTCCATCTTCGCAGCTTTGCCAACGACAACTTAAATCCACTCACGTACTTGTAATATCATAATGAGCTCCTAAGCTCCAAAAGACATATTTTATTTTCCACCAAACACATTTTATATTTCATTCCACGTTTCATAAGCGGAATTTGCATGTCCCTTCTTGTATTTGGCAAGCGTAATGCCTCGGTCGCTTAGTGCACTTTTATTACGGTATTAAATGATGTAATTTTTTTCATATTATATTATTCAAATTTAAATAACTGTCTCCGGTTTCCCCCGCGGAGGTCCCACTGTCTCTACTGTTTCTTTTCGACGCCCCCGAATTTGGTTATTTTGGTTAGATATTTCCGCAACAAGACAAAAACTGCGTGGAGCCGCCAATGCCTAAAAGGTTTTAATTTAAAAAATATAAATTATTATTTTTTATGCAAATATTGATATTGACAAAACACTTGTTTTTAATGTAGGTAAAATAAAAAACAATAGGAAAGAACTTTAAATGCTGCATAAAGGTATTCTTAAAATATGGTTGCATAGTTTTTTCATTTCTAGGTACTCATAATTTTGGATGTAGATTCACAAAAAACTTCTAGAATAGCTTGAGATGTACGACAATTGTATTCGTATTCCTGAATTCCGTTTTACGAAGGAAAGATTTATGAGAATTCAATATAGGTCTCTAAAAAAAATATTTACATTTATCATATAGCAGGTTCCTATGTATGAAATCTATAATTAGTATACATAATACGAAAAGTCTTAAAAAGAAAAAAATATTCAATAATTTTGACTTCTTATCGTCTCCACGGTTCCTGTGCAAGAAGATTGGAGAAGTTGTAAGGCCGCAATTTTTACAAATGACGTCGTGACGTTTATGCGTAGGGAGCGCCGCCCGGCGACAAGTCATCATGTTACTTTCTTTCCTATTATTTTGCATTAGTTCGCCCTAAATGTTTGTACCTACAATCATATTGATTAGGGAAATTGGGAAATTATCTTTTTATTTTCTAATAAGCCATTTGCGCATTTGAACTAAGTAATCAGTTAACTTTTCAGGTACATTTATTAAGAAATGTGAAAGTTAAACTATTATAATACTTGTCATGTTTCATAACTGCCTAAATAAGAAGTCTTCTGACATAATATTTATATGCATGTAATGAAGTACGACACAATTACAAACTATACATGTTGCGTTTCTATCCTTAGTGTTAAATGCAGTTATGTAATGAAAAGGTAAATTACTTTTGCAAAATGTAGAGTCTTGTTATTGTGGCAATACTTAAGTCCACTGTATATAAGCCTATTCCCGTCTTTAGTAGGATACCAGACCTTGAGATATACATAATTCGATGATAATAATACATTCTGATCGTGATAGAACTTCGCGCGTGAAATATAGTATACTAACAACAGGATAGAAGAACCTAATGCTTTGTTAGAATAAATGATTGAGATAGTGAACCTCTCAAGTACCACTTTACCCTAACAGCCCCCTTAATACAAAACAACCTATTTTACATTTGCTTTACAAAGTGCTGCCTGTTACTTCATAACGTACCTTCTGCAATATATCCTTAAATTGATGCACCGCATTATTACTCGCCAATATTGCCTTTACATCATTTCAAAAGCAAAACATTACGTTATCTGCATATGCTTGGAACTTTTTACTCATAACAAAAGCCCCTTTGCTACTTGTATTTTCTTTATAATTTATTCCATTTCTCCCCCACACATTGGCATCGGTCGCTGATATTTTTTATTCGATTAGTAAACCCCTAAGGTGTTTTTAGCCTTTTTTCGCTCGATTTTCTTCGAAGCTTTGTTGACTGTTTGGAGGGTTACAATGCTCATTTCTTTTGGATGAACAAGCTTATTTATTCTTTAACTTATAAACTCTTTTCAAGCTTTGTTCAAGGTTTAAGACTATTTTGTATTTTCGATTACTTTATTATTTAAATTACTATATTTTTACTATTTTATTTTTTGTTATGATTAACACACCTATTTTTAAATAAAATAATTTAAAGATATCATAAAACAATAGACATTAAATATCGGTATCTTAAAACCACGGTACTTACACACTCGATTTGTGTTGCGGAGGAGAGCGAGGGCGGAGGAGACGAAACTTTTTGATGGATCGGACGGAGTTTGTTTTGCATGTGAGTGATATGTCTGAAATAATAAATGTTGAGGCGTCGACGCTTCCCCAACCTCCCCTCGGTAGGGTGAGCTAAAACGATTTTTGATTTGGGTGTCAAGCAAATGTTTTACGCCGTGACGCTCCAACAGGATTTGATTTTCTTAATCGATTCTTGAGAATGCAAATTCGGGATTCGTTTACTATACACTTAATTATGTATGTAGTTAAACGGATCTCGCGTTTCTACGGCTTCAATCAACATTGCAGTTTAAGTACGGAAGTTGGTTATGTAAATTGACAGCACTATTACCGAAAGCTTTGTTTAATACTTGCGCTAATCAGATTATGCATACAAGAACGGTTCGGAACGATCGGTAGTGCGGTATTAGGTTATGTGAACGGTGCAGTATTAACTAATCAACGTGCGTTGGCTTTGGTGGTAGATTGCAACGCATTGTCCGCGCTCGTGGCCCCGGAATATCTGTTTAGGCCACTACCCATTCTGTAATGGCAATGGTTAACGTTAACTATGTTAACCTTCCTATGACTTGATTATGTGGTTTTTATGCTAATAAGAACACCATTATATCGACTTTAGTATACTTCAGTGGCTTTAATACCTATATGACATCAATAAGATTTACCTACTCTGGTTAATAAAACAAAAGACCATTTTCCCTAATCCATTTGTTAAAAAAGATTGGATTCTCGCTTCTATATTGTTTATCATTTTTGCAATTCCGCTGTGTTCTCAACGATTCGTCGCCAATTTGCGTTTTGACAAGTGAATGAATAATATTATTTCGCTAGCAGACTGATGATGGCTGCTGCCGACAGATGGGGTGTTTGTTAATTTATCTACATCGGAATGTAACGTTAGAACTACATTTTGTAGTTAATGAAAATTGTTTATTTGCGAAATCGTTTAGTGAAAATAGTAATAGAGCTAACGTTAATATAGTTTGCGAGACGTAAACTTAATTGAATTCAAATAGAAAGCAGAGTAAATTGATGTATTGGTTTTCACATACGATGCTGGTACAGTTGGTGAATTTGGTAAACTTAGTTAGCTATATTTTGACTGGATATAGTTTCTGACAGTAAAACGAGAAAATTAAGCTATCTTTTATATTTGTAACCTAACATCAAAATGTACACCTATTTGCAATAAACGAATTGAAATACATAGGTATATCTGAATTCTGATGACCCATCTCTTAGGATGTTTCATAAAATACCTAAGACTCTACTAACCTACATTTGAAAATTCAATAAAATTAGAAAAAGCAGTCAAAGGCATCTAATAATCACGAGTTCAAAGTAGTTTAACAAAAGTTGATGAATCCAAATAGATTACTCTCGTAACCAAACATATGAAAATAAGTCGTATCTGTTTTAATTTAAGTGTTAGCTAACATCATCAATCACACCAACACTTTTGTAAAGATAAAAATAAAATGGAGGAAGTGGAAATAATTTATTATTTTATTGATTTGAACTGTTATCTTTTGTCCGATCGTGTGGCGATGAGTCGATCATTTCTTCTTGATTCGTTAGGGTTCTGAGAGTCTTGTTAAGAGCTTTTAATTGACAAAAAATATTTATTGAGTGTTAAGAAAAAATATTTGTTTGTGCTGTTTTATAGCTTATTAGTAATCTGCAAGGATATATTTATACTTATGATATAGTTGAAAAGTTACAAATCTAATAATATTTGCGAGACTGCTTATTATTAGGTAGGTCTTTTTATTTTATGCATTTATTGGACCAAAAGTACTTCAAAATTACGAACAATTTTATATTATAAAAAAACTTGATCAAAAGATTTGAACGGTCTGAAGAATTATTTACATATTAATGGTGAGGGAAATGAAAAATATATTAAATTCAAACGGAGCTCCGTGACTCGTCAGTAAAGTACCAAACGACTTTATTTGGAGGGTTAATCCACAGAGTAGAAAACGATCCAGAGGTATCTAGAGACAGTTATAATATTCATTTAAAATAATTATGTGCTTCTATTAATAAAAACGATTTTTATATAATTACGTATGCATTTTATATTTAATCATAGTATCTACTTATTTCTATTTTGTAAAAGTTTACTCGTATTAGCGCAGTATAGCATTAATAAACCAACATAAATTCATAGAATTGGTACAAAAGCATAGTGTGGGAATTATATAAGCATGTAGGTACTTGCAAAGGCTCATATAGGCTTTTGCAATTAAACTTATAATATAATTTTTTCAGGATTTATTGTTCCTAGTTTCAAACGTATTTTAATGCGGTCTCTAGATTGTCAGTACTCTGAAATACGTAAAAGGGTTCCGCGAAGGCTTAAAACAGCCACTTATTATGTATGTTACATTTCACTTTCAGACGTCATTTATATTCAAATGCTCAAAAGGCATTACTGGGCAAAAATTGTAGTACTAACCCCTTTGACGCGAACGAACATGGTTTCCACAAAAAAACACCCATTTTCGATATGATTAGGTAGGTACCTACTCTTCTTAGTGTTTGAATTATTGTAGCATCATTGTTATTTGAGCTAAGCGATTATAAAAATTTACTTTTCATGATCTTTCATACGTAAAATATTGCATCTTTTATAATCAAAAAAGTTGAAAGACAGAGCAAACAAAAAGTAATAGGTAAATATTAATAAAAATAGAATCGGAACGGAAGCATCAAAAGTCTAATAATTCACAATCAAAAAGGACCTACAGAATTAGGGTAGCGGCACGAGAGATCCGCATACAAAATGATTACATACACCGTCTTCATCCGTTCACAAAGAAGCGCAGCGGGGTTCTATAATATTATACTTCTGCCTTTGTAGTAGCTCCACAACTCAGTGGGAAGTATGCTTTATGGTTTCAAATGATAAAATTGTTTGTAAGTAGCTTTGTTGGGATTCATTTTGCGTGGTAGCGTGACCGATTCCTGACAGTTGAACTTCTGATTCCGTTAACGAGATATCGCCTGTTACTGCAAGCAATTTTAATTGTACGATTTCGATTGTTGCAGATTGCGTGACGAGAGAGGCGACATGGAACGAGTTATGGCGATGGATAAAGCTCGGGAGGGTTCACATAACGGTAAGACAGTGTCATGATCGTCATGACATAATGATAGTCCCGTTTAGATCTTTGCGATTACACTTATGGGCAGTAAGGTGATCCTTTCTCAATGGAAACTTAAGTCTCTAAATTGTCTGACTAACAAGTTGCTAAACTAATTCGTTTTTCTGATTGTTTATGTCTATACTTCAGATATTGTTAATTAGTTGTATATTTGAATAGAGCAAAGGTTATTCGTGCTGTAAAACTCTATTAGAATCAGTCGACTTCACTGTATTATTGGCACATAGCTAACGTTACAATCTAACAGGTTCTTCCCCAGGTCACAGTCCGGTGCTGAACCTCTCAAAATCAGGGTCTGGTGGTGATCGAGATAGGTCCGAGCGAAGCGATCGTGACCGCGGGGACAGGGGCGAGGGCTCAGTGAGTGGGCGAAGCTCCGCCGCGTCACGCCGGAGCCCCCAGCCGCCTCGACTGCCCTCCGCCGCCACCGCAGCCGCAAGCCCGAGATCGCACTCCGACGAGAGCGACGCACCCCTCTCTGACCAAGAGGACCACAATGTGAAGGACGAAGATGACGGTAGGTAGATGTAATGTATATAAATGAAAGTTATTATGACCATAACTCCTATGGTCTTTCGCTGTATAATATCAAACTAAAATAATCACGGAACATCGCGTCGTACTGTTCCTTTGTTATAATTCCCCAGGTAATAAATAAAGACAAGCAATTTACTATCTAGAAGAGAATATAATATCGCAATTTCACAGCGATGAATATCTGTTTAATTTCATATAAATTAGATATATCGATAAATGAGTCTCGATCTTTCCGTTGTAATCACGGCTGGGCATGACAAGAAAGTGTCCGTGTAACATTAACACGGCCAGGGTATCACCCGTTCAATATACTTGGCATGTAATGCACGGCGAAATTACCCAGTAATAGCCCGGGAACCTTCAGCATTCATAGTTCGGAAATTATCAGCCATAAAACCACGGTTCCTTTTATTCTAGACTGGAATTACTTGTGTAAAATAGCTTCTCGGCGATACATTGTAGGTACGGGTTACGGGCCGATGTTAATTATTTTACAGTCCAACACGTTGAATTGGTCTTAAGTGTACTGTATAAATTAATATTATGAAATAGGTACAATTCTGCCAGTAAATCTACAATGCTGCAGATATAATACCATAGAATCAATAGACACTGCTGTAGCAGCGCATCCTGGCGGACGATTAGCAAATGATCATGCGCCTGCGTTCCCATACGTTTTCCCACCTTGATCCCTAGACACCGCACGTTGGCTTGTAATGGTCCTATATAATAAAATCTTATTACGAGTATCGCCCGCAATTGCCCCCAATGATGTATGAATAGCGCTTAAAAGGACCCAATTCAATTTTACACGTGACTGCGAGACCTTTTGTGGTTTATACCTTTATTTTAAAATGAGTTGTTTCAGGTAATAATACCTTTTGATAAAAGCTAATATAAGTGCACTATAATAACATAGAAATCCTAATAACCCAGACATGTTAAAAAGAAAACAACTCACATGCTGGACACGTTTTATCTCGTGTGAGTAATAATATTTAATCACGAGAAAGGCCCATGTTTAGTTAACCATCATATATCATGAACTATTAACACCATTAAACTCAAATGATGGATGGTATGACAATTTCTCCGACGACACGTATTAGGTTCGTTTTATTCTGAGCTTTTTATTCATGAGTTTATTGCCATACTAAATATTTTAATCAATTTAGTCTACTATCTTCCTCTGGATCATCAATCAAGCGAAAACTAGTTATTAGGCCGACGTCACTAAGTTATAAACGCAATTACAGCAATTTGAAAATAGAATGGGAAAATCATAAAATCAGTGCTAGTGGTACGAGGAGAGAATCATAACGGTATAACATTGCAAGCGCATTAAGATCGAAAGATACCATTTAAAGGTTTTATTGCTTCTTTATAAAATAAACAATAAAGAAATTGCACTAACTATGAGAATGTAAATTAATTATTGAACATTTTCTATTGCACGGCATTACATAGATACAGCATAGATAGACAGCATTTATAGTGTAACCACCGCGACGCGACGGTGCCAATCATAACATTGATCCACAAATGTAAATACTTGGTGCATACAATAGCTAAATTAAGTGAAACAATAAGGATTGTGTATTGGTTATTGCAAGCTGCACACAAAATGCTCACAGAGCGTGGGAACGGATAACTGGCTACGATTTATAGGAAATACTCGCCGGTCGCGGAATTACGGGATGAGCCTCGGGAAATTTGTGCAAACAAAAGATTCAATGAGAAAATCCATACCTGAAATCTGTTTAGACGATAAACACAGAGTTAGCTATTTCGCTTTTAATTGTGTCGTAACAGCTAATTTTTAAATTTTATATACAATTAATTCTGTCGATTCGTAATTCACGCTCGTCACGATCGCCCCGGTCTCATTATAAAAATGCTTTTTATATGAGCTGATGTCATTCAACTTTGATCTCTGTTCATTTGAAGTTACCTTTTCCTTTCAATCAACGTTCTCATCTTGGATCTAATTTCGTTTTATATCCGTGAAGTCTTTTACTCGATGGCGCGGGCCGATTGATTTTGTATCCTTAGCATTAGTTATAGAGTTTACGTTCGTTTGTTTACATTTCTTAGGATCTTGTTAATTGGCCTTATTAGGGAGATGGTGTTGTGACAACCTGAGAGTGCTATCGTGCGCATCGACAATGACGAAACGATGTTGTCTTCATTATTTGATGAGCGGTCACTACCCTGTCAGTTAAATTAAATGTATCGATAGATTATTTTGGACCGTGAGAGACGCCAATCGAAATACTTTTTTTATGTGTGAGGTCCGTTATTGACATAAAGCGTACATTATTGTAATTATCTCGTCATTATAGAAATAATAAATACTTATTATCTTTCATCACGTTCACAAAACTGTGTTGTCGAAAAACTTTTAGTAGGTGAATGCCGTCATAAAATTTAAAGGTGCCTTTGACATCAGATTTTTAAATTTAATGTCTTTGTCTGAAATGCCAAGCGAGTAATTATAGAATAAAATCGATATAATATTCGAATAGCTCGGCCGTCCTCGTAGCGAATAACTTGCGGCATAGTGCAGCGGGGCATATAAATCGGTTAGAGACAGCCCATTCGGTGTCGAATGGCTTTGTGGTATCCCTATTCTGTGAACATAAAGACGAACTATCTGAAAATTCCTTCACCAAATTTGTACATTCGTTTTACAAAGTATTACTTAAATTGACTAAGTTCAGTAAGACTTTTTCAACTTTCGTGATAAAATATAGCAACATATATTATGATAACCGTTGCGTTGTTTAGGTATCCAGGGTTCAACTTGCCATTGAAACGAGCTTTCTCACCTTTTTCTTGTTGATTGAGTTGTGTGTGACACGTTGTATTTACGATCGTTAACGTTGCGTCATTCGAAATGTATTTCCGAATAAGCAGGCCACGCTCGGCGGACTCCATCAAAGCCCTGCGCCGATGATCACCACGCGATATCGATGTTCATCGCAACAATAATTGCGAACCGAATGATACATGCACGCGATTCTCGAATATCATCGTTTGTCGGTATTGCGTGACTTTTTTGTTTCATACACTACCCATTTATGACTTCTTATGAAGCTGTTATTCAAATTAATAATAATAATTTATTGTAGTCATACGGATGCTGTACGCAGTCGCTCTACCAACACATCGGGCTTTAATGTTGCGAAGTGATTCTCTTAGGGTTTGTACACGATATGTCGTAAATCGTGGCTTGTAGCAAATGTTTTTTTAGTCTAAAATAAACAGATATTATGGCTAGCATTAAAATTATTAGCATACAGAAGTTTAATTTACAAGCTAAATTACTGTTTAATTGCAATTGAAAAGTTGTCTTATGAAGGTGTGAATATCCACCAGTCTTCATAATTGAATAGGTTTAGGTATATAGGTACCTAATCTTAAAGATATATATTATAATACTTTAATTTTAAATGTGTTTCATCGCGTTATAATTAAAGAATCATAAGATTTAAATCAACTTCCGATTCTATGGTGAAGGTGGAGACCTAAGTGACGGCGAGCGCGAGCTGCCCGCATCGACGTCGCCGGCGCCGGTGAGCTACGCGGCTCAGCCGAACACGCCCCCCAACGTGCCCGTGGACCCCACCGCCGACACGCTGGTCTCCTCTACCGAGACGCTGCTCAGGAATATACAGGGCCTGCTCAAGGTCGCCGCCGACAACGCCAGGCAACAGGAGAGACAGATCAGTTATGAGAAAGGTGAGTGCTGACTTAGTAGAGGGTTGGGTACGTCAAGTACTCCTGTTCATCCTAAAGGCTTTGGGCTGCATCTACTTGCCTGCTAACTTCTAGGAGGCTATTCCTAACTTTAGGCGTCTACAATAATTCAAACATAGCCGCTGTCCGATTCATCCATCCAAAATATTGAAATCATAGGCTTATTAAACGCGTAACTTATAAATTTTAGTTCAGGTTTGTTGTTTATTATAATAAATTAAGTGTATAGATAACATATTCGGTCGAGCAATACGGCGAAGGTTCACGCAGGCGTCGTAATAGCCTATTGAAAGTTTTGAGTAAAAGAACACACTTCTTCAAAGGGGTCGGTATTTTTTTATTAAGTATATACATAATATATGGTGATGTAGGTATCTAAAGCTACCAAACAAGTTGTTACCTTTTTTGTTGTCGTTTAAGACTTGCGGTGTCATTATGTTGTATGATCTTACATTGTTATATAATAATTACAAACAAGTCAAAGAGTTATTTCCATATTATGAAATTACCAACATTGTAGAGCTGTAGCAAATACGTAGGTGGGTACGAATTTCCCAGAAACGTAAAGGCACCGTTTCAGAATTTACATATGAAATTATCATAGATTATAATATGGAGACACTGTAACATACAGGAAGCCGTATCGATGTAAATGTTATAATCGATATTAGTCAAGATCTCGCGTGAATCGATTCTGCGTAATCTGACGTATAAGCAACATTGATTAGCCGCTGTTAGGATCTTAGATCACGTATTTTAACCTGTAAGTTCTACATTCTCGTATCGAGCGCGTATTAACGACACACGTTTCATTTGCATCACATTATATGTTGTCTATTTATTGCGTTATTACGCGAAATTATTAAAATTAGAAAATAGTCGGTAAACAGCAGTTTTGTTGTACATTATACGTGCTTGTGTATGTGCGCCCAACACGTATGGAAACGCTCCGGGCTGAGTTTTATGATACGATATTTATGTGTTTGTGTCAATTAGTTGCGACATAAATATGCACTTTATTTATTGAGACCTACTGCGTTTAGTGCTTAAGAAATATGTTACTTATATAATACTAGCCCCGGTATAATAAGTTTCGACGCACGAAAAATTATTTCGGTGTTGACACCTGTTGCCTTAGGCATTTAGAGGGTTTCTAATGTTCGTAATTATTGCAGGCGTATCTGCATATTTTAAAATATTTAAAGCATAAAACAGATAACACATTGTTGTAGATAAATGTAGAGAATTAAGAATAAATAAGGCATTTCCCTTGTGGCGTAAAACGTTAAATTAGTTAGTAATGTACAATGTGCAAAATATAATAGATAGGCTAATACCGGAGACAGCTAATACAGGAGATATGTACCTAGTATGCGCGCACGGCGCATGTCGTGCCTTTTGCAAATAGCCGTAGTACAGATGCGCCTGAGTTATAGCCGGGCCCACTATCATTACACACGATTCCATTCGGACAGCATAATTGTTTAATTGATATTTCTGCGAGTTATTTATTCACGTCATTCCGTTTTCTCCATGAGAAATAATCCGTGCTTTATGGTATGAGAACGGTGGATGAAAAAATATTTTTTCATTCTGAATTAAAGCTACACTTGAGTTACACAATATTTTTAAAACGTTATTAAATATTAGCAAGGGATATACTGTCTTATACTATAAACTTATTAAGTCAAGACAACAATTTTTATTTACGTTTGCATAAATTAAAAAAGAAACAACAAAATGCAATTGTTATAAAAACTCATAAAAATACAGAGCTCGGGGTGAAGACTGGCGCGAGTCATCATCAAACTTGAATATCAATATTGCGCCTCCAGCCAATTGTATTAATAAACAAAACAAAATGAGAAATAATAATGCTATAGGCTAACAAAAGGTTCCATTTCTCCCCCTGGTATATAAGTAAATGATAAACGAACACCCTACATTCATATATTTAAGGATCAAAATCGTACGTTAGCAAACCCAGTAATTTTGTTATTACGATAATAAAATTATTGTTGATGAAACATTTTTTCGAATCGATGTGTCTGGCGAACTTTACCGATGAAATTCTTTTTATATAAATTACGGCAATCGGCCGCTTGCTGCGCTCCGACTCAATTGATAGGTGTTACTGGCTGACTCTTGCTTTAGATGGTTACTTCAGTTTCTTATATACTTATATACTATGATTCTTGGGGTTTTATCTTCTTTTATTGTTTTTCGAGAAACATTTAGTTTTATGTTCGAATTGTACGCATTATCTGCCGTGTTGGATACTGGAGTCAATGCGTTAAGCGATCGTATTATTACCTAAGCTACTAAATAAGAGCTCAACAATCTATAAAAAATCATAACACACTTACAAACTGTCCTTAAGTGCAAACACAAGACCTGAAATCATTTTTAACCTACAAAAGAGGTAAAAAAAACGGCCGCAATAACTATCAACGACTAAGCAAACACAGTGGGCTAGAGCCCCTCGCAGTCACAAATGACAGATCCCTATCTAGCATATTCGCTGACGATTTTTACACTAGTGCAGAATGGGTTTACGCAGACAAATGTTGCGATGCATTCATGACGTTATCAGATAACTGCCGAGGGGTAGCAGGACTGCGTGATAAACTGGTGTCGATTCGTACGTGTAAATAGAGTGCCAATGAATGGGAAATAGGTGTCATATTGTGGCCCTTTCAAGTGCGGTTCGTTGAGAGTTTGATATAAAAATGTCCATGAAGAGCGGTTTGAGGTGTTTTTATATATTTTGAAATGTATTTTGTATTGAAGTCTAAGTTCTGCCATTTTCGTATTATAAGCAGCCTATAAATAAGCTATAATCTGTCGTCAACGATGAGCTAAGAGGCAAAAGTAGACAATCAATAGTCAAAAATCAGTTCATTTAAAAAGATAAACCTTACAATAGTTAAACCACAGATAAAACTTTCTTTCCAATCACATTAAGCTTCGCGGCGGTACATCAACGCATTCCTGATCAAAACTAAAAAACAAAACGCCTGTAACACGGTGGATCGGCCGATTGCGATCATTGCGACATAAATCTGCTTCGGCTACTCTTTTAAGCCTTTATCCCTGTTAATTCTTACTGCTTAGTTTATTTCTGTACCAAATGGTCCGATCTTGTTGCCGCGGTTTTGTTACGCTCTTTTGTTTAACAACTATCAGTTTTTGTTAAGCTAAGTGCTGGTCAACGGACAAATGGCTCGCGCACAGATAGCCCGTGAGCACTTTATGGCGCTCCGTTCTGAAGATTCGTATTTATTTGCTATAAGCAAGCGTTTAATTTCAATATAAAATGTTGTGTAAGAGAATATAAGATTTTGCGTGTAAAGTTGTTTGATTTGTAGATGGTCGCATCTACAAATAGCGCCATCTAGTTGAAATTTACAACACCATTCATTAACAGATATTTGTATAACTAATTACGTAGTTATTACGTTTTAATTACGAATAATAACATCAATAATTTGTTGACCCACGACATGGTAAATGAACAAGACCTTGAAATCAATATCAAGGTTTATTTCACACAGCTAATCGCTATTTTCATGGCTCCAAAAATAAGTCATTGTCACCTGTAATTTGTGTGGCAAATGACGTCACCGGGCTGCAAATATGAAACAGCCCATCAATAACGTAGTGACCGATCGAACAAACATGAACTGGCCAATGATAAAAACTGATGAGCAAATAGACAGACAGGACTTGTGTACTCAGCTAATGGATTCAATTGATATGAAAGCTTTTATACAATGCTGACGACGCGACATTATCGGGGTAAAGCTAAATTAGTGTTTTGTGTGCGATTTAACATTTGTTATACTTACTGATTGGACACCTAATAATGATTATTCTTTGTGTTTGTTTTATTTGTGATAGGATGTGTCACTTGTCAATACAGAAATTATATGCAAGATCTAACATATAAAAATATATATTTTGCCCACAGCTTAAATCAATTAAACGTTAGCATTTTGATTAAACTGACCATTTAGATTCCACTGCAAAGTAAGGATTTGTCAGTATAGGTGTTCATCACGAACGCCGCCATAACTCAGCTGTGAGCTAGCTCCCATCGCAGTACAAACAACCGCCCCCAGCGGCTTAACGAGCCACCGCGAGATGCGCATGCGCTGATACAAGCAACGACGCATTGTTGCCGCGCCGCGCCAGCTTTCGCACCATTGTGCAACGCGAGGTGTGCTGCAAAAATCGGTTAATGCAATCTTTGTTTGTTTACATCCACTTAGGTAGTATTAAGGAATATTCAACATAAATACAAGATTCACTATTATGTCAGTTTGCTTTAAAACTTGCTTAATGCCAAGCTAGGTTGTTCTACGTGCTATACGCGCTACGCGTTATATATAACGCCATTGTGGTTTTCGCTCGCTCGATGAACTAAGTAAACAATAAGTGACATTAAGTGCGGGATATTAAAATGCCATTCCTGCAATGTACTGATACGCGAGAGACACGGGGCGGCCATATTGGATTACTTGCGCGTGTCGCTCCGGTTACATTGCGCACGCGACTCGACCACACGCGCGCCATCTAGCGAGCTCCACTTTAATATTGAATGCGGCTTGCTTACCGGATTACCTCACCTCACCTGCCATCCATGTGCAAATCTGTGAACTGAACTCTTAGTTGAACACTAATTAGATTCTGGTATCATTTTATAAAGCCTGTTCAAAAGGGTCGTAGGTAGGTACTAGCCTACTAAGCACATACTATATGTTAAAAATACGCCTAAGCCTTACGTACATTGAATATACATAAACGGTACGTTTAAGAGCCATTTTACATTTTTACGCAGTTTTCTAAGATTTCGGACGCCTAATTTACCATCTTAGGTAGTATTTAGGAATTCATATATAAATGTAAAATGTAGACCAATCTTTCGCATTGACACATAAGCTGATAGATTTACAAAAAATAACTTAATTGCTATATGGTGATCAATCTCCCGCAACACGTTTTCTGAAAAATCATCGCAGAGTCAATTTCGGGCTCCAAATTCTATCAATTACATTTACAAATTTAAACGATAAAAATACAGTAAGCATTAGGCATATATTTTTATTGAAACTTACGGTGCAACATTTTCGATTAATTACACTTTTAATTGATAAAAAAAATAAAACTGAAACCTATTTTCACGGTTTATACTGTAATTTTATCGCGACTTTTTGGTTTGAATAAAGGTATATTTTAATTTTAAAATCATTTCATAATAAACTATGCTCTTTAAGACATCTAATAATACAGTGATTTTCAAAATTCCTTTATTTAATTAGAAATCACATCATTTTCAATATCACTCCAAATCACAATAAATTACGATGCACAAACCTAGAATGATCAGTCGGGCCCGAGTGCCCAAAAAGGTAGGATCTGTGTCACTTTTTTCTAATTTCAAATTACGAAAATTCGTATTGCAAATGCATGTTTATACTACGACCACAACGTTTTCATTTTCTATGTATTATTTTCATTCGGTTTTGTTTATTATCAAGTAAAATATATTATTTTATTAGTTTATGATATTTTATTAAATTAATATTCAGCTACTTTAATCTTGACTGTACTATTTTTGTCCGCGACTTGGTCCACTTGCATTTTTTTTACGCATGAAAAGTAGCTTGTAGCCTTTAATATGTTAATCCAGGTTATAAACTATCTATGTGCAATTTTTTTTCTATGTCCTTTTAACCGTTTTTGCGTAATTGAGTAATAATCCTCCAAAAATACAATCGCTTACATTTATTATTAAAATAAATTTTACAAAACATGGTCTATTTATAATTGGTGAATAAATTATTATTGTAGAAATTATAATTTGTCTAAATAAATTACTAAAGAAATAAAAATATTTTCATAAATCTCGAATAAGAAACATTGTCATAACGATCAAAATTTTTATGTCCGTCTCAAAACTGTCGCTACACTGTTTGCATTGTTTTTGTGTGGGTGCGCTACGCACACATGACAATTTTGACAGAATTCGAACGTCACAATTTTGTGAAATGGCTCTTAAGCCCGACTTAGTGTAAACCTGTGATCACGCTTTCATTCAATTTCAGTAAACAAAGCAATAGCTGATTGTTGCTACGAACTAAAAAAAATATTAGTTCCTGTAAACATTTCTAACATCTGTAAAAATCTCAAAACACTAAATACATTGGCACAAGACATTGCAACTGACTTACCTATCAATATTTGATAGGGGTGGTAAAATAAGTACCTATATCGGTATGTACCTAATTCGATTAAACCTTTTTATAAAATCTTACGAAATTAAGTTCGTAGCGCATTTGCTACACAGAGGACAGTGTAGTAGCTACACAAAATAATACTCTGTTGAT
Organism: Abrostola tripartita; assembly: GCA_905340225.1. Taxonomy (NCBI): domain Eukaryota; kingdom Metazoa; phylum Arthropoda; class Insecta; order Lepidoptera; family Noctuidae; genus Abrostola; species Abrostola tripartita. Next base: position 6,380,394 of record HG996490.1, on the reverse strand, counting down.
TACCTGCAGCCATCAGCTATGTAATAAAACACGTGTTCGCATCGACCTCTACGTGTCAACTGAATTTTTCTGCTAAAATGCGTCTTGTTTTCGTACACTCTGTAAATAGAATATTTATAAGGCATGAGTCAATTATTGTTATTGTATCAGAAAATGCTTCTTTCGTGTTTATGTAAGGATAAATAATTATCCTTATTTTCTTAGGGGAAAACTTTGTGAGCGTGTTACTCCCGGGGCGTAATGCTCAAATATTTAACAATGAAAATATTAAATTTCATTTTATGCCATCACAAGCTTTATTGTTAATATGTCGGTCTGTATAATGTGTGCGGTTGGGCTTCGTTTGATTACAATTGATCAATAATTAGTTATTTTATACCTTTCATGTAGATTGTAGGTACATAATATGTAGAGTATGTAATTAATTATTGCACAACAAAGTATCAATTCATTGTTTTGCTAGTATATAGAAATAAATGTCTATCATAGCATTTTATCTAGATAAAGTATGTTATGAAGTAACAAACCCAAATCTCACATGGTTTCCCATGTCTAAAGACTAGTGTCACCTTAACCGATTCGACCTTCATCGATTCTACAAGCATCGTTTCTTTCTAGAACTTTACAACCTTTTTCTAAACACCTCTAAGATTTATGATAACTTCTCAAGTTTTGACAACTTCGTATCTCTTCCTTCTTTTGCCAGTTTCTGCCTATATGGCTGCGTCGATAGTGAGTAGTAGAGAGTGATACTTACTTATGCGTACATTTCTGAACGAATATTACGTCAATAATATATTTTAAGGGCGAGCAATACAAATACCCACATGAGTGCACGATGTTAAAATTAAATATTAAATTATTCAAGTGAATTATACGAAATATACATTATAATAGTGCTGTCGATAAAACGTGTTTCCTATCGCATGTACTTTAGAATGATAATCCTATTTCTCTAGTAGCGAAGGGTTGCGAATGCGATGTTCTATCGCTCGAGGCCACATCACTACTGTTGAATTCATCAAGCCACTCATGCGATGTATTTGTAATCCTTAAGTAACAAACTTCTCATGTGCGATCAATACTATTTGAAACTCTATGATTATTACAACTGTTTGTTATTATCATGTGTATTGCGTAACGACACTGTAACTTAAATAACTCTGTATGTTTAGTAACTTCTTATATCATTTAGGTACGGAACAAATATCAGTGACAAATATTTGCTTGAAGACGGTCAAGAGCTAAGCTCCTGTGTGCGTCAATCATCGCCTACATCGTTTATAGTACCTAATCATGTAACCGTATTATCATTAGATATACCACTAGTTTGATCGTAAAGATTGCGTGAACCTCGGAAGGACATACGTCTTAACGCACCAGAGTAACGACGATACCTACTACAAAAACCAATAAAAATTTATTACAAAAATCATGACTGAAGAATCAGGAATTTCACTATCTCAATATAATTACATGTTCTAAATTACAAACAAAGAAAGCTAGTTATGCAATTGTTTTTCAATTAAGGACAAAGTTAGCAATCCGAATTTATTCACACAACATATAAATTTATAGACAGTGGCTCAAATATGAATCCTGTACCGCAACAAGCTAAGAAACTCCCTCAGGATCTCCGGATCTAATGTAACACAGTTTGCAAACAGAAAACGCAACGTCTCCAAATGAGATATTTGACATTGAATTCACTGTCTGCGCACCAAAGTCTAATTTCCTTTGTGGGCTTGCGTCGGATAGGTCAGTTTGGTATGAAAGGGCGAAGTAAAGGGGTAAAGTGAGACAATCGTAAAGTTTAATAATAATTACATTCTCAACTCTCGTCGCAGGTTGTGCGCAATAATTAACCGCTCGGAATTACTTAGCTGAAATAATTTAATGTGACGCATGCCGAATTGTTCTCGTTAGTGTGCGCGTGGCCTTAGTAAAATGTATGTGTGTGCTTGGTAACAACTCTTTATTATTTGAAGTTCATATTATACAGCAAAGATGTGATCTTTGCTCTATAATATGGGTAGTGGTTTCGGTTCAGGTTCAGTTCTTTTTACTTTTTCGTGAAAGCCATAAAACTAACGCTTTTATTAAATGATCATGTTACACCATGTAATTAGAGTATTTAAACTAGAGTATTTTGATCTTCAGATAAGTCTGTAAAATAAATATATACAGCATAAATAAATAAATCATCATCGTCACATGTGTAACTACTTACATCTGTGTCTTTACACAATGCGGTTACTTATCTAAGTGCTCTTAATATTTAAAACTGGTATCAACCAAGGTTACGAGTATTATTTCCGCAGCAAGGATATAAGACCCTTAATCATTAGTTTTGTAACCATATTTGAAGTTCAAGTTATAGTGGCCGTTTTCTGTCTCTATGGGGGTGGAAAGTGAACGCTTGCTCAAGTTGCAATTTACATACGGAATTACAAGCCGGAATAATATCTTTGATAGTCTTGTTTATGACTCTAGTTATACGTGCATCTGTTCTGTGCGGTAACTATTTATTATCCACGCCATTCAAACAAAAACATTCTTTGAATTAATGTTATATTCTTTTCTAATTAATCCATTAAAAGGAACTTCTCCATTCTTTTTCATTAAAAACATTTCTATTCCCACTGCAGATGGGGAATTGAAATAAAATAAGTCATAGCGTACACCTGCCCGCGACTCCGAGGAGCATTAATATTCTTTATATGCAGTTAAATTTAGGTACGCGCCTGAAACATCGGGAAGTTTGCACAAAAATGAAAAATTACCGGTCAGGGAGCGGCGACCGCAAAAACGCCGCATAAGAAACAACTAATGAAAGCTTAGAGCCATTCGCATAAATCTCCCTTACATTTTTAATACCAATATATCCGGCGAGGGGAGCATCCACCGGGGAAAGAAAATGTGTAGTCGAAAAACAAAACATTCGCGGACCTCCGCGTTTATATCTTATTTAAATACCACCAGATGTTGTCCGCTTATAAATGTGGATATTTTTTAATCGGTGCCTTACCAGAGACATAATGGTATCAGCCGATCTGCCGTCAGCTGGTATGTAGATGTACACGAGTTTATCGTGTTTGGTGGCTAATTTAAAAATCCCTCTCGGAAAAGTATTGCCGTCGCCCGGCCCGTCATCTCGCCGCGGCCGGTTGATATCTCTTTTGACCCGTATATTTTTTATTTGCTTCGTTACCTAAGCTTTTTCGTATCGTATCGAATCTCGAGGAGTCGTGTAGTCTCATTAAAATAATACAGGGCTACCGGATAATCTTATCCGGTGTGTTTCGATCGCAGATTGGGTGCGCGTGCGGCGATAACACCACGAGTTATTCAGACAGTGCACGCTCGATACGCTACTACTTTTTAATCCATTTTGCGACGACATCTTCATTATTTGTACCTTTACTATAGTAATAAGGTTTACGATACTCGTCAAACCAACCAACTTGGTAGCGACACTCCAAATGCAAATTCCCTTATAATATATTCATAAAATTATGTGTTACACATGTATGACAAAATCTTCCTGTCAAATAAAGTAGTACTAGCAAGTGGGTTTTTTATGAAGGGCACTTCTGATGAAGCCCTTAGAAAAGCTCTCTTATTTCGTGTGGAGTAGGGTGAAATTTTGCGTAATAAAGAATCGACTGCAAAAGATTTTATGTTCTAAATTTCACACATAATAAAGGGAAGCAATTCTTATGATTATTAGCGTGGAGACTGCGGGAATAATCCTCTGCAGTGACAACGCTGTGTGACATAAGCCGGAAAAATCTAATAACAATAAAATAAAATTGCTGCCGGTTTGTAAATTTAAAAAAGGCATAGGGAGGAAAATTCGTTTTCCGCGCCATGACAACCATTACCGTTACTTTGAATTTACCTTTTAAGAGGATCGTCAATTCAGTTAATGTGTTTATACTTAATCTATAAGTAGAGGTAGGTACGGAACTCCTATACCTCTGGCTAAATTTTAATCCGCGCATAAAAGATTCTGTATAAATCATATCAGCCGTCTTTGTTAAAGCTCTAAAAGTGCTTAAATCAACAATATTCGTGAGTAATATTTCCTGATGCTATTACTATTAAAATTTCACCTTAAGACCGCCGGAGACTTCCGATTCATTCGTGTTAAAACGACTGAAGGCAATACGGAGGGTGATCTGAATGCATACTTTTGTTTCCCATTTCAAAGACCCATTTCGGTCGCTTCCACCTCAACGCTCGTTTAAATAATTTTGCCAGTTTTGAGTCGTAAATTTTACGAAGACTTTAATTGTTATTTTAACTGCAAGCTCAACTTCGTGTTCGCAGTGGTGGGGGCTGTGAAAATATGTCTTAATTCGCTCACCCTATGACTTATGTTTCATTGAAATTAAACCGTTCCGTTCTTTGCTCTAAAGTTATTTCTCAGACAGGTAATAAATTGTCAGTTTTGTCTAACACCTTTTAAATTCGCAAAATTAGTAGATGCTAACAAAATGTTTGTTCTCAATCACTGAATCTGATTTGAAAACAACGGAAACAGATCTCTAAGGATTCGTTACGCAAAATAAGTCTGAGAACACTTGCTCTCACAGAGCATGACGTCTCAAAGGGCGTCATATTCGAAATTTAAATATTATTGTTGTTTTTGCTGAGTGCACCAAAATTGAAGAGAAATAGAATTTATCTCAGGAGTTCAGGACACCTCGCGTCTCGAGAATCACATTTGATTGCCGCCTAAAAAAAATCAAAACAACTTAACTTTTTGCCTTCGAAATCGTTTAAGTATCGATTACGATTATCAGCTAATTACTTACCTTCGAAACATTATTAAATTGCGTAATCAAAATTGATCCTTTTGTTTATGGGTCTCGATCCTTTCAATCATCTATCGACCATTGAGTTTCGATATCATAATAATTGTCCATAATTATATATTCCCTTGAACGGAGCGCATCGTTTTTATTGTTATTTTATTTATAAAGTAATAATTTTTTCGTCGGACGCAACTCGATCAGGTTTTAAATTTGATTGATCCGATATAAAGATCGATTTAATAATCGAGTGTTCCGCTTATGTTTTAGTTTTCTCTTTTGTCGATAAACGTTTTCATAGGATCGATTTTGGTATGCCTTCTTAGTGTCTGTATTTTGATGATTTATGAGTCGCTAATTTTGATTTAATCGTTTTTATTCCATTCGATTTAAAATAAGATATTATTAATGTTTAATATTCAATAATGGCTCTTCTCAAGACATTGTAGTAAACTAATCATAGTAATCGATCTATATAAGCATCACTATCGTTATTGTAAAACAATACAGGGATACTTAGATGGTTACTAAGTACGCAAGGACCACCGGGAGCACCTTTTGTTAAGGCTCTTCTACTCGCAAATCGCGAGATGCTGAGATACGCCGCATACCGACGCGGGCCCTTAATGGCCATCCCTCGACAAAGGTAATTTACGTCTCATGTGCGAAACCACTCTTAACTAAAAGCCCCTTAAATTACAGCATACAGCGGGATTGATTCGAAATTAATCTCGAAACTGATGCGGTATCGAGATTGACGTTTTTGTTTAAAAAACTATAGATGCTGTGGCTTGGGATTTATGTCAAATCGATAAAAATAAGCACCAACTCTTTTTTCAGGTAGATTAACAAGTTATCTGTCTTCACAAAGCTGCGGTATTCCACCCATAATTGATGCTTGCTTTGCCAAATAAGAAAATATATTTTTGTCGGGGAAAAACTTAATATAGATATATCAGTTTACCTATATCATTCCAACACACATACGCCCAAAAGCCTTCAAAACCTACGAAGTGATCGAGGCCAAAGCATTACCTACGATTGAATACAAACGATGATGATATTAGCAACAAACGATGAGTAAGCCAACGTTTCAATTTACAAGATCACAATCCAAGATAGCTATTGTGCGATATTCATACATATATCTCGGGACCTTATTATAAGCTGCGCGCGCGCAAGTTAACTTGTCTCTCGTTTATCGCGAAGATTTTTGTTCGTCGATACGGCGCATAAGCACCGACCCAGCTACCTCGTTGCTCGTATGTTCGTATCATTTTAGATGCGTATCATTGGTCACCAGTTCTTTTTGACGCTTTTAAACTTACTGGTAATTGGCCATTTATTTATTTGTAGTTTATATTACTGTATGGTTTGTCATAACATTAATTGAATCTATGAAAACTAAAGAGTCGTACATTTCAATCACAAGGAATCTGCCTTATATATTTATATTAATCAATTTCTAAATTTCCTACTATTACATAAATCAATCCGACATAATTAATCTTTATCTGTATACATAATAATCATCGTAGATACGTATAGTAGCAGTGGCGGTACGTAATAGACTGTTACCTTACATTGAATCTGCGGGAATAATTAAAACGCTAACGGAATTATTAAGCGAAACTGTTCTCGTTGTATTGAACAAGATAGTTGCGGGGCCGACAACGCTCGGTAACCTGGCTATCATAAACACGGCTATATTCAAACTAATGTAGATACGATATGTTTTATTGATTCTTGCTCGGCTCACAACTCCGCCCCTAAATAACTAGTTCCGTATCTCTGTTATTTGCTGATTTATTTGGTCATACATGATCAACGGATTAGATTTTAATCTTTATTATTTTGAAATAAAAAACGAGACCTGTCTGCTTTAGTTACGATATTTTTTTCTCAAAACTCCCAAAATACTCCAATAATAAAATTAAAGCGAACAAAACAAAACTATATTGATCACTAAACAATTGGAAAGACCCCATAGGGAACTGCTTTCCCATTTACTTACTTTCTCTAATCTCAACTGCCTTAACTCACAGCCATATTTTCAAATTAAATCTTTCAAGTAAATGCGATGCAGTAACCTTAGGTGCTAACAACGTGAGTTAATCAGCGAGATCCCCTTACGACCTCCATTAGATAGACGCAGCTTAGGCACCTAATTGAATAAGGGACCAAATTAAACTGTAAACGGGCATGACCTCTTTCTATTCAAATTCGACTCCTCAGATGACTTTACATACGTATGGCGTGATATTTGGTCCTTATCGACGGCGAGATTACCTTGATTGAATGCGTCAGCCCTGTATTAATTACGATAGGTTCAGAGGTACAGTGTTTTATGTAAGTCTAGGGAATACATAATTTTGATTAAGAATTCAAGTGTCCTTTAGCACTAGAGTCGAAACTGCTCAATATTTCGTATTTATACGAAATATTGAGCAGTTTAAAAAAAAAGTCAACCAAAAACTTGTAAGTTTTTGATTAACTTTTTTTTTAGATACCGATAGATTTTTATCGTCATGGCTCATAAGTATAATAGGATAAAGAAATACGAAAGTATCACTTTATGAACTATTTTAAAATATTGTCATTAAGCCCGGAATTTGCTATTCTTATCTTGGAAAAATATGACTGCATCACCTGCGACTAATTAGAGCATGGCACAACAGCCGTTTTATTTTATATTGGAATATTAGTGTTTTAATTGCCCTATCTTGTCTTTGTATGGAAATAATTATGAACAGCACGTTATTTGTACCTCTAAGATAGTAGTTGTACTTTATACTAGTAGATGCGATCATAATTCATCGCCTTCAATGTATCAAAACCAATAACTTAACTCATAACGCGTTTGGTTGAGAATTACATGGTGCAAAGTACTCACAGATCGGAAGTTCCTCCCCTAATCATTTCCGTCAGGTTTGGTTTAATTGAAAGTTATGCAAATCTCTCAATTCGACTCCTTCACAATAGTACCGGGATTCCGAATGAGTTAATCCGTGTTTATGCTTCTAATCGGCCCCTTGCTGAAGACCTTGTTACCGGTTTAGCTCACTGTTCAATTTATACAATGCCCTTTGTATACAATGAACCATTCGTTTAACTTAAAATGTTGTTTATGCTAACATTTTCTTTTATTAAATCTATAATTGAGTTTTATGACTTTGATTGTAAGGTAACAATTCAGACAAAAAGGCACTTTTCCTACTAAGTATATATGAAGTTACGAGTTACATTGCAAGTATGTTTGTTGCAGCTGAACTAAAAATGGACGTGTTGAGGGAACGAGAGGTGAAAGACAACCTGGAAAGGCAACTAATCGACGAGCAGAAAATGAGAGGTAAGTTTTAATTATAAAATGAAATCTAAAAGTGTACCCCAGAGAAGAATCTACTAGCAAAACCTTATGTTCTCACTGCTGCATAAAATATGTGGAAACCTGTCGTTAACAAGCAAAAGGATTCAGTAAAGAACAAATAGGGCTTAATTTGAACACGTTCATAAATCACGGTTGAATGGTCCGCTCCGCATTGGCCACAATTAACAGGAGATCTTGTTACGAGAGCATTGTCTTCCTCCTCGCCGCGTTATTTATTTCCAACATTAAAACTATTATTTTCTCATATTACATGCCGTGCCTTATGTTGCCAATTTTCTTTCCGTGCCACCGACCCATCGGCGCCTCTTCCATAATTGTTTATGCTACAATGTGTTGTGGGTGTTCAATTAATTCCATTTTTATACGTATTTTCACACGTTATAACCTCACACCGTCTCTTATTGTTAATGTTATCTATTTGTTTCTGTACTTTCCCAAGACCGATGCTCGCGTGTTCCAACGTTTTCTTCGATTTATAGGTTCATTGATAGTTTTATGGGTTCCTTTGACGTCTACGTAATCACCATAATTATGCTATTTATTAAGACAATTTTGCTTCGCTACACTGAAGGTTTAAATTCTGTTTGTTGTATAAACGACGTACGCTTATTGCTGTAGGTCAACGCTACCATAATTGGAAAATGAATACAGCCATAATTCGACATATATTAAATTACAATAACTTTGCATACTGCCAGTATTAAGTTAATAAGAATAGTTAAGCATAATTTTATCTATAGATGAAATAGTGTGATGTCGATGTACAGTTCTAGTCTAAACAAAAGTAAAGGTTAATTCGAACAAAACACAATACCACCCTTTCTTCACCAATACAACATGATGTCAGCCAGTAAAAAGGAAACCGACAGAAAGGAGGTAACCTTTGTACAAATGTCAAGCGACATGGCAACGATGAACTGACGCCTTGAGACAAAGGGTTTAATTCTATTGAAGACAATACGACGAGCAATATTGAGCTTTACACTTTAAATAATAACGCATTAATTTGCACCCATCAACGCTCAGAACGATTTTACATGTCACAGACGACATAAAGGTGGTGTAGATATTTTATCAAAGTAGACATTTCTCTTGTGTAAATGTAATATAAATTTAAATGTTAATATAGGGACGACAGGTCGCTGAGAGCTTGCCGTTGCGTATAATGAAAATAATTATTGCTTCTGAAACATGCATTATAATTATATGACCGCTAACTGCGCACTACAAAATTGTGTAATAATGTTCATAAAACTAGGTGCTTAGCCAGTGTAAATTGTACAGTGTTTATAGGAGCCGTGAAATCGCTGCTAATGGGTTTCCTAGACTATTTGGCGATCTTCGATCTAGTTTAAAAGCTTTTTGACAACTTATCTAGTCGTGCTAACACCTTTATCGACGGCTCTTCCGTTTTGTAATCCGACATCATTAAGTTATATTCGAAGCTACGTGTTCCGAAATTTACAATAACATTTCAGAATTGTATGTTTATACTTCTCATATAATTCAAGTACCTACCTAAATAAATGGTTTGTCTTATGTTGTCCTTCACTGAACCTACGATAAGTTGTGAAACGTCAGTAACAAATCGTCGAATAACTTTAAAATCGGCACTATTTCTTTGGGCTTAACTTAATCTGGATTGTTAATATTATCTAGCAATCGACCTTCCGCTACTTATAATTACAATCATCTATTGTAATAATACTCACTGAACTGTGTCTATAAAAATCTAGTGTTGGTATGCAGAATGTAATCTTAAAAACTTTTGCGTGTAAGCTTCTGTACAAGGTATAAAAGTTACACGCACACGCCGCGTGGGATAGAAACATGCATAATATAAGATTTAATATTTTGGATATGGTATAGATGTAAGTAAGTAGAACGGGGCAACAAAAAGGGAAATGGAGGCTCCATACATAATTCACACGGTGAATGAACTCGATTGCGACGTGAGCAATACTGTTAATTGCCAAAAACCAATCATCAGATAGCGGTATGCGCGTCCACGCTGTGAAATACAACTTTAGTTACAAAAGCTCGCGCAACCAATAGTGGTCCACGAAACTTGAGATGAATAGGCACTGTTCCCGTGGAATTTACCACTATTTATTACATTCTGCTACACTTCGACACTTTTAAATCAGAAAACCTCGCATATTGAACAAAAAATAACAAATATTACCTTTTTGCTGATCTTTTATCATTCATGCCGATATAATGCAGTTTTATATCGACCATCGAGTTTGTAAAGATCGCCTTAGGAATACACATTAGTGAACAGTGTAAAGCTGATCGATAATAACAGAGAAATGGCCGATGGCTCATTTAGATATTAGATAACGTAGATCTTAGATGCTCAAGAGATTAATTTGTATACTAGATATATCTTTTACTATATAATTTTATTATGATCGAAGTATAGTATAGTGCAATAACTATAAAATAAATACCCATAACTTATAATTATGCATGTATGTTAAAAACTTGCGTGCAATTCTAGAGCAAGTCAAATATATCAGCATACGCGATCCAATAACAATCAATCAGGGTTGTGGATCGCAGTACACCATGAAAATTGGAATAGAGCCGACGAGCCTAATCAACCTTCGCGGACCGGGTCCATTCATAATAGATATTGTATTGAATAGTCTAGTATCGCATGGGAATCTAGCGCTTTCGTAATTTACCGGGATTCTGTTTAAATGGCGTACTACCACATAGTACGCCATAAGCCGTGTAATTAATTTACTACTTATTGAAAATTTGAATTCGCTGAGTAGCAAATAGTTGTTTGAAGAGTCTTTTTTAGGTTCTTACATTAGCGAGGTTGCTACGTATTATTTCCCATAACTTTAAATTACAACTAATTATAAAATATTCCTTTGGCGACGGATAAGTTTTGAATTAGTCTCCCAGGTTATAGTCGGGTTTTGAGTAAATCTTACTCGTCATTTTGATATATTTCGTTATAATTGAGTCGGACTGTGCTCCCCTGTAAGGGACACCCTTTGGGGTGCTCCTTCATTACCGAGGATGTTATGAGCTTGAAGGGAAATCGGGAAGACTTTCATAGTTCTCGCCCTATGATTTTGAGGCGTTCCGGTCATGACTTAACCTTTGATAAAAGCAGGGAAGCAATTGGAAATATCATTTGTTTTAAATACACGTTTCATTTTGTATTTCGTATGCATCGAACTTTACATAAATAAATACAGAAGATTGCTGTCCAACCAACATTTTAGCATATGAGAGGCCTATGTCCAGCAGTGGACGGAGATAGGCTGTCGGCTGATGACGATGATAAAAATATTTTATAAATAACGCTAACTGCTTAAATAAAACAAAGCATAGTTATATACCTACTTTATAAAGTATTTTAGAAAGACAATATTTTTTTCCATTACTGTTAAACGTAATTATCAACTTAGTGAGCCAGTAAAGTCCCACTGTGCACTTACGCACGCTAACGTATTCTATTTTTGCATCCCTCTTTCCAAATACGGCCCTGTCGTCTCCCTATCCTTGCAACTGAGAAAAGGAGTTGGTATAATTCTCATTGTACTCGAGATTGCGTAATTAAATAACATGTAGGCCTCAACATTACGGGCGTCTTGAAAGGGTTCGCAATGGAAATGTTACGCCAATTATGCGTACATTATGTTCGGAATGGAGGGTTATCGATGCCTGTTACAGATATACCTCGAAATTGTGGAATTTGATATTATGACATCATTTCCGGTTCCTCTATCTTTATATTAAATAGCTTTGAAACATACTTCGATATTCTACAAATCAAAATGAATTCATAGTATTTAAGTAGTGTGAGTTGTTACGATTTATGATCATAGCAACCATTATACTGTGAACAGTACTAATTTCACTAGTATGTTTGATTGGTCTATTATTGTACAATCTAAAAGGAAAACACAAGTTAGAGCGTTATTTAACGTAAACATTAAAATTATTTGTATTGTAGAAACGGATGACACATATAATATATTTATACGTTACTTGTAAGTGATGGATTAGGTAACCAGTTACCTGCTATAACAGTCATAACAATTACTACGATTTCTTTTGATACAAAGATTGAAACTAGATAATCTTTGATATAAAATAAATTGTAATTGATGCATTGTTATGTTGATCATCATTTGTTCTCACTTAATCATTCTCATTTAAGCACGGAGACGATCAGAGATTAATTGATATAGATTACATTCAAACAACATTTTACTGCCATATATTGACATAGATAAACATATTAGGTACCTAATACCAGTGGTTGAGTGATTAAAACTGAATCTTAATTACAAACAAAAAGATTCCGCACATAAATTTTATATAGGTATGCTAAATCCCAAACTCCTCCATACGAAAAATAATCTTAAAAAGTCTTCTGAAGTCGTTGCTTTACGTAGATATTAATATCTACTTAGATATCAATGTAATAGGTTTACATTTGCATGTTACAAGTCAATGTACATCAGAGTAGTGTAAGCAAATGGACATTTGACGTCATACAGGGGGTGCTAACATTATCACTGGCGGACAGTCGAGTGATCAAATTCAAATGGAATCGTTTAACAGGCGGACAATCGTATCAACATACGTCAGTAGTCCGTGCGATCTATCGCCGAGTGCTCCCCCTAACGATAATTGTATTAGTTCATACATTTCCAATGTGATCACTGGACGATTGTTTTACTATGCGTTCCATATGTAACTAACATGCGCCTACATATTTCTATTTAATAGTTTTGTATTGTTTTTATCTTTTTGCTTGCTTCTTTAATATTTTACCTTTAAACGAAATCTATGTAATATATTCAAGATAACACAGCTTCTTAAACAGACCAAAAAAGTCTCTACCACAACAATATTCTTGATTGATTTATTCATATTACAACATTCTAATCAAGACAAACAATATTTTAGCTACAACCAATCAGTATAGCAATTTGGCGTTCATCAATTCGGCCATACTGTGGCCGGCCCTAATAGATACAATCTGTCGAATGCGCATTGGACGTGCGGTGCTATTGTGCGATGGTACTCGGAAGCTTCCTATTACAGGGAGCGCAGTCCGTTTGTATAGCCTAACTGTGTTACCAGACCTTTCATTTGTTGATATATCGCTGCAGATTGAATGATTTAGACATGTTTTGATACTGAGTTATAAGCTATTCAATTCGTTTAAATAGCAAGTAGTTGTGTAGTTTAGATTGCAATGCAACTAGGTCTTTTATTTGGATACCCGATTGACTATTCTGTACATCTAAATATAATACATACCCATAAAAAACACTATCTACCTATAAGAAATAAATTAACATCGAATAAAAGCCTATTAACATGTAAGCAACGAAGAGGAATCCGCAAATGAAGTCGGAGTTCTCACAAAAATACCAGCGATATCTCACGCGGTGAGTGGGAAAATGAAAAAATATTCCGAGTACACGGTAAATCCTGACCGCGAGGAGACGTGCGACCCCGCGCCCAACCGGAGATACGGGCCGTGTACGGAATTCAATTACCGAAAACACTTACACCACTTTTTAGGGTTCAGTACTTAATGCGGAATATAGATGAAAAAGTTAGGAGTGGCTTGACATTAAATGAATGATCATTTACTTTGTCGTAAAATCATGACAAGGTATTAAAGTTCACGTAGAGTGTGAATGATTCCTTCTCTTCCTAGCTATAAATCGTTTTTTCTTTCCATTTTTCTTTGTCCAGGAATGTGTGAAACATCAACAACTCAATTACATTCTATTTCACAGCTACCTTATCGCTCACCTTGGTTAGGTCTACGTCATCATAAATTTCACACCTGCAACTGTTTCTACTGTGTATTAACGTCTATTAACTCCAGTAACATTCAATTGTCTCACCTATGATTAAGCTTATAGGTTAACTACCTCGATAGTAGAGGTCGAAGACGGACCGGTTCTAATTTAGCGATGGATATGCGACGCAAACTTACGTAAGTTTTACCAGGAATTAAATCAATCTATAACAAACTTTATGAACTATGAAACTTATGGGAAACAGAATATTAACCCTCAAAGGAATAAGTTTTTGTACAGAATACATGCCAGAGAACTTGCTAGCTAAAGAATGTCACAAAAAAGACAAACGTTGATACGTAAGGTGTCTTAAACTCAATCTGACGCTCACTGCTGGCAGGTTTTTTGCAAGTGTGAGGTCTGGTGGAAGTTAGCGGCGCTACAAAGTTTTCGTGGGCGACGTCGGGTAAATATTTACACTCGAACGTTGCTTCGGTGGTTTCATTCAGTTTTTTCTTGAGGTTCCAGTGTTGCCGTGGAAAAATTGTTTCAATCTGTTCAAAGCTTCGTGCTCATTAATCCGTCTCGTTTCGGTCTTAGCTCTAATTTTTTTAACGTTAGCGGACCATTTTTGTAATCCTAACTTTTAACGTAACCTACAATAATTTGAAAGGTTTAGTATCTTGAATATTCTATAATATTCTTGTATTGAATTCTCAGCCGTTCACACAATTCGCGGCATGTGGTCTGTTTAATTATCTGGCATAGTTCTAAGTTCTTATTACAGCCGCGGTATCCAGAACGTGACATTTTTCCCGATTCGTACCCTAGAATGCAGGGCACGTTCCCCATACTACATGATACTATTGATTCACATCTTTAGTGATGTTCTGCAAAATATCGATAAACGAACATTCAAATATTGATTGTACAAATTAGGACTTCCGGAACTATAGTTGTCAATATTTTCTTATTAACTTTCCCAACTATTACTCCAATTTTGTTTTATTATTATGTAAGCATATCCTTATATTTAATACGTAATGCTTTATGATACTTAAAGCATAATACTTGCTAGTCAAATGTTCTAGCTTATATGTGAATAGAAGTATTGTTTACTCCCCTAAAATAGGGTTGCGCTACACGATAACTGATTCATGCGTGTTACCTCTTGGGACACGTCAACTTAAATCTACGATGTTCCTTTATTGTCTGTCTTGTCGTCGAACAACATTATTGTCGTCGTTTATATGTTCAGACATAACTTTTGGTAGGTACCTATACCTTTTTAGATATATTCTTTTAAAAATCCTGTAGTATTTGGTAAACCCTAACAAAAAAATCGTAACAAAATAAAGAAGTACCTTAAAAAGAAATTCACAAATCCGTATATAAATGTGATTAGTGTAGATCCTGCGGCTGTTGTCGTGAAATGAAGCGCAGTATGAGATCAGAGCGCGGAAGTAATTTAAATGATTAGATTCACCGACTGGTCAGTGCTGTTCCACTCCACCTCTCTAATTCTATTATGCATTTGAAAAAAACAATTGAAATGTTTTAGCGTTTTCTAATTTCAAATTTGTTACTGACCTCTAGCAATAAACTCCCCTTCTTTATAACGTTAAAAAAAATAGAATTCAATTGAATAAACCGAACCGTTTAAAAGTATCCCATTATGCTGTGTGTACATCGCGACATGGTAGGTAACACTGAAGGGCGGCACGCGAAGACGTTGAATCGAAACGCATAGCATTACACATTTCACGGCTAAGTAGAATACGATGTTTGGCCCGTGCCGTTGTACCGATGGACACACCAATTGACTACCTTTTAAGAACTAGCCCTATGTCCTCTCCTTATCGGGATAACACAGGCCGTTGTGCGTTCAACTTCTTTAATTTATCTGCCAGGTTCTCATGATAGTAGTATTGTTCGGGTCTTCCTCGGCTCAGCTTAGGTTACTTGTTATACATTAAGGCTAAAATGTGTTACATAACTTCCTCTTAAATTTATTCACCTCCGTTGGATATTAGAATCATATAGATTCTTGAAGTTTTGTAAAATAAATACGGTATACAATGTTTTGGTATACGGTATCAAAATATTATTATCAACTTATGCAAAGTAATTAGAAACAGTTACAATGATTTATTTAAAACATATAATCAAGAAAATAGTCGACTATGTATAATTTAAAACAGTGCAAACTATCCGCGGATAGGCGTTTTATAATCAAGAAAATAGCAGTCCGCCACATGACGTTTAATTTAACAAACCATCAACATTCGTAGTGAGATAACGAAACGAAAAGCCGACGGTTTCACAATATGAGCAACCTTGTAATTACCACTACTGTAATTATAATCTTGTGGCAAACACATCCACACAGCATTCGCTAATCAAGACCCTATTCAGATTCATTACACCTGAGAGAAAAGTCATAAATATAACGCCCTAATAAAATCTCGCACAACATAGGAAGTAATAATAAAATATTACAAGACCCGAGATTTTGTCTAATTAATTTTGTATATACGTAATGTGGGGCTGCGATGTCTTGGGAGTAACATACAATGAGTCCGGAAAACCGAAGGCGAGGTGGTAACAAGATCCACGCACGAGCTAAATTAGAATTTATGATTGTATGTGAAATTGTTAGAACGGGTTTCAATGTATATTATAATGTTTCGCTGTAATAAGATGGAGTTAAAACGAAGTTTAGCGCCAAATTGGTGAAATACCTAATGAACTTTGAAATTACTGTATTGTCTTCGTAACGAATAACGAACCTCATTTTCATCAAATATAAGTACGCTTCAATTTCATTAACTCTTATTTAACGGGAATAGCGTATCATTTGATTTACCATTTATATCACCCATAAACGATGTACAAGAGTTTGATAATAATAATCGTTCACGAAAAACCAGCTTGAAGACTCACTGACAAAAACGTAACGTAACTAACCTTATTCAATCAAGCATTCATTCGATAAGAACTTAAACAAACACAATCTAAATCTTGAAATCAAGACAATCTTTATTCAAAGAAGTTCAGCAGACGGTAGTACAAAAGTCACAAATTATTCATGTACAATCTACTTGGAACAGCTGATTTGAATAGATTGCCAATGTTTCTTAGTACAAAGTAATTACAACAAACCAACCAGTTTATTAAAACAAATCACAAACCCACCCATGATTAATGTAATTCAATCAAGGTTCCACGAACCAAATCACGGTATTAGGCTTGCTTTAAACTAGCCGCTAGCCGGTAGTGTGACGATATCAAGTCAACACGGCAAGAAGTGTCGCGACAAAGTCGTGTCCGGTCCACCGCGAGCCGTCGATTATAACAACTGAATGCACGCGCCGTGAGCTAGCGTTGCCGTGTCCGTAACACGATACTAAACTTGTCGCTTTTAACTGTAATTATAATTCTCTAGCTTTGAATACGATTAGCAGTAAGTTTTTGACGCGGCTCTCTATTTCGCTTCGGCGGTTTTGTGTGAAGTTGCGAGTTTGTTTCTTGATTTTAATACCTTTTGTCGCATAACTCTATCGAAATATTTAACTCATCTCATTATACGTTTGTATTTGTAATTAAAGCAGAGGTCGATCTACATTTTCGAATAAGAACACACGTTGCAGGGTTATTAAATATCTAATCATTAGTCAATGACCAAAAATATTTCTGATTTCTAGCGAGTACAAATGAACAAACTTAGCTAAATTTGAGCTACAATTTCCAAATTGCCCACTGAAGCGTATGAACTACTGAGGCGGAGTTGCGTGTTAGCGCCAGACCACTGGGAGTTAGAACTCTGTTCAAAACTGGCGGTCGGCGACACTGGAATGAGTCAGCCGGCCACCAGGCGAAGGTAATGTGAACACTGCCCACCCGTGCGCCAGTCGCGCTCTGCGAAATACCGCTCACGAAATACTGGCCCAATGTGTAAACGTTACACTTTGTCACGACGCTATAACGTCACAGTGATGGCTGACATCTCATTGGCTTAATTTTGATTAAAAAATACGTGACATCAAATAAGTAATTGACATTGATTGAGAATAAAGGTATAAAGATTAAGACTGCAAAATGGTTTAACATCAGAGTAGATGAAAAAAAATTAAGTACAAATATAAAATCAAAACAATACTAATCGAATGAAATTGGCCACCAAACCAACCCCTCGTAAATCTGAGTCACTACAATAACAACAGCAAGTGGATTTATAATTATCGGAAGAGCGTTTAAGTCGCGTTTTAATTATAGAAACAAACAAAAACAGGAATCTCTAATGTCTTAGTGAAGTTTAGGAGTGAGTCGGGAGTTTAATTTGGAACTCTTTGTTGTGGAAGTAATTTTCTTGCAATAGGGGTAAACCCCGATACTTGAGAGATCGGAAGTTATAGCAACATTCGGCCTTACAAATTGTGACGATTGTACACTTCAAATCTTATTGACTCTTACTGTCATAAATTAAGAAATGTTAATTCGTAATTTAAGTAGGTTTGAGAATGATAACCAAAATACTGATATCTAAATAGTAATATCTACTGTCTTATTGAAGTATGTAAACTAGAAATCACATTGTTTAACTAGTACATGGTTCTAAAATAAGAACTTTCGAGGAACAGAGAAAAACGTGATCAAAGACCGGCAAATAATTTTACAAAATTTTAATAGGAATCGCCTCACCCCTATTTGTCGGTACGGCACTCACCCCGGACATAGGAAATTCAATAATAATTGAACTTGGTGGCCGGCGGACCGCATCCGGTGTCTCGGGAAAATCACTTATTGATCACAAATTTTACACCATAGTAAACAATAATAGTCTTAAAACGGTCAAGAAAACTTTCTTTAAATGATGCTAAACATTAAGATTTAAAAATGCAAATGTTAGAGATCACTGCTGTTTTTGAGAGAGCCACATAACAATTTGTAATAAAACTCGAGGCAGACGAAAACAAGTAAAGAACGTGTTTACGTAATGACTAAAACGCAATTAAAACTGACACGTCTGCAAACGGAGAAGTGGTACGATTCAGGGAACATGTATCAATGCATCGAATGCACGAACCGATTGTAACGATTGTCGATTGCGGGCTAATAAATTGTTTACGTTGGCCGGTGTGCGATCATTAAGATCTTTGTTTACGGCTCGACCACACACGAGTAACAGACGTCGATGAAGCCATACTGCATACGCTGATTTGATTGCAGGATATCGTATTAAAGTTACTGCTAATATCATATTTACTGCTGGCACTGGTAACTTAGTGACAAAAATAGACTTCCGCCACGATCCGGTTTATGCACTTTTCTTTTGTTTCAGGTTTAAATAAAACACTACCATGTTTGACCTTTTTATTTTATTATTTGAAGATAAACTAATCTAGAATATGTGTGTCCTTTTCATTAAGTATTGTGGTTGCGTTGACCCGTTCCGTTCCGTTACTAAGTCCCACTCAATTCAAAAAGTCATTTCAATGTCAATTCCAATTACGGCACTGATGTGTAATACTCAACATATAGTCATAATAACATGTAACTTATAATCAATCACTTGGATGTTTTCATCAATTAAATGAATTCTGTTTTCGTGTGTTGGCCCGTCGGTACGTGAAAGATAATTCCGTTTATGCTCATTCGCGAACAAACACACGGTTTATGCGTTCAGCTAAGCTCGCCGTTTTATCGACTTATTGCTTTTTATCGCAGATTCATTTGCTTGTTTATCTTCTACAAGTTGTTATTGCTCTTCTATTGCTGTCTGATTTGTTTGTGTAAAGTCGAGAAACAGAAACTTTATCAAAATAAGTAATAACGTTCTCATTTAAAAGAAATGATCTATCTCATTATTTGTATTTCAGCTAATATTCTCATGTTAATAACCTAGAATTCAATAAACAAACGTAATTATTCAATTAGTCAATCAACAGTAGCACTTATAGGTTCCGCACAAATTCCAGAACTAATCCATTATATTCCAAACAGCGACTGGCTAAATGATACAAGCGTGTAATTTAATTTTTCGGGCACCAGACAATATTTCGTCGAAAATGAATTATCTCCTGCCCTTTCGATGTAAGTACTACATGTACACGACTGGGATAATCAAATGACGTGAGCCAAAATTGATTCGTGAAAACCTTCCCCCCATCGTTTATCGTTGACCATCCGACGCAGAAAATATGAACTGTTACATACATTTTATATGTATTTATTAATTGACTGTTACTTATAAAAGCCGCTTTCAATAAATTTATTTTTGTTTTTCAATATTTACTTGCCTACCTTTGTGTATACAGCCAAAGTAATTTGGAAATTGAAAATTTAAACGTAAAAAAGAAGCCTTAAAATTCACGGCAGTTCTACTTTGTTATATGAATTAAATTGATTGTTTAAAAATTGAACACAGACAACGGAATGCTTTTTAAATAATTGCGTGTGGAAACCATTAAATTACATATTTCATTATTATGACGTGTTTGCCTAACGAAAATGAAAACAAATTATTCCTAAAATCATTTTTATTTTATCAAGTAATTTATTAATAACTTTAATTGATTTAAAGTTCAAATAAGAGACATATTTTAGTGAAAAACACAGCAAAAATAGTTTGATTGATGCATGGTAAATACTTTTCTAAGCAAAGTCTTATTGAAATTTTGTTCTTACTACAGAAGCATTATATTTTATTAAACTTATTTTTTTACTTTATCCAAATCGGCAGAATTAACAAACAAATCAATCAGAATGTTAACAACAATTGATTACATCTCACAAATGCTTCCATTCATCACCTCACCTCCTACGAATTTTCTTTACACAGACTGTTGACTCACAAACAATCGCCGATACAATTTAATTTAATAAACTGTCAAAAAGCTGCCAGTACCTGTTAGTGTTTACAAATGGACCGGACATACGTTTTCGCCTTGGTTTCCCTACAGGGGGCGTCGGTTCGCACCCCCATGATGAATTCACCTTTTATTTTGTCCCACTTGACTCAATTGAGAGTGATTTTTGAGCGTGAATGGGCAGCCTGCGTAATTTGCCACTGACAGGCAGAAATGTGCAATGAAAGCTATAAAAGGTTCAGAGCAAACTCAATCAAGACCGAGTCCGTGTTTTACCGTTTGATGTGTTTAATGGAATTGTTCGCCCATGTTTCAACTGTTAAACTATCTAGTTGGTAAAAGGTTAAATAAAATATGTACGTCTTCACAGTATCGCTGTTCGAATCCATTTAAGTTTCATAGACAAAGTTTACGCTAGCAATATTCCATAACAAGACTTTGCAAAATCTTAGCGGACCATTTGAGCAGTACCCTCACGAATAGTTAGTAGACAATAAATTATTTAAGAACCCCTCGGTTCCGAGTGCGGGCCGTGCACTTAATCTGGGCGTACATATGAAATCACCTCTTTAGAAACAATTAATGTAGTCGTGATTAAAAGCTCGGTTACATTTGTGAGATGTCGTTTTGTAATAGGTGTACCGGTTAATAAATTTATTTATGATATCCATCTAAAATTCTATACAATCTTGAAAACACGAATAATTAAACAGGCTATCTCATAAAATCCAGTTAAACAGTACTTAGGTACTGTACACTGTACACATGTTAAGGAAGTACTCTTCACTACAAAAGTAAAGTTCATTTTACGGGGGAGGCAATTCGTGTCTACTATTTCAAACGTCCACTAAACCTGAATTCACAATGAGAGGTGATGTTCGTTTATTTCCTTAAAGGTATTGAATTTCAAAGCTAATGGAGTGTCATCTATAATTATTGTCCGACTGGCCAACTACAGTGACCGGTGTCGGGTGGTTGCTAAGCAGATTGTCTCCATTCATAAGATATTAAAGAGAATATAGCCTGGTATAGTTTTGACCATAATTATTATTCTCAACCGTTACTAAGTTAAACAAAATTGGGAAATGCTAAATATTTAGTAGAACAACTCTAAATTATGTATTATGGTTTTATTTATGTCATTAACTTAACAGCATCATGAAAGGTCAGGCAAAATTTGATATATGATTTATAAAGATTTACTTTACAGTAAAGTTATTCTTATCAAATAAATGTATACCTACTAAAA
Organism: Abrostola tripartita; assembly: GCA_905340225.1. Taxonomy (NCBI): domain Eukaryota; kingdom Metazoa; phylum Arthropoda; class Insecta; order Lepidoptera; family Noctuidae; genus Abrostola; species Abrostola tripartita. The sequence continues at coordinate 6,358,279 of HG996490.1, read as the reverse complement.
GCAATTCGATATTAGCAGCCTCTCTGATTACTTACTAACAGAAACTTGGTCCTGATTCAATGATGAACACGAGACACTTCAACGCTGAAAGCAAGTTGTGCACCGTTTTAACCTCCCTTGGTGAGTAAGCGGTAGTTTGTAGGACTTCCACGGGCATCGCTCTACCCAATACTTGTGTAATACCTAGAAACAAACCCAGCTATCGATTAGTCTACGACAGAAACGCGAACCATAGTTACTTATTTCAAAACTTGAAACATAATTGACGCATACCTACCTAACGATTCCAATATGTTATATCCACGTGCAATCATCAATTTAGCATCTCAGAAGTTTTAATTTTCCCCGTGCAAAATGCGAGAAGGGGTGTCCCATTTGATGTCCAGGGTCGATGAAGTTCGAACGCTTTATTACTGTGTCCGGCTTTAAGTGGGTGTAAAGTTTCAACACCCTTTGATTTACTTGCTGCGCGGGGAATAGGTGTGCGACGGATCGGACCAAATTTGTTTGAGCTTTGTCTTTTTCCATTGTAACTCGATTTTATTGCGCAGTTGTTTTGTTTTTGTTTTGCATCACTCGTCTGGCCAATCTGCCCCTTATTTGATTGTTTTGCCGTTTCGTCGTTTTATCTACCTACTAACGTATGCTGAATATGTTATGATCTTAAATTACCCTAAATAGTGTAACAAGGGAGTATCGGGGACAATACTAACCGCATAATGGGCGAGGCAATTATTACACTAATACCTTAAAGGACCACTTTAATCCCCTAATCGGAAGCCAAACTAACGTGGTGCCGTCCCGCATAGAAATATCTTAAATTGGCAACACGGTCCGGCGGGCCGACCATAAAACATCTTAATGAGTACAGCCAGCAGCTGCGGACCCCTATATTGCCGCTCTCATATCCATGCAAACTACCCACGGACGACGTCTTAGCGGCCTTACTTTCCTCCTCCTTGTTTACAAGTCGACAACTAATTTGCTGCAATATGTGCATAGGACAACATTACGGGCGCTATCTCCTCCGTGCGTGGCTTGCATACATTTGCTCCTTCCTCGCCACAACAAGGTTGTTCCTCGACCTGACCCTTCACTCAACCCTCCTATATTCAAATTCAGTGCGGACCGGCCATTTGGACGCGGATTTGTTATAAGATTAAAGGAAGATTTCACTTGTGAAACAATATGGCAGCCGATTTACATATTTCGTTTCCTTATTAGTTTCGGGATATTTGTTTTGGGGCCGACGAATTTACATCCACTGACCGATTAAATGGCCCTTAGGCGTCTTTAATGGGGGTACCGCGTGGTCGTTGTTGGCCTTAGCAAATGTGTGCTTATGCGTAATTGAATATTTTATGGGCTGGACTAAATTTAGTGCGGAAACTTTATTGATTTTACATAGCTGTACACGCGTCTTCGTGAAAATCTCATTTTATTCTAATCGCAAAGCATATTTGTCCTTGAAGAGGAAAATAAACATTCCCTCTAACATTCTGCCTTTTCAGTTTGCGAGTGTGTTTATCGTTTGCATTTATCTGTTGACTGTTTTTATTCCGCGGTTGACATTTACCCTCTGTTTCAACAAGCCGGGTATTCCGAGCCGTTTCTTTCATTCGCTGTACGAGTGCTCGCGTTGCATTACCTCTATTCACGCTGAGATAGCTTCACTTAGTTTCCTCTTTTTCAGTGTGGACGGGTTAATTTCTGCATCTTTATTATTCGAGTGGCCGGTGTATGGGAGTAGTGTAGTCTGTCTGGTAGCGTAGATTGTGTGGCGGAAAGCAAACTTGAATTGTTGGGTCGCCGTCGCGTGGAGGTAATGAACGCATGGGTGGGACATGCAGTGCTGCTGGAGGCGTCTGGTTTGAGCGAGAGGCACGGCTCCGCGGGGGGAGGGCCGGGGTGGGTGCCGGGGGTAGGGTGCAACGCGTCCTGTATGCACAGCGCCGCTTCCGCATTCGTTAATGCAAAAGCGAGCACAGACTTCAGGTGTACATTTTCAGCGCTTGTGTGCTTTATACTCGATGTTAAGGCGTGCGTCTTTGTGCAATGCTGAGCCTTAATTATTATTACATTTTATCTTCTCGACGCTTCAATACACTCTTGAGACTGTAAGCTTGGGTAATAATATATCAATTTAATCTTCACAAGCTTCTACATGTTGAAGCATATAATAGCAACATTATTCAAAACGCTTTGTAAGTTTACGTACCTACCGTTCTATGGTTTTGTTTCTCTCGTTTCCATTCCGCTCCCTTTTAACACAAAACGAATAACCGGCGGCTTAACAATTCATTACTGCATTCGTTCATTTCAGCTTCATTAAAATCGCATTAGGATTAATTTTTCTCGTCCCCGTTTTAATTCGCAGTTTGCTAAGGGGATCTCCGGCTGGACGTAGTGCAATCATCTACTGTCAATATTTGTTGTGTTTTGTCTACCTGCGCCCGTGTGTTTTACGTTATTGCTTGGAAATTGCTAGTGGGCTCTTATTATAACCGACCACACTGTTCTAGCACTTTATATTGTTTTTCATCCTGTAAAAAGATATTCCGAATTCCGTGTATTTCTATCATGAATTAGCATCCATTATTATGGAAACTTTTTTTGTTAATTAGTGCCTACCGACTAAATCTGCATATTTGTGGAGTATAATTAAAATTATTATTCATTGATGTCCACTTATATTTGTATTTTAATTAATAGTTTGTTAATAATAATATAATTTAACACGAGATTAACTTTATGAATTATTTTGACAAATCCTCCATTCAATATTAATATCAATTAGTTTTTAGAAATACTGTAGTTTACGGAAAATATAAATATGTTAGTAACTATGTATAAATAACTATTGCATCGTAAATAATGATTAAATAAAATTAATGGCAGCATCATTAATCTCATCCAATAATACCACGACTAACATAATAATAAAATAACATCATAAACTCTAACAATGACATTCTAATGGAACACTTTGATCGTTTGTTTGTTTATTATAAACGTCGTATTTGATGTAAAATGCCAACCCATGGTCAGACCCCTCGTGCCGATTACACATGCTCATAATATCTTACGTCGAGTCGGGACTGGTTACTAGAACCTTTAGATATTGTAAATCGATATTTCATTTTCAAATCGATGCACTGAAGCCTCACGATACATTTGCACGCGATACTCACGACCCCTGCCAACGAATATCTACAATATTATTAATTCAGGCATATTAATAAAAGGTGTCACGTTACGACCACACTGATGTCGCAGGAAGCATGGCCCGATGAGCCAATCCAACGAAAATAAATACTTCATTCGATCCCGAAATGCATCGAATTTTTTACTAAGAATCGATGACTTTTTATTTCATCTGTCCGTCCTAATTTTAACCGGTGCATTTGATAAGTATTATATTACTAATGTTGTGACCCTCTTTTGAAAATACAATATTTTATATAGAAACATAAATAAACAAGGTGATCAATTTTTTATAAGCAATAAAAGTTTGGATGGCGTAAGACAAACCGTGCCGAAGTGCCGAGTATTTTCCGAACACAATCATCGTTAAGTTGACACGACTGTTCAGTATATTTTATAGACAATTACTCCTGCGTCATAGATTCTCGCGAAAATATTAATTTATTTCTATCACTTATAGGTAAACCCCTAAAAAGTACTAGAAGTTAAAAAAACGTGAATGGTTTTTCCAGTGTTATAGAACAACGAGTAAACTCCATTTTTTATTTTGTTACGAGTATTTAAACAAATATCCATGAAGTTTTATTAGTAATAAATATTTTTTGTGTAAATTCTTCATTTTAAAAGCGTCCGAAATTACTGTAGTAGTGCCGGGGGCAGGCAATATCGAGAATCGAGCATTTCACGGTCGGTAAGTTCAGCCGTATCGATACGGATATAATAACCAGTGGAATGGTAACTATAAAGAGAGATTGTATTTTTTACTAACGTCGTAAGAAGTCGGAATGTCCGACCGGCCCTTTGATCGGTTTGATAAAAGTGCTTGCGATCTTCTTTTCTTATTTTTCATAAAATTTCCTCCGTACCTTTATTGATATTTTTGTATGTTTGAAATGTACGATGGAATGTTGTCAAATTTGACGTACGCAACTACGTGTGCCTGCATGTTTATACGAGTACGTATCTATAAATAACTTGGGGCCGATCTGTCGTCGCAAACTTATAAGGTTTTATTAGCGGAGGTCATTCCCGACTCATAACTTAGATCCCCACTTGTCTGACAAAAACAATAATCCGTATAGTTTTGAGGAAAAATGTTTATCTATCGCGACACCCGCCCCATAAATATCGCGCTTACCGAAATAAAACAGTGGAAATAGATAAAAAGCTAAACTGCTGTTAGCGACTGTACGAGACAGTGGCGCGGACACTTTGACAAATGTGCTTATTGAACTAATAGTGGGCAACTGGGCATTGAATTATTTTTATTTAACTTGATACGTGTTCGTATTAAAACGGTGTTAAGTGATCGTGTAAATTATGCCCTGGAGTTATTAGACATAGGTAATTAAAAAAATTGTTTCTTGAAAATTTATTAAATTATGCTGATTACCGATATCGTTGTTGGTCACAAATGAAAATACAACACAAGCTCACATTATTTTTACTTACAATGTCATTATACATGTAGGTGTAGGTAATGCAAATATTCTAAAAATTTATATTAAAAAAAAATGTAGCATTAAATAATAAATTCGAATATCATCACCAAGACACGTCGCCATGACAAGTTCATCAAAGCTGCGTAACATAAGTTCCTGTGATAACGACACATCTTATCTGAAAGACATTATTTCATACACATCTATCGGAAAGCCATTTGAACTGTGTCTGATTTTATTCTAGGCAATTTATTTTCAATAAAGAACTATAAAAAGACTTATCTAAATCGTTTGGCTTCGACTGGTAGGGGAGCAACTGTCATAAAAGTCGATTCATATTTACGTCGTACAGAACAGTAGGAAAACTATTGGCTTTGATCAACGCTTGATACGAAATAATATACTATAACTCTTACATCATACATGTTTACAACATATTATTACTTTATAGAACGTGCATGTACCTTCTATACTAATATATTTATTATACATGAAGGTATGCGAAAAATTTAAAAATAGAAAACATGTTAAACACAGTTGCTTAATGAACAGACGAGTTATGGGATATATAGTTCAACTAAGAACAAGGTTTTCTTTTGTTTTTGTTATAGGTATTGGCATACACGATATGGTTTTTATTCCCCAGCTTTGTTTTTATATCATTTCTGAAATATCCGCAAGATGTAGCTTATAACGGTTAAATCCTATAGCAAATATAATTAATAACATACAAAAAACTCTACTATTGCAACTACTTTCCCGTTTCCCACATATACCGCCTAGCGTTACGTAAAAAACTATATTATTTACACATGCTATTTTTATAAAAACAGCATAAACAAGTTCAGGTGTGCGTGTAGGGTACATGTATACTGTATAGCAATAAGTACGTCCGCATCCGCGGCCCGCTCCCATTGTGTGCGCAGATAAGGCGACACGGCGACCACCAACTAAACTTATTTAGTCGACACGCGTATATCTTGTACTAATATGTATCGGCAATACATAATGCAGATACAACAGAGATATTAGAAAATTTGCTACAGTTATAACATAAATTCTACGGGTAATAACGCTAGAACATTATTGGTTTACATTTTAAAAGATAGGTCTATTTTTATTAACTGGTGCTGTTGTTAACGCTAACAAATAAGTAAAAAAAACTAACTTGTCAAACATAGTTATCCATCTAATCATGATGTTACAATAATACAACAACAAAGTTAAATATTTTTTAGATTTGTGTCATTAGTTTTAATTTAAACTGGATGATACGTATGTAGCCATAGTGCGGTGGGCTCAATCGCCCTTCGTAAACTGACACTAACAGTACTGAAACAGCTGTAAGCGCAGTTCATAACCACTCAAGAGTTTGGTTACATCAACCGACGCCGTGTCTTGTTTACACCTGTGTCTTCTATGATCTTATCATAGGAAGACATTGGCATAAGTGAGGCAAGACGAGCACACAATGCACCCGCAATGAGAATCAAACTCCTTTCAAAGAAATCAATGTATACAAAAACTGTAGGAACTGGATACTCACAACATAATTTGATCTAATCACAATAATAATATCAAAATGCTGGTACCACAAACAACGAACTCGTGGATAATAAATTAACAAGATAACTTAAATACATTACAAAAATAATCTTAATCATATAACTTCCAAATAAACATTAAGTAAATTAAAATGAACCTAAAATATAGGAATTACGCTTTTTTCGATTAAAACACAACGATCGCTATAGATGATAAACAACTAAACAACGAAATAACAGAGGAACCCATTTAAATTTGTACTCAAGCACCGACTCATTTACATGTTATTCGGGCAACAAACCCTAGGGGACCGTATCAACCATTTATGAGTTAAAAAGTATTAAAGAAAAGAAAACTCGATAGATATGAAAAGATACGTATAATAACAAGAGAAAGAAGCCGCGTGCAAGGAAACTGCTTGCGGCGAATAAGCCTCGCGGAAAGCGGCATTGTTCCGCGACTTTTAAAACGGAACAAAATGAACGGAGGGGAAGGAAATCGGATGAAAATATGAAAAGAATACACGTTATATACGTAAAAGTGAAACGAAACGTCGGAGATCGGGTCTCAGCCGCGGCGGTCCGCAAATATAATTTGCATAGTCAAGTAGCCCAACTTTTGTCTGCAGCGGATGTTCGCAACCATATTCGTTCGTTGCTTTTTAACCACACTCTCGTTTTGTATCGGGCCGAGCTTTTTATTGCATTTTTTCCCCTTTGAACGAATTCCTTCAATATTTTGGTGGTTCGTTTTTATTCATACGCTCGGTCATCGAATTGTTTCGCTTCATATTACAGCTTTGATGCTTTCTCTAAATCATTGGGTCTTGTTATTGTCCATTTTGAATTAAACCGTACAGTCCATCGACAATTCCAAGAGCTTCCTGGTGTAATTAAATGCTGGCATAATATATTTGACTACAATATACTTATTTTTAAATAATGAATGAAGTTCAGACAGCATGTCTTCGTAAATCGAATTCATATCCAAATGGAACAAAAGAAGCATTTTATTATATAATTATCATGCGCCGATAGACTATTTAAAATTAGTAACATCATCATCTTAAAAGGCGGCCCTAAAAGATTAAAACTTTTTGTTCGTCCTCCATCAAATGAAATAATCGATTGAGGAATTAGTACAATTCATCGTTCCAAACTGGCGAGAGGAAGCAATAGGCCGGATTATGGAGCACAAAGCGGTGCCGACGTACCATAGGCAAATATTGACTTGTAGAAACAATGAACGGAATCAGTGCCGCTGCCGCTGGATTGTGTATAAGAAGAAGTTGATTGACGTTTTAGTTTCGGCCAATCGCAGCGATTAGGAATCATATCGTTAGGGTTTTATTTAAATATAGACCAAGCAAAATAAGGAAAGGGCCGATAGCTAATTAATGAAATATTTACGCGTTAATAGACACAAAAAGAGAGATGAAAAGATCCTAAAATAAGCTTCAGTCGAGTGCAAACCTGTTTTTCAGAGGTGTTAAAGAGAATCGATACTCGGACTCGATGGTCCGACGAATTTTCCACTGAACGGATCTTTGGACGTAGACCTTTGTATTGACGAGAAATTAACGAACGGACCTTTCCATCCTAATTTTGTTAACAAAGTAATTATGTACGGGCGTGTAAATAATATACCTTTTGACATTGTGGCTAACGGTGCAAACCGTAATAAAGCAAACAAACCTCGAACGATGCCTATATCGCAAAAAGCTGATTTAGAAATATCAGTCAAAGCAACAGCCATTTTGCTTATACTTTGTATATGATTAAGTTGCAAAAAATGCGAATGGAAATAAAAACGCGACTTTCCAATCCGTACGTTATTACTGCCTCGTGTCGGAGGTCGTACGATGACAAATGATGCGTAGGAGTCGATCGCTAGTGAACCTCGCCCGTTTCATTAGCAACAACATTAATTACTAGCAAATCTTTAATGAGAAAACGAGCTTTCATTTTATTTTCATTTAGTATTACTTGTTATTTTTGTTAGAATTTTATGCAATAATATGTTAAGATATAATGGACATTATTGTAATAGTAATAGTAGCTGGTTTAAAAACAGAAATAATACAATGTGAAATTTTCAAACTCTTTGAAGTTAAAATATCTTGTTAAAATCCATTCAAAGAATGTCCTAACAACGTCACCGAATTTAAATCTCCTCAATATTTAAATTTAGGATAATAAAATCTCGAGCCAACACTACTATTCGACGAGAAGAGGCGTGCCTTATTTTTATTAGTTTATTATTCATACCGTTTCCATAACACGGAGTTATTCGCATCTTGGTCGCCGCTCGACTCCATCAAAACTCTATCTTTTACCATCTCAAGACAGTTCCTGACTTATTTTGTGGTACAAGTAAGAAGCTTTAGAGACGCACAATTATGTTAAAACAATTTAACTCCGTGGGTCGATACGGCTTCCTTTTGGCATATTGTAGTTTTGTAACTTTGAACATAAAGGTACTTTGTTACCATTCACGAATTGAAATTTTACTTTATATTTTAATTAATCATCAACCTATCTACTTTTAGATTGATTAAAACGATTTCTTATATCAGACTGATTTGGATAAAGTCGGGGATCCACGGACGATTGATTACCGGTTCTACTCTGAAAAGTTGTAGTGTGATGTGCTGTTAGCTACCACAATCGAGAATTTTAAGAGAAAATGTTGAGAGTCTCATCAAAATGAAGCTACTCACGGAAAATTAGCTTGATACTAATCAATTGTAAAAATCCGTGGATTCTGACTATTAGTTATGTTGTTTGTTACTATCCTATCAGTTGTCATAAATTAAAAAAGTGATATATATTTTTTCAAATGAATCAAGTAATCATTTCTGCTTACGGTATCGCTCGGTCCACTGTCCGCGCCGCCCCTCGGCCCTGTCGGAGGCTGGGCCTGCAGCGTCTATCAACACGTGCACCGACTCAATCATTCGTCAATCGAACTTCAGAGTGAAGAAGACGTAAATATAATTACTTTATAGGATAGAAAGAGAAATCTTATCGATGCGTGGTCGATCGTGCGATTATTGACGAAGAAATGGCCAAAACGTAAGGTGGTTACTGCCGGTGAATTAAGAAATCCTTTAGGTTTTCAGATAAAGATGTATGTAGTGACGTAAGAGGGAAAGAGACAGATGAAATGTTACTTGATGGTTTATTTATACGTAGCTATGTAGGTGCAGGTGGAGAGAAGTATGGCGCACGACGCATACGCAAAACCGTTTATTTAGTCGCAGTTTTGTTTTGCTCCGCGTGCGGTATTCCAAGTAATTGTTGTTTCGATACGGTACAACTGGGCTGGATATTACATTCTTACCATTAATATTTATGTACAGTTTTATTCAAATAAGTTTCCACGCAAACTAAGATTATATAGTAAATACCATACCTTTACCAAACCATAATTTTACCTTATATTATATCGGGTTAATAAACCTATTCGACAAAAAATAGAGACTGAGTTATAATTGTGTCTGATTAAACGTTTTCTTTAACAGTAATGTATCAAAAACGACTAAAGAAAGAGAGAAAACAGCGGCAAATGATTCAAGAGCAGCTCGAGTTAGAATTCAAGAGACGACAGAAAATAGAAGAGGCTTTAAAACAGTCTGGAGCACCCTCCGAAATTCTTAGAATCGTAACTGGTAAGTAACACTACCTGCTAAAATAACTCCAAAATGCAAAATGAGTAGATACCAATCCTATTTCGCATAAACCTTAAGATGTTACCTACTTTAAACATGTCAAATTGTCAATAGCATCTCTATCAACAAGTTGAACATGTGTTTGTGCCCCTGACATGTTAACTTGCCGTCTGTCAAACTATCTGTATATTAGCGAAAATTTCACCTAATAACATACAAATGATCAGTAAAATAAGTATACGAGTTTGAACTTTATGTGGAACTATTAAGATTAACTCCTGGTTGCTGATAGGGGTGATTGGTGACGTATTGGCGTCGGATGCGTGTGAAGTGCGTGATGTAAGAAGGGTGGGTGAACGCTGGTGATGGCTTGTACTAATCTCCGTGTCAGGAAATCGTTTCGCAGACCATTTGTAACGAGGGTTCTGAACTAACACGCATTCGAGTTGATTTTGTTGCATAATCGCTGTTTGCTACATTTATTGGCTGTTCAACTTGATTGATACGTGTGCTTCTCATCTATACTATGTACTGTACGTATGACTATCATCACGCCTGCGATCCTCAAAGTAGCAGTCAGAGGTGCTCAGACACTGCTGCATATAAAAATAACTTTTTGACAAAAATAGTTATTTGCAATTTTGCAAATCTTATGATCTCACTTCTAATTTAAGTTTCTTCCACAGAGAACCTAACCTCGTCTTCGCAAGAAACGCCCCGCTCGGAGCGCGAGAACGGCTCAGAGAGAGAAAGCAAGCCTCCCAGTGCTGAGCCCCCGGCGGCTTCGCCCCCCTTCCAGCGGGAACCTCCACGCACACCTGACAAGCCGCAGTGGAGCTACCCACCGCCACCAGTCGACATCATGGGCGGCGGTGCTGCCTTCTGGCAGAATTACTCTGGTAAGCATTACATCATCTTCTATGTTTCATGAATCTACATCATGGTAGGTAGAATACTGAAAGTAGACTTTGGCAAGAGGAAAAAGATTTTGGCGGCGTTCCTGAATATAAAATTAATGTCTTATTATTTATTTAAAAAACACAAAAAAAAACTACGTCATACAAATAAGTACATGATAATATTACGATACAGGTAGTGAGATGTTTTTATTGTTTCACCATTATTCCGTTCCAAAAGACTACTAGTTAATGCAATAGAAAAAATCATATAAGGAATGCCTAAAATCATTCTTTCAACCTTTCCACTTTTCTTACATTAAATTCTCCCAGATAATTTTGTCGCTAATTTCACAATGATCAAAAAGGTGAAATGCTAATAAGACCACGTTATCGGATTCTCCGGACCGATCTGTTCTGTTAGAGGATACGTATGGTTTGTGTGTGTGAAAGGGTCCGTATGAGATGAACATTTTTGAACGAAATGAAATTTATACTCATCATATTGCATACCTTGCGTATCTGGAATGTCAAGTATTTAAAAGTACAACGATATACGAGCTCTCTCGGTTTGTATTGTGATTTTTGGGGGCGTTTTTTGAACCAAATTCAATTTCGCATCGTTTGTTAGATACATGCATATGCACACATAAATCAAGTTATTTATTAGATATCGATGAACAAACATGAATATATATATTCTTCTATTTCCTATTCTCTTATTTACGATTATTTAAAAAACAAACAATATGACTTACATCAGTTATTTTTCTTTTTATTAGCATTTAGCTTTTCTTTTTATAAATTATTACAGTCAACTTTTATACCTACAACTGGACGTTAAACATCTCATTTATCATTAAACTCTGAACAATAGACAAGGAACAAATAACATTAATAAATCCAATCGATCACGGCATCAATTCATTCATATTGTAAAAACAAAGCCCACACAGCCACAAAAACCCACTTTTATTTCAGTCACAAAAAATAGCAACGCGTTCAACTTTGATGAAACAAGAAACAAAAATCTGGTGCACGTATCGGTGAATCAAACGGTGTTTCTTTTTTTTCATTTATATCAGCTTTGTGGAAAGCCCAGAAATTTCATTAAAATGCACCGGCGCCGCATACCTAAAGTAGTGGCGCACCCTTGCCTCGGTACTTGAATGTTATGAAATACGCGTTTTAGTTCGATGTCACCAATCGTTATCAAGCCATTTAAAGCAACAACATTCATAAACGTTTTTTAGTTTCACTATGAGTCGCGCGTCACGTCAAAAACAAAAGCCGTTTAAAATGTTATATTTTTACTACAATTTTTATTTTAAGGTTAAGATATAAAACACGAAAGACACTCAATAAATTTCCAATTACGACCTATTTTTCATTATTACACCCCAACGTACTAAATTAACTAGAGGGGTGAGTAGGTGTTTACCATTCGCAAAACATTGATACGGATTTAACCATTTCCCTTGTTCCGACGAGTGCCTTTTGCCGACAGTCTGTTCAAGTAGAAATTGCAACTAATTTAAGTGTTACGCTACCCCGAGTGTTCTGACGCACGCGAACACGCTATACGAATTGTTTGAATTCGTTTCGTTTTACTAGATTTGAATTTGCATGGTCAACTTTTTTACACAGATTTCGGACATTGGGGAAATGAAACAAATTGAACTTGATAGCATTCAAATTGTAGGTTTCATGACTTTTAGTGGACACGCAAGTAAAGGCTATATATAACACATAATTTGAACGTAGCTTATAAAATATACAACTGTTAGCAAAATCTATGAATTAAAAGACATTTCATTGTTTCAATAAACGTGCCATAAAAGAACATAGACAAGAAGAAGTAAAAAGCTGTAAAGCTGAAACAGAAAAATTCAAGAGGGTTGTAAATATAAAAAGGTTGGTAACAGAAAAACAAAAATTAAAACTTGGAGCCTTTCATCAACTTTCCTCACTGGCTTCGGTAAAAGAAAAAAACATATTTTATTATTCGTAAATTAGAAAACTTTTTTCGACGTGCTCTTTCTAAGAAACGGGATGAATCGAAAGTGTTCGGAGTAATTAATATATATGCATATGTAACTACGTATAAAAGCAAAGTAAATACTAAAATGTCATCGCAACCATTTTTATGCGGGCAGATCTACAAATATTAATCATTTGTATTATAGATATTTATGTTACTGATTAATAAAGTGGAAAAGGAGATAGAGGAAATCACAAATTGTTATCATAAACACAAAACGCTACTTTAATAAGAAAACAATGGTATTGATATAAGTTCCTTATGAAGAGTTGTGTCAGTATATTTTAATAATACAATGTTTATGCCGTTATTCGAGCTGCGCTTGTAAAACGGATAAACCATCCGATGTTACATAAGTAATATAAAGTTGAAAAATTAATAAAGAGGAAACTTCTTCATGCTACTTTTTAGGTGAGCTTGTAAAATGAATGGAAATAAAATTGTACCGCACAGGTGCGCTCGAAACCTTTGACGATATTAACTTTTTTATTTATTCTTAGTAATCACCCGCATCATTGTGCTCAACGTTTTATATAGACGACTTATTGTGTTATTATCATAACGCTGACGAAGCGCGCGACTAAATGCATACAGTATTACACCGACAATGATAGAGATTTAAAACGTACGAATCCGAGTCACGATGGAATTGATTCTGTAGATAAAAAAGGTCAAAAGAATGTCTTTAATAGAAAATCAATCCAATCAATATAATTCGTTACGCTCCAATAGAGTCAGCAACAGTAGCACTTTATCCCGACTGCGTCTACTCGTTCACCGTGTATTATAGTCAGCCCAGTCCGTTGTTATCAGGTATAGTTCCCTTTACAATCATCCGTTTAAACCAACCCTTTGTTTACAACCTTCTCAAATTTCCAACGAAGAATTAATCAACTCACTTTTTTCTCTGTATTTTTACAGCAGTAATTAATTTCTATAACAACGAGGCGAGGTGTCGATTGCGTTAAAAATTGTTAAAAATAATGAGTAGATGTACTTTCTATTATTTCTACAGAGATATTAGATGACAAAATACGTCGTTTAAAAATAATTACATGGGTACTTCTTTGTTTATTTAATTTAAGCATCGTGAATATCGTTGAACGGTATTATGAATTGAAAAGTGTTATGTATAATTCCAAAGTGATTTCTTGCTTGAGCTTGTATTTTAATATCGAAATCGATTTGTTTCTACAAAAATAATCAATGACTGTGAGTGTGTCAAATTGGTTTTTCGGCTTGTACTTAGTAGATCTGTACAATCACATGAATTGTTAGCATGAAATTTAACGATCCGTGGCTGAATAAGCAATCACCAAGATTTATTTAGCATTTAAAATACCTCGTGGTTTTCAATGATTTTACCACCAAACACCAACCAAACATTTCATTTCACGTATAAAAAACAATATTTAGAAATCGTAACTTTAAATGTAAAATAAACTCATTAAGTGTATAAAATTCAAAATACTATCTAGTACTCACAAACAAATCCTAGATTTCCAGTAACAGCCAATCAAATAAATATAAGTGAAACTGATCTACATAAAGTTTATTGCTTTACTTACAATTGTTGATACAAAAAACTATTTAAGATCGATGTCCATTATCATTTTACTTCTATTACTTTTCAAATAAATCGGTTCACGTCTGACTTGTGAAGTCCCTTTTTGTCATTTCTTGACCATTCGATCAAAACGAAATAAGAAATGTTTTTTTGACGAGTTTTTGTCTCACAACAAGACTCCGTGAAAGTTAATGTCACTGTTGATTGGATTCTAAAACATTTTGTGTTTCACAACTGCCAACTGTTTACCAATTTAACATCGTCGTACATAATTCAAACATTTAAGATAAAAGAAAGAAAAAACAAACATTAAAGGATAACTTTTATTAAGCTAAGCGCTCAACCATTACAGTTGTTTCAAAGAACAAATAGATTATAGCACTCAAAGGAACCGGCAATTCTGTTTTAGAAGCGGCAAATGCAAAAATATTACGTATTCAAACAGACCTAATGGGACATTTAGGGGTGGCAGCGAAGTGAAACGGCAAAGGCCGAAGCTTTTAAGTGTATAATATTTAATTGTGACGCCCTAGGCGAATAATCTCGCCCGAGATAATAGGTTTCTGTGCCGGGACAACCCTCGATGGTGACACTTGTGAGTGTGATGCCCTCAAGCAAGACAACACTGAAACAAATCGGATCATGATTGAGTTTTTCCAACTGACAAATGCGTTTAAATAGTTTCTTTGATTCTGATTTCATAGCATTCCAAACAATTTAAATTTAGATTATTTTGTATATCTGTCAGGGAAAATTAATTATTTTGAATGAACAAAATTTGGTGTAGGTTATAAATTCAGGACTCACAGCATAAATTGTAAACGAATGTCGGGAAGAGAAATTGAATTCCCCGTTGAGAAAATGCTCCATCAAAGTAAGCAAAAAACGCGATTCCGTTTATATCTTTTATATCTCGTAAATTGCAGGAGGCGGCAAGCGTTGCATGAAATTGAATAAGCATATTTCGTAAAACGTCGACGTTTTCGGAGACAATTGCCTTACCTCACCTACTCTTTGCCTCTTCACGAACTTTGTCAATTTTCGTGGAATCTTATTAGAGGATGTCCTGTGCTTGAGACGTGTTTCATTTTTTATGCCTTAATTTGTTGAGACGTTTTGCTTCAACGCTAGCGCCGCGTCTGCTCGGGAAATTCTTCCTTTTAGTTACATGCTTGCTTTTTATCAACCTGTTTACAGAATTATTTATATTTCCTTGCTTCTATCATAATGCCCTTACTTTTACCATAGCTCGTTCTGTACAAACAACTGGTTGTATATATTACCACGAGTCTAAGAGATATATCTACCTTGTCCAACAACTGTAATTTTACTAGCGTTTACCATCCGACGGACAAATACTAAAATAAAATCGAATCGAAAACCATTCAACTTTCACACTCGTGAGTACGACGTACTAGACTTAGGTACAAACATAATTTACCGTCTGCTTTAAATCCTGACAAACAACTTATTCATACATACATGAAAAAACACAAGTAAATATAAAGTTTTGATTTATAATTTCCATTATATAATACACGTGCAACGAATATAACCCCGAACACTACCGGTTGCATTTATGAATAACCCTTGTTCGAGCAATTTAATAACACTCGCTGAACGTGAGTGCTACGTTTTTAACAAAGGCAATATCGAATATTAAATTAGAATGTGCCATACGGTTGTGAAGTCCGTTTGATGTGAGTTGGCCTTCCCCGAAACACTAATGACATTTTCCGGAGCGACACACGTATGTACTCATCTACTCGAAATTCTGTTAACCAACATTAATTCCCCTATGCTTGAGCAGTTGTCTTTGTGTTTTGTGATACATGTATTTTACACAATAATATAATATGATATGTCAAACAAATTATGTGCACAAATGTATTGTAAAATTCTGTAATAATACAATGTCGTTGTTTTTTGCCACCAGAATCCCTGGCACAAGAGTTGGAAATGGAGCGCAAGTCCCGCCAGCAGGCCATGGAGCGTGACGTCAAGAGTCCTCTGTCAGACCGCGCCGGTTACTACAAGAACTCGGTGCTGTTCAGTTCAGCCACTTAGCTGACAAATTCCGGGGTAATTGACTTCCCCGACAACCAAGAATACGACAAAGAAATCGACGAATCGAGAAAACCAATGATCAGTGTCAAACCCGAGTTTAGGGAAAAATAAAATCCTGAGATTCGAGATTGGTGAATGAACTTATCAGTGGTCTTAAAGTTACGGTCGATGACATTATTCTCAGCAGAAATACAAAGAAAAAAACTTCCAAAAATATCTTAGAAACCCATCAAACTGTTCATCTGATTGTTTATTCAACTAAAGTTTTTGACATAAACGATCTCAATGAAGCTGTAACTACTTCTCGTTATTGAGATTAATTTGTAAATATTGTTATTGAATTCGAAGTAAGATGTAGGTTTCGTGGTGTTGATACGAAA
Source organism: Abrostola tripartita (assembly GCA_905340225.1). NCBI lineage: Eukaryota > Metazoa > Arthropoda > Insecta > Lepidoptera > Noctuidae > Abrostola > Abrostola tripartita. The sequence continues at coordinate 6,341,467 of HG996490.1, read as the reverse complement.
TCTCATGAACTCTTCTTCCATAGAAAAATTTGTAAATATCCCTTTATAATTATTATTAGTGTTAAGTCAGTACGGTTTTATCGACGATCCGAGTAATTTATTCGTCAATATTTTAATCTTTTATGAAGAGTACCTTTAACTTATCGTTAAATGCCATATTTATATATTAAGTATCCATCGTTATTTGCTTTTATAAATCAGGATTTATTTAAAAATTAGTTTGTACCTACATACATATCAAAACTTTAACTCTACATTCAAATGTTTAATTGATCGAGACATGTGTTGGAATTGCTCTAAGACTGCTTTTGAAGATTTTTTCTAAAGTTAATGCAACTAATCTCACAATTTCTGTAAACGATAGGTATTTAAGTTCCTATTATATTTGTTTATGAGAACACTTTAATGTCGTCAGTAATACTGTTATTAAGTAGGTACACGATTCTTTCATCTATCATGTTTTATGTTCAATTGTGATCTTCACTATCATGTAATTTATTCAATTTTAGTGCAATGATTAGATTTAACTGATACTAGTGTATTTCATAAATCATAAAAGTGTACGATAGATACGTTAAGTTAGTGGTTACATTTTTACAATTCAAATTTATTGACTGAATACAGAAGAGACAGTTTTTTGCGTACAATATAACCTAAGCGTTTTCTTTCAAACTTCATAAACTAGACGATGTATAAATAATTGTAATCGCTATATCTCATATCCATATTGCAGAGTCGATGTATATGGGTAGTAATCCTAACAATAAGTTCGGTAGTTTAACATGATACATAAAGTATAAAATCATAGTGTTATTTATATTGATGCTTAGTTTACGAGACTTTGGATGTCTTAAATAGCTTAAAGTAAGGTTTTAGAGATTGTATCGGGCGTAATATTGGCGCTTGGCTATTGGGCAACTAGAACTAGTTGAGACACATCAGGTTATTTAGTGAAACAAACTTTGGCTGTTGCATTATTCCATACGCCTTTTGGGATTGTCGAAATAAGAATTGAGAAAAGAGTGGTGAATAGTCAAGCGCCGATGCAAACGATCGCTTAATACAATTAATTACATATTATCTGTTCCGGATAATGCGACGTAATGAATAAAAACTTAGTTGTTACTATAAATGTTTAGCTGAACATGTGTGAATGTGTAAAGGGCGTGAATGTGGTACTTTTGTATCAGTTATTTTCATTTCATTACAGTAGAATGACAATACTGATGTGGAAGGGATAAGTTGTGAACGCACCCGCTCCGGGTTCGAGCCCAGTATTGTCGTTAGAAATAGTTTTTTCTTTGTCAATTAGATGTTGAGGCTTCTCAATGTACCTATTTTCTATTTCGGTAATAGTATGCAATTCTGAAAGCAAGTGTAACTATTTATTATTTTTATTATAATTATTATTAATTTACTTAAAATTGTGTGTGTGCCTTGTATCGTAGATGAAAATATCAAGATTAAAAGGGAAAATTATCAACCTGTGTTTTGTTTACAAACCCAACAATAACCCCAACAATAAGTATTTAGGTAACTAAAAGACGAATCAATGGTCAAACTACAAATTAATAGCTATATTATCAACAGACTAATCAACCAAGATAACATGCTAAAAATTCTTCAACTCTTGAATCATAAATATATACCTAGCTACGCTGCAAGTCTTCTGGGCACGTTATCTTTTTACCAACGATGAGGAAGAATACATTAATGATTTTTAATTTATAATTAGTTTTTAATGCATTTTTTATATTCAAGTTGTAAATAGTTTAATAGTAGGTGGTATTTTAATTATATTGTCAATAGGGTTATGCTTTGAAATAAATAATTTGTTTTATAATATTCAAACTTTATCAAAGAACGAAACAATCTTAACTCCAGTTGCTAACGTGAAATATAAAATAATCCTCTAGAACAATCAAGATATATTTTATCAATCTTACGACATCCTAAGAAGCCGTAGAATTAGTAACACTTTAAAGTGTCAGACAAGCCGTAACATACATCAACTAAAATTACAACATAATTAACCAAATAGAACAAAAGCAATTGAACAACGTCGCCATAAACATGAAAAGTCGTAAGAACTCCCCGATTTTATATTACAGTTCAGTCGCCCAACGCCATTTTAAATCCTGTGAAATCGGAAAAGTTCATATTTATTGCTAATAGATTTTCGGCCGATGAACACAGGGTTATTTGGGATGCAATTTTATTTTGTCCATATGAATGATTTTTATATTTGCCCCCGGGGTGGCGGCGGACCGATGCTCTCCCTTTCCGATTTCGATTTCGGACATCATGCAATCGTTGGCCCCTTCCACTTATTTGGGAAAATATTTTCGAAATCAACTTCTTTGGTTGGTTTCACTCGAAAATATACATTTTAAGCTGATATTACTAAAGCTCAAAGGAATATTTGTTACCTATGGTTGATTGATATAGCTCGTTATAAATATCAGCAACGGGGTTAATAGAAAATTACCCAAGTACAGAAACCTAAATTAGGGGAATGTATTATTACTACTACTTACTCACTATTAATATGTTTTAACTAAATCTTAATGATGGCTATAATTCAACAAATCTCAAACTAAGTATAGCAATTATTATGTTCCTTCAAACCCATTTAAAAAAGCGCACGTGTAAAAATAATACGAAGTAATAACAAACAAGAATTTGAAAGGTTTTTGGTACATAGGGACTACTTTAGTGTCAGCCCACAAACTTTTCAATATAAATAATATATACCTAATAGTAGCATAACTGTGTCACATGTGTTGCACATTACGTAGGTACAGGTGGTAATAATGTTAATGTCCCACGTAATAATAGTGATAAGCTTATGACATTGACACTATTCATCGAAGCAAAATGAATAGCATAATCTACATATCTACACGTAATCGTAAAAATGCAACTTTATACATTTTTAATAATTATTGTTAACTGGCATATTATAACAACTAACTAACTTCTTTTCTTCATGAGCCACATGGAATAAGTCTTGCTGTGGTGTAGAGATTGGTCAGTCAACATGGATGGTAGCGTTGACCGTCTAGGGAGCGCCGGGCGTACTTAAGTACCGTCGCTCGTGAAGGCTCTCTTCTTGCACCCCATAATCTGCACTTCATGGCTAATTCTCTTGTTTTTGTTAAATATGTAAGTAACTAAACATATTTTTAAACAAATCGAAGAGAATAGTGACCCGCTATATGCTGATGTGATGTGATGTGATGATATGCCGACTACACAATTTCAGTGAGCCAGCTGCATGTAGGGCTTCATAGCTACATCTCTAAATAAAAAGAACTTGTAAGAACACACTTCGAGTTTACAAATTCAAAAAGAGGCATGATTTAGTTGTCTCATGGAAACACGTCAAGCCGAAGTGTAGAGATAGTCCAGTCAGCAAGGACACACAACATGAAGAACAAGGATGGCCACCCAGGATGCTCCAATAAGTCTCTCTACTTGCACCCCTTTAAAGATGAAATACCTATTAGTAGTTTGGATTATTGACAGATAATCTATATGACATAGCTCAACTATTAATTTACTATTAAACGTAGCAGTACACACGTAAAATTCTCCACCTTCCACAAAACCGGCTCAATCTCTAATTTATCTCTACTTTCGCAGGTGTGCCGGAAGAAATTTCTTTATGAATTAAGCAGTACCTTTGTACCTAATGTTACTCTTGATATTTTTTACTATTTGTCCAGTGTATGTACAAAAATTATTAAATAAATAAAACCGACAGGTGATTAGGAGGTACTGTGCATTTAGAAAAATATCTCACAATATTTACAAATTTGCTCGGTTTCTAAGTTTTTATTATCAGCAGCTGCATTCTAACTTTTTAGCAGAGCGCCTGCAATTCTCATAATCGTGAAGTCAAAAGGAGGTCGGTATTAAAGATTATAAATAGTAGGTATGTGACCAGTTTACGAAAACGTACTACACAAATATTTGTCTACAAATTGCTACGACAATGCTACGATGCCATGGTTAATTGGATCGATCAGTATTTATTCCTAGAATCGGAATTACTTGATCATTATTATTCAAACCCTGATCCAGTATTGACGCCAAAGGGCAGATATTATAATTGTTAAAATAGTTGATCAAAACTGACTATACGACTTTTCGTAGAGACCGACGACTTCGACCGAAAAAAGGCTTAGTATGACCACATGCCGGTTTTTCCTTGTCTCCATAACTGTCCCATTGGAAAACTTAGGCACTTGTCATACAGAAAAGGAATGAGCATTGGTTTCTACTGCTGGTCAATATATTACTTATATTGAGTACAATATAAAGTCCATCTAAAAGCCTTCTTACCTTTCCTTGCCGCTGTCCTTATAGAACATAGTAGACTACGAGCTAACCTCACAGTTAGGAACAGACCTTGTAACAGCATACTTCGTTATAAACGTATAGATCAGTGTCATGCTGGCACAACACATATAATAATATAATTAGACAATATATACGTTGGAAGTTGAGAAACGTTTTCCAGTTAATACTGTAGAGCACAGTTAATATCGCGCGCATAAATATTGTCGCACAAGACAGCTCCTCGCCGCTTCTAGTCTCTATTGAAGTATGGCGGGCTACAGGTTGAGGTAATTTTAATATGAAATAAATTGCAATGTATGCTGAATTTTGGATTAACGCTCATCTTGAATTAAATAAAGGTATTAGGTACAATTTTTTTATTCATATTGTCTCCGACAGTTTTGACTCAACTGGCAAGAAAAAAAAAGCAGTTATGGTATAAGATATTTATTACAATGTCCAAAGCAATTAAAGTAAAACTTAGTTAAGAGTTTATTGAGATTTCATCTTTTTATTACCCAGTTAATACGTAATTCGATTTTTTTTAACTTTAACTACTGCATTGCCTTCATTGCACAAGAGAAAATAGTATGTTAAAACTAGGTGTAAATATTGTACAAAATAAACTAATAACTATTGTAACGTGTGGATGGTTTCTTAATAATGCTATCTAATTTATTACTGAATAGAAAAATATAGGTATAATACTTAATTGTGACTACTACAATCTAAATAAACATGAATATCACGAAATAAAGAACAACTTTAATGTCCAAAGACAGCATCCTGTAGACACACGCAGCGACACACGCACCTGCCTGAGCGGACTCGGAGCGCAATTTTCGCTCTCTGAAGCGCCACGGATTAGTTTTTCCTTACGATAATTAAATAACTTTGAGCTATGTTGTTGCGTGATGTACGGCCGTGTTTATTGTCTTGTACGATACGAGGGTGTAAAACCAGCTTTATATTATTGCTCGTGTTCTGTATGCTTTTAATTAAAGCGTGGAAACTTCAGGTTATCAAAATATTAAGTAAGTATACATGTAGCGTTCACGGTTTGTAAAATGTAGTATATTAACATCATACACGCGTTTCCTGAAAGATTTGAGTTCGGTATCTGTTCAATATTATTTACCATTACACGCTGTACGGGTTCGAGAGCCTAGTATAGATTTTAATTATTAACAACACTCAACACCGCATTACCTACTATATATCATTGAGAAAGATTATCCAAGATCAAAAATACGAATTTTACTTGCGACGATATCCACGGTCGACGTTATACCGATTGAGAAGCTCTGTCGAATATTTTAATTTTCTAAACAAGAAAAATACGACCATACTTACTTATGTAAAAATAAACAATGCAGTCATTTCACTATGCGCATATTTGGAATATTTTTAGATCTAGATGACATTAAAGTAAAGGTCCAATTACCATTTTACATTATGTAGTATGCTTGGAAATAAGTCGAAAATTGGTTGCGAAATGTCAGAGCGATGTTACACTTGTAATCTTTATTCATTTCAATTATAAGGGCAGCAGAAAGGCGTTTGCCTAACAACTGATGGGGCGACACTCGGTTATGAAAACATCTTAACCCTTTCTCAAGGGGTGGTTGTGGCAATTTGCATTACATCTGAATTTGAAATACTTATTTCCCTTTCAAAGACTTATTTTCGTACCACTAAAAGCCCATAAAAAACCTGATTACAAGTTTGATTATTTCTCTCAACTTAATGTTATTTCACTTAATACTAGCTGAATACTAAAATATGTATCCGATGTACCTACCTACACAGTGAAAAGTCTTTTAAGTAAGAACTGATATGTTTTTTTACAAATAACACGTACCGAGAATAGCGGGTTTGAAAAGTAACAGGATTGGAAAATAACAGGAGAGGCTTTTGCCCAACAATGGGAATCTATTTATGCTGCACAAAAAAAATTCGCGACGAATTTCTTGGGGTCTGAAAGTGTGCGAAATAGCAATTAAATTGTAGAAAACATACGTTCATTAATATATTATGGTGTAATAATGGCGAAAAACGAACAAAGGTAACAAGAAAAAAAATTTACATGAGTGTGGGTTGAGATAGCAATAGCAACTACCACACATTTTTTTAAATATTTCTTTTATCAGAAATGACACCTTGTGATGTTAAGTCAAGTTTATCAGAAGATGGTTTCTAAACAATCAAAACCAATATAAATCAGCAGATCCCTGTACTCAGAAGACGGAATATAAGATGTACTAAGAAATTAAATCTCAACAAAGTATTAACTAGGGCGGACAGGTCCGACCATCGCGTCTTCAACTCGCACAAATTCGCATTAAGAACGGCACCTAGATGAACTTACTTCGCTTTTAAGCCGGGAACCTCTGGCCGTTTATAAATCCAATTGGATTTAGTTATGGGGCACACCGGCACGGTATTTATGGTCCAAATTAAAGCTATAAGCAACGCGGCGACAGCTCAATTATTGTGGTTTTTATTTTTAACACTATTAAGGTTAAATATGTGGTTGTAAGTTTTACAATAATTGATCATTATGGGATTTTTATTTTAAAAGAGTCATTAAAATGGTATATTCTTACGCAGCAAGGACAGGCAAAAATATTTTTGCCGGTTTTCTTTTCTAGGTATAACCGTATAAATATGTATATTCCAATTAATTAAACTATTCATAAACAAAGGTGCACACTAATAAATAGTACCTATCTGAATAGGTATTACCTTAACTCAAATATTTTTCCTTTTATGTTACTTACAAGATATGCCTGAAATTTTCTCCTCTAAAGCACTCTTTTTCCTAGATTGCTGATGTGTATTCACATGTATACCTAGTAATGTTTAAGTCATTTTAGCTATTATAAACATTTTATTGACTTTTCTATAGCCATAAAAATACTGTTTTTTTTTCTCTATCGGTATACATGGCTAAATAAAGAACCTTAAAAATATGTAAAACTTAAAAAATTAATGAGACCTTTAGATGGCGTTGACGTATACTGACATAAAAGTATGAAACCCACCTCACACACGAATATCAAAAGATCGGGTAACTGTAGGTTGTAAGGGTACACCTTGGGTACGTCCGGTACACCCTGGACGGTCAACCTCGCTACCATCCCTGTTGACTGACCAATCTCTACACCACAACATGACCTATTCCATATGGTTATTGGCTCATGCCAATACGAAGAAGAAGAAGTATTTCTTCCAAGACATGGATCTCTCTTAAGACTTCTTATAAGTTATTTTTACCAAAGCATAAAATATTTTTATTGGATATAGGATAGCTCACGGTGACACGATAGAAAAGGAGCAATGGGAAGCTTTAAGAAGACATTATGCTCGTGGAAAGAAACACTGGTCAGTAGACGCTGTGTGGACAGGTTATCCCACTTATTTCAAAAATTCAGCTACTACTTTAAACATATTATGTAATACTAATCAATAATACTTCTGGGTAGCCTACTTTAATCTGACTGAAAAAGAAAAGAAGTGACAGAATGTTTCAAAAAGCGTGAGAGTTTCGAGTGACTTGTTTTTGATAAATTTTGTACTTGCGTACTAAAATGTAAACGGCCTTACTGAAAGTCAGTAGTCAAATTTGTGTCTAAGACCTTGTACAATCGCCTTCGAATAAAAGAAATGTAATACAAATCTCTGTGTATCCCCATCTTAGTGACGGATAATTGTCTGGCACAAGGAGTTTGTCTCTATTAGTGCTTGATTGTTTCACTCACAAACATCAAATTTAATCGTCGACGACACTTTATAGTTGAGATTAATGTCTGTTGCCTAACTTATGCTAAGCTTTTGAGGTTATTTCACCGTTTCCTAGTGTGTGGTGGTATTCATAAACAGTTGTTAAATCCCAATAAAATATACAGTTTAATATAACATTGCTGTAAGGTTATATTTATAGAACCACACTATTTACGAATAATGCTTGCGCGATGAACATTGTATCGCAAAAGATCAATAATATAAATATATTTTTAAAAAACAGTTAAACGTAGCAATTTGAAAGTGAATGACGTAAATAAAAATTTAGAGCATTTTTGTAAAACACATAATCGGGTATAAGTATGGCAAATTAAGGTACTATGTTTTTAAATCGCCATTATACGATTTTTTTTAGACTTTTCAGATTACCTTCTTGTTGTGCAGTACAAAAATAATATTTTATATTAAACCATCTGTAGTTTTTAAAAATAAATATTGCCCTCAACGACGACATACATCTTCTAACTGGCATCAATTTCTTATTTATATTTACCAACTAAATAAAAAAGGGAATGGCAAACAAATCGGAACTCACCTTACCAAAGTTGACTTATCTCGAGTATTCGAAACATTCAAACATAACCGTAATCGATAAAATGGCGTCGGGCGATGAAGGCGGCACAGAGACAATAATAAATTGTAATTACAATTTAAAATGAGCAGGCGTTGCCGTGGGAGTGGCCTGCCCCCACGGCACCACGGCACGCCACCTTTGCTTCACATGTGTGCACTTTTTACATTCGTACTGCAAGCAATTAATGTCGTGTGCGTGTTTGTAAACTTTGTAACTAAACGTTAAGTTAGAAACAGAAAAGGAAAACACTGAAAGGCTACGGAAAATCTCTATCTTCTGGCCCTCGCTTTCGCTATGAACTCACATCTTTACGATCCTCTGCAATTTTAAAGACGGGTACAGTATGTAAGATAATATATTGCTGATCGTCAAAAATACAGAAACCAGCTTCTGCGATTAGTAGATATTATAATATACAGCCGTACGCTCTATAATTAAATTATTATTGTATATAGTCAGCTAAAGCTCTTAATAAAAATGTTTTATCCGTGTCCATTGGTGTAAATTTACATAATCAAATGCAATTCATGAAATAGACAACAGAATGAGCACATTTAATACATAATAATTTCCAGACATATTACCATGTTTTGTTCCCAAAAATGATTTGATACGTATCGAATAGCTATTTACCAAAATTACACGTTACAAAAACATTTACTTGGTTTATTTTCCATTCCCCCGCATTCAGTAGGTTTTTTAACATAAAAAGACAATCAAGCATGTTTAGAATAAATTGTGTTCGGGATTCCGCAGGTTTTATTAAAGTTTTTGATTTTAGTTTACTACGAAAATTAGATGAACGAATGGAGTTCTATAACGGATTAGTAGACCTTTATTAATTGTTAACGACTGCTCAGTGTTCGGTATTTTAAGACATTGACTAGGTATTAAGGTATCTTAAATCTAGAATAGGAGTCTTTAGACATGATATCTTTACATAATAAAACTTATTTTCTACTAAATTTTACATATGTTTATTAAGTATTCAAATACTTAGATTAATAACTTAAAGCAACAAAAAATAAAAAAATACAGCACTTTTCTTGGAAAATATTAAAATACATTAAACAAACAATACATTTGTTATACCTATTTATTACAAGCGCAATTAGTCCAGCTGTTTGCGATTTTATCAGACTTTTCTAGGCCTGAAATATAGTACGTATATGCAGCGTAAATCAACAATGGAGCTCTCATTATTACCTAAGTATCTATCGGCGCCAATCATAATAATACATAATTACTACAATTAGTCGGCTTGTTTCATTATCTGTCGGTCCAATGATCGTTACATGAACTTCCGTAATTAAATGATACATGATATTTGCTCTAGCCTATCCGTTCATGTTATCATAGAGATTATTTTCCAATAAATTATTTTTTAGAAGGATGCGATAAGTGTATCTAACAATCAAACATTTAAAAATTAGATTAGTAGGTACTATATATTTATGTACGTATTCTTCCATAACTGTAAGATTCGTGTTATAATTAGCCTTTCACATATTAGAAAATTAGCCTTATTACAAATATTTAACCAGTCTGCCATTTTTCCGCTTTGTATCAATGAATATCCGCTAACACAGACCTCCCAACAAGCTGCTACAGTGAATAGTCGTGACAAAAACCGTCGTTACCACGCACTACGTGTGGGAAAGGAATCGTCGCTGATCTGTTACTTATCAGCCAGACATTTTGTATAAGTGCAAAAGATATAGCAGCCAATCCTTTTCTTCTATCGTAATAATAAGCTGTGATGCATTAATGAAAAAAAATGTATCAGCAACTTTTAAGTAACTAATGCTTAAAGAAATTGTAAGGTAGTTTTTCTTTGGCTGTTGGAGTTGGTAAATCTGATATTATTATGGCCCTATCAAATAGACTTGCGCATAGTATTTCGCGAATGGGATCGCTAAGTCTAGTTCGCCGCTCCTAAAGGAACAAATTCGCTCTTCTAGTTCGTCAGCTGGTCGGATCAGAGGAAGGCAGATCGCTCGCTCATTCGTTAGATCTTTTGTTACATTTATATTTTTACCTTCACTTTTGACGCGCATCAAACGAACTAAGGAGCATAAGAGCGAGAGAACTGAGAACTAGTTCGCGTAGCTTGTCAGTGGGAGCGGTCTTACGAACTAGTTCGTTTACGAACTACACACGACTATTATCAAATACAGACTGCAATTTTAGTCGATTTAATGAGAAATATGCCTAAGTATGCTGAACAGAAAGAAAAACTAGAGGCATTTTTCTCTGCTTGGTACAACGCTATTAGTAGATACTTAGCTGTAGTAAAATAGTTGCCACAAAACTGTTAGTTGAAATCCATTCATCCCACGGTACCCTAATAAAAGGATAGAGATCATAATCTTCGAGGTTCGAGTTCGGGCCCGAATAAAATGGAAATACATTTTAATGATTATTATGCCTGTAAACGGTTTGCCGTGAACGCTGTTATACCATTCAATCCGTCTAATCATTAATTCCAACACTTTTCACCTATTTTTAATGTTTTCAGAATTTTGTGTAGATATGGATCTAGTTCAAATTCAGTAACATCAGTTTGTGTAGGAACAGTTAAAAATACTAATAATATCATCATTTCTGCCAGAGCAGAAACGTACCTAGGTACGACCATATACCTAAACACTTCTTATCATGCATTCGTGGTTGACCAATTCCACAATACCTACCTAAAAAAATATTAAATACCTTAATTTCTAAAAAAATATATAATTATAATGCATCAAGCACAAGATTTATTACTAAGTATCTGCATCCTTTTAATCAAGAACAAGCAACGATTAGAACGACCTGACTGTCGACGTGTGATAACTAGATTATAATATGATTGGCGGTCAAAGCTAGCATAAATTGCGGTGCCAAAAACCCAATGTTTAAGTCAATAACCTAACCGCCTATGCGGTTTTATAACGATGATTCGGCGCCACACAACATATGATTGATAGCCGTCGTAAACGTCAAAATTTTGGATCCCAAAATAAAAGATCGCGTGGTGATCAAAACACTATATCAGAATCTGTTCCGAATAAACGTAATAATACGTTAATTTCGATGGTTTCAAACGATCAAATTAGTTTTTTAATTCGTTTGTTATTTATCTGATTTTCCTATTACATTTTGAATATTGTAATTTTTAAATTTAGTGATTAAATGAAAGGACATACATAGGCTTCATAGGTCCACGATTTACTTATTAGTTGCGAGTGTTAATTGAATGTACCCCTAAATGTTTATGTTTCGATCCCAAGTAATGGTGTAACCAGTAGGTAAAAGCTTTCTTGTAAAACAAAAAGTTTCGAGCTACACAGTGCTTAAATATAAATGAATTTATAAAACAACTATCCATATTATCTCCCATTGAAACATAAAATTAAGTTTTCAGTCCAGAATTTTCCTGTTAAGTTATGATACCAAGTGAAATATGTTTTAGATGAAGCAGTGCGGGCTCGAGTGCTATGCTGGCTACACATCAGAGCCACTCTTTGGCGCACACAATGCTGGTTTGTTTGTCCCTTCTGTTTGTCGTACTTGCGCCGAGCAATGGCGGCGAAATACACAAATTATAACTGAATTTTGTACCTCCATTTCAAAGGCACGTGTGTTCATAAATTCATCTAACTAGCATGTTGATTTAATTTCAGAATTTAGCCCCAACAATAGCTGTATAGAAGTTGTGGAATGTTTTGTTGTATTTTAATGTTAGGACAACATTTTGTTTATCATGTTTCTAAACCAATGATTGTTCAAAGTTTTGTTATAATAATAATATATATAATAAATTATTGTTATTATTTATACATCGGTAATTCGCTATACTATATCGTAATATTGCGAGATTTATTAGTGAAGCAGAACCAGCTGCGCATAATACGTTTATAATAAATAATATTAACACATTCATGACCTTTACAGAGAAAATAACTCGCTAACACTTTTTATATGTATTTATTAATTACGTATCGTATTTGTAATCTTGCTATGTCTTATAAAATATATTGATCCAGGTTATAAGGTTAGCGCTAAATTACGTTAATAGATTTACAGCACCGATTGATATTAGTACAAAAAATTCAAATTACTCATCAATAATATGTGTGAGCTAGTAATTCAGTCATATTTATGACATCTAGCAAATGATTATGTTACTTAATAAGCTATCAATCAATTGATTATTATATAATATTTTGCAAAACAAGTTACACGATCTATAATAATGTACATTAATGCTTTATCTAAGTATTTATATTAGGTATATATCTTGGCTGTATATATATTAAAAGTATATATTTTATATCACAATATAACATATATACTTTTTAATATATTGCTTGGCTTTGTTGTTTTGCTTGACACCTTATTAAATTTAATTATGACAATAAACAAATCCCCAGTCCAAGCAAGCAAGCGTCGCGATAAGTGCTCTTGCCTTCTCGGTTTGAGAAGAGGCTACTGGGGTGAGACAGTTGGTTACTATTATGATTCATTTATAGAGAAATATTTATTTTCTAACAAAGGCTTTTGTCTGACTAATAGAATGGCAACAAACTCTTCATCTACTATGCCTGTGTCTTTCCTGGGATGTAAATATGTGTTAAATAACATCTTTGTCTATCGGTTCGATGAATAAGGGTGCAAAATTAGCAACATTGTTCGCACTGGTGCGGCCACAACTTTGGGCTAAAAATAAAATAAAATTAAGAGAAAAAAATAAGTTGGGCACTCGATGGCCAATTGCATTTTGTAGCAGTGAGTGCGAGTCGCGTGCTCGCCGCCATTAGCCCGCCCTCCTGGGCTGTTTGCCAGAATATTTCACTTGTTACATGTTGAAAGGCTATTGCTAACATTTTGTCTTTAGCATTAGCAGTTGTCAAAATGACGAAATGCACAAAGGAATTTCTAATGTGCCGTTCTACAGTTTCACTTTTCTATTTGATTTTATTACTGTAGCTTGGTTTAATATCTAATTCGTCCAATAAGTGTATTTTTTAGGCTAGTCACCTAAAGAACTTCCAGACCACACGACTTTTTAGTATCGATTTAGAATATCTACATAAACGATTTTGCCAAAACTATTAAAAACTGCTTAAGCTTTTAACTTAAGCTTTTGCAAATTAGTATTCTTAAGTCATTGACGAGTATATTATGACTTTAATTGTTCTCAAACAACACTATTACTTCATGTAAAATAAATGAGTACCTACGTATGTCCATCAATAGCAATAGACATTGATGGCTTTGACACGTAATAGGCAACAACGGTCAGTACGGAGTGGCGACACGTCGTCTTATCTAGAAACCTATTTATTATGTCTAATGATTTTTATTATTTGGGTTACGTGAGTGAAACTGCAAAACTATCGGCTTATAACTGCGAATAGAGAAATACTGTACGGGTCTAGTGTGATCTACTTAACGAGTTTATTAAGAGCTTATTAAAAAAGTATATATACTTAAAAGTACTAAAATAACTTATTTAGCAGTAAGATATATCTATAGGTAAACATTAAATTACTAAGAAGATTGAGCCAATTCGATACATAGCAAAAAATGTTAGCCATCGAATTAAAACCTTACTCAATTTAAATTCATAGAATAAGTAATTAAGTCCGTTTACCTCACAATAAAGTCGTATGTCGTCTTATCTGTGTAATCAAATAAGATATAGTAGCCACCTGCAGACTAAAAATATCATCCAAAGACAAACTTATTATCCTAATGGTGCCTATTCCTCAGTTTTTGTCCATCAACGATCAAACAATATCGAGTAATAGTGGTATAGGTAACGCACGACTGACATTATAGTGACAATATCGATCAACAACATCAATCTTCGTCATTGTACACACTAGATATTTAGGTTTCGCCCGACTAAGCTATTTATTTTCTAGGTTTTAAAGTAATCCAATTAAAATTATGAATAGTTAGGTACATAATTATCTCGTAAACACTACCCCCCGCTCTCAAAGACATTTCATGATATTAAAACTATTACTAAGTAATGGTTTTGTTCGTAAAATCTTTCCTTAGTGTCAGTTTAAGTAATCATTAACGTCTCTGAGTGTGGCGGTACGTCTGTTAAATGTAATTTGTTGATTTAATTAAGCTAACTGAAATTTGACTCTCGAATTGCCCAAATGTCAAAATTTTGAAGGTCGTATGATGATAACAAAGAAAGTGAGATAAAACCTCACGTCATGAAAATCAGCCCTGACCATGACCACTTGAAGCGAGACGTCACTACGTGTAGTGTAGTGTGGCATCTCGCTTCTTCAACGGAAAATGTTATGCTGTAAGAGTTCATGGTAAGGGCTGATTTCCATGACATGAGGTTTTACCTCACTTTCTTTGGTAAGGGCCCAGGTAGGACTTCACCGGGTTTACCGAACTAAAGCCGATTGTAAATCAAGACTAGACAGTCCAGTGTAAACCAGATGGATTATCAACATAAATCTCAAGGGGCTGAGCTGCTTTAGAATATCAGTAGATCCTTATTATTTATTCCAACATGCTGTCATCGCAATCAATCGTATAATCGAGGGAGTATATTACCACAATCACTGGATTAACGACCTTATTGGTTATTGCAGTGTTGTAATTGGACGCAGAAAGTACGAAAAAATTACATGTAAGTAATATCTGAAAACATTGATTTCTAAATATTTATGAGTTCAAATCTATTCCTTTAGTTATTTCTACCAATAAAAGTATATTTCTATCTGTAATGAGATGTTTATTGCCTATCTTTTTATTTGACATCACCAATCAAAGAAGGTTAATTTTAAAGTGAAATATAATGCAAACGTTTAACAATAGTTTAATAAATTGCTACGGATCCTACCGCTACAACAAGCAAGTCGCTCCTGACCCTTCACACCGTGTAAATAAATTTGGTTTTCATTAGTACTAGCAAAACACATTCCTCAAACAGTTGATTGTTATTAAACAAAGAAATTGCATCGTAGTTGATTTTACAGTGATTCCGAGTCACGACATCGGCCAAATGAAATATTAGTTACACCTAGTGCATGTTCCTATCAACAGGCGATACTTGTTTTTTAATGTTTACATGTTTCCTTGTCCTCGCATTACCATTAGTATAAAATAAACTGAACATAAAATCATGTCTTCATTCTCCGAAGGTCTGGCATAGGTTATGGTAACATCCTCATTTCGCCAGTTATGTAATAGTCCCAATGTACTAGGGGACGAACCTATTACATCAACTGGGCACTAATCCAGATTCCATGCTGCTACTAAGAATTACCTAATGAAAAAACCCAGAAACACTTTGCCCGACCCGAGACTCGAACCCAGAATGCTTCCTACACATACCCATGCTTCACGAGGTTTGCTGTGATTTGCGTCACGAATAGCGACCACTAGACCAACGAAGCAGTTTAAAGTATAATGCTCTAGGTAGTAGTTTTAAGTAAAAGTAGGTGTGCAGCAAACACCTACTTTTATAATATAGTATCCATAGTACGGTAATAGTTATGTCCTTCAGTACATATAGGGAACAAGCGTAACGCTATATTTTTTTTATAAAATAATTTTAGATTTATAGGGGTCTTCAAGTACATTCTCTTACGCTACATCTGATGGCTAAACTGTATTTTCATCACATAATATTATACCGTATCAGTTATACAAGGTAATTGTTACGCTGATTCTGTTAAACTGTCAATATAAAATCGATGCGATCGACGATTGGTTGACCCGAGTGATTGGCGCAATTTCTCAGCGATTACGTTTCGTTCCCCACCGGAGAGTTCCCGGTAAAATCGCATAAATAATACTCAAATAACCAATCTTCAAGTTATTTTTTTTATTTAATTTCATAAAATTTATCTCCGAGAAAATTCAATTACTTCGTGAATCACATTAATTCAACAATTTTGACATAATTAATTAGTTGCGGATAAAAATACTGTAAATTTGCATTCAATTGGTATCTTTTTTTCACTTGGTTACCTATGGATGGCGTTTAAATGGCCCATGCTTGTAGTAAATTATAATTTTATGCGACGCCGTTGCGTCGATAGAAATTATAATAGCTCTAAGCAATGGACTATGTAAGACTTCTAAGTAAATTAAAGATTCAACGATGAGTCTTCGAAATGAGTTCAATGTGAATCGTGCGCAGTAGTCATTGAGGTATTTTTCTAGGTATCCATCATTCATATAGTTTTCATGTTTAATAAGCATCTAGTTTAAAGTCAAGAGTCTTAATAAATGTCCACTAACTTTAGGTACCTACTGATTAATTATAAAACTTAATAATCCTAACAAAGCAATTTCAAATTATTATCGGCGTCAATATTACTCAAACATTGCATTGTCTCCAAAAACTTAAGACGTCATTAAAAGGGGACTCGTAAGACATGAGATGCTGGCAATAACTCGATTACAAGAGGGTTGCGGGGGTGTCACGGGCGGGGGAGGATTATAAGAACTTCGTTAGTCTCGCGAAGGTGTCTAACTCAGGTCTGAGACGGGAGAGATTATCGCTTTTGCCTCTAGCGGCGCATTTTGTCGTCAGTTTAGAATATTTGATGTGATAAGATATAACTTACACGCGTCGCGTCGCGTTGTTTACATTGATGTAAGGACTAGGATTAATACGTACTTTTACTGTTTTAATACTGGTTCATTGTTGTTGTTGGTAACAAGGGAGAGCTTTATTTGACAAATGTCATAACTTTTTTTTGTTATCCAACTAATTAGGTTCATTAATTTGTTAGATTTTTTGTTAATAGTACTAACACTGAAATTACAAGCCAGTTACTGATTTCCACAATAAATTCTTGAATGGAAGAAAAAGCTCTATGTATTTATTTTTTTCTTAATGATAGACGAAATTACATGCGACCACTCACAAATGACTACACTATATTTGTTTTCATGAACTGAGTTTCAGTTCAACAAACATAGTTCAGTAATTGCAATTTTTTCTACGCACTGAACACCAATTAAATCCACACCTCAACGACTGAAACCAACAACAAAAATTTGTCTTTCGAAACAAAATCCCAAAGTTATAGTTATATGGAGAAAACGTCATCAAATTTTCAGTGTGAGCGGCAGGTACACGCCTCGGCGAGTGTAAAGCAAACGCACGTATCACTAGACGGGCCACAAAGGCACACCCGCAAACACAAAAGGTATCCGGTGAACGCAGCTTAAACTTACCGACGATGCAATCACAACTTGCGCTGGTATAACGTATCCAACTTAATGTATAATCGCCTTAAAATTCGGTACATGTTAAAACTTTGTATCACTTGTATGATAGTTGGGTGGGGATGTTCATTGGTGTAGGTATGTCAGGTAGAAATAGTGAGGGCTGTCATAAAGGTAGTATTCTGATTTTAATACTAGTACCTAAGTTCAATGTTACCTTTCTTAATAAGTATACAGATTACTACGACTCTAAGTTAAGTGTATGGAGGTAGATCTAGTCATTTTGGGAAAGAACTGTATTTTGAACAACAAAAACCAAAATAAATTATTTTGATTCGTTGTTTTTAAAGTGCTTCACCGAAAAGCTACGAATCGTAATAAACTAACAAGCCTAGAACTGTCGCGTAGAAATAAATTTGTTTTGAATTGCTATAGGTGTAAAAATCTGTTAAAACAAAAGCCCCGCCTTAATTATATTCTAATTTGTACGACAATAGTAACTTGAAACAGTAAAATTGTTAGGATCAGAACTATGTTATTAAGGCTAAAATTAATTATTAGAACGATGTAATTTTCTATCTACTTAACTGTATTTGATACTGGCAATCTTAGATTACAAGATACACGGCGCAGAAAGGAACTGAGCCAATCAAGTAATAGATGCAGCTAGAAACGAGACACTCGACCAGTTATCGTATATGCAGACACAAAATTATATGCTTACGATTCTAGGTAATGGTCACCGTAAATATGTCGTAGGGTTAACAGAATAAAGGGATCATTGAGAAAATCCTAGGACGATTGATAGACTCCGGGAAATTAATGTAATTCCTGAAAAAATATCAGGTTAACGCAAACATAATATTCATTATGACTCTGGATATTGATCCTAATAAGTACATGACAAAAACTTACTTATGTGCAATTCGACTCGCGGTTTTATTTGTGTGACAGGTACCTATCTATTTTAGTTTGATATCTTGGTATGTAGAACACACACAACAGTGCACGCTGGCAGGCAGTGGTTTAAAAAAAACATTTTTTCTTAACAATCTACTGTTTCGTAATAATCCTTTTTCCAGTACAACATTCATACAACAACAGATCGTTGTTATTTATCTACATTGAAGTACATAAATAAGTTCGCAGTGTACGTCAACGTAAAAATAAAAAGCTTTCCACCAAGTTTAAATTGCAATTTTTATAGTAACAGAGCCTGGCTGTACATTTCCATTAACATCTGCTCGTGTCCAATTTAACTTTGGTGTGAAAAAAGTTGTTTCGCCGACCGACACTGTTCATGTATGATAGTTGCAATAAAGTCAACATATTTTTATAAGCTCGTGGACACTACAAATAATGCACAGGACTTATCGGAAATGTATTTTACTTAGTTAAAATCTGAAATACTAAGGAAATCATATAATAGATTTCGGTTGATACAAATGACAAAAATAAAAATAATCATATTTTTCTCAAGACGCACACCATATAACTTCTGTTACATAAGACCAAATGAAAATTTAAACAGCACGTCAGAGGGACTTTAGTTCACTAGTTCCTACTAACCTTTCGGATACATTGCCAAACCACATCCTGTTTAAAGATGTTTCTAGAATTATTAACTAAGATCTGACGTAACAAATACCAAGTTTCACTTATAAGGGATTAGGGTTACATGTTCCGGTCCGAAGCCCCTGGGATGTGTTATTGTTTTGTTGCGTGGCTTTGCAAATTTTAACTAAGAGGGAGTTTGGATATAGATTAAACTTGTACCGCACAAAATAGGATACAATCTTTGAGTCGAATAAAGTTTGTGAGAATGTTTGCATTAATCATCGTAACAAACATCTATCACCTATAAGTGTAATAGCGTTAGTTTTCTTGATTCCTTGATTTAAAAGATTAGATTTCTTGTTGAAAAACGTAACCCAACATCCTTGTTCAAACAAATTGAACACACAAGACAGCGCAGTTACCCTACCAAAAGGTATCATTATAACTTAGGCACAAAAATCGCAAACTAATAAACGATAATCTTCTTCTAGTAGCCCACGTTAACGTAACTTAACTGCAACTCAACGACGAGGAAATAACAGCTCGCTCTAGAACTGCACATAAAGCAATATCCGATCGTATATGCATCGCGTTCTGTGGAAGTAAATACAGTATTAATAAATAAAAATAGAAATTGATTCAGTCTCAACCCTTTGCGGGCGCGGCGCTTCCGTGCTCGTCCGACTTTAATGTTTCGCCCACTCATACTATATTAAAGATCAGTATCACAGGAAGGTGAACTATTAGTTTCGCCTCGTTCTCATTAAACCCTTTCGATATCGTTCTATCATACACAGATTTTTGTTTATCAATTTCGTTTAGTCTTCAATGCGATCATTTATTTTCATATTCCGTGTCGGCTTTATAGATTTTAGAATAATATAGAGTGAAATGTATTGATTGAATATACGTAGGTTCAATGCTATAAGCATATTGCAATTGGTAATCCTGCCGGGAAGTGCCGGGCCGGAATAGCATCTCCCAAATTCGTCCCGTGGCGTGGGTGTCGTAGGAGGCGACTAAGGGAAAATCCAAAAGGTGGACAGCAGCGTCTTCTGTAACTTAACCACCAATACTGCTCTCCCCAAGCCGCTTGCCAATCGTGTGGATTGTAGCAACCCCTCCCCCCCTGAGGCGGAGGCCTTTGTTATTTATTATATTAGCAATGCATTCGTCATGAAGTGAACAAGAATTTCTTTGAAGGTTTCATAGAAGACTAGGTAAAACGTCTCCGAACAGCCAATATTTATAGAGGTCAGAAGTCTACATTTCACCGTGCTGTAAAGGAAGATTGTTTTATTACTAGCCAACACTTATTTAATTCAATTTAAAACCATTTGTTACAGAACCATCTGAGTATGTTCCGACAGTTACTAATACATACTAATCTATGCGTGGCAAGGCTAATGAATTCGTAGTAAACGCTACGCGGTGTGATTTATTCAAAAACAAAAATATATTTTTTTATTTATCTATTTTTGTATCTATTTTTTTTTATTTATATTTTTTTATTTTATTTATCATAACAAAATATTTTACATGAACAATGTCAGGAATCCAGTACAGTAAATTAAAAAATATTTTTGTATTTATCTATCTTTATATGCTTCGACAACACTGATTAGGCGATAATAGTAAAATATCGTGTTATCTCCTATGGTTAACTTTTTAGGAATGGGATTTAATTAAGTAATTATAAAGTGCGCCTACATTAGCATTTAACATTGAAGTTAATCGCGATTATGTATTCGTAAACTAATGTATCTGAGCACTATTATTAGATTAGATACGCTCAGTTAAATTTAATTGTTCACCTTACATCGCTCTATTCATACTCAAAAGCTGGTCCTTTTTTATAGATTTGAATACATTATTACGTTCGTTGTTGTACAAAGAACTTAACGTGTTAGGAATGTAAATCGAACAATTATTTGAATCAGCACATAAGTGCAGATAATTATCATGTTTATTGAATCGCTTTTATGACAGCATATTGCGATTACCTGCTAATTATCTATTAAAGTCTAGTTCAGATAATATGAATTTACGGGCCGAAAGGCTCAGCTTTTCACTCGCTTGGTTCCAGACAAGAGCCCAGTTATCCGACAATCATTTATCATTTGCACTTTTTCAAAGAAATTCGAAGACGCCATCCAAGACGAGTCTAAAATGTCTCCTAAACCTTAACCATACCACTATTACATAAAGAAAAGGCTTATCAGCCTTTAGCGAATATTACTGCCGCCGCCAGGATATCTAATAATGATGTCTGATCTCTGTATCGACACTCACAACAAGTAAACATTAATAAACAATTGGCACATAAATATCCACATCTAGGATAGGGTTGGTCGTATATAAATCTGTATCTCACATAAACTAGTTGCTTAGCTAATAGGTACCGTAAAGTCGGAGAATATCGTCCAGCAACTTTTTGCCGCGGGCATAGCATCGAAGCTCAATCGAATTATCGCGCTGCCACCATCCAAGCAGTAAATTAAGAATTAACACGAAAGCTGATTATTTTAAAACATGCATCGGGATACCCTTTCTAACGAGGTTTCCTTGCCGTCGGGCCTTCACCCGTGATGGATTGGACCATATTGCAATCGTGTGCTACTCATATGCGATATTATTGTCTGGTGGGCAAAGTGTAGTATTAAGCGTTTTAAGGTTTGCATGTGTTTTATATAAAATTGTGATGCCTTAAAATATATATTTGTTTTTATGAATGACTACTAACAACTCTATTAGTGTCTTATAGTACGCTGTAATCCTAGGGGATTGTATTAGAATTTATATATTATATAGCAATTTTATAATCCTCTTAAAAATAATCAAAAAAGGCTATTAAAATAGGTGCCAAATTAAACGGTACGAATCTCAGACGGAGTATTATTTCTACATAATGATCCTAATACAGATTTTAATGATGATCATTGCCTGGAGCGGCCCACGTTACATTAATTTGCCTTCTCCGAATAAAATTTGCTTATTTAACGTTTACGATTGTGTCGTGTCTTAAGGGATGAAGTTATCTAGATTGTTTAAAGCTATAAAATTCTAAAAATATAAGGATGAACGTAATTATTAAGAGATGTCCACATGACTTGGAACAGCAGGCAAATTTCCGAAACCCTATTAAACTAAGATTTTTTATCTCCTTGCTAAGAGCATAGAGCATTCATCAGCTTATGCCTTGATACCAAAGCCTTGAAACGAAGTAGTTACAATGTCGTACGAAAATTGTATTTAGTCTGTAAATAAAAACTTGGAGCATTATGCAATATAACAAACAAAATAAATCAATTAAATAAATACTGTTAAGTACCATTAAGGGTTAAGATTTGGCTCAAGACAACATTCGCCTTAAGCAATTGTTAGCTCGAACAACTAACTGTGCCGAGCAAATAACACGAAAAAAGATGAAAAATCGCTTTCATATAAAGGAGCTAAGTAGTTTTTGATATCGGACGGTCGATAGCGAATTAGAAAGACGAGTTTCAGCAAAAAATAAAACGTGAATCTTTGGTAATGATTGCAAATTTAAACTCTGTGGTATGGATATCAAATAAAAGGCAAAAAATGGGTTTCACACTGTATCACAGGCATGCCTAAAGTAACATTTATAAATTAGAGTATTTGGATAATTTAACATAGTTATATACATATTTGAAGAAGAAAGGCCGAAGATTGAGCTCAATGGCGTGCCCTAGGAGAGGCCTATGTCCAGCAGTGGACTGAGATAGGCTGATGATACATTTAAAGAAGTACCAAATAAAAAAAAATGGTTTATTATCTTTGTAGTTTTATTTGGTAAAAAAGATTTCACTGTTGTTTTGGTCATGCGGACGATACCCGTTGAATATAAATATTTTTCTTAGTCTTTGTAATCTGAATCATAAAAATACATGCATGAATAAGTTATTATTCATTGCCAATCAAGCAGTTTAGGGTAACTTATATGAAATCCTATAATTAAAGTGCTAAACCTAAAAATACGTATTAATAAATAAACACACCATAAAAACATGGCTTGCTGTAGTAATAAGGAAGTTTAAATAAAAATATGAAAACTACACAACAAAGGTAAAGAAAATACGGAAAAAATCCTTTTTGATGTAGGGCAAATAATCGCAGCGGCGAAATGGTATCGTGACAAACATCCATGCGTCAAAACTGCTCCGTAAATCAGCGCGCCAATGAAATCCAATTACTTACACAAAAAACTATTAGTTTTCTGCTACATACTGTATACACCCGTGTTGTATGATGCTTGCGAAAATGTTACATAAGAAATCCTTAACAATTATAGAAATTGATGTATAGTTACAATTAACCTAAAAGATACAAACAAGATCAGACAAATTAAATAACGAAAATCGAAATAACTAATTAGATAACACTCATGGAAATATATTTTGTATGCTTGGAATCTGCTAAATTGCTTCCTTGCTGTGTGTAAAGTCGTTAAGCAAACGTACCATATCTCTTGTATAACTTTAAATCTAGTTCGTATACGTTCGGTACCTTTTCAAGTTTTCAATGTGTTATACTTAAAACATTAAAAACAGTCATATGATAAAATTATTGAATTTTGCAATTTAATATTGGCTCGCTCGCTCACCGTTGGCCATAATTACCAATGCGGATCCAATTCATCATTCTTTATTACAAGCACAAAATTCCATGTAAATTTCATGCACGCCCGATATACGGAGCGAATGAGTTTCGATATATCGCAGAAATCTCCATTTTTTGTGTTTTTATTGCAATGCATCCACCTTTTAATGACATTGAAATTTGCACCTAAATATAACAAAATTGCTCGTAAGAAACATTTTACAGTCTGATTTCTCAAGAATTACCATTTGAGCCGAAGGGATACAATTAAATACTTATTGAATTCAGTATTATTCTTCTGTCTGAAATATTTCTTTTAGACAGAAGAATAATAATATTACTTTCAACGTATTATTAGTATATCCATTGATAACCAATTTAAAAGAAAATATAATTAAAAAAATTAAACAACCCGACTGCCATGTTAAAAAACGAACTAAAAAGTAATAAAAAACAAGTTTCATCGCAGTCGGGGGACCATTCTGTGGAATATTGTCTTATCCAAAAGGTACCCCGACTGCGATGAAACTTGTTTTTTACTTTTTAGTTCGTTTTTTAACATGGCAGTCGGGTTTTTTAATTTTTTAATTATATTTTTTATTTGTTTATTTTTTTTATATAGCCTATGTTACTCGCTATGGTGTAAGGATTCTAACGACACAACACACATTAAAATCGGTTCAGGCATCTAGAAGTTATGATGGAATATAGAAACTCACCTACACACATACTTACATACATACATGAACCCTGAAAACATTACACTCCTTTTTTTGGGCAGTCGTGTAAAAAGCACAGCACTTTGTACTGTAATACCCAAGTATTTGGTTTTCTTAAAAAAAATACTCAATAATGGAAATAAAAACCGAATACAACAACAGCTTAAGAAACAATTACCTACCTGTACCTTAAAACAAACCGCAGAAAATATTTCACACATTCGCGAAATCTCACACAAATTGCAAAAGAGAGAGAACGCCGATGTCCTGTGCGTGTATTTTTCCTCAACAAAATGACTTTCAAAACGATTGTCTCAACATAAACAACGGCGCCCCCGCGTTGCCACTGAAAATGTCATTAATGTCTGAGTGAAATTCGGGGTCTAATCTCGTCACTGCAAAGCTTATTACATTTATACAACGGAGTAATCTTCGAATAAAGTTTTCAATGGAAAGTGTTGAATCATTGAGGATTGCGAACCCTTGCTCGCTGAAAGAACTCGGCCTACGGTGGCGGACGACACGGGTGTACTGTTCCGTCATTAAATATATTGTAAAGAAAAGCTACATAACTTTGTTACTTGTTTCACTTCAAACATTTTTTTTTTAATCACCATTGATCATACGGTAAATAAAAATTTTCAGAAAAATTAGTTAATATGTTGACCATTATCAACAATTAAAATATTTTCTTTTTTGTCAATAAAAACTTAATTAACAATACCAATTATTTTATGTTTTCAAATAGTAATATTTAAAACTAGGACATACTATGTTTTATAATTTGGTGACTACTCTTTACAAAGTATAAATTTCGAGGTACTCCTCTAACGTTTGCAACCATTTTAAGGTCTTCAAGAATTCTGTTGGCCATGACTCGACATCGCGACTCAAATCTCGCGTTTCTGTTTACTATTAATCAAATTCAAGTTGTGGTTTAAATCAAAACTATAACTCTCGTCTGAAGTCATTTTTAATGCGACCTCTCATATAAAGTTCGCAATTATATTAACCTAAGTTTAATTAAATCAATCAAGCAATCACGTGTAGTATTTACAATTTTGATTGATAACTCCAAATACTTGAAGCTTGAATAGCTCTAAATGAACGTGTCCGCGTTTTATTTTTATTCGACTTTCGTTTAACATTTAAACGCAAATGAGTTAATAAGTTTATTTCACTTACAACTTTATTTACTAGAAATTTCAATAATCATTGCGTTATTCTGAAAAAATTATATCAATAGATACAAGTTTTGACGACATGTCTTTAAGTAATCAGACATAGGGCAATTACATAAAAGTTCTTCTTAATATCGTTCTCATTATTACTGAACACTATAATAGGTTAGTAGTCAAATATTAACAGCCATTTAAATAGGTATTCGTATTGCTAAGCGTCCCAACAGGTCTCAACCTATGTATATAAAAAATTGACGAAACTTCAGGATTTTCTTTGGGAGCTGTCATCAGAGCTGCGCAAACCGCAATGTCATTGCATCGCAATAACCAATTGTGAGCGTATTACGTGTCCTATCACAAAGCCCCGAGCTTTTTACCACCGTATAGGTACAGATGCTGGAATGTGTTTATCAAAATATTGCATCATCGCATTGCCAAATATTTGTTATAAAGTATTTTGAAATTCATTTATTAGTGGACAGAGCACTTTTTTGTTAATAAATTTATTTGATCCAAGCGATTTTGGTTGTATGTAAATCAAAACCGGATTTTGCAGGACTAGAGTACCTATAGTTTATGTACGTAAAGCAAAGTCCAGTTTTATTCCATTTTTAACCACTTTTATGGTAACTAAACTTAAAAAATCGTATTGAAAGTGCAACCCCATTAAATTCAAATTGGTACCGATTCGTCAATGGCCGTTATAAAATACGATTTTATTACATTAATGTTGAAAAGCGATGGGAACTGCTATGCCTAAAATCATTGAGAATTTGATGGTACAAAAAACATTGTCATAATTTCCATTGTTTAAAACGAATCA
Source organism: Abrostola tripartita (assembly GCA_905340225.1). Lineage (NCBI taxonomy): Eukaryota > Metazoa > Arthropoda > Insecta > Lepidoptera > Noctuidae > Abrostola > Abrostola tripartita. The sequence goes on along the minus strand of HG996490.1, from coordinate 6,314,638 downwards.
TAAACACTCCATGAAATTACAATGCGCAAAATCGATAACTTTCGGAAGTTAATCTGAGCCGGAACGAAACTAAATAAATGAACCGATTTTCAATAGAACCCATCGTTCATGGTTTAAAATTTATTTAGATTGTAATTTAAACTTAATAGAGTATGAATGGATGACAATAGAAATGAATGAAGCGTTTTTATGAATGGCTCATAAATCCATTTTGCTTTTATCGATTTGTTAAGTTTTTTCTATGAAAATACGCAGGATAAATATGATTTTATTAATTATACTAGTGAAAACTCTAAACTAGTAGCAAAAATTTAAATGACCAAAAAACAATTCAATTTAAAACTTGCAAAAAGCCTTGTATCATTTCCAGTCAGCTTTATAGCACTGTACAGATTTTTTATTACTTTGACTGTGATGCGACAAAGTCGTTTTTGCGCAAACATATTGGCGACAATGGGAAACGGGGCTTTTGTATTTTTTAGTTTGATTGATGATTTTAATTTCCTATTTGGTTCGTTGATTTTGCGTGGTGAATACACTGGTCGATATCTAGGTGTGTTTTCAATGTAACAATCAAAGCTGCATAAGAAAAAGTGTTTATTTGGAATACAATAAAGAGATTAGTGAGTTAACAAGATGTGTCAACGGAGAGTTTTTTTTGGTAACGTTTTAGTATAAGGACTTGTAACTGATTTGAATTAAGACAGTTCAACGTAATTTTTCCTGTTATTTTTTATTTTTTCTAGGAAACCTTTAATAATAATAAATTAGTAATTTTTGGCAGTAGATATTAATTAGCGGAGGCAGACAAAATAAGGCTTTTGCCCGGAAATGATACAACATATAGAAAAATACTAGATATATTTATGCTAATTAGTGATAATTATCAACTTATTTTGATTTCTTAAAGCTCATGTCTATAAGTAGATTACTTCTAATAAATAGAAGGGTTTAAAGCCAACCTTTGATAAAACTCCAGAATTTTAGAACCTATGCGATATGCGGATGTGACAGGAGCGATTTAAATATGGCGGCGGCGTCATCCCGCCAGTGACGCTGCGGTCGTCCATTTATCACTCTCGTAAGCCTCCGTCGATATTATGATCAATGCCATTCGCCCGCCCAAACTCGCCTATCTCGTGTACCAAAGGCAATGAGTTTATATTCTTTAATGTTTATATAGTTTAAGGAAAATACTAGCAAAGACACATTTGACAGTAAGTTAGTTTTCGTTGAAGATTCTCTTTATGAAAGTTTCGTTTAATCAGGTAGGGACAAACACATTAAAATACTTAGGTAAGACTTTTCCCTTGATTGTATTAAATAAAATATTACTTACGTACGTCAAGTTAACAGTGTAATAATCTCATGCCGCGTAACACTCTGTCTGTGAGATCCCTTAATAGCCAACCCTTATTAGTGTTTAATAATGCAACAGACACATTTTCGTTCCATCTCGATTGACCCAAATATTGTAATCAGCATGTTGATATGTAACAGGGGTGAAGGCGGGTCGCCCGCCTCGCACACTTTGTATTCACCCAGTCGCCACCTGAGGGTAGTGGCTTTAAAAAAAATCTTTTACATTTCACTTGCAACTAGTATGTTATAAGGGCTTTAGTTTTATGAGAGTTCATTATTACATTAACGTTTTCAAATAGTTTTTACACTTCCAAGCTCTTATTTATTGTTTGTGGCGCTTTTCCAAAGATTTCTCGCCGGAACCTCAGCCTTAAATAAATGTAACGGCTTGGATATTCATCCAATCCTGTAATTAAATTATACTAAGCTTTTAAACCATTTTTAGTTAAGTTGAAAAAATTATGATCTAATTACCTACCTATACGTGCAATATATTTTACTCCGTCAGTTCTATTTCGTTAAGTTTTAATATAAGGTATCTAAGTTCAAGTTGCTGCACGAAGATCCTCCTGGATTTAGCATGTCCTATACTTATTATCATCGGAAATTTACTTAAAGCTCTCGATTTTATTAGTAAATATCATAACTAATTCCTCGTCTCTCCCCACCTTTTATCAAAGCGACATTATAACAAAGACATCCTCGGATATGAAGTGGCGACACCGACCGAGTGCGGCCAACAAAAGAATGAGAACCGGAAAGCTAGGTAGAGTGGTCCTCGAAGAGCGATCCCTCGGAGATTGCTGTGAATGGTATCGAGTGAGCTTGGGTATCGAGGACAATCTGCGTGATCAATTGATACAAGCACGACTCGCTCCTTGCTGATACCGCTTGTTTTAATTTCTCTTGGGTGTTTTTATTTTACTTCACATTGAGTATCAGGACTCATGACATTAATGTGTTTTTATCGTAATAAATATTCTGAATTTTATTTACTTAGGTACTTTTAAATGCGTTACTTAAGATCAACGAATAAACTTAGCTCCTAACCATATTGTGTTAGCAAAGTTGTTTGATCAATATCGATAAAGCAAGCTAAAGTAGGCGTTCATTTAAACTAAAAATTTATATTAAGGTGTTATTATTTGGATAATTTTAGTCGATTATTATTTGTAAAAAAACCATCAATATTAAAGTAATTATTCATACAGAATTAAATTCGAAAACCATTTTTTGTTCAGAAAACTAAATCGCTCTCAATTATTCACCGTCCCCTTAGAACCACTTGAAAAAATCCAATCAGCATAACTCGTCACTTTAATATCGATCCCCAATTTGCAAGCACTTATCAAATCGCTTTATGCATAGATATAAAATAAAAGCAAACTCTAATGTGCTGACGTCATGCACAATTCTAAACCTTATTGCATACAGAATAGTAATAGATTTTCTTTCATTGGCGTGTGAATATCTTTGTGGAAGTACAAAGCCGAGTGGTTTACTTAGAGTTTAAAATATTCATAGCTTGTACTGGATCGTATTTAAATATTTACATAAGTGTCACGCAGCGTCACTGACGTTTGTCGATAAAATGTATTGAGTGGAATGGCTGAGTCGGGAGTTACTTACGTTGGGGTGACTAGAAGCTGAGAAAAGGAACTGATTAGGCGATTTTTCAATTGACTTACTATTAACTTATTCTTCATGAGTGTCAAAATAATACATCAAACGTTTCCCGACGACTAAAAATACACAAAGTGCATATTTAGTAAGTTGGAAAAAATTAAAACGTTTTAAAATTAAACGTATACCTTTACGAAACATATACTACCTAAGTTCGCCTAAGTCCATATTTATTTACTAAGGTACAGGTAGTCCATTCTCAAGTACAAGTTATCTTACTAGCTTGAAAGTGTTAATAAATATTACACCGTGCTGTAAAAGTATCATATTTTTAAAGTAGTTATTCTGCCCATAAACTATGCGTCATATTTGTAAAGATCTAATAGGAAGTTGCTATGTGGAAAGTAAATGCTTACACATGCAGTTTATTTTTGTTATTACAATCACAATGAGGCGACGAAAACTTGGTATATTTTCTGCATAAGTTCATTGTCACCCCCTAACCAAAGTGTACCGAGACGTTAACACTCGGTAGGCAGGGGCGATACTTCTACTAAGCATCGTGTATTCCAGCCATAAAAAATAATGGATCTGCGAATCGTCGAGATATGCACGGAAATATGGAGTGAGGTGAGCGCTCGAAAAATCGTAATGGCATCGAGAAAATGGGGATTAGAAAGCGATCGAGTCGAAATAGATGCGAGAGCGTTCAAACATTGGCTCTTACAATGTGTATTTTAAGGGCTGTTCGGTTGTTTAAAAAAACATAGAGTAATGGTAAAAGAATTGCGATATTATACCTAAGGTGTGTTTTTTTCGATGTACTTAACTACACCTAAATATTATTTGGCGATGAAAAGTGAACACGTGAGAGTTTATGTAAATAGACTATCATAAATAATTGACTTAATACTGAGTTTATATATTGAACCGTCGACAATAAATAAGTACATATGAATCGTAATAATAAATAACAATGTTTAATGATAATGTTTATTAAGTACCTACCTACCATCGCAATATAATAGATTGGAATATTATTCATTGCCCACAATTTAAATAAAAATTGATTACTTCGTTTACTATTCGTCCTTGGTTAGTTTCATTCCATATGTAGTTGTTAAAGCTGGACTGGAGTCGGAGGCACTTAACTGTTTCTAAACTTGTGAAATATTCAATTTGTGCGATATATATTAATAAGAAATACAATTTTGTAAAAATCGAGGATAGGTGGGGATCCATTTCTAGTTTCAGTCTTTCTGAACTTTTCGAATTGGGATGTGCATAAATAAACAACAGCGACAACTAGAGCCCATTGCCAGATTTGGGAAAGCTTTCCTGGTCCCGTTGTCTTCTCTCACACTTCTCTTCTGTTGATGGCCTAATGTGTAAAGTAGGTACCTATTAGTGAAGCAATCGTTAAAAAATATCAGAAATGATAATAGGGATTCAAAAATTATGAAATTTAAAAGTATGTTATTTTTTAACTAAATTACGTCGCAACATCCATATTAAAAGCTATAATAACAATTTAAAATGAGCGAAAGCATAGGGACGCCCGACATGATAGTGTAAATAACATAAAATGTTCTAACCTAATTTCAGGTAATCATGTTTGCCCGCCGTATGCAAACATATGCGGTGTAAATGACGGCGTTACCCGCACTCTCCGACCAACTTAGACAAAATACTATTACCGGGCTTTATGATAATAGACTAAAATATCTTTTTCTTTATACGTTACCTTCATTCATTTAGGATTCGATGAAAATAAACAAACCTCCATAGAAGATCTTAACAAAATACTCACACACACTGCTTGCACACATGATAATTAAACAATTGGTTCCTTTAGTTAATTACTATTGTACTGTATTGTATTGTAATGTACATAGTACATCGACAAATACTTTACAAATTATGAGATGATGGAAAAAGAGGATACATCCATATAATATATTGTAAACCTAAAACCTCAAATGTAATTCTTCAGGGCTTAAATTAAACATCTGTAAGTACGTACTCTGTTAGTAAAAGTAATGTAAAATATCATTAATTACAAAATTGCGAGAAAAAGTACATACATTTCTTCACAGGAATACCTAACGAAGGCAGAAAACAGGTAGATACTGTGAAACATCAAAGTATTTCTATAACAAGAAGTGGTCTGGAACCCCACGTGTATTCGATTTAAAGACAGGTCGTTAACAAGGTACCAACACATTCCATCCTTGAGCCTTTCTTAACAAAATTATAAATAGAACTTAACGCCCATTCTGGCTAACGACTGCCTAACCTATATGACGCAGGTAGGTTAATATTCAAGAAATTCGTCTCAAGTTATCGACGAACAAACAAAGTTGCGGCCGATGGGGAGCGAACCCAATTATCTCTAATGAAGACAATGATATAAGCGCGGTTATTGATCTAGATTTAAATTTCATGACGGGTCAGTCCCTACGATGTGCGAGCCCTTAATGTTTCTTGCCAAGTTTTGTATACTACGACCGCTATGATTGATACTGTGTGATGGGAAATAATGAGCGGGCTTTTACATTTCGGTCAGGAGACTAAAATTTTAGGAAGGGATGCTATGACAAAATTATAAGCATTATTATGAAATGGTTTCATTGTAAATGTTAGATAATAGTTACATGATTTGATATTTAGGTACTCTAGAGAACTAAGAACCAAGTTGCTTCTGCAAAAACACTGACTGAAAGTAATTGACCAACGACACAAAAACAAAACAATAAAAAAGTTATAACTAAAAATATTGCTATGACTTTTTTTATTTTACTTATTCATAAATTATATTTATTAAATGCAATTTATTTGCAAATAAATAATCATGTGTGTACAAGTTCAAGTATCATTTATACTTAATGCACATTTTCATACAACGGCGGGCTTAATGCCATTAGGCATTATAATGTTTACTTAAATAATGTTTCCACAAAAAAAAATTCACTATCAACAAACAAAACGCTAGTATCAAGATTGGCGGAATCAACTAAATCCAAGTTTAATGTCCACTAACTAATTTCTTATCCCCAAAACATAATAATATGAACCAACATACACACGAACAAACATGCGAAATTATGATTAACGAGCGCACTCACACATGGCTGTTAGTTACGGACCTTTGTAGACATTCACGTACTTTATGAAATAGATCACTATAAGCGCTCACGTCAGTAAAATCAATCGATACTCCTTGTGTTACTGATATTTTGTTAAACAATCAGATCTTTGTGTGGCTTCAAGTGCGAGATATTTTCACAGAGATTTACGGTTAGGTACTGACTGAAAGAACACCGCACTCATTGCTGTAGTATCCATAGCGCGATCTGCCGCTTTGAAAAACGTGTCGTATATATAACTACGCAATTAGAAGATTTTAATAAGGTACCCCCCTACCTGTAATATTGTATGCTTCAGAATTATTAAAAGTGAAAATGATGAATTACTGCATGGGGATACCTAAGCTAAGTTGAAAATGAATCTAAACATTCGAATGTCTGGACGAACAAAATTTAATGGAACAGCCCCTTTACCATGAACTCTTAAAACAGGACAGTTTACGATGTGGAAGCGAGACGCCGCTACGAGCAGTGTAATGTGGCGTCTCGCTTTCTCAACGTAAACTGTCCTGTTTTAAGAGTTCATGGTAAGGGGGCAGGCCGACTTCAGAGAAGTTTTTCAAGCAGGTCCAGTGGCAGAAATATTAAAGATACTGTTTGTGGTACGGAAATATTGTGTCGAAGAATTGAAGTTATACAATGAAAAACAAAAGGCCGAAGAAGAGATAGATTAATATTAAGATAGTTATAAAGTAGTGGGTAATCAGATATCAGAAAAATACAACTTACCCCCGTACTCAGAGACATTTAATGATAATTAAACTATTACTAAGTAAAGGTTTTGTTCGTGAAATCTTTCCTTAGTATCAGTTTAAGTAATCATTAACGTCTCTGAGTGCGGCGGTAAGAGAATCAGGAATACAAGAAGTATTAAGGTATAAGGTAAGGTAAGATAATTAAGATTAAGATCTTTTTGTATCTCAAGAGGCCGTAATCATATCATCTTCTAAAATTCTTTTTAGGGCAATTAAAATGCAAATTAATAAAAGTGCCATTTCTTAGAAATGTGTCGAGTATATTCCCGAGTCATATTACCGCGGTATTCGATATCGACCGCTGGAGGTGTCGGTTCGAACACTTCCACTTGTTAAGATGTTAATGGTTTTGCATAATAATTGCATCCAGAGGAAAGTTTGCCCGCGGCCCTACTCAGATCGCATGTCTCTTTTATAACAAAACAAATCTAATTCGTTATGTAGGTTAACTACGTAAAACATAAAATTCCTTAATTTCGATTGCTGTGTTTACTTCAGTCCTGTAATAAAAACGTACAGGTATATTTTAATTAGTATGAAAACTGAAAAGTCTATGTAGCCTAGGCTCGCACTGTCAAATATTTATAAGATCTCATGTAGAGCCAAGCTTCTAACTCTACACGCCCTAACTCAACAACCCCTAACTTCACAAACTCTATACCTTAGTAAAAATATGTGGCTAGGCCGTTTCGTTACTACAAGAACTATTGTAGAAAAATAATTAACAGTAAATCAATTTTACACCTTACGCCCATGTGACCGAAGCGAAGCGGGCTAGTCCCATATTTTGACTAAGATGTAGAGTTTGTGAAGTTTGGCTTGTAGAGTAAGGGCGTGTAGAGTTAGAAGCTTGACTCTACATGAGATCTGATAACTTTTTGACAGTAAGACAGCGAACCATAATTATGGTCTCGTCTTGGCAACATTTTATAAAGTTTTCTTTTTGGTGGGATGTCCCTTTTAAGTTCCTAAACAATTTACATCTATCCGTTGCTGCATGAAAGAGGCGAAAAAACAAACAAACATAACATATAATACTAGGTATGAGTGTAATAAAAACATTACCTGAGTTGAACTGTAGTTTAGATTTATGAAGGGTGATAGAATCGTTACTAATTTACGAGTTTTAAGCGATCGAATACCTAAACAAGAAGATACATGTATATTGTATAGTGTAGCTCATTTGCCTGCCTCTTACTAAATTCAAGATAACGTGCCGATGTTCATTATCTTAAAGCTTTAAACTCACTCCTGGCATTTTCAAAATAAGTAAGCCCTACTTAAATTTATATAACATTTTACACTATTGTAACTTGTTAAAAAAAGTAACTTATCCCAAATAATATCCTAAATATAACATTTTCCAGGTTTTATTGATTACAAAGACATTAAAAAAATGGAATATAATTAATTTACTTCAAATTAACTACTTTTTTCGTTGCTAGCACTTGGGTGGAACATAAAATTATATACCTATACGAAATTTGCTCCATTTTAGCGGGATATGGAGCCTATGTCCTTACATCAGATTCTAGCTGTTTCCATATAAAAATTACAAATTGAATCGAATTTGACAGACATGTTGCATTTATACAATAATAGCGATGAAAGTAAAGATTTGGTATTAGCCTAACGATATATGTACCCTACAATATTCATAACATTCGTAGAAAACATCCCTAGCGTTTACAATATATTCTGGCAACGAAATCCTCAATCCAAATATGTGTTTTGCAGTGAGCACCCGGCCTATGTCATGAAGCGTGTCGGCTAAGCTTATCTCTGTGATACAAGAATTAGCTGTCATGAGAACCGCTTAGACATCATAAGTGTTCTGCGTGTCTCAGCACCTACTTACCACACACAGCCATAAACTTGTTTACATGAAATTATATCTGTTCTATAGAATCAACTTCAATTTAAATGTAAGTACTTATTGTTTCTTTGTGTTATAAAATGAGTGTGAATTTTAATTTTCATTTAATGTTAATTTACTTTTTTCGATTTGATTATAAGTCTGTCGGCTAGTATTTAATGTTAATAAGTACTTTTAATGAACGTTGCTAATAAAGGTTTTTTTCTATTGACTTCGATTCAGCATTATGTAACTTTGAAGTACGTACCGGAGTGAAAGGGGCAGAAAAAAGAAGGCTCTACCTAGGAGATGGATGATAAAGGCTGAGCGCAAGAATAATCATGATGCAGCATTATAGAAGGAGGTCTTAAGTAAAGAAGAATAGAAAATGTTACAGTTTCGTCGTCTGGAATAAGTCGTCAGAGGTGACAAACCTTGTGTTGCCACGATAAATAGCGATAGGCTTGCCAGAATTAAGGATCTATAAATAATGAGGTGCGAATTAAGGATTTTTATAATCCCGAAGCAGATACTTGCAGATTACAGCCGAGATTATATGTAGGTATGTAATGAAGCATAAGGTATCGATACTAACACATAGGAAATCAAGCTGTAGTAGTCGTAGATAAAGTTCAGTGCCAGCGACTATTTCTCATGCATTATTACCATCGATAAATTTAACACGTTAATGCTTCGTATGCGATCACAAGCAGGGCAGAACGATGCACTCCTGTGCTGTGATAAAAAGTATAATTTCCATTCTAATTCTTCACCAATCCTTACTCAAGCGTTTTTCAGGTTATTACAAAGGTTTGTATCGATAAAATGAAACAAACGTGGGTGGACTCTTTTTCTTATAACTTAGGTAAGTATTTATTATATTTCTTTGAATATCTAAGTTTAGATCCTTGGCTTGTTTCATGCCACAATAAGCTTTCAGGAATAGAATTACACTTCAAAAGAAGAGGTAGACAGCCAGTCGTTCTGGGTGTCATAAAATACAGAATCCTGTCTTTTCAATAGGCACCAAAACCTTTTAAACTTAGTCAAAACTAGATAAATTATGATCTCCTTCAACATCTTTTGCGTAACAATTTCGGTTTAATAAGCATATTCATTATTCACATGGCAAGAAACAATAAATTAAACTAGGTACTTACTCTAGAATTTGGATCTCACATAGAATATCTCGTTCAGAAGTATGAAAAGCATAAACGCTCCGTAAATATGATGATAGGAGACCATAAAAAGTCGGTTATTTGTGTGTGATATAGCGTGCATTGCGGAGTACCATAGCCGTAGGGAAGCGCCCGCTAGGAACGTATCGGATCCGCGGTGACCCCCGACCGCGCACCGCTTTCTCAACTGATCCCATCTCGCCATGATCCTCGTATTTCTTTTATAAATACTAGCTTTTATTTGGCAACATGTTACGTAATGTGTGGGGAAATAGTTGTGTTTACATCAGATTTGTGTGCCAATCTAGTACATTAGGGTTGCGACCTGTTTTTAGATATGTTTTCGGTAAATGGACTCGAGCATCAATCATGAGAAAATTGTAGTATACTTGGTAAACTGTCATCAGTAGTTGATGTCATATTGAATGTAAATCTAGAACACTGAAACTCTACATAAACAGGTTGAAAAACTTTTGTACCTACCAATTGATAACAAATTTACCCTTCTGTTTTAATAAAATATAAGGTACATTTTGTTGAGGAGATTTAAGAACACAGACCAAGCTACCGGAAATCCCACATTTATTTTATATGAATAGTCTAAAGGCATAATATTTTAGTGTCAGAAATAATCTACATACCACTAGATGGACTGATGATGATAAATAAAACAATTTTCACTTTTACGCGAGTAGTAATTCTCACTTAAATTATTGACCGTATCAAGGGACTAGAACATTTATCGTGGAGAAAATAAATAGATCCCTCGACAATGCATATGGATTGTACACTTACACGAAACAAGCTACACACGAGAACTCTACACAAAGATGCATCTAAGGACAAGATATATTAAAACAATAGTGGATGTTTTGTTTACTGTAAAAGTTTGATTGAAATAAGGTGTGACGTTGATAAGTGAAATCTCTTTAAAGCATGGAAGTTATCCTAGCTCAAAGCTTACAATAAAGAAAGAGCTACTTAAAACATCCTAGTTTAGTGCTTTAAGGTTTGAATCAGTACAGTAATAACGGACAAGATCCAAAACTAGTGACAGGACACTGGCACATTGCCTACAAACGCCATAAACCTCACTTGACTGTAACTACTTGCGTGACACAGCCAACACTTGGTAGCACACTCTTACTGAAATTATATTCCGGAAAAAACATTGGATAAAAAAGCATATGCCTTTCTCATATCTAAAATGAACGACGATGGATGAGTACGTTGGCGTTTACTTACTTTTTGGTGAATTATGACTATTAAAACAATTCTGAGATGTCATAAAACAAAAACCTCTATTTTCTCATAAAGGTTTTGTACTCCGTTTGTGTCTCACTGAAAGAAGATCTTTATTTTATTAGTTAATGTAACACTATACTGAGAAAAAAATTTAAATCAAATTAACATCAAAAACACAAGTAAATCTAAAACAAGGTTTTGTGGTTTAAAAAAATGTAACAAATGGTCTTCAATCGAGCGAATGAAGCCCTGCTACGAAGAGCCGGCGTTTGAAAGATAGATTGCTTCTGCCCTCTGGCGAGGTTGCCATGACAACCAAACCGATGTATCTGCTAAAATCTTGAATTTATGCGCAAGACCAATGGCCTGTATATACATAGTTTGCGAATAGAAAACCATGTAAATACTGGCAATTGGGCATTTATATTACTAAATATAAATATAATTAATATCTACCATTCTAAAAATGAGCAACTGAGTCTATCAAATTGCTAAGATCAGAACACCTTGTCCGATCATCTAGTTTAGCTCTGCCTAGCAGCTGTAACTGTAATGTATACCTGTAAAAAAAAACATCGCACACATCTTCTAATAAGCTCCTCATGTGTTCCCACGGCAGAAGGAAACAAAACAGGCTCAATCTATTGCAATAGAGCTTCGCCCCGCGGGACGGCCGGTGGGGGCGCGCCGGACGCCAGCGGGATGCGGGGTGGACGTGAACCGGGGGTAGGACGGCTCATCAATCTGCGAACCTCCTCATGTCGATATATTACGAGTGGCCTACATACCGGTCCGGTTTCATACGCAGATGTGACCCAAAAGCTTCCACGAAATGAGAGGCCCACGCGAGTTGTATAACTAATTAAGCTAATAATCAAAATATAGACTAATGAATAGATATGGTAATTTTAATAATTAGCATCAGGCGTAGGTATGTTTGACTGAAGGATAACTAAATCATCAACTAAATTGAAAAAAATAATTACAAAGAAAATATTCATTTGATCTTTAAAACATTCTTGACAGAAAGTTTTTTTTACATACTGGTCCAGAAGATACTTATTTATCCATACTTGCATGTTTCTGACATCCTATGATATAAAAACAAGCATAACAAACTAGAGTGCTACTTAAGATGACAAGTAATTACATATTTGTACTTGTCTAAATATTCGCCGCTTCTGCAGTTCCCAAACATACGACTCTGTGATTAACGATCCAAAGGCCCTAAATTCCAATGCCAACAGACTAATTTGATTTACATATGATAGGTTATGATAGGTATACAAAATATTGGGACTTCTTTCAACGACTTACAGCAGTTACAGTTATAGAACAAAACGTACCTCGAAATTTTTTTAACAAGAATCTTTTAGGTTTGGTAATCACCTCTTAAACATAAACTAAATATAGTTAAATATGATATCTTTATCTATCCCACTGCATATTATCTATCGTTGGCTATACATAACATCCGTTATCAATCTATTACATGTTACTATCATACTATGAGTCAAGGTTCAGGGATTTGTACTTCAATCTTGCACTTTTTTATTTAACGATGTTTAATATTCGTTTTAATATATGTTATATTTTTATAGATATGTATGGTGATATAAGACCTCATAAGAGTCAGTAATTGTGTGATATTTCTGTTGCAGCCGGGTAAATTCACTAAGTGCATCAACCAGTTCAATTGTAAGCTCCTATAATTCTAGTTTAGTCTAAGCAGGTACCTACATAACTTTTGTGATTCAATCATATTATTTTTGTATTAACAATAATCTATACATATCCATCCGATTTATAAAATTATTTGATCAATATTTAGAATATACTTTAGGGTGGGCTACTTGAATCTCGGAAAGGGCAAGGAAAAATTATCCACGCAGACCAAGTCGCGGGCTAATTCTGGTTATGTATAATTAGGTGCTTAATTGTCGTGTCAGCATAAAAAATATCATGTGTGTAAACATTATGAAAACATATTATGGAATGTTCAATATTATATACGTGGTGTTAACAAAGAAAATACAAGTCATGTGAAAAAAATGCACGTAGCGAATATTTAACGCATTTTTGCAAGTCTGTATTTAAGTCTATATTTTGTCTATTACACAGCACATATAAGATTTTAGAAAAAATAGTCATTATTATTTTTAATAATTTTAAGTATCTAAGATTTGCAGAGGAACTTTTATAGTTCACTTAATAAAACCTACATCTTTTTACACGTGTCTGTTCAAGAATTTAATAAAACACAATGTTCTATTTATAACACTTGTAATACTGTCAACTTTTGGGTAAATTCCTTAAATCATATTATTTACACAGCTAATCAAAATCATAATTGGTAAAGTCAGTGAATAGAGCCTGGAATATCAAAGAAAACAAATTCTTTGCCACAAAATAATTAATTAAAGATGAACAAGTTATCTCGCAACGACACCTAGCGGCCACCATTCTCTTTTGTAAACCCATCTTTTCATCGTCAAAACTCATTTCAATTAATTTTCGTAAAAGTAAGTAAATGATGTGCCCTTTAAAAGCGAGATATCATTAACACTGGTGTGAGGAGGGTGGGCTGAGACGCCGCTCGCTAGGCGAACATTATGCTGGAGAAAAATCTGGTGTAATCATAACAAAGCACTTCTGTACGTCTGTATGTACACATCAAAATAAATTAAGGATCTAGTTAATGGCTAATCAGACTTTAGCAGTGGCCGTTTTTATTTTCAGAATGTATACAATTACCTAAGATAAAATCGTTTGATGATCGTGAATGTACATATGAAAAATACATCAAAGTTTTTCTTCGATAGTATCGAAAATATCGTCCACAATCAGTGAAGGCTTGATCATCGTTTATAAAGTAATTTTAACTATGCACTAAATTACTCGTACTCGGTATTGATGAAAATATTGAAGGAAAAATACTACAATAAAACCAATGAGTACATCATCTTAAAGAAATATGAAATTAAAGTAAAAATAAACTCCCCTATTCCTTTTTGCCACCCATAAACTCCCACGGGAGAATCATTAGGAAAAAATCGTGTTGATGGATTTAATTACAAAAAATAATTATTCTAAAGAAAGTTGCCTGAATAAACTCGGACGGAGCGGGTTCTTCGATTCCCCCCTTAATCGGATTAATTTACTTTTAAAAAGCAGGGGGTGGTTGTTGTAATTAATGAAATGATAACGTTACCCACCTCGCGGTCGGACGCCTTAGGAATTAATGGAGACATAAACATAGATATACCGCAATAATACACAGCTTTCAAAAGCAAATTAAGATCCCTAATATGAATCAATCATATTTATATCACCACCGTTTTTATCTACTGTATTTTTTTTTATCACCACCGTATTTATCCACTGTATTATTAGTCTAGTTTATGATTCCTTACTTTTCAATACAATGAATTAAGGACTTCATTATCATGGTATTTTAGGCAGGTAAATTCCTTTTATTTAGCCTTATTTTAAGAACAATAGAACAATAACTCCACGGCACCCACTTGTTCAAAGCGTAGTTCGCTCAGCAACGCCACTCGAATTCTTACGATCTCCAGTAACGGTCCCGATGAGAAGCGCTTTTTCCACTCGGTTACCGTCCGGTGATCTGTTCTGAACGCATCTCCACTGACGCAAATCATATTGCGAGGAAGGGTTCGGGATTAGGAACGTAACGTGGAATCGTCTAGTCATCGCCGCTGATTTTTCTCGGTCTCTCCGACCCTTTAGCGTATAGCAATGTCACGTGCGCATGGATGGCGGACTGGGTTTTTATATCAATGAAACAAAAAACAAACGATGCTTTCCTAACCCTCTATCTAGAGATAGTCTTATTACATAAATATTTGTAGATATAACTCGTACTTAATTTTTTGTATTTGTATTCCGAACCCAAAAACAAAGTGTTATAGTATCAATTACAATTATCTCCTTATTATAATTATTATGTTATTACGTTTTTACAATAGTCACGACAGTTAACTTAAACAACTCGTAAATAAGTCGAGTCCATTAATTGAGTGTCACGCAAAGAATATATTTAATAACTTAGTTTTCCTAAGGTTTTCCTGTTAAAATATTTATCAGAGTTCACAACGCAAAACCTAATACAACCGCAGCGGAAAATGAAAACTTATATCCGAAACGCGAGTTTAGATTGTGAGCTGGTGAGCAATCCAACCCTAAATTGCTAAAGTTATTCTGTGTCGGCGCTGCGAGGGAATGAGCGTTATTTTTCCCGCATGTGCTGTCTCATGTCACGATCATTCTTTACGTTTCGTCTATCTGTGTCCAATGCGGTGGCTGGGGCGCTCTGGATTCTCGCTGCTCGTACATATTGCTGGGATTTTTCTGTAAACACTCTGTAGCTAAGTTTAGAAACGGTGAAATGAAGTGGAAGTCATCTTCAGGTTGAAACAACGACTTTCCTAGATGATGTTGTTTTATGCCACTTGAAAGCGGGAACAGGTGAAGAAGTGTTAATTATACTTCTTCCCTTTTTTAATGATTAGGGTGACCTTAACCACGTTGTACCTATATAGGTATATAAACACATCTTGAAAAGTATTGTATTCTCATATTTCTATCACTAAACTCAGACATGACAGTGCCCTTGTTGGTCGTAGCCCGATTATTTTCATAATTTCAACTGTTTTCGTGCGTGCACCGTTAAAATCAAAACAATATCGTAATCATGTGAGTGTCATGTCTGCCTATAATTTACAAAAAAGACATGTTGAGTCTACATAAAAATAAATATAAACATTTCTCACAATAACAATAAGCAAGGAAATTGTTCCCATACATATAAGTTACAACTATTGTAATTATAAAATATTACTCAATTAGACATCTCTATGCACCCCGTTCCAGGTAGCGCGTGATGGCATTTCACATGGACGTTAACGATATACCGTCACGCTTTGGCATTCAACATTCCTTAAAGTACTTGTTACTCAAAAGATTTCCAATTAATTAGTTTCCATCGACACTTCACTACAAAAGTATTTGTCGCACAATTTTATGGAACAGCTGGTATTTACTTCACTAACTAAGTATCGACTATGCAAGGAACGTTTTATAGTTACTTATTGTTTGTCAGGCCCCAGATCACTTTTTTAGAAGGATATGCCTTGTTATTTGACAGTTTTTGTGTGAAATATCTCTGCGTTCTAGTAGTCTGTTAACTAACTAACATAATTATGAGGACGATGTACACTCATGTAATCTAAAAACATATAAATAAATTATCTGCAAATAAACGAGATGAATAATGTTATGGCTTATCGGATTACGTAAATATAATGCACATCATAACACACTGATAACGAAGGCGTGTACATTATGCATCGTGTCATACGAGTCAGCAACTAATGATAAGTTGTCATCAAGACTACCTCAACTGACTGAGAACACACACGATATTAAATTGATACTGTTATAAGAAACTAGGATATAAATCAGACTGTCGGAAAAACGACTAATTTAAAATAATAGCAAAACAATTAAAACACACAATAGGTCTAGCTATACACAGCAATTTTCCTCGGTAACCAAGTTGGAAGTGTAAAGCGGGTTGTCAGTGCAGTTCTAACAAGACAATATACTGTACTACTATACAGAAAATGCATACCGCAATTAAAAACTGGTTCCACAGAAAGCAACACAACATAAGTACCTATATCCGCGTATACAGACGACGCTAAATATATCCTTCACCTCATCATAACTCTCAGATGAATTACAATTATAGGCGAAACTTATTCCTCGGTCAAGAGAATTGAAATATAACAATGGCAATCACAATAAATCATGATCCGCTTCGCTCATGCAATATATTAGCAGTGTTAGGAATTACGAATGCATATCACATGCACGACTGTTGATTCTATGAAATAGTTGTAACTGACCTACGAACCGTGGCGCACATAAGCTTTTCTATGCACTCCGCAATTTTGTGATTAATGTGAACTAAATACTTGATACAATTGATACTGGTGTTTGTTTGATGAGTAACTTACTGTTGGACGTACTAATGTAACCGGATGATTACGTAAGTGAATTGTAATTTTAAGAGTAGGTTTGTCAAAGAACCTTCAATATTAACGGTGGCATACGTTCTTGAGGCGTAATTTTATTATTCGTGCTAGATTGATACTGATTCTGTTCTTTTTATAAAATACAGGCTTAGTGTTAAATTGAAACCCACTCAATTTTAGATTTTGCTAGTAATTTATAGTTTTATTTTAAATAGTTCCCCCCGCGCGAAATTTCTTACTGCTTTTAAAAAAATAATCATGTAACCTACGAGAAAATCAATGTATGAAACTCAATTTTGCAGTTTAACTGTAAAAATTTAATTATGTGAAACAGGAATCTCCATTCCCGTTTCTCATATTACTTTTATGGTCATAGGACTAGTAAGAGGGTAGGGATTATTGCATTATATTTTTAAGTAAATTCTCTTTTTATAACAAAAAGAAGGTCAACACTCCTAGCCAATTTAAAAGCAGGTAATTGCCTACCTTGTAGATTACGTCTAGGTACTGTTGGGCAGCCCTACGTGTAGATAAGTAGATTTGGGTCAATTACTTATAGCAAATAACTAGCTCATAGTCCACAATCGTAGAACTATAAGCTCTCAGGTAACATATGTACCGTGCGCTTGAATTGTTTATACAAGAAGTTGTTTATACATTCTTGTCAGATTCTGTTTAAAAGGAGTATTGGCTGAACATATTCGCTCCGATAGTAACGTACCTCAACTCAAGAGTGCTTTGGTCACCTACTCTGCTAAAACTATAACCACCAACTTACTATATAAGTAAAGGTAAAGAGTATTCCAACACTCACTATACTTATGTAGTATTACTTTGAAACATATTCCTTCAAGCCATATGTTTTGCCTAAACATTTCCAAACTACAAAGCTAGGTTATGTTCATAACAACAGTCACTTTAATCGTAGCACTTTTAGTTATAGTAACAGCTTTTAATAATATTCAACAATACGCATCGATAAGCCTTGGCACAAACATCAAACCTACTCCTAACTGCTTTTACTTTTCTTATACCTCATTACTGGTACAATATTTTGGTTTATGCTTCAATTCTTAAATACTGTTTATGGCTGCCTGTTGTTTTCAACGTGTCACTTCTTTTATTTCATCGTGATGTGATACATCTTTTTTTTAAACATTTTGCCCCACACTAGGAATTTCTCCTGTTTCGTGTGCTTTTTATAAACATGAAATATCACATACACAAACACCCAGACTCGGTAAAAAAACATCTGCGCATCACAAAATGTTTTGTCACGTGCGGAAATCCAGCCCGCATCCCCTAGCGCAGCAATCTATGCTTAGCTTAACCACTGCGCCAAACAGGTCGTCAACTGATTCTGATTTAGTTTTTAGATTTGGCTATCAAAGTCGGTACGCACTTATTTTCATCATATTGCATTTAAACAGAATAATGATAGTAGGTAAATATACCTAGCTAGATTTTGAATATTGTTCTGACGTTCAGACTGCATCCTACATAGGTTGAAAGAATAAATAATATATAATAAAGAATAAATTAACGTTAAAATATAGGTAATAAATAACTATACTGACGTGTATTTTGTATATTATATAAATGTAACAACTCTCTATAGATAATCATATACAAAAATATAGTTAATTTTTATAAAGTCTACTATACGTAATAAAATACACGGGTTTTTGACATACATTGTTTGTCACGACATCCAATAAGGGATTTTTGCTTACCAATGGGAGAATATGCAATTAAATATAAATAGCCATCGTAAATTTACCTGCGGATGCTACTAATGGATCTATTTCGATACGCTTTGTAAACTATGCTGTATTATTGGTAATACCGAAACACGAGTCATAGTTTTTACCGACACCAGTCCGAGATATTGGTCATAAATCAGTATCTTCAACAGTATTTTTATTAACATAATTATTATATTTCTCCATCTGTATTTTTTTTTTAATTAAATGCTAATTTCGGGTCGAAGACCGAACGCAGTCGGTACGAGTATTTTAAATTATAGAATCCGATGGCTATCTATTCCTATCATCTCTATCTATACCATCGTTTAAATCCAATACGACACACCATAACAGTTAATAGCAATGTCAATTCAAGATTATAACATGTCATCGTCGTAACTATGACATAATACTCTAAGAATCACGTCATAGCATGTCGCAATCGTAGGCGCATATTTCAATACATTTCGTCTTATAATAATGCGTATTAAACAATCACTAATTAATGCAGTAACGATAATTATAATCTCGGGAATTTCCCGGAGAAAACATAATATAATATGAAAATTGTATCAATGGTAAGCTTTCTTGGAATCAGCATCCAGCTAGATACTATGTAGTACCTATTTAACATAGAGCGACTGCTTTTATCTGAGCTCCACATCCCACTTACTGGATAATATAAAACCCCAATGATATGACAGTTTATTTGTAATTATTTTAGTAGGTACTACTTACATAGCTCCAGTGGCAAGAATGAATAAAAGAGGTGTGGGTGAAGGTTTCAGTTATTGGTAAATAACATATTGTTTAAACATTGGATAGAACAACAAAACCACAATTTTACATAAGGAGTACCACCGTATCCATAAATGACATCTCCAACTATAAGTATAAAACTGTATTACTCGTAATGTATACTGAAAAGGTAATAATTTCGCTCATCTTGTCTGCTATTAAACATTGGTTACGTAATTGGTACTATTAGCATGACTGGTTCTCGCTATAAAATATTACAATACTTGCGAGGTACGGTGCATACGGTGAATAGGTACTATACAAGTATACATATTGTCATCTTGATGTCGCAAAAACGAATAGTAGATACATCATGATGACCTATGATTCATGTAGACATAACGAAGGTTATCTCGGATTTAAATACAAACAAATTACTATTGAATTGGGCTAAGTACTAAACGGGATTAAATGCATAAAGAAAATGTTTATGGTCAATGGTCATGCACAAACGCTCGCAAGTTACTAACCTCCTACGAAATTAACTTTGAATAGATTCCAGTTATTTATTACTACAAGCAATTCGATTACAATGCAAATAAATCAAATTACAGAGGAATAATAAGTACTCGTTTTTAGGTACAAAACATCCGCCAATGCGATACAAAGCAAAAGCAATTCCTTGAAATGGAAAAAATCTGTGAATTTCTTGGAATCTCAGCGTAATAATCGATTACATTTAATTAGATTATTGGAGGTTATTGCAATGTTTGTTCTAGCACGCGACAGAGTCCACCTCGGTGTGCGAGGACCTACATGTGACTATGTTCCATGTGACTCGCCGGCTACAAATGCGTAGTTCGGACCGCATACGAAATTATGTACTCTGTTTTATTGCATTATGTTCGTTTGTTTTACGCGTATAAATACGTATATGAACTGTTCATTCAATCAATCCAGTTTACATCATTGATAGTAGTGCACTTTGAATTTATTAAAGATCAGTGTCAAAGGAAATACATGTGAGTGTTTGAATCAATAAATAATTTAAACGTTTCAATAGTTTCAAGTGATACGAACGTTGGAATTAGGTTCTTGTGTTGATTTTGGAAAAATATTCTTCAATTTGTTAGTTTTAGTTTATTGTTTTAGGATCATAGGTTATTTTAGCGTGTAATTATTTTATATACCTTTTTAAAGTTCATTTATTTCAATTTGTTTAATTATTTTTTTCATAATAATATGAAAATGTATCACTATAATCTAAATTTCAAAATAACACGAAATAATTTATTCAGCAATATCATAGTAGATAATTAAATCTATTGCTGCATTGTGATTTTGAACATTTAAAAAAATTGTGGGATGGCCGAGATTTATATTCCATTTTTATCAAATGTGTAATATTAGGTATAATTTATAACCAACTGAACCAAATGTAAAAGTACAATTCTCTTGTATTGCGTCTTACTTCACAATACACGTCTTTTTACTCTGTACTGATGTAACATACATACATATCAAGAAACGAAAGCCATTCGTTTACAAAACAATACTGTGACTGAAACTGTGGAGAAGAAATCTCTAAAAACAAAAAAACATCTCTCTTTAGAATGTAGGAAGATGTGAAGAGATAATAAAATAACCGTCTCATCCGCACTTAATGTTAAAATATCTTGCATCAGTTTCAATCCGGCCTACATTTTCTATGAGCGAAGAAAATCCTTATCGGTGACCTTGTCGTATAGTAATAAATTCATGATAATGCAAATTTACGTGCGTCTACGCCTACTCGTAGTGAGTGCGTATGGAGTTTCACCGTAACATCGATTTGCGTATTGCCATGTCCTTTGCTGTACCTTACAACCTTTGGAATGTTCAGTGCGCTTGTACTTTTCTAACTCAACTTCAACTGAAACGCATATTATGGTTTTAAACTGCGATATGTACAATGTACATTATGTACACATAATACCGATAGCTCGGCGACCGAACGGTCGAACGTTGGAAATCATAAGTTATCGTATTTCTGTCTTGAGGCATTACAATATCGTATATCGAAGTTTCTGTAATCTTTATAAATATGTCTCAATATTTCACTAAGATTTTTTCAGAATAATTGTGCGTTAGTTCTTGGACAAATATTTTTGACTTAAACTTGATTAAGAATCTGTCGAAAAAAAACTTTACACAACTGTCATAGTATAAGCCTATCTTTTTATTTTTCAAAAAATATCGTTTTCAACATTTCCATTTCCATTACAATCCAACATGCTGCAGGAGTCTAATTAGTTGAGTAATTACTAATATTTTATATAAATCAAACATTTTTCACTTCACGGTATAAAGTATTTAAATAATTTAGTAAGTGTTAGGTAATTACTTGCAAACATAATTATGTAGCAGCACTTAAATATATGTAATAGACTTAACCAAGGCTGGAGTCTAACTAGGCAGTTGATAACCACAATTAAATATTTACTAACCTCAATACTCCCTCAAGATTAATCAGGATATAGACAAGAACAAGTGTACAGAACTTTGTCGATGTCAGTCTCAAAATTCCAGAAAACAATCTTTCAAACAAAATTCTACGTTTCTAATAAAATTGTAACATAGAAGTGATCTAATTATTAGGACAGCAAAATTATTATAATAAAAAGCTTTTTAATATCAACTGTAGCTATAATTTTATAAACATAACTTGATTAGTTGCTAAAACAATAGTACTTAACTCTCAGGAGTTTTAGTTAATAAATACACCATACCAAACACCATAACCTGCTGTTTTCACTATGTGATTCATCTATGATAACAATAACAACATAACTCGACAGAAATGTGTCCCATACTCTAATCGAACTTACATGCTTAAGCGCATGAGCCTCTACGCCAATCGTCCGACCAATTGTGTTACAGCAACACAACACAACAAAACAGCTGCTGATAATAGCTGTAATTCTAGTTCAGGTATTAACATGACCTAGATTACACCTTTAACTGTGACTAAAGATTTTACGGCTACAAACATTTCTTTGTAGGTGTAACCTTGTCAATACGCAAGGTTACGGCTTGATAACTAGCCAAATGGTAAAGTGCTAAGGACTCTAAATCCACGGAATTCTATTCTATACCGCACCTTCTTGTTAGTGTTGTTTTTTCTTGTGTTATTGTCATACATATATTATGTGTTGGATCAAAAGATATTGGTTTCTTTCTTTCTTAATTATAGGCATAACGTCAGTGGGGATAAATAGACCCCTTTAATACAATACAATTAAGTTATTAAAATGAATGATATAGTTTGGACACGCGCTACTGGGAGCTTTTTAATTTGAGACTTACTAAATTACACGACGAAATTACAAAAACATCCACAAAGTTATTATAGGAACAGTTTTACCGTTTAGTATGACATATTGTAATAAATAGTTTACACATAATACAATATTGGTTTTGTTGAGTATTACAATTTACAGGTTTAAAATAACAAATAAATCATTACATGTAAACTAACTAATCGATTTATTACACCTATCTAAACTCAAATTCGACCAGTTTCCCAATAAATTTGATAATGATTTGAATGTCTGCACCTGGTGGCCGGTGGGTGATTTAGTTCGGCTCATTGTGTATCAACATGCGAGCATATCACATGGAGCGCCTGCGGGCAGCCTAATAACACGGTTACCTACAAACCCATTCATCAGCAAATCAATGTGGAAAATAGCTCGAATGCCTTTATTTCATTCATCTCGGTAAACCCAATATAGGCAATAGATCTGTATGACAACCGATTAGGAATACAACCCATAAATGACGAACCCATTTTGGGTCCGATACAGGGCCACCGATTATATCAGACAAATGATGAGCGACGAAATGTTTGTGTGTGTGTTAAGTCCTTATAAAGACGAACATCTTCGACTAAACCTTCCACAATATACAAGCATGAATGTAGGTGATGATATATCGAACATATACACATAAAAACTAACCAAAGACAAAGCTTAGAGGTTGCAGTTTTCTATTTATGTGTTTATACCTAATTTACTACCATCTTTCAGTAGCATCTCTGATAACATTACAACTAAAATAAACTTGTATCGTCGTACTTGTATTTAATTATTTCACACACTGATAGGTATTAGACGACGAAATATGGGGATTTTTTTATTTATTTATTAAAATATCGATACGTCGCTCATCGCTTTTTTTAAATTTTCAAAACAGATCATATAAAAAAGTACTAGATTATCGACCTAGATAGGAAACTGAAAAAATATCCTGTACTTATTATCCATACTAGATCATAAACTCCAAGTACTATAAACAAAAAAAACATCATAAGATTCTATCTATACAGCACAAAGAAACATGAAGCGAACATACATAAAAGTAAACGGGCTTTTCTCATTCTCAGATTGTTACCGGCGTGGGCGATACATAACTTTAACTTCCGAAGCACACGCTCTGAAATATTTATTCCTGAAACGTAAAGATCGGGTGGGGGGAGTGGAGGGGGGCGGTTTATCCCGCGGTTTCCTTCCCGCCGTGTTTTACTTCGAGAATGGGAAGTCGCCGCCGACGGGTCGATAGCGTCAAAGATTCTAACACTAGATGCGACTTTCTACATGTATTTAACGTTTTCTCGTGCTTCAATTATCGTAGTAATTTTTTTTAACTTGTTAGTATTCTGCGTGGTACAACAATTTAGCTTGCAGCTATAACAAACCCGTGCCGTGTGGTATGTGGCCTAGAATAAACCCAGGGAATAAGGGGAAAAACCCAGAAGATGGGCAGCGTCTTCTGTAACTTGACCACCAATACTGCGATCCCCAAGCCGCTTGCCAAGCGTGGGGATTATGGCACCCCCCCCCCCCTATCAAGGAGGAGTCCTTTGTCCAAGAATGGACGTCGTCGACAAGTATTAGCCAATAACTCACTAAGTTACTACGAAGCCCACAGCTAAGAAGCAAATAGTTCCAGTGATCTTCTCAATTCCATTAAATTAGTGGAACTTCATAACCCACAGTAACATAAAACGTTTATATTTTAGCCTTTTATAAAAATAGCATGCTTTAATTCATTTTAGTTTTTTTATACACTCTTTAACAAATCATGGAAACTGGAAAACAATGCCTACGACGTTGCTTTAAGCAGTCATACAGATCTCATTCGTCAAAAACATTCGACCTACGTGCACATCTTGTGGCACAATCATCGCGCATATAATCTGTGGCAGTTCCCCGACCTCCAGTGGGGGGTTCCCCCACCGTTCGATTGTCTGCGGAGGCTACCCGCCGGTGCCATCTGATGTGCCGAGAGCACTCCAGATCTGCATAGATCGTTGCCTTCGTTTTTTCCCTATCGAAAAATCAATACTCACAGTTTCATAAAGTCGGAGACACTCCTTGATTTCATTACAGGTTAATTCTTGCGACTTAATTTGCGAAACACAGTGTTTGTTTTAATTTTTCTTTGGGTAATTATTTGACTTTATTATAATCAACTTCTTTAGTAGCAAGATTCTCTGAACGCTGCTTATATATTTGTAGGTTCTGTAACAAATGTTATATAGCTCATTTTCTTGAACGTGTAGCAATAAGACAAACCCATCATACAATTGTATATGTAGGTCACCGAGCCGTAGGTTGCGACTACGGTACATAATGTGAAGTGCCTCATCCCAAATCCATACCGAGCTTTCCGCCGCCACCACCCTCAAGGGGAAAGAGGCTCAAACACCGTGCAATAAAGCCTTCGAATCCGGCAAAACAAATACAACGAACATTCCAATGCTAGATATCACTCGCTCCGCCCACACAGTTGGCATTACGACTGAGCGCGCTCCCATTGGTCGCCGCGAAGCCTTCTCCATTTCGAATTGGTTATTTTTTTTCTACAATTGAAATTGGAATTGTCCATTTGTTCTGTACGAGTGTGGTGCGCATGCGTTTTCAGGAGGCGTCTACGTCACGTAGACGTAGATACGTTTTGAGGGCTACGAATGTTTTATTGGATTCCACTCTCTGTTCCCATTCGTATTTGGGATACAGTTGTCGATTTGTTCTTAAATTGCGTTTAGTGCGCAGACGTGGCAGTTCTTAAAGCTTTTATATCTATTAAGATATGGTTTTAAATGTTGTGCGATTTTAGCATTGTATATTTAATCAGATGCATCCGTTATGTGTTTGTAGCTACGTACTAAGAAATTATCAGAATCCAAATCACCTAACTTTGGACTCATTACTGAAACTGTACTTATCTAATGAAAATAATGCATGATAAGAAAACAATCAGTAGTCTTCTTAAACAACAAAGCATCGATCAACAGATGTAAAACCGCGTGAAGCCACTAAAAGCATTTTCTCAGAATTTCATCAAAACACGATACAACATCGTATGTAATAATGCAACCGCAGCTCTCCGTACTTCTACACAGTCTAAAACCACGGAGTGCCACCTTAGTGCAAGGTTTTACAGTTCAGAATGTGACAGCAAGTTCAAGCGACAAGTGTACACGGCGTTGGGATCCGCAGCTAGCTCTGTCCGGAACAATTTCATTTGCGACTGGGCGAGGATAGCGCTGTAATTACGACAACAATCGATAGAGGCGCCACCGTCTGCCGCACGTTTAATCTCGCCAGAATCAAAGGACCGTCGCCTCACACCCACCTCTGCACCGCAAGCAAGTACGACATCGCATACCTCGCTTTCACCGCTTTGTGCGATATACATTGCGCATTCCTGTATGCTACGGTTTTCATTCGGTAAATATAAACAGCAATGTTTAATGCGTACTGAATATTAATTGTTCTGAACTTGCTGCGTGGTACATACTTTGTCTCCAAGCCTATATCTGCAAAGGTATGTTTAGTTGTCCCCGGACCAGATAGTTGCATTTCCAGTCTGCTATAGATAACTATTTCTGGAGTTTTATTAAAGCATAACAATGTTGCTATTTGACACAGACGAACACCTGCATAACTGAGCAACTTCTGTTTTTGTCATATCATCTCGTGGACGGTTGTTGATTAGTAATGCATTACTACGTTTTGTCGTAGTGGCGCCTATAAGTTAATAGTCTTCTTGAATAATCATAATAATATCAGATCGATTACAATCGAACTAACCTTGACTCTTTGTATGACAACCACCACTTATACTCTTGTTTAAGCTTTATTTGAAGTCCGCATATTTTTGTTAATATATAGGTAAACGATCATGCAATATCATGCTGTTCATTACAACAGCTCCAAATTATAATTAAGGTATCGATTTAAAGCGGCATCGATACAGCGAACACTATCGAATTAAACGTGCAGGGATGCGTGTAGTACTTAAATATCGATTGTCAATAATTTGTATGCGCGCTGCATCGGCTGCGGTGTTCAGACTTAGCTCATTGTTTTGCTAAAATTATTGCTTGCACCGGTATTTGCGGAAACTGTGCACCTCCTTTATATAGGTATATATATACCTAGTTATTACAAACTGGCGCTGGTGATAAAATGTAGATGTGAGATGAAACTACTTGCTTATTTAAAATAACGTTTTAATGTTTATAAGACTTAAGAAATATTAGGTGGCCGCTTCATTCTTTTTAAAACCTAACACAGCCATTATTTTGATAATCTATAAACATCCAAGAGCTGTCACTGTCTGTCTCATTGTATTAATTAAATAATAATATAATAGCTTCTTAATTAAACTTTATCATTGCTTACCCCATGTTCGATATTTTGTTTACCATAAAACGAAGCGGGTACATTTAGTATTTCACTCGGAGCACATTTAGTATTTTACGTGACCTTTTGGAACCCTAGTTGACCGAATACCAATACCTATATTACAGATATACTCCACAACTTTCAATAGGGTCATCGGGATTAAGTTTTTATTTACTAATATCTCAATCTATGCACATTTTAGAGATCAACTTTATCTCTGCTTGCAGTATACCAAATCGTGACTTGCCTAAACAAACATAGGTATATGTCTTGTGTGCATAAATACTTCTTACTCTTTAAAACATAGGCATTTCTAATTTTTAAGGAAATAAATTGTTTACGTCCAAACTCACAACCCATAAAGAAAGTCAAATAATACCTACTTAGGTCATATACCTATATGTAAGTTACATGTAATTAAAAGCATAATTTACGCGTTTTACATACAGCTTTTGCTGTATTTTAATATATTATAATAAATTCAAGCGTATTTATTTCACACGTAAGCGCTACGTAGCGCGGGTATGTATGGAGGTAGTACAGCGCCTGAGTTGGAACAATGCAACACATATAAAGCAGCCTCGCTCCACGAGCGCTAGCACTCGAAATCCTACAGATTTAGTACGTAACTCTGCACAAACTAGGCTTATATATTTTTGTAACATACCTGAAAATTTTAAATTAAATGTTTAGTAGTTTATACTTAAACAATCCCACTTGTAATATCTAAGTTAAAAATAGTTTTATACATATCGAAGTGGATCTATTTTGACGGTGGGCCAGGTAACGATGCTTCGCAGGGAGATTTAATAGTTGATAGTATTGATATTTGTAAAACGGGGCAAAGACACTCAATGGTAGTGTCTTCTTATCGCTCAGTTATACAAACGCAGAATGAAATGACGGTGCTTCTCGTGGGTCATTAAGTTCTGAACACATTTATAACATCAACTTGCTAATGTGAGACATAACTGCTTGACTTGCTGTCTGAAACATAATGGTAAGGGTCATATAATATCATTAATCATAACAACCAATACAATGCAATTCAGGCAACTAAACTGACAAGGATCAATGGTTCTTAAAATATCTTGTGAAATTTAAAACCTGTCGAGGAACAAGTACTTACTGGCTCAGAATATTTCCACTTGAGCGGGTAGCGGATCCTAATATTGATACCAAACCATCTGTAAATAGATTGGTAATGAAACAAGGTCAAGGATTCCTGAAGTCGCAAATCGATACTGAAGTTGTATAATCGATTCTATTACGACATGAGTGGTCGTCCGCCTGTCGAGTCTACCGGCAAACTTGGAAGTTTGTACGTTACATTCTAGAGGCCACGCTACTTATAGAATAGGAAGCGAGTGTAGGTAATGGCGCAAAATAGTGACGCAGTATTATTGCAGGGGGCGGCGGAGATCCCACACTCCTGCCTCGCTGGCTCCGGGCACCCACCCCAGAGCGACTGAAACGTCCGCGAGAAAAATAAGATCCGTACTCCGTCCCGCTTATTCTTGGGAAAAAAGCTTTTTGTGTATTTTTTAGGTATTCTTTAGGTTGATAGGTAGCAGCGTCTCTGTGTGAGTTAGTAAATAATGCTGTATGTACGAATGTCCGCTCGCTATGTGTTGAGAATTGATGTCGAGTACAGACATTTTTCTTCTTCTCTTTCAGACTTTGTAGGGAAATAAAATTATTGTTTGGAAGGACTTGCTTGACTTAAGTTTCGTATTTTCTGTTATATCCGTCGTTGGAATTCTGTTAAGAATCAATGGTAGACGTTAAAGTGATAATGTTGGTTATAACATCGGTAGTATAAGAAATATTCTAC
Source organism: Abrostola tripartita (assembly GCA_905340225.1). Taxonomy (NCBI): domain Eukaryota; kingdom Metazoa; phylum Arthropoda; class Insecta; order Lepidoptera; family Noctuidae; genus Abrostola; species Abrostola tripartita. The sequence continues at coordinate 6,285,365 of HG996490.1, read as the reverse complement.
ATCTTAATTAATAAGGATTATAAATAATCGTAGTCACATTTTTTCGTAGCTACCTGTTAATCTCACTGCATTGTTATTGAATTATTGTATAGTTTTTTTAATATTTGGGCCACAATATCCAATTAGGACAAATCCACAAAGCAAACAATCATACAATGAATTAATGCCAGCAGACCACACATTCAGCAGTAACTAGTGAACTGTTAGTGTCATCGTCACATTGTGATCAAACACATTGCTACGCTCAGTTTCGGCAGTAGGCACCAACGCACCTGTTGATGCCAATTGCAGTACTATACGCACACTGTTTTAGAGGAATGTACGGAAGGCTTAATTGTATTGTAACCCAGTACTGATTTCGTAGAAAATGTGCAGAATGATGATTTATGATTTATCTCACTATTTACTTCGATTTTTAATCATGCCAAGATATTCACGTTCAGTCACTTTTCGTTTAGTGTGAAGATAATAAGACCTGATTTATATCATGTCTAGATATTGTTGCTAGTGCAAAGGAAGCGCAAAAAAATATTTGTTTCCACGAAAATTTGTATTAAACTCTGTATTTCCGAACGCAGGTACTATATATTTTTATTCAGCGGTCGGCGGCCTTCTTTTACATTTGCTATCCTCCCTCGGCTCGAGCGTTCGGTGGTAGCAGTTCGATTCCATCTTTCGTGATACATGCAAGTTCATAGAACTGATCCTGTAGATCACATCACTACTGTTTCTCCGTAGACATAATGTTGGTGTAGGTATCACACTCTTGTCTTTATTGGTAGGTACCTGTTTATTGCCAAAATTAAGCAAAAACGATTGTTGTAACTCAATATTAAGTAGATATGCTTTATAATTAATATGAACCACAGTTAATAGATGGCTTCAGCAATTTTAAAAATGTTGCTGAAGTTTTGCTAATTCATATTATTATTGTTATTTTGTATATTATTTATGACGTACACTGAATTTTGACTGAATATCAATCTGATAGATAAGTTATGCCTACATACTACGGAGTTATGTCTATATCTAAGTTATCTCTACCAGCATGAGAATGTAAAAATATTTTCCCAAACACATGTCATTAACTCGTTTCATAATTTCAGTCATTATTAATAAACCTGAGTACAGCGCCATCTCTTTTGAATCTCTGAAACCTCGTGAAAATCCCACAGCCATGAGCTCAACCGCTCCTGTATTGGGAATGGTGCTCTAAAATCATGGATGGTTTTCTAATTTAAAGAGAAAATGTAGATGTCACTGCTATCAAAATAACATTTAAAATTTGTAGGATCTTAGCCCTTTGACTTTGGTATTCATGGTCGAGAATAAACCGAATACTTCTTTAATTTTAGGCTCCCTAATACAGCTTTCCAAAATTTACAATGTGTATGTAGCCCCTGGAATATCGGACGTTAAACTGTACCTATAATGTTAATATATTATTTTAATTACATTTCTGTTTTTGGCAGACAGGTAAAAAATAAGCTGAAATCACAGGTGAATATAATATAAGGCAAAGCAATGTAATATAAAGTCAGGTCAGTTTATTACTCTTATCGAAATCACTCTGTATGTCATTGCCGAAGGAGTCCATCGCACCTCGCACAAAATTAATTAGAGATGGTCCGTTATGAGAAAAGATTATCCCCGTGCATTAGGTACTTAACTTTTTATTTTTGATATGTTTGTTTTAATAGGATACAATAGTACTTAATTTACTTAAGTATTATACGTGAAGTTATTGGCCAATACAATTTCTAGGCCTATGCCAACTTCTCCTTTTATGACCTTAGTCATAACCTGCCTTAAGGCCCGAAACATTAGGACGTCAATAAGAGACGAATTTAACCGTCGCGATGACTAAACGACCTACACCTCTCTCTGTTTCACACACAGAAGTGCAATATAAAAATGAGACAAGAAATCATTTTAAATTTGGGCAGTAAATTCGTGGGGCAATGCACTCACTGACTGGTTGTGAGAGGACGAAAGTACGAATTTTTTTCAATAATAAGAGAAAGATTGTGCTGGCGCACTTTGCAATGCGTTAAAAGTGTGTTCGGCTAATGTGTGGGTCAAGTGCGGGCAGGACTCCGCAAAAGGGTAATAGCATAACAAATCATAATATAATGGAACACTGACATTTTACGCACTATAGGTAAACGAATCCTAGAAATATTATGTTTGAATGAAGTGCTCGTAAATGTCCTATTTACATAGGACAAAAATAAGATAGTTAATTAATTCCTTCAAGCACGTGATAATTTGGCAAAAAATAAGATTTAAAAAAATGTTTTATTTTTTTTATTTTTGCCAAATACATAGTCGTTAATCCCTCCAAACCGAAATTTAACCCCAACTCAGTTGATTGTAAAATAATCACTAGTACCTTACAACATCTGCAACAACGGAGAAAATCCTATTTAATCACTGGACTTTTGCGCCCAGCCCAGAATACGAAGTAGCTAGTTCAAATATTGCCAAATCAATAGTTGAATTAAACCTTTAGTTCTCGTCATTCTTCCTCTGAAAAGAGATCGCACTATGATGCTATTCTATGCCTATATTCTGTGGGAGCAAACCTTCCTCGGTCCAGTGAGTTTTACTCAAGAAATTTATCAAAGTCGGTTCTACTTCATTATGAGGCAATACCTAACTGCTATTGCTATGGCGATACGTTCTTACCCTATTTAAATAGTCCGTCTCATAATTATGGACGATCAGCTATTCATCATTGCTTGACACTCTTATCTCGCGGATTAACAGGTGTCATCCAAACAAGCTTAACATAAGTGTTGAGTAAGGTCAACTTTCTCCCATAACAATGATGGTAATCTATTTACCAAATGTCGCCATCATAGACAGGTAACTGACATTTTTTCAAACTTTCACTTGCCTGTTGCGTCACGGGCCCTAAAACAGGTGAGACAAGAAAGGTCGTTGATCTATACATGCAAGAAGGCAATGAATCTTATCAGGTCTATAAAATTTTAGAGGTTCTGCATAAAATAAAAATTTAGATTCTAACCAACGGCATTAAACATCTTAGTTAACTAAGAGTAACTTTTACCAAATTGAATACAGTATGATATGTTTCTAACCAGTGCAGTGACCAGTTAAGAAATGAAAAATATGTGTTCAGCCCCCTTACCATAAACTCTTAACGCAGAACAGTTTACGTTGCGGAAGCGAGACGCCGCATTACACTGCACGTAGCGGTGTTTCGCTTCCACATCTTAAACTGTTCTGCTTTAAGAGTTTATGGTAAGGCGGCTGGACTGCAACATAACGTAACACGCACTGGATCAACATTATTCACGATGTTACAGTTTTAATATTCGACAACAAATATTTGACACATGGTTCAAATACACACGTTGCACGAACCAGAGATGTAGGATGCCCGAAGCCCCGAACCCTAATAAAATAAAGAGGATTGAGTTGACTTCCGTAATGTCGTAAAAATATTTTCATAATAGCTGCTTAACTTAAAGCCATATTTATTTAGTCGTCGTACCAAAGAAAGTGATTTCGTAAAGTTATGTTTGGTCGTAGCACAAACTCGGCTCAAGGTGTTTGATGAACTGTTTAGTAACCTTAATGTTAATAGTGTGCAAGTGCATTACTAAAAGATAAGATGAAAAATCATTTATTTAACATGGATTAATGATTATTAAAAAGAAAATAATTGTCAGTCTGAAAACTTGTAACGTAGAAGACTGGCCACGATGCGCAAGTTTTAGGTAGGTGGCAAGGTAGGACTGATTCGTGCAAATTACTGAGTTAGTTTTCAGTCACAGCAAATCTGCACGTGCAGTGTCGTCAAGATAATTTTTTTATCAATAGTTGGGCATGGTGAACAAAAGATAAATTCATGTATGATGACTGATAACTTAGAAATGATGATGATAAGTTTCGAGACATCTTGAAATGTATGCCACCCACCTGTCGTTCCTATTTGTATCTTAATACTGTTTTATGATAAACCATTGTACTCTCATTTATGTTTCCGCATTTAATTTCATTGATATTTTTTGTCTTGCTTGCTTTTGGGTAAAGTGAACGTATATCATTCCCTCTTCCACAAATTTAAGGTATCGGTGGTCAGTAATAATTTTTTTCCAGCTCAATAACCATTTATCAAATGCCGTAACTTATTACTAAACTATCATACAGCTAAAATTAGAGCTGTCTTTATTGTCCTTGTTACTTCTTGAGATAAACAAACATTGAAATTATCTCATTATATGGAGCAAATTAAGTATGTAGTTGGCACAATAAAGTTCCCTAAATATGAGCCCTTTTTCCTGCAGCTCTCGTACGTTCGGCGGTTGAACCCACTCAGGGTGACATTGCTGGTGACTACCACCACTGTATCATAGAAAGTCTTGATACTTGATTTAAACTTTTATAAACAACAATACAAAACTTACATGACTGTTTGTCGGTGTTAAACATTCAGAATCTAATCCAAAATCTATAGAAACCTTGAAGTAAAAATGATTGATTCAGTAAATATTATTCCGTGTTGAATTGAATTCAATAGGTTTTTTTTTTTAAACCTATTATTGTTCTATTTAAAGACTGAATATACTCACCAAACCGAATAATCAAAAACATATATTTCTAAGTTAATGTATTAGTAAATGCCTAAATGCTCAAGATGGTTAGCGCGCCGCGCATCGTTTAATGTTCGCTGCACTTGCCGTATAGCGTATGGACGCACTGATGCACCAGCATGAATTTTTTTCGCGTGTTTTAAACTTTGTCCTTGAAATACGAGTTTAGATTACGACGCGCATATTTTTTTGGTTAGTGCACACTTACTTACATTATTCTTACTTCAGTGCACGTATGTTAATGGGTATTTGGCTAACCTGTACGAATCGAAATAATAATCAAAGACTTTTATAAAACGTCTGTATCCGCTTGATTACTAAGGGGTCCATTTCTGTTCATTTAAAAATATGTAGATATTTTCGTCTTACTTATCTTACATGTTTATGGACAGTGTATCTTAAATTAATTGTCTTAATTCAGTGGTATATGAGATCCAATATTAAGGAACGTTTTAAAAAATATTTAAAATCAAAATCTATGAGAGTCAGTATCGTTAAGGGAAAAAGAATTGACAATTGTAAAAAAAAATGTAAAATTATTACTCTAGCAAATTAATTACAATTGCATATAAAATAATTAACCAAAGCAATACATCAGGAACATAACAAAACTAAATCGTTACATAACCGATCGCTAACTGTTAACACGTCATCTAATGATTCGTGGCGTCATCAATAAAAATCATATTATGCCAGGTCAGGCATCCTAACCAAACTGTGTAGATGCCGTCGACGCAAAAAAACATTAGTAAAAAATGCAAAAAGCGATGTGCAGGCGCAGGGCAATGCACTTTTTCGTGGACGGTCGAGACGATCGTCGCGATGCAACCACATTGCTTGTGAGCTGAATGACAATTCTCTTCGCTATTGAACACACCTGAAATGTATAAACCCTTTTATGACAGATATTTAGAGACAAAGAACTTAGGAGCACTAATTAAAAAAAAAAATAGTACACCGAGGCCTGACAAAATCTCTGTTCAGGAGAAGATCTTGCATAGTTATTACAAGCATGTCTGTGAATACAACGACGTAGCTGGAAAAATTTTGACTGTCGAAGAAAATTAGAATAAAAGCCATGGTTTTAATTTATACGTATGCGTCATCGCACCGTGGGTAGTTTGTCATTATAATTTATAACAATACACTTACTTTACATTAATAAAAAATTTACGTCATACCTTACGTAGGACATTTCATTCATTCTAATGCCATGATTGTATCTAATAATAAGTACCTTACCATGTGGTATGGATTATCACCTGACAAAGTATGGTTACATTATTTTGTATTGTATTATTTTCTTGTAACCGTTCTATTTAAGTTGTCTTTAGAACTAAACAATATCCTACACTGCATAAATAGAATAACAATGTGCTGAACATATTTTGCGCAACGGACTTTCCTGCTCCGGGGGCTAGAACAAAGTTGTATAAATAAAACACAGATGAAGGCCACCGATTTAAAAAATATAGTTACTTGTTATCACAAAAGACTATTGACAATAAGACAGACTTCGTTGATCCTATGCTGATAGTACGCTAATATAATCTATTTTCGGTTAAGTTAGTACGAAATCGCCTTGTTACATTGTTACAAAAATACACTTAGAGGAAAACATTGTGAAAAAATTCATCAACCCATTTATTTCCTTTTTTTTAAAGACAAATTAATACTGAAAAACCTTATTTGAAACAAATTAATATTGTTTACAGAATCACTATGAACGACCCAAATATGTACAACGTAGCAAACTCGTTACAAAAGAAAGCAGCAGTCCAATGCTTGAATGAATATGCAAAGAAAATTCATTGGAACAATATTGGGGACAGTGCCATAGACTTAGGATGTGGAGATGGGAGCGTTACTGTTATACTGAAGAAATACATGCCTGGTAATTATAAGAAACTAGTTGCCTGTGACATTAGCGAAAAGGCAGTTAACTACGCAAACGAACATCACAGCGATGATGATACCATATTTAGAGTACTGGATATAGAAGGCGAACTGCCGGAAGAGATGAAAGGAGCCTTTAATCATGTATTCTCCTTTTACGCTTTGCATTGGATCCAAAATCAAGAGTGAGTTGGTTTTTGTCGTCTTATTTTCTATTGAATATCTTCAAATTGTGATGGATATACTTATTGGCGGCATAGAGGTAAAAAGTCATCAAAATTGTCGTCTGCACTTAGGCAAATTCATCTAGGAAAGTGAAGAAAGATAAATTTATTTATTATTATTTCATATTATATAATTTATTATTTGTTTATATATAAGCACATTTTAGCACAAATACGAACTTAATGCTATTGGACCAAAATATGGATGACAATATAAATATTGCGCAAAACCTAAAAGTTATGACTATTAAACAAATAACGAGCTGTTACTTTTTCAGGAAAGCATTTAGGAACATCTACAATCTGTTAGACGAGGGTGGTGACTGCCTCTTGACGTTCCTCGGATACATGCCCGTCTACAGCGTGTACAGCGTCCTCGCCCGTTGTAACAAATGGCAGTCTTGGTTAAAAGACATCGACTCGTTCATATCACCATACCACGCTATGCAGGTATTTATTGAAACGGATTCACTAATTCAAGTAGACTTTACATGGCTAAGGGCCTATGACTTAGCAACCTATTGAAGTTTTACAGGGCTGAAAACTTCAATAGGTTGCTTGGTCATGTCATGTTTCCAATTGGAGTTCATCATCTGGATCAACAATATTCATGGATTTCATCAGATAATATAATTAGTTAAATTGACTCGACTTAAATAAATAACTAATATAAAACTAGGTCATTGTATACAATTCTGATGATCATAAAGATGAGGAAGTGCAGTAGCTGATTATTTAGTTATGCGAAATATTTACAAAGCTTGAACACCGCACCATCACCTCATTGTATTCCTGATAACACGATCAGCCATTCATTCATGATGGATATATCACACGATCTTATCTATGTACATCTTTTCAACTGTTGCAAACAAGACAATAAATGAACAACTATGTTGCAACTACAAAAATGTCGTGTTACAAATACCTAATGTTTAATTGAATAGAATTATTCTTCTAGGAGCCAGAAAAAAAAGTCACACAAATGATGGAAGATATAGGTTTTAAGAATATTGATGTCAAATGTAAAGAAATGTTATTTGTTTTCGACAGCGTGGATGCCATAAAAAGTAAGTTATAATTATAATAAATAAGGATTATTTATTTTTCGTATTTTGCTGTATATTTGTAATAATTTCGCCTAGTATGTAGTAGGTAAACGTAGCAAATTAAAAAAATAAGCCACAAGAAAAGTCTAGTAGCTTGTATAATAAAGACGCAATCCATTATTATGATAATGTATCTAACTATAAATTACAGATAACGCTTATGACAATTTAAAATATATTATTTTGTTATATGACAACCTTATTAATCATTTGAAGACCATTGTGTGGTTGGAAGTTGGCATTAATTTAGTGCTATAAAAAACATTATGACGCGATAAAGAGTTCGCGACTTACAGCCTTTTTTGTGTGTCGCTTTAATAAGTAACACTTAAATTTAGTATTTAGAAAATATGCAGTTGTGACTGCAAAAACAACATTTTATCACCAACGTAATGAGTCATTTTACTTTTTCAGACACGGTGAAAGCTATAGAACCGTTCGACATGCCAAAAGATGTGTATGAAGAATTCATGCAAGACTATTACACAGTAGCGCAAGAACTCGGACTATTAGAAATAAACAACAATAACATTGGAGAAGCTTCAATAAACTGTAACTACTGCCTTCTGGTGGTAAATGCAAGCAAGTGACAGTAATTTACTGTAGCCCTCACCTGGAATATGAAAACCTATTGAAATTATTACGGCCAAAATCCGCCTCAGATCTGATTAATGATTACCGCCTATTTTATATATTTTTATACTTTTAGTTACTTAATTTTTAAGCTATATCGTTATAGATAATAATTAAATACAAATAGTTAAGAGTAAAGTAATTACCTGACTTAATTATTTTAATGTTAAAATACGCATTTCGTACTTTGCAGTGCCCTCAAAAGTGCCAGAGTGTGAATAATAATGGCACATTGAATGGTTAGAAAAAAATAAAACGCATTTTGTCTATATTGTTACTATTCTAAAAAGCAATATTACTTATATCGTCTTATTATAGAATGCACTTACCCAAGTAAACATTTGGTTAACACGGATAATATAATCTTTTCTGCAACACGTCGAGAGTTCCACTGGTTTTTCCAAACGAGAAGTGATGAAATATTGTTAATTAAACAACAATAACTTAACATAATTTTTAAGTATTAAGTAGATTATTTTAATAAGTGTGCTTTATGAGACTGTGTATTATTAATTAGGGAAAATAATGCTATGCTTTTTTTTTGCTATAAACTTAACCAATATGGTAAATGACGTTTTTTAAATAATTATTGTAAGATGGATACTTGTATACTTTTCTTACAGTTGTTGTCAGTAGCATTTTAGATGCAACATTATTTAGCGAAACGCATAATCAAATAAAGAGTTAAATCTAAACACCTTGGAACACCTAATTCCAATAATAATTTTATATAATTAATAGATGACCTTTCATATTCATATCGGACATCTCCATGTCTCAGACAGCATGTTAAGCCATTGACCCTGGCTGTCATTCTTAGACCTTTTTATGTTCTTACCGATATTTAGAAGCCCGAAATTCTGACACCCAGTCTTACTAATGGGCCTCATAATTACTTACCTAGTAACTGGGCTGTGAAGGTCAGACAGGCAGTCGCTCCATGTAAAATACTGGTATCCAGGTGCATCCGCTTAGACTGGGAGCCGACCCCGACATAATTGGGAAGAGGCTAGGCAGTGATGATGACTACGGAGAATCTTGAGATTTTTTCTCCCATTACTCGTATAAGGTTAAATAGTAAAATTTGTATTCCTAGTAAATATGTTAAGTAATAATTAATACGAAACCAACCGATCTGATCTAAACATTATTACCTTTTTAGTATCAATTGCAAAAACAGGATAATTATACAGTGCCATAGATGTGCACTAAAACATGTGTCTATGTTGCCACTAAGGCAGGTAAAATTAAGCAGCGCCTATACACATATACCCACATATTATACACTCAATATTCCATACTATGGAATAAGTTAAATTTCGTTACTTTACTAACATAAATCCCCTTATTAATATAAAATGAAAATTTTAAACCATACATTAAATACTGCCGTTTACATATCAAAGAATAGAGATGACAATATACTTATTATTTGTTGAAACTAAAACAAGTATTATCATCGTTAATGAATAGGTAAGTGGCAAGGTAGTGGATTAAAATTGACTGCAGGATTATTGTGCACTAAGTAACTCGTAAATCCATGTTATATATCTATCATGAACAGCAATGACAGTAAACAAGAAATGTCCGCTAAGAGATAAATAGCTAACATTATTAGTGTTAGGTACAAATATGGATATCAAACAGGATTTTATAACTTATATAGGCTTTTATATAGGTAAATAGAATTATGAATATAGAAACTGTTTGTAATCTCGATTTATGACAAAGAAAACCTCCAAAATGTTAACGTTAGGTACATGTTATTTTGTATAAATCAATAATTTAATCGGAATTGCTAAACTAATGTATGAATGGATTGTAATAAATTTTATTTACGATATTATCTATTGTACTTAGGAATTGTATGGTGTCTATTCTACAACCTATAAAATTCAACGACATACATAAGTCTTTTGTATTGCTATTTTTGACAATGATTTTTTTTAATAAATTGTTGATTTTCATTTATTTTTGTTACACGAAAATCCACATCAAATGAAATATAAGTATGCAAAACCGAAGTAGATACAGAGATTTTTACCTACGCAGCCTCTACGCGAAACCTATGGTCTACGCGCAGACTCTGTGTAGCTTTCTGGCTTTAGGCGAAATCAAGTGTGGAATCCTGTGACCTGAGTACTGTAGCAGTAAGGTCATTACTGACATCTTCTGTCCTAAAGTCTAGCTATCCCCCACACCTGATAACTTTTGGTCGCCTCTTTGCATGACTCAGATCCACAAAGCAGACATCTAGCACTACAGCAGATCAACCGGACTTAGTCTTGCCCACCCACACGGGTCCAGCCGTTCTCAAGTTATGGCGTGACCAAGGGAAACAGGGATTCATTTTTATATAATTATATAGATTATAGATAGATTAAAACCTTAAAAATACTCCTAACCAAATATCGCATATATTTAGTTACCTATGTAATAATATACATACAAATTTTCACCTTTATATTACAACCTTCTAAGCTGTTTATAAATGTGACAATATATTGCTGTAATTATAGTGTAGCGCGATGGTCTACGACTCTACGGCCTACGAACGTTAGGATGGAGCTTCTGTAGGGTCACTGAGAGAGTATATAGCATGTAAAGTAAATCAGAATGTAGAACCAAATATAGAGCCATTTTAATTACTTAGGTAGGTAGTGACCAAATCTAAAAAATATATTTACAGTTACTTGACGATCCAAAAAAGTCAACCAGACAGCCTTCTGCGTAGAAGAGAAGAAGGTTATGAGATCCTTCCTGTTAATAACATTACAATGCAAATGTTTGCAAGCATTGCCTGCCTCTTCGGTCTCGTGGTCGCAAAGCGCGACTGCTAAGCATGAGGTGCTGGGTTCAAATCCCAGGTCAGACAAAGTGTTATTGAGTTTTACCATTAGGTAATTTTCAGTAGCAGCACAGAGTCTGGCTTTGTGCCTCGTAATTATATATGGCTCGCCTTCTATTACATTGGAACCTATAACATAACTGGCTAAATGTGGGTGTACTACAGAACTCTGTCTACCGCTTCGGGGAATACAGGCGTGATGCTATATTGTTATGGTTTACAATGCAAACATTTTTCTTATTCTAAATAAATAATTAACTACTTTTGATTTATTTTAATGTGTGGGATTTAACCAGACACAATCAAGAAGGTATAGGACGTGTTATTCTTTTTTTTAGAGTTCCGTAGTCAAGAAGGAATTTCTTATAGTTTTGCCATGTCTGTCCGTCTGTCAGCGGATTAGCTTAGTGACGTGTATTACTGGTAAACTGCAATTTGGTATGAGAATACATAATTGAATCGAAAATTACAATTTATTATTATAGGATTACGCCGATAAAAAGGTAAAATCTTGGAAAAAGAAGCATAGGAGCTAGGGGGCAAAGAAGCATAGGGCTTCCTGCCCCTAAAGGGGGAGGATTTCTTTTTCTCATTTATACGTAAGATCTCAGTAGACATTAATTTTTATTTATTAGACATTACTATGGGTCTACCTATTTTTCGATCTGAGATCCGATTACGAAATATTAAGTACTAAAGTGCTAATTTTTATAAGAGTTAAGTGTCCCCCCCTGCCCGCTAAAAGGTTGTTTTTGGATAGGTGAACATATTTTCAACTATACCTAACGACGTTAAAAATAAAAATATCACGTCGAAGTAGCCTTTGCAAGTTAACAAGTCGATCAACTTAAAAAATATACTTGGAAAATTACTAGTGAAGTTGATAGTTGTTAAATATACGATATTTAAAGGTTAAAAAAAGTTTGGCTCGACTCGCTCTTGGCCGGTTAATTTTAATAATTTAGTATAACTAAATGCACTGTAGAAGAAATTATGCTTTTTTAGTACACCAACGTATTATTTAGTTTTTATTTTATTGTGTTATAATTTATGATACTTTTTTGCCATGACTGATACTGTGGATTAAAGAAAACGTTAAAAATAAATTTACATTTTCAGGTTTAATACTAACTTATAGTTTATGAAATACTGTTCATACGTAATATATTTTTTGCTGTAATGAATACATTGAACTAACGCGATTTATACCCATTTTGCATATTAAAGTACCTACATACACCATCCTTTTTTATACTTATTTTCATTTTCATGATCATATAAATTATTACATACCTAAATCGTTTGGAATGTAAGGAATTATTTAGAAATGGAAGGACCGCATATGTTTGGTACTAAATTTCTGAAAAAGATAAATAAAAAAAACTTATCTACCGTGATGATTAAATGGAATCAAATGTTTTTGCTAGTCAAAATAAGACGGTATTTGCCAATCAACCGATTTAAACTACTATGGACGCTTTAGTGAGCCGATCGTCGCACGTATAAATGCGTAGTGCCTCGCTCCCGTCGCGACTGTCCGCCGAAACCGCGCTCAGCTCACCGCCGCCGCACACAACGCGCACGCGCACCCGAAAATTACAAACAAAATACTTAACATCACGAAACTCGAGTACCGTGAACCCTACAGAATATTAGCCCACAATGAATAACGCTGATTTGTACCAAAAAAGCAACAACATGCAAAAAAGGGATGCTTTGATGTTTTTAGAAGAATACGCACCGAAAATTAAATGGAAAAAGAATAATAGGATACTAGATATAGGGTGCGGGGATGGGAGCGTCACGAATATGTTAAAGAAATTCATCCCTTCGGACTTCAAGTTGCTGGGGTGTGACATAAGTGAGAAGATGGTGGACTACGCCAACGACCACCACTGCAACGAGCAGACCTCGTTCACGGTGCTGGACATCGAGGGCGACCTGCCTGAAGGGATGAAAGGGAACTTCGACCAAGTATTTTCATTCTACGCTCTCCACTGGATCATCGATCAAGAGTAAGTTCTAGGTTTTAAGTTACTAATTTCTTAAATATTTTTATTTATTTTCTGATGATAGCTTAATAAGTTTCAGGATGATGAAAAAGTTAAATTTGCACTAACTATAATTATCTGTATTAGAGAGATAAATATTTTAAAACTGTTAGTTATAGTACCTTTGAAATATTTTAACGACAAATTAATGTAAGATTCCATTGGATTCCCAAAATTCTAATAAAATAAAGTCCGATTTATTTTGCTTTACTCAGATTGTTTTTACCTGAATGAGTTTACTGAGAAGCACAAAAACCATTATATACAAGATTAATTTAACCCAACTAACCCATTGTGAAGCCATCGCGACATCAGGTATTGCAGAGACGAATAAAATTAAAAAATATTTACGAGTAAGACAGTTTTGGGCAATGACTTTTATCTATATATTATATAGGTATATATATTTTAATGTTAACAGACTTATATTTGAAGCATAGGTTAAATTGATATACATATGTGATAGATATAGGATACATAATTAAATGTCTATGGGTTAAATACATAAATATTTTATTTTTTATCCTTTTCCATAACTACTACTGAAAAAATATTCACAACTGAAGACTGGGCTACAGAAAGGTAACAAAGAATCAACGCGTAAAACAGTAAAGTGGACTTATTTCATTTTTTTTTTATTTGACTGCCTTATACCGATCTCATGACAATAGGACAAATATATGAGAATGATTTCATTCGTAGCTTATTTAAATTTTCACATAAGAAATCTTCGACTATATTTTATTATCACTTACCATAAAATAAATTTAAATAATTATGTAAGTAATCTTAACCGTTAGCAAAACTTGCCACATTCCAACTTCAGAATTACTTCCGAACCACAAAATAGGTAGATGTCGGAATGTGATATAAATTTTAACATAATTATAGATAGATAAATTAGATAGTCATAAGACTTGATACCATTAAATATGTAGGTATGTCAGTTTACATTTTATTAATATCTATATGATTACATTTCCATCTTGCATGAGTGTAACGAACACCCTAATTTAGCTAAAGCTATTTTACAAACTTTGTGCAAACTATCTACTTTCTTAGAGCTACAATTTTTATACGATTTGCGATATTATTGGATAGCTTGACCTTTGCAGGAAAGACTGAAAATATCTAGTCTTTCTATCTACAAAAGAAAAGACTTTGATAACCACTTTGTTTAATATGATACAAATGATGTTTCCAGGCGTGCATTCATAAATATCTTCAACTTGCTGGACCACGAAGGCGAATGCTTCATGATCTTCGTTGCCGGTGCGCCAGTGTTCGAGGTGTACCGGTTACTGGCCCGCAGCAACAGGTGGAGCACGTGGCTACAAGACGTCGACCGATACGTGTCCCCGTACCACGACTCGCAGGTAGAATTGATGCGTTATCGATGCAATCGATGAACTATTCTGATTTGATAAGAGATGACTTTGTTTAAGCTTGGGGGATTTTATCAAAATGTTGACCTATTGTTAGGTTAGGTTAGGTTAGCTGACTGTTGTGGATTTATTTCTCCAAGGAACAAATATTTGCATGAAGTACAGAGAAAGTCTTTATGGACCATTATAAATTACAAACAGACGTTATTTTGACCGTTATTGACGACTTAATTGGCGCAGTGGCTCCAACTAGACTGGAAAGCGATTGGACTGCAGCACTAAGGGTAGCGGGTTCGATTCTCGCACGGGAAAAAAAATTGTATGATCCACTGATTTTCGTCCCGAGTCTGTGTGTATGTGATATTTCATGTTTGTGAAACGCACCCACGATACAGGAGACATTCTTAGTTTGGATGCCGGAAATCAATTACATAATATACTGTTTTATCTAATATGCAAATATTGTATAATTCCGCTGCATTGCATTGAATGTTTTACTTACCTATACTTGGTGATTGTATTGTCATAATTACTTGAATTAAATGTCTAAGACGTTAAATAATAAATACGTTTCAGGAACCAGCAAAGGAAATTAGGGAAATGGCTGAAAAAATTGGATTCATCGACATTGACGTGGAATGCAAAGACTTAGTTTTCATGTATGAAGATGTACATATTTTAAGAAGTAAGTTCTAATTATTTGTTCTAAGTAAGACTCTATTTATTAAATATACAAACAATTAGATAATAAAATATTTTTAACTTAATGAATATCCCATAGATAAATCATAAAAAAATAAAATTGAATGATCAATGGTCCTAAGATTAATACATTGTTTAAATTTCCCAAATTAATATAACATTGTTTGTATTATAGAAGCGCTGACAGCAATCAACCCGTTCAAAGTCCCGAAGGAGCTGTACGATGACTTTATGGATGACTATTTGGAAATACTAAAACAAATGCACATCGTGGACAAAATTAACAACAATTGTCAAAAAACAGTTCCCTTTAACTATCGCTTACTTGTAGTGTACGCTCGCAAACCATCGAAAGACAAGATGTTAGAACAAGCGAACTTTGCTACAAAAGTATAGGAATATCCTATCTTCACTTAAAACTAGAATTTTTGTATAGCCGGTGGCCTACTCTCCAATATAAATTCAATTGGCATACAAGGCCCATGTTAAATTAAAATTGATTTAGCGGAAACATCATTCAGTTTTGTTTAAAAAAATGCTGTCAATATTTTGGCGCCAGTTTTATGTTTAATAGTCCGAAACTTTACAATTCCAAAACAATTTGGTCGGAATTAAATTGGAGAGTTCGGCGTAAGCCCACTGGATGGGCGCTTCTCTGTCACTTGTTATGTTGCTCGTTCCCATTCCGACTGCAGTGTGGCACTGTTAAAGTGATAACATAGTCTAGACAATCACTAATAACTTGGCAGTGATTTATTACTTTGGTGGGAGAAATCTGGAAGTGTTCTTTATACTTTCGGTGATGGGTTAAATATCTAAACGAAACTGAATTTTGTGTCCACACTCAGATGTTTGATACTTTAATGCATTTGTTGGGATTAAAAGCCTTATAGAATAGTTGGAGAAACTGAGCATGCTCAGTAAGTTGTACATATTTTTGACACTGTAATAATTGTAATAATTTATTATATTTTTTAGTATTTAAGAATCTTTTGTTTTAAAAGGGTTACGGCGATAGTTAAAACTGATTGCTCTAGGTAGTGTTAAAGTTTAAACCACTTACAAATAGTTTTGAATCATTTCTTGTTTTATTTGTGTAATATCCTTGCCCCTTAATATGTTTTCTTACTGGATATTAAAATGATGATGTTAAAAAAACCTCTGATATTTCAGATAAAAAAAAAACAAATCGGTTCATAAGTGACTGAGTTATGAGGGAACATACATAAAAAATAAAAATAAAAAAGATCCCGAAGAATTGAGAACCTCCTCCGTTTTTTTGAAGTCGGTTAAAAACAAAAACGTTACTTAACTTATTACATTTACATTTTATAGAGGTACTTTATCCGTTAGATATTGTTTGTCGTTCTTTTTCACAAGAAAGAAGCAACGGATAGCTGAAGCTTTTGCATACAGATAGTTTATTGGCAATAAAATGACATAGGCTATTATCCCATAAATGCACGGTTCCTGTAAATGACTACGAATTTGAATCCGCAGTTAAAAGTTAGTAAGGTATAACACACTCAAGTAAATTTCATATATATTTCTTTATTAAACATGTAAATAATTATGATCATTAACCTTTTTTTTAATTAATGATACTGATGTAGTATAACAAAAAATATTACCTTTCTTCGAAACACCAACTACTTTAATCAAGAACTTTCCGTAGAAAAACTTTGATCCTACAAACGAATTTGTTATGGCTAAGATGTCAAATTCATCAAAATAACTGGCCTGAAACAAAATATTTATTATTAATGCCCAGCTGTGTTACTTGACATTCATTTTATGAACTTTAAATGAGGGTAATACTGTGAAAGCTAAACGGTTATAGGCTTTGAGCATTTGGATGGTTAAGTGTTCTAAGGTTAAAGATAGTTGAAGCTTGACGCCTGATTAACGAGCGAATTAAAAAATAATGTTTCCGGACGCAAATGAATACACATTAAGGATTTTCTACTCAATCCACAAATAATATAATCAACAAACTCACACAAACTCTCTTACTTATAGTAATGGTTAAACGCCTTATAACTCTTATTTTTTAATTAGCACGTTATATGTCCCAAAGTGTCTTCCCTTTCTTTCTCCACAAATCTCAATTACTATCTTTATTAATTGGCATGCCAAAGACAGTGACTGGTATAATTAATTAAAGATTACCATTGCAAAACGTTATAAGTAGGACGATATGGTGGTTCAGTAGCATACTTACCTTCTTAACAATGCACCGATTGTCGGTGTTAAAGAAATGTATAAATATTGCTCCCAGGATAAAATGCTTGCATACATTTTTGATTCTATAATTATACATTAAGACTTTACTGATGTCGCGGTAAACGGCAATCTTCACCTTAAAAAAAAACGGCTACACTATACATAGCAACTGCTAAACCCAACTTAAAAAATCCAGTGAAATAAAGTATGGAGCCAGTCTGTACGATGGCGATGATGCTATCAACACTGACAAAACCATGTTCACGTGTGTATGTTTGTGTTCATGTCTTTATCATCCTAGGGCACCGTAGTAGTTTCATATAAGTATATAAATTGCTTGTCTTCTACTACATATAAGACAAGTACTTTATGGCCAAATGTGGATATACGTGGAAATAATAAATGTGGTTTTAGCTTACGCGGCGTAATAGGCGTAATGTATTCCGATGTATAACTAAATATATTATAACACAAATTAGAAATACCTCGTCAATAGCACATGAATTTAAAAATGTCGAATTAACTGTGGCGATGAATTTGTAATCAGACTTCCGAATAACATTAGCTATGTTATACGTCAAGTTCACTGGTTTTGGTCCTTTGCATGAAGTCATTTCAAATGACTCCAACATGAACGGACCCTGTAAAAATAAATAAATAGATTTTCTCTCTTGTATACTACAAATATACGAAGAAAAATTATATGAATGAAGGGTATGCAAATTGCAGGATCCCTATAGGATAACCCTGTAGGACATTGCACATACCCCTGGTAGGACCAGGTAGGACATTACTTTAATAAATTATAAAAAGTCAGTGCAGCTATTATAGAAACATACTCACATATTCATCGACAGATAAACGATTTATATTGATTTTCTGAAAATTATAGCCCGGTAACATTGTCATAACAAAAATATACATTAAATACATGTTGTCGTTTACATACATTAGCGTAAACTGTAATATTTATGTCAGAACCAGCAAATAATAGATAATCCTTATTTAATTGTGAGCCTACTTCCGTAAACATTTAAACAGTATCGGCCCCCAAATTAGCGTTACAGACATTTTCTGCTGACTTCATAATATGTCGTGCTGATGCATTGCAGCTCTGATAGAAATGATCATGGTACAAATAGAAAACCTGTCAGGCTATCCTTCAAAGTTAAACTGCCCGGAACTTGGCAATTATTTTGAAAGTTCATGGTAAGCCCCCTGGATCAGAGATTTACTGACCGGGCCTTTATATACGAGTTGTCAGTTCTCTAGGTATACTATACCTTCAGCTCCAAGCTCTTTGGGGAATATGTACTTGGGTACAGGGTTTATGAGGTTATAACTTGTATCATTTTGGTCAGATTTAACCTAAAACGGTTGTTTCTATAATTTCGACATATTTTTGTTTTTTCACTTGGAATATTTATTTGTGTGAAAGATGGTGAAAGTAATAAAATACCGATCTATTGAATTAAACTTAAACTTGTCCAATATGTATGTAAAAAATGCCTTGGATATGTTTTTCTAAGCTTAGGATACAAAACTGGATACAAACGTATTTATCTTCTATTGTAATCTTTGTGGAAAATGTAATTACCTTTAAAACTATTTTGATAAGTCATGGAGGCTTTCAAAAACAGTCTGTGGTATATGAATAATAAATAAAATGTTGTCATGTCTAGTGACAAGCCGTTACGTCTGAAAGTTACGTAGTCGTTGGGCACAGGGTACATTTTGTCTTTGAGATACAAGTTGATTCCTTCTAATTTGATATTTTTTGTTATAATTAATTATCAAAGGCTTGCCAATATTTAGTGTAATAAACTAAAAATGACGTCTGTGAGCAAGACAAAAATGCAAAAAAAGAGGGTACGTTTTTCTCAAGGTATTCATCGTATTACAAATTATTTAAAAAATGAATGGTTAAAACCGAATGTTTCTCTTGCTTTAGACCCGTTCCGTGTCTTCCATATCAACACAGAAATCTGACGCGGGTGACGGCTTCAATATTGACATTCCCCCGTGCGACACATTGGTCGTGAAGATATTAAGTCTAAGACTACCTGATGAAGATCCCAAGCACTTTGCCATCAAAGTTACGTATTTCGATCAACTTATACTGAATGCTATCATCAAGTCTATCGGCGCCAAAGCTGAAGAGCACACTCAAGCAATAGCTCAAGGCACCTTAAACTATGACCCTTCAGATTACGAGAAAATGTGTCTATTTGCTGATGTTCCCCTAGTCGGTATGCATTATTATAAGCAACAAGTCAAACATAATAAGTGTTTAGGTCTTACTTGGTTGTGATGCATTTTTGGCAGTAACTTATTGATATTTGAATTGAAAACAATATATATTTCCAACATTGCCCAATGCCCATTTCCAACATTTTAAGTAATACTAAAAGGCCAAGTTGGCAGCTCGCAAACTAATAAACTCTCTTCTGGTTAGCTTTTTGTAATCTATATCCAGGTCTAAAAAAAGAATTTAACATTAACATAAATATAGAAATTCGAGATCTTACGATAATACTTATATATAGGTAACATAATAGTTAATTTATTTCACAGTGAACATTCAACCTCTTAGAAATATTCAAACTGAAAAACTCAAATCTTCTGCACAAAGTTTGGGCAGCGCGGGCAAGATGAACACTTTTACCAGACATTTAGACGACATCAGTTGCTGCAACGTTGATATCTTATCCATTTTTCTCGGTGACGAAGGTTAATACGCGATACATATGGATTTACATATTTAATATTTATTTATTCGTTTATTCGTTATTATTTTTGAATTTATGATGCCGACAAAAGAAACCCTTGTAATTTCAGAGAACCAACTAATGTGCATAAAAAAACGAATGGAACCATTGATCACTCCCTCAATGTCGCACCGTAAGAGTTGGGACAATCTGCCACTGCTCACGATGGAGTTGAAGGCAGAACGACATATTATGAACGTCCTGCACCACAACGTTCTGAAAGAAGCCAACTGGATGAAATTGACTCTTATCGCAGCGTACAATATGATCATTCCATTTGACGAGGATTACACCTATACCGCTGCTTCTAAAGCACCTCTTTCTTGTGATTCCGTAAGATTTATATCGGAAAATTATAATTGTTTGTAAATTTGGCTTAAGTATGGAACAGTATATCTAGTAGTACTAAGGTATATAAAATATAACAGCCTGCAATCCCCATCAACAGCGTAAAAAGTGCGCATTGACATAAGTCATACTTTGTAATTTCAGACTAATAATTCGAAGTTCCATCAATGTTTTCTCCATCGATAACTTAGAAGATGAAGAAGATGTTCTTTAAAGTTAGAATGATTATAAAAAGGTCTTGCAAGTTATTAAACTTGCTGAGGAATTCAAGATAAAAACATCATCCTATCGATCAGTTGCCGAGCTAGTAGTGGATATAAGACATAAATCAATTATTTCAGAATGATGGCCTTGTAACATTCAATCAAGGCTACCGGGAGCCAAAACGTTTTAATGGTACTAACTTCTTTCCGAAATGGGAGACCTTAAGAATCGATGCTGATGCTTTCACAAAAGGAGACCAAAAATTGTTTTGCCGTTTAGAAGACATTCAAAATGATGATGATATTGATCTTCCTTATTACATGCAGCGGATACTACCTTATCGTAAGCGTTGCCTACATGCAATTTGTTTCGTAGTAATAAAAATAATAATTAATCAAATTACATGTTACCGGCAACTTGTATAATCTGGTTGTCTATACAATGCCTAGGTTGCCTATAATTATTATAATTGCATTGAATTTTGTTGATTGTCTGGCGTTAGTGCAGAATATAAATTTCACATTTTGATAGAATAAGTTCCAAACGAATAGAATTTAATTTGTCCTCAAGAAACTCTAGCACTTTTAAAACTGCCTCTAAGTGAGGCGAAGCATTTTCTAATTTATTGCCGGAATGTCCCAGGTATTCTATACATTGCCTGGGTATTGGAAAGAATGCCTAAATTATATAGATTGCCTGTAACATGTATATAATTACGCTAAAGCTTTGTAGTTTCAGTTTTAATTTATTAAAGATAAAGCTGTGGTAATACGGCTCTCAAAACTTAATAGAGATTTTCCGATTCAGATACCGCAGTTTGGGGTTCATTTCACCGCACCTTAATGTTGCAAGACTCCGAGCGATGGTTGTCCAGGCGAATTCGAAACTACAAATGGCCACTTGAAATTCACATCTATGGTGAAACTGGAGGCTACAGCTATATGGGGTTTCTAAATCTGTTCCGGCTACTTTATCCTGGAGGTAATATACTGCTATTTTCATATTAAACCATGACTAAAGGCTGCTTCTATGGCAAGGTTCAATCCCCGTTTTAAACAAAGTAATATACTTACGACCTTCTAGATATTAGTTCCGAATTTGCCGATTTTGCTTGTGAAACCCATAGATAATTAATTTAATCTAAATGTATTCCAAAAAATCTGTCAAAAAAGAATTAAATAACAGCTAATTAGACTATACACAACTTTTTTTAACAATAACAGTAAATACTTTTTCTCTCGCATTTTAGAACATACTGTATGTGTTGCCGTACCCCTATACTGGATCAACGCAGGCACCATGATGCAGGAGTGCGGCTGCAACTTGTTGCTTACACCGAACGACAAGGCGCCCTCCTCCCTCAACGAAAGGACATACTCACCTACCCCGGCTACGCAGAAAGCAAGCAAGTAAGATAAACACAATAACAGATAAAATATATAAGAGAGTGATTTTTGGTACATACAACTATGAAGTACCTAAGGCAGAGCCCAGGTAGTGCCTGAATTAAATGTGTTCGTTGTTTAACTTTTATCATTAATTTTTTCCTTGAAAATGCAAAGGTACCTTAAGACGAGAAAAACTCTGAAATTCAATAATTAAATCAATTATAATAACAGAATAAGATTATTATATCACCGATATACACTTTCTCGTATAAGGAGGACTTTTTAACTACAGCCCTCGTTACAATTGAATTTCCAGATTAACAACTGAATCGGCACGAACATCTGTAAGCACATTGACAGGTCAATGGAAAGCCACAGGTGCTGATGACAATTGCGCTTTTGCTATAGTACATGTTAAGCTTGGGCGGCCGTTAAGGAACATTGTCATACCGCCGATGATATTCAAGTAAGACAATATATTAATTATGATACATTTATCATTCACTAAATTGATACAAAATAGAGGTCTATCTAAATCCAACATCAAAATATATATTTTAAATAAATGCTTAAAGTGCAGGTTTTGATTTACACACAATTGATGATGACAAAGGAAAGTTAGTCAAAAGTATTTTTTTAACTAAGTATAATTTTAATGAGGGGTACTTAAATAGTAAAATATACAGTAGGTAGTAGTTCTAGAAATATAACATTATTATTAAATTAAATACATTATCATAGGCAAGAAATGACTGACATGCTTAAGGAAATAGAGATCCAAGTCCCTCATAAACGTGAATGTACCGGTCGTGGCCAACTGGAAAGAAATTGGCAGAACACCATAAGGAGTGCTGCATCCTCCCTGCGAAAAGTGCCTTATTACGGTAACCACAATAAAACAATTATAGTTATGTAAACAACTATTACTATTAACAGGACAAGCAGGACCAGCGACGGATCCACAACTAACTCTCTACCGGCTTCCTTTCGAACTTGGCGAATTTAGTAGTGCCTACTTTGTCATATTTAATATAAGAGACAGCTTTTGATCCAAGCACCTATTCAGAAATCACTTTTCGCCACTGGTATAGTACTTAGGATATTATAACGCTAATTTATTTTCACGTTTTAACTTTTGCCTATTCCGTTTATGGATTACAGGAACAACCGAATTCTGTACGTTCAATCGCCAACTAAGCGAGACGAGAACTCGAGTCGAACTCATGACGTCGTGTTGGCAAGATGCTGCAATCTTTATCAATAATAACTTTGTTGTACAGCAATACCTGCATTCTGATGATGTATTTGAAGTAATTCAAAATTTTGATTGATACTTAACTTGATAAAAGTCTAACTATAACTATGGTATGTTATCAACGTGCGTGTAACTCTTCTGTTATTAAATAATACAAGCATATACCTAACTCTGCTGCAAAAAAGGACCGACCATTGGAGCATGATTGCTCTAAAATGTTTTCCTTTTTCGTTAGTCACATACCTATCACGTTATTTTATTATTATCTGACACAAATACCAATAAATGAGGAATATAACATAAGGAATACAATAGGACCCTATCTAGACTTGTGACTTACAGTGGACTGCTGATGTTATTCTTTAGGAACTGGTGATGATGTCTCACGCTTGCCTCATGAGGTCAGCATACTCGACTATGTTGGGCTCTGAATCCTGGAAGGAAATGGACCCCATACTGCGGGCGGCTAGGCACGCTCGTCAGATGCAGGACACACATCATGCTATGGAACTTTTCTTGCAGGTACACCTTGAAAATATTATCATGACATATAAATTTTATTGCCTACTAGATAGCACCTGCTTTTTTGTCTACATATAAATAATTTACTTTGCGGCAATGCTATGTGCACCTTAAAGTTATTCAAAATTTCAATCTTGTTAAAAACATTTTAACGTAATTTGCGTTAGAGATTTCCTTTTTAATAATTATTTTAATAAAATAAGGAACGTTGTTCTGCAGAAGATTTGAAGTGCAGTAAACATGATTGATATGTTTTTCATTTGTTTACTTATTTATAGTTGATCGTGGACCATCCACGGCATTCAGATTACTGGCGAGAGCTGTCGACGTGTCTAAAGGACCTCGATAGAGACTGGGCCAACGCCTGCCTTAACAAGTCTACAGTGCTCAACCCTCGACATCCATTGACGTAAGTAAGGGTAGTAAGGGTTTACTCTTTTAATAATAATTAAATAAGTAATCCTGAGATGATAAAAACCTTGTCAGTAAATATTACGTGTTATATAATATAATACAAGCACGTTTATGGTCAGATATAATAATTCCCTTAGATTTTTTATTTAGTCACAAGTTAAGTTACAATCAGCTAACAGCTGGTTTTATTAATTATGTAATTTAAAATTTCTGTATGCTTTTGCTTTTAAGACTCGTGTCTAAAGGAGCTACATTGTTTGAAGAAGATCCTACGGTAGCAGAACCATTTTTCCGTGCTCTACTTGCTTTCTACCCATCTTGGAACACTGCGTGGGTTATTGCTAGCGCCTATTATCACGGAAGAGAGCTGTTTCATATGGCAGATATAATTATGGATACTATGAAGAAGTAAGATTCTTAATTTGAAAAATATATCGCTGACTTCATAGTTCGACAGTTGTTATAATGACATTAAAGTACCTAAGACACCACGGATTGCCATTTGTTACGATTCTGGCACACTCCTTTTGCCTCATTCACTCTAATCATATTCATCATACATTCATTCATACGTTTAGGGAACTTCTAACCTGACCTTTCTCCAGAACATCAAATAATGATATTTAAATAAAATACTTTAAAAATGTTGAAATACCTAAATCAAAAACGCTTTCAAAAAGCATCGGCTGGTAACGATTTTTATCAGACGCAACGACGAGCAAATTGGCCTGCACGTGATCTTCAATCGTGTTTGGGAGCAAGAGCTCGGCGACTGGTGGGACTATACGCCGCTGCTGCCCGGCATGAGCCCCTTCTACGACGCCGCTGACCTTCTGCTACGACTAAGGGCTATACCTGTTAGTATAATGCACCTACAACGTACTTGTGCACTGCACCACCAATGCCAAAGGCAATTGTTAATAATGTAGTTATGTACATGTTACATGATTTGCGCAAAAAGTACTAATAATATTATAACTTTATAGTCTAAGATTATAACTATGTTATTTCTTCTGCGGCTTTGCTGCTGGCTATTGTAATATTTTTAAAATGTCATGGTTCATATTATTAAATTTTATTTTTCTGTTAATTTGTAAAGCGGTACATTATTTATAAATCTGACCCTATGGACAGTTATAACGTAGAATTTAAATAAATGACAAACTGAGTAAACATGCGCAAGGAACCATATTTAATTACGCTATGACCTGTGTCACCCTATTTTTACGCACTATTTGGTCAGATTACACACCTAATTAGTCATTGAATTCAGAAATGTAGGTCACTTTACCCTTTGTGTTCGTCTTATTACCAGAACACTGATAGTATTAAACCCTTGAAAATTGTGCAGCGTTTGTTGATGTGAGCACTGTCTTACAGCATATTATGTCAGTAAAACATGAGGCTAAGACAATGGGACTTAAGCTTATCTTAAAACAGATAATAAAAAATGTAACAGGTCAGGCCCACTGTAATTTGTTTTTATGCACAAATAACAATCGCAATGACATTTTACAATTCAAACTGCAATGATTAATGACACTTTTCGCATACAGACCAAAAATCATAGGATTTCTTGTAACTGGTACTCCAAAATAAAATGGAACTCCAAATCATAGGTGAAAATAGAGCTTTACTGTCAAGATACTTTCATTTACATCTTTTTGTTAATTGTACCTTTCTGAAGTTGGCAGAGGTGTGTCTAGCTCGTGCACTAGCGGAGACAGGCGAGTCAGCTGCGTACTACCACCTTGTTGGCTTGTGCTGCCGCCTACGGGGAGAATATAAAGAAGCCCTATGCCTTCTTAATACCGGTCTTCAGAAGTTTGGTGAGGTAAGCTCTACTAAGATTGACCGATGAAACTAATC
Source organism: Abrostola tripartita (assembly GCA_905340225.1). Lineage (NCBI taxonomy): Eukaryota > Metazoa > Arthropoda > Insecta > Lepidoptera > Noctuidae > Abrostola > Abrostola tripartita. The sequence goes on along the minus strand of HG996490.1, from coordinate 6,258,904 downwards.
GTAGACTAGATGACATCTAAACCTTGTGTGCGTTTGGTTTGGAGTGATTTTCCAGACCCCCAGGGGACGACGATGATCAACAAGGGGTCGATGAATAAGAATTCGGGGGTGAGATGAGATGTAAACGGGGGTCAACGATAGTGGATCTCATTTAAGCGGACTTCTCATTATTGGAATGACCCACACACACAGAGAAGAAGAAGGTGCCGTGTGGTATCCGGCCTAGAATTGACAACCCCCTTTCCTCCCATGGGTGTTGTAAGAGGGAAATCCAGAAGATAGGCAGCAGCGCCTTCTGTCACTTGACCACCAATACTGCGATCCCCAAGCCGCTTGCCAAGCGTGGGGATTATGGCAACCCCCCCCCCCCCCCCTGCTTAAACGGGGAGGCCTATGTTCAACAGTGGACATCTTTTGGCTGATGACGATGATGACACGCAAAGATGACTTGTTAGAAAACATATGAAACAGACCGACGATGATTAGTAGGTAACAAAAATTACATCACGTAAAAAATAAAAAAAATCTTATTTGCAGTTTTAGTTTACTGACCGCGACCTTTATTAATGTATGAACCGAAAACTGAAAAACATGGCGAGTGGTCAACCAGACAAAATAGTTTGGGAACCTTCGGGTTAAATTATTATTGCGTACATCATATACATATATATCATCGTCTTCCTTGGTAAAAGTTATCAACACCGCCTATATTTTTAATTTACAAAACATTTCGACGACGACGACGACCTGATTGGCGCAGTGGCTAAGCGATTGGACTGCTGCGCTAGGGGTTGTGGGTTTGATTCCCGCACGGGACAAAAATTTGTGTGATCCACAGATGTTTGTCCCGAGTCTGGGTGTTTGTGTATGTGATATTTCATGTTTGTGAAACGCACCCACGATACAGGAGAAATTCCTAGTGTGGGGCGACGTTTTTATAAGAAAAAAAAAAATCATCTGACTTATATTAACACAAAAATTTAGGAAACAGATATTTAAGCAAAATCATTTAAGAATCAGCATCTTCATAAGACCATCATGTCGTTTGTCTCCAGATTAATTACTTGAGAAGCCTAGAAGCCGAATGTCTGCATAGACTTGAAAATATTGAAGAATCAATGCTATCGTATGGGAAAGCCGGAAGTTGTATCGGTGCATTTAGGTAAGCAAAGAATAATTGATTTACTTTTTGAGATTATTTAATAGTGTCTAATACGTTACTTGGTACAGCTAGACTGACCAAATATTTCACATTCCCTTCTCACAGTAGCCTCCAAGAGGAATATGATGTTTCACTCGTCGAACTGTTCATCATAAGGTATTTTAGGGGAGGACATCCTCTATCAGTGGGCAGCTCCCGTACCATGAACTCTTAAAGCAGGACATTTGCCGATGTGGAAGCGAGACGCCGCATTACACTGCACGTAGCGGCGTCTCGCTTCCACAACGTGAACTGTCCTGCTTTAAGAGATCATGGTAAGGGGGCAGGCCAAAAGAAACAGAAAAGAAGAAGAAGAAGAAGAAGCTTTTAACTTCTGCCTCTTTCCCCTTCTTTTTGAATATAGCAAATATAAATATATAAATACATATTTACTGTATCTCCTACTGCGACACAAGTAAAAAAACGAATGACCGTATTCAGTATACTGATGTCGATGCCGAGTCGAGAAGCTGAGCGTTCGCGCCCCGTTTTGGTAGACCTTGTGCGTCGACAACCCAGCGCGTATGCATGGACGGCGCTCGCTTACGACTGGCTGAATGTAATAGCAAAGGTACGAAGATATTACACGGTGTCAGAGTGCAGTTTGCACATGTATCTAAACAGTTGTCTGAGTTTTATAAATAAAATTTACGTACTTTATACACAAAGGTACCTATACCTAAAATTAAATTACAATTCTTATACTTTTTAATTTAATTCGATTATACACAAACATACAGACGCATGCAGTTCCACACCCTTCCTCACACTCACACGCACTCACACAAGCCCACTTAAACTGTTACAACTATTATTAATAAATGTCTAGTTCTAGTTTTAGTATTATTAAATGCTTATGGTCAGGGCCGTCTTAACAATATTGGGCGCCGGGGTGCAAAAATTAGACCCGCGGCGCCCCCCGTTAAAAACGAAAAAAATCTTATTTTTCTGTATTTGTTTATTTGAAACTTACTCTACAATTACATTAGGTACATTTTTATACATCAAATTCGATTTTTTATACGTTCGATAGTGACGGGCTATACCTTTATGAGGTGCATTTTGTAAACAATATTGTTGCCTATATTTTTATAGGTATAATTAATGTTTGTTAGGTACTGATGGAGGAAAGATACATGAATCGGACGAGGTCTTCGATAAGCTATCGTAGATTCTTCGATAAGAAGGTTGTGACTAAGTAAGGTCAACTTAAGGGCGGATACGTCCAGATTCTTATTCTTGTTATGGAATTAATTTATTTTGTAACTAAGCAGTATATTTCTCTTAGAAGGCGGAACACGGCAACAAAGCTAAAGTGGTCTCAGATGGGATAGACGCAGGGTCTAAATCAAGCGCAATAGCCAGCGCCATACAAGCGCTTAAAATAGATCGTCGCGCCGGGCGTGCGTGGATGGTGCTGGCGAAACTCGTGCAGCAGAGCGCCAGGCGTGTACACTGCCTCAACATGGCGAATATGGTAAGATCAGTCTTGTTACTAACAGGTTAAGATATAATTGGTAAAGACTTGTTCTAATATGTTAGCAAACGACAATGCAGCTGGGCCAGAAGAAAATGTCGGGACGAACTTGACTAATTCCTTAGGGATCGGCCCCGAACGGCTAATGATGGAGATAAGAGGAAAGAGGGGAAGGAGGCCTCCCATTATGTGTGCATAATAATATGACGGTGCATATGGGCAACGAAAGGTTGAAGAATTCATCGGTTGAAGTATAAGTTGTCAAGTATGAGAGGAAAAAAATACTGATGATGAGTTATATAGAAAGCATGAATTAAAAATAGGAATAAAAATAAGCATAAGGAATGAAAAGCTAAAATCAAATACCGACGACTTATGAACCAATAGGAGTTTCTACAACATATTAATTCTTAATTTAAAGATTTATCTGACCTTTTTGTGATAGCAGAAATTATCGTTTTAGATGGAAATTGCAGACTAAAAAGTCCAATTAAGATAAAAAAACCTTAAATATTAGTCAATTACAGTCTTGATATGGAACTTCTACTGAAACGCGCTAGTTTTCAGTTTGGTTACCCTGCACGTATTAATAGTGATAGTTTCCTTTGTATATTTCAGTGTGGTTTTAAAGTGACCGATGAAGAACTTCAGGGCGCAGCAATGCCTACGAAACGCTCAACGTGCCACCTGGTCGGCACAGCGCTAAGAGAATGCCGCTGCCAAATGTGTGAAAATATGAGAATGTAATGACTACTTAGATTATAATGTTTATTAATATTATCATGTACTAAGTTCTATTAAATATTTACTTGAGTATTTTCTGTGTATTTCAAAATTATGCGTTACACTTTTGGTTTAACAACCAATAAGACAAATCCTCAGAACAAGCCCTCTTTTATTCTTATAAACTTACATACCTACCTACTCTATAAAATAATTATCTTATCTATCTCCTTTATTACAATTCTGTACTATCATGGCTATCTAAATTACTACATTTAGAACAAGTGTCTACAATAAATTAATTCCCTCAGCTTAATATTGTGGATGATGGTGATGATTAGGAGGTGTGTAGGAGTACCGGGGCAGGTCAACATCGTACGGCACGATAACAGTTGGAGACTCGTAGTAGGGAAATAGCTCCACCACTTGCTTTGTGAGCCATGCCACTCCGTACAAGACAGCTGCTGCGCTCAGCGTGCTGTAGAAGATTCTGAAACCAAAAATGGTTGTGTTTACTCTCTTTTATATCGTAACAACTACTAATGTAGACTTTCTGAGATGCGAATGCCCAACACAATACTCTAAAGAAAGTTCATCAAACCAATAATTTGAATCCTTTACACTATAGTGAGTTTAAGTCCAAATTATTATCACATAGGTAATTAGTATTGCATAATAATATAGCAGCCGTGTGGTTCCCGGCCTAGAATGGACCACCCCCTCTCCTTCCCGTGGGTGTCGTAAGAGGCGACTAAGGGACTCAATAGATGGTTGATAATCTTGATTATCACCCATCTAAAAATGTATGAGTAAGATACATGTTAGCTCATACCATCAAGCCATCTAAGGGCATGGGAACAAACTTCCTAAAGGCCTGGATGGAACAGTCGTCATCAGCATAGGATGATGACTCAGGGCGGTGGCGGAAGAACGTCAAGTATGTCAACGGCAGCGCCCACAGACCCAGTTAGGTGGTCTACTATGCACCCACCAACCCGCACTAGACAAGCGTGGTGGGTTTATTTGTCTAAACCCCTTCCCAACATGAACTACAACAATAGAGCCAATCCCCCAGTGCTCGGCGGCTCCAGTCAGTGCACGGCTATTGGCAGTACGCTGGTGCACCCTGGGGCTGGGGATCATAATCTCCGAGCGAGGGTCCACTGTCAGACAACCAATGCAAGTAAAAAGGACATCGAGAATCTTAATATCTTAACATACAACGTACGCACACTACGCACAGAAGAACGACTGCTAGAGCTAGAAAACGCATTAGAACATCTTAACTGGGATATAATTGGACTAGCGGAGGTTAGAAGAGAAGGAGAGAATATTTTCGAAAGAACTAATAACATATTTTACTATTATGGAGAATCAAATACTAGTTATGGCGTCGGTTTCTTAATTTCAAAACGTTGGAAGAACAATATTACGGAATTCGTGGCCTACTCCAATAGAATCGCTGTGCTTAAATTCCGTGTGGCAGATGGAAAAATGTTAACCATTGTGCAGGTCTATGCCCCAACATCTTCGCATAGTAATGACGACGTGGAAGACTTTTATGACTTGCTCAATAAAGCTTGCGACGAGCATAGAGGCACCTGGACTCTAGTCATAGGCGATTATAACGCAAAAATTGGTCCAAGATTAGCCACCGATAACACCAACATTTTAGGACCACAAGGGTTAGGAGTAAGGAATGACCGCGGACAACGCCTCTTAGAGTTTGCCTTCGGGCAAAACTTGAAAATCAGCAACAGCTTCTTTATAAAAAAGCCACACCGTCGTTGGACCTGGCTATCCCCAGATGGCCACACGAGAAACGAAATAGATTATTGTCTTTCTTCCAGCAAAAACATAATTAAAAACGTACATGTTATCAACAATATTCAATTTAGTTCAGATCACCGTCCACTACGTATAGTCATTAACTTAAATTTAAAAATTCAGCGCAATAGAATGATTAGAAACACTATCAAAAGAATAGACAAACTAACACTTATAGCGAATAATGAAATATTTAACTTATCTCTGCAAAATAGTTTTAGCCTACTACAGGATACCCACCAAGAAGACGTAGAGAATCAATACAACAGCATTAAACAAGCTATCAAAATTGCCAGTTCTAAAATTAAATGCATCCGGAAAAAACAGAAGAAGCTTACCTCCCACACACTCAATCTTATAGATAACCGTCAGCAATTACCTTTTCAATCAGCACATTATAAAGAAATAGATCGAAATGTAAAGAGGAGCATCCGAAAAGATATCCGAAACTACAACACACAACTCACACATGCAGCTTTAACTAACAACAGATCGCTTAGGTCGGCCATGCGCGGTATGGATATAGGTCGACCCTTAATCACCCACCTAATTGACAGAAATGGTGTGAAGCAAGGTGATAAGGCCAAAGTCCTAGAATTATGCACACAGTACTATTCGTCTCTGTATTCCGAGGAATTACCCCCCCAGCTTGGAACTGAAGTTTATTCATGTCCAAACGATTTTCCAATGATAAGAGAAATAGAAGTCCATCAAGCTATTAGTCGCATGAAATACAATCGAAGTCCAGGAGCAGACGGCATCACCACCGAGTCACTTAGAGCCGGTGAAAGCATTCTTATACCTCATATTTGCAACTTCTTCAACACAATATTTAAAACAGGTAAATTCCCAAGCAACTTCTGCCACTCAAATATAATTCTGCTTCATAAAAAAGGAGATAAATCCAACATTGACAACTACCGTCCTATTAGCCTTGTCTCACACCTTTACAAGATCTTCATCAAGATAGTGGAAAATCGTATATCCGGCCAACTGGATCTCCATCAACCTCCTGAACAAGCAGGTTTCCGCCGCGGACTTTCCACCACCGACCATCTGCATTCTCTAAACCAAATCCTAGAAAAACATCAGGAATTTAACTTACCACTATATCTCGCGTTTGTGGACTATTCTAAAGCATTTGATAGTCTTTCACATACAGCCATATTTGATGCCCTCCACAAACAACAAATAGATCCACTTTATATACACCTCCTTCAGAATATTTACCATAACAGCACCGCAGCTATACACCTACATGCCACTGGACCATTCTTTGCAGTCCAAAAAGGAGTCAAACAGGGAGACCCGCTATCCCCTAAACTTTTCACTGCGACCCTTGAACAAGTGTTCCAACAACTGAACCCCATTTGGGAAGAAAAAGGAATAGTCGTTGGCAAAAAGAGATTAACAAATCTCCGATTTGCCGATGACATTGTCCTTTTTTCATCTTCGGCAGCTGAATTAAGCCTAATGCTCGAACAGCTGAGCCAGGCAAGCCTCAGGGTCGGTCTTACGATGAACATGACGAAGACCAAGGTGATGACCAACAGCACCAGGCGCAACGTAGGCATTGAGGGTGAGGTGATTGAATATGTCCATGAGTACATATACCTCGGCCAAATAGTCTCTTTCCAGGCAAGGCAAGATAAAGAAGTTGCTAGACGCACCGAAAATGCCTGGAAGAGCTATTGGTCGATGAAAGACGCCATGAAAGGATCCCTGCCTATCTCGTTAAAGAGGAAGCTCATGGACATGTGTGTTCTCCCCACCCTCACCTATGGAGCGCAGACGTGGTCATTAACGAAACGTCAAAAGACCGCTCTTGGGGTTTGCCAACGGGCAATGGAGCGCAGTATTTTAGGAGTGACACTTAATGACCGGATTAGGAACTCGATACTGCGCTCCAAAACGCAAATTGCCGACGTAGGCACAACAGCTGCCAACCTAAAGTGGAACTGGGCTGGTCACGTCTGCCGCATGTCGGAGGAGCTATGGGCGAAAACAACCACGCAGTGGGTCCCAAACAGCAGCAAACGACTTCGTGGCAGGCCGAGGAAAAGATGGCGCGACGAACTAGACGCCTACCTTAAGGACTGGCGTCGAATGGCAGCAGACAGAGACAAGTGGAAGGAGGGAAGGGAGGCCTTTGCCCTGCAGTGGGACAATACGGGCTTATAATAATAAAAATAATAATAATTAGTATTACAACAGCAATGCTAGCCGAGTGGTATGACTGTTGGACTGAGAAGCCAAAGGACGCAAGTTTGAATCCCCGCACGCACCAATGGCTTACTACATACTATAAGTATAAACCAGTGATCAGTTGCTAAAAACGGTGAAGAAAAACCATCGTAAGGAAACCGGCGTAATTGAAAGATTTTTCTGCGGTGTGTACAGCCATGACAGAGGCCTGCAGGTGGTTTAAACTCTGTCACCAGGTTGTCTATTGACCTTACGATAAGAAGTATTTGTTATTTATTTAAACACTTCTACATTTACACATTAAAACACATATTATACTTGAAATATAGGTAAGCACTTAATTTAAATCAAAATTTAAATGAAATTAAAAATACTTGCGTTAAAACCATTCTTCCCACACAATCACTATAGATCTTATTGATTTCTTCCAATCGAGACTGTTAAATAGCTATTTTGGCCAACCATGGAAGTACGAAAGTTCAAAGGTGTTTTGATAGAGTCGATAAAAATCGTGTTTTTTGTTTTCTTCTTGTGGCAATTGAGTCGGGCTTCCAACTATTCTGCCAGATTCGAGTTAAAACTGCAACGTTTGCAGTTAGACATTTTTGTGGGTCTATTTTTATTTAATCGTTATTAAAACCACAACTTAATATTATTTTGTCTGATAAATTTGTTATAAATAAAAGGGATCTATCATTATAAGCTGTTTACAGGTAGCGATGGTGACGCAACGCAAAATATTATGATTCTAGATCTAAGCCCTTTTTTATATGTGTAGGTATTTATAATACGAGGTTGCAGCTAAATTTTAAATGGCAGCTCTACGTTTTTATGTTATTTAGATGCCTATCTTCCATTCGAATCATTATCATATTAACGAAATTCCATGCAAATAAACCCCTATAACTTTATACTTGCGGCCAAATTTTGATAGGCAGCCCTGAAAATCATTTTTTCTCTCTCGATAAATATTTATAAATAGATTTTTTTTACAAATTTCCATAACAATCCTATATTCAACCCGGCCGTGACTCAGTGTCACAATTTTCAATGAAATAAGATCATGAAAAGTCATGTGATTAGTCTAGTTCTAGTATCTAATGTAGTAACTCCACGGGTTTCAATCATCGATAATCCCCCTACAGTATGCCGCATCTGTTTTGCAACGACTAAGCAAAAACAACTTTTACCTCCTTGGCGATGATATAAATATGCCCTGTTAGATGCATTACGTAATTGCTTATAGAATTTTCGCGAAAAGTAAATAAGCAACCGACTACCTTTGCAATTGAGGGAAAAATTAAAAAAGTGACTTCAACATTAGCATCAATACTATCAATAGTAGTTTTGGTACCACTGTTAACTTGTCAAAACCTATTAAACCTTTACGACATACTTTATTACTACAAAATCTTATCGGCTCTTCCCTTACACTTCCACCAAATTCATTAACAATGTAAATTATTGAAAGAAATTTGCAGTAATTAAAGCAAATGACATACTATTAACCTATTAAACTGTTACGAGTTCATTGAGGCTCTCATTTAAATAACGTTTATTAAAGGTATTTAAAGCCTAGCAACGCTCCACTTGTATAGTGATCCTCCGTACTATAAGTAGTACTATAGGTACTATTCCAATCGTTCGGAAATGAAGAGAAAATCAACAGTGTCACAATGTATCTTGTTTTATTTAGTCATCTATTTGTTCGATCACGCTACAACTGTATTATGTGCCAATAATACGTTAGATATAGATCTTCCTCAAGGAAAAATTAAAGGTTCGTTCAGCTGGCTCGAAGGACAAAGAAAGTTCTTGGGAATACCATATGCTTCTGTCACCAACAGATTCGAAGTAAGTTAACTAATTTATCATAAAATAAACCCTTAAGAACCATTTCATGTGTTTTACTGCAATGTCATCCGTGTACCAAAAAACGCCACACTATATTTATAAGTAGTTACTTACCTACAGCGCTCAGATAAACTTACCGAAAAAATATACAAAAAGTAGCACCTAAGTGCATATTTCTTTTTCACCAGGAACCAGGCTCGCCTCCGTCATGGAATGGAACATTCAACGCTAATCGTGGCAACATTAAGTGCAACCAGTACTTTTCGGCATTAAGAAAACCTATTGGCCAAGAAGATTGTCTAGTTCTCAATATATACACACCGCCGTCAGTGGACAAGCCCTTACCTGTCATGGTTTTTATGCATGGAGGTGGTTTCTTCACGGGCGGCAATGCCAACCTTATTTATAATCCAAAGTATTTCGTGAAAGAGAACGTTATATTTGTGGCTATAAACTATCGCCTTGGTGCGTTTGGTTTTCTGTGTCTCGGACTCAATGAAGCTCCAGGTAACGTTGGTTTGCAAGACCAAATAGCGGCGTTAAAGTGGATACAGAGCAATATCGCCTACTTTGGAGGTAATCCAGACTCCGTTACATTGATCGGCGAGAGCGTTGGTGGATTTTCTATCAACCATTTAATTCTCTCCAATGTAGCGGATGGACTATTTCATAGAGCCATCATTCAGAGTGGATCAATTATGATGCCACAAGCTTTTATTTACCATCCTCTAGAAAGTGCTTCTAAGGTAGCTTCAAGTTTAGGCTATAATACTTCAGACCCCCATGAATTGCTGAAGATATTTAAAAATTCTACAGCTGACGATATTGTGAGAGCCTCTTATTTCGATCAAACAAATGATGTATTTGCCCCTTACATGTTTAGACCGTGTATAGAAACGGCAACAACTAATAGAACGCCATTAATAACGGCAGCACCAACGGAATTAATAAAGGAAAGTGGTCTTAATATATCAGTGATTATTGGATACAATAACAGAGAAGGTATTTATTGGGCAGCGAATTATGATTCGTTCCAAACACTTGAAAAAATTAAGAAAAATTTTGATCGTATAATACCTAATTATTTACAGTTTGAAAATGATAGTGATAAAACATCTTTCACTGAAAATATCTTTCAAATGTATTTTGAAAATACAACAGCTATTAATGGTTTGATTGAATACTTTTCTGACTCACTAATTGGGTATCCCATTACGGTCATGTCTGAGGCTTTTCTCAAAAATCCTAACCGATCAGTATACAACTATTATTTCAAATATGACTCTGCAAGAAATTTGAATAAATTTCTTACCCGCCTACGTTTTACGCCTGGAGCGTGTCACGGAGACGAGTTGTTTTACATGTTCGATCCAGCTATATATGCGGTGCTGCCTACTTCTTCTAAGGACATGAGAATGATAAAAACGATGACCAAATTATGGACGACTTTCGCTAATACAGGGTAACATTCACCAAGAATTAACTTTTATTATAATAGTTTACCCCTCCTATTAACACTGTTTTGAAATGCCTTCTAAAATCACACTAATAATATTAGTAGTAAAGGCGAAAGTTTGTGGGTGTGTTTGTATGTTTGTTACATCATCACGCTCAAACGGCTGGACCGATTTTGCTAAAATGGGTATGGAGGTAGCTGGCACCCTGGATTAACACATAACTCTTTATCCCGAAAAAATGTAACACCGGGGGGCGCAGCTGGTACTTTCTATAATCCACAACTTTGTATAATTAATATCTGTATGGTTTCCTACGATACAAAATAGTATATTTCATGTAGTTACCAAGATATGTAATAATTTTAGTCGGGATGGATCTTAACAAAGTTTATTTGTTTACATGTATTTAATGCTTTGTTTATTTCAGAGAACCATCAGGCGCAGATACCTCTTGGACTCCCAGTGGAGAGCAATTAAACTTACTTGAAATAGATACCAATACTACGATGATTACTTTGCCAAACAAAGATAGAATTGATTTCTGGAAAAATACCTTCGAAAAATATGGAAGAGGAAAAAACGTTTCAGAAAAATGAAATACTTATCTGAAATAAAAATATGTATATATAAATTTATAGATATCTAGGTATTTAACAAGGACAACATCATTAAAAGATACACTATATTTTTTTTATAACATGACCCAAATATATTCTATTTTCTAACAATAAATGGAATGTTTTTAAATGATTTTTGATCTGTTTTCATTCTTTATATCCTTGCTACTGATTATAATATCTATTAAGGCAATCGTACTTTTTTTTTACTTATAGGTAGATATATGTATATTATTAACATTAATTCTTGATATTAATTAAGAGCATAATGCAGGTACAAGTTTTAAATAACGCATAAATCAAATTATATTTTCTTTAATAAATAAATAGGTACAACTTAATGTTGAAATCACAGTTATTTTGGCAACTTTTTCATCCTTGCATAGGCGGTGGTGGCACGTGACGGTCTGGTAACGGAGTTGTCTCTGGCGGTGAGGTGGGCGGACTAGGAAGCTCGTTCAACTTCTTTGTCAGCCATATCATGAAGTAAACAAACAAACCAACACCTGAAACCCTGAAATACACAAAATATTGTAATTTTTAACAGTTTTTTCTGTTCTATGCTATGTTTGTAGGTGTGTTTTAAGACTTGCTTTATTTTATTCTATACTTAACATAAAAATAGGTTCTTCCCCCGTCAATTCCGAGGCTACGAAGAACATATGCCGTACGGTTTCCGGCCCAGAATAGACCACTCCCTTTCCGCCCGTGGGTGTCGTAAGAGGCGACTAAGGTATATTTCCGGCAGGATGGGCAGCAGCGTTCCCCTGTAGGTATCGTTCACCATACTGCGAGTGCCAACCCGCTTGCCTATGTAGAGACTATGGGCAAAACCCCCCATGAAGAGTAGCCAAAGAAAACGGCCCCCAGTTCCCGACCACCTTCTATTTCAGGTAACTGGTAGTGACTGGGTGGCGGAAACGGGAGGACGGGCCTTGTGGCGTACCCGGGGGGAGGCCTGCGTCCAGCAGTAGACTGCAATACGCTGATGTGATAAACATTTATGTTATTTTTTATGGCTGCCTAAATGTGAAGATAAACACATTGTCATCAGCATATTAAAAAATATGTTAACCTACTTTTAAATAGCATATCTACCTACGACTCTTTTCACTTGTGCCAATTGTCTCGAGTTTGCAATTGTATCACATTTAGGTTTTGTATTGTCTAACTAATATAGTACTACCGTACTACACTACCACTGATATTACTGACTTTTGGACTAGGCACCTAAATATTGCTTGCCTTAGCAGCATACATTCAAATACTTTATGCTCTCTTTTAAAAAAAATCGTCGCCCCTTCCAGGACTTCCTCCTGTCTCGTGGGTGCGTTTCATAAACATTAAATATCACATACTCAAACACCCAGACTCGGGACAAACGTCTGCGGAACACGTATTTTTTTATCTCGTGCGGGAATCGAACCCAATCGCTTAGCCACTGCGTCAATTAGGTCGTTATTAGAGGCACATCATGCACTAAGTCTAATTAAATTAAATAAGTTTTACGAATAACGAAACAAAATTACTTACATGCCAAACATCTTGAATTGGTTAGGATGACACAAAATTTGAAATTGGCATTACAATAGGACACGAGCTCACATATCACACAAACGAGTTTTGCCTAATGCCAGTATAACAATCCTAACAATGGCACATCGTTATTTAACTGTAAGGCTGAAACTACAGTAAGCAAAGAGTAAAGCTAAATATATCTCGGACTTCTTCATAGATTTTTCTCTATCATAGATCTATTATTTTTTTTACCTACTCAGATCTTCTTAGTGTGTCTCTGTATTTTGTTTTAAGAGAATGGCAGAATCAAAGGAAAGAACGCAATAGTGGATTAGTCGAGGAATAAAAAAAGAGATGAAAGAAGAATTTTGACCGTCAGCATTACTAGCAAAAGAAGTAGGTAACAACCTAAACACTAGAATTGAGAACTTAATAGGTATATCTCTTTACTTAAACTTAACCTCAGGAGATGTTGGAAACATCTTTGGTACCTACACTTTGTTGGATGGGGCGATATTGTTGTGATACCCATTGTTTCCTGTTTAGGAATCCACTTAAATTATTTTCGTATTGTTAAAATATACAAACGAGTGCCTCCTACCCATAACTATTATATTTTATAGCATAGCTATAAGCTATGACGCTGTAGTGTGTCGTAAACTTAACAGTAAACAAAATAGCATTGTTTGTGTTGAAACGTAAATAAAATTACGATGAATAACCATCAACAATAGATATCTACATGAATGGTTAATTCTAAGATTACGTTATTTCGTAAACAAAAGAAAATCTACTTTTGATCATCACATAACAGTCATTACTTTCTCAGTTAGAGACTAGCTGGATGTGGAGTTCATTTTCTCTTAAGACGCTATTAAAAAACTTTGGACAGTGCCGTAACGCCAACTTAAGTCTACTTTAATTATATGTTCACTACCAGTTCAAATCCAGGCAAGTACCTAATTACGTACCTATCTAATATTCTAAGATACTAAGGTTTTCATATTGTCATTGATAGAAAATCTATCCATCTTCTTAGTAACTTAGTCTTGCAACTCCGCTGCCTACCACTACGGGGCGGGGGTCGGGGAATGCAGGCGTAGATTTACACAAATACTTATATCTACATACGTAGGAAATTATATATCAAAGAGTACGTAGGTGTCTACGTAGTGCAGGCTACCCAGACCAATAAAAACGTATTTACCTGCCTGGTGCTCTATAGCCAGATTCTTGATAAATATCGAAATTCCGCCCGTACCACAAAGTACATAATAGACCTTACTCTGCATCGAGCGTGTCATGTAAGTAATCCGTAGTTCATGTAAATGTCTGTGACGGTTTATTGGTGGAATACACAGAAGAGATCTCGTAATGGATATATCTACTCTGCAGCTAGAACTCTTCCACTTACAGAGGCTACAAATAACAGCCACCAAGATTATTCTTTAGGAATGTGTCAAATTACTTTTTATTTGTTTGTATCTACACTATCTTTTGTATCGCAGGTACGTGTAATATCACATTCATAAAACCCGGACTCGGGATTAACATCTGCGGATCACACAATTTATCCGTGCTAGGTGGAACACACAAGCCCAGTGGCGTAACTATAGGGTGGCAAGCCAGCAAAAGCCCAAGGGCCTCGGGTCGGATGGGGACCCTGGCCCAAGAAGGCCAGTCCATGAAGATTTCCAGTAGGCCAAATCCGATGAGTTTGCCACGGGACCAAACGGAATATGTCCGTATGGATTGCGGAGCCACTTTTCATACTTACGCCACTGCGCAAGCCTTAGCCTTACGGCTTACCCTTAGCGCAGCAATCCAATCATATTGCCTCTTCGTCAATCAGTGGGCTTACTCTGTAATTTAATTCCGACCAAATTGGATAGGAATTTTAAGTTTCAGACTCAACACTGACGCCAAATTATTTTAATATTATGTCCATTGGGAGAAGCAGACGGACATCAAAAGATTGATAGTATGTTTCCTATAAATAAATATTAATATTGCATTGGTCTTGTATTAGAATTGAAATTAAATTCGAGAGTAGGCTACCAGGTCGGTGAATAACACCGGATATTATAACCATCGATTAGCGGCCTGATAGGGGTGGTGACGGATGACACAGGTGAAGAAACTATTTTTTATGGATCGTTATTTTTATAATTAAGGGTTGCCAGATACAATCTGAAGACTGATCACTGCCGTCTAACATCACTTTTCAAATACTTACTTACGTACCTAACTTACGACATGACATCTTGTGGGTTGTAGTGGCCCAATGGTAGACTTTCTGGTTCAGTAGTATGTACAAGGCCACAGGTTCAAATCCATGTAAATATCAATGTATTCGTATTTTAAATTAATTTGGAAAGAGACCGAATAATGAAATTGGGCTCATGGGGTAGCCTGATAATAATAAAATTGATTTGTGGCTCATTCTAACAGCCTTCTTTGCTGTTTGGGCAATATGTGGAGTGGGTGTGCAATATGAGATACCGTATCTTTGTGCCTACCCTATACCTGCCTAACCTATTGTTTGTTACAATTTCAAGGATGTGGTATACAGTATTCATTTCAGTGATGATGTGCAACAGTATTTCATAAGGTTACATAAGTCCTTTTGTTGACGTCAACAATATTCGTGTGAACATTATTACACCAACACCAGGGTTTTTCATCTATCAGATGAAGACTTACCACGTAACAAACATACAGAGATGACGGTGGATGTGTGTCACTCTGGATTCGTGACGCTTTTCTTCTTTAGTCACGATCGTTAGTCGTTACAGGAGTCTATAGATATAGCCTTATCAACGGTTTAAAACTAGGTTTGCCCGCAACTAAAGTTCTATTAATTCCATAACAAGACTCTGTCAAAGAACTTTTCAAATTCTAAATAGCACTCCACAAATGTAACAATTAGACAGAGCAGAAATAAAATATTTAACATCTGGCAATACTTAGTAGGTGATATTAAATCAGTTTTTTTTTAATCATACGCACATCTTATGCCCGATTCGCATATACGGACTTCGTTCGTAGCAATCACGTACTATAAAGACAGAACCATTGTTCCACACATTTTATGAATTATTCCATTCTAACAAACTTACTCATATCCGCCACTTTAGAGGATAACAAAATTTATTGGAATCATTGTCTATGCTAATACGTGTCTCCTACATACGATGTCTGTAACTTTGAATGGAACGTTGTTTCTCCAATACATCGCAACCCTAAGAAATAAAGGCATAAATACACTTAAGTAATAATATTTTTTATTTCATTTTTTAACAAATTTGCTAAATTACACATGCATATTTATCCACATTATATTATTAGAAATCGTCGGGATCACTGCTTTCACGTCAAATATAAAATTCGGATTTTCTACTTAAGCCTTTATTCCCCTCGTGGTGCGATATGTGCGAGATGAAATTATTAAGTATTCCGACTTTTTTATTGAAATATTATAAAATAATATTTTATTTATTTTAATCTCTTTTTGTATAATACTTTGGGACAAGATAGTTATTCTAATAGGTCACAAAACCACTAACATCAACAACTAGTGTATAACATTAAAACTCTCAACCCAATGAACCGACTTTAATGAATTGTTATAAATTGAATAATGTACATAATGCAACAAATGAGTTTATATAGCATGAATTGAGTATTTATGAGATAAGTAAGATCCATCTCGCAAAACTCTATTTTATCTTGCATGGTAATGTTATTCAGTCAATAAAATCTTATTTACTAGTTAATTAAAATAGGGGTGAAGGGAAGAAAAAAACAACAAGATTTAAAAAAACAACATGCAAATCGGTTATGTTGCTTTTTACTATCAATTTTTGGATGTATGTGTACAAGTATGAATTCGAGGAAAATAAAGGAATATGTAATGTTTCATAATATATACTCTACATCGCAGTACTCGTTACGAACAAACATTACTTATGTTATTTCCGATATAGTACTTCTACTCAATTATTATTTTTGTTCGAGTGCTCATCACTTGCATAAAGATATTATGAGAGCATGTAATGTATTACATGTCACAAAACAAAAGAAAATATTATCTATAGAAATCCAATCGATTTAAATAAAAATAATCTAGCTAAGAAACACCATTCGTTCTTTGCAAAATATTAGCAAATACTGCATAACATTCTAACTGTACAGACACGTAAAACATAATGAACATATCAAGGAAACATCGTCGGTGTCCATATGATATTTATTATAAGGTCTCGCTTACAGATGCATAGAAACGAACAATATTCTCACTGCGTATAGTAAAATCGGTGAAAAAGTCGCGATAAAAACCTAAAATCCACATACTGAAAGTCTAAAAATATATTATAATAAATTTCAAATGTCTATACATAGATGAGTGTTCACTACGCGCTTATAACGAGCGTCGAGCGCGCGTCCATTACGTTATAATATTTAAATACGATAAAACGAACCGGCGGCTCCGTCCGTACACACGGCAGTCGTCGAATCGCAGATACGTCGCTACTCGTAACCGTACCGAAGGGACTAGACACATAATCCAAGAGTACCGGTCGCTCGTCTACGAGCGATGACGCGACTCGCTACTGCGTTACATAAAGTTCGTATCGAAAGTAAAATTACATGTAATGTATATATACTATATATATAGGTCGGGGCGCGGCGACGCTCAGACGAACACCTTGGCGAGCCCGTCGGCGCCCGCGCTGGCGATGTAGGGCCGCAGCGGGTGGAAGGCCACGTCCAGGATGCTCTCGTCGAACTTCTTGCGGTGCGCCGTGATCTCCTGCACGCAGGTTTTGGTGTCGAGGTTCCACAGGCGCACGGAGCAGTCGTGGCTGCCCGACAGCAGGAACAGCCCGTTGGGGTCCAGCGCGAGCCCCGTCACGGCGTCCAGGTGCGCCACCATGGCGTGCGCGCAGCGCCCCGACACGGCGTCCCAGAAGCGGATGTGGCGGTCCTCGTGCGCCGTCACCAGCAGCGGCAGCGACGGGTGCGCGCGCACGCGGCTGGCCGCGCTGTCACACGACACGCGCAGCACCGGCTGCAAGCGAACACGACGTGCATACATTATATATCGTCAACTATTTGGCTACGCTCATCGTCATACATATACATGAAATTAACTAGCCCATAAGCTGTCTGAATTCCGTTGCTGCATTTTGTCGGGAGGACTAACCTACTGTTCATTACACGACTGCTCAAAAAAAAAGTATGTAATGTTTTCAGAGTTCATCTATGTATGTATATGAGTTTCTTTATTCCATCATAACTTCTGAATGCCGGAACCGATTTAGATGTATTGTCGTTAGAATCCTTACACCAACGCGAGTAACATACGCTATAAAAAGATGAAAAAAATATAATTGAAAAAATATAAAACACGACTGCCGGGGGACCGTTCTGTGGAACACTGTATTATGTAAGAGGTACCCCGACTGCGATAGAATTTGCTTTTACTTTCTAGGTCGTTATTTGTCATGGCAGTCGTTTATTAATGATTTTTTTTATCTCTCTATCAGCTTCCGGGCAGCAATATTGTTCGGTAGCCAGTGAGCGGCGTACCTGTCCGGTCTCCAGGTCGTAGAGCAGCAGCGTGCCGTCGCGGTAGACGACGGCGGCGCGCGCGGCGGCGTCGGCGAAGTCCGCGGCGGCGGGCGCGGGGGGCGCGGCGGGCGCGGCGGGCGCGTCGTCGGCGCGCAGCGTGGCCAGCAGCGGGCGCGGCGCGCGCGGCGCCCACAGCCGCACCGTGCCGTCCGCCGACGCCGACAGCAGGCGCCCGTGCGCGCTCGACAGCGACCACACCGCGTCCGTGTGGTCGCGCAGCACCGCGCCCTGCACCACACGCTAGTTTGCATTATTCATATTACATTCTCGATTACTACGCGCATTATATATTTTCTCCATATTTAAATAAAATTATATGAAATATTATAATTTAACTAAATCGAATTTAACACTTTTTATCAAGAATAACAATCGCCCAAATCGTAATACACCACGGAGTGTGTCGAACTCAAGAATTGCAGGTATTTCTTGTATTGCGTTATTGATTATTTTCGTTCCCAAGTATCAAGTACCAAATGAATGCTCATACCTGGACTGCGGGATCGTAGGGGTCGTAAGGGTCGGCGGTGGGGGGCGGCAGGTTCCAGACGCGGATGGTCCCGTCCAGGCCGCCCGAGAAGCACTCCTCGGAGCGCGGCGCGCCCATGGCCAGGCACAGCACGGGCGCCGTGTGCGCGCGGAACGTGTACAGCGGCTCCACGTCCAGCCCCGCAGACTTCTTGGCCGGCACGGTGCGCTGCAGGTTCCACAGCTTCAACGTGTGATCCTCGGAAGCTGTCACTAACGCCGCCTCGGTGGGGTGGAACGCAAGCGCTCGCACCTGGAAATTTATACAGGATTATTGTATTAATAATATATATTATAAACAATTAATATTATTTATCTACATCTTGCTACATGTGTTCGGCATCGGTCCGGTGTGCGTCGTCGTCACTATGTAGCTGGAGGACGCTAGACCTCAAGAGCCATATTTATATACAAGTCTACTAATAATGTTAGGTTCTTAGCAGATATCCCGAGCCTTAATAAAGAAGAGCACTCACTCCGTCGAAGTGCGAGCGCAGCGTGTACTTGGCGTTCCATGTCTTCCGGAAGGACTCCTTGTTGGCGCTGGCCACGTCGTAGGCCTCGGGCTCGTTGCTGACGGTGAGCTGCGCCAGCTCGCCCAGCGCCAGCGGCTCCTCGTCCGCCTCGCCCGCGCCCGCGCCCGCGCTGCCCGCGCTCACGCTGCTCGCGGCGCCGCCTGGGATAGTACATCGATGCTTATTTATATTTAAACTTTTATAAAGACACGAGCGGGATCGTTTTTAAGGTTCTTTATACATTTAAAATTGTGGGCCCAACATGCTAAAAATATTAAACATAATTGCATTTGTTACATGCTATCGAGTATAGCCCTCTCCCTCTGCTCTCATTTAACTTAATTCCAGCTTATCCAATATAATGAACCTCGCTTCCTTATTAGGCTAGTGGCCGCAAACGAAGGTGACATGAAGGTATACACTGTCCACAATGTGACATACTGGTTTCATTGTTTATTATAAAGGAAATAAGTATTGATTATTTTTATTTAATTATTCTACGTCAATCACAACTATTTTAATATGAGTTATATACATTACAAAATAACTTACCAACGGGGTACTCGTCGCCTTGACCGCCGCCGTCTGCCTCCCTCTCGGTGAGCAAGTTCAGCTCGTTCAAAACCTCTTCGGCTTCGTGGTCGACCTCCTCACCTGGTTGCAGCAAAATAAACAAACACCTATGTCATGAGGAGTTATGAAACATAAAAATTATGTCGGAATATTAGGTTGTATTCATGACTTGACCCTTCAGCAGCATATATGTAAATATTGGTAGGGTGTACAAATTAAAGTTGATAGAAGAGTAATGTACAGTGGGTGATGTCATGATGTGTAAATTCATAGATTTAGATCTATAGTTTATTCATATATGTATCTTCTAGCGAGACTCGAAGCTTTTAAAAGTGTCGGTGGGGACTCCGGGCGCAGCATCTGCCATAAAATCTATTGTAGATGTTAATATGTAATTAATTTCGCCAAATAAATGATAATAATTTAAATACAAATCAGTACCTTGTTTACCAGGAGCGTGGTGCGACTGTTTTGCATCGAGGTCGTCTATCTCATCCATATCCATCTCCTGGTTGGTGAGGAACTCGAAGTTGGCGAACACTGCGGCCGTCTCCTGTACCGAGAGACCCTCCTCGTTGTAACCGCCGCCCGCTGAGACGCCGCTTTTACGCGGCTCTTTTCCTGTATCAGTATATCAAATCACATAGAAAACATCTCATCATGTCAAGAATATTTTTTAATAGTATACCGTCTTTGTCATAGTCTTAGCAATGTTAAAACAATTCCAGTATTAGGTACTCATATTAACGCTAAGATTGAGAAACTGACGTGCAGGTTACGCAATCATTTCTTTAATTAACTTTATGGCTTAAGTTACACTTTGTGGTTAACTAGAAATACCATTGTCTTTGTACCATATCCTAATTCCTCATGAGCTGATAATAATAAGGCCATGGCTTAATTCGTAGAACACGCATTTTCATAGAAATCTCTTAATTACATTATTGTTATGACGTGTTTATAAATTAATTGACATTCAATTATGAAATTTACTACTACTATTTTGTTAAAATCGGCTGCGACCTTCAGCGCCAGCTGTTATTACGAAATAATAATACGTAATGTACACTTATATTTACACTTACCATAATCATACTTGCGAACCATATGGTTCATAGAGTAATCGCATCTGTCGTGTTGCTGTTTGTCATAGTTTCTGTAGTTTGGGTTTTCCACTTCCTCATTGTTTAAGCCGAGCAATGCTCGTACTCTGTTTGAGCGAACATCAAGTATGGTGTCTGTGTAACCTATTTCCTGTATGCAAAAGAAATCGATTATTCTATAATAATATTTTACACAGATCTATAATTGCCTACCGCGCGTCCGCTATAGAATCGGGAAATAGTAATTGCATCGTTGTTCTTAGTGCAGAATTTCGCTAAGCATCCTCGAGTTTTAAACCGTCAGATTCATGCTAGGATTTTTAATTCTTTGCTAACCACAAAGCACTGGGTAGGTATAAAACTAATACAGATTATCTACCCTCGCGAGTTAATAAATAGGTTAAAATACCTACCCTAGAATCTAGTCGATAACTAAAGACGTTAAGATAATTTCCACATGCTAGTTCATTTCTGTAAATTTGATACTAACAACGTATCGCTTCTAGTTCAATTAAATTGTTTTAATTTAAAACACCATTGAAACATGAAATTTTAACAGTTTTTTTCCCTCATTTACAATAAGTTACGTTAAGACAGTTGTTATTATGTTATTATTTGATTTTATATTTTATTTAATTTTGTGTGTTTAATATGGTTTGTAAGGTCTTAAATAAATGTTTTATCATTATTATTATACCATTTTCACAAAACGGATAAGGATAACCACGTCTTTAATTAAGAATTGGCAAATATTCAGGTAATAAATGTATTCTGATTAATTACATCTGATATACTTAAAGTATAATCTTGTTAGATGATCCAATTGACTTGTAGGAAAGGCCTTCCGCTTCAAGGTTTGCGTTCGACGGGTCCGAAAGGGACATCGATTCGTATTACCTACAGATATCTGATGAGCCACTGGGTATTTCTTGTGTAATTCATCTTTTTCAACTAAATGATAGCACATGTATTTTTAAATAGTATTTAGGACTATTACAATTATTATTTATCTTTATCATAGAGGTCAATGACACCGGCTAAGCAATCGCCTATGCAGTAATTGTAATGTTTCAGTACTTATAACTTTCCAACATGTGGAGAATAGAACACGAAATACCTCCTCAAGTGGCAGATACAAGCATTCCCACCCTTGGCAGTAAGCCATTTTAGGAACTCGTTGACTCGCCAATTCTTTCATCGCGGCTATTTAATGAGTGAATGTCTACACATAAGACTGGCGCCGCCTATTGCAATATATTCTCAAATAAGTAATGAAAAGATTTATATATAAATCATACCTGCAGGTATTGCTTAATGAGCTGACGGCCCTGCTTCCACTGCGCACGCTCGGCCGGCTCGGGCTCCGTAGGCGGCTCGTCCGGCGGTGGGCGTACGTCTCCCTGCTGTAACTCGACCCCATACTTGAGCTTGTGGAATTTTGCCCTTTCTTGTTTAAGTGCATATTCCAGCATCTTAATCCGCCTCACGAGGTCGTTCTTTAGATTCTCCTGTCCTTTCCTCTCACCCTGGAGGAAGGCGATCCGCGCCTGTACCCATAATAACAGTAATTTTAAAACTCCATAAAAACAATTCATTATTATCTATAATAGTTTATAAAATTTAATTAAAGCATTATTAATTGTATGATTTATTAATATACAAATAATTGGCATATCAATTTGCTAGCACACTGATATTGCAACTGATATTGAAAAAAATCTTGCTAACATGAAATTATTTAACTGCCAATATCACTAGACATTGATTAATTTATGACTGCTGACATAGTTTTTTTTTGCCTTCTGCAACCCAAGAAACAGACCAGATTGTAATGTAATGTTGGGACTAACGAGAGAAAAATCTGATGGTTGGATGGTATTGAAATAAAATCTCACATTACATAAATTTATCTCACATAGTAAATAGTTATATAATACAACATTTTTAGTTTTTAAATAAAGTAAATAAAGATGAGTAAAGAAAGAAGTAAATAAGCTGTTATGGAGTATAGGTATATTTTGTCCTAACTCTCCTGTAAGAATGTAAATTCTGAAGACCTGCAATAATCACTAATACATAAAAATTAAAAATGTGATTAAACCTTAAGTCTTGAATTTACAAACATCCTGACTAAAGTTAGATCCTGCCTGGCATGTAATGTGCTACAGATCTTAAGGCTATAAATACATAGATGTTGAAATAAATCATACTATCACACATCTAGAAATAGAATTCTCAGTGAGTTTTGCCAACTTTCATACCAGTTTCAAGTTCTTCTCCATAAGGGATCCTAATATAGGAGACAAGAATTATCATACTTACACACATACATGAATGAATAAAATGTATCACAATGAACCAAAGAATAGTCAACAACAGAATGCATTCAATTGTTTATGATTAAAATGTATACATCAACACATAAGCCTAGTTTATTAAATTCTGAGTAATAAAAATAAACATCTTTCATAATTACACTTTAACATGGCTTAATCATGCTTTGTGTTTTATCTGAACACCCATAATTAAGAAATTTTTTACAATAATGTATGAGTTGTTAACTTTGCAAAAATTATTTGAACTGACTTATGAATAACATGCAATCTTGCAATTTTATCCAGAGAAATGGCATATATTATGTTACATATCTACTAACATTTAAAGAAGAAAATTATAAATTAAAAAGAAAAATATTATTCCATTATTGACAACATTGCATTAATTCCTCTACACATTTCTCAGACAAAAATTTCTACATAAACAAAAAGTAGATGATAAAGTAACCTTTATATTATGCAAATATAGAGGTTTGGAGATTGGCTGATTGAATGAAAAAAGTGGGTGTTCAATAATTTTAGACTCTATACATTTTGTTAGTGCTCCTCTTGAGAAAAAAAGTTTAAATAAGTAACTATGTTTAGCAATTAAAAACAGATACCAACATATAAGTTTAATTCAACATTTATTAAATATTATTGATAACAATTACATTTTACTTGACATCTTAAAATGGAAAATAGACAAACTGGTATATTAATAAAACAATATTTCTTCAAGGGAGCTAGAAGCCCTATCAATTTTTTAAACACCTTCTACTAAATATATTAGTTAATTAAGTAAAATTTTACTATCAATAAAAGTTACATATCACACTTACAATTAAAGTTTGCTAAATCTACAACTATAATTTCGGATGGGAATGAAAGAATAATAATAATGTAAGTGGTAACTTCAAATGTTGAAAGATAAACATAATCAATACCTTAGCAAATAATGATTATAGTTTAGCTGTCAGACACTTTGATATACCAAATGATTAAAAAACATCATCAAATACTATCTTATTAAAATGTTTTGGCAGTAATGTATAGAAACACCACTGAAAATAAAACATTATATTGTCTTTTAATACTTATTACAATACATCAGAAATACAAAATATTAATAATAAATTGCTCACTAAAAACAATAAATTGTGTATCATTATAACAATTTTTTAATCACATACAGAAATATTTAACTATCAACTAGGTATTATTAACTATAATAGTAGTGAGAACATTAATATTTTTAGTCTGATATTTATTGTCCAAAAATAAAACATCTGTTAATATTATCATAAAATCATCCCTATTAACAACAAAATGAAACCAAGTAGGTAATATACCTAAATAACAAGAACTACAAAAAGTAACATTAAGACAACTCTTAATATTGACTCATATTTCATATATATTTAGTCGTTTTCGAGATCCAATAGAATAACTTAAAATTTAAACTGAAAACTTAAAATACATGGAATTAAACAACATGCGAAATTTAACTTGAGACATGCAATTTTAAAACACAAATTAGTAAGGCAAAACGTTACGCGATAAATATAAAGAAAATTAAAAAAATGTCACCTCAAACTCTGCTCTGTCCACCTCCCATTGTGATCTCTCCAGCTCGAATCTCGCCCATTCATGTTGGATAAAGTGCAAAATGCCCGGTATTGAATACTGGACACTTTGGCTAGGTTCGTCATTTTGTTTGTTATTTACACTGACTCCGATTTGAGATCCCACTTGCCCTCCGTTATGATGAGATACGGAGCTATCATCCATGGCTGTGGGGATTTTCATGACATGGCCACCATTACCGAACTTTACTTGTCACACACCTATCATATAGAACTACGAAGATGAACTATGCGAAATGAAATACTAACACATTATTAAAACTATATTTCAACTAATGTTCACGTAGGTGACACCATCTAAAATATTTTTTATCGACGAATTCATGAATGACAAAAATTATTGCATGACGGAAAGAAAAGTCGCAACGACGTCCGTCCGCTACATTGCTTTTACTTTTTTTTTCAATGTTGCCATACATTTTCAATGGAACCATAGACAATAACTACAAACTTATCTAAAATCTTACTTCTAATAAATTCATCCATGCTTTTAAGTATCGATTTTTTTTTTCACTGTCAATATTTATGTATATTCCTCACACGTGAAATTGATGTAGTTTATTTCCATTCCTTAATGTATTACAGCAATATTATTAAGATTTAAAAAAGGGAGCTGTTACTTATTAGTAAAATACTTATGGTTAATATTATACCTTAATAATCTCATAATCTTAATACTTACTATGATACTTATTACTAAAAAATGATAATAATAATTAATTAGACTTAAATCAGATGCATTTTTTTTTGCAATGCTATAAAAATATGATGGATTCCTCTTATTTATATTAATATGAAGATGATAGATTTGTTTGTAAGTAGGAATCATAGACCAAAAATAATTTTTCTCTATGGTAGGAAGTAACCGCCTGCGCCATCAATCCGATTTCCAAAATTATTACACTAATATTTAGAATGGATCTTCAGGGTGGAAATAGTTAAGATAATTTTATCGCGGAAAATATCGCGGGCCAAGTCTAGTTTACTATACAGGATGTCCGCCAGCAGATTTTGTCATCATCATCATCAGCCTATCTTAGTACAACGCTGGACATAGGCCTCTCCTATGGCTCGCCACTGAGCTTGATCTTCGGCCTTCCGCTTTCAACCACTGCCAGCCATTTTGCGTATATCGTCGCCCCATCTAGCTGGTGGACGTCCTACACTACGTTTACCGGTTCCCCAACGGTTGTCGGTTCTGCGACAGATGTGACCTGTCCACTGCCACTTCAGTGGGGTTACAATGAGCCTGCATTGCAGGTAATTTTTCGCTGTTGAAGCGAAATGCCGCTACGTGCAGTATAGTGCAGCGTTTCGCTTCTACAACGTAAACTGTCCTGCTTTAAAAGTTCATGGTTAGGGGGCTGCTTGCTAATCCTGTGGGCTATGTCGATAACTTTGGATCTCTGTCGGATAACTTCATTTCTGATCTTATCCTTCAGAGAAACTCCTAACATAGCCCATAGCCCGCTGAGCGACCTTAAATTGGTGGATCAGTCGCATCGTCAGTGTCCAAGTCTCGGCTCCATATGTCATAACGGGTAGGACGCACTCATTGAAGACTTTTGTCTTTACGACATTGTGGTATGGGCGACGAATAGACTCAACGAAGTTTCCTGCTGCCCAGTCTAGCT
The DNA here is from genome assembly GCA_905340225.1 of Abrostola tripartita. NCBI lineage: Eukaryota > Metazoa > Arthropoda > Insecta > Lepidoptera > Noctuidae > Abrostola > Abrostola tripartita. The sequence goes on along the minus strand of HG996490.1, from coordinate 6,232,077 downwards.
GAATTCTTCTTCGGGCTTCTTTCTCGAAGTTGTTCTTACCCACTTGTAACAATTGCAGATTTTGTACTTTAAAAAATTAAAGCAATGTTAATGTGAATGTAATCAAAGTCATTTCATCATAATATTACAAAAGAATAAGCATAGCAAGCAAGGGAAAATCTGTTTTGATAAGAACTCCACTTAAATGGTATCTACAGTCCATTCTCCTGCAACCATACTTGTAATCTTGACCTCGTGTCGGCAAAAACTCGCTTGTTTGCTTGAGATCCGTGCTGAAAGCCGCGATTTCATAGCGAATATTTTCCTGTAGGCCGTTATTGTTGTTGGCGAATTATTGTATACGCGTGATTAAAGGTATCCAAACGAGAAAAGAAACATGGAATGGATTTGCCCCCTTAGTAAGTGGCGAAACGCTTGACGAATAGAATGAAAAATGTATGGGATTGACATATGTCATCGATTACATAGTCGAAACATTATGTCATCCCCATACATTTATCATTCTATTCGATTTCTATTCGTCAAGCGTTTTGCCACTTGTCTAAGGGGGCTGGTAACTTGGGGGGACAGGCGATGTCACCAAAGCGGCTGGGCTTTTCCACGAAAATGCAGTCTTACTTTCGCCATCAAGAAAATTGAAGTGATGTTAAAATTGAGTTGTATAAAGATGAAAAATATAAGGCTTCCTCACACAGGTGCGTTATTACCTGTCGATAATACCGGATGCTTTATTGCGATATCTGTTTTTAGTACATTAGAAAAACTACGAAGTTACACACTGTTACGATAATAACGACGCAATAGAAGCAGGACGCATGCGTTCCTCTGTCCTGCAATATTAAAATATGAGTACTTTGAACATTTGTATTAGTACGTATAAGATTCCACACACATTTGCGAGATCGTTAGTACCTAGATACTAGTAGTACATCAGGATGATAGTACGTCTGGTTTTACCAACATTTACGAGTGTTCTAAAAATCAATCAGTCCATCGCGGCGGGGGCCGGTACCGGTAGCCGGTATTTATGCTGTACAGTGTGACCATCACAAAAATCATGAATCTGCCCGACTTCAGAGAAATACCTGCCAAAACCACGAATACGAAATGAAATTACCGGACGATAAAAACGCAGATTGTGTGCAAGGAATAAGGATGCATCCGGTATTATCGACCGATAATAACGCACGTGTGTGCGGGAACCTTCATTGTCGTGAAGTACACCTCAACTACGAAAGCGCAATGCACTGCTGGCCACTGAATCTTAACTGCTTAATAATAATACGCATTTCCTCCGCGTCTAATGAAACGTAGTGATTATATTCTCTTTGAATGAAACCACTTTTCACGCGATAACGCTACTCTAGCGAGTGTAGGTGCGGTTAGTACAAAAGCCGGCGGAAATATAAAATGACGTTCTAAAACTTAAATTTCATTTTTACAATACCTTCTCTCTCTCATTATTTTTCATAAATAACGCATAAAAGTACCTTAGGTGAGGCCTATTTCCAGCAGTGGACTGCAACGGGCTGATAATGATGATACCCTGACATATTATATTTTATCAGCTTTCTATAGGATTGGCAAATTTTTATACATTTATTCTTATATTTACTTTACTGTATATGGCTAGAGAAGTAGAATTATTTTAGTTTAACAAAAAATTCATACTTAATACCATTTTTATTTACTTTACCTTACTGAAAATAAGTATAAGTAGAATTACTTTCTTTGATCACATCGTTTTTACCGAGGAATATGCAAATAGAATGGATTCCTAAGTTATATGGCTATAGGTTGTCTTTCTAAGGGGGAGGCGTTTGTTCAACAGTGGACGTCTTTCGGCTGATGAATGGATTAATATTCTACTATTTTATCAATTCTGACACATCACTGATTATATTACAATAGTTTCTGGCATTAGGCATACCCAAAGAATACATTACGTTTAGTCTTATATGGTCTTATTCACTCTTACTGAAAAGGTTTGTAACTTCTAATATAAACAAAATCCATTTCAATAAAAAGGATTACAAACTAATAAAAAGACGACGAATATTTCGCTGTGTGAACTTGGTGTGAAACACTTGTTTTATAATTACAGGTGCGTTAACACATAAGAAGCATAGCATAGTGGTGTTCTGTGGTCCTTGATCAAGTATAGAATATTTTTCGGCATTATGAGTTGTTATCGTTGCCTAAACAAAAAAAAAAACAAAATGAAATCCGTCCGGTAACGCGCTAGCGTCTGTCTGAATTTCTTCTGCATGTCGCCATTTTGTTCATGAAAATTTGATTTGGTGTTGTATTGTGTTGCATTTTGAACAGGTAACTATAGTAATTTTACTTTACATTATAGCAGATAAATAAAATTGTTATTATTTTTGATCAGTTATAATAGCGTAATGTAGTGCAGTACTTACTCCAATCCGGTAAATCTACTACGTAGTCTTGTTTTCTAGATTCTAATGCAGCGTGTTAATATTTTCAGGAAATATGTCACGTTATGGTGACTGCAAGGTATATGTAGGGGATTTAGGCAACAATGCTAGCAAACCGGAACTTGAAGATGCATTTTCATATTACGGACCCTTGAGAAATGTCTGGGTAGCTAGAAACCCACCCGGCTTTGCTTTTGTAGAATTTGAAGATCCTCGTGATGCTGAAGATGCCGTAAGTTTGGTTCATTATCAAAATATTTTCTTGCGATTGTCAAGTGATTTGATAAAATAATGAATGTCTATTTATAGATACGCGGTTTAGATGGACGCACAATATGTGGTCGACGCGCTCGTGTGGAAATGTCCAACGGTGGTCGAGGTTATGGAGGGCGAGGACCGCCACCTCGCTCTCGCCTTCCGCCGCGGCCATATGATGACCGTTGTTATGATTGTGGTGACAGAGGACATTATGCTCGTGACTGCACTCGCCGCCGCCGCCGCAGGTGACAAATTGAAAGCCTTTATTTAGGAAACCTGTGTTTCGGAACCTATCTTTGGTATGGAATCTTTAAGGTAACGGGAACTAAGTTTTCCAAACTGATGATACTCAAGAATGTATTTGGGTTTTTCATCGCAGAACCGAACAATGTTCTGTACGAATTGAATAAAAGATTCCATCCCACTGTATTGGACTCACTTATTCCAATGATAACTATGTTATAGGTTATCATTGGCCTGTGCGCCGAGAACGAACTCGTCAGTGTCTGCACTTCTTATTGTCTGCGCTACGTAGCTTTCACTCCGCGGCGTGTACTCCGAATGAGTTGGTCGCATCGGTAACTTCGCTCTGCGAACTACGTAGCTACAGCCTACGTGCACACTTCACTTGTCGAGCCCTTCATTGAGAGTAAAGTTCGTTCTGCGCGTCGCAACGCACGTCTAATGTAATCACTGCGTGCACTCAGTGAGTTACACATTACTATCCCATTTTTGTGTTCAAAGAAAGCCTGTGCCAAAGACTTTTTTTTTGTAGGAAGGTAGTATGTTTAGTATAGATGATTAGATTATGGGATGGTCAAGATCGATAAGAAAAATACTGGAAGACTGAAATCATCATGGAAGACAACAGCAACAAAACAATTATCCACTGTACAGTAAACCCATTAATTGAGGGGTACATATCATGTTATTTCTCAATTAGTGGGCTTGACAGTATATGTGTATAACAAATATGAGCTAATAAACAGAATCAATTGTGTCAGTAGATCTAAATTCGTGTTTATTAGCTCATGTTTTAAATATTGTGTTATTCCTAATTCAGTATAAAGAATTCTTTCAATATAAGAGCATCATTTTCTACGTATTTGGTTTGGTAGTCAAAATTATTTCATTAATTGTTCAATTATAGTCAGGGATTCATGAACCATTTTTACAATTGATTACTAGATCAAGCTAATTTTCCGTGAGTAACTTCATTTTGTAGTGTACATTTTTTTCTACAAAAATTATCAAATGTTGTAGAACCAGGATAATGTACCACGCATTTCATAAGAAGTGTGGCTGTTTAATTAATATAAATGTTAATGAAGCTACGGTATACAATTGTAGCGTTCTAAGGGGGAGGTCTTTGTCTAACAGTGGACGTCTTCTGGCTGATGATGATGAACAGAAAAAATCTGCGAGTTAGAAATAATTTTTGATGACCTCATTATCAATACATGTTGGTAGGAGGGGACTTTGATCAAACAATACATTTTGTAGGTCAAATATCTTTTCCAATAATGTTAACATTTTTCAGATTTAATTTAAAAAACCTATAGTATGAGAATCGTCATATCGAAATTTATTATCCCTGCTACCCCTGTTAGCTACCACAAACGAGAGTTTTTGCAAGAGAAAACATCGGGCGTCTCATCAAAATGAAGTTACTCAAAGAAAATTAGCTTGATGGGTAATTAATTGTAAAAATCGTCTGTAGATCCTGGACTATTAGTATTTTCAACCATAGGTTGTTATGCAACTTCTGAATTCTAAATGCTAAATTAGGTTAAGCACAATATTGTAAACACCTTTGATATATGGCTAATACAACATTGTGTACATTTCCAGTCGGTCGAGGTCCCGTCGTCGCACGCGCTCCCGCTCTCCACGCTCCGGCTCTCGTTCCCGCAGCCGCAGCAGGTCCCGCTCGCGCTCCAAGGCACGATCTATGTCGCGGTCAAGATCTCGTTCTCCATCCAAAGATTCAAAGAAATCCAACTAGGCATAATACACTCGAACTGTGCATTCATTAAACTATTATAGTTTTGCTATTTTATCCGTTAATTTTATTATGTATAACAGTCACTCAAATAGAGTGTAATTCAATCTTTTGCTCCACCGGTTCGCCAGTTGTAAGAATTTATCATTCCTGTGTATGTGTATTCATTTTATAAGTTGAGAACGATTGATTTTGAGATCAATAAATTGACGTTTAATAAATATTTGTCGTTTTATTTAAAATTTAATTGAAGGTCATTTCGCATAGTTGGAAGAATCTTAATTATTTATTATTTGCATGTAATGGTTAGTTCACAATGTTATTTCTGATTCCGGGAGAATCTATCGCCATACTTACATACAGCGTTGGTTATTTGATTATTTCCGACCAAACAAATTCTGTTTGGTTCACTTTTCATTGTTAGTCTGTAGAAACTTAAGAAATATAGGCACGACCACAGGCTCCGCGTGCAGGCATTTTTTTCTTTCTTTCTTTCCGAGTACTGTATCCATGAGTACAAATGAAATTAAATCCCAACATGTTTTTATTTAATTCTGCCTGCAGATTTGCACATTGGCCTAGCGCAGGTCGGCATAATCGAATTACATGCACAGCGTGTAAAACGTTTCAACGTTGCGCGTGATTTTTGTAAACTAAATGTCAAATCGTCCAAGTAGGCAATAACTCAACAAACGTAACAACGTTTTTAACCCCCGACGGAAAAAGAGTGGTGTTATAAGTTTGAATGCTATGTGTGTCTGTCTGTGTGGTACCGTAGCTCTGAAACGGGTGAACCAATTTGGATGCGGTTTTTTTTATTTGAAAGCAGGTTTTCCAGCGATTGTTCTTAGATATGTTTTATTGTAATCGGTTCAGCCATTTAGAGGATATGGGGGTGAAAGTGGAGGTGATCAATCTAATATTTTTATATATTCCCAAGTGGGGTATCAAATGAAAAGGCATAATGTGTACATTACATAAAATTAAGTTATATCAAAATCGGTTCAGCCATTTAAAAGATAGGGGGTTAATTAAGTGGGGATGTCCAATCGAATAGTTTCATATATACCAAAATGGGGTATCAAATGAAAGGGCATGATGTGTACATTAATAAAATTTTAATTATATCAAAACTGGTTCAGTCATTTACAAGATATTGGGGTGAAAGTGGGATGACCAATCGAATATTTTCATATATACTAAAGTGGGGTATCAAATGAAAGGGCATGATGTGAACATTACAAAAAAATAAGTTATATCAAAATCGGTTCAAGATATAGGGGTAAAAGTGATAATTAACTAGGGGTAAATGGATATTTTCAAATACACCCAAGTGGTACCCCTGGTCATGGTTAAAAGAAAATACTTTTGGTCTTTGATAGTTTGTTTATTAACACTTATTAAAACGTTCTACTATTACATTTATAAAATGGCGTTTGTGTGTCAACTAATTTATGCAAGTTTTTCAATTAGGCTGCTATTGACATGTAATATTATTATGGTGTCTAAAAAACTATCAAACATATATTTGAATAAGCTTAAGTTTATAATTCACTCTTGAGATCATTTAATGATATTTATAAAATTGCAACTCAGAATATTTTGCATTATTGATACAACGTGACAAGTTGAATGGGAGACATATTGTAGAATAAGATCCAATAAATATAGGTACCAACAGAATTTACATCTTAATGTTCAAAATGGGACGTCTAGTTAAATGGGTAAAATTGTGGCCAAATGCGATACATGCACAGCTCATGCATTTTTGAAACGTATCAAAAGGTACCTAGACGTGTTTATAATAAAAGGCTAGAATATGTTGCTCAATCAAAATGTCAGACTGTAATAACATTTATGTATTATTGACTTGTATACAAAAATAACGCGATCAATAATCTCACTTATATAATCTTTAAACTTATAAGTAAATAGGTATATATTATGTATGTATAATCTAAATTATATTATTCATTTGTAAAACAGTTTGAATTATATATGATACATCATGCTTAATTCACCTAATTTTAAAATAAACCTCCCTTGACAACAGAAATGCATTCATAAAAGTTATTCGAGAAGTAATTATACATAATTAAATGTTAAAGAATTAATTACCCGATTAGGTATTACTTTGAAAAATAATAATTTATTAGATTAAATATTTATCACTTGATTATTTATCGGCGACCTCTGTTCCTAATTTAAAATTAGGCGAACAAGCACTACCAACATTCAAGAGCGATAAACCTTGAGTCAACGTCACGTCGTATTTGATTAGTCTTTAACTTACTGCAACTACTATTTCAATAAATTGCAAGATTTTATTGATAGAAGATTATATAAACTAGATTGTTCTGCGTTTTTGGCGAGTATCATAAACTACTAAGTTGCCACTTGATCTTATAATCAAAATATTAGATAGTGAATAGGCCAAAAATAGTAGTGTCATATTATAGACCTTATAATCTTACTCGCCGCGCATGTTTGGACCGTTATACTCGTGTTATTTGAAGTAGTTATAGTTGCTTATAATTTAGTCATGGTAGGTAATTGAAGACTACATTTTATTGGATTCTTGTCTTGAACCACATCTTCCATAACTGCTATTCAGAGAATATTGTGATTGTAACTTGGCATATCTCAAAATTATTTTAGTCTGACCAATCATCCACCGGTGGATATAAATATAATAATATATTTGTCAGCGACACGTGAAAAATGACTATCACAGACGTAATTAGGACGATTTAAAAGTTGTGAGGACTCTGTAACAGCTAATTAGATTTTATTTATTAAAGCATTGCACTTTTATATTTACGAGAATAGCAATATAATAATTTAAAGTTACGAAATTACGAAGGTGATTGAATAAGTATCAAATAGACCCAATCACAGTAAGTTCTTTACATAGAGAGTTACGGTCAGTTTTTCGTAGTGTCGCCAAATTTACAATTCTGTTATATATTTATTTTAATAGTGTTGTTTCATTAAATATATTATTTTTTAAATGTTTATCCCATTTATTCTGACATTTTTTAAGTCATGCTAATACATACCATATCATATCATATTTTGGTTGTTTTTATGAACATAACATTTTATTTAAAGTTGCACAAAACTAAAATTTCTTAATCGAGACGTAATTAATATAAATATATTTTTTACGAATTGGTTAGTCCTACTTACAATCTATTTACTAGCAATGCATATTATCATATTTCCTTACTTATTGGTACATAGCAAAACAGATAAATCATTAATTGACGAGACTCGCACACTAATATACACCAATTAACACGCTTCCATTTAAAATAACAGTACTTGAACGTACTGAAATTATACAAGACATCCACTGTTGCAAATCATTTTTATCAAGATTCTTATTATAATACAGCTAATGAAAAAGAAATATTAAATAAGTAAAAATTGCAATAGGTAAACATTGAATTATAATAACCCATGCTTATGTTTATTCGTTATAAGCACCTGCTTTAATAATATCCTTGAATTTATAAAGGATTATCTTATCATTAAACAACTTGTTTTATAGAACAGAATAGCTCCAAAAGGTGGGGTTTTAACACATGTATACAAGCTGAAGTTTCCTGGGAAATATACGAAAATAAAACGATCCTTAGTAATTCTCAATAGAAAATCAATAAATAATTAGCAATAATATATTATTTAAATCAATACGAAAGCAGGTACTTATAAATTTAAATAGATACCTACCTATACAATACTTCACTGTAAGGTATGTAATACCTGTGTATAATGTTTGATATATACCCATATATTAATTACAAACAACTCAAGTTCAATTTGTTCATATAAGAATAACCAACATTTACCAAGATGAAGACAGTAACTTATCACAATTGCAAAAAAATCTCTGCACATACCCCATACATGAAAAACAATGTAACATACATATTGGATATATATCAATGATATGAAAATATTTTAAACCTCACATCACAATAACACATTCAAAACAATGTAACAAAATTCAATCATAATCATAATATACACAAATACCAAAATCTCTAGTTGTTACTATCACATACATAATATAATATACATATCTCTATGAGAACTTTGAATATTCTTTTAAACAAGAGACAGACTATATCAACAGTACTTACTTCAATTGTCAAGTGTGCCATGAGACATTATTTTAGGCCATTCAACATTTTAATGATCTTTATTCCAGCCAAAAATACAACTAATTTACATCAATATTTATTTTCGATTCATAAATGTTCTTGTGTTATTATGGAAGAAAGGTCAATATCTAATGATTGCTTAAATTAAATATTTCAAAGTAATTTTGTTCTCAACAGTCTCCAATTTCAAATCAGCTATTATTCATATCTTAGCTCCATTGCTGCCGATACGTAAAGGCCCCAATCAATTTTATAACACCAATTATTTATAAGGAAGAACACTTTTCAATATGTAAAATACAACAGATATAAAAATATGTGTACCAAGTATCCTAACCAGGGACTTAAATGGTACTAGATGGAAGAGTTTTGGTCTTTTATTTTAATGTTCACTAAACCAATCTCTTTACAGTAGCCCATAGCATTGTTAGATTTGGTACCATTTTAAAACATCAAAGTTTTCTAAATTGTAATTGTCTTACCATGCAGCTGCAGCACAAATATTTTCTATGTATAGTTTAACCATTGATCGTGAATTGGGTTCCATTTTATGTGATGCCACTGTTATGAATAATGGTCAGTGATGAATTCAGTCCCTGATCCTATCCATGTCAAAGGCTTCAGCGAATAATTAGTAATCATCATTAAAACAATTAAACTGGGATTTTAAGTTGATAATGGTTTTATCACAATATTATCACAAGAAAAATAAAACCAAATCTTGAAGCTTTTTTACAAACTGATATTATATAAATTGCTGCACATGTCTAAAACAATGTGGTACTATTTGCATAATACCAAAGCATTCAATTTGTACAATAATTACATGACCACATTTAAATAACAACATTATAAAGCTATAAAACACAGAAATATCAACTTACATTACTTTCCTGTACATGAATACTTTCTTTTCGTATTATTATGTTCCCTTACAATACAATAATAGAAACATCTCTATTAAAATCACAAGTAATTAAGATGTTGTTAATTTAGAATTTAATCATAACTTATTTATACACAAATGTAATTTTTTGATAAGTTTATGCAGATGCAATTTTAAACATAATTATCATTGTTGGGTTGCTTTAAGAACATAATTTTTTCACCTGGTTTCAATGACGTCATCAGATTTACCACCTAGTCTAATAATAATTGAAGACCAAACTGTTAAATGACTCACATTATTAAGCTCAAACACTTATTGCTTCTTTTCGGGTTTTTTTACAAGATGCGCATTCACTGGGTATTTCAGTTCTGTTCTTAATTGTTCATTGTGTTCTTCTAATGAATTAACAGCATAATGGAGAACAAGCTCGTTTAAAGTTCTGAAAGTAAAAAAAAATTGTAAGCATTCTCTAATAAACTATAATAGTTTTACCACAGTCTAGATACTCATACAGTTTGTCATCGCGTTTGATCTTGGGAAAAATGCCGACAACGTCTAGACAGTTATCGCGACGCAAGGTTTGTCACGCGTTAAAGCTAGTAGAGTATTTAATTAGGTAGTATTAAATTTTTTTAACACGAGGTTATTATCTATGTTCAATTAATTATCTATTATTATTTATTACATTTAGGAAATATTTTATTAGCCTAATTGTATGTTTGGGAATTAAATGAAAAAAGCCCTCAGATAATTACACCTGAGGGCTTTTTTCATTCCATTTGATGAATTCCAAAAATAACATCAACATCGTACTTATAACCCTTAAAACCCCATAAATGATGCCCATATCTAAAATTAGACAGTAGTCGTGGCCGCCATTTTGAATTCCGAAAATAACATTGAAATCGATCTTTGAAAAGACTTAATAATAAAATATATAAAATCAATTGAGCGTGTATGCCCTGCAGGATAGCTCCCTAGTTACTAACATTGTGATTTGGGAAATACCCGCTCCCCTCGCACCCCACACGATTGCCCTGTCTAGACACTTCCTCTGACCAACTGTATGAGTATCTAAACTGTGTCATGACTGTGGTTTTACTTTTTATGTATGTGCTAATTAATTCAATTTATTAATTACTAGCTTAGCCCGCGCCTACTCTTTGCGTTAATTTAGATTTTGTCAATCAATTTAGAATCGTAAATATAAAATTTATATTGAATTTAAAATGTACTCATTAGCTAGATAAAAAGGATGTTACAGCCCAAATTCAGCTGGGTTACAAGTAGAGATTCCTCTTAGCAACAGTAATATTATGTTTGTCTTGTGCTCCGTACACAAATGGCAGTCAGCCATGCAACAAGATTGCTGACAGGCTAATGAAGACACACAGCAGTGTGTCCACCAATGTCCCGATTTTTATATATGATGAACTATATTACCGTTTTGTTTTATCATCTTAACTGAATGCACACAATGTGCAGATGTGGTTTAAAATTATGCTTAGGAATTTTTGTAGGTTTACTCATCCCACATATTATTGAAATAATTGAACACTAATGTGTCAACATTTGATAAAATAATTATTATGTTAATAATGTTTTATTTACTATATATACCAGCTCATGAATAAGGGCTCCGTTCGAGTTCGAAACTAGTCGGGCATTCCCGAATACACACGTAAGTATAACCGGGATATATAAGGGAACCGGGTACCGGGGATACCGGGGTAAATAATATGGATAATACTCACGGAAGTTATTATAGTATAATAATGTTTTGCCCATAAATTTCATTTTTTCATACTGATATAATCCTTAAATTAATGTCAAATTTTTTAGCCTACAATTTTTTAATTCAAGTTTTATTCCTTACTTAAATGCAAAAGCATACTTACTCATAAACATTATAGGGTTCCGCAAATCCGTAACCTCTTTCAGTCTTAAAGATAATACAGTGATAGACCATGTTGTTACAACAAATAGATAAAGCTAGTTGACCAGTGGAGTTAGGCCGAATTAAAAATGTGCCCTGAGGTTTCCCTGCAAGAAGCTTTTCTGCCATTTCACGGGTACAAGTAACTTTCCAACTGATCGTCTCTCTGTGAGCATATAATTCTTCAAGTTTATGGATATTGTCATCTTCTAACAAGTGCAAGTACTCATCAGTTTTGCCTCGTCCTTGCAACCATCTGTAAAGAAAATATTATATTAATAATATTTATTTATCAAAGGGTTCCATCAAAGGTAGTTTAGGAATATTAAAGCAATATATGCTAAGATTAACTGTTAAAAAGCATACGACATATTTCCTACAAGGTACAAAGGGGAACCATGCCTTGTGCAAAATAGTTTGCTAATCCTACACAGTGTCCAAAACAGTATATCACATCTCATGATAAACCTTTTGAAATGTGAAGTAATTAATGCCCACAATTACAACTGTCAATAGTTTTTCTACCCTTTCAATTAAAATCCCTATTATACAAACATTGTATTGAGTGTTTGTCTGTATGAAAAAGGGACTGGTCATTCAAGGAACTAGATAAATACTGAAACCTTTTAGAATATTTATCTAATCAAACCTGTTTAAAACACACATAAAATAATATAAGTAAATATTTAATTTTACATTATTCCTATTTATGAAGCAAACATTTTCCTTCGTGTTATTTTAGGACATTTGGTCAATCATTATTGAATTTGAAGGATAATAATTATTATAAACTTAAATTGTGGTCTAAAAATATTGTCATGTACGTGAAGAAGAGAAAAAAGTGTTCTCCTATACACTGACTCACAAACAACTATTGATAGTATATCAAATAAACTTTTGTCTATTACAAATTCAATTTGAATTACTTACACTTTATATCGATCCTTTATTTTATAGAGATCTGTCACATCTGACTTTAGTTTGGCTATTTCTCTCTCAAGAAGCAACTGAGCTGTAACTGTATTTCTTAATATATCATTTAATTCAGATTTGGCTTGTTTTAAGTTTTGAACTCTTGATATTAACTGTCTATTATTATCTAATACAGGATTCTTTTCATGAGGTTGTGCTTCCGTCTGCATCTTCTCTTGTAACTTTAAGTGGTCTTCACAGATTTTCACTGTTTCCCTAAAGGCATCTAGTGCTTGCTTCTTCATATTAACTTCTTCCCTTAACCTTGTATATTTGTAGGAGCGAACTTCAAAGTCTTTTGTTTTCAATACATATTTTTTGTGGATTTCTTTAAATTTAGTTTCTAAGGTCTCATCACTCATATTTTCTCCACCTTCATTTTCTTGTAGTCTTGACAATGGATACATAAGCTTAATGTCAAGACTGCTATTGCAATGTGCCAATGAGTATTCCCTATAGAAACGAACAAGATCCACCACTGATTTGAAATCATAAGGCTCACAAAATCCAAAATGTCCATCATGGTTATAGATTTTGATCAGTTTGTTCATACCCCCTTTTCTTACTGTCAGAGTATAACCACTATCTTTGTTAGATGCGTTACGCACCAAAAAGGTGCCATCACATGTGTCCCGTAATTTCTCTGTAGCTTCATCTCTGGAATGTGCAATAAACAATCCTGTTACTATGGAAATTTTTATTCAGAGTTTAACCCATCAGAATGATTAATAAATGGGACAGGAAGATGTAATACTTCACAATGTTACAGCATGAATGGGTATGGATATTTTAAGGCAGGTAAAGTCTGGGATGATGAATATTAATAATTAACAGGTAGGGGCCTTACGAGACATCTATGAAAGGGGGATTTGGTCACCAGAATAAATAATTCAAAGGACTCTAGTCGCCCAAATGAGTTAATTAAAGATCTGCATTTCGTAATAATACAATAAAAATATATACTGGGTAAGAACTTACCGAGTGATATCACCCCAATACCATTCGGCATTCTCCAAACTATCTTCGGCTGACTGCTGAGGTGCGCCTATTTCAACCATTATTTCATTATCGACACTCAAAACTCATGCATAGTGGGTTTTGCTCTTAGTTCTTCAGTAGCTGAACCAATACTAACACATCTTCCGAAGTTCGAACGATATTTCACTATCTGAGGCCTGAGCGGCTAGATCACAAACTTCCGCGTTCGAGGTTACGAAAAAAAGAAACTAAGTAATTCACTTTTAAAGCACAGTAAACCATAACTAGCACATATTTATTTCGTTTCAATTCACACGATTGGTTATTCCACGACAGAACTTGAACTACACACCGAGAAAGAGGTATCTAGATCACAAAGGAAATGGGCAAGAGTCTAATGATAGTTGCTATGGCACATAATTCCCTATAGCTGTGAATGGGAAGTCGCTCTACGAGGTAATATTATAAAATCCATGAAAACTGTTTATAGTATTTCATGTTATCCGCATTAAACTTCCATTAAAATTTCATTTGTTAAGTCAAACACTAGCACCAACTCCGTCCGCCATCTATCTATCTAATCGCCATAAAAAATGTAAGATGCAAAAAGCTATAAAAAGTGGTGGGCACGGTGCCTACCCGTATAACGATAAACCTCATCTTCAATAATCGAGTAGAACATACCACTCGATTTAACTACACTTTAAATTATAATAGTTGCCATAACTCAATTTTGAATACCTAGTCTAAGAAACAAAATCCTGACAAACATGGCCCAAACCTATGCCCAAACCCAACCCAAACCACATTTTATTTTTATGTGTATCTACTCGTAAAGGCATTTGAGTATTTACGAAACTATGGATTGATACCTAGTTTGAGCGTCGTCTGATAATGGCCGGTTGGCCATTATATAACTTAAATAATGGTCATTTACTCTTAATCCATCTCTATAAATTAATAGTTTGTGCTCAATATCCAAGAATCAAAAGAAGTCATTTGATGCCGAGCATAGTCATTTGATGGAGTCAGTATGGATAGTATGGAGTACTAAAATGTTATGACAGTACCATATTTTTTGCTCTTTATGTTGTAACAAAAAAACATACATTGCACATACCAACAATTGAATATTAAATTGTTAATAAATAATTCTACTTGAGTAACCAAACTGCCCAAACCCAGAATCGAACCCAGGATCTCATGCTCAGAAGTCGCGTTAGCGATCTCTAAACCAACGAAGCAGTCAAACCAAACATCAATAAATTTTAATTAAAAGAATAATTATCAGCTGTTTTTGTTTGTAACTACACCTAAATACAGAAAAAACTTTGAACTAAAAAGTACAAGTAGTCTTATTGCTAAATGCAATTATTTCTATGTTCAATTAGATGACCTGATTGGCATGGCGTGGCGGTGTGATTTAGCGATTGGACTGCTGCGCTAGGGGTTGCGGGTTCGATTCCTGCACGGGACAAAAATTTGTGCGATTCGCAGATGTTTGTCCCGAGTCTGGGTCTACAATACAAACATGTATTGTGTATCTGATATTTCATGTTTGTGGATCGCACCCACGATACAGTAGAAATTCCTAGAAAGGGGTGACGCTTAATAAGCAAAAGATGAGAAGATGGTAGTGTACATTTATAAATTAATTCATAATGTATACTATTAAAAAAGTGTTCATGACTTCTCATTTATTAGTCGATATTAATTAAAATACTAAACACGACACAACTATATCACAGTCTAACACATACGTACAGTCGGTTCACGGATGACGAAAGCGACAGAGCAATGGTACCGTGTGGAGTGCGACGGGAGCGAGCAGCTGGGCATTTGCCGAACGGTCTTATAAGATAAATGTATTTATGTTAGTTTAGTTTGGGAGCTGTCCGGCAGGATTTACTTAAGTACTTTTTTTATAAAATAATATTTTATTACTATATTAGTATCTACCTATTAAAAAATTAAAAATGGTACATACCACTACTAGATGTGCAGTGAGAAACTGTAAATAATCCTGTTTATGTATCTGAGGCCCGATTTCAATAGAATCATTTTCTATGAGGAAGGACTGACTGACTACGGATTGGTTTCTTGGGCGTATTTCTGTTAATTTTTATTATTAGATTTAGCTAAGGGATTTTTCACGAACGTAGTTATGTACTATTTTGATAATACCATAGATAATACTTTTCTAATACAATAAGTACTGATAGGCGATGGTATATACAGGCGTGATGTTATGTTTTAAATAACGGCCATGTCCTCTGCCTAATTTTTAGGTAGGCATCATGTCAGGGGTTTTAAGTGTACTAAGTACTAGTTATTTTTTTAATTCAAGACCCTGACAAGCCGCACCGTATGTCTAATATTTGATGTTATTAATAAAAAGCTTGTTTGATGCTTTTTTTTCAGATGCAATATT
This sequence comes from Abrostola tripartita, assembly GCA_905340225.1. Lineage (NCBI taxonomy): Eukaryota > Metazoa > Arthropoda > Insecta > Lepidoptera > Noctuidae > Abrostola > Abrostola tripartita. Next base: position 6,216,001 of record HG996490.1, on the reverse strand, counting down.
TAGAATATGACGCATGAAAGACTAGATTTAGTTTATTATAATTCTAAAAACCTATCTTTAACGCGTGATACCCTTGTTTTAGTTGTCTGCTTTTGCTTTTACCCAAGATCAAACGTGTTGATCGACTGTATGTAGTTTGACTGTGATTTTATAGTGTTCTCATAGTAAAACTTTAAACTACAGAGTTGTAGAAGTTTGGCCAACGAAAGCTGTCCACTGAAAACGGCGGCAATTTCAAAAAAAATTAGGTTGTCAACACTGTTATTATACTGCATAAACAGAGTTGATACTTTTTAATATTCAGGGAAAAATGTCACTATAACAAAAATAAATATTTGAAGACTAATTATTGTTAATAATACAGATACCTTATCCAATGGTACCAAACCTACATACGAGTACCTATTGTGTTAGAGAGAATTGCCTCGTTTCTCATGCTATAACCTATAATGTATGCTATAACAAAGTTACATTGCTATATGGATTTTTTGACTCTCACTGTTTTTTTATTATTAGTTGAAGGTGAATAAGATGTGCATGAAGTAAACAACATTTTATTACTAAACGTTTATTAATGAACTGAACATAATTTTTTTTTGTAAAAAAGTTACGAATCGTAGTCGAAATCCGACTCTAAGTATTCCACACCTGATAATGATTCAGGTTCACTGCTTTCTTCACTGCTATCGCCCCCGACATTTATAATGAATCTTTCGAGCTCAGTTTCAAAAATTTGATCCCTCGCTTTATACTGATTTTCAACATTAATTACGTGATCAGTGTATTTCTTCCAATCGTCATTAGTTACACTATCAAAGCATTCTTTAATTAAATTTTGCATTTCCGATGCTGGTATACCAATATTTTTGCTAGCGACTTTTCTTTTTGCCTGACTCCATACCAGCTCAATCGCATTGAGGTCGCAATGGTATGGAGGCAATAATAAAATTTCATGGTTGTGAATGTTGCTGTGCTTTTTTAGAAGTTCTTCAACTTCATATTTTGGAGTAGGTTTATTATCTTTTACCAAACACATTAATTCTGCCTTTGTTTGATAATCCTCAAAAGCAATGTTATTTTCTTGAAGCCATGTCTGTATTACCACTTTCGTAACAGACATTGAAGGTGGTTTGTTGACTTGTTTTACATGGTAGCTTGCATTGTCCATCACAAGTACACTGGGCTTACTTAAATTTGGTAGCAACATTTCTTCTAGCCATTTCATATAGTTATTAGCATTCATATCATCATGATAATCTGCAGATTTCGATTTTGTGCTGAATATTAATAAAGCTCCTGGAACAAATCCTTCGTCTGATCCTGCATGTACAATGATATACCGTTTACCTGATGATATATTACTGATTACGCCACTCGTAGAAGGACCTTGCCAGGATTTTTTTACTTTATAATTCTGATGTACATATGTCTCGTCAATATAAATAATCTGTTTACCTTCCAGTCTTTTCTTATTAATTGTTCTTAGGTATCTATGCCTCCATGCAGCAATATCGTATCTTTCTGTAAGCAAGGCCCGTTCATTTTTATTGTTAACAAATTCAAATCCATTATTGTGTAACAATTTTCTAAGAGTTTCACGGCATCCAGTGAAGTCAATTGCTTCTTTCAGTTCATTATGCAGGTTTCTTAATGTTGGAACTTGTTTTTTTACACAATAGTATTCATTTATTTTATTTCTTATGGCTGAAATATCAAAATCATCCAAATTAGAAACTGTTGCTGGATGAGGTCGTTTCTTTCCTGGAGTGTTCCACTGGCCCTGATTTACTGAACCTTCCTTTTTTATTCGCCTAAGTGTTTTTACACTTACTTCTGAAAAAAACAAAAGACAAATGTAAACAAAACTCTAAAAACACCAAACACTTTCACAACTTGTCAATTTCTTTTATCTGAACTGATGTAGTTCAAACATTGCATTATTTGAAGATTTAGAGACTTTCAATATGAATCAGTGAATTCACTTTTTTATATTAATTGGCATAAAATAAGTTACACCTATCAGTGTGAGAATGTGATAAGTAAAACAATAATGTCATGTTAAACTAACTTATATCGATAATTATGTTAAATTAGAATACCTGTCATTGAAGATATCTTTTCTAAATAATGTTTTTCACAAGTCAGTATTTCGTTTTTTTCCACAGATATCATTTCATGTAACACCTTTGTTATATTGAGCTTTATCTCTCTGTTGTATTCGTCGTCAATACTTTCTAAAAATAACCAGAAAAGTAATTACAAAATGTTTAAAATATTCAAGAAATATCAAGATGTTTCCACATACTACAAAAAAACTAACCTAAAAGTGAAGCGATTGAGTTCAGTTGTTGTATTTTCTTTGCAGATTTCTCGTTTATATCACTTTTCACATCATTAAATTTGTTGATCATGGTAAACAGTAGATTTCTCGTCGAACTTTTGATTGTTTTCGGCATGATTAATAACAAATTCAAGGAAAAAAATAAACGATACGGAGTTGTTGTTGACATCAATAATGACAAATGTATCAGTTCCTTGACAGTAAAAAAATGTTGCCATATAAAAGTTTCTGAAAAAATTCGTGGACAGCTTTCGTTGGCCAAACTATATCATGTTGTATGTAATATTTTCAGTTTATTTTGGCAAATTTGTGTATACATTTATGTACATATATATTCTTAATTTTAAAATTGTGTCATTATATTCTCTTTGCTTAATTTATTTTCAAAGGATGAGGACGGAGTGTATTTTAAAATAAATGTTTAAATTTCTCCACTGGTAACTAAATAGTAAACGGGTGGCGTGCCTGGGTCTTTACATTACATTTAACATTACGTCTGTCTTAATCAAAAATGTTTTTTATTTTCATTTTGGCTTTACGTGCACTATAAAATTATTCAAATAACAAACTAAGAATTCATTGACCTGTAGTAATAAAAATATGAAGTGATGATAAAATATCTTAAACAATTTGTGAAGAGTTTTAGTGTATAACAGAAATGTTATTTTTCTGTTGTCCCGATTCTCAAAATGTGTATTAAAACTGGTGCAATTTTATTCTGCTCATTTATCGTATTTGTATCGTCTACACACATAAAAGGAGAATTTTCAACAGATGAATTTTTCAAGTTCCTAGTGAAATTCGGCTTCCAGAAAACAGATATTCATTTTCAAAAGGAAACATATGGCTATATTTTTGGGAATATCACTTCAAATGTACAGTTTAAATTTCCGATAACATTTGCTGTGTTAGACAGAGGCCACTTTTTGCATTATTACAAGAACAGGGATATTGTTGATAAAGAACTGGCATGTCAGGTTATGTTTCAAAATTTGAATGGAACAGCTTATCACCCAAAATGTAATGCTTATGGCCAAGATCTGTTCAGAAGAATTCCTTGTCCAAAGGGTAGCTTGTGTATCGATGAGGATACACCATGGAATGTGATAAAGAAAAATCAGTTTACTTATGTTATACAAAACTCAGGGCAACCAAGGTAATTACATGTGTTGATTTATTTTAGATTATAGGGATATTGTTTTTTTAAGACTGGATATAATTTACCTGTTAAGCTAATTACGCAATTCCTTTGTAGAATAAATGGTGATTTCATGCTCCATGTATTTTTCCTGTTAGGTACTGGAGCAACATACATGTAACTTATTAGCAGTTCAAAGAACTATTTTTATACCTGTTTACAATATAGATATGTTGCAAATTGTACTGAAACCAAAGATGTGTTATGAGGGCTTATGAGTTTTAACATACTCTTTTGTATACAAATCAAACATATATTATTAGAATTAATGACCTTTAGAGAGGTCACATGTGTACCAGTAACTATCACATGTGTACTAGTAATTGATTGTAGAATGGGCAAGGGAACACTACATTGCTCCTTCACATACTTATTTTAGTGTATATTCATTATAAATGTCAACTTCTTTCACAGGTTTTGGTATGTGTCAATGGTGTCATGTTACCTAGATGAGGTAAGTTGTACATGGCACCACTACCCAGGAGCTCCATCTAGAAATAATAAAACTGTAATAAAGATCCAACCCCAGACAATAAACTATGATTTTTGGCTGGTCAATGGAAGTCCAAACTTATCATTTTACAACACGTTGCTGTATCAGTTTTCATTTGACAGACAGAATACACTGGAGTTGTATCTTGTTTTCTGGTTGTGCTACATTGTTCTATTGCCAGTGCAGATATATGCTGTCAGGTAAGACTAACATAAATTTGTTAAATTAATTTATAGTAATTTATACTATAAGTAGAATTATTATAATATTTTCAGAGATGTTCACTCCAAAACTTTTGCAAAATCGATTGAGTAAGCAGTATTTTATGTATTACTATAGTTTCTTATTTCTCAAAGCTATACCTAAGCTTTTCTATTCATAAGATTTTCAGATACTTCATTAGAATTCCCTTTCATATTCCTACTCTATTTATGTTCACCCTATTGCTAAATGATTGCATTTATTATATTTTAATTATAGAACACAGTATGTAATAAGTATTGACTTTATTTCAGAACACAAAAACATCCTGTGACAAAGTTATTCACATTTAGCCTTGTGTTGGAGTTCATTGCCCTCTGCTTTAATGTGCTACATACAGTAAAGTTTGCTGTTGATGGTGTAGGATTTGCAAGCCTTGCAGCTGCTGGGGATGTTTTGGATATTATGAGCAGAGTGAGTAATACATACATACATAAAGTCACGCCTATTTCCACGAGGGGTAGGCAGAGAGAGGTATAAATATTATGCATATTTCCCAACAATTTATAATCCCATATTATTATAAACTAACTGGTTTGAATTTACCATATTGTATAGTTTTAAAGATAGATGATCAGACATTAACAGTGAGCTGTTTGTGCTAACCCCAGATTACATTTAAACTCTTCTTTGCCAGCTAAAGTTTTTGACAAAAGATACTTTGCTGACCGCCTCACCTTAACAAGAATTAAAAATAAACGGTTTTTCAGACACTCTTCATGTTGCTGCTACTTTTGTTAGCAAAAGGATGGGCAGTAACAAGATTGGAGCTTACATACAAGCCTCTTGTATTTGGAGTTTGGTTAGCATATGGAATTGTGCATATATTACTCTATGTCTGGAACACTGTAAGTAGTTTTAATATGCGTTTTTTTACTACCACATTTACAATGGGATTTGTAACTTGTTAATTATTGCAGACTGAAGTGGATATCATAGAAGAGATAGATGAGTACCAAACTTGGCCTGGGTGGTTGATCCTTGCCCTTCGTGTTGTTATAATGACTTGGTTTGTGCTTGAATTGCGAAACACAATGATGTATGAACACAACATGCCAAAACTTAACTTTTTACTACACTTTGGTGCATCGAGCCTAGTGTGGTTCGTCTACTTGCCGATAATAGCGCTAATCGCGTTACAGATCAGCCCTTTGTGGAGGTTCAAGTTCTTGTTAGGTAAGTGTTACGATTACACATTTTGTAATATAGCAAGCGACATTCTTACGCAACATATTTTTATTACCAGTTACATTCACTTGTGGCCGCAGTTTAATTTATTAGTAACTGTAAAGTTGACTGACTTCATTAATTGGCATAGATTTATCAATAGTGAGTATCTGTACATACATTCTTGAAAATTCAGAAGAAGGACGTGCACTTTTTGGCTCGTTAGGTTTTAGAAACCAGTTTAGCATAATCAATTAAATGTAATAAACTATGTTAAAGCAATAAACATGAATTATGATATTAAATACTTTCAAATAAAGCAAAACAATGGGTTAAAGGAAACTCAAGGAAACTACCTGTATTTGTCTTTCCACTGCAAAACGTCTTTCAAACAAAATAGGAGTTAAAAGCCCTTCTAACCTGATATATTCTTCCTTAAAGCTAGCCCTAATATAAAAGTGTTGACTTGCCTATTTTTTACTATATTGAGACCAAAGAAAGAAATATGTTAGTAATAATTAATAAACGGTAGCGCGGCCTCTCGTAAAAATGTCACGGGTATTAGATTGAACACCGAAGTAATGTCCATCCGTCACGTATCAGCAATTATCTTTAACACGGTGTTTGTGAAACAAGTTAGTGTAAGCTCGGTAAGTTACCAAATATAATTGACTTGTTTAACAAAGATTTTATTGCACGATTCTTGAGACTGGATTCGTTTTAAGAAGGCAAATTAATTGTGGTCTAATATACGGTTTATATTTAAAATCAAATCACTATTTACGCTTAATTATTTTAATTCTATTAAACGCGGTCGACTAAATAAAATGCGACAAAATATCCGGTACATGTACCTACTAAACAGCCGGCAGCTCTTTTATTTTACTTTCATAGATCACACAAATATGCATTAAGACATATGAGGAGTTCGCAGAGGCTATAGATTTCCATTTCATTTTGACAGACCCAGAGCTTTAACTCCATGCGCGCTTTCAATTTAGGGCCTGTTGCACCATCTACAAGTAAAGTGTAAGGTAGACTTACCGCCACATGAAGTCTCCCGTAACTACTCATACGAATTTCACAATATCTACGTAGTATTAATCAGCGGATAAACTGGCCTGTAACTAAGATACGATAGAAGATACTCGTAACTTTTACTTGCCGTTTAGCGTTAATCAATAAGTAACTATTCAACACTTTACTTGTAGATGGTGAGACAGGCCCTTGGTCTTCATACATGTATGTTTAGGGTACTTGTAACCGGACTTCTCTTTAGACTATTTCCCCTGATTATTACGATCTATTTATTACATATTTTATCATGAAGATCAGCGCATAGTCGCATTTGTTACACATGTTAAACGTTTCGCTTTACGCTTACCTACACCTTACGCACTATAACAATTACATTACATAATGATTGTTCTATTGATCGATCATTAAATAGAACCTAGAATATGTGAATACCTTTGACAGATATTTTTAATTGAAACAGATTTTAAAACAACGCCTTAGTTAAAATACTTAGTTCTGGGACCAGTGGTAGCTATATGTATATCATCAATCATCATAGTACACCTACATTTTATCTTGGTCCCTTTTAATCATAAATTTCATTTTTACTTTTTATCATTGAATTTGTGCCTAGCATGGGCAACATGCTAAAAAAATATTAAAATATGTATAATCAAATTCTATGATTTGGGTGGTGACATAAAAATAATCGTTTCTGATTGACATTTGTTACGATTTTGGCTTGCATTTTTGCTTGACCACCCATCTCACTCTACCTTAAACTCACTGAGCCATAGATGGAAATCGTTCTATAATTTGGAGATTTAAATCTTTGACTAAGTACAAACGTTTCATATTTCTAATTTGCAGGTATTACTTACTCAGCTGACTGTCTCGCGTTCTGTGTAATGGCTCACTTGCTATGGCCAACGCGATCGGAGCAGTACTTATTATTAGCGCCCTCTGATTATACAGGTATGGACTTAATATATTTATATTAATTTATAATTTTATTTCAGGCATTAAAGTACATAATAATAATAATACAATTTAGGAAAATAATTAAGAAAAATATGCTGTAAACAGCAAAATTATAAAGCAGTTAAAACTATCTCCAGTAATTACGATAAATATAGCGTTAATATTAATAGTTTTCATACTGTATTTAACTAAAGTTACTAATACTATCACCTACTGTCAAATGGATTTTTTTTCCTCTTTATTTTAATGAGCTTTTATCCAGTGGATATGCCAGCTCCATAATTCATACATGCATGCACAAATATTATATCTAAGTCACCTTATTAATATAATGCTTATATACTAGTTATAATAAATACTCTATATAACAATACTATAGAGCATATTTGCTGAGTCTGAGTTAGGCTCAGCTAGTAAAGATAAAACGACTCCTACATCTAATATATTTATAGGGAACCTATTAAAGAACTCCTCTCTTTTATCTTTGTTTTTGGTGCACTCCATCAACAAATGTTGGACATCCTTGATGACCCCACAGGTCTCACAGTTAGGTGAAGGGGCCTTCTTCATGAGATGTCCAAACTTCCTTGATGGATAGTGACCAGAACGAAGTCTATGTGCTAAAGCCACATAATGATGACTTAACCTATTATTTATTTATCTACGGCACCCGAGGAGGCTGGTGTTGGATAGCTCTATACCATATACCCTTTTCTTTAGAAGTTCTATCAAAATACTCCTTCCACATATCGTAAATATCGCGTTTATATTTATTTAGGACTTCTGAATGATGCGGAGTAATATTGATCTCATTTCCCTCAGTAACTGCCAATTTAGCCAACTGATCAGCCTCCTTGTTGCCCCTTATATCTATATGAGATGGAACCCATTGCAACTTCAGATGCATACCCCTCTGTTCCAATAGTAATATCTTTTTAAGTATAGTATAGGCTACCGATACACCTCTTAGACCAGAGGCGCATCGAGCCAAATGTTTGATAGCACTCCTACTATCTATGAAAATAACAATATTTTCATAATTCTGACTGAGAACATAAGTGAGCGCCTCCGAAATTGCAACGAGCTCCAAGGTCATAATAGATACTTTTGATTGTACCTTATAAATACCTGTACATTTTCCTACAGGGAATGGTCTAATGGATCTGACAAAATAGATTACATTGGGGACAGGATCAGTAATGTTTATTTCCGGTTGTTTGCACAAATAGTTACCAATTTGAGGATCATAATAATGAGTCCAATCAGTTTTAACACCCAGTTCTAGTGCTCCATTTTATGCTTAAAGATTGTTTGGTATACACTGTACACACACTGCCTTATTTTATTTTATCAAGAAATAACAGTAGCCATTCTAGTTAATAAATTATATAGATTTATTGACGAGCAACTATCAATTTATGGCATATAATTAAATTAATCTATATCCGGCTTAAACGTTTTCGTCCATTATTTTAATTATTATCACATTTTTACCACTTCACACAATGAAGTTATCATTGTATTATCAGAGCGCTTCATCCGTCACTAAACTTTATTATGGAATATTACTGTAACAGCTCATTAAAATGTGTTTTTCCGTAATTTTCAGCGGGCATTGAAGAGCTAGATGAATTCAACGAATCCCCTCACGTAGTACACAGCGACACTGTCGCACTAACCACTGCCGAAAGCATCAATGCCGACGAAGAAGATGTTATATTTACAAGAGCGACGCACAAAAATGGTTCGGTGTTCTCATAGCAATGCGAACAGATAACCTAATAGGATATTGTGAAGATAACGTTCAAGGGCACGCCCACGGACGAACGGTTATGAATTTAACACGATCGAAAATATTAACTAATATTGGTCTCATCGAATAACGATTTGTCTCCAATATTAATATAGTAAAACTCATGTTGATTGTGTCGATTTAATATTGTTATTTGTAATATTTATTATCAAAACCGAGATTGACGGATGACAAAGTTGAGGAGATGTATGAATTGAGTGATAGAAAATTCGAATATAATGACTAATATGTTTAGTCAATAGGAAATGTAAAGTAATCACGTATCCTGCTGTGTGATATTCAAGTACATAATAATACATTAATTGATGGAAATCATTAAAGCACAAAATATACAATTGAATTAAGAATACATGACTGTGTATAAGCGAAATATATTGTTCCGAACTTGAAGTGATCGTATCTGGGTGTCAATTAACTAGATTATTTTCTTTTCAAGATGATATTGATAAGACACTTAAAGTGGAAAAACTCGAAATGTTATATGTGCCAACGATTGTACGAACTATGTAAAGCGAAGAAAATATTGCAGATACCTATAATATTATAAGATTATTCGTAATCATTGTGTCTTTGTGAAAAATGTCTGAATTTACCAAAATATATTTAAGAAAATGGGTGTTAAAAAGTGCTGTTAAAGTTAAATGGAGTCTTTCTTATTCTGTGTTGTATCTGTTGTTTTGATACATCGTTACACAGTATTAAGTCATTTTATCTATGGTACCTATTTACTATTTACTTAAATAGTTTGAGGTATAAATCACATCTAACATGGAAAAGAAACGTAATCATGAAACTCGATACTATGCTCACTGTAACAATAGTTATCTGAAATTCGGAACATACTATTTTTACATTTCTCGAAATGTTTATTTCTGTTCAGATTTGTAAACTTAATGTATTATTTCAGATAGATGTCTAATTAATCTACGCTCATTTTAAAGGTTCGCTATAAAAACCGAAATCTTATGAAGAAAATACTAAAACATTTTGTATACAAATAGATACTTGAATATAGCAAATATATTCGTGATGTACAGTAACTTTTAGAAATGTTAAAGTACAATTAGATCTCATTGATGTTATCATGTGATTTTATATCGGCAGCTAAAAACGTGAATGTCTGAAATGATTTGCATCACATCTAATCTGTGTTATTATTGTGCATATAATAGTTTAATTTTCGAAAAAAATAACAAAATTGAACTTGACCAGACACTATTGCGAGTATTAGGTAAGCAAGAAATTGTTTCCTTTCATTTATCAATTGTTAGAACATAAATAATAATATAGCAGAGCATGCTCGATAAATTGTTAGAATAATTCGCTTTATTAAATTAATAAATTGTCACTTTTGAGATAAAACAATATTATTAGTAGGCTTTCTATACTTTACGCTTAATAATTCACTTATTTTTATGATAAATAAACAGACATAAGTTGTGTAGAGCATGCTCTATTATTAGTTTTAAAATATATGGTTTCGAACATACATCGTGTCAATGTAGCGTAAGAATAGAAAAGCTAGTGTTGAACATTTTTGTTACAAAATTTATTTTTTCTAGAAGAGAATTTGTTTAATTAATTTTATAACGTTTAAAAATAAAATTAGCCCATAGCTGATGTTTGAGAAGGTAAGCCTAATGCACAGGGACGTTTGAAACTGAATGTGAATTCAATCAATTATTTTTTTTGGAAAATGAATTCTGAATTCCGAAAAAAAGTTGAAGGCTAGTGATAAAAGTTAAAACATTACTGCAGAACCGAAAAGTCTCGTGGGGCTTGATTATTTTTGTGTGCGTATAACTGAAATATTTAGGTATCCAGTTTATATCAATTCATTAGCTTTAGATATTTGGAGCTGCAAATTATGGCATTCCTTGAAGCTAAGAAATTATATTGATTTGTTTTTATAACATAAATTTAGCCTAAAGTTATAGTATGCCGTTTCCGTGCATTAGGTTTAATATGAAACTAGAAGTATTTTTACAAATATTATGTGCAACCGCAAATAACACTTCATAAATTTATCAATAGCTCACGGGTATACGGTGAAGACGCTCGTAGATTTTAGTTGATGCTGTCAACTTTGATAATAATTGACAATCGGAATGCAGGGAGGCTTGAAATCTGACTCATTTTTATTACTACTTGTTACTCTATCACGTTTTCGATTTACTCTGCAGTCTTGTAAAAAAAGTTTTACGTCTCTTTGATAAATGATTTTATTTCTGCAAATAGGTCTTAAATAAACACTTTTACACGTCATTTATTTTTTAAACTAGATTGATGGCGTCGGCATTTCCTAACTGACTACCTCTGAGAAGAAACACCGAAACAAACTCAGGGGTCAATGTCTCTTTTGTTGTTAATAAGCCCTAACCCCTTGACCTGCGTGTTCACCTTCCTGTGATGTTTGACCATATTAAAACAGAAACATTTTCTTGTAGGGCAAAAATAAAATGATAATATTAGGAGTCTCATGGCCAAACCAAGTTTATATTTTTATCTTTACCCATGAGTTATTGGTAAATTCAAAGTTTATAAGTACCAAGAAACGTGGGAATTAGTATTATCAGTACAGCTCGGTATAAAATTGTACAAAATATTGACCTCTTGACTATTTATTGAAGCAGTAGCTAATATTTCGACACAATTGTATTTTAAGCTCTAAAACAAAAAGAGCTGTGAGCTGAAATACCTACATATTTTGGCTTCCAAAAATGCATGTTTTCGCGACTTTTTCAATAAATGTTATAGGTGTTTATCTTTACGGGGTTAGTAAATATGTAATGCCAGTTTGTTACTTGCCCGAAGTGTTGTGTCCAATGAGGACAAAAATGGAGCTTATTTATTTTTGTATCGAATTTTAAAGGTTTATGGATTACGTTAACCTAACACCTAGGTTTGTAAATCTTATATTCATGAAAACAAGACAGAGTTAGAAAATATAATAAATATTATTTGTAATTTTGTGTTAACGAAATATAGAACTGAAACGCTCTTATGTCCTCGAAGTTACATCCCGAATAGATTGGACTGATATGTGTTATTACATAAATACATAAAGTCACACCTATTTCCCAGAGGGGTAGGCAGAGACCACATTAACACTAATTACATTTCTAGAAAATCGTGCATGTAATGATACAGGTCAGTACGGAGATGTATATTAAAACCCAAGCAAGCTTCACCGTTGAGGGATGAACCAGTATCTAATTAGTCTTAGAAATCGAATAAGTAAGTTCGAAGAAGTCAGAAGCTTTAATCATGCTTCTACATTAACAAAATTAGATTTATCTTGTTAGGCTACGAAATGCTGGGGTCTAAAAAAATACATCTAGTTCAGAATAATTAATTATCGAAGTGAGCGCGGCTAGTCATTATAATATTACGTATTTACGAAAATTTTATATCTTGTTATTTGCCATGTTAAAGATTCTGTCCCTTTTACATTCCCATAGTCATTTCGTTTACTGTCAGATTTCAGATACCTGAAAAGATGTCTCCACATCTGTCGGTCACCGACTCTCTAAATTTATCAGACAAAATAATATTAAATTGTTGCTCTTTAGGTTTTAATAACGATTAAATAAAAATAGACCCACAAAAATGTCGAACTGCAAACGTTGCAGTCTTAACTCGAATCTGGCAGAATAGTTGGAAGCCCAAAACAATTGCCACAAGAAAGAAAAATAAAAAAGAAGAAATATGAAGGCTGACAAATGCTAGACAGGATGTTTACAGATCAGCTTGTTTGGGTTTATATATAAGTCTAGTAATTATATATGTAACTACTTACATACATTTTTATTATTATAAGACCCTGCTCTCATTTAGGTACGCAAATAAGCATATTCCTTAAAAGTATTGTTTTAATCATTATTATTATTTCAACACCTATTTACCTTTTAACATTTTATATTTTGTGTAAAATCCACTTTTATACGTAGTGTTATATAGTTATTTCTAAGCCTTTGTAGGTGTAAATTTAATGTAAATAAACTTTCTTATTATATACCTATACATATGGTTGTTTGATTGTGTTATCACCACATCACCGCCATACAAACCTTTGGACCATTACTCTCTTAATAAACTTGATTAATCTGTTAAGCATATCAAGGATTTATATAAGGTTGAGGGCATTGCAGGTTATCATTCTGATTGATAGGGACAAATTGCCAAAATGCCAGCCGGTGTGCGCTGGCCCTAGATATAAGAAAGTTACCTAATTATAGACACATGTTTCATAAGCTGCTCACCAGAACTAGGTATTTAGTTGGTACCTATTCGTGTTACATAAAAGGATCAAACAGTTTATTAAGGCTTATTTCGGAATCAGGTTTATACTACAGTAGGCCAATACATTTTTACCAACCGACCCTGGGTATTTAGAGAGTGGAATTCTTCAAGAGATTTTTTTTTAAATATCGTCGCCCCACCCTTGTAATTTCTCACAAAAGTTTTTATATTAAACTAGATTTTGCCCGCGGCTTCGCTCGCGTTAAGAAGCCATCTATTGTCAACATTCAGAACTAAAAATTATTTTGTTCGTCTTAATTTATTCGTTCCATTAGATACTGATAGGTTCAAACTAATACATTTACATCCTCCATCATCCCTTATTTTATCCCCATGGGGTTTGAATTTATCAAATTCCTATTTAAGCGGACGTCTTCATCATAGTAGCTCCAATCTTTAATTTCAGTTCAATCAGTCGAAAACCTAAGAAGATTTATACAAACTTTCATCCCCTATTTTATCCCCTTGGGGATGGAATTTATCAAAATCCTTTCTTAAGGGATGCCTACGTCAAAGTAGCTTTATGCATGCAAAGTCTCAGCCCGATCGGTTTAAAATTGACAAAGTTTTATACAAACTTTCATCCCCTATTTTATTCCCTTGTGGGTGGAATTAATCAAAATCCTTTCTTAGCGGATGCCTACGTCATAACATCTACCTGCATGCCAAATTTCAGCCCGCACCGTCCAGTGGTTTGGGCTGTGCGTTGATAGATCACTATGTCAGTCAGTCAGTCACCTTTGAGTTATATAGGTATATTTAGATGTTTCATAAGCTGCTCACCAGAACTAGGTATTTAGTTGGTACCTATTCGTCTTACATAAAAGGATCAAACAGTTTATTAAGGCTTATTTCGAAATCAGGTTTATTACATTTTTATACAGGGTCCACACTTGGAATTTCTCCTATGTCGTGGTTGCGTTTCACAAACATGAAATATCACGTACACAAACACTCAGACTCGGGACAAACATCTGCGGTTCGCACAAATTGCCCCGTCCGGGAATCGAACCCGCAACCCTTAGCGCAGCAGTCCAATCGCTTAGCCACTGCGCCAAAGGTCGTTAAATTAATTACAATGTTTCAAGTAGGCGGTCTAACGTTGCCTTGTTTGTTACATTTATAATATAATTTAGGTAAACAACAAAAAAAACGCAACGCCCACGCGCCTGGTACCAAGCTACCAAAGTACAAACGCGAAACATTAGCAATCGGTTACTCGTACTTTCGTACCATAAACAATTGCCACAAAAACAAACCTAATAAGTATTTTATTTGATTATAAAAGTAACTCAAATAAAATTATTCTCATAATTTCAAGTAAAAAAAATATAAGTAGGCACCTAAAATAACTTCATTGGCGCAGTAGTAGAGTATGAGATAGACGACACGACGATAGACTAGACAGTAAGAGTAGAGCTATACTTAGTTAAAACCCTAAAATTAGTTGCCTTTATAAGGAGTTACTATTTTATTCTGTACTAGATGTGCCCGCGACTCCGTCCGCGTGGAAATTCGGAAACAGCAAAAGTATTTTTAAATTGTTTTCAATATATTAGCTAAGTTTGAGCGAATTCGATTTAGTAGTTTTTACGCCATGCCGTAATATTTTATTACATATATAGCTGTTGCCCGCGACTTCGTCCGCGTGTATTTCGGATAAAAGACCAGTAGTAAATTGAACTTTTAACAGAAAAAAATACCTACCAGGCAGGCTTTTTTAAGTAGGTTAAAAATCTTTAAACCACTTATTTAACTAAGAATACTTTCCGGTATTTAAAAAAAAACCGCAAAAATTGAACGGTAATTACGGAAGTTACAGAAAGTCTATTGAAAATAATATATAACTGAAGAAGAGAACATAAATAAATCCGTTTTGTGCGTTTCTGAGTTCCTGTACATTGAAACTACTGTAGAAAAAAAAATGCCAAGGATAAAAGACAACCGTGACGACCTGATTGGCGCAGTGGCTACACTGCGCCAATCAGGTCGTCACGGTTGTCTTTTATCCTTGGCATTTTTTTTGAGCGCGAGCGATTGGTTGTGGGTTCGATTCCCGCAAAAAAAGTGTGATCCGTAGATGTTTGTCCAAAAAACACTAAACAAACTAATTATTATTATTATTTAATAATACCTACTTTAAACTTATATCTAAAAACTACGTATCTGTATTTTTAAAATCTAAAGTGCGCTTATTCCAAGGAACTTAATGCCCTGATAGCCGAGTGGTATGACCGTTAGACTGTTAAGTCAGATGTCGCAAGTTCAAATCCCGGCACACACTAATGTCTTTTCGAAGTCATGTGCTTACTATAATATTACATACTAGATGTGCCCGCGACTCCGTCCGCGTGGAAATTCGGAAACAAACTAATTATTATTATTATTTAATAATACCTACTTTAAACTTATATCTACAAACTACGTATCTGTATTTTTAAAATCTAAAGTGCGCTTATTCCAAGGAACCTAATTGCACTGATAGCCGAGTGGTATGACCGTTAGACTGTTAAGTCAGATGTCGCAAGTTCAAATCCCGGCACACACTAATGTCTTTTCATAGTCATGTGCTTACTATAATATTACATATAGCGGGTGCAACCAATGCTGCTTATAGAAATCTTGTCAAACTACCCTCCATGCACGCTCCAGGTTGTCGTGTGTTGCGACACTTTGAAGAAATGCCTAACGATCAAACACGTTATTGTGGCTAATTTATAAAAGATAGATATATACTATTGAAGACTTTTTTGTAGATCTTTTGGAGACCATCATCTTTGTAATACATACTTTTGGTGTATGATCAACGAATGCGAGGATAAGAGCTCGAAAGCGCATTTTCATCTGACTTGCTTCAAATTTATCATTACTGCTCAGCTCCTATGTGTTTTAGCGTTATGTTATATAGCCTATAACCTGCCCAGGAGTATGGACTACAATCGTACCAAGTTTGGTTAAAATCCCTTCAGTAGTTTTTGACCCATGCGTGCACATACAGACAGACAGACAGACAGACAGACAGACAGACAGACAGACAGACGGACAGACAGACAGACAGACAAAAAATTTACTGATTGCATTTTTGGCATCAGTATCGATCACCAGTCATCCTCCAATATTAATTTTGAATATATATTCAATGTACAGAATTGACCTCTCTACAGTTTTATTATAAGTATAGATAGCGGGTGCAACCAATGCTGCTTATAGAAATCTTGTCAAACTACGTGTGTTGAGACACTTTGAAGAAATGCCTAACGATCAAACACGTTATTGTGGCTAATTTATAAAAGATAGATATATACTATTGAAGGCTTTTTTGTAGATCTTTTGGAAACCATCATCTTTGTAATACATACTTTTGGTGTATGATCAACGAATGCGAGGATAAGAGCTCGAAAGCGCATTTTCATCCGACTTGCTTCAAATTTATCATTACTGCTCAGCTCCTATGTGTTTTAGCGTTATGTTATATAGCCTATAACCTGCCCAGGAGTATGGACTACAATCGTACCAAGTTTGGTTAAAATCCCTTCCGTAGTTTTTGACCCATGCGTGCACATACAGACAGACAGACAGACAGACAGACAGACAGACAAAAAATTTACTGATTGCATTTTTGGCATCAGTATCGATCACCAGTCATCCTCCAATAATAATTTTGAATATATATTCAATGTACAGAATTGACCTCTCTACAGTTTTATTATAAGTACTAGATGTGCCCGCGACTCCGTCCGCGTGGAAATTCGGAAACAGCAAAAGTATTTTTAAATTGTTTTTAATATATTAGCTAAGTTTGAGCGAATTGGATTTAGTAGTTTTTACGCCATGCCGTAATATTTTATTACATGTATAGCTGTTGCCTGCGACTTCGTCCGCGTGTATTTCGGATAAAAGACCAGTAGTAAATTGAACTTTTAACAGAAAAAAATACCTACCAGGCAGGCTTTTTTAAGTAGGTTAAAATCTTTAAACCAGTTATTTAACTAAGAATACTTTCCGGTATTTAAAAAAAAAACCGCAAAAATTGAACGGTAATTACGGAAGTTACAGAAAGTCTATTGAAAATAATATATAACTGAAGAAGAGAACATAAATAAATCCGTTTTGTGCGTTTCTGAGTTTCTGTACATTGAAACTGCTGTAGAAAAAAAAAATGCCAAGGATAAAAGACAACCGTGACGATCTGATTGGCGCAGTGTAGCCACTGCGCCAATCAGGTCGTCACGGTTGTCTTTTATCCTTGGCATTTTTTTTGAGCGCGAGCGATTGGTTGTGGGTTCGATTCCCGCAAAAAAAGTGTGATCCGTAGATGTATGTCCAAAAAAAACTAAACAAACTAATTATTTTTATTATTTAATAATAGCTACTTTAAACTTATATCTAAAAACTACGTATCTGTATTTTTAAAATCTAAAGTGCGCTTATTCCAAGGAACTTAATGCACTGATAGCCGAGTTGTATGACCGTTAGACTGTTAAGTCAGATGTCGCAAGTTCAAATCCCGGCACACACTAATGTCTTTTCGAAGTCATGTGCTTACTATAATATTACATATAGCGGGTGCAACCAATGCTGCTTATAGAAATCTTGTCAAACTACCCTCCATGCACGCTCCGGGTTGTCGTGTGTTGAGACACTTTGAAGAAATGCCTAACGATCAAAAACGTTATTGTGGCTAATTTATAAAAGATAGATATATACTATTGAGGACTTTTTTGTAGATCTTTTAGAGACCATCATTTTTGTAATACATACTTTTGGTGTATGATCGACGTATGCGAGGATAAGAGCTCGAAAGCGCATTTTCATCCGATTTGCTTCAAATTTATCGTTACTGCTCAGCTCCTATGTGTTTTAGCGTTATATTATATAGCCTATAACCTGCCCAGGCGTATGGACTACAATCGTACCAAGTTTGGTTAAAATCCCTTCAGTAGTTTTTGACCCATGCGTGCACATACAGACAGACAGACAGACAGACAGACAGACGGACAGACAGACAGACAGACGGACAGACAGACAGACAGACAAAAAATTTACTCATTGCATTTTTGGCATCAGTATCGATCACCAGTCATCCTCCAATAATAATTTTGAATATATATTCAATGTACAGAATTGACCTCTCTACAGTTTTATTATAAGTATAGATAGAAGATAATCTAAAATGAGCTATATAAAGCTTGTGCAAGTACGTACCCACCCAATTTATTAATGTCAATCAAGATAATTAATGCGAATTTAATGTCTGGATTGTTGAGTGCTCGATTAATTGTGACGAACATTTATGAGACTGTTATCTTTACCGATTGCACACAATCATACCTTATACCTAGCACCCGATTTTACATGTATTTTAATAGTAAGCATCACTTTTTATTAGCACTAAAGCTAGTTAAAAATATAATACCTACCTAAGAATTCCAGAAAATACCATTCAGAAGGTTGTTAGCTTAAACTCAGGCCAGTTCTAATGCGGTTTTTTAAGTCACAGGTAAATAGTTAATACTTTTACGATAGCACCTTCGTTTTTTTTCTAAGATACCACTACCTTATAATATTGTAGATACCTACACGATAAATTTTTTTCGGGACTAGCCCACCTCTCGTGCCTATCATTGTGACTCCTGTAAGCCGGGATCTACAATGATAACCATTGAGAACCATCGAGGCAATGAAGCTCGCGGCGTCCCAGAGAAATGACTCGACTGTCTTGGAACCCGCAACGAAATTAATCATAAAAAAATATATAGGAGGAGTAGGAATATAAATTTAGTTCCCTCCATAGGAAGCGGTAGACATAAAGACTAATATACCAAAAGCATAAAAAGGGATCCACAACTAAGATAAGCCCAGTCGCCAAGCACTACGGGTAAAATAGTTAAAAAACTAATGGGTTCTAGCTGTTATTTTGATTCCAATAGTAGGTATGGCAAGCATGTCTGATAGCACGGAAGTTTGTTCTGGTCGCAACAAGGTCCTCATAATAAATTACACCGGATGTAGCATGTATGCTGCCGTTACGTTACGTACCCGATAACTTACCAATGCTATTAGGCATGTACCTACATGGAGTGCGTAGGTACCTAATAGGTTCCGGCGGAATGTGTGCGCTTTCTCACGACTACCCCATCTTAAATTACAGTCGTCAAGAGTCAAGATAGGTACAGGGTACATAAATAAATAATCTTTCAAGGTGTTATTGAGTTAGTTTATAGGTACCAACCATTTTACCAATGAAATAGGTACAGAAATCATTTTTGCCGTAGGTACGAGATAGGTTACCTAATACTACTTACCTGTCTACAACAATTCTTTTCAGCCTCACAAACACACATGCGCACAGAGCCTCGAAGCATCGAACATTTTACTCCTGCTATATCACTGTTAATAATATTATCAGGATAGATACTTATGTTGTTCGATTTTGAGGCTTTTGGTTTTGACTTCCAAGGACGTCAACCGAGTGCGGCGCAGTTTTTAACGCAACTCAACCGCACGGTATTATAGACGCTGCGGTATTTTAACGGCAAAACTCAATTTAGCGGCACGGATATTTGCTTGATACGAAATTAAATGCGTTGCAGGAGTATTTTATTAACACCGGAAATTGGCGCTGTTCCCACAATAAATAAAGCTTTGTCGGAAGATCTTTATATCGGCCCATAGTGATATGAGTATCTGACATGTACAGTCAGCATCATAACTAGCTTAACATGTAAAGAAACCTTATGTCAAATAATTGAAAGAAACAAACACCAATTCAAGTTATTGTTACAAATTATAGAAACGTCCAATAGATGATCTGAGAATATTTTACACTTTTTACTATATAAGAAGTTGTTCATTAATTAATGGTATATTAAATAAATTAAATGTTCTGCTACTTATGATGCTGACTGTACCTACCTACTTTTACTTCCTATAAGTGGGTTGCACCTATGGTGTGCAAGAAGCAGTTATACTTATAGTAGGCTCATTTTTTAGAGTTCTGTAGTTAGATTCGCCATTTCTGTCCGTCCGACTAAAAAACTGTAATTTGTGGCATGTGTGGGTACCTACTCTACATATTTATACTTATTAAAGTGTGTGCGGGGTCTACTTAAATACGTCAAAAGCTATAATAGTTTATCATAATTATGAATTGTTATATTGTTGTCGAAAAACGCATGGAAACAACGACATACTTAAGGTAGGTAGGTATTTACATTAGGTATTAGTGATATACCTAATGTAAATGGTTATTATGACACTTGTTCAAAATATGCAAACGGCCATGACGCCCATGACGGTCAATCTTGCAGTTATCAGACTAAATTGTTATAAAAATGAGGGTACCAATTTACTTACTAGAATAAAAAAATAACAACCATTGCCAACAACAATAATTTATTTTCCCACACACTAGTACATACATCATAAAAGAATTAAAAGCTAGCATATTATGATAAAGAAAATAATTCATAACAGGTACAAATAAAATACATTTATGTTACCTCTAATTGCTTAGGTTTTTAGAGAGACCAAGTACGTTATTCACGTTTTATTTACCATTAATAGTAAGTAATACATTATCATAAAAAGCTTAAGTTCTAAGCAAACAAAACGATGTGGTACTTACATAATCAATTCAAATACTGATTTAATACTATGAATACATGTTCAACGCATGTAGTAACTAGACATCGGAATGTATATATAAGTTTATCTATGTACATATCTTTTCGCTGCAAGACGTACATAGTTATTTGTTAGATAATAAAGATTTATTCATTACATACTTTATACTTAGAACATAAAGTTCGGTAATGGCTTTTGTATTTTTTGGCAGTTTTGAATATTGCTGAGGTTTTATTCTTGCTTATAATCCGAAATGTAGATATTTATAACAAAATCTTGTCTATTTTTATAGTCGCCAAGCGTGAATGCTGAGGTCCGTGTGCGTCAGGTCCAGGGTTCGATTTCCAGATCGGACAACGCGGTATTTGATTTTAGTTTTTCTAATTCCTTCTAAAAGTGGATTCAAGATAGGTACTACTACTAATACTACGCATATTGTCCAATTCTATTACCATGTCACACATATATGTTTAAGACACAATTTACAATTTAAATTAACTACATGCGTTGTACTTGTACTCATTCAAATGAGATAATTATGTCCGCACAATCACCATATTCAATCAAATAAAAGTGAGCACCTGTTCTCTATTTTACAAACATCTATGTACGGATCAATATAGGTACACTAGTAGGAAGCGGACTATCGTGGATGAAATGGTTGATCATTGAAACGTAAAAAGTAGAACAGATGTTTATTGATGCTAGGTATCAATTCTATAACACTACAACGACCTAACAACATGAATAAAAAACTAAATAGTTCAACCCTTTGAACTTCACAATCCTACATATTTATCACGAAGATATTTTAGGATTTTATTTCTTTCTCCATTCCGTTTATCCTAAGACAAAATATGACAGCAAAAAATGATAACATTATAGTTTATCCAGGTATGTATAAGTATTCATTATAAATATTTTCCAAAGTTACACAAACTTTCAGAAAGCTCAACTAAGATTCTTCTACTTTCCGTTGCGTAAGTAGTAGGTTCGATACATAACAATGTCGTCCAAAATTATAGACTTGGCTAAACAATGTATATTGGATAAAATATCAAATGAAGCAAAAGATATAAATATTATCAGGTCCAATTTTCAATGAGCTTCGTAATTAGCGCACGGCCTTTACAAAATTATAGATGTCTGAAATGAGGGACCTATTCACCTATGGACCCGATGGTAATGCCTTGAGGAAGTCAATACTTAAAGTTTAAATGTCAGCGGTTGTAACGAATGACTAAATAATAATAATATCTTGGGACAACTCACACGATAATTTTAATCAGAATCTAATCACGCAGCTAGCCAGTGAAGATATGGATAATGTCTGTTCATGCAACACGCAAGTGAGTGTTTATGTTAGCTGTCTATTTGAGAAAGACGTTACAGCTTTCAGATATAAACATCAAATAGATCATATTCTCCCGTATTAACCTCGCGATCGGCGTCAGGGCTTCAGGTTATACGAAACGGATAATTTTAGATTGGTAAAGAATGGCCGGCCTCGCACGAAGCCATACAAGAAGCAATGTGCTTATCTACCAGGTTGCAGTTTTATCCAATACTAGCTGTCTCGTGTACTTCAAACCGGTTTATTTATATCGTAGGCTAGTATTGTATTGCTAGGGCCTAGGAAAACGTACATTATCAAGTGAATATTCACTTCACGATGAAGATTTGTCTTTACCCTATTGGCTTCACGCCTTTCCTTATTTGGCTTTAAACAGAAGATATACCTACATACGTTAAACTTCTATGTATTTAAATTTGGCATTGTCGCGATAAATATAGTGGAGTAAAGTGGCAGTCATCTTTTACAATGTCATCTTACTCGTCGTAATCTATACTTACAATTATTTTTACATGTTATTTAAATTGTAATGTCATGACCATTGATGACATGAGTCATGACGACTGTAGGTACTCTCTAGTTGTGTTTGGGTTTAAAAGCGGTAGGTTCCCATGTCCGGGTGTTAGATGACATTTAGAAGACACTACAACTCGACAAATGAGATTGGAGGTTGTTTGATTTCAAGTTCAGAAATGTTTTATTTTTAATTTACATTTACTTTTTATATATTATATTTTTATAACATGCATAGTAATGTCATTATATTAGGTACTGAAGATTAGTTACTGGCGGAAAATCGCAATAATTATATTTTATGATAAATAAGGATTATGAATGCGATTTATTGCATCTCGTAGAGTGAGTTATTTGTGGTTTTCCGCAAAAACCGTCTATTTTTCCTATTTTTTAAACATTAAATATATTATGTTACCTGACAAATTACTGACAAAACAATCAGTACAGGCGAACTGAGATAATTACACATACATAAACAATTTAAGTAATAATTATATTAGAATCCTTAAACTATATAAATAAATAATGAAAATGACAGTTTTATAAGTATATACTTTACATTACATTATAAGAATAATTATTAATTTCAAAAACATTCATAACAATCGAAATATCTCTGAAACAGGAATGTACATTTACTTTAATTTTTATTTTAATAGATAATAATTAATTAATATAATTTACTTACATGTTCATAAAGAACTTAAATGGTAAACTAGAAAAATAATTTTATTATCTGGCTTATAATATCAATATTAATGGTATATTTTCAATTATTACATTGACCGAAGATATTGCCCTTTCAGCTACCTTTCCTTTACCTAACCAATAGACGATAATATATATTTTTGTGATCTATAGATAATCATTAAAAGTTCAATTTAAAGAGCTTTTTAGATACTTTACATTTAGCACAATTGATTGGCCTAGGACTGAGAAAAATACAAAAACCTAGCCAATTCTTCCATAATACAACATGTAAGTAATTGAAATTGTATTCTTATTTTAGCATAATAGTTCAAATTACAAAAAATAATCGCATTGAAAATAGCTTAGGTGGCATGCTAGTAGTAGTATATATTTTGTATTTAGAATACAATTATATTTCTTTTAATTTTCAAGTTACAACAACACAGCTTTGATTTAAAACAAATTTTAGCTTGACTACGGTTCATTTATATTATATTATACATAAATAAAAATTAACGTATTGGGCATCTACACGGCCCATTAAGATCACTTTGTCACGATATAACATCGATCAGATAATAAAACAATAAAAATAATATTAAAATCGTTAATGTTGAGTTTTCAGACTTACGGCGTTTAAGAACGTACGTTTACCTATTTGACCTGTCGTATTTAGGTTACTTTACTAGTTAAAATAAAAACAAACATAATTATATTCTCTTGACGGAGTTACGGCCACGGCGGCGGCGGCGGCCCGTCTCAGCTAAGACTAGCCAACTACGCAGTAGATCTTATAGTGCACAAGTATGTGCGAATCGGCGCAAACACAGGTGCACTCCCTATTTCCTCACTTTCATAGTCCGATTGGACGGTAGACCGACACGACCGGAGAGAGATTAGACGCAGGACCAACGGCTTAACATTCCTTTCGAAGCACGGAGGGTTGTGAAAACGTTCACCCATCACAGGACGGACCGCGGCGAGCACGGCTTAACCTCGCAGATCGACTGATCTGCGCGGTAGCCAGGTAGAACTACGAGCCCCAAAATATATAATAATTAACATAAATCGATGCATGAAGAAATATTTATAAAAATAATAATCTTTGGATAGTAAAGTAATAATATATCTAAACTAAATGTAACCGTAGTCAGGAAGAGACAGGATAAGTTATGCGTTTCATAAAATATTTTAGAACTAGGTATATATAAATAACAAGATATAATATCACGTAATATTGTTAACGTCTTAGAATTAATTACATTGTACTACCTTTACAAACGTGTCAAAACAAAGAAAAACTCTCGCATCAAATAAGTGGTTAAATCTAGGTATGACTTCAAATTTATTTTCAGACGTTACATTAACAGACAAGATTGGTAAATACTTTAATAGTCTAGTTAATTCGAGATGCCAGGATAAAACTAACAAAAACAATTCATTGCTCAATACTTGACTTGAAGAACAAATGCAAGCATATCTACGAATGGCGCATAGACTAGAAACAGCACGGTTATCATAATGTACTGTGCAGAGATTCCAACCCTCCGGTATACACTCGAAACAATAAACCATAATTTAGTAACCTACCTTTATATATTCTGCACATTATCAGTTACAATAGAAGTACGTAACAAGTTTTTACAGTTAGAATATTAGAACAGTCGTTACAATATTTTTAACTAAGTATATAGATATACAATGAGGATCAATATCGGGCACGTTACTATCCCAAATTGCCAATTTAAAATTCCTTAAAACGAACCACTCGTTAATCAATCTTAGTCGATACACAAATCTGAATAAAATATCAAACCCGAATTGGAAAAGTATGTGCATATAAATCTCGTCTGCCCAAACAGTATGTGGGTCATAAATAGTCACGATCTAAAAATGAGATAATAAAATTACGTCAATATTGTACATTAAGCACTAGCTTATCACAAAAACCGTCTAACCCGAGAAAAAAATAAGCGTTTTAAAGGATTACTAATAAGTAGCTTACGTTATATTAACGTCGAATTCGTGACGTTGTCGCGCCTGTAACAGGTACCAATAATCGCCTTGGAACTAAAAGGCGTGCGTTACCTCGTGCAGGCCTCGAAGCTCCAGGCAGCTTTAGTTCAGCTAAATGCGAAGCGTACCCGTCATTCAGAGTCGTTGCCATATTGCTGTACTTTTTACTAATACGTCCAATAGCATAAATTTGCTTTGGAGATAGTCCACAATTGTGATAAACAGTTATGTCTTTTCCTGATCCGTATGCCGCATGCATAATAATTCCATGTTCAGTTATAAGATTGTTTAAATGCGCTGCCTTATGTCCTAATGGATCTGTTGAAAACCCATCAGAGAAAAATACCAAGCCATGAGGGAAGTTATGTTCGGCCAACCACGATATTACTTTTCTTTGTTGCATGTCGGGTCTTCCAGTTATGTACAGAATAAGATATCCCAGATCTTGCCAAAATCGCACAACATCAACCGCACCCGCTCTCACTTTAGGGTCTCGGCCAGTAACTGACACACTTGCAGTGAAAGAGCCATCGATACTAAACACAATGCATTCAGTTTGGGGTGGCACAACGGCAAGGTGGAAATTACACATGGTGTGATCTCCCCGAACCACAACTCTTACAGGATATATACCGCAAGCGACACTTTGTCGTTCTGGTATTGTGTATGTGATCCTTCCAGTTTTGTCAGTTACTACAGTAGATAACATAGTCCATTCACCAGCCGGTGGATCTTTCATCATATACACATCAACTTTTTCCCCAGTCAAAGTTATCATGTCTAATGGCCCGTACATAAAACGGGCAGTGAACGTTTGTGGGCAGCCTTCTTTAACGATAATGTCATTTGCTCTATGATTTGCAGCAACATTTTTCAATTTAACCGAAGTTCGTTTTCTCATCCACTTTTCCCTCTCCTGTCCAGGTTTAAACATTGAACACTCTTTATCTTCCGAGTGTCCGTATAAAGCTAAGTCAAAATGACCAATTTGTCGCAATATAAAGGCTATAACATCAGAACTTTCCCAATAGCTAGCATGAAATAAGTGGGGTAAAGCGTTTGTAGGGAAATTGGTCAATCCTTCCGGACAGTATAATGCGTAATCAAGTCGTTTGGATCCCCACCATTTCTGCTGTAAAGCGTTCATAGTAATCAAAGGAATGTTATCTACTAAGCCACTAACCGTGCTTTGCACTGATACTTCAGAAAGTCTTCTTAAAACTGGAGTCGGCGGCATTTGCAAGTGATCTCCAAATAATTGAGGATGACTCTGTATCAATTCCATCAAATGGTAAGGTTGACCATTACCTAAAGGATATTTTGTGTATCTTGCAACATTAATAGGTGGTAAATTAGTGAATCTAGCTGATAGCAATGGTTCTAATCTAGAGCCAACAGGATCTGTAGGATGAAACAGGTTAAACACTTGTTGCACGGGTGGTTTTACGATATCACGAGACTTATCATCCGAAATTTTTCTAGACGCTAATATAAGTGACAAAGGACTGCCAAACGTGAAAAAATCACTCACTTCAAATTCTAATTTGATATGGTTGTCACTAGTTGATGATGAACGCCTCCTAGGCGAGGGAGCTTGTAAGTGGGACTTGTTTAGGTAATGTGATTCCAATGGATCATTCGGAATAGTAATCTCAGTGTCCAGGATACTACTTTCACTGTCATGCCTTGATTGATATTGTAAAGTTCGAACAAGGGCGTCATATGCTAACACAGAACCCATGCTATCACCAACAATGCACACTTGGCCATTAAAACCTTTTCCATCTTCAGATTTCATAAATTCATTATAAACAGCATTGGCAGCATTAATAGTTTTTGTTATAGATTCTGGATAGTCTGGGGATGTTGTAGCAATTAATGGAATAGCGCCAATAGGTATAAGATCATTGGTAAGAGAAGGAGATTCTATAGTTGATGGTGAACAATCAAAACTGTAAGGGCTTAAGGTTGATAGAACCCCAAGAGCATCAGTGCATATAGATGGGCATGACACAAGTTTTATTGCTATATGTCCTATAAGGGTTGGGTAATGCTGACGCATCACTGACTCAAAAGCACCTTTGAAAGTAGTGACATCTGATTTCTTGGCAGTCATATCAACATTCGCATCTAAAACACTTCCAGCATGAAATACTAATATCAATACGGTTGTTGGGCAAGAGCTATGCACCGGTGTCTCAGGGCAGCCATCAATGCTCTGATGACTTTGTAAATTGACCATTCTTCTCGAGCCCCTCTCAGATGTTACTCTTTTTAGGAATGTGGGATTAAATATGCTATCTTCTTGACTTTGATCACCTTGAGTAGGTGATATATCAATGTCACCTTCATCAAGTGAACACATGGAAGACCATTTATTAAACGAAGATTCACAGTCATAGAATTCATCTTCTGATCCTGTTTCTGTTTCTGATTCCCTGACAAGGGTTTCCATTCTCCAATTGGCAGCTTGTGCTTGCAAACTTTTAATAGACCCTGAAGAAGATGATCTTAGATTTGTTTTAGAAGAGGCTTTGTGTTCCGATGGTGGAGTCCCTTCAGGAGTCAAATGTTTTTGCATTCTCTTTTCAACATTTTTCTTTGTAACTAGCGGTGTTGGGACATCTTCATTCTTTTCTAAACTGCTCATTGTAGCTGCTAGTGATTTTGAATTCTCCTCGGATAGATCCTGTTCATCACTTGTATCACCTGCCATTTTTTTCTGCAAAGCTAGTTGAGTCTGTCTTTCTATCTCCCTAATATCGTCCATTGTTAGACCATGCCATTCATCCTGCCATGCCCATGCTTGCCTGTGAGCTCTTAACATGGTTTTTCTTAATGCAACATCATGAATAAATTTTTCTAGTTTTGTTTGCATACCCCAATATCTGAATTCTACTTTACAGAGTTTATAGGCACACATTAGCGATTTTCCATTTGGCAGTGGCTGTGGTTTCCCCTGTACTTCTTGCCAATACTCCTCAAGCCAGTTATCGCTAAGAGGGCCCCTGTTACATTTTTGGGACACAAACAATTTAGGGTCTTCCTCTTTGACATAATCGGCGCCAAAAAGTTGATCTTTGCAAACATCAATAACATCAACTAATCTATTTTTTAAATCACTTCCAGTAAGCTTGAAGACATTTTCTTGGTGGCCATTATCAGAATAATAATATGTTTCTATTTCTAATGAAAATTTTTCCACAAATGGACAAGTGTATCTTGTTTTTGTGTAAGGATAAGCATTCCAGGCTTCTTCAGACACTGTTAAGGCAGATTTTGGAAGCAAGCTTTTAAACCATCCTGGTAAGTGGCTACCAACATGATAGATCTTTTGAGTGTACTGACCTTTTCCTCCAGGGCCATCTTCATATGGTTCATTGACAAGGATCTCCACTCCGCTGCCTTCACCAGAGCTTTCTTCTCTACTCTTCTTTGCTATCATGTACAGCTGAGCAATCCTGTACTCCTCTACGGTGAGAGGTAAGGGTATGCGGTACTCTTTTATAAGCATTTTGGTGATCTACTTTGAGCTTCCAATGTAATTAAACATATCTGAAACAAAGAGATCATATTTTTCAATCATAATTTCATACCTTGAATTATTGTAGATATAAATATTTGGAACAATGCCATTTGCTACAAAAAATCAAATTAAAATATCATTTCATAGCTCCTCTTTTTTACATAGGTATTTCACAAATTTGTATTTTCTAGTTAATCATTATTTCAAGACTATTGGTTAATTTAGCTTGAAGCTATTTATATTTATGGAAAGCACCTATTGATATATCATAGATTATTTTGGTAAAGTGGTTTTCAATTAGTCTTTATGAAAAATAATGCAGACTAAAAGTATACATGAAAGCGAGCAATTTCAATAGATTTCATATGCATTACAATATTTGTTTATATTCAGCAAAATAACAATATGAATTACTCTTCTAATTATATATCATTAAAATTATCATGTAAACATGATAATACACGAAGTATTACAGTCGTAAATAATTTAATCCTGCATGTAATCAAGTTGATAAACCAAGATAAAAATTGACAACATTTGCCTCTTGATTTTTCAAATTATTACAGACGTATGCTGTTGTACTGAGTACTATTAGCTACAAATGAAATAATCACCTTAACGTGTCGAATTCAGAAGAATCTCACTTAACATTAAACTTTACACAACATTTTCATTCAATATTTTCTATTTTCCACCAAACACTGAACACATCCCATATTCCAAGCACCGAAGCACAAATCTGCGGATGAACTTTGACATTTACGCGATCGTAATATTCGTAATGTCAATAAAGCCTAAGTGCCATTCCTTTTCATGTTGTACATACGACCATCAGTATTTTACAATAGAAACAAGGGATGATACATTATTTATCCACTGGACGCTATTTTTTTTACCGCACACTGAATGGTCGCTCATATAATATCACATTCTACGTGAGACTGTTTAACAAATAAAATGCATTATGAAGTCCAGTGTTCAACCAGTAAAGTAAATAAATATACTTTGTATATAAGCAAACTTTGTGTTCGTATATGCGCGATCGTAGATTGGAACGCTGTTGATTCTGCGTAGGTACGATAAAGCCGTATTCATAGCCTTTCAATTGTTAAAAAAAAAAATTATTAACACAAACATTCACCTGGAGTTGGACTCACAATCGTGTTTATTTACATATTATCTGGAAGGTAAAACTTGTCTAGTCGAAAGGTTATTAAACTTCACTGGGTGATTAATGATTCTCGATTAACCAAAGAAATTAATAATAATATTTTATATTGGAAACATAAAACATATGTACAGTTTAATTGTGTTCGGTAATAGCTACCTACATTAGTTAGAACTGTGACGTAGCTATTAACGCCCACCTTCAAGAGGAAGAAGACAGAATGCAACGGTTTACTTAAACGGCGTAGTATAGTTCCCGTCACGTAAGAAGAAAGCTGATATATTATAATTAAGTGTAATTGTTTCATTGTAGAATCTTTATAGGTACTTTACTAGTTACGTAACTCTTTGGAATAGACTGGAATTCAAACAATTAAGTTAACGGTCAGCGTTCTTTTTACGTGACGCAAACTATACAACACAGTATTTATATAAGTATATATCTAACTACGTCACCGCAACATATTTTGCGTTATTAATTATTATTATTACCCTCCAGAATTCATTTCCAATTTAGTTCTACAACAATTATATGTAGGTATTAGAGATGGATAAGTTACTCCACTATGAATAATCCCCTCTTCACTAGATGGACATGAGAAAATCGATAGCAGTCGTCGCAGTATTAAAGCGCCGACGTTGTATTTATAGATCTTTACCTACCTTCTTATATAATGCATTTATAATAGTAAATAACTTAAATAAGCAGGAATACTTTTTTAATAACATTTACAGTAGGTAGTCACTTAGTACTTACCTACTTTAAATGTTAAGTTATGGCATTGTATACACTCGTAGTCGTAGCACCAATTACATTTACAAGATATTTACCTATTTTTACCAATTAACCTTTGCAATTAACCTTAGACGAAACACTTAGGTACTTAACTATTTATTTTAACATAAACCTTTAGGTTTTAAGTGTTTAAATGTTTAGCTCTACTTTCTGTGATCGTTCATGACTTACAGATACTCACCCATTGCAGTTTTATATAAGGTACCTAAAAAAAAAAAACTTCATTAACCGGCACCGACTTCCATTCCGCATATGTAAAGTGAAGTAATTAAATACTATTTTTCACTTTTGAGTTTTTTGAAGGTTTTAATCTTAGTTTATTTCATGACGTGTATAGAATTTATCCGCCCCAGACTTTTGTAAGACCAGTATTTGAAATCCTTTCACACAAAAAAAGCCTTTTCAAACGATACCCACACCAAAGACCCACACGATATATTTAATCAAGGAAAATGATAGGAGGGGTCAACGCACCCCCACTAGCGTTGAAAATAGATGTATGTACCTATTTCAAACGGCCCTGTATTTTTCGATAAAATACAGTATCTTTCATTGCGGATCTTTGGTTGAAATTTTCGCAAGTTTGAGTTTTTTACGGTGTATTTTTCGCATTAATAAGATAGTATTTTGAGAGTTTTATTTTGATGTTAAATGTAATAAGTAATGCATAAAACTTGTATCATGTAATACCTGCTTCGGCGAATTAGCTAATCGCTAAATTGTCTTAAGTAGCTGAACAACATTACATTCAAAACATAATAACATCAATTATCGTTTCGGCTATTTAGTAAACTATGTGAGTGTTGAGGTTAAGTTTCACGAAGCGAGGTTTGGATTTGGATGGGTTGAGGTTAAGTTTCATAGAGCGAGGTTAGGATTTAGATGGGGTGACGAAAAGTTACATAAAGCGAGGTTAGCATTTAGATGGGTTAACTCTTAACTCGTGGCAACAATTTTATGCTGCCAAGCGAGCGTGAATGTGTGATTGAACATTATCACAAGATCAGTTCTATAAATTTATGTCACAAATTGCTTCCGATATAAAATGACGATTGTTGTACTTAAGGATATTATGATTGTAAGAATAAATTTTTATCCAAGATAAAAAAGAAATTAAAAAACTAATCAAGTTATAAATATGTTTATTGTATGTAAAATGCGTGGTACAAAATATTTTAAAAGTAACCTTGTAAGTTACTGAAAAATTAATTGCAATAGAAACATCATGTATATATTGCGCGTGCTGTAATAAGATTATTGTAGAAGCCATAACTCCATATACATGTTGCATCCGTTTACGAGATTGCACAAGCAAAATCCTTGTTTGAAACCCGTTCAAACATGTAAAGTCTTATCTTGTGTGAGATACATTTATTAAATTATTACTATAACGTAGTGTTTATATACTCTTTGATTATTACCTACATAAAATATCAAAAAAGAACACAAATATATTTATTTAATTAAATTTTAAGGCACTTCTTACATAACAAGGACCACTTAGTACACTTAAGATTACTTCAATAAGGCCATAGCATAAATAAATAAAAAACCCTAATAGCCAAAATAATAAATAGCATCACTTTAATTGCATATATCGTCCACAGTAAATAGTTAGTAAATAGTCTTCTTTTTACATTAACAACTAGTATTATTATTCCTGTATTAGTTGGAATTGTTACAAAAATAGTGAAACTTTCAAAATTAAAATATTAGTAAATTATTATTTATATAGATCATGCATGTGTTATTGCTCGTCCATTTAACCATAGAACAATGACGTAATTTCTGTTAATAAAGCGATTCCTAGATAATATTCTTAGATTTACCAACAAATATTATTATTACTATTATTTCAAGTAAATAGACATTCAACTTATGGTATAATTTAACTAAAGCCTTACAGTACAATGTAACCAGTGGCACATCTAACTGCCCACATAATATAAAATAGTAAAAGTGTATAAAACTGTAACAAAAATGCAAAATAAATGTAACAATTTAAATATTAATACATTTATCCTGATAATATTTTGGTAATGTCTAAAAAGGACTTGTGTAGAGCTTCAATAAACTGTGAGCTATCATTGTGAGCCTTATAACTTGAAACGGCTGCTCCTAATTTGTCTGGGAACGCGGAATATCTGAAATGGAAATAAATATGTATAAAAAATATGTATATTGTTGCTATATGGCTTTGAAGCGTGTAGTTAGATTATGTATTTTAAAAATTGAATACTTATATGAACAGCAAATAAATATAAATTAAAATAAAAAAGAACCTATGTGGTTATTCTAATCTAAGTAATCTAGTATTTAAAGACAAACTGTTAAAACTTATTAGATAATTATATATGACCTGGGCAATTCATACTTTTGCTGCTTAGTTACTGACTGATTCAAACAGGAAAATATCATACACCAATAAGATTAAATACATAATTTGTGACGATTACTCTTGTAGTTGAGTTACACATGTTCCTTGTTGTAATCACAAAATACATAACGTGTGTTATCTATTGCACATTGGTAAGTAAACTTTTGTAAATAAGGCAATATAGTGACAGCGATTTTAAGGCGTGTAACTAATGTTAAAATGTTTGCAAGCTTTTATTTAACTTGCAATGATTGTAAGTATGTATGTATGTGGGTTTGTTTAGGTCAAATCTTGCAATCTAAATTTGAACAACGTCTTGCCATACGATTCAAATGAAATTTTGCATACTTATAAAGGTTTGGTGACAATAAAATATTATGGTACTTTTGAGCTGGTCTGATGATGGAGTCAGAAGGTGGTCATAGGAACTCTGTAACGATATAACGCAATCTCATCGTGTTTGGGCTTCTTAAATTCGTCTTCTTTAGTACTTTGAGCCTAGCTGATTTAAAAGCTTGTGTTTAAAAATATATTTTTAATATAAACTTATTTAATATAAGTAATTATTTTATTATTTGGTTTAATCAATTACATATTTAAATATACTTACGCGATCCCGAATCCTTCATTAACAACAGGTCCAAAGCCTCCCGCCATGACGCTCGGTGACGACAACGTACTGGTGCTCAAAATGGACTTATTTAAAAACTTATATTCGTACGAGTCGAAGATCTCTGGTCTGGACATGTTGTTCTCCTCGGCCATCTTCATCAGGGCAAACATGTGTCGATCGAAGCCTTGGCCCATGGCCGCATCTTTAATTAGTTGCGAGTGTAATGAGGAACACTCCTGCATTATACCGCGCAGTTCTTCATCTGAACTCTTGTTCAAGTGGAGGGCTTCACAAAAGGCCTGTAATGAGATAATTTAAGTAATGTCTAGGGTCTATCTCCAAATCAAAATAAATTACGGTTGCTTTAGTAGTGATTATGTTTCGAACAGATATATTTATAATGTTCGTTTGCATTATGTCAGGAATCAGGATAAACAAAGAACACACAAAGTTAATAGGTCAATTATAAATCGTTCGAGATTTTACAAATGGACTAAGATAATAAAGTAATCCGATAAAACGAGTTGCACTTAACTGTTATCTCAGATAACAACAGAGTTCATTGATAAAATGGTAATCCGTAATTTAAAAACCTTTGTTTTATCGGTGCAAGGCCGCATGGTCTCTGTCCTGCCGTGTTTGAACGCGGATGTACTGCAAGACTCGTATGTACCGACGAAGTTTCCTCTCAGAAGATGATGCGCTGACTAAAAATATAAAATTAGTTCAGTGCCAGGTCGGTTTGTGCCCATTCATTTTAAGTATGGGCACAAACCAACTTGACAGAAGGTAGGATACATACCTTCTGTTGGGAGGTTTGTGCCCATAGTTGTAAGTTAATTTAAGAACACAGGTTCTGGCATCTAGTTCCAGGCTTAACATTCCATTTAAGAAGTTTCTAAAAGGGCTCTTTTAGATTTTGTAAGTCAAAATGATCAAGATATGGGTCTCATTTGACACAGATTATTATCAGCACATCATTTTGTCTCGACTCGGCGTTTCGACCAAGTTAAACTGTCCAGAGAAGGCGTAAAATATTTTAAAAGCATAAATAAACATTTACTATTATGCACTTTACTGTTCATTTAAAAATTAAAAATGTAATGTAAGGGCAAGTACAAAATGTCTGTAGGTACCTGAAATGCGAGTTGCATAATGCAGTCAGGGCTAACTTTGAATTTCTTACACGCTCCTTTTGTTAGTCCCTCATACAATATGTAGTCTATACTTAGTGAGTCGCACCATGCTTTGTATTCTTTCTTGGCGTTATCTACGAATTGCTTTGATTTATCGTCCAACTTGAAATCTGAAAATGTTAATGAAAATAGTGTATCTGTAAGGCTTGTTTCCTAGTTTCTATTTCAATTTATCAATGTACTTTTTAATTAGCATCATGCTTTATTATATCAACCACAAATAGGTTTAAACAAAAAAATATACAGGAAATCTTAGCATACTGTATAACATACCTAATTTCTGAACACTAATATTACTATCAACTGGTCGTGAATCTGGGTGAACGAAAGGTTTTTTCGTAGTTTCAGCATATATATCCTGGAAAAATCTTAGAACAGCCACACCGTCACCCCAGGAGTGTTCGAAGTTCACTCCTGCCACTCCATCACCAGTTATAATAAGGCTGACTGATTTGTCAAACCACCTGCAATAATATATGAATAAAATACTAATAATTGTTGGCATTTTCTATGTGGTATGTAGGAAATAATTATGTCACATTTCAAGGCAACAAGTTGAGGAAGGTTGAGTGCTTTAAATATTGAGCCTGTTTGATTACAAGCTAATGTGATTAAGCTTCACGTTTTTTAACAAAGACTAATAGGGACGATGTTGTAATGAGATGTATTTCAACATGCAAAAATACAATAGATATTTTAGACAGTGATGTCTCATAATACCTGTTTAAACCATCACTATGAAGGTATTTCTTCAGAAGTTTTCTCTTATCATCATTGATTGTATCATCATCTAACACCAAATTAAATATAGCCGAGTCTATCTTCTTAAGAACTTCACTGTTGCCTGTAGCTTCTAAATGAGCACGTTGTTTCGCCCATTCATCTCTATTCTGGGTAGTTAATATTCCTAAAGGATGTTCAGCAGCTGGTGCATTATCATTCATGATTTTGCTTAAGTTTCCGAGCATTTCCAATGGCGACAAAAGGTTGCCTGAAATCAATAGACTTAATTAAAATATGTTAAACGGAAATATATTATGCATACAGGTCATTCAACAATTATTACATGACTATCACAACATTTTGTTAGCCACTTAGGTATGGGTTTGAGTTTTGGTAAAAAAGGATGCAATAAAAAAATCCTTACAAAATAATTTGTAGCCCCATACTTCTAGTCTTGGCTATTGGTTAATTAGCCATATTAATTATGTATCAGCGACTATAATGTATTGCTGGTGCCAATCTTGAGCAATAATCGTCACCTGCACAAATATTATAATTTTGGTCTGTTTGTCAGCAAGAGAGACATGGTTATAGTTAAGGCCAGACTTGCCTCTTAAAAATTATTTGATTACTTATTACCAAAACACTTTTATTCTTCTTTATTATAGGGTAGTATAGGGGGAGCAGTTGTTCTGCACAAATATTTCGTAAAGATAGAAGATCTAAGTATTAGAGAGAGCATATGAACCTTGATTTTATAACCATATAGGTATTCTGGATGTTTTAAAATAGCATTATCTTAGAACATAAATAATTGAAATTCCCAATTACCATTTGCATCCAACACATCAAAAACATAAAAGTTTCCTTGTTTCTGTACAACTACATGCTTGCTCTTCGGATCTCTGAAAATTTGATCCTTGTTCTGACGGGGTATGCGCGTGGCTCCAAATAATCCAGTGAACTGACTCATATCCAGAGGAAATACTTTAAACAGATAGGCACCATACCTGTTAATATACAATGGAACAAAGTGTGGTAATCGAATCAGTTTAGCTCAAGTGGATACGGAGGATTAGAATTATTTTATAGTGAGCAGAAAATTGATAAAGGTATTTTCAGATCAATTTTTTATTATACCCTATATTTATTTATTACTTATACATACATGACATATAATCTGCTGAGGTAATTTTTTCCAGAAACAAATTTATCTGTAAATATTTTTTATTTTTTAATTATTCATCTAGTGGTATGTGGTTCGTGCATTGAGTAGAAAATCATCAAAATCATTTAGTTGTAATTGGAGAGAAAACTTGTGCAATGGTTATTGCTTGATTATCAAGAAACCTATTAAATTAAACATTTAACCATGTTTATCATTCAATGTAAAATATAAATTTCATAAAATTTATTATTATACATAAATAAGTAATATATTTACCAAGAAATGGCTTCAGGAAGCATTCCTGTGACAGTCCTAAATAAAGGTGTGTCACTCTTCTTAGGATTTAAATGATATACTTCAGGCTCCAATATCTGTTCTCTCAATGACAACATAAACCTGACTGCTGTTATCATTATATTAGTAGACCTTATGAGCTGATTATTGTATTCTGGTCTGACATCATTTTCGAACACAATCATAGGATTATAGTTAATAGGAAGAGGGACTCGGTCACGTAAATATAGATCAAACCAGTACTCTGAGATGTAGCTTGTATGCTTGTTCCTTTTGTCTTTTGCAATAAGTTTCTCCTGAAGAACTTTACCCTCTTTAGTAATAAAATTATTAGTGCATTGTTGAGCTTTTTCAAAATGATTATCGCTTAATATGGGTCTAAGAGCCTTCAAATATCGTTCCCCAGTCTTTGATAATTCTGGTACTGGTAAACGCGGTAGCGATTTTTGAAAATGCATAGTTGGCACCTTACTCCTTTGTAAATATTGGTAGGTTACATCTTTAATATTTTTGGTAGTTTTGTTTCTGATTTGAATATAGTTTCGACACACAATGTTGTGGTTGTAAATATATTTATTAGCCCCGATCATTTTGTCAACAATACGTAAATACTCTCCTTATACTTATATAAAAAAGTAACAAAATATTCGGTTATCACTTATAAAAAATAATGATATCGGAAAGCAACAAGTAAGAAATTATTAATTAAAATAACTAATAAAAAACTAAGCTAAACTGCGTTCGGTTTATGCCATAGTGACAAGTGACAACAATCAACTATTTGACAGTGACACTGACAAGTGACACTTGGCAGCGAAAGACAGATACAGATAATAGAAAGTATCAGAGACAGACAGGTTGAGAGCAGACTTACTAAATTTTACTAAATCAGATAGCAGACTACCTAACTATCTAAGGATGTTTTATAGAATTTAGTCGATGTCGATAAACGACCTAAACTTATGTCAAAAGTTTTAAAAATCGTGTGTACTTAAAATTTTGGATATCCAGAGATAGAGATATTTATTATTAGATGATGTAAATATAATCACTTCTGAGGTGTTGTTTAGCCTGAAATAGATTTTTGCAAAGGATTCGTACTTTACAAATAAGTCTTAGCTTCTTACAGTAAGTCCATTCTTCTCTTCGTTAATATCAATGACGTTTGTGTAACTATCAATTATTGTGCTAATAAAGTATCAATAAATTCCATTCAATTACGTCTGCCAAAATGAATGAATCTCCAGAGGATAGTAACAACGCTGGTGGCAATGATTTAGATACATTGGATTATTTACGTGGGGTTAAATCATCAACGTGCTTGTTACTACCGACGACACCTAGTCCCACTCCACTCGATTTCAAACATCCTCTTTCAGAAGAAATGAGTGACCGGCCGTTTTTGACCTTAAACGATGAACCTAGTATGGTCAACATTGAAACAGGTAAGAAAAATACATTCAATCTATTTATCACAAAATTTGCAAACAATTCGTTCATAATACTTAAGTACTTCAAATATTGCTGAAGTTAATTATTAAAATATGCTGGGTAAACAAAAAATATCTGAAGTAGGACAAACTCATACATGTATTTTGTGTGTACACCAGTATTTGCATTTCATCAACTAAATATATTATTAATTTTTTCTTTTCTATATATTAACATTCTAAAAGCTTCAGTATAGACCTTAGCATGTTGTGTATGAAATATAAATTCAATCAATTACTATTATATTTGTATCAGTTTTCAGAGTGGATACATCTGCAATTTGTTTTTGTGTGCATGTAATCTGATCATTTTTCTTAGCTGATTTTTCTAACTTTTAACTAAGTCAGGTAGAAAAAAATAAAAATTTCAATTTTTTTTCTTTATGAGTAGTGATGCGCTAAATATTTATTTTATTATTCCAAATAGTGTTAGCTCTAAATAGCTTCTTTTATTAGTAGCAATTGTTTGTTTTACATGCTGCGCTAATTGTTGTGAGTTGTTATTAATTACAATTTAAAGTGTGAAATATTGCTTTATATTGTTTAAAAATATTCTCCATCCTCTGTTATTTAAAATACCTATATGCCTTTTATAATTAAAGCTTTATAACAGCAAATCTTAAAATAATACTATTTAACCCTTTGAGCACCAACATGGTCACCAGGCGTCCCCAAAACAATAGTTTTTCTATTGTGTCTACCATACAGCAGTCAATGTGTTTAACACTAACTGGGTATTTTATACATTTTCTAAATTTTCTAAATTTAACACAATAGCCTAGTATAACCTCTCCACTCATTTTTTTACGTAATATTTCAGGTGCCAATATATCTGATGCATCAGGTGGGGATTCCAGTTCGTCGGGAGACTCTAATTCTGTAGTACAAGATCC
Source organism: Abrostola tripartita (assembly GCA_905340225.1). NCBI lineage: Eukaryota > Metazoa > Arthropoda > Insecta > Lepidoptera > Noctuidae > Abrostola > Abrostola tripartita. The sequence goes on along the minus strand of HG996490.1, from coordinate 6,175,983 downwards.
AGTCAGTGCTCAGCTTATTAACAACATTAGTATGCTGGACTATCAAACTCTTAGCAAGAATGGTGACCTCATTATGGGACCTGTATGTATTTGCATGTTAATTTAAAACTCTTTTAATATATTTCCTTAATTGAAGTTTGTTGATGTTTATTGTGTATAAACAGGAAAAGGTACTAAGGTAAATCCTATAGATTTCCTGTTACAATATATTATTAGATTTCATACAATGGACAGAACATAATATAAAAATAATAATTGTTCTAATATCTACATACTACAGGTTACATACCGAAATGTAAGAAAAATATTAATTTATCATTAATAATCTTTGTAAATAAGATGATAGTTTATATCAAAATATCAATATAATCTTTGTAAATATGATCATAGTTTATATCAAAATATCATTATATATTTTTTATTCCATCATTAAAATTTCATGGATTTTTTAAGTAAGTTAAACAATCCTTAAAAATCAATAGGATTAACTGTAACTGCTTCCTATAATAATCCAGCTTTATATTATTACTGAAAAATGTTGTACTATTTAATAGTACAAACAAGTCTGTGGTATAAGTATATTGTAAATAGAAGACTACTCAAATTTTTCTATGATGGGACAGTCTATATTAAACTCGCACATGACAACTTAACGATTGCATATTCATATGACTATATTATACCTATAGCGGAAGTACATGATGGTTGATAAATCAAGAGTAGAGAATGGTCCTAAAGTATTTCCATGTAGCACAACAAAATGTGTAAAAGTGTTAAATTAAAATATGTTATTTCACTTTTTTATAACTTTCATATCTAGATTAAATAGGTTAGTGAGACATGGCCATACTGCTTCAGAAAGCAAATACTAATAGTTCCAGAACCCGAATGTAAAAACGAGCACTTCAAAATGTTCTGATTTCTTTTCAGACTGAAGATTGCAAGCTTAATGGAAATCATAATGTCAATAACCGAAAGCTACCAAACTTTATCAACTGGAACTGGAGTATTATCAGGAAAGTACTTCTTTGGATCGTCTTGTCGGGCCTTATTGCCTGTCTAGGAGCTATCATAGGTATGGTTATCACCATACCAAAAGAATGCAACCCTGATCTACCATGGTACCAAGGAAAGGTATTTTACGAAGTTTTTCCAGCTAGTTTTAAGGACTCAAACAACGATGGCACAGGTGATTTAAAAGGTCTCATAAGAAAACTAGACTATATTCAAGATTTGGGAGCATCAGCTATTAGGCTTAATTATATTTATCAAGCTCATAAGTATTCTGAACAATATGATAACATTACATCATTAATACAGATAGATAGAAGTGTTGGAGATCTTAACGATTTCAGGAATCTAATTAACGAAGTACATAGTAGGAATATGTCTTTAATCCTCGATATACCAGTGGTTTCTGTGTCTAAATCGGAATCTACATCAAACTTTACCGAAGCTGTATTAATTTCTAATGAAACAGTTACCAACTATGTTGATATCACATCTGCAGCTATAGTATTTTGGGCTAGCGAAAAGGTAGATGGATTTTACCTAAAAGACTTAGAAAACTTCGTGGATGATGATAGTTTTGGTAAAACATTGCAGTTATGGAAACTAGTTATAGGTAGTGACAAAATATTGATTGCAAGTGAAAGTGCTTATGAAAAAGCTAAAGGTAATTCGTTAAATGTTTTATTATCTAGAGTTGATCTCATTGATATACATTTGGACCTGCATGAAGGTATTAATGGTCTAAAAAATCGCATTGATAAAGTAATTGCAGGAGCATTGTGGTCAAAACCTCACTATCCATGGGTTCATTGGAACATTGGAAACATTCATAGTGAAAGAATTTCTACAAAACATGTAAACAATACCTTGGTGTTGACTGCACTTGAATTTGTTTTGCCCGGAACTGTTAGTATTTTTTATGGTGATGAAATCGGACTCGGTAATATCGAAGGCGATTTACATCAATATAAGGATAACAAAGTCTCAATGACATTTTCTAATGATAACAATTCTGCTATGGATCTGCGTTTAAATATTTCTGATTCAAAACCAAAGTATAATTTCTATGATATTATCAAAAGTTTTAGCAAAATGAGATTAAATACTCCAACAATATATTTAAGAAATATTTATAAGGATGGCAATGTATTAAAGAATATGGAAATCCGAAAAACTGAAGAGAATCTAGTTGTTATTGAACGCTGGTATCCTCGTAGGAATACTTGTGTATTCGTGGGTAATTTAGGAAGTACATCAATAACAACCGATTTGTCTTCCATGTTTTATGGTGGCACGGTAATTTCTGGAACAAATGCCTCTCTAGTCGGAGAAGTCATATATTTTGATAAAGTTACTTTTCCTCCGAATTCTGCTATTATTTTAAAGTTAGAAAAATAAAGGGTAGGTGTTTTAATGTTGGTGTCCAGAGATTTTATAATCTATAATTATCGTGATCATATATTATTAGATTTAAAATCTGTGTTACTATTGTAGAATCTCAAGTTTCAGGAACGATCTTTAGTTACGTTACCCATATAAGCCATTTAGAATGTTATACCAATTAAAACTATGATATATTTTTACTAATTTACTATGATAAATCATAATTATATAAATGAAATATTTGTGAATTAGCAGTGTTTGATATTACTGTAGAGTGTAAATGTTATTTACAGCAATAAAGTATCAAATATCATGCTAATAGTGTATGTTACCATTGATATAATATTTTTTTATTGATTAATATGAATAGATATACAATTAATATTACACTCGTAATTATTTTATTTGGTGATGTGTTTGGCTATTGGCTAAGGCTGCAAATTACAATTAAGTTTTGGATTAAGTAGTTTATGTAGTCATTGCCACCAACATGTTATATTTATGGACAGCAAATAAAGTAAGGGAAAACACTGTTAATCTAGAAATATTTTGTATTTTTATTTAAATTATTTAGGATCAACATCGTATTACTAAAATAATTTTATTTAAATAAATTATAAAATAAAATTATGACTTGAATTTGCAACATAGTTTGCGCGAGTATTATTCATTTGATCTAAAAAAATTATGTCTAGAATAAAATAATAGTTCCTCTTCAACCAAAGATATTGTGTGTGATATTTTATATGGTATGTACTTATATAAAAATAAAACATTCAGTTTCAGAGTTACAAAAGTTTAATATACATTTGTACATATTGAAAACAAATATTATGTACTTAGTATATTTATTGTTATGTACACATTATGTTTTTAAAGTAAATAAATAGTTGTTGATATTATTACACTTTCATTTACTATGATTACAAGCAATGATTTCTGATGCCTACACATATTTTTAACAGGTAATATATCAAACAGCGAGTATTTTATTACAAAAGTAATGTTTTCTTACATTACTTCACTATTTTATAGTGAAATTGAGTTGGGGATAAGTATTTTTTACATACAACAAACACTCAAGAATGGAATTATGCATTTATAAATTAGATAATCGTAACTTCAACCGATCTTGCGTTTTAAGCGTGTCTGTGAAATTATTTACCACTATTTTCATTTGAATTTAATTATACAATATTATCAGATAGGCACATTTCGTATCACATATTTGTTTAGTTTTATTATGTTTTCTCGACTTCCAAGGAACGCATTATTATGTACTGGAATGCTTTATTCCGGAAATTGCAGCCTCTAATACCAACATAAATTACGACCTATATGGGTACTTTTGTACAAAATTGTAATGCTGCTATTGGCGAGTTTCTAATGCATAATCCGCCAAATTACTTTGGTATAATAGTGATGTTATTTGTCTACACACAATTACAAACAGTTTTTACTTAAATCTTGCTAAAACATTATTGAGCAATACAAATTTAAAACATACATCAGCTATCTGTTCTGACATTATATATATTAGGCACCTACCTACACACCTTGCATAAAAGCACATGTTATTATAAGATTGTCTGTTTATTAACTTTAAAAAAAACAGTCGTTACACATATATCAAGAAAGTGTTGATACACTATTGTATCTGTAGACATATTTGGGTTATTTAGATACTTGATTTAATATATTAAATTCTTGGTAATTATAAAAGAAAATGTGTATGTAATAGTAGTTTCTTCTTTTCAAAAGGTAGCTATAAATATTAACATATTTAATTGTGTTTTATATATTCTAATTTTTGGATCCACATATGTATCTCTGTTTACACTGTTACATTACATTATTTGTAGTAGTCTTATGTATTTATAAAGAGATATGTTATGTTGAATCAAATGTAATAGGACATTGATGCAAATGTGGTTCCAATCTTAAGTTCTGGTGGCATTAAGCTCAGTCTTTATTTCGGTGGATGAAAGATCATAGCACTGGAAGGATTCACAAGTAGTAGGTAAGAATTGATTATAATGTCATGAGCTGGGTTGAGATTTTTTAATTTTAGCTACTGTCGGATGCATGACATAGGTATTAGACATTGCTCTCGGCGTATGACTTTCATTAACCGGCAACGCTGGAAGTTTATCTGTAGGGTTTCGTATCATGATTTTTTTCTGAGACCCTGTCATTACCCTCTTAGCATTACATTCTTGTTTATTCTTATGATCTATGTTATCGGTGGTGTTGGGAACAGACTTTAAACACTTCCGTTCACTTTCACAGTCACTACCTGTTTGTCTATTTAACTTTGGAGCACCAAAAGCTTTAGTTTGTTTTAATAACGATCGGTCGTTACATAACGCTGCTATAAGAGGCAGATCAAGATTTTTACTTTTCTCTCGAAGAGTTTTTATGTCTAAATCACAATTAGAGTCTTTCACTTTGTTCACACTCACATCACTGTTTAAGTTCGTCGTAGTTGGTGGATTGTTTACCTCCCTTGAATAATTAACAAGTTTCTTTTTGTATTCGTAAGGCGGCGGGGGAGGTGGAGGCATTCGTCTCATTTTAACTGGAGGAGGTTCCTTGGCGTTCAACACATTCTCATCTGATTTTGTCCGTACGAAATGCGAAACGTCTGGGACTCGTGCGGACAGCTGTGGCCGTTCAAGATTTATGGAGTGGTTGCTCAGCGACGTTCTGCTCGTTAACGAGTACCAACTCGTCCGCGTTCCAGGTAACTGGACATAAGAATCGGAGAGATTTTGTATCGATCCATACACAGACGACGCTGACATTGAAGTAGATAGGTAAGGCGTACTTCGGTACTGCAGACCATTTTTGTGCATATTTGACACGCGCACCTCGGTCAGTTTGTGGTCGAGGTAATTCTGTTGCGATACAGCGGGATCTTGCAAAGGGTAATAGACGTAGTCCACGTCGCTGTAGAGTTGTTGCTGGAACATGGGGTTGTGCGGCGGGGGCGGTGGCGGCAGGCGCGCGGCAGGTGGCGGGGGAGGCAGCCGGGCGCGCCGCGCGGGAGGGGGCGGCGGCGCCAGCTTCATCATCGCCACCAGCACATTGGAGTCCACTCCGTGCGACATATCTCTAGATGGTGTCAGGTTGTTATTAATTCCCTGGGCTAATTTTGATCTCTCAGCTCGGCGACTAGATGCTTGATGCCTTTTAAACTTTTGGAACTTGTGCTCAAGTACCATGGGACTTGCAAATGTTCTTTCACTAGAAGCATTAACTTCGCCTGCTTCAGCTTTTAAAATTGTTATCATGGGCTTTGATGTTACAACTCTTGCAGCCACTTCTTCTTTCTCACCTAATTGCTTTAAAGACCTGATTGTGGAAACAGGATATGCTGGAGGTGCCTTTGCAGGCGAAGGAGCATTAGGTGTAACAGTTTGATGATTGTATTCGTATGGAGGCGGTGGCTTGTCAGGAAAGGGCGGCCTTACTGGCGTATCGCCATTAATATCAAATATGTTTGGAAGAGACAAGTTTAGCAGTTTACGACTATCAATTCTTGTAGGAGGAGTTGGAGGCCGGTCAAAAAATGAATTATTTGGATAGTGATCATCTGAAGGGGCAGTATCTTCATGACCCTGAATGTAACTGTCGCCAGAAAAAGGAATAGGCAACCGCACGTAGTCCGAAACTGAATCGAGAGTATCGCTTACAGATTGGCTCTTGGGATAGACGCCTCTTCCCACAATTAGATCACTCAATTCGCTCGCAGTAAGTAAATTATGTTTTTTATCTGTTGGATCACTTCCGTCACCGTGGAACGAGATTGCACTAACATTTGAATTTGTCCTTTCTCTAAATATATTTTCTTTATTATGTTGTTCTGAGTTTGGAAACTTAGAAGCGCCATCGACGCAGTCTGCACTAGGTTGAGATGACTGTAATCTTAATGTGCTTGTTGAATGACTAGTTCTTTCTGACTTATTTTTTAGTATTGAAGAAACACTATCGAAATCGGCTAGATCATTTTCTTTCGATGGCTGGTAGCTGTCGTAATGCGAGCCATCGTAATCGGTTCTACTGTCTTCCGATAAGGTGCCCATTTTCGATCGCGCTGTGAGTTCAGAACTGCTCATAGTATAGACTCCGCTGGTTTCGCTTGACGCAGCCACGGTGACTGGTTGGCCTAAGCCATCATATAAAGCGGATGCCGCGTCTTGAGAGTATTCTATATCTATGCCAACGGTGCTGTTGTCACTTATCATTGAATTTTGAGCAGTATGACTGTATCCTAGTTCTAAACTGCTTGCATTGGATGTTCTGCTAAGGGTACTAAGACCTGCTCTCGCCATTATTACTGTACTGCATGATGAGGAACATTGTGATCCAGTGCATTTTAATTTATTAGATCTTGGGCTGTCGGTCAAGGTTTCGCTAATACTTTGATCAGGTAAAGAGGTCGTTTCTTCCAATTGGTTTATAGAATGTAGTTCTGGTAATGTAATTTCATTCCTGCTTACAATCTCACAATCGTCTTTAGTCTTCTTTACACGGATTTTAGACTTCTGCAGTTGCAATGACGATGTTTTACTTAATGGCTGATTATCTTGAGGTATATTCCGTATAAAGTAAGAATTTGAACTGTCTAGCAAATGTGCAAATGCTAAACTTTCCGTGGAAGGTGCGGGGGGAGAATCTATCATTATTTCTAACTCGTCTTCAGATTGTACCCGGTCACTTACTATTCCCGAAGTCGTATTAGAACTCGTAGAAGAAATCACCGATATTCTTTGTTCACTTTTATTTTGATTGGATTGAATATTTAACGATTTTGAGTACCCGAAGCAAATTTTGCGCTCCTCTTCTTCCTTCCTTAAGATTTCATTAAATTTTGGCGCTATCTTCATTGAAAATTGATGAGTTTCTTTACATAGAGCAAAAAGATATTTACATTTTTCTTCACTAGAAGAAAACAGCGTTAATTTCCCCTCCTCAGTTCTGATCTCGAACTTCTTTCGATCAAAACTTAGTTTGCCGATAGCACTCCATATAAAATTTGAAAGTTGTCCGTTATCAGGTAAAATCTTTATGCCCTTCGCTGTGACAAGAAGCCAAACTGTACCAGGCTCGGGTTCTGATTTTGATTGTTTTAGGCGGTATCTGTGCGAGTTTATTGTGTCGGGAAGGAGACAGACTTCTCGTATAAATCTTGTTTCAGCGTCAGGTTTAGTGAGGCCTCGATGTTCTCGATGGCAGGCACGCATAGCGGCTGCCACCCAGTCTCCAGTGAGAGATGTAGGTGCATAATCTTCCACTTTAAAGTAGTCTCTGTCTTCGAAGGTGTCAGCATCACCATATTCTGCTTGTAATGCTAATCCGGTAAGCAGTAGAAGAACTTCGGCTGGTAGCGCGTCCCGTGACCGCACATTTTGCCGTAGTTGAAGGAAGTACAAATGTCGGCCGATCTCATCGTGCAGGAGCAGTGGGCTCTCCACGTGGAACTGCACGACCAGGTGCAATTCAAGGAGCGGCTTCCCGTTCGCGTCCAAACCCTTTAACAAATATGATCAAATATTAACAAATTATTTTATGACAATTGTAAAATGAATCTTGTAAGATTTTGCAGGGCTACAAAGCAAAATTTCGCTCGTGTTATTAAGTTAAAATAATATAATTAAGTAGTAATACAGTATGTAGGTACAGTACTCAAATATGTATTACTCACATGGGTGTGGGATGATCTCCAACTCTTTGGCGCATATTTAGATAGTTTGCTTTCTAAGTCAACAAACAAGTACTCTCCATCTGAAAAGGCAATAGATCGTTTTATATTTTTCAGGAATAATTTAGTAAGTCATATTCAATTTTTCGTCACACTTATGAAATGGGTGATTAAACTAAAATATTTAGAGCTACGAGTATTATGTGTAAAACTTATGGGCATCCAGGCATGGTACTAGGTACTTACTAATAATTTTAAAAATATGCTATGTTCTCTATTTGTTGCGTTGCATAAACATAATTATAGTTCAATTTAATGTCCGTATCAGTCAGGGTTCGTGTTGTGTTTATAATGTGACATTGTGATGCTTGTACAAATATAGAACATTGATTACCCAACAACGTTTGTTTGCATAGTTAGACAGAATGCTTACGAGGTGGAATGCGTGAAGCCATGAATACATAATAATTTTGCTTTGTGAAATCACTTTGTCAACGCTTAGAACTTAAGTCAGGTATACAGGCCGATGTGTAAGAGTTAGTGTGAAAATTATCACTTGATTACACTCACTTTGCAAAATTGCTAATCCGAATAGTTCCGTATCGGTCATGCCTTGTAGTTGTGCGTGAGCATTGGCCAAAGACTTCAATTCTTTGACTCTTGCTTTGGCTTCTACAACGAAGTGAAGTGGCTGGGGCTGGCCGGGCATGCGCAGGGACAGAAACCGCGCGCCCGCGCCTAGCGCGCGCGTGTCTCCGCCCAACGGCCCGCGAACCGAACACAGAGCACGCATGTCGCATCTCGAGACCACTGTTACTCGCTCTGAAACAAATAAAAATAAGACGTCAGTCAACACGAATTACGGGCTTCGTAATGGTCGTTCTACAAATTAAAAGAAAATGATTTTTAGTGAAATGTTATAACGTTCCCGTTTTTTTATTTCGTTGTTTCGATTCCGAGTATTTTGTATGTTAGTTTGGCTCCAGTTCGATTCAAATTCAGACAGCTAAAAAAATTAAACAAATCAACAATGTACCGTAGGTATGTAGGTACTACCTATTCAGTTGAGCCTAAACAGTAAAGGAATGTCGGATCTGCGCCAGCTGTGCATTCCATTACTTTTTTCGTACACGATCGCCATTTTGCTAGGGACGGTACCTGCTGTTTTTGTGACACCCCATTGTTCAGTTCACTTGTGGAATCATTATAGTTTAAAAAAAATTAGACGCGGTAACACGTGTTTATTACTTATAATAGGTACAATAAATATTAGAAATCGCAGTATTATGATGACTATAGTCTACCTATAACACTCTTTCCTAAAAGAATGACATACATATTTATAGTTTAGTGTAATACATTAGGTTATTTTATTTAGAATACTTATATGGCTTATGGGAGTTTAATAATTGTTATGGTTACAAACAACGTAATCGAACTATCTTAAATGTTAAAATCTCTAATACAGAACAAACTCTGAGGATCATATTGTAAAGAAACATGATTGAATGGTGCGTGTTTAAATCAGTTTCACTTCGCATGTGAACACAGCTTTATAACTGTCGTTGTGACATGATCACTTACGATGAGTAAGACCAATGCACAATGGATAGAAATGGTCTGCCCACATTGACTATTAATACCTATGTCTATTAATCTTGGCCTGCATTTTCCGTAGTACTTACCTGTACTTACTTACCCAAATAACCATTTTGACAGTCTTTCTATTTCTATAGATAATTTTAGTGCCACTATTTGTGACATTAGAGATTCATGTCGGACTATACCTACGTTGCAGGCTGTAGCCCTGAGATTAATTAATGAACGGTAACTACTTAGGTAGTTACGATGTTTTGTCTTACGATGAACATAGGTTGTCTATTTATTCATGCTCACATTTACTCGCCTACATCGACCGACGTACATACAGTGTTAAGTATATGTATATTATCATAATGATTCTAATCCGCCGTTTATATCCAACGTTACAATGGTTATGTAGATTAAAGCATTTATTAAGCAACTCGTGATAAAAATAATGTTGAACATGCCTTTAATCACGATATATTTTTCGCCATAACTTATACCTACGTACAACGTACTTTATTAATTTTTATACATAGCGTATAGTGTCGTAACTGTTAGAATCAATGTTGGACGTGGAATCATTAAAAATACACACTTATACCCGGTAAACCTATGCTATCTCTTCTACAGCCCTCACTAGGTCCTACATAGACATTGTAAATAATGTGCCATTTACATAATAATATTGACATAAATAGTACATATTCTCATTGAATATTATTTAAATAATTTAAAGATGTTCAGGCAACTTGTATATAAGTGGGTCAACAATTTGTATTTCCGTTGTAATAACTAACGAAGATAAACGTGATCCATTTAACTTGCTGCAAAATAATATCTTTTATTGTGGTCTATTAATATTATGACAAGTAATTATTTTACGTAGGTACGTCTGCACCGTCAATAAAATATTACTCGAGAGGGATGAAGGCACACACGATACTTTTAACGCCATTTATTGACGATTGTATCGTGTTTTGGCCATTTTCTGCGTTCAATCGTGGCACCAAATCACGCATTTTCTGGCGAATGCATTGGCGAGGTGAAGCACTGCGATCAGCTGCCGAAACGACAATTGTATGAGCAGGTTCAGAAATCATTCGTTGTATTTACTGTTTAGCTTCAAATCATCGAATCATCATTTTATTTCATTCCGATTATCTATGAAGGTGTCGTACATGCCTTTTCCCCTGATTGTACGTTCATATTTTCAAATGTGACTGTACCTACATAAGTTTAAAATGTTTATTGGAATGTAGAACCACCAGATCACGTAAAAAAACTAGACGCGAATAAATTTCATCCCATCCGGTACCTCTGCGGCTCTTCAGCTCTTGATAGCCATAAGAACATGTTTTTTGTTTTAGTAAATGCGCGATAGTTTGTGATGGCGGTCAGGCGCAGCGGGGCGGGGGCAGACCGGTCGGCGCAGGCGGCTGCGGGCGGCGGATGGGGAGCGGGCACGGGGGGGAGGGGGGGCGCTACGTAAGCGCGGTAGCAGCGGACGGCGACGCGAGGAATGCGGACGACCTTCAGATGCCGAGCGCCCCTCCCCTTACGCCAGCCGCATCTTGCGTCCTCGCATACCTAAGGCCGTCGTTGCCTCCACTTTTCGACATCTCGCTACCAATTTTGACACTCACAAAATAAGGACAATAATGCACGAATGGTCTCCTAAACAGGGTCATCTATCTATCACAAACATCTATTTATTGTTAAATGGCAGACATTGAATAGAGTAGGTATTTAAAATAGCACACGCGTTTTTCACATAATTTATGATAATTCATTTATTTACCTTGAAGATAATCGATATTGTAGTAGCATTGTTTATATTATAAGTACCTACCAACTACTTAATAATTAGATGGAAGTATTAAAAGTATTTTTAATTAAGGCGTAGAAAATACTACATGAGTTAATTTGTGTAGAACCAAATCCCTCCCGTCGTCACGTCGTAGGTACCAGTATTACCAATACCTCATGCAATATTTCTCAACAAATTAATAGTTAGGGTCTCATATAATATAAGTCACTGAATATTCCTGGTTACCCCAGAAAGCCTCATAAACTACCACGATTCGTCTTGAATACAAAGTTAAACCTTAAATACAAATGTGGGCTCTAGTTTTACTATTAGTTAATAGTATTATTTACGCCTCATAAGACATCTATATAAATTAAGGACCATATTGTACCATTTCCATTCATCAATAAACTTCATAATAATATAATACATTTTTTTTCAAAAATCATCTTAGATTGCTGAACAATTAGTATTGTTTTTAACCCCCGACGGAAAAAGAGGGGTGTTATAAGTTTGACCGCTACGCTATGTGTGTCTGTCTGTCTGTCTGTGTGTACCCCGCCGCGACATTGTCTTAAATAGGTGTTACTCGGATCGGATTTAATGGCTCAATGATAGGTGTTATTTTTGACTTTTTAAATGACCGCCTTTCTCTTTTGCGCTGGGGGTTTTTTTAAATTTTTTTTTTAAAATTTTTTAATGTACCTATTACCATACATTTTGATAAATTCATGTCCCTGGCAAAAATCGATAAGTAACAAAAATATTGACTGAAGGATCATGATCATGAATGAAGATCTGATTAGTTACTGCAATAGACCTCGAAGAGGTTTGTGACCTGTCGCCCCATCGTCAAATTCCTGACTGGTCATGGGTTTGTTCTGTATTCTGAGGGTCATGGGCAGTTTGTAAATGATACATTCCAATATAATGAATTGCGGTAACGGATTATTAGAGATGACCAAAATTAAATAATTATGATCATAATAGTAAAATAATTTTCTGTTATGAATAATAAAGCATAAAGCATACATTCTAATTTCGTTCGATATTAAAGTACAAACGAGCTTTGTAATAAGATATTCACTACCTACATCTTGTATTTGTATTAGAGTCACGGTCAATGTGCATGCTATCACATCTGACTTAATACGTAATAGTATTAATGTAAGCGCTCCGCTTGTATTGTCAAACAAATGGTTACAATAGGTGTTTAAAAATATGTTGTTATGGAGTACTGAGTTGCGCGACTTCTAGAGCTATGCGACTGCGTGCGTTTTAAGATAAAGAAGTAATTAATGTTTAGCACCCTTAAGCAATTGTAATATCGATGATTTGGACGCACTATTTAATGGTTAATAAACAAAATCTGACATCTATATTTCCAATCAGCTTAGGACACAAATGGCAACTTAACAATACTTAGCTCAACTAATAAAAATCTAAGTTTTGCCTGTTTTGTAGGCGCAATCTAAATCTTTGTCTAGGTAATAACTAATAATAATGAGAGACATGAGAATAAGTATCTCATTTCGTTATACCAATATTATTGTGACCAGCTCCCTTATATGGGGGCAGGTCAAGTTACTTTATTCATAATGGGTAACTTAACATTTTTCAGTTTCCTACTTAATGTCTACACTTACGGCATAATTTTCTTTCTTTACTCTCTGACACTGAACAATTTTCGAATACGTGTTTGCGTGGAGCCGACAAAACAAGCCATAAAATTTTAAGTACGCTTTGTCATTGGTTAAATTTACTTTTATTTACCTATTCGTTCTGCTATCAGAGGAATGCGGTCGCAGTGTTAGTCGTTTATTACGAGCTAATGAATCATCAAGTTTATCAATCACTGCAGTAATGAAGTAATGAGTTAGGCCACCAAGTAATTATTGAGCTAAAACAATAATACTAACTTAGAGCGGCAAGACTGTCTAGAGCTCCATTAAAGTAATCTAAGTTCTTTTGGTATTTAAAGACAAGTAATTATTTTTAACAGGATTACACCTTATGATGGGACTAGGTTCTGTTATTTAACTTTGTATTACAACATCACAAGCTTTATAGAGAAACCTTTTTATATGAAAAATAGGTGAAAAGGGTTTTAAAAGCTTTATCAACATTTTTGTATCTCGGGAGTAAATAGTTGTAACTACAAATTGAATATGGACGTTAGACAAAATCAATGTAAATGTTATATTATGGTATATTAAAACGCTATGAAAACCCTATATATAACCCTAACCTAACCCTATATATATATAAAAATGAAATGCTGTTCGTTTGTCTCACTAAAACTCGAGAACGGCTGGACCGATTTAGCTAATTTTGGTCTTGGAATATTCGTGGATGTCCATGGAAGGTTTAAATAGTGATAAGGCGATACGAAGTTCGCCGGGTCAGCTAGTAACAAATAAAACATATTGTACCCATACTTACTTTGTTACTCCTTGGGTTACGGTATGTATTCGGTTTTTAAGTGTATAATGACTAACTTCAACCTGCAAAAGTATATCTATGTATTTGCTGGTTAAATATCTGTCTATAACAACCTCAATTGTCCATAAAAAATAGTTTTTAAGTTTATGGCGACACTTAACTTAGTGTGTATAAACTTAACTCAGTAGCGCCGTAAACTATAGTACGACCTACGAAGTACATTTTTGTACTAGTAGTGCCTGGCCGTGTTTTGTACATGTATTCTACTTCTTATCGTATGGTTGATGAAGAACCTGGTGTCAGAGTTTAGTTTGTTTTGTACATTGTAAGTTGTGATAGTATCTACTGTAACGAGTCTCTTGAAAAGATTGATTTGATAGGTCCATTGTTTTAAGTAACATTGATTAGGTTTATTTACGGGTCGGATTTGGAGAAGAATCTCCTACATAAAAATCCAGGATTACAGTATAAAACTGCATTATTACTAAAACATTGAAGTAATGTTATGGAAGATCCGTTTTGTATTTTATTTGTTAGTCTTAAATTCATACAATAACGAATACGTTTATTTCAAAAAATGTTTTATAGATAGTGATTTTGGATGTGTAAGTAGTTATATTATGAAATTAATAATTATATCCTACCTAATGTTCGGTAGGTAAAGATAAAGTGGTTCTAAACAACTGACCTTTAAAATGTATGTGAATTAATTTTCAAAACATACTTTTTGCGTCGTCGTCATTAAAGAAATATTAAAATTGATCCTTGTTATGAGTCACGTAGGATGTTTGTTCATACAATATGTAGAGCGTGACGTGATGAAGCTATACATAATCCCGTTTGTTTTTTGGACTAGTTGTATTAGTAGGTGCATGCTTACGAAATGTACTTAAAATAATGATCTACATCTTCATGAATACTAGGCAGGTACGTGTTGTTACGATACTTGCTCAATAATGTTCGTTTAGTATCTGTTATTTAGATATGTTATAGTACCTACCTATAGAGGGGTGATCGTTTGTTTCTTTTGTATACGTAGGTACCTACATTCCGGATAAGTATCTAAGTTAATGTTTCAGGTATTTCAAAATCCATATCTTCGATAACATAAATGTAACTTATGCAAGTGGTATGCGAATACTACCCACGATGGCCAGGCCTCGATATACTTGTGAGATGCCAATGATATTACGTGCACTAAATGAATATGACGATACCTTGCGCTTGGAATGGAATAACTATTCACCGAGTTACCAGGAAATAATGTCAAGCCTCTCTTTTTGTGATTCATGCAGAATATGATGCTGTTATTAAGTAAGTACATATTTCTTGGACTGTGCGCTGATGAGCACCACTGTGATGCCCGAAATGTGTTATGTCTAGCATACCATACTAATCCCTAAAATGTTTAAAACATTCAGCACCTACTAGGTTTTTGCCTTTATATGCGGTTGATACTTATGCGATTTACTTAATAGGTTTATAAATAATTTAGGTATCCTATTACTCTCCCACAAACGTCAAGATGTAACAACTCTTAAATTGGTTTGATAGCCGTCTTCCTACCTTCCTACAGAGGTTTCGAGCAGCCTACAATGTCCTAACGTCAGTATGCATGTAATAGTATATGATTAACGTTATCCGGCTGCATTGACCACTTGCCACATTGGGCATGGCTGGTATTGCTGCGGTGGTGCTGTCGAGGAAGGGCGCGTGAGCGCAGGGTCAGCGGCCGCGGCGCGGTCGGCGCAGGCGCGCGGAATTCGAGCTATGCGTATGAAATGAAAGTGGCCGCATCGTGAAAGCGCGCGCATCCACAGCGGCTGTCCGTGGCGCCGTCTGGGTCCACTACACTCACCATGAATAGACAAATCCAATGCAGCTGCACGTAAAGACACTATATTCCTTGGTTAACCGCATCCATTGGCACTTCACTTCACTATAAGTCGCGCGATCTTGTGAGCTAAATGGCGCGACGACTAACGTCGAGGCGCACTAAGTCCATGGGCGCGCTAGTACGACTGACTAAAGCGAAGTGGGCGCGTGGGTCGGCGGCGAAGGCACAGGCGAAGGCACGCGCGGGGCGCGCCGCGACTTCGGATCGGTGGAATGCGGCAAGTTAGTGGCGCGCGGATACCGGCCGAGCGGCGAGGCCCGCTGTAGGCTGGAGCCTTCGTGTGGGTACGGTGTGTGACGCGACTTGCCGGCGCGGCATCGCGCGCCGTGCGGACGGAATGCGCGCGGTCAACCTCTGCCCATTAAAATAAATAGAATTTCCAAACACTTTGAGGCCGCGGCCCCAGCGACCTGCCTATGAGCACCTCTAATCTTTTGTTTAGCTTACAGTTAAGTCGACATCTGGGGCTCTTATGTGCGCCCACACTGCTAAAACATTAAGTTCTTTTTTTCTCGTACCTATTAAGTATTGATGATTGTTTCTAGGAATGGGTAGATCGGTGTGATAATAATAAATAATTAGTTACTTTATTACATTAATAAAAACTAATCGCAGTAATTAACCTACTTACTCACAAAGGTATCGTAGTTTCATGTATGACGTAGCGTAGGTCTGGTGCCTAGGTACTTACTTATCAGGAGAAAATTTTAAGTTACGTAAGTTAGTTCTAAAATAAATAAGTGTAGGATGCATTGTAGCATAATTATTTATCTAGTTATGTTGGTATCAATATCTACCAAATCTACCAATGCTGGTATACCCATACCTAGTTACATGCCATCAATCGTCACGTCATGGTATGTTATGTTATCCATTATGATTTATGCATTTATAACGCCTACCATAGAATCTTAGCAAAGCTAAGCCTAATAATAGCTTACTATTTCGTTGGTCTAGTGGTCGCAAGCGCATAAGGGCCTGTTGACTTATAAGCCTAAGGACCTGGGTTTGATTGACTAAGTTTTAGGGAGGTTTTTCATTATTTAATATTTATTAAAAGCACCCACAACACAGTTATGAGTTTATATTTATTTACTGTTTTAATTATGGTGATTGAGGTTTACAGGCGGGTTTCATTTGCATAAGTTTGCCCGTTCCAGTTTGAATCCAGACATAACTAGACGTGCATAATGTATGCATGATATGGTACACTCCTCAATGATGTATATAATTATTATAGAATACTAACCTACGATTATCTATTTACCAGGTACCTAGTAGATATTATAGAAATACTACTTAAGTACCTACATATTTTGTATACTTTAGTTACAATAAAATTAAACTATCTTTAAAAAATATATTATTGAATCATAAGTAAATTGGTACGAATATAATAGTGTAATGTGTGAATAAAATGTGAACAACGATAATGTTTATTTTATAAACCTGATAACGTTCGAGGCTGTATACAGCTTCAGATTTATAGGTAACTAGTTACATACAATAAAATATAACAATGAAATAAGTAGGTATTAAATATAAACAGACAGAAAACTAACGCCACATGAAAGTTTTTATTTTGCGCTTTTGTAGTATTATAACAACTTCGCGATAGTTCATTTGTAGGGATTAATCTCTCATGGTAGCATGATGGAGGTAGGTAATTATATGTAGGTACCTATCTATGAGAACCCTTGCACATTACCTACAATACATACCTACTGCATTACTACATTACTCTGCATGCATAATAGTATATGTTCTCAATGTGCTTTGTAGACTATTAAGTAAGAAACTAATTAAGCGAGGTTTTAGGTATTTTTGTAGATAATTTTTGGAAGCAAGTGCAAAGAAGTATATCTAATTGTCTTTCAACACAGGTAATGTCGTGGTATAGTCATTAAGAATTGTGGCGAAGTCGATTGCCCAATGTGCTTAAACCTGAGACTTGAACACTGCTTGAACTTGAAAGTATTGAACGAAGCTTTAACTTAAGCACCGTCACCGCTCGTGGAGAATCCGCTTGTACCCCTATGATAAAATACTAGTTTATTTAACGCTTTGAAATACGCAGTTATTTTTTTCATTATCTTCCTATCGGCATGAGCCAATAGCCAAATAGTAGTAGTAGTAGTAGTATCGTCACCCTTGGAGGCCCTCTACTTGCACCCCTACAAACGTGAACAGATCAACAGGGATAAAACATTAAAAAAAGGAAGATTATTTTGGTCACTAACAACCATAGAGAAAATTATTCTCGTTGGTCTATGCTAACAACTTACTCTTGATCATGAATTTTGTCTATGGATGGGACTAAAACCTCAGAGAATAACTTAATAGAAAAAACCGGGGAGAAACATCGTACAATAGACAATATTTTAAGTAAATCACTAGAGATGTATGTGAGGCGGAAAGCCGTGAAAGTATCGAGTATCGTGAGCCGCAGTAGTAAATGCATAACCTCAGTCCGTCTGGTTTAATAAAACCTATGATAAAACTAAGAAGATAAAATTGTATTTACATAAACTTCACATAAGACATAAGTCACCTAACTATTAAGACATACCTTCTTCTCCTTAAATTTAAGAGCTTTGCTCTTCTTATATAATATAAGACATAGGTATATAACTCTATGATATAACTAAAAAAATATATGATGATTTTGGCCATTAAAATAATGCTTTAAGTATACTTCCGTAATCTCCAATTATGAATTACCAATTGTATGTAAACGGCCTTGTTGTATTTGATCATTGTCGTTTCAAATATTAAATTGATAATTTAATCAACCAAAATGAAAACTTTAAATGTCAATAATAATGATTTTTATGTGTCAGAAAAGTTTATTGACTATTTTTTAAGGCTTTGTTCAGTATCCATCACAGTCCATTACACGTGCAAGTATCTCAGGGAAAGCCAATTTTAGTCTGGTCTTGTAAAAAAAATATTTTGATGTTTAATGATTTAAATAAATAAATGTTATCGATAAAATAGGATGCTGGTGCTTTGCACGTCACTAAAATAACTAAGAAGAATATCAGCCGTCAAGTGTCAGGTCAGTTTTCTGTCACCGTCACTGTCAGACTGTCAGTGTCATTAGAAATGTCAGGTCGAACTTTTCTTGTTGATTGTAGTAGATACTTTTGGTGATTAAATAGTAAACGTTAAATTATTTTATGATTTGTGACACAAAATTAAACAGTAGTAAATTGAGAAATGATACTTTCAAAAAGTGCTGTTTCGGTTTTGTGTGTGTTAGTCTTGGTATCAATATTCATGGCAAATTTGTTGAACATTATTGCTACGGATCATAATTTCTATTATGAAGATAAAACTGAAGGTGAAAATTATACTAAATATTTAGGTAAAAAATATGGCAAAATCACAGATTCTACTAAGAACATAATTTGGTTTCTCCAGGTATGTTTATTCGAAATATGTTATGTTCGTTTAATAAGCTTGTTAATTTATTGTGACGCAGTTTTGAAGACAAAGGCTACTTAGAATAGACTATTATTCTTGTCATAAACTCATAAATAACAACCTTATGCGTTCTAACATTTTCAATTAATTACTACATTGTCGCCAACAAGCATCTTGTATTGTTTTCACACCTTTAACCTTAGATTTCAGATATACATATCAGTATTTTTCGTGATCCTGGACGAATATCACAATTTCAACAGTTTTGTGATAACACAGTCATGAAAATAAAACCCACCTTAGTTTTGGCCACAGGAGACCTAACTGATGCTAAAGCCAAAGATAATCTAGGCAGCTCCCAAGTGAAAACAGAATGGGTATACTATCACAATATAATAAAAGAGTCTGGAGTGACTGATAGTACTGTCTGGTTAGACATAAGAGGAAATCATGGTAAGTGGATAGTATATATTTATGGTAGCTTACTATTTACCAAAGCTTCTGGCCGGTCATTGCACTTGTTAGATACAAATTGGTGACATTACCTAGTTTTTTATCTAAGCTCAACAATCCCTTAATATTTTAATCTTCACAATCTTGAATTCTTCAATATTAAAAAACATTAGGTACTCATTTATAGAATTACAATAAAAGTATTGTTAGAAATTATGTTATAATTATTCTTAATTCATTTATTTGTGAAATTTAGGTAACAAATTATTAGTCTTTGTTGAGATAATAACACATTAAACAACTCTGTTATAGGTATATTGTATTGCAGGTTCAAATTATTTAACCCAGGCATGCACCATTTAAAACACTTTTAAACTGAACCTTTAAATGTAATATTTACTTTTATTTATTTTAAGACACCAATAAATAATAATAATAAATGTGCCAAATAAATAATTATAGGACTTATCCTGTCCTAAAGTTTACAATGCATTCATAGTGTGTACATATTTTGGTAGCTTTATCCTTAGTTATATGTAATTAGTTCTTGTATTGTAGTGGAGGTTACTCCTCCTCCTCCAATACATTATTACATAATACAGGTTACTGTATTATGTAATAATGAATTATGATAATATATTTATAACTTAGTTTTGTTAAGGATATATTATACCCAATATTTCAAACCCTTAAGAGTTAGCTGCTGTTGCTAGACCATCATTAGACAGGCAGTATTGAAGCTGAAACAATGATGAATAGATTTAGGACATTGTTCAAACAGTAAACAAACAACTAATACTTCTGTTGTTGTGTTGTGTAGTCTTATGTAGAGATAAACATTCCTTATAGGTTATTATTATCACGTGTAAACAATCTAAGGCTATACATTGATAAGACAATACATGGTAAAAATCTTCTAAATGCATTCTGAGAAATCTTGAAATATTATAATTTTCAATAAATAAAAATTATTGTTAATGAATCTTTTAAATATATATACTTAATATACTTTTTACAGATAATTTTAATATCAGGACGATAAATTCTCAAGAGAATTACTTTCGAAATTACTCTGTACAAGGTCAGACTCATGCCAAATCTTATCTGCATTTTGAAAACACAAATGGTGTTAATGTTGCATTTTTGGGTATTGATGCATGCCCAGACCCTGGACTCAGAAGGCCATTTAATTTTATTGGTATCTTAGATTCATCAGAACAGCATTATATCCAAAAGCTTAAGGCTGAAGCAGAAAGTAAGGCTGATCATATCGTTTGGTTTGGCCACTATCCTACCTCATGTATATTACCTCTTAAAAATGATGCCCAAAGACTCAACTTGCGCCAGCTTATTGGCAGCAGTCATGCTTCTCAGGTGTATGTTTGTGGGCACTTACATTCCATGGGTGGACTGGTACCGAGGATGTATACAAAACAGAAAAAAGGTTACCTAGAACTTGAGTTAGGAGACTGGAAAGACAACAGAATGTTCAGGCTGGCTGCTATAGACCATGGACATTTTTCATTTATTGATCAAAAACATAATGCATGGCCACTTGTGCTAGTCACAAATCCAAAGCATGCTAGGTATACTATGCCTGGTAGAGAACCTTTGCATTTAATTCCTGAATCATCATACATAAGAATACTTGCATTTAGTGATGTTAAAGTTAACAGTGTGGAAATATCCTTTGATAAAATTAGTTGGATGGCATGCAGGATTACAAAGGAACCACTTTATGTATGCCAATGGTTGCCTCACCTGTTTTCTAAAGGTGTACATCATTTATATGTGAAAGTAAGTGATGAGCTGGGGAAAGAGGCTAATTTAGACCACCCATTCACTATGGATGGAAGTTTAATGAATTTTGAAGTCCCACCGAGAATTTTGCTTATGTTGGACGCTGGTGTAGTGGTAAGAATTATTATGTATAAAATGTGTTTTTTTATAAAGTTCGTATGTTTAAGCTTTTTTTATAGTTTCAGGCCATATTCGGAACGCTTCTGATGATTAATGTTTTACCGCTAGTCATTCTAAGATTACAAAAATGGCCACCGAAATATCGAAGAAAATTTGGACGACATATATTGAGGAGAATTTGGCTGTTGAGTAAAATAGATAGAATATTTTATCCGATTGTTTTATATGCACTATACATACCGTTTGGGCCATGGGCAATTGGAGAGCTTATAGATGGCCATATAGGAGCCATATTTGCTTGGGGTATACTGATAAAAGGTGCATTTCTGCCAGAACCATTTACATATATGTATGGAAGTGTACAACTAATGTTTGTGCAAATACCCTTAATATTTGTATTAGCCCATTGTTTAGATAATCGGCTATTTGGGCAAAACGTGAAAGGTATACGGCGGCTGATAAAGAATCTGCCATTTGTGTTTTTACTGTCAATACAGTTGTTATTGGCATACTTCTTTTGGCTGGAGTATGGCAGTATGTCTTTTGTGTTTGGGCCACTAAGGACGTGGAGTATTGCTTTAAGTGTACTGTTGTGGTATAAGACCCTGAATTTGCCTCAAGAATATTGCAGGTAATTAATACTATTATTATTGCACAGTAATTAAACTATTATTATTGTTAGTAAGTTTTTAAGCTAAGAAATGATATTTATAATTACGGTTTGCAATCAAAACCTTTCCCTTTGCTATTATTTTCGGCAGTTCCGTAGCATTAGGCATTGCACACCATTGCAAAAATCAAATATGTTTTTTTTTTAATGTATGTTTTCTTTTTCAGAAACTTGACAAAGCTGAACGATCTGCCGTCATAGTATAATCACGCGACTAAACGGGGGCATATGCATTTTGAACAAATTGTACAGCACCTAAATATGTGATATAATTATGAGTTGAAAGTAGTAACTTTCCGAGTGCGCCAGGTTGACTTGGCTCTTGTGGAAGATTTATAAACGAACCTTAATATTAAATAAACAAATATCTTATTAATAGTCTCTATATCTTATCATAAAAAGTCGTTTGCACCAAAGATTTAAAAGTCAAGTAAGTTATATTTTATAAGGAGACAAGATACGAGAAGTTTCAGTTAAAGTGCTAAATGGAAAAGTTAAAATCTTGCATTAATTGTGAGTGTGGTAGTTATGTCAATTTAATCGCGTATTCAGTGGCGCTATCTAATACACACACTATAAATTAATTTGAACTGCTTGTAGCATTAAAAGCGCAGTTCTGTTTCTTAGTTCGTTCAACTTAGTTTATTTATAATAAAACACCCAATACCTGTATAGGGTAGGTTTTTATATATCCAAGTATTATTAGTACCTTGTGAGGTATTATCTTGCAACACTGAAAATGATGTAACAACTTTCTTTTATGGTTATAATTATTAATCTCTTATCTCCCTGAGATCCAGGACACATATACTTTCTACGTAGATGTGCCTTATTTATTTAAATTGATATTATGATTTGGTATTATAAATTTTAGCTCAACCAGTAAAACCTAGTCTTGACAAAGTCAAACCCAAAAATCGGAGAATATATTTTCTGGATCATTAAGTAAGATCCCGTCGTCAAGCAAAACTGAACTCTTTATATTGACGATTACGATACTTTTTGCTTATCGGACTGATATTTGTGTAGCTTAGCAGCTTAGAAAAATTATACACTGTGGAACTGACTGATATCTTTTACGACAAATCTGACAATATAATCTATTAGTCTGCTAAATATTTCCTACACAAATTTAAAGCGAAGATTATATACCTACCTATATTTATGTACCTATTCTTACATTGTAGGCACTGGTTAAGTAGTTAGGTAATAACAAATTGACAGTAAGCCATGAATAATTCTATAAGTTGTTTATTTTATTAGGGGCATTAAAATAAAACATGATCAACTCCTTATAGCTGACTATGACCTACACATACAAAATGCAGTCATCATCAAAAGTGAAAGATGAAACGTCAAAATTAAAAAATCATGGAATGTATTATTTCCTTACTCCTAGATAAATCGTATTCATAAAAAATATAAGATTTGTTATCTTTTATATTAATAAAATTTAAATTTATATGTTGCATCGTGTAGGTACTTTTGATGTTGATTGTACTCACGACTATAAAAATTATCAGTTTCCATTGTACCAAGTAATTACATTGGGTATTAGAATGCGTCCGAGGCTATATCCTAATAGCCAAGTGGAGCTACATTTTTGATCGATGTAAAATGTAATTTATGAATATCATAGATCCCTATTGATTTTATTTTAAAGCGCATAATTATGTCATAAGGAAGTTTATAGTTGATTATTTATTCTTTATGTTACAACCAATAAAAAAAGTATATTTATTAAAATTATTATTGTGACACTAAAATTGTATGTGTCCATCGTTTTAAAAAGTCGAATACGATCCTTTTATAAAAAAAGAAAGCTTTTAGTGGTTTTTAAAATATTATGAAACTAAACGAAACTTATTTATTGTTTTTAACATTGTATTAAATACATATGTTCATAAAATGATCGTATTCTTAGGGTGTACCTACCTATATTCGTCTGTGTTCTAAAATAGTCTAGTCTGGACAGTATTTTTGTAATTTAGTTAGTCGTATCTAGTATTGTACTGTATATTGTTGTAATTATGTGTATTGTACATATTGTTGTAAATGTTGTAATAAATGCTTGGTAGTGCTAAGATAACCAAATAAATGAGAGCTTATTTCGTCGCATTAACTTAGTTTAAAACCGCTAAGAAACGTACCTACTATAACGTTAAACACTGATTATGATTTCCCTTGAGTGAACAGATCGTTTGTTACTTTGTGGTTATAAATATCATGTGGTTATTAAGTTTGTATCAGCTTCGTACTCTAACAGTTTAACAATGAACTTACATTATTATACATACATTAACTGAATCAGTGGCGTAATTATATCGTTTTAGGCCTATGGCAAATTCTTCGGAGTTGATCCTTTTTTGCCCTGGTGGAAATTTTGGAAATAACCACCCGGGCCAGGGACCCCATCCGACCGGGGTCCGGGGGCCCGTGGCATATCACCACCCTATAGTAACGCCACTGCTTACAATCTTACCATACAATTAGAGATCAAATTGTAAAATGTTTTCAGACTCGACCGTTAATATTTTATTACTTTGATTAAGACGAGTAAAAATAACTATGCGAGTAAAATAACTATACGAGCACAAAAGTAAATCGTATGAATACGATTTACTTTTGTGCTCGACTAAAAAAATTGCTAAATGAGTCACGTTAAATTTTATAAGTAGTTATTTTTACTCGTCTTAATCAAAGTAATAAAATATTAACGGTCGAGTCTAAATTATGCTTATTTAATTAAACACTGAGTTATTATTGAATATAAAAATTAATGTGAGTAATTAATGACACAATTTTTTTAATCCGTGGCATACCTCGTTCACCTTTTCTTGGGATCATAATTTTTGTTTACGATATTCATCTTAGTTGTATCACAGTTACAAGACTATAGTGCTTATAGACATCCACATTCTTATTATGATAAATGCTTATATTTTTAATTATATGTGCATCAATATCTCAATGGTAACAAATACAATAAATAATTTAATTCTCATTGGAATTTTAATCATAAGTATTATAAATTACAATGATTTATATTGTTTACCTTTATAACTCATCAATATTGTATCTACACAACAAATAGCAGAGAGCATGTTATAAGTATTTATAGGTATTACTAACACTAATAAAATTGTGTACTTATATAATATAAAAAATATATAGGTAAACTTGTTTTATATCCGATAAAAAATAATCACAGGCATTTTAATCTCTCTCTGTTAATTATCTCATAACAAATGTTAACTTAATTAGATAGGACCGGTGTCGATTGATATCAGAGATACATTTGCTAAAATTATTTTTATAACTGCTAGATAAAATCTTTAGCATTACATTTCTGTAATTCTTGGTAGAGCAGAAATAAGATACTTTTTTTTCTCTCCTAGTGTTACCACCTATCGAACTTCAATTTATCATTGAAAATAAAATATCCTTCAAACCATTCTTAATTTGATATTAGCATTAAAGCCACCCAGAGCGTAAATATTGACACTATATAGCTAATTTCAAAAACCTATCTACAAGCCCGGTAAACTCTTAGTTGCAAAACAAAGACAAGTGCTATTTGCAATAGAACGATCCATATGACTAAAGCAAAAAAGTCTGCACTCAAATTTCTAGAGCTACCCAAAAGCTCAAGATGTCTGCTGGGGTCCTTAAACATACAGAATACTTGATGGCACGGTAGTTTTTCTCTGCCAAGACCGTACACGGTTTCAAGGAAAGCGTCGAATGCGTACCGAAAGTATGAAATCGTGGCGAAAGGTCTAAGGTATACAGGCATCTCGCGGTACGGGATGAAGAACTCCGAGAACATCAGCATTGGTATGTTGGCTGCCGGAATAACGAACAGTCCCAGCTGAAAAAATAACACACTTTAGTTTACTGATCGTAGATACTGATTCTGGCCAAAACCTCGAAGATTCTCTGAATACCGAAACTCTTAATTATAATTATTTTAATTTAATAATTTTAATTAATAAATTTCTATTGATCAGTCTCTTAGTTTTAACTTTTCCTCCCAGACTTATTTGTATACAACAAAGTTTTTGGGCAACTTGTCTGGAAAGACTGTAGGTAGGTACCTACTCTCCAAATACATAGGCATCATTTTCTAATTTTTTTAGATGAGTAAACTAGCATTAATTCAATTGTTCCTACCTTCATTCCACACGAGGCGCCGACCACAAAACCGAAAGTCTGCGCCAGTATGGTTATGAGAGCGCATGTAAGCCACGCTAAACCCATGCGGTTTAGTTCCAACGGTTGTGAAGTTAAATACCATGCAGGGAACAAGAACACTGTTGCACAGAGTAACTGAAACAGACATAGATAATGTAAAAAAGTTGACCTTTGATCAGTAGACTGAATTGTTGGATAACAAAATATTAACGTTGTTTATTTATTAAACCATTTTTACCTGTATGGGTAAGTCTACAATAATTTTAGATGCGCAGTATGCAGGCAAAGAGTACCACTTGTTGAGGTGTTCGTGCAGAATTACTTTTGCTTCTACCGGGACTGAAAAAGAAAATGTTTTGTTTTTAGGCCTTCAAAGTTAACTTAAACAACTTATTACAAACTTTCATTTAGTAATGCAAACATTTTCTGCTATTATACTTACATGTATGTATAGTAGGCATGGCATTTGAGAAGAAGAGAAACAAAAGGAAGAAGAAAAGGCATCCTGTATTGGACATCATACGACCTGCTTCTGCACCTGCGCCATGGTAAAGGGCGCCTAGAAGTAGTGCAACCACAAAGTGGCTTATCAACCGAATCTGAAATATAGATACAGGTTAGGAAAGGCAAAACACTCAATTCTAATCAGATCAAGGAATTTTCAACTAATTTAGCTTAAAGAAATCTGTACCCCTAGGATTTTTTTTTGTGTCGTTGGGGCGATTTACAGTCACGTTATATAATTTAATATTTTATGCACAGACATCTAGATTTTGGACACACATCTGCAAAACCCACATATCTAGGTTGCTAATAGTCCAATTTATACCGTGCGGGGATCACCTGCAGCCTCGAAGCCAGCATCAAATTTCCACTGCGCAAACTTGGTGTTCATAGTCGTAGAACTCGTAGAGCCATGTTAAAAGCAGCTTACACCTATTAAATAGCTTTTTAGAAGTAGGTACCTGTGTCAAGTGAACGTCTCTGATAACTCCAATACAGCATCGCCAAAGCAGTGCGTTGAGTTGTTGACATATACTGGCAGTGTAGCCCTTAGTTGGAGTGGGGTTGGGATTTAATAGAGCTTCCGATTCTGGTGACAATTCTGTGGAGAAACAGATACTTAAGTAGAGAAATAATAATTGAGAGAAAACTTGTGTACCATTAGTACCTAACTACTGGTTGGTACCAGTTGGTACCAGCTGACGTTTTTTTTTAATAAATATTATTAGTTAGGTAGGAGTACGCGGTTGGGTTCAAAATTATGGAAACTCATCATGAACTTGTACTGTTTGCTGTAAAGCATAACAAAAGAACATAACATCACGCCTGTATTCCCCGAAGATATTGGCAGATGTATGTAGTCCGCCCACATTTCGCTAGTTATAGGTCCCAAGGTAATACAGGGCGAGCCTATTGCTATAGCCGCGCACAGAATTAAACTCCATGCCGTCTGAAAAATACTTAAGTGATAATTTTATAACAAACAGTTCAAGTTCATTCATTCATTTATTTATCACAATTATGTTGTAAACGATGGTAAATATAACAAAGTATGATATCAAACATGAACCCTGTTAGGGCACTGCAAACCATTTAAAGGATTTTGAATTAAAATTACAACTAAAGGCTCCCACACATAACAGCGAATTCGCAACGCATCGCAAATATCTGCAAGCATCGCATCGCGGTTTTGTGTGCCCTAACTTACCGCCACACTCAGAGACGTTCAGTTCATGATGATAAATATATGTTTGCAAATTACCTTTTCCTTTTCCATTGCAAACATCGTTCTTAGCAATATTGCTCATTTCGTGAGCATAGCTGTTGGCTTCGTGTTCTAAGAGATTCAAGTTGCCTGAGTGCTCGCTGCTCGCTATCTCTAACACTGAAAATCAGATGGTATAAAAGGTTACTGAAGTCAATAAATTTGGTTTAATGAATCGTAATTTAGGGTTAATTACTGGTAGCGTTGTGATACTGGTAAGATTGCTATTAAAGGCATCATTATTATGAGTAGTAGACCCTCAGGACATCTTCGTGGTTTCAGTAGACGTATAAGACTTTATAACAGAGTCGTCGGTTGCAATCAAAATGGCTATACGATCGATTTTCTTGATTCGATTTTCAGATAGGTAAGGCAATATGCTATTTCACTAATTAAAGTTCTCATAGGAAGGTACGTACTATCACCTTTTGGAATCTGTAAGTAATTTTGTAATCGACAATACAGAAATTGTTTTATTACTATATGACTCGTGTATGTAGCAGATAGGTATCATGTTAGTTATTTTGGTTTTCCTGATAACTACATAACTAATTTAATAGATAACAACTTTGGAATGCATTGCTGCATATTTTAGGTATTAGATATACGACTATCTTTAAGTTGCTACACTGTTTTATATGTTAATTTAAAAATAAAACAAGCTGGTTATGTTGCTTTTACCCAAAGGATTTTTTTAAAGGCAAATCTTATTAGTCCTTTATAGGCTGATATCTTTACTTAGTATAGGACCATAGGATACACCGATATAGATAGGTACTTACAGTAATCAGCTATATTATAATACTGTGGGCATATGAAGCCAGCTCTGGTAAGTGCTTCAGGCACATCAACAATGGCGCCAGCGTAAATGGTTCTGCCGTTGGCTAGCACGATGACGTCATCAGCAGTATTAAACAGCTGCGAAGACGGCTGGTGAAGGACACATGCTATCGTCCTGCCACTGCGAGCCACTATGTGGAGAGCACGGGCCACGGACAGCGACGATACCGTGTCTAAACCGCTGAAAAAAACAGTGATAATGATTTTTATTAAAGTTTGTTATTATTATGATGTTTTGATAATAAATAATTAATCTGTGCGCGAAGAAGACTCGAACTATCGTAATCTGAATATTTATTTTCCGTAAATGGGTTTTTATTATCACAAATACTTATAGACGTCCATTTTATTATGCAAGCTTGTACTAGCATACATCATACTAAGTGACCATTTACGAGAAGAAATGCCGAAAAGATTCAGGAGTAAAGGTCCCCTTTATAGGCTAATCATTTTGTCCTAACAATAATATTTTGCTATGAAGTCGGTTAAAAGTAGCCTCATTGCGTCGTCGTTAAAATTTAAGAAAATGTCGTAGGCCGCGTAGACTACTCGTAGCCCCGCTAGTCGCACAAGTCGTAAGGTAAGCTTTTTTTAATCTCCATCTCGTTAATTTTTGATTCATTGATTCTAATGTCTGGTAGGTACCACAGGCATGATTCAGATCATAGATATCGATGTCTGCCGAGTAAATTATCTAATCTTATCTTGTATCTACATACATACATAATATCCGAAGGAGTAGGCAGAGGTGCACATTTTATACACCCACATTTCGCCAGTTAGTCTATGTACATATATGGTCCCAATGTAATCCTTAATAGGTGGCGAGCCTTCAACCGGGCTCAAATTTGAACTCTATGCATAGCTGCATGGAGATCAATTTTGTGCCCGGTATTTCCGGTAGCCTGAAAATACCTAATAGAAAAATCCAGTAACACTTTACCCGACCTGGGATTTGGACTCAGGATCTCATGCTCAGTAGTAGCGCTTAGCGACCACTAGACCAACGAGGCAGTCTATAGATAAGTTTTGTAATTCTATTGAAATAAGTATAGACACTAATAGATGCTTGCCGTGTGGTATCCGGCCTACAATTGAACACCCCCTTTCCTCCCGTAGGTGTCGTAAGGGAAAATCCAGAAGATGGGCAGCAGCGTCTTCTGTAGCTTGACTACCAACACTGCGATCCCCAAGCCGCTTGCCGAGCGAGGGGGTTGTGGCAACCCCCCGTCCTAAGGGGGAGGCCTTCGTTTAACAGTGGACGTCCGCTTAGATAGTACAATAAACAGGAGAACCTACCTTGTCGGCTCATCCAGTAACATGATGGTCGGGTCTGTGAGCAGTTCGCAGGCTATGGTCAGGCGCTTGCGCTCCCCGCCCGAGAGCCGGCCCGCCCTCCTGTCCAGTACCTCATGTATACCGAGCTGCTTCGTCACCGTATTTATCTGTAATAATGAGGGAATTAGTTTTACGCATGTGTTGAGGTCATGAGGTGGTGAATTGACGCTATTATGCAGTGTAGGTACATGTTACCGGCAATCTGCATAATTCAGGTATTCTATACAATACCTAGGCAATGTATGATATACCTAGGACGTTCGGCTGGTTCCACTTAACATGGCGGTCGTCCATATTAAGTAGTCAAATGTCAGCTATATCAGTTATCAGCTATTAACTTATATTAGAAAACAAGTTGTTAATGCCTAGGGTATATCCACACTGCTCCGGTTTAAAAAACACGATTTCTTACAAAAAGTTTTATTTGTTAGGTATAATTTGAAAGAACTAGTTATTTATGTAATAATAAAAATACGTGATAAGTGACTACTACTTTTAGTATAGTGATGAACACTAATAAATGTACAAATTTAAAGATTCAAGTTATTTTAATAGGATTTTTATCGTGAAGTGAGAAAAATAATTTAATCTATATTGGTACCTACTATAATTATGTAAGAAAATACAATTAAATCCAAAGTAATTTTGTTAATAATACGCGAGAGAAACTCAATATTTGTATATCAATACCAGATGATTAAAAAATACGTAGCCACTCAATAATATGAAAAGTTATGTCTGTATTTCCAATTTGTTTTGCAGTATAAATGTCACATACTTAATATGCAGTTGCAATACCTACCTACTTCCGTGGATACACTTATGTAGGTATATGACTTTAACGGAGTTTCCCGTAAATATTGTGCTTTCGTTAAGATTTGAATACTAATATTAATTTGTCCTGAAAAAATTATAAATTCATTCCGGATGGGCGAAAATGTTGTCCTGCATCAGAAGGCCTATGTAATAATCGTGAACCTATTGTAATTTTTTCTCTTTGATTGCATGGACATAAAGTTAGTTTTGGCTTAAGTCGATACCGTATCGAGAAGTGGTTCCGTAGTTACTTCTTTACTGGGGACGGAAATTAGTCGTAACTCGTATTGCCATACGAATTCTTTACATAGGTACATACTATAGGTACGTACCTATTTATAGTTAATTACATAACCTTTAAGTGATTATAATGCTTGAGTACATTGGATTTAATTATGCGCACACTTCCTATACGCTTGATTACTCTGTACTCTGTACCTTTACATTATATTTAGTTTCTAATTATGTCTTATACTATAACTACAATATTACAGTAGGTTTACTAAATGCTTCATCATCATCATCATGTCTATCTCCGTCCACTGCTAGACATAGGCGTTTGTCTTGGAACAAACACCTATCTGTGAATGACACAAGTATATGGAACATCTATTCCTAAATCGAATTCATCTTGAATGACTTTTTGATGTAGATTGCCAATCATCCTTTATCAAATTTTTTATTTTAATTTTCAGATGATTTATGCTTTTACCTCGTTTCAAAGTGCCATATTTTTTCTTCACTTCATTGCACTTTTGATAACAATATTCCATTGTTTTGGAAAATACTGTGCAACCCGAGTTATTGTTCTAGGAAACTAAATAAATATTAAACTCAGCATGCTCACAATACTATACTAAAATAACATGTTTTGTTATTGAGCGATAACCCCGTCACTTTTGGTTGAGATACCTACTGAACTTGTATAAATATTATTATGCCCAATTTTATACGTAGGTACTCAGAATTCAGAACAAACCAGAATCCGTGAACGCGCACAAAACTGAGGCAACACCAACTATTCCATAACGGAGTAGTTACCTAATTGGACGAATTGACATTTACTTCACAAAGATCGCGCTCATCGCTGGAACGTGTTACACGCTGCGCATTTTATCCGATTATGCCTGTTTTATGCCGATGTACAAAACTGCAGTCGGAATCATAAAACAACATGTTAAGATTACATTTCATTTGTACACATGGACACAGTGCACGGAAGGACAAATGGCTGAACATGGGACCTGCACCCTTACCATGAACTCTTAAAGCAGGGCAGTTTAACACGTGGAAGCGGGACGCCGCTACGTGCAGTGTAATGCGGCGTCTCGCTTCCACGTCGTAAACTGTCCTGCTTTAACAGTTCATCGTAAGGGGGCTGTACGACTGTGCGTAGGTAGTATAGTTGGAAACTCGTTTGTACATAAAATATAAATAACGTTATTTATTTATTCATTCATAATTTGTTTTATGAATAAATAAATACGTGATCTGTATATTTCATCTTTTACATCAAAGTGTGACCTACTTAAATAAATTTGAATGAATGAAGTTCAAAGTAAGGTAAAATCCCATACTCCCTTATTAAACAATAACTAGTGCTAATACGTAAGTTTATGTAATTAATTATTCGTGGTTAGGTCGAAACTGAAAAGAAAACGTAAATGTCACAAAATGTGATGAAGTACTCGTAATTCCAAAAATTCTGGTTATTACGCTTGGTTAAAATTTATTGGCACTTAATTTTTTAACGTTGGGTTTATATCTATTAATTGCAAAAATAGACGGCGCTAATTAGATAATACCAGTCCTATGATTTTTGTGAGTAAAATCGTAACATATTTTAAGACTGCTTAATGTGTTCATGGCTGTTGATATCTCAACTAAGTTAAGTAAGATTAACGATCCGATATCCGCAACAGAAATAGACTTTTGTCACCTACAGATACTTGTTTGAAGATAACGCATTCGGTGAGAAACGCTTGACGGATATAAATCGAATAGAATAATAAATGTATGGGGATGACATAATGTTTCGACTGTGTTATCGAAGACATATGTCAAACCCATATATTTTTCATACTATTCGATTTCTATTCGTCAAGCGTTTTGCCACTTGTCTAGGGAGGCAGAATTTGAAATACGTCTGTTATACACATTAAATACAAATAAAGTACAGTACCTACTTGAGTGGCAGTTAGGAATAATTTTAGTCAAACCTTATTTTTTCCATTATAGCTACACACACCTGACACCTCCCACACTTTTACCAGAACGCCCTTACCCTTAACAAAAGGAGAGTCTACGCTACTCAAATAAAGTTGAATAACCTCATAATTACCACATTGCATCGTTCCCTGTGTGAGATGTTTGGTAGCTTTAGACTGGCTGCAAACCTCAGCGTTTCTTCAGCCGTCAGGGTGTCTATCAGTGTCGTGTCCTGGGCGATTAGGACAGAGCTCCGACCTGCACCGTACAAACACCCCTTTACACCTGTTTTTCTGAGAACAATGTTATTTAATTATTTTTTGTAATCGATCCTTTTTTATTTGTCGAGGGACAGAACAGCCCCCTTACCATGAACTCTTAAAACAGGGCAGTTTACGTTGTGGAAGCCGGACGTCTCTTTACACTGCACATAGCGGCTGTCTTGTAAGGGGGCAGAACTCTTTAATCGCGGAAAACTGGAAAAGCTAGTTGTTTTTTTTATGACAAATACCTAGATACCTATCATTAAACTTGCCTTTGCCATTGGATTTCTCATATGGCTAATGTTTATTAGGCTTACTTTCTTCCGGCTAAGATTTTGAGTAGAGTTGTCTTGCCGGCTCCCGAAGGTCCAAGGATGAAGGTCATCCGGCCTGGCCTGAGGGCCCCAGATGTGCCACGGAGAATTGCATTAGTATTCTCCACTGCTTCCTGTTTCTTGTACCAAATTTTTCCTGAGGAGGGAAAATGTTGAATGAGCAAACATAATTATAATGATAATCATTTTTGTAGACAGCCATTTAATTGTGGTGTTCATTCCAATCAAATTGTGTTATTTCTACGAAAGGAAAATTAATCCAATAAGCATAAATTACTTGATGTCAACAAGAAACGCCTTAAAGTTGCATCCCTGTACTTTTAAATTTACAATAGGTGTCAAAACATGAAGGGAAAACTTGGGTAGTAACTCCAATTCAAGCATTATGCGTACTCCGTACACGGAGGAGTGTGAGGTATTATAGTTTTAGTTTATCATATATGAAAAGAGAGTACAGAATGCCTCGTTGGTCTCGTGGTCGTTAAGCGCGACTGCTGTGTATAAGGTCCTAGGTTCGAATCCCGGGTCGGGCAAAGTGTTATTGGGTATTATAGTATATATAGTATAGTAATTCTCAGTAGCATCATGGAGTCTTGATTTGTGGCCGGTTGATGGCAATAGGCTCGCTACATCGCTAGGTATTACATTGGATCCTACAACATAACTGGCGAAATATGGGTATAGTACAATAGTACAATATGTGCAATAGTGCACTTCTGCCTACCCCTTCGGGGTATACAGGCGTGATTTTACGTTATGTCAGTACAGAGAGTTAACACTTATTACGTGTATTACATATACTGGGCGACAGCTGGTATCAAATAAATATAAAAATATTCAGGTTGAGAAACAGTCAATGCTAACTTGGTGAACTGAAATATGTAGGTACTTCAGATGTATTTCCATGACGATTATTAATAATTAAATAAAAAACAACTTCATTGCGTACTGACAAAAAAGCTGTAGGTACCTTTGTATTAACTTTTAATACTTTGTTCACTTTGCGTGTGTAAGTGCAAAGGTTTAATGACAACAAAAACAATTCAATTTACGTATGAAAGGACATGATTCGCTGATAATAATTATGAGCCTTATAAACAACAAACAATAAAATAAATAATTATACTTTATGTAGGAGTCATTTGTTTACTGATTGTAGCGTTGCTTTTATTTTATTGTTGTCTAGTCTGTCTTAATTGAAGTTTAATGACTAAAATATACTTAAACACCTTACATTTATTATGTGCATGTGGATTTTAGATCATTGTAAACTTTTTACAGAGCATTACTTGTACAACGTTCCCTCATATATTTATTACTTTATCTTATCTATCAATAACAGCTGTAGGCAAAGCGTTTAATTTAATATTACCTCACGGCAGTTTATTGTCTTTGGTTAAATAAAAAAAAGTGTTATTACGAAAAAACTGAATGTACGTTTTAAGTTAATTGTAGGATTAAACTCGATTAAAGACACACTTTACTTTGAGAGCGTTAACAGTCAGCCGTGTTTTAAAATATTACAAAATCTAATTGGTACCTAATTGTATTTTTGACCCGTTTGGGGTCGAAACACTCGGGTCATAAGGTCCAAGTGCGCGTCTTTTATTTAGAGACCTATCAAACGGTCGGTCGACTTTACACATGACCAAAGAGGGGGCTTGTTCATCGGCCAAAGATTTAGCAAGCCATTCTATGCGGCAATGCTGCCAGATTTTTGGGCACTCCACCTGTTGACAGCGTTGAGGAGAAATACTTCGTTGATAAAAAAATCATATTTTGATTTATTACATGTTTTTTTATTTTGTTTTCTTTTTTCTATAGGCATAAGTTTATAAACGTGGATGTTGTTATCTCGTTTACACAACTTTCGACGATAACAGACTGCAGTCTTGTATCTTATGATTGGCCATTTCGAATATTATGATTATTGTATATCGCTGTAGTTACTCATTAATAAACACTTATATATTTCTACAAAACATTGTTGTATGCTAGGACCGTTTTATTCATCCATATCTAACAGGATGCTCTAAATAGACAATGGAATGTTTAATAACAATTACAATCGTATTGTATCGCTGATAGTTCAGTTTATTTAATTTTGTTATACGGTACCTAACATAATATATATACTTGGTTTTAATTTTAATTTCACTATGCTCCGATAAGCGCAAACAATAGTTCAATGACCATTAGACGGTAGAGTCGTCTGAGGTCCCTAGCCATTGCCAAGTGGTAAATGAACTATTTTTGTACTACAAATAACTCCTTTTGAAATAACTTTAGGCACACCAACACCTATTTACAGTTGATTCAATCGTCTTTGAATTCTATTATTATTTATATTATTACATTAAAATCAAAAACGTATTTTAAATGCCAACTGTCATTTGTCATGTTATAACTGTAAAAGAACTCGGAATGAGTTAAACGGACGGTAAATAAATGTTTCCTATAATTATTTTTGGTCTTCTGCTTGCCTGTAACTGTCGTACTGAAGGGATGAAGGGCAAAGCTTCTGTTGAAGAGAAAGTACAAAAATATTGGTGCAGGTTGTGACACTTTCATTCTGTGTTACCCTTTTCGGACTTGTTTTAGTACCGGCAACTTTTTTTATAAAATTGTTTAAACTTAAGGACTTTTTATGGCAAGTTTTCCTTGGTCTAAACATATTTTGCATAAAATCCTTGTCGACTGACTTGTCAGGCGATAACAGCTTATCATAACAATTCTCACAACAGCCCCCTTACCATGAGCTCTTAGGTAAGGGGGCAGGTTTTTCCAAAATCTTTAACTTGGTACGTACCTAAACAGACTTCTTCCCAGCTATAGCACTAGGAAGAGGTGAGCCGTGGGCGTTTTTAGAGGATGTTTTATATATAGCGATCAGAAAGTACTACTTTTATTTTTATCCTTTTATCTTACCTTTAAGGTGATGCAAACGCAACTAAACTTTGCCTCCACCACAGAAATAGCCGTTAGTGATTAATTTAAAATATGCACTTATCAGCATTATCGGTTATTCAAATGTGTTGACATTTAATAAGCTTTACGTATAATATAATATTGGCTTTGCGTGTTAGTCCTATGCTATACGTGTCCATCCATCATCAGCCGGAAGACGTCCACTGCTGGACAAAGGCCTCCCCCTTAGAACGCCACAATGAACGTCAACTTTCCATTTGCATCCACACGCTACGTGTAAATTTTAAAACATTAGGTTCCTTAAAGTTTCTTGTTTTGTAGGATTAAAACCACAATAACAGGTTTTAAAATTTTGTGTTGTAAAGAACAGTCTTGAGGGAGTTTAGTTAGAATATATTATGTATCTTGTTCTGTGGAATGTCTACCAACTTTATGCATATTCAGATTTGAAAGGTCACGTGTGAAAACTGAGTGACCAGTCTTTACCCAGCATAACTTTTAAATTTGTATTTTCAAATTCCAATTATCGCCTTAGGTTTTCGGCTTTTGGTAACTAAAACATAACATAACATCACGCCTGTATTCCCCGAAGGGGTAGGCAGAGGTGTACATATAGTACACCCACATTTCGCCAGTTATGTTGTAAGTCCCAATGTAATAGGGGGCGAGCCTATTGCCATCATTAGTAACTAAAACTAAGGAAAACTACGTGATTACTCATTTTACACGTAGTTCCATTTACAGCGTCATTTTTTTTTAATTATTTTTTAAACGAATTAGGTAGTTTATTATTTGTTAAGGGTGACTACAGTGACCGATTAAAATTATTAAATAATTCATGTATGGTTTATCGTCATTATGTCATAGACACATGCAAACACCAAGCATTGTTCAAGAATATCAACTACTTAGAACCTTATGTTGACATTCCATTACACACCTGATCTATTCAGGATTCACTCACACACAATACAAGGATGTCATTTAAACATTGTTCCAAAGGTAATTAATTATATGATATTATTATCCCCTTTGATACATAGGTAAACAATGATGCTACTTTTTATTTAAGCAAACGTGTTTCTAATTTTAAAAACATTGATTTTAGGTTTAAGCCGGTATCAAGTATGTGGTAACTGGTTATTGCAACAAGCAATTGTATTTATTTCTTATTTGTACCTACGTCTTATTGTTCCAACTTAAGTCCTTGATAAATACAGGCATACTGTACTTTTAATTTAACAATATAAAATATTTTTAAACTATAACTTGGGGAAATGCAAAAAGTCTTGAGACGTGAGATTACCTCTTGTAAAATTAGAGAACGTGGGCATTGATCTGCCAGGCTTTTTGCTCTCAATAACACCTTACAACAAGACGGTAAAACAACACATCGTCTTAGTTAGAGATATAAATAATATGTATAGCAAAGAAGGTGGCGGGTCTGATGTAGAGGCGGATTAAATGATTATTTTCGCCCTTCAAAGGTAATCCGGCTACATCCGAGATCGATGACCGTCCGGCACTCCGAACATGCATGTTGAAATTGTTGTTATATTTCGTGATATGTTATAAATATACCTCCTTTAAAACAATTGGTATGCACTCAGCAGAACAGACGGTTGTCCAAACACTCCATTCATGGCTTGACATAATAATTCTGGTAGGTACAATCAATACACAATTACACACGCATAGTGTGCAAAGGAATGCAGCATTAACGAAATATACCTACGTAAGTATTAGTTAGATTTATTTGTCTTTGTGCGATAGGTACCTACTTCATCTTCTTATCGTATGGTTGATGAACAACCTGGTGTCAGAGTTTAAACCGCCTGTAGGCCTCTGACATGGTCTTTACACACCGTTGAAAAATCTCTCAGGTGTGCCTTCCTTCACCGTTTTTAGCCACTGATAATTAATTTATAATACGCACATGAATTCGAAAAGACATTGGTGCGTGGCGGGGTTTGAACCTGCAACCTTTGACTTGGCAGTCCAATGGTCATACATATATAATTATGATTATTACATAGTCAACTTTCTACATGTCATTGTCTTAACAAAATTTTCACAAATTACAAGTGTCCATTTTACAATCAATTTTAATTTTTTCTTCAAACATCTAACGTCTCATTAAGTTATTATCTACCAATAATAATATGAGTGTTTTGTATATTCTCTGGCCAAATTGTGTCGTTAAGGGGAACAAGAGATAAGTACTATAAGTAGTTGTTGACTGATGTTATAATTATCGTTTCTGAAGATAATGGACAGTGTTGACCTACGTAGAAAGGCCAGGGTAGAAAAAAATCGTCATACTTATTATTACCACGTTTGTATATTATTTCATGTCTCCAAATGTAGTAGTAGAATAATAATGTTTCCTGCGTAGTGCTCAAGCGATCAAAAACTTTTCTAGTGGCCAGTATTTCAAACTGATTGGTTTTATTTTGTTTATCGCATAACATTGTTTGTTGCTTAACGGTTGATCTCCGTTGCAATTATATTTACGTGTTTTTTTAATGTTTTCCGAAACGGCGGTGCTCTAGGACTATTATGCATGTTTGTGCGTGGAATCAAGCGCCACGCACGAGTGCCGAAATAGAGGTCTTCTATGATTATATGTTAGTAATTTCGCTCTGAGATTTTGAATTTTGCCCGTTAAGTGGCAAAAACCTGGCTTCGTATGAGGTTTTATTGCTTTTATAAGTAAGAAGTGTACGACTGTACGGATCCACAAATTCATAAGTAAGAGGAAAGTAGCCGACGTAGTTGTTTTAATTTTAACGTGTTCTGTATTAATAAAATGAAGTGTACTGCGACAGTCAGTTATCGACAACCTTCACTCTGGGATTCTGCGAAGGTTTACCTCCTCGACGAGTAGTGAACGGTATAGAGCGGGAAGGATAGTTTCTTGAAAGAAACGTAACCTGTCGAAAGTGTTGTATCTAGCCTTTTATGCGCCTGGAGCGAGTTTTTTTATCAGCGCCCTTTTTTATTGTTTGTGGTCCTGGTTTGGACATTTCTGCGCCCTGTGCCTGGGCACCGCTGGCACCGCCCTATTTACGGCACTGCCTGTCGCGGACTGTGTAGTTCAATGCATTACACCACTTTTCTAAGATAACATGTGTAATATAAATTGAATCACATCGGGGCAATGCGTATGTACTCGTACGGTATGCCTTGCCCCGATATGATTCAACTAAATGTGCGTCGTATAAACGTGCGTCTCGACTTGTAACATTTCAATTTCAACAAATCTCCGTAACCGTAACAACGCGGCGTGTCTGTTGTGGGACCCATACCATACTATCGAAGAAACTGTACTAATTGGTAGTATATAGCAGTATTACCATAATATACAACCTAATATCGTCAACGATATTGGGCTCAGCCGTGTTATTCTAAAGACATAATTTACGAACTCACTTCTAAATCCGGGGTGAGATTTGACACGGGCGCTACCAAATAGGATGATAATGATAGCAAGATGACGTGTGAGATGACTTTCGAAGTTTCGATATGATGTTAGTGTTTTAGAATAGCATAGCTGACTCGAGTCTTAATCGCAGGTGCAATGTTTGATTCCCAAAGCATTAGTTAAGTTTAAGTTTTTTTAGAAGTGAAGGCTCTTGATTAATTTCAAGTGAAATGAAATACGTTTAAAATAAGATATTGTAAAAATATTATTATGTTCATTAGGTTTTATTGAAGGAATTGTGCGTAATTTATAATATAGATACAATGTAGAGCATGCTTAGTGTATAAAACAAAATATGTTTGTAATACCTTGTGTTTAGTAAATAAATTGTAAATGAAACATGACCTTCATTAAAATCTCTTATATCCATAAAAAAACAATTATTAAATTTGGGTAAATGTTGTGGCAATTGTCCCTATGATAGCATAAACAAATACCTATAAGCAGTCCTAAGCGTAGGTAGTGTATGGTTTAATTTATATCGCTGTTAGTCTTTCTTGCAATGTATATAAATATAATAATATATATTTATTAAATGGAAAGAGAGTTAAAAAGCGGTTACATGGCGTCGTAAGTCAGTCAGTTTGTTGCCGCTAAAAGCAAACTTTCACTTAAAAAGACGATCATACCGTTCGGGATCTTGTAATGTATATCCAAGAACACAGACACATCACATTTCAGTTTATTATCATCACTGTTTCCTAATTCCATGTCCATTTTGTAAATAAAAAATAATTAAATGTATATAAAATAAAATGAGTATTTATCAGGATTGCGACATTGATTTGTTTGTGCTCACGCGTGTACTGCATGCGCAGGCGGCTGCGGTACTGACACGCCACGCTATCAATGAGTTATGTTGTTATAGTAGGCCGTGCATCGCACTCTCGTGGCAGAGTGGATAGATACTTTTGATTGTCAAATTATCTCAATAAGCTGTGATATACATGATTTATTATAATAATCTGATCAAAATAAACATAAAAGAGATTTATTTGTAGACAAAGCTTTAGTTTGAAAGCATCAAAGTAAGTTAATGTATTATGTATATCTTAATAGTTTATGTGAAACGATTTATTCTTTGATACGCATAATGTTACCCAACAAAACAAAAGCTTGACACTGAACGAAATGTCTTTTAGTAAAGGAAAAAAAAATCAAATACTCGGTACCTATTTCTTTTCCTAGTCCTTATAACCATGGAATGGAGTTATTTATGTATAGTACCTAAGTATAAAATGACAACACACATTATTACCCATAGTAGCAGCTTGGCCGCTTGTTCCGTGTCTTAATAAACTCGTTTATATGATAATAGTAGATACAATAAAAGATATTATGTCAGCTATTAATAGATTACAATGACTTATTTATACGTGCCGTGTGGTATCCGGCTTAGAATTGACCACCCCCTTTCCTCCCGTGGGTGTCGTAAGGGGCGACTAAGGGAAAATTCAGAAGATGGGCAGCAGCGTCTTCTGTAACTTCACCACCAATACTGCGATCCCCAAGCCGCTTGCCAAGCGTGGGGATTATGGCAAACCCCCCCCGCTTAAACGGGGAGGCCTATGTTCAACAGTGGACGTATTTGGCTGATGATGATTTATACTATTACAGTAAAATTGATGTAATTAGAAAATCAATGTTATTATAGGTATCAAAGTAATAGGGTCGCCCCCAATTACATTGGAACCTAACTGGTGAAATGATGGTCTACTATACATAGACACGTGATGTTAAGTTATGTTAGGAAATCATCAAATTCAAAGTTATAGTTTTGTCTTGTCACGAGCAAAGGGTATGTTAGCATATCCTAATGCTATTCTAGAGGTAGAGGTCTACACATGTCGTAGAGAAAATATCAAATAAGCAAATGTACAATTTTATTTTGTTCTCCGAGAAAGCGAATTGTAAACGATGTAGCCGGTAATAGCAATAGGTTCGCCACGAATGCTATAAGAGGCATGATGAGCAGAGATGTTGAGATTCCGTATATTACTGGAAAACACGTCTGCCTACCTCTTCGGGTTGTACTGTCGTTAGTGTATGTATAGGTAATGAATAATGAAGTGATCTCCTCCATCTATCTCTCATCTCTGGATGTAAGATAGCGCTCACTAATCTAAGTAGGTACCTAACTACTTTTTTGTTAACACAACGTCGCCCCACACTAGGACTTTCTCCTGTACCGTGGTTGCGTCTTACAAATATGAAATATCACATACATAAACACCCAGACTCGGGACAAACATCTGGGGATCGCAAAAATGTTTGAGCCGTGAGGTAATCGAACACGCAACCCTTAGCACAGCAGTCCAATCGCTTAGCCACTGCGCCAATCAGGTCGTAATTATATAACATTAAACGTAATTATGCAACTTAAGCATTATCGTCTAATGATGCGAAGTACTGCTAAACCCGCGATAAACGAGGTGCACTCATGACAGGTATTTATTAGATTTCAAAAGACCTTTTTGGTATATTTTGTTTCTGTTTAGGCCTTCATTTGTTTGATTATTTAGCTACTGCATATATGTAAATTTCAATTTCGCTATATTTTTGTCTAATATGATTAGCTTTTCTAACTTATAGAGAATTCTTAAATCAATCATTGTAACCTACAATATTCCAGTGGACAGATGTAAATTAATTTAAAATTCAGAGTGCTTGGCGCGTTTTAAAGTCTAGAACTAGAAGTATACTTTACATCACATTAGTATCTACGTAGTTCGCCTACAGATAAACACTATGGTAGAGCCACGAACAGCTTATACAGTAGCAGCATAATTCTAGTATATTTATATATTGTAGAGCATTTTTATAAAGCAGTAGATATAAATATTGTTCAAGTGAATTTTTATCTAACACTTTATTTTAATATCAGATTACATTATAATGTTCTTATTTCGAACACAATATTGTAATATACAACTGTTTTAAAATTACTAATTGAATAATATCGAAAATGAATTACACTAATATTATAAAGGCGGAAGTTTGTGTGTGTGTGTGTGTGTGTTTGTACGTTTGTTACCTCTTCACGGGGAAACGGCTGGACCGAATTTGCTAGAATTTGGTATGGAGCCTGACACCCTGGATTAACACATAGGCTACTTTTTATACTGTAAAAATGTTGCGGGTAACACCGCTGGGCGCAGCTAGTTAAA
Source organism: Abrostola tripartita (assembly GCA_905340225.1). Classification (NCBI taxonomy): domain Eukaryota; kingdom Metazoa; phylum Arthropoda; class Insecta; order Lepidoptera; family Noctuidae; genus Abrostola; species Abrostola tripartita. The sequence goes on along the minus strand of HG996490.1, from coordinate 6,132,342 downwards.
AATATAGCTTAGTGTTTAATTGAAAACGAAATTAGAACGTGATCACATTCATTAACACCGATGAGGTTAAAGAGCTTGGCTGATCAAGGAGATAAATAAAGTCTGTACATTATTGACTACACAGAACGCGGATAAAACAAATAATACTATGTATTGCTGCATTTTCTCAGAAATTTCTAAGAGCTAAAGGTACTCTAATTATTTAATGAAAAAGAGAAAATTACAGTTAAGTTAGATACTGATTCTTTATTGTTTGATTATAAATTGTTTTGAAATTGTATGAACTTGTGTCAATATAATATTAACCAGTCTTATGCTTTTACGAAAGAGTACCTACGTAAACTACATAAACTCATTTGTGCATAACAATCCATTCGTTGGTAACGTACCAACCCGATTGCCTTCACACACTTTTCATTTACTTTGACACGCTATTTGAAATCTACGGAATAAGTATTTTAGATTACACTTATTATAAGCTGCAATATTTAAAAAATAATTCGAACTTACTTGTGTTCTTTACTGTATAAAAAATATCCGTGTAAACAATCAAACTTCCATCTTCGTAACTGATATCATCCCGAGCTGCTTCCACGTCCATCTTCGCACACAAAACTTCAATATCTTTATTTTAGAATAACACGAATATGAACGGATGACAATGATTATCAGGTATTAAGCACAATTGAAAAATTGGAGTGTTGTCGCAGGCGCACGTCGGCCGGCGCAAGACCGCGAAAGGAAGTATTCACATTCACGCGCAAGTTGCAACTAGCACGATACGCATCGGGACTCCAATGTAGATATCTCCGTATTATAATTTATCACATATCATAATAATGACCTGACTTATCTTTACTAATTATATTTTGGACTCTAGATAATGTTAATGATTGTGACATTGTCGCTTAGGCCTTAGACCATTGTGTGCATGTTATATGTTATTGTATGTACGAAATGACACGTCACTGTCGCCTGTGCAAAAAGTTAGAAGACTGTTGCAATCATTTCCGGAATTATTGTTCCTATTTTCAAAGAGCTATCATTTGGCGAATATAGGTAAAACAGTAAGGTACTGGTAATTTTGTCTAACTATTTTGTACTACGACTGCCTCCTTGGTCTAGTGGTCGCTAAGAGCGACTGCTGAGCATGAGGTCACGGGTTCAAATCCCGGGTCGGGCATAGTATTACTGGGTTTTTCCATTAGGTAATTCTCAGTAGCAGCACGGAGTCTGGATTTGTGCCCAGTTAATGGCAATAGGCTCGCCCCCTATTACATTGGGACCTAATAACATAACTGGCGAAATTTGGGTGTAGGTACTATACATCTATGCCTACTCCTTCGGGTATTACAGGTGTAAGGATATGTTATGTTTTTTGTATTTTCTACATTTATATTTTAGGCACTAAATTATAGTGCAATAAGTAGGTAGGCAGGTAAAGATATAATACCTATCAGAGGTTAATACTATACCTACTAACAAGAAAACAACTTAGGAGTAGTTACTACATCATATATAATTAATATGTTTTTGACTTTATCCTTCTTAAAAGCCTGATTTTGTGTATATTCCTGATATTAGTTTTCTAGTAGGTTGCCTGTAACCTGCTTTAGGTTGGATGTAGCACCTTTTGAGTACATTTCTATTTTTTCACCTAAAAAGAAGACTCCTTGACTGTTATCAAACCTCATTTCCCTTATTTTCGTAAATATGGGGAATCTACTACAATTCCCTAAGGAGTAGGCAGAGGTGCTAATCTTAGGACAACTACATTTGGCTTGTAGGCAAGCAAAAGCCCCAGGACATTCACATGCCTATTGTCATTAATCGAGCCCAAACAGGATTCGTCGAAGATGACTCGGCTTTTCAGCGATATCTCCTTGGCGAGGAAGGAAAACCTCCTCCTAAAATTAATTGAATAGGGGCCCACATACTTAACAATGTACTTATTTGTTAAAGAAACTATATTATAACTGTGTCGAAAGCTTCCGATAGAACTAATTATTGTTTTAAAAGCAGGAAAGGTGCATCAATAAAATATTAGTGTAAAAAAAAGAATGTTTTTGTATTGTACAGAAAAGCAGCATAATTATATTAAAAAAGCTGGGGTGATTGTTGCATTGATTTAAAATAATAATTTTGTAAACTTCAAGGATAGTTTTAATCTTTGGTATTATATATAATGTATTTAAGTTGCCTTGTAGCTCTAACAAATAATCAAAACATCACCGTTCATATATAAAATAACATAACAATGCTAAATGTTTCATATTCGTACGCATAGATAACAATTACCAGTTGCAGACTTATCCTCCTTATATTTTACTGTAGTTGATACATTATTCATAGTTCGTTTGATTGAGCTTGTATTATCATACTAAATAGTATGCTTTATAAAAAATGAATTCCTCCTTAAAATATTTTTGGTGATACGTATCTTAGCATTACAATGTTGCTCACGGGATTATATCTACATAATCACGAACAATAAAATGTTCTTTAAATATACAATATTTACATTGGAATGTCTTAAACCCATAATCTTAGAAGTACGTAAACTTTGTATGTCAAATTTGCTTTTGTGTCTTACTTTGCAAAGTTATATCTGTTTTTAAATGCTATATCTATATACTGTTACTATAAAACTTTGATCAAAAGTTGTGATGACGTGTTCTCACTGGCACTGTTAGTTCGAATTCTAACTTGGCCAATTACACTACAGTTAGAATTTACAAAGGGACTCTCCTCATTTAAAACAAATATAAATGCTAAAGGTTAGAACGTTGCAAGGTTTTTTTACTTGAAACATAAAATATTCTACTATGTATTATTTACACAGGTATACTTAACTCATGGACCACTTTGATATTAGCCTTAGCCCAAGTAATACAGACAACACCAGTGCGATCTAATTGTGACTCGTTGAAACTGCATCCTAAATAACAGATTTTCAAAATTCGTCATTACAATAATTTTTTTTCTTTGCTCTACCGATTAATTAAATTAGGTACGTATTATGTAATTTAAAACTTTGCCTTATACCTTACTCCATATTATATTTAATTATATAAACCATCTTTACATATCATAAATAATGCTAGCGTGATGTAAACTTGTTTTTCGTAGTTCGCAAATAGACTAGCTCATAATGTCATATTTCATAATAAAATGAACTTTACATTTTACACATCTTCCTCATTCACTATTAATTCAATACATTTGTCTATGCACCACATTCCTACTCGTCACCATTTGCTCTTTAATCTAATTTTTAGGATTATAAAAGCAAGAATGGAAATAATAAAACCTATGCTTAACAAAGCAACTGTGGCAACGGAAAACTTTTCTCCCAAAATAGCGTTGTCTTCAAGGAATTGACTGGGGTATGTGTAATGGCAATAAAGTTCTGAACACATGAGGTTGGCCCGGTTCATGCCGAAGATGGACAGAACGAGGCCCACGAGACCATGCTTGAGAAAGGAAGCGTTGAAGATCCATTGTACGAAGAACGGCGCGTCGCAGTAGCGGAGGAAGAAGCCAGAGAACACGGTGAATGGCATTATGAAGAACGGCCCGAATATCACTCCATTCTGACGGAATAGAAAATTGCTGTCAATGACTCTCGTTAAGATTAGTTCTGTATAGAATAATTTTCTCAAATAAATATTGACGTCATTTTAAAAATGTAACCTAATTTAGTTTTCTTTCATAAATTACTATATTTTTAAGTTGGAGTACTTACAACAAGTAAGTTTTCTTTTGTGTTTATCAAATCAGCTGAAGATAGTTAACTCCTAAATGGAGGCTATTAAAAGTATGACACTGATCACTCACCTTAACATTAAATAGCGAGCCAATAAATAGTCCTTTACACAGTGCAACATAAGACACCAGTAGCAGTGTCAAACAGAAGCTCGCAAACCGCCCCAGCTCGCTCGGCTGGCCCGTAAGCCAGTACGCAATGAACGCGTAAGATAACGTGCATATAGTCTGCTTCGGTAACGCCGACACTATCGTCGACATGTAGTAGGCCCCCGCCGTGTACCACCTGTTGAAATGCTCGCGACGAATTACCGGAATTTCTTCGGGAACTGAAACAAATTGGATTTGCTTTGTGACGTCTCTTTGTTGGATGTAGTAATGCTTTTCAAATGCAAGTGCTTTGGCAGCTCTATGAAAATTAAAATTTAACAATAATTTATCTGCCATATATGAAGATAAAGAAATGAGTATGTGTATTGAAATTATAGGATTTATAGATAATATTTATATCTAAATCTGGGCTATAAGCCCACGCACGCATCAGAAATACTTAATTGCTTCCTGGACCGGGTGTGATGTAAATAATTACAGTTAGAATTAAAATCGAGAACTTTTAACTTAATTAGTTAACGTTAAAGGTAATAAAAATATCTATGTACTTACAACTTATAGAAACAGTACTGAATGCGGTAAACATAAGGAACATGAGACTGAAGTACAAGAAGTTGTAGTTATCCCGGGCGTATTTAGCATCGCTCCCGATGTTATAGAACAGGGTTCCTATGAACAAGGCCATCGCGCAGTGGATACCCGTTGACATTATTGTGAAAGATGGATCTCTCCATATGGACTGAAATAGAAATAAAATATTACATATTAATGTGTTCTTGAATTCTTATTATACCTGGTGACTTGTAATACAGGTTTATTTGTAAACCTACTTCAAGCACCAGTCTCTCACAAAGTAGAATCATTAACATGCACCATTGTAAATCTAGCAATAAGTGTACTTGTGTAGAGAAAATAAATGATTATTATTATTATTATTTAGTAGGTAATTCGTTAGTAGGTATTATCAAACTATCAACTCACTATTCGACTTCATTGACACCTTCCGTTTATATAATACTTATGTTCGCAAAATAATATCGCAGGTTTATTTTAAAAAACCAGCCATAACAGATTAGTTTGCTAACTAATCTGTTATGGCTCCGTGCATTGGTCTTACACTCTTACCAGATCAGTCCTACTTTCAATACCATCATTTGATGTAAATTAAATTAATTTCTAATTGCATAAAACCAAAGATCTAATAAAAGTATCAAAGTCGTACGTAGAACTTTTGTAGAAGGAAATTTCCATCATACTAAGCGACGTTAGCAAGAGTGCAAACAGTTCAATGAATGTATCGTAGTAACGCTTTCACATAACATAGTATCTGAAGCATATAATTTAAATCCAGTTAATGTATTGCTTTGCAGCTGTTACTAACTTATTACTTTTGCTATTATGATGTCTGTAGATACGGATGTGAGTTAGAAATCTAGTTGAACAAATCTCTTTGAAGTAAGCTGTTCAACATTCATTTGATAACTTAAGGTCTTTTTCTAAAAGCAGAAAAAAAAATAGAACAAATCTGTGTGTCTCAGCTAACCCAAGCAAGATTCTAATTCTTATAAATACTATCTCCAATAAACTAGAGAAACATGTAATCCGTTAAAACGTGAGTTACAAATCCAATTTTAATCAAACGTCTGAACATTTTCATGTGACATGATAAAGCTACAATTTATTGGCATGAGTTATAATTTATTTGCATTTAATTTAGTAAATAAGTATGGAGTATATAGAAAATAAATTTACCAAGAGGGATCTTCGAGTTAGAGTAGTAAATTGTTTCGCGAACGATGTTGAATATGTACTTTTTAGTGCTAATATGATTTTGCTCGTCGGATCCTCCTTAGGGGCCGGTAGCGTCGTCAGGCAAACTTCTTCACAGGCACTTAGATTAGATTTTTCTGTAAAAGAAACAAAATGTCTTAAATGAATAAATTGTATATTATGATGTACTATTCAGTGATCCCGGTTTCCGTATTTTAAGAAATTTGGAATCAATTGTTTGGGAAAAGCAGTGCTTTTTTATCTGAGTGATAACTAACTTTCGCTGATTAGAATAGTGTTTAATTTGATTATAATTAGAAGTTTTACGACAACCAAGGTTTAGAAGTCACAAATTCCATATTTTTCACAAGACTTTACTTTGATATTTTTGGTGCAATTGGTAATGTTGATTTAACTTTTAACGTATGTTCTAAGTAGGTTTAATTGAAGCGAGTATGAAGCATAAAATGTAATATCATGATATATACCTATTATATTACTATCAGTCTCATGAGATATATTTGTACACCAATTATTATTTCTGCCATTTTCTGAGCTCTCCACCAGTCTGCTTGCATTTTCTACGCAGATTTCGATTACTGAAAAGAAATGTATTTATGTAGGAATTTTATAAATGAGCTGTTGCTGCATTAGGTATTTGAGATAAACCAGCCATGTGCACATTTGCCTACATCATGAGTTACTGCCTTAGTCTGCTCCACAATGAGATTTATTCATCTAACCTGACGCCGCGCCGGTTTCTTCTTAGTATTAAAGTATTCTATAAATCATCCAGAAATTGTACAGATTTCCTAATGGATACGAACTATTGGTAGCCCGTACAATGCGACTATAGCGACTTGTTTCGAAGAAGAGACCGGTTCCTTAAGTAGGCTGGTTTCTATAATGAATAAATTACAGGTACCTAGTACTCGTTGTAATTTTATTCAACTCAGAGTGTGTGTTATGATAATTATTCTTTAATTAATAATTGATAAATAATAGCTTGCTTAATTATATGACCCTATTTGTGTCATACGTCAGTGAAAATCTAAGATTGGCTGACATAAAATATTTTAGTCATTTTTTTCATAAGGTCTTATTATTTTATTGGACCGATACAGACATTCTCGTTTAATTATTGGATAAATACAATAAATACGATTCTTGGTTAAAATTATAAAGGCGAAACAAAGCCCTCCTCCTTTTTTGAAGTCAAATACAAGTGTATACTCACAGAAATCAACAGGATTGTGGTATGGCGGGCACATCAGATTCATACGCTCTAGATAGGGCAGGAGCTGTGGCACGGAGCCGACGTATGCGCACCTCCCGGCCACGACGGCGTACATGCGGTCCACCATGCACAAGAGGGCGGCGGACGGCTGGTGCATCGTCACCACTACCGTCCGCCCTTGCCGGGCTAAAAGGTGAAGTAAATATACTATTTGCTTCGATATTGAACTATCCAGCCCACTGGAAAGAAGATACAATTACTGTTCGCATTGTTTGATTCAAAATCAATAAGATTTTCATTGATAGGCAATTATTTGCACGCGCTTACGTAGAGTCAATACTAGAATATTGACATTGGATCAAAGATCTTGAACTGCTTTCGATTGGTTAATACTATTGAAGTGCTTATTCGTGTTACTTGTTTTAGAATAAATCTTGTTTGGTTTCTGAATTTTGTAATTAATTTATTTGATGGTGGTAAAATACGAGAATGTTACATTGTAATAATCAACAGATACGTATTGTTCATAACGGATTAATTACAATGTAATAATGTCGCCTCATCATCTAGATATAGTTTAATCACATTTTTTAAATATATAATTTGATAAGTAATTCGGAACGGAATGACTATAATTTATTACGTAAGGATAATTTTGAATCACTTTATTGCAGCCAAGACGACAATAGAAACTTATTTCGTATACTAGTTATATTCTATCAGAATAAATACACCTTCCCTCAGCAGTGACTCTAACGATACTTAATAATATAATATTTAAAATCTATGGGTTAGTTTTAATAGTAATTCCTTTCTCCTAAATTGCTGCGCCCGACAGGGTCCATGATGATCTGAATATTTGTTAATTTTACCACTAAAACTACATTGTGAAATGCTTATACATTGAGTATTGAGTATGAACGAAATCAAAAGGCGTGTTATACCTCTAAAAAGACTGAAAGACGTGTAAAGCTACGGTTCAATTTCTAATTTATGAACAGGAGCTTTTTTCTGATAGGATTACATGGGTAACCATTAGGAAACATACAAAAGCTGTTATTGCATTAATGGATTTTTTCTGTTCAAGTATCTATATCTATACTTTTGATTTAAAATACAGAATTTAATTAAATATAGTATCTGAAAAACGTGCTTTGTTATCGTGATTAATCCTTATTATTTAGTGATATCACAATTGTAGTAGTCTGTAAGTGGCACTTTCAGATATTTCACGCAATTACGACGTGTTAGCTTAAGCTGACTAGACAGTTTAATAATAAAAGCGAAGTGGTGAACACTTAGCTTTGCTGCAATGTAAATGTTTCCGGATTTTTTTTATAGGTATCTCTGTGTTTTATATGCGGGCGGGCATGCATTGCTGTGGTATTTATTTATAGTTCATGTACACACCAATTATGGTAATATTCAAGAAATAGTTTAAATAGTAGTGTTTCTAAGCTTCTCTTCAACTACGTTGAGGGTAGTTGCTCATAAAATACGTTTGCATTATCTGAGTGATTGTCATAATTACGATGACGACCCGATTGGTGCAGTGGCCAGGCGATTGGACTGATGCGCTAAGGGCTGCGGGTTCGACTACCGCACGGGACTAAAATTTGCCAGATACGCAGATGCTTGTCCCGAGTCTGGGTGTTTGTGTATGTTATATTTTATGTTTGAAACGCACCTACAATACAGGGGAAAGTACCAGTGTGGAGGGACGATAAAAAAAAATCGTGCGCGATGATTATAATTATAAAATCAACGTCTACATCAGATTTTTACGGCATGTAAATATAAAAGTTGAATAATTGAAAAATATTTTGATGTTTCTTGGAGTTAGAATGACAGTTTACCTGGTAGGTTCATCAAGGAACATCACAGGAGGATCGCTGATTAATTCTAGACCTATTGCTAGCCTTTTCTTCTGACCACCAGACAAGTTAACAGCTCTCGTTCTTCGTGCTCGATTTAAGCCAAGGGATGTGATAATTTCTTCTACCTGGAAATAAGACAACATAAGAAATGAACACGATACCTAAGTATGAAGAAAATGCATCGTCTTATCAGTTACCTATATGCCATACTGGAGGTGAGAACCGTGAAATCCTACAGATAACATAATATTATCTTTAACAAAAGGCCTGCTTAAGCTACATGTATTTTGATTTAACATTATTTAATGTTTGTCTTGCATTAAATATACAATTAATATAAATTTGGAAAGTTTTGCTATTCGCTAAGCTTTTGGTATGTGCCATATTATTTTCATGTGATCTGACTCTACCTACTTATTCTAACATTACAAGATATGTATCTACGTGATTTTGCTGTTTTCTGATATAGATTATTTTAGGTGACGACAAAATAATTATAACATGCGATCGACTTAAGATTAGAAAAAACTTGCTATCAACGCATGGCATTACAATAATCCGTTATATTAGTTCCTATTGCGTCAGTTTTTATAAGTACTTGTAAAGGACACTCACTCTTTGTTTTTTCAGTTGCTTGCTTATATGATTACCCAGTTTGAGATCAGCTGCTATGTGGAGTGATTCTTGTATTGTGAGCATGTTTTGTACTTGATCATCTTGGAATATGTAGCATGATCTTCGTCTGAACATTTTTTCATTACGAATTCTACCGTTGATACAAATACTGCCGCTTGTCGGTTTCCTGTAACAAAGGGAATGGATTTTATTATGTATTTTAAAACTTCATATACATCCTATAACTGGACATAGGAACTGATATATCTGAAATAAAAGTATTTTAATAATTTATAACGCCTATAATCGATATAGTAGTATAACTAGGCATTGTTGTTCATTAGTGTAAGAATAATTTTTGAGAATCGAGTATCTCCGCTGAAATCTTGACAAATTAAGATAAATTCGGGGAAACCCGCAAAGATGACAACCCTATGTAGGCACAATAGATAACAGTTGTAGTTAGGGTTTTAACATCATAGGCATAGGCGGTGGCTTCTCATCTCCTACGCTTTGACTCACCGCTAGTAATGTAAGAATTTGGAGCACGAGGAAGTATTTATTAATGTCCTGTGTTGTTTCCTTTGTGTAGGTATACGTGGTATGTCACTTGTTTCTTATAAGTACTATACCGCAAAATTTCCATTAGTCTTTGGTTTACTGGATAGTTGTTTATATAACTACAATCACGCGTAATAAGATATAGGAAGTGTGCTATCATTTATCAGGATTCTATACACCAACCTTTTGATGCTTATTTTGAGTCCCATGGAATAGGTGACCTATTGCTATCAATCAAGCCCACTTCAAATTAGACGTTTAACACCTCAGTCTGCCCGTGACCATGAATGCTGTAAAGGATTCGAAACGTCGGGACCAAAAAAACAAAATTAAAACCGCGATAAAATCCGTAAAAATAGTTTTATTTCAACCCACTTCTTTTCCTTTAATATTCCATGTATCCAATACTCTTAGATTTAGAATTGCCAACCTATAAATTGCGTGCGGATATTTTGTTGTAGATAAATTTGCACCTGCGCTTACACTGATAACACGATTAAAATAATCTGGGTTCCATGTAAGGTCTTATTTGTCGTATAGATTACATGAGATACTCTGTGGAACACGGTTACATATATAAAGATGAACCTGTATTAAAGATTAAATATGGAAACTATAGAGATAGTCGGGTTGGATTTCATATGGCTTTTCAGTGTTGGCGTTTAAAATCATTTGGACAATGCTTTTGGTTGATAGACTAATCTCAGCAGATGTTTGCGTATCAAAAATCATTGTACGAAACTAAATATTATGATAACAATACACTCACTGAGTGTTGAAAAGATTATTTCAATATCTATCAAGTGGGGTGCATTCAAAAAGCCTGCGAGAGATCATGAGTCCTACAAACTTGTTCAATAACTAATATTTTCACTTCATCACAAGTTTAGGTAACTTGTGATGAAGTGAAAATATTTACGGTATTACGGTAGACTTTAAAACGGTAGAAGAACAATGCAAATCTCCTCGCAAATCCCACCTTGAAAACCTTGGAGAAAAGTTTTATTTATCATGACTCAGTATTAAGTAAAAATTTTATCTAATGTATATCCAATATCTATCTACCATTAATAAAAATTATGAATAATGGTAGTTTATCATTCGTATTGTATCTCACCTTGGTATTTAAAGTTTATAAACAAAGCTTTATTGTTTTTATTATAGTAGTTGTATAATCAGCAAAACCATTATAGTATCTTGCGTATTTATGAGTCATGTAAAATGGCTTTCCCAGGTTACTGTTATTTTCAGTTGAGGCCGATAAACGCATGCAATAATACACTTTATCCCGGTTCAAATGAGCAAACGAATTGAATTCATACGAATTTTATTGAGAGACAAATTACTTAGTGTGGGTCCGATAAATGAGAAAAGGCTTGCCTACGCACACAACTTACGTAAGTAAAGTCTAAAAGTGTGGCTGAGCATTGTGTTTTTGTATCTGAAGAAAAACAATAAATAGAGCAGACTGGGTCAACGTAACTTACCCAACGTTTCTAATCTCAAAATCCTTTGCAATTTATTCATAAAGATAAGTTTTATTTGCGACAGAAGTGTACACAGTGTATATTTTCTGCGTTGTAACTCACATTATTATTAATTTACGGAAGTAAATCTATGTATCTAGTTTAGTGCTTATCTTATAATTCTATCAAAATAAATAATTTGTTGAGATTAGTTTCAATTTTGAAAAAGCTTTCATCAATGAATAAATTAGATTCTAAGCACACAACTCATGAATGCCATGTCGATCAGCAGTATGTTCTCTGTTTTGCTTCTTCTCATGATGTCTGTTTTTTGTTTGCATTTTTCGTGACCTACTTTTAACCGATGGAAGTACCTAATACTGACATCTTTTAAGCTGAAATAAGGACTTCAGATGTGTCAACGTAGATATATTTAATTATTTAGCAATTCATTAGGTTTGAATAGCTTTTTTTATTTTTTGGAATTTAATCATGTAAATTCCTATGACTTGTTGACTTAGAACTTGTTTTTCAATTGTTTATCACGTCATTAAAATATGGCTTCGGTAACTGATTGTATTTGAAAATGTGTTGCAAAACTATACAGCTAATTAATTGATAAATGCTTACTATTTTGAACCACTTTTAATTCTATAAAACCCTAATCTTCTTCTTCGTATGAGCTGATTGCCAATTAGAAGCCAGTCATACCGTTGTGTAGAGAATGTCCAGTCAACAAAGATGGTGGAGGGGTTTACCGCACAGGGTGCGCCTGTCAAGACAGTAGATATTATGGGAATTGTCATGTTTCTCGCGGAGGCTCTCTAATTGCACCACAAAAACAGATAGACTGATTGGCAAATAATAAATTGGGGTTACTTCGAACTTTTTAAGATAACAAACTTCTGATTTTGTGTTACTTACTGGCCATCAAAACACGATTAAATGTAATTCGTCGCGCTTTAATGTTGTGATAGATAAAGCCAATTTTAGGACAATAAAACTGTTTAAGCTTAGTACCTAAATATAGAAGTGATATAATAACGAAAAAGTGACCTTAAAATGAACCGAAGTAATTAGTTGATAAGTTATTATTACAGACAAAGAATGTTCCAGTTAGGAGATATACCGGGAACAGTATTTTGAGTATTAAATTAAGAACCATTGTGAGGATTGCGACGACGCGATAGATAAGCGACACATCTACATATTTCATGATAACAATGATTACAATTTTGGTAATTAAACACTGTTGCCAAGTGATGAGTGTGTAAATGGCCGATTGCCGCGTCCAATCGGTATTCTGTAAGAGACATGCCACTACGAGTTGAATGAATTATAATTATTTATGTAAGATAGATTTACAAGCTATGATTTCGAATTATTTTAATTATATTGATTCCTTTGTTAAAATGTTTTTATGCAAAACACGACTGTGGATTCGCTACGCTACGGCTTCGTCAAAGGACATCTCGTATGAAATGGCTTCGCTTTTGCTACGATCCTGATCGCTTCATTTACTTTCATTACGGTTTGCGGTACTTTCGATCAGGTCTCATCTCTGATCTGGTCAGATAATTAGGCTTGCTGACTATTCGGACGCAATATATTCCGACACAGTGTTCGATTTGACATTGCCCTTTCCAACTTATTCAATACGAGCATCTGGCCGGGACTTTTCTGCGTGAAAAATGTTTTCGTGCCTTTTGCGGAATTAAAGTACTCTGTGTCCTAAAGATCCATTCTAAAACATTTTGGAGATATTGGTGAAAATCTTTTGGATCGGATAGAGTTTCGAAGATTACTCCCTAGCCCCAATTTTACCTGTTCGTAATATTAGTATAGATCAGTCGCCTCCTATTCTTGCTTCGTTATTCTTTGATTCATCCTTTCTATGTAGGTCTCTTCGTTTGACAATACTTTATTGATTGTCCGAGCTCCTTAGGCAGTCAGCCTCGCTACTAACACGCAGCCCAGGGGCTGATTGGCTAATAGTTTCACTATGGCATGAGCTATTCTCGTGCATCGTGAAACAATTGAAGAAGAACTGGGCTTGTTTGATATTGCAAACACAAGCGTGGTGAACATTGCTCGTTACTGTATCATGAAAAGCTTCTACTTTGTATGAAAACGAGTAGTGGAAGAGTTACAAGCTAGTATAATTAGTGGATAATATGATTTTATACATCTTGATTGTTATTATAAAATCACTATGCCTTATCTTAATAGCGGCGATTTGCATTCTGGAAGATAAGTAATTCATTTAATGACCCTTTATTTTTCCACAGCTAAATTTATATTTTAAGCGATTTTATGTTTCTACTTTAATATAATTATATTCTTAGATTTTTTGTGTTCTATGTGTGTCTCTTCCGTGACTGGAATATTACTGTGGTTTTTAACAATTATGTCAACGTTTAAAACTTTTACACTAAACCAAATTTCCGTTACTTAATTAATAGATATAAAAGTTAATAAAGAACAAAGAAATTGAAACTCAATTAGCTATGTGCATCAAGATAGCTACAATTATACCATATAATGTTTATTTGAGTACAATTGAATGACTACTATCAAAGAATAATAGTTTAGCATACAAAACAATTGGGCCAGTAGGTAGAGTCCTAGCAACCTTGTAATTATTATATGTATTGGTTTACAATCATGCATCAATTAAATATCAACAAATTAAATAAGGATTGGTTAACACGCGCATTATTATTGATGTAAGGGTAATTCAAAAGTAAGTAAGTTGGTACTTTGCTTTTTGGATACTAGAAATTTTACATGGGGGACTGTCTGCGTACGTTACCTTGAAATTTCCTCCTAACTATGTATATAAGGTGGTATAGGTACCATTTGCACTCTATCACCCGAAATCGGAGTCAATAGGCCCTATCCATCCTTGATTGCGCAAACCAAGTCTTCGAAGCCATAATGTATGGTTATATTCAATATTTGCTGTAAACATTACGAGTCATAGTGCTAAGTTCACCAGTGAATATTTTTGTATTTTTGAACACTCATTGAAGTTTAAACCTTACTGCTTACATTATAAGGTGCACAAAATCACAGGGTCTGTTCAATTGTTATCAAAAGTGGTAATGAACTAAATACAGTCATTAGGTTTGTTGGAATAACTGTTTCTGTATTTAGTATCTAACAATGAGTTCGTACTAATATTTGGTTTTTGGAACAGGAAATTCATATTCAATCCCTTATTTGTATCTCATATTGTGAGAGCAGACACGATCAATGGTTTTGTATTGTATCGTCTTAACAGATAAAACATATATGCAATTATTTTATAGTAAACTCTTTAGACTCTAATGCCTGTAAGCCTGCTTGCCCTTATGATCCACGTAGAGTCTTACCACCATTATTGACGAAAATGATCATCTAGTTTTTAATTATTATGTATTATTACTATAATAATTTAACAATAATACAATATATAAATAACATTAATCTATCAAATAGTCAAATATTAAAGAAAGCAATCTAGTTTTTATTATGTAATTATTTTTCTTATTCAACTTATATTTCTTTACATTAAAGAAATTATTTCATTAATAATTATTAATATTGTAAACCGAATACGTAATTTCTTTTGTAATTACGTATTCGTCAGGATACGGATAACATAAAATCTCGCAAATATTATAATTTTCGTAGCACAGATAACTATTACGCACAATTATTATCGTGTTTATAATTTATTGATTAAAATCACGGCCACACACATATATGTATGTATTATATTGTAAACAAGGTTATATAAGATTAGCAGCACCAAAATTAATGATACTGGAGGAAGATATTTTTGCATAAGTTTTGTTTTATACTAGCTGCGCCCCGCGGTGTTACGCGCTACATTTTCTCCATGTGATAATCCAGGGTGTCAGCTACCTCCGTACCAAATTTAAGCAGAATCGGTCCAGCCGTTTAAGCGTGAAGAGGTAACAAACATACAAACGCACAAACACACTCACTGCTCTCTGCGTTATTGTAATGCACCAAAATGTTGGCCTTGCGCTTATAGCTTACATTTATATCTTGATTATTAGGTTGTGTGTAATGTTTTAAAGGAGTGCGTGATAAGGTCACTCATTAACCTATTAAAGGAAGCTCAAGGACATAAGATAATTCTTCTTCTATATCTTTAGTGGAACTTTTGGGATTGTGTTCTGTCTTCTGTCCTAAGCTTCTGCCTTCAATTAGTCTTTGTTATTTTATTCAAAAAATCCTAAAAGTTATAGGTAATTAGATTTCCCGAAGATCTTTTATTTTTGTTCGTCTAAAGTCTTGAGTGGTGTGTTATTTTAAGATATTCTTTTAAAATTATTCGTATTATCTACTTTTGCCATCCGTATAATATTTTTATCTCCAAAAGTAAAGCTGTATCAAACTTCCCAACTTTGACAAGGGTCAAGGTATTTTATATTATTATTTTATTAATTAATGTACAGATCTAAGATTTGATTCAGGGATTAAAAGACATTAAACGAGTTTCGTCATAAAGTCATTTCGAAGTCACTCAACAGGTTGAGAAGGTTCAATGACCCTGTATTACGATTTCTTAACACCTTTAATAACGTATGACTTAAGTAGTCACAGTCACAACTCGTCCTTTTACTTCCTTTGTCTTTAAATGGAATATTTGTTACAAAATTACGTTATAAATAATTTAAAAAATATATTATTACATAGGTATTATTCCTTTAAGTAGAGCCTTCCTTAAAAGGATTTTAAACAAAAGTCGTATCTTTTGGTAAAAAAAGAGGTGCTAGAACATTTGTTTCGCGCGCAAATCTTGAATACGAATTACAAAAGAGTAAACTTTCGAGTAATCTTTTGTCAACAGTCTATCTTGTCTATGACTACGAATGATATAACTTTTGACCGTCTCTCTAATATCAGCGTTATACAGAAGTGTTACAAGTTGTGCATACGAATGTTAATGAAATAATAACATTACTTATAATGTGTGTCTGTGTGTGAATGTACTTGAGCGAAAACGCAAGTTGTATAATGATTGTGATCATTATTTTGGGGTTCGTTAATATTCTATCTACCTAGGTACTTAGTATAATAGTAGAGGCAGTAGAACTTAGGAAGTTGTTAAGTAAAGTCAGGCAGAAGTAGTTAGCAAAATTATGATTATTAAAATATTTATAAGCTATATAATTATATAAATATTTATATTTTATATACATATATAAAACTTTGATTTATTTCGTAATGGAGATTCATTTAGTTATTTATTAAATGACGGATGATAAATTATTTATTAAAAGGATTATTTTAATTGTATCCAAGCATATTAATTAACGGGTTCCTACTTAGTAAAGTAATTGAACCCTCACAAACTCGACGGTTAAAATTTTGCAGGTATACTAATTATTAGGCTCGTAGTAAATAGAGGGGTCAGGGAAAGGAAACGTTTTAGAAACATGAAGGTCTTTATGCTCAAAACGTGCTTGTTATAAGTTACTCATTGTTATGTACGTGCTTCTATAGTGTTAATGATTTACATTGTGCGTCATGTACTCTACCCCTTAAATAGGCAAAGCAATGTATGTGGTACGTTTATGGGCCAATTTTATCAGTAAAATAATAATGTCATTTGACATATTTTTCTTATATGAACTGTCAAAATGACAATTATTCGAAAATAATTTAACTGTCGATAAAAAATCGGCCCTAAGCTCAACAAAGAGGCAACATTGAAAAAAAAAGATGATTAAAAGAAAAAATATTTGAAAAAAGAAAATCATTAAAAACAAACTTTAATGGCACTTATCGAATGTTTTTCACGACTTCCAGCCAGGGCCAGCTACTCTGAATGCCAACCTTTTTTGTGAGAATATAAAGATGTTGAATGGTCTAACATTGCGTTTTTCTCTAATATTGCCAATGTGAAATTTCTTAGTGGAAAAATGTTACCTAACCTAACCTAATTTTTGTACTTAAGTAAATTTAACTGGAATAACTTAAATTACCTCTTTAACAAAGCTTGTAGCAGTTACATAACAATATTGTAAGTTATAGTGAAGAAACAATACAACCACAAAGTCAATAGGTATGTTAAAACTATTATTGATTTCAACGGAAACAGTGACCTTTGGAGCAGGCACAAAACTCGCTCTGTTAGTTCTCAGTAGAGCCACAGTGTAACTACGTGTTATGTTATTTGTATTAAATTATGTCAGTGTGACAACACTAATGAGATAATGCATTGTTTATTATGATGCAAACTGTTATAGCGTACTATTGCTATATACTTAGTGATAGTTTTCTGAACCTTTGTTTAAGTTATCTGTGTACAGCTGCATCTTTGTATGTAGGTATCTACTTAGTTGACTTTATCTTAATACTCATATTATATTCGTGTTACTCCTTTTGAGAATGCTATTCCTAAATAAGGCCATGTTCATGATAATAATGTAATTAAAACATATTATTACTGTATGCTTTAACAGCGAGAATTTGTAACTTAAGTTGTTTCAAACCCTATTTTATTTTAGCCAATTAAATTCATAACAGATCTTCTACTTATGTAGGTCAATTCTGATATCTAAAGACATTCTCGAGCAGTGCAATAGCGAAGTGCGACTTACGGAAACAGATCTGCTTCATAAAGAAAGAAAGCATCGTGCGGAAGTAAGTTGAATGCTTAATTGCTGACTTACATTATTATCATCAAAGCTGCTTTTCCCTTGCCTGTTATAATATTACATATGTACGTCTAATGAAGTACTTATCATAGTTGAGTAGTAAACTGCTTATAATAGTAAAACAATAACACAATCATTGACGTGCGCGTTAGTATACGAGAAGTGTGATAAATCATGAAGTAAGCGCGGTTAATGACGTATACATTTATTTGTTTATTTTTTTTAATTGTTCGCATTGATATACGTTTTATGATTATCTGTTTGAAGTTCCGAGTAATTTATACTGCGGGGTTAACAAGAGTGAGTTTGCATTGCAGGTAATTTTTTGTTTTGGAAGCATGGCGACCGCCGCGCCGCCGCGGCGCTCCCTGCAGTGTAGTGAGACGTCTCGCTTCCACAACGGAAAATATCCTGTAATGCAAGCTCATGTTAACCCCGCAGGTACTTACATATTAGGCGGATGAATATCGAGCTAGTGACTAGCCCCCTTACAATGAACTCTTAAAGCAGGACAGTTTACGTTGTGGATGTGAGACGACGCAATACACTGCATGTAGCGGCGGCTCGCGTTTACATCTTAAACTGCGCCCTTACCATGAACTCTTAAAACAAGACAGTTTAAGATGCGAAAGCAGGACGCCGCTACGTGCAGTGTAATGCTGCGTCCCGCTTCTACTACGTAAACTGTCCTGCTTTAAGAGTTCATGGTAAGGGGGCAGGACAAAGATAGGTTTTAAGTTTGATAAAGACCTTCGATGTGTCAGCAGCTTAATAATATTATTATGGACTTTAAACTTTAACGTGTACCTACTACTCGTAATAATGTGGTAAAATAATATTTATATTTAGCTACTTTTAATGTTTTGCTACATAATTATATATGTATGAATAATATAATCTTTATAATTATAATTATAATAAATATATAAAAGTAATTATTATATGCTTAAAGTCCATAGTTTTGGTCATCACTGCTGAAAAAACAAGCGTTCGTGAGAATTTAAGTTTTTTGTCTACCTGCCTGCAAGTTAATCAGTGATAATTATTATCCTATTACGTAAATAGATAATTACGTTATCTCCGAGGTTAAACTGAAATATACAATATATATTATGGCTTTTATACTTAATTGTTAATTAAAAGAGTCAGTTCGCACGTCTGTGCGATTCATGCTAGATATATGTAGATGTTTTTATAGTTATTTTTTCATTGTCACGGCCAATGAATCCTAGTTTCATTCCTTTTCATTGTTACTAACGTAGATCATAGAGTTGGTGGTTGAATTGGTAGTTGAAAAAGTCGGTTGTTTAAACTAAGTGAAGCTGCGCACATTTAAGTATTTGCATCCGCGCAGAAAATGTTATTGAATAACTGCAGTTGTACTGTGCAAATCATATTGCTGCGAAAAGCATCCATTGTCGTGCATTAAAACTTTTTTTCTTCTAACCTTAGTTTAACCCGTTCTGTCCAACTAAGCTTCGGCTCGCTTTCGATCGCGAGACTAAGAAGGCAGTATATATAAAATGAATAATACGTGTGTATTGATAACTGTTTGTTATCTTAGCCTCTAGGCTCGAAATAATTTGACGACCTTGGTAGCTCGCGCGATAATTAAGTATTTCGATATGTAAGGCGATCACGCTCAAGCAGCTTGCGTAGGGCTAATGTCCAAGTTGGACACAAACAAAACATAGACTTCATTTACTATATTTTCTTGTCAAGTAGGATTTATTTGAAGGTACTAAAACTCAAACAAATTGTAAACTGATTCTCTCTCGACTCAGTTAAATTTTTCCAATCTATGAAATACCTATCAAAAATCTAATTAACGCGATAAATAACACGTGTGTTTTATAATTATCTATAAACACCTGTGTACTGAAAACAATTAATTAATGATTGTCCTGTGATGTGTGGTGATTAACAAGCGGGTGTTTAGCATGCCAGTAGATATACTGGGTCAATACCACGTCATGGCTAATATGTGATTGACCGTGGTCGCGTCGTTGAGCAAAAAGGCAGAGGAATGCTGATAGGAAGATTGTAATTAAGTCCCAGAGTAAGAGTATTAGCATCGTGCACATTGCGCAACATTGGCTAAACCGTTTATGACTCGAGCTGGATCGAAAACCATTCAGATGAACCCTTGCAAAGAACTGCTTTGTAAAATCGAAAATGATATTTTAACACCGCGATTGAAGAATATTACCCTAAACATGTAGCTATGATTTTTAGGGTTAAGCACTCATCGTCTGCAGCACAGGATCCGGCTTCCGCAGACGGGTATTTACGCGAATTAAGGGCGGGCTCGTGTTAGAAGAAAAATGTCTGTTGCTTTGGGTTTTAAAACAGCAAAAGAAGAATTTGGGTTCACGATATAAATTAGAAGAAAAAACAATATGGGTATTATCGATCGTTCAAACTAACTCGAAATGTTGTTGTTTGCATTCAAAGCGGTTGTAAAATAGAACTATCTCGTAACCGCCGCATCGTACTGGTACCAATGGGACAAGACTGTAATACACAGGTAGGTGTCTGCGCCCACGCCTTATATGACATCCCGGCTGACAAAATTATCGGCCGCAGGTCTAGAGCACTGCAGGGACGATAACTTTTTTAACTTTCCTTCTATCCATAACCCACATTAACCCAAATTTAACCTCTGCTCTTTTCGCGTTCCAAAGTCAATTAATAACAAGGAGACTCACGTATAGCCCGCTAGGATGTCCATGAGAGTGCTCTTGCCGGCCCCGGACTGTCCCATGATGACGGTGAGCTCGCCGGCACTGAACGTGCCGCACACGTCGTTGAGGATTGTCTTGCGTCCTGGGATATACAGGAAAACATAGTAGTGTCACTCTACTGACCATGAATATCTCGTTTTCAAATGTCATTTTAATTTGAACAGTCAAAGGCGAAATAAAGTATGGATTTGATGATACGATTAAGAAAGAATGGTGGAGATTATGGATAAAAAAAAGGGTTGTAAGTGATAAGAGAAAACTAAACATTTAAAATTGGCTATTTTGGATGACAGAATAGGGTAAGACATAACTTTGCTGATAGTTGTACATAATACATTAATTTTACTGAAACTTGACATTAAACATACAAATGTTTGACTCTTGACAGTCATAATAAATTATTGACTAAATTAAATCATGGTTGCTCGATTGTCTCCATAGCAACGAACATAAAATAAAGGCCATAAAGTTAAGAATATTAATAAATACAATAATTTGATGTTTTTGTTGAACAATTATATGATACTCGTGTCGTGGGTCTGGTACATTAAGACTTTTTATTATATAATACTAGCAGCCCGCTCCGGCTTCGCACGGGTATAAAATATAATATATTATAAGTATTTATAACCTATTTAATGAATGTTATTATACATATAAACCTTCCTCTTCAATCACTGTATCTATTAAAAGAAACCGCATCAAAATCCGTTGCGTAGTTTTAAAGATTTAAGCATACATAGGGATATAGGGACAGAGAAAGCGACTTTGTTTTAGACTATGTAGTGATATATATTATATCACGTTAAATGCTTATATCGTAGTATTTTTTTAATTGTTCACGACATGTAGGTACCTAGTAGTTAATTTATTGTGTGATGGGTTTAGCTTTTCAGTTACAGGGACATAGGGCAAAAATATAAATATATTACCTATTAACTATTTCATATTTTCTCGCTTAAATATACGTATATTACTGTAGACTTTCACAAAACTTTTACTTTGATTCTACATATAAAGACTACCAAATCTGAGAAGCAATGCTCCTGTTCTGGATCTTTTCTCTGATGCCAGATCAATCCAGGTTCAGATAAAACAATAAAAAATATTATAATAGTAACCACGAAACAAAATATATATGAGATGAAACGTGTGGACCCAAATCTGAAGTTACTAGTTTTATAGAATTAAGTATTTATTACCGACTAAAATAATTTAGACTACTGAAAAAGTAGATAGGCACTCTTTGTGCATGGTTATACCTACTGAACGAGAACTTATGGTTACATTGTATTTGCACGAGCTTCTCACCAAGCAGGACATTTTTACTGTTGTGGAAGCAAGACGCCGCGCGCCGCTTCGTGTAGTGTTCTGCGGCGTATTGCTTCCACAACGGAAAATGTCCTGCTTTTAAGTTCATGGTAACTGGTAAAGGGTTGGTTTTATTTAATGTCCGCATTAAGGACACGAAGAGTCATAAAACTTAATAAAAGTCGTGTAGAAAAGAAAGAGGACAGTTTCTTTAAATTCTTGATTTAATCTGTAAAATGCGGAGTTAAATTTAATCGGGTACCAATTAAAACCGCGACAGTTTACCGAACCCAATCAGGTGAATCGCTCAGTACCTACAATTGACTGCTACGTTTTTTTATTATAGCGGAATAATCTGTACAGGCTTGTGTGCAATTAGTGGTACCGAACCGTATGTATCAATAATACAAGTAAATGAACGTAACGTCAAATAAAAGTCGAAAAAATGCTGGTTTTTCTGAAGGCGAAACTGATTTTTTGTAAATATACAGATATTAATCCTAGATATAGATAAATATTCTTTATAATGCTAGAATTGCTACAGGCTATAGACCATTTCTAAATATTCCAATCATATCCTTGGCTTTTAAGTATTTTGTCTCTGAAACTAGAAGCTATATAAGTGTGCCGAATATTTTAAATCGATACATTTTATTGAACTTCCAGGATATATAGACCAATAGCCTAAAGGAAATACTTAGAAGAGAGCTGAACGTTATAATTGTTAAGATAATGCGCATGTTGGTAATACCTACATATATCTATTTATACATATCTATTCAGCCAACGGCTAAGGTAAAATTATAATAAACCTTTACTTTCTTCGCTCCATTGATATACCAAGGTCGTTTTCATGATTGTTAACTTAGAATAAACATCAGAATATACTGTTTTTTATTACATATGAACAGCCACACTGCCTGTATCATGAACTCTTGCATAATCGAGGTTTATTTTACTGAATACGAATAGTACAGATGTTATAAAATAGCTATAGCCGCTGCTTAGAACCTCGTTGCCCCCCGTCCCTATGTTGTTCACTGGAATAAAAATTAGAAAGGAGAGCAGGAGTTTTGACTCATCGAAGGCGTATTTCAGACTATCCTGTATGTTTCACGGCTGCTGAATATGATTAAGGTGTTATTAGAAACATAATGCATGTGATAAAGTACTTTCTGCCCGATTCCAAATAGATTATTTGGCTTCAATATTTTTTGCAATAAGATGAGAGTGGCATTTGACTTTAAAAGCATCAGGAAATACGGCGTGATGGTTCATTATCAAAATGTAGATTTCTTAGTAAGTATGGAAACTCAAGGAAGACATACATGCATTAATGTAGCAACACGGATGCGGAACTGTTACTTGATTCCGCGGAAGGTGTCCTACCTGTTTTGACTAATGTTCAACGTTATATTTTACTTGGCTTTACTTGTTCACTATAATCCTTTAGAATATTCTTTCATCATAAATTCTTGCAATTCTCTCTTTATGGGGATTTATTTTTATTCATAAACGTTGATGTCACGAACACGACATCACTTTAAGTATGTAAGTATATTATTTTTATGAAGAACTCCCTCAGTAAAGTAAGTACCTACTTCTAAAATCAAATTGTTGATTTTTCATGTTTGGTGATTAACTTAGATACATCTTTTGTTTAGTTTTTCCAATCCTTTAATTTGGGTCAGTTAGGATATACATGCTAAATAAATATGTGTATGCGTTTTCAGAACAGAACGTATTTATTTGAATACGCGTTGGACGCGAAGAAGGTTTAGAGTGGGTAACGTAAGGTTAGGTCTTGGTTTTATAAAATTTCATAAGATTTCAATTATGTACCGTGACCGATTTCTGCTCATTTCGTTGTTACTGTTAACAATAACATCGGTCATTTAGCCGTTTTATTGCGACATTTTCAGTCAGTTTCTTTCTCATTTGTTTAATAAAAACTCGGTCATCGCGCTGATTATGTAATCAGTGTAATGATGTTTCAATTTCTGATCAGTTATAGTGCCTAATAAATAGTATGTGAGTAATTATAAGATACGTTTGGTGATCTACATAAAACAATTACATACTGTTATGCTCTGGGAACTACGCCAAACGAACGAAACGAATATATACTTTACGTAACAGCGCATAAATTGCTAACACGTGGATGCACGTATTAAAGA
The DNA here is from genome assembly GCA_905340225.1 of Abrostola tripartita. Lineage (NCBI taxonomy): Eukaryota > Metazoa > Arthropoda > Insecta > Lepidoptera > Noctuidae > Abrostola > Abrostola tripartita. The sequence goes on along the minus strand of HG996490.1, from coordinate 6,108,031 downwards.
GTATTACAAATGTTTAGCAGTTCGTACACTGAACTCTGATACCAACTTGTATAGCACACTATGTATCATACATATACGTACAAGTAGTGGCACCATGTAAATTCATTCAAAATTTTCGGTGTGATTTAATATAACCCATCAATAGAACATTATGTAGGGAGTCGTATATTGCGCGTTGGACACGTTTTATCCCCTATGTGTGAGTCACACGATACGAGTGGTATCACAAACGGTTTGTAATTAACTGCATCCTGGTATAAGGAGCGTGTCTTTGTAAAGGTGGCAATGGTTAGGAGTATGGTAAGGAGGGAGGGTTTATGCTATAGAGCAGGAATCGCAAACCTATGGCACGCAAGAAAATATTTTAGGCACACCACCGATCAATGAGTTTGAGTTAATAGCAGATATTTCCTAACTAATTCAACATTATTTGATGGCACATCGGCTTCGTTAAGCAATCCTTAAAAAAATGCCATTATGATCCATAAAAGTTTGCCATCCCTGCTTCAGGAGGTATCTTTATTTTTTAGCTTCCATGAGTGATAATACCTAAGTACGTCCGGCGCACCGCGGACTGTCACTCTTTATCATCCTTGTTGACTGACCCATCTCTACACCGTGCAATGACTGGTTTTCATGTGACATTTGGCTCAAGCCGATACAAAGAAGAAGAAGTTTCAGGAATTGTTGTGAATTCATCAGCTTCATCTCAATAGGAAAGGGATTAGAACAGTAAAATAAAGTGTGATTGTGAAAAATTTTGGGGTCACTACTATGTTCTAAAAAGCTTTTTCTGCTTCATTCTTCGGCAAGCAAGATTCGAGTGCAAGATTGAAGTGGGCTCCAGAAATAAAAAGAAATAAGTATCTGCTGCTTTAAATACCAGATACTAGAAAATGAAGAACTGAATTTGATACAGATTCGGTGTCTGTTTCAAGTTTCAATTTTTTCTTCTTTTTAAAGGTAAGCTCTTTTAAAAATTTGACGAATATGACTTCGTAGTATCTTGGCCTGATTACTTGAGCTTAAATATTGACCAATTGAAGAGCAATAATATTTTATTAGGCAATGATATCTACAGAAGAAATAGAAAGTCGAAGGTAATCGCCCTATAGGGAACTGCGAAGCGCGAGTTGTTCGTCTGTTACGTCATATGCCATGAGTATGTACTCCTTTTGGTTTATCGTTGAGCATAGATAAGTCAGCCGCGTTCATGGTAATAGAACTGTTATAGAACGTAACTACTAAATTACTTTGCTCTAGTGTACATCAGACAAAGTTCCTATACGTTTTAATATGATATGTCTAGGTATATGGACTGCCTTGTTGACCAAGATCGCATAGCACGACTGCAGAGCATGAGCTTCTGGATTTGATTTCTGGGTCGGGCAGTGTCATTGTGTTTTCTATAAGGAAATTCAGCACAGAGTCTAGATTTGTTCCCGGTTAATGGCAATAGGCTCGCCCCTTATTACATTGGGACCAATAAGGTACCTGGCGAAAGTACACCCAGTAATAGATATATACATCTCTGCATAACCCTTCGGGGAATATAAGGCGTTAAGTTGGACATGGTTAGCGTTTTCACTACAATTTTACGAAAGTGCAAAAAATCTCGATATGCTTTAAAATTAGTTTATAATTAGAAAAATATTTTTAAAATATTTGGGAATTGTAATTTGTCGTAGATATACAGATAGCTTGACACTCAATCAAAATTAATATCGATAAAAAACGGAAATATGTTTGTGGTATCATTAGAACAAGGTATAGGTAGTAAGGTTAAGTCAAATTATAATCCGATAATCACAAAGGTAGTCATTACAATAAATAAGTTAAGAAATAAATTAGGTAATCGACACTACTTATCTAAGGTCATCGGCATGGTACGTGTATATATCATTATGGTGAATTCTAGTGAAATACGATAATAGGCTTTGATAGTGATACAAACTTTGTTGGTCATTAATTAGAAGTAATTCAAAGAAGTATTTGTTGGTTCTGATATCAGTAAAGTATGCATAATTTTGAGATCTGATGGCTCTCCTTACTTATAAGTATAGTACCTTTTATAAGAATATTCGAATAGATTATTATTGCTGTTGCAGTGATTTTTGCGGGATCAGTACTCACATAGAACAAATAATTGTAATTTCGGTAGTAATTTTTCTTTTCAGTGTAGAATATACCATAACAAACGCTCGATACAATTGATAAGCAAAATTGTAAAACCAATTTTTTTTGGTTTCTTTTTTTTATTAGCCTATATTGTTTCCCACTTCTGGGCAAAGGCCTCCCCTTTCTTCTTCCAAACTACTCTATCCTTCGCGGTTTCTGACCACGTGCGTCCCGCGTATGTGGTCAGATCATCACACCACCTATACCTATGTTTAATTAGACTTGAACCCTAAATAGTCAAACGTGTGTAAGTGTTGTAAAACCTATACCTATGTTTAATTAGACTTGAAACCTAAATAGTCAAATGACAAATTAAATACATAAAAAATTTGGATTATTTTGTGGTGCGAATTGAGGGCCTACGACTTACCGTGGACAGTTGACCTGCATGCTACGGTATTTTACTATACATAGTCTACACTAGGCATGAACTACTCCCACGCTGGTACAGTCAGCAACATAAGTAGCTAATCATTTACATTTTTAAGCATACCATTTGAAGAACTACTTCTTACATAGTGAAAAGTCTTAAATATTCTCAAATCATCATTTGGACGCTACGAAAAATAACTTGAATTTATGTTTATTTTATTTCAATTATTTGATATAAGGTTGCTTAATGTGTTAAGCTACTGTTGCTTATTGTATCTAAAAGGGGGGATAAAATATTTTTGTATTATAAGTGTACTTAGGGGCCATAAGTGTTGTCATATACCGTAGCATTATTTGAGGTTACAATCTGAAATGCCAATTAAAACAGTTCGTCAGATAACGAAGTTATACTTTAAACAGTGTTAGTTTGTTTTGTTTCTTTCTTTGCTGTATTTTTAACAATGACCTTCTGTGGTAACTGTCGATTGTGCAAAGTACAATAGAGACGTAAGTCGAATAAGCAAGTACCAATCTATAGCAAAAATATTAATGAGAAGTTAGTGTTTGATGGTTTTAGTACCAATATAATATTGTCGATTGCATTAGTAATCTTGTAGTAATAACAATGGAATTAGTAGCAGTGTATACTTGGATAGTCCTTGGCTGTATGTTTCAAGGGTCGCGGATTTGTTTACCGTACGTGACTCATTTTGAAAGACCTACAGACAGGTTTTGGGTACGTTGTAGATGTAGAGATACATTTAGTGAGCAATTAGTTATAATATTATCTTATTTATCTTCATTTTTGTCACCAGGACTGAACAGAATTATAGTAGGAAACAATGCAATTGAGGTCAAACCACTACTTGAGGATTTTTCCTTACTTTTGTTTGACATTACTTCTTTATTACACTAGTTTTTTTGTTGGTTGAGTATTCATCAAGTTTGTTAATTGATATTTAAGTAATCACGTATGATTATAATAATATGAGGCCGTTACTGGTTTTCTACTTATCTCTGTTAAAAACATTGATTATTATGATGAAGAAGACAAAAAAACAACACAGATAACTAACGAGGACGCAGTATGTGACTAAATACTGTCATTAATTGATTAAAATATTGTAGTTACTGTAACTCATAAACAAAGAGGAGATATCATTATCTAACTTAGTGTTAGTTTATTTACATACAGTGAAGGTTCGCTTACCTCCCGCCAAAATGCCATGTCGCACCGTATAGTTGATGTTTTCAAAAGTTATGTTTAGAGAGTCCTCAACGAGGGACGTAGAGTTGGTCTCCTGGGACTCTGAGTGTTCGCTGGCCATGTTTATTAACTTCACTCACACAAACAAAAATATTTTTCACACAACAAAACGCACTTTATCCATCGCGCGCTAATTTGAACAAAGAAACGCGTACGATCTAAACAAAGGAGCGCGACAGTTGCGTGACGCCCTGACGCGCTGGCGATGGAGGGCGAACTGCGCTGCGTAGGCCGCTGGCGGGCCGGGGCTCCGACGATTATCGGTCGTTCTCCCCCACTCCCCACATGGCCGTAAGCGAACCACAAGCCGTCGGTATTTCGTTAGCCGTTATCGCTGCAAGACAGATAGCCGATTGAAAAACTGGAGGCGCAACAGTAAAGCAACAACGGTCAATGCCGTAGCTAGACATCGCCTGCCTTTGTGTTGGCCGCAAACAGTTCGTGTAGCGACTCATTTCACCGATAAAATATGATTAGCTCTTATTGTCTATAGAAGTACCTATTGTTTATAACATACATGTTTACAGAACATATAAAAAAGTCACACTAATATTATAAAGGCGGAAGTTTGTAAGTGTGTTTGTATGTTTGTTAACTCTTCAAGCTCAAACGTAAGGACCAATTTTAGAAGTAGCTGACACCCTGGATTAACAGATAGACTAACTTTTTATCCTGAAAAATGTAGCGTCTAACACCGCGGGGCGCAGCTAGTGTTAAATATAAACAATTTAAATGTCACCATTGCAAGAACGTTAAAACCAGTATTCATTACTTGACGAGGACTAATTAGAAGAAAATGATGAAACACTCATCATTTTCTTCTAAAAGTTTTTGTTAAACACAACAGACACATTAATGTGGTTACGGGATGACGTAGAGCTGGTGTTATGTTGCAGTTTTAAGTCGGTCAGTAAAATATTCAACTAGATTACAGGTTAAGAATGCTGGTCGGTCAAAACCAAACTTATGATACTCTTACACTTATTAAAACGTCTACTAGACACTTGGTGCATTGGTTTCATGATGGTCCTCGAACTGTTAACAAAGAAGGTCTACTTTTGGCTTTAAAATTGTTCAACATATCTCACAGTCATAATATTATACAATATGGACCATCCCCATCCATTTATTGAAGCCGCCCAATTCTCAAATGTAAGTTGCCAGTCAATAGACATATCTATCTAAAAAATTATTATAAAACGAATGTTTATTTAATAGTCAGTTCCTGTCACTATTAATTTTTTTAGGCACTTTGAGTTTCAATTAATGTTTTTAATTGTTTTTATTGCGTACCCCACTTTCAATTTATTTGACAGTTAGATGCAATAGTAGATTTATAGGTTTGGACTCTACATTGTTAACTAAAAGAATATGAACACATTATTTACATGCTTCTATCGCGCCATTAGCGAAGACGATATATTGTTATACTTACACTCTATTTACATGAACTCAGACGTAAGAACATTGTTTTGCTAGTCACTTACATACACATTTGCCTAGATAGATGCCTACGCGATAAGCAATGACGACAGAACTGCCTATCTGCGCAGTTCCTTCATGAGAAACTTACTTCTTCTGTGACTTCAGAAATGTATCTTGACATTACAATCTTCATTATCAACCTGCAATAAAGGCTGGTTTTAAAGACTTACCAACATATGTCATGGTTATTATTTGTAATTTTAGGAGAATGTAAATACCTAAGTATATCAGTTTCTAAGTCAGATTTTTGAGTACAGACTTTTATACAGTATTTCAGGACTTACTTACAGGTTTGTACTGGAAGTAAAACAATACTAACTCTGTCTTTTGTTTGAAAATTTTTATGTTTGATGATTTTCTACCTTCACTTTAAATTCCGCTTTATTCTACCTTATAAACGTGGGCACGTAGTACTTACGATTATCCATACCAAAATGTTATTTGATTAAACTAACAATGCTATTACGGAAAGATTATGAAAATGTTTTTGTAAACACCTTTGAGAAGCTTTTTTCATAGTTTGTTCCTATCTCCAGTGGTTTAGGCTGAGAATTGTCTGTCAGTGTGTTTGTTATGTTTACACAACAGATTGTTTATGTAAATCTTTTGTCACCCAGGTTTTATCGTATCTTTTACTTCTGTCGTCATTAAGCTATTTGTTTATATGTATGTATTCAAAACATTGGTTAGCTGGCTGGTCTTAATGTTTGTTGGCTCTTCTACTTCTTTATAAAAATGTAGGGCGAGTCATCTAAAGAGTACGAAGTTTTTTACACTTTGCCCTAATTGAGAATGTATCTTGTCTCATTGGCACTCTAGCTATTTATATTACTTATTACATGTGCAAATACCTGGATTTTGGATGAATTCAAGTACCTCAAAGTAGGTATAATTAATCACAGAACTATTTGTGATACTAAGTTGAATCCTGCGCAGATCCAACTGAACATGCCAATTGATCTAAAAATAAATGTCGGCACTGTCGTACATAACTTCACACACATTTCTTAGTCAGACGACTAGACAGGCGAAAAATGTTTGTAAGGCCAAATAAATCAGCTGCCTACTTAGTTTTTAAATAATACACAATCACGCCTGTAATCCTCGATGGGGCAGACTAGTCTATCTATCTTTATCAGGAGTCTATAAGCCCCACTTTTACCGATTATCTATAAGTCCTTTTGCCGAGCGTATTAGTGGCAAGCCTATTCCATTTATAAGGCCCAAGAAACATGCAACAATGCACTAACAAGATACTACGTCTCAACATTATCACTGTAACTAAAATACATATGTGACGAATATGATTCATAAAATTCATTCTACAACGCTAAATTTAATAAAAAAGGATCATGATAATAATCAATACACTAAATTTGAGACGTCGATTGACCTTTAAATATTACAAACGAGATAAATGGTGATTCGTTAATTATCTAGTGCAAAACAAGATTATTTAAAAAGAAAGGATGTTTCTATAATTTGATGCCTCTTGTCACCCAAACAAAGGAACAAGTTTCTAAAGGTCATAGATGGTTGTCTCGTGTGGGTTTGGATGAATAAGACGTATAAACATAACCCTACAATGTATGCACGTGTTGAACGGTACTGTCTATTGAAAACGGAAGTCTGCGCACTTTATCTTGTAAGTATACAAACATAACAAACAGCATCTGCATAATAAATAATAATTGGTTCTTAGATTTATATCTCAAAAAAGTCATTGTATAGTTACAAAATAGGACTCTATGAGTATATGTACCTACCTACAGAAGATATTTGAAATGATATATAAAAACCATGCACCTACATACTTTTATCCAAAAGAAGTTATCCGAAGAATAGACATTGTCAAGTTTTGATATTTATTCGCCAAGGTTTCTTGGATAATAAATTTTAGGGAAATAACATAAAACTTACGTACTTCCCTGGGTCAGTGGGTCATCTTAGGAGCGGAGTTCTCTAGTGTAGTAGTAGTAATAGATTAGATTTGATAGGAATGAAGCTGCACCATTCTGCATAATATGAATAGTGGCCTTATCTGAATGAATCAGGAACATTTGGACGGTATGAGCAATTTTAAGGATGAACGACGAAATTTTCACGAAGATCATTTGTTTTTGAACTACCCAATTTATTGGTGAGTCGGCGCTGACAGGTGAGATTTTTAGTAAGTCCATGCGACACGTAACCATTGTACATTTACATATGAAATTTACATTCTCCAATAAATGCACATGTCAAGTAAAGTGAGTCACAAATGAAAAGTGACGGCGTTGTATAATATGAGACAAGAGTTAAATAAGATATAAAAATATTGTGTTCTAACAGACTCAGTCCTAACCTTAAACCTTACTTACTCACTTTCTTATACTATCTATATTAAAACTAATAATATATACGAATACGAAGTATTCATCACTGTCGACTGGTAGGGTACCCAAAAGGCTGGCGGCATTGCCACGTTGAATGGCAATGCTAATTCTTTGGCCGAAAAACAAGCCAGGGCCCGCCCCTAGTCTGCTATTTTTATAAATTCGTCATTCCAACACGATCCAATTCCCATCCCATTGTCATTTTGCTAAAAGTTCGTAATCTGCTAAATTCATAATGGTCGATCATTGGTCTGTCAATGGTCTCGTAATAGAATGGTGGTAGAATGACATTATCGTATTGCCATTATTATAAAACCCGTTAGTAAAAATGATTTTCGAAAAACTACTACTAAATTTGAACATTTAATTATGCCAGATTTCTTTTTTTAATATTTCTACATATTATCTATGATATTATTTAATAATGTTCTATGCAATCTTGTTCGTAAATAGCAAAAACATGATGAAACTCAATAATATTTTATGTTTTGCTGTCAAATGTGACATTACTGCTCACTGACGTCTGACGTTAATCTATTTTTATTTGTTGTGGTCCGTGTTTTGCAAACAGTTTAATAATATTAAACAGTTTAGTAATTGTTTTTTATACCTTACCATATTAAATTGTAGTCTGTGAGTTAACTGTCAAAATTTTAGCAGGTTACCGTCTACGTCTGTCACTGATTTGTCATTATGTACGAGATTACCATTCTATGTAAAGATGGGTTAATACCGATATTTTTAAATATTAGGTAATATGAATATATTAGTTTAGTAATATTATAATATTTAAACTAATATTTGAGTATCAGTGATATCTGAATAACACATACCGTATTCGACATCAACAGATCATATTAAAGGGGAATATCCAGATATCCGATTTGGATCGGATTATCATGTAGATAAATTAATACTTTGTGGTGATGGATCACAAAGTATTAAATATAATTTATTGTACCATAAAGAAAATAAGTATAGGAGAACCGGAATGAAAATAAAAACATTTTTTATAGAAAATATTATTTTATATTTATGTTTAAAAACATTTATTTTTAACCTTTTCTGAACAGTTCTTCACAGAAATTCAGTTCTATCCTAACGAGTTCGTCAGTCCGAAATGAGATTACCATATTTAAAAAGCTTATCGTATATTAAAGATAATCTTTTTACACATTAAGGGCTTTAAAGTAATTAAAACTTTCATTCTCATATTTATTAATTCACATTCGTTTAATTTCACATTGGTTTAAATCAGATATGCTATATGTCATAGCATAGTGAATCCAACCTACGGCAGTTGAATGAATGAATATTGAATCCGAATGATATTATTCGACCTGTTGGAATGGTACCCATAAAGATTATGTGAATATGATATATTAGCATATCAGAGTTAGTCGGATTACTAATCTATGAATCTGTGGAATATTACTGATATCTTAGCGAATACTAATATATCACTCACACTTCTAATTCTATGCCATTTCTTTCAATGGAGTGTCAGTGGTTGACCACTGGAAAGTCATAATGACGCCATTATGTTAGCAGATTACCAAACTTGTCAAAATCAACAATTATGAAATCAATGATAGACCATTCTGACACTATTGTAATGGCAGACTTGAGGCCCAGCTCTTTGGTAACGTGAAGAGTCGACCAACCGTTTAGACAGGTCTCTAAATAAGACTCTCTTACGCACTTGGAAAAAAATTGATGTATCAGTGAGTCTGGTTTAATTTATGGCTTAGTCATCATTATCATAAGTTTTACACTAGGGATTTCTACAGGGGTTTGATTTCAGCTGCAGTTTGAGGCTGGCGGAACAGCACTCTAACCTCTTTCGTAACGGTGGAAAATCGTCTTTTACTTAACTTTAGGTAAACACTTAATTAAGTGACATCTCTATTCTTTGTCATGCAAATGGTGACACCTATGGTGACAATATTATTATACGTACTGTAATAATATTGTCCATTTTTAGGGTTCCGTACCCAAAGGGTAAAAACGGGACCCTATTACTAAGACTTCGCTGTCTGTCCGTCCGTCTGTCTGTCACCAGGCTGTCTCAAGACACCGCGATAGCTAGACAGTTGACATTTTCACGAATTATGTATTTCTGTTGCCGCTATAACAACAAATACTAAAAACAAAATAAAATAAATATTTATAATTCCATACAACAAACGCGATTTTTTTGCCATTTGTACGGAACCCTTCGTGCGCGAGTCCGACTCGCACTTGGCCGGTTTTATAAGTATAATATGAATATGCATTGCATACTGCTCAGAGCATCGAAGATATTTTATTGATCTTGTTTGCTCATACCTAGTTGAACATAGTGGACAAAAAGAAAGGTTATTTTCAGTTGGTAAATTATGAGTAGGTAGGCACTATATGGATGCAAATGAAACATTTATGCAGGGATTTCGCAATTTAGAAATTCTAACTTTTAATGAGACTATTAATGATTAAGATAGCTTGGATCGCTTTTAGTATTAATGTCCAAATCTCTTAACTGCAGGCAGATATTGGCATTGGTTATCTGTTTGTAAACACGGTTAGTCATTAAATTCGAATTGTAGTAAATTTTATCAATATGTAAATCGTGCAGGAGCCATAACGGTATAGATATGAGCAGATAGATTAGGTGTCACGATCAGTAATAAAATACGTTGAATTGTGATAAAACAGTATTAAGTGCATGCATAAACACGCTGCTTGCGATGAAAGGGTTCAAGTGTAGCCTTTGGGGCGCTATGGAGCAAGATCTTAAAAAAAATCTGAGCTATGGGCCTTCGATTTTTTTTCATTTTATATAAAGCGCTCTATATTCCAAGGCCCATAAATCGGAAACGGTGCGTCGTAGGGCCATGCTTCTCAGAAATTTAATAGTTTTTATGGTCAAGGTCAACTCGATACTGCAATAAAATTGGTACATATCAGAAAAAATATTTTATAATTTTTTTCAAGGTTTTTATTTTATTTTTAGTTTCTTTGCTGCTCATAGTGCCTCTAAGAGTATACACCAACTCCTACAATCCGCCCCTAAGATGACCTACTGTCCGATGCAAGTACCTACCCATGTAATTGGTTATAGCAGTTCTGAATGTTATCCAGGTCCTGCGCCTGATCTCTCTTCGGTTGTGTCGATTTTCGGACTGTGCGTGTGCGTACGAGGGAATTGAGGACTCGTATGTTCGCACACAACATTGTGCATTATAATACCTCCTGCTACTTTGTAAGAGGTTTATCATCATCAGCCGGAAGACGTCTACTGTTGAACAAAGGCCTCCCCCTTTTAAAAGGAGGGGGGGTTGCCATAATCCCCACGCTTGGCAAGCGACTTGGGGATCGCAGTATTGGTGGTCAAGACGCTGCTGCCCATCTTTTGGCTTTTCCCTTAGTCGCCTCTTACGACACCCACGGGAGGCAAGGGGGTGGTCAATTCTAGGCCGGATACCACACGGCATAGGAGAGGCGGAGAGGAGGATAGGCGGAGGCTTATCAATATACATATATATAAATGTTACCAGTAGCCCACAAAGCGAGTACCTGTCAGTTGAAATACTAAATAGTCACTTAGGTGGGAGCTATAGTGTCTAGTGCACTACAAAATGTGTAAAACATATTACATAATACCTGGCTCGCCTACACACCACCACGTGTTAACAGGCTGACGCGTGACGGTCAGATCTAGACTACGCCTGCAGACTCAATCGGGTCCATTTATGTAGGAACTACTTGGTATTTTAAATATATTATTTATAAGGTGTCATCTGACCCCCAGTACGAGACAGATTGTAATAATATTTTTTACACCACCAACACCCACATTTTCTACAGTACCTAACTAAACATAACTACAAACGCCTGAGATAAGTACATTAGCAATGAGTAACCGATCTCACATTTATTATATTATACAAAATTTATATTAGGTTAGTAGGTACTGATATTATAAATGTTAATTCAATTTCTTTACATCATTAGGCTCCACCCAGTTAAAACCAAGAAATAAGCAAAGGACATTAGCTGGAACGTAGAGAAAGAGGGAGATAAAGTCTGGGTTGGATAATGTTAATAAATAAAAAAATGACTCACTGGATCTATTCTTTATTCGGCAAATACCTGTCAGAATTATTCGGCTCAGTCATCATCTATACAATAATTATTATCTCTAAACATTGAGATTTACACTACTAGTTGCATGCTGAGAAAAAAACGCATACAATCTTCTGTAGATATTTTTACGTTATTTTCTAATATTTTTTAATGAATTTAGCCTATAAATTAGTCTGTGGTAGTTTTGTCATCTTTTCATATAATTATCGAAGTATTTAATAACTATAAAAGTTGGAAAAATCTGTCAAATGCACCATTTATATTGTACAAAGTGAAAACAATAGTTTCGTAAGGTCGTCAAATCGACGTCACCGAAATTTAGTCATTTCTGCAGGGTGTTTTCACTTTATAGTTGTCCTAAAGTCTTATATAATATTCCTACAAGGTCGCTGTCGGTCTTACTTAATAAACCTATTTAATTAATACTAAGTATGTTACATTATAAATTATACTACACAATTCCTTTTAAACATATCACATGATCCAAAAATAATTTACCTATTAAATAATGGCATTACTTCTTCAAGAGCATAATGACAGATATTTATTTAATAATACTTGGTAAGCTAATGTTTTTTTATTTTAAGGGGTTAAGGCAAGTGTGGCGCGATGTGTAATTATAATTTGGTATATTTATTACATTATGGTAAAAAATGGTTAGGTAAATATTTATTTCAAAATAGGAACGGATATGTTGAATAGATAAAATATAAATAAATGTATAATTATTAGAGTTGATTCATGATATAATTAAATATTATGTTATAATATTATTAATAAAGTACATTTACACTTTTATATAAGAAAGTACATGTATATCAGCCACTGATCTTTTTATAAACTATCATGGTACTTTGTATAATTTTACGTATAAAATTAGTACCTATGTGAAAAACGAGGAAGTAATATAAAAAACAGTACACACAAATGATTATATCCAAATCTAAATACGTAAAAAAACTAAATAATAATATTATAAATCCGGACGGTGATACGGAAAAAAATAGTCAATAATATTAAAATATCACACAATTCTAGCGGTTGCCACATGATCATTGAATAATTCACTGGACTGTAAAAAATAATGTCCTACTTATAATGCCTGATTTTATTACAGATTTGATACTAATGAATAGAAATGTAGTATTAAAAATTATGAATCACGTATATTTTTTTGTAATGGAATTTTTAAATAAAAACTTCATTTTGCTTGAAATTTATGTCGTCACGTTTTATATCTTGGGAAATATTGCATACAATTCGTTTTAAAACACCAAAGAACATTAAAAGTGTCTATTCCGTGCTGATAGTAGTATTTCACTTCGTAGTTTTTTTAATATTCTACTATAGTAACTTCCGTGAGTGTTATCCATATTATTCGCAATATACGCCGGTGAGTGTGTAGTGTGTATTAGTAAACTCACGTGTGTATTCGAGAATGCCCTACTAGTTTCGAATTCGAAAGGAGCCCTTATTAATGAGCTGGTTACGCGGCAGAGTCGCGAGCCGATTTTAATATTTTCTATAGGAATTTCGCTGTGACTCGACCAGCAAAAATCGGCATATTTCGATGAGGTGTCACTATGTGTAATATTTCTTGTGGCAACCTTCCACCGTGCACATCTGATACTGCTCCAGTATTTACGGGACGGAAATCTGTTGTAAAACATGGAGATTTCTTAAGTCCTTGGGCACTTTGTACCCACAACAAAATTAAATGACATATACAATGATAATAATATCATGTAATCTTTATCATCAAGTGATTTTATTTTGCTCTATATTTGAGAATACACATGCATTATAGTTACATGTATCATTATAATTCAAAACTTATAAAAATATCGGGTATAAATCGAAAACAGCCACAACTTTTTAAGAACTGAGTGCCACTGAGTGATTTCGAGAAATATGCAGGCGCATAAACTCTTTTTAAAAATCATAATTTTAATTAAAGGATTTTATACCTGATGGCATAACACAAAATAACCACTAGACGACTTTTTAACGAAATGAGCGTCACGGAGTCCCTTCTAGAACTGCACAGGCGCTTGCAATGGTGTAAAAATGGCATCAGACAATATTGTATTATATCTCTCTATCAGTTTGAACCAATTTTGTGTGGATAAATACGATCTTAGCTGATAAAGCAGCCTTAACACAAAAAAGAAACCAAAAATATACGAAATTTTGAATAATTATAAAAATATCTTTAAAAAAAACTGTACATGATAGCGAAAAACAGAAAACGGAAATCGATTCAGCATATTAAACTTGATAAACGTCACATTTTTATTTAAAGGAGGATTTTTTGCAGACCAGTGAAATATAATTAAACTAAGTACATTGCTTACACTAAATAAATAAGTAACTACGAGCCGGCGCACACACAAAATAGTTTAGCGTTTGTTAAAAAAACCAACATGCGATGCTCGAGCGCTCTTTTGAGCTCCACTGCACCTTTGCACTTATACTTTAATTACAATAAGATCCCAATCCATTATCTAATTTTGGTGACACTACTAACCCCTTCCTTATAATAATTGACAATTACCATTAATTCTGCTCCTGTCGTTGGGACGTCTATGAATTTAAGAGGCTCTTAACTAAAGAGACTTTAATCATCGTTTATAAGTAAGGGGGCTAGATGTGTTATGTTCATCTCTTGTTGAGTCTGTACCACAAGGCGGCTGCTGTCAGGATATGCATGAGGACAGTATTTGAAAGGACCAACGCCATGTTTCCTCCGACATCTATGTTCTCCATGTCCATCTCTTTAAGGAACGTCTTTGGTGTGATGTAGTGGCAGTATTCTGGAATGAGATTTTAATAATCAGATTGGGCGCGTTGTGACGCAAGTTTTGGTATCGTTTTAGCTTTGCTTTAGATGTTGACAAACAAATACCAGATGTTTTCAGTGGAAAGGGAATTTTGCAAATTAATATAACTAGCTATTAAACAAAACCTGGAAATCCGGTGGTCTCTGCCTACCCCTCGTGGAAATAGGCTTGACTTTATGTATGTATGTAAACAAAACCTAGTCGATTAATACCGAGGAGTAACTTAAAATAGGGTCAGCCTAAGCAACAAATGCCTCTGAAATTAAATATAATGTTTTAAGAACTGCTTGTCTACATGAGAATAAGTTGGCCGGTAGAAATCATATTTGGGTATATAGACCCTTCATCACTGATCCTTTTTGAATACTCGGAACGATCTTTATAACTATTTCAATTGTTTTCAATAATTCTATTTCATTACAGCTTCGTTAAATATATTTTAAACTCACCTTTTGAGCAATGAATTCTGGTCCTATTGAAGCCGTAAACCGAATGCACGGCGACGTGGAATCCTGCTCTGAAGTAGGATATGTGATGCAGCCATCGGAACTGGTAGGGAGTGTCCACTAGAGCCAGGCAGAACCCGAACACAGAGAACAGACACGCCAGCACTGGACCAATGAACACCGCGATCTAGAAGATAATGTTCTCGTTAATATGTTATTCTTACACTTCAATATATATAAACGACTACTTTTATACATACGGTTTTAAGAAAGGTTACGCTTCTAGAAAGCCAGCTCGTGTTTCTGATACAAAAATGTAGGCTCAAAGGACTCAAATGGTCCAAGAAAGATAACATTGTTTAAGTTTGTCCTAATTACATGACACTAAGAGAAGACGTGTCAGCATATTACACTTAATTTATTATTCTCACCAATGTTTCAGGACACAAAGTTTGTAGGCCCCTAAGTCATTGGCAGAGATACATTAGAAGACAACTTATCTTGGCAATCGCTTGTGTAAGACTTTAGAACCCGGACTGCTAATGATATTTTCCTAACAGTAAAAGCTACGCACATTTCCTTCAAACCCTAAAATGTTTACAGCAGTTCATTTGCGATATATCTAAATTCTTTAGTAGGTTTTGCAAATCTTACCCTAGTAGGTGTAGTGGATCCGATGAAGTAACCCCAGGCCTGGGCACATAATGAAGTGGCCACCATGGTTGCAAGGAACAGGGTCGCTCGCGTTGGCTCCAGAGGGTTGTCAGTCAGCCAGTACGAGAGCACCACATAGGAGACGCATGATATCATCTGCAACAGTAATTCATTTGTAAATTGACGACTTTTTATTGGAGACTATTCAAACTTACACATACTTAGAGTTTAGACGATAACTTAGATGATAATGGGGAGATGCATTGTACAGCTAAAATATAACAAGAAATTAGAGTATTATAATTTCAAACGGATCAATGGAGGTGGTAAAACGTGAAGGGTAAATATAATTGAATTTTATAGAAACAAAGTATTCATAACTTACTTGAAATGGTAACTCCACTGCTAATATTGAAACGATGTAAGGCCCTAAATTGTACCATCGATTAAAGTACTCCCCTCTCAGTATGTCCATTTCGAGCGGAACTGAAATTAAACAGTATCATATTAACTACATTCTAAACAATACAAGCACACATACATATTTATAATATTTATTAAGTTAATAAATTAAATTTTAAATTTTTCTCATAATAACAACCACATAAGAATGATGAAAAGAACCTAATTAATTCATACTATGTTGTTATTATTTCCATATTAATTGGCAATCCTGTGCGCACATCAATGTTATTCAGATTATTTATTGCGCTGTAATAAGTCACTGATCTTGCGTTACTTACATGATAGTGTAACGGACATCTTTCCAGTGTAGACTACAAGAAGCATCGATCCGTACAGGTAAACGTAGTTGCCAAGGACTGAAGCGGCTTCACTGCCGACCCCGAGGTAGAGGTAACCGAAGATGAGAGCGATGACCACGTGTGCCGCAACTCGGTACATGAATAAAGACTAAAAAAAAAGAATGCTCTTACATTTTACTTTCAAAGATCGCTACTCCAAAGAGAAAAGTAGTAATTCATATAGTTAAAGGTAATTTTGTTAAGAGAATAGTTTTTTTTTAAACCTCGCCCCACAGAAAGACTTGTTACTGTATGGTAGGTGTGTTTTATAAACATGTTAATCACATACACAAACACAAAAGTTAGTTTGATGTTAGCTAACTATATTTTTTGATGAAGTCAATCGTTGGTAGATGATGGCAGTCCTATGTTTTTCGTTCCACATGGGATGGTAAATTACGTTAGCCATTGGTTTTCCTTAAACGTTTGTGATCAAGACTTGAGCAATATACTGGGCTACTTTTCAAACCACTTGCTTCCAATCGTGTTACTCCAAAAAAGCTGTATATATCTAAATTGTTTTGTGGGTGAAGAAGAAATATGTGTCGCGGTCATGTTATGATGATTCATATAGGTAATGGCGAATTTTTTTAGCGAGCAACATAGATAGAGGTTTTAGCCAGGTTTTAGCAAATCAAAAATGGAATTGCTCAACCGTGTCCAATATGTAACTTGTAATTTTTTATATATCATATGTATAGCATTCAATTTTGTACCTAAGTATATTATTATGTATACTTACATAGTTCCTGGTCGTCATTAAATAATTTCTATAGAGTAGAATCCAAGTTTGTCGCAATAGTCCGGACTGTCTGTAAATGTTCTTTGAAACCTTCTCCTTTTTATGTTTGGAACTAGAGAAAACTTTCGACTTTAAATCTGAGGCAATATCTGTAAAAATTAATAGAACATTTTGAGAAAATATTCTTTTTTTAATAATAAAACTTCAATGAACTCAAATATCACGAATTGTTTTCGATAAATCAGGGTTTACTAAACATTTCGTGGACCACATGCTTAATAAGCGTCTTAAAGAACGCATGGGCGCTTATCCTCATGTACCTACCTTTACGAGCTTTAACTATACTTACGAAACTAGTTGCACCGTAAAGTTACGTAGGTTAATACGTACCTATAGGGCTGGGCAGCGCTGGTATAGTAGGAATGTGGCTTTCCCAACTGCCATTGCCGATGGCTTCCGGTTTAAATTGTGTCATAGTCTGCGCACTTTTCACCAAGTCAACGCCATACTCTCCTGACGCAACTTCCATTACTGGAAAATAATTAAACTGGTTTATGCACATTGACTGTCTTAATCAAAGTAGTAGTTAATGACATCAGTACAGCTACTTGAATATTAAGAGATTGTATCTAAATAAAATAAGTACGTCACGGATGAGACGAAGGGTTAACTAAAAACTCTTGTGGAGAGTTGTATTTGCTTCGTGGCGAATATTAAACGGTCTGTCTTAAGCTTGATGTATCTTAGGTAGGTATTGTGTCATTTTCCGTCGTCTCAGAATAAGATACGGGAAAACACTTTTACCCGTCATTTTTTTTAAACTAGATAGATGGCGTCGGCATTTTCTACTGACTACCTCTGAGAAGAAACACCGAAACAAACTCAGGGGCATAATACACCTTTAGGTACACCATTATTGTGTAGTGTTGGTACTAACATTATTATATCCTGCGTAGTTGGCGAGTCTCGGTTGAGATTGGTCGCCGAGACCATTATTCGGTCAGAAGGACCAATACATAATTGTGAACGGTAATTTGAGTTAACTTAATATATTACCTAATGCTAGTTGCCATTAAACTGATAATATAAATAACTATGGTTAAAAAATTGCTACTTCCTTTTAATTAGCTATTTTTAATATAGGTATAAAAACTTATTTTAAATCTAGATTTTTTATTACTCTATATTTAAGATAACTTGAATAGGTGGTAATTAAATGCATTTTTTACCTGAATGAGTTACATAAAAAATTAATTATTTTAGTTACTTTCTTAAGTTTACCAGAAAATAACAATAACGAGTGTAATCACATAACAATACAATAGTTTGTTTAGTCCATTTAAGGAATCGACGACCAGTAACGAGCATCCCCAATAAATTTCATAATCATTTTTTAAATTCATTTTTAGGAGCAAGTTACTTTATTTATCATTTAGAAGGTTTTTAGTTATGGAAAGATATTGCTCTACTTAACCAAATAGTCAACAAAACAGAGTTTTGAAAGTAAACATATTATTATATGTAGTCAGTTCTAGCAAATTTTTCCCTTAAAAATTGTCCAGGATCGTAGGTATTTTCTATCGAAGTGAGCAACCAGAATTTATCAATGTGAAACATTGCAGTGTTGTTAAGTTTCAGGTGAGAGTTATGTTGTCGGTGAGTCACTGGTTTGAATGAACAATTAAATAACCTTAGTTGTAAGTCACGCAGAACTTACATTATGAGTCAAAGGCACTATAAATAAACTGTTTAAAATAAATTCTATTCTTAGACACTAACTGTGCTCTTCTGAAAATATGCAAGATCTGAAAAGTGTTAGTTTAATGTAAATACATTTTGCCTATTTCTTAGAGCAAATTGCACAAGTTTTTTTTAAACGTCGCCCTGCACTAGGACTTTGTCCTGTATCATGGGTGACAAACACCCAGATTCGGGACAAACATCTGCGGATAGCACAAATTTTTGTCCCGTGCGGGAATCGAACCCGCAGTCCAATTGCATAGCCACTGCGCCAATCAGGTCGTTCACATTTGATTAGTAACTTAAGACTATTAATTCATTTAATTATTTTACCGCACTGAAACCAGTACTGAGTCTTTGTATTTAATGGTGTCTTTAGACGGACATTTTATTATTATCATGGTCCACAATCAAATAAATTCAGTGGCTTTAATCACGTAATGACTGCAGTTTAGCCGTAATCATTGTAACTCGTTATTAACTCAGTAATGACGGAGTCTATTTTTAACCGACCGACGTCAAAAAAAGGAGGAGTTTCTCAATTCGTCGGGATCTTTTTTTTATATATACATAACAACACGCTTGTATTCCCCGAGAGGGGAGGCAGAGGTGCACATTATTATTTATAAACTTATTGATCTTAATAGGTATGAATGGTGATTTACAATAAACTTGATACATTTATCAACAATATAATTATGATTCTATTAAATAACAATATCAGACTATTTAGTAGGAAACAAAATAGTCCCGCATTTAGTTGCATACTACTAATCATTGTTCTAAACAGGCTTAGGTAATTGCTAATTACTTCTGTAGCTAGTCTTAATTGTTTTTTTTTTGTTAAAAAGAAAAACATATAAAGAATGAAAAACCTGCCATAGGTTATAAGAATATTTGCTATGAAACGAGAAAAAACAGACGCGACTGGCTTTTCTTCTGAAGCTGGCTTCACGATCTAACGTCAACTATTCATCTTCGAATGAAGCTCTGGTTTTACATGTGAATTGGTAATGAGTAATAATGATAATGGGCAATGACTCTACCTCTATCGACCTCTCGTTAAAACTTGAATTGATTCATATTATTTAAAGAGAGTAACTCTGCCGCGTAACCAGCTCATGAATAAGGGCTCCGTTTGAGTTTGAAACTAGTCGGACATTCTCGAATACACACGTGAGTATAAACGGAATATAAATAGAAAATAATAAGGATAACACTCACGAATATTATTATTGGGTTAAATTAACCAGTTCATATAAATTGGTTCATAATGCTCGTAAATATATATGTAGTTTTATAGCCAGAGGTTAATTATGTATGTATAGGTATTTGTAGGTATATATAGAAGACCATAAGGGTATTGTAATTCATATTTAATTCATGTCCAGCGATGTGCAGATAGCCGTACGTCGAATAAAATGTGTCAATCATATTAATGTAACTAGTGCACGCATTGGTCTTCCAATGTTTTTTCATTTTAATAGTTGGTGCCATTATTGGTACATCCCTATTGCTGCAATAAACTGTTACATTTGTGTACAAATACTTATAAACTTGATACTGTTTTCACTAGAATCTAATCTATATAATAAGTGTCTAGGATAAAGAAATTTATATGAAGGGAAGACTCAGAAAGACCGGCACAAAAGATCTCAAAACTAGACACGATAAGGAAAACATCTTAAGGAAATATTTGCCGATAACATTACATCAAGGACCAATTTACATTCTTCCCTGTATAAGGAAATGCATTTGCCCTCTTTTTTGCGTGGTTTATTTACTTAATTCGGTTGAGCAAAGGTATGTCTGTGTATTGCCGAACGAAACCATGTTTGAGTTCCTTATTCGTCTCTTCGTCGGACATACGGGATTGACTCATTTGTCGTATTTATTATAAGTACTTATAAAGTATTGTAAATATATTGATTATAATTACGAAGTTCTACGACCGTGAAATATAAGATACTAAGCGTTCATGAAATCGTTGAAAACTGATATAAAATTAAAGACGATGTTTGTGATATTTATTGCTCTAAAAGCATAAACCGGTATCAGCCAGGAACTTTCCCACTGCGAGGCAAGGGCCTCTTATCATACATACAAAAAGCATTGACCACTGTTGTGTAACATTTTTATTTATGATTCAAAACCCGATTTTTTTAATTATTTAATAATTATGTTAAAAATGGAGGACTTATAGGCGGATTGTTAACATGTTATGTTATTATTGAGTAAGAAACACTTACAGAAATCAGCTGGGTTATGGTATGGTGGACACCGCAGCCCTGCGCTCGCCAACGCTGGCACCAGACTGATTCTTGGTCCATTGTACAGAGTCCTACCGTCTTCTAAGCAGTATATTGCGTCAATCTTCTCAAAGAGGAGAGCTGAAGGCTGATGAATAGTGGCAATGAGCGTCCTGCCACCTCTTGCCAAGCTGGTCAGGAGAGCTATCAGAGACGCTGATGCTGACGAATCTAAACCGCTGGAAATAAAGAGAGGATGTTCAATTGTTTGTCAACAAAACTGTATGGAATTGACTGATTAATATTGTCAACGTAAATATCTTAAGTTCCAAGTTGTTTATTTCCGTATAAAGATGGAATAAAGTGTATGAAATCAAATAAATTGCATTGTTATCTTTTATCAAATCAACGTATAGGGATTGTAACGGTCACTTTCACATTTGAATCTTGGAACTGCGCCAGTGACGCTCGTATTTATGTCAAGGATAACACATAGACTCCTGTGCCATACATAATTCAACACCTCATTAAGGTTTTCCCTATGGGAAGTAGATGCCATGGAAATTTTGCGCGTCGTGTCGTCCGTGGCCAATTTCCATGACAAACAATACAGTATTGTTTGGCAAAACATAAAAGCATATCTAATCGCAGAATCTCATCTTAATGACGACGTTTTGTCGCAGTAATGCGTACGTACTTATGACAGAAGCTTGCCCAAATATAATAAATGGCAGCTGCCCAACATTAGAACGGGTACAATTAATATTAACATGGAAATCACTTTTCAAATACGCACATTACACAAATTTATTCGAGGCATAGCGAATTTATTAATTACGTATCCGTGTTCTTGAAAATTAGGCAATCTCCTGTCAATAAAATTAAAAGTTCAGCCATATCACACGGTTACACTTTGAGACATGGTAATCTAGTTTTTGGCTAATCAAGGTATGGACTAAGATTCTTCGATGATAGAGACCATACCAAAAATATATTACGGGTGTATAATCTAAACAGACAGAAAACCCTCTGCAAGATTTAAGATTAAGTGTTAAGTGATACTTACGTGGTTGGCTCGTCAAGGAACATAAGAGAAGGGTCAGAGAGAAGTTCTAACGCTACGGCCAGACGTCTTCTCTGCCCTCCCGATAGATCCCGGCAGAGGGTCTGTGACGTAGCACTCAGGCCTAACAGAGCAAGGGTTTCATACACCTAAAAAAAATAATTAAAAATTAAATTACATTACTTCTTAAGTTCTTACCCCTTCAGCTCAATGAACATTATACTTATTATGTTTTCTTGCATCAAACGCTAAATGAATGTGGTGAAACCGTCAATTAGCGTTCTTTGCTTTAGGTAGGCATTACCCATTAATTTAAGCAGTAGAAAAGGTTAATATTTTTGCCACCAAGTTTCTTTGTAAGTAGTTTCTGATGTTGTAGGCTTTAGAGCTGGTAGATTTGAAATCATTATCACAATGAGAAGGGATGATGCTTGTTTTTGGTTCCTAGAACTTAAAAACGGAGTTGATACCTAAGATATTATAAAATTATAACATTATTCTTAAAACTCATTACCTTTTCTTTTTTTTCATGAGCTGTGAAATCAGCCAGCTTAAGGGCAGCTGCAAGAGACATGGCCTCATACACAGTAAGATGCTCGCGCAGGTCATCATGCTGGCGGATGTAGCGCGCGCCGCCTCGACCAGTTGACTTCGATGCGCACGCGCACACACCGTTCACTAATATCTCGCCTTTGGCACCACGCGTCCTGAGAACAAAATGTATGTTTTGATAAATAAGACCAATGTAGGATAAGTGCGTGCTAAAAACACAACTGACATTTAAGATTCTGATTTAATATTGAACGCAGTTTTAAAGTTATCTTTTTTAATTCAAATTATTATTATTATATTACTTGTGTTCAATGTCAAATTTGGGATGAGCGTTAGTAATAAGTAGGTACTCAAAATTATGTTATACAGAAATAAGTTCCTTCGCTAAGACGTCTGAATTCATTAAATAACTTGTTTATGTAACATGAGACAAATATACAGGTTAGTTTCTTCTAAAACAGTCATAACTTTTAATTAAATATGGCAATAATAGAGCTACAAGTATTGTTTTGTATAATTTTATTAGCACTCAAAATGAGGAAAGTACATATGCATTAATATTATATCGCTGTGATAAACGTTAACGTGGTGGCCCGATAAAATAAGTGTTTACCCATTTATTAATTAATCATAAAGTCTGTAAACCCATACTACTTGAGTACACATACACGTGTAATTACAGACTTTTGTCAGAGTACACCTACTTCTTGGAGATTTCCGAAGTGATTTGTGAGTATGATAAATTATAATTATGCTTTTAAAGCCGTTGGATTAAATTCATTTGCAATTTTATTGGCTATACGTCATTACGCGTCTTGTACCCAAAGTTTTTATAAACAAGAAACATTAAAAGATAAAATATTTAACGAAACTAAAGTGAAACAGGTTAGAAAGAATGACCTCTGTGCAGTGTGCGTGCGTAGTCAACCAGTCGTCTTGGAACCAAATAGGCATTGCTAAAAGCTAGGTTTTTATAAAACGCTCGAGATAAAACTTTTTATTCACGTCAAGATTTGACAGATAGATTAAAGAAACGTGCAGAACTTGATACGTTCTATAAGATATTTTAATAAATTACACTTGCTGCATAAAATTGGAAAAAACTAAAATAGGCGTTATTTAAATGTTAACCAGCCCCCTTACCATGAACTCTTAAAGCGGGACAGTTTACGTTGTGGAAGCGAGACGCCGCCGCTACGTGCAGTGTAAAGCGGCGTCTCGCTTCCACATTTAAAACTGTTTGTTTAAAAACGGGGGTTATTCTTAACCGACTTCAAAAAAAAGGAGGAGGTTCTCAATTCGTCGGGACCTTTTTTTTATGTATGTGCCCTCATAACTCAGTCATTTATGAACCGATTTGAATTTTTATATATAATATTATAGTACTTACGAATAACCAGCCAGGATGTTAAGGAGTGTAGTTTTGCCGGCACCTGACGGGCCCATGATAGCAGTCAGCTGGCCCGGCCTAAAGGAACCAGACACGTTTTTCAAAATCTGCTTTTGTTCTGAAACAATTAATAAAAACTGGAGTTAATAATTGTTTGGTTTCACAGTTCGAAAACGTTTATTGGTTGGTACTAGGGATGTTACGGAAGTTGTTTTATCGGAACCGGAATCTGAATCGAATGCTTAGAACTTATTTAGTCGGAATCGGGACCGAAACTTGACTCGAAATAGGATCGGTCGGATTTTTAAGGGCAGTTGTATGTCATAAAAACAATTAGAATTGGAAACAAAATCATTAAGTAAAAATGTGATGTAACATGTTTCTTGCTGCTGTTTCTTCTCGCGCTCGACGTTCGTAGTCATTGCGTATTGGTTTCAAGCTCCGATAGAACATCCGATTTAAAAATTTCGGAACCGGAGGGTAAAATCAATCAAAGTTCCGACCTATCGGAATCGAAACCGAAGCTCCGTAACATCCCTAGTTGGTACTGTCAAAAGTAGGTATTTATAGTTGTTTAATTAAAACTGTGCAGTAGCATAGCTGAATTAATGTAATCGCTTTAAAGATAGGTAAATTATTAATATGGGTATTCTAGGATTGTAACGAATATAAAACCGTGATCTCACACAACAACAAACACTTGTATCTTGATGAGTTTATGTAAGTAGTTAACATTTTTTAATTGCAAATATTTGTTTGATTTTATATAATTTACCTAGTGTGGCAGTATAATGATTAAGAAAAAAACCAAGTAGGTTATCTTCGCTCACGGTACCGATATACATAAATGAGACAAAATGTGTCTTTCTTCTTCCTTGTATATCTAGTGGGTACATTTATGGTCCCGTATTTTGTTGATTTATAATCTATTAGAGCGACAGTCATTAGTTTAAATGGGACCACACAATAATGACCAAAGTTAGTCACATGTACACAGCAAAAATAATTGTTCTATTCCGGAGTATACGATTGTTGCTACGTGTGGGTGTAAAAATATAAAGCCAATTTGGCAAAAGCATGGGGGAAGTATACAAAGAGAAGACGAATGCTTGATAAAAAAAAAAACGAAATTTTTATAAAGTACATAATAATGTAAACACACCAATCCTAACGTAAAAATTGTTGAAATACATAAGATATGGTTTAATTTACTTTCACTGCAATAGATGGCGCTGACGTTGTGTTTGCGTCTCGAAGTTTAAAAATGTTGTATGTTTCATTTCTTTACAAATATGATTATATTATATGTTATACAAATATCCTAAGCATTGGTATTTTTAAATTGGATGTCATAAACACATTAGTTTTTTCATTAGTACATTTTTAGAACTTTTTAGGGAATTGTACACAAACATAGAACCTTTTTTTTTTTTTTTTTTGTTATCGGGGGGAAACCTTCAAAAGGCACCCGGCCCCGTGGGGTAGGGACCGGGTAGTGTGGGATTTGGGATTTCTACCTCACTAAAACCACCCCGGTGGTCACCATCTGCACGAACAAGGGAAGTCCCGGGACCTCTAAAAAGACCGACTCCGGAACCACCCCATGCAACGCCTACTTGGCACATCCCTAGGGTGACTGTAAGGAGTCACCCCTTAGTATCGCTTTGCACTGCGGCACGTGACCACCGTGCCGCCGGCTTCTCTGGAGTCGCTGTATAGGCTAACAGAGTCCCCTTCTCTGTACGCCCGCAACTCCAAAGGCCCGTCTGACGTGTTTCTAGACGGGGTTTCGGCGTGTTTGCCGTCGAGTCGGTGGCCTCCTTCTTCGAGTAGGATCGGCCCTCTCACGATCCCGCTCCGCAGCCTCCTTTTTAACCATTACGGTTTCGCAGAAGAAGGCCACCGCTCTCCAGTTCTCTGTCTCAGCCATCATCGCCCTTAATACTGCTGGCAGAGACAAATCTCGTCCGATCCTGGCGACCAGGACTCGCCGCTCCATGCTCCACGCAGGGCACTCTTCGAGCGTGTGTTGTGCGGAGTCCAGGTCGCCTCCACAATGGTGACAATTTGCCGTGGCCTCTCGCCCTATTCTATTCAGGTACTCACCAAAGCACCCGTGCCCGGTGAGCACCTGGGTAAGTCTATAGGAGATGCGCTCCTCCATGTTCAACCAGGCTTCAAAGTGCGGCAGAACGGCTTCGACAACGCGCTTACACGAATATTGCGGCTGTTGCAGCCGCTCGTGCCACTGCTCGAGCGCGTGTCGCCGTTCTTGCCGCCTCAGCCTTGTTAAAGCGCTTCCTGGCACACTGTCACCGCTTTGGCGAAGGCCACGGATCCGGTCATAGACCCTCGCGTCCATATTGGCTAGAATATCCAGCGGCGGGAAGCGCGCCAGGAGAGTTGCCGCCTCGAAGGACACTGTTCGGTATCCTCGTGCGATTCGAATGGCCATCTTCCGCTGCAGTCCATTGATCTTGGTCCTACAGCGTCGGACACCTGACAATCTACCAGACCAAACAGGTGCCACACAAACATAGAACCTGCTCCTTTTTGAAGTCAAGTAATAGAGGATCTCGTATGGTTGATGAACCTTGTGTCAGAGTGTAAACCGCCTGTAGCGATACATCCATAATTTGTATGACATGAAATAAATATGAGTTATTTATCAAGTTTCAACAGAGGACACTCGTCATCCTTTGATAGAATATGTATTTATGTTAAATTAAACAATGCGGATGATTCATTATGATAAATCTCACATCCGTTAGTTTAGCACACAACTTGTCATGATTTATTCATTGATAATTTTTAAAGCCTCATATAGATTTGATCTAGACAGATTCGAAGTTAGGCATTAACGACGAGCTGCATTAAATATTTGTTATTTGAATATGCAAATGATTTAAAGATTACAGTGAAACTATCAGAACTTAAGCTCATAAGGTATCTAGACTCTTTGGATAGCCTTTTATACCTATCTGTAATTCTGTAGACAGAACTAGAATTTTTAATTATTTAGGGCAGCAGGCCGCCAATGATTTTCAACAACTAAAATACTTTGAGTTTGTAGTCATAAGTGTTGTAGTTAGTTGTTCCGATGGGACCTATGGAGCTCGTGATTGTTGGTGCAGGAAGCTAGAATTTTACTGGTGCACCTATCGGTCGTTTATTGTAGGCCTACTGTTTATACGTCATAATAGGTTTAGTTTTACTTCAATGATTGGATATTAATTCACGTCAATAACTATAAAAGTATTACCTAGTTAGGTACATTATTAAAATACAAATATTTAAGTGCAAGAAAAAAAAAAAAAAGGAAGTTTGATTCGATTTTAAATCGCCTTTTTTCATAGGTTCCTAAGGTTATGATAATAGGTTAATCAAAAATTGCAGTTATTAAGGTGAATTGAGGATACTTATTAATAGATATGATGAGTGATGTTGATGCATTTAAAAATGCTAGAGAAAAATTAATTTGCGGAATCCATTCAACCTTATTCTGAAATCAAGAACTGTGCCCTTTGTTGATCATGGCACAAGCAGCTGTGTTCGTAAATATACTCTAATGCGTCCGTTAAGAGCAATAAACCAATATAATCAGTAAATGATACGTCATATTTAATGATAGGAATCAATAATTATTTCGTTTATAATTTTTAAATAAGAAATTAAAACCTTAAAAAGCTCGAAAGTGAAAAATAATATTTTATCACTTTATTTAAGCGAAATGGAAGTGGGTGCCAAATCCCAACATCCATTATGAGGGAACATACACACAAAAAAGATTCCGACGAATAGTGAAGCTCCTCCTTTTTTTTAAAGTCGGTTAAAAAAGTTTTATTCAGATAGATAAGAGAGGTTTTAAAGAAGAAAGAGGAAGTCGTGTGATTCAATGTAGTACCTATGCATTAACATGTCTAATTAACAAGGATCCTGAAATTATATAGTGAAAATTTGGAAACTCAAAAAACACGACAAAATAAATTACATGTTTCCTATTAAACGTAATTATATGTTTATGTGTACCATTAGAATTTCAATTACGTTTTGTTCGGTAAAAACTATCTAAGTATATTAGTCATTGGCGGTGGAAAATTTTGTAATTATTTATTATTTTATCAGAGGAACCGTCATTAATTAATACAGTGTTGATTACAATGACAATTAAAAGCGTAATGTTGGCAAAACATACGTTGATTGGTTGTTCCATTTGAAATAAATTAATTTGACGGTGTTATTAGACGTGGGTGTTAGTGGTTACGCGAATTGACATTTGTATTTAATTTCCATTTAAGTGATCGTGTGATGGTTAAATTAATTCTCTAACGTTTCGTTTCTGACGTAATCGCGTGGAAAATAAATATAATTAATACCGGAATCGTTTCTTTTGTTACACATTAAGATATTTGTTTTACAGGCAAGACATATCTAAATTTTCAGTATTTCAGTGTCTGTTACATTTTCTTGTTTACGGTCTTAGAAAGTTAAGGATACAGTAGGTTCTGACGTTCTTTGGGGAAGGCAGCAGTCTAGCAGTGGACCGCAAATGTGACATTGAGCCTTTTTCTAATGCAGTTCTTCTTATGTATGTCTGTTTAAGTATGGACTTCGTCTGGAACTGGCCACGTGTTTATCACGTGTTTGTCCACCGGGAATACGAGTTAGGTACGTGCGCAGTCACACGCCAGGCGTTAGTCACTCACCACATGTTTTATTTAAAAAATACATATAGGTACATTTATGATAACGGCTGTATTACTTTATATAGGCACATGGAGATTGTACAATCCGTTTCATATAATAGGAGGTGAACCATCGTTTATTTGCTTGAAGTATTTGATGTTTACAGATGGAGATAATATAACAGTAGTCTCACATAGTCTACTCTAGTCATTAAGATTCAGAAATTATGGCGTCCTGCCTCCTTACCATGAACTCTCAAAGCAAGTTTACGTTGTGAAAGCGAGACGCCCGCCGCATTGCACTGCTCGTAGCGGTCTCGCTTCCACATCGTAAACTGTCCTGTTGTAAGAGTTCATGGTAAGGGGGCCGTCTTTTATAAAAAAACACCAATGGATGTATTTGTATATGTATATCAGTTCCGTGGAATAATACAGATACCTACCTTATATTTGCGACTTATACTTTAGGTAACTGCTGTAAACACGTTATCTTGATCTTATAGACATGTTGATCATTGGGAAATGACTGGACAATTAATATACAAATTATGTTGTAGGAACTAGCCGCTTTGCGATTAATGCTTTGGTTCGTGCAATTCAGTTTAACACTACGTTAGGCACGATAAGCGATAATTTGATAATTAACAACAATGAGTAAGCTATGATTAAAGAAGCATGTATTTAGCGACACGCCTTACGAGAAGTATAAAGGAAATGGATTGTTAAGGGCCTGGATTATAAATGGGGGTAGTAGTTAAGTCCAGATGATGGATATAATCTTCTTTTTTATATAGACATTAGTGATCTGTCTTATGATTAGCTAGTAAATAACAATGCTATCGAGGGTAATTACTTTGTGGGCCGCCGACGTACTTTGTTCTCGTTACCTGTCTACTTGCAGTCCTATGTAAATAATGTTCTTCTGACAGAATTTCGGTCACGGCGGCTTATCTCATCAGAGACTAGCCATCTACGCAGGAGTTATTATAGTGCACAAGTATGCGCGCAAACACAGGTGCCCTCCCTATTCCCCAGGAGAGAAATCAGGGGCAGGACCAACGGCATTGTACCTTCCGTAGCACAGAGGGGGTTTGAACATGTAAAACTATAATCCATCACAAGACTGAGCGTTGCGAGCAGGGTTTAACCTTGCAGATCGACTGATCGGCGCGGTAGTGTAATATATATTTACATAAGAACTGAATAAAAATTATACAGTTTCTCTTCCTCCATACTGTAGCGTAAGTTATTTCATTTAAGTATCATGTTCCTTCATTGGAAATCAATCAATTGCTTGTAATAGAGGATGTTGACTGTATTGTGTTACAACTGTCGGCGGCCTCGCTCACGTCGTTCTAGATAGGTAAACAAGCAGTGTAACATACCTACGTTACCTACTGTTTGTATTTTATCATTCTTAATTATTATTTAGACTGCCTTAACATAGTATTAATTAGCTTGTAATCTACACTGACGTAGATAAAGACCTGCAATGCGTATTTATATATCTAAGTTAGAATACAGATTATAAATTATGTCTCTAGTAAAGAAAGGGCGGAAATTCGCCAAAGAACTAGGGTCACCGACATAGCTCAAAACATATGCAAGTTGAAGTGGCAATGGGCAGGCCATATCGCTTGAAGAACTGACAACCGCTGGGGAAGAAAGGTTCTCGAGTGGCGACCACGAACCGGAAGACGCAGCGTTGGCAGGCCTCCCACCAGGTGGACCAACGATATCGTCAGAGTTGCGGGCAACCGGTGGATGCAAACGGCATGTTGGCGTTCTAAGGGGGAGGCCTTTGTCCAGCAGTGGACGTCTTCCGGCTGATGATGATGATGATGATGAAAGAAAGGGCAGACGAATCTATTTACGAGTTCTTATCTAATTAACTAGTTACTAATTAAATGAACGATTGGCTGAGATAAAGTAAGGCTAACTGTACTAATCAGGTAGTTAACATTACGTCTCAACTAATTAGTATTTTTATATTTATATTGAATACAGACGTAATTCTTACACAGGTAAATTTACGTAGGGTAACACTCCTTACATGTGTCAATCTAATTTAAATTTAACGTCAATGACACCTGGATATTAACACGGTGCTATGTTTAAACTATTGCATACCTATTAATATCAAATTGATATTTTACGTAAATGCTTTCCATGCACTTATAAAGCAAGTAGGTAGTATATATTTATTATATTTTACTAAAATTAATACATTAATTGATGCAGTTATTCAAACTAAACCTAGAAAAAGCAATGTTCTCTTTTTCAACTATTATTATACACTAACCCTCTTATTCATACATTCAACATTTTATTAACAGCTAAACACGTTGCAGGAACTCTACAACAAGAAATAATATCATGCGGAATCTTATCTTTACATTCCTTCCAAATAAAGAGACAGAAAACTGTCATAATGATAAACTAATAAGCAATCTTATAGAAAAGCAACAAATATTTATATATTTAGGTCAAGAGTTGAGTATTTCTAGGTATCTATCAATTATAGTGGGTTTTAATTATGTACGCGTACCTTATGCTCTGATAAGCAACAATTATATCGGCTGACGGGTTCTGTTTCAAAACTATGAATGAATAAGGTTAACACTCTCTTTAATTACGGTAAGACTAGACGTTTCTAGAAAGTTTTAAAATTTCTAATGTATTTGTGCGTTTTATTGTAGGTGACATGACCCGATTACTTTAATGGACTTTGCCTTCTTTGCATTGCATTGTTTTAGTTAGCATTTACCAGATTTGTCGCTGACGGTAATTACTTAATTAGCAAAATGTCTAACATGCGTAAAAAACTCTTTACTGTATTTATGCATGGTCTATTTGTAATACTATAAGACACTTATTTGTGAAACCAGTGCCTTTACCATGAACTCTTAAAGCAGGACATTTTCCGTTATGAAAGCGAGACGCCACACTACACAGCACGAGGCAGCGTCTCGCTTACACAACGGAAAATGTGCTGCTTTAAGTGTTTATGGTAAGGAGGCAGGATTTACACAAAAAATGGACTGTTTTGTAAACTCGTAAATTATTTTCTGTAAACACCTGTAATTAGTGAAAATTCAGACCTTTTCGTATTAAAATAAAGTTTGAATTCTGTTAAGTGCTTGATTAACATCAACACACAATTTACATAGCAGAAAACTAAAAGTAACCTTCTAAGGTAATAAACAGAATCTAAATTTGTTGAAGATGTTTGTAAGAACGCTTAATAATATACATACGTAGCAGTTATTTACTTACGGTCAAAATAACATGGTGCTATAAATATCTTAGCTGTCAATGTTCTTGGCGTTGAACAATACAAGAGTATCTTGATAAATTATTTATAAATGCGCAAAAATCGATTGGCAGCCAGTGTCTACGTGCGTGTTCGCATATGGACATCTCATCAGGAAGTGATTTATAAACAGTCGTCTCTATACGAGTGTACTCGAGTAAGTACTCAATATGATAACTTATGTTGACTGAATGTTCATTCATCATTCATAAACATAAAATAAGGTTTTATTTGCAGAGAGCTCGCACTGGAGACTAAAGCCTGATTGAGGTAAAGATTGCAGATAAGGGCACAAGAAATAAATTAGCATTAAATTGCCAGTCAATAAATTTTATCATTTCTTAATCAATTACGTTTTCAGGTTTAGGAGTCTTAATTTCGGTTAATGGCATATGCAGATAGTCTTGTTTTTTGGAACAGTGAAGCCAATACGTGCAATATGTAACTTCTTCTTACCCTTTCGAGAATCGCTAGCGTGTTGTGAATACCTGATGATGAAATGGTAGGTAAAGACAATGACAATTTAGGCAAGTACATTCGCTGACCTTTATTGCATGTGGGTTTTGTTTAGATTACATCTCTCGCTATTCGAAACTAGGACAATGGTGAAACAGCAATGACAAAAAGTTGATATTACGACTGTACTATTCTTTTGAACTTCCTGCGTACGTAACGTCTTCAAGATGTCTTCAAGTAAACACATAATGATGTGAACGTACTGTCTGAGATAAGTGAGAGAAACATTGAACCCAATGTTCTTCCAACTTTTCCTTTAATGTTAGTAGATTTATTACTATGTCACTGATATTAATTGAAACGTGACTTTGGGATTGATTTCCACATTGACATTCCTCAGAGATGTTTGTTTCGTCATGGTTTGAGCAGTGCCATAAACAGGGCAGTGCCAGCGGTGCCCAGGCGGTGACCTTAAACTGCCTACCATCAAGCAGTTCATGAAGCAAGCAAGTATCCGTTACTTCGAATCTGCCGAGTCTCACCCAAATTCCTTGGTTGTAGCGGCCGGCCGCTACACACCATCCCGGATTTCCAAGACTAGGCGTCCCAGACGCGTACTCGATGAGCCCGATGACAGTACAACCTTGCTCCAGCAACGGTTGAATCCCGACACAATAAACACTCTACACGACCGACGCGACGCCGTCGAATACTAAGATCTCGCCGTCGTCGCCAGATAACAAAGGGCGCTGATAAAGGAGCTCGCACCGGGCGCATAAAAGGCTAGTTACGGCACTGGGTTTGAAACGGTTTAGGTATGAATAGTTAATTTTATTAATTTTAGGAAGCTCTTTTTTGCACGCGTGACGTTTCTAGACAGTCAGTCCTACTTCCAATCTGCTGACTGGATAATCTTTTTACCATGTTATGAGATTATTTTAGTATATTGCATATAAATATCATTTATTTTATTTTAAAATTATTTTATTCAGTTTTGATTATATTCTTTTCCTACATTTTCGAAAAATGTAATATTCTTTTATTAATATGTTTAATTTTGGGTAAACCCGGTCATTGAACGCCATCAACTTCGAAACCAAAATCTTTTATTGCAACCAGTTTTCAGATTTCGCTTACCTAAATGTCCATTAAAACTCGTTTACAGGCATTGTCGATGTCGTAGGGGTTGCATCATCATGAATGTGTTTGTTATTGACCTATAAATTGTTTAAGTCTTATTATTATAATGATACGGTCGTATAGTAGTGGCCTAACTAAAATTCATTGATTACTTAAATGCTCTTACAGGTACTTAGATGCTAGGGTTTTACTGGATGAATTATTTAAGTAAGTTTGTACATAGATATATAATGATACGGTCGTATAGTAGTGGCCTAACTAAAATTCGTTACTTAAATGCTCTTACAGGTACTTAGATGCTAGGGTTTTACTGGAAGAATTATTTAAGTAAGTACCTATGTTACTAATTATTAATATACTTAAATCAGTCAATAATTACAATACTTTTTTGTAGCATTAATGAAATTACATAAACCCCCGGTTTTTTTTAACCTCGATTAACGTAGGTTATACCGTTACAAATCATTTTATTGTACAAACTACGAACTTAATATAACAAAATCAATGACGTTAGCACATTGGATATTGTAATTCAAGGAGAATAAATCTAAATATCCACGTCTACGATAGAATGTGTGCGAAGGTGGCAAGCAAAAAGATAGTCTTGTATCTACCTATGTATGTATATCTATCTACTTCTCAGATAAGTACCTACCTACTATGAAAAACGAAAATACTAACCTAAACATAGATAAGTTAAAGCTATAAAGTTAAGTGGTTTGTTAGCAAATAACATCGAAGTACAGTTCGAAGGAGAATATACCTACAATAAATATGTATCTTCTTGTAACCTTTTTAAAGGTTGGGACATTTGACGTGCAGAATCATTACCATGTAAACCCTGGTCATACTGACGTGACCATTAGGTATAAGGTAATCGTATATAACACTAACGTACTTTATAGTTAAAGTAGCACGTGTAATTAGTAGATACTGGAGATATAAGCTTGCCTAGTTCAGGGGTAGGTAATGGTTTTAATGTACCATTTGGAAATTCATTCATGTTACGTCGGGTTTTTAGGTAGATACTGGTGGCATTAATATCTGACATACAAGGCTACTGGCTTCGTATATGGAGTTTAATTGAATGAGAAAACCTGTCTGTTGTGAAATACACAATTTGCATAAAATACAAATTAAATTATTCTTCTCATGCAGCTAATTTTCATATTTACCTATTTTAATTTCAACCTTAAAAATATTTTTACTGTTAATGTGATTAAAGGATACTTATTTGTTAATAACATTTTTATAAGAATTTTCGCAAACGACAACTCATTTTATTGTCGTGACGACAACCATGTGAAACATGTCATAAAGATTATCCAGTCAGACATAGGTAGCGGGTCTGATGTCTAAGATGCCGTTAGATTATAATTTAAGTATCCTCTAGAGTCTAGACCTGGTTACACTTTCTGCATTTACTAAAGTGTAACCAGTTTGAGAGTCCAACTCATAGAAAAGGAATAGCTGTACCTACGTCCTACTCTAATTAATATTTTGACAGATATTTTTAGTTGACCTTACCGATGAACTCACATATTGAGCTGCCGTAGAAATATTAACATAATATTTTGTCGACATAGCAATATAACCTGTCTTTACGTTATGCAATGTTTTACTACTAAGCTCACTAAGATGTGGATATAACGGTATGTTGCGTACGGAACTACGATCGAACTTCGGACGCAGTCGGGTAATGGCTTGAGTTATGTAAGTTCAACTAATGACAAACAAGTTCTAAAGAAAGTTCTCGCAAGAACTCTTGCAATGGTATGACTTAACGTCGTATAACACGTGTATATTAAACCAGAAGGAAGTAAATACAACTTATTTCAGATAAATTTATACCAACAGTATATTATAGGTCGATGACTGGATTTTGACGCGATACGAGAGAGTAGAATTTATTATCGCCTTAAAACTATGTCAAAATGATAATTCTGAAGAAGGAAATAAAAACATGTTGCACAAAAACATCAATTTTATAACCTGTTTTCAAATCTAACAGTTAATTTATATAATGTGATTCAAACATACACTGTATCTACAAATATGAACAGTTTTTCTTAATTTGTTCCTATCACTCATTGAAGGAATTTCTTCCGTATCGCTTTGATACCTCAAATGGGATACATACTTCTGGAGAAATGTAGGCATACCCTTTTGAGGAATACAGGTGTGTTAATAATAAGTATTATTCACGATTCGACGGCCTGATTGGCGCAGTGGCTAAGCGATTGGATTGCTGCGCTAGGGGTTGTGGGTTGGATTCGAAAAATTTGTGTGATCCACAGATGTTAGTCCCGAGTCTGGGTGTTTGTGTATGTGATATTTCATGTTTGTGAATCGCACCCAACACAGGAGAAATTCTTAGAGTGGGGCGACGTTTTTAAAAAACAAACAAAAATAAAACATCTTAATCGGTAAATGTTGTTTTTAATTATAGATACAACAAGTTGATTTGAGATTAAGTCATTGATTTCACATTCTTAGCGGATAACAATTATGTTATCCGTGAGCGTAAATAATGCAAATTAATTTCACGATTTTGTACGCTTATCCATGTTAATTATTTTTGATTTTGCCAATTCGTCTCAGTGTCACGTCAGTAGGTAATTTATGTCCTCCAAATGTAACATAGATCAATGTACGCTACGTTCAATAAATGGTATGTAGTACGTATAGGTATACAGCGTCATGGCAAGTGTCCCGTCCTGGTAATCCCAAGTATCTTGTTGCAGTCAAAACTGCTCAAATTATAATTTGAAACCTTACAACTAGATTTTAAGTTTAAAAGTTATTTTATAGTCTACTAGCTTTTGCCCGCGGCTTAGCTCGCGTTAATTTAGATTGTTGGTTAGTATTATATACAGGTATATATATATAGCTTTTGCCCGCGGCCTCACCCGCGTTAAACCCTATTTAAACTCCTTGGAGGGTTAATTTAAAAAAAGTAGCCTATGTCCTTTCTCGAGTCTTAAACATTCTACATGCCAAATTTCATCAAAATCCGTCCAGCGGTAACAGACAGACAGACAGAGTTACTTTCACATTTATAATATTAGTATGTATATGTTAATTACTGAAATCTGTTGAAGTCGACGACCTAATAAAACAATCCTTTGACCTTCATCTATTTACAGTCTACTGTTTACTGCTACTAATTTTAGTTCAGAATAATTTGCTTATTGTAATAATAGTTAGATTACAGTATGATTACTATTAAATTGTCTGCAAACGAAAAGCTTCCGAGCGTGAATCAAGTAGGAGACATGGGAACAGAGCTTCTGCTTTCAAAAAACTTTCCCAAATATACCTACTTCGTAAATATTACAACTATTATAATCTGGGTTTTAATGTCAGTCGCGATAGGCGCTTTTACATAAGGTTAAAAGTGGAACAGCATCATTTATGTAATACTATGTAAATTCTTGTATTTTTAACTGGCCTACTTAAACTACTAAGGGCTTGTTACATAACTGGGAAATGGCTTTTGCCATCTACACCTAACTTATATGTATAAAAATGTACATTTACAATTCATACAAGCATTAAGACATGACCAATTCGCACCTATCTTATAATAAGTTTATAGAGACCCTTGACACCGATGGATTGAGTATTAATCTATCTAGCTAGAGGATCATAAATCTATTGATTATAATGACCTAGAAGCGGCAGTAAAGTAAAACATGTAACACAGTGCCGGTTTTTAACTGCCTTGGTTTATGTAACGACCAGATATTAACTTGGTGAAAAGTTGTTTTGTCAACGGCTCTTAAGGAGTTTAAGAAGTTTGATATGTTTAGTATCATTCATAATAAGGAAAGCCGTAAGGTTAATAACGTATAGTATTATTTAAATATCCGCAGAGTCAGGCTTCTTCCTGTTCATAAGTTAGTGTCACTCGGAGTTTTTTTTAATATTCAAACATTTACCCACGTACACAAATGTGTACTCTTCCCGCAATAAAACAATGTTTTGGATAATGTAGGCCACAATCGATAAATTATAAGTAGTGCTTGGGAAGTCCAGACAGACTCAAGTCATCTTTACCTGTTGATATATCCTTAAAAATACAGAGAGTAACTCTACGAATGAGATAGCACTAACATGACGAAATTTTAAATATATTCAAACAGCGTTAATTAACTTATTGTGTTGTGATTTCACCCCAAATGTCAAGGTACTCTCAAATGAACTTCGGTCATGGCTTCTAATGAACTGATAAAAAGTATGACGTCAACGTTAGCCTAAACAATGCAACGCATTCTAAGCGTACAAAAACCGAGTCTCAGGTAGTTGAACAATAGTAATAGGTACACTCACCAAATCGTAGCTTGTTCATCACGAACGTGTTCGCAGTACACGTGATGTTCCTGAATTCGAGTTCGACAGTAGTCCGGGGCAAGAGGGGCACCACATTATTGTTGCCCCCCAATATTGTTAATTCCTCTGCACCGGGCGTCATCTTCGCTTCACCACTAACAGAACAGCTATCACTTTCACCAATGCACGGAATCACGGATATTGTCCTCACTTTCTAAATGATTCCGTCTCGCTCTCGCTACCGGATCTGTTTCGGAAGGGACCTCTAGCTAAGTGGACGTTCCGAGCGAGAGTTCGTGTAGGGAATAATCCATTGGCGCGTATCTGCGGAAGAAAAACATTATAATGAGTTTGGTTGCAGAGTACTTTGGGATTGTTTTAATTACGTTTATGATAAGATAATATGACTCCGCGATTGTCGCCCATCGTTCATTGTTCGTTTCGTCAGTAATTGTTATTGAAGCGTCAGTCGTTTCTACAGTTTTTGCACTGTTCATTTTTTTTGGATTCTTGTTATTTTTAATTTTGACAGATACCTTTGCGGTTCCTTCAAATACCTACAAAACTTCAATATTTTTCGTTGTCTTCGATAAATGCCGGTACCGTCGTTCAAATCAAAATATTGGCATTTGAGGTAAACCTTTTTTGGCAATGTATCGCGTGTGTGCCAATTACTAACCTTAAAGTTTTTAAACCTTAATCACCTTAATGACTGTGTGTCAATTTCATTATCTACTACTGGGAAGTTACCTTATAGATATGAAAAATAAATATGATTAATAGACTACTTTGGATGGAAAGCTTCTGGATTCTAGTATCACATTATCTAACACATTACTATATATCACAAACAATTTAGTCCCATGTAGTACAATCGATTTAATCGATATCTCTGCTTCCATATCTTCTATTGCTCGGAATATTTTTCATTTTATTTACGTTTGCGGCCTTCCGTTAACCTTTTTATAAATAATGGAACAATTTGTTTATTACTCTTATCAATATATACTTTGTTTACCCTTCTTTATCCTTCAGCCTTGGTCATATAGTCGTGCGCAGTGTTCTAGAGTATTTGTTAATAGCAATTATTGTTATCAATGTAAACGAAAAACTTCCGCAAATGCGTATTTAGGCCTCGGATTTGATAACGGTTTAATTAATAGAATCGTTTTAATTAGTCCCAAGTAACGACTATAATATTATATTATGACCAATATCTTAGTCATTTAATATTAAATTAATTTTGGGTACCTATTGTTTTAGCTAATGTTACTTGATTTCTTGAAGTATAGGTATCTAACTTAAAGTGATGACTTTAAGTTAGAGACCTATACTTACTTACAACATATGTTTTACGAAATTGAACATTTTATTTGTTCAATAATGCATACTTTTATTTATTTTAGCGTTGAGGAGTTCGGTCTTTTATATTTTGCTGACCATAGTACAAAGTTCAATTTAAGTATTCATTTCACGAATCAGCAGCATTGATTTCTGTATTTTAAGCCTTTAAGCCTGTATGTATTCAGCCTTATTGATGTTAGTTTGATTTACAGATTTATTTCAACTTATTTAACCAATATGTTTTCATCATTCAAACGATGAAAACTGTTTTTGGTTAGGTAAAATTGTAAACTGTATCGGTTAGGTAAAATTGTAAACTAAAGTCTTAAACAATTGGCAATCGGGCCAAGAACCTACCGTCAATTAATTATGACTAGCTAGGTATCTAATTAAAGGTCATTGAATTCTAAAATAAATGTTGTTTACGACTTAGGTTGTTATGTACATTTTACACTAACGATAAAATTATACTTTTTTAATAAAGTACGGTTTGATGACTTGTAAATGTGCATCGGTCTTTTTATTAATATAATAAAAAAGAAACCTTTCGGCGAACCTACAGGCGTGGTGTAACGTTTATGTTTTTGTAGGCACGTGAACATGGACCTAATATTCATTCATATGGATATTCAAAGAATAAGGAGTTTTTTTTTTTTCGATATAGTTTATGTCGACGACCCCGAGGGGGGTCTTATTGGACGTAACCGGATAAAGGCGAGACTTCTGGAGCCTCCAGCCAGGCTAACTACTAGATAAGATTTTAAGCGATGCTACCGAGGGCGCCCCCTGCGGGACTCGAACCTCGACTCGGTGCATCGCTGCCTAACTTGCAAAAACAACAAGGGACTGCTGGATCTGATTCATTATTTAGGGACTGTTTTAAAAGCTAGAGCTCGGCCCCGGGCCGGCTGTACTAGGGACGGGAGGGTTATTTACGTTAACAGTTAACGATCGCGGCGGACCTCGACGGCGAGATCTTAGTATTCGACGGCGTCGGTCGTGTAAAGTGTTGATAGTGTCTGGATTCAACCGTTGCTGGAGCAAGGTTGTACTATCATCTGGCTCATCGAGTACGCGTCTGGGACGCCTTGTCTTGGAAATCCGGGATGGTGTGTAACGGCCGGCCGTTACAACCAGGGGATTCGGGTGAGACTCGGCGGATTCGAAAAATCGGATACTTGCATGCTTCATGAACTGCTTGATGGTAGGCAGTTTAAGATCACAGTGAAGCTGTGAGAATAAGGAGTGAGTTCTGTCGACTTTATATCATATACTCCATGTCAAGGCAAGTTAGGTTCATAATTTCCATTTAAAAGTCAGGACTTATCACGCAAAGCCGTTGAGTTAGTTCAAAACATTAACGTATCACAAAAACAACATGACTGTGTAACCTGTAAGATGAGAACGGGAACAGAAATTTTATCAAGAATTCATGTGCGCAGTTTTATACATGCTATTTTTTATATCACTCGAATAAAACTAAATATGTAGGTTTTGTTTTCGCATCAAACTGTATTAAAAAATTGAGATAATATGACATCACAAGATGTTTATGCATGCCAACGCATCTTGTATATGTTGTTGTGTCTGCGATTTATTATGCCAGACACTTTTATAGGATACCTAGACAGTGTACTATCTGTGTTAGTCTGTTATCGATATGGGTTTTAGTTGTATGAATTTATTATAATACTAAACGATATTTTATCTAACTAACTCTGTTTTAATCAAAGAAGCAGTATGCTAATATTAAGGAGGATCTGACTGTTTCATGATTAATTTCTTCCATAAAACGATGACGCTAATTCAAAGACTGAAGCTAAAATTATGAGTTTATGTTGTATGATTTTATTATAAATCGATGTTTTATTTTTTATTTTCCTATAATGGCCAACCAACAATTGTTTACACTGATAACATTTAAAGTAAGTATGTAATATCCAAGGTTAGTGTAACAATTAATTATAGGTTAGCACCGCATGCCCCATAAACAATTAAGATGTGCCACAAGCACTGAGCTATTATTAAACATTAATATTTATCTCGTTTGTATTGATCAAAGAAGCAGTATGCATAATTTTTACACAGGATTTCAGTGTTACTGGAGTGCTAATGCAGTAAACTGCATAAGAAGCTGATCCTAAACTAAATAATATGAGATTTATATCAACAGTTCTGATATTTTTACATTTTTATGTAAACCGCCTTTTAAATAACACTTTACCAAAAAATATTCATACATTTAGTTGGTGTTTTTTAAATTCCGGTTTACTCAAAAATTATTTTATAGATATTTATATACCTATAAAATAAATTTGTATAATAATAATATTTTTTT
This sequence comes from Abrostola tripartita, assembly GCA_905340225.1. Classification (NCBI taxonomy): domain Eukaryota; kingdom Metazoa; phylum Arthropoda; class Insecta; order Lepidoptera; family Noctuidae; genus Abrostola; species Abrostola tripartita. Next base: position 6,066,142 of record HG996490.1, on the reverse strand, counting down.
AATTACAAAAACCTTATATTCACACAAATATCGACAACTACGTAGTTTTTTTGGTTAATATAATGTACATGTAAAGTACATGCAATCCGTTTCGATGGCTCAAAATTGCTGTCCTTTGTATCGCTGTGAATCGATGGGGATTCATTTAAATGGAATACAATTTCCACCAGAACTTACTAGACACTTAGAAGTGAGCAACGAGAATAGGTTAAGTGTGACATACAATAATCGCAATACAAATCTTACATAAGGTGAGAAAGCTACATGGACATGATTCATAATGTTTAAAGTAAGATAGGAAAGCTAAAATCAACACTGTTAGTCAGGACATCCTGTACCTATAGTAATAATTATCTAAAGTTCACTAAAGATTTGTATACTATATCTACGTAAGAAAGTAGAAGAGAAAAGGGATGGCCAAGGCGTAGTTTTATTCAGTAATTAAAGGAGAAGGTAGCGGTGTTGAGACGTATCAAGCGGTCAAATGGAATGCTGAAAGTAGAGAACAGAGGCATTTGCTCCACCGTCATGAGCAAAGCTCTTGATTTAAGAAGAATATATCTACGTAAAATATAGTGAAACTGAAAAATATCTTTGTTAATCAAATTGACAGCTGAAATCCTACCTGTTTCTGCAATCGAGAATGGTTGTGATATAACTGAAACAGTTCCTACAAAACAATAAATGTATAATGGTAATTGAAATGCTTGTAATCAAACGTACTTTCAATCAACTGCATTATATGGCCTGATAAAGACGACCCAAACTGATTTCAACCTTAAAGTTTTTAAAATACTGTTGCAATTTGCTTGAATAACGGTGCCACATGGTTTTGCTATGGCATTTGAACGGTACTATAAGATTCGTGTACCTACTTATGTGTTTTATTACAAATGTTTACATACTCGGTAAATGTTCATACAAGTAAACGCATATATTTCATTATGCTCGAAGACATTGCTCATTGCTCAGTATTATGAAAATCGAATCTAAGTGGTAGGTACAGATAATCTTATAAATTATATTAAAACATTTAATAATAACATATCAAAGGCATAATATAGGTGTACAAACAAGTACAAGTATCACGGTTCCTCTCTTGACAATGTAGATAATTAATAGATACATATCAGTATTTAAAATTACAGCTTGCAGCATTATAATAATTATTAGGCTATCGACTGTTAAATGCCTGCATACTAAACGTTTTCAATTAATTGTAAAATCATTTAAACAAAGTTTAAGATAAATGTAGGGTAGTTTTTCTCGATAAAACGTGCTTGTCTTACCATGGATGAAAAACCCTTTTCTTCGCGATAAGCCCACCACTCGTGACCCTCATTGTAACTCCTTTAAGCCAGGATCTACAATGACAGCCATTAAGAACCATCAAGGCAATGATGCTCAAGGCGTCCCAGAGAAATGACTTGGAACCCGCATCGAAATCAATCATAAAAGTATTATTACTCCTCGTAAGTAATTAATGAAAGAGTCTTACTTAGATAATTATAGGATATTTTTTCTCACTTTAACGTACTCGTGACTAGTCTTACTGTGTCCTGCAAGACGGTATTTTGTTCCCTCAAATTACTCAAATTACTCCACTCCTGAAGGCAGAAGCGTTTCTATTATCAAGAGCCTGTCTCCATGCCTACATTGTGCTGCTTATCATTTTGTTATGTGACAAGCTAATGCCAGTCATCAGGACTTGTCAAAACATAATAATAATAATTAACCAATCTATTATACTTGGTAAACAATGTACAAATTAAAGACACAATTGATTTCAATCGATATAAATTGATATTTGATGGCTATGTTTAGTAGATGTTTAAAACGTTAAACGATCTGTTGTGGCTATAATTTATCTGAACAATGTGCAGGTAGATATTAAAGCTGATTTATTTTATATTTTAAATGATTTATCATCGAATACGTGTCATGTTTAAATCAGATTATTTTGTTTCAGACCATACTTGTTAAAGTTAGTATAAAGTCCATAGACAGATAAATACTAATTTGTAATTAGCGTAAATTTAACCAAATGGAAATATGTGTGTTCCTATTCTAATGTTTCAGTTTTGTCGATTGTAAAAATAGCCCGCCCATTTACTAATTCCAACAGATCTCCATTCAACGATTAATTCAAACTATTTTATTTTTGGCGGTGTGTGCAATTAGAATTTTTTCACATTTTCTACACACATGTAAGTAGATGACAGACCTACTAGCATAAATCGCTCATTGTACGCTTTTCATAAATTAATAAATTGCAACGTAACATTTTAAATTAATTCCTCAACATCAATAACAACGCTTTATGAAGTAAAAACGTTTTTTTCTTAAAAGCAAAAACGACACAAATACGGCTAGTTATTGGCAATTTTAAAATAATCTTTTTGTAGGGTCGATAATTGTTTACACACAGTGAGCTGATGGAGTCATCAATGCCATTCCAATTTGTATAAGAAGCGACCTTTGTTAGATGATAGTTACTGGCTATTATTTGTTAAATTATTTCGATTTCAGAAATCCAACGACAAAAGAAGTAGCAGAAGTGCACTTTGATACAAAAGTATCAAAGTTCACTTCTCCTACTTTTCCCGTCGCGTGCGTTGTGGTCTCGTTGACCGTTTTATCGGTATTGATTTATATGCGGCCTTGTAGCCTGAGAAGGTTGAGGGCACTCAACAGACGTAGAAACGCGCTAGACTAATACAGATCACAGATCAATAAACTTAAGCCTTAGTAATTGTATCTACTTGTATCTGTATGTTACATAGTATAACAGACATGCATACAAATTAATAAGTCTGCAATCTTTTTATTACTATGTTAGGTTCTTATTAATTAACTAAGAGTATTGCAATTACATGCTAATAAGATTCGAATATTGATTTATCAAGTAATTTTTAATGAATATTTGAATAATTCCTACCCTCTCAGTTTTTGTTCAGCCTTAGGTGCGTTTTTAAACATTTTGGCACAAATCATTTGATTTATAGAGAATGTATAGATGCTCAGGGCCTATACAACAATGGCATTGAAAAATATTTTTAAGTTACGTGTCAAAATAAGTCAAACAAACATCAATGAGAATTAAGGTTTTGGAATTTCGCGGAAGTTCTTCAGACAACAAATATTGACGAAATGATGCAAACAGAAGGCTCGGCAACATAATAACTGTAGCTTGATTGATTGGCCCATTCTACGTTGAAGGTTGAGGTATAACAAGGTATTAGGTTAGGTCGCTACTGGATGGCCTACGATTAATAGATAAATTGGTTTTCCTCATATTTCTCGACAATCAGAAGTTAATCTCTCTTCGTTCGTGTCGATCTGAATTTAACTCCAATTAAAGTCTTGATAATTGACTACGTTGTTGTGATTTTTAAGACAGCTTTGTTATTTAAGATATTTTTTTCTCTTATTGTGTTTGTACATTTCAAGATATAATCGTTGCGTTCGTACGACTCATGAACAAGCTTGACTTGTTGTTGTAAGGATAAGCTAATAGGTTGGAAAAGAAAAGCAGATTGACGCTGCGTGCTATGAACATACAATTAATGTCACTGGGAGGTATCATCTAAGTAGATAAGACGAGATAATGATCACAAATACAAAGGAAAATGTATCTTGAAAACTTTTATAATTATTATAATCATAATCTATCTGCTTCCTCAAAGAGAAGACTTAGATGGCAGAACACTGGATAGATAAATTTGTGTACGAGTCAAAAGTAGCAAGAAAATTTGCACATTTTAATTTTTAAGCTCTTAGTGCTTCATCTGCGGTGATAAGACCTTAAACGTAAAATAGGTTCTGATCTCTTTTAACATTCCTGGTTTTAAAATGACTACTTTTGAATGTACATAATTAGGTAAAAACAATAGAAAAGCGTCTAATATGACCAATCCAGGAGATTACAATAATATTATTGCCGGAGCTGATAAGAGCTGACCAGTTACGACGAATGGTGCTAGACACGAGTATAATGCATGCATTAGCATCAGCTAACTTGATTACACTGTAGGAAACTTACCGTTTAGTAGGGTTGCCACCTGTACTATAATATCGTTATATATTTTACCTGAAATAAAAGTATGCGTGCTATTTTTTTTTTCCTTAATTTTCCAAACGTTGGTACCGACTAGATACTTACGACTTAAATTAAAAAAAAAAGCAATTTTTTCTTCAAAAAAATGTGGCAACCCTTTTAATTTGTAGATATGAGACTTAATAAATATCATACAATCATTACTTCTGACAAAGTTGACATGATCGGTATGGTCAGGGTGGTAAATTGTTTTACAAAGATAAAAGCTGGAATACCTACAGTGACAGTGTGAGTGTGATTACTGATGTTAAACAGAAACATTTAATTGATAGTATTGAGTCAATATTTTTATTAATCATGTCGTGTTCAAAATATTAAATTGAAATGGTATGCCAATATGTATTTACAAACATCCGTGAATGAATAGATATAAATTGGGTATTACGAAAATAAAAATTACCGTGCAGCCGCAGGGTAAGCGAAAAAATGAAAACTAATTTAATGATGTGCTGGTATTTCAAAATTTCGTCCAAAAAAAATCGTTAATTTAGTACAAAAACATTGGATTAAAAAGTAAGTAACAAAAACTATGTTATGGACAAATTAATAAAAAAAATAAAACTAGACCTAACTAGAATTTAAAGGATTTGGCCTTCGAGAGGTTCTCAACCGTTCAAATAGAGGCAGCAGTCAAAAAATGAAACACATGCGGATATAAAACCTATTTGAGTTTTTCTTACGCAGATGACGGCGCGAATATAACATGTTTCGTAAATGATCATAGAAGTACTCTCACATTAGTTTATTGAAATCTTCAGCGGGGTTACCATGAGCTTGTATTGCATCTCAGCATTTTGTCTCGATTCCACAGCGGAAAATGAAGGTTTATTGTTTTCCAGGGGAAACCTTTAAAAGGCACCGGCCGTAAGGTAGGGACCAGGGAATGTGTGGGATTTTTACCTCACTAAAACCACCTCGGTGGTTACCATCTGCACCAACAAGGGAAGTCCCGGGACCTAGCGGAAAATGACCTGCGATGCAAGCTCACGGCAACCCTGCTGTTAAAGTGTTTTATCGCTCTCAGCGATAAGACCCTTAAACGGATTGTAGAAGATATATTAATAACTAGCGGCCCGCTCCGGCTTCGCACGGGTATAAAATATATATTATAAGTATTTAATGGATGTTATTATACATATAAACCTTCCTCTTCAATCACTCTACCTATTAAAAAAAACCGCATCAAAATCCGTTGTGTAGTTTTAAAGATTTAAGCATACATAGGGATATAGGGACAGAGAAAGCGACTTTGTTTTATACTATGTAGTGATATGACTAAAATTTTCGTGTACTACAGTAAAGAGATATAATTATATTGAATGTTTCGTTTAATATCTTTTCAATTGACAGTAGAGTTAATGCTAATTTACATAAAAAGTAACTGGCTTAGTATAATTAAAAGTGTCAGTCAATGTCATGTTTATTTAGTAGTCACGTGTTTGAATGCATAATTTTTAGTTAATTAATTTAAACCATTGGCTCTATAGTTTTAGGTAAAATGAAATTTTGTTGGCGTTCAGTTGTATAGACGTAATAGTTAATAGTGACGCGCCGTTTCTATGAAACTTTGAGACGACAATGGCGAAGACTTTTGTAAATATTAGAGTCACTTAGAAATCTCGTAATTTTTGTACCGAAAATATTGTCTCAGTGGTATTGATATTACAGTAAATACTTAAATACACTTTTATTATTATTTTATATTTTAAAAGTTTGACTTGGCCTCTGAAAATTATCTCTAGGACAATTCTCTTTGTAGTTTTAGTGACCTGAAAAAAGCTATAGGTAGTAAGAATTCCCACGAACGCTCATAAGTCATAACATAACATTTTGAATGCGTATTGAGATAACTTTAAGTTTGACGCTCTAATGAATGATAAACATTTTGTAAAGAAATGACCGACAGGTTTTTCTTACAAACCATTTATAAGTTGTTAAGTATTCCCATGGTATTCCTATTAGTAAGTTTGTTAATTCGCGTGACAGTTTATTTAAACAATTTTAGCACTTTGGGATTTCAGGAAACTTTCGTTAGTTGACAAGTATTTGAGATTGCAACTAACAAAATAAATAGCAGTAAGATCGCTTTCTCCTGTGATATATGTACCTCTGTCTACTGGTGATCCAGGCGTAATTTTGAGACATGTTTAAAAAAAAAAAAAACGTCGCCCCACACTAGGAATTTCTCCTGTATCGTGGGTGCGTTTCACAAACATGAAATATCACATACACAAACACCCAGACTCGGAACAAATATCTGCGGATCGCACAAATTATTGTCCCGTGCGGGGATCGAACCCGCAACCCCTAGCGCAGCAGTCCAATCGCTTAGCCACTGCGCCAACCAGGTCGTCAATTTGAAAAGAGAGATGAGTTTTGAAGCTTGTTACGAGCATATCATATTTAGTAAGTGGAATAATGTCAAAATTTTGCATAGTTTAAAAATATCTTTAAAAACATGTTGGTAGTTAAATTACAAAGAAACTGAAAATGTCTTAAGTGTTCCTGGATAACCCAAAACACAAGCAGCCTCTCTCACATTTATACCTACATACATTATAAACCCATACTCATCTCACTCACCTATACTCAAACTCATACTGTCATACAGAATCACACTCACACACCCAACTCACACACACGGTCACACACCCGACCCACAATGACATTCACATTATACTAAACAGCTGGTACTTATATTCCCCCTCTCTTTTTTTTTTTAAATATTCAAATTATGTTTAAACACTTACTAATAACCATACTATTTTCTTTTTTCAAAAAATAACGGATTGTTGCACAATATAAATATTGATGTATCTTAGATCAATCACGAATGTTACTGTTGCTTATAGCACAGGTGCTAACCTAGTTTAAGTGACAGTGTTAAAAATTGTAACCAAACTTAATTGAGCCAATAAACGTTATTATTATTATTATTATCTACGTATTGATGAGATTTTTTGGTATGCACAATGCTTATCTACTTTCTGGCGAGTCTCTAACGTTATTGGATTTTCTTTGTAAATTGGATAAATAAGTAGATGTCAATAAAAAATGATTTCATGGCTTGGCAGTGATAAAAAGAGTTTCACAAGGTTCAATTATGGGTCCAAATATTTTTTCTAGCCACTGGACTTTAGGAGATTAGCAGACCATTCAAAATTATGCTAACTATTATCAATCAGTACAAAGATGTCTAATTTATTAAACCTCCAGAAAACCTCGTTTCGTATTCAATTCTAAAAACCATGAGTATAAATAAATAAATACCAACAACAACCAACATAAACATTTCCCTTATAATAATAACACATTATCTTATTTATAAACGAGTATCATACTGGCATTAACTAAACCCCGTATTAAGTCTATTTTCATCTCTATTCTTTGATATGTAAACGACAGTGACAAGTATAATTTAATCCTTGGCTTAAAATTTTAATTTTTTATCAATAAGGGGTTTAATAATGTCCTGGTGATTCAAAAGTTTCAGGATCCGATTCATACGTGTACAAATCTGAAGAAGTACAGTTAACAATAAACATTGTTGGACATTAAAGTGAACAACAATGGTGATTCAAATATTATTAAAATTTCAAAATAATCTGATATCGGCATTATTTTATTAGTTATGTCATACGGTTATGTGTAATGTTCTCAATTATTTGACAGCAACCTTCTCCTTCTCAACTTGTTGTGCTCCTCCGATTGTACTTACAATATGGTTTTTAAAGACTCTAGTTTAAAAAAACTCTTTCATAAGTGTTCTATGCCGATAACATATCGTAAGATTATATTTAAAAACAATTTTGCGATAATAATACTTTATATTATTATACTAACAGTCACTAAATCATATTACAATGAGATAAATTATCGGTCGGATTTTTTTTTGCCGTCTGTTGCAATTGGGTCACAAGCTAATAATGTAAGATAAAAAAAAATAGTCAGTAACTGCGCAATTGGCATGTTTCGGTGAAAGTAGAAATTTTGCGAAAACGTAAAAAAATCTTTAAAAGTACTACGATACTATAGAAAGTTGAAAGTAACTTTTCCAGGCTTAGCATTAGCAAACTCCTTGTTAGATAAAACTTTCTGTTTATTACGAAACGAATAAATTTTTGAGAGTAAATTATTTACGTATGTGGGTAATTATTTGTTTTATTAACACTACACTGTTAGGTACTGAACGTTACAATTGTGTACGTAATACTAAGTATATTTACTATTCATGTAGGTTAAGTTTATTTAACAGTTAACGTATGAAAGTGGGTTACTACTGCAACGTTTCTAAACGTTAAGATCAGGACACAAGCACACAATTTTTATTATACCTACCGATGCGATGTCATCGGTTAATTAAGAAAAAAAACAATATGGAAACAATCTTACATTAATCTTATCCACACAGTTATTTCGTTTCATCCAAATAAAGAAGTCAATTGAAAACAAACTCCGCGATATCACACTCGTCGCGGTTTTAAATTTAGAACGTACGAACGGACACGATCGCGCTGCGCACGTTTCTCTACACAACTGGCTGCCAATGATCGTACGAAGCCGAATGTCGTAGCCGATACAATATACATTGCTTTGCGCAGACGCGGCGGTGACGAACCGTACACTGTACAGCGTACTACACATCCACTCTCATGTGTTTTGTGCTTTCCCCCCTAAACCCCGTTTCCTAGATAAACTTCGTTGCTTCTATGCAGTGGATTACGAGCGCTGTATGCCTCTTATTACGGATGAATCCATATAGCGTTAGTTCTTAATATGTAACTAATTTCTGTCATCACTATAAATAACTTTGTTGGTAAATAAAACAACAGACAGATATTATTTGGAACTCTCAAATTCGTATCTATAGTTTGCTAATATTTAGAAGAAAGCTTACATCCCATAAAGACGTTCAAAAATTTCACGCATCGATTGTTCCAATGATAGTAAGTGCGTAGGTAGATACGTCGTGACGTCACCAATTTTTCATGAAATGGGAACAGAGGGGCAGGGCATCAAACTTCTGCACCCCTTTTGATAAATAACTTTACTTAGTACTATAATCGAAGGATTATACCTCAGATAGATATCCTATAGATGGAGAATCTTCAGAAAGCTTTGCTTACAATGTCACAATTGTAATCATAAGTATAAACTGTGGGACAGAACGTGAGGATTGATTCTCATGCTTTTTAGAATAAGCATCGAATGTGGGTGATGCATCTTGTGACTTTATGAGAAATTGCCACAAAGTTGGCTCATAACACGTAAGCGTCTTCGAAAAGTTAGAACCAATGAAAAGCCTACTGTTTTTTTACCAACCATTAAAATAGAAAGTATAGTGAATATAATTAGGTTTCCTTTTTTACTCATCGTATTTTCACCATCCCATTTTAAAAGACGAAAGAGAAGATATGTGGCTCTAGCTCCCTTACTTCTAAAAATAGGCAAAGTTGAAACATTTCATTATACCTGTCAGTGTCGTTTGAATGGCCAAAAATAGAGATGTCAGTATACATAAAAAGTAGTAGGATTTGGTCACGGCATTACGCGTGAATGGCTGGACCAATTTGACTAATATTTTTTTTGTTGCATTTGTTATGGTCAGAAGGTTCTTAGGAAAGAAAAAATTAAGAAAGTTGCGCGGAACATTAAAACTTAGCGACTATATTAACTGGCTCCCCGATTGGCGCAGTGGCTAAGCAATTGGACTGCTGCGCTTAGGGTTGCGGGTTCGATTTCCGCACGGGACAAAAATTTGTGCGATCCGCAGATGTTTGTCCCGAGTGTTTGTGTATGTGATATTTCATGTTTGTGAAACGCACCCACGATACAGGAGAAACTCTTAGTGTGGGGTGAAGTTTAAAAAAAAAACTTTTATAGTGTAACCTTTTTAATGATTTTGACAATATAAACTTTTCTAATGTAACTTTATGGCGTTTGATATAGCTGTCAGACGAATTCAATATTCATATTTAAGACAGGACAAGGTCTGTCGGGTCAGCTTGTCATTTATAAGAAAGAGATAAGATGCAATTCTCTGTTTAGATCCGGCCTCTATAGCGTGACTAAACATAACTTTCCCATTAATCACATTGTAGTGCATGTCGTGATTTATACAGTGCATGCTACTAGACAACGGGAATATTTTCTAATAAGTGTTTCATGCATACAAATGGGGCTTAACATTAGAAATGTCCTATTTTTGAGGTCACCATCCTACCTGCTATTCGCCGAGATAGTACCTGAAACTCGCTAATGAGCCAATATCGCTATACGAAGGATCAAAAGAAATACCTGATTGTGAATCCAACGCAGGAATGGTAAAGTTTATTTTAAAAGATTGAAAATTATCACCAGCATAAAATTACGAAATTAATTAAGTATTCTCGTATCCGCTAACTAGATAAGGTGCGGTGAAAATAATCTGCATATCCATTTATGTTATATTTTGTTTACAGCAAAAATGCAAATGCGCTAAGAAAGGTCACTTATTCTGATAAAAATTCAATCGCGTCGAATTATGTTATCACTTTTGTAATATTATGTTAATACTGCTCTCTTCAGATGCCTCGGTAATCCAGTGGCTGTTAAGGGCGATTGCTGATACTGACATCTCGGGTCGGTTATCCAAAGCCAGTGTTATTGGATGATTCCGTTAGGTTAGGTTAGCCCGCTCGACCCCTTTTACAGTGGGACCTATAACATAATTGGCGTGTTAATACACCTCTGGGAACACCTTCGGGAACACAGGCATAATATTATGTTATGTAATACGATGCATTATTGCAAAGAAAATAAACTACCTTACATGAGTCGAGCGCATATTTTTACAATTACTAAATTCATCGAGAACCATCTTATTATTGATTTAATACATTTCGGTGTGAAAAAAAAGAAGAAGTCGGACTTCCCAGTAATTGTCCATTATTTTGAGTTGTGCCTATAAAATAATATAGGCTATCCTCATCTAGCTTTCCTACTATTGTATCTACTGCACCTGGCTCGAGGCATTTTGTTAGGTCACGTCTCTGGGCGAGTTATGTAACTGCTTAACCAAACTGATGGGAAAACCCACTTATTACATAGGTAGGAGCTATATTTTGGTTAACAATTGATTATGTAATGAAATCCTGGGAAACCTATATGATAATTATAGTCGTGATAGTCATGATAAAGCAATAACTAAGTACCTATTTACAGAATAGATTTACATAAATAGGTACCTATAAATATCGACTTCTTCATTGATGTTCGGGTTTTTCAATGAAAAATATACGTCATTTGAATATATTTCTTTAGCATGGCAACAGAAACACATCGTTCACATGTGGAAATTCAATATTTATTGGTTTCCAATTTATATGGTTTTGTTAAGGCGTACCCGTTTCCATGAATGTAATATATACAAAAAATTATTTTTTAAATATAATAATATCATCATCATCAGCTTTTAGATGACTCATTTTATATTAAGAAGAAATATACCTACATAAGGCAACTTCATTCTGGGATTTGCTCTAGTTTCAAAGATATACCTAAATCTTGCAGAGACACTTGGAATAAAACTAAGTATAAAAGGACCTTTTTTTTTCATCCCGTGCGTTATTTAATCACCAACATGTGCAGAGATCTTGCAACATTCAACTTATATAACACTGATGGCATAATATTCGTAAAACAGTGAGATGTAATTAACATAAATCTTATGTTCTTTTGTCTGCCTTTTAAATTGCACCTTTCACAAAATCATAACGGGCACTTATACATCAACCGTCTTATTTCTTAGAGGGAGAGACCAAGAATTTTCATGGTTTCATCTGCTAATCCTTATATTACGATTTAGCCTTATTCACTCCTATTATAGGTATTATTCATAGCATACGTACTTGTTGGTTTAATATACCAACTCCTAGCCTTTCTCCACAATCTCCGATCTGGTCAGAATGCGTAAATGTTACAATTACGAGTTTTATCAGTTGCCTTAGCGTGCGATAAAAAAACAGTGCAGGGATCGCATGAGTGTGAGGTGTACAATTTGTTTGATAACATCTGCATGTTTATCCGGCGAAATGACAGCAAAGCATGCAAGAAATGAGCGCTGGTATCAATGTCTGTGATCATTTTTTATAGCTTTCTACAAGAACATGATAATTCTTGCTGTTAACAAGCTCAGAGGCTGTGGTTGTGGCCACTTTATTAACACATCTGCCCTCTTACCATAAACATTTAAAGCAGGACAGCTAACGTCGTAGAAGCGAGACGCCGCATTACACTGCACGTAGCGGCGTCTCGCTTCCACATCTTAAACTGTCCTGTTAGGAGAAGTTTATGTTAAAGTCTGTAAAAACTTTAAAACTCCTCAGTTTCAGTATATTTTACATAAATGATATTTTATTGTCATGTCCGTATTTAGAGTGTGGTTTCATGTAGCATTTGCATGGTGAGTCAGTATTATATAGTAGTAGTATATTAAAAATCCAAGTTGTATTATAAAGTTTTAAGATAAACATTTTTTTTATCGCTTTCAGTAAAGTAACAGATTATAAATCACTGCTATTTGCGTAGTCATTAAAATAATTATGTATTTATGCAGCCATTGAAGAACAATTAAGGTTCTAAATGATTAAATCAAATTTAGTGTCCTAGCGGCTGTTTTTACAACAACAGTCATAAAACGTGGTGCATCTTATGTGTGCTGTGGTAAGGAACTGCCAACAAGTATATTTTTGTCTATAATTTAGGGGCCTCTTAGAAGTTCGCTTAACCCTTCGAGCGCCACGGTCTTTAGTATAGAAGATTACGTGCCCTCCACGCCCATCTAATCGTAATATTTGTGTAATGTACCAAAGAATAATCTTAATAAATGTTACAATTAGATATTGTCTTCTAATAAAATCGTGAAAAAGGTTATACAGTCAAATCACTTAAAATACATTTTAAGTGATTTGACTGTATAACCTTTTGAGCGCCAGTCTTGTATGGAAGACGAGCGTTTAGGTGTCCTTTACGCCACGATTTTATTAGAAGACTGTATGAAAATAATATGTAAATAATAGCGCAAAATCATTCGCCGTGCACTTTACGTGAGTACGTAAATGTCGAAAGTGCTTAACACCTACTAGAAGGTGATGCAATAGATATTTCAATCTTTCATACAAAATATTTAGACATTAAGTGGAATGGAATTATGTGTATTCGGTACTTTATTGAAAGTCATCATCATCCATCATCCTCAGCCAAAGACGTCCACTGTTGAACATAGGCCTCCCCGTTTAAGCCCCCGGGTTTGCCATAATCCCCACGCTTGGCAAGCGGCTTGGGGATCGCAGTATTGGTGGTGAAGTTAAAGAAGACGCTGCTGCCCATCTTCTGAATTTTCCCTTAGTCGCCTCTTATGACACCCACGGGAGGAAAGGGGGTGGTCAATTCTAGGCCGGATACCACACGGCACATTATTAAAAGTAATACCTTAAAATTAGTACTGAACAGGTTTTTAATGCTATTTCAAGTAATTCAAGTTTGAATTTTATTACAGTTATATAATAAGAGAGATACGCAATAATATAATCGCATTATATACAATATACATGTGTTGATTGATATAATGTTATTGTGTACCTACGCAAATTTTAAAAATCTGTGTAAATTTTCATCTTAATTACGTAATATTTTTTTTAAACCTCGCTCCACACTAGGCATTTCTCCTGTATAGTGGGAGCGTTTCACAAACATAAAATATCACATACACAAAGACCCCGACTCGAGACAAACATCTACGGATCGCAAACATTTTTGTCCCGTGCGGGAATCGAACCCGCAAACCTAAGCGCAGCAGTCCAATTGCTTAGCCACTGCGCTAATCGCGTCGTCATCATGTTCATATTTTGATGTAAATTTTGCATAGTATAAACAGTAGGATCCTTTTCCTACATTACTTTAAACTCCGTAGTGGTGTGTAAGTAAAATATTTCATTTTACATTTAATGACAGGTCATGAACCTGCCGAGAGCGAGACGCCGCATTACACTGCGCGTAGCGACGTCACGCTTCCACATCGTAAACTGTCCTGCTTTAAGAGTTCATGGTAAGGAGGCCGATTCTAACCTCTTGCAGAAATGTTTAAATGCAAGAGTTTACGTCCGTTTCTTTAAACAGTACAATGTCGAAATAAAAGAAGTTCAATTAAGCACTTAAGATTGTATTATAAGCTTATTAGTCACATTCCGTGATCGTCTCTCCAATGCGGAAGATCAAGAATTTGCTCTGAATTACATTGTCTGTTTTACGACATTGAAGTCCCTGATTTTCAGTGACACCAGTAATTATATGATTTCAATATCTTACGCATCATAACAAAGTCATTTATATAATTTGATTCTTCCGCATCACTGGATAACATAAATTGAGGTTAGCGGAAAATAATCAGCTTTATAAATTAAATCGTTATTTGTGTTATTTAAAAAAATTGTAGAATCATCCCGCTTTTGTGCACCGCTTTGTATTAAATTCTAAAGCGGCTCAGATGCGGAAACCACTATCATCTTGCCAGAACAATAATATTGAAACCTTGTAAGCAGAAAACATGTTTTAATAATACGCAGTTAGATAAGCTAAATTTTAAATAAACACGACCTATCTTCTCATATTACAAACAAATAGTTAAGTAGTGCAGTAATTGAATCAAATAATAGCATTGTTTGTATTTAACATACCTATATTTCGAAGCGGTAGACGGAGGTGCGCTATCGCACATGCAGTTATCCACAATTCACCAGAATCCATTATTAGGTCACAAGTTCACAAACAATGATCTTAAACAGACTCATTGGTAGGTAATTCCTAGTATTTGATTTATTGACACAACTACGCTTTAGTGTGCATATAACTTTATAAGCCTTTTGAAGTTAGGCCTGAATTCAAAAGCGCGCAGTCCCTTTTTACCGTCTGATTGTACTATAAAATATAAAAAACCCGACCGCAAAAAAACTGAAAAGAAAAAAAAACAAGTGCAGCAATCTTAAATTATGTTATGTAAATAACGTAGCTACCTTAAAAGTAAAGAAACGAAATTTCTTTGTATTGATTCTTTATTCAATTTGGAATATCAGTTATATAATACTTATGATTAAATATGTCACGCGATAATTACATTGTTTATACAACTTATACAAATAACTTTTGTTCCGTGTCAAAAACAACACGCATTGAATGACACTGACAAATTAATTTATCGTCGCTTAGATTATTACGGTTAATCGTTTTACACACATACAGGATGTTTCTTTTTTGTGAACAAATGTGACTTATTTTTTACCTTAATAAATATTAGTTTTTCCGATGTTCATTGCAATTAAACTTAAAACCTGAATAATTCGAGAAACATAAAAAATTGATTTACAGAAATAAATAAAATTCAATTTTCAAAAATGGTATAATTGTAAGGTGATAAGACAAGGTGTCCATAATGGGTGGCAGTAATGGATACTATTATATTAAATTACGACGATATAATGCGTGTTTAACAGTGACCCTAAAATGATAGTGCTATCATGACCGACAAAACGTTTCCGACACGCACCGGAATGTTCCCTTGTACCAAGAGCTAAAGGTCAAGTGTATACTATAGAGTAATAATAAACTATGTCATCATACCCCTAATCTATTGTTTCCTCTAGAATGTAACAAATTTTCGATTGGAGCAATAATAATGTTCTCCTGACCGAATTTCGGTCACGGCGGCCGATCTCTACTGAGACTAGCCAACTACGCAGGAGATAATATAGTGCACAAGTATGCGCGCAAACACAGGTGCACTCCCTATTCCCTCACTCTCATAGTCCGATGGGACGGAATACCGACACGACCGGAGAGAGATCAGGTGTAGGACCAACGCCTTAACGTGCTTTTCGAAGCACGGAGGGGTCCCGACATGTTTAAACGGTCATCCATCACAAGACTGACCGCGGCATGCACGGCTTAACCTCGCAAATCGACGGATCTGCGCGGTAGTCACGTAGCTACGAGCCCCTCAACGGAGCAATAGTCAAGTGTTTGAACTACCGTGCTAAGGGTTGCAGCCTCGATATTTGCACAGGAAAGATATTTGTCTGATCTGGAGACATTCGTAAGTACAGTAGAGCGTCGATTATCCGAAATTATTGGGGGATTTGGATGGATAATCGAACTGTATTGATTTAGCCATACCAATTTTTGTACAGGTAATTGAAATCCCTACTTTCGTACATTTTTATATCTTTAATGACAAATAGAAATTGAACGAATAAGTGGTGGCAGTCTTGGCATAATATTAAAAAAAAGATACGTTAGTTAAGTTATTAACGCTTTAAAAAAATCTCGAAACAAGCGCGGGGTGAGGTAGGCACGCCCGAGTCAGGAGGGCGTAGTAGTTCGGTTAAGCGGTCGTTCGGTTGATCGACGTTCGGATAATATAATCGACGCTCCACTTTCAAGTTTGAGAAATGCACATACGACAGGAGAAATTTCTAGTGTGGAGCAACGAGTTTTAATTAACAAAATATTATATAATAATCCTTCACTGTACGAGAAGAGGCCTTTGCCCTACAGTGGGACAGTTATAGGCTGTTATTATTATTATTTCCTTTATTTAAATTATTTTTCTTCTAAATTACATCAATTATTATTATTATTATATAATAATGAACAATTAGGAATTGTGTTGCAAGTCAGCGTTTACATTACACTTGAATGAGTAAGGGCCTACCTCAAAACTTGTTTAAAACGTCTGTTTGAATGCAAATGCGACTAAGAACTTGGAGCAGATGTGTCTTTGGCAATAAGCCCAACAGGAATAACCGGCTGAAATGGTAACAGGTTGGTGGCATATATACGTTACGTTTCTGAGCGGGATTGACTGCAGAACTAATAAAAAATAAGCTTGTAAATGATTGTGTTCTTTAATGGGTCTATCGATTAGGTAGTCGTAGTGCAGAAAGCTGTTTTGCCCTTGAAGTTATCTCTGTCATATATTTTTTGTGTAGGTATAAGATCGTGGTCTGGTTGTTAATTTTTTTCGTAGTTACTTACAGGGAAAATACATGTAGCCTGATATGCACAAAAATCTTGAAAATCACATGACTAATCGGTAGTTGTTAGAAGCGATGTTGTAATTAAATTAGAAATACCTACTTTGAAATATTACATGTTTGCGAAAAAGTAAAAATGTATGTATGGCATAAATTAGGTAGCAGTTGACTGACACAAACTGAAAATAGATAATAATAAAGATGACCATATCCAGTCTCCACGTCAGTGTACAAAACCTTAGTATTCTGTTGTGATCTCTTCATACGTCACTATGAAGCATTATTATTCAGGGAATGGCGAAGATCATTGGCACCGTTTGATAATTCTGATAATTTAAAAATGCGTAGTTCGTGACGTCATTCACTAGAAGTGAATCATTTATATTGAATTGTTTCGGAGTTTATGACGCTTTAAGTTAGCCGTCTTAACGTCAGTCAGCTCTGCTACTGTTTTGCTGACTAGCTGGTCTTTTTATCATGACGTAACGTTATTATGTAGTCCTCGTCGACTTGATACAAGGGGACTGATTTTGGACGGATTGTTGTGCTAGTGACAAAATAATGATGTAAATGTTTTATCTCGCTTTGAAATATCATGTACTTTAATTATTACTGCTACCATTAAAATCATATTTATATTTAAATTCGCATTTAAAACTTCGTTTGGGCATTTGCTAATAACTGTTTGTGCGCTTGTGACTGACTGATTTAATTTATTTTGTACCCGTCCTTGATGTAAATTTACCTTTTTTAGGTAGACCCTTGTAAACTGAGTGAACTCATTAGATTTGAACTTCAGGGGTCAAATCTTTGAATAATATTTACTTGTTTATTCATTTGCTAAAATCTCATTAAATGAGTAAATAATTCCATTTCATTACAATAGAATAAAAACAACGTTTTTTTGTATTATTTTAGAAACGGAATATTACTAAGTAAACTAAAGTACGTACTTTTAACATTAACACATAAGTATGTACTACACTGCATTTTGATAACCACTTACTAGAATCGACTTCACACTTTCAATTGATATTATTTATGCCAAATATACTTAAATTGTTTCGCAAAACAATAGTAGGTTTGCATACTACTATAAAGTAGTGAAATGTTCCTAATGTGCACGCAACGCTAAAGTGTGTCGCGCCGCGTTTATGATGACACCAAGTGATTAACTTATTCTATCAATGGAATGTTCTAGGCTTTTATGAAATATAACGGAAATATTTAATTGATTAAATACCTTTGTAATTCTTAAAAGTCGTCGCAACGATCAAAGAGTGAACCTGATTAATGACAATAGGCTCACCATCTTTGCATGTGAGTTTTGATGAACGAATATCGGTATGTGTATACATAATTATATAGTATCGATATTCCCAAATATCTCATACTTTTCCTGTCCTCCTAGTTCTTTTTTTCGGGGTAAGCCCACCACTTGTACCTATAATTGCAACTCCTGTAAGCCAGGATCACCAATGACCATTAAGAGCCATGAGGCAATGAAGCTCGAGGCTCGCCTCGTAGTTTGCTAACTGTGAAGATAAGGGAGATGGAGAATGATGTACCTACTGTACTGAATTATGTTTCTGTGAACCCGTATTTAATTGTTTGATGACCCGACAAGTGCAGTGAGTACCTTAATGCTCATTTCATTTGACATTTTTGTTTCAAGTGTGATGTTCAAATAATTGCGTGAGCAGGCAAATTTTTCACGTCTCAAAAAACATAATTAATTATTACATGCGAAAAGTTGATAATTAAATTTTAATCGCACACTTCACTGACTCACTAACTTAAACACCTAATGACATCGATGTTTACAAAATTAATGATATTATTATAATTGTCGGTGTCAGATGATATAAGCAATTAAGTTACTCTTATCGAAACTACTTAGGTACTTATTTTTTAATTGACAAAACATTGCATCCGTTTCACGGTGTGCAAAGTGCAAATGTGTCTCTAGCCTTCTGGCGATGAGATAAGTAGATGACGGTGGCCATAATAGGTAGATCTGGATGAGGCATGCGCGAAGATACTGGTTTATAAAAGGCTATTTTTAGCAGTGGGTAAAGACGGGCTGCGGATTACGATGTTGCCATATCGTTGTTGTTGGATAGATTAGGAATTCGATTCCCTCCTAACGTCCGTGTAAGCGTTGGAGGCGGCGCACCCAGTATGAACCCGATGGTGACAGAAGGCTCGCCATTCGACTTATAAGGAAGATAGTTCTGCCGTTGATTTCGGAGATTACTGGTGTGATTTTATGAGTAGTTATAGAACATCATAGTAAATAACACAGATATTTCAATTCGAAACGATATCATTACCGGCCTTGTCTTAAACTCATGCAATTATAGATATTTTAATTAATCTTGGACTTGTAAATTATTAAACTTGTTACATGAGGATTTTTCGAAATAACAAAATATTCCTTTGTATGTTTTTTGCTGGAGGTAATTCTTGGGAGACATACCAGTTTAACTAGACTTGTAACGAGGCCTCATTTAAAAGTCTCTTTTAAAATAAAAATAAAATAGAAGCTGCAGTGAACTGAGTCTGCCTTACTGAATATATTATAATACATTAAGGGTCATTCCGTACTGGGTATCTTTTACCTACCGTTTGGACGCAGGCTAAGAGCGGTGCTATATAAGTTTCTTGCAAGATAATTAATTTAGGAATGTTTATTTGGGAGCAAAAGTTGCAGGAACTGACTAGTATGAAAAATAAAACAGTAAAAAAATATCTTCGAACTTACGTTAACAGGTAACTACATAACATTTTCTTATGCACTAAACATAAATATTCTCTATTCTTTAAGAACATCTCCGATCTTGCGTTTACAATAGGTATGAAACAATTCCTTATGCACTGAGCATAAGTATTGTTCGTTTAAGGATAATATTATATTGAACGTAGGGTAATTATGACACGTACAATCGTACATATGTAAAATTTATAAATGGGCTTCCATAAATATAATATTTGACATAATATTGTGACCTTTTTAATTTTCCGTGGTAACTACAGTAAGTGTGACTTCCTGACTAGTGACATTGTACACAATAATGCTAATTAAAATAAATTAATTGTTCCTATTCAATAATGAGTGCGTATCCACGACCTCATGCGGCGCACTTTCATTCAGGACTCGACACTGCCATCACGAACAAAAAAGACTCACGAGTGATGTCCCTTTATTAGAAAAAGGATAAAAATAAATGTGATATCCAAAGTTTCAATTTAGAATTCTAGTTTCGAAGTTCAAAATGAAGTGGTTATTTTATGTGATTGTTTTTGTGTATATGTTCTACAGGACAGGTAAATGTTACATCTGTAAAGTTCCGCCCGTTTCTCATCATCGATAGCCACGGATTTCCATTTGGTGGAATGTTGACCTCTTTCGCCTTATTAATTCTCATTACACATGTTACAAAATTATATTCATCATCATCATCATCATCAGCCGGAAGACGTCCACTGCCGGTTGCCCGCAACTCTGACGATATCGTCGGTCCATTATATTATTTAATCATTAACTGATATGATTAATTATTTATTTGCTAAATACAAATATAGTAAAGAAATCTAAAACCTGATGCTTGAATTGCATGGCAAAAACCCAGACTCAAAAGCGTCTTGATTTGTATATCAATGACTAGCACTTAAATTTAAACGTTTTGTAACTGTGTTTAAATAGCGCTGGTTCTAACGCCAACTTTTGTAAAATAAGTCTCGAACTTAACTGTTCTGCCCCCTTACCAAGAACTCTTAAAGCAGGACAGTTTAAGACGTGGAAGCGAGACGCCGCATTACACTGCACGTAGCGGCGTCTCGCTTCCTCATCGTAAACTGTCTTGTTTCAAGAGTTCATGGTAAGGCTGGTCTCAAAACTGGGCGTGTCAATTCATTTTATGCTAATTTAGGTACCCATTTTATTTTTATTGCCAGAAAAAAAAACAAAAAAAAAACAGGTGTTGTTACAGGTTGAATGTACCTACTGACTAAATTCGACCCAGGTCCAAGCAAAAATGTTTTTATCGTAATCAATTCTAAATACATTATTATATTTCTTAATCTTTGCTTGAATATTTGCATAATGAGGTTACTAACCTTAAGCTTTTTGTTGTATCGCAAATCGCAATCTGTAGGTGAATTGTTACAAAGGTGTTGGATACAAAAAATGTAAAAACATATTTGTTTTAGTATATGGCCTTAGACCCGTGGAGAATAATTTGATTGTGGAACCAGTCACATACGGTGACGATGGGTTTCTTAAAGTTGGGGGTCATAAAACCATAAGCTGCAAGGCGTCGAACAGAAATCAAAAGGTAAGCGCAAATATGTATATTGCTCCTCATTTTTTGGCCATTATTAAGTTGAGACTCAGGATTGACACACACACATTACAGTGTAGATAACTCATAAACGATAAGATTGGACACACGCCCTACCGTCCAAGTACTTTAGTTAAGTATTGGAAGGATTCAAGGCTTTAATTAATAATTTTGTCGACTTAATCTGCATCATTTAGGAGTGCAAGCAAACACCGAAATCAGAGTCATTAAGTCGTGGTCAAGTCAACTTCGTAGACGTTTTTATTGTAATTATGGCCATTTTTTGATGAATTGTTATAAAAATACCTATACCAACCATGTAAAAAAAATTAATTGCGTTATTTGATCTTGTAGTTTTTCATCGAATTCCGTTCTTTCAGGTGGAATGGTTATATCCAAACGGTAAAGTCGTGAAGCGGATTCCGGGCAGTCGTGTGTTCTCTCAGGAGCATTTCATGCAGTCCATGAGGGGGCGAGCGCCGGCCTTAGTCTTGACTGTAACCAATGCTGTCGTGCACGACACCGGGGTGTACCAGTGCAAGTCCGGGGACCTCATTAAGAACGTGTCCTTGTGTGTTGTTGGTAAGTCATTTAATAGTTATAAATATGTATTATTGTATTATGTGTGTTATGTTGATTTTAAAATTAGCAAGCCCAGAAAGTTTAAACTCAACAAATTTTTTTTTGCATATCACCTATTTATTTAGTATCTTGAATGATCTGTCTTATTATCAGGTATTCCTTACTATCTTATAAAGTGGCATCCATTTATAACAGCTTTAAATTAGTTCGTTTAATGAATATAAGCGACGCGCGACAAACCGCACTCAACTGGGCTTATTAGTGTCACTAGTTCCCTTTAGATAGAATAATTAATATGGATTCTAATTGGCATAACCTTGAAAACAGTCCTAGTTATTAGTATTTTACTCCATGATATTTCTGCACCGTGGTGCCACTAACTTTCTTGTATTTTTATTTACCATGTTTATTATGATGATCGTAACATTTATTAGTAGAGATAGCTATGCTAGTCCAACTGGTATTACTCGATGGAGTAGAGTAGTATGATAATTGTGTATGATTGCATTTATGTATGCCAGTAAAATTAAATATGGACTAAACCTACCAATAAACTACCGGTAAAGTTTGTGCATTCTACTATAACATTTCAACTATAGGGAATATTGTGTTTTGCGATTTGATGATAATATTTATTATATTGATTGATATTACTGTGCACAGAGTTCAGTAGGATATTTTTTAGAGTAATGTGGGTTTAAATAGGTTTTAACCCGTTGCTTTTAGACGCGCTAAAGTAAGACAAAACAGCACTCTTTTGCTTTTTTAAAACCTATTTTTAGGTTTGTGAATTGTTCGTATGCTACAAAAGAGGTCGACAAATGCCTATAAAAACTCAAGGTTTGCGTAGAGTTCTAGAGTCGTATACCGATGGAGAAGAACCGGTAAGAAACTCCAAAGGTCAGGTCCCTACACTTATTAATAATAATTAAAAACAAAATCGTTCCCTCCTCAGACCTGATTATTGGAGCATTAATGACATATTAATATAAACATAAAACGTAAAAGAATCGTAAAATATCACGTAATTAATTATCCTTTAGATAAATTTATTGTAAGGTTCATGAGACCGAATAAGGACCTGAGCAATGTAAGGGCAAGAACCTGTAGCGGCCTGTGTTATAAAATTCAAGGTTAGTGTACTTTGCGCGTCCACAATTCCACATATATGATAAGAACGTCTATTTGACGCTGGGATTTTAAAACCTAGAAATTGTTCTGTTTTAATATCAGCAGTACATTTATCAGTAAACATGTTTTAACGGGGTTCCAGGAATCTTTTTGATATTTTTTTCGTATTTTTGTACTGCGAAAATCTACTTCATATGCTTAATTACTTTTATGCTGCAAGGTATTGAAATATGCGCAAATTATTGCGAGTTCAATGCCCGGATTTTGCGTTTGCACCTTCTGTTGGTAAAGTCATATGAATTTATAACGTAGGGCAATGTTTCTTATAGAAACAACTCTGTTAATATCATTAGACATTTTTTTTTATTGACTTAACTTAATTTTTAAGGATTTTAGAATATAATGTGGTTAGTTGTTAGTGTAGCCGCAAATTCTAAAAGACTAGTACCTAAACATTAAAGTTAATTTCTCTGGCTTATTGGGAAATAGATGCTAACAAAACGAACATGTTAGGCCTTAAAAAAAGACTCCTTCGCAGTAGAGACCCTCCGGTCTTTCGCCCTCCTTCCTAATAAAAAAAACTGGGCAGGCGATAAGTTCTATAATTTATTTTCTTGTTTAGGGTTTCTTGAATAGTTTTTATTAAAACAAAAAGGTAAATTGTAAAGCTATCTGATATTATGTAATCTCCATGTTTTTTTGTAACCGTGTTTTAGCTTATCGTAGCAGAATCCTAACTCTCAGTTATCTATGTATATTGTACTACAGCATCTAAACAATTTTGGTTTGAATAAGAATGTTTGTGTATTCTAATGGTGGCTTCCCACATTGCATTACGCCACGAGCTGCACCGAGTGTAGACAATTTTTATGAGCTCGGCGAACGAATCCGAGCTACCTCTTTCATCATAATCAAACCAACATAATTCTTAATCAATAAATTCGGAATCTAATAATATACAACTTTGTTTGCAGACCCATCGGATTTCACGGACACAAATGCTGACGTGACAGCAGACCTCGGCCGCTCTATCACACTGTCTTGCCAGGCAAAGGGGGAGCCAGAACCAAGGCTCATGTGGAACAGGAATGGAGAAACTATTACCGGTATATAATTTGTTTATATTTTGCATAAAGAAGTTAATGTTTCAGAGGCTATGTCTAACTTGACAGTAATCAGTAAAAACCACGTTTTAGCAGATCTTAGTATTAGTTACCTACTTATGTTAAAATGATATTACGTTGTATCTCTAATATTCGTTCAAATGTACGACTGCCTATTTGGCATATAAAAGATTTCTTGATTCCCGACTTTGTTCCGGCAGTGCTCGGTGCCTTCGCATTCATTCGCAAACGCCTTGTTAAAAGCCCATTTTCTAGGAGTTCGTTCACATTATACGCAAAGTAATTTTCGAAAGAAAGAGAGAAGTCAGCAAAAAGGTACAATTCTTAATTATTACTTATTCGTTTTTTAAGAAGTCTAAGACGTATATAGCACGTATATAGCATTTGCACTAAGACTGGGTTTTAACAGAAAAATAAACAAATAATTAACAAAACAGGATAAAACCTTGTTATTATTATCTGAACGTTCACTTAAAAATACTTTTTTTGTATTTTTTCCATTCTAGCAGTTTAATAACCTATTGTAATTAAGTAGGTACGTACAATCGTAGGTACATATTAATTGCAGCTGTTTTATTGTTTTACTGGAATAATGTGACAAATACTTCTCTAATTACCTACCCAATGGGGTACACGTATGTGTACAGTTTTTTTTAATAACAACAGATAAATACCTAAATTAGTTTGACAACCTCATAATAGGGTCGTAAGTACGCTAGAATTGTGAAAGTTATTCTATAAATAATCAGAAACTAAATAAATATGACCTTTTTAATTAATAACTGTATTTATGGCTGATTTTATGTCTATCTTAGACCCGGAAAAAGATATTTGTTACAAAAACACAATAAAAGAAAACGATAGTTATTCTTCATTTAATTAACATATATCTTCATATTTATTAATATTATAAGCACGTATCAGTCATAACTTGTCAATTTATTATACACGAGCGAACGATTGTTCAGATATAGGTAGGTATCTGTCTATATGTGTATCTGATTTCTTCATCAGGAGTCTAGACATTTGCATTTTTCTGTTTATATCTGTCACGGGATCTGTTCTGTTTTTTGTAATAGACACGTGACAAGCCTATTCCTTCTTGTCATATGACATTGATAAATTCATAGTTAACCTGTGTACTAAACGCACTCAAAGCCTCCAGGGCAGCACTGCAAGACGTAAGAAATATACATTATCTATACCTACATAAGTAATACATACGTTCATGTGTATGTTTAAAACTGAAATCACATCTATAAAAATGTTAAATTTATACCTATATAGATTTCATTCTTAAGGCAAACAGCCTTTACACGAATACAGATAAATCTAGCTTTACATTCACCATAATAACTATTAACTATAAGATGAGTTTGTTTTCTAGACGAGGACAGTTCAAGTAAATACAGAGTGATGACCAAGTACAACATCCAAGGGTTCGAAGGTCTGCTAACCATCTCATCGCTAGAGCCAGAAGACAGTGGAGTTTACTCATGTATGAGCATACAGGAAAGTGTTCTGGCTGACGACTGTAGCCACACCAAGAAGTTTAATATCACTCTGAACGTAAACTGTAAGTATTTGGGCCTGTTTCACAGTCGACAAGTGTCAAGTAGACTAACCGCCACTTAAAGTCACCCGTAGCTACTCATACGAATTCCACGATATAATATGAGTAGCATTAATCAGGGGATAAACTGGCCTGTTACTAAGATACCATAGAAGATACTCGTAACTTTTCCTTATTCATTAGCGTTAATCAAGAAGTACTGAAGTAACTATTTACCAGTTTACTTGTAGGTAGTGAAACAGGCCCTAGAGTATCATCTCTTGCCTCTAATATTAGCTACATAATTTAACGATAGTGACCTACTTGTGCAAACTTAAGATTTTCACATGTGACACGCGCACGTGTTTTTTTGTGGGACTGGGAAGACATTTGCGCAGGTTTCCATATACATATGTGTGTTTAGAACTTGTACAATAAGGGTTATGATTTTAGCAGTCTATGTATGTATGTAAGTATAGGTATATTACCTATATGTATGTTTGTAGTGCCTAAACTACTGAACCGATTTTAATCTTCTTCTTATCGTATGGTGGATGAACAACCTGGTGTTAGAGTTTAAACCGATTTAAATGAATAAGGTATTAATACATTCTTATTAATAGTCCGGTCATATATTACCTATAAATATGGCTAGCCTTTTGAGTTTCATCAGCCCAACTCTTTATCACCGAGTAGATACTGAGAATTTCGTACTTAACGAAAATCTCAATAACTACCTAGCTAATTACTAAGACCGTAAGTATGTCGTCATGATTACGATCACGAGACCAGGTTCGTGGTTAGGTTTTTATGATAACTCTATTTAGAATATAATGCTTATAAATTATCAAAATATGACGTAAGTAACAAAGATTAATCAGAAACGAAAGACGACTACGTAAAATTAATTGAAAAGACTCTCAGTAAAAAAACATGAGTTTAATATTATAATAATTATAGTTGTCGTTTGTCAAGGAAATTAAAATAGTAGCAGTATACAAGTTAACGCAGGTATAATAAAAAGTTATTATCATTACAACAATTAAATAAAAGGAGCTTAGTTACTATTTAGTTCAACTTATGCAGTTGTTGAAAATAACGGTTGACACGCTGCTGACAAAAATAACTGGTTATTCTACTGGCTTATGAATGAATAGGTTGGCCCAATTTTAGTACCTACTCAAAAAAATTCAAAGTCAAAAGGCAGTAATAAATTAAAAGGGTTAGCCAGAAACAATCGTTTTTCCGCACCATTTTTTTGTACCGCTTATAGTGATGTAATATCACAAGAACCTGCAACCTGTAGCGCTGCAGTCACAACAACACTTAGGTATGGCAATCGGGTATTAAATTATCATCTTCATCTTGTTACAGATGCTCCTATATTCGAGGATGGTAATGAAACAAAGTTGATTTACGGCAAGGATAATCAAGAGTGAGTATAACATTCTATGTAGTTTGATAAGTTCCACAGATTTTTTGGCATTTACTTAGAAAAAGACGACGTCGCGATTGGCACAGTGGCTAAGCGATTGGACTGCTGCGCTAAGGGTTGCGAGTTCGATTCCCGCACGGGACATACTTATTGTACTGTCGCTTCCTACGTAGCCAATTGAGCTACGATCGTGTTCATTGGCTAATCTCTATACCATAGCACGTGCTATCTCTTCCCTGCACGAAATGATATAGAGCCCTTGATCAACGCATTCTTGCATAATAATATTAATGTGTTTTAGCACCAATGTCAAACCAGTCTTTTCTCCGTATTTGCCTTATCAATTCTTTAGATTATTTAAAAGAATAATTATTTAAATAAACATAGACTACGATAAGTGATGTATTGCATTGCCGAGGTGCTAATATAAAGCTATATATATACTAAGGGCGGGTTGCTTCAAACAGTCTGTTAACATACGTAAGACAAAAATAACGATAACAGAAGACGTTTAACGAACGTAAAATAATAAGCGTTGTATCATGACATAAATAAGTTGCTGCAAGTAGAAAACAAATCTTTTTCGTTATTAATCCTTAATAGCGAAAAAAAAAAACAAAATTGGTATTGCCATTTTTAATATTCACATGCGCGTCAAGTGAAACTGAAGCAACCCGCCCTTAAACATTGTGCACCGTATATTCTTAGAGGAAAAATGACTTTTGATAGTAACGCAACTATCTTGTTGATGAGACAGTAGGTCAATATTTGTCAATAGTTTTGCATAAAGCCTTAAATTTAATTATCATCCTTTTTATGAAATCCTTGTCGTGGAACGTGTTATGTTGATTGACCTGCACCGTATAATTTGTGCCGAGTTGCTGTGTTTAGTAATAAATATGTAGTTACCTCCATTTATACCATCACAGACACCAACCGTAAAAATAAAAAGATTCTAGCATGTGTTATGAGAGACTTCAAGTCTAGTCTGAGGTTTTAATACTATTCTTACCTGCTTGATTGTCCAGGCTTCGAGTCAGCCTTTAAACCAATGAATATGAATGAATATCACCATCAAATCTAAGCAATCGCAACACATTATGTCACTTCAATGTTTTTGTTGACTATCTTTTTATAACTTAAAAGTTCAAGTTATCTACGTAATAGAGTATTTTCAAGTGTATTGTCCACACTTTTTCATAAACGAGTATTTGCATAATGTATTGGCACTCCATGAGAGTCTTACGCCAAAGACGTCACAGTTCATGTAATGTACCTACTGGGTAATTTAAGTACTTTGATTGTTACATGTACTTAATTACGTATGAAGTGAATTTTGAAAGGTTGTATACTACGAGAGAAACTACTCTTTAGTTAAAGTTAGGTAGTTCGACGCTTATTGAAATAAACATCCAACGTGTCTTTTTTGTACCCATATAGTTAAAGCAACCACCATGCAGCACTGATTGGAATTGCTTAAACTTTTATCCAAACAAAACCAATGCAAAGTCAACCCGAATAATCTATTATTAGAATTAGGTAGTAGGCATATTGATTGTTAAATCTATATTTACAGAGTCGACATGGCTTGTTCAGCGGCAGGCTACCCTACACCAACATACAAATGGTTCCAAGACATAGGAGGCGAGGTTTTGCACGAGTTCGACAAAAAACAAATCAAACTAACTGATGACGACTCTCAGGCGGTCTTGACGTTAATTGCAAATCAATCTTTATTTGGCCAAAGATTTAAGTGCGAAGCGAGCAATGAACATGGCGTTTCTTATAAATTCTTTACTTTATTGAAAATGGAAAAGCCTAAAAGACCAAGTGAGGTGAGTGTACTCGCATATTTTAAATAACATAACTTTTTTATTACTATAATTTAGCCATCAACCTAAAAATGCAGTCTGAGCAAATGGTTTCAAGTTTCGAGATTGCTCTTGGGTGTAAGCCAGGCGCGTTATGATACCTCAGCATAGCTTCAATGCGATTGTAGTATAATTTTTTTGGGTGTATTCATTACTGGATTAATTATATAAAAGGTAATCATTTTTTCAGGTTATCCTTTTAAACGCCACTGATGATGCGGTGTTATTGAATTTAACATGGTACGATGCCATACAATTCCCTATTAGTGGTGAGTTTAATTTTAGTTGCATTTTCATATTCATTTAATCATAAAAAATGTCCTTCCTTCTACTTGCTCTCAATTATCTTTGCGGTCATTTATTCAACTCTTCTGCTGTCTTGCTATGGTCTTGTATCGTTTACTAGTTTTTCTGGACCGTCTTAACGTTATTGACATAATTAATGAGTGGCTTTAATATGTTGATAATATTGAAAATTATATAATCATATTGATTGTGATATTTTTAGCATTCCATGTGGAGTATTTAAAAGAGCAAAGTGAGGGTACGAGAAGGATAAGTGCACCAAGAGAACAAGCTTGGAGGAAAAGTAAACAGACCGAAATGAAAATGGATGACGAGACTGTTGCAGCGATTGACGATACAAGTAAAGTTAAAAAAAATATTTATTTATAAAGGAACCTGAAAAATTATAGACTCGAATGTAGGTACGGTTTTAAGTCCGATCAAATCTGCCAGTTCATAGAGATCATTGTAATATTCAAGAGAATGTACTAGAATGGAACATTTTTCGGAACCGAATTTTTCCTAAACCATTAAATTTAAATTTACATGTTTAGGTATCCTAATTGGATTGGACGAGTTAACGGAAGAAACCGCGTACTGGGTCCGTGTGCGAGTAGAAAACGACGCTGGGGAGTCTCCGTGGTCTATGCCTACCTTATTTTCGACCTCAACGAAGGAAGAGGTCTCTACCACTGAGGCTCCAGAAGCTGAGCCTGAGACGTCTGGAAATGAGGAAAATATGAATGATTCTACATTCTACGGCATATTCTTTGCTGGTGGAATATTTGTGGTCTCTTTTGTTTGTATGTTCGCTATGAGGATGGTTAAGTAGTTCTTAAATATTAAGGCATCACAAATATTAATCATCAATGTTGTTTGGTTGTTTGTATCCGAGACAATAATGATTGTATTTTAAACATTCTCACTGACAATTGGTATACTATAATTTAATTTAATTTTATCTACAACACAAATATTTTTTGATTTATTAAATTAACGTCCATTACAATGTGAATGTTGTGCATACCTATAAGTTACATTTTACACAGGAATTGTTATAGTTGTAAGCTCTAATTGTTAATTGTAAAATGTAGTTGGATTGCCTATTAATAAATAAATAAACATGAGATTTGTTCGTTTTAAAAGTATTATGTTTGTCGTTTGTTTTTTGTGATGTTTACCGTCGTATTATTTAGATCATTAACAAATAAATATTTATTTTCAAAAGGGTAATTTTATTTCAGAGAAATAAGTAAAAGTACGTTTATAAACCATTTTTATTAGAGGCAGAAACACCAGTGTAATTAACATAACAATTAGTGTATATGAAAATCATTAACCGACAATATCATGTATGTACACAGTAGAAATTACCAGAAACGTGTACAAGTGTTACAAACGGCAATTAACATTTTATAAAACAATGATTTTGTTCAACTACTTATAAATTTATGTAAACGCTACAATTTTTCGACTTTAGATGTATGCAGCACGTTTTGAAGGCTCTCACAAGCCTTTATTTTAGTGATACCAAGCTTCTTAAGCTAACATTTCAAGTAATATTTAATGGTTTATACGCCTACTGGATTAGAGACCTCTATGCATAATTATACAATATTCGGCCGCTTTTATAAGTGTCGATGCTGATTTCAACAGTGCAAAATACACTATTGGTCACAAGGCTGGACCCTGAAGAGCAATTAAAACGACAATGGCGATTGTCAATCTTAGCATTTTACATGATTTCTCTAGTACAATCCATTTCAAAGTTCGACCATTTAAAATGACCGTTTTCAGCTCACAAAGGTAAACCTATCTAAGAAAGCGATACATAGGAAAACAATATACAATAGAATAATCAGTCTTCCTGCGAGAACTGGGACTTATGCAATAATTAAATTGACCGATTTTTGGTTATTAGTTAGTATAAATGTGAATTAAAAAATACAACAAACCAATAAAATTGTACCTGCACATATATTGTCATAGTTTATAATGTTAAGGATTCGATTTTGTCAACATTAAAATTAAACTTATTATTTAAACAACGACCATAACTTAAAATATATCTAACAATACATCTACTCGTACTTGCATGTATCAGGATGTTGTTCCATATACATGATTGTACTTTTGGAGCTCATTATTTTACCCTTAAATAAATTAATTACTAATCGACATATAACTTTAGAAAGAACTGGTCGTCGCGAATCTAAAAATGAATTCGTTTGTGGAGAGTAAACCACTGATTAAAATTTGGGCGTTAGATCTACTTTTTAAACTTATTGTAATAATGGACATCACATCAAAGTGTTATTAAAATTATAAAGGTAGGCTTTTTGTCAACAAAAACATTTGTCACTTAGCTCATTATATTCGCTATAGGATTTGGCAAAAATAATTGAGCTCCTAAAGTACTCCTTTGTCTCCTTTACATAAGCAATAACTTAAAAACTAAGTTACCTAACAATGCAGAGCTAAATTAGATTATAGTAATATATTTACAAGTGAAACCGTAGCAAACGTTGCTAGCTACGCAGCGCAGCTTTTAGCCGCTGACTTTCGCTACGAAGCTAGCTAGCTAATAGCGTACGCTGCGAAGTTAGCTGCTAGCATACGTTACAAAGCTAGCTACGAGCGTAAGTGTACTAGCAATATACGCTTTGCATAATCTTGCCGCAATGTTGTGTGAAAAAATACCCTAAAGTAAAAAAAAAATGTTACTTAAGTGATTACTAACTTTTAAAGAAAGAATCATAGAACTTAATATTAGACATACTATAAACTTAGAAAGCATCTGACGTTTTCATAAAACACTAGGTAGAGCTTATAAGACGTGTAGTTTTTGTGGTCAATTTTTAATTTATAGCATTTGCCTTATTTTACGCATATTTAAGCAAATCACAGCAATATAATATACATGTATTTCCTTGCAAAAAAAACTAAGCAAAATCCGTTCTCCTATTAACTACCACTCTTATCCATATCTTCTGTTATTCAATACATGTCACCTATTTAAAGTATAACATCAGGCTGTTTAAATATTTGGTAAGAGAATTGAACACTTAATTGTTTAAAACTTCATTAATAGACAATTATTTTGTTTAAATTAAATATTTACTATCTACATTTACTTTGGAATGTCATGGGGATAGAGAGTGACTTAAAATTAATTGCTATCAAAATAATGCGTTAAGGATTTGGCTTCATGTTTTGGCATAAGTTGGTAATGTACTTTTAAATATACTTTCAATTAAATAACATTTCTAAATAAAATTATTATATCATATCATCTTTTCGAAATTAAACTCCGCACGATAATTTTTAGTGCACACGAACACAAATAATCAGTCATACGCATTTAAAAACATTGTAAACAGAACGTTCATATTTTATTGCCGGCTCCCGGCGGAATCACTACTAACCCCTTTATACATATACGAACTTAAGAATATCCCCACGTCAATCAAAGCTTATTTAATAGAGATGCGTCAACAAGACTGCCACAATTAGGGCGATGGTAGCAGTCAGCCTGATAGCATCATCCGTGGTCTTGGCGTCAGCCACCTCCAGCCATTCGGAGTTGCCTGCTGCGTTGCGCGTGCGTACTCGGACGTGGTACAGCGTGCTATTACTCAGAGGTCCCAAAGTGAACAGGGTGTCTGTAAAAGGAGCAGTTTCTGATTAGATTATTCTAATGCAGCTTGCTAATCCTCTTTGGAACCGTTCTAGAATCAACATTAAATCGACAATCGAAAAAAAATTAACAAAAAAAAAGGAAAACTGCAATTGATACATGACATTAAGCGACACCTTTGTCTAATTCCACAAAGTGCTCAGCAGGGTATACCTTCGTACACCACGCCTACTTAGGACTAGTCTACTTGACTTCATAAGATAAATAAAGGTTTTTCTTTTAACTTTTAGATACATTTCCAAAGCCACGACGGAACTTACTATTAACATCTTCGATGTTAGCGCGGAATTCAGAGGCACCATCCCAGTCTGCTGGATAGCCTTCTTTAGCAGGAGCCAGTTGGAAAATGTATCCTGAAAAGTTATCACATTTGTTATGATTTTTTTTACCGAAACTTTATTTAATAATTCAACTTAATTGGATATTAACCATGTCTTTATTCTTGCATATAATCGCAGCTGGTTGACCAAAATTCAGTTTTTAATAGTTATAATATAAGTCAAATCATTATTGTTTACTTCAGACTCCTCTTGTTAATAGACTGACGAAATGGAATAGTTATTCGCTGATTGATTTATAAGTGACTCAGTAAATTGCAAGCAGGTTACCATTTTATTTTGGTTTCTAATGAACCTACTTCAGTACTTCCTTACCGAGAACAGTCAGGTTCTTAGGGTCCGGTGAAACGTCGTCGCCAGTAGCGAAGATACAAGATGAACAAGACACGTTGAAAGTCAGGTCAGTGGAATTAGCAGCGGCCAGTTCAACCTGTAGAACACAGGATTCACGCATGAAAAATACAGTACAATATCAAACAATTCATGTACCTAAAATACAGTAGGTTGATAGGATCACTAATTGATTATGCAATTCAATCCATATTCTGTTAGATATCTTTAAAAATCAAAAAGATAAAATTATTATTTTTTATTTACCTTTTTTACTCTTTATTTTGTATTAACTATGTGTGTTTAGTCATAAGAACTTTTTGTATTTATACCCATAATTGTAACCCTGTGTAAATTTGTACATATAGTTATTATCTGAACTGTGCAACGGCATGGCTGTGACTGTAATGTGGTACATTTGTGTTAATAATAAATGATTGATACAGTCCCAAATAAAGGTTTTGAAATAGGTACTGTGCATTCACACGATGTATTTAGTGTTGTAGTCTGTCTGTAAAAATATTACAAGTTTACTGACATGAAGACAAGTATATACTTACGGAATCCGGAGGGTCAGGCTTGGAACCAGGGTTAACGTCGAAGATGATGGATTCGGTTCCCTTAGTGTTGGTGGCAGAACACTTGTATTCTCCGTAGCTAGAATCGTCACGGATCCTTAAGACCAGCACAGAGCTAGTTCCGTCCTCAGAAGTAATCACCTAGAATTAGGGATACGAAAACAGGTTGGTAATGTTGATGCCTCTTACATACTCAATGTTTTCGATTAAAACGGGAATAGCGTCGCCAATATTTTGAAGAAAATCCGAGATTTATGTATTATTTAGGGTCAAATTCATAAGCTTTAAAATGTAGATTACCATTAGTTGGTTTTTCACCAGTTTACAAGTTTACAGTTACCTCAAAAATGGTAGGTAGTTAGTAGTTACCCATACCTGGGGGCTTACACTGCAAATTAATTCTCATCTAAAACTAATCCAATACCAATGTCAATTTGAAGGTTACGTGATTCCGTACTCTTGAAAACAATATCGTGAACATAGGATTGAAATTACAATCGCTTTTACGAATTATACTGCGTGAAGTTAGCTATGCAACGGGTTGGACTAGTGTTGTTAAAAACGATACGATATCCCGGTATTATAACTTTGAAGTGCTTGGTCATTCACTCGACTGATTTAACGGTCTATATGGTTAAAAACAAAAGCAATATCCGTCGAGCACAGGTTGAACGCTGAACGTCCTCTTGATATAGATCCGTTAAGTAATTGGCCTACCATTAATTGCCAATAACAATTACAGGCTGCTTGATCAGTGTATTAATATATTTCAACTGTACCGTTTGGTAGTTGGACTTTAGCGTTTAGAAAAAAACTTATTCTACCTCATAGCAAATGAAATGATGCATCAAAATGAATCATTAAATAATATTGTATGAATAAGATACCCATAAAATGCTACTAAAGGACAAAGGTTATTGACTTCGACTATTTATAACGAAAATCAAATAAATTACTTGTTATTGTAGTAGTAAATATTCGAACCGTATAATTTATTTATTTGTCTATTTATCGCCGTTATTAATAAAATAAAACTGAATTGCAATAACTTTGTTGACAAAAACAATGATGTTGGACCAAAATATGACTACTTACGCATTTCAACAAATAGCATAAGTTCTCTTAACACTTTTGGATGAACTTTTTTGTATCTATTACTATACTTTAATAAAAAAGTACTGCGCCCTTATCGTGAACTCTTGAAGCAG
The DNA here is from genome assembly GCA_905340225.1 of Abrostola tripartita. Classification (NCBI taxonomy): domain Eukaryota; kingdom Metazoa; phylum Arthropoda; class Insecta; order Lepidoptera; family Noctuidae; genus Abrostola; species Abrostola tripartita. Next base: position 6,030,484 of record HG996490.1, on the reverse strand, counting down.
GACATTTTTCGATGTGGAAGCAAGACACCGCTACTTGCAGTGTAGTGCGGCATCTCGCTTCTACAACGTTGGTTTAAGAGTTCATGGTAAGGGGGCAACACCTCTTTCATAAGGGGGCTATTTAAAGTAAAGCATGTACAAATACCGTGTCTGGTTCCGTAATGGGATCGTCATCGAAACTGTTCCGCCGCCTGTACCATCTGTAAGTAGGAGGGGGATTCGCGATGGCGCTGCAAGTCACGTTTTTACTGGAAATTAACGAAACACAAATATTAGAGTAATCATTTGTTTTACAAAGTTGTGATTTTTTATAGCATAATTGAGAAAGAAAAGGGAATAATGAGTGGCAGAATATAATATAAAAAATTATACTCACGAGTCGTTTAAAATGGCATAAACTTCTTCAGTCTTGTATTTTTGGTTGGTGTATATCATTTGAGTGTCACTATTGTAAAGGATTGGTTTATCTGGAAACATGAATTAATGTTATCTTTACTTATTGTTATTATTAGCCTGAAGTGTCTCATTGCTGGGCAGAGGCCTTCCCACTCTCTCTCCACATCTCCCTTTTATCAGCTGCCAACGACCAGTCTCGCATATACAAGTCAAGTTCGTCTTTTCATTCGTCCAGCAATCTTTACTTAGCGATAATTTTATCATCTTATTTTATATTATTATTAAAATCTATTGACAAGAAAATATACTTAAATAGCTAATGGTTACGCTCATACGTTTGTTAGACACTTACGTTGTACAGAAAGGTGAACAGTCTTCTCCGTGTAGTGTGACAATGCCTTCTGCCGCACTTTACAAACATACAGGCCGACATCGGCGTGGTTCAGTTTCTTAATTTCTAAAGTGTTATCCTGCTTGATGGTATACTTCTTGGGTTCATCCTTGTCTGTAATTTTAGAGTTATAATCGTTAATACCTATTTAATATACGAAGAAAAACAGCAGGTTTCTATTAGATTTCCATGCTTTTGATTCAGTTCAGCAGGAAACAGATCTGTTTTATTTTGGAAGTACTGGCCAGAAAAATTACAGTTTTTGAATAAATTAAGTTTATTATAGAATTCGTTTTGACTCTTATCCATCAACGACATTTTTAGTTTTAAGCAACTTTTTTTTACTAAAGTAGACATTTACATTCATACTGAAGAATATATAACAAAATACGTGCGGTTGTTATTTTTCTAGTTAATTGATTCTGAAAGTTTACCTTTAATGGGTAGTTTGTCCTTGTACCAGACGACGACTGGGGGAGGATAGCCATTAGCTTCACAGGACAACTTTACCGACTTGCCTTCCTCGCCTTCTAGTGTTACGTTCCTGTCAGTGATGTTTACTTTTTCTGTAATTTGAGAAGGAAACAATATATATTTTTTTTATTAGATGATCGAATTTTGATAGACCTTAAACGATGCCAGTACGAACTGTTTTAGTCGTATTTTAATTTATGAATAAAGTAATTTTTAGTATTAGTCAGTTTTCCATCAAATTAATTTGTTTTCCATTTGGTATTCGGTATATATGTAGTAGTAGGCTGATAAACGAAATAAGTTTATGACTTTTCAGTTAAACAGTTCTGCGTATAAAGATTTAAATACATGCTTATTATGAACGTCATCCCTTTTTGGGAATAGGCCTTTTTTGTTCCAGCCTTTACACCAGGATCTACTCTCTTTTTATTAATTCACCCATAATCGTCCCACTGAGCAGGGCATAGGCCTCTCTTTCCTTCCTTCATTTTTCTCATTGCGAGGTTGCCCAATGCCCATGCATATTTATAGGAGTCAAGCGGATATAAAAAAATGTAACTGTATCTACAATAATTATAAGTTTTTAACAGTACGTTCACTTACCACCAACAATAAATTCTCTAGTTTCGCTAAGATTTCCCGCTTTGCAAGTCCAGTTCCCTCCGTCGCTGATCTTAATGCGATGGATAATGAGAGGCACCAGGACACCATTATCTTCAGTCTTGCGTTCCACAAACACTCGGCTATTCTTGGTAGATCGCTCCTCGACTAACTTGCCCGAGGGGGAGAACCATTGAATAGTCTGAAAGGATTAAATAAAAGCTTTAGTTTCAATTCGTATGACGGGAATTAATTCTGTAGTTGCTTAGCAGTGGTGGTTTGTGTAGTGTATTTGTGCTTTTCCCAGCAATTTCAAAATAAATTTGCAGTAAGAAATAGTATTTCAACAAATATACATACAATAACATGTAAATTATAATACACTACCCGCAATCATTGCACCACAAAAAGGATTAAAGTGTGAAGTTCCGGGATTTGGAAGTCTCTTATTTGTCAAAATACCAGTATTTGTTTAGAATAGATAGAAAAAAATAGCTTTATGAAAATGATAATCATGCTACCTATAATGTAAATGAATTAGAATAAATAAGTACTCGGTCTTTTCAATATTGTTTATTAAAAGACATACCTCTACTAAATTTTGTCCTTTACAAAATATGGCCTTGGTTTCGCCGACATTGTAGACTGTCGATCTGGCCATGATCCGAAGCGTTGCCTCTGGTACCTCATCATCGGGTCGAACTGGAATGAAAGAGATATTTATAATTACTACAAGAGAACTTGCGTTGGGTCATAGTTCACCCGTTGTTTTTGACGACCTGATTGGCGCAGTGGCTAAGCGATTGGACTGCTGCGCTAAAGGTCAATAGATCGGGGACCGACGTCGACGGCGCGAAGGGCGATCCGCAGATGTTTATCTAGAGTATGGGTGTTTGTGTGTGATATTTCATGTTTGACGTTTTTATTATATAGCGTCCTAACTTACGGCATACTGTCACAAATTAGGTTTGTTATGGTTTAAGGCCTAAATTATCAATGCGAATTTTTCAATGTCAGTAGTTTTTCGGATTGATAAATGGTAGAAGGTTCCTCCCCACTTTCATAATTATGGGAGACTAAGTTTAAGTAAGTAAGTATAGGTTTACCACCATTTTTTTAAGAAAAAAATATATTGTTTTGGTTTGTGTTGATTTTCCAAAAAATACCTGTTCTTTTTTCACTTTCAATTGAATTAGCGATGAAAATACATTACATTCCGTACTTTATTATTTTTCTATAATATGTGGATACTACAATTGGCTAAAATATAGTACTATACTATAGTTACGTGAGCACATTTTCAAAACACTGGCAGAATAATCTATCCTCTAATGTATCTCCACCATTAATTATATATATTTGGTTATATTATATTAGGTTAGGTATTTATTATTTGTGTTGGTATATATGTACGCTTTAAGTTATATGTTTGTATTTATTTCTATAGTAGATATATAAATATAATTATGTAGAATTATTTCGTTAATGTATGATATATTATGCAACTGTAAGTTTAGATTTGTTGATGCACCTACCACGGTATTATTTCTGCACCGTCCTAGTGTTGACTGGAAGAGAATGCCTATGGCATTAAGTTCGCCTCTGTACATTTTGTTAATTGTGCATAAAGAATAAATAAATAAATAATATATTATAGTATAGGTGGCAACCCTGCTTAGGTACTGTCTAGCGAGTTAAGGGTGAATTACTCGTCCACTGACTATCTGGGAAACTCATGTAACCCTCTATTTGTAAGTACATAATTATATTATCATTTAAGGTGTATCATAAATACGTTATAACACTTAAAATGATTAAACAATAAACGATTAAGCAATATATACGTACATATTATCTATGTAATACATCGAGTAAAACCTTTGACACGTGGAGTGAGCTTAACAACACTTCACAAAAGGAAGAAAATAGAATATTTACACAAACAATACATTATCCTTCTTCTTCTCAGTATTTTTATTTCTATAATACATTATGTTGGTTGTAATACTTCGGCAACAAATCTGTTGTACCTACTGTTTATTTACGTGTTCATTTTTATACCAATTTTTGTTGTAAGTGTGTGGATAATATTAATGTTTGTTGCTAGGCGTGGTATTAATTTTCGTTCTTGTTACACAACAATATTTATTAACAAAGGTACACCAACATAATATATCAGAAGATCGATTTCTTTCGAACTTACGTCTAGTTACTTATGTTTTTTTTTGTAGAATAAACAGGGGCTTTGAACGTCGTCGCCATACTTGCAACTTAGAACAAGGAAACTTGTTGTGTCCACGATTTTGGTCATGCAAAACTTTGTCTTGTCCTCGGTTCCATCCTAAGTTCTATAAGGACGTCTCCTACTGCCATTAGTGGTTCTATTAGTTTCAAATAAATGTTATTTATGCGATATAAATACGTAGTGAAGATTTCTATGAAAAAGTATAGGTACTGTCAACGACAAAAGAACCTTAACTTTTATATTTTTACACATGCCATTAATTGAAGAACTTGTCATATCGTTAAAAGTCTTGCGACCTGTGCGCATGCATTTTATGTTCATGAATAATGTGAAATGTGTTTAAAATAATATTCTAAAATCATTATTTAGTATTTCTTATAATTTAAACTATAATAACTTGAATTTGTGTATATTTCTTTCAATTATCTATACAAATAATAAAATCGTAAACGACCCGTGACATTCAATATTAAAAAAGAAAAATAATTTATACCATCTGTATTTATGTTACCGAAGCCAAAAATATAGTTCTTAAATTTTTTGTCTATTTGTCTGTGCGTTTGAACGCGCTAATCTCAGAAACGACTGTACCGATTTGAATACGGTTTTCACTGATGTATTGTGACAAGGTTCTTTTAATATTGAATGTTTCTTTCATTTAAATCGGTTCATAAACAAAAAGGTTACGTCAATCTTTAAATACATGGAATAAAACAGTACGGTTTTTCGTAAAAACCACTAAATAGAATCAGCTTAAACAGCTAATTATATTAAAAACAACTTCAAAATTATTTTGCTCTTTCCGAATGTCCACGTGGACGGAGTCGCGAGCAGAGCTATGTGACATAAAGTTTTTTAACCTGTTTGCTCCTTCTGTTGCTGACCGTACAGGCCGCTGTCGCCAACGCTCAATTCGTAAAATCTAAAGTGTATTTTCAAATGTTAGTGAAAATAGGACTCGGACTTATTTCTATTTTATTGGTCTTACAGTATCTACCACGGTTCAGTACCTACTATGTAAGAACCTATAGTTACCTACGGTTAAATAATAAAAAAATCGAAACTAAAATGGAACGTCAATATCAAATTGAATCAAAATCCGTTTAGGCGTCGGGTTTGACTCGATTTAGGGAGTGGCTAAGCGATGTTCTTTATTGCTAAAGTCGTGTTTTCATTATCAAACGAAACACATTACGATCATGGTTATTTGTGTCTCAGAACAAGCATACCTTATTGAAGGGTTTACATAAATAATTTAAATAAAATAAATATCAAAATAACTAAAAAACTTGAATATTAATGGGAATTTTATCACATACGATTTAATAGCCATAATTTAATACCATGTATGGTAGGTTTACTGTGCATGTCTCGAAGGTAATTTATACAAAGTAATTGGCTCTGTTGCTATGGGTGTGGGAATACGTGGGTGTGTCTGGTCGGTAGAGCAATGGCCTGGCTTATCTACATAATGTTAAATACCTAGAGACCAATGGAGTACTAAGGGTTCGACTATATTCGCTAAAACAATTGTTTCAGAATAGATTGAGCAGGAAGAGACACAACTATTTATGTTAAAACTTACTAAGAATGTTAAATTAACTTTTACTAAAAGTCACTAAGCCCATTTTCCACGAAAAAAAGCTTTTGAAAAGACGAAGCAATGATTTATGTCCTATTTATTTAATCTGCAACGAAATCCTTCTGAATTTAAAACGGCTGTTATCGCACTAAGCAATAAGTAGACAACCATTTACTGCAATTAAAACCGTAATTTGCAATTAAAAGAGTAGTTTTTTCTTTGATAAATGTTTCAGGCAGCAGATGGTCTTTACAGCTCGCCAGCGAGAGAACGGTTAAGCTCTTAAAGCGCTCAGACGTAGCGTAACTATGCGCCACCGAATTTAATAGATATAGATGTATAGACAATAAGATTAAAGACTATTTATAGTTTAGGTCTTAAATTATTAGTAATAAGTATATTTTAATCGGAATAAAACCACTGATTTTATGCGAAGCAGACACAATAGTTAAACAATTGCCATGTACATTAGGTGAGTTAAGTGTTAAATATTATCATTAGGAATTTTAGTTTGTATATAGTAGATAGTTTTAGGAACGACAGGAATTAAAAGTGAACTAGGTTTTTGCAAATACATACCACATTGTTTAAAATTTTTAAACATTTTTAACTGCACGATATGTTAGTGTCGATAACACTCAACAAGCAACTAGTGCTAAGGAGCCTTAAAACGCACAAAGACCTTATTATATGCATAAACAATATACCTAATTACCTATCATCATTATCATTGGCGCAGTGGCTAAGCGATTGGACTACTGCGCTAAAAATTTGTGCGAACCGCAGATGTTTGTCCCGAGTCTTGGTGTTTGTGTATGTGATATTTCATGTTTGTGACAGGCGCCCACGACACAGAGAAAAATTCCAAGAGTAGGGAGAAGTAAAAAAAAACTAAATATTAGCCTATCTTAGTCCACTGCTGGACATAGGCACAGGAACATCATATTAATCTAGCAACATTAACTAAAACAATGAAGTGCGAATGTGTTTCACAAATAACATTGTACGAACACGTTATTTCATGTATTGTATTCGTGCATACATTACCGCCATGTCAGGAATACATAAAAGCCGTCAGAATACATGGAAGACATCAAAGTATTGTGTTTCATGATGGTCGTTACCATATTGTATGGGAGGCACGCATGTTGTAGTTTTGATAGGTGTCAGCCATCATTACTGGCACCTAATAACACTAGCTATAATAATATGCCAGAATTACTTTGGCGTTGCATATCCTACAGTTTTTGAAAGCAAAGTTATTATACAATATTGTTTTAGATTATTAAACTTTAACTCGGTATATTGTTTGGTTTATTATATTATATTATGTTGTAGTATAATTATATATCTACTTTCCCATAAAAGTGAAGTCATGTTGATATGATTTTTAATATGATTTACCAAGTATATTATAGATAGCATGTAATCTAAAAACTTTTTTACTTTACAATCAGATAAAACCAAAGACAAAAATAACCGAGTACTCATTAATCGAATAATACGAGTCACTTAATTTTGAATTAGCTTTTGAGAAGCTTTCAAACTAATTAATGAATACATTCTTTTACTTTCCGAATTCTAAGAAAGTCTTTCAATAAAGCCATTTCAACAGCGGGAATAGAAAATAAATCTTGGATTGTTAATGGGTAAGCACGGTTACAGCATTTATAGTTGCAGAACGGGAGCATTAATTTATGGTCCTATCCGGAAAATTAATGACTCTAATGAGATCCTATGAATCAAGCAAATGTATACGCGTAGGAACCACAAATCAAAATGGCGTTTGTTTTACATTTACTGGGCAGAGATATGTATGTAACCGATCTCGCTTCCACAACGTAAACTGTCCTGCTTTAAGAGTTCATGGTAAGTAGGCAGTATTTAATATTTATTTTTACATTTCACATTTCATATTTGGCTATATTTTGGGCCTTGCACTCTTTAAATAACATTCCGAAGCTAGTCAAAATTATGTATACATTTTATTTCATTTCGTAAAAGGTATCTTAAATAAAATAGAACACGATTAGCTGCAGTACTTGAAATTTTATTCTATAATGAGAAGAAATATTCATATTTTGAATCAACTTCAACCTTTCTATTAGTTAATGGTGAGAGCAGGCTGAATTGAAAATAAAACTTCTTTTCGATAGAGTGAAGGCAAGTATCTCCTTGAAAATTTATATCAAAGAGTTCGAAAATAAAATATAAGTCCTCACTTCATATCTAAGTGCATAGTGCATATCAAAAATAAACCATATCTAGTGAACTGAAGACTTGTAGAACGTACAATATTGATACTGTCTAACAAAATGCCAAAACCAGAGTAGGTACACTGAAGATGAAAAAAAGAATAGAAGACATTTCCCCAATAAGTGAGCAAGAAATAAATCATTTTGACGCTTATTACTAAGATGAATAACGACCAACAATAACTTCTGGAGTTTTTTTTAAAGATACGAAACAAAAATAATTACCGGCTGAAAGAAAATATTTCTTCGTAATGATCATTTTTTATTTCAATTATGTTTACATTTGTTAACGAGTACAGAATTAGCACAGAAACACGAGCATTGTGAAATGTTTGAGTGTTTTGCCATTGTGAAATAAACTAAAATGTTCGTTGAACAAATATAAAATTTTAGAATAACATATCTATTATACTAAATTTCCTAGAAGTGAATTTAGGCTTAGCATGGGCATTATGCTAAAATTATATCAAATATGAGATAATATACGTATTCCTAGTCTGAAACCTTTTTGTGTTTTAAGTATGCCACGAAACAGTTGAAAAACGGCTTCCCCCTTAAAAAGGGGGGGGGTACAACCAATCCGCTTGGGGATCGCAGCCATACTTGCCTCCTACGACACCGCACGGGAAATGAGGATATGCTATTCTAGCCCAGCACTCCATGTGATATCGGGACTCCACTTCACGTTATATTAAAGGTTAAAGATTAATTACCCGTATGAAAATACATACTAGCTGGTAGATAGCAAATAACGTCCAAACCAATATTCAATATTCACAAATGATTCTATCATCAAAAAAATGCCTTTAAAACTTTCGATTTAAATAAAAGCATAGCAATTTCCATGTCACTGTTCAGCGCTTAATCAAGATAAGTAGGTAAGTCAGTAGTTGTCAACAAAAGTTTAATGTCCGTAGAAAACATTAAGGACACGAGAAGTGGTCAAAGTTGGACGCAGCCGTGGCATAAAGTCCACAACTTCATCTTAATGCCGTGTGGCGTCCATTAGCAAGTTACATGGGCGGTACAGCACCATGGCAGTGGAATCTTTGTATCTCGAAAGTATGATTACGTTATGACGTGGATCGTGACGTGTTTGAACCAAAATATTTACACAACTTAATATTTGGCGCGCCTCCATCGTGTACATTTTGTGGTTACATTTTCTATCTTCTTTTTAAAGAAAAACGTAATAACGTAGGTACAGGTAAATATTAATTAGTGTAATGGCTTGTTTGATTCATTATAAAATATTACTGTACTCATACTGATTGCTTCGTTGGTCTAGTGGTCGGTGAGCATGACTGCTGAGCGTGGGGTCCTGAATTTGAAATCCGGGCAAATTAGATATTACTGGAAATTTCCATTAGCTAATTCTCAATAGAAGTGTGCATTTGTGCCCGGTTGATGGCAATAGGCTCGCCCTCTATTACATTGGGACTAATAACATAACTGGCGAAATGTGAGTGCACTACAGTTACAACTCTACCTACCCCTTCGGGGAATACAGGCGTAATGTTATGTAGGTATGTATTATACCTACGTAGTTACTTATAACCAGAAAAGAGTATATTCATTGTTTAATTTTAGATTCAACTGAATATGCTTATATTAAATTAACACTGAAAACAAAGATTTAAAAAGCTTTGAAAACGTAATTAAAAAGCAGGAGAATTAGAGTTCTCGAAATGTTTTCGCATGATTTCCCTCCCTTTAATAACGTTCACATATGCGTCCTTATAAAAATAAAAGAAAACGAATTTGTTTTGTATTCAGCCGTTGTAAATTAGGCCCCATGAAGAATGTTAAACGCCCGACAACGCACTGAAATTTGTTTCAACTCGTTTCGAGGGAACAAAGTAAACAAATGACTGTGGTTCTTTTAACGAAATTGAGAAAATCCACTGAAATATACGCACTGTTTTTGTTTAGCTTTATGATGAGAATGTCGTCAGAATAATTATTAGAAAATATTTTCCTTTGGAATTTGATTGGTATTAAAATAGATTAGGTCTGGTAATTTTGGTATTTTGGTACCTACTTTGGTACAGTAATTTTATAATTGTTATTTTAATACTATTAAACTCGAATGGTAGCGTGTTTTAAAATATTATATTAAAATAGCGACAGTTTAATAATAAATCTATGTAGGTAGTAAAGTCGCGTATCTAAAGTAAAACTGGAGAGGGCATGCCCGTCGAATGTCGAATGAATGCTGGCTAAAAATAATGGCTTAACGGATACACTGAAATAGCGCGATGTTCGCTTTGACCGGAAGGAGGATGGGAAAACTACAGTCTGAGATTGATTAATAAGTTATTAATAGGAATGGATAAGATTTATTTATAGATAATGATGACATTTCGTATTTAAGTGAAAAGGTGGCCTGACAAAACATTTGTTAAACACCCTTGTTTCCCATGTTTCAATACCGGAACATTAAACTACTAGCACGTTTCTATTCCATTTTTTGGACTAAGCGACTAATTGCATTTTTTAACGTGTAAAAGCTGACCACTGTTTACATACAAATTCCTTATAATAAAAAAAGTATATAACTTAATGACGTAGGTATAATATTTACACGTCTGTTTTACTATAATGAGCTTCGTGAGTGTTAACCATATTATTTACTATACACGAGAATATTAATGCCCGCCTAGTTTCGAACTCAATCAGAGCCCCTCTTTATGAGCAAGTGATGCGGCGAAGTTGTGCTCGCGACCACTAGACTACTACTCAGGTATTCCCGAATATTCACGTGAGTAAAACCATATATATAAAGTAAATAATTTATATGTCTGTGTCACCAATCTTATCCTAACTTATAACAACCGAGATAAAAAGCCAATTATGATACGCAGTGACGCAAACGAAACGTTAGATTTTCTCTGATTACAGTTTGCATTACATGCAGTCGAGAGAAAGCAGAGCCATAATTCAAATTCACCCAAAAAGTATAAGGGTGCAGAACTCATTTGCAAGCTCAATTTTTATGAATCCCAGAAACACATAATCAATGTTCCATAAACATTGAGGGCCTTTCATATGAAACGTTCAGTGAAGCTTCAAAAATTGATATTCGGCCGGTCTCCATCATTTGGGGATTACAGAAAGGCTTACCGACCATATTAAGTTTCGTGACAGGTAAATGAACGTAGACAACCCTTTAAATATTTCCGGTATTTAGATTTATTTATTCTATGAATACAATTTTTAGGCCCTTTGTTTGATTTATGGCAGGGACAGTTTTGTAACAAATTGGACAGTAATCGGACAAATTCAAATCTTTATTTAAATCGTGTCCTGGTTTGACCTGGTGTATTTTATAGAGACGAATTTCTTCTGGGACACATTTGATAAAACACAAATCGAAGGCTGAATTAACCCTGTCCTAACACTGCCAGGCTATACTGGTAGCTATTAAATTTAATGAGGTTTTAATAAACCACGAAAATGTTTAAACTTTAGCAACAGATCAATCAATTTAATGTTAGTTACAAACTATCCATTGTGTTATTAATAAACTTAACTACAAAACTTAACAACTGTTTAAATTAAACTATAACGGGCGCTCGAATCATCTTCATTAAGCGATCTGTTTATTTTGAATATTGAAGTAGGTCTGATGTAATTACACCAACGACTCAAGGTGCGAAGTAATACCTGTCAAGATGATTTATTAACACCGTCTTATTGGGCGCTTCTGCGCGGCAACTGAGTTACAGTGTATTCGGAAACAGTAGGATAATCCCGCAAAATATGTAAGGTAATCTAAGAGTTTTAAGATATTCTTAAAACTATTTTATTGAGTGTATTTATCCACTGGTAAAATAAGACTAATTTATTTATCGAAAAAATCCTAATTTAGATAATGAGATAGAGTTTTCTTCAAAACCGCGTGTGCTATGACGGTTAGTATTCTAACTAGTGGGAGCATATCATGAATGCTTTTACGTAGTTCCACGGGCAATACATTACCTATGATTGATGTATCCACATGTTATAGTAAAATACGCGAAATATACTGGTTGAGCTGGCACCAGCGAAAATATTACCATATATAGAGCCAAATTGGTATACTGGAAAGGTCGCCAAAGATGCTAGATTTTTAAAATACTGCTTTCGCATGATTCGAACTTGTTGGATTTTTCAAAAATATTTGGCTGCGAAAGTTTAGGAGACAATTAATAATCAGGTGGTTTCATACACAAGATTGTAATACCTATTAACATGCACAATGAAATGATGAAACGTTAGCAGTTTTTATAAGTTCTCACTGCAAAGAATGTAAAATTTTGGCAAATTACTAAATTGTCCGCGGCACAAAGCAAATTTATATAAGCAAGTGTACGGACAAACAGCGCCGGAATTAATTCCAATTAGCCAATTAGTCACCATGAAATATTCCGTGTGATTACTACAGTTAAACCGAAAGTGCACAGCGTACGATTATTAATTACCATCGGGGGTTAGCTCAAAATGTAGTTATGTTATCTGTGAATAGGTGAAAGAGCAGAAGTGGTACTAATACTCTAAAGCTCTTGATACACTGTTCAAATGTAAATGACTATAATTACGTTATTTTAAGCGACGTTTTTAAGCTGTCAACTACTATATAGGTGCCAATATAGTCGTATTACTCGTACATCTATAAAATACAAGACTAGAGTATAGCATACAGTTTGTGGATATGAACTTCTTAGATCGTGATTTTGCCTACCATGTGACTCAATCAAAAACATTTATTTAAACACACTTTTCCTATTTAAAGATTTTAAGTTCCTAAGATCTTTAGGACAAGAAATCGAAGTTAAAGTCAGTTTAAGTAATCAATTAAGAAATGTAGTCAAATTAATAATTAAGATAAAAGAAATTGTATTGGCTAAATTATTCTAGATTTGTTTAGGTACCTACCTAATATTCAACTTGTGATTCTGTGTGTCTGGTTAATTTGCATTATTCTGAACGTTGACTTGATTGTAGCCTGTGCCGCATTGTGTGTTCAACACACACCCGCCAGCTATTCGCAGCACAATTTGATCAAATAGAACTTTGTCACTCCTTACGACATTCATGTCGAATCTCCGACAACTACCCAAGTAATTTACTGAGTTACTGTCAACTTGACAGGTTATCACTTGGTTAATTTTCTCTAGCGGTCCGGCAGACGGATGCTACACAAATAGTTTTAGTGTGGCATACTTTCCAACTAATAATATTGAATAGCTATGGTCGACGTCGCAAACAAACATTATTTTTGATTCCGAGATAAAAGTTATCCTACATTCTTTTGATTTGATTTGGTTTGGTGGTATTTAATATAAGTAACTGTGTTATCAATGGACATTTTTACAATTTATTTGCGCGAGTGACGTTAGTTAACTAATGTGTGTAGGCATTTTATCGGTCAAGCCTCGAAGACTGAATATCATATCAGTTGAATAAACGGTATTACATTATCCACACTTGTCTAACTAACTGCACAGTTGCGCGTGAAACACAGAGTTCCTTTGTGCGAATTACAAATCAAACTAGAATTGCTGATTTCCTTTTACTGTAGACAGAACAATCCATAGTAATTAATTGGTAATTCGGAATCTATTAAAGCAAATGCTCGATTCTATTTCGAATAGGTACTTGTCAGAATGGAGCGTGAAGAATGGCAGCTTGTTAAATTGTAATTTTGTCCGAATTTCAGGATAGCATTTTCGATCGTTAAGTGAAATTAATTTGGTTGAGTATGAATTATAGTGAATATCGCTAAAACTGCATCAAGCGCTATCCATTTATGCGTGATATTTAAGGCATAAAATGTAAGACATACAGATTTAAGGACATTTACATATGTTACGATTATTCCTCGAAGGGGTAGGTAGACACCATGGAATTCCATTTGCTACGATCCGGGCATACCTTTTCGCCCTTATTCACATCACATTTTCCATACACGTTCGTACAGAATTAATACAAGAGGTCATTTTTGCTATATAATTATTCTCCGCTACTCTGAACCGACACTCGATAATTATTGGTATGATATTTTGGCCAAGAATGAGCGCTTGCTCTGACAACCTATAAATGTTTCAATAATTTTCCAGAAATCTGTTTAAAGAAAAAAAATGGTAATCAAATCCAGCCCTGAAAATAACATCTATCATCTTTTCCTATACTAAAATATTTGATTATTTACTTATTAAGTTTATCAAAGAGATAAATTCCTTTTCCTCTTTTCTACACCTCTTCAAGAAAAGGTTATTGTGCGCAAGCTGATTTCGAGACTCACTATCAGTGGATCCCAATAAAACGAAGGGACAAAAATATATAAGGAAAATATATCCAAGTGTCAAGATTTATAGCTTTTATCTGTTGGCTTTCAAAATTCGAGCACGTGCTTCCTTTGTCGGGTGTAAGACGTTTGCGCAAAGGTTTGTTCAAATCTTGGGCAAACATCTGGTGTACCTTGTAGCCGGCTCTTGGGTTGAATGTAGGTAAATCTGTCACGCGTGCCTGTAAATGTATATTACCGTGTGAGTTATTGCTGAAGTGTGAACGTGTGCTATTGTGTGCCTGAAAGGTCCAGGATTTTGGAGAGATGAGCCTGGATCGCGATCTCTATGACAAGTGCATTTAAGCACACGACAAAAGGAATTTATCTTTATATTACTTCGATAAGAAGCGCTAGAAAAACTTTTTGAAATGAATGGAAAAGGTTATGCTGAGATGGTCGTCAAAGGATAGTATTCGCACCAACGCGTTCATATTTAATCATGCGAGAATAAAGATGAAGCAAAACGTGTCATCGTGTAAGGCATGCTGCAGTGTTCGCTATCAGTATCGAGCTAGAGACATGGTGTTAGGTACGTTAGGTGCTCATAGGCAGAAAAATAGTTCCAAGCTCGTCACTAAACATGAGCTTAAGATTAAACATATCATAACATGACGCCTGCTTTCCCCAAAGGGGTAGACAGAGATGTACCTATAGTACATCCATATTTTGCTAGTTATGTTATCTATAGGCAATTATCAACCGGGCATAAAATCAGACTCCGTGGTGCAACTGAGAATTATCTGATATAAGAATCCAATTACATTTTACCCGACCCGAGATTGGAACCCAAAACCTCGTGCTCAGCAGTCGCGCTTAGCGACCACTAAACCAACGAGGCGGTCACATTTATTATTAAACTTTCGTATCGTGAAGCTAACGTAAGTTAGTACACATCTCTATTTCAGTCTACATAGTAATCTCATGACATTTGCAAATGACCGTTAATAAACTGTATAATCATAACATCACGCTTTTATATACATAGCTGTTACAAACAGTAAATAAATCTTTATATTACAGGGTATAAGTTCGAAAATATACTTATCTATTTAAAAGTTTGTTTTATTTCATCTACGGTTTTATTTAATAAACTATCAATATTTACAAGTACACAACAAACAAGAACATTAATATGATTAGCGATGTTATAACCTCTCTAGTGTTTGACAGATCGGAACAAATCGCAATAACTGAGATTCAATATCTCAGCCGTTGTTCGTCTTCACTCGAACAAAGAGTTGTTATTGCTATATTTATTGTAAGGAAGGCTTACTTAAAGGTTATTGAGATTTCCAACATTGCTTTGTTTACCTATAAAGATATAGACTAGAGATAACGGATGCTATAGTAGGTAGAAAACTTGTTTACGTTTTCAAACAAAGCGATTCACAGATTAGCCGCTCTTTATTCGTCAGTATGGCAAAATAGTTAATAAGGAGCAGTGCCGTAACTAGTCTTTTATACGCCCGGTACGAGCTTTTTTAATTGCGCCTCTTTTTATTGTTTGTGGTCAGAGCGGTCTGGTCGTTTCTGCGCCCCTCTAGGATCTGCGCCCTGTGCCTGGGCACTGGCACCGGCCTATTTACGGAAAATATTGAATTACTTGTCGTATTGTATCTTCAAGTACCTAACATAATATTGATTCGGGGTAGTGTCATATTTTTCACAAAAAGAACATGAATTTTCTTAGAAGTAGGTAATAATAAAAGATACTTTTAGTCACTGAACTATGAATGTTTATATTGTCCATAACATTGATAATGTACGAAAATTAGTCTGACGTACGTATTTTAAGTTCTATTAAAACTAGTTACGAGGATGAGGAAGCTGTAATTAGTGGAGCGAGCTCTTAAAGCATCACAGCCGGAAAACCTTTTATATTTAACTATCACTAATGTTCTTGTCAATGTAATAATGCCTTTGAAGTGTTTTAGGGTATTAGCTAATGGTCTATTACTAGCCGTTACCCTCAGACAAATATATCTATGTTTTTTGAGTAAGCAGATTTTTTTCAGTGTTTAATTGATTGAGATCCGTAACCGTCCTAATAAATCATATCATATACATAAAGATCACCATACGTGCTTCTGTGTTGGTGACTTGAAATCATTCTACATAGGTATTTCTTTGATACAATTAAGTGACTAAGCCATGTCAGAGGCCTACCGCGGGTTAAACTCTGACACCAGGTTGTTCATCAACCATACGATAAGAAGAAGTGACTACTCTTTAGACTCAGGTATGCTTTTAGCAGAATATTAAAATATAATAAAGCAGTAATTTATTTACCAATCTACTTCAACAGAGTCGACACAAAACCAGAGTCAAGGCCAAGAAAACGTAGTAAGGAAATAAATGATTGGAAAGGTGCCTACTAATTGTAAGACCATTTATTTTGCTGTACACCAAAAGTGTTTTGTAACAGTTTTGTACCTTATG
Source organism: Abrostola tripartita (assembly GCA_905340225.1). Lineage (NCBI taxonomy): Eukaryota > Metazoa > Arthropoda > Insecta > Lepidoptera > Noctuidae > Abrostola > Abrostola tripartita. The sequence goes on along the minus strand of HG996490.1, from coordinate 6,013,771 downwards.
ATTAATGCTTTTAATAATTCAAGGGCTCAAAAATAGGGCCACAAATTTCTTGAAACAATAGCTTTACCTTTTGTCTTTGTAGAAAATAACATTTAATTACCTTTTGCTCAATTATGATGTTATGTAGGCGTCATCTTTTCTGTGGGAATTAGTTTCTAGTTAACTATTAAACATAGAGCTGTTAATAAACACAGGACATTAGTTTCAAGCTGAAAAGGTATGTCATTGTTTGTAGAGCGAGAGACTGGTACGGCATGACTGTCGGTGCCGATAAAACAACTGACTAATTGAGGAGACTACGTAAACTATGAATATGTAATCAGAGTGGAGATTCCCACCAACTGAATAAACCGATGAAGTATGGTGGAAGTAGAGTAATAAATAGATCAGCCCCTCTTACCATGAACTCTTAAAGCAGGACATTTTCCGTTGTGAAAGCGAGACGCCGCCGCGCCGTTACGTGTAGCGTAGTGCGGCGTCTCGCTTCCACAAAGGAACATGTCCTGCTTTAAAAGTTTATGGTAAGGGGCTAGCCTCAAAATGAGTGGTAGGAAATGATCTTCTTTAACTTATTTTCTCTAATAACTTCTATATATAATTATTAAAACAGTTACATTCCTAATTCGTTCGCGTGGTAATGTTTTATCGCGTATTTTTTATATATAGAAAATAGTTTGTCCTAAAGTAGGCACTATGAACCTTTTTAAGTACTTAAACTTTTTCTCTCTATAATAAATCAGCACAATGGCTTCAGTTTAGTCTTGATGAGATAACAAACAAAAAGACACTAACTTTGACTTTTACTAAAAGTTAGTGATATATTATTTACTGAAAGATAATACTAAAAGCAACCTTATATAATTTATATACATTTACTGTATACATACCGAACGAGTACTGAATTCATAACATAACATTACGCCTGTATTCCTCGAAGTAGGCAGAGGTATACCTATAGTATACCCACATTTTGCCAGTTACGTTATAGGTCCCAATGTTATAGGAGGCGAGCCTATTGCCAATAACCGGGCACAAATACTGACTCCGTGCAGTTACTGAGAGTTCATTCATCATTTCAGTATCACCCACTGCTGGATATAGGCCTCCCTTTTTCTCTTGTCCAGGTGTTCTTGGCGAATTTATTGATGTCATCAACCGGACGTACTTTTGGCCGTCCTTGGTTTCTTTGACCCAACCTTGGCCACCGTCATTCGGTCAAAGCCTTACTCCATCGGCCATCTTCCCGTCTAGCAGCTGTCTGTGTACTGAGAATTACCCAATACACTTTGCCCGACCCGTGATTCAAACCCAGCACCACATGCACAGCAGTCTCGCTTTGTGACCTCTATAGACGAGGTAGCTAAACTTACTGAATTCAATTGCTTCAATTATCAATATTTACCAACGTGAACATAACAATCCAAAACCAACAACGTTTTAATACTAAAACAGCTCTAGCTCTGCCGGTGCGTGATTGTGAATGATATTCCGTCGAATTTTTCGCAACAGACAGATATTTTGTTTGCTTTTTGCTTAATACATTTGTTTATTATCAGTCTAATGTTTCTCTCTGTTGTACGTGTTTCGATTTAATTTTATGAGATTTTCTCTAAACACCGGACAACTTTGTACATTACATAGAGGATTTAGAAAGTTTTCACTCGTTCATAGATGGGATTATAGTGGAGGGCAATAGAGCATTGTTTAATGTCGACTTTGTTGTATTATATTTCGTTTGCTTTAAGTTTTGTTACTCAATACGTTGTTATGTTTGAAGTTACATAACTTGGGTCCTTAGGTTTCCATTAAATAACTTTACTGAGTAAATTTAAGTATAAATAGAACCTATTTTATAGAACTTATACTTTATTTGGATTTAATATTAAATGAAGACAATACTAAGTACTACAAGACTGATTAAATAGACAAGTAATGTGTATAAAAATAATTCTTAAAAACAGGATTTTCTTCAAACATAAAGAAAATAAACGTTTAGAATTGAAAACTCTTTCGAGTCTCTTTCGCGTTAAAGTTAACAAAGCTATCATGATTTTGAAATATAGCCAAAAGATTAATGGGTTTGTTGGCACTTAATAGATTAAATCTCTGCCTATCGATGACAATAGGCATCGATTTTATCTATCAAGTGCAAAAACAATGTACCCGATGTTCCGTCGTTGTTAAAAGATTCAGACGAAGGAAATTCAGACTTAAGTCGTTCAACTTATGGCTTTTAGTAATATATGCGAATATGACTGGCTTTTTTAAAAAAAAAAAAGGTGGCTTGAAAACAGTTTTTCGAATAATTATAACTTAAATTGTACCGTGTAATTGTAACATTCTTTGAAAAACTTATCCTGAAACAGTTGGAGATGTTTTGGAAAAAGGTCTACCCTAAACCGACGAGCATGTATGACGAACGTGATGGGAGTGAATGAAATAAATGCGGTATGCAAGGATCGTAGCAAGTGGAATTCGCCTACACGTTTCATAGCAGGCGTGACAGTATGTATTTATGTAACGTCAGCATTGAAAGACATGCATCGTTATCTCTGGGAGGTGCAATTACCCGTTTCCTTTGCGTTAATATTATTTGTCTTAGGAACCATCGTGTATTTTAACAGAGCATCCATAGAGTGAGGCTTATGGTCTTATTTCAGTTTGGCTTTACGATTAAAACATTTAAGTCCTCCGCGTGTTGGATTCATGTCCCCGTATAAGCTTTCCGAAGATCAGGTTTCTCTTGCCTGCGATAACGCTGTATTGTATTTTTATTGAATTCACCTTATTTTCTTTTTATTCGCTCATTTGTTTAATGCTATATTATGTTGTATTTAACCCTATTTCGGTTGATAAATTGATTATGTTAAATTAACAGTTAATAATTATATAGGTATATAAAATTATCATTATGACACCCGATCTTAATGGATGATACGATCTCTGTTGTTCATTTATGCCACGCCATTAAATGTTTTAAGTTTTTCATCGATTTCGGTAATTTTCTGCTCTTTGTTAGAACAAAGAAGGTAATTACATAAAAAGTTTTCTATAAAGACCTTTTCGTCTGTATTTTCCGATTGGGTATGGTAGGTACTACGTTGAGCACACCCACATTTCGGCAAACAATTTTAGCACCATGTAAAACTTGGTGATCTAATTATCTTTTATTGGTATCAATTATATTATTCAGTGATGTATTAGATAACTTGAATAACTTAATTGTTCCCATATTCAGCCAATTGGATTTTGTTAGAAAGAAAAAAATCTTCTATTTACGTTTTTGAAATCAGCAAAAATAAACATTTTTGTATTATAAAAACGATAGAGACTTTTAAGTTTGCGGAGAAGATCGTTGGTGAAATTACTACGAATGACTTTATTTACAATCCACTGCTATTAGTAAAGACTACAGTGTCTAGACATCACTGTGTGTAAGATTCATGTCTGAATGCACTTACAAATCAAAAGGATTTATTTAGGGAAAAGAAAGAGTTAAACAATCTCTCCGTAATGAAGCTACATTAGATTCTGTTTTGTTTACAGTATACCCACTAAACTAGCAAATTGCGCTCAATACGGACTGAATGAGATCGAGTTTCACGTCACGTAGTGAGGCCTGTTGATTTGGGGTATTATGTGTCTTTTTATATCATATAAATATACCTATTGCGTTCACGTTTTTGTCGTTTAAGGTGAGCTGAGCGCAAAGTGATTACGGAACATATGGGACAAAAAGATATTTAGTATATATTTAGTATTTTAGTAGGTAATGGAATAATGTTTAGGGAGTTTCGTGGTCTTGATGTTTTTTTTATTCTCTTTTAATGAAATAAACCTTGTCCTTAAAGAAAAGTTAGTGTTGAACAAAACAATGAAATTCAAACCATTGCTTCCCACCCACAAGCTACGGAATATACGTATGTGGGCAGAACTGGAATGGAAGTTCCTGTGGGTAAACTTTTAAATTCAATTATATTAGCGTCTACACTCGAAACTATTTCCGTCATATCTCACACTTGTTGACGTTGAATTATGTTTGTAATAAAAATATTACATAATGTCTCGCTTGTATCTTAGGAGGACTGGTAGACGTATAGTTGAAGATACATACTATTATGCTATTCAAATTTGACCCGGGTGTTAGTAGTTAGTGATAAGTGATGATGGCTTCCATTTGCACGCGTTTTTAGTTTTGAGTAGGTGGGGACGATTTCAGTATAAAATCCATGTGTAAGTTTTCCGTTAGATAAATTTATTACAAATGACATACACGAGGGCAAATGGTTGCGATCTCAAGTAAATAGAGAGAGGACATCAAAATGAATTAAAAAATAACCAACATGGTCCTACGGTGTCATTCCCAGCTTTACATCTTACTTCTTAAAAAAACAAAAAAAAATATGATTGTGTGTAATGGTAGTGTTTCTATTCGAGTTCGCCTGCGTGCGTTTAACTGATACTAAATTGTGTGTTTCTCATGTAAGTGAATATTTTATTCTTATAGGAAATAAAGAATCTTAACCGTAACCGTAAAAAAGATTTTGTTTGATTGTAGAAACCCATTAATCAAATGACTTGAAATCTAATTTGGTCTAATATTGTCCTAGGCTCGGCTCTTATGACGCATTTACCTTCATATGTCGCAGCCGTGCCTCCATTATTTCATTTTAGACAGGCGTCCTAAACCTTTTCTTTATTGTCTTCCTTCCTTTTTTTCGCAGACCGAACAAGATTTTCACTTAAATCACAGAGTTGTCCCGATAAACGAATATTTATGTAAATGCAACGTTTCCCGGCGACCGCATAAAATTGTACGGTATTCCACACGATCTCTGCACAATTTCTCATTGCAAAGTCGTTTATGTCAGAAAAAGACGGTCAGAGGTTCGATTCCCGTCGGGCGATTTGTTTTGTCTTGTTAGCGCCGTGGGATATAGCTTGTTTGAACTTGTTTGATGTAAGAAATTATTTGGGGAAGAAAAAGATCCCGAAATTACTTTCCGCTCGTGTTACTTGCTATCCTGTTGCGCTTGATAAGTTTATTTTTATTTTGATGTTGATAATTGTATTACTGTTAGTTCAAGGAATTTTGTAAAAAACTTTTTATCGTATTATAAAATTCAACTTTATTTTTTTTAAAGATTTTTATTTGTTAGATAATGTGATTATGACAGTAACTAAAATGAATGAATATTCCAATAACTCATTCCAATATAAACGTAATATATACATCTTTTTTTATGCAATCCAAAAAGTATGAACTGAGTTCGAAAACATATTCAGATACGGCGTTCTCGAGCAGCATTCAAGGAGTGAAAAATACCTAGATACGTACTGCAAGTCGGTTTAATGTAACATTTTTGCAAAGAGCAATATTTCACACTCTAAATAGCTGGATGCTCCGTAAGAAAAGCAAGTTATTTTAAGGAGACTAGCCATTAAGCTGGCTATTCAAAAACGCTTAGCTTCAAGTACTATGGACTATTTTCTTCAGCAAAAATTGGAGCAAAACATTTTATTAATTGCCTTTTACTGGTAGAGTAATGTGATTCTGATGCTGGTTTGAAATAATCACACTTTAATGGAATTAAATTATTTAGACGAATTGGTATCGATTGATATTGTTAATATTAGGTATCTCATTTATTCGTAATTAAATAATGTTGTATTTTATTTTATCTGATCAGAGATTGACTTTAAAATCACATTACTTTAGATTTGTAATGCAATTTTCGTTTCGATTGTATGACGCAAGTAAAGTATAAAATATTAGACCTATAAACTTCACAGGCTCCGAAATTTAAAGTATAATTTATCGTTCACGGTCCTACAGACTCCCGTGTAATACCTTCCGATAATGGGTTGTTAACAAGCTGATATCTCGTGTTTAACAAGCTGCCTCCAACTTAGATCGGATTATAGACTCAGTCCCTAATCCCACTAAAACCAAGAAATAATCTCGCTTTTGCTAAAATTATAACAGGAGCAAAACACTTGAAGATTATGTTTGGATTTGTAACACGTTTATGATCTCGAAGGCTTGTGAAGGGTCTCTCAAGTTCTTGAAGACTGGTAATCGTAACTTTGTTTTACTAAGAACGAAGACTTCAAAACCAACATGTTTGCGCAGAACCTAAATAATATATGCCTAAGAGGAAGAGAAGTGTGGAGGTTAAAAGTTTTGGCTCCCGATCTACTGTTGACTTAGCTACGGAGATGGCGATGTGATGAAATCGTAACTTTTGACGCATGGCTCATTGTTTGCTCGGAAACTAATCTGGCATGAGCTTGTTTGTGTTGTAACATTCTATCTTTGCAGCGCGGGTTAGTGACTAAGAACTGCTATGTTATCGAGTATTCAATGATTAAATTGTATTATAATATTTCATCAATATAATGAATATACAGAAAAGTACATATTTTTTTAAGAGTATTGCTTTTATTAATTACCAATTCCGTCGAGTAAAATTGTAATTTTTGGTAGTGATAAGTATTACTTAATGCGTAAAAATATATGAAATGAGTTTTAATATTCTTTTTTTATTGATTACCGCTAGGTGCCTAAAAAAATGTGATTGTACGTAAATTAGTCGGTAGTAGGCAATTCTAGAAGCAAGAAAATTTATCTAGTAAGGTATATTACAATTTCACAAGTAAAATATCTTCGCAAGATACAAAATGGATGCTAAAACTTAACAAAAATAATGACCAGGCTTGACTAAGTTCCGCATAAACCCAGCCGCACGGCAGCAAAAATTCTTGCACTTAAGAAAAGCTCGGTTTAACCGTCAAATTCCGTCAAATGAGATTCGAGGGAATCTCTTTATTTTACCGCAAAACCGTGGTAGGTTCTTACTAACGAAATTCAATTACTGACGACAAAGAGTAAAAATATTCTTTCCCGTCTGAGAGGGAATAAAATAAAATGGTGTCTAACTACGAGTAGGTATTCAATAGCGGATACGGCTGTCCGAGTCGTGACGTGAATTGGAGGAACATTTTTCCGATACGCGTATGAAAGTGAGTGCAATGGAATTTAATCTGGAATGAACGGGATCATTCCGCTTATTTGACTATTGTTAATATGTTTTATGCATATGGGTTCACAAAATGGGTTTAGTATTCATTCGCACGTATCTGAAGCTTTTATTTTTTGTTATTCGTTAGCGTGTATTGTTCTGGGTATTTGCTCAAAAAAATGTTTCATTTGAATGTTTTAAAACCTAATTGTTAGTCTGTATATTTCATTTTAGTGTTGTTGTTCAACCTTTTAATGTTGGGATTTAAATATTTTTGCTTGATACCATAAAAATGTTTCTTAGAAGCCTAGATCAACAGAAAGAAGATTTATTTATAACCTCATTACATCTAGTTTAAATATGCTTTACAATGTGATTATTTAAGCGCAGAACGACTGAAATATTTCGCATAATTACCTAGCGGCCGCAAAGGTAGAGGATTAGAAGGTTTTAATAATTTATGCCAGAATTAAATTAATTGCATTTAAAATGTAAAGTGAAGAAGAGACTCGCCGCAGTGCTTATCTGTTTAGTAAGCAGTAATTAGAGACTTGAAAAGGTTTAAGGTACACTTCTTAAAGTAATGAATTAGTGGCAAGGTAAACTTGTCCAATTCTACACTAAATGGGGAATCTCAAAGAAATATTTTGCACGAAAACTGACGTATTTGAATCGATGCTACTAATATCTGGGCCTCGTGGAAACTGGACGAGTCCATTCCACTGAGCGAGCAAAAGATTAGCTTTTCAATTCACGTTACGACCATGATTTTCGGATTCAGCGGCGCTTATGTAATGCCCCCAATTCATCAACATGACCAAATTACTACGAACGTACTGATTTGAAATTGATCCCTACCATTATCATTAATACAAAGTTTTTTAACGTGAGCGGTAACATTAAACGATGTTATAATAATTATATCGGCCCGTGATTATCTTATATTAAAGGAACACTTAGAAGACTTTCCCTGTTGGAGAAGGATTGTATTCCTACCGCCAATTTTAATAATTCAAGGCATCATTATTAATTTATTTGATGAATACGTTTGTGGAGGGTAATATTTAAAATACTTAACTATGCACATTAAGGAATTGCTACCTTAGCTAAGCTAACCTCACATCCTGATGATATCAAAAACAAGAATACATAAAAATCAAGTGATAGGTATAGCAGACGTACAATGGCTTTTATTTTATTACTCCTAAAAGTACCTTTCTTTTGATCTTCAGTGCAATAGCCAACCGTGAACATTTGCCGTTTCCAGAAATGTACGATCATTTTTAAAAAGGCTACATTTCCGAGAATGTTCTTTCAATTTAGATAATACAAAATATATATGTCTTATGTGAATTTTTAATGTAAGTGCGAGGGTAACAATCCATGTTAAAAATAGTTTAAAAATCGAAAAGGGAAATGTTTCGCAGACAGGGTCGGATTTCTAGCGTAGAAAAATGTCGACGAAGGTACGTATTTCAGTTTACGACGGTCGCTAAGTATAAAGCGAAGAAATATAAATGCAATATTCTAACAAAAAATACAAGCTGGAACTAGGTCTTGCAGTGTTCATAGTGAACTTTATTGTTATGTTTTAGAATTTGTACCTATGTGGCTTCAGTGATGGGACGAAGAAAAATGTGAAATGCTGAAGAAGAAACGTAAGGGTGTTGTTATTAGTGAAAAGCGTGATGGACAGCGAGGGGCCAGGACAGGGGTCGTGGTTTCGATACCCTACTAATACTTGAAATTAGTAAAACAGCATTTGTGTATAGACCTACCATTACCTACTTATGGATACTGTCGTCACTAGAAGAGACACTTACATTTTTGTCGTAGCGGTAGGTTGACAGTTGTGTAGAGTACCTACTACTAAAATTGTAATCTCAGTTAGTATATTTTCCGATCCGAATATTTATTATAATATTAATACGTGAAGCCAAAACTTTGCACACCTTTTTAAGAATATGCGCGTACGGAGAAGTGTGAGATTTGGCATAGTTAAAGTTAATATGGGAAGCGCAGAAAGCTAAATTTTTTATTATAATTACGGTAAAATTTTGGCCGCAGGGCGACCTCTAGTTGTTATAATTATAGAAGACATCGATATATTAAGAGAAATAATTCAATGCCATTACTCAGACCAATAAAAAGAGAGATTCTAAATGTTATCTCCAGACTATTAAATGTCGACTACAGCTTTTAATTCCTGAATGAATGAGAAGAGCGAAAAACACATGGAATTTATAACATTATTGTGGGTGTTGATGGAAACAGTCGGAAGAACACCATAGAAAGACTAACACAGAGTTTATTGGTGGTGTCTTCCAAAGAGATCAAAGCTTATACCTATGAATAAATGCATGACGAGGAAGAAATATACATGTGTCAGGATTGTAGCACGTGCCTGGCTACCCTCATGGGACTTAAGCATGATGTTTTGTGTGACATGCATACATGACTCCTTTAATCCATGATGCTGTAGACAGACGTGTTTATTTTTATGAGGACTATTACTGGTATTTCGCTGTTTATAATACACAAGCAAGCCTATATTATCTTTCATTGGTCCACACCGGATTCATCGCATCACTTTCTCGGCGATGAAAAGGAATTTCTATCATAATCCGTCCTTTCACGGACACAAGTTATAAATAACATAAAAAGGATAATTCTTGGTACCTATAAAGAACATTAAAAATAGTTAAATCATGAGAAAATGAGCGAGCAAAACAATCAATGCCCGCAAGGTGACAATGAATAATTTGCCTCATTAATTAATCAGGGGATTAGTCCAGTCTTCTCAATGTCAACGTTATTAATAAAACAGTCCGGATTAGTCATGAACAGACCGAACAGGCTTAGTTATAGGGATCTGTATTGTTATAAATGTGTCAATAGCAGACTAAACTATGAATTATGTTCCTAAATATCTTGGGGTTGAAGGTGAGTTTATTTCACAAGGCGCTGAAAGGTTTTTGTATTGTATAGAGAAAATACACGAAAAAGATTGATCTTTTTTAAAATAAATATCTTGTATAACTAAACTGATAAAGGGAATTTGAAAAATGATGAACACGAGCAGGACTTGAAGACTTAACTACATTGTCGAAGTAGAAAATATTTATTACAAAAAATTACTTCTGGAAAAAAGGTGTATATATTATACAATTAAATTTCAACTCACACTACAAGAAAGCTATTATACTTTTTAATGTTAGGTTAGTTTAAAAAAATATTTTACCCTGAAACGGAATCATTGAAAAGTAAGTAGGTACCTATGTATCTGTCTTGTATGTATGATATCTTTTTTAATGAAGTTCCCACTCTCTTCGACTTTCATACACATTCAAATGAATGTATTGTAATGTGATGGACCGTGTTATTTTTGATATATTATGTACGATATTTTGGCCAATTTTTTATAGTTTTTGCGTCGGCGTTTCTAGGGAAAGTTTTGTGTATATGCAAACCATGGTCTTTATTTAATATTTTAAATAATGTTTTTTTCTTTAAAAAAAACTCTCTTTCTATTATTGTCTCTTGTGTTAATAATAAAACATGGTCTACAAATGATTTGACTTTGAAAACTTACTTTTGCTTTAAAAAGACAAATCGAATCACAGAAGTTTGCCAATTTTCCGCGCCGTCGGGTCAAATCTAATCCAGAATATTTATTGTAACTAATATGAATTGAAATATTATTGTTCTTACCCTTTTCTAATTCATTAGCGGGACTATATTAAAATGTTAATCGTCAAGTTTCTGTGATCTTGACTTAGTCACCTGTCTTATCATGAGACTAGCTTACGTGAATTATGATTAGCCTATATGCAGGTTGGTAACAGGAGAGGCTGCTCAGAATGCCTTATAACGATTAATTGTTTAGATAGGCAAATGGAAATGGGAAATAGCAATATCCTTAGCAGATCCGATTCACACTTTAAAGCGATAATGGAATTGGGAATAAATGGATGATAGTCCATCCTAAAACAGTATCGATGGAGCACGATGTCCATTTAACGCTAATTGCAGTAATATGTTTAACTAATCCTAAATCTCGTCGTTAATAATAATTAAACATTGCACTTAAATAACGTAATGGTAATTGATATCTAAATAAAAATAAAAAACAAATATTTTAAAATAATTAATTATAGGCAATTACTTTTGAAACGCGAAATAATCTTCTTACATTTTCCATAATAAAGAAATATCCCTCCGATATTGATAAACCGAAACTTAATTAAACTAGGTATAACAAAGTTGAGTATATTTCTCAAAGTTATCATATTAATTTCACGAGCGATTAGTTATTAAAGCTCGCCATTATTTCCACGGGATCCGGCTACAGGTGGGGCAATAAATTATTCCAAGTCCCTAACCCACCCTGTATATAATGGGTCACACATTCAAATTATTTTTTCAAACATTACTTAAGGGTATAAAGAATCGGGGACAATATAATTTTGGCTTGTCCACTTAGGACTGAATAAGATGACCAGAAACTAAATTACTTGAAGTTTCACAAAACCTTTATTTTGATTCGGACGACCTAATTGGCGCAGTGGCTAAGCGATTAGACAAGAGTCATTCCTAGTGTGGGGCGACGATTTAAAAAAAAAACTGAAATGCAAAATTAAAAATACAGGATATTATGTAAATTATTTTATAATTATTTTTGTATAAAGGAGTTCTTATTTCTAACTAATCTACTAGACTGATCGAAATGGGTCTTTGTCAAACGGAGATTTGGTACTTATCTTAAAATTGCTATTCCACCTATCGGTAGTTAAGTCTGTGCTCTAACTTAATTAACTGCCTTGTTTACCCATTACTTGGATAATAAAATTATCATAGGTACTTGCTATCCACTTGAATAGATTCCAACGTACTTTTAAATATAAAAATGATGATAAACGCCATGTTGGTTTTAATGGCCTCATGCTCTGCGCATGAGGTCCTTGTTTCGAATCCCGGGTCCGGCAAAGATTTATACTGGGTTTTTCCATTAGGTGATTCTGAGTAGTAGCACGGAGTCTGACTTGTGCCCGGTTAGTGGGGAATGGGAATAGGCTCGCTCCTCAATACGTTGCATCTATAACATTACTGGCGCAATCTCCTCCACCTCTGCCTAGGCTCGAAAGCATACTAAATGAATCGTACTTGTCCATTACAAGTGAATTAGTTCGTATTGCCGACGTCTTATCAAGACGAGACACAAATGAAGGTCATGTGGGTGCGGCAGTATTATCTTGAAAGTTTCAGTGGAATCTGTGTTTGAACAAAATTGAGGCTTTGAACTTAAGTCCCTAGAAGCGGCATGTGTTAACTATTCTGAGTGTAACTGCTATCGAGCCCGTAGCTGTATCGTCTTTGTTCTACTCAGTCTGTTGATCGAGGCAAAGGCTTCCCAAAACCTTACAGTTTGTATAACACTTTAGATTAAACTGACCTCAAATGACATGGAGAAATAAATTAACAAAAAACCTACGTGAATTGGCCCATTTACTGAAATGCGTAGATACTTTTTGGAATACCCGCAGCCATTTCAAATTCGATTTTTTTATACCAATTAACATCCTGTATCGAGACAAATCGAATGACGCGTCATTTGGCCGAATTGGTTTTGTAGCTTGCGAGAGAATTTCAAAATATATTTGCGTGTACAGGAAAACATTATCTGCCTCGTGTACAGGGGAAAAAGCGTAACCTTTTGGCTACGTGCAGCCGTATAAATGCAATTTATTGTGTATTTACAATAGCTGATATCTTGCTGGCAATTATATAAATATGTTCGCTGCTTATTTGATTGTAAAACGTTAAATAACTGTTTTAACCTTAATAAGGTACTCTGGATATATTATCTTAGATGGAACCCTTTTATTGCTTTAGTTACGATTGTTACATAAGGGGTCAATCTGAAATCCCATATCCACGGGCCAATGTGATGAAGATAAGTAATACCCAATGAGTTGTCCTAAACAAGGAGCCGAGACTCAACCTGATACCACTTTAAAATGGGATAAGTAAAACATGATTATCTTTGGAATGTGGTATGCGGAAAGTAGGCACTTTTTTTAAAATCGTATTTATTTTATTTATAAAAACGTTGCCCCATACTTGGAATTTCTTCTGTGTCGTGGGTGCATATCACAAACATGAAATATCACATACACAAACACCCAGACTCGAGACAAACATCTGCGGATCACACAAATTTTTGTCCCGTGCGGGAATCGAACTTGAAACCCTTAGCGCAGCTTTCCGATTGCTTAGCCACTGCGCTAATCAGGTCGTCAAATTCATCAGCTACAGGAAATACGACTATTAAGTACAAGACAATCCTAATGAAAATCGCAATTTATAAACAGAGACAGCTGCGGCGAATTTTCTTTGAGAATAATTCAATAGTGATTAAACTCTCTCTAAACGAATGGACCAAATACACGTTTGACAGTCGCGTAGCCAATAAGGTTGCCAAGGATTTTCAATAATGTTTTTGTTAACTGTTCCACTAACAGCATTTTTATTTAGTTAAAAATACTTCTGATTGTCCAATTGTATGTTTGTGATGCAAAATATTTATCAAACGAATACCTACACGAGATTCAATTATGTTTCATAAATAACGCATGCGGGTACAAAAAAGGTAATTAATCAAATATTATGCAGCAGAATAAAATCTACAACTATGTATTATATTAACATGCACATAAAGTACGTATTAGCAGTAAACAAAGAGAAAATGTTAGTTTACTTTTTAGATCTTCCAGGAGAGATTGATTCATATTAACTGTAGGTATATACTAGAATAATTAATCATGAAGTGCCATTATAGTTGCTGTATGAAATGTTAATTATATTAATGGAAATATATAATCTGATCGTTTCCAATAACATTAACTACAATTCAATTAAGAATACAACTTCATTGTGACCAGTACCCTACCATGAGTTCTTCTCTATTAAACTGGCTAGCAAACACGTAAAAACTACAATTTTCTATGCGACTGCTACAGGCGCTGTAAAGTTTGCCATACAAATGTTTACGTGGACAGGCAGTTTACATGAGAAGAACTCATGATTGAAGAATAGGATAGCAAGATTCTCGAAGGGACTAGTATTCCATTGAATGGTTATTCATCATCATCATCAGCCGAAAGACGTTCACTGTTGAACAAAGGCCTCTCCCTTTTAGAAGGGGGGGGGTGTCATAATCCCCTCGCTTGGCAAGGGGCTTGGAGATCGCAGTGTTGGTGGTCAAGTTATTGAAGACGCTGCTGTTCAGCTTCTGGATTTTCCCTTAGTCACCTCTTACAACACCCACGGGAGGAAAGGGGGTGATCAATTCTAGGCCGAATGCCACACGGCAAAATGGATGGTTATTGCCATTAATTTTTTACTTAGGGTTAGCGCTGAAATAGGAGTGAAAACACTTAAAAAGTAAACAACTCTGCTACTCTTTCGGAGATTACAGGCTTCAGTGTGTGTGTGTGTTTTTAATAAAAATTTCGCCTGCTTGTTCATTAACAATCAAAATATACATTTACAATTAATCGAATCTCTCAATATATTTTTTAATTAAATTTAAAACATCATGATTGAGAGCATTACACTTAATTATCTACATTGACGTTTCATATCAAAATTTTCATAACCTGAAACCTTCTTTTGTTTTCGATAATTGTGCTATATTCACAATGGATAATATAAAATGTATATTTACACATCTATATCACTACAGTATAAATTAATGTGCTTCGGTCAGTTCAAAAGTGGTTAAACAATAAACATCCCTCGTATCCTTACAAAACGAATAAAACATGAAAATCAAACTAGCACTTTGTAGAATTACGAAATGAAAAACATGTTTGTGGCCGACAATGTATGAAATTGAATGTTTACAGATTAATAATTAATATTATGAAAATAAATTGTATGCATGAGAATAATATGTAATTATATGCATGTTTTTAAAGCAATATTGTTTATTTAATTTAATAATTAGTAAACAGCAAAGTAGGTACGTAATCCTCGTTATATAATAAATGCAAAAGTGTGTTTGTTGGACTGCCTCGTTGGTTTAGTTGTCGCTAAGCGACTACAGCTGAGCATGGGGTCTTGGGTTCGAATCCCGGGTCGGGCAAAGTGTTACTGGGTTTTTCTATTAGGTAATTCTCATAAGCAACACGAAGTCTGGATTTGTGCCCGGTTGATGGCAATAGACACGCCCCCTATTATATTGGGACCTATAACATAAATGGCGAAAGGTGGGTGTACTATATGTACACCTCTGTCAGCCTACCCCTACGGGGAATACAGGCGTGATGTTATGTTACGTATATGTACTGTTTTATGTGTTTGTTGTTTTTTTTTTGCGCGCAGCATAGCAACGGATAGTCGAGATTTTGCATAGACATAGGTAGTAAATAAAAAAATAGGTACGAGAACGATCACAACAGGAAAATGTATTCTTGTCCTTATCTATACTAATATTATTAGGTAAAGTTTGTTTCTTTGCAACCCTTTTCACGAAAATTTTGCGGACGGAGGAGTACCAAATTTGCTACACTCAAAGTTTATATGGAGAAGTAGTGCAGAGTCTGCACTCCTTACTACAGCTGTCTGCACTGTAGATAGCTTAAAATTGTGTCATAATTACAGTCAAGACCGCAGGGCGACCTCTAGTCTCCTTCTTCTTCTTACGTATGGTTGATAAACAGCCTGGTGTCTGAGTTTAAACTGCCTGTAGGCCGCTGACATGGCTTTACACACCGTTGAAAAATCTCTCAGGTGTGCCGGTTTCCTCACGATGTTTTCCTTCACCATTTTTAGCAATTGATAACTAATTTATAGTATGCATAGTTGCACATGAATTTGTAAAGACATTAGTGCGTAGTAGGATTTGAATTTGCGACCTTTGACTTAGAAGTCCAATGGTCATACCACTCGGCTACCACTGCTGTCAAACGACAAGACAGTGTCACTCAAAATGACGTAAATGCTACGCAAGCCTCGGTACTAGGCTAAGTTGTATCTAAGCCCTAACCCTCGTTCCAGCGCGTCAACTGTAAACTGAACAGGTGGTGCTACTTAACCGTGCTGTCAGCCCACCACTTTTGCGCACGCGGTATCTTTATTTAAACTTTCAAGACAGTAATATAGTAAGTGATAAGTAGTCATTTGAATTTTTATTTTCACTGTAGGTTTAAGATGTATGTTTGTATGTATGTGGTACGTGTTTTAGCGACATTGATATAAATTATTATGTAAGTCAAGATAAAAGTTCCATATAAATGAACTTTTAGTTTATAGACGGGATTCATATGCAGTTAGTTTTTATTCAGAAAAACGTCGCTCCATACTAGTATTTTTTTCCTGTATCGTGGATGCGTTTCACATACATGAAATATCACGTTTATAAACGGACTTGGGGCAAACATTTGCGGAACACATAATTTTTTGTTCCGTGTGGTAATCGAACTCGCAACCCCTAGCGCAGCAGTAACTACAAATATGACGGTTGTAATACCCTTAGATTTTTCCCCTGTTTTTTCTCTCAATCGCGAATTCATATATTAGGCTAAATATACCTAATTATTAAAATTATTGCGGTAATACATAACTAGGTATGCATTATTAATGTATTGTTATGAATACATTACAACGGTCTGGTTTTGCATCTAGAAGAGCGTAAAGCGCAGTCAATGTTCGGGGTTAAATGACATTAAGGAGACTCTTGGTTGCGTCTGTCTTACACTGCGAGGGTAACTCAAACAGGGAGCTTATAATTGACAAACTTTGTTATGATCAGCAAAGTAAATGGATTCGACGACGTTTCGATTCAGTTCTATTTATATCGTAGCCAGTTACGATTGGTTGGTCATAACTCATAGAAGTTACCTACAAAGGCGCATTTTATCTAGATATGCTACTAGATATTGTTATATTTACATATTTTTGTACTTACATCAGTTTAGTGATATACACTCTTTCCATTTTCGATTCCACTTTACTTTTGGATGACACAGAACAAAAATCGTACATAGCTCTATATTATGAAGATAACTTTGACATCCTTACAGGAAAAGCAGTTGTGATATATTTATCGTAGCTACGTATATTTAAAATGCCAATAAAATAATACCTACACGTGTTCCTCACAATGCGACGTACCTGCTAGTACTTCACAATACACAATTCTAATCCTACCCTTATGGAACAGACAATTGAATGTGCAACTTATTTGTTCAGTGAAGTTATTTATTGTAATACTCCAATATTGAAAGCACAATAATATAAGTATCAATATCATGACAACTAAGTACACAAAGGTACGCTCGATGAATAATAAATGAGCGGATGAATTCAATGATGTATGTACTTCTGAATGATTTATTTTTGTCCTCTTGACTTCTTATGATATGATAGCTCCTAATAATATTTTTGATAACAATGATTTGCTATATGAGGTACTATAGATATATGTTAACAGTTGAGGAAGAGGCGTATGGAAGCTACCCACAAAACCCTTTGTACAAACCATAAAAGTACTGCCTCGTTGGTCTGGGTTTTATCCCCGGGTCGGGGGGCGTTTTTCATTAGGTAATTCTCAATAGCAGCAGGTCCTTTAACATTACTGGCGAAAAGTGGTGTACTATACAGAAACATCTCTGTCTACTCCATCGGCAAATAAAGGTGTGATGTTATCTATGTTTAGTACTGAAATAAACTGCTCTCTTTGTAAATCGGTCCTGAGATGTGATTTGCAATATTTACTCTTTGCTTTGACGTCACATATCTGATATAAACTAAATGTCGTTTCCAAATTGCATAGACGTAAATATATTTATGCTTTTCGATTCAAGCGGTCCCGAGCGTAACTTTATACCAACATTCGAGAGTTATATTTTAAAACTCATTACTTTCTTTGCTTTGCCCTGTTTGTGACTCTAGCATGCACCGATGAATCTTCAAAACTATGTATACTTTTAAGTTCTGTGCACTGTTTTGCAGATGTTACCCACTTTATTATTTTCAGTTACGTACGCGTTTGTGTCAGTTTTCGGTTTAGAAATGAGCCCAAAATTGCTTGGCTCGCCCTCATTATATGGGACTAATTGCCACCTTCAAGGTATTACATAGAATGAGCATATAACCTCTGAGTATCCGTTAATAAAGTAAAGATGGGATGATAGAACCAATTATATTGCCAACAAAAAGTGGCGAGTAAAATGCAAAAACATAACATGATAGTGTATATTTTTAAACTTCAAGTTTATTTGCCTTCGTTAAATAGCTTTTTATTTAATGCAAAACAGTAATAAAATAGTAGGTATGCTTTAAAATTAAATGTGTGACAATTTCCAGCAATATAACTGAAACATTTGTGTAAATCAGAATCATTTCTAAGAGTAAACTAATTAGAACGTTAATAATAGTTTCCATTTAGCGCTGCACGTATGAATTGAATGCGAACGTGCTCGCGACATGTGCGTCCTATTTAGATCGTGGTGATGTTAGCGCTTCTACATATTATACACACCATATTTGAAGGCCGTGTGTTCACCCCAAAGCTTTCATGTCATGGCGATATTTGCGTGACAGACTCATCAATTTAAGATGTCACCGTAATCCTGAACGCACCACATCGCTGTTAGTCCGGCCTAGTAACTCCAATCAAATATTTACCAAAGAAATATATAATTTACTTCGCTATTGTATTGCGCATCAAAGCATAATAAGGTATCTTATTTCTCGGATATCGTGTTTGGTTTAAGATTTTATTTAGTAGGTATTAGAAATGTCTTTATTTGTCTGAAGATGAGAAACTTTCAATTGAACCTAACGTCAACGGATGTAAGGCTTCTTTTTATCTGACATTGTTAGGGCTTCCCGTAGTATAACATGATATTTTTATCTTTGCAACGCAATCACAGTAAAGTTACATTTTCAATAGAATTTTCTAAGTATACAAGCATATGTATAACAATTAATGCGTTGTACTGAATGGGAATTGCGATGTGAAAGAGTAAAGCTAAAGCGTAGCAAGGATCGTAGCAACTGTAGCAAGTGTTAATTCGTAGCCACGGCCTACGACTCGGGATAACGTTAAAGTTTTGATATCACACGCTAATTAATCGATCACGTCTGAAACGAATTGAATGTTTGGTACATAAGTTGACCTGAAATAGGTTATAATATACTTCGATCTTTGTACCTACTTACATAAAATATTTATTTCCTAGCTACAAGTCGGGCATTTCTGAATACACACTTGAGTATAACCGGAATATACATATAGTAAATAACTCACGAAAATTATTACAGTAAAATAAAATAATTTTCGTAGACTTCTAGTTAAACCGTCGGCTTAGGTCTACTAACTGGTGGTAATATAATAATTATAAATTCCACGCGTCTAGAGTTAATTGCCTAACATGGCTTTCTGTTTACCCAATTTTTGAAGCACTGTCTTTATACCAAAATTCTTTATGTACATAAAATATGTATAAGCTTGTACGTTATGATTACCAATTATCTGTTCTACTGTGTAGTGTGTACACATTCCTTTTTAGTCTGACGGAAGAAGTTCATGTGAAACACTGACGTCAAGCCACAACTTGTTAGTGCAAATGTGTCCTCAAAGTCCTTTAGAAATACATAGTAAAGACATAAGAAATATATTCTACTGTCTTCTAGAAATTATTTCATAAATTTTCATGAATGTAGGTAACGATATAGTTTACTTTAGCATCAAATAATATGAAAGTTTAAATAAATAATTGTTTTATGTTATGAAGTGTTCATAACATAAAACAATTATTTTATTTCCTCGTTGCGATGGTATCTTTCTACATAATAAGTTGGCTCGTTTTTTTTCTAATCGAATTACAAAGTAATATAATATGTATAGAGAGCATTAAATGACAAACAAATAGCGATCACAATATAACGGAGATGACAAAAGACAATTTATTTGAGATTTGTTTTTCGATTATTATGAGATTTCTGGTTATCTAATATCAGATTCACAATATTTTTTTATCTGTTAATGTGTAATATAAATACCTA
Organism: Abrostola tripartita; assembly: GCA_905340225.1. Lineage (NCBI taxonomy): Eukaryota > Metazoa > Arthropoda > Insecta > Lepidoptera > Noctuidae > Abrostola > Abrostola tripartita. The sequence goes on along the minus strand of HG996490.1, from coordinate 5,993,675 downwards.
ATGATCTGGCTGGATAGGCGTTGTATCTGAGGCTCTTGTTTAAGAAGTGTTACATTTAAGTAACACTTCTTAAACAAGAGCCTCAGATACAAGTACTTAATTATCGCCTAGTCGTTTCTTTTGTTCATCTGTCGTCAATAAATCGTCCATTAGCGGTTCTAAACCTTTGGTGTATAAAGTATCTGTATTAGCGCTATTCTAAAACAAAGGTGATTTCTATCGCAAATTTTAGCATCATCATCAGCCGGAAGACGTCCACTGCTGGACAAAGGCCTCCCCCTTAGAATTTTAGCGTATGCTACGAATTAATGTCTTCAGTTAATATCAATCTAATTAACCTAGATACTATTTATCTGCGAAGTAAATAAAATAAACGTATAAAACAAAAGAAACCTTAGTGTGTAGTTAATAAAATACAATGTCGCATTTAAACCGAATCCTCTTATAATAAAGTACAAGCTAGTATGATAACACAACTAATTCGGTGGTAGGCAACACCGCTATACTACGCAACCAAAACGCGGGGCGTGCAAATTTCCTGTCTAGCATAATGGTACCCACCTTAATTCATGACCTCAGGCTGCTACAACCGCAAGCGTGACATAATGAATATTGCGTCGCCTATGAAAAGCCTTTTAAAGACATTTTGTCATGGCAACCGTGAGCTGTCATGTGATCAGGTAGAATTATATAAATGAGACACGACGCCAATAAAATTATTGTACTTTTAGTGGAAATGTTTCGCGTGTACAATGATTACGTGTAGGTGAAAGGTCTACCTACGGTATTTTTTTGTAAAACAATGTAGATGTGATAATAAACCAATCTTTTGTTTAATTAAGACCTTCTTCTGATACAGACTACGAGCATCGAAAGAGAACACCACGCTTGCTCTGCTTGTAATCTAAGTTTCATTTAGAGATACTTCTTTACCGCAGTGATTTGGGTCAATTCTCACGCCACGTTATTTCCCTTAACCAGATTTCGCTTTTTCCTTTGGCATAATTATAAAAAATTGCAAAAAATATCCGAACTGTCTGTAAAATCCCAAGTGCCGCATTATTCTGTCATGTCAACACTCGTTATTTGCTCACATGGGATACGTTAAAGCCTCAGGTTAATACTATGATGAAATAATTTGCTAATTGACAGATAGGTAGCGAGGCTGATAGCTCAGGGAGCGCCGGACATTAACCCTATTATGTAAGTTGTCCTAATGCCTTTGCGCTGCTATGTATAATACATACATGTAATGTTGTATTGTATATTTAATTGATAATTTGTGAAGACTACACCTACTTACCTATCTAGGTATCTGTTTATGATAACTGAGCTTTTTCACCTTATATATCTGTAATTTTCTCTCTCCGAAAGGGAAAACCAACATATACTTTCGACATGTGATTACTGGGATTTTTGTTTATTTATCTAACTTTTATATTTATTAATATACCGTTAAGAAATTCTATTCAACAGAATACGAATATTAGGAGTATTGAGTGTTTTCCACGTCGAATTCAATGCTCTCTCCCATTTCCACCCAGTTCTATAGGGATCTTCACCCTTATGCTACATAAGTCAGGTTGAATATGTGACCATAATAAAATACTTCAGCCTACAGGTATAATACTTATCACGACCATGGATCTCTATTTAAATGTACCTTTGGGCGTCTTCTTTATGATAAAGGGTAATAAAAAATAGGCCTGCGGGCTGGCGCTCGTAAAATGCGTCAGTAACAGTTACTGGCTGAAAAGTACGCTTTAGACACCAAAATAGAGCACTACAAGAACTTAAAAAAGTAGGGTTTAAGTTTAATGTATCTGTCTGTGGAATCGTAACTCGGGAATAGTTAAACAGATTTTGACTACTTACGTTTTTATAGGAAAGGAGACTTGAGCGAGTGTTTCTGACAATGATCAGAATCTGTGCGGGAATTTAACTATTAACACTTCAGCAGCTCTTGCTTAATCGCAAGAAATCGCATGGAGGCATGTAAGGAAGTTTCACAGTGTAATCTATTCACACAATGGTGATCTGTTGTGGGCAGCCGGTGGATGCAAATGGCAAATTGTCGTTCATTGTAGCGTTCTAATGGGGAGGCCTTTGTTCAACAGTGGGTGTCTTCCGGCTGATGGTGATGATGATCTGCTACTTCAATCATGTTGCAAGAACATGATAAACTTGACCTGACCGTTGAAGTTTTTTTTTATCTCTTGTGTTATTTTATTTAATTGGATCGTAAACCATTTACAATATGGTTTTCATCAAATTTGTTTTACGACGAAAGCACTTAGATTCTAAAGGATATTAATGAATCGTCTTGGTCGGACGGAAACGCTTGAAGGCAGCTTTTATGAATTTTACCAGAATACTGAGCTAAATATAGAATTTTAAGGGTTTTTATATCTGTGACCAATTTTATAGAAAAGATTAGAACATTAAAAATTTTATGTTGACACGTTGTCTAAGTGTATTTGCAAACTACACATTTATTTTAACAATCATTCGAAAACCCACCTTATATTATATTTTTATAGGTTGTTTTATAATTTTGTATCTTTTAAAGGAAGTAGGACTTATTTATTATTAAAAAATGTTTCCTGAGACAAAAATAGAAATTTCAGTATATATTTTTGAGCAACACCTAGGTTGTTTTTCATAATTAGAAAATACAATTTTGGCTATTAAGACTTGCTGAATTTTTAATGGCACCTCGAAAACTTGGAAGGTAATTTGCGTATCCCAAGTTTTTATAATTATTTGGTGACGAATAGTACTTAGATATAAATTACGTTTAATGGTACCTAAACTCTTCTTAGTATATCTGCATATACAGTTAAAATCGAGCAATTCGAGAGCATTTCTGATGTTCATATTTAAAACCCTTAATGAGTCTGGGTCATGTCTATCTCACACATTAGTACGTTATTTTATAGCGACAAGGATTAAAAGATTTCCGAATATTTCCAACTGTAACTGTTTGGTCGCGATTCATTGGGATATTATCTACTTAGGGGTTTGGGTAGGTCTTTTTGGGACCAAACGTTGGTAATTACAATAAATGAATCGTATTTAAAAGCCGTTTCCGAGGACTGAGTGCTTTTTAGCAAATGTTTTAATGTAAGTCAATTAAGCTTGATTTTTTGCTTTTAAGGGCTGGAATGCTAGAAGAATTAACTGTTATGTATCAAGGATACTCCAGTCACGTACAGTGCACATGGCTGAATGGTCTAGACAGTTCGAGAGTACGGAGAGTTGCGCTTTTGCTATCAGAGACTAAGTTTTGTTGTATCCTGTCTAATGTGATTACTTAATCCCGGCTTTTGCTCGGAACCTTCTAGGCGGCCTATTTTTAAAACTTGTGGATTGCTGCTTTGTTTTGCCTGGCGTTTTACAAGACCTTTTATAACAGTCTTTTTGTATCCCACCTCTGTTGTAAATTGAAGTAGTATTAGATTGCGTTTTGGTACCTATATTATATATATACATTAAATACATTAGGGTAACTTTTATGAATAAATAAATATACCTAGTAAAATTATATATTGACTTCAAAATTATGTATTTCGCCAATGTAACCTACATTGAATGAAACTAATATTAATTTAGAGGCAGTTTTAAAAAGTCTGTCATTTGTTTATTACTCAAACCTACGGAATAGGTAAGGTAGGTCTTGTCTAGTTTCTTCGGATTACCTTTGAATAATACTATTATATCATAAGTCGCCGCATCATGACAGGTCTTTCGTTATTGTAACTTTCATAATTGAGCAATGGCCGAGCAGCGGACGATGTTTGTCTCATAGTACGTCATCAATTCTCGCTACGTTGCCGTTCGTAGGTATCTTCAATAAATAATGTTATTTCGGTGCCAAATACTAATACAAAGGTTTGTCCGTTAGGCAAAAAATTAGGTGAAGTAAATTTATCAGGAGAAACATGAGAAACGTTAGTTTGTATCTGTCGGCGCATCATAAACGCACCGAGCAACCGCGGGGAACGCGAGGGGTCGCGGGGACCGAACCGGCTCCGCGCGAGCGCCGCGGCCAGCCCCGCCACCACTCGACCACTCGGCTCTCAGACGCGCTCCGCTACGGGCACTCTTTTGTTATACGGTCGCGTTAACTTTGTAGCAAACAATACAACCATATATACAGTCCACTGCTTTTAATTTATATTATCCCGATTGAGCCTAATCATTGGTCCTTCGAGCGCGAAATAATACCGGTTTTGCCGCGAGTAAACGCCGTCATCGTCATCGGTCGCCGTGCTTGCCTGTGTGGACTTTGGCCGTTCGCGGACACCACGTGCCACGACCACGCCGATTGAAACAAAGAAGTCGTTCCCGAGGAAGCCTGCATTATCATCGTGGGAGCTGATGTCATTCTCTGGGAGTATTACTGTATTTGAGTGAGCCGTTCCAATTAGTATTTTATCTAATTTCTAATTTGCCAAAAATCGTTGTTTCTCCTTCCCATCTTCCAGTGTTTTCTATAGTTATACAATACTTATTAAGTGCTTGATGAAATACGCATAATTTTGTTGCAAAACACTCGGTCATTAGCACGAGGTAAACACGTGTTACGTAGTTGACCTTGATCCCTTTGTTCTCTAACGGACAGTTTTTTTTCTATTAAGCTCATTAGTGTTGTTACGATCAGCTGTGATTTTATATTTTTTACAATGCAGGCAGATAATTTAAAAACATTAATAAAGAAACGTAGTTCCATTAAGTCGAAGCTTACTATTTACAGCAACTATTTAAATTTAATAAAAAGCAGTTCCGACATATCTGAGTTGCAGCGTTTAGGTTTAGAAGAACGTTTTAATAAATTCCAAGCCCTACACACCGAATTTGATGCGTTTCAGACACAGATCGAAGTGCTTTCCGATGACGACGAGTCTTCGTTAGCTGAGCGTGAGGACTTTGACCGCCAGTTCTTTAACCTGGTGGCACTCACGCGCAGTCTGCTCGGTGTCTCGGCCAACGGTGCTGCGTCGGAGGCGTGCTTCAAAGATGCTGACTCAGGTGCACATGTTTCAAATAGGAATTCCTTTGTTCGTTTGCCTAAAATAGATTTGCCTCATTTCGATGGGAACTACCAATGCTGGCTTGAGTTTAGGGATACATTTGGGTCATTGATTCACGACAACACTAGCATAAGTGATATTAATAAATTCCACTACCTGCGAGCTTCACTCCAGGGAAACGCAGCGCTTATAATTAAGAATATCGACTTTAAAGCTGATTACTATACACTTGCGTGGGATTTATTGTGCGAACGTTATAATAATAACCGGCTTTTAGTGAAAAATCATCTCCAGGCTTTATTTGATAGTGAACCTATAGCACAAGAGTCAAGTGTTTCCATCAGAAACCTTGTTAATATAATTAATAAAAATATGAGGGCACTAACTACATTAAAAAGGCCTACACAATATTGGGATGACATTATTATTTACTTTATGGTTAAAAAATTAGACGTTGTAACAAGTCGTGACTGGGAAGAACATAGAAACAACACCTTTAAGGACGACCCAACTTTGATTCAATTTTGTTCCTTTTTAAGCAGGAAAGCGGACTGGTTAGAATCAGTGGAGTCGAATCATTTTCCTTTAGAAAGTCGTACTATCGTTGCCTTAAATTATAGTCACACTAACAAAACTGATTCGACACCTGCACAACACAATAAAAAATTAAATAACAGTAAATGTCCACTTTGCTCCCAAGCACATACTTTGTTTAAATGTGAGTCATTTAGGAAATTGTCAATCGAACAACGCATACAAAAGGCTAAAGATTATGATGTTTGTTTTAATTGCTTACGCCTTGGCCATAATGCAAAAAAATGCAGACTTTCACATTGCAAGTATTGCAAAATAAAGCACAACACGCTTTTACATTTAGATAATAACGAGCCCAAACCTGCTTCCAATCCTCTGTCTTCTGCCATGCCTTCTGCCTTGCTTTCCGCTTCACCTTCTTCAAACATTGTGCTATCAGCCAATTCTATGCAGCTTGCTACTTCTGCGCATGTTTTACTGTCCACAGCTATGGTGAACGTGACTAGCGTGACGGGTAAGAAGTATACAGCGCGCCTTCTGCTGGACAACGGCAGTACGGCCAACTTTATTACGCGGAGTTTATCGGAGAAGCTGGGTTTGTTACGACGCGGTACGAGCACCAAGGTAACGGGTATAAATAATTACACATCTACCAGTACACAGTCTTGCCACCTCTCGATAGAGTCATTATGCTGTGCCTTTACTGCAGATGTCGAGTGTCTTGTTTTGCCTGAAATCACAAAGGTCCTGCCGTCTTCATTCGTGCATGTTAGCCATGTCCCTATTCCTTCAGGTCTTATGTTAGCAGACCCGAACTTTAACGTTCCGTCGGTCGTAGACATCCTGGTAGGGGCCGAAGTTTTCTGGAATGTCTTAGGTAACCAAACGATAGATTTAGGGAAAAACCTACCTAAACTATGCGAGACCAAGTTAGGATGGTTAGTTTCAGGTAGTATTTCGCAAAAGTCATGTTTTTCCAATAATCATTTATGCCATCATTCCAATGTCACTCCCGACCTTACTCAATTTTGGGAGCTTGACAATGTTTCATCAAAACACTTACTCTCACTTGAAGAGCGATTGTGTGAGCAGTCTTTTGCTCAAACCACCACCCGTAACGAAGTTGGTGGATTTGTCGTGACAATGCCTTTAAAAGGGGATCCTAGTACATTAGGGCATTCTTTTAGCAATGCTAGGAATCGTTTTCTTTCCCTTGAACGGCGATTTAAACGCGATCCAGTATTTCATGACAAATACAACGAATTCATGAAGGAATATGAGCGCCTAGGTCATATGACATTAGACTCTGACTGTACTCCATCACTCGAACACTCCATGAAAACTTATTACATTCCACATCATGGAGTCATTCGCAGTTCTAGCACCACTACACAACTACGCGTAGTATTCGACGCATCAGCCGCTACCAGTTCGGGAATGTCACTTAATGATATTCAGATGGTCGGTCCCGTAGTTCAAGACGATCTGTTTTCCATTTTAACACGTTTTCGTCAGCATAGGTACGTGGTCACAGGTGACGTGGAAAAAATGTACAGGGCCATAGAAATAAATCCAAGTCAACGACCTCTTCAAAAAATAATATATAGATTCGAATCTTCTTCTCCTCTTAGGTCATACACGTTAAACACGGTTACCTATGGTACCGCTTCTGCACCCTATTTAGCCACTAAGTGTCTTGTGAGTTTGGCTGATAACATTGACGACATTCGCGTACAACGTGCTATACGACGTGACTTTTATGTTGATGACTTTCTCAGTGGAGGGGATACCATAGCTGAAACTGTTGACATTTCAAACAGGGTACATACGGTTCTATCATCTGCAAAATTTAACTTACGTAAATGGCGATCAAATAATCCTGTAATTCTTAAACATTTAACACTCAATAGTGACTTACATAATACATTACATTTTTCTGAACAAGGTCCAACCTCAACTCAATCTAAAACTTTGGGTCTTAACTGGGTTTGTGACACAGATTCACTTACTTATTCTATTAATATCACCCCCGCTACTAAAGTCACCAAACGTCATGTCCTTTCTGTTATCAGTCAGATCTTTGACCCACTAGGCCTCGTAGGTCCGTGCGTCGTCGAAGCAAAGATAATCATGCAGCGTCTATGGCTTGGTAAGTATGACTGGGACGACGAAGTATGTCACGACATCAGACACCTTTGGTCTACATTCGAAAGTTCAATACCAGCTTTAAACGATTTAAAAATTCCTCGTTGGGTTTTGCGTGAAGGCTCTGTCACACACGAAGTACACGTTTTTACTGATGCGTCCGAGAGGGCGTATGGTGCTTGCGTGTATATTCGGTCTTTTGATGGCAGTGGATCGATAGGTGTACAGCTTTTAGTTTCCAAAAACCGAGTGGCGCCTATCAAACCTACTACAATACCGAGGCTTGAACTTTGTGGGGCTCTCTTAGGTGCAAGGCTGTGTACTAAGGTTCAGGAATCACTTACCATGCCCATTCATAAATGTAGATTCTGGAGTGACTCAACTATAGTCCTGGGTTGGCTCGGTAGTCCTTCCAATCAATTAAAACCTTTCGTTAGAAACAGAGTCAACGAAATACAGGAAATTACGTGTGGTCATACCTGGAGCTACGTACCGTCGAAGGACAACCCGGCGGATCTTGTTTCCCGTGGTCTTAGGGCTGACGTCATCAATGACGTACCTCTATGGTGGTCTGGACCCTCATTTTTGCAACGTAGTGAAAATGAGTGGCCCAACATGCCAAACTCCGGGAAAGATAGTCTGCCGGAAGTAGTGACTCACTTCATTAGTGGTGATAGTGATGATAGTAATCATTCATTAAATATCAATCATTTAGACGTACCGATTCATTCATCCATCATTCATGACTTATTAGTAAGGTATTCTAGCCTAACAAAAATTATAAATGTAGTAGCATATATACAAAGATTTATTTACAACATAAAAAATAATAATAGATTGTGTGGTAACTTTTCGACTACAGAACTTCAAACTTCATTGAATTTAATTATACATCATTCCCAGCTTGAAATGTTTCCTGACGAGTATAGTTTGTTGAAGTCTGGACAGAAATTACCACGCAAAAGTAGATTGCTTCCTCTGACACCGTTCATAGACGATCACAACCTTATTCGCGTGGGCGGGAGGCTCGATAACTCCCCCTACGATTTTAATGTGAAACATCCTATGGTTTTATGCAGTAAGCACATATTTACAAAGCTTATATTTCAAATGCAACATTTAAAGCTCGCACATGCAGGACCACAATTGTTATTGTCAAATATTCGACAAACATATTGGCCTCTAGGGGGTAGAAATTTGTCTAGGTTTGTCGTGAATAAATGTCTTAGATGTTTTAGACACAAGGCTCAGAACGTACAGCCTATAATGGGTCAATTACCCAGTTCACGGACTCATCTTGAATTCCCCTTTTTAAACTCTTACGTAGATTATGCTGGGCCAGTATTGGTGGCCAATCGTAAAGGCCGCGGATGCAAACTGACAAAATCCTATATGTGCATCTTTGTTTGTTCGGCAGTGAAAGCTGTACATTTGGAACTCGTTTCCGACCTCACTACGGAGGCTTACATGGCCGCTTTAAATCGTTTCGTGGCGCGTCGTGGCAAGCCTCGAAGCATCACGTCCGATAACGGGACTAATTTCGTAGGTGCATCAAATGAGATGTATAGGTTTTTACAATCATCAAATGTTGCATCTGAAATCGCGCAGCAGGGTATTGATTTCATTTTCACTCCTGCGTACAGCCCTCATTTTAATTCCTTGGCTGAAGCTGCTGTCAAATCTTGTAAGCATCACTTAAAAAGGTTACTGCATTTTACTCATTTTACATTTGAGGAGATGGCTACCTGCCTCACTCATATTGAGGCAGTCTTAAATTCACGCCCTCTTACTCCTCTTTCTTCGGACCCTAACGATTTTTCGGCACTCACTCCATTTCACTTTCTAATTGGACGGCCATTCTTATCGGTACCGCATCCTCAGGTGACTGAAGCCAACATCACGAGGCTGGATCGTTGGAAGAGAATCCAGTTCATCAGGCAGCATTTCTGGCAACGATTCCATAACGAATATACTTCTCTGCTGCAGGCGAAATCGAAGTGGTTTCATTCCAGAGGCGAAGTGCAGCCGGGGTCCTTAGTCCTGATCAAGGACAAAACAGCGCCACCTCTGCTCTGGTCCCTGGGCCGGGTCATACAGACCTATCCCGGCGTCGACGGGGTCACGAGAGTGGCAGAATTGAAGACGAAGAGGGGCACCATACGTCGTGCCTTCAACTGCATTTGCCCCCTTCCTGTCAGCAATTGAAGAGTTCCTTTCAACCCGGGGAATATGTCGGCGCATCATAAACGCACCGAGCAACCGCGGGGAACGCGAGGGGTCGCGGGGACCGAACCGGCTCCGCGCGAGCGCCGCGGCCAGCCCCGCCACCACTCGACCACTCGGCTCTCAGACGCGCTCCGCTACGGGCACTCTTTTGTTATACGGTCGCGTTAACTTTGTAGCAAACAATACAACCATATATACAGTCCACTGCTTTTAATTTATATTATCCCGATTGAGCCTAATCATTGTTTGTGATTGATTATAAAGAGGTATTTCTATACATCCATAAGAGAAGACACTGTGACGTCATAGGCATATAGTATACACAGTATTTTATGACAGTTCCTATGACCTAATAGTTGAAAAAGTCGTATGAGTCCATGATCAAAGTTCGGATTAAAAAAAAAAAAGAAATCATGTTTATATTTCGCAATTTCGCAGGCAATTAATTGTTATTTTATATGTTCCGAATTAGTCATTCCAAGACACCTCAAACTAATAGTTGAGCTCGATAAACATTAACAGCCCACTATTTAATTAGCGTCGTGTGGTATCCGGCCTAGAATTAACCACCCTCTTTCGTCCCGTGGGTGTCGTAAGAGGCGACTAAGAGAAAATCCAAAGAAGATGGGCAGCAGCGTCTTCTGTAACTGGACCACCAATACTGGGATCCCCAAGCCGCTTGCCAAGCGTGGGGATTATGGCAACCCCCTCCCCCTCTTCTAAAAGGGGGAGGCCTTTGTTCAACAGTGAACATCTATAGGCTGATGATTATGATAATTTAATTACCTACACGTTATCAATACAGTGTAACACAATACTGTAATAGACTTTTCTGAACCTCTTTATATGCGTCATATAGGAACATACAGTTTATTTACGGTAATTCTCTGCGAAAATTAGGTCACAAGGTTTCGTCGTAGGCTGATATATTTTCAACATACTTTCATGGACTGTTTCTTGGCGAGACACAGCGTCGCCACCGTGACCCGAGATTTGGCTTCTATTCAGCTTTCCCGTTGATTTAGTGACTATTCTACAAACTTAAAATCTGCTTAATGGGATTTTCGACTCATGGCCTTGTTCATTCACAAACTTGTTTTAAATTGATTTTACAGTTATAGGCGGCGTTCCACGTATAAATAATACAGTCGTACATCAAGTGCTTCGAACAGAAAATCCTTGTTTTACAATATAAAAAATAGTGATTTATTTGGCGTTATAAAATATTGGCACTGTACTAGTGCCAAACTAGGAACGGTCCGAAATTCAAAGTAACTCGAATGAAAACGGTCGCCTAGTTAATCTATTGGCCTGTTTCCTAGACTGGTCTATTTGTACAAGCCAAACTAGCCGCGTCTGCGTTCTTTGTCTTGTTAGACATGGACAGATGGACATTGTATTTTATGGAATCTTGTTAAAAGAAATTTTAATTGTTGTGATTTAATTATAATTTTCTGTCTCTAAAGTCACTAATGTAACTACTAAGTAAATCCTCTTATAATCAAAGCATCATCAAGTTTTTTTTTTTTTAGTAAAACATAAATTCCATGTATTAATATACTAACTTAAATAGGGTAGTAACAACAAACAATAAATGTTATTTTAATTTAACATTCAAATTGATATAGTTAAAGTCAGCAACATAAGTAGCTGAATATTTAAATTTTGAAACATACCATTAATTAAAACAATATCTCACATAGTAAAAAGTCTTACATGTTCTTGTAACATCATTTAGACCCTCTCATAATTTAAAACAATAACTCGAATTGATGTTTATTTCTTTTATTATTTGACTTAGGGTTACCTCACATGTTCAGCTACTTACGTTGCTGACTGTACAACATTAACAGACAGCTGTAAATAAACATATTACACTATAAGTCATTAACATAACACTCCCTTTGACATTGATAGTAGCTCCGAAGGATACGATCACGTTATCACATCGTTAGTCGTAGATAAGATCAGATTTGTTGTATAGTTTAAGTTGATAATGCCATTATATCAGCTGTCAATTGTGATTACAATTAGTTATGTACACACTCCTTTGTTCTTGTTTGGTATAATTTACGTAAATAAAGCAGAAGTAATGAGTCAATGTATGTTATTCTAATCTAAGACAATGCAACGTTATCACTTCGGTCATATTAGGTGTCTTAGTGACTTGGTCATTGCACTGTCAAGGAACCCATTTAGTCAAGTCTAAGTTGATTCTTCGACATCTAAGCATTTTTCAAGTCGGTAGTCGGTACTTACTTTAATACAGTCATAATCTACGATTTATGTTAGCTAGAACATTATCAGTACAAGCATTGAAATATTGCCATACCTACATATCCATGGCTACTGCCATGTATCCATGGTTATGTGGTACGTAATAGGTGAGAAGTCTACTGACTTATCATCTTTTACGTTCGGGAAAGAAATACACTGAGGGCCTGTTTCACCATCTACAAGTAGTCTCAAGTAGACTAACCACCACTTACAGACACCCGTAAGTACTCTTAAGAATTTCACAATATCTCAGTAGCATTAATCAGGGGATAAACTGGCCTGTAACTAAAACACGATAGAAGATACTCGTAACTTTTACTTGCCGATTAACGTTAATCACCAAGTAACTATTCAACAATTTATTTGTGGATGGTGAAACAGGCCCTGAGTGTACCTAATAATAAAAATACAACCACGCATCACACTCAGGTAAAATATTGCTCTTACAGTTTTTAGTTCGCAAAATCCCGAAACGAACACACTAAAAGAAATCCAAACATTCTAAATTGTAGGTTAACGGTGGCTTAAAGCTAGCAATTTAAACTTTAATGCTTAGCTTAACTTTAATTACGTTGTGTTAGGTAACACGAAGCCGTATTGGCGATATATAAAACAATTTGTTGGCAAGCAATAAAGCCAGCACATTGGTCTAAAAGCCGGGGCTCTGTAAATAGCCCCTTTGATTTATGGCCAAAGAAATCGGGTTTATAAGTTATTTTCGTACTGTCTTTAATATTAATATTTTTGTGTCATATTTGATTAGACGCGTGCATATATTGCCTTAGTTCAAATAAAATTAATCTTTGGATTTTTTACGCTTTATTAAGTTGTAGATAGGTCTTAGGTAGGTACCTAATTACTTATCTAGTAGAGGTGTAACTAATAACTAAGAAGGTTATAAAGTAAATGCTGGTCGAATAAACGAAGTTATTTACTTCGTGCAAAATTTGTTCAGCGTCATTTTCGCAACTGCTCAACACTAACAAAATTCATTGACCTTTTTAGTGCGGAACTTAGATATGGCGGGGGTATGTCAACCTTTTCACTGAGAACTCTTTGATAAGGTGCTTTTGTGTATCATATCTTGATATTGGTAGTTTATGGCTCAATGGCGTACCTAAATAAATATTTGGATGCGGAAACGGTGTCGAATGATGAGGGTAAATAAACGTAGTATTTTTATTTTATTCGGTTGCGTTGCGTCGTACTCGCAGTTACAGATATTTTTTATAATTAGTGACCATGCCTGCATTATTAGAAGAAGTGGGAGAAGAGTGTAATATTGCTGAAACACTTCGCTGAGGGCAGTGATGAACTCATATTAAGCAATATTGACAAAGTAAAGTTTAAAATTAGGTCTTTAGAAGACGAACTTGTTAAATAGCCGTTCTAAAACGGTGGTGACTAGAGTTCAATACTGATAATTATATTGTGGTAGTTCATAATGTAATTGTAAAACATCTAGGACACAAAATAATGTGTACAAAGCCTATTGTATTTTATTTGGAATATGGAAGATACCGCGTTATAAAACACAGTGGGCCAGAATTGCTAACGATTTGATGGCCACTAGACGCGTCGAGTAAACCTGTAAAACAAGTGAAACTGGCCAGCAGTCAAGTGGGCATTAATATATTCCTTTAAGGAACTAATTAAAAGTGCTTGATTGCCACGCGAGTTTTGCGAGAACCCAAAATGTATATCGGGTTAAAACAATTAGCGTTGTGTTTTGTTCTGAAACTGTCAGTTTCATCCCCAGATGTTTCCATCTCTAACGGTAAATCTGCCTGAACTTTTGACCAGTCTTTGTGCCCTTTTTTATCCCCTCAGCTTTTTCAATGAATTTATTGTTCGCTACGGGTAATACAATTTCCTCCTATGCCACGTTTAAAAGATTTACATTTCAGTAAATTGGAATTTGTATGGAATTAACAGTTTTAAATGCTATATCGTTTGGTACCTATGTAGGTATGGTGTATGTGTGATTGTGGTATAATGTATAAAAGAGACGCTTTATTATATAAGGATCAAAGGACGGCTTATTGGCTATGTTTTTTAAACAAGCTGTATGTTTGCGTTGTCACAAGGTGCTTACCAATGGCAGAAAAAAAAGAAAAGGTACTATGGAAAAAGTAAATAGGAGTATCGGAAAATAATAAATTCCACTAACCTTTAAACTCACTGCTTACTGGCATTAGAAATGACGTAAAGAAAATGCAGATTTAGCAAAATTTTATAAGAACAGTGCAGCAGTGACTGCGTGACAATAAATACATTTCAAGGAGGTATCTGCTGAGGTAGCGAGCACTTGTTCGTTACCATTCGAAGCTTTGGACAGAATTCACGTTTAAGATACTGCGACAAAATAAAAAGAGGACAATGTAAGAACTAATTTGAATTCCGCTACATAAAGAACAATTTATACGAAATATTCCAAGCAATCAGACCATCACTAAGCCTATATAAACGTTTAAATAAATAACACACGCAACTTATTTCTTTTTGAATAACTGTAATACGATTAAATAAAAGAAGCCTTAGGAAAGCTGAACAAAAAGTTTTCATTAAAAATTTATTTAAAAAATGTTCTATAAAGCCTTTCATATAAAAAGACGCAAAAAACTCTGGAGTGCCGTAAATACATTCTATTTTTAAAATAATTGACACTAAAAGGTTTTGGGGTGAATTTAACAACATTAATTGATGGAAGTCATAGGTTTGTAAACTTAGTCCTTACATTTAGAAGCGCCTCTGTATTTTAGGTTTAGGTTACCCGTTTATTTAATAATATGGATTGTGTGCTACCAGTAGGGTTGTCGTGTTGTCAGTATTTCAAACACATAAAAAGAGATTAAGTTAATTTTGGTCATTGATTTTAATTTAATCCTTTATTGTTATATGTACCTACTTCCAACTTACTCGTATTTTGTTTCTTAACATAAATGTATTTTAATAAAAATGACTAGATCTATTTAGGTTTTGGGAAGGTTAGGTTGAAATCTCTTTCAATTATTAGAACATCAAAGCTTTTTTAACATTTATATCTAGCGCTGAATTTCTGAGTACATAGAATAGGGTATTATCTGCTTGTTTGTTTTTAAGGAGGCCTTACCAAAGGCTAGACTTAGGAGAATTCTGTCATAGGATTTAAGAACGGTATAAATCAAACCAATCCTGGATTTAACAACCCTATATAATTCTGACATTCACGTGAACTATCTACCACGAATTCTGACCACGTCTGTTAATCAAGTGGGTATTTTAGGGCGGGCCTGTGCATACTTAATGAAATAATTTGCATAATCTTCGTTTGTTAGCTGGGATTGGTTAGCGCGGCGAAGTTGCAGCACTTTGTTATTTGACAACAATGTTTAATATATTGTTGTTTTATCTCATTCGTTCTGCGCTCGTTTTTCGGCGAAATAGGAGGAAACTTAATTCAGTTTTATCCAAAGGTGTAATCTCGATGGTTGGGAAGCGTAGGTACTGCGGGTTAGAAAATTGGTTGGACAATCCGAAAATAAACTAAATTTTGAGAAAATATGGAGTGGAAAATGCAAGAAATACCTACTCTTGTACTCGCTTAATTAGGTAAAACATTTTTCAATTTCATAATAATTTTATTCATTTGCCTATTTGTTACACTTATTAATATCAGTCTGTATTCGGCCAGGTTTTATGTCAGAAACAGCTATTTATTCGGAGGAGCAACTCGTTTTCATTCAGCGTACCAACGAGTAAGAATGATCACTACGCTTGCTCACTGCGCTGCGTACTAATAAGTTCAAGATTTGGTTGGGGTGTTTTCATGCAATGTTAGACGAAGATATAGGTAGGTTTTTCGCATTTTAGAGACACATAAATTCCGAATTTTACCCGCAGTCTTAGGTATTACTGCTTAAAATCCGTTTTTACACGGTACACTTCGATAAAATCAATTTGAGTTGGATATGTTCTCATATGCTAATACCTTTTTGGTATATCTAAAGTGCCGATAACTAAGCACTACACCACAATCAACTATTGTCCATATCGGATGCGCACACCAGTTTAAACAGGTATAAATCTATTTGCAGTCACATTGCCGCGTGGAACGGCTGCAACATCAAACACCGGGGCTGACGCAGCAATGAATGTCGTACATAAATTACATACGCCGTCTGATATGTGGCACTGGGCCCCTGGTAACATTAAGTAATGGCTGTAAAGCGCAATGCCCGTGGATTTTACGGGCATTGGCTAAGCTAATTAGTTTGGGGGTGAAATGTTTCATTAAGTTCGGAGCATTCCGCAAGAGACGTGTCTGCGAATATGATCTTGTTACTAACGGGAGGCTTACATGTCATCTCGTATGTCTTATGCGATACACGAGTTTCTTTTTTTATATGCATGGGCATGTCACATGGAAAGAGAAGCTGCTGTGGTGTAAAGATTGGCCAATTAACGGTGGTAGAATACGTGAATGGCAACAGTAATTTAATTATATCATCGATCGTTTAAAACTTTCTACTAGCACCCCCAAAGTAATCTACAAGCAAAATCGGTTTTCCCACTAATTTCACTATACTATCACTTAAAACGATACTCGTGCTGTAAAACTAGCCACAGTAGTGTCGATAATACATACCAGCTTACCACAAATATACAGCAACACAAATTTCGAATAAAACTGTTCATAAGTAAATAGCAATTGGGTTTGGTAGTGGTACTTTAAACTATTCGCAGCTACTGAGCAACAAATAGTTTTTGAGTTTCGTACCAAACGTAAAAACAATTTCTAAATGGATTTCTCGTTTGTTCGTTTTGGTCCATTTCAACTGCTTCGTAGAAGATACACCTGCACTGTACAGTTACCGCTCCAAAGTTTTGGTAAATACGTTTGATTGGATATATACTGTATTGCTTGTTAGCCAGGGTTAGTTTTACTAAAACACTGACTGGCCCACTCTGTGAGTGTAATGCAAGGAACAGCAGTCTACTTATATTTGATTAATATTTAAAACACTTGGTGTGTTTCGATCCGACGATCGTAATTAATTTATTATACAACGTTTTTCTTTTGTTAGCAATATAATTTTGCAGCTTCATTGGAATTTAAGTACTACCTTTTACAACTACCTATTAGTTTTAAGACATTAAAGTTTTAAGCAACACATTATTGTGAGATCTTGTTTCCATTAAAGGCACTCAACATGTTTAGGGAAAATCCATGGTTAATATTATAATGGACGAAGAAAATAGCTAGTTATAAATATTCATAGATTATTTCACGCACTTGTAAAATGTTTCATATCTAATTAATAAACACCACAGTTCCTTAAGGACCGATCCACATTATGTGCAACACTTCTTCTACATCCCCGAATAATCTTTATACCGTAAAATAAAATACAAAGGAGCAGTAGTAATTAAAACGTTACATTATTTTTATATAAATATTCATGTTTGCTCCAGCTCCAATATCCGAGGATATATACTTATCAGATAACTTCCAACGTCTACAAAGAGGGAGAATGTAAAGGCTTGATTAATGGCTCAAGTTTAAGAAGTATGCAGTTGCACAGCTCTGTGAACGGCTTGATTTATTCTATATTTGCATACTACTAATGTGTGTTGAGAAAATGGTATTTGTCCTTTCTTTTTCTTCGCATTTGTTTACATAATATAATCTCTGAAAGCATATATATTCAGGTGTTATTCGTTACCAGTCCTCCTTACCATGAACTCTTAAAGCAGGACTTGGTGGTAGTGGAAGCGAGACGCCGTACTACACTGCACGTAGCGGCGTCCCGCTTCCACAACGAAAAATGCCCAGCTATAAGAGTTCGTGGTAAGGGAGCAGGAGTCTATGCACCCACATTTCACCGCTCATCATAAACCACCGTAATAGGCGGCGAGGCAATAGCCATTAATCGTGTCCACACAATACAATGTTTGTATATACATGAAGAATATAGGTACGCATGAATAAATAGATATAGTTTATCTATGTATCGACGATGGCATGTAAACATTTGTGCGGGATTCGGACCTTCGACCCTTAGCTGAGTACGAAGCCTCTGTGCCAATTGGGTTGTCATCGTCAGATGTGTGTGACGTTTCTCTCTATGGAATAAAAGTATGTTACACACATCAAAGACCTCGAGAGAGAGAAAAGCCACAGAACCTGCGGCTTCCAATCTGTTTTTATTGTTGGCCGCAAGCCCGCAATAAGGTTTATTTACTTAAGGGTCTGTTTTATGGCCGTTTGTTCCAATTAGGGAAATTTCATGGTCACACAACTTAGATGGTTGAAGCTAAATTTAATGAGCCGAAAGTGAAGTATATTTTAAGTTAGGGTTATGTTTAACAATTACAATTTGATGTTATGGACCCGGCTCAGGCCTTTGGATTTCCTTATTAGGTAACTACTTGCTTAATTAAATGTTAAATATAACTTTTTTAATAAATTGGAGTAAGGTGGTTAAATATTCGTACCCTGCATGGTTTAGTGTACCTGAACATGTACTTTCTCGAATCAACGAGTCCTTTTTAGTTAATATATTTTTGTGATTATCCTGTATCTGTATCCTGTGTGTTGTGATTAGGTTTTACTTACATATGCCTTAAGATTGGGTATGTTCAGCTTTTGGGCTAACCCTGAGTTCATCTAACACGTCATTTACGTCACCTAACTTTAAAGGTTACAGTATTAAATAGGTACGTTATTTAAAAGTTGCCATGCTGATCTGATCCATACCAGATTTTGTGTGAATGTGAAAACTTGATTCTTCCAAAGACTGACGCTGGAGCTGCCGCTCACTCTCGTTGTAAGCTTACCTGAAAACAAAAAAACCATCTGCTTTATAGTATTAAAAATAGCTTGACATACGACGCACTTAAACCGTAGCAAAAACGGCATTTTTCAAGGTTCGGTTGTTTAAAAAAGATTAAAAGCAAAAGCTATGTGATGAAAAATCCGAAAGCCGTTCCATTATCGTCCTGTTTCAGATGGTCGTGACTTTTTGTATTTAGAAAAAAGGACGTAACGGCTTTGTAATTATGCTGTAGGCAAAGTTAAGCCGCTGAACGCTTCACAATTTTATTATGTGTTTAATTTCATGTTTGTTTGCATTCTTGGGCACAAAAATATCAAAATACCTTAAAATATTTTGAATGAGCGTGACCTTCAAGAACTGTATTTCAAAAACATAAAACAATCGCAATAAAAAGAGGTTTCTTACAATCGGCAAAACAAAAAAAATAAGTCAAAAAAGCTTAAAAATGAGGATCAATAAGTTATTGATGATACAATTCACAGCCAACCCATACCGTAGGTAAGTGAGCGTGAAGATAACGAGGCCCCAATTGGAATTCTAAACGTAAACTAAATCAAATCGCATAAATAAGATCGCTGACGTTAGGGAACCCGGCTCAAGTGGTCACGTTTGGTTTACGGCGAATGGTGGAAGCAAATACTCGAATGTGGAATGCAAAGTGTCGTCTTAACAGTTTTGATCAGCAGTTCTTCATGCCGTGACTTGGAGCTTACAAGAGTTACGACACTTTAAAGTTATGACTGAATTGTAGAACGTTGGGATGTCTGTTTTTAGTATTCTAGAACAATATGAGCGCTAACATACTACATGCTCGTGAAGGTTTTATGAGGGAAATTTATTAATACCGTAATATAAAATGTTGCGTTTTTTGTTTTTTAAATAAATTTAAGTTATCTAATAATCATGAACAGATATGTGATTAAGAAAAAAAAGTAGTACTTTTTTAGTAAATTGGTTATACAAAATCTTTCCTAAAAAACTTTAATTTGTTTTCATTAACGTTTATTTTTATAATTAAATCTACCCTTAGACGTGACTTATGGCCCTAGAATAAGATAACCTTAATTAACTTTATGATAAAAATCTTTTAACGTAATAAATTACGTTTACCTACCGTTATTTGATATACCTAAGTTTAGTCTATATATTTCTCTGGAGAAAGATTTAAGTATGGCAGAAACTTATTTTGATCGCCGAACTCAGAGAAATTTAATGATTACCTAAAAGATTACTAAGGAAATGTTATCTTTGTTAAATCTTTGAGTGAAATATTCGTGAGTGAAATAAGACGCGACAATATTAAATTTATTATGTAAGTACCTATAATAATATATTCCGCACGCACGCATAAGTCAAATTTATGGAATTGATTTTACATTTTATTATCTTCATCAGCACATTTCAGTCCATTGCTATAAATAGGCAGTTCGATTCACTTGCCTGCAAGCTCAACCTGCATAAAAAATCGATGGCATTAACAGCTATGCTGTCAAAATCTTTGCTCCGAGCCACAGGGCTAGTTCTTTGTCGTATCACCTCACTATATAATAAAATAAAATGTAACTCTACTTAACTAAATACAAGCATTTACGTATCAACTATAATTATAATTCCTACATCGAGCACTTATTAGGTAACCAAAGGCCCACTCTGAACTATGGTTGGTACTCGTAAAGAGCTAACGGCGCCATTTTAACGCTATCCGACAGCTGTGCAAACTAATTTCACCGATAGCTAGCGCCACATCTTTAAATGTTTCGAGTCTATTGTATGCGTGTGTGTTATGTTATATCGACGTTATACAGTTCTTAATTGCTAGCATCCAATGTCGGTGCGTGACTTAATTAACCAAAGAACGGAAAGCATAGTCCTGTTTGGATATACAATGTAAATGTAAGATACATAGAATAAGCTGCAAACATCATAATTGTTACAGAATTTCTTAACAGCATCATTAAATTACGCTTCTTACATAGTCTACTCAATTTACAAATCGTAGTTACTCGTATTATGAAAAATCTAAACAACCCGTTTCAATACAAGGAACGACAAGATAACATATCTTCAGCACTGGAAAAAAGATATTTTTCTGCCAGAAAAATAATAGAACCTAATAAGGCAATCGGTAGTAAGGTGGTGATTATTGCCTATAATATAGTTATCTAGTTTATTCCTCGGACATTAGAGTTTTATAGGTGTAATGATTGGGATTTCTGGATTTTCTTAATCTATGATGAAGGCAAACAGAGCCATAAACGTCTGTATGTTGCGGACGGCCGCTATTTTGTGTAGTGCACGTTTTAATGGAAAAACTTTATTTATTAAAATCCTTCATTCATATAATACTACGACGAGGAACAATAGGTTTTCACGGTATATGGCAGCTCATTTTTTATGTAAAGAGTTTTAATGGATTGTATTGTGTAACGTTTGCGCATGTGGATTTCATCTGTTTATATGTTAATAATAAGCAAGTTATTCTTAAAACTTAAAACTACGGTGCTCAGACTACATCAATTAAATCCCGTGCAATTTAATTTTTGACCTGTAAATTTTGTAGGCTCTACAATATTAATTTGGATTATATAATTATGAACATTGTGTTTACATTTTCCATTTAATAAAAGGTAGTTACTAAAGAAATAAAAAACAAATTATTATATTTTCATCATGCCGATAACGACTAAGTTAGATACATATTTATTAGACTAAATGCATATTTTTATGTTGTACATTGTAATATCCATCACAATCATTTATTTAACCGTCTTATTATTATAAAATATGTGTAACGTCATCATAAGTAATTAAGTAACCTTATAACGACATTCAATGGCTCAGGCATGGCGATTAGGTCTACACAAAAATAAAGATCAACGAACACGATTTCGTTTTGCACTCCTTTTAAGTTCAAAAGTCAATAAATATTACGCTCTTAGAGTTTGTATCCGATAAATTCAATTCGTTTTTAAAATGTAATATTTTTATGAAAGATACTTACGTAGATGTCGCGCCGCGCGGTTCATTACGAAAATAATATTATTACTTCTTGGTCAAGGAAACTTACTTCAAAGAGTGAAAAATGCCATTTAAAATTCGAATTATTTTTAATTTCATTTGTTTATAGCTTTTCAATTTGATTTGCGGTTATTGGCAATAGGCTCACCGTTCGCCCCTTATAACATGAGACCTATACAATTACTGGCGTATTTGTAGGTGTATTTATATACACTTTTCCCCTTCAGAATACAGGTGTAATGTTGTGTTGTATTTAGCGATAATGTTAATCAAAAGATTTTTTTAAACGTTGTAATATCACATACACAAACGGTTCGGTTAGTTAGTTTCTACTTAAACAATATCTACAGACTTCTTCTTCTTATCGTATGGTTGATGTACAACCAATTTGTATTAGGTACATAATACTTTTGTATGATTACGTAAACAATATTCCTATAAACTTATTCTTTTATAAGTGTTTCAGGTTACATTAATAATAACATTTTGTGACATTTAATATCTACTTGAAATTGACTGCTACAATATACTTTGCAGAAATGTATATTATACGAGATAAACATTTACAGTACTGCTAAATTTATCTGGATAACGAGAAAACGTAATATTATCTTTTGGCTCGGATTTTTTCGCTTGAACATAATAAACGTCGCGAAGACAAAACATTTCCTTGGTTTTGGTAATGAAAATAAAAATATAGTGTATTTAGCTTTAGTCTTACTTGCCTGTGGCGATTACTTTAATGAGCTCATTGCTAAGCCTGTTGACATAGTAATAGATTTTCATTTCATTATTTACGAGACTACTGACTTGATAAATCGCAATGTAGGTGTTACACTTGTGCCTAACCAGCCTAATCCTTCAGGAAATTATTTTATTTTATTTTACCTATTAAAATAGAGTAATAATTTTGAAGACTAGTGGTCGCCTAGTAGCCTATGGATTATGGAACCACCATGGATTCACCATGACTATAGTACAAATTATAGCTATTTACACTTCTTCTCCACACAAACTTTTACTATGCCAAATAGCATATTACGCGCACGAGAGAGCGTGAGCATTTAACTGTTTAATACGCTCAAAAGGGTTAGAAAGTCTTCTCTTTACTTTTCTTTACTAATACTTATATTTATATGGCAACTAGCTGTACCCCGCTTTGTGTTAATCCAGGGCTTCAGCTATCTCCTTACTAAATTTTAGCAAAATCGGTACAGCCGTTTGAACGTGAAGAGGTAACAAACATGCAAACGCACAAACGCACTCACAAACTTTAGCCTTTATAGTATTATTGTGATTATAGTAGTATACTCCAGAGTTGACACACGGCAAATATCTCAGCAACGTTCTAACGCATACAGAGTATCGTTCTCACTAAATAAACTTCTGTTATTTAATAATGTATGACGCACACCACGTGCTTGAGTATTCCCTATGTCTTTGTGGGGTAAGTCAACATTTGACGCCGAGCCAGGACTCATTAACGACAGCATCAAAGGTCAGGGGCGGGAACAAACCGATACGTTTAATCGATAAACTGACCTACTTCAATGAGGATGAGTTTGTTCTAACTGCAGGCAGTTAGTAAATAGTGACTGCGTTAAACCCGCTGAGAAACAAATGAAACTGTCATTAAGTAATTTCGAAGTTTACGAATCACGGGTTGTGCGGTGTGGCTTTTGAAACCTAAACACGCATCATATAACCAATTGTTAATGTTACTAAAGAGTTTAATTAATTAATAAGTTTATAAAGATCAAACTTTTTTTTTGTATTACGAGTATTTTTCTGATAAATTCTCACTGGAAATATATACCTACAGTTAATCAAGTCAATGTCAATCATCGAATGATTCACTATCATTTTATCATCTATCATTCGGTGGATCGTGAATTCCCGTTGTGCCTGTAGCTCAATATCCGTTCTATATGTTTGTAGAATTCGTATATTACTATCACTATTCGAGTGTTATCAATGAAAAATACTGCATTATTGGTCTAGTCGCTAAGCGATCGGGCAAAGTGTTATTAAATTTCCCCATAACATATCTAATTCTCAGTAGCAGCACGGAGTCTGCCACAAATCCGGGCTCGCCCCCTGTTATATTGGGACCTGTAATATAATTGGCGAAATGTGAGTGTAGGTGACTAGGTACTTTAGGCACACGTCTGCCTACCCCTTCGGAGAATACAGGTGTGATGTTATGTTGTATATGTAACTAAAATAAGTTTTAAATAGCCCGCATCTATTTTTACAGGAATTTCACAATCACTCATACAAGGTAATGGAACCAATTATTTACTTAGATCATACCACTAAGTACCTAACAGTATATTTGTTGAATTACAAGTAACTGACCACAAACAAGTCGTAAGAACAATACAGGGTATATTGCAGACATGGTACTCAACAGATTCGTAGAATTCCAGGACGTTAATATATTGTAGGTTTTCCGATACTTGATATCGATAAGCGTAGGATGCTGACATTAATTGAACGCTATAGACAACAAAAATAGAAATTGTCCGCCGTATCGCAAATTTGATTGAAATTGTGTAATTTATTACTATTTTTGTCTTTGTTGTATTCAAGTTAATTAAAGAAACCTCTGTTTACGGAAAGGCTCGTAATCCGGTTCAGTATTTTCTATTTATATTCAGTAAAAGTAAATTCATAATTGAGGGTCCATAGTTAATTTGAGAATCGGTCGAATAAGAATTTAAATAATAACCGTATTATAAGACCAGAATTATTGAAATCAAATATTGATTTTGAATATTGGATTATTTAATTAACTTGGCTTGTTAGCCTTGTCATAACAGAAACAAATTACATATTTATGTATGTCCGTTGAGTCACGCCTGTAATTATGGTAGGGAATACAACGAATTTCCATTTGCTACGATGCTGATGCACTCCAGCAACATTATTTACACATAACTACATACCTACTTATTGTCTTGCATGGATGAATATGACAACTTTTTCGGTTTATAAATATTAAAAGCGTATCTAATAAGTAATTTCAAGACAAAATGATAATGAAATTTTCTCGTACAAAATTCATCAGACCGAACTGAATTTATTATGAACATAGACGAGACAGGTGGCTTTTTATTCATAGTTAATCCCAAAATGTAAATTATATACAAGCTACGCCCTATAAATGAAAATTGATGAAGAACGAATACTAAAAATGTCATTGTGTCGAGGTAAAAGCGCGTTGCGTAATAACAATCACTTAAAATGACAACCTGCTTTAAGAGCTGAGAAAAAGTGTTATATGTACATTACTACTATACTATTTGAGTGCTTAAATAACAATAACAGACATTTCTATATAAATCTATTATTCCAATCGATTAACTCAACATAAATAGTTTAAATTGCGGTCAAAAAATAAAATATGAATAACGCCCCATATCACTCATTGTCATAAAGTAATTAGTGTACGTATTATCTCTTCAGTTCTTTACAAATATATTTACCACTTCACGTCCCTTAGAAAGCATATTTCAAAGTTATATTATTAGAAAATGTATCTGTTTTTTCTTCTACTGTTTGTCTGTTACTCAGTAGTTTTATGCCCTTATAAGAAAATAGTTTTTCCATTCAATTCACCGACGAGATCAATCCATGATTTTAAATAAAAATACAACTAGACACTTAACTTGAGAGTCGTTCTTTGTTGCATAGCAAAATAATCAGTGCAATGCCAAAGTTCCGGATGTTAATAGAACAACAACTTTACAATAAAGTGCACTGAACACGATAGGCCCTCGTCTAAAAATAAACTTTTGGAGAGGTAGTTTCTGCTCGTGATACTGTCTCTCACATTTTAATTAATGGAGATACAGACTAAAGTATGTGTACAATGTGTTGCTTTATTATTAAGGTCCAAATGTACGTGAACATTGTGGGTAACTTGATGCTTATTGGTCTTGGTTTAGGAGGCACTTAACAAACTCTTTACTTAACCTGGTTTGATCGTGGCATGCTCTTATTGATCTCTTGAATTTTCTAGTTAAAACTGCAACTATGGTATGATTTGCCGCGTTCGTGTGTTAGCGTTTAAATAATCATTAATATATGATATTATGTTTTTAAAGATGATTGTCTCGATTTTCGAAAAACGAATGTGACAGAACAAATGCTAGTGAATTATAAAAATAGGACGCCATTTATAGCGAATGCGCGCGGATCGTTCTGATTGTGTAAAATTAAACGATACACAAAGTGTAAATAATTGGTGAATATGCATTACAATCAATACCGAATTAGGAACCTGGAGTTTGACTTTACTTATCCCAAGTTATGAGAATAATATCTCGTAAATTAGGACACAAATATTCGTTTCCAACTATCAATCAAGACTTCTTTATAATAATGGATGAATTTGACTTGAATGGATTTATGGAATGAATAAAGAACAGAAACAAATAAGAAGGTCTACCTAATTTAAGGTGTCTACAACTATTAATAAGATGTTCCTTCTAAGTAACTGTTCTTTGATAATATCTTTGAGTAAGCTTTAGTTGTAGAGTCGTTTGTAGAACATTTATTACGTCGTCTCCACACGTTGGCGCGAACGTAGGCCCCAATGCTACTTGCGCGAGAAATAAATAAATTTCACCCAACGACGTGTGGACTGTGGATCGAGAACATTGCATTGATGCCAACGTTGGTGCGAATGTTGGGGATTGGCCGTCACGTCTCGGATTAATTATAGAACTCTGCGCCAACGCCAAATAAGGAAGTAAGCCAACGTGTAGACGCCTCGAAATTAACCGACCAACATTTGTACGAGCGTTGGGACCAACGTGTGGAGTTGGTGGTACACGTAGACCAGCGGGTAATCCTCTTTCAAGTGCAGCCGGGAGTTGGACCCCGCAGGAGGCCCCACAAATGTCGGCAGGATGTCGTAAAGCCGATAAAAGTGCTAATACACTCACCGTGTAGGCCGGACATGATTGAACGAGAAAAAACATATAGGTACCTACTTACGGATATTTTCGAAAATCATACGTAAATATTGATGCAATTAATTATAGCAATCCGTTATGTATACAGCTGTGCATTATTTAATATAAATTTTAATCGATTGATGTCATACCTATTTCCCAAAAAAAAAACTTGACCGCGTCGATGGTGTAATGGTCGCTTAGCGCTACTACTGGATGAGGCCCCGGGTTCAAACCCCGGGTTGGGCAAGGTGTTTCTGGGTTTTTCGATTATGTCATTCCAGTAGCAGCACGGAGTCTGGACTTGTACCCGGTTGGCAATAGGCTCGGCCCCTATTACATTGGGACCTATAAAACAATGGCGAAATATGGGTGTACTATATGTGCAGAAGGCAGAAGCCTTCTCTTTCGGGTAAAACCGGCGTGATGGTATGTATGCATGTATGTACACACGAACAAAACCACATCATATCAACATATTAGTGTAGCTAAAACTTCATACAATCTCATTCTTAACCTACTTAATTTAGGCGCCATCTGTCTTCAAACCATCGTTACTATATAAAAACAAACTTGCGATTCACAAAATGTCTTTCTACTTTATTTCTCCTTAACAAAATAATAAGTGAAAACGCTGCACGTAATAGTTCTATTATATGCGTCACACACCGCTTTCACTGTCATAAATAACTCAGTTTAGTAGGCAGTGCCTTCGTGTAAAATACTTAGCTTACAGCCACATCTGGTTACACTACGTAAGAAGAAGATTGAACGTAGGTGGAGGAAGGCTAGGCCTGTGCTGTAGTATTTCTAGATGAAGTATTTACCTAACGTTGTTTTAGTTAGACTTTAGAGTATGATTCGTTACGTTAAACTAACGTAAGTCAAGATTGTCGTGTATCCTTTTCATAGATCGATGTATTTGTACGAATTTTTAATGCGTATTAGTCGTTAAAAACTCAGATTTTGAGCAAATCCTAACAGGAAGACATTTTAATAGAGCAAATAGATAGCACTGTTCCTGTTCGATGTACATAGTAATGCTGACTGACATAATATTTTTAATGTACGTAATAACCTTAGATATGCCCAAACGCTTAATAATACTTTCGAGTTGGCTAATAAACCGTAACTTTATCATGGCAAGTCGTAATTGAGACGAATTCAAAAAGTTTTTGTAGTCTCTGCGGACTATGTCTTATTTACTTCTGCTGTAACGATGTAATATAAGTACGTGTATACTAAGTAAAAAGAAACAATGTTTTGCAACTGAGCGCTGGTGGATAAAACCTCTTACCCTGGTCGTATGTTAATTATGCCCAGTTTTTACGTCTCGAAGCTTTTTCTGTAACACCTTTTATTTCAAAAATAAAATAAAAATCTTACCGCCTCATCCTATAAATTCAAATGTTGTAATTCGAAAATTTCTGAGCCAAAACTTTTGTTCTACAAATAGAAAATTTTTGAAATAACACTGAGTAAGTTTCGAAATTCCGATTCCACAATCCGACTCACTACAACCTATAAATATTATTTATGCAGAGAAACCCTACACAACAATCTTTAGACTCGCAAGCTTATCATAAAGAAACGTTTGAAACAAAGAAAAATAGCCTTTCATTGGATTACGAGACTGTGGAAGGCGTGAGCCGCTTACACAGAAGTGCGTACTGAATTTGGAGAAGCGAATGGCTAACGTAATGCTTGTTTAATAAATTTAATGGATTCACAGGGAGATACAGGCGTTTAAGAGGGCCTTTGATAAATAGTCGATGAGTTGCGTGTTTCTTGAGCCCATAATGTTTTATAGATCTAAGTAAAGTTAGGGAATATTGAATGATGATAGATGTTAATTTTGCGGTTAGATATTATGTTTATGTGTTCAAGTTTTGTTGAATCAGGCTACCGCGTAACCGGTAAGATGTTTTTAATTATTCATTTTATATTGAAGATGAAAATTTGTTCTATTTGAATATATACTATTAAAACGAGATACCTACAGTTAATACCGAACACCAACACTTATGTATATGATGGCTTATGTAAATGAAATCAGCAAAACGAAATTGTATATAAGCCTAATTTCGCAGACTTATGTTAGGGATAGTTGAGTAAGATTAACCTCATAAATACCATACATACTAATATAATACAAGTAAAGAAAGGAAAGCAATAAACTACAAGTATTACGAAAAGACATTACGATCACAAAAAGACAGCGAATAGGGTAATAAAAGATCTAAGTACAGATAACATAAACGCTCTTAACGTTTTCTGCGTATTGGCTGATATTGATTAAACCATTACTCGAATATTTTCTTTGGGAATCATAGGTAAGTATTTAAGTAATAGGTAACGAATTTACGTTGACAGTTTTTAAAATTTGTAGTCTTGGCGGACAGGCAGAGTGTTAAAACAGTTGTCATCAAACTCATAACATTATGTTAATACAATAGTCGCAGTGAAAGCGATTAGGGAAAGCAACAAGCCTAGCGCGGGCCCGAAAAATGGCTTTGAGTCGCCACTAATAACACGAATGTGATGGACTTCAAAATGTGGGTGTATAGATTCCTGGCAAATAAGAGCACCTCTGCTTACCCTTACAGTTATTACAGGCTAATTTATCTTTCAAGAGACAATCCATATTATTTACTATTATCCGGTTTCATTCTCGTGATTATTTGGGAATGCCCTTTAGATTTGCGTTCCTGAAAAAATACGTGAACCGGAATCGAATAAACAATAATATGTGTATTGTGTTATTATATAAATCAATACATGTATGTAAATCCATCTATCTAATCTGTAAGTTACCATTACTGCTGTTACCGGTATTAGTTCTAATTTACAAACTATCAAGTATCCAACTAGAAACCGAGGTCTAAGCTGATTATAACATGTGGAAGTTTTCATTATCAAAGCATTGCCTAGCCGAAGCCAGGTATTATAACACAAAGCCTGTCTATTTAAATGAGATATAATCAGAACAGTGTTGTGAATATGTATTAGAGGAGAGAAAATAGCCTCATTTTGTGTGTAAGGTACACGAAATTTTGATTCTTTGTTATGGAAGTATAGAGTTTTTTCGCACAAATGACTTATTCATTTCATGCAGACTAATTACAATTTACTACGTTTACTTTCAATAACTTAGGGTCTTAGCTATGCTTGGCGAGATGTACCGCAGATCCGTTCGACCGTCCGTGCCTAATTACACGTTGAGTCGTCGATCCAGTTATTTTTAGATCTTACACTACATCTTACTGATAGTTTTACAGGTAGTCCGAAGTCTGGTACCCAGGTATCGTATATCACAGACACTGGGATTTGGAGGTCAGATGGGCAACACTTCATAGGCGGAATTAAGCTGCATTCATGAGACTGGAAGCCGACCCTAACATGGTTACGAAAATGCTGTACTGGGTCCAGATTTATGATGGCTTACTACTATTTACTTAACATTAATTTCGTTAACATTAAAAGGTAGATCATTATTTAAATTTGATTAATCTTTTGAATCAAATAGCAAAGTAATTATTAAACATCAAAATATTCAACTTCTCATTTAGCGGGATTAGGAATCTGTCAACATAGTACCAAATTGTGTTGAACAAACTAAAATTAGTTTCTAAATATGCTGGGAAACTATTGGATTATTTGCTTTTACCGTCTTAGTGGGTCCTAATTGAACATTGTTTCTTAGGTATACCTAAATTTCTTTAATATCTACCTTTATCTTTTTCAAAGATACATTATTGTGTTCCAATCAGTAATATTGTATCTAATAAATTAAGAAAAGATTAGGTACTTATTATAGTTAGGTATTACTGATTAAGTAGCCAATTATATTCTACGATTCTGGAAACGAGGTCAGTACCTACTCAAAAGAAAAAATTTGTAAGATGATTATAGTACCTACCTACTTATAAAGTTATAACAACATAAATAAATATTTTCGTTTGTCTGTAGGCGATTGACTGTCAACTTTAATGTAGGTACTCTACTGCCTAGAAACGTCGAAGTCCTATCTGCTTATATAATTTTTACTTCGAAGCAATAATTCTTATTTCAATCATTACAATTACTTATAAAAAATACTGTGAAAGTGAGTAATAAATCGCCATTTCACACAATTCTAGTGACGCGAGCGAGCATAACCACAGAATATTTTAAACGCAGCTTGCATCGCTTAGCTCAATGGCTTAGTTTAATTCTTGTTTTGTTTGGAACCTAAAGCTATAGTAGCTGTTAAGTTTCAGCTCTAGTACATACGTTAGCAGCTCGTTAACATAATAATAGAATTGTTTGTTGTTCTATTTATATTTCCTTGTTACAAACAAAACAAACAGCGACCGTTTTCTTTTGCAGTAAACGTCTAAGTAACGTGTAATGTAAATAAATGTTTTTCTTCCTCAAACACCTTGTTTGTTGTCTTTTCGTGACGATATCAAGAACTAAAGTAATTACACCAAATAAAAGGTATTTAACGACGTGAATTTAGGTATAAAGTTGGTTCCTAGTTTGAGAAGAGGTCTTTGCTGCGCAGTTAGACAGCTAAACAAATAAAAACCAAAAAATGTACTTTGCTTAGCGAATATCAACTGTTTCCATAAGGAAATTCGTCTCTATGATTTACTATTTGTCAAGTAAGTATCTATCGATCATAAATCGTGTCTACCTAAGTTTATTTCCTCGATGTGGTTAGTTAAAACTATTAGCAGTTACTTCATTAGGCGGGTTTTGTTATAAACCACAACTTACAGGTAAATAATATCTTCAATGTATTGTATTGTATACCCTACTAAATGCTGCTATTTAACATACAAGAGTACAACATAATATTAATATAATGAAGAATATTTTCCTACTAAAATAATACCAAGAATTGAATGCTCAAACTACTTCTCTGCGATTAACTATTACTCAGGTCGCTAACGTTACTACTCGGGCCATGAAATAAGCGACTCAGGAGTAATTAAAATCTACTATAATCCGCTTGAGAACTTTCTTCGAGTTGTACTAAGATATTAATGATAGCACGTTTTAATTTAATCTAGATTTAAGTGTGCTATGTTAAGCCAATTTGATTTAAGACGAAGTTGGGCGATTAAATTTATTTCATCCTTATTCTTAGGTATTAACTTTTTGCTTTACTGTTATGTAAATAGGAAATTATGTAACTTCGTCTGTTTGTTACCACGACTTAACAACAGAACCAATGATGATTAAATTTCTTTTGGAGAAAAGTCCCAGTAGATAGCTAGTTTCTTTTAAACATAATCAGAGATACACGGAACATGATACCAAAATACGATTATATGAGTTTGTATGTTTTTTCACCTGTTAGGTTCCCCAAAAAATATGTATGTCTTCTTCTTATCGTATAGTTAATGAACAACCTGGTGTCAGAGTTTAAACCTGCTGTAGGTAGGCCGCTGACATGGCTTTACACACCGTTGAAAAATCTAGCAAGTATCGTAAAGATTCTATAAACAACCATGAATTGACTGAAAAACAAAGTCTTCCTAGAAGGCGATAAAATCAATATTAATAAACTTAAATATGGACAGGACCTCTCAACAACTCTTAACGAACATTTTGACATTATTGTTAAGTAACGTTAAAGTTCTATTATGCTTTGATGGCTGCCAATTCACTTTGTAATCGTCATCTTGTCGTCTCAATCCGTACTTTGATACAAACGCTAGAGAATTAAGTTACTAATAAATCGTATAGTTATTCATAGAAAGACAGATTAAAAATTTAATTATTTTTCCGTTGCTTGGAACTATTAGGTCTTGCCTAATCAACACTGTTAACCCAATGACATTAGACTTTTAAAGAATATCGACTTAATATGCCTCATACCTAAATATAAACACCTCAGCCATACAAATCAATAAAAAGCCATGATATGCGCTGTATCTATAAATGAATATACAAATTTCATCGTTACTACTAATTGAACATATCGAATTTTAATATTATTTACAGTGGTCTTATTATATTTAATTTGTGATAATTGTATCAACATCATGTACTTAATATGTTTATACATTAATTAATATCTCATTAAACCGTATTTCGTTAATAGGGTAGTAATTAATGACAACAGATATTCATTCATAATTATATTGTGTTTCAATTAGGTCGTCTTGAATTTAGGTCATGATCTGTGTTTGAAAGAACTGTTCGTTACGCTTGAACAATTTTTCTTACTCAAAGGAGTAAATTAACACTTTGACTGCAGACAAAGCAGACAATAGTTAAACAAGTGCTGTGTAGGTAGGTACTACTTATATGTTGGTCACTGGGCAAGAAAGGATTAAATATCTATCTATGTGTCATCTGTTAGCATGTAAGATGAAATGAAATAAATAAATTAGTTTAATCTAGTTACTGTTAAGTACTTATTGGAATTGATGACGACATTTTGGCTTTATTCTATTGAAGCGTTCACGGCAAGCGGTTTTACCCTGCCAGTGGTACTCGACCACTTATAGTAACATTCTGTGGCATTTGTATTCATAATATTTTAGAGATATTTAGACATAGGGACGGTCACGTCTGTCGCATGCACCCCGAGAAGTAGGCTAACATCCTCACCAAATGGTTGCCACAAGATGGACGCCGGAGACGCGAAAGACCCAAACGGAGATGGCGGAACGAATTGGACGCCTTCCAAAACAACTGGCCAGAGTTGGCGGGGAATAGTGAGAATTGGAAAGGCAGAGGAAAGGCCTTTCCCCAGCAGTGGGAAACTAGGCTATCTTAAAAAAACTGTAGATACATAGTACTGAGTTCAAAACATGTTCCCTAGTGCATAAAAATTAAGTCAAATTTAATCACGAGGAATCTCTGGACTACAATGTCAATCAACCCAGTTAAAGTACTAATTAATTTACAACTAGCTGTAAAACCGACTTGGTTTATTTCATAGTTAACTGCCAAGCCATTAAAAGTACTTCCTAGTTAGTTTACCGTCAGACAGTCGCTTATTTCAAAGCCCCAATCAATATCTTTACCACCATACTTAATTAACAAGCCCGGTCCTATAACATGCCACTCCCATCCGTGTAATAGTTAAGGAACATCAATTTGTGGTTAATCTATACTAACTGCCTTCAGATCAATAAGTAATTAAGGTACGTATTACTTGTAAAGGTAACTATCTACATCTTTGGCTTGTGTCGTGAATAGTTTTGGAGCGATTAAGATCAGTTATACTGTAACTTGATATTGGAAGGATTTCGACAATCTGCACGGGTACAATTTCTATCTTCTATTTCGATCGTGTCGACTTGAACTGTACAGTGTACAATAATGATAACTTATGTCGTAGTAAAGAGATCAGCCGTTACCAGGTTGTTACCTATCGTGGCTGAGAACCTAGGGAGCGCTGTACGATCAACTGCGATACGTTTATTGTATGCATCTATATATTATACTTAATGTTTGTAAGTGCTCCTTTAGAAATAAAACACAACCCCAGACTTTGTGTTTGTCGTTGTTATTGTAAATGTTTACTTGTTTGCCGACCTCTTTTATTCATAGAACAATACGCAAACCAGAATAAAACGTGAGCCAACAGTTACCATTATTACCTATTCATAAAGTTAACATATTTATGACATTCATTTAAGTTCAACATACGAACGTACAAATCAAAAGCTGCTTTTAAATTGTAAGCTCAAAACAAATTAAACTTCCGTACCTTGTGCACTTTTATATCATTCAATGAGTTTTTACATTCAACACGTATGGTGGACGTCAAGTTTGAATAAATCCGATCAATTAATTTCGATATCGATGCAACTCTAAAATGTATCGAATAATCGTTATGTATTGAATGAGAATGCTAATCGATTCAAATCGAGAGTCGGTGACAATTTATAACGATCGTTAAGAGCTCTCGCTGACGAGCGGCTAGTTGGTAGAAAAATGGATTGTATTTTACTGTAGATATTTTGAACGTAAGCCGTAATGATGAAGTATCTATTGATCGCATCCACTCTGTGCTCAGTAACTCACAGCGACACCAAATGGCATGTAAAGAGCCCATATATCTTGTCCTATTGATATACTAGGATCACTAGTGCATTACCCTATATGCTTTGAGGGTGGTTGCGCATTAGTTGCCGAAGAGCGTCCCTAGTAACTCTTGTTCGTCTAAAAGGGTTATTTTCCGTTTTGTTAGATTTTTCACTTTAGCAAAGTCTATAAATGTTCAGACCAAGTCAATAAAACACCAAATCATTATTGAATATTTGGAAGCACGATATTACGTGCAGATAATATAAGTGTACAAGCTGTTTCTCGTTAGTTTAGGACCTAGGCTTATGCTACAAATAGCTGCTGACAAATAAGTATCTATGTACGTATATACCTATTTGTAGCTTTACATAATAACATTAAGTTTCAAGCAATTTCAATGAACATCATTTTTAGTTGAAGTTTAAGTTTGTTTATTGAAATTGAATAGAAAATTGAAATGGAACAGAAATGATAATGATACACCTTATCGCGTTGTGCGAACGCTTTGAAGTAGAAATTCTCTCTAATTATTTTTCTCGTAGTTAGTTACTTTGACTATTAAAATTTTCACGCGTTAAATAAAGCGTCATTCTTATTGTCATTTATTTTCGACCTAAGTACCAAAGCCATTGTAACCTGTTAGTACTTATAACGATCGAATCTTAGCTTAGACGTGACGCAGTGCATAACTGGCAATAACGTTCATGAAACCAAGAAGGCTTTATGCATACTACCGATACGTTATCGTATCCGTTGCCGTGTACTAACCACAGTAACAGTAGATTATATGATGTGGTGATTAGTTTACTAGATGGCGTATTCAGTGGCTTGCGTCTAGACCTTAAGGCGATAGCGACTAACACACGGATAATTTGCTATCGCTCGGAGACCAACTGTGTAATAGTCTGTTCGGTTGAAGCTGTGATACGTAGTAGGTTATATCAATCAATGTTAGATTCGCAATCACAATTAATAGGGTATATTGATGGTGTTGTGTTGCATTATTTATGTTTTAGGGAGACCGTACACTCGTAGAGTAACTTCGATCAAGATTGTGCGGATAGGAACATTTAAAGGAGATAGGTAATAAGTGTAGATAGTTATTTGTTTTTATGAGAAAAACAGCAACACTGAAGTTTTGTATTTCTTTTGCAGGGTAATTAATCTATTTCATTCGACAAGGGACACTAGACATAGGTATATCACGAATGGCGTGCATAATGGTAACTAGAGTGAGTTTTTTTAATTCAGAGTAATTTTTTTTTACACCAGTAAAAAAAATGTTGTAGTCTGAAGTAAAAAAAAAAAACTATTTAGTCTTGTTAAATTTCCCGGTGAATCACTTCCGGGTTCCAGGGCGAATTGCGGTGGTCTACATAGAAAAAAGCACGAATCTCTTTAGGTCAGTGTAACTTGGCCAAATTTAAAAAAGCTACTGATACAAGAGAGCAGGCACTTCTAAAAATAATGTAATATATTCATCACCTCGCCAATCACACATTATTAAAATGTCTATATAATTTCAGGGCTCGCGTGTACACCACCCTTAATCATGGCAAAAGTTTTTATGCGCTCATTGTTCTACAGTAACTGGGTTACCTGTCTGCTACTAACGGAAATGGGAACGGTGCGCAAACAAGACGCAACGTGAAGGTATCTCCTGGCTCAATCAGACGCGCGTTATAAGGAAGTGTTCCTGTGAATTATTGATTACATTGACACGTGTAAATAAGGACACTTCTCACATTTTGTTTTGTTCGCACAGGGACGGGTAAATGTTGAGACAATATTTGTTTAGAGGTTCTACTTAATTTGTTGAGCGACTTGACACGTGTGTGTTTAGTGTTTCACCTCATTATTAATTGCACAAAGTATGTGTCCAAGTATTTATAATTTTGAATTACTTCAAGCTTAATTTGTAATTACAAAAATATAATAAAACCTTTATTTTCAGGCAACTATGGCCCATAGATATACAGTAGG
Organism: Abrostola tripartita; assembly: GCA_905340225.1. Lineage (NCBI taxonomy): Eukaryota > Metazoa > Arthropoda > Insecta > Lepidoptera > Noctuidae > Abrostola > Abrostola tripartita. Next base: position 5,956,646 of record HG996490.1, on the reverse strand, counting down.
TATGTCCGGGCAACGACTGCACAAACTTTAAGAGAGTGTTGTATGTTCAGCCCCCTTAGACAAGTGGCAAAACAGTTGGCAGTTTGACATAATATGTCATCGATAACATAGTCGAAACATTATGTAATCCCCATACATTTATCATTCTATTCGATTTCTATTCGTCAAGCGTTTTGCCACTTGTTAAGGTGGGCACTTGGGCAGTTCGGACAGTAAAAATTTTCCGCCTTAAGGGTGTAGTTCCAACCCCTCGACAATGGCAGCCATTATTGTTTTTTATTCGGAATACTAGGCTTGCCAAGCGTGGGGATTATGGCAACTCCCCCCCCTCACTCCTTAATTAAGGGGGAGGCCTTTGTCCTGCGGTGGACGTCTTCCGGCTGATGATGATGATGACGATGATGTGCAATAAAAATATTATAACTTGAGAAGTTTAAAATACTGTTATAATAATTTTAAAAGTTGTGCCCATCGAATATACAACACTCTGTTAAAGTCTGTATAGTCGTTGCTCAGAAATACTGTATATTTATATTTACAATTTGTGTTATATTAGTAAACACTATCTAGGATAAATTATTTAAATTTGGTTTACTGGCAATAAATTATTTAAACATAATTTGAAGGATCGAATTCATCAAAACGACGACCGCCTCTCTGTTGCTGAAATTCGGATGTGAAAATAATAAATATTTCACTGGCTGACAAGTTACTGTCTCATGTATTTTACTTTATATTGAGTAAATCTAACCCTTACTACTACAATTTTTAAAAGTAACTGCTACTATTTAAAATTTCTTGGAAACGACTCTTTTGAACAGAGCAACTAGATTTGATGTTTTGTAAGTGCTCTTTAGTATCTAGCCTATAAAACAAAACTCTTTTGACTATTCCTAGCAAAAACAACATCTAAAGCTAAAGGAATCAGATAAAAAAATTCTAAACAAAGACCAACGAACCTTAGGCAGAATGTAGTCAGTTTATTATAACCATGGACACATTTTCTAAATATAATGATGCAGATAACGGCACGTGATAAACTGACAACGCTGTTTGCGTGCCCCTTTCCGACCCCCATGGGTGGAAACGGGTCGAAATATCTTTAAAAGTAAGCACCTTTAAGGACATGCATGCTTACCCGTACTTACTTTGATAAACGTTTTGATGACATTAAAGAAAGTTTACAAAGATCCGTTCTATTTCGTGTCGTAAAAAAAAAAAATCAATCATTCTTTCAATCCGAATTTAGTCAGGTAGATAACAATATTTGTACAGTTTGTTTACTTTCTATTTGGACAAAGTTGTTAAACTGAATCGCGTGACTGTTCAGGCGTCGTAATGGATTCACTTTTATGCCTACAACTGTTTTATTTAAAAGTATTCTGTAGACACAGATAAATGGTGACCTAAAAACGGTAATGAAATATAAACATACTATGTCATAAAAAAACTTCACATGTGATACACAACAAAAGAGTGCCGAAACAATTTTTCATAAGTTATTAGGTAATTTAAAAGCCTTTTGTCGAGCCCGTTGCGGTGACCCTGGGACGCTAGGTCAACATCACGAGACCAGAGGCGAAAGCACACCCTTTCACACCTAAGCTAAAGTTATGCATAAAATAATCATGTTTAGCCGGGAAAAATAGGTCCGTCACAACACAAACTTATAAGTACAAGTCACGCCCGGCAGAAACTTATGTAGATATACTATATGTACAGTCATGTTCCTGATCAATGTATTTCTATTCTATTAATGTCGCTATATTTGAGGTGTAGTAGTACGTTATGACTTGCGGTAGATCTGAATTAATTTTGCGGTAATAATCTTATATGATTTGACGCGATGATAGCGGTACGAATAGCTAGGTATTGCAAGATGTTAGTAAACAAGGGCAGCATATTTGAAGACGGTACATAGAGCTATTTTAATATTATACATTAGTACGAGGGCAGCTAGAAATCAATTTATTTATAGAACAACTAAACACACTCAGTGGAACAAAATTAAAAGGTATCTCTCTAGAGTACAGCCTATAAAAGCTCTTTCCCTAATCGATAGCCTAATATCACAAACATTAAAGGTACCTTACACCTCAAAGAGCTGCCAAAGTGCCAACATACAAAAAACAAGTACGAAACGAAAGTACTACGAATGGTTATTTGGCGCTATCTTATTTATGTAATTGCTGTAGTATTGCAAACATTTGACCGCCGTTACGGACCGTCATTTGTAACATGGATACCGCCCGACTAACTAAGTTTCCGCATCAAATGTGACCTATCCTACACACGAGTCAGAGCTGCGGAAACCAAGCCACAGCAGGCGTTTGAGTACGCGGCCATAAAAACAGCTCGCAAAAATAATCAAAAACAACCCTTCACTTTGATTTTATACGAGTAAATATGGACATTGGAAACCGAGTAATAAAGTGTGTAAAGCCACGAAAATAGCACTCGGAGACGATAAATTGCCGTGTTGGACACAAACTACCGAAGTAACTTGGATGCTATTTTGCTTACGTCTGCAAATATGGGTATCGTGTACTGTAATGGTCGTAGATATATATTACGAGTCCGAGGAAGATTTAAGTTGGTAACATTTGTCGTATTCGCCTTTAGTTCCAAAAGCCTACCTTAGTGGGAAATATATCGTCCATATAAATAAATTAGCACTCAAGGCAAAAAGGTTAGTCTAATGTCTAGCCTTCAAAGCTTTACCGTGTATAATGTAAACATAGATTTAAGACATTTTGGGTTTGTAAAGAGGACTTTTTATAACATTTTAATGAGTTTAGACTTATATAAACGATCACCAACAAGGGAGAGTAATGATAGAAGCCAAGGCTGCAAATTAACATTAAAAATTGTCAAAAAGCAAATAAATAATCCAAATCATTGAAAATATCTTTGTTACTGGCAACAGTCTACTGTCCCTTAATATCAAATATCTAAGATCAAAGCATGGAACAGGTTCAAACCCTAAACCGCTGTCTTAGCGGCCGAATATTAATACCATGTAGAACATCTATAGCTTATGATTTAATACCGTCGAAAGCCACAAAATACCAAAATGGTTACCGAATACCGTTTTAATTGCTAACTCAGAATTTAATAGTCGGACTTAGGTTAGATTGTTGACTTAGTAGAAGCTTCAATATAGACAAGATACGTCCAGTGCTAAATGCCTTGTAATTGAACTCGCATATTCTACAATAAAATAGTATGTATTTTATATAGTCATATTTTTTAAGTGTGCTCGAAATATTTTGTTCAGAATATTTAAATGAGTTTCTTATAGTAAGTAGTACCACTTCAATTATGAAAACTTTTTGAAATCCTTTTGACGTTTCAAAGAGGACATGGTAGCTTCAAAACTAGCCAAACTTGCAAACATATTTTGTGCCTAATAGCCTCTTTTTAGTTCCGTTCCAAACATAATATTTTTTTGGAAAGTTTCATATTTATTCAAAGCTTTAGTGGCAAGTTTAAAAAAGAGGAAATGAAAAAGTAATGTTTTAAAAATTACATTATAATTTTACAAAATAATACAATTTTATTTGCTGAAAGTTCAACAGATTTTTTTCATTTAAAATCCAGCTTCCGCCAACTGATTAAAATGCAGGTGTCACATTAATGTAAAGTCCACTTGGCACAATTTTTCGCATCTTTGAATATATTTATTACCTTTTTATGAATAATAAATCCCCATATTAACATTAACGTCAACGTGGATAACCTAATTCTTAATTTAAAATATTATAACCTTTTTAAACTTGTCTCTTCAAGCCGGTCACATTTTCCCTGATTTGCAAAATGTTGATGAATAATTTCAGTTAAATGAGAAGATAGCGACTCGTGTTTTAACTCTGCTTTTCATGCAAAATATATACGACATTAACGACGAGAAAATGAGCCAAAAGCCGGTGTTCAACACAAAACTAAGTTGACCAAATGTCATGTTGTTTGACACCCGGCCATTTTGCTTTGTTGCAGACAAAAAGATCTCAAAAGTTTCGCGTCCTCTAGTTTTTCAACTTCCTGTTTCTAGAAGACACAACTTTCCTGCTAAGAAAGGAAACACTTCTTTACTTAAATAACTTAAGTAACTTTTAAGTTAAGAAAACTGCTCTGAATTTTAATATTTTTTTTAAGTTTTCCGTTTTTGGTGCCGACTTACCTACACATCTTGTGGGAAAAGGATTTTCCTTTTTGTTAAAATATTATATGACGTGATTGGTAATTGGGGTACTAGTGAGAAGATTAAAAGTGTTGTTCTCTCTTATGGTAGCTACTTAATTTTACACTACAGGAACGTTTAGTTTAGTTTATAGTATAAAGATATTGGTGCTTCGTTTTGAGACTAAAAATGCTTATATAAAATCTTTTAACCAAGTACCATAGAATTACAAAAGATACTAAAAAGGTTCGTTTATTGAAAGAAAATGCAAATTTAATTCACAGAAAAGGAACACGACAAATAATAAAAGCGGTTTAAGTTCTATGTCGTATGTATCAGAACTATTCAAGTTCTGATAATAAAATAACATTCTGTACATATCAAGCTTACTTAAAGCATGACTAATTTATAGATAACTAATAAAAGACACTCGTTAGTGGAAATAACTGTTTATTCAAATATATAAAACTGACCGTGTTTAAACGGTAAGTAACATGTAACTTCAAATAATGAAAAGTTTTGTGAAGAGAGCGTCGATAATGAAAAGTATAAAAAATAAGTGTAATTTTTAGATGAGGATATTATGAAAAATATAAAGAAAGTCTATTATGCAACCGTAAAAGTTTCTGAGAAATATATATTAATTAATTATATAATAATTCCCGTATAAGTGTTTAAGCACAGCCGTCTATAATAATTGACAGGACAAATTAAAGTCGTACCTGTACAATTGTGCATACCTATCTACTAGGGAAAATATAGATTACTTTACCTTGACAAAATGTCTGTAACATGTTAATATTACGTGCCCAGGTACCATCTCTACTTAGTACCAACTTAGTGTTAAAAAACTAGTTTGTTAACGTTATTGTGCAAGCTGTGAGAACTTGATAAATAGATCGCACAATACCTATTGTGGAGGATACTTCTCCTTGTCAGAAACTTGTGTAGTGAGACAAATACTTTTCTTTTTGCTTGTACGCAGTTAGGCTATTCGCAAAGTCGTTTATATAAAAGATTTGAGAGTGTTACGCTGAGCAAACTATGTATGTTGTCGTAATATGTTATGTAACATAAATTATTCATTTGTTAAGACAGATTCTATAAAACAATTAAATTAATACAATCTGGCTATGCTAAAGCTCATAATGGAGAGTTTTCTTTGAGTTGGGTTGAGTACAATCAGTTTTTTTTGCACATTTCAGAAAGAAACCTTGAGAGTTCATCATTATGTCCCTCTTTATGATTAAAAATAAATACAATATTTTTGTAGTTATTCTAAGAAGAAGAAAATGATTATAATATAACTCACCGCCAACTTATTTTGAAGTCTAGAGAATGAACATAATTATATGCTTTTATCCCGCAAAGACGCACTTTCCACGCTGAAGAAATTGCGAGTGGTATGTACAAAAGTGGTATCTATATTTTTATTCTGCTATACTAATAGTTCTACGGGATTACGTTACGTTTTTTTTTACAGTTATTACCCGAGACGTCCCATCACTGCACCATTTTGAGCACTTTGCCGATCGACGCCAATTAAAATCGGTGCTGAAGCGACCTGTCTAATCTAGACCACATACAAATAGGTCACCACACTATTTTCTTTATTTAAGTTCCGTCAAGCAGTAAAGGTAAAATATTCGTTCCGTGTTACCAACTATTATAGCCAAATGGGAGATTACTAGAAATCTATTACAAAATAAAAAGATTTGATTTGACTTGAAGCACTGACAGACTGCCCTGCTGGTCTAGTGGTCGCAAAACGTGACTGCTGAGCGTAAGGTCCTGTATCCTAATCCCCGGTCGGACAACGTGTTATAGTGTTTTTCCATGAGGTAGTTTTCGGTTATTACAGTAAGTGTAATATTTACCCCTGCCTACCCCTTCAGGAGATACAGGCGTGAAAAAATGCTATATACACACTATAATAGATGATCAACACGACCTATCCTGTAATCCATGCAAAAGGAAAACAAACGTTTAAAATGCCGACCCATATCATTGCATTATCAAATATGTCCGAACTAGAATGCTTTTTCTCGTTGTTTTAGTAAAACAGTAAAAGAATCTTTATTTTCAGCTTGTACCGCTTCCACGTCACGAGTGTCTTGTTATTTTTGCATGCGAGTGGAATATACAGGTGTAGAATATACTCTGAGTGAAGAGCCGTCAGACTCCGCTAACAAGCTCTAGTACTGAATTCTAAAACATTAATTGTACACTGAAATATGAGCAGTATTTTTCGCAAATGACATAAGGAGGTACCGCACTTTTTATCTTATTCTCAACTTCATTCGAGCGTACTGTCAGTTTATTATCGTTCTCATATTCGTTGTTTCAAATACGCTCGTGTGAATCGTGTAAATTTTTTCGTCTTTGCTCTTAGTTCGATTTGAATATGAATGTGTAAAATAATTCCACCCACTCGTTTTATTTTAGTTCAGCTTTTGACATTGATTCACTAATAAATATTGAAAGGTAGGTGTATAATACTTGTAGCTGAATTAAAAATAATAATTATTTCGTAAAGGTTCAATTGCGCGAATATACCAAGGCCATTTTGAGAGCTCAATGTATGAACTCGTTTTTATTTCGCAAATTGTTGTTACTTAAGGTATCTGATTGATGATCAAGACTATACCAACATGCTAAGTGGGTAATTTTGCTGAGTACTACTTAAGACCTTACTGAATAAGTATTAAAAATTAACACTACAAGTTTATATGCCATACCTACCTGTGGAGTAAAAGTTAGGTGTGTACTGACCGAACGAGGTCAAAGCGATATCGTGCAAACCCTCCCCCACCCTTCACAAATATTTGTGTACCTACAGCATGGCAGTGTGGACACAAAGAAACATACAAAACTATTCCATACCTTATACAACCGGTATATGCCTTATTTTCAAACATTCTGGGTTATAAAAGCGTGCTTTAATTAAATAATGCAGAATATTAGCCTAAAGTTGTCACGGAAGGGTTGAAGCTTCTTTTAATACAGAGAAGAAATGATTACTGTTTTTGAGGTCTATTTTTTTTCTTTATCATTTAAGTGAAATTTACCCTAGTTTTGGTAATAATTTTAATGTGCATCAATACATTTCTGTATGTTATCCCTTTAGGAAATAGTGATGTCTTTATAAACGTGCAATACTGCTAATTTACTCACAATGTATTGCTTCATTAGAAACAATTCTTTGCTTAATGCATACTTTATTTACAATTTAATTTTTCACTGAAATCGAAGAATCTCCGTATAGGCAATGCTTTGCTATTTTTACAATATATTCCATGCATTTTTTTATTTTAGTTGAAAATAAAAAACAACAGAACATAAACAGAAGAATATCACCTTTAACATAGTTCCCGTGGCAACTAAAGCAGATAGTTATTTAAATTAAGCTCGGATTGAATATACTCTTCCGGAGATCGTAATATACTTTTGCAGCTTAGGATTCAAATTTAAACGCCTATAAATGCGATTATGCTTCGTCGCGAGGTAACTTGTACTGAACAAAAGGGGATACCTACTGATTCCATCCGAATTTCATGCGATATAAGTAGAAATGCCTCGTATTTATCAGCTATAAAGCTAAGTGAATGAAAACAAAAAAACACCTTTTTGCGATCTTTAGTTGAAATCATGGTGATGACTAAGGTGGAGTTACGTAGGGTTTAAGTGAAAGGTAGGTACCTACTCATACTAATCATGCCTAGTTTTTTCAAAGGGCAGGGGGGGGGGGAAATGAAGGAGGTATACTTCGAGTATTAATCTCATTATTGCATAACTTACTGAAGGTATAAGTCACATGTAATGGGAAATTAGTCTTGAGTCTTTAGTATTATTACAGAGGTATTTTGAGCACTTTTTGTCTCGTTAAAAATAACTTCGCCTGGTTCTGAATCTAGCTTATTAATCCAGCCCACCATTCCATTAATTATTGCAACCAGATAAACACCGCCTAAACCGCTAGTACTAACTTCAATGTTATTTCAGTTTGAGGCAAAACTTTCCTTTTGAATCTACGTCCTAATTTCAATGGTTGTTTTAGTTTCAAGATGGTAAGTAGCATAGTAACGGCATGTACAAGATGAAGAGGTTTTAGGTCCAAATTTGAACAGTATTTAATTCAATGTTCAATTAAAACTAATTTGTATATAACTTAGGGGAAGGACTTTTTTTTTAATATGTCGCCCTCACACCTTTATTTTCTCATGTATCGTGGGTGCGTTTCACAAACATGAAATATCACATACACGCACCCAGACCTCGGGCTTTCGGACAAACATCTGCGGTTCGCACAATTTTTGCGCCGTGCGGGAACCGAGCCTGCTAAGGATTAGCGCAGTAGTCCAATCGCTTTGCCATTGCGCCAATCAGGTCGTCATTTGGTCAGATTGGGAATACTATTTCAGTCCATTGCCAGGAAACCGAGAGAGGCGCGTCTCGTATACTTTTCTATGATTGTTATCTTCGTTTATTAAATACCGTCATAATAGAATGACAATGGATCTTCAACAGTGTCGTATCTTATTACTGCGCATTTATTGACGCTTGGGTGCATTCAATGTAACTTTGCTGTCTGTTTTCTACTTTTCTTCGCTCCTTGGTAAAGAAAATAGACACATGGGGAGCAATTATTCTTGTCTCCTTAATGCTCAACTAAAATGTTATTATGATGCATGCTAAAAGTCTTCACTATTCAATAAATAATAAAACTATTTCTAAATCAAAGAAGAAAAAACAAGACTACACACAACTGGAAACATTTAAACTTACTACTGACACTCGCAAATATTAAGCCTATTTTACCAGTCCGCCATCCATCTCACTTATAATATAAAGGCGAAAGTTTGTGAGTGTGTTTGTATGTTTGTTACCTCTTCATGCTCAAACGGCTGGACCGATTTAGCTAAAATTTGGTATGGAGGTAGCTAACTGCATGGATCCACCCTTTATCCTGTAAAAAAATTGCGGGTAACTACGCAGGGCGCAGCTAGTCAAGTCAAAAGCTAGTAAATTCAGTGTAACATTTTGTGTCTGCTTTTTCAGGTATGCTGCATTATCTTTGCGTTGTCAACATTAACCTAACGACTGTCAGCTGTTTCCACCTTAAAATTGACGCAATTTAACCGCTTACCAGTTCAATCTTAACTCAATATTGTCATACAATTAAGATTCTCGATAGCTACCTCTGAGAGTCAGATTATTTACTTAAACTGTTCTGCAAGATCGTTCCAATGTTTGCGTCAGTTAGCATTTCTAAAGACGTATTTAACGCACGCTTAATTGACCTCTGTTGAAATTATAGTTTATTTATTTGCGAAACGTATTTTACTGAAGGTACCTTGGTTTGTAATACATATCAAGTGAAGACACGTATATGCGACAGCACCAACAGTATCCTGTTCGTATTAACTGACCGGTGGGGTTCTCCGTTGTTAAAGCGATGGATAAGACTGCATGCGGTAATATAGTATGTAAGGTGTTTTGATTTTTAAGTCTATTCTACTAAACTAAGCTATTAAGTCTCTTTGTTATTACTAACAACACGTTGTATGGATCCTTGGTATCCGAAATAAACAATTATTATTAATTTTAAATTCGTCTACAATGTGGTATGCGAAGACCTCCTTAAAGGAAATAGCCCATCTTCCCTATATCTTGGGACCAACACACCTAGTATAATGTCACTTAATTTTAGTGAAATTGACAGTTTGTATTCTGAGATTTTTTAATTTGAATTTATGGCTAAAGTGAGGTTAGAAGATGGATTAAGTGACAAGCAACTATACAATTAAATCAGAAATCATTCTTATTTAGCTGGTTTGTTATAGAATTACAGTTACTGGTAATTCGTTTTACGTGTGATTATAACCGAAACCTGATATTTTTGTAGTATTTATCTACCTAGATCATGTTTTCAATAATATTCACCGGTGCAAGCACAACAAAGCGAATGAATTGACGTTTGAGTTCATATTTGACAAATGAAAAAATACGTGACATATATTTTGAAACCTGACACAATGTCTTTTTAGCCACGTATCCATACTTAGCTAGTGAGAGCTTTAAATAATACAATAAAATGCATTTTTCACAGTTTTATATGTATATATTTTTTTTCTTTTTTGTGTTTTCGTTATATGATAAAATGACGATAATTTTGCAATATAATAGTTGACTGTAACGCGTAGGCCCAGCTACGGGCATTCTCCTTTCGTCAGAAAATATCCGTAAATTTCGACACGAAAGAGACTATTCATTTTGCAAAACAGCGAAGTTATTCTGAAATTTAATAACTAAAATTGAGCGAAGAATGGCAAGCTATCTTTTACCAATATAAAATTTACTCGGAGTAAGTTTCGTTCCCACCGGTTGGCAATAAGACAAAATAGAGTTAAGTGAATTTTAACCCTTTCCTATACTTTCTTATTGTTTAAGAGTTAACAACGAAATTTTAACGGTATCATTTTTGATTAAAGTCAAATTATAAGTTTATACATAACAATTATAACCTGATATTTAAGTACTTGTCAACAGAAAGAAAATAAAATTAGGTAAAGGTACACATAACATTACCCCTCTTTCGTTCTCTCTTTAAAAATATATATTTTCCTTAGTAAGTAGTTTAATTTCATTTATTAATCAATAAATATCTAGATCATTTGTAGGTAATTTAAATGAGCTTTTACGATCGAAGCCATATAGATTAGATTATTTAGTGATTAGCAGTGTTCATTATTTAACTTATACAATATGTTTTATTTTATAAAAACATCACCCCACATTAGGAATTTCTCCTGTATCGTGGGTGCGTTTCACAAACATGTAATATCACATACGCAAATACCCAGACTCGGGACAAATCTCATCGTATCGCACAAATGTTATCCCGTGCGGGAATCGAACCCGCAACCCTTAGCGCAGCAGTCTAATCGCTAAGCCACTGCACCAATTGTGTCGTCAAACGTTAATTTGAATTATTTTCTTTTAATAGACATGAAATATGCAGCAATATGGGAGATAAATGATAATTACGAAGAAATCTACACAAACTCCTAATAAAAATAACCTCTACCTACCCCTCCGTATTTCAGTCACGATTAAAAATGTATGTATCTACGTAAGAGCGAATTTAAAACAAACGAAATTTCTAACAAAGAAACGACAGACGTACAAAGCTATGACGTCAGGGGAATATACCTACTTGGTGACGCTGAATATGATAAAAGGTGCTTACTCATACTCACACCCCTTTCTAAAGGACGCGGACGGGTAGGTCTCAAGTGGCATAAATGTGAGAAGTCAATATCGCTCGAAACAATATTGTATACAGTATAATGAACATAATAATATACATAGGTACGAGTATATTTCTATTTCGTATGTGTGTTGTTAATGAATTGTAGGAACGCTCCTTTTTCCTGCCAGTGAAAATGGTTGCTAGCGGAAGTCGGCTTAATTATATTATCAAGTTGAAAAGAATGTTTGGATATTAATACAACACGGGTTAGAGCCTTAGAGGAGCTAGATGTCTTTTTCATAGATTGTATAGGTATCTACATATTATTTATTTTACTATAAGTATCTTCTTTAAAAAGAAACTTAGAATAATTGTTGTTTGCAAATATCCAAATAAATACCTAATTGGGGACTTTTTAGAATTCAAAGATTCTAAACAGTCTACAACTTTTGAATCTTTACGGAATTCTACGTTGATTATAGTGATGTTGCTACAAAGAGTTATACACACCAAGCAGCAGCGCCAAGCAAGTTGCTACATACCAAGTTCTTGTATTGAGGCGAAAAGGACACCCAAATTTAGTTCTCGAAAAAAGTCTGTCCTTCCATTTATTTAAGTTATCGGCATTACGCAAACAGCTGGATACATGCCAATCCAAAAAAATATTTATTCACCACGCTCAACATATTTGGAGCAAAAGATCGAATAGAAAAGAAAATATTATCTAAAAACAAATATACAAATCAAAGTATAAGCTATCCAAGCATTTTTTTAAGATAAATGGATCGCATTCGACATTAATTTCAATTGCCTCAACACTATCGTGCCGAAAGACATTCTGGTTATTTGCCAAACACGATCGGCCTTGCCAAATGTACTCGTAGTATCAATTTAAACATTAGGTTGTACGTGAAAAAGACTAGCCTATTACATAAAACTGGAGTATTCTTTACATTCGTTATTACTTGATTTAGTGGTACATAAAATACTAAAGAATGAATAACGATTTACAGAAGTACAAGGTAAAGTTAAAAAACCTTATATGCTCAAAAATTAAACAAAGAATATTTCCGTCTTGAGAAATGTACGCTTTAAATTAATAACGTCTTTTTTAATAAAACGTACATATGTATTGCTGGAAAAGAGTTCAGTTCACGTACCTCGTAAATAATAGGACAAAGCCCCTCGTAATGAGAACAAGTGTGCTGAATGCTAAAATAGCTTCTTTTGTTCTCAACGACTCCCTCGTGAAGAGTTTGATTGTCGCAGACACTATAACTCAGATCTCCGAGCTAATTGAATACCTAAACGCGAAGACTATTTGTCTTGTTATAATAATACAGTGTTCAATATAAACTCCATGTATACTATTTGCGCTTAAATGTATAAAACCTCCTTTGCGAGCCAGAAGAAAGCTACACAGACAGAGTTTATAATCGTGAGTTGGCCTTAACTAAAGTTAAAGTTTGATTTAACAAAGCGGGTGACACAATGAAAAGTTTGCAGACTAACCCAATCGTTATTGAGAACTCAAGTGGCTTTTAATATTAAACCTTTTATATATTATGTACCTATTTGACCGGGGCCGGGATTCATAGAAGCTTGATTCCTTTATTTTAGTAATCTTCGGGATTTCATATATACAGTGGATGGTTTAGTACACATAATAGTTGACATAATGTCGAATTTGCTTGATGTCATAAACCGTTATTTTCAGTGTAAGTGAAGAGGTAAACCTATTATGTCTTGCATTGAGTAGTTACAACACACTATCCGGCTATATAATCAGTCGGGTCGAGAAAATAAAAAAATATATCGAAGTGAAACAAAAGTCATTGTATTAGGACTAAAGTAGATGATTACTTAAATATTTGATTTTGATTTTCTATCAAGATAAGGTAAGTAAAACTCACATTGTTAAAAACATATCGACTAAGCCTTGCAGTAGTAATCAACTTAGGAAATCGACGCGATAACTCAAAATCAGTTTGCTAATTTTTTGTTATGTTCAACCATTCGATCTGTGACGTTGGACCTTAGATATCGTTTTTCAGTCAAAAAACATTGGCCTTGATGCTTTTGAATGACTAAATTTTTTCAAAGACAATATCAGCCAAAAATGTACTAGGTATCTTCATATTATCGTGTTTCGTATCTTGTATCATTCTGGGCTTAACCTCATAAGTACGCAATAATCGTTGATTTATTTCGATTAACGATAATATAAACACAAATTGATCATTGTATCAATATGTTGATTAGATTAGAGAAATCCCCCCAAAAACAAAGGCGCGTGCCGATTTTTTCCGGATTCGATTCGCAAACTGAATAAGTAAACGCTTTATTGATTCTACTTCGTCTTCGACTTCGAATGTTCCTGTGGAAACTAGTTGTTGTATACTCTTTTCCAATGAAATTTGGCATATTAGTTTATTTTAATAACTTTCATTGAGGTATACATATATTATTATTATACGTTTTGATAATTATAGGTATAATGGAAATTGACTGTACCTATTAATTTGGAACGGAATAACGACCAAATTGAATAACCAGCCTAAAATTTACATATGACGGCTAATAAACCTAATGACCTTCCTTTGCGTTGCGCCGATAGGTAAAAAGCATGAAGATAGAAACGCGAAATTCTATTTTCAAATTTAAAATGTTCTTGTTACATTTTAACGCCTGACAGACACTAGTGGAGCGTATTTTTTCTTTTTAGTTTCACTGCAGTACACAGATGAGTCCTATTAATAAGTCAAGTGTGAGTTAATTAAAGTGAACACTTCTACTTCACTATAAAAGTTTTCTTTAAAACTTTCCATTTCGCTGCATTACATTGTGCTTGCAGTAGACAAGAAAAGTACTTCGTGTGTCCTCGTAAGATCACGTTTCGTATTAGCGTCATTCATAATGATACTGCTTACATTAATGCCTCCACATGATCCTCTTCCTCCAATTACGCAGTAACGAGGGATGCAAATAAAATATCAAAGAGTTCTTTAAAAATTGTGTCGTCGGCAGGCTCAGCTACAGCAGCGTTACCTGGAAATAAGGAAAACATTTTACTTACATTTCAGATACACTGCATAATTAATAGGTACAAGAAAAGGTTTACATTTTTTTTTAATATGATCTGATGCAACATTCTATAAATATATGTTACGGCTAATACCCGAAGTGCGGCTACACCTAGTTTTAGCCGGTTAGAACTAGGTGTAGCCACTTACTCTTGGTTAAAACTAGTACGAGCCGATTGTTTCCGGGTAAAACTAGGTCTAGCCTTCGTCATGCCGGCTAGAACTAGATCCAGACAATCCCTGTTGGATAAAACTTAGATGCGTGCCCCGCCACGCCTTCCGCCCCGCGTCACACTCATGACTCACAGCATCTGCAGCAGCGGCGCGGGGTGGAGGGCGTAGCGAGGCACGCGCCTCTGCAGGTTGTGAGCGCCAGGTACTGCTGATCTACTGCAGGTCTACTAGCGAGTGTGACTCACAGCGTCTGCAGCAGCAGCGCGTGTCTTAGTTTTATCCAACAGGGATTGGCTGTACATAGTTGTAGCCGGCATGCTATCGGCAGAGCTTTTTCACATATTAAAAAAACAGCCAATAATAAGAAACGTAGAGAGTTTTTTTTATTCTTATAAATCACATTGTTATAATTAACACAAATTATTAGGAGTAAAATTTTAATATAATAGGAACAATCAGGAACATTTTTTTAACAACAGACTATAGTTGCATATTATTTTAAAGAATATTAATATAATTATAAATCACTGTACGGGTGGCGGGCGGCAGGGGCGCGCGACTCGCGTGAGCCAGGCGCCTGTTACTTGTTTAAACTTGTTTGCATCTAGTTTTATCCAACAGGGATTGTCTGGACCTAGTTCTAGCCGGAATGATATCGGATAGACCTAGTTTTATCCAACAAGGAATGGCTGGACCTAGTTGTAGCCGGCATGATGAAGGCTAGACCTAGTTTTACCCGGAAACAATCGGCTCGTACTAGTTTTAACCAAGAGTAAGTGGCTACACCTAGTTCTAACTGGCTAAAACTAGGTGTAGCCGCACTTCGGGTAATAGCCGTAACATATATATAAATAGAATACTTAAAAGAGTAGGTAGTGTTCTGTCTGAATTATTTAATGAATGTTGAATTTGGCACCGACTTTAACTTCGCTTTTCTCGACGTCCCCCTCTTCATTTTACTGGTCACACAAGTAAACAAAGCAATATTACTTGTAACGCAACTCTACTATGATCTTATGAGGATTTTTGTTCCATATCTCCGAAGTTCATCATTAGATCCTAACTTGGTCGAATAGAGAAACTCCTCCTTTTTTTAAGTTGGTTAAAAATGTAAAAAAAATGGTGGCGCATGACTCACCCTTGATTATCTTAAGAAATAGTCGTATTTTCTTTCGACTCTGTTTACTTTATAAATAAACACAGGCATTTAAATTTAAGTCAGTTATAAAGTAACCACGTAGTACGATTGCCGTTCTCTTAACGACATTAACCGAAAAGCGACTTTAACTTAAGCTTTTATTTCAGTGCCTCACGACTACCTATAATTCATGTTTTTGAACATTATTACGAACGGTAAAAGAACTATCTTTATTGGGTAAAAACCTCTAATGGTTGTCGAAACTGTAGGGCTGTCGAAATAGTGAAATTGAGTGTCACTTGTCACGTTTGGCGTGAACTACCGAACCGTTGCGCGTTGTGGACATATATCGGACGTTAAGCATCTCTGCAATGACTGACATTCGATATAGCGAAGATATTGATGACCCTCGTATCAGAGGTATACGCAGGTGCGACGCAATACCAAGGCTGAGTGCACATTTTCAAACACGTGTCAAACATTCGCGTAGATTGCTTAGATAGATTGATGAATGTCCAAACTATTTAATGCTGCGTTTTAAAATTTAACACAGAGCTCAATTCGCTCATACGTCGATTAATTGTAAATGTATACATGCCATAATAAAGGTTAGGTAATTCTAATGGATGCCAATTTTGGCAATTTTTATTGAATGTGCTTCTAACAGTTTTAAAACTAAATATTTCTTTGATCTCAACAGCTGTTTCGACGATTTTCGCAGACATCAAAAAGCGGGTCGGTTGACGCCTAAGTGTTATTTTATTTTTGAAAGTAAAACAAACTACAAAGCTGGCCCATAAAATCCAACTATTATATAAAATACGCTCCGAGGCGAGTTGGCTATAAAATATTTATAAAATGTTTCAGATATGGAAACAGTACATTTCCTTCCTTGAACGTAATCCTTTTAAAAGGTTGTGAATTTAATATTTTGAGTAAGTAGATACCTACGCCTAAACATAAAATTGTTTCAATTACCAGCAGAACCAGTGACTGATAGTATTTTACATCTTTAGGGTCTCGTATAGGTTAAAACATACCTTAGTACTTAACGTCCACTCGCATCGATTCAGACATGCGTCAGAACAGTGTAGTAGTTAGCATGAAAATGTCACATATTTTTGGATACCTAGTAAAAAAAAACCCGATTCTTAAGAGATAAAAAACCTAAGCATACATTATTACACAGCTCTTTTTTAAGTTGTTTTCACCAACTAGCATTGACCTCAAGACCCATAGAATACCAATCGTAAGAATTAGCAAAAGTTTGAAAGAAGCTAGTATTAACCGTTGAAATCAGAAAATACTAGTAGCAGCAAATAACGGGTGGGAAACAAAACATTAGTTTGCAATATTAATAGCAATCAAAGATTCTATTATTGTTTCCGCATCAGAAATGTTATGAGTTATGACATGCGAAATCCATGCTGTTCGACGTTAGGTTACTATATCGGGAGCGTTCAGCTGACATGTAACATGTTTATCTTCACGGTGCCATGCCTCCGCGCACGTTAGTTGAACGACATTGACAGACAGCATGACTATGAGTATAACAGAAGGATGTGCACTTAGAAGAATGAAAGAGCCGTTTAGGCTTCTTACACAGTTTTCTTTGGATTTTTCTTTTCTTTTGCACCAAACTGTTTTTGAGCGTTTTCAAATTCTGGTTTGGTTTACAACCAAATTGTTTTAAGCGTCTACTTATCGTCGTCTGTCCATATCCAAAGCGAGTCGTATTGAAATTGATGAATGTTTGTGTAGAATTTATTTAGTTCTTTAAAGAGGCACCATTTCATTATTTATTTAAATTAGTTTATTTAACTTATCAATTATATTTGCATAATAAACATTACCGTACTGTGTTTAAAAGTTACTGATTATAACGCTGTATACGGAGTGTTATCAATTCTGAGAAATGGAAAAAACACAAATACGTGAAAATACAGTGGCTGGTACCTGCATGTTTAAATTATTATTTTATATGTACATATGATTTATTAAATACACAACGTTCCATTTTGAATGCAATGTAAAATAAACCTATAAGGCATATAATTATAATAATATTCTATAATTTTTATAATTTTTTGTACCTATTATACCTACCTTTTGTATTAGGTAGCTAGTGGTTGGTAGCCTAAAAGGTAGAGAACGTAATGACATAATGCACAAGGTTACGTATTAGTTGTAAGTAACTACGAATTAGGTGAGTTTTGCCTTAGTCACCTTATATACTCCGTGCTGTTACTGATAATAATCAAATGAAAAAACCCCAACACTAACACTTTCTCCGATCCGGGATACGAACCCAGGACCTCATGCTCAGTAGTCGCACTTAGTGACACTACCGTGGCAGTCACTTTTATGTAACTACTCTATGTCTGATATCCTCGTTTAGATATCCAAATGATACCTGTTTCCAAAGCCTTGCTAATGTGCAAACGTAAAGTAGATAGAAGATAACGGTTTTAAGCAGAACTCCTCAAGAAAATCGTATTTTAAAAACATTTTGATTGGGGCATACTCTTTTATCGGTCTCATTATTCAGATAGGCAGCAGTTTAGAATCGCTTCCCAATCGTTATTAGCTAAGATTAGGCTTGTAACAGCTGCCCACGAAAGTATAGAACGAATTATTGCGATTATTGAAACGAAATACGTTCGCTAAGTAACAAAATCGTTCTTCTATTAAAGCCAATAGCTTTGCTGGCAAAGCAATTAAGCTCAATGTAAAGCAGAAATAAGCCTTCAATATTGCTGATTCCACATCTCGATTCTACAATTCGAATAATTTATCCAATATCGATTTGATGCCCACTCGATTCGTTATCGCAATTTGTAAGAGTCGGTTGATTTTCTTGTAAAGTTTAAAAGTACTTGTTTTGACATTCGCCTACCTTAATTTCAAATCTTCTTTCAATAACACAAATATGTAAGTTTCAAGAAATACTTTAATTTTTTTGTATTACTTTTAAACTTTCTAGAAATTTCTTAGAAAGTTTTAATAACTTTTGTGTTTTATTTTACACCTCGCGCCTTGTGAAAAGATTTTGATAAAACATTTTAATATTTTGGCGGCAGTCTCCAGAAAGGGTATTTATTCCTGAAGTTTATTAATGAAGATGGGATTAGGGATAAATTGAAAATGTCCTTATCGCGCTTTTTAAGCGATGACATCAAAGCACTTAAGCCCTGAGATATCGAACAATTTAATACCAACGATCGTTAATTCGAGCTTAGACTGTGCTTCAATAGGCTTAAAATAGAAAATATGATGAGTACTGGCTAATAAGAACAATTTTACGACAGTAAACTTTATTAAAATAATTATAATTTAAGCTTTTACCGGGACAAGACAAACAATACTGTTTTCAAATTATTTGGTTACTGTTCCAATTATAAATTTAGATAGTGTAGTGCAGGTAGATGGCACAACCGAGTTTCATTTTCCCTATTTTCTTGCACAACTGCAGTTCTCCAATTCTGCTAATTTATATTTGCAGAGTCTCCTCTGCAAAAATTTAAAGCATGTTTTAGCATGGCTAAGGGGCTCTTCTACTATCAACAAAACAGTTTTCGATATAGATTACATAAGCTTACCTACGACGACGTTCAGTTCTGTAGCCTGCATGGAGAACCAGTTTAGTCTATCGATTACAACAACATCAAAGTATTTTGGTTTCATCGCTTTTGGAAAATTGGACTAGTGCAACTTAGTTGAGTGTTTGGCTCAAAGTTGCTGCACAGAACTAAAACTTCAATGAAACAAGTGTATAGGGCACATTATCGGACAATAATTGAATTTGGTGTGCGTTGGGGAGGGTTGTGGGACCATACCAATTTTATTCATATATTTTTGACTAGCAATACTAATGTAGTATTAATAATGACGATAAAGTAAATAATAATATATACATATATTGATAAATTCATTTTATAAGATCAGGTAGGTATCAGTCTTATGTAGATTAGAAGACTAGAAGGTCACGAAGGACCTACCTACTAGTTATAATAGTTTTGTCTATTCATAATATCATGACTTCTATTTAACAATAGTCTGTTTTAATTTTGAAAAGCTCGTTTTGGAGTTATAAATGTAGATTACATAAATTCATTTGAATGAACTTCTGTATAAGGTTTCGAATATTGTTGCAGACACAATGGCTACCGGCTGTCGGCTTACCGCATCGAGACAGCATTACTAGTGTGTTTAGTTACATTGAAAACTAAACATTCAGTCCAGTATTAATATCTACCATTACAATAAGATCAATATTTACAGTATCAGTGCTAATAAAATAAACGCTGTTTTGTATATAAAATGCTGATTGCAATTTATTATTATTAATTTTTGTCTAGCCAGCCACAACTATTTCCACGTGGAAGTTATACCGAGTGTTTTCCAGGAAAACAACCTAGGGTTTTAGTATTAAAAGCTTTATTACAAGTGGATAAGTTTTACTTAATAAGTTTAATACTTTGAAACTATTTATCCAATTTTTTTTGTAATATTTAGAATAGACATAGGCAATTACGGCTTTAATTCCGGAAAGGATACTAACTAAAATCTACTCAAAATAATTGAAAAGAAAACCTTTAGTCATGCTATTGACCACGAACCAAACAAAATTAGACTAATGAAGCATAAAATACAATTGACAACAGCTGCTAAGTCTACTCTCCAGTTTACACGTAGCTTACAGATACATTCATGTATATCAGTGGATCGTGTCTGTCATGAACATGGATGTAAAGTTAGCTGCAGTCCTATTTTGGAGGCTTAATCATAACAGATTTTCATACCAACTCCGAAGTTGACATGAAACCATCAGAATTAGCCCTTTGAGGAAAAAATCATATGCAAAAGTGTTATAGTTAATATTATTTAAGTTTTCCAGTTGTACTCACGTTTTTATTCGAGAATGCCCGACTCGTGCGTTGGGTCATGAATAGGAGCTCTGTGTGAGTCCAAAACTAATCGGACTGAATAAAGACGTGTCTTCTTCTTCTTATCGTATGGTTGATGAACAACCTGGTCTCAGAGTTTAAACCGCCTGTAGGCCTCTGGAATGGCTTTACACACCGTTGAAAAATATCTCAGGTGTGCCGGTTGCCGTGAGTGAGTCCAATAATATGGATTACACATAAAAGTTATTTGCTTGTACAATATAAACTAAATTATTTGTATTAGTGACTTGTCTGTTACAAGTTTATGTTACCTTTAATGACCAAAAGGTACCTTTGAAAAACTTAATTTGAAGGGCGTAAAAGTGTCATAGAAAAATGTTAAGATTGTTTTATTAATCGAATGTAGCTGCATTCACGCTTTGCCTGTATTTTTCACAAGCAAACATACGGAGTAGCTTGTTCGTAGATACAATTTTGAATCCTTTGATGTAACTAAGTTATTACGATAAATGTGAGTCTAATAAAAAATGTATTTATTCGAAAATGTATAGCAAAAGCTTTGAAACTGAGTTTTATTTATTCTACTACGGATTCACTACTGGCTTAAGAAAATGCATTTTACTAAACAATATCTTTATATCGTAACGTTTACTTGCCAGTTATGGGCAAATCGCCATTTATGAGATTAACCCAATTCTTAATGCTGGAAATATGCTATAGTTAAATATTAAGAATTTTTCGATTTCTGTAAGAACTTGTCTTTACGTTTATACGAATTAAGCACAATATTCTCAGGGTTATAGGTTAAAGTGCGTGGGGAAAAGGATAAATGCAATTTTCTATCCTGGAAGTTACCTGGAAAGCTAGTCATACAGAGTGAGAGGTGACCAATCCAATAGCAATGAATAGCAACTTGCTACATACTCTTACACAAGATTTTAATAAGCTGAAAAAGCTCTTCGAATGACGGAGAAACATTCTGTATGTAAATTACACTAGGTAAATTAATGACATCAAGCCCCACCCAGGCCAATAAGGGGGTATGTCTTCTCGCTTTTTCTATGAAAATATCGGCAAAAGAGCCGGTTCCAGTAAATTTATAGTGGATTGTACGGCTCTGCATTACGTTTTGTATGGTTTCGCATTCGATGCAGCCAGGCAGCGCTGCACTTAGTTACAGGCGGGGCGGGGCGCAGCGCAATAACTCATAATTGCCCGCTTTCGACTTTGCAACCGTATTTAACACTGTATAATTGAAACCTTTTTGTTGAAGGATTATCTCTTTTGTTCTTTATACAGGTAACAAAAGACGCATATTTACCGCAATTAACGTACATTGTACGTGTACCGAATTGATGATAAAACTAGTATATTTATGAACATGTCAGATTAACCTATGCAATTATGAAAGCTAACAAAGGAATATTAGATGCAATGATAATGGTATGAATGTTTAAAATTTGATATTATCTCCTAAAATAACCGTATTTACTAAATGTCTAACCGTGAGATATAATGGCCATTATGAATCTCAGTATCGTAGAAGATGGATGGTAAGAGGTGAATGGTAAGAAACAGTAATAGCCGAGTGGCATGACCGTAGCACTGCCAAGCCAAAGGTCGCAAGTTCATACCCCGGCACGCACCAATGTCTTTTCGAATTCATGTGCACACTATAAATTAGTTATCAGTTGCTGAAATCGGTGTAGGAAAACATCGTGAGAAAACCGGCAGTCCTAAGAAATTTTTCAACGGAGTTTAAAGGGTTAGTTTCAGAGGGCTGTAGGCGCGGGTTTGAACTGACACCAGCGCCCTTACCATGAACTCTTAAAACAGGACAGTTTACCATGTGGAAGCGAGACGCCGCTACGTGCAGTGCAATGCGGCGTCTCGCTTCCACGTCTTAAACTGTCCTGCTTTAAGAGTTCATGGTAAGGAGGCAGGTTGTTCATCAACCGTACGATAAGAAAGATCGTGGTTTCAATATTATGACTATAACTTCAAAGTTTTATTAAGCCATCGTAGAGCAAATTGGTAATTTTCGTCCAAATTTACACACCATAAACTACACACCTGACGATTAATTAATGTTGCTGTGATGCAATTAGGTACACAGACTGAGACGTTATATTCAGATAATAAAACATAGCAAAAGATGGAAAGTTATTTAAGATAATTATGAAAGACAAACGTAGAATTACATTTAACACTGCTAAAAGTAAAACGAGGAAGTTGAAACAGTAAAACAGGGAAGTAAAGTAATTTCATCGTACAAAACTGACTTAGAGCTGTGAATCAACCAATTTGCTCAGTTCTCTGACTTTGTGAATAACTAAAATTAGTCATGTCATGTTGGTAATGTGGCTTCTTTACGAGGGAAATAGGTATTTTAAATGTATTCATATTATGGTAGAGTGAATGTTGTCGTCAACAAACCACTTTGCTAAAATTAATATTTAGCGATGTGTCAGTGGAGAAGACTGCCTCGTTGGTGTAGTGGTCCTTAAGCGCGACTGCTGAGCAAGAGGTCCTGGGTTCGAAAATTATAACTGGCGAAATGTGAGTGTACTATAAATATGCACCTCTGCCTACCCCTTCGGGGAATACAGGCGTGATATTATGTTTATGTTTTCAGTGGAGTAGGGAAATACGTATGTAGAGGTACAAATTAATAATTTAAAACTGAACTTTTTTTTTTTTTACTAAATATCCACACCACACTTTTCATCTCTTTTTTTTTAACTTACACCGACCAAATTTAAAGTTGCAAAAACTGGTTCAAAATTCCGAATGCAAATTTATGATCGCAATTCGAAAAGTTTCAGCAAAAACGACGTAAGGTGTAGGTAGGTCGACATTCTCTGTGTATTTTAAATCATAGACGAACAGTGTGTAATATTGGTGGCACACCTGCCGTAGCCGTTCGATTTAATAACGCGAGTTCGTGTTCAATTCTCCTATGACATCGTAAAATTTAATATTTTACACCTATGAAGTCATAATGTCTTGATGTGTGTTCTGATATCAACAAATGTTTTACGTGTTTTGACTGAACAGTGGGGACATGATGCAATGACTGAGGGCTTAGCTCTACTGAGTTTTTTATTTCCTTATGTAAAGAAACTGTAAGAGCTTTTCGGTATTCCGTCACGCTTTTTGGAAGATAGAATTATTACTTTTTTAAACTATCCACGGAGAAAAGAAAAATAACATAATTCAATTTTGTATCCGGGAATTCAGGTCGTACCTGACGATGTATTTTTAGCTAACAAGTTGAAGGGCTTGTTAATTGGCACTTTCCTATTTTAGAAAGATTGCTTACCTAAAATAATATATTAGTAAATTAAAATAATAGTACAAAGATAACATAGTAACGTCCACTAGAAGATTAAAAATCTATCAAGATAAAAGCCCCAAGAATGTAATACTGAGAAATATGAGCACAAAAGTTTCAAAAACAAAAGCTAAACCTATATTAGTTTCACTTAGTTTTAACTCACGACATAATAAACAAGACACGTAAGAACTTTACAGAATCTAAGAGGAACAGAAACGCAAACCAAATAAAAATATGTACCACGAAACTTAAACTTTGGTTATAAATACTGAACGGATTTCAGCAAAAGCCGAATAAAAGTTCTCGTCGGTTTTGCCTCAATGTTGCAAACTTTTATACTTGTGGAATTTAAGGACATTTTTCAAGTATTACATCATTATAGAATCACTTTGTACGTAGTTTAAGGGACTATGGACATGATAAGGGTCTTATTATGTAATAAAGAAGAAAAACTAAGTTAGGACCCTGGCTGTGGGCTGTTGCTAAGTGGCTGATGTTGGATTACATGAGAAATTTTCGCCGACATCACTTAAGTGTACCTTGGGAATATTGATTTTCTTTTAAAATTGTTTGGATGGTATAGAATATTGTATTTATAAAAAGATCTTGTTCGGAATAATATTCATATCGTTTAGTAAACTATTAAATTAAGTTCATAATTTTTTTATTTCATGTTCTTGAAATAGTGAAAACGGAATCAATGTTAATAAAAATGGTTTCGAAAATAGATCTATTTCAAAAATACCTACTGCTATTTCAGTCAACACAATGCATATATTTTTTATATAATCCTGAAGTACTGTCAATGTTCATGAATTTGAAAACCACACATTGTAAATTGAGCGACGGTCTAAAAGTTTCTAAATTCGATCTAAATTACTTCATAAATATCGAAGGTATTGTGGAAATCCAGTCGTCATCCAATCAATTAAGTTTATAGAATAAATCAATTGAATTCATCTACCGTAGTGCACTGCGAAGATTGGCTCCGACTAACACCCGACACAACATTCGGATCAGTCTTCTGTAAATAAAGCACACTTGCTATGTAAATGACTGTTGCCTGTGTATCTACTCCATGTGTCTATATTTACTCTTGCTACCTCTGGATCCATTGTTCGTGGAAGACCTGTATTGGTGGATTTCTGAAAACGATATTTCATTGGGGCGGATAGCTTTGCAATCAAATGTACTGCATCGCTGTTCATAAAAATGATTTCAGTTATTCAATTTCAGACTCTCTTCAACTTTCCATTCCTCCGAAATAGTTGCCTATAAATAAACCGTAAAAAATACCTTAATTTATAAAAGGGAAAGCGCCAAAATAAAAGCATATGGCGTATAAAATACGTTTATCCTAATATTCAGGTCGGTCATATATCACAACAGAGAAAACTTGAACACTTTGTTGCATAAATTATATCAAATTGTATATTTCCCTATACGTAACGAAAGTTATGTACAAAAAAATATGAAAGTACACTAACATATAAACGTACCGAACCAAAATGTTGTTATAAAACAAAGGGTTCATTTTGTTTGCTTTTAGTCGTTCCTCGAATCGAGCCTATTTAAGTATGAATAAATTATTTAGACACGTGTCGCGCTATCAAAACTTTTATAGATTTTGAACAAGTGATCCATAAACATTTTGCATTGAATACATATGTAAAATTTAAATAAAATAAAAGTATATTTAATGTTTCATGTTTCTTTTTCTGTTAAATTGTTTTATTACCGTCCCCGATACTTATGTTTGTTTGCGACTACTTTATTACAAGAACTTTGACCGACACGTGGATGTATTCTTACACCAACATTAATTTCACACCCAACCTATAATCAGATTCAGAATAAATTTGAATATAGGTACTACCTAAAGATGTAGGTCATACAAATATTGCCCAGTGTTGGAAATTGTCTCAGTAGAAAGTATTTGATTAATTTACTAATGTTTGTGAGTAAGTACTCAAGCTTTTGTAGATTGAAGTTTCTCCTTGCACCAAGGGCCCTAGACAAGTGGCAAAACACTAGACGAATAGAAATCAAATTAAATGAAAAATATAAGGGATCGACAATTACGTCATAGATTACACAGTCGAAAGAATAGATCATCTCCATACATTTATCATTCTCTTCGATTTATATTCGTCTAGCGTTTTGCCACTTGTCCAGGTCCAGGGACATATATTATTGTCAATCTCTTTGGGGAACCGGTTAAACAATGTAATAGGTTATTTGCGGTTTATGTAATAGGTTATCGGACTTGTGCCCGGTTCATGGCCATAGGCTCGCCCCTATTCCATGGGGCTTATAAGCAGTATAAGTGCACCTCTGCCTACCCCTTCAGGGAATACAGGCGTGATGTCGTGCTATGTAGGTTATTAGCGTGGAATTTGTTTCTAACATATTTTAGGCTGAACAAACGTAAGCTATATTTGTTTCGTTCAAATAAATAAGATAAAGCGAGAAGGAAAACCGTCTTAAGCTCAGTACAACGTTCTATTAAATAATTTATAATTTAAATTCGTCAAAAGTTTCAAACTAATTTGAGAAGCATTAAGATGTTATACGCTTGGGTTAAGTTTCAAGTTTAATTGAAAGTGTGTCGCCAGAAAGAAGTTATGTCAAGAGGGTGGGCTGAATCATCTACCCAGTGTGTTATAACTAAATATCACGATCAGTGTTGGTAGGTTAGCCAATAATCTCAGGATTTTGTTGAAACATGTGAATTCAAGTACATTGTATTTCATACACAGGAAATACCTACACGTTGTGACTTGGTTTCTGTGTATACAACATCACTACATAGTATAAAACAAAGTCGCTTTCTCTGTCCCTATGTACCTATGTTTAAATCTTTAAAACTACGCAACGGATTTTGATGCGGTTTTTTTATATAGATAGAGTGATTGAAGAGGAAAGTTTATATGTATAATAACATCAATTAAATAGTGGAGAAATACTTATAATATATATTTTATACCGCTAGTATTTTATAAAATATTGTGCCCTATTTCATTTAAATTAAAATGTTGGAAGCGTTAGTGCTTGTTATATTTATAGAACATACGCACGTCACAAGAAGTAACTGACATGAGAAAATGTTTTAAACTAAAATTTTCATTGCTTAAAAGAAACACTGAAAAAGTGATTAAAAAATTGTAACAACTGCTGCTAATGGCACCCATCGTGGAACTCTGTTTCAGCAATCTTGGAGACTATCCGGGATATAGGAACTACTTTTCATTATTACCGTGTCTAACCTAAACGATAATCAATGATTAGCTTTAACTATAAACATCTATTCGAATTATTTTATACCTTTAGAAAGTTTTAAACAGGATTCAAAATAAATTATTGAATTATATAGGTGCCTATAC
Source organism: Abrostola tripartita (assembly GCA_905340225.1). Taxonomy (NCBI): domain Eukaryota; kingdom Metazoa; phylum Arthropoda; class Insecta; order Lepidoptera; family Noctuidae; genus Abrostola; species Abrostola tripartita. The sequence goes on along the minus strand of HG996490.1, from coordinate 5,929,192 downwards.
TGCCTACCGTCATATACATACTTCAGACTACAGTCATTTACATCCACCGGTTGCCAGCAACTCTGACGACATCGTCGGTCCACTGGTGGGAGGCCTGCCAACGCTGCGTCTTCCAGTTCGTGGTCGACCATGCAACCTAATGAGGTATAATACTTTGCCTTGGTCAGAAAGATAATGTGAACATGAGAACTGTGTGTACATGAGATATGTTGTATATATTGTAAACTAAGATTGTATACTTTTTGTAAAACTATCTTTATTCTCTTTTTCTTTTGACGTAGATTTCATTATGTTATGTCCTACATATCATGTGGATAACGTAGTTAGTTATGCAATAGTATTATAGCTTAAGTAATCATTATGTAAAAATGTCTTGTATTATATAACTGTTTGTTATTCAAAAAAAAAATATAATCAGGACAAAATATGAAGCTCTCAGCAGTAATTGGTAAGCATATATAATATATTTATATTTAAAACTTTCACGGCCATTTTATACGAATCTAAGAAGAGGTATAAATAATATATTGTTTAAGCTAATGCTAAAATTTACATGCCATTTCCAACACCTATTTCTCGAAAATCCATCAACACTGATCCTAATACATATAGGTAATATTGGTCATAAATTGATTTATTTTATACAAAGGACTTTAAAACGTATTTTCATAAAAGATTTGTACATTTTATATACGGAAATCTACCAACGCGGACTTATTTACCAATAAGTAATTCAGTTATTTAACCAAACCGAGATTTTTTCCCTCTTTACGTAGTTTGTTTTGTCCGCAGTTATAACTCATAATTTTCCTAGCAGTGCCATTTGTACCGTGAATTTATATTCCTATTTTATTGGTCGTGTTGGGCCAACTGCTTCACTATTTCCATTTTGCAAACTAGTAGGTAGGTATCGGTAGCTGGGTAATATCGTTAGGTGATACGGTAATTTACAGTGTGGATAATAATTTAATTAGTATGAAATTAATAATTACTTTAATTTTATCATTTGGAGGTTTATAACTTAAAAAAATAAATTTCTAGGATGTTTAGCCATGTATAAAAAAATCTTTGACGTTTTGGGTTTTTTATAGAATTCAATTTCACCACTAACTTTCAATATAAAGGGCTCGCGTTTCAACTGAAGCTTGGTCAGAAAGCTCACAAGGTTCAATCATGAAAACAACTTAGCTAAAATGAAACTCATAACGTTTAAAATGCCTCTTAAAACAATTAAGCAGATCTATAGCGGGTCCGTAAACGAAATAAATCATTGGAATATTGCGTTGGAAACTGCTCTGGTTGGAAGGCAAGAGTTGGAAAAAAGCACATTATGCAGTGCAGCGAGCGCCACCTGGTGTCGCAGTTACGGGTTATTGCTTCAGCACCTACTTCGAGACGCATCTTGGTGCTCGCAAAAACACTATATCGAGTTATAATAGATATTGATTATGTTAATGGGTACGATCGACGAGATGCTCAAGGCGCATGGATGGCAAGTACTAGATTACAATGTTAAAGCTTATAATTTTTTTACGTGACGTAAATTCATTACGGAGATGGGATACGCCACGACGTATAGTTTTTTTTAAATAATGAAATCGTTTATTTCTCCACCACATAAAAAGCAAGATACAATACAAATTTACATGAATGCAGAAAATTCAATGGTGTGGAGACTAGAGCCCATACTATTATTTTAAACTAAGACTCGACATGATTATGTCAAGTCTAATTTGCGCTGGATTCAGCGCAAATCGCGAGTTGCGATACAAGTCTTGTATTACTTTTATAATTTCTAGTAGCCTAATAGGTGGTCAGATTGACTTACACGACACAGCTGTTTTAGCTGTTACCATCAATTAGTTTGATTTATTATTTCTACGTAAACAGTGGTAGGGATACAACGAACATTATTTTTTACGGTGCTTCGAAAGTAACTCTTTTAAATGCCACTAAAAAGATTTAGTTGCCAAAACGCGTTGCTAATACTCTTTTTAAGTTTAATTTATCAATACGTTTACAGAAGCTTCCGTATTTCCGAAGTACATCAGTAAAATCTGCTGATAAGCGATACGCTGGCAGACAGTTTTACCGCATTCTGTGGCAAAAAGTCGATTTCATTGTTCAGTAGATTGCGTAGAAATTAATAGAATACAGAACACACAAATCATGACGGTCCTCTTGTATGAAAACTTACTTCAATGGCTAATTCTTCTATTTCCTTCTATTTTGAACTCCGAAAACAAAATAATGTACGCCCATTTTTTTGCTCATCTCCTGTTTTAGTTATTTGTCCACGTAAAAATGACCAGTGTACATTTACTGAAGCTTAGCTAATCTTAAAACTAGCTTAGCATCTCGATACATATGCAAAATACAGACCCAATTTTCCTTGCAACGTCCGCTGGGAGAAAATAAAAGCTATAGGATTTTGAGAAAAACCATAACAACTATTTGCTGGAAATAGTGTCTGCAAACTGGACGGTGTGTAACGAAACGTCCATTAGTTCCAGTCCGAGTTGTATAAATGTTAGTTACTAGACTAGTAAATATAATGTCATATGAAGCCCGAGTGTCAGTTATACTGGCTTGGAAAAAAAGTCCTTACAAAAACTGTGCAGAAAAGGACGTAGACTGCAAACTTGATGGAACAGTATATCTTTGGTAAGCAGTGACTTCAATTTAAAGTAATGGTATCCTTAGCCTTAAATCATGACAATTATACAGTTGTATTTCAGCTCTCATTCAGCGAAAGGCAAGCTATCGTGTGACGATTTAAATCTCTGGGGTCCAGTTTTTTTATTTAAACAAAACCTACAAATTTAATTTCCATTAGGTATATAACATAAGTTTAAAATATGCAGTAACATAAATCACCTTGTTGATAAAACCTTACGAGTAAATTATTATGAAAACATTGTTTTATTATGCCGAAGTGGGTGTATTAAGCCGGATGATCTAAACAGTGTTCCGTCAAACCCACATCAAAATAAACGTGTACTATGTTAATATTACAGAGTTAACTACATTTGGTTTAGAATATTTTGATATGAGGAAATTTGGTGGACTTTCTTGTTAGATAACATCCTGACATTTTACTTGTTTCGAGATCAAATGTACCTATACTTTATATGTCTTTTCAGTGTTATTATTACTTGACTATCATGACTCACTAGACTAGACAAACATTTTCCGAAAAATTCGTTCCGTTTAGAATCAAACCACCTAGTATATAAGTTAGGTACAGTTAGTACCAAACGGGTCATCATAACGACAGTTATCCCAAAACTAAACCATATTTTGGGATTATCTTCTGCTGTATTATAAATATTTTTATAGGCATACTGATAAAATGGACGTCAAAAACAATGTTAAATGTAAGGGAAGCCAAACAAATGTTGTCTGTCCCATCGTGAAGAGTATTATTTTTCAGGCCTTTGTCAGCGTTACGACGTTTTTTTACTTTTATTTTAATCTCCGTAAATATAGCTGGTACGCCGGCGGTGACAAGAGCTCGACGAATAATGTCATTTAAATTTGCGTGCCGCGGTATGCGACCAGCGCTCCTGGCGCAGGACAGGCCATGGCGTCCGAGGCTGTCGACAGCTTCACCACAGTGACACCGGTGAGGAGCAACACAGGGTGTACCTAGACGCAAACTGGTGGCAATCCGGAAAGTGTTGTCATCCAGCATCGTTCCTATGCTGGACGACGGAAGTGCTTGCAGCCAAAGACCCGACTCCCATTCACCCACAGCCAGCAAACGCGCACGCTCTGTAGTGTTGATTGACGTATTAATTAATTGCTTCCGTGTCAACCTACAGAGCGGCTCATCCCACTGACGTTGGGACGAAAGTTTGTCGGGTAAATCCGTATTCGGGCAAGCTATTTTCCAAGCATTCACTGCGTCAGTCATGCACAGTACCTCGAAATCAACCAGCGAAGTGGCTAGAATATTTCTGGTTAATTTTTCAGTACTGTGGACCGACGACAGAAAAGCTGGTAAACTTAAACTACTAACTTTACGGACACCCAAACCACCTAATCTAATAGGTAAAGTGGCTTGAGACCACGCTCGGTCGTCTATAGCCACATTAAGAATTTTAGTAAGGGTGTTCCGTATAATTTGGTCAATTTTTTCCAAAAGGTTCGCATGTTTCCATAGTTGGGAAGAGCGAAGATAATATGTAAATTTTGGGCCAAAACAACAATAACGAATTAAAGTAATGGCCGAATGTATGCTAATTTCAGAAAATCTTTCAGAAATTGCATTAAAATTTTGAATTTTTTCTTCAACAAAATTTTCATAAGAGTCTTCTAAAATCGGGGACCCTAGGAGGCGCAAAGATGATTTGTTTGTAATTTGAATTTGTGGAGCAACCGAAAGAAATTTGTTCAAAGTCGATAGTCTGTCTGTAATGTCCGGTATGTAAATTTCGCATTTGGAATAATTTAAATCTAAACCAATAGAAACAAATTTCACTTTTAAAAATTTAAAATCTTCAATAACTGTGTTTACGTCGCCTCCCAGAGTTCCATCATCCAAATACCAAACATTAAATTTAGAATTTAGTTGTTGAATAATCGGGTGGATTGCTAAACTAAAAATAACTGGCCCGAGCGGATCTCCTTGTTGGCATCCAACTGCAGATTCTAAAAGATTATCCTTATAGACTAATTTGGAGGGCTTTTTGTAGCATTGCCAAAGGTAACTGTAAATTTTGGGTACTTCATTTTTTATTCCTGCCAACAAGGTGTCTCTATTTACGGAATTAAAAGCATTTTTAATGTCAACCTTAAGTATGACCTCGCCTTTTCCTGAATTTAAAAATGACGAAAAAGCATGTACAAAAATGTAAATTGGATCTCTCAATAAGCTAGAAATATATAATCATCATCATCAAGAGACGCTCGAGATAGAACGGATTGGCAGAGAAAACAGCAGCCTATACCTAGCAGTGGGTGATACCGGGTTGACATGTGATGAGACTTGAAATGCTTATTATTAAAATTATAGAATCACATAGTTTTCCAGGATTATTTTACCTTTACACTCAATGATGAAATACTCAATGATGGTATTTTAAATGACGTCATATCTCTATAAATCTCTTCTTCTTCTTCGAAAACATCGTGAGGAAACCGGCATACCTGAGAGATTTTTCAACGGTGTGTAAAGCCATGTCAGAGGCCTAGAGGCGGTTTAAACTCTGACACTAGGTTGATCATCAACCATACGATAAGAAGAAGAAGAAGAATCTCTATAAATTAATTTAATTGCCTATATGTATAAAAGCACTGCGTCATAAATATTTATTGTAGTTAGGAAACCTTGCTACTGCTACGACCACGCACTTCACCGAATTTCAAATTTATCATTAACGTGTCGTACTCCTATATATAGCCACCTGTATGACTTCATGTTCAATTATGCTCTGGTCTTCTAATTGAATTAATTAAACATTACTCACGAGTTTGTTTACATAATTTATTTTCGGAATTTTGTGATTCATCATGAAATGATTCATCATCATCATCATCAGCCGGAAGACGACCACTGTTGAGCAAAGGCCTCTTCATTTAAGGGGGGGGGGGGGGTTCAGTGATCCCCATGCTTGGTAAGCGGCTTGGGGATCGCAGTATTGGTGATGAAGTTACAGAAGACGCTGCTATCCATCTTTTGGATTTTCCCTTACTTAGTTCCAACGATGCCACTTAGTAAATATTTCAAAAAATGCTTCACATACTTGCTTTATTAACATAATTTATTATATTAACTTATTCCTTAATATTAACTTACTTTACTACAACCTGTAGGTTGACATATACAAACACATGTTTCAACTTATATAAAAATGTATCTAATAAAATATGACAATTGAATTGACTGCCTCGTTGGTCTAGTGATCGCTAAGCGCGACTGCTGAGCAAGAGGTCCTGGGTTCAAATCCCGGGTCGGGCAAAGTGTTACTGAGTTTTCCATTAGCACGGAGTCTGGATTTGTGCCCGGTTGATGGCAATAGGCTCGCCCCCTATTACATTGGGACTTACAACATAACTGGCGAAATGTACTACATGTTTATCTCTGCCTACCCCTTCGGGGAATACAGGCGTGAAGTTATGTTATGTGAACTTTATATGAATTTCGACATAACCTTAATTGTAAAAGCCCTTAAAGGTACCAGCTTCTTTTTGTCGTACAATGATTTGCAGTGGTATTCTCGTCTCCTTTCATTAGAAGCATCTTTCGCTACGTTATAATCGGATGAAGCACTTGCAATGTTTTCAAGTCCGCTACCACCAAGTATAGATGTTAAACCTATTTACGTCAGACTACTTGGCTCTTTGTTGCCTGAATATTATTTATGCTTCCATATTATAAACCAAGACGATGACTAAAGCGTATCTCTACGACATTGTAGTTACGAAACAGAACTATTTATATATTTTCTTAATTTGCAATTATTAAGTAGCAGTAAGGAGTCTGAATTTGTGTCCGATTGTTGGCAATAGGCTCGCCCCCTATCACATTAACATAACTGGTGAAATGTGGGTGTTCTACACACCCACTGCCTACCTTCTGCCTACCTCTTCTGGGAATACAAGCGTGATGTTATGTTATAACATAGATTCCATATTTAGAGATTTTACTTTCTGAGTTCACTGTGATACAGTTTCATCATGGTTATAGGTATTACTATATCTGTGCCAGCCTCCTCTAGTTTCACCTGACCCTAAAATTTCCTAATACTTATAAAGTAGTAGCAAATCTTGACGAAAATAGAAAGATCCCTGAGTTTCTTACAGTGTGTACTAGGAAGTAGTCTAGTACATATTTGAAATGTTTACGACGTTTCACGTATTATGTAGTATTGAGATTTTTTACCGTGTCAGTGAATTTGCTTGCAATTTCTGTCGTATCGTGAGTTCACATATACCTATGGATATCACAAAGGTATGCACAAATGCCAAGATTCGAGATCAATACAGTACAATGAAGATATTGGTATCTGACGAGTTGAGAATACGGTATTCTCGATCCCTGTTATAACCCATAATTTTACTATAGTATTTACGCACTGATAACTGAAAAATTTGCAACTGAGATCTTTCGGTAGTAGATTTAGGCCAATTTGATTTGTCGTTTCAGCTTATCTAGACTTTAGCTCAATATACAAATAACGATTCAATTTTGGGATTACAGTAGGCATTAATAATATTGATGCTAATAACATGTAAATACTGAAATGTAATCTAACCACTCAGATGTTTGCCATCATAGTTATTATAATAGGTATTCACGATGTTTTTGTTTTGTTTAATTTTACCAATGATGGTCGACTTACTAATGCCTATATTACTATGCTTATACGTACATAATTAAGTTCGATCTATACTCTTCTTATATCTACCGTAAATACTACTCACAAAATTACCAGAGGATATTTTTACTAAGTAAATCGTGAGATATTGAAAATCTGACTTATATTCCGGATGGAATCATACAAAGCTTCACTAGGAGTCACCGTGGCTACGCCTCCGTGAAACGTTCTTACCTTTTGAAGATTCACCGTAACTTTTGTTCTGGTATAGAATTAATTTGCTAAATATTCGTTTAGCGTTTACGGCTTAATTACGCAAATGTCCCATCTTAGATGAGATTGAGACATTTCTTGCCACTTAAGTTTGTTATTTTCGTTTATTCACTCATTATACTTGTAGGATGATAATAATAATCATCATCATCATCATCAGCCAAAGACGTCCACTGTTGAACATAGGCCTAATAATAATAATAAAATAAAATTCATTTATTTCTTTCACAAAGGTAACATCTATGTTTTACACAATTGTCTGAAAATAACACATAACTTTGTGAAAGACTGGTGCCTGAATTAGGTATTTTATTAAAACCTGTATTACAGGTCACCAGACCCCCCCCGCTGTTAGTATGTTCAGTTATTCAGTACATTTACATGTACATATGCAGTGACATTGTTTACTAACTTTACGCAAGCTTAGAAATAAATTAGAAAAGAAAAGAAAAAATAAAAAATCGAATAATATGTTCATGAAAGTACCAGAGAGTGTGTGAGCAAGTGAGAGTTACAGTACGAGTATATTGGTATGGAATGTGTGTGCATGTGTGTTGTGGGTGTAGGGTGTATGAGCGATGTGTATTAGACGTGAGTGGATAAGATCATATCGAACAGGTTCTAGGGGGATATCAGAAGTAAATGCTTTGGAGATGGTCATGATGTGTACAAATTTAAGTAAGTGGTGTAAGTAGATTCTCCGTGTTGTAATAATTTAGTGTTTTAAGGTACTTTGTGAGTGTAATCTTGCATTTTGTTTTGGGTTGAGGATAAATATTTAGGTAGCTGTTTAATTTGTTATACAGGTAAGGTCCAAGAAAACAAAAGAAATTGTGAGTGTGTGATGAGTTAAAGGTTAAAGTTTGGCTCACTTTACCTTTACGCCGTCTATCCTTCACTAGGTTTGGATCGTACTGGAGCATTGAGTGATTTTTCAAAACAGTGTTTAATATGAAGAACTGTCTGATGGTGAGCACATCCCAATCTTTATATAGTTGTGCAGTCGGTAATCGAAATGAGAGACCAGCACCCACCTTAAGAATGGCACGTTGTGCCCTCTCCGCCTCAATGAGGTGAGTCTTGGCAGCACCACCCCATGAAGTGATACAATAATCTATACGGGATTGGCATAAGGCATTGTAAACCATCTTGATTGTCCGTCGGTCTGCTGTATATCTTAGGTTTTTGAAAATGTAAATTAATTTACGCAGCCGGGACACTAAGGACTTTATGTGAAGTTTAAAGGTATGATGGTGCGAAACACAAATAATTTTCAAACACTCAACACTCTTTTGTTTTTATAAAGCTTTTGGCTTAGATATTATTATGATTTACAAGCTAATATAATTTCCCACGAAATGCGCCTCGAATCCTCCTTGTATTGAAGACTGTTACAAATACCATCAACACGATCATATCTTAGAATCCAACATTTCTTTTTCTAACAGTGTATTTTGGTATATTCTGTACATGTATAGTAATTCCTACTCTACTAAGGAAATAAATAATAACAAAAAACCCGGAATAAATTGATCGCCGTGATCCAATATTGCCGAAATCACTTAGCAAATGGATTGGAGATTGCTATGCTGTTATTAGCGCAAAGGAATACAGTTCTCTATCCATTCGCTCGACAAAGTCCCTTAGCTGCCTTTTACGATCACGGAAACATGGAATAAAAACCTACACGGCATTCAGTACCTACAAAAAATGCTGTAGGTACCTACCTATTTTATGCACGAATGTATTTAATACCTACGTTATTTTTTCCAAAAATTTAAATCCCATTCATTAAATATTTTAATAAAAAATCTTTGTTAAAGGCATACCATTAAACTAAAATGTTCAAACAATAAAATGATTTACGTTCCTAGCTTTGTTTTAAGCTTAATACAGAAATGTTATTTGCCAAACAAAATTAATCAAATATTCACAAACAAAAATGAAATTCAATTAACTGATGTAGACCTACAAATATTTGAATGTTTTGTACATTTTACTGACATGATTATTCTTCAAATAATCAATTTAATTCACTCAGAGATAATAATTATGTAGTGAAGTGTGTTAATCACATAGAGGAATAATTATTCCATAGTCCCATAATAATTATTATATCAGGTACAACCAAACCTGGTTATTACTGCATATTATTTTGTGTGTCAATTTTATAAGGACCTTTAAAATTTTGTAGCCAACTGAACACTAAGTAGCACCATATGTTATAGGGTGGCTTCTGCTGGAAAAGGTTAATTATAACGCTTTTTATCGATAATTGTAACAGCTGCTAACAGATTCGATTACACTAACAATAGGGTTACTTTATGAAATAAAATTATAACAGAGTTTTTTAGGGTTTGGTAAATATTCTTTTAATGTACCACGGTCGACATTTAATTATTGTAGACTGGTAGATATTCCTAAGCCGAATGATTGAAACTGATAGCTTTCTAGAAAAAAAAATTTGCACTCCTATATTTTGAGCGCCACGAAACCGCATGCTTAATATTCACGTTATAGGAAACAGCGTCTCAACTCTCAAAGTATGTAAAGTACTCGCATACCCCTACAATATTGGCAGGTCAAACCCTTTTTACCTGCCAACCCGCAAAACAACAAGATCATTATACATAATTTGTTTTCCTTGTCAATCCCATGTAACCAATAAAAATGTTGTTTATTTTTAATTTAATAAGGGAATAACCCTACAGGGTTTTGTTTATTAGGTAATTGGTGTGATTTGTCTGATGTAGCGTAGAATAAACTATCATATTCATTGCTGTATCGCTTGTGCTTTTAGCTTTAATAAATAGTAAACATGCATGACTAGTAGGCAATGCTCACAGTATTGGAGTTTTTTTTTTTCGGTATATGTTTGTGCCGACGACCCCGAGGGGGGTCTTATTGGGCGTAACCGGATAAAGGCGAGACTTCTGGAGCCTCCAGCCAGGCTAACTACTAGATAATGCTTAAGCAATGCTACCGAGGGCGCTCCCTGCGGGACTCGAACCTCGACTCGGTGCATCGCTGACTAATATGCAAAAACAACAAGGGACTGCTGGATCTGATTTATTATTTAGGGACTGTTTTAAAAGCTAGAGCTCGGCCACAGTATTGGAGTCTAGGCTTTCGCTATTTATTTTAATTCTCTTACAATGTTATCTAGCGAGTTGTATGGACCATATTTAATTATATGTGGGCGTACTAGATATACACTTTCGGGAAATACCTACCGCCCGTGATGTAACTTTAATTTTGTGTTGTTTTATATTATTATGTTAATACGACTTTTAATATGAAGTAAATAATTATTTACAGAAAAATCCGTCATTTTTAACGAGTAAGTATACTTATCATTACATCACCGAATATTAGTATATTCTACCAGCGTAACCTAAGGATATCAGTATCCTCCAGTAATTGGGTTATAGGGGTCGGAGGGGCAGCCGTTTCGAATAAAATTCCATATTACTTGGTCGCATCTATATAAACTGAGCTCCAAACTTAATTTAGTGATATTTTGGATGCCATGGTGATATTTCGTGGTAACCTATATTTTTATAATCTACTAGCTGACTCGGATAACTTTGTACCGCCTTCTCACCGTTTAAACCGTCCCTGGACTTCCACAAATATTTCAAGCCAAAATTAGCCAAGTCAGTCAAGCCGTTCTCGAGTTTTAGCGAGACTAATGAACAGTTCATTTTCAAATATAAAGATAATTATATCCAATACTATAGATTGCTTAGCACCCCTCTTATCATGAATCATCATCATCAGCCGGAAGACGTCCACTGTTGAACAAAGGCATGCCCCTTTAAAGGAGGCTTATTTCCACAATCTCCACGCTTGGCAAGTGGCTTGGGGATTGCAGTATTGGTGATGAAGTTACAGAAGACGCTGCTGCTCATCGTCTGGAATTTCGCTTAGTCGCCTCTGATGACACCCAGCCACGGGACGAAATGGGGAAGTGTTATGGCCCGGCACTCCACTTATCATGAGTACACATCAAATAACATAAAAAACTGTAGTCAGTGGTGCTACATACTGTCTTAATTGAAAAGGGCACAACTAACATTTTTCTCGAAATTACGTTATACACATATTTGGAATCAGGAAAAAAGGCCTATCTGCCTGATTTTTTGTGTAATTTTAGCAACAAAATAAACAGAGATAGCATAAGCTTAAAGGGACCAACTGCACCGTTTTACAAACAAAAAAATATTTTAAACTCTATTTTCTCAATATTTACAAAATGTCAGTTGTGCCCTTTTTAATAAAGATGGCAACAAAGGACAAGTTAAGGTCTCATTCCCGCATAAAGCAAAAAGCCACACTAATGACAATAAAATAAATCTGAATACGTTAAAATGATATTTTAGTGGCCGTAATAATTAATGTTAATCACAATGGAATGCGGAATCAAATGAAAGAGAATCTGACTTGAATAATAATTAAAATTCAGCTGCCTTACAATAATTCGAATTACGCGGAGATTAATCCTATTCAAATCCTTCATAATTAATTTAATCTCTGCTTTATTGCTAGCTGGGCCTCGTAGGTGGGGCCAATAATTCTAATAATCTGATTCTGTCCCTTCTGTGTGCCGCTAATAACTGCTAATACTATAAGCTTGTCTGACTAGGGATGAGTTTGAAATATTTGGCTGAAAATTACTTTTTACAATCTAAACCTAACACAAATATGTATTAGGAAGGTAAATTGGTAGGTAACAAAAATACTATAAATACAAGAAAAGATTTATTTACATACTTTTTATTGTTCGCAGACAATTATTCGATAAGGAAATATTTATGTTAATAATGATGAGAAATCGCTCTTTTCAGTACCTGCCTATATAAAACAATCAAACGTTTAAACTAGCCAACTTAATTGTAAAAACTTTGTGAAATTAAAATAATTTTAAGAGTTAATTGAACTACTGAGAGTTACTTGTACCTACTTCAGTATGCGTATGTAAATAGACAAAGGTTCTTAATCAAACTTGTGTTAAACTTGACACCATACCCAACTTTATAATTTACTTCTTCCTGTCGTGTTCTTTGCTAATAAATTGGGGTCAGCGCAATGCGTATTTTTGCCCATTCATCCCTTATTACGTCATCTCAACACTCCGGTCTTAATCGTATCATCCTTCACACAATCCATTCATCTCTCCTTGGGCCTTTGGCCACCTATGCACCGTCATATTCATCACTCTTATGGTCACGTGGTTTTTTATGTACACCCGTATAATATGCACCAAATACGGTAGACAAATTAAGTGAAAGAACGTTATAAAAGTAAAACTACTAGCTTTTTTTTAGCTTTTAGCAAGGTGAGCCAGTATTTAAAGTTTCGCTTATTTCCTAGAAAGTTTGTTGAGAAACTAGCCACAGTGTACATAGAATTATAACCAGCATAACCATATTTATTTAACATTATGTAGCAGAGTAAGCTGAAGTTGTACGATGTATTTACTACGCTTCACCTCAATCCAGCTTAGTGCAAACCCTGGCAAGTGTATGCAAAGGTACATCTTGCATGTCGAATTTGTGGAAGGAAATATTAAAGTGGGGTTCCGTATATGATTATTATGTACACATTTACTTAGAATATGTATTTGTCTATATGTGACGTTATATAAAAAATAGTAAGTAATTGATATTAACTTCGAATGAGTACTAAATACCTTCTCAGAAAAGGTTGTTTACGCAGGGCTGAGTTTAAAAAGGATTTCGATAATCAACACAAATAATATTCAGCAACAAGAATTATTATAATTAATTACCTAATAATATAATTACCAAGCTAAATCAATGATATTAAAATGCTCAATTTTCTGAATGATTTAATTAGATTAATATTTGCCTTTCGTTTACTACTTTTCAAATATTTAGATTTAACAGAAAAGAGCTGTTGACAATGGAACCCAATTAACGTATCCGATAATTTGGACTTGCGTCGACTTTTACGAAAAAATAAATACGAATTGACAGCTAATAAAACTCCTAATAGTGTTGGGAACGACTCGCATTGCGTTGTGACGCGACCCGACTCAATCCAATACGATTGCCCTGACACCGACACAGATATCAACTCAATAGAGGGCGCTTGAGGAGAAATATTTTTAAGGTTTATATTAGACACCCATACAATAAAACACAATTTGTGGGAAAATAATAATTTGATGTTGACGTTTAGGCTTTGACCATCATTCCCGGATCTTGAAATTAATTTGAAATTTAGGGACGGTATCGCCGTGTTGAGGTATTGTCGGTTCCCCGCGGAATTCGCGTGTGCCGCCGGGTCATAAATTGGCCGCCTTTGTAAAGCGGAATTGGTTTTTCTAGTACAATATACGCTGTACATATATGCATTGACTAAGAGAATATCGTACGAGGAACATAGGGTACCTACATTTAAATGTAAAACTGTCATGTGAACTTGGAAAAAGCATTAAAACTCGATTCGTGACGACTTTTATATTCGTATACATATACATATTGTCGGACGAATATTTCGCATTTTAATGACAAATGATTTTAAAAACAATAACTTTTCCTGTCAACAGTTCGCAAACGCAATACATACCGATGATATTATGCTAAAAGCTCTTCCAACCGCATCTGCGCGTTATTGTCTGTGCCTCGTTAATGTTATTGGAACAAAGATAAACGTTAGAAATCGTAGCGTTTAGCCGCATTTGCACGTTGCTTTGACAGTATTGTCGAATAGCGTAAGTACTGTAACGCTTTGCTTAAGTGTTTTAGGTTTTCCGCGTAATATAACTGATGGTATGACCTTTAGGGTATTACATCTCATCAAGCAATGGCGTAGAAGCAAATGGCAAATGGCACAAAAATAAATAAAACAACGCACAAACTAAGTGCCGAGGAAATTCCACATGATGTTTCCGCAATTCGACAGTCGTCCATCTTTTGATTTTTCTCACACATTAGGGTGTATTGCACGATAATAGCTTCCTCAACTCACGTCCGTTTGGCAGTTCTGAGGTTCTGACAATATACCATTGGTTCACAGCTGATAAAAGAAAACAGCACCTATCGATGAACAGATAACTAAAAAATAACAATAGCTACGAGGTTCGACGTCTCTAACTGTCACTTCTACTGAGTATCTGCTGTACCCTGATAGTATTACTTGCAGAAATATAAAAAGGGCTATCATCACCATGCAAGTGTGCTACCGCTTATTACATGCTGTTTGTGAACGCTATATGCGTTCAGTCGATCTGTCTTACGCTGCCTACTTGCATTAAAAGCAATGCAAACGCGTCCTTAATGTGGGCGCGATTGGCGCCTTGCTCGTCGGATTACTCGTTAGCTACATGCATCAGCACGTCCCGGCTGTAATGCTGTCGAATATCGTTCTGAAACGTAACGGCAGCGGCGCGTTTGGAATATCCAAGCAACGAGCTACTGACCGTTCGGATGAATGCGATGCAATCTTGCCATTCAAACGGAATACGCGCGTTTGAAATAATGGAGCCCCAAAAAGGTTCGCGATATTCAGCCTTTTTATTGTGTCTGCCTGAGAAGTTGGGAGTAAATGGTATGTGAAACTATATGCTTTTTAAAAGGGATGGTTACAAAATCCAACCTTTTATTATCCTTTAGATATCATAAAAAGATAATGTTTAGGAACGCTTAGAATTATAATAATTTACACTGTACACTATTAGTCGTGTAGACTACTTCTTTGTAACCTTAACAAACAATATAATGATTCAAATGTATTGCTTATCTGTATAAACACGCGACAGGATCTACAGAACCTATTTACCAAGCCAATTTTTTAAACATAAACCCGGATCTAAAAACCGAACTCAAACCTGAGCCAATTTCAACTATTTCAATTAGGCCATGGAAATCAAAGTACGCACTCGAACACACCGTATCAAGTCGGTGATTTCATGAACGTTTGGCACATTTGCATCTCGTGGGAGACGTATGTACGTAGCTTTGACGTCTCCCTGATACAGTATCTCTAGTAATGTTCCAGTCTACAGACTATTATATATACACTATATAAAAGATTAACGACGTGCAAATGAATGCTTCACGGTCCAACATAATTCGCCATTTTAGTTTTGTTACGATGACTGTTACAAGCTTAGGAAACCGATAAAAGCTATTAAATAACATGAAATGTATTAATTGAATAATGTATTTATTACACACCCTTTTTTAATTACGATTGATTCAATTAATACAAATGTCGTAATTGCTAAGCAAACTGGACACTGCTTTATCCAAAAATAATGAAAACACGGGCAATTTTTTGTGCCGTGTTGTATCCGGCCTAGAATTGACCACCCCCTTTCCTCCCGTGGGTGTCGTAAGAGGCGACTAAGGGAAAATTTAGAAGATGGGCAGCAGCGTCTTCTGTAACTTCACCACCAATACTGCGATCCCCAAGCCGCTTGCCAAGCGTGGGGATTATGGCAAACCCCCCCGCTTAAACGGGGAGGCCTATGTTCAACGGTGGACGTCTTTGGCTGATGATGATGAGAAAAATATAAAGGGGAATGCCCACGGATGGTATCGCTAAAATTTGAATTGTGTCATTAGCTAAATATATTGAAAATTCCTGTTTTTATTTATAATAATTTTTTAACTTGTTATTACCCTTCTACTTCTCCGGATAAATTCTGATAAAGTAAAAAGCATAATAAATGACTAAATCCTAGAAAAGAGGAAAGCAGTGTTGCCATTTCTTAAGTAATTAATTTGAATAAGAGATAATTCCTTGATAATCGATAAAACATAACGATTCCAGGAAAATATCTTTTGTTTTTAAGGAAAACACACTCATGTGGTATTTTAATAATTAAAATAGGTTTAATGTGTAATATGAAGGTAATACGGAAAAACTCGACGTAACCAAGCAATAACTGTGTGTATGCTAGCTCATTCTTTCATATTAAGCATAAATAATGTTGGTATATTTAGTAAAAAAAATTGAATTATAAGCGAAATACGTGAACTGCGTTGTACTGCGGTTCCATACCAGGACCCGGTATGCGCACAGTCAGCGGTTTGACAGGTCATACCGGGAGCCGGTATAGCCCACAGACTAGGTGATAAAAAACAGATTGACCATAGGTTAAGAACGTTTCAAAGTGTATTTCATGATAGTAATCATGCGACTAGTACGGGATTTACCTCACAGACCAGGTATTTACTGCCTTACTCGATTATTTTGTCTTTAGCTGTTGTTATAGCTCACAATGAGCTATTGAATCGTTTTCCATTAAGGGAGCAAGACTGCGTGTTTAAATTATTTATTTCAATAATAAAATACTAAAACTAAGAAAACTAGGTTTCTTTTCGAATGCTCGAAAGTATCGATTACATTTGGATTAATCAATCAAAACGCCTGGCAACACTGATGACTGCTTCTGTCATTATTTACTTTGATTATTTATTCACGTTGCACTTTTGTTGTTTTGAATGTTTATTTGTGTGGTTGTGATTAGTTACAATCAACAAAAATAAGGAAAAGTGATAGTGAGACAGAGACTGTATTAGTTAACATGGAAAACCCACGGTCTGTTAATTGTTCACTTCGACAACGTCATATTATACGTTGGCAGTCGTCGGCAAAGTTAATGATTCTGTCTACAATACTTTAGCATCTTGGATTGCACCCACACCAGTAAGTCGTGATGATTGTTACCTTATTCGTAGGACAGTTAACGTGGCATACCATCATTCAATAAAAATCAAGTATCGAATGGATTGCTTCTAAAAATGAAACATGCAAACTATTTTATCGCCAATATTAAAAAGATGTAATTATTTGACGTTACAGGTTTCACGTGAGGGCGTGATTTGCATTGAATGTTCAGTAGCTTTGCCAGAGGCTATAAGAACCTGCAACAATTCCTGAGTTTGGACATACTAGTGTATGTTTTGCATGTGGAGTATCTATAATGCATACACATACATCAAGAGTGCCTATATATTGTGACGAAAGGAATATTATAATTCAATGGATATCTCCTCATTTGGTAGGTACCTTTGTAAAATAATGTCTATCAAAGGATTTTTGCGTCCTGACCAAATCAAATGCAGCCTGCACTTTGTGTGAACATCATTGCACTATTCCACTAATACCTACATTCTATACACCTACTAATTTATTGATGCTACATAAAGCTTCATTCCTTTAATGCAAATGTGTTGTGGAGTGGTGTTCTCACCAGATACTAGGGAACGCACCGTGGAGGAAAAGTCATAGATGGACTGGAGGCTAGCGGCATAGTTGACTTATATTCTCACATAGTGCCGGCTGCATTCTATTTGACTGAACTGCAGAACATAGCTAGTCTGTCTGTGATAAATCTTTTCTTTCCCAGTTAATAGTTAGTACATTTAGTTATGTAACAGAACCCACATGACCCTAAAATACAGAAATGTCTTATTTTTAGGTTCCACATCTAGAAAGAGTGTGTTAAGCCTGTTGGATGGCAGCTAGAAGAAATGTGCAACAACATTTGCAACAGGATGCAAATAGAGATACTTCTGGTGCTGAAATAGAGAATGTACAGGCTCCTGAGCTACCACCGCTTCCACAGGAATCATTGTTTCAACCACAAAGAAGGCAACAAGAACCAACTATTACCTACACTTAGTAGATACAAGCGTGCTACTGCTAAAACAAGACATTTTATATTTCCAGGTTGTGAAAATGTAATATGCTTAATAGTTCCTATGATTTTAAAATAAATAATACTCTTTCATGTCATTTATTATTTTATTTAAATAAATTATATGCTACACTCAGTTTTTATTTCAGTTTCCTATATTATATATTTTAGGTTAGTAGAAAGGTATATTTCGATTCATTCTATTAAATAGTGGTTTTCTAAAGAATAGAATTTCTGGCGAAGTGATAGACGTTACGTTACGTCGATTCCAGTTTTTTCCTAGAAATGAATAACGCAGCGATATTCCTTAGATACTTTACGCGTTAGTTTAGAGAGTAAGTGCGAATTGATTTGGCGTGATTTAGAGATGTAAGGAATATACTCTTAATAGGTACAGGTATTATAATACAAGCCACTCGTATTCATATTAGGATAAGCGAATGTAAATATTACGAATACGCCGTATTCGTCAAATATTAGTCAGCAAAGATTTACGATTGGCAGGCGGTTACCGCGCTGGCGATCACTGGCCTAATCCGTGTAACGTCGCGTCACGCGAAATACAACCGAATAGGTAGCAACGTTTAATATTAATATTAAAAGCGAGTAGCGAATTTTGAATCGTTGACTAATATTTGACTAATACCCAGTAATAGGTATGGTATCCTAATACGAGTTAACTAATATATTCAATATTATGAATACCTAAATATCATCCTAATATAACATCTCTAGCGTGATTGCGCGACGTAGCGTTAGGTACCTACTTACAACTGCGCGCGCAGCGTTAGGTACAATTGCGCGCGCAGCATTATTTAGTCATTTCTTGTTATTCATCACAAAATTGCCGTTGATTCCGGAGAGTTATCAAAATAATAATAACTGTATTTGAAAGTGCTGGAATCAAGCTATAAATTAAGCTTCATTCGATTAAGACACAAAAGATTTTATAGCGATACTAAGTGTCATAGTCACTTGGGCATTCTCCTTTAATTTTGTTACATGCCAGGCACTTGGTTATATAAACCATTTATTTTGCCACACACAATAAACACATAACATTACATGACATTACACATAATATAGGTTCATAATATGACATGTGTGGCAAGGGATCCAGCTCAGTATTTGCTGTGCGAAGGGCACAGCACTGATTTACAGCTGGTCCCTGAAATTATTATACTATATAAGAAAAAATGAGATGGTTATAGTATGAATAGGTACGTAGTCCAAATAAGAATAAATAATTAACTATTCGATTGAAGGATTAATTTAAAAAATTACAAACCAAAGCTGACCCAGAATGGTACCTTGAGACAAACTTTTATCAAATTTACTATCAAGCCCATTTAGTAATACTACGATGAAAACATTAAATAATACTTCAAGAGATTCATTATATTTAATCATTTATTCATGCGGACTTAAGTGTTGTAATGATGTCAACGACAACAATAAATCAATATATTTTATTTCCAGATAGTACGTTCTCTAGTCAATAACTAGTAACTAGTGGGGGAATATGTTAAAGATAATGAAATTTATCTCGTTCCAATGCCCTTATAAAATACAATAACAAATTATGTTGTATTCTTGTTCAAATTGACACCTGAACAGTGAACACAAATAAACATGTTCATACTAAAAAAATAATGCTAACAAATTTTATTTGTTCAGCTATTAACACATTGACAAGGGCGTGTGAAGCAGAGCTTGAAATTGTCTACGCTCACGTTATCAAAGTCAATACGTATATAGCATACCTAATAGGCACACGATCTATATGATATCGTATACCTATATCTGTCTATGAATCTACGCATATCTATCTAATATCGATAATATTATAATAAGAAGATTAATTTGATTGCAATCACGGTAGTTTTCAATGACCTATATTAAACTATACCTACCTATTTTTGAGGCCAAGGATTTAAAAATAACTAAAGATTGTATCACTCGGACTGATACGGAAGAATGTAATTGAGGAACACGTGTTTTTTTAAATAAGAACTAACATGACGACAATGCTAAAGTCCTGAACGGCTTGAACATTGATTACTGATTGACACACACGCAGATTTTTTTGCAAATAGCAGTCAATAGATACTCCTGCAGTGGTATTAATATTGCTCAGTCTGTTTGAAAACATTTTCTTGACCTGTCATTTTCATTTTAATAAATAGCTAAATCCACTTTAGCTTAATTTATACTGATCTAAATACCACGAACAAAGGACTTTACCGACTTTGTTTATTAAAGCATAAACAAACCTCAACTATGACCTAGGATTCAATGTTCAAAATACTAAAATATTCTTGCAGACAATGAATGCTGATTATATTGGAGATCAATTGAAGACACAAGACTGCGATCCAATACAACGCGAAACGAAAGAGAAAAATGTCTTACATATGACGCGAAGTTATTTGTAACACGTCATGAGGTTGTCTGCTGTGTAACAAATGGATGTCATCGGTTTACACTTTGCCGCATCGTAAAGTATCGCCCTGTCACCCTCGCTGTCATACATAACAAAATTTAGTACGCCTATACCAAGTAAAGGGCAATATAGACACTCATCCAACTATATGAACAATCACTAAGTTTGGTCAAGATTATCATACTGATATGATAAAGGCGAAAGTTTGTGTGTGTGTTTGTATGTTTGTTACCTCTTCAAGCTCAAACGGCTGGACCGATTAAAATTAAATTTGGTATGGGAGCAGCTGGCACCCTGGATAAACAGATAGGCTACTGTCTATCCCGAAAATGTAGTGGGTAATACCGCGGGGCACAGCTGATATAACATAAATACAAACACCCATGTTTTCCTCCAGTGCAGAGGTGCGTTTAATAAGAGTGGCGGATCCAGCACTATGATACTCATAAAAATCTCATGCAATGGGTGGCGAGTTTATTTATCTATTGTTTTTCACTAATCTAACGCCTAATACAAGGTTCGTTACTTTTCACAACTCCCTTTCCCGTCTACCTAAGGAATTTGTATGATTAAAATTAAATTAAATTAATTTAGATAATAAACCCAAGCATGAATACGCAGAAGTATTTTATCATAAGCGTAGAAATTTCCCAATTACGTGAATGACGGTTGTAGACTGCTTCTAATTAGATTCAGTTGAATTTCGGACGACACAGAGTCAGAGGTATTTGTGAATCGCCGGCGGTTTTGGTCGTCTTAGCATCGAATGTTGAACTTTGTTCTAAAAGCCAAAGAGGAATGGGTACACAATGGTAACTTATCTGAGAAATTGCCGCTACTCACCATCGCTCAACCTCGGCAGGCAATCAATTCGTTAATATTGTTTATGAAATTTAAACCACGAACTATGACATCGTCAACATTTGATTGTTTACAAGATTTTGCACTATAAGTTTAAGTAGTCATCGACTTGGTTGTTAATTAACCTAGGGAAGCCAAAGATCAGATAAGTATCCTAGGTTAAGAGTGAATAAGCTCAAAAATACTATTACTCAACAGAAATTTTTAAAATTATGAAGGGATGCAGAAATAACTACAGGTGCATTTTTCTATACTAATACATACCTACTAATAAAATCTAATTAATATACAACATAATATGAACAAAAAAAATCAAAAAATTATGCATCGAAGTATTCCTCCTGATCACTGTCCACTGGTAGGGTGCCCCAAAGGCTGGCGGCATTGCCACGTTGAATGGCAATGCTAATTCGTTGGCCGAAAAAAGCCAGCCCTTTGGTCACGTGAAGAGTTAAACGCGCACTCGGACCACCCTTCCATAAAACGAAAATGCACCAAGAATTTTATGAGCGTAGCACTGTATCTATCGTTCATCTATTTTAAATCTATACCCCAAATAAAAAGCGTCGATCGAGTTATCAAATAACAAGATAATGTTTCAAGATATGCTGAAAATTCTAGTTAGGGATCATTGTGCGTATAAAAATTTGATTACCAAGTTAACAATTAAATTTTAGTGCTTGCTATAAATCGCTAGTATGGCATAAAAGTGAGTCATTAACTGAATGCATATTAGAGCTATTTCCATAAAATTTGCATACCAGCCAGCCACCGCATCGGTGCCGTTGTCAACATATGACGTAATTAAAACACGCTTTCGGATGATTTATAGAGATTAAACACAATGTAGTGTTTGCCTATACTGATTGCGTTTTCAAATTTAGTTTAAAGTTAGTATCGTGTTTTAGTTTAGCTTTTATGTTTACGAAATAATGGTGATTGAGAAATGGGAATTTCGAACGATAATATAATTATAGTGTTTGTTTACGGTTATAAACCGAGCATTTAATATTAGAAGGCAAAGGCCAATCACTTTTTTCTGTAGCCTGTAGCCTTGGCTGGAAGCTCTTGGGTCTCGCCAATAAGTCCGGTAAAGCAGATAAAGCGTCCCTAGGGAAGCCAGCGGCAGACCATTTCTAAAAAAAGACTAATCATATTTACAGAATATTTTTTAACTGGTGAGTAGGAAAGCAAATTATCTAAGTCTTTATTTATTTATTTTCATATGAATGGATTAATAATAATTAACATGATTACATCATCACAGATAACAAGGCTCATGTTTCAATAAATACGTCAACTGTATTTCCTTAGGAAACTCCAACATTACTTTGATTCACTTGTACTACACGTTTTGCATTTGCTATTTGTTAAGTATAAAGATGTGCCATTTTATCCTGAAAAAGACTTAGGAATTTATCATTAGGTTGAAATCCATTGGGCTCTTAATCAGATTGAAGAAGATACTCGAATTAAGTCTTCTACTTGAAATTTTATCTGAAGAATTCGCTTTAAACATTTTATTGGTGTGAGTCTGGCGTCTCCCAGTCGCGACTTGTTGGCGCCATACCCGTGACGTCACAGTGAAAGTTGCTCGAGGTCACTGGAGCACAGAAACAGGATAGTTCGTAAATTCAAGGTCCACACCTTTGAGTATGACGACTAGGTAGAGAGCGCTGATAGTCGCGTGATCATATCCAAAATGCCAAGTGGGCGAAAAACAGCGACTGGTTTTCAAACTAATGCTCAATTAAAGTAAGGATTTTCTTTTATCGTGGGGGTTCATTTTTGGTCTGCGGGCCATACACTCATATATATTACTAGCTTTTGCTCGCGGCTTCGCTCGCGTTAAGAAGCCATCTATTGTCAACATTTAGAACTAAAAATTACTTTGTTCGTCTTAATTTATTCGTTCCATTAGGTACTGATAAGTTCAAACTAATAAATTTACATCCTCCATCATCCCTTATTTTATCCCCATGGGGGTTGAATTTATCAAAATCCTATTTATGCGGACGTCTTCATCATAGTAGCTCCAATCTTTAATTTCAGTTAAATCAGTCGAAAATCTAAGAAGATTTATACAAACTTTCATCCCCTATTTTATCCCCTTAGGAGTGGAATTTATCAAAATCCTTTCTTAAGGCATGCCTACGTCATAGTAGCTTTATGCATGCAAAGTCTCAGCCCGATCGGTTTAAAATTGACATAGTTTCATATAAACTTTCATCCCCTATTTTATCCCCTTGGGGGTGGAATTTATCAAAATCCTTTCTTAGCGGGTGCCTACGTCATAACATCTACCTGCATGCCAAATTTCAGCCCGATCCGACCAGTGGTTTGTGCTGTGCGTTGATAGATCACTATGTCAGTCAGTCAGTCAGTCAGTCAGTCACCTTTGAGTTATATATATTTAGATATTTGGTTGAATAGGATTTAATTCTGCGCCTGTTAACCAGAACGCCAAATAAAATTGATAAAATTATGCAATTCGGGTTGTCCAGTAGTGCTCTTTTTGTAGCTTGGTTAACAGTGATTTCGGTGATCATAACGGTCTTGATTTTATGTATTGAGACCGAGTCAATGCACTTTCAGAAGCTTTAAATCTAAATGAGAACCCTTCGTATTTCCTTAAGAACCTTCTCTTAACGTTGTCTTATTCAAACAGTTAGTTCAACACCGCAAGACAGTTTGACAGTTTGATTTGTTCAAATAACCTTACTTTTTGGCGTTATTTATAAAGGAACAAAGACGATAAAAGACTAACTTTTGAGGTGAGCCCGTCAATCTTTTCTAGTCTAAGTTATCTTTCTTTTAAGACATTGTACTGTACCGTAAACATTCAGTTGGGATCGATCTTTATCTATCTATACACTATGTGAGTGAACGTTATATGGATGTAGTTCTATGAAATCATATTATCTCTATCGTCCTCGGTATCTATCTAATTAATCTAAATTACATTATTTGCGATTCATCAAATAAGTACAAATGGCGCCATATTTCCCAAAGGTTATTCGGTTATGAACATAATGGGATCCTTATTAATATTAAGTACCTATACCTAATATAATAAAAGATAATAACCATTAGCAACGTCGTAGAAATTCAAGTATTGAAAATGCGAATTAGTGTAAAGGTCGGTTTCATATTAACAAATTTGTGAACTGTTAAATCACAAACTTTAAAAAAAAGAGCATAAAAGTCGAAATAAACTCTTTTGAACCTATACAAAAACATGTAGTGTCTTCATAAATTCAAAATTATTACCTTTACAAACAGCCTTCTGCCACTAGAGATGTTTAAGATTGGGGTTAAAGGATTCATCCCCTATGTGGCGGGGTGCGTCGGCGACGCTCCGTCGCGACGCGGTGTCGCCTACCACGTCATAGTTGCGATCGATACTACCCCAGATGATCTGCCATACATCTCATGGAACTTGTTTACGAATTTGGCAACAGTTCCTTTTTTAATGGCAACCCAATTCGCAGACCCAGATGGAATAAGTATGTCAGCTATTTCAGCATTTTATTTAGTTGATCTAGATTTTTTAGTACTTACGTAATGCTTAAGGCATCGATTTCTGGTAAAGTGACTCTACTTGTTTCCTAGTAGTCTACAATAACGAGGACTCCGCATAGCCCATATAGTTTCAATTCCTGGTCGTCGTAAAGCTCTATGGTGGGAAATGTTTATGACGCTCATGGGTGCGAAGCTAACACACACCTTAACGTGTTGACATGGAGTGCGTTGCTGTAAACCTGTATTTACTACGTAATTTGGGGTCAGCCTTTCTAAATAATAATGTTGTTTACTGAAAGTGACTTATTCTTGACTGTCATTATTATATTCTTATAAGCATTCCAAGTAATAATCTCGGTATCGGTTCAATTAAACAGATGGTAGAACAAAATTTATTAACTGCACATAGATTGGAACTCACTTTTTTATACGTATTTCGTACGCCAAGTTCATCGTCTGGTAAATAGTAGCGCTGTTGTAGCCATCTCCAATAACACAGGTACTACAGCATGACTTTGATCGACCATTTATCCCATTCCCAGAATGTAAGCCTATAAGCCGCCCCCATAATATTTGGAGATGAAATTGGACTTTGAGTTCTCGTTGTTCACCGTTCGAAACGTAACACCACTATATTGCTACTTCACGGTAGAATTCTGCGAAAGTGTGGCACTTCACCATTTGAGCAAGCCAATTTTTGAGCTGTAGTAAAGACAAACAAGAGTGCTATGCTTTTGTCCAATTGTATAACAGGAATACGATGAAGGTCTTATAAAATAGAATACAACAAAGATTTAGTTTATAAACATAATGTTCATTCTTAAGAATATGCATCAACTCACAATTAAATACTAATTTATTTCATTTATAACTACAAATTAATACAGCATACTTTTTACTTTTGTTTATGGCATTGCGAATTAACAGTACTACCGGCATCATAAAATGGGAAATAAAAAGTAAGACGATGTCCGGAATTCAAATTCAAAATTGGAAATCAAGGTTGTAGATACTACCAGGAACTTTTTTCCACCACCCTGAACTGACAAGTAAAAGTCGTATTTCATTTGGAGCTGCCTTCTTTGTTCGAAACTTCTTGGTAGTCGAAAGCGTGGACGTGGACTACGTCCTCACGATTAATTACGTAATTTATGAGAGACCTTCACGTCTACACATACCTACAGTGTGTACCACTTTATTCTGTTCCTCGCGCTTTTTTGGCAATCCAAAAAAAATCCTAACGTATTATACTTTTTACCATGTCCTTTTCTAAGTAATAAGCGATTGGGCAAGTCTAGTCTAGGTTAACATTAATTTTACTACTTATTTTTCTTATCGAATAACATAAATAACATTAATCGTTTTTTTTTTAATGAAGTAGGTATAAATTTGTAGTGCCAGAATTATTTATTTATGTCTAGACATGCATTACTTTTTTAAACAATATTATGTTTATAATACTACGACGACCTGATTGGCGCAAGGGCTTATTGATTTGCTGCGCTAAGGGTTGCGGTTTCGATTCCCGCACGGGGCAAAAATTTGTGCCACATTTGTATCCACATTTGATTGTCCCGAGTTTGGGTATTTGTGTATGTGATATTTCATGTTTGTGAAACGCGGGTCCACGATACAGGAGAAATTCCTAGTGTGGGGTGACGTTTAAAAAAAAAACACATTGATAACATTATTTTAGCCTATAACATCGATTTAAATAAGGATATCTTCGAACTAAACAAGGATATATAGCGTCTATAAAATTATGATCAAGAACTTAGTTAAAATAACAATATTACCAACACTTATGGCCATCCTCTTTATATAGGTAAGGTTTACCAACCGAAATTTGCTTTTCCAACTATTAAAATCTCGTTTCTTTTTCTGGCTGTTTACGGCGTGGTCTTAGTCCCATTAATCATACATTAAAAACATTACCCCAAAAAATGGCGTTGACTATGGTCGAAAGCGCGGGTAATAAATTATAGCCGATTTTAAAACATTTACGTGGGTTGCGAGAAATCTTTTATTTCAGTACACACTCGATTCAATTTCAGTTATTACTGGAGCGGAACGAAAACCCGTTATTTACTGAAATAGTAAAAAATATAAAAGACAAATAAAGTTTACGAGTATTGTATGACATAACGAAAGCTATTGTTAGTATACGAAACGCTACAATACTAAAACCAAATAACATAATCTCATAAAAATGTATAGTTTCTATTGGATAGTCGATGGCCCTGAAATAGCTTAACCGTCGATTTTCTAACCATTTCTTAAATAAAATGAGGAAAGTATAAGGCGAGGTTGCAAGTTGTAGGGTCTTATTGGATAAGTTTCAAACCTTTATACAGGTCGGGTAGGTTAAGTTGTAATATAAACTTTCAAGTTTTAAGAGTGCTCTCTTCTTGGCCGCAGCTGAAGTTTACATATAGTCAAAGCTTTTCTATTTGATAAAAAGTAGCTTCGTTGCTAATCAAAGAACATTTAAGTGTTTCATGCGCTTTTAACTTTACCATATACATCCAATGGCTATAAATTTCTGGTGTTATATAGGCCTTACCCATTTTCAGACCGCTTAAAAGAAACATACGCAAAGGTAGCTTAGATCCGAAATTCTGGCGCGGTTTATACTAACACTTGGCTTGGAAAACGTTCGCACACAACTACACAAGTATTTATACATTTATTATTATTATGCTACAGGCGGTTTAAACTCTGACGTCAGGTTGTTCATCAACCATACAATAAGAAGATTATTATGCTTTGTATAAAACTTACTTAACACAACTGATACTTAAAAAGTATAGGTCTGTACTACCTAATTAAAAGAAGTGTCTATGTTTTGTGGACATAAGTATCAATTAAATAATTCAATCAAAATTATTTTGAAGCCATTCAATAAATGCAAAATTTGTCTATAATAAAATGTTTGCATTTATATTGTTCTATCCTTTGATTATATATATGTCTAGATGGAGTGTCAAGACCCTGACAGCGTCGGTATTTTTTAGCGCCTATTCCTCACAATTGGCGCCAAAAGCCAACAGTGGCAATTGTGTTGTCAATGGAGACGCTTGTTTTTCTATCATAAAATAACGTAATAAAAATGGCGAAATGGGCTATTAAGGTGTGTAGAAATTACAGAGGCCGATTGAATATTAATAAATATGTATCCTATCACCCGTAGGTTAAATAAATTATCATTAGTTCTGGAATAATGAATTATTGCAAATATTGGAATATAAAAAAAATAAAATTCGCCATTTTGCAAGTGTGGCAAGTCTGTGAAAACTAAATTTCCACATTTACACATGAGACCGGTATGCTGGTAGGGCGATATTATTAATGTTATGGTGGATAATGGATCTTATTATATAGTTTTCTACGAATCGAAGTGTATTGTAGTACATTGAAATAAGCTTGTTTTTTTTTTCGAATATTCCACCCATTTTGAATTTCAAGATGGCGGGCCTATTGACTCTTGCAAAATTCGACAAGAGCGCCAGCATGTGTATAGGTAATTACGTGCCTGCGCCGAGGTAATTTGAGGAGTTCCTTCGTCTGAAGTTAACCATGGGGATATTGTTTAAATCAGTGAACTTTAGAACGAGATATTATAGTTAAATGTGCATATAAAATGTTGAGTCACTACTGTTGACCGTTGATGAGTTCCCTCGTCTGGAGGCAACCGTGAGGGTGGTGTTAAGATCATGGTGAATTTTAGGAAAAGCTATCATGGTTAAATGTGTGTACAAAATGTTGAGTCTATACTGTTAACCATTGAGGAGTTCCTTCGTCTCGAGCCAACCCTTGGTAACAATTCGGTCACGCTTATCATGAAAATGTATTGTCTTTGGAACTGAACCAACGTGAAAAATTTTAGCTCCGTAAGAAAAAGAAAGTGCCATAGCCAATTGCTTGTAATAAAAAAAAAAACATTGTCTTCATAAAATTTAAATAGTACCAAACACAATAATTATGTACCTATTCTAAAAAAATAATTTTTATTTCGAGTTAAAAGATAGACTGTACCACGTTGGGCAATTTACCCCATTTTAGTTGTAATGTTTATCAACTGGTATCATTACGCACGCATTCATGCAAAAAAAAAAAACAATTGGCACGTCGTTTTTTGTTTCAATGTAGCGCCAGACTCCATCTAGATAATCTAAGGTTCTATCTATAAAAATCTCCCACGTAACAATTTTTTTTTATGAAGCAACATGTTGATTACTTTCCTATCTATTAACTCTGCTGTACTGTATTAAGATACACTTCCCTTTTTGTTTCATTAAGTATCTACTTTCCACGTTCGATACCTATTATTTTAAAGAAACAAATTCTTCATTAAAATGCTACGCTATCACGCCAAGGTACGAGAAACGTGATACAACGTACAAGTCGCTGCACAATAATAATTATATGGCTGAAATTAATTACGGTGAGATGCTAACTACGGTGCATTAGTGTAGGTTGGTATGCAAAGCGCTTTAAGCGTACTTGTGTTTAGAAGAGCCTCTCATCAAAGCATTGTGGTAAGACTTTGTTGATAGATGCACAGATACTAATACATTTGTTTGACTAAGTTTTTAATCAAACAAATGAGAAAAATATTTTCTCAGAAAAAAAGTCCAATTCAGGTTTCGTAACAAATTTATATGGTATTTAATCGGAATACCCTGACAGCAAATTATTGAAAAACATGGGATTGAGTTTGTCAAATTGAAAAAAAAACCTTTGAAAGAGGAACGACCAAATTTTACAAAGTAGTTAATAATATAACGTAATATATTTACGTATTCTCGATATACTTCAAACATTTCAACATTATCATCTTTCATAATACCTATACATACTCTTAGAAGTACCTAATACACACATCATTCGGGAATTCCCTTATACAAATAAATTATTATAAGATAGACGGTAGAAGGTTCGTTTCGTTAAACAAACAAATTTCGTGTAACTTATAAAAGGACTCGTGTCTTCATACCTGCCTATATATAGAAATATTTGATATATAAGAGGAAAACTGAGCATTGCAGAATAGATAATAAATACCTATTGATACACAGCAAAGGAAATATTATTATACACCTAATATGTAGAACGAACTAACTATAGTAGGTACCTATAGTCAATCAAATAAGGGGCTTGTGTGTTTGGTCGATGTTCACAGATAATAATGGTATGTTGATCAACCAAATGTTGAATTAGATTTCCCTAGAGAGTGGAAGCTTATAGGATTATCATTGGCGTCAATTTGTGTATTCATAACATTGTTGACACCAAAAGCAATTGATTTTTTTTTCTTTGTTACATGAACGCTGAATATTTAATGCTAAACATCTTTGAAACTAATAATCTGCGTCGTTGGTTAGATCTCACCACTATTTCTCCACCTCAATTGACCTTTATTACTTACCTGCCTACATAGCACTAGTAAACATAATACAGGTCCTGCCTAATTTGGGATCAGATGACCTTGTGAGAGTTGTCTCAAGAAAAAAAAAAGATCTTAAGCAAAATATAGGTGGAAAAAACATCAGAACTCCTTGTTGTGTGTGTGCCAGTAAAATACACACGTGATCATATACGATAAAAATTATTCGATACGACAGGTTCAATTTCGATTCCAGAATTTAAATAAAATGAATCCACACAGATATCTGACGAGGATTATTACATCGTTTTGATTAAAACCGTAATAACTTTTATGCATACAGTTTCAATATACAAAGGTATACACATAACTTAGCCATAAAACTCAGAGAAACTAATATTGGAAGTAAACACATGCTGCCATGACACTTTTGTATTAGCAACTACATTGCGTGAGTTATAATGAGATCCGAAGGAGGGTAACAAAATAGGGGCATTCATTTTGAAAATCTGATGGATTTTTATAGGACACGTACTAGTACAGATGGACACTTCTACAGTTGTTACTATAAAATAATAATATAATAAGACGAAAATCTGCTGCCTGAGTAGAATCAGGCACTGTATTGACTTTCACATGACATAAATGAACATAGGATTTCTTATATGGTTCATTCTTAAAAGAACTTAAAAAACATCAAAATGTTAATAACATGAATAATTGTGTCAATAATGACAGAATGAGGTCAACAAAACGACTAATGAGGTTGTAACAAAAGCTCAGTATCCAAATTAATTGTTTCTTAAGAAGAATGAAGAATATAAGAAAAAGAAAATGTCAATAAAACATCGTTGATATACGAAAAAGACAATATTATTTTTTAATCTTCGTTAAACGTTACCTTTAATAAGACCGAGTACAATGAAGTAGATGCCTTTTGAAGGAAATTGTGAAAGTATACCATAAGCGAACTGCATCCTACAAATAACATCGCTACTGTAAAATAATTTTAATATAGCCTACTGTATTGCTTGTGAAAATAAATTTATGTTCACGACCGTAATATCTATTTGCAAAATTTCCGTCTTACACCGAAATACAGAACACACAGAATTTCGAGATACAGAAACCATTTTAAAACATAACATTATTAAAGCTTGGATTGATGTTCAAAAGAATTATTTTGACATCGACCGACCGACCGACATTCCGACCGAAGAAGAGAAATACATATAGGTATGTAATTATAATGTATTTAATGCTTATCTATGGTGAGCAATCGCCGGTGACTTGCTAGCAGAAGTATGCAATCGCAAGATCTAATATTATATTTCACATGACACGAACATTCTGCCTACTTAAACGGTGGAGTTGCTCATCCCATAATGTCATTCAGAAGAACGGAGGTAAACTCCAGCACTCTGTTGTGTGTTTCTGTATTATTATATTATTATGAAGATGAAGAAAATTATCTATGTCCACCGCCTTTTAAATTACATGTGTGTTCGAATGTATCTTAAAATAACATCCCCGGTAGGTGTATAGTATAACCACATTTTGCCAGTTATATTATCTATAGGTCCCAATGTAATAGGGGGCGAGCCTAGCCTCATCGCTTAGCCACTGCGCCAATCAGGTTGTCAAAATATTATCTTTATGTATAACCATTCGCTGTATATGAACTAAGACTCAAATGAATCAGTTTACGGACGTGATGAAACTCGTGCACTGGAACCATTCTATACGGACGCTCTTGATATTAAGATACCAGTGTATCTACGAGACTATCCTATTTCTCCCCTATGCGAAACAAAGCTTGTAGGATGTCTGTGATATCAAACGTTAGCTTTAAATTAAGAGGCTGTTGTCTAGCTAACGTATGACACGACTGTACACCCATCTGGAGTACTATATCAACCATTCAACTATAGTATGGCTCTTATAAGTCAAGGTGTGTTGTTGTTATATACGTTTCAGCAAAGGCAAAGAAACTCTTATGTATTTGGTAAACATTGTATCGTGTATCATAATTATTATTCTCACTAGAAAATCTTTAGTAGCGTTTGCATCAGTTTGTTTTGTGGGTTGATCAAGACCGAACATAGATATTGTACACGTAGTTGTAAAAAGGTCAGTTCGGTTTGGTAAGATAAATAATGATACAAAAAATATTTCTCTTCCTTAAGTAGATTAAAACTAAAGTTCAATATTAAAAATCATTAGGTATCATAGTTTTTAATAACAATGATATTGTACAGCTTAAAGATTTATATAACCCTTTGACCGCCACGGGTTTATCAAGAAAACAAATGTTTTCGTGCCCTCCACTCCACGATTTTATTAGAAGACAATAATTATCTAATCGGTAATATTTATTACGATTTTTGTTTGTTTATACATTACACAAACGTTACGATTAGGTATTGTCTTCTATTCAAAGTTATGGCGTGGAGAGCACGGAAACGTTGGTTTTCTTGATAAACCCGTGGCGGTCAAAGGGTTATGTAAATCTTTAAGCTGTACAAATATATCATATAAGATATAGATATCTTACAAAAATCACTAATTACGAGTTTCCAAACCCATAATTAAATATAGCATTTCACATTTCCGTTACATAATGCTATAGTTCTCTATGTTATGTAAAAGAGCACTAACTTCACGTGTGATGCACACATTTTGAACAGTTGAAAGGGATCATTTTGACACTGGTAGATAATACCGGATTGCCACTAACGATTTCCAACTAGCATAACAAACGATTTGACAGCCGAATACGGTTATAACATAAGCTAGGTAGCATTTTTATTGAAGTCGTCGTAACATGGGATTACGGAAAAATGTCGAATTTATCAACGTAATACAATTATTATATTACGTTATTTTAAAGAGATAAGTTATATGCAAATGCATGTCTTTTTACATTATGTATTAACACGACCCGATTGGTGCAGAGGCTTAGCGATTAGGTTACTGCGCTAAGGGTTGCGGGTTCTATTCCCGCAAGGGAGTCAGCAGATGTTTGTCCCTAGTCTCGGTGTTTGTGAATGTGATATTATGTCATGTTTGTAAAACACACCCACAATACAGGAGAAATTACTAGTTTAGGGCGACGTTTAAAAAAATACTATTAAAGTATCGATATTAGGTTCTATATCACACTAACCTAAGTGTGGTAAGGCACTATAAACTTCTTAACTCTGACACAAGATTGAACTGATAAAAACAGCCTCTTAAACACTTATCATTTAATAATACATAAACACTAAATTAGCTTGCTCTATGATAGTTTAGACACTTCTCTAACAAACATAAAACCGAACTAAATTGTTGGAATACAAAAAAACCTGTGACCTATTTTCAATCACAGGTTCGTTGATGGAGTGCATTCTCTGGAAGGTTGCAAGTTAGTTTACATCGGGCTGTGAATGAAAATATGCCTGAAACACATTTCGATTTACTTT
Organism: Abrostola tripartita; assembly: GCA_905340225.1. Classification (NCBI taxonomy): domain Eukaryota; kingdom Metazoa; phylum Arthropoda; class Insecta; order Lepidoptera; family Noctuidae; genus Abrostola; species Abrostola tripartita. Next base: position 5,895,246 of record HG996490.1, on the reverse strand, counting down.
TTTTGTGTATGAAGTCCTAGTACAAACATAGCCTTAATAATTTGTTTGCAATCTATTTGATGACTGCATTTTATCTTACTGACTATTTTATGCTGATGGCAATAGGCTGGCCCCTATTACATTGGAAATTTAGGACCTAGAATAACTTAACTGGTGTAATGTATGTGTACTGTATTTATGTGCACTTCTGCCTACCTCTTCGTAAAATACAGGTGTGATGTTATGATTATTTTAGCAAGCACATTATACGACGAAATTAAATTAATTTATTATCAAAGTTTAACTTAACGGTGTTCAATAGAAGCATTTGTTTCAACGATAAATAACTCAATTACCGCTAACTTTTACTTAAAAAGTTTACATGTAAAAAATCGAGCTACGCATGTGACGTCATATGGAAGTTAAATTGTAAATCATCGTATAACAGTGTTTTTATTATTATCGATTGCGGCGGCATCTGGCGTCACGGACCGCGCAACATCTGCGAGAGACGCGAAACTCTTTGTAATCCCCCCACGACCTGAGCAAATGTCTGTTTACAGATTCAGAGGCCTCTTTTTCACATAAAAACTATAAGTGATTGTTGGAATAGATAGATTGGCCCATTATTTTACCCTATTGATCTTTCTTCAAAGTGCAGTTTAATGTCACCTTATTTATTTATTCATACGTATTATATTAAGCATAGGGGTTTAACATTTACCCATAGTGCAGTCCATTATAAATAAAACTCAAAGTTCAACTTCATATAATAGGATAGAATATTCTTTATTGTACACCATTGAATTTCGTATAAATAAATATTCTCTCTGGCCATGAAAACACAAATTAATGCATATACCTATATTACGCTATGCTATATATATTATACGGTTTACCTGTAGCCATTTTTACGATTTTAGGTGTTAATTATATTTTCATTTAACCATTGCAAATTTTACCAAATATTTATTTAATAAAACCTTAAAAAACTTTAAAATAATAATAGTAAATAATATTATTGTATGTATAATATTTGTATACCCACGCTTCGCCAGTCATGTTATAAGTCCTAATGTAATAGGGAAAACCCAGTAACAAATTGCCTGACCCCGGATTTGAACCTAGCACCTCATGATCAGCAGTCGCGCATAGCAACCACTAGACCAACGAGGTTATCTAGTTCAATGTTGTAGTTGGAAAAATTATACCTACCGACTTACATTAGATACATTTATAAAATAAATCTAAAACGTAACAATTTATTACATCTACGGTGACTTGTAATTTACACTGAACTTCCAAGTTAAATTGTTGAGGGATTACCCCACTAACTTTGTATAAAGGAATTAAAAAGTTTAAATACAACTTCCCATTAGTGACGATGTGAAAATGTCACGTTAAGCAATTGGTACCAACGAGTTTTATTAAAACATCTAGTCATTCATTCCTTTTATACTTTAGAACCAACAAGTGATAATTTAATATGTCGCCGGGGGAAATAAGTTAAAACATTAGTTTTGACTAATTCATCGAATTTGAATAATATCACATCGCAGCTGCGCAAGAAATTATACATTCCAGTCAGATTTCAATATGGCCGAATACTACTTTGTTCAAATAACGAATAAAACGTTCAATGATAATTATTCACAAATTTCTAGCTATTTTTGAAACGAAAAATACCTACATCAATAAATTATTCTATGTTATCCCATTTCGGCAAAATTGGACGTCTTTCGTAAAATAGGAGCTTCCAATTAAAATAGTTTGTCTGTAGTCTTGTCTTACTTCGGGTTTAGTTATAGCCTAGCTAGCTTGGAAACTAATACCTACAAACATTTTTATACCTACGTCTGTTTGATAATCTAATTAAGTTTCCTTTTTACTTTGAAGAGCCAAGCGTACACTGAAACGACAACTAGATATAACATTGAAGACACCCACACAAAATGAAAACGTTGTTTTCTCACTTTATTTACATAATTGCGTATTTTAATTAGAACATTCCATTCATATGAGAAACAGACATTATTTGGTCAAAAATAGTCTTAAATCGTTCCATAAAAAAAAACAGAAAATTCATTTGAAGCAATTAAAAGGAATATGACAGCGAGAGTATTCTCCCTTGTACATCGCTCGGGAGATCGCCCATTTAACCTCTTGACCCATTGTAATAAAGTTAGTAAGACGGGAATTTCATTAGTAAGCACCGAAGGCGGGATCGCGATGACTTAACTTATTAAAGTATCGTTAGAGACACGTGCCTTGATAATAGCTTTGGAACGCAGGTTGTTCAATCACTGGTCCAGTAACATGCTGGGCGATAAATCATAGACGTTCATAACTTGATAGAAGAAACATTTAATTATAAAACGTGTTGGGAGAATTGTTTCATAGTGATCACATGCATTCTATTCGTATATGAATTCGTTTTTAAGAGTAGACATATATTTTTCTCCTCGCTCGCGCTGGTTAGAGCAGACAAAACCAGTGTGGATAAGATACATAATAATTTTGCTTATAAGTTATAGCAAAATGCGGGTGGCCTGATAAAGAAAACCCTTGCCTACTACTTCAGAAAATACAGGCGTGACAAAATAAGTCCCATTAAATTAAAAACATAAACAAACTCGAAGAGCTAAAGGTACATAACTCTTTACAGATAATGCTTTCCCGGAAAAAAGGTTGGTAATCTGTCCAAATCTTTCAGAAACAATTAGATTTATATTTACTGTTTATTCATTGTATAAAAGATACAAAGAAAACACTAACGAGTTAAACAAGGTTTGGTAAACAGTTCGTATACTAAGTTTTGTGGCAACAAGGGCAGTATTTTCATGGCTTAACGGCTAGGTTGACTTTCTTTATAATGCCATCTTATGAAAAAAATGAACCAATGCTTATGATTAAAAGCGCTCCGTTATTTTTTTTATGTTGAAGATAGTAAGTAGTTATTACATAATTTACAAATGACCACCCTTTAATTAATAACGTAACGTTACGTAATTAAGAAACGTAAATTTACATAGGTGAAATCATAACATACTCTTGTGCATTAATGCCGAGTTGGATCTAGATATGCAATGATAGTCATTATAGTACAGGAAGCCTCTGGTTAACGTTATTATTTAATGAAATACCAATAATAAATCTCTTTCTTTAGACTTCTATAAGTCTAGTGTGATAATGCCAATGACCCGGGGGGTCAATATTGAACTGATAACATAATGAGATTGAATATAACAAATGAAGTATTCCTCTTTATAATATAGGTACATATTTGTTTAAATAATTATAAAAAATCGCTTGTCTTGGGATTATTTTAAAATTTAAAGACGGATCGACATTACATCTCTCCGTCGATCTAAGCAAATATTCTTTCTAGGATATAAAAAGAGCAATATAAAAAATCATTGCCATATTTTTCATAGATGGGTTTAAAGCTTACTCATACTGCACCGATCTATTTTTATGATTCGCAATAAGAAATAAGCATGCAATAAATTTCACATTCTCAGATTACGTAGGTATTGGTATTTCGTACTATGCAGTTACTTTTAACGGTACCTCGGTATACGTGCCACTATTATTTATTTTGTAGTTGTTTTCTTAATATTTTGGAAGCTATTTGATTCGAAAAAAGATATTGTCAATTTTCGTCTGGGAACCTAATCTGACGCGCCTTTCATTTGATCCATATAGTAAAAAATTATTAGACAAAGTTTTCATAAAAGAATATTATTAAAAACCGCGATTTCAATGCAAAGGTAAATTATTATATTTTTAATTCAGAATGGTATATTGGCATGGGCAGACGCAAAGTTATGGTGGGAAACGTCAAATGCAGCTCTGCCATTAATTCCACCGCCGTGGAACAGGGGAGCTCTGCCAAAAACTGTAAAATAATCCCTAACTCAGGAACAATAGTCGTAAAACCATCCCCAATACATTATTTGTCTTACAAACTTTTATTCTAGTTCAACTGACTTTGTGGTTTGACTGTGCTAAGTAATTACTAGGTAGTGTTATGGATAGGAAAGTTGCAACCTTGTTCTGCCTGAATTTGTTTTAACAAGCGTGAATTTGCCGAAAGGGTATACAAGGGGGTTTTCCGTTAACATGAGTTTAATCATCCGTTTTCATAAGTGTCCTACTGGTAATAGGTAGCATGCCTATTTCAATTCATCGGGTCCACGACAGCGTCGCCTCTTTTGCCTACATTTCCCAGTAACGTAAGGGTATTGTGTTTAAAACATGCAGCTTTGATTGTATTTACAAGAAGCTTCTTCAACATCGTAATCTATTATTTTCCGTTCGTGTACAAACTCATTTAACTAAACATTAATATTAAATATTTTACTTTACGAGTCTTTACAGTACTTTGATACTTAACCGTAACTACAACTTTCTATAATTACTTTATGAGGTGGCAACTACCAACTTTTTGTCTTAATTTATTTAGTATAAAGTTTCTTCTCTGTGGGAATGATACACGTTTAGACATTAGGGCATGTTTATTACACACTTAAATGTGTAATTTGGTTTTCAGAAATTTAATCTTTCAATCAACTGTTATTTAAAAAAAATTCAAGCCTAAAATTAGTAATTTTAGAAATATATAAGTAAAATTTTAGAAATATATTTAATGTAGGTACCCACATTAAATATATTTCTAAAATTTTACGTAATTTTCCAATTGACTAACATCCCTAGTATTATTTCAAGTCACGTCGAGACTAGGTACATACTGCCACCTTACCATATACTCTTAAAACAAGACGTTTAGCGTTGAGTAAGCGAGATACACTGCACGTAGCGGCGTCTAGTTTCCACAACGATAAATGTCCAGCTATAAGAGTTCATGGTAAAAGGGCTGGTCGCTCAAAAAAACAATTTGTTGACATCAGAACTAGCCAGTGATGTCATCACTTGGGAGCATTGGAATTTTTTATATAGAACGCCCAATGTAGAAACCAAGTAGGTATGTCAGTCTACCTCAGGTAAATGTATTTCTTTTTCAGTAGGTACCTGCATAAGATCTTACTAACACTTATTTATGTGGAAATAACTGCTCAATCAAGGAAGGTAGAGTCATCAACTCCATACCTAATTAGTTATATTAATTTATAAAATATTCAAGTTGCGAGGAATGAGGATAACATTAAGAATAGGTGCTGTGTGAAAAAGCCTTAGGTCTTAAAATATTTAGAGCTCAAACAAAAACAAAGGAAATCCAAGTTACATACCTTGTATAATATAATTAGGTTTCCGCACGCGGCTGTTAATGTTCTTAGTATAACAAGCTCCCTATATTCCTTCATAATATGCGGCGCCAGTAAGATACGAGCGAACTTCACGGAATATTCCAGAATAACACTACCTCAAGATATCGTAAAATAAGGCTATTTAGGGCACTGAGGTTGAATTGAGATTTCAATAATGTAATAAATATTTTCACATAGATGGGGTGATAAATATCCTTGACTGTGTTTCATGGACTTCGTATCGTGTAGTAGTTTTCAGCGATATAATTTTTGTATGATCGTAATATACCTACTGGTCTGTAAGTTATCCCAATGACTCCATGAACGACTAGTATAATATTTTATATCAAAGCTTTCGTGAGTGTTCCGGTTCCACTCAGGGGGATGCCTGACTAGTTTCGGACTTAAACGAAGCCTTTTCAGCTCGGCTCGCGAGTCGTGACTCCACCGCGTCACCAGTTCATGAATAAGGGCTCTGCTTGAGTCCAAAACTAGATGGACATCCGCGAATAAATACAAGATTAGAAGCTTAACAGTAAATAGGACTAACTTTATAGTTATATTCCCAAGGAATTTGATTGTATTAATCACCTAAAGAGTAAAGCTTAGTAATACCAATTATTTCGCTACTCACCTTTGTGAATGCTACAGAACATTCGTTTTACCATCGCCATATAAATGCATCCCCCAAGGGTTTGCTTTAAAGCAATACAATGCATCCAATTAGTGCATGTTTGTTGATACACTCGAGCTATTGTGAACCTCCTTAGACATTCCCGAATAATGTACACAATAGCCACTTTAGACCACAGATCTACTTAGGTCGATTAAGCCAGCCCATTGAATTATCTAGAGGTTTGTATATTAAAGCTTTGTCGTTGGAATCATATATTATACAGAATTACTATATTAATAATTCACAATTATTTATCTATCTTTTAAGCGGAGATCGCGGTGTAACGTATAATGAATGAATCACACCATGATTGATGAACTAAACGAACAACCAAAAGCAAGTGTAAGAAATATATACGCGTGGTGACTTCATCCTTTATGTTTCTCTCGCGATCCCAACGGGGACCTAACTAAAAGATAAATGAGTTATGTCTGAGTGAGTGTTATCTGCAAAACTTGTATACTCAATCATAAAATGTACCTTTATCGTGTCTATCTACCAAGTTACATAAAATTTTATAAGAAATATCTCAGAAATCTTGCAGATTAGGAAAATTAGCCAGTTCCTATTATTTTTGCTGCAAATATAACATATTTACCGCTGGCAAAGAAACAAAGAGATAGTGAACACATGTACCATCCAATAGGCATCACCAATTAGAAGTGCTGGAACTGAAATGAATTCAATTTGTCCGTATTTCACCGCACGCGCACTACACCCCGTTCAATAGATTACAGTGCATCGAATGTAGGATAAAAGTGTAAAAATATTGAAACAGCCGCCGTAAAATTTAACGGTTTGAAGCCTTTATAAAAGGAGGAGAGTCAAGATAATAGGACGTAAATTCAACGTTATATTTAAGTATAGAAAGTTTAGTGTTATGAAATTCGAACGGAGTGGGTATGAATTCTGTTTGAACGTAATTGTACTAAATGTGATATTCTATTTGTAATGTCGAGGGTATGCAAATAGGGATTATGGAAGGTACAATTATACCAGGAATGTAGGCTCGCAGAAAGTTACATTGACCCTCCCCGACAATAATGGCAGATTATTTTCTGGGCTTGGCCGACGCCACTCCCATTTTACGACTGATGGGGAAATATCATGTTCTAGTTAATTCCCTTGAAGCCGGCCAAAATGTGATAAAACAATGTGATAAATGTCCTTATCGGGATCTAAAGGCGTTTTATGTCCTTTTATGGTGACCTGATTACAAATTTTGTTTCCCTTCACAATCATATTGTTTATAGCTCGTATTAGTTGTTTCAGAAGAATTGAATGTTTCATGATCGTTTTACAATTACTGTTTTGGATGGTTCTTAAAGCAATTTTGGCTACAAATAAAAAAGAAACTAGTGTTTTAAGTAGATATCTACTGGATACAAAGGTCTAAAACTCAATGCTTCAAGCTACAAGTACTTGTAAAGTGACAAGACACTTTTAAGAGACAGAATGGTACTTACAAATTTCAAACGCTATGCCTAGTTATAAAATATTGGTGGCAAGAGATGTAGTCTCTTTTATGTAGAATTGTAATGTGTAGTTTAGCTTATTCAGATTTAAGATCATTGATTATTTGGATACTTCTATTCGGTATCTATAGTTTATCATTTAGATATTTGTTTATAGTTCTTTAACATTAATTTGTTAGATAATAATTCATTTTTTTAAATAAACTTATTAAAATTGTTTCTTTTTTTATTATTGCAGGCTATGTGTTATATATTTTTACGGGAACATTTTAACGATGATAATATAAAATAAATAAAAATATATGATAACATACAAAGGTCTTAAGCCTGTGTTTAAGTAAAGTAGTCGCAGGCATCTTAGATATCGCAAAGTCACAAAGATTTTCTCTACCCTATCATTGTTGTTTCAAATAACATTTATTTATAGATCTCTTCTCAATAGCACGGTCAATAACTTTTAAGGTTCACATTAAAACTAAAAGGAGGCTAGATACTTAAATCCTCAATGGAAAATACTTACTTAGTCATTTTGCAGTAAGCACTTTAAAATAAGTCTAATTGGTATTTTCTTAAAGCCTACATCCGTTTCTGAATTCGGTTCATAGCCCTTTGAGCGACCATGACATAACATAAGCTAATAAGCTAATACAATTACTAAGACTTGAGCCAATTCGTAGAAAACAGGATTACGCAACACCCACTACCAGCAAAGTTAATAACCAAGTACCTAAGTGCAAAAAAGTTAAGTCCTATGCAGATTCGATTTCCGAATAGAATATCTTACAATTCGCATAATATGTTAGATGTAGATTTAGGTCCTAGACAAGTGGCAAAACGACCAATAATGCTTGACGAATAGATATCGAAAAGAGTGCAAAATATATCGGTATGACGTATATTATGTCATAGATAACATAATTGAAACATTATGTCATCCCCATACATGATACATTTATCATTATATGTATATACAAGCGTTTTCTCACTTGTCTATGGTTCTCTGAACGTATAACTTGTAACCAAAGAAGTGTCAAATGTAGGAACTTTAATAAAACAGGACATTTTGTATTATGCAGTATCTGACAAAGAAAAATGCGCATCGTATTCATAGAGCCATCGCGTCATTCACCATGAATTTTATTGGTGCGTAACCTCATTAGTTGAACGAACTATAATTGACACACCGGCTGACCTGTCAATTAAGTACGCTCATGACCATTATTTGCTCTTTCTCTTAAATATTCGGCCTTTACGTCACTGTTTGGCTTCGTAATAAATGTTTTATTATGGTTCAGCGTTACAATTATAGAGCTTTGTTTGTCAATTATTTTTTTATTATTTACACTGCAATGGGAGAGGTCCCGGTCTTACTCACACACATATTCGATATCATCTACACTACCTTAGAGATACCCCTGAAGTCGACCCTTGGATAGGTGATTATCGATTTTTTATACCAAAACTCCTTCGCTTCAGAAAGCACCAACTTATGGTAGTCTTGAGGGGTAGTCAGTGCCTAAAAGTCATTGACCAAAGAGTATCGTAGGTACATTTTCCTTAAAGTATCATGTTGTACTTTTATATAGTTGTCATACATTTAGCTTTGTCATTATTAAATGTTATGAGGGGACCCAACTGTTAATTAACTCATCCGACATTCAGCTTCTGTATTCATCACATACATAGGTACTTACTAAGACCACATGTACATAAATATAGCTTTTGAAGCTATACTTCTGTTGTAGATCGTTTGTATCAATTTTTAAGTTTATCGCAGATCACAGATTTATTTTTTAAAGATATCTATTGATGTATAGTTTTTAGAATTTATATACTGTTATATAGGTAAGTCCAACTATAAGTGTTAATTTCTGTCTAAGTACCTACGTAATGTAATAATGTATATAGCAACAACCTCTTAGAAGCATGGTCCGTTCCGTCAAAGGCATGTGTTTTTAATTGCAGACACATAACCGTAGACACCTACGGTTATTGGTAATATTAGAAAAGATACATATATATAGGTACCCTATACCCATAGTTATATAAACTGAAATCAACCTTGTAATACCAAGGCTTATAGTTATTAACATTCATCGTTATCCTGTTCAAACTTCCTCATCTGAATACTTAAAACAGTTAACATACCTGAACAAACTAAGGCGATGAACAAAACCGCAGTCAAACTCCACCGCATGTTGACGTTTTCCAACGCAACTTACACAATACACGTCATAGAGAACTTTAGTAACGTTCCGTTAGACGAAACTTCGACAATTCCTTTTCTATATGAGAGGAAACTTTTACGCGGAGGCGGGCTGAGTGGGACTCGATGCGGCAGTCTGCGACGGTACCCAGCGTTCAACTACCGCGATCATCCGGCAGGAACGAACTCGCAACCTTTTGACACGCATGCGCGAACTAATGACCTCCCCTCTATTAAAATGATAATAAAACTAAAACGCAATGGATAATGACATCTGCAGCATATAAGCTACCAGCCCCCAGCAGTGCAGCAGCCCGCGGATGGAAACTAGGGTCCAAAAATGTCGCAAAAAATATAAATACAGGGTAAAAACAACAACTATTTTTAACGTTATATTTATTTCTGCTAATTGATTCCTACAAATTTTTTTACAAGTCGGTTATTTTTTTAAATTTATTACATCCACTTAACGTAGTTAAATTATTTGGTAATTGTTTTTTTCGTATTAACTAGTGTTTCAGTCAAGTCTGGATTAGGTACACGGTAAGAAACAATACTTAACTAATCCAAGTCAAATACGAATTGTAAAAAAAATATAAAAAAGGAATAGGGATTACTCCCTATTCCTTTTTTATATTTTTTTTACAATTCTTACACACTAACTACACTTAAGAACATCAAATAAATAAATATTGATTAACAGATACGTTTTTAAATATTTTATTGTTAATTATTTCTAGTTTATACCTACCTACGTAATATTATTAACACATAACTATATGATATCATTTGTTTACTAACAAATAGAACACAGATAAGAGAAGATAAGATCGATGAATGTTCTAGGCTAGACAACACTACATATCTAATGCAATTCAGTAGCGTAGATCGTAAATAATAAAACTAATCAACAAAATCAGAACCATTGCAGGCATAGAGCAAATTTCGACACCAATCACTTTAGATATCTAATTAGATTAATTAACTGTTAGTAGGTACATTCTCCCGAAGATGATAACAAGTGCCTATCGCCAGGGGGAAAACTGGTCGATAAACATACGAAATTGACATTGGCCAATAATGATTACAATCTTCAAACAATTAAATGTTGGCCAAGGACTTATAACAAATAAACATTTTCACACTATTTTAGGGAAACAATGTTGAAAATTAAATTATTAATAACTTATCATTTGTCGTACTATCTCATTGTCATCCAGTTGTCATATGTGCAACTGCGGAGCGTAGATTTCCTGCCCCCTTACCATGAACTCTCAAAGCAGGACAGTTCACCATGTGAAAGCGTGACGCTGCATTACACAGCACGTAGCGGCGTCTCGCTTCCACATCGTAAACTGTCCTGCTTTAAGAGTTCGTGATAAGGGGGCTGGTTCGACTTTTGACGGGCATACAGTTAATAGGCTTTGTTGGATTCTGGATTTGTTTTGTTAGCCTTTGGTTCGTCCCTTGTAAACGTTCCTAGCGATATGTGGGTGTACTATATACCTTTGCCTACCCCTACCTGTGACATGTGTAATAGATTAATTATTTGATTGGTTCGTAGTGTTTATTTGAATAATTTTGTAATACTTTTGCATTGCATACCGGTGACCAGACATGTTGGACTATAACTATGTAATTGACAACTCCTGTACCATGTTTTATGAGCAAAATAAAAATATTCTATTCTATTCTATTCCCCCGGAGCGTTCGAGCGGTCGTGATGTAAATATTATACACGATTTATACATTACGAGTAAAATAATGATGAAGAAGTTACTTTTTTCATGAAAATTGTATGTATCCTATTCATAGCCTAATATTTAGTCTAGCTCACGGCTGCCTCAATGGTTAGGGCTAGGCATATCTGTATTCATCAGACATTATTTTTACGTCTTCTGACATATTGCTTTTCTAGTGAATCATCTACTTCGAAGTGACGTCACGCCTAGCATTATGCGCGAGAAGGATAGAAAATCCATATTATAGCCCCCTCTACAAATTTTGAAACGCTATATTTCCTTAACTTTTTCATGTTTTGTATTTATTTTAATTGTATTACTTTTAAACGCCTTTACATTTTGATTAATTCTTACCTATTTTAACTTGTCATCATCCTTTTTGTATCCTTCATCAGTAAGATGCTCAATCCAGCCGCCTCCAGACGATGTTCTCTGCCAAGTAATTTTGGGTCAGCAAGTGAGTGGCCCTCATAACTTATACTACTTGGATCTGCTATACAAAGAGCCTGCCAAGTTTCTTGCTGTATGCGTCAATCCAGCCTGAACTGACCTACAATGGGAAGATATCCAAAATAGTTCATCATTTTAACGGCATGTTCGAGCATGTGCGTATGTTAAAATAGAAGTTTAATACAGTTTTAAACATAATAATATTTACTACCTACACTAAACTAATAATACCTATAATTATTATACATTACAATAAAAACTAAAAATTATGCATCGAAGTATTTCTCCTCATCACTGCCGACTGGTGGTAACATAAATAATTACATTACATCTTTTTAGATTCCTAATGATCATAATTTAGGCGCAGAGGATCCTTATTTCTCGACACGAAATAAGTCGTACCTAATTCTTACTAGCATGAAGTTTAGATTTGTGCCCGGTCGATGGCAATAGGCTCGCCATTTTAGGCAGGTATACAACATAACTGGCGAAATATGGATGTATATTTTACACCTCTGTCTATCCCTTTGGGGGATACAGACGTGATGTTGTGACACGTTATACTGTTTATAAAATAAATAATTATATAATATTTAATAATAAAAAATATTTAGCTGTCACGTAGAATGAGTAAACTTTTTTAATATACTTCTTATTATTAGGTCTTGCCTGTTGTATTAAAAATGAGAGAGTAAAACAGTTTATTTTGTTTCAATTTTGATAAACACTGTGGCTGGAATCCTCTAATATCTAGGTTAGTTAGCTAGATTACATCTATACATAATTATAATATTTTTTAATAAAGGAAATAATTTGAAATTGCTGTTTTGTTATTTATTTCTGAAACACGGACAACAAAACAAATATGGTCGGAGAGAAAACATGACCACAAAGACAACAGAAGGAGACATTTAGTCAGAAAAAATCGGACATGTCTACAGTTTGGGTTTCAAAATAAAGTTCGTGACTTTGCTTACCAAGGTATGCGTAGAAAAAAAACAAGCGAGGCTCAAATCTTTATTCCACAAGATTGATCGTACGATGGGATTGACATACGCTGTGCGTTATAAAAATCCCTAAATACTAAATAAAAAAATAAAAAATGTTCATCGTGTACCTACACCTAGTTAGGTACATAGCTACGTCTGTGGCTAGGTCATGTTCATCTTATTTATACCTACTTACCTCCTACCTTGACACCTGGGCAGCGTTCGGGAAACTACGCGACATCTTCTCGTCCAAAATTCCGCAGTGCCTGAAGACGAAGGTTTTCAACCAGTGTGTGTTGCCAGTGATGACGTATGGCTCTGAGACGTGGTCGCTAACGGTTGGCCTTTTAGAGAGGCTCAGAGTCACTCAACGAGCTATGGAGAGAGCTATGCTCGGAGTTTCTTTGCGCGACTGGATCCGGAATACGGAAATTCGCCAAAGAACTAGGGTCACCGACATAGCTCAAAGCATATGCAAGTTGAAGTGGCAATGGGCAGGCCATATCGCTCGAAGAACTGATAACCGCTGGGGAAGAAAGGTTCTCGAGTGGCGACCACGAACCGGAAGACGCAGCGTTGGCAGGCCTCTCACCAGGTGGACCGACGATATCGTCAGAGTTGCGGGCAACCGGTGGATGCAAACGGCAAGTTGTCGTTCATTATGGCGTTCTAAGGGGGAGGCCTTTGTCCAGCAGTGGACGTCTTCCGGCTGATGATGATGATGATGATGACCTCCTACCTTGTAAAGAACAGGTAGATACTGCAAAAAACGTTTCGTAATTTAACAAAAGTGTTATTTTGTGCGAAAATACATACAGTAAACATTTAATGGTAATTTTGTAGGGTGCAATTATCATAGGGTCTTACACACCCTTTTTGATGTCATAGGGTGAAATTGCTCCGAGGTCGCGACCCTTTTACAAGGGCTTCAACCGCAGCCTGTTGCTACAGGTAATTCATTAGATAGCGACGTACCTAGGTATGGAACAGTAAAGGCTTTGAAGGCAATAGAAAAGGCAATTGATATGTCTGTCATTTTCATACGAATTTTGTTCATAGTGATGTATGTAGTGTATGTGTGATTTCAGTAGTCATTTTGCAATAAGCATCTAGCGTTTCTTGATAACCATAGATGCTAATTTCATCGTATAACATAAGTTAAATTTATTACCTTATATTGGATACAACGAAAAATTTGTTCGTATAATAGTTTTTTTTAATGAATCGTCGCCCCACACTAACATTTTTTTCTGTATCGTGGGTGCATTTCACAAACTTAAAATATCACACACACCCAGACTTGTGACAAATATCTGCGGGTCACAAAAATTATATTGTATTCTATTCGATTTCTATTCGTCAAGCGTTTTGCCACTTGTCGAGGGGGGCAGACTAAGTATCTTAGTGCGTATGCGCAGGTTGTAATTTCATTACGTTAACTATGTGATATCTCACTATAAAATAGAGCAATTATATGACTTATGATGTCATTTTTTGCATGTTGCCCATGCTAAGCTTGAATCTAAATTGATAAAGGAACGTCGTCACCCTTAAGACGTAAATACTAAAACGGAACTTGAAATTCGATGGGTGCGAGCAGTGACACGATGGTTCGGCGAAGGTCGCAGGTTCAAGTCCTGCTCGTGTCCATCATTTTTCAAATTTCCTTTATCTATTTAGGTAGAGCAATTAGTTATTATTTCAGTAAGCAAGTTGCTAGGACAGTGCTTCATGTAAAGATGATAATAATTATATCAGTTCTATCCATGCAAAATTACAATAATATTCAATTACACTATAAGATAGAGATCTGATCGATAACCTACATAATAACAATCTAATACAAAATCTGGCGGCTGACATTAAAATATCTTTTGATGATAATGTATTTTTTTATCAAAGAACTCTAATTTAAAAATTTTAAGTATGTATATTTTATTATCAAAACAGTATCAATTTACCAAATATTTTAGATAACTTATTACGCTCAGTTTTGTTTATAAAAACATACGGAATATCGAATGAGTGGTCAGTAAGGAAATAGTCGAACAAGCAAAATGTTGAAACTTACATTTATTTTTGCTTTTGTGGTACTAGGTAAGTAATAGTGTTTGAATTAATTTAATTGTTATAATACCAGACGGCAAATATTTTAATGAAAATACCTGGCTTCCATCAAATCAAGAAAATTTTGTTACCAAAATAGGAGGTCCTACAGTTATCACATGCTGATGATAATGAATTGGTCTGAAGAAGTCTTCAGTGTACTAATTCATTAAATTATTAAGCATTTTACGGACAAACTGTCTCTTTGTGTGTGTGCCTTTTTGAGACTATTCTCTTCTGACATGTCCTTATGATCAAATTTTAAAGCTTGTGCTTATCATCATTATCAGCCTATCTCCGTCCACTGCTTGACATAGGCCTCTCCTATGGCACGCCACTGGCTCACCAGAACGCCGTGCCGCCAGACATTAATTATAATTTCGATATTGCAATAGGAAGAGGGGTGCCTATTTTTGATGTCACATAAATTAAATGATTTCATATTCCGTCATCACCGTATTATTATTTAATTCTTGCTTTCATGTTTCTTACTTATTTGTCGTGTTTACCATACACGATATTTTAATGTGTATACCTACTTCTAGTACCAACCTACCTATAGTTGTATTCTTTATATTTCAGCATGCCATGGCTTTAACGTAGCAACTAGAAATCAAGTAACAAATTTATATTACGTATACACAAGGTAAGCATTCTTTGAATACAATAATATTTTATTATTAGCCTCAGACTGCCTCGTTGGTCTAGTGGTCGCAAAACGCAACTGCTAAGTTGTGGAATCCGTTGTCGATTCCTGGGTCGAACAAGGTTGTTGGGTTTTTCCCTTAGGTAATTCTTAGAAGCAGAACGGAGTCTAAATTTGTTTCGGGTTAATGGCAAAATTTTTATTTCTTGTAGGCCTCTGCCTACCACTTCGGTTGTTGTTTTGTATTAAATCACATGCAACATTTTAACTTTTGAACTCTGTACAATTTTTAACCCTGGACTGTTACATTTTTTCAACAAAATTCCTATAGGTTCAGTGCCCGAACTAGAAATCGAAGGCATAATCAAGAATTCCTCAATCACGTTTGATACCTGGTTCATTTAATATTATGGAACTAACTAAATATCATAGTTTCATATGAAACCGTACTTTTTACCTATACCTACTGTTAAAAACCCGTTGTTGTTATTAACCAACTTTAAAAAGGAAGCTTTTTACTTATGATATAACATAGCTCACATTTAACTTATGATTATTACAATGTCATTTATAACTTTTAATCGATTTTGTATACCTTATAAACATCTTTATCTCCCAAATTTATTGACATCTCAATTTTTTTATATGCAAACGACAGGGACCAGCCTCTTTACCATACATTACAACGTAAACTGCCTTTAACAGTTCATGGTCAGGGGGCAGTATAACTTTAATTAACGGTTAAAATTTTATTTTTTCAGTTCTAGTTTATTTTGCAACGACAACTTGTTCGCCGAAATTTTTATAATGAATAATAATACTTTTTTTAAGGGACAATCCTCGTTCTCCTCAATCTGTACTGGCTACTGAACCGTCGATAGTTGCTTCATATCTCGATGGCAGCGTACCCACATTTATTTTGGTCCACGGACATAGCGGCAGTGCTTTCACTTCACTCAATCCTGTTGTTAAAGATGGTAAGTATGACGTTATTACTGTCTTGTTCAAAATAAATACTCGTACATATAATTTTATTTGTATGATTATTAACTAAATTATCAAAAGAAACGTTCAGTTATGTCGTCTTGTGATCACTCAGCGCTTGTGCTGACCTTGAGCTGAGCTCTTGGGTTCGATTCCCGCATACCTAGGCCAAACCGTTATTGGCTTTTTCCATTAGGTAATTCTCAGCCACCGTGTATGGATTTGTGACCGATTAGTGCCAATATGTCGACCCGATTGGTGCAGTGGCTAAGCGATAGGACTGCTGCGCAAAGGGTCGCGGGTTCGATCCCCGCCCAGAACAATAAATTGTGCGAACCGCAGATATTTGTCCCGAATCTGGGTGTTTGTGTATGTGATATTACATGTTTGTGAAACGCACCCACGATACAGAAGAAATTCCTACAGTGTACGTCTTATCCGCGTGCTTGCTAATGCTTATAATTTTTAGCCACAGGGTGAAATAATATACTATTATAAAATGAAGTGTGTATAATTATGGATTACCTATATTTATTTCAGCATTACTGATGAATGCAACAGCGCACGTCATAGTTGTCGACTGGTCCGAGAACGCTGGGCTCAGCTACTCAATAGCTACGAGTAGTGTGCCCCTAGTGGCTGAACACTTAGTCACTTTTATTAACCTGT
This sequence comes from Abrostola tripartita, assembly GCA_905340225.1. Lineage (NCBI taxonomy): Eukaryota > Metazoa > Arthropoda > Insecta > Lepidoptera > Noctuidae > Abrostola > Abrostola tripartita. The sequence continues at coordinate 5,878,057 of HG996490.1, read as the reverse complement.
TGGTTGCTCATGCCAACATTAAGGTAGCAGAACTACATATAGTGGGCTTCGACCTAGGAGCGCATGTTGCTGGTATTGCTGGTAGAAGACTACGTGCACAGACAACCCCGGCAGCAGCAACCGTGGGTAGAATCACAGGTAATTTAATATATTTATATGATTTAGTTATGAGATTTCAATTTTTTTGCTGTCGGGATTTTATTATCAAAATAACTTTTTTTAACCCTTATATATTTGTAATCTCCTTTCAATTTTCTTCATTTTGATAAGTTTGACTATACTATACTAGGTAGGACTCGACAGGTTTGATATTATTTTTTATTGATAACACACACAATTTAGAGCCAAAAATCGGCGATTTCGATTTTTCATAATTTTGATCTACCTAGTGTCACTATCACAGTTGAGCTTGAGACGAATCTAATGACCCCTCTCAAGCTTAAATCCATGAAGTCGTTCAGGCTACAAATATACATACGTACACACATACACTCGAAAAATATAATCCTTCTGGTTGCAGTCGGTAAAAACTACTGCTTCTAAAATTCAAAATAAATGTACATATACGTTTATTTACATTTTTCTTTTTTATTCATCAGGGTTGGATCCATCTGGTAAAGGATGGGGAATCAATTCCGACCGCCTAAGGATAACTGACGCTTCTTACGTTGAAGTCATTCACACAGACGGCAAAGGAATTTTCTCCTATGGAATAGGAACCCCTCTTGGCAACATCGATTTCTTTGCTAATGGCGGTAACGACCAACCAGGATGCTTTTCTCACTCTTGCTGCCATGACCGTGCATTTGAACTGTTTGCTGCGTCTATGATTAACCCTAGGCTAGTGGGCTACCCATGCGCGTCAATGACACAGCTAAATTTCAACGCATGTAGAGGCCTTCCCGTAAGATTAGGAACCACCGATATGTTTAAAAGTGGGTACGTATTAAAAGTATCACGGATGCTGATGCACATCAAATAAGAAAAACGAATTATTTACTATATATATACACACATAGATATTCGGAAATGCTCGACTAGTTTCGGACTAGTCTTGTCTAACAGAGTTGCGGGCCGAACTGTACGGCTCGGGACTTCGCCACATCACCTCATGAATAAGGGCTCGGTTTGAGTCCGAAACTAGTCGGGCATTCCCCAATAAACACGCGAGTAAAACCTGAATATATAGTAAATTCACGAAAGTTTTAATGGATAAATAAGAAAATCAAACTTTTGAAATAGAATTCTAATAAGCCTTCCTTTTTTAGGGCCGGAATATACAGAGCCAACACAAGAAGAAATTATCCATTTTAAGATGTCTTCCTTTATCTAACAAAATAAATATTTTACGACTGATTTTAAGAAATGGTTTTATTAAGCTGGTCCCCTTACTAATCACAGTTTTAACCTCAAAGGGGTGGCACATGTGCTCCTAAGAAAGTACGAATATGGTTACAGAAAAACTCTTGTAGGCCTTTTAAGGTCTCACTAAACACTCAATTAGGCAGTAATTACTCTTCTTCGAGTACTACTGATCAGATTGGCTTACGATCAAAAACGATGAAAATTGGCCACCTGCACATACCTTCGTGTAACGATATTACCAATTTCCTTCCATTTTGTTTTTCGTACTGGACAAGAAACAAAAAGCTGGATGTAAATCTTAAAAATAAGTAGTGGTCAAGGAATAATAATTTATTCAGTGCCTATCCAATGGAGCATCTATCCAACAACGTTGTCATAGTTTTTTACGTAATCGACTCGTAGTTGACTAATAACATTTTCAAGTGACCTTGCCAATATTAGTCATAATCATCATCATCACCCGGAAGACGTCCACTGTTGGACAAAGGCCTCCTCCAGGCGCTGGGGGGGGGGGTTACCATAATCCCCACGCTCGGCTAGGGGATCGCAGTATTGGTGGTCAAGTTACAGAAGACGCTGCTGCCCATCTTCTGATGATTTTTTCCCTTAGTCGCCTCTTACGACACCCACGGGAGGAAAGGGGTGGTCAATTCTAAGCCGGATACCACACGGCGCGGCCAATATTAGTGCCCAAGAACTATTATTTTGCTAATTGAACACAGCGTTAAGATCCAAATTCAGGCAGTTAGCACGTATATAAAATTAACCGTTCGTAGTCAGCAGTGTTCTCCATCGTTCTGCAGGTGTTGTAGCAAGATATATTTATGTTTACGTAGACTTTACATACCTTTCGTTGATATTGATATCAGTCATTGCTATTACTATACACAAAGGCGAATACATAAGTGTTATCTTGCTTTAACCTTCCAGCAGTCGCGCGCTATAATAACAATGAAACCTTTTATAGGGTTCCGTACCTCAAAAAGAACAACTAAAACCCTTATAGAATCACTTCGTCTTTCTACTCTTTTTTCTCAGGAAGTATTAAGTTGAAATTAAAATCAAATAGATCTACTAAGGTCCGACTGGCTAATCTTTTACTTACTATAGCATAATGTTTTATTTATTTTAATTCTTATGTCAATATTTTAAAATAAGAAAAATAATTCTGAAAATAATTTATTTTGTAAATTTGAGGATATACATCCGTACTAATATTATAAATGTAAAAGTAAATCTGTCTGTCTCTGTTACGCCTTCACGCCTAATCCGCTGGGCGGATTTTGATCAAATTTTGACCAAAAAGGACATAGGCTACTTTTTTTTGGATTGATCGTTCTAAGGTTTTTAAATACGGTTTATAAGTTTGTATGAAATGTCGCCAGTTTTAAATCTAGAACTTTGTAGCTCTAGATTTGGTATTTAGCGCACCTATTTAAAAAATAAGAAACGTGTATGTTCGAAAATGAAGAATTCAACCCAAGGGGTAAAAATGGGGGAGAAAGATATTATGCGATATTATATAGGGTTATAGTGATAAATAAATAACACATAATTTCAAGAGACTTTAATAAGGGTATGAAAAAATTACCTAATTCAGTAATCCTCTTTGACGGACCGGGATTCGAACCTCGTGCTCAGCAGTCGTGCTAAGGGACCACTAGCCCAACGAGGCACTCATTTACTTAGTTTTATTAGGTAATAATATACCCCGAACAATAATTATAGAAAGGGCAAGGTGACGTCCTTAAATAATAACCCATGATACAGTAAAGAAGAGTAGTGAATACCCTGAAAAAAAGGGCCTAAAATAGAGCCCTGTGGTATGCCAATTCTTGCTTGTTACCCAGTTAACTCCACTCTTTTGTTTTAACTTATATTGTTTAAGTTTGCTTATTACCCACGACGGAACGGAGGTATATGTGTTAAGGGTGAGAGCATGTTTGTTTGTATGTTTATGTGTGCACAATTGTTTATAGGAAGTCAGTTCGAAAACAATACAGTTAATCATTGCAGTCTAATCGGATTTAAATAGTCTTTATAAAGTATTAAGTGATTATTCTTTGATGATAATATAATATTATCACAAATATTTCGAAATGAAAAGTTCATCAGGAAGACTTTGTTATCTTAGCTTTATAAACCAGTAACTCAAGAAAATGTGATCAGTAAGTGAACAGTCTGTTGAACAAACAAAATGTTTAAACTTGCGTTTATTTTCATAAGTGTGGTAGTAGGTAAGATCATTGAATTTATAATTATTAATTAAACAATGGCTATTATTTGGTCTATTGAGGTTTCCTTGTAAGTAGATGAAAGTGCGTGGCGGGTTTTGAATGAAATGTAATACAGTAAATAACACCGAGGCTACTAGCCACCCGAGATTGAGTGATTAGAGTGCGGCTGGTAGGGTTTGATTCCTGCACCGGACAAATATTTATATGATCTGCAGATATTTTTGTTTCGAATCTAGGGGTCTGGGTGTGTGATATTTCTGGTCTGCAAACTACAGCTTTGGAGAAAATTTTCTAGAGATTTTTTTCCAAGTCTTAGAGCAACGTAATTTTTTTTGCACATAATAATTATTACTCTCATCACCTTATATTGTTATATCTTGTGTTTATACAATTCAAGATGTAACAATACAGATAAGAATTATTTTTCTTAACCCCTTATATTGATCCACCTTGAGTTGTATACCCATGCGTTTCCTACTTAAATTGATTTCTTTTCAAACCTGTCATTATTACGTTGAATGACGTACTTTTTTGTACCACTAAGTATAATATTGTTTTATCTTTCAGTGTGCCACGGCTTGAATGTAGCTACCAGAAATAGTGTAACGAATTTATATTATGTCTACACAAGGTGAGCGCTCTGCGATCATTGAATATTCAAAAACACCTCTAGTTTCAGAAATCTTTACCTTGCTAGGACTTTAATAAGTTTTTATTTTATTTATTGCAAAGGCTTGCCAACTAAATACACACACAGCATTTACCCACAGACATTGTTAGCATGTGCAACTCGTGTGCATCTAAATTACAGAAAAGCACAACATCTTCTTCTAAAGAAAAACAATTTAAACAGTCTGTATTTATGTTACCGAAGCCAAAAAAATATTTTAAATATATTAGCTAAGTTTGAGCGAATTCTATTTAGTAGTTTATACGCCAAGCTGTTCTGTTTTATTACATGTAAGTAAAGATCGACGTACCTTTTTTGTTTGTGAACTGATTTTAATGAACCAAACACCAAATGTTATGAGAAACTTGCCACAATACATCAGTGAAAACTGGATTTAAATCGGTTCAGTCGTTTCTGAGCTAAGCGCGTTCAAACGCACAAACAAACCGACAAACACAAAAAAAATTAAAACTATATTTTTGGCTTCGGTAACATAAATACAGAGTGTATAAATTGTTTTATTTTTTTATTTTATCGTGTAATGATACATTTTTTAAAGGGACAATTCTCGTTCTCCTCAATCTGTTCTGGCAACTCAACAGTCTATAGAAGCTTCATATCTCGATGGTAGCGTCCCTACAGTTATTCTGGTCCACGGTCATAGCGGCAGTGCTTTTACCACACTCAACCCTGTTGTCAAAGATGGTAAGTGTGACGTCATTGTGTTACACTGATTTGAGGAGCTCGTAACTACATAGCGTCGATTACTAACAACTTACTGACTAGATTGGCTGATGATAAGTGACAAATATTTATTCACATCTGCAATGTGCACTTACATCCTAACCTGATCCCTCTCCTGTCGTATCAGTTTGCCGTAGAACTATAAAAGCAGCAGTGAGGTTGATTAATGTCAGCTCGAATTGGCTCTCGTGACTGAAATTTGTTTAGGATGTAAATTATTGAGTAATATATTAGGTACATTTAGGTTAAAAAAAATACTGGAATATTGTAAGTTTTTTCGATCATGATTGCATAATATAAATAGGATTATTAATTAACATAATTATTTTAACTGTAAGAGAATCAAACCTACGAAACGGATATGATTGACGCAGAATTTGTGATTTCTAGCATTACTGATGGTTGGATCCAAACACGTCATAGTTGTCGACTGGTCTGAGTACGCCGGCCTCGCTTACTCAATAGCCACGAGCAGTGTTCCCTTAGTGGCTGAACACTTAGTCACTTTTATTAACCTGTTGGTTGCTCATGCCAACATTAAGGTAGCAGAACTTCATATAGTAGGCTTTGACCTTGGAGCGCATGTTGCTGGTATTGCTGGTAGAAGACTACAAGCTCAGACAGACCCGGCAGCAGCTACCGTGGGTAGAATCACAGGTACCTACATTAGTAATTATTATCTTATTAAGTTAGGATTCTAACATAAATAAATCGTATAGGTTACCAGGCTAAAAAGTTAACTTGTAAGAATTTTCTCAGGGATTTTTGGGTCTGATCTAAGAGATGGAACAAATATACGAAATTCCAAAGAGATTCTCACATTTTTTTATATATAGCTTTTACCCGCGGTTTCACTCCCGTTAATTTAGGTTGTTGGTTATTATTATATATATATAGCTTTTTCCGACGGTTTCGCCCGCATTAACCTCTACCTAAACAACTTAGAGGGTTGAATTAAAAAAAATATCCTGTGTCCTTTTTCGGGTCTTAAACTTTCTACATGCCAAATTTCATCAAAATCCGTCCAGCGGTTTAGTCGTGAAGGTGTTACAGACAGAGTTATTTTAACATTTATAATATTAGTATGGACAGACAAGACAGAAATTAATATAAATTTAATGAACAAATCATGTAGATTTCAATTTTTTTATCTTCTATTTGTAATTTAGGAAGGGAGGTCTTTGCCCTGCAGTGGGGGATAATACGGGCTTATAATAATAATAATAATAATAGCCTTTAGAGAAGGAAACACACGACCTAGAGTGATGCGCTTTGTGAGGCGGGCATTTGCGGGGGTTGATATTAATCCCCGTGAATATGCAGCTCGTGCCACAGAGCGCATCGACTTCTATAAACAAAAAGTTTATGCATGGGCAAGTCGTATACGTAGGTATAAGCGCCGGGTGGATAGATTTACCCAGAATCGTATCTTTAATCAGGATCAAAGGTGGGTATATAGAAACTGGGAACGATCAGCTCAAGGTGTGAGTGATGGGCACCTGCCCGATGATGATGTTACCAATGCATTTTGGCGCAGCATCTGGTCGGTGCCTGTCAATCACACTGAAGGCAGTTGGATGCTTGACGTCGAGCAGTCATGTGAATCCATACCAGAAATGGGGACGATTACAATAAGTCCCCAAGATGTAGCTAGTGCAGTCCGTCCAATGTCCAATTGGAAATCACCAGGACCTGACGGACTGCACAACTTTTGGATTAAATGGCTACGTAGTTCACATGGTTGCTTGGCGTCTCAATTCCAATCAGCCCTAGAAGTGGGATCGCTACCCCAGTTTCTAACAACAGGATCTACCCACCTGCTCCACAAAACTGGTAGCACCACGGACCCAAAAAACTTTAGACCCATAACTTGTTTACCTACCATCTATAAACTCCTTACATCCATTTTGAGGGCAAAGATCACAAAACACATTGATGATAACAACATTATGTCTGCTTCTCAAAATGGATGTAAGAACGGGTCCCGTGGTACGAAGGAGCTTCTCCTCATAGATATGACCATTTGCCAACAGGTACGCCGCTCAAAAAAAGATCTGTCGACATGTTGGATAGATTATAAGAAGGCCTATGACTCTGTACCTCACACATGGCTCATGAGGGTGCTGGAGTTGTACAAGATTGATACAACTCTACGCACTTTCTTATTGTCATGTATGAGGCAGTGGAGAACGGTTCTTCACTATCCAGGGTGTCGAGATATCCAACAGGACGGTGAACCAATTAGGATTGAGCGGGGAATATTCCAAGGCGATAGTCTGAGCCCCTTGTGGTTCTGTTTGGCCTTGAATCCTCTAAGTACATTACTGGAGAATTCAGGGTTAGGCTATTCGTTGCGAAGAAGGAGTCAGGTAATCTCCCACCTGCTTTACATGGATGACCTTAAATTGTTTGCTCCCAGCAGATTCCAACTGATAAAGCTACTAAAGATTACAGAAGCTTTTAGTAACTCTATCAGGATGGAATTTGGTGTTGACAAATGTGCCGTCATGCATGTGAAACGTGGAGGGATTATAGAATCCCAGGGAATTCAACTCTCGGATTCTATAAACCTTAGATCACTCTCCGCAACGGAAACCTACAAATACTTGGGTATGTCAGAGGCTTTGGGCATCAACGTGGTTGACATGAAACAATCATTGAAGGAACGTTTCTTTGGCCGCCTGAATAAAGTACTGAAAAGTCTTTTGTCAGGTGGCAACAAAGTTCGTGCCTTTAATGGTTGGGTTATGCCAACCCTGATGTACTCCTTTGGTATACTCAAGTGGACTCAGACCGAATTAGATGCCTTGGATAGGAGAGTCCGTACGCTGCTAACTTCAAATCGGATGCATCACCCACGTTCGTCGGTAATGAGGTTATACATCCCACGAAAGTGTGGTGGTCGAGGATTTTTAAACGCCAAGACACTCCACAATCGTGAGGTGTGTAGCCTCAGGGAATATTTCCTCCGAGCCGAAGTGGGAATGCACCGAGAGGTAGTTGCAGTAGACAAGGGACTCACTCCGCTCTTCCTGGCTAAAGAGAACTGGTGCAAACCTGTGGTATTGAGTGTTAACGACCGCAGGGATGTATGGCAAAGCAAGGAGCTACACGGACGATTCTACAAGGCTCTTCATGGGCCCAACGTAGACTTCCTATCGTCCGTCTCCTGGCTACGCTTCGGTGATCTCTTTGGAGAAACCGAAGGGTTTGTCTGTGCAATTATGGATGAAGTTATCATGACGAACAATTACCGGAAATATATCTTAAAGGATGGCACGGTTGACATATGTCGGGCATGTCACCGTCCGGGTGAATCCTTAAGACATATTATGTCTGGTTGTTCTCGTCTTGCTAACGGCGAATACTTACACAGACATAACCAAGTAGCCAGGATTATCCACCAGCAACTTGCTTTGAAATACAAACTGGTGGATTCTGAGATGCCATACTACAAGTATGTCCCCGACCCAGTTCTTGAAAATGATCATATCACATTGTACTGGGATCGATCTATCATCACTGACAGGACTATTGTTGCCAATAAGCCTGATATAGTGGTGATAGATCGATTAGAACGCCGCGCAATGATTGTTGATATCACGATCCCCCATGACGAGAATCTCGTGAAAGCCGAAAGAGATAAGCAAATTAAATATCTTGATCTGGCGCACGAGGTTGTCGACATGTGGGAGGTGGACTCAGCAATCATTGTACCGATAGTCGTTTCGGCCAATGGTCTCATGGCCAAGAGTCTCGACCAACACCTGAAGAGGCTCACGTTAGGCGGTTGGGTCAAGGGCTTGATGCAGAAAGCGGTACTCCTTGACACGGCACGCATTGTGAGGAGGTTCCTCTCTCTGGAGCCCTAACCACCGGTAGCTTGGACCCTGTTCCCGCTGCTGGTTGGGCCCCATTTTTTATATTTTTAAATATTGTATTTTTATATAGATATTTAAAAATGTAATTTATAAGAAAAATAATTTAAATAAAGGAAATAATAATAATTTGTAATTTAACTCATCAGGATTGGATCCATCTGGATATGGATGGGACATCCATTCTGAGCGACTGAGGATAACTGACGCAAGCTACGTTGAAGTCATTCACACAGACGGCAAAGGAATTTTCTCTTATGGAATAGGAACTCCTCTTGGCAATATCGATTTCTTTGTTAATGGCGGTAACGACCAACCAGGATGCTTTTGCAACTCTTGCAGCCATGACCGTGCATTTGAATTGTTTGCTGCGTCTTTAATAAACCCCTCGCTAGTAGGACAGCCATGCTCATCGATAACACAATTAAACCACAACTTATGTAGTGGCCTTCCTGTGAAAATGGGAACTGACGATTTGTTTAAAAGTGGGTACGTATTAAAAGTATTGCTATCGGTTTACATTTTGGTTGGATTAAGAATGTATGCCTAACAAATGGAAGGAAAACTTTGGAAATGTGCATTTATGACTTTCATTATTTTTCAGTGCTGGCATATACAGAGTCAACACCAAGAGAAGTTATCCATTTTAGGATGTCTTCGGAAATCGAACAAAATAGTCATATTTGGCTTTAGGTTTTAATTATGTTTATATTTGACTTATATTTATTACAATAAAAATAAATTTATCCATCTATCTATCCTTTTGGTTTTATTTATATACTTCAATCAATCGTTTATTAATTTACAGTAGTTGCCAGCATGCTTCGGTTGTATCGTCGGTCCCTGTGATATTTTTTTGTTGTTCGTCAAAAGTTTGACATTTGAAATTATGACAACCAATGTTAACAAAGGGAATACAGAACATAGTCGGTCGCACCATGTATTACACTGGTCACATACATCAGGTATCCAATTGCATCAGATTTGACTGAAAACTGACCCCAACATAGGCAGTTGTCATGAGGCTAGGATGATTCTACTTTTGGGAGGAGGAACTAACCGTTAAGGAGTGAATAAAGTTCGAACTGCCCCTCGTCGCTAACGACGACTTTACGATCATAAACAGATCGGAATAATCCGTATTCGAATTCTAAAGAGGTGAAGAGATTTGGTATTTTTTTGATAAAAGACACACTGTTACGTTTTTCGGACTAAACTCCTCAAGCGACTTTGATGTAATCCGGTAAGATTGGAGATAGACTAAACCCTCGGAGAATATATTAATTATACAACCAATGGATTATTACTTTCTTCACCAAAGTTATTTATTTTAGTCGCGGGTTTCTCAAATAATTATTTATAATTAAACCAGTGGATCAGTTTGGAAAGAGCACTATTTACATCTTCAGAAACCAGCAGTTGATGCTTAAATTTAAATAAAAAATGAGACATCATCTGTAAACAGTAAAATTTCATGTGTATTCTTAACAAGGTAATGCAGGTCATTTATATAAACGAGAAATAAGAAAGTACCAATAATTGAACCTTGCGGAACCCCATAGTTACCAGAGATCCCGGTAATTTATTGCCACTTATATCGATCCTCTGAATCCTATCTCTCAAATAAGAAGTGAGAAAATTAAGAGCATGGTCTCTTACACCATGATGATATAATTTACTGATCAATGTTTCATGGATAATACAATCAGTAAATCAATCGTTGGACAAGTCACAAAAAATGCCCAATGCATCACGTGAATACCTCCCAGATATTAAATATATGTCCCAGAAGTTCAACACCAGCATCAGCGAACGACCTATTGTTTACAATTAATACAGTTTAATTATTGGTTAACAATTTAGATTTTTATTAAAAAAACTTAACATCTGCTCTAAAATAACTGTTTCAAAAACTTTGCTAAAAGTAGGTAGCACCGATATTTTTGTTAAGTTAGAAGGGTCGGCGGTACTACCCGATTTGAACAATAATATAATTTTACAGCTTTTTATTAGATCAGGAAATTTGCCACAATCGATACTATTAAACAACATCAATAATTGATTTAGTAAGTTCAACTGAAGTCGACGGCCTTTTTAACATTTAATGTATTAGGTTTTTTATTTTATTGTATGATGATAGTTTTACTCAACCTTCAGCAGAGTTTATGCAAAACTTCATTCATGATCTTTTCAAAACTGTCATACAATGCTGAAGGAGGTCTATAGACACTTAAAACAACCAAATGCTCTTAATCCACGCAGGCTATTTCAATAGATCGCTCAACAGAAAGGCTCAATATCATTGCGTTCCTTAAATTTCAGCCGATTACTAATAATTATTAATGAGCCACCACCTGATGGTAACTGAACTATACTATAAATGTTCTGTAATACAAAGAATGTCAATGTTATTTCAGCCATGAACGATGAAATTTCTAAGTCTTTGCCCATAATTCCATATGAACCTCGTGCTCAGCAGTCGTGCTAAGTGGCCACTAGACGAGCGAGACAGTCACTTACTAAGTTTTTATTAGGTAATAGTATACCTCGAACTTTAATTGTATAAAGGGCAAGGTGACGTTCTAAAATTATATAAGCCCTGATACAGTAAAGAAGAGTAGTGAATACCCAGAAAATAAAAGGGCATGAAATAGAGCTCTGTGGTATGCCAATTCTTGCTCGTTACTCGGTTATCTCCACTCTTTTGTTTAAACTCTCATTTCAAGTTTGTTTATTTATAGGAAATCAGTTCGAAAACAATACAGTTAATCTTTGCAATCTAATCGGATTTAAATAAAATCTTTAAAAAGTTTTAAGTGATTATTCTCTGATAATAACATAATATTATCACAAATCTTTCGAAATGCGAAGTTCATCAGGAAAACGTTATTATCTCGGCATATATAAACCAGTCAATCATGAAAATGTGATCAGTAAGTGAACAGTCCGTTAAACAAAAAAAATGTTTAAACTTGCGTTTATTTTCATAAGTGTGGTAGTAGGTAAGATCATTGAATTTATAATTTAAAATAAAACAATGGTGATGATTTGGTCTATTGAGGTTTCCTTGTAAGTAGATGAAACTGCGTGGCAGGTTTTAAATGAAATGTAATACAGTAAATAATTCATACTGTTCAAGACTAGTAGCAAACTAGCAACAATACGTACTGTTCGGGATATCTCGTTCGGACACTTAAACGTGTGATATTCTTCTTGTCTGGAAACTACAGCTTTGGATAGAACTTGAGATTCTCGAAAGTCTTAGGGCGACGTAATTTTTTTTTTGCAGATAAGAATTATTATTCTTAACGCTTTATATTGTTCCACCTTGAGTTGTATACCCATGCGTTTCATAACTGGTACTTAAATTGATTCCTTTTCAAACCTGTCATTATTGGGTTGAATGACGTACTTTATTGTACCACTAAGTATAATATTTTCTTGTCTTTCAGTGTGCCACGGCTTCAATGTAGCTACCAGAAATAGTGTAACGAATTTATATTATGTCTACACAAGGTGAGAGCTCTGCGATAATTGAATATTCAAAAACACCTCTAGTTTCCGAAATCTTTACCTTGCCCTTCCTAAATTAAAAAAAACTTATTAAAGTATAATATATTTTTTTTAAATTTATTTCAAAGGCTTGCCAACTAAACACACACAGCTTTACCCACAAACATTGTTAGCATGTGCAACTCGTGTGCATCTAAATTATAGGAAAGCACAACATTATATAATAAGTGTGTACGTGCACTATTCAAAAAACTGCGTAGTTAAAAAAATGTTTAAAAACACTAAAGGCGAAAGAAAAAAAGGAACAAGAATGGCGCTTTTAAATATACATTATCTATCTTACTACCGACAATCTTTTTAATGCAAGTCTGCTCAAACGTAGACAAGATGAGCAGTATTTTGGTCATTACATCAAGGAATAATTGGCTATAGCATTTTCTTTAACAAATCTAAACTTTATACCACACACAAACTGTAAACTGTTTCGTATAAACTGTCTCTTGTACATGATTGTAAACTGTTGGTATTGTGTTATTGTAAACAAAAATACAATGTTATTTGTGAGATAGGATGTTAATTAACTTAGGCGACAGTAACATAGTTTTATTTAATCACGAGATCTTGTTGGCTTTAATTTTTATAACGAGTAATGACACATTTTTTAAAGGGACAATTCTCGTTCTCCTCAATCCGTACTGGCGACTCAACCGTCTATAGAAGCTTCATATCTCGATGGCAGCGTCCCTACAGTTATTTTGATCCACGGACATAGCGGCAGTGCTTTTACCTCACTCAACCCTGTTGTCAAAGATGGTAAGTGTGACGTTGTTGTGTCATACTGACTTTAAGGGCTCGTAACTACATAGCGACCGCATAGTGACTTATTTATGCTGACAATTTATGCGCTCTCTTACTGACTTACTCACTAGATTAGCCGACGATAAGTCAGTAAACTATTTATTCACATCTGCAATGTTAAGAACCCTCTGCCGCAGTCACATCTTACATCCTAACCCGATTACTCTCCGATGGTGTCAGTTTGCCGTAAAACTATAAAGGTAGCAGTGAGGGTGATTAATGCAGCTCAAATTGGCTATCTTGACTGTAATTTGTGTAGGATGTAAATTTTTGAGTAAGGAGGAGTTAAGTAGGTAAAAAAAATTGTTTACAGGACTATTGTAAGTTTTGATTGATAATATAAATAGGCTTATTAACAAAATTATTTAAACTCTATAAGAATCAAACGTACGAAACGGATATGATTGACGCAGAATTTGTGATTTTTAGCATTACTGATGGTTGGATCCAAGCACGTCATAGTTGTCGACTGGTCTGAGTACGCCGGCCTCGCTTACTCAATAGCCACGAGCAGTGTTCCCTTAGTGGCTGAACACTTAGTCACTTTTATTAACCTGTTGGTTGCTCATGCCAATATTAAGGTAGAAGAACTACATATAGTGGGCTTCGACCTAGGAGCGCATGTTGCTGGTATTGCTGGTAGAAGACTACGTGCTCAGACAACCCCGGCAGCAGTTACCGTGGGTAGAATCACAGGTATCTAATTTGTTATTAATTATTATCTTATTAAGTTAAGATTTTAACATCTTTATAAATAAAAGAGTTGTAAGGGTTTTTTTGATATGGTCCAGGAGATGGAACAAATATACGAAATTTCAAAAACATTTTCCAATTTTTATAGATACCTAATAATAATAATGTCCTCCAGACCGAATTTCGGTCACGGCGGCCTGTCTCAGCCGAGACTAGCCATCTGCGCAGGAGATATTATAGTGCACAAGTATGCGCGCAGACACAGGTGCACTCCATATTCCCTCACTCTCATAATCCGATGGGACGGTAGACCGACACGACCAGAGAGAGATCAGGCGCAGGACCAACAGCTTTACGTGCCTTCCGAAGCACGGTGGGGTCTCGACATGTGAAAACGGTCACCCATCACAAGACTGACCGCGGCGAGCACGGCTTAACCTCGCAGATCGACTGATCTGCCGGGTAGCCGGATAGCTACGAGCCCCACGATAGATACCTAATAACTTGTCAATCCAAAATTACATTTTTCTATCACAGAAATTAATTTAAATTTAATAAATAAATCAACTATGAAGATTCCAAATTTTATATCTTATTTTTGTAATTTAACTCACCAGGATTGGATCCATCTGGAAATGGATGGGACATACAATCTGCGCGACTGAGGATAACTGACGCACGCTACGTCGAAGTCATTCACACAGACGGCAGAGGAATTTTATCCTATGGAATCGGCACTCCTCTTGGCAACATCGATTTCTTTGCTAATGGCGGTAACGACCAACCAGGATGCTTTTGCAACTCTTGCAGCCATGACCGTGCATTTGAATTGTTTGCTGCGTCTATGATTAACCCCTCACTAGTAGGACAGCCATGCTCATCGATGACACAGTTAAATCTCAACTTATGTAGAGGCCTTCCCGTGAGAATGGGAACTAACGAGTTATTTAAAAGTGGGTACGTATTAAAAGTATCGGTATCGGTAAATACATTTTGATTGGATTAAGAATGTATATGTATATGTATGTATATGTACAAATAGAAGAAAAACTTTTGAAATGTGCATTTATGACTTTCATTATTTTTTCAGAGCTGGCGTATACAGAGTCAACACCAAGAGAAGTTATCCATTTTAAGATGGCTACGGAATTCGAACAAAATAATTATTTTTGGCTTTTGGTACTTTGGCCATTAAATTCTTTTCGTCTTTTTGTAAATTCAACTCTGTCCGTCCTAAGGTCTATAAGAGATTTTTCAGTGCGATAAGACCACCCATTGGACATTATCCTTAGATTGAACAAGTTTATATTTATTACAATAAAAAGAAATCTATCCATCCATCTATTCTTTTGGTTTTATTTATAAGTTTACTTCTATCAGCCATTTTATAGTTACAGTAGTGGCTAAGTAACAGTCGTTTCATTTGTTTTAATATACAGGTTAGCATGCCTCAGTTATATCTTCGGCCCCTGTTATTATTTTTAGATCTTTGACAAAAGTTAAGGGTTATCAGACATTCCAAATTCTGACAACCAATCTTAACAAAGGGTATTTTATTACCAAAGAGGTACTGCAAGTTGGATAGTCAGTCGCGCCGCGAATTACACTGGTCACATACATCAGGTATCCAGTTGCATCAGATTTGACTGAAATCTGACCCCAACGTAGACAGTTGGACTGAGGCTAGGAAAATAATGATGATTCTACTTTTGTATGCTATCATAATAATATTACTTACATCGGCCTATAACGGGGCCACTGAACAGAAAAAGTACGTAGAAAGAACAAGCATGGATGAGAACTTACCTTGTAGATACCTACCTGTATATCTATTATTTCTCGTCGTGGTGCACAAAAAGCGTAATTCGCTGCTCACTGGATAGTCCAGCATGATGATTGGTGCCATGATAATTAGTTTAGCAACAGTGCTTCCGCTGCTGTCCTATTTGATATGCTTGCAAACTGTTGTTCAAAGACCTGTGTGTCAACTATGAGTTGATGGATTAACTTATTATCAACATTGTTACTTCTATGGCACCGAGTACAAAGTTCCTTTGAGTTCATGCGAATTATTCCGATCTGTACCCCTGTTAGCGAAGAGGGGACAGTTCGAACTTTATGCACTCGTTAACATTTTGTCCCCCTATAGAAATAAAATAGATCATATTGTCAGTAATTTTAATTTATTTGAATTGTAACTAAGTTGAATAAAGTCAAATCAGAAGACTGATTGTAATCGTGCCTGCAATATCTACTGTGTTTTATGGGACTGTGACAGATTGATAGAGAAACGAAAGAAATATTTTTAATTTATTTAAATAAAGGTGATTATAAATCCAAATATCTGGATTTTTATTTAATGTAGTTAGTCTTTTATTTAATTCTATGGGAGACAAACAGGAATTACAAATTTTCATCTGTCTATCAATGAAACCATCAAGAAGTGAATAAAGTCCGAACTATCCCCTCGTCGCTAACAGGGGGACAGATCGAACTTTTTTTCCCTCGAACACAGCCAGATCGGAATATTTCGAATTCCATTTCTAAAGAGGTGAAAAGGTTCGGTAAAGTTTAAATAAAGCGCATACTGTTTTTTTGACTGAACTCGTCAAGCGATTTTGATGGAATTAAGAATACCCGAAGGCCTCATAATGGATGGTTTAATGGTTATCATTGTAGATCCTGGCTTACAGGAGTTACAATGATGAGCACCAGTGGTGGGCTTGTCGAATTCCACATTATTACCTACTTGTACTTCTTATCGTATGGTTGATGAACAACCTGGTGTCAGAGTTTAAACCTACTAATACTATTACTACTACTAATACTACCTCTACTACTACTTCCACATGCAAGATAGGTAAAATAAATAGCTCACAACTAGAAACACACTAAAGCGAGTACGCGCGCGAGCCGCGTTCGCTCTCGGGCGTCTCCATCCCATGATCAATGCGCGCAGTAAACTCTCCCTTAAATGTAAGGTGAGACTTTACACCGCGTGCATTAGACCCATCATGACATACGCGAGTCCAGTGTTCGCACACGTGCACGATGCCCGTTTAAAAACAATGCAAACCTTGCAAAACCGCTTCATGCGCCGAGCCACGGACTCTCCGTGGTTCGTGCGGAACTCACAGCTTCACTGTGATCTTAAACTGCCTACCATCAAGCAGTTCATGAAGCAAGCAAGTATCCGATTTTTCGAATCCGCCGAGTCTCACCCGAATCCCTTGGTTGTAACGGCCGGCCGTTACACACCATCACGGATTTCCAAGACAAGGCGTCCCAGACGCGTACTCGATGAGCCAGATGATAGTACAACCTTGCTCCAGCAACGGTTGAATCCAGACACTATCAACACTTTACACGACCGACGCCGTCGAATACTAAGATCTCGCCGTCGAGGTCCGCCGCGATCGTTAAATATTAACGTAAATAACCCTCCCGTCCCTAGTACAGCCGGCCCGGGGCCGAGCTCTAGCTTATAAAACAGTCCCTAAATAATAAATCAGATCCAGCAGTCCCTTGTTGTTTTTGCATGTTAGTCAGCGATGCACCGAGTCGAGGTTCGAGTCCCGCAGGGGGCGCCCTCGGTAGCATCGCTTAAAGTCTTTATTAGTAGTTAGCCTGGCTGGAGGCTCCAGAAGTCTCGCCTTTATCCGGCTACGTCCAATAAGACCCCCCTCGGGGTCGTCGACATAAACCATACCGAAAAAAAAATAAAATAAATAGAAACACACTCATCACGTGGAAAAGGATATGGGACTTGCAAGGTCTCGTTTGACTCGTCAAATTATGTCTTAAACACTAACGTTCATACATAATTGGTGGGTGTAAATTATCTATATAATGTATGTATTTAGAAATATTTAAGTATGTTTATCAGTTGTCTGGTTGCCATAATACAGGCTCTGCCTAGTTTGGGATCAGATGACCGTGTGTGGGCTGTCCCAAGATATTATTATTATTATTATAATATGCTACCAAAATAAAATTACAAGAATTATATAGGAACTTTGTTTTAATCTGAATTCTAACATCCTGACTAATATGATAAATTATACATTGCAAAAGTATAACCGTCTTACGCCCACCGAACTGAACTTGTTGAAATAAGGCGAAGAGATACCTAGCTAGAAGAAAATTGTACAAAGACGAAGGTTTGACTGCTAATTTACTAAATGTTTTAGTTTACGGAATCTCCAGTTGCCTGCGACGTCATGTTATAGGTACGTTATTCATTATGTTAAATCATACAGGAAGCCTGAACAATAACAATTTATTAACAATCTTATCTCTAATCAATTTCGAGTGATTTTTAATGATTCTTTATCTTACATCTCTTTAGACGGACTTTGAAACCTTAGGAAAATGTTATCATTTGGTTTTATATACGTTATACATTATTGCAATATGATCAGTAAGTAAACAGTTGATCAAGCAATATGTTTAAACTTGCTGCTGTCTTTTTTTGTGTGCTAGTAGGTAAGATTTTACGCAACTGGTATATCAGACGCTGTGTTTCTTCGTTGGCACTAAAGTTTAGCCATTTTACATTATTCCCAGACAGTATTAATTGGTCTTTCTCGTACATGAGATACGTAATATAAGTGAAATCTTAGAAACGATATTTATTTCATATACTTTGTTTTTTATATATTTCAGCATGCAATGCATCCTCAGCAGCGACCAGGTATAGATTAAGGAATTCATATTTTGTGTACACAAGGTAAGAACTTGTAATCATGGAATACCTTAAAATAATCACCTTTTAATTCAATAACCATAAAAAATAATGAAATAATATTATAATGTGCAAGATATGGTACAGACGAGACATAAAATGTTTTTGTTTGCATCATCATTTTTGTTTTTGACTTATTAGTCGTTTAAAAGAATAAACAGAGTTAATAATAATCAATTTTATTTCTAGACAAAACTCTTTGACTCCATTTAAGATTGAAGCTACTCAAGCTTCTATACTTGCTTCACCTATTGATGACAGTGTCGCTACTGTCATGCTAGTCCACGGGCATAAAGGAAGTGCTTTAACTTCACTAAATCCAATGGTCAAAGATGGTAAGAGTATTATTGTGACATACCAAACATTGAAAAAAAATCGTCATTTATCCCACAAATTTTTAACATAACTTAAATTCCATAATAACAAAATACATAATTACGCAAAACATATGACTCTTATAACCGATTCATCATCATCATCATAAGCCGGAAGGCGTCCACTGTTGAACGAAGGCCTCCTCCTTTTAGAAGGGGGGTGTTGCCATAATCACCACGCTTGGCAAGCGGCTTGGGGATCGCAGTGTTGGTGGTCAAGTTACAGAAGACGCTGCTGCCCATCTTCTGAGTTTTCCCTTAGTCGCCTCTTACGACACCCACGGGAGTAAAGGGGGTGGTCAATTCTAGGCCGGATACCACACGGCATCGACACATTGACCACAATAACCGATTAGATTAATGATATCAAAATATTTGCAGCTATACTGAGGACTGAAAACCTTAATGTCATAGTAGTCGACTGGTCAGAATACGCTCGTTTGAGTTACACAATCGCAGCTGGTGTCGTAGATGCAGTGGCTAATGACTTGGCCACTTTTACTAACATGTTAATTACCAATACTAACATAAAGGCAGAGGAACTGCATTTTGTTGGATTCGACCTTGGAGCTCATGTTGCCGGCATTGCTGGTAGAGTAATGAAGGCTGGATGGATGCGGAGAACTGTGTCTAGAATTACAGGTGAATCTTATTTCTTATACCGAGTGAGGATTCATTTTTATGTCAATATTATATTGCATTTTCATGACCAAAATTGTTTTTAATAGTTATTGTATTTCATTAAATAGGCAAGAAAAAAATGGGTCACAAAATCACTGAATTTAACTTATAAAACTTGTTATTTTAGGCTTTAATTTAATTCGCTGTTTAATATTCTAAGGTCATTCAGACAGGCTAATAAATTGTAATATGCTTAATATCTCAGGACTGGATCCATCTGGAAAAGAATGGGGAAGTAATTCCGCGCGCCTGACGGTAACTGATGCTCGCTACGTCGAAGTCATTCATACTGATGGCAATGGAATTTTTGCGAATGGACTAGGAACAGCTATTGGCTGGGTCGATTTTTTTGCCAATGGTGGAGGCAGTCAACCAGGTTGCCTCACTCACTCTTGTTCCCATAACAGGGCTTATGAACTATTCGCTGCGTCCATGACCAACCCTAAGCTAGTGGGATACCCCTGCTCGTCAACTACGCAATTAAACCTTAACTTATGTAGAGGTGATCCATTGAGGATGGGGACAACTGCTTTACATAAAACTGGGTACGTATTTAGTAAAAACTTTCGCCGAGCTCAGAGACATTTAATGATTACTTAAACTATCACTAAGTAAAGGTTTCCTTTGTGAAATCTTTACTTAGTGTCAGTTTAAGTAATCATTAACGTCTCTAAGTGCGGAGGTTAGACTTTAAAAAATTAATTGAAGCTACTAGATTACCAAAATTCATAGTTTTAAATTCATTTGCATAATTCCAAAATATGTATGAATTTAATTCTTTCATTTGTTTCAGACTTGGAGTTTACAGAATCAACACCAGAAGAAGTTACCCGTTTTAAGATTTTATATTGTCTTCCCTTTTTATAATCAACATCTTTTATTTTCATTGATTGTAACGCTATCTTAAAGATGACCTTATTTTTTTGAAACAGGTACAGTTATGGAGACATCATTTTTGAATGAAATAAAATTTATTAAATTAAATCTAGCTTTTAATGTTACACCTAAATTCTCCTGCAGCGAATACAACAAGCGTTCTGATCCCGCTCGTGTCCATCATTTTTCAAATTTCCTTTATCAATTTAGATTTAAGCGTTCTGATATAAAAAAGTCATTTTTTTACCAATCCCAAAAAACATTGTTGAAGATGGTCTATCAGTCAATATGTATTAAACCTAGTCTCACAAGAATTACTATTATCTGCTTCTGTGTCTATAAAGATCTGTATTCGAAGAGGTTTGAATAAATATCGCATGATAATCTAAGTTTAACTTACTAATTTTATACATTTATACTAAAGGACCTTTAAGGTTGCCCTATTTTAATCCCTTACAAAGACACTGAAAAACCTTTTACGCAGACGTCGTCGCGGGCTGATTCTAGTTACACATTATTTATAATAACTAGCAGTATTTGCGTTGATTGATTTTAGATTTCTCCTAAAGATACTGGTACAGCCCCCTTACCATGAACTCTAAAAAGCAGGACAGTTTAGGATGTGGAAGCGAAACGCCGCTATGTGCAGTGTAGATAGATAGATAGATAGAATATGCTTTATTGTACACCATAAAATACATGTCTTATACTTAATTTATTACATTATCGTTAATGCAGTGGGTACAATGGCGGCCTTATCGCTTAAAGCGATATCTACCAGGCAATGCATGCATGCGGCTTCTCCTCCTCTTCTTCCTCGACGTAAACTGTCCTGCTTATAGAGTTCATGGTAAGGAGGCTGATATCAGTCATTGCAATTAAAATGTTACTGCCATTACAAAAGTGATTATATAGCCCATATTTTTTATCTTCCAAAAGAATGGCTACCAGTTGAATTTTGAAAAACAAACTAACTTTTAAATGAAACATTTACTAATTTTATAGTTAGAGTTATAATAACACATTAACAAAGAAGGGGTAGGCAGGGGTGAACATATAGTACACCCACATTTCGCCAGTTATGTTGTAAGTCCCAATGTAATAGGGGGCGAGCCTATTGCCATCAACCGGGCACAAATCTAGACTCCGTGCTGCTACTAATAAATAATAAAGAATAAAATTCGATAAATAAAACTATAATATGTGACAAGGCGACCTAATCTTAGTAAAACTATTTACCAGCTAAAGTCAACGGCGTAATAAATGCTGACCAACTTTCGTTTAGCCAACGATGTTGTTCTCTTGTCGTCCACAGCCTCGGAACTCCAACAAATGCTTCAAGTTCCGAGCACGGCAAGCCATAGAGTTGGACTATGCAAAACACGTATATGTATATACTTGAGCCAGATAGTCTCGTTTCTAAACCGGCAAGATAAAGAAGTCGAAAGTCGGATTGAAAACGCCTGGAAGAGCTATTCGTCGTTGAAGGGATATACGAAGGAGAACCTTCAGATATCCCTAAAACGCAGATTCGTCGACATCCATCCTTACCTACGGTGCATTCATTAATAAAACAGCAGAAAACCAAACTTAATGATTGTCAAAGTGCCGAGGATTGCAGCATGCTGGGTTTTAAACTCACATACCGGATCGAAAATACTACCCTACGTTCCATATCAGGTATATTGGGCGTGGGCAGAAAAAGAGCCAACTGAAGAGCAAGTGAGCCGACCATGTTGTGCGAATGGATGCGGATCCATTCGCACAACATGGTCGGCTCACTGCTCACTAAGGTGGGCCAATACTACCGCAAAATAAATACCCACCGCCAACCGCCGACGACCAGGTCTACCTAGAAGGTGATGGCGGGATAATTTGGACACCTTTGCGGGAAGACGTGGCCCGAAATGGCTTTAAACGGAGATTTGTTACTGAGTTTTTCATTAGGTAATTCTCAGTAGCAGCACGGATTAATGGCAATAGGCTCGCCCCCTAATACATTGGGACATACAACATAACTGGCGAAATGTGGGTGTACTATATGTTCACCTCTGCCTACCCCTTTGGGGAATACAGGCGTGATGTTATGTTATGTTAGAATAATGTTTAATTACTCATTCTTACTTAAATTGGTGCGATTATTTTAAATGTTCAACAAATTAGATTATGGTTTTATTATACCGGCTGTCTCACTGAGGGCAAAGGTTCTCGGACCGTAAATGAACGTGCATAGATATTTATCACGGATGAATATAGGAAACCTATACAAAAACAAAATAGGTAATCTTCGTCATCTTATCAGATTTAAACAAAATTTGATAAAGTGATTTCTTTTGATGATAATATTATAATCTAACATCTTTCCAAAATGACTTTAGTTGAACAGGAAAATGTTATCTTCTCGGATTATATAAACTAATAAATTATCTAAATGTGATCAGTAAGTAAACTGTTGATCAAGCAATATGTTTAAGCTTGCTGTTATTTTCGCTTTTGTGGTAGTAGGTAAGGTCTTATTATCTAGTTATTTATCAAAGTTACGTTACAAATGCTCACTCTTGAGTCTTGTCAGATGCTGGCATCATTTCCTATAAACGTAGTTAAACTAATTATAATTATTGTTTTCTAATTCGTTTATATTTCAGCTTGCAATGGATTATCAGCACATACAAGATATAGGGAAAGAAGTACATACTATTTGTACACAAGGTTTGTTACACTATAAAATAATTCCAATATTATAGGTAGGTTACACGCATAACGCTTATTAGTCAGTCGTGTTTGGCTGATGAGTATCTAATACTAATGCATCATCTTTCGTTTAGGGAAAATCCTCAGACGCCAGTCACTGTACTAGCTGATCCAAACTCCATAAACCCATCGCCTTATAATGTTGGACGTCAAACAGTGTTCTTAATTCATGGACATAAAGGCAGTGCCTACACTTCACTAAATCCAATTGTCACACATGGTAAGTGTAACATAATATTATTATGTGTCAGCACCTCTAAGATTGACTAAGAGTCAATCTTGTGACAGGGGTGACAGGGGTGCAAGTAGAGAGCCTCATTTTTTTTTTCGAATTTGTCTCTCGCAGTTTTATCTCTGAGGGAGCTGTTACTGCTTAACCGGACGATTGGCGAGACCTAATACAAGGCCTCCAGCCAGGCTTATAGACTAAAAACTACAAAACTAAGCGACAGCGCCTGAGGGCACTCCGGCCGGGGGTTCGGACCTCGTAGAGAGCCTCTACGAGTAACTATACTTAAGTACGTCCGATGCACCCTGGACGGTCAACCTCGCTACCATCCTTGTTGACTGACCAATCTCTACACACCGGCATGACATATTTCCATGTGACAATAGGCAAATGTCGATACGAAGAAAAAGAAGAAGTCAATCTTAATCTCATGTTTAATAAATGTTATTATTCAAACTTTCGAGTGTAAAATGAGGACACAAAGATATTGTAATGTCACAATACTGAAGAGAACATTACGTCGAAACTAAATGATTAATATTGTTCTGCTTTACTTCTAGCGATGCTGATGGCTGAAGACCTTAATATAATTGTAGTGGACTGGTCCAGGTATGCAAGCTTTAGTTACGCACTAGCTTCAAGTTTTGTACCCCACGCAGCTCAAGATTTGGTGAACTTTGTAGAATTGTTGGTAGTTTTCGACTTATTAAAGATGCACGAAACGCACTTTGTCGGATTCGATCTTGGAGCGCATCTTGCTGGCATAGCTAGTAGGTTACTGTTCCATGTTCATGGTATGCCAACGCTCGCTAGAATCACAGGTAAATCAGCGTTCTTTTATTGACTAACTAATTCTTGGATATTAATGATGACTTTAAATTAACATTTCGGTAATAATGGTTTATTGCATCAGGCTTGGATCCATCTGGAAATGGATGGGGATTCAATTCAATGCGCCTGAAGATAACTGATGCTCGCTACGTCGAAATCATTCACACGGATAGCCAAGGAATTTTCTCTAATGGAGTGGGAACTCCTCTTGGGAACGTTGATTTCTTTGCCAATGGTGGAGGGAACCAACCAGGTTGCCTCACAAACTCCTGTTCTCATAACCGAGCCTATGAACTATTTGCTGCTTCTATGATAAACCCATCGCTGGTTGGATATGCATGCTCCTCCAACATGCAGTTAAATCTCAACTTATGTAGAGGACAGGCATTGAGAATGGGGACCAATACATTGCTTAAAAATGGGTACGTATCATGCAGAATACAATATTAAAACCTATGCCCCCATATTTATAAAAAAATACAACTTTATACGAAGGATTAAATTATACCTGTCACTGTTGTTTGCATATCAAAGAATAGAGATGTGAAAAGACTTAATACGACCCCGTATTAAGAGCCATTTCACAAAATTGTGACGTTCGAATTCTGTCAAAATTGTCATGTGTGCGTAGCGCACCCACACCAAAACAATGCAAACAGTGTAGCGAGAGTTTTGAGTCGGACATAAAAATTTTGATCGTTATGACAATGTTTCTTATTCGAGATTTATGAAAATATTTTTATTTCTTTAGTAATTTATTTAGACCAATTATAATTTCTACAATAATAATTTATTCACCAATTATAAATAGACCATGTTTTGTAAAATTTATTTTAATAATAAATGTAAGCGCTTGTATTTTTGGAGGATTATTACTCAATTACGCAAAAACGGATAAAAGGACATAGAAAAAAAATTGCACTTAAATAGTTTATAACCTGGATTAACATATTAAAGGCTACAAGCTACTTTTCATGCGTAAAAAAAATCCAAGTGGACCAAGTCGCGGACAAAATTAGTACAGTCAAGATTAAAGTAGCTGAATATTAATTTAATAAAATATCATAAAATAATATATTTTACTTGAAAATAAACAAAACCGAATGAAAATAATACATAAAAACATGCATTTGCAATACGAATTTTCGTAATTTGAAATTAGAAAAAAGTGACACAGATCCTACCTCTTTGGGCGCTCGGGCCCGACTGATCATTCTAGGTTTGTGCATCGTAATTTATTGTGATTTGGAGTGATATTGAAAATGATGTGATTTCTAATTAAATAAAGGAATTTTGAAAATCACTGAATTATTAGATTTCTTAAAGAGCATAGTTTATTATGACATGATTTTAAAATTAAAATATACCTTTATTCAAACCAAAAAGTCGCGATAAAATTACAGTATAAACCGTGAAAATAGGTTTCAGTTTTATTTTTTTTATCAATTAAAAGTGTAATTAATCTAAAATGTTGCACCGTAAGTTTCAATAAAAATATATGCCTAATGCTTACTGTATTTTTATCGTTTAAATTTGTGAATGTAATTGATAGAATTTGGAGCCCGAAATTGACTCTGCGATGATTTTTCAGAAAACGTGTTGCGGGAGATTGATCTCCATATAGCAATTAAGTAATTTTTTTGTAAATCTATTAGCTTATGTGTCAATGCGAAAGATTGGTCTACATTTTATATTTATATATCAATTCCTAAATACTACCTAAGATGGTAAATTAGGCGTCCGAAATCTTAGAAAACTGCGTAAAAATGTAAAATGGCTCTTAAGTCTAATGACATCTCTATTCTTCTATAAATCAATATTATACAGGCATTAACTATACTCATAGTTAATGTTTGTATGATCTTTGTTTATGAATAAGAGGGCTGGGGTATCCCTTTGGAAAATACAATCGTGATGTATTTTTAGTCCGACCCGCGAATCGAACCCAATACCTCATTCTCAGCAATCTCACTGTGCGAGCACTATATCAACGAGACAGTAACTAACATTATTGTATTTTTATTGCAGTGCCGGAATCTACAGAATCAACACTAGAAGAAATTACCCTTTTTAAGATATATTTTTTTGGTAATTAAACATCTGATCCCTAAATTTACTTCTGAATTTTTTGTATAATTGCAATATTAAAAATAAAGTCAAAACTAAATTGTATTGTGCCTTTTCGCATCACATTGAAAAATAAAAGTATCCACGAAATCAAATATTATAGTTGTTAACATTTTACAATGATCTCATGCAAAATAGGAATTAATAGGTGAATATTCTCCCTCAAACTGATAACAAATTGCCAATATTTAATCACTAAATAATTAAATTACACCTTTCAAGTCTTTTGCATTTCTAAGAACAAAGATACCAGTAGAATTGAAAGATTTTTAAGTAAAGAGACGTTTTATCATCGCCTGTAAGAGATATTTCTAACGTTGATTGCCAAAGTTATTGTTTCAAGCTTGCATAATAGGTTCACATAGACTCCTGTAAATGAACCATAAAGGGCGGCATACACGGGACAATCCATCGCATGTAGATCACAGCGATCGACCGCTTCAAAATAGCCGCTAGACGGAGGCGATCCATCGTTGCGATCTGTCATATTTTTGCTTGGAACGGAACAAAAAAACGTGATTTTCAAGATTGCATAGGATTTTGTTGTGATCTGCGATATCGCTCGCAAAGAAGTAAATCACTAGCGACGCTGACATACACGTGCCATCCCGTCGTCCGTGTATGGCACCCCTTACAGTTTACACTAATCCTGCAAGATAAGTTTACTCGCTTAACGAGGCTTCTTACTTATTTCACTTAATGCCTTTTAGCTGGTCACTAAACCCTGTAAGAGGAAACTTAGAAGCTATAGTACTTACTTGTCTTCTTATATCTGTATGTATAGGTAAAATTAATGGAAATCTCGAAATTGAATCTCACTTGTTAAGGTTGTACGTACCAGATTTGATTATAAATAATTAAAACTTATGGTAATATACATATGTGAAACTTATAATATAGGTAGCACTGTTAATAAATAAGATATTTGATATTTTTAAATCAATTAACAGACTTGCCCTTGACATAAGACATAGGAAAACAACATACTTTTGTCCACCACTTCAGGAAATCAAGAAAGGATAACATACAACTTAAAATCAATAGTTAACAATGCTGTTTGTTCCTGCCGCAGCGAACAACCGCGTTAGCTCTCGGATATGAATTCCACAATAAATATTTTTTTAACAATCTGTAAATATTTAGTTCACCTACGCTGTGTTGTCAAGCGGGAATTTTTATAGGTGATTTTTGCAACAACATTTAAGTTTTAAAAAGAAATAAATAAAATTTAATTAATAAAATTAACATTTTCATGGTAGTTGATCTTGATACCATTTCTATTATCAAGTGGTAGGAAAATAATGATTATATTTTAAAATGAACTCAAATCGAAAACCGTAAAAACACATTACTCTTGCGATATGCATTTACATTTGTCAAGTAAACATCCAGTCAGTTCGC
Source organism: Abrostola tripartita (assembly GCA_905340225.1). Lineage (NCBI taxonomy): Eukaryota > Metazoa > Arthropoda > Insecta > Lepidoptera > Noctuidae > Abrostola > Abrostola tripartita. Next base: position 5,850,085 of record HG996490.1, on the reverse strand, counting down.
GTATTCTCATTCAAGTTCCATCGTATAGCTCGTTTAACACGTCGACTAGCGGGCAAGGAGTAAACAACAAATGGAGTGAGAACTCTAGACAGACTACACTCTAAAACTTACCCATATTTAATATCCTAGATATTAGGACAAAATTACTAGCACTGATAGCCGAGTGGTATGACCGTTGGACTGCTAAGTCAAAGGTCGCAAGGTTCAAATTCCGGCACGCACCAATGTCTTTTCGAATTCATGTGCGTACTAAAAATTAGTTATCAGTTGCTAAAAACGGTGAAGGAAAACATCGTGAGGAAACCGGCACACCTGAGAGATTTTTCAACGGCGTGTAAAGCCATGTCAGAGGCCTACAGGCAGTTTAAACTCTGTCACCAGGTTGTTCATTAACCATACGATAAGAAGAAGGACAAAATTGGCGGCTGTTTGCTGATTGTTAATAAGCGTCCATTTTACTTGAGATATCCAAGATTGAGATCAGTATCTACTGATGTCAATCTTGGATATCTCGGTCGGTTACCTCATCGCACTATCACAATGATAATTATAAGGTACTCATAGTATATGCTGATTATCAGCAAAGATATGAAATGTTATATAATATATACAGTAGACTCAATATACAGTTAGTATTTTGGCTATAGTTGCATCAAAAATAATTATTATAAAAATATTCCTGCAGATCGGGTTTTCATTAAATCAAAATAAGTACCTAGGTATCTATAAATACAGTTTATAGAAATCCCACTCACTGTTTGTCTTGCGAATTGTGTAGCACGATAGTAAGAATAACCTATACGGCATCACAAAGTTACTCCATTTATTTATTACTCTGTGCCAGCTGGGCATCAGTACAGCGCGTAATTGAACTCGTTAGGTGGCCGCCCAACTGCCTGGCGCGATGCAGTATTGCTGCCATCGCCATTTTATTTAGCTGACTTTATTTGCTCCAGACCTTAAGTGGAGTTTAAAGTTTAATGCCGAGTTTGCTGCTTTATTATAAGTACCTATTACTGTCACACTGTTGTCGTGATAGATATATAGTACAGCTTTTTGAGGCCATAAATAAACATTGTTGAGGGGTAATTGTTGCACACTGATTTATCTTTTTCTCTATCATTTGTCATTTTCCATTTAAGAGATGAAGAAACGGCATTTTGTAAATGTATATATTGTATATCTAGAACCACTTAGTATCGGAAAATATTTCTTAAGTGGGTTATATACTATATGACGCCAAGATAAGAATAATTAGAACAGCTTGATCACGAGTTTTTAAAAGTGCCCTTTTGTAGCCTATATGATATAGAAACCCTATGACTACGACTAGTCAAAACTTTTGTAGAAATTAATATTTTACAGTGATGTAGATACACACTACAACACAAAGATTGACCATTCCCATCTAATCCTAATAAACCATCAGAAACCATTCCCATAGCTGTATTACCTATTTGTACATATCACAGATTGACAGTTGAACAATACAACCCACCCGGTAGAACATGCTTGAAGTAATCATAGTATAGAATACCTTACCCAAGAACATGGAGAAACTGAGTCAAATTAATTAAATCGGGTCTAATAACAATAATGCCATGAACGTCCGAAACACAGCAATGTACGTCTGCACTGTTATTGCTGCCGAAATTTAATTAAATTTGTAAAGCGTGGCTAATGAATTTCATATTGTTAGTTAACGGAAACCACTTATCTGTATGCTGAACACATTATGAGATTCCTTTGGATTAGAGTTTATGCTACCGATTTCCTTGTTTCGTTGGCGACCAATAATCCAAAATTTAGAGGAGCTTGTAGTCTATTAGGTAAAGTTACGGTTGTGCTTACGGTTGTGGTGTGCTCTTGGATGGATGACCGTTAGAGCCTGAGGCCTCGATATGTCTGACCCTAAGCTTATAAACCTAATCTTACTCCGGTTAGGTCTATTATAGGAAGGATATTTAAAATAAAACATTTCTATAATAGACCAGGAACGGCAGCGCACTTGAATTAGAAGAAGTAAAGAAAACCACATTCCTCATACACGCTCGTCGGTTAAGGGTACTCTGGTGGTCTAAATACGTTCGCCGAGGTATTCCCCTGTCTCTTTCTCTGCTGGAAATCCGTGGTCTCTGCCTACCCCTCTGGAAAATAGGCGTGACTTTATGTATGTATGTAAAGAATACCTTTTCTAGCTAATAAATGATTTTAGAAAAAAAATTCATAATGCCTTCTCTTATTTTTTTTCAAACCCAGTTCACTGGTAAAACTAGAACAAAAAACACATTACGCTATAATTACGTACTAGTTCGTACCATAGCTAAGAAATAAGACTAATCAATTACCTTACTAGCTAACCAATGCTAGCTATAAATAAGGTTCTATAAATCATATACACGTCACGTAGTGTTGGTCTGACGTGTTGTGATTGATTAATTGATTGAAGCTCCTTGTTAATGGTTCCCTAATGGTACGGATATGGTCGCACATGAATAGAGGGATAAGTAGGCAAGCCATGTTTTGGGCGACATGGAAAAAAAACTTACCGATTTGGGTTGATTACAACATTGTTGTTATAATATTAAAATGACTGTCGAATCACTTGTATTTATGGATGTGTCTATTCTATAGTATGCTAGCTTATCTTTGGCCTTTGTTATGTTATTTATTGTGGATTATACCATTTTTTTTGCCGTGTGATATCCGACCTATAATTGACCACCCCCTTTCCTCCCGTGGGTGTCGTAAGAGTCGACTAAGGGAAAATTCAGAAGATGGACAGCAGCGTCTTCTGTAACTTGATTACCAGCACTGCGATCCCCAAGCCGCTTGCCAAGCGTTGGGATTATGGCAACATGCCCCCTTCTAAAAAGGGGAGGCCTTCGTTAAGCAGTGGACGTCTTCCGACTGATGATGATAGCTAATTTTAGAACTGAAAATGATACAGAATAAAATAATTAGATAACTGATTCTAGGTTCTGAAGCAGTACCCACCTAATAAAAAATACGAATGCACAAGGTCTCAAAGAGCTCTTTTAATAAAGTATCCTGCAGGAAGTAAACTTCTTGGAACATACGACAGATACACATCGATTATTACTACGTAACGACTAGGCATAAAGTGAACACAAAAGCGTTTACCAAATAAATCCGTGTTCTTTTAATAGTGAAACTCGCAGCCTTTAGCTCAAACGCCAGAGCTCGGTAGAGATGGGTCGTCGAATACTTAAAGTAATTGCCCCGTACGTATTATCATTACTTCTTTGATCCCTTCAAAGTAAAGCGGTACAAAGTCCCACAATACCTGGCGTATGTGGTTGAAGATAAGCTATTAGGTAAGTATTACACTGATCCACTGGCATTTGCAGCAATTTGAGTTTAATATGTGCGACGATAAAGGATGAAAAGGAAATTCTTCTCAATTAGGTCATACAATAAAACATTTATGGCCATACCAATAAAGAAAAAAATCTTATTAGTTTTTAAAGTTCAGCCTGTTCTTTGTGATCTCACCGGTTTTTATCACCATCTGCCTAGATTTTTTAGATCTACTTTCAGTTTTACCGAATATCAAACTAGCTAACCATGTGGAATATCCAGTATTTTATATGGAAAGACTAGATAATATCTGACCTCCACAACCTAGTACCCAATATGTTTCACCTAAAGAAGTTTATCACGCACTATCTTTTGCCCGCGGCTTCGCCCGCGTTAACTCCTATTTAAACCTCTTAGACGGTTGAATTTAAAAAAGGAACCTATATCCTTTATCGGGTCTTAAACTTAGCTTACGCAGTTTAGTCATGAAGGTGCAACAGACAGACAGAGTTACTTTAACTAATAATACTAATAAATATAATATTAGTATAGAAGTATGGATGTTCTACATTCTGCAAACACCACTTAGGTACAGCGCTGAAATCTGCGTAGGTACTAACCGTATAAATTGGTATTTGTCCGGTGCGGGATCGAGCCCAGACATATAACCACTTAGTCTTGCGTCAATCGGGTCAAATAGTTTTTATGAGTAACGGGAATGAAACAAAAATACTGTACCTACCTGTGTAACGTACTTTGTTCTCTTTAAATTTGCAATAACAGTGCGTATGCAAGGTCACTATTAGATAATGCTTCGCTCTGTTTGTAATCCAATTAGAATAGAGATTATAATTAATTTATGAGTAAAACGAATTACGAATAGCAGTTGCTAAATTGAAATGAGCTGTAATTATTAAGTCATTAGCGTCTAAAAGAGCAAACATACGTGTTAGGAAACACTTTAATTTGGTTATGAGGCGAGATGTATCAAAAAAAAATTGCCCGACTAGAAACGTATAGTTGTCTAATATCTATCAAGTTATGTTTTGTACACTGTGGCCAGTACTATTATTGTACCTTAAAGAACTACCATTTGAAGGTCAAGAACTAAAATATTCTTTTCGACGCCACGAGCCCAAAGAGCGGGGCAACCGGTGGATGCAAACGGCAAGTTGTCGTTCATTATGGCGTTCTAAGGGGAGGCCTCTGTCCAGCAGTGGACGTCTTCCGGCTGATGATGATGATGATGATGATGAGCCCCAAAGAATTTGAGTTCCCAAACAATAACTCTCAGAATACAGAACAAATTTTAAATACTACTTAAAGGTACCTACTGGTACCTACTTACAAATATTTTCCAATTTACTTATTTATTTTACCATTCTAACCAATAAAAAAAATCATAACTCATTAGAGATTTAGAAAAAAATGTAACATCTCATCAGAATAAAGTTCTTGAAACCACATTCACGACAAAAGCTATTTAGCCTTTACAACAGCGCCGCCCGTCGGTTTCTGTATGAACTATCGTCGCAATCTTGATGCATTGTGTGCCAACCATTCACAGTAATGACAATCGGACGATAAGACCTAGGATTATTGGCTTATTTTGGCAGTACAGTACGGTTTTCTTAAAAGTATCAGCTGCAGCTGTGACGTCACAGTTTTGTTTTTCATCGGGCTGACTGATTAGTCATCATCAGCCAAAAGACGTTCACTGTTGAACATAGGCCTCCCCGTTTCAGCTGGGGAGGTTGCCATAATCCCCACGCTTGGCGAGCGGCTTGGGGATCGCAGTGTTGGTGGTCAAGTTACAGAAGACGCTGCTGCCCATCTTCTGGATTTTCCCTTAGTCGCCTCTTACGACACCCACGGGAGGAAAGGGGGTGGTCAATTCTAGGCCGGATACCACACGGCACATGACTGATTAGTGTAAAGGTATATTTTATTTGATTTAGAGAGGAAGGTTAGAATTGGAATAATGTCTTTTTTGCGTCTTTTTATGTATGTATAGTAATACTCCATGGAGAGTTAGGGTGCGCAATAGATGCGCCCAGAGGTCTACTAATGAAATGACAAAGCACATTTTGCAATAGTCCTAGTCTCACTCGGAATTTACTAAAAATTTATGACAGCAAAAAAGTCACGTTAGTGTTTTCTTGGGTTTACTACCTTACTTATGGACTACCCCAGAGTTTCTTGCCAAACCTCAGAGCCAATATTCTATATTTTTAGGTGTAACCACTGTTTTGCTGACCGATCACTAGATTTACGAGTACTTATTCCTAGATATTTTTGTCCAAAATTAAGATCCAAGGTTCGATTTTGGAGCGTCTGCGATTTGAAAACTAGTACCGGCTTCTCGTACTTTCGAGACGACCCGATTGCTGCAGCCGGTAAGTGATTGGACTGCTACGCTAAGGATTATAGGGTTAAGGGACCGATCTCAGGGTTTTAAATATCTATATCATCCGCAGAAAATTATCCCACGTTTGTTTGTGTTATCACAATTAATACAAAGCATAAACATGCTAATATTAAATAAATGGGATACGAAAACCATTGCCCGAACCCGGGATTCGAACCCAGGACCTCAACTCAGCAGTCGTGCTTGGTGATCAATAGACCAACGAGGCAGTCATCATCTATAGTCATTGTTACTGGTTACCTATCTAAATAAAAACGTAATGACTTGTGTGACGCACACAGTTCTAAACTAATGAGTACCTACCTATAATAGTGATTTGGATGATACCTCTGCAAGTACAGGATGATTATAGAATCGAATTAAAATCGCCTTAGCTACCCAATGAGAACATGACTTTACTTATTAGTTTAAGTAATTGCGCGTAATGTATGTATATATCAGTAATCTATTAGTGTGCAAGTAGAGAGCCTCGATCGACGATAACTAAGTACGTACGTACGTCCGGCGCACCCTGGACGGTCAACCTCCCTACCACTCTTGTTGACTGACCAACCTCTACTCTACGGCATGACCTGCTTCTATATGCCATTTGGCTCATGCCAATGAGTACGAATGCCATGTGTGCGCACAGATATGTGCTCATTTATAAAAAGGACCTCTCAGTCAATGTTGATATTTGCCACTGGTATTGAAATATGTTCAAGGAGGACCTAGTAAGGATGTAAATAAAACAAATAACTGACAGAAGAGTTACAATAAAATTGTGACCTATGTCCCAATCCATACTTCTATACTAATATTATAAATTTGAAAGTAACTCTGTCTGGCTGTCTGTCTATCTGTCTGCCTATCTTTTACACCTTCACGACCATACCGCTGGACGGTTTTTATGAAATTTGGCATGTAGCAAGTTTAAGACCCGAGATACGCTACTAATTTTTTTAAATTCAATCCTCTAAGCGGTTTAAATAGGGGTTAACGCGGGCGAAGCTGCGGGCAAAAGCTAGTTATAAATAAAATATGGAACGTTTGCATAACTAGGAAAAGTATTTTAATTGTGAAGACAGAGCTCATTATAAGTTACAATGTTACTCTCATACGTATTCAAATAAACATCGGACTCGTAGATGCACTGTTTGGCTATGTTGACTTGATTTTTATGTGTCTATTTAATGACTGTTCCTCATTATATTTTATCATAGAAAACATTTATTATTTTAATCTTGAACTTTAGTATTATCACCGATAATTATCTTCTGAAGTGCCATTCATTTTGATGCAATGCCATATTATTTTAATGCACGCTACAAGAGGGCTACCCCAATTATATCAATCAGAAGCCAAGCTAATCTGCTAAACTGAAACTTTAACGAAGCACCAAACTAAACTTAGACTGACCTGAGAATCGAACCCAATGCCCGACGTTACGTTTAACCGTCGAGATTTCCTACTACACACCCATTAGGTAATAGGTACAATAACATTACCTACCAATAGCATAGTGTACATTTTATACCATCAATATAAAAAGTATAGCTTTAGAACAGTTCCTACAGTGTACATCCATACGTAAACACTCCATATATATTATATAGCGATTTGTTCAACGGCTCATCCATTATACTTGACTTAAAATATAAGTACTGCAGTACATCGGTATCTTCTAAAGTTCTCATACGCGCGCACTGAACGCTCAGAAACGCACAACCTTTAATATTTCGTGCATTTTAACCGAATCTTTATGAAGTGTGTGTGTCTATAAAGAAATTAAGATTCACTATACAATGTTGAGTTTAGATGCCGTGTCTTTGAGTACTGGATTCATGAAAGAAAGCAGGACACTGTTGAAAGTGAGACTATGGTTTTATGCGTTCTCCTATATTCATTTAGTGACTGTGGCGGTTACATTGTTGACGATCGACTTCGGGTCTTACGATGATCCGGATATACAGATGTATCAGAAGATCAGGTTTAAACTGATCACGGCTTGGTTTAATGTAAGTTTATTGTTAGATATTTAAACAAAAACTTAAACTTAAATGTGTTAATGTTTAATTTATATTTAATTTGGTTTTTGCCTGGTTGTAAGACAAACAAAAATTTAACAAAAAATAAAACCTGTTATTTTCTTGAATACGTGGTCAGAAACTGCGAAGGATAGAGTAGATTGGAAGAAGAAAGGGGAGGCCTTTGCCCAGCAGCGGGACACAAAGGCTAATTAAATAAAATCCTTGAATTTGACCGTGACTTGAGCTTGACCAAGAGAAATTAGATAAAATCATGGTGTTTTGTTTATATAGAAGTTGAAAACTGCAGATAATAGACAACGCTTTAGAAGAGACGATAACCTAGACGAATTCAGAGCTTATTATATTGTTTACGAAGTAAATATAAACAGAGCACAACATTATTTTGACTAGGTCTGTTTTGTGAGCGCACAAATTTATTAAAGCATATTCTATACTTATGCGACTTGATGTTTATTTTTACTGCTACACCTACTCATTTTAATTCATATTTTAAATTCTAACTTATAAAGTAAGTTTTAAAGATAACGTTATCCCTATAAAAGCAGCATTGAAGGTTTATATGAACGCTCAAATGAAACGCGGTTGAACCCGATTTCATTGCAGATAAATTTTAATTATTTTTATGGTGTAATTGTTCGTCAAATGACGCGAACATACAAATAACTGTGAATTCACATGTCAGAGCCATTCAGCTAGATTTGCATCCTACCCTATACACCAATTACTGGCCCCAATGAACAGCTAGCACCGTAGACTAGACAGTGTAAATACACATAATAATAATACCTAACCCGTATTCCCTGAAGGTGTGAACAAAGCATAATATTATTAGGTACTTCCACATTATGCCAGATATGTTATAGTTTCCATTAAATAATGGGCGAATCTATTGCCACTAAACAGACACTCATTCAGGCTCCGTGCTGAGATACTATTCGGAATTTCCGAGACCTACCCGGGAAGCGGACCTAGGAACTCACGCTTAGCAGTCGAGTTTGAGACTACTACTACAGCACAATTGATAATTAATCAACATAATAACGTAGGTATAATTAGTACGTTCTATACTATAACTAGTACCTAAGCGTTGAAACAGTATACATAGATAGGCAGTAGAATGTCTAAAACATATTTATGTCAAGGCTTCGGTTATAATTCGCTTGTATTGTGACATCGCATGCAACGAATAATCAAATATTTTTCTGACCTAACCCTGGCCTCGAGCGAACCACAATTCCATCCATAACGACAGACCAACACCTATACTGAAGTGTGATGTGTTTAAACAGGCATTTTCTGTTATGGGTATTCTGATAAATGTTGATACTATTCGCCAAACGCGGCAATCTGTTATGAAAGTCGAGTCTCGTTTCTCACTTTTTTGTTCAATATCATATTAGGTATTAATGTTAAAATTCTTCGTATTCAGGCGTCCAGCTATGCGTTTATTATAGTGTCTGGTCCATCGCAGTAGCAACATAAAGTGCAATTAATGTTACAGTTTCAAATTTTTTAAACTTTGAATGCAACTATTTGAGATAATTAAGTTTGGTAAGGACCATTCATCAATTTCGTATCGATTAATTCAGCTAGGTTGCTGAGCTATTCCTACAATATTATTACTTACAAACTAAACGACACAGCTGTTTGAAGTCTACTATTACTTTGAATAATTAGGATATGCTTTTTTATGTTATATGCTTAGGGATTATTTCGGTAGGTATTAATGTAATTAGGAGTTCCGTTCTGGCTTTACAGCATGTGTGTTTGTTAATTAAAACAATGTAAATGAACATTGTTTTAATTAAAATAATTATTTGAGATCTCCTGTTTAGATAACTTTTTTCCTTCAAATTATTTTTATACTTTCTCCCTCTAATATGTTACTTTTTAATGTTTTCGTTAAAGGTGTTTATTATGTTACCATTTGATAATTAAATAATTTATTTATATTTTCCTAAATTTAAGAGCTAAGCTAACTTAAGCTATGTCGTGTGGTATTCGGCCTAGAATTGACCTCCCCCTTTCCTCCCGTGGGTGCCGTAAGAGGCGACTAAGGGAAAATCCAGAAGATGGGCAGCACCGTCTTCTGTAACTTGACCACCATGACGGCGATCCCCAAGCTCTTGGAGATCAGATCCGCTTGCAAAGCGTGGACCTCTTTCGGCTGATGATGATGAAGAAATTTAAGAGCTCAAAGCTTACAAACAACGGTAGGTACCTACGTATTATTTACTTTTAACTCAGATTGTACTCACATGTTTATTCGGGAAGGCCTGACTAGTTTCGGACTCGAACGGAGTTCTTATTCGCGAGCTTGTGACGCGGCGGTTTCATAAATCGGCGTTCAATCTCACTAACGGCCTCACTAAATAGGTTAGTATCTCTAATGGTGATGACTGGATGAATGTGTCACATCAGTAACTGCAAATGACCGGGATATCAAGGACAATAATTATAGCTTGTCATCAAGTACTTGTTGGTCTAAGACTTATACCTACTTGGCCATAGTTCTATTATAACTCATAACATTACACTATCATACTAAATCACACTAATTTATTGAGTACACATTGTTCTTACAAGTACGAATGTACAATTGAAAAAAAAAGTTTTACATTCATAAATCAACTCCGTTTTTGAAGTCGACAAAAACACATTCGGCAGGTCACCGAACCATATTCGATCCTATTGTGTGTTTATTATCTGTTTCACATTCAATGGCAGAGGAATTCAGTGCAATTCTGCTGCGTGAATTGTATAAGTGGATAATGTATTATCTGCATTTTTTGCGATGAGTGGGGTGAGGGCAACGCTTTAATTAGTTCGTTCGCAAACTTGTGAAGAATTGGTATGTTATTTGGAAACTTAATTTAGCTCCTATAGCAAAATCACTTATTGAGACAAAGCAATAGCCGCAGGTAGTTGATCATCGATTGAGGTAAAGCTAAGCTTGTCACAGTTGGTCATTGGATAGGTGATCATTAATTGACATATGTACGTACTTTTGACAATACGATAAACTGTCAGTTGTCTATCATGTATTGGAACTTGACCGTGGTTACGGATAGCCAGAAGCCCGAAAGTCTAACAGCTATTCTTAGAAAGGAGGGTATTACCTAGTAATAGTAGCGTCATGTGGAATACTGATTAGCTATAAGCAGTAACTGAAAATCGAAACCCCAAAAGGCTAGCAGAAAAGTCTTTCCAAAATATTTAGGACTAACCAAATATTTTTATGAGAGCTTATTTTAAGAACTAGCCTATTACTTTTTCCCCCTTGACACTGTGTGCTTTGACATGAATGACCAACTGGTCACATCTGTGTAAGCAATAAAATCACTGACACCAACGACAAAAAAAAAACAAGATATATTGCAGATAAATATTGCCCCATAAAAGTTATTTCGATCCCAATTTATTGTAAGAGATAACCAACTCGCTATCCCAGAGGACCAATAGCATTCATAAAATATTTTTAACCCAGAATTCTTAAATTATTTTATACTGATTTGAAAGCGCGACTATAATTGAGCAAACATTGTCACAATAGTCTACATTCATAGATTGTCTGCCTTCCAACTGTTTCTTTCATTAGTTAGCGTATATCAAAACTTCAGGTGTTTTAGTTACAGTCATATACAATATAAGGAGAATGTGGTATATGGTAAAAGGCAACAGACTCCAAGGACCAAATAAACGGTAACCATTTAAGCATGGGCAATTGGGCAAGTAAGCGGCGAAAAGTGCGTCTATAAACTCCTGACAAATGACCACCTTTAGCTAATCTTCAGAGATTATTATATTGATAATTAGTGGTGATTACGAGGTCTTGAAAACAGAACTATATCGTTTCTAAAAGCCATTTCGCAGATTATCCAAGTTCACACCTGATTACAATTATTTTTTTTGGTTTTGGCCAAGTTCGCACAATATGAAGAGCAAACAATCTAGTATATATGGCTAATAAACGTCACTTTACACTATTTGCTATTAGAAGCGACAAAACTACTTAATTATTGATTGTTAAGTTCAAAACTGCAAAATATATTATAGTAAATTCTTCACTCGCAAAAAATCTGTATAGGCAACTAAATTTGCAAAGCCTTTTTAAAACGTTGTCATAAATACTAACGGACTTCAAAATTTCCATTTTACGTAGTCAACAAACTAATATTTTGCTTCTTTATTATAAAATACATTGCCTCGCACCAGCAATTTCTTATGTATTGTGGGTGCATTTTACAGACATAAAATATCGTATGCAGAAACGCCCAGACTCTAAACAAATATTTGCGGGTCTCTTTGAGCAATCATTTCACATGGTAATTTTCGTTTCAATTTTAAATTATTTTTACGGAACTTATGATGCACGTAGTTTAGTGATAAAACAATTATAAGAAAAAAGTGAACGAGAACTGGTTGTGGTGTTTGAGTTAGGATTAGGATCATCATTACCACCTATAACAGCATGACTTTCTTCTGGCTAGACTTCTCTTTTTATGTGCGAGTCTCCACGCTATTGTGCCAGCGTTCCAGCAACAATGGTTACAACGCTACATCCATCTCGACTCCAGACGGTCGACACTTCTTTTCTCAGTCTTTGGACGCAACTCGGTCACAGCTACTCCTTCTTCATCTACGCGTCTTGTCGCATCTTAATATTCACTGTTGAACAAAGGCTGGCCATCATCACCAAAAAGACAATATTATCAATTTCCTTCCAGGCCTCCGGGCCTCTTCTCAGAGGGGGGGGGGGGGGGTAGGGGGTGTCATAATCCCCACGCTTGGCAAGCGGCTTGGAGATCACAATATTGGTGGTGGAGTTACAGATGACGCTGCTGCCCATCTTCTGGATTTTTCCAGTAGTCGCCTATTACGACACCCACGGGAGGAAAGGGGGTGGTCAATTCTAGGCTGCACATCGCCACACGCATCTTAATATTACTCCAACATAAAGTTAAAAAAAACCTTTTTGCCCAATTGCTGCTTGTTTATGTTTTGACTGCTAATTATTCTTAAACATGTCCTTTTTCACTCATCTCATTTATAAATAGAACTCTACAACATTTGCATCACTGGTCACTTAAATACTGTTTGTATTTGCACTGATATTGAACATCCACCATTATTTACCAAACAATTTGCGTCTCTTTGGTAAGATACTTATCGTGGCTAATAACTAGGTACAGAATACCCTTGAACTTGAACTTCACAAAAACACGCGGACTCATTACTTTGACATTTATCTTTGCTGACTACACTATTTACATATTTAAGACGTCATAGGTAATTGTGGTTCTTGGCAAAGCATATTGTTCATACATTTGGTTTCTTTTTTCTTTTGTCTCTTAAACTTGGAAACGGCTACAAGTTTAGATTTAAAACTGAACTTGACTGGAACCAGAACCATACAGTGGGGTCTATACATTGACTTAGAAAGTTTCTGAGAGAGGAGCTGCTATGAACTGTAATAGGAATCTGGTTTGGATGTCTTAGGAACTATATTTAAAACCGGCTCCATTCAAGGTGTTCTTTAAATAAAATTATAAAAGCCAGATAGATGCAGTAATTTTACGGTAAGAAATGACTGCTATTTAACATAGTGTAATCGATCACTATATTAAGAATCATCTATTATTTTTAACTTCAACGCAACTAAATTTCGTCTTTATTTCGCTTATGAATCAGAATTAAAACATATAATTACACTCATATTACAATGTTATAAGTGTCCCTCTAAAGTCAAAGGCAAATTATTTTTTACTAGCTTTAACCTGCGGCTTTGCTCCCGTCTGTTTATAGGAACAAAGAGGTCATGTAAAACTATGATCACACTTATGTTTTTTTTTGTAATGTGAGTAGGATTAGGCTAGATTAAGCACGGATATCAACCCTAGTATCTCGCTCCTCAAAGTATGAGAAGCCGGTTAAAAAATAGTTTTTATTATAAATTAATTCTGAGTCACTAATGTAAGACTGGTGAATATCAAGAGGCTTGCCACCTATAATATGGGCCTTATGGTCTCCTTCTTATCGTATGATTGATGAACAACCTGGTGTCAGAGTTTACACCGCCTGTAGGGCTCTGATATGGCTTTACACACCATTGAAAAATTTATCAGGTGTGTCGGTTTCCTGACGATGTTTTCCATCACCGTTTTTAGCAACTGCGAACTAATTGATAAAACGCACATGAATTCGAACAGACCTTTGACTTCGCAGTCCAACGGTCATACCTACCACTCAACAGCTATTAATGCTTTTTGAGTGACTTATGGTGAAAGGAAAACTGTACACCCATATTTTACTTCTCACGGTCCCATGTGGCAAGTTCATTCCCAATCATCAGGCCCACACAGATCTCACAATAAATGGCCGGACTCCTGATAAAGGATATACTCTACCTACCAGGGGATAACAGGCGAGATTATATGAATGTTATCTAGACTACACTCATGTATTTTTATCACGACACACTCACGTAAAGTTGGTATCCGTAACATCTCTACAACTGAGTGTCCCACAGATTGTAACTCCATTACAAACCGTCCGGTATTATTTACGTGATGGGCGTACTGAACAATATAAAATATTATCTAGCTGCGTTTACACCAAGTAACTATTCCATTTATATAAAACTTCCTTTCAGTCATTAATCATTACGACGTCGTGACTTGGAGGTATACTGGCCAGATTTACATGCACAAGGGTGTAAGTTCAAACCCAAGAAAGTCCAAAACGACTTCATCAACCCATGTACTTTCTAATGTGTTAGAATGGTAGCAGAATAGGCAACCTTGATTTCATCGAGCCCACATAAAAAAATCTTGCAAAATTAGGATGTGCAATACAAACCTTTTATTTTAGACTAACGATTCGAAGAATTCAGGAACAATTGTATAATTCAACATACCTAGAGTTTCTCAAATAATTACAATTAATTAAATCGGTACCTTTTGTTGCAGCTCTTCACATTGATATACTTCCCGATATGCTTCTACTGCGATTGGAGGGAGCTGAGAGGGGAGCAAGCGAGGAAACACGTCAAAGTTCTCAATCAACTTAGATACTTGTGCTTTACCAGCATCCTTCTGCCAACCACTGCAGTAAGTTTGGGTACACAAATTGCCACTAAGCGGTTATGTTTGGCCGTTAAATAACTTTGCAACTCAATAGATGACCGGTAAAGGTACAGTCTACCACAAAAATAGGTGAACGAAGCCTCTTTGTTACTAAACGAACTGACAGCCTAGTATTTTCAAAATATTGTCCCTCTATAAAAATCCTTTTGCTCCGTTCAATTCACTAACAAAATCTATTTCTATTTTTAAAATTTATTGTAAAAGCAGCCTGACCGAGGGAGGTTCAATAGAACTGTTATTTACTATTATTCGTAAACTAGTGAATCATCTTTCAGTAAAACAAAAAACCTACATTAATAGAATCAATCAATCAGGGATCTTTTCTTTTTAATAATCTCTTGCAAACAAGAGATTAAAATTAGTTATTAGATTATTATGTTGACAATCATAGACCTATATAGAACCCTAAGATCAATAATATTCCAATTTAGAATAGGTACACATAACACTGATACAATTAAATTATAATTACTTGGCTAATGTAGTAATCGTTGACACAGACACAATGTAATTATTTCTGCTCAAAGCGCGTGTATATTACCAGTGAGGGAGTGAGCACATGTGAGACTTCTGATGTCTATAGTACCAAGCCTCCTTTTATAAATATAGCTTCGGACACGCATGAAATATAGAATTAAAATACATATTATGGTAATATTTTTTTAGGTTCTTTTTCGAGGATCATTAGAGATTTTACTGCCCGATGTTTTCTTAAAAATGTGTTTTAATCTTAACAGCTTATCTTAGAAGAAGGAATAATTTTTCTTCCATTTTTAAAGGTTTTAAAAGACATTCTCAGGAAATATTGTTATTATCATTAGTGCCTGTTAACATCATATCATAAATTACTGTTTACTCATCTTATTAATGTTGGTGACTGTACCTACTTCAAGTGCAGTCACCATTAACGGAGGTTATTGAACCTTTTAAGTGTCAAACATGCAGAGTTTCATAATATAATGCAGTAGGGTAACCTAAATGCTAGAAAATAGTGGGGTACCTTGATATTCAAAAGAAAGAAGGGTATTTATCATTAGTTTGAGAAAAAGGGAACAAGGTTATGAGACCAATAATATTTATTAAAATGTTGTCTATACTAACGTATTATCACACTTGACTTAATGAAGAGCATGCATTGTTCATACTATATGAGATATACTTTATGATATCTATCTATCGTTCATCGAAATAAAATAACGTTTGACCTTATTTATTTGTTCCGATCAAGATTGCACTATAATATGTCTTATCGCAGTCAACGAACCCTTATAACCTTCACTTTAAATTAGGAAAATAAATCAATAATTTTATTTTTCAGTTCGGTGACATTTTGTTCTGGCGAGTATGGAATACTCATCGAGAGCTGATAGCACCGCCAAGCATTCACAAGGTAGTGCCATTCTGGTCTCAGCACTGTATGCATACAGTCTCACTTGTGATAGTCCTACTAGACCTCGTCATGGTGCGAAGGACGAGACCAAAGAACAACATGCTGAATGTTGGGATACTTACAACCTTTTTGATTGCATATATTATCGTGTAAGTTATTTTAAATATGCCATTTAATAGCGACATTAAATATATAGTTATTTTATATATACCACCGTAATTTTCATCGTATTTTTTTGATATTATGTAGCTATTTGCCTACGTACTTAAATACGATCCGATACAACCTTTGAAGAATTTGTTTAAAAAAATCACCTTTAATCTTTATCACACAATCAAAACATTACAGTAGAACCCAAAGTAATGCTCTTTATTACACAAGTAATAAATAAATTCTCCTGACATTTAAATATTTCGCACAAAACACGCCTTGAAATATTTACTAGATAACATTTATCATCAAATGTTTTGTATGAAAATATTTTTCAGTTGTAACAAAACCATCTCAAAATTTTCTTTATAGGATAATAATTTTGAGATGGATAAAATCCTTTTTCGAATTTCTTGCAAAGACCTTTAATTATTTCAATTATTGTGATTGTTCTCTGTGTGAGTGATTTTTTCTTAAATCAAGTAACATTAAAATCTTCTTTTTTCAGATGTATCCAAAGTTTTATGAAAGGTGAATTAATTTATCCGGGTCTCAAACTCTTCACCGGCTTCAAATTTCCTATACTAGTCACATATGTGTTTATTGAAAACTTTTTCTACTACACAAGCCAATGGTTTGTTAACGACATGGTTTGGGGCCAAGAGAACTTAAATAAAGTCATCTAAGTAAACAATGTGATTGATTTAATTATAAAATTTGGTAGAGGAGATTTTTAAATTAGTTTATAGGTGAATATAATTTATTTAATAGACGCTATTATTATGGCAATGTGGGAAGTAGAGTTGATTGCTTGGCTAAAACCGTGGCTTGGGCAAAACCACTCTTATTAGAATAATACCCAAAGCTGAACCAAAAAGTGAGAAATCCATTTTTTTTAAGTATTGTTCGTAACTTTATCTAAAGTGCCATTACATATGTTTCCAGTTAATTAATTTACAAGAGAAATTTGTAAAGGTATATAACTTGTGACACACTTATTCTTATGTCCTTATTTAATTAAAAAACCTGATAGTTTATAACTTATGTATGAAATTTACTATGTATAGTTTCAAATTAAAATAATTATACGAAGCATTATGTATTTTTGGTACCTGTTATCAATAAATCGCTTTCTTAACTTAACTATCTTTTAATATTATAATATAAAAGGTAGCCTATATATTAATCCAGGGTGTCAGCTACCTTCATACCAAATGTTATTAAAAATTGGTCCAGCCGTTTGAGCGTGAACTACATACAAACACACACACTCACAAACTTTCGCCTTTATAATATTAGCATGTTGTTACTGAATTGTTTTGTATGATAAGACATTTACATTTATATTCACGGTTCAATTTCGCCATCGAGGTTTATTGACTTGAAGACATTAATCTAACAATATGGCATGTGGGGTATGTCTCCTATACAAAATATAATGTTCTATCAAGTTGTATGTTGCTGTTAGTTGGGATATAACATGCTTCGATTTTATACATCCATCAACCTACTATGAAACTGAGTAATTCTAGACAAACAAAATTTTACAAGTGTGTAAAATTTAAACGCATAATAATATGTCACTTAAACCTTGGTTAATCGTAATAGATGTCGATACGATTAATTAGTGATGCGAAAATTTGATCAATTACATCTGCCTCGTTGTGTATCTAATCGATAAATTACTTGAAGCGTTAACTATTCCATATTATCTAGTACCAAATACTTCTCAAAGTTATTTTAGCAACGTACAAGATATTAACAGGTAATTTAGGAAAGCTGTATTCTAGAAATCTTGGATTTTTATCAAACCGTTAGGTTGAGTACTAAAACTTTAAGTTTATTATAAAAACATCTTTAAGTTACTAATTTAAAAATCACATATAATTTTAAAGTCTATTTCAGTGTTCGTTTCTTTACTATATAGTATATCTACCTGCCTGAAACTAACCTACTGCAAAGCGAAGTCCATTTCTCATACAGATAGAAAACTTTTGATGTAAAAATCACTATCCACCGCACACATAGACACAACTGCAAACATTGTAAAGTCGTGGCTCGTTGTTTATTTTTCAAGTATGTATCCTCTAGTTTCGAAATACCATCAAAGGTCAACTCAGCCATACTGTTCAACAATTCTTTGTATGTTGACATCTAAAATTCGCAGATAGACTGCAAATAGGTTTTTACTAGAGTAAACTTCGTGATTTTGAGTACAACATCAGCGGCCTTATTACAAAAAGCGGTTTATCTAAAAACCAAGGTTTAAAACCTCTAAAAACCACGGTTTATAGGAAAGTGTTATTACAAAAAGTGGTTTTGCGAAAAACCATTGTCCATTCTATGGTCTAACGCCAAACCTGGGCGGCCCCTAGTTTAAAGTAAAGAACTATGGTTTAAAATATCATATCTGTCAAATTTCATCTTTTAGGTTATCATATATTGTTGTTGTTTTTACCTGAACATGGATATTATAATGGTCAATTTAATTGATATTGAGGATATTGAAGCTGATATAACAGATATTATTTGCTTTTGTTGGTTCATCACACAAAATATAATAGAATACGATTCACAAGAGGAATTATTAGATCCTCTCGTCTGTGAGCCATACCGGCTCCCGGTATGACAATATATTCGCATATATTTCACTACAAATGCCGTTCTAACGCATTATTTATGTTTATCAATAAATAAAATAGCATAAAATACATACTTTTGGTTTTAACATACTAAATTACGTCAACAAACATCTCATAAACAAATGAGTTCGAATTACGTCACGTTTCGTTACATGGATGTACTTAGTTGTATTACTAGCTAATACAACAAGCTTCATTCTAAACAAAACTACAGTTGACGATATAATTGATATTAAAATCTAAACAAAATAATAATAGTCTTAATATTTTTAACACTTCTATAAAATATTTAATCATTAGTCTATTATTAAACTTTTTTCTTTTCTGGGCAAATGGAACGTTTTTGTAGAATGATAACATTAAGAATGAACGATGTTTGTATTAATCTGTGGTTGATATACAAACAATGGTTCAAATGACAGTGCTAAGAAAACCACGGTTTTTATAACTTTTGTAATAAGGACAAATTTAGACCATGGTTCTTCAGATAAGCCTAGACTTGAAAGGCCAGGTTTAAACCGATGTTTATTTAGTTTTTTGTAATAAGACTGCAGATGTTTTAGAATAATCGCTATGTATTTAACTAGAGTGACTTAACACTTATGTTATGCACATAATGGTAGGTTTACAATGCATATAGCACGTGTTTCAAACATATAGAAAATATGATGAAATGTATTAACAGCAGAATCGTTGGGTTAATGCTTTTAAAAATTTGCAAGAAGTCGGAACAATACAGCATTACAAATAAAATATTTATCGAGGTTTTGCTATTCGGAATAAAGCCGTATGTGGGTCTCTAAGCTCCCAGCCATTCAAGAACACTTGGTAAAGTCAACATCACAAAATGGATAAGTTGTCACCATCAACGAACTTATATACTGTCGCCAACAAACTCATTAACCTGTTTGTTGACTTGTAGAACTCCTGCGGGAAGATTAACAATTAATATTACTCCATGTGTGTCTTTGGTCCCGAGTGCCTTGAGGATATGTTAAAATTAAGAACATGTTATCGTTATAATAACATCAGTTTGGTAATGTCGTGCTGCAGAGAAAATACATTTTTGCTTATACAAAGATGAAACGAACGTTGATCACTTTTGCTTACTGCGTGCTGGCAATTTTGGACCAATATTGCAGATTATAACAAGCATAGACGTAAAGACAATTCGTCCACGCTCAATCTACGCATCGACTGTAAGTTCTTGCGGTAAAGATAGTGGAAGGATTATTGCTCCAGTGCCAGGTTCCAAACACCACAGTGATTGTTAAGACTTTGAACTTCATTGTTATTATAAAAATGACATTAAAATGTTTCGTTATCAGCTATTAGGCACAGAACCTCACAGTAAGTAGCCTAGTAATACAAAGCGACATATTTTTTAAATTATTCTTTAGTGGAACTATAAATACACCTACATACAATTTATTCTCGCCGTTGTAAAGGTATCCATTACTTTATCTTTTTATCTAGATCCATCTGGCTAGTTCTCTGTAAGGCTCAGAGTACACTCCCATTGTTTTATTCCGATATGAATCTGAAAGCTTTGCAATGTGCACAAACGCTCGCTATGGTGCGAAACCTTTTTGACAACAAAACTAAAGCTAGGTTCATTCGTAAAATCACTACATAATTATTACTAAAGGCATGATACATTACATAAAAGAACTTAGCAATTTACTAGAAGCTTACCTACGCAACGCATATCATTGATATTTTTATTTCCCTTTTAAAATAGGTACTGGAAATATAACATACTAATATTTATGTAATCATGGAATGCTTGGAATAGGTACTTATTTTATTCTTCCATTATCATAACAAGGGCACATTTATACCTGTAACGTTTTGTTATAAACTGACCTACACCTTTAATCTTGGTATTCCTGGAATACCTATATGTATTTTGAGACATTACAAATAAACAGCAGACTAACATTTACTTATACTGAACAAGCCTAGGTATACTATGTTGTCATCTCTAATAGCTTTCAGAATAAGTACCTATTTGTACAGTTAGTACATTGATCATTTGCTGAAATTCATGCAGTCGTTTTAGTCCCAACATTATGTTAAAAGTTAACATTTTAACAATTTAACTTTTCCATCTTTAAGTATTTGCCTGTCTGCGGACGTAATTATTTTTTTCAGACAAACATCGTTTGGCCTAAGGTCGTATCTAGCGTCACAATATCTAGACATGACAATAATTTCAGTGTCGCCATCTTGTCTAGCCTTGTGTGTGTCGATGTTACATAAATTCGAAACGAGGACTGTAGCGTATGATTTAAGTATATGTATCACCATGGATTATTCGCACTTAGTGCTCGATGGGGTTGGTGGAAATATAGTGTAGGATTTGCACATTTTGCTAGGCGGACAAACAAAATTTCGAGAAAATTAACAATGTAGTTTGATTAAGATCTCACAGGCGGGCGGCCCGACGACTCTTATAAATTAGGTAAACATGAAAACGTTAACCACTTACGTATTATTACATATCTACACATTTACTCGACCTCGAAGCGCGCCTTCAAAAAACTGTTGAATACGAAGAGCTATACACCGAGATAAACAGATTTACTAAAATCCTCATCTAATAAATTTATGCCTCGTTGGTCTTATAGTAGCTAATTGCGACTTTTGAACATGAGATCCTGGGTTCGAATCCCGGGTCGGGCAAAATATTAGGTACTGGGTTTTTCATTTGGTTAATCCCAGTAGCAGCTGGATTTGTGCCCGGTAGATGGCAATAGGCTCGCCCCCTATTACATTGGGACTCATAACATAATGACGAAATGTGGGTGTACTACACACCTCTGTTTACCGCTTCGGGTAAGTCAGACATATTTTATTGAGTTCACCAATGTCATCACGTCTGCAATACACATTGCCAGAGGCTTCGCCCGCGTTAACCCCTATTTAAACCCTTTAGAAGGTTAGCCTATGTCTCTCGGGTCTTAAACTTTCTACATGCCAAATTTCATCAAAATCTGGCCAGCGGTTTAGTCCTAAAAGCGTAACAGACAGACAGAGTTACTTTCACATTTATAATATTAGTATGGATATGGATATTTCAAGCAAGTACGTCTGATCAGTATAAATAAAGTCAGTGTCGTGCCAGTTATTTGCGCAGCTCTCTCGCGTGCCTGCTTGGCGTTCCTGTCACGTGCATGGACATAAATTTTGTCAATCCCACTGCAGCTGTATAACAACTTTTCAATTAAAGTCTGAAACAATAAAATGTTGCCTCACAAATGTGCTGATGAATGGAATAATTATACGCTGGTGGTGAGAACTACGGAATTGTGTTTAGAGAACATTTAAGTTATACCATCTACGTTTTCTCATATCTAGTTACGCGAACCAAGATGTTGCGGTGAGTTCGTGGTTTTCAAGTGCGAATGGCGTACATTGGGAGAGACCTATGTCCAGCAGTGGACTGCAATGGGCTGACGATGATGATGAAGTGCGAATGGAAAAATAAAATGTTACATTTTGTACAATGGTTAGTTATCTTTTAGTTATTCCCAGACACCTTTGACTAATATTTGTAACTCACGTTAAGCACTAATATTGCGTGGTGAGATGTGGATTTGTAGGTTTGTACGTCTTTACCTAACCCGTCAGTGTAGTCACTCCGGACAAGTCTTTTACCAAAAAGTAGGTAATGTCAGAAAAACGCTGGGCAAAAGTATATCCAGCCTAAGATGTGGAAGCGAGACGCCGCTACCTGCAGTGTAATGCGGCGTCTCGCTTCCACATCTTATACTGTCCTGCTTTAAGAGTTCTTGGTAAGGGGGCAGATCCGATAATCTTCCTTTATTGCCTATATCTTTGGTCTATGCTTTAAGTCCTTACCATTAAATTATTTGGCCTATTGACCTGCCTCAGTTACCATCATAATTAAATATGTCGTATATGTGAGAAAGAGATTGACTAAAGTGTACTTAGAAGTTAAATATGATTCCTAGAAATTGTTATTTTTTTCTTTACGCCCATTAGATGAGTTGGCTTTACAAATACAAAGGCTTTTCTGAACTGATTTTTTATTTTATATTAAGCACTTTTATTTACCATAAGAATACGCAATCTGTAAAAAAAATTGTATCAAAAACTCGTATTATTGGCGGAACATCAAAGAATCTGAAAATTATATAATAATCGACAAACGAACTTGATACTTTGGTTATTAATTTCTTACTTCGCGACATTGATAACGAAAACAGGTATTCCATAGTAGGCTATTGTTTACTCACTGTGTATGTTGTATCTATAGATGTGGTAACACAGTCTATCATCAGTATATTCTGCATTTCACCTTTTATTATAATTTCCATGTGATATTTTCCATAAGCGGCAAGTCTATTGCCATTTATCAGTCCCACCTGAAGTTCTTCGCCTCGATTCTCCCATATCTACACCATTCAAATCTCCGTTCTTATCGACTTATTATGCTCTACATTAGAAAAGCTCAAATCCACATAATAGCTCAAAATCACACATCCATTCAGGTTAATGAGAATAACACCTAATAGAAAAAAATATAATAGAATTATTGTTAAGGTCCCCAACTTTAATGGTTAATTCTGATGAACTAATATAGACCAATCTAGCGGACAATGTACATTGTACCTACTTCAGCAGTCTGAGCCACATAAACCAAACAAATCAAAGCCTTATATACCTTTTTTCTTTTACTACCTATATATTATGTATTAGGTTGTAGCCTGATTATCTTTTGACTGATTACTGACATTTTAAAAGGGCAGGTAAAAAATATTTAAGCTTTATCTATATTATAAAGGAAATAACTCCTTAAGTTTGGGGGCAAAACTCCTTCAAACTTTACTTTAGCGTATTGTCGGGTTATTTTAGTAAAATATTGTTTCAAATAATATTATCACAAAACTGGAACAAATAACTTCGTTTCAGTGATTTCAAACTAAATTGAACTTCCTTCTGACCGGAGATTTATGTAAATCTTTTGTATCAGACTGTATTTGTTGTGCGACGAGCACAGATACTGATACATATATTCTTAAAGAAAGGAGCAGAAAATACGACCAGCACAAAAATATACATTACCGTTAGAGTGGGCCAACTTCCTTTTGCCTGAAGTTAGTTCGCAGAACAAAGCGAAACTACCACCTACACTTTTCTATCAAGTGTCTGTCTGCGGACTTTGTGCCTCTGTTGCTTTAACTCTTGGGATCGCGACAAGTGGGACACGCCTGTATTATCTTGCGTTTGTACGGATGAAAAAAACCTGGACGAAATTTGTGGTTGCCTTTGTTTGACTGTGGATTTCTGACAATCATTAATAGTGATATGGATGGTCATGACAATAATTATGTTATAATTATTTTGATTGCAGTACGATGCTACATTAGTTTAATAATATACTTTGATAAAATAGAACAATTTTATTTATAAGGTCAGTTAGTTTTGTTGGACATAGGTCTGATCGCGTACTGTGTATTATATACCTACATAATATTTGTATAGATTACACACATTGATTATGCTACTTACCTATTCGGTAGATCGGTGCCATATTTCTGGGTCTTACAGCGGAAAACTTAAAAACAAAATTTGAAACAATGTATTTTTGTATAATAAAAAATACTACCGAATACAATTTGGAAGCAATCTACTATTACAATCAACTTCACAATACAATGTCCGCGCTTTAATCTTGCTCAGGAAAAACGAAAAATACGTTACGTTAAAAATATCCATTCATTGTTGGTCAGATTTACTCTCAGGAATAAAGGAAGCCATACTAGAGTAACGATGAAAGGAACTTCAAAAGTTTGACGACGAGTATCTGAGAAAAAATACATTGTGACTTTATACCTACGTCCTACATACATGTGAACTAAGTTTGCATGAAGAAAAACATCTCTTTGAGCCAACAATGAAACTTGCAATGTGGTACAAGATTTACTGAAGTAGGTAAACATTTCTAATAGGTACGTATCTTTTCCACTTTAATTTTATGAAATGTGTGTGTTGGTAGATACAATTAACATTAATACTTTGAATGTAACTAACTCTTTTATTTCTTTTTCGGCATTTTACTACCATCTTAAAAATTCCATCACCTTTTTTATGTTAATTTTACAAAACTAATTGTGTAGGACTGCAGGTAACTGTAAACTACTAAGGAAACTAGCAGCCGCATTTGTCCTTTAAGCTTGAATACCACCAAATAGTGATCGTCTAACAATTTGGCACGGGTAACCAACACCCATTAATGACCGGATTAGTGCAATATACCCTTACAAGAGTTTATGGTGACGGATGACATAAGTATATACATATATCTAAATAAATCTACACAATCTTTATCTATTTTAATATTATAAACAAATAATCTTCGAAACTATCCATCCTATTTCCAAAATTCTTTTATCGATTATTAGGAAGTTATGATGTTTAGGTATGAATTCGACAAGGAATGCTTCTTCCCCAATTTTGAATCTATTGCTCTTTTCAGTGAAGGAAATTGTTTGGTTTCTACCTTTTATTCCTTTTAATGTTTAATAATGACAAATCCGTTACCGAGACCGAGATACCTATACGACGAAATACCTAAAGCTCTTCAACAGACATTGAGTATTTGAGAATCCATCACATTTTATCACCAAAACCAAGGAAATATTTAAAATTCGATCTGAATTGAAAGTGAATATTTTTCGCAAGGAAGTGGTTATATTTGACGTCATCGTTTACTTGGATGACATAAAAGTGTTTGCCTCATCAAGTAGTCAACTGATAAAGTTACTGAAGTAACAAAACAGGACGAAAATTACATAGACAAGTGAGCAGTCAATCATGTGAAATAATATTGAGGGGGATTACTAAGGAAGCTAACTCAACCTAAAGTACACAGTGTTTATACCAGAAAGAAAATTTTGCAGTATTTTTTTAGTGCAGTGTTTTAGGTAATTTGCTAGCTTACGTTGACGAAAATTGGCAACTTTGACTGATCTTAAATTGGTAGGATGCAGCTTCTTCTTTTGTGGTTTCTTATTATTTTAACGAGTGAGACTCTTTGATGTTTTAAAAAAGAATAGAGAGGCCAAGGCCCAACACGCATTATTATTTGTAAGACGAGATGTCTTAGTACAGTAGCAAAACGAGTATAGACTGATTTTAATCACCTTTATGCCCAAAACCAAAATGCCATGTAAGCTTAATCACAGCATCGCATATCTGGGCTCACAGCCGTGGTACATAATAATCTTGTAACATAATACAAGCGCAATTACTCCGTTCATAAGATCAATATTGCCAATTTGCGTTTGTTTGCAAACAAAAATTTCATGCATGGAAATTTTCCAGCTCATTTATAAAATTAATTAATTATGAAATTGCATAATATCATAGCTTATAAGTACTTACCATTATCTAGAGTACCTATAGTGGTAAACATTAAGGGCACTAAGAGTAAATGTTTTATTTACTTACCAATCTAGTAATAAGTATATTATGATACTTATTACTATTGCTTCAAGTCTCAGTACCTCTATGCGGCATCACCAGGTTTTATGCGGTTCTTCCTTTAGCATCGCTGGTCTTCTTAATCATCATCGGCTCTTGCCAAGAAAAGGAAAAAGATTAACCAGTCACCAGGTTGGTAAAGGGGTTGACTCCAAGCGTGCAGTTCGATTATTATTTGTGCCATCGTCAAAATGGTTGTCCAACCTTTTACGCTGTTTGAACTCAAATATCAGTATCCTATAAAAGAACTCAATCTAAGTGGTTTTGCCCCACTATCGACCGCTGTGACACAGGATCCCAGTTCAATTTAGCATGTTACTGTCACTATTCCGGAATGCCACAGGTATTTTGAGACCAACACGAACTGCATGGTAACGAGATACGGGTGTGTCAAACAGAACATTAAAGTAAGATGAACGTGGTTGAAACGCGAACGCTTGGAAAAATCTATTCAACTCAAGATATTTTTTTATAAATCTGTAAAATCATCTGGAGTTATGAGTTTTAGGAAAATAAGGTGTTTACGATTTTTAAGAAGCTTTTTATTTAGCGAAATTTTGCTCCCCGCACCTTTGTCTCTCCTATTTATTACGGGCGTTCAGAACGTTAATCTTATTTTCGCAACTACAAATCCTTCAGTGTTTGGTTTCTTTATGTACGTAAGTCTTAAGAAAAATGATTTGGTTTTAAAACATTTTGTGAACTAAACGTAGGTTACCGATAAACACAAGGCAAGCTTTCGTAAGACGTTCGTTCCCTTAACTAACAATTCTTTAAGTAAGTACTTGACTGGCAAAAACTAAAAGGCTGTTCTCTATGTTAGAGTTAACGACTTCATTCATGTACTTAATAGGCACTAACCTCGCATGATATATTATTACAATTATATTACCTTCATGCATAATTTACTGTCATCACATCACAATAGAACACATAGCACTAACTAGCGTCCACGGGCAGTAACTAAACCTTCATTTATTTTAACTGTTACCTGCATGAGTGAGATAGTAGGTATAATCCGATGATTTAGTGAGCATTCCGCTTCGTTAGTTGGCAAGCCAAGATCAATACATACGTGAGTACTGTGACATTCTACGGCTTTGCCCGCTAACGTTTTGTTTTCTTTGGATTAGGATCTTGTGACTCAAAGGGATCTTGAAGCTACACACAGAGAAGTATTATTTTGCGGAACGAATGGCGCAGAAGCTGAGTGCTTGGTTTGTACGCGTCAAGATGCTTGTGACTGTTAGATCTTTTTTTAATAAAACCTATGCAAATGAGAGTAAAAGGAATATAAATGAAGAAATGTATCTAGCAGGTAGGTATTTACTTAGAACTAAAATGTGCTGCTGAATGAACGTTAGAAAAAAAATTGACCCATCATATTTATAATATATTAGTGTGTAGTATATGGTCAACAAATACATAAATAAAAAGTTAGCATGCTTGTTTCGAATTCGTTTTCGCTGGAAGAAATACGCAGTCGTATAGGGAGAGCCATCTATGAAAATACATCCGAACATGTGGAAAAACAAAGTCTCTGTTATATATATAGGATATAACGAAAACTCGAGAACTTGCCGTTGTTGCTCGTTACAATACCTAAGTATAGATACTGTAATTGTGTAGTTGTTATTGTAGGTAAATGCAAATAATTATATAAGGTGAATTTTGACATTATTCTTGTATTAAATTTACGTTTAGTTTTTTTTTTCAATAGGAGCGAAAATATAATACTATGCTTAGAAGGGAAGATAGAGGCTTTCATTAAGCAATACAAATTAGCGACGAGGATTTGATAAAGTTCCCTAACTAATTCAATGTTGACTTAGAAATAAAGTAACATTTAAAAACCATTAATGTTTAAACTAAATTTATTTTGTTGTATTAATATAACACATACACCACAAGCATACAATTATTAATAAATTAATATAATATAATAACAACCTCATATGTTGTAAAACATCGAACTAAACAAGAACTTATTCTAATAAACTTAATAACATTATTAGATATATTGTTATACTCTACTAAATAACATATATATTTTTAAAACTACTTTTATAAGAATGATTAGGAACCTCACTGTTAATTCCAGTAGGTACTTGTTATAGGCAGTGTGCTCGCAGATTTAACAAATATATAAATTTTAGGTTAGCCATAAATATGAAATTCTCAGACACAATATAACAAAAAGATATGCTTGCGCAGTACCTGCTGTACTAGGCACACTTGTCCGAAAATTACTAGACTGACCAAAACTGAGGCACAATTACCTCAGCTCCACCAAAGGCAGGCTGCGCCCGCGCAAAGTTCTCCATTTTATATATTTACTGGGCCATAGGTACTCTCTACGTTTATAAACTCCAAATCCCTGGGATAAAGAGATTAGGTCATTTTCTGTTGTGGAAGCGAGACGTACCATACTACACTGCGCGTAGCAGTGTCTCGCTTTCACAACGGAAAATGACTTAAGCTCGTAGTAAGCAGAAAACTTTAACTTAATATTTCTGTGTTATCGTCATTTCTTTTTGCTTTGAAAACTTTCTTTTCGCATTAAGTGTGAGGTAAGATTTATACTATACATTAACAAGTGTGCATCACAGACATGGATGAAATTCCTAACCTGTTTGTTTATATCTAATTGTTTAACCTATTTATCATATTTTAACAGATATTTTCTAGCCCCTAACACGTAATCTTCGATACTCTTCTCCCAATTAATTGTTTTTACATCGAAATTAAATGTTTCTTTATCTTCCGGTGACATAGTTTTGAGAAGATTTCTAACATTGTCATCAGAAAACTTCCATTCGTTCAACAGGAAGAATTTCACTACATCTATGTTCTTTTTTAATCTGCTTTGTAATTTCATTTGGCTGTAACATAAAAAACAATTATTTATATGTAATGTCCTCTTTAATTTTAGTATTGCTTGAGTAAATATTTATTAACGAAAGGTACTCACGTTGCTTTTCTACCTGTCAAAACACACCATAAATCAATTAAGAGAGCTGGTATAATCTGCAGTGTTAATGTTATTACAGTGTATATTATTAGACTAGAAGTAAATATGAGGAAAGGCCATGGCAACTCATCTGAAAAACCAAACATAACTTTTTTACTAGACTTATTTTTTCAAATCCCTATGCATAATAATTATTTGCAAGAGAGAGATCCAGCATGAAACCGTTGAACGTGTTCTCCAAAATATGGGTAAAGAACGGTTATTTTTGGCCGCAGGAAGCACTCTTAGACATCACAGATTTATCTCGTAGCTATTTGAAAAAAACGAAAGCATTTCTGTCTATTACATAAATACTGATAATCTAATAACTTACTTAAGGAGTGTTTGAGTGTTACTTTCCTCGCAATCGCACTAACGTGATCAGACGTAATAGGGTTCGAAGTTCCCGTACAGCAGTTGTATACTTTTAATTCTTCCGATCTAAAACATTATAAAATCTTATAAATATATTGAGCATAAGGATATGACGAAAATAAATTTAGAAACAGACTTTACAATTTCAATGTACCGCATAATGATGGATGAATATTGAAAAGAAAGGAGAAAAATAAAAATCTTTTATTAATTTTTCTCCATTCTATTTCCACAGATTCTCACATGTGGTAAATATCTACACATATTTGGTTCTGAGCCCAGGAGTTACTGTATTAGAGGTATGCAGATAAATTCAGTTCACAGAAAAAAATCAGTGATATTCAAATGTTTGGCACAACTTTATGCGGCCTAAAATGTTTCCCAGTATTGAGAAGCTTTAGCTGGCCTAGCCTTAACCTTGCTCCTTGGAAATTAACGTTAATTTGGCATAATCCCCATGGATTATTTCGATGATAATCGATTCTTTAAATTTGACGTTACTTGTAGTGCTAAATAAACAGTTAGTGCTTTTGATACATACTTTTGACATTCGGTAGCGGCAACAATCAAAAAGTTGGTCACAATATCCACAGGAACTAAGTCTGTGACGTTGCTTCCTTTTCCCTTGACTACTTTGAGTACGCCAGCTGGCATTCCGACGAACATCCCTGTAGAACCACTCCATGTGTCTATCCAGCCAGGACACGGTTCTTTGATCGAAGACATAACTGGACAAACAAAGAAAACACGTTATTTAAATACTTTTATTTTCGTCTTTACATGTATAAAAAAAGGACCTTTGTAGTTATTTTGGTGAGGCGTATGTTGTTTACGTAATAGGAATCTATTAATGATGTTCTTTTTATATTGGCATTAATAATCTCCAAACCCTCGAGGATGGCATTAAGTGGATTGAAAATTTATGTCCCTTTGAAAAAATATAAGAAGAAATTACTTTTAATTTAGAGCCATTTATTCATTAACAAGGGTCGATCTCCCAGTTTATATTAATCTGATTACCTATAGATGGTCTCACGATCGCAGCCGGCAAGTCTTTGCACTGCTTCATTACTAAGTCTTCAGCGAGTGCTTTTGAGAAAGTGTAGGTATTCGGTTTCTTTCCTGAAATAAATTAATCAATCAGTCCCACATTCTAAAAATAATTTAAGAGATACGATTTAGTCTTGCTTTGAAAATTCGATATAATATTACAAATGCTAGAAATACGAGTTTTATAAACGTAACAATGTGTTTATTTAAATTGATAAAGGAAATTTGAAAAGTGATGGACACAAGCAGGACTTGAGCCTGCGACCTTCGCCGTACCGTGGCGCTGCTCTAACCTTTACCTTTACCTTTTAGCATGGGCAACATGCAAAAATGACACCAAAAAAGTCATATAAATGTGTTTATTGCTTTGTACTTCATTCAAAGCAAACAATGGTTAGAGCGTTAAAACATGATAAAAGACAAAATAGACTTAAAAAAGTCCCCCTTGAACGTCAAATTACATCAAGACAGCCCCTAAAACGCCTGCCCGTCACCGCTTCCTAGTGCTATAATAGCTGGGTAGAAGAAACGGCGCAACAAACTACCCAGTAGCATGCTAGGTCCCTAGGGTCAATCTCTAGTGCAATATCATCATTCAAAAACCGAGATCAAAGCTAGTATTTGATTACTGGATATTTTATAATTCAAACTGCCTCGTTGGTCTAGTGGTCGCTAATCGCGACTGCTGAGCAAGAGGTCCTGGGTTCAAATCCCGGGTCAGGCAAAGTGTTACTGAGTTTTCCATTAGGTAATTCCCAGTAGCTGCACGGAGTCTGGATATGTGCCCGGTTGATGACAATAGGCTCGCCCCCTATTACATTGGGACTTACAACATAACTGGCGAAATGCGGGTGTATTATATGTACAATTGTACACGTCTGCCTAGCCTTTCGGGGAATACAGGCGTGATGTTATGTTATTATTTTATGTTTATTCAAAAGGGATTACTTTTCAATAATTCTGTCTAGAGATTGAGCAGATTTAAGAATTCATATTCGACTCACCTAAAAATTTGCCAATGATTTTATCATCGTGTGAATACATTTCAGCCACATGCCTGGCGTCTTCTAAGGATACGGGCATAGAATACACTTCTTCGCGTATTTCATGTCGGTCTGAATTGCTAAATGCCGTCGAAACATACACAAATGCCTGTAAAATGATTAAATTTAACTGCGCATTGTTTTTTTATATTTCATTTTGAAGAGAAGAGCCTATAGTTTGCACGGAATTTCAGGGCTAAAACAATCACATTATGCAATTCATGTTAAAGTGAATAAGAATAATTTTCATAATATTTAAAGGCTGTATCATACTCAATTGATTACTATAACCAGAATCATAATTGCTGAAATGAATGAATTCCGTACAGGAATGTACGCAGATCATATGACCTGAAATCCAGAAATCATAATTGTGATCGCGAAAGCGGTTTTTTAGCCCATCTGTTTTAATCGAATTGCTGCTACCTTCAGAAAAATGTATATAGATGGCTGCCACGTTTTTGATAAAAAAAAGACTCGTGTGAAAAGACCCCTTTGGAAAACACAGACAAAGTTAAATATCGCCAACCTGCAATTTCTTCATCCGATGACATAGGTTGATTACTCCTTCAGTCCCATTAATATTTATTCTCATAGCATCCTTAAGGCGAAGATTAAACGCCACTGTTGCTGCCAAGTGGAATACTACGGACACCTGAAAAATATACACACATTTAAATGAATTAACCTAATCTTAGGGATAATTGAATCTTCATGTTTAACTTTAAAATTGTCGTAACCCTCCCGCAAAAGGATGCTACGCAGCAAGTGCCTCTAGGTTGTAATATAAATCAAAATATTGCATAGCGCCGCCAAGCAGCATGTTTTCCATTTAAAATATCAAGAAAGTAATTATTTATATTGCACACAGCCTAAGTAATGTTGATTTAAAAATGTAAGCGGCCATTTTATAAACAAACCTCGTCCTCTAAACGTTTTAAAATATCATCCGGCAATCCGAGATTTGGTCGAGCAATATCACCCGTGATGACAGTAATTTTTTTAAGGTCCTCATTTCGGCAGCTCTTTAATCTGTCAAAAGCCTGAAATTAATTTGGGTTTTTTTAATGTTACGATTTATCTTCTGTCAAATAAAACGTTTCATTTTAACGTTGTATATTTTCAGTTGATTTTATTCGTGTTATGGTTTGATATTCATAACTACGCGCACAATGCGAATACTGAATAAAAAAAATTTAAGGTACTTCTCGCGAGAGAAGGTGAAAAACGCAAACCAACTGCGTTTGCGATTAGCTGTAGTTAGCTAAAACAAAACCAGTGTCTGTTATGTAGCACATCTAAATGATGGAACCATACACCATATATGTATATCTATAACACCGCGACTGTATTCCCTAGAGGGATGATATAATAATATCATCATCTAAAATTCTACATATTATATTATATTTTGATGTCCAAAACCACATTTATAACTGAAAAATCGATCCAGGCGAAGCAGAAATACTTAACAAAACAACTGTGATATTATTATTTATAAATAAGTCTAGATTTACTTACTGGAGTGTTAGTTATGCGTGCTAGTCTCTCGTGCGCCGGTTGGCCATGCTTATCACGTACTAAAATATAAATTTTGTCAATACCACTGCAGCTGTACAGCAACTTTTCGATTAGAGTCTGGAATAAAAAAACATGTTGTGAGCTTTAATTCTAAAATTTAATAAATATTTAAATTATTTACAGGATTATAATAATCGCTGCTCAAAGTCATTAAATTATTGGTAAATCACCTTGTAACAATAAGATAGGTGAGGTACTCTACCGTGATGGCACAAGTCTGGATATTGATGGTGGTGCATAATTTGTGGGACGGTCCTACCACGGGCCCGACTTATAAATTCTCGCAAAGCAGAGACTAAAATTACCACCACTCGCAAGCAACGGTTTCTACACTAAATAGTTTATATTTAATAATTATAAACATAAATGACTGAGTTGTTGGTCTAGTGGTCGCAAAGCGCTACCGCTTAGCGTGAGTTTTTAGATTCAATTCCCGGGTTGGAAAAGTGATAATGGGTTTTTCCATCGGGTCGCTGTATCTACTATACCTCCAACTATACTACCTCTGCAACTGAGTGGTATAATTGTTAGACTGTCAAGTCAAAGGTCACAAGTTCAAACACCGGCACGCACCAATGCACAATGTCTTTTCGAATTTATATGCGTAATATAAATCTGCTATCAGTTGTTAACCGTGTGCCGTGTGGTATCCGGCCTAGAATTGACCACCCCCTTTCCTCCCGTGGGTGTCGTAAGAGGCGACTAAGGGAAAATTCAGAAGATGGGCAGCAGCGTCTTCTGTAACTTCACCACCAATACTGCGATCCCCAAGCCGCTTGCCAAGCGTGGGGATTATGGTAACCCCCCCGCTTAAACGGGGAGGCCTATGTTCAACAGTGGACGTCTTTGGCTGATGATGATGATGATGATGATCAGTTGTTAAAAAGGGTAAAACATCGTGAGGAAACCGGCACACCTGAGAGATATTCCAACGGTGTGTAAAGCCATGTCATGAAATATCACATATACAAACACCCAGACTTGGGACAAACATCTGCGGATCACACAATTTTTTGCCCCGTGCGGGAATCGAACCCAACCTTTTGCGCAGCAGTCCAATCGCTTAGCCACTGAGCTAATCAGGTCGTCAAATCGGTGTTTATACGATAAGAAAAAGATGTTTATTATAAATAATTATATCTTACCTTTCCTAGGAATCCAGTGCCACCAGTGATGAAGACAGACTTTCCTGTATAAAAGGATGCCACCTTTGCCCCGCTGACGTTAGACATTGCGGATTATTTTCTTTTAGCCAGATTTTCTATGACTGCTCTAATGTTTTATGTTATTAAATCAGATCGTTTTTACACAAAATATCTTTAAACACCTATTTATAGGGTTAATTGAAAAGTATAGTTGTCGCTATTACATTAAAAACTTGAGAGTGTTTGACGTGAACTGCGCACAGTTTTGATGGTGCTCTATGTACGTCAAAAAGCGTGCAACTTTAACGGTACCATTGAAAATTTTCTTCAGGTACGCTCGTACGAATAAAAAAGTTTATGTCAACTACACTTTCCACTCACCATCAAATGGTAAATGGACTGTAAGAAGTTATCATAGACTTCCAGGTGCTGTATGCACTCGCAAAGTTTCCCTAATCACAATGGTCACTTTTTACGTCATCGGAGATGTCTATCGAAAAAACTATTATTTTAAAGGAACTAACTAATTAAACAAAACGTCAGTACTACTCAAACTCACACGCAACAATAAAATGACGAATATGATTCAGGAAATTTTATACTAATGAGCTTGAAAAAAATGATTTCTATTAAACAGTGATAAAATAAATATTTTTTTACGAACGTTGCGTATTGTTATTTATTATTGTCATTGTGAAGTTCGGCTTCGTAAATAACCATGAAAATAAAAAAACTCGTTGGCTCTGATAATTTTGGAATATCGGCTCTTAGCCCAGTATCCAAGAATTCAAGTCTAATCTGATATTCTAAATTCAGAAATGTAAATAAATGACATTAAGGATCTGATGATAATCGAGGATGGGTGCAAATTCCAAAGTAAACAGCCTTTACAGAGCCAGCGTAGCTGCTACACTTTATCTAGTGAGGTATAATTTATACTTTTTCGCTTAAACATGATTACGTATTTTTCTATTCAGTATATAGAAGTGTTTCTGTTCCTACACGTCGAAGTGTCAGCGATGTGACATTCGTCTTTATATCAAAGTGGAATCGTAGCCATCTATGAAACCGTGTGTGAATGCGGGAAATGTTAGGAATGTGTCGGGAGTATGTTGCTACTTTGAAGGGAGCGAGTACCGTCACTCGCCGATAGATGCTGCTTTTGTTGAAAATGGGTAATATAATAGATATTTTTTTAAGTACAAATTCTTGTATTATTTCGAAATGTAGAGTTTACTCTTAGATTTCAGGCACTTTTCCAAATTTCTATTTAAAGTAGGTATATATCGAAAAATTACGATGTAGGTAATAATGTGATCTGTACTGAAACATTCTCTTCTCTCCATTATTCTTCTACTTTCTTAGATATATGTACAATTAAACCTCAATCAACGCAGAATTATAACAAATGTAATATGCAAAGGTTAATTATTTACAAACCTTTCCTTACCTTAACAGATATGCAAGTTTTAGTTGCTGTAGCCAATCGAGTGAGTAGTGTGTCATAAGAGGCAATTTATTTTTTGTTTCACAAAACGCATTCAATGACAATTTTTTTTATAGGAAATTATCAGTACACCTACTTAGCATTAGAATTATGAATCTGAATAATGATGTCATTACGCATTTTATTTTGAATGTCTTATTTGACCTTACATATCAAAATCATGCAATATTTTTAATCATTACGTACCTATATATTGATTAGAAACAAGGACCACTGTTTAATGATAATGTGAGATTGGGAGGGCGTACGAAACACGGTTAGTAGAATTTTAGAAGATACATATTTCGCATCTGGATTTAAAAGCTAAATAAAAGTTACAGATTTATCTACACAAAGACAAATCAAAAATGTAAAAAAAATACCTTAGTTGTTGGTGAATGGCAAATTTATGAAGCCAGAAAAGTATACACGCTTATGTGAGTAGTTTATAGGGCACTACTTAGTTAAACTATCGATGTGTACCATAGCCCTTTCACTGCTCTGTGCATTACATTAACCCTTTGACCGCCATGGTCATGTATAGAAGACAAACGTTTTCATGCTCTTCTCGCCATAACTTTGAAAATAAGACATTCCCTAATCGTAAACTTTGTGTTTACATTACACAAAGTTTACGATAAAACAAACAATAATCGTAATAAATGTTACGATTAGATAGTCTTCTAATAAAATCGTGGCGTGGAGGGCACGAACACGTTTGTTTCCTAAATAAGCCCGTGGCGGTCAAAAGGGTTAATTATGTTCTTAATAAAATAATGTTATAATAAATCGGTCATTAATCAAGGAGATTGTTAAACTTACTCAATTAAATAGTAGATACGCACTGATGTCAATTATTCCACTAAGTACTTCTTTTTTACTAGAACTTGAGTATGATATTTTAATCTTAAGAACTCATTACTGCGAGCGTTACTTTTGTTATGACATAGTACTCGTAGGCTTCTTTTTATTAAGCCTGAGTGTGGCGACGCGAACCGCTTTATCTATATTTATTTTATCCGCAAATTTGCTCGTTTGACTGTGAATATTCTTACCATATGGAAAAACGGGGATTTGTAAAGCTACTATGTTTAATTAGTATTTGAAGGTTATTTTAATAGTTTTGGGATCTATTTAATGACCTGGACTGAACTAAGTCAAAGTTTCGCACATCATAAAAGCGAATCAATATGTACAATGTACACAAACTTAAAGTTTTGCAACAGAAAAAAAAGGTCACGGAAATAAGTTGCAGAAATGTTGTCACTGAAAATTATACCATATAATTATGTCACTGATAATTATAAAATTATACATATAATTATGTAAGTAAAGACTACCAAGTTGGTCTAGTGGTCGCAATGCGCGACTGCTGAGTTTGAGGTCCTGTGTTCGATTCCCGATCGGATAAAATGGTACTGGGTTTTACCATTAGGCAATTCTCAGGAGCAGCACGGTGTCGGATTTGTGCCCGGTTAATGGCAATAGGCACCGATACACCAGACACCTATCTCTTTACATCTCTACCTATCGCTTAAGGAAATACAAGCGTGATATTATGAACATATAGAGACAAAATAAAAAGGTGATTAAGTGGTACTTAAACATGTTAAAAAACGTATAAAATAGGTACGCTTTTAGGGAACATAGGCGCGACAATACTTACATTTTTTCAGCATCATACAATAAATTAATGCCATTATCATGAATATAACCATATTTACATTAATCATGACGCCTACGTTTAATTAATACCGTTGGAGCTAAGCGACAAACACAGTTTAATATGGGCTTGTAAGTTGACAAGTAAATTATCACCATTTGTTATGGATGATTTTGTTTTTTATAATCATCTGTAAATGTTTGTTCTCAATTAATAATAAATGTACCGGTATTTTGAATTGGGTAAAGGCTTTAATTGGTATTTGAAGTCCGAACTCAGAGATCCAAACACTTTCAAGATCAAAGGAATCTTAGTAAAGGAATGACATGATGCTGCAAATCCAAATATCATACAGCTATATATATACCTTAGTTACCTGTGTAGTGCTCAGCATGGCAACTCTCCTTTATAACTTGGTCACAGCAGTACAACCTTCCATTTCTCAGTTCCAACTACAGTTTGTTCATAATTAGAAAGCTTTAAAGAGCCCAGTGACGATATTAATAGAGCAGAAGATATTTTTCGCCATTGTATTTGTGAAAACTAAAAAATGTCGACAAATGAACACTGTGCATCTTAAGACGAAATTCTATACTAATAGATATTGACGGGTCAATCTATTAATAAATTAAGTATAAAACTGCAAATCAAAAATATTTTGATTACAAGTAAACTATTTAGGTACATGCGCTTACGGACGATCGATGACTCCCGACTCTATCAATTTAGCACATTCGTTAGCGCCTGACAAGATTATATAGCACGCTGACGTTTATGCGTAAAAAATAAATTTTACTATAGGCGAACGTAGAGTCAAATAGGTTTTTTAACGCTACTTAAACTAGTGATATGATGATAAATAATGCTGATAAGTTATGTAAGAAGCATATTACACGCAAGCTCCCATGAGGCGTGACCAGCTGATATGCTCATTGCTCGTATTCAGTCGACTGAGATTCATCACGATAAAAGCTGCACTGTGGAATATGTATGTAGTTGGAATAAACTTGTAACTAGTAGTTCACATAATTATAAATTATAGTTTTGTTTCAGTTACCAACATATAGGTGATTATTTATAATTACAATTGCATATTTATCTCACATAGGAGTTTGCACATGATTACTTATTCTAGATCATAATAAGTTAACACACAGTATTAAATGTCATATTTAACTTACCTTTAGTGCATTTATAAATGGAGAGAGTAGAGTATGAAACGGTACATAACAAGGTAATAAAACAAATTATTATAAACTGTTCAGTTGTTATAGGTATCTTTATTCAATCCAACATTTTAAGTACTCGTAAAGTAAGTTACTACTTAGTTTTTTTTTTCAGTTAGTTTAGTTTTTTATAGCATAGAGACTAGATAGGTACTTTCATACAATAATTCTATTTATTAAATATGGTATTGGAGTCATCATTAAACGAAGTTGGTTTTATGACTACTAACGAAGCATGAGGATTTGTAGAGTCGAGCGGTAAATAACAATACCCTACAACTTCTCTTCTAAATGTTATTTTGAATTTTTTATAATTATTATGAAACATAGATATATGCTCCATTTGGTTTACTAGTGAGCAACCATTTTGGCAGGCCGTTTTTATGAGCGAGTCGAACCCCCATTTATTTTGTATGTACGTATCTCTCGGCATGATTTAATTGCCAAGTTATTTATATTACGGAGTAGCCTTCCATATATAAGGCTATGTTTATTACAAATGCCTGGTCATATAGCTCATACCTAACATTTGTAAAGACAAATACTAATGAAATCAGCACTGGTGTCACCTACTGACCCTATTTGAAGGCTGCATCATCTAACGGTTACGATGTCAGCTGTGTAATTATAAGATCGATCCCATGCGTACAACGCAGTTAGCTATGCAAATACGTAATGTATCGTGTAAGGTCGTTGGGTTTATGTCGCTTTGTGATACAACAACGTTAAATACTTACATACATAACGTTACAACTGTACTTCCCAAAGAGGCAGTGTTGTAAGTACACCGATATTTCGCCCGTTATGTTACGGTTCATGTAATAGGGGGCGAACCTATTGCCACTAACGTAACTCAAATCTACTCCGTGTTGCTACTGACTAACCTAATAACACTGCCAGATCCGGGAATCGAATCCAGGATAGCACTCAGCCGCTTTTGCATTTATTCTTCCTAACAACTAGACCAACGAAGCATTCAAACAACGTACCTACATTTAATTAGTTTTGCATGTAACCTTTGTTTGGGAGTAGGTGTATTATGTAGGTTACCTACTGGTTGACTTCGATTGGATTGATTAATGGCAATAATTTTGTTTATCTTTGATACCTCCCTTCATGCATACCTATTTGTTTA
Organism: Abrostola tripartita; assembly: GCA_905340225.1. Classification (NCBI taxonomy): domain Eukaryota; kingdom Metazoa; phylum Arthropoda; class Insecta; order Lepidoptera; family Noctuidae; genus Abrostola; species Abrostola tripartita. Next base: position 5,809,753 of record HG996490.1, on the reverse strand, counting down.
AACATACCCTGTATTCAGCTGTTTGTGGTCAGCGAAATAATATTTTTATTATTCCGGAGTCGAGAAATGAATATATTATTATCCGCCACGCTCTCTTTTGTTTCTCATTTTAGTCGTAACATAACATAACAACACGCCTGTATTCCGCGAAGGGGTAGGCAGAGGTGTACCTATAGTACACCCACATTTCGTTATGTTGTAAGTCCTAGTTAAGAGTCTTAAAACAGTTTATTATTCTTTTTTACGTCCCTCTGTCTGATTTATTCCTATGCACAATTATATTATTCACCACTTCTCATGGTATGGCCATAACACGACAAAAAATTCCAATTACACAACCTTTAAAATGCCCATATATTGTGATATAACTTTGATTTAAAAAAAAAATCATCATGCTTCAGCAAGTTAGTAAAGTAAAAGGTTCGTTGCACATCGCAGCATCAGTTAACTAGTTTTAAGTCCGTTAATTTAATGTACTCCAAAAATTTTGCACACAAGAATGGTGAGAATTTCCTGTCCAAAAAATTAAAAAGTGTAATGATAGATAAGTATTTAGTAACCAGAAGAAAATGTGATTATTAAAATATTCTTATTAAAAAAATCACCATCACGTGAAATACAAATATTCTTGAATGACGTTATCAAATACTTATCTAGATAGAGAAAAACCCAACTGAAACCAACAAGGTAATTTAAATTGGATTTATCACGAACTACCAAATGAAACATGCTTAACAAATCTAGCACTCAAAACAAACAATGCAGATTATAGACAAGCGTTCTGTGAAAAGGCACAGTCTACGTAATCTTGAGATGTTCAAGTCGACACTGACATACTGAGGGCCAGCCATTCAATAAGACACCTGACACTTGACTCGCGTATCTTCGTTTATATCCGACTGCCTCCGGAATCATTTCAGACAGTCTAAAATAGAACTAACATTTTAGTGGTCCGACAATTCCCGCGAATTTCTGTGCTCGAATATTTAGTCGTTTGAAGTGGTTGACAGCAAAAATTCAGGAGTTAAACGTTAACTTAAATAAATAGACTTACATTTTAATACAGAGAAATATAATGTTGTATCACATCCTACTAATATTATAAATGTTTGTATGTTTGTTACTTCTTCACGCTCAAACGGCTGGACCGATTTGGATAAAACTTGGTATAGAGATAGCTGACACCCTGGATTAAACATTGCGTTTTATCCCGAAAAAATGTAGCGGGTTATATTTACCGCGGGGCGAAGCTAGTCCGAAATATATCAATGAAATGTTAACGCTAACGTCTCCAATATTCGCATTGTTAGTGCAGTATTTGTTGAACATCCACAAGGAGAAGCGTGAGACTTATGACATAATTAATCAAAACATCCCTGCTATCGTTAATTTAGCAATCACCCAACAAATACTTTTCTTAACTTTTTTTTACAAAGATGCCACCACCAACATCTTTATTCTATTTATAAAAAAAAACACAATTAAAATATTATATTCAAATAAAAATAATTACACCCTATACAGAAAAAAAAACAAATGAGTGACACTTATTTATTAGAACTAATTTCTGAAAACTGTTGGCGTTTCCTGAATGAAGTTGAAGAAGTAACAAATGCCTTGATGATGAATGATGGCACCTAATTGCCTCAAACGCCTTTAAGTGTAAACGCGGAAAACGCATATTATTTAAGTAGCATTTACTTGGTGAATTATTCGTATGCATATTTTATCATCACACGTTTTCGCCTTACAATTATTTTTTATTTGACGCTTAAGGTGGTCGCTGCGATGTTACGACTGCGGAGAGTTCGCTTCTTATTTTAGTTTCAAAAACTCAACTGGCCATAAAAATGAATATAGGACTTTCTTAAAATTAATTGAGGTTGTCGTAGTGTCAGTGTAAAAACATAAGTAAGTTAATATTGTTATATTATATTATCTGAAAACTGAATTCTTATTAAAGCAATTAAAGATTCTTTCGAACATTCAATTTTTTCCAACACTTTTGCTATGTACATAGGTAAAAACACAGTTTTATGAGATGTATTAGCAAAAACATGCACTTATATACCTGTGTGTACGTTGTCGCAGTTGACCTCAATTCAGTTATAGGGACGCTGAAACCCATCGTACTGTCAGATTTCCATTTACTTTAGTGACAGGCTACGATGTCAAATCCGTCTCTACTCAACATTAAGAGCACTCTCGTCTCTAATTAGAGATTAATTGAATCAGAGAGCGCCGGAGAGCCCTTTGTCGGTTACTCGCATAAAACGGCCTCTCCATCAAACCGACCCTAAAAAGAACTCCCCCCGTTGTAGCCAAACCAATGTAGTTTGATTGATTTCTAAGTGATGCTGATAAAGAATCGACTTGGAATTTGTATTTTGAACGTTTTCACACACTCTCGGCGGAGTTCCATTGGTATGTAGCCAGTTGGCCGCCACGCGTAGTCGGCGTCGCACGTAGCGCCATGTTTCGCGCTGTGACAGACGGCTGGAAGCGATATTGGTGGGGAACAGGTACGGAACTAACAATCACGACTTCCTCAATAAAATACAAAATTGATGATTACTATGTGAGAAGCAATCAAAATATGTGTCAAAGTTATTTTTGAATTTTTTTTGTACGCGCAAGTTTACTTACTATATCTTTGCTAAGAAAATAACGGGTGAATGAAGAAGTGAAGGCGTCGGTTGGTTCGTTATATTTACTGTGAGACGGGTTTTACGGGCTATTGTCACGGAAGATGATTGTTTCCGAGAACTGTCGCGACGAGCATTATGTTTGCTGCAAAAAGTATCGTTGTGTAAAAGGGTGAACCGGTGCGAAGTACAGCATACCTCAGAAGTTCAAAACTATTTGCGTCTGCGTTCGTTCAACTTCGCGCGCGCTCGTGCGTTTCCGGAGCACGTGGTGAGGGGACCATCTTGACAGGTGTTGCAAAACCGATAACAGTACTCGTTTTCCGGTTTTTTTTAAGATAACGCCACTCTATTATTTGACAACAATACACTGATGTGCGTAACGATGACGATTATCGATAAGTGTTCTACTGTTGCAACTTTAATTTGATGACGTTTAATTTTAGTAACAAAAATATAAAGGTTTGGTATTGTAAATAAACTGACAAAACTATCATGGTGAAGAAGTAGGTATTATATAATATTAAAAATTTTTATTTCTTATGTTAGTTTCAACAGAAAAGATCAAAAATGTTAAATGGCAGTGCTCGCGTGCGAATAATTGCTTTATATGAAGTTATAATTTTGAGGCCTTGTGTGTGTCCTTTACAACTGGTGACAATTAAAGTGCCATTACCTAATCTTTATCCAATGGTATATTTTTGTACCTATTAAAGTAAATAAAGCTATGTTTCCAACTCTTATAACTTCATTTCTTGATAGCAACTTCGCCGTCATTTCCAGAATTATATTTCACTAGCTGCGCTCCGCGGTATTACCCGGTACATTTTTTCGGGATAAAAAGTTAATCCAGGATGCCAGCTATCTCCATACTAAATTTTATCAAAATCGGTCCAGCCGTTTGAGCCTGAAGAGGGAACAAACATGCAAACACACTCACAAACTTTCGCCTCTATAATATAAGTGTGATGACTTGATTATGAAAAAAATAGTATTTGGTATTCGGGAAAGCTGTACATGCTAAATGTCTTATTTAGGCTTCGTAAAGTTACATTTCCACGTATTGATACTATATCGACACATTATTTCCATCTTTTGTTTATTTTTATTAGCAGTGCGTTTTAATTTCATTTGGCAATATAGCCAGCTTATCGAAAGTGAATTGTAATATGAAAGCTGTTTTGTCTCTAGCAGCCAACGTCTACGAGGTAATAAACACAATAAAAATTACGCAAAATTGACACAAAAATAGAGAAAAATCTAAGTAGGTTATAAAAATAAATATCCACGTGAGTCGCTATATAACGCGAAAGAGAAAATATAATCTCTTGACATTTATTGTGTAAAATATGTCATGCCTATTGCCACGAGGGATAGGAAGAGAAAAGTAATTCATAGTCTTTACATTATTTTCAAAAAATACAAGATTAACATAGAGCAAAGTTCGTAAAGTTTAAGTACCTATCTGTATATTCCTCAAAGTTAATTATAAGACAGAATGTAAAAGGCTTGTTATCCTTGACGTGTTTGTTGTAATACTCGCTTCAGTGCCTACTCATGTAGGTATTTTATATTTATCGTAGATATGTATAATAAGAATTATTTACCTTCATTGCTTGTAAAATATATACAGGTATAGCAGTTGATACACAATAACAATTAAGTACGATAATTAAAACCAATAACCATTTATTTATAGTCGATACATTTGTTTATATAACGTCGTTTCTAGAAAAGACAAGTACCTAGGTATATGAAGCTGCAACCCACACACATCAGCCAGTATTAGAGTCCTATGTTACAGAACTAGAGAGAACAGTCTAACTAAATTCAGTGCTATCATAGAATGACTAAAATATATACGTGACACTAGATAGATACTTGTTTGCTGGGTCTGAACACGCAACTTTGTATAACTACAAATTATATAAATAATGACGAACCCATTGGTGCAGTGACTAAGCAATTGGACTGCTGCGGTAAGGGTTGCGGGTTACATTTATGAGATCTGCAGATATTTGTCCCGAGTCTGGGTGTTTGTGTATGTGATATTTCATGTTTTTGTAAGACACCCACGATAAAGGTGAAATTTCTAGTGAGAAGTGACGTTGTCTTAAAAAATAAATATACGTGGATACATAGGTTACTTACAAAAAATATGTTAGGCATACAATTTCAAGATCGAACAACAGTCAACCAAAAAAACGGTGTTCGGGTTATACAATACGAACCAATGATCATTAATAACCGTGCTTGAATGTTAAGTAATGAGAAGCTAACATTAAATACATGCTACGTTTACATAACAGTAATGTTAATACAGCACAAGAATCGCCGAGTTCCCAACTATGAACAATTAATCATTCGTTAAAAACTATTGTTCACTTGTAGATTTTAAGCGGAGACGTTATGTTTACAGCACATACAAGAAAGGCTGTCTTGTTAATTTTATATAGAGAATGAGGAAAGATTAAAAAAAACTGTGAAACATTAATGTCATTTTTCTTTAAGTATATTAATTAACTTATCTTCTTCTTATCGTATGGTTGATGAACAACCTGGTGTCAGAGTTTAAACCGCCTGTAGGCCTCTGACATGGCTTTACACACCATTGAAAAATCTCTCAGGTTTCCTCACGATGTTTTCCTTCACCGTTTTTAGCAACTGATAACTAATTTTTAGTTCGCACATGAATTCGAAAAGACTTTGGTGCGTGCCGGGATTTGAACTTGCGACCTTTGACTTGGCAGTCCAACGGTCATACCACTCGGCTATCAGTGCTATAACTATAACTAACTTATAATATTCATAGACTTGAAAAAGCAATCGCATGTGATTTTTTATATTGAATTAAAATGTTAATCAACAGGTTTTCACTAACATTTGTTGGAATAAAACCTTTTCAAACAAAAAATATTAATCAAAATAAAGGTATAATTAACCAACATGTATATTCGAATTGCGAAATCCCTTTTTGAAGACTTGAATTGTAGAAACAGAAAATAAAGGAAGAGGATAATTATGTAGGAAAGAAATATAAAAAAATAACATAATAAGTTCATTAGATAATTGTTTAATTATTTTAGAGCTTCGCTGTACACACAGAAAAAATAAGAAGTAATTAGTATCTAATGGTTCATTACAAAATGAGGAATTTGGTCGATAACGACACCTTCAAGGCTAACAGAAGTACTTCGTACCTGTTTGTTAATGTAATTAATTACGATTACTGTATTCGCAACTTAATTAGCAAATATAAATCTATTTATTAAGTAGATAGTATTGTTATACCTTAATAGCGTTCGAATAGTCGATATTTCATGCAGAATTTATAAATAGTTAGTAGGTATTTCTCCTGTATAGTGTGCGTTACATAATCATGAAATATCACATACACAAATACCCAGACTTTGTGTATTTCTTTTTACTTCGGGTATTACTGGGACGTAGACTCGGGACAAACATCTGCGGATTACGCAAATGTTTGTCCCGTGCGGGAAACGAACCTTCCACGTAGTCACTGCGCCAATCAGGTCGTCTATTGTAGGTCGTATTGATTAATTATCATGATCGTTATTCGTTCGTAATTCACTTGTAGCAAATTCTTCTGTATTTACTGTCTGAGTATTTGAACTATGTTTATAAACCATGAACATCTTTCAACTGATTTCTACCAGTTTAGGTAAAGTTTTTTCTTCCTTAGGAACCTAAATATCAAAATACATTGCGATCTGTTTAGTCCTCAAACAGAGATAAAATTACTTCCACATTTCTGTTAGTGGTATTGCTAGTGGACGCTCGGCTTAATACCTCTACTTTTCAAAAGGATTAGATTTCCATTAATTGTATCTTCAGTAAAACAGTCATACATATGTGTATACCCGTAGCTAAGTGTTCCTATGGTATACATAAGCATAATTATATCTGTCTATCTACCCTATACACATACGCTGCTACCAAGCATACACAAAAATATAGCATCCATCTTTTATAAACTTTTTAAAGTGGCAGTAAGTACGAAGTACGAACATAATCACCCACTCTAGCCTGGTCGTACGGTTTCATTACTTTAATGAACCGGTTGTGTTGCAACTTGTTTGCCACATTGTACGCGAAGGAAACAGGCCTGATGCATGAATGTGAACTATGGAGAATCTTTAACTGGTCACTTTATTAGGCCAATTAGTTGTATTGCGTTAAATTGGTACGTAACGATAAAACAACTTGAATATCTGCCGTAGCGTACCCTGTTACAGATTTTGTCGAATTATTTGTGTGTAAACGACTGTCTTTTGTTTTTCAAGCTATCGTATAAAGTAGGACTTAGTAAGAAGCAAAATACATTCACAGGCCCTTTGTTGTTCTTGATCTTCTTCTTCTGACCGAATCTTAGTTTAAGAGCAATTTTTAACCAAAAGCGTAACGTGTCAAAATCGGTCACCCATCCAAAGGTTCTCCACAGATCGACTGTGAGATTAAGCAGCGCTAACCGTAGAGCGCCTCAAATAGGCCGAATGACCGATCTGTAGGTCAATCCTCGTAACTTGAGACGTTAACAAGCTGTTCAATAACGATGTGCTCTCAATAAAAACAATTTTTGTATTGATATTAATTGGTTTTTAACTAAAGCAGATCGGCACTGCTCGTGAACGTATACGAGAATTGACAAAATGTGCGTTAGCGCTATAATAATATTTATAGTGGAAGCGCAATGCTGCTACGTCTATTGTAATGCGGCATCTCGCTTACACATCGTAAACAGTCCTGTTTTAAGAGTTCATGGTAATGACCTATTATTTCACACTGACCCGTACTATCAAGCTCTTTTCTACAGCTTTTAATTGTTTAAGTTACGTCGTAAAAACAATAAAATCCTGCATCAACCGTTGTGAAAGTATCATGATCGTTTCCCAGTCAAACCGGATAATCTTGTTATGGCATTGACATTAAAAAATATATAAACCCAGTTTATTTCTAAGCTTTGAAACTTTTTATACTCTTAAAAAAGGTCGTACAAGATAATATTGGAAGGAGATTATAGTCCAATGAACGAGTAGTTTTGGTACATGTTACTAAGTTAACCGGTTTACTAAATCCGTATGTAGGTGTACTAAACTTACTACGACTTTTGTTGTGCTCAGAATAATATAAATGTATGCGTTAACTACTACAGCACCACCAAAATACTAAACTTTGAAGTTATATCAAAGGTTTCTAAAGTGTGACTCCTTGATAAAGTTATTTTAACTTTAACACCTGACAGACTTTGCAAGGCTTAGTGAAAGATCTCCAGAAAGCTTTAACGATAAACTTCAAAATTTTACCTTTTAATAAATATACGAAAGGAAAACATTGCAGGTGAATTTCACTGCAGGCAGACAGTACCTCGCACTATTTACAAGATTTGTTCAGCAATTTGAACCGTTTAAACTTCACATAAACATTACTCATCCGCGTTATCCTATAAAACAATTTATCATAATTACTTAACAAATAAATCCAATTGGTCATATCAGTTTAATACAAGCTAGATAATATATTGCGAACATTAATAAATCATATCCATTATCAGCAGACACTAATTATATGATCGTCGTAGATATGTATTTATCAATAATCTTATTATGTTCCTTCTTCTACCGACAAATTGACAGCAATAAATCAATGAATGCGAGTCTGTTGGGAATGTTTCGATGGAATTCATTAATTAAATAAAGCCTTGGATCCGACTTACGAAACAGGGAACATGCAACTTGATTGATATTGACTGGGATTCGCAATGAAACGTGCCACGTGACTGTGTAATTTTTTTGTCGATCTGTTTTGCACTTACTATTAAGATTTAACAAAGAATGAAGCAGAAAAAGACCTTTGCTAGGTGCACTTTTATGCTTTTGAGTCGGAATGGGATCGCAGTCTACAGCTGTTCCTTTGTCAATTGTCATGTTTTGTTGTGGATGTTTAAGACATTTTTACAATCGGTACCTTTTATAGTTGTGTCAAGTTATGTGATACAACAGTGGGTGTATAGACGCCTTATAATAACGTATGCCAATCCCTTTCGTACTTAATGTAATGTAATATTTAAAGCAAATCATGTTTGCATATATCACACAGCTGTCAGTGTCGTTTCCTCATCACATCGTAGGTATCCTTTAGATATCACTTTTTGATAATCTTTCCGTCTTCATTTTAAACTAATCTTCCAGCACAGCTTTGTTTTAAAGCCTAGAAGAGAAATCTCACACTATTCAGGATTCTAACTTATTAAAAATAATATAAGAAATCCCGTATCTAAACTGTTACTAGACATAATATATTTTGCATTCTTGTCAGTAGAACTAAACATTTTCCCTCTATTATAATACTATAATAGTATGCTTATAAAAACATCATAATTTACCCACGTTAAACATCGCACTTTGTATAGGTATGGGCACATATTTATGGAACAAACAAATTGACAAGAGCAATCATTCTCATCGAATCGATTGCGGTCGTGCGTAGATTGGAACTAACTGGAACATTCGCTGCATTCTTCCATTAACTACCTAATAGGTATACATATAGAGTTACTTATATCTGAATGGGGGTAACATGCCTTTTAGTATGATGTTTTTATTGGTCTACATTACATTACTCAAGCTTTTTAAAATCAAGGGTTGTGTCCTTCTCACTGTATGGGAAAAAAACTGCGGATCATATAAATATTGTGTAGATCCACCCCACAATCCATAGCATAGCAGTACGGTTACTTAATCACTGCCGAATAGTACAGCACATAAATTTTTTATGCCATACCAGTTGACCCGGAGAACTTCGTACCGCTTTCTCACCGTTTAATCCTTTCCTGGACTTCCACGAACATGTCAAGACCAAAATTAACCAAATCGGTCAAGCCGTTCTCGAGTTTTAGCGAGACTAATAAACGGTAATTTATTTATATATATAGATAGATGACACAGAAGGTACTCACATTTCTACAGCACTAAATAAAATATTATCTATAGGTAATAATTATAAGTTCAGATATCCTCTGTAATTTCATAATATGCATGATTTATATTTGGATACGCATCCACAATGATTTAAGACATTCCTAAAGAGACACAAGGTCAATGTACTTTTGACTTTGAGAGCCGCATAAGGTTGACACATCAATTAAATTATTTTTATACGAAGCGATCGTAACTACCGCGAGACCTACGAGAGCGTATTTAGCTGACTTAGTTATGGTAATTATTTGGATATGCAGAAATCTCCATGCCTAATACAAAATTATGTATTTATTAACTTTGGGATTTGGTTTAAGATTTCAAAGGTTTGTTACGGGTAAATAAATTTAAATCTTACAGGTGGTACAAAATGCGTGAAGCACATGTGAACTTATATTTTGACCATTTTCATAAAAGATTAAACTGCTTTAAGCAATCACCTTAAAAAATAAAAATTATAAAACCAGCCAACCTGAAACATTATATGTATTTTCATTTAGATCTATTCTAAGAATTAGTAATTAATTAATTCTACTCAGTATTAATATCGGTTTATTACGAGTTTAGTATTCAAGGTATTTAGAATACCGATACTGCATTCAACGCAATGCAACCTATTTCATTAACAACACTTGGAGCATGCCAAACTAATGTTGCGATCGTAATAACAAATGAATGTGGTCTTCGATCGATTCACATTGCTACGAACGCTTGAACATTTAATTGGAATTCAATAACTAAAACTCTTTACAATCTTATGATCTGAAGATCGTATTATAGGTTTATTGCCCATAGCAAATACAATATTGAATTTAAACTAATCTTATGTAATGGATAATGGTTATGGACTGAATCTATCAGATAGATAGATCAGATTTCTATCTGCCCAGTGACTCACAATATGATTCAGGCGATTAATAAACTATCAAGTCTGCTACGACGCGTCGCGCGACGATTGAAATGATTGTATTTATGCACATTACCGCCAATTTTTAATATCGTTCCTACCTATATGCATAAGTTTGCGAAGGTTATATCCAGCAGACTGCAAATTTGATAATTTTATTATCATGTGTAGTTACTTACTTTACTGTTAAGTTATTGTCTCTACCTAATACAATTGCAAAGTTGCTAAAAGTTGTTAAAATGCAAAACAATTGCAATTCTGCAACAGTGCTCAATACATGGCAAAAGACTTCCCCTTATTTGGGAATTACTACTTTTACGTTACTGCAGAGCATTATTCTGGCAACGTGTAAGCTTCCAAAAACATCTTAAGCCAGAACTTGGGGTCCAAAGAGCATTTAGATACATACACTATGCACTTAGAATTAACATTCTGCTCGCATTGTGATTCAAGCAACGCGATAATGTATTACCATAGATATGCGAATGGCAAGTGAGAGGAAAAAATCATGGATGCAACAGCGTAGTTTTCAATTCCTACGTCACATCAGTGGCAGGGTTATTCATAGTATCTACCTACATATGTACGTGTATCAGTAGGTATTATATAATATTAAAAATTTTTATTTCTTATGTTAGTTTCAACAGAAAAGATCAAAAATGTTAAATGGCAGTGCTCGCGTGCGAATAATTGCTTTATATGAAGTTATAATTTTGAGGCCTTGTGTGTGTCCTTTACAACTGGTGACAATTAAAGTGCCATTACCTAATCTTTATCCAATGGTATATTTTTGTACCTATTAAAGTAAATAAAGCTATGTTTCCAACTCTTATAACTTCATTTCTTGATAGCAACTTCGCCGTCATTTCCAGAATTATATTTCACTAGCTGCGCTCCGCGGTATTACCCGGTACATTTTTTCGGGATAAAAAGTTAATCCAGGATGCCAGCTATCTCCATACTAAATTTTATCAAAATCGGTCCAGCCGTTTGAGCCTGAAGAGGGAACAAACATGCAAACACACTCACAAACTTTCGCCTCTATAATATAAGTGTGATGACTTGATTATGAAAAAAATAGTATTTGGTATTCGGGAAAGCTGTACATGCTAAATGTCTTATTTAGGCTTCGTAAAGTTACATTTCCACGTATTGATACTATATCGACACATTATTTCCATCTTTTGTTTATTTTTATTAGCAGTGCGTTTTAATTTCATTTGGCAATATAGCCAGCTTATCGAAAGTGAATTGTAATATGAAAGCTGTTTTGTCTCTAGCAGCCAACGTCTACGAGGTAATAAACACAATAAAAATTACGCAAAATTGACACAAAAATAGAGAAAAATCTAAGTAGGTTATAAAAATAAATATCCACGTGAGTCGCTATATAACGCGAAAGAGAAAATATAATCTCTTGACATTTATTGTGTAAAATATGTCATGCCTATTGCCACGAGGGATAGGAAGAGAAAAGTAATTCATAGTCTTTACATTATTTTCAAAAAATACAAGATTAACATAGAGCAAAGTTCGTAAAGTTTAAGTACCTATCTGTATATTCCTCAAAGTTAATTATAAGACAGAATGTAAAAGGCTTGTTATCCTTGACGTGTTTGTTGTAATACTCGCTTCAGTGCCTACTCATGTAGGTATTTTATATTTATCGTAGATATGTATAATAAGAATTATTTACCTTCATTGCTTGTAAAATATATACAGGTATAGCAGTTGATACACAATAACAATTAAGTACGATAATTAAAACCAATAACCATTTATTTATAGTCGATACATTTGTTTATATAACGTCGTTTCTAGAAAAGACAAGTACCTAGGTATATGAAGCTGCAACCCACACACATCAGCCAGTATTAGAGTCCTATGTTACAGAACTAGAGAGAACAGTCTAACTAAATTCAGTGCTATCATAGAATGACTAAAATATATACGTGACACTAGATAGATACTTGTTTGCTGGGTCTGAACACGCAACTTTGTATAACTACAAATTATATAAATAATGACGAACCCATTGGTGCAGTGACTAAGCAATTGGACTGCTGCGGTAAGGGTTGCGGGTTACATTTATGAGATCTGCAGATATTTGTCCCGAGTCTGGGTGTTTGTGTATGTGATATTTCATGTTTTTGTAAGACACCCACGATAAAGGTGAAATTTCTAGTGAGAAGTGACGTTGTCTTAAAAAATAAATATACGTGGATACATAGGTTACTTACAAAAAATATGTTAGGCATACAATTTCAAGATCGAACAACAGTCAACCAAAAAAACGGTGTTCGGGTTATACAATACGAACCAATGATCATTAATAACCGTGCTTGAATGTTAAGTAATGAGAAGCTAACATTAAATACATGCTACGTTTACATAACAGTAATGTTAATACAGCACAAGAATCGCCGAGTTCCCAACTATGAACAATTAATCATTCGTTAAAAACTATTGTTCACTTGTAGATTTTAAGCGGAGACGTTATGTTTACAGCACATACAAGAAAGGCTGTCTTGTTAATTTTAAATAGAGAACGAGGAAATATTAAAAAAATCTGTAAAACATTAATTACATTTTTCTTTAAGTATATTAATTAACTTATAATATTCATAGACTTGAAAATTTAGCAATCGCGTGAGATTTCTTATATTGAATTAAAATGTTAATCAACAGGTTTTCACTAACATTTGTTGGAATAAAACCTTTTCAAACAAAAAATATTAATCAAAATAAAGGTATAATTAACCAACATGTATAGTCGAATTGCGAAATCCCTTTTTGAAGACTTGAATTGTAGAAACAGAAAATAAAGGAAGAGGATAATTATGTAGGAAAGAAATATAAAAAAATAACATAACAAGTTCATTAGATAATTGTTTAATTATTTTAGAGCTTCGCTGTACACACAGAAAAAATAAGAAGTAATTAGTATCTAATGGTTCATTACAAAATGAGGAATTTGGTCGATAAGGACACCTTCAAGGCTAACAGAAGTACTTCGTACCTGTTTGTTAATGTAATTAATTACGATTACTGTATTCGCAACTTAATTAGCAAATATAAATCTATTTTATAAATTAAGTAGATAGTATTGTTATACCTTAATAGCGTTCGAATAGTCGATATTTCATGCAGAATTTATAAATAGTTAGTAGGTATTTCTCCTGTATAGTGTGCGTTACATAATCATGAAATATCACATACACAAATACCCAGACTTTGTGTATTTCTTTTTACTTCGGGTATTACTGGGACATAGACTCGGGACAAACATCTGCGGATTACGCAAATGTTTGTCCCGTGCGGGAAACGAACCTTCCACGTAGTCACTGCGCCAATCAGGTCGTCTATTGTAGGTCATATTGATTAATTATCATGATCGTTATTCGTTCGTAATTCACTTGTAGCAAATTCTTCTGTATTTACTGTCTGAGTATTTGAACTATGTTTATAAACCATGAACATCTTTCAACTGATTTCTACCAGTTTAGGTAAAGTTTTTTCTTCCTTAGGAACCTAAATATCAAAATACATTGCGATCTGTTTAGTCCTCAAACAGAGATAAAATTACTTCCACATTTCTGTTAGTGGTATTGCTAGTGGACGCTCGGCTTAATACCTCTACTTTTCAAAAGGATTAGATTTCCATTAATTGTATCTTCAGTAAAACAGTCATACATATGTGTATACCCGTAGCTAAGTGTTCCTATGGTATACATAAGCATAATTATATCTGTCTATCTACCCTATACACATACGCTGCTACCAAGCATACACAAAAATATAGCATCCATCTTTTATAAACTTTTTAAAGTGGCAGTAAGTACGAAGTACGAACATAATCACCCACTCTAGCCTGGTCGTACGGTTTCATTACTTTAATGAACCGGTTGTGTTGCAACTTGTTTGCCACATTGTACGCGAAGGAAACAGGCCTGACGCATGAATGTGAACTATGGAGAATCTTTAACTGGTCACTTTATTAGGCCAATTAGTTGTATTGCGTTAAATTGGTACGTAACGATAAAACAACTTGAATATCTGCCGTAGCGTACCCTGTTACAGATTTTGTCGAATTATTTGTGTGTAAACGACTGTCTTTTGTTTTTCAAGCTATCGTATAAAGTAGGACTTAGTAAGAAGCAAAATACATTCACAGGCCCTTTGTTGTTCTTGATCTTCTTCTTCTGACCGAATCTTAGTTTAAGAGCAATTTTTAACCAAAAGCGTAACGTGTCAAAATCGGTCACCCATCCAAAGGTTCTCCACAGATCGACTGTGAGATTAAGCAGCGCTAACCGTAGAGCGCCTCAAATAGGCCGAATGACCGATCTGTAGGTCAATCCTCGTAACTTGAGACGTTAACAAGCTGTTCAATAACGATGTGCTCTCAATAAAAACAATTTTTGTATTGATATTAATTGGTTTTTAACTAAAGCAGATCGGCACTGCTCGTGAACGTATACGAGAATTGACAAAATGTGCGTTAGCGCTATAATAATATTTATAGTGGAAGCGCAATGCTGCTACGTCTATTGTAATGCGGCATCTCGCTTACACATCGTAAACAGTCCTGTTTTAAGAGTTCATGGTAATGACCTATTATTTCACACTGACCCGTACTATCAAGCTCTTTTCTACAGCTTTTAATTGTTTAAGTTACGTCGTAAAAACAATAAAATCCTGCATCAACCGTTGTGAAAGTATCATGATCGTTTCCCAGTCAAACCGGATAATCTTGTTATGGCATTGACATTAAAAAATATATAAACCCAGTTTATTTCTAAGCTTTGAAACTTTTTATACTCTTAAAAAAGGTCGTACAAGATAATATTGGAAGGAGATTATAGTCCAATGAACGAGTAGTTTTGGTACATGTTACTAAGTTAACCGGTTTACTAAATCCGTATGTAGGTGTACTAAACTTACTACGACTTTTGTTGTGCTCAGAATAATATAAATGTATGCGTTAACTACTACAGTACCACCAAAATACTCAACTTTGAAGTCATATCAAAGGTTTCTAAAGTGTGACTCCTTGATAAAGTTATATTAACTTTAACACCTGACAGACTTTGCAAGGCTTAGTGAAAGATCTCCAGAAAGCTTTAACTATAAACTTCAAAATTGTACCTTTTAATAAATATACGAAAAGAAAACATTGCAGGTGAATTTCACTGCCTCGCAGTACCTCGCACTATTTACAAGATTTGTTCAGCCATTTGAACCGTTTAAACTTCACATAAACATTACTCATCCGCGTTATCCTATAAAACAATTTATCATAATTACTTAACAAATAAATCCAATTGGTCATATCAGTTTAATACAAGCTAGATAATATATTGCGAACATTAATAAATCATATCCATTATCAGCAGACACTAATTATATGATCGTCGTAGATATGTATTTATCAATAATCTTATTATGTTCCTTCTTCTACCGACAAATTGACAGCAATAAATCAATGAATGCGAGTCTGTTGGGAATGTTTCGATGGAATTCATTAATTAAATAAAGCCTTGGATCCGACTTACGAAACAGGGAACATGCAACTTGATTGATATTGACTGGGATTCGCACCGAAACGTGCCACGTGACTGTGTAATTTTTTTGTCGATCTGTCTTGCACTTACTATTAAGATTTAACAAAGAATGAAGCAGAAAAAGACCTTTGCTAGGTGCACTTTTATGCTTTTGAGTCGGAATGGGATCGCAGTCTACAGCTGTTCCTTTGTCAATTGTCATGTTTTGTTGTGGATGTTTAAGACATTTTTACAATCGGTACCTTTTATAGTTGTGTCAAGTTATGTGATACAACAGTGGGTGTATAGACGCCTTATAATAACGTATGCCAATCCCTTTCGTACTTAATGTAATGTAATATTTAAAGCAAATCATGTTTGCATATATCACACAGCTGTCAGTGTCGTTTCCTCATCACATCGTAGGTATCCTTTAGATATCACTTTTTGATAATCTTTCCGTCTTCATTTTAAACTAATCTTCCAGCACAGCTTTGTTTTAAAGCCTAGAAGAGAAATCTCACACTATTCAGGATTCTAACTTATTAAAAATAATATAAGAAATCCCGTATCTAAACTGTTACTAGACATAATATATTTTGCATTCTTGTCAGTAGAACTAAACATTTTCCCTCTATTATAATACTATAATAGTATGCTTATAAAAACATCATAATTTACCCACGTTAAACATCGCACTTTGTATAGGTATGGGCACATATTTATGGAACAAACAAATTGACAAGAGCAATCATTCTCATCGAATCGATTGCGGTCGTGCGTAGATTGGAACTAACTGGAACATTCGCTGCATTCTTCCATTAACTACCTAATATACATATAGAGTTACTTATATCTGAATGGGGGTAACATGCCTTTTAGTATGATGTTTTTATTGGTCTACATTACATTACTCAAGCTTTTTAAAATCAAGGGTTGTGTCCTTCTCACTGTATGGGAAAAAAACTGCGGATCATATAAATATTGTGTAGATCCACCCCACAATCCATAGCATAGCAGTACGGTTACTTAATCACTGCCGAATAGTACAGCACATAAATTTTTTATGCCATACCAGTTGACCCGGAGAACTTCGTACCGCTTTCTCACCGTTTAATCCTTTCCTGGACTTCCACGAACATGTCAAGACCAAAATTAACCAAATCGGTCAAGCCGTTCTCGAGTTTTAGCGAGACTAATAAACGGTAATTTATTTATATAAATAGATAGATGACACAGAATTAGGAACTCACATTTCTACAGCACTAAATAATATATTATCTATAGGTAATAATTATAAGTTCAGATATCCTCTGTAATTTCATAATATGCATGATTTATATTTGGATACGCACCCACAATGATTTAAGACATTCCTAAAGAGACACAAGGTCAATGTACTTTTGACTTTGAGAGCCGCATAAGGTTGACACATCAATTAAATTATTTTTATACGAAGCGATCGTAACTACCGCGAGACCTACGAGAGCGTATTTAGCTGACTTAGTTATGGTAATTATTTGGATATGCAGTAGTTAAGTTTATTATTTGGGTATCCAAAAATCTCCCTGCCTAATACAAAATTATGTATTTATTAACTTTGGGATTTGGTTTAAGATTTCAAAGGTTTGTTACGGGTAAATAAATTTAAATCTTACAGGTGGTACAAAATGCGTGGAAGCACATGTGAACTTATATTTTGACCATTTTCATAAAAGATTAAACTGCATTAGGCAATCACCTTAAAAATAATATAACCAGCCAACCTGAAACATTATATTTTTATTTAGTAAGATATTCTAAGAATATAACTCAGTATTAATATCAGTTTATTACGAGCTTAGTATTCAAGGTATTCAGAATACCGATACCTACTGCATTCAACGCAATGCAACCTATTTCATTAACAACACTTGGAGCATGCCAAACTAATGTTGCGATCGTAATAACAAATGAATGTGGTCTTCGATCGATTCACATTGCTACGAACGCTTGAACATTTAATTGGAATTCAATAACTAAAACTCTTTACAATCTTATGATCTGAAGATCGTATTATAGGTTTATTGCCCATAGCAAATACAATATTGAATTTAAACTAATCTTATGTAATGGATAATGGTTATGGACTGAATCTATCAGATAGATAGATCAGATTTCTATCTGCCCAGTGACTCACAATATGATTCAGGCGATTAATAAACTATCAAGTCTGCTACGACGCGTCGCGCGACGATTGAAATGATTGTATTTATGCACATTACCGCCAATTTTTAATATCGTTCCTACCTATATGCATAAGTTTGCGAAGGTTATATCCAGCAGACTGCAAATTTGATAATTTTATTATCATGTGTAGTTACTTACTTTACTGTTAAGTTATTGTCTCTACTTAATACAATTGCAAAGTTGCTAAAAGTTGTTAAAATGCAAAACAATTGCAATTCTGCAACAGTGCTCAATACATGGCAAAAGACTTCCCCTTATTTGGGAATTACTACTTTTACGTTACTGCAGAGCATTATTCTGGCAACGTGTAAGCTTCCAAAAACATCTTAAGCCAGAACTTGGGGTCCAAAGAGCATTTAGATACATACACTATGCACTTAGAATTAACATTCTGCTCGCATTGTGATTCAAGCAACGCGATAATGTATTACCATAGATATGCGAATGGCAAGTGAGAGGAAAAAATCATGGATGCAACAGCGTAGTTTTCAATTCCTACGTCACATCAGTGGCAGGGTTATTCATAGTATCTACCTACATACGTGTATCAGTATGGAGTATCTGTCAGGGCCCAATTTCATTAAGCCAGGCTTGAGAGGGAACTAAAGATGTTCGTGCGATAGAGAAAACATGCGACACAGAACAGAGGGTATTATTCGAACTTGGTTTTTTGCGAGCTTGGTCCTTTGATACTGACTCTAGCTTCGAATACCCAATAATACTAAAAGCTAACTTTTAAACTAGATGTCTCTTTCCTGACTCTAAGACAAAAAGGTAATCCATTCTTAGAAGTTTAGACGTCACGTTTTTTAGTCAACACAATATTTTACGAAAGAACCATTTGTTTCTTTGGATATAAGGACCAATGAGGTTTGGGTATAATATGTTGCAAACCTAAAGGTAGAAGACGTAGTGGTTTTGATACTAGATACACACTGTAAATACACGTCTAACCACAACGGGCACGAGTGCGAACATGCTACAACTTCCACGTTTACGACTTTTGTAAACGTGCAAATAATAATAAAATCATGTATGTAAATTCAGACGTGAGTGTCACACATATCTGCCAGATATCTACGTGTTATATGTATTTATATACGACAACTTATCTAATGTAATTGTGCTGTATATCATCGGTATCTCAGACATGGACTTCTCAAAGAGTATTGCAATTGCATAAATGTCGCAGACTTGAAACGGATGTTCTGATAATAATACCTGCTTAAATAATAGAATTGATTTAAATTATCACTATCAAAGATAATACTTTACTACAAAAAATATACTGTTTTTCCATTTGCGTCATAGTATTAATTTTTGGCTGAAGATTGATCAATTTGTTTGATTTCAGTGTTTAGAAACGTATTTGTTTAAAACTATTATATTCACGTGCCACAATATAATTTACTTCAGAGTCAAATGTAGTCATTAACAGTGCCGTAGTGTAAGTATGCCTAGCTAACATATCTTAGCAGTTTTCTTTTCTTAAATAACTAAAAGAGAAACGCAAAAGCAGTAGTTAAGTTACGTAGGCAAAAAACTTACACTGGGGGCTCTGATCTACGGCACTTTAAATACTCTTTGAATATTTTTTAACCTTCATTACCTCCCTATGAACATATGTACATACATAACAGCACTGATAGCCGAGTGGTATGACCGTTGGACTGCCAAGTCAAAGGTCGCTAGTTCAAATCCCGGCACGCACCAATATCTTTTCGAATTCATGTGCGTACTAAAAATTAGTTATCAGTCGCTAAAAACGGTGAAGGAAAACATCGTGAGGAAACCGGCACACCTGAGAGATTTTTCAACAATTTGTTTCACGACGAGTTGTTTCATCAACCATACGATAAGAAGAACATACATAATACGTGTAATTGTTAGATGATACATTATTATATTAACTTCTACACATAGTAGGTACGTACGTTATCATCGATTAGTATTCAAATAAATAAATATGTAAATGACGAATACTATAATGGGATGACACGCGTTGCGTGACATAGAGTAATAATTCTAATATTGCTTGTTATAGATGTGTAAGTATGTGTTAAAGTATTTGTGTATTGTATTAAAGTATTTAGCAGCAAAAACGGAATTCTGACAAGATGGTTACAATTTAATATTATATTTTCAATTTAGTTCGATGTAACAGTACCTTCCTCTGATGAAACAATACATTTTTTTATTGTTTTTTTTTTTTAATAAAAAGACACAATAAAATACCTAATTATATCTTTTATTCAGACACTCTTCATGCATGTTACATATATGTACCTATTTACTATATATAATAAATATGCAAGTCATTTTTAAATTAAACAATATGGTCATAAATGCTGAAACTTATATAAAAGAAAAACAAAGGAAAACTTTAGCTAATTTGGTTTTCATTATTTTGTTCTCAAAACTTAGGTAATTATAAATAATTATGTAGTTTGAAAACGTCTAACATCAAAACCGCGGTGTAGTAATTTCCAACTATTTAATTCACGGGTGACTAACGTGGAAGGAATATTTTTATCATAAGGAGCACTAAGGAAGCAACTCTATCAGATAACGCTTTTATCTTTTTGTATCAACACGTTACCAGATTATAGCTATCACAATCTAGTATTATGCGCGAAACAAAGATAGTAATCACTCATTATATTGTTAAGTTTATGTTACCGTAAAACTACCGAATCCGTTATAATGCAAGTCTCCGTCTCGCTTATCTTTGAAAAGTACAATACGTACAGTAGTTTTACGCCAGTTTAAGATTTTAATTGGCTTTAGAAAGCGTATAAGGGACAGTAGTTATGTGTGCCTCCGGATAAGCACTCTTTACTGCTCTCTTTACATACCAAAGATTCTATGACAGTTAACAAAAAATTTTGTTTTAAAATAATCTCTGACTTTCACACACTCGTTGATGATAATAACAAATAGGTAATATATTTTTATAAACTCTATCTCCTGCACTAACATTCACCGTATTACAGGGTACATTATAAAAAATGATAGGCATTATGTTGGATAGTAGCGTAACTAATTCAAAGAGCTCACGTTTATTCTTGACTTATCAATGAAATAATCATGTTTCATTTACTTATTTTCCTCATGTTGTTATGTAGGTACTACAAGAGGCATAGAAACCCCGGCAATGCCAATACGCTCGCTATTAAATGGGGTATAATGGTCATTAGTGTAACGTAGGCTAACAGTACGATTACTCTGTTTAGAAAAACCTTAGAATAAAATAGATATCTTTATTTCAAGCCCAAGAATTACAAATGTTACACTAATCAAATGTATCATAAATCGTAACCGAAATAAAATTATTATATCTCTTACGTTTTAATTATGTTTTTAATTATAACTTTCAGAAGAAGCGCAAAATTGGTTGTTTCTGATGCTAAACTTTGGTTTTTTAAGCAAGTTACCATTAATGAACTACAATTATAATCTCTCTTCATATCGTATGGTTGATGACAACCTGGTGTCAGAGTTTAAACCGCCTGTTGGCCTCTGACATGGCATTACACGCCGTTAAAATATCTCAGTGTGTCGGTTTCCTCACGATGTTTTCCTTCACCGTTTTTAGCAACTGATAACTAATTTATAGTACGCACATGAATTCGAAAAGACATTGGTGCGTGCCGGGGTTGTAACTTGCGACCTTTGACTTGGCAATCCAACGGTCATACCACTCGGCTATACCTAAGTGCTTAAAATATAATTATGGTGTTTTTTTAAATAAAATTATATAGTGTTGTTTTAAAACTAACATCGCGGCAACGTAGAGATATAATGTTATGTATAACATTCATCTTCTAAGCATTGATTTTTAATATTATTACGAAATGTCTATCTACGGTTCACGTATATTACGAGCCTTTTTATGTCACTTTATATCAGAAGTAGCGATAAGAAGTTATCCCTTTTTTTCAATGTGTTGTGCACGGACAACATAGGGTTGTCACAGGGTCATTTATATAATGAACTTGTTAAATTAAAACCAAACCAAGAAAAGTGTAGTAATTATCTTTTTTGTTTACTTTATTTACAAGACTGACCCCCCGATCTACAAAATATGACTTTTATTTAAATAAGCCATATTCTCTTCATTTCATGTCTTTTTGTCAAAAATAATACCATAGTAATTTTATAATAAAAAAAAACAATTAACCATTTTAATATCTACAATGCGCTGCCCTAACCAACCAAACGTAAACCGTAACGGTTCGATTGCGTCTCTTTGTGACAAACGTATTATCTTTGGTAATTATCTATTGACAGCATACGAGCGCCATATCGCGTTTAACTTTAAAACAATGAAGCAACATGACAATACCTAGGTTTATATAAATTAAACATGGTTTATTCCCACCGAGAATGACGAGCAGAGATCAGGTTTCCGCCAATGATGTTTTAAAAACAGTCAAACGTATTTTAAACTAGCTGCGCCCCGCGGTGTGACCCGTTTCATTTTCTCGGGATAAAAAGTAGTGTCAGTTACCTCCATACCAAATTTTAGCACAATCGGTCCAGTCCTTTGAGCGTGAAAAGATAACAAACACACGAATGCACAAACATACTCACAACCTTTCGCGTTTATAATATTCGTGTGATAAACCAAAGAGATGAATCAGAAATCGGAAGTCTAAATAACTAAATACTGATTTATTTTTTCTTGACTCTGTACAGGGTGCCTACCATGAGACGTTGCGTTTTAATGCATTTCTAACTTACTATCGAAAACGTTTTTAACTTGGGAGTCCAACGGTCATACCAATCGGCTATCATTGCTCACTCGTCAACTATTAAAGTTTTGGTTGTTTTAGTTGCGTAATAATTGAACCATTATCAGGTTTACTTGTAGCAGTAACTTCCTATTTAACGAACAGCCCTCTTACCATAAACTCTTAAAGCAGGACAGTTTACGTTGTAGAAGCGAGACGCCGCGCGCCGCTACGTGCAGTGTAATGCGGCGTCTCGCTCCACATCGGCAAATGTCCTGCTTTAAGAGTTCATGGTACGGGGGCAGGAGTGGTATCGTAAACGCACAATAGGTAAACATCATTACTGGTTGAAAGGTGGCCGTAAAACACAAGGTTTTATTCGCTATGCGCGGATAATTTAGTATTACATCGATCAGTATCGAATCGCTGAATACCTTATTAGCAAATACACTTATGCACTCTATTAAATTAAAAAAGAAGTATGCATGTTCTTTTCTTACTTATGTTTTTACTGCTATCTTTGCAAGTCATTTTTAACTTCCGTAGTTCGATATTGTACTACTAACGGAGGTAAAGTGATTTGAATGGGGCAACTTGTTAATTCTGATTCAAATGTCCTTTTATGGAAGTTCATGAAAACTTTTCAGAACTTAAATGATTTAGGCCGTTAATTATACGAGCCAGTTATCACTATTTCTTATAATTAAAAACATTTAATGGCATTTAAAAGTACTCTTGGACTTTCAGAAAGTTCAAAGATTAACATTTTACACATTTAATGTAGGTACTAAGCTATCAGCTGTATGTTCCCGTGGTATTTATGAAGTTGGTGGGGGTTGTGTACAAGGGGTGTAACTATACAATTAAATAGTTTTGTTTAAAACTGTTTATACAATTAAGTACCTACTTCAAATCGAAACGTATAAATAAATAATTTTGTACCCCAAGAATCTGGGCTATAAATCATTCAGACATAAACCATACATTTGATTGTATTTCAGCAAGTCACAAAAGTATTTTATTTAGACTTAAAAACCCATTACCTATTTTTAAACTAGAATGGATTTCAGAGTAACGTTCCTACTTTAGAACATTTATCGATGTAACATACTTTACTATGCACTCCCATTAAGATCCCAAAATGCATTAAAATAGACTAGGAACCGCTGATAGTTTTAGATATCAATGGAAGAGTGTGGTTTTATGTATTTTTAATGCCGCGAACCGGGTCAGCATGCCCCTTGTATTTCAGGTCAGCCCCGTGTCACTAAGCAAGCGTTTGTGTGTACTGCGTGTGTTGCAGAAACATTCATAAACTTGACTTTTTAAAAATTGCCGATCTTAATCTGTATAATGCAAATATAAATCTTTGTTTTTCAGTTAGTAAATTGTAAAAAATAACTTCTTAGATTATGTACTACATGATCATTCACTTTACACAACAATATGCTACAACTCATTTAACTGCAAAATTGAATAAATGAATTATAAACATATTAGCAAAAATAAAGTAATTTAGGTACTACAAAAACTAACAGCTAAATCAATGTCCATGTACCTTCTTGATACAGTACCTATTTAATCTTGAATACGCATAGAGTGTAACAGGAAATTGTAACGTAATAATGTATTTACTCGTTAGTCACGATCTTTGAACTAAAATAACGATATACGCAAGTGAGGCACGTGTAAACGTGATAATATTAGTTTCAAATATAATACATAAAGGCCTAGATTTAGTACCTAAGGCTAATTACTCAGTTTTCTTAATAACATACCGAATAATCTTAACCACGTTGAAAATACATGCCTCCTTCACTGTTAACTAGAGTCTTGAAGTTTCAGACTTAATCAG
Organism: Abrostola tripartita; assembly: GCA_905340225.1. Classification (NCBI taxonomy): domain Eukaryota; kingdom Metazoa; phylum Arthropoda; class Insecta; order Lepidoptera; family Noctuidae; genus Abrostola; species Abrostola tripartita. The sequence goes on along the minus strand of HG996490.1, from coordinate 5,784,846 downwards.
TTAACCGGGTTTTGATATAAAACACATAAATGAAAAGCCTTTGTGTAACTTAATAACTGAAACGCACCTGTTACTTTATGACGACAGAGAAACTTGATGTTGGAAAGGGAACGACAATTTTACCCTTAATTATTTTACACCGAAAAATTTAGAAACGATTGCTTCAAAAGTTTGCATGGTAATCATTTAACTTTTTATTTGCACCTAATAAAGAGGTCCAAATTATCTTGCCATCGCCTTCTCGGTTGGCCTGGTCGTCGGCGGCCGGCTGGCGGCAAAGCCATGGCCCGAAATGGCCTTGGACAGGGTTTTGTGGAAGAAAATTGAGAAAAAAGAGAGAGGTAACTGTATCCTTAACGATGTTTTAAATATATGCCACAAGCTTTGTTTGGTCCAGGGTTTACAAACAGTACTGACAGTCGTAAGGTCTAGAGTGTGAGCCACCTTGGAAAATGTACCTATAGATTAACTTTGTAGTTGCGACAATCAGTAAAATCCCGAGATTAAGATTCACTTAAAACAATAAATAAAGGAGTTCACATATTTTAGGGTCAAGTTAAATCCTATTTTTTTAAGTTTCTCTCTAGTCACATAAATTAGTTTATGAAAAAAAAAACCTATTAACTGCAACTCTTAAATAAAATTTATAGGACTAAAAACCAATTTTGATTACGTCAATAATAAACTGGACGTTTTTAATATGTCCATTTTTGCCAAAAAATGCTTGTGACACGTCACTTAAACCTGTGAACAAGTCCTAAAAAATTAAAATCGTAGCGTTTCCATGATTTGTTTTGCAAATCCAACGTAGAGGCGAATGAATACTCCTACCAATGCAATGAAGAACAAAGATCATCCGAGGTTGTAAATATGAAAGCTCGAGATTCTGTAGATTTAGGTCCTAGAGTTCTACGTAATCTGGATAATGAAGCTTATAAGTGACCACCAGACTCATAGTCCACTCCTGGATAACGAAAGATGCTACGCATAGTCTCTCGTAATGGATAATGAGAGTATTGCCTTTTCTGGCTACGAAGGAGAAAATTGCTATTGAGACCAACGAGGATAGCCGAGGATAGACATGGAAATCCCAACAATACCACCGACTAATAATAGATTGTGGTTATAATTTACCCAGATTTAATAAACAGTAATGACGGAATACCATCATTTAATATAGATGATATTTAGAAACCACTACTCAAAATATCGTAGCCAGCTGTCTAAACTCTCAAAGATCAATGGATTCTAGCAGTAGTAATTTAGGTTGAAGCTATAACTGTAATAATTAAATCCACATCAAAGGCAACGGACGTAATAACATAAGTACGGTTTACGATCAAAGTTCAGTTAGGTATAACAAGACGCTATTTACTTATTATATGAATTGCTTTGCGTGTTATGAATTGATTTAAATTGCCCTTAGTATCTACAGCGATTATATTTATTGACTTCAGACTAAACCTTTTATGCTTTACATGTAATAGTCAAGCAGATCAAAAACGACGTATTATTTACCCGCAAATATTTTAAAACTGGTTATTTTAAACAAAAAAGGCAATAACAAAACAATGTGCTAAAATAAAACGTAACTTTCGTTTCATACTATATAATCAACAAATTGACAGACTAGTGACTCAACCAAAATAAATAGTGCGAAGAAAAAGTTTCAATGTTATCTAATAATATCGCATATTTATTTTTAATAACGTTCAGTGTTACGCGACTCGTTGACTGTGATGTGGCGCCAATATTGGCTGATGTTGGTAATACGATTTTTCACGCCAGCATTATACCCATTGTTTGTTGATACAAGATCTCAGTGTGTTGATGCTTTGACGTATGGTTAAAGGGTTAAATTGAATTATTTATTGTTTAGTTTCGTTTCAGCACATTCTCGTTTCGGCACCTACAAACGAATTGTTCTAAACCACATCCACCTGATAATTGTTGTCAAAATTACTTACCTTTTTTGTTGGTATCAAAATAACAAATGATAATCTAAGCACTTTTGTTCTTTTCGCGTCAGCTGTAATAAATAGTACATTAATACCCAGAAATATTTGATAAAACCGACGAAGTCTTCTCGAAGCTTGTTTGTTTACTCTATAAATGAAATGCACCTTCATTATTTTTACTAATTTCCATTGAATCCCACTTGCTCATCCTATTGCTTTACTTTTATAGTTCGTATGTAATAAGTGCTAACAAAGTTCTTGTGTTTGTTTCAGGCATCTTACCGGATAGAACAAATCGAATAGAAGATATTTATTTAAGATTTTATAATGGGTGAGTGATTATTTGATAAAAAATACTTACGAAATTCTCTAAAAAAAAAATATTATTCATCGCATGATATAAACAGTGTCAAAACTGTACCTGAATGGGTAAAGGAAACTTCAATAAATCATCGAAGTTCTCTTTTGATGTTCTAGAATTCTAAATAAAGTTTTTAAATTTCATGAATAGAATCTAGTAAAATAGTTCCACCAAAATTGAATTTAAGTACAACGTAATTCCATCATTAAGAAATAAACAATCTGTTAAAACTGTATTTGAGCAAAAGAGATACATATTTAAAGAATAACTATGTTTAATTTAAGTACATTTTATTAAACGGTATATGCAACCATTAGTGTATCAAAAGAAAATATAATCAACATCGACTCTTCAATAGATGGTGGACATAATGCTCATTGGAAAACCAACCGCATTGGAGTTTGTCACGCGATTTAAGCCCACTACAAATCACTCCACCGTAATAGGAAATATACATTAATGCACTGCATTCCTATTGGATTATCCGACCATTCTTTATTTGGAATATTAACTTACTAAGAATAAATACTATGGATACTATTCTTAATAATATTGTGTTTTTAAAGTTTGAGCTTACAATAAAGTGTTTATCGGCTTTAGCATAACACATCGAATAATAACATGAGCCCCTTCGCTATTAGGAGTTGGACAATAGAAATAGCAAAACAGCGATCGTTGCTTTTTTTTTTTAACTTACTGGATTGGCAGTGACTCACACAATATCTACAGTTTCCTAAGGCAAAAAAAAACGGTTCGATTCTCGCATGGGATTTATAAACAATATCTTTCGCGTTAACATGTGTAATATTTAATGTCTATAAAACACACCCGGCACTACGATGCCCGGTTTATACTTGCAATTTACAACGCTGAGAGACAATTTTTTTTTAAAGCTGACAAAAATGGACAACGAATTTTATTTTCCTCTTCTTGACTTAACAAAATTATTGACTTATCCCCTTCAAAGTTACTGTACTAATCAAAACAGGATTATTCAAATCCTAAATATAACCCTTTGAACGCCACGGGCTTTAACAAAAAACAACATCAAACGTTTCCGTGCCCTCCACGCTACAGATTTTAATAGAAGACAATATCTAATAGTTACATTTATTACGATTATTGTTTGTATACATTACAAAAATGTAAAGATTAGGTCAATACCTAATCTTTAACTTCATAACTTTGAATAGAAGACAGTTCTTCAATTCAAAGTTATGGCGTGGAGAGCACGGAAACGTTTGTCATCTATAAGTGACCGTGGCGGTCAGAGGGTTAAATGATTGCGTACCATTCAAGGCTCGTAATGTATCTTGCTGAGGTGTATTGTTTTCTTTTTTCTCAGACAAACAGTTGAAGACTACGTGGACATTCCTCTTAACCAAGCGAGTCGATTATTCGAAATCAAAGGGTTTGACAAGAACAATCCAACCGTTTTCTACATCCATGGCTTCATTGAAGTGGCCCAGCAGGAAAGTATCCAGGTGATTTACTTATTTAGTTCAATATTATTGTTATAATAATAATGTTATGCTGAATTTCGGTCACGGCGGCCTATCTCATCTGAGACTAGCCAACTACGCAGAAGATATTTTTTATAGTGCACGAGTATGCAAGCAAACACAGGTGCACTCCCTATTTCCTCACTTTCATTGTCCGATGGAACGGTAGACCGACACGACCGGATAGAGATCAGGCGCAGGACCAACGGTAAAGCACGGAATATTGTTGTAAGCCTAGCCTAGTTAATATACATTTATTGGAACATAAACTGATCTAATACCAATATTTACTTTAAACAAGATAGAATAGCGCAGTTTCCAATATGCGGTGCACAGTTTGATACCAAAAGTTTTGGTAGCAGTCCTAACTCCTAATCTTCTTCTTATCGTATGGCTGATGAACACCTTGGTGTCAGAGTTTAACTGCCTGTAAGCCACCAACATGGCTTTAATAAATACTGTAAATAAGTTTTGATCGAATAATATAGTTTTTACAAATCAATAAAGTTTTCTAATGCACTGAAGAAAAAAACGGAACATCATGACACGCTCGGCAATAGTACGAGTAGCATTTACCAGCGAACGAAAAAGGCATTAGCGTAATTAGTACCACACACCATGTTTGCATACTAATTCTATGAGATGGAAGTGAAGATTGTAATCTTTCGGGGTCCATTCATTGTTCTAGTGTATTTTTTATTGTGAATAATACATATTGCGACAAACTTCTGGTTAGTCATAAAATACTTCTATTTTCTAATTCTAATACCTAGGAATCTAAGATGAATAGTTAGTTTTCGTTAGTTTTAATACCAACATTTGAATATATTTAATGTGACCGAATTTCGGTCACGGCGGCCTTCCTCAGCTGAAACTAGCCAACTAGTTAGCTACTAGCAGGAGATATTATAGTCCCTCACTCTCATAGTCTGATTAAACGGTAGACCGAAACGACCAAAGAGAGATCATCTAGTGTCAATTGAGTTGACAAAATAATTAAACTATTTTACAAATCACAGTTAATGCTGGATACGTACTGAATAAATTGCTTCTATTCCGAAACCTTTAAGTATAAATACTTCGACATTTACACTCCAAGATTCAACCGCTTAGTATTCCTAGACGTGTAAAAGCTGTACTGTATTCAAATATAGACTTCTAAATAATTCGGAAACGTTTAATTTCCGTTATTAGCACTTATTGGGTTCGTCTAAGCATCTAATAATAGACAAGCGACAGATGTGTATACATCTATCAATTTTAGGAATAACGAAATGTCATAGTGTTAATTAACAGTTACAGTAGTATAGGGAAGCAAAGATACATTATACGAAAACAAACATCCCAATACCTTATAAATATTTAAACATCGTAAATTAACATTTATATTGTATACGTAATAAATCAGGATTCATGATTTCCTTTTGTTTTCAGGTCATGGTGAAGTCCTATTTAGAAGCTCGTCCCGACACAAACGTTGTATTATTGGACTGGTCTAATATGGCGCATGGCTCATATTTAGTCAATGCCGCGAGGAACACGAAAAAGGTAATGTTCTGTCTGAGATAACATAATGCCCACGCAGTTGTCTTAAATGGTATAATGGCAAGTCTATTTGGCGTTGGCAATGGTTTTAAGCAGCATAATAAATGCTTTTGCTAAAGATCACACGTATTTACATAACTACAACGTTATAAAAATAACAATTCCGCCACAAAACTGCAGATTTCGATGATAAGTGACCTCATCGTAAATTTGAAAAGTTAAAATTACATTTTACAAAGCACTTATTTGGTGCTGCATTACGTGGGTATCCAATGCGATAGTGATGCCTATTCGCAGTGAAGTTACCCTTATGTTCGAATTGTCATCTACACAATTAAATTCGTTTTTTTACTTGTTGGTATGTACGTGTATGCTTTATTAATTAATTTAATTGCAAAAAAAAAATATTTGAAAGGAATTTATTAAAACACCTAGAACTTAGAAACCCTATACCCACCAAGTGGAACCAAAGTAGTTCAAGTTTTCGTATGAGCGAATTGTGTTCTTGTGGGATATATGTATAGTCGTTAAACCCTAAAGTGGACTGCAACGACTGGATGATAATGATGATGAAACCCTAAAACACCAACAATAAAGTGGAAGTAAATAAAGTAACAAAAAAAGAGGTTATTCCGTTATAGAAACAAAGAATGAACACGCTTTCTTTCCTTCAAAAATGGATATGATAGTGTAGAAGAAATCACTTGTAAGACTTGTAAAACTTACAATAATTTAAAATTAGCACGAGTACGTTTAAATGCTTTAGTTCTACCCCATTTAGTGCGAACTGGCAATAAACGCATAAATCGAGGATGCAATCGCATAAAAAAAATCAAACCTGTTAAGTTTTGTCAAAAGCTAAGCCAGAAATAAATGATGTCTGTCTAGCTTATTAAAAACTTTTGATGTTAACTTGAAACTTACTGAGGAGAAAATTAGGTACTATAATCATGGGTATTCAAAGGTTATCGATTTATTAAATTGTAACATGCGCCTGCATCTATAGCTACATGAATTTCCTTATTGCTTATCTTAAAATTGGCCGTGTATAAATTTAACATACTTTAAAAACATGAGTGTTACTTTAAGGATAAATGCGTGGTATGAAAATGGAACAACAACAAAATATTGTGTATTTAAGAAAAAGAATATAAACACGACCGTCTTTTATAGTTGTGAAATATTGTTAATGTCAAACCACTTTTACCTACTCAGAGTCATTCTGTAACAGTAGAATAAATACTGAACAATGGAACCTCAAAATTATTTCGAGTTAGTACGGCTGTTTAGTTTTGTTTAGGTAGAGGAGAAAACATTTAAAACACCCTCTGCCTCTGATTAATTATAGATAACACGAAGCACATGATTATTACCGTGCTAAGGATAGGCACGCATTACTTCTATTGATATACGATATTTGCATTACGTTTGTATTTATTTCCAAAACTCTGTTTCAGGTAGGAACAGCGGCAGCAGAACAATTGAACAGGTTGCTGGAGTCTGGTCTGTTGCTGGAGAAGTTCCACGTTATAGGCCACTCACTAGGGAGCCATGTGGCTGGCTACACAGCGAGGGAATTGAAAGTCAAGTACAACAAGATTGTTAAAAGGTAATAAGCTTATATTCACAGTTTATTAGCAGTCAAAAGAAAATTCCGTTGCATTGGTGAGATTATGCTTCTATTGGTATCACCTAGTTTGGTTCCATATAACCTAAGTTCTGAACCTGTACAATAAGATTTTTTGTTGAATTAGCATCTGAATTAATTTCTAATCTTTTGTTGAATTATACAACAATGGACCAAACGCAATAGGTAGGTTAGGTGTCTACAAATTTGCACTTGATTCTGTAATCATAAATAATCAAACAAATGCAGAAATAGTGCTGTTCTTACAAGGCACAATGATTTAAAAAAAGTTAACATAGAGGCACTCAAAACTTCTCAGTTCGTTAACTACTTTGAACTAGTTCATAAAATAGGAACTAGGAATTGTACGCTATCGATGGCGGAAGGGAACTGCAAAAGTTTTTGTACAGGTGCCTATAGTACCAACAGTTCCCAGTTCCTATTTTATGATGAACTGAGAAGTTCCGAGAGCCTGCATGTTAACTTTTTACTTCATCATCATCATCAGCCAAAAGACGTCCACTATTGAACATAGGCCTCCCCGTTTAAGCGGGGGGTTGCCATAATCCCCACGCTTGGCAAGCGGCTTGGGGATCGCAGTATTGGTGGTGAAGTTACAGAAGACGCTGCTGCCCATCTTCTGGATTTTCCCTTAGTCGCCTCTTACGACACCCACGGGAGGAAAGGGGGTGGTCGATTCTAGGCCGGATACCACACGGCAAACTTTTTACTTGATGAAAGCATTTCCAAAAAAATATCGTCAGTGTCGGTATCAACAAACTACGAAATGTTCTACAGCTTTAATCTTATTACTTTAGATATCTTAGTTAAATACACTTAACCATTCCTTGTAGACCGGTAAAGAAATACATGAGACAAAACAAATATATTACACATTTAGTTTTATTTGTCTAGTGTAGCTGACATGATTAATCCCCTTTTCCATTCCTCCAAATTGTGAGCTACGGTTCTTTATGTCTTCTTAGGTCAAGTTCGTCCTACTACCTCCTCCTGGTCTTGCATTTCTTACTTTTAAATAATACTAGCCTAAAATATTTCAGATTAACAGCCCTCGATCCCGCTTTTCCAGCGTTCTACCCTGATGGCGTAGTGATGGACCACGTCAATGCCAAAGATGCGGAGTTTGTGGACGTTATACATACGGATGCCGGCGGCTACGGCGCGCCGGTACGGACTGGTACGGCAGACTTCTGGCCCAATGGGGGCAAGAGCATACAGCCTGGGTGCCCCCGGTTTGCACCTATACCCCTCTCTGATGATAGTGAGTTACATTTTTTTTATCATTATGGTAGAGATTTTCGCAATTTTGGAAGCTCAAGTTTGATGGATAGATAAATAAATTATAGCTATTCCTGAATTTAACATCCTACAGTTTCAATTAAAGGGACTAATTTTCTGACATCAGTCATTCTACTTTTAAAGAAGTAGACACCTAAAACTATAGGTACAACACTTAAGAAGCTAAAGAAATGCTTAAAGAAGAAGAACTACCGCAAGACTTAATGCGGAGTGAACAAGTCATATTAGTTTTCAGGATTTCTTTTAAACATTTACTTACTTGCTAGATTTCACTGGCAGCCGACCTCAACTTTCAAAGAAAAACGCTAAGAGGATAAATAGTAGGTATACTTCTAAATTGCAAAAAACCGCACTCTTCATTAACAACTTGCGTTGCCTTATAAGCGGCAATAGCTATAGCTAAAGCATCGCCTGGGCAAGAGGTCCGGAACGCCACCTGTTGCACTATTAACTAGAACTCATTACTAGCACCAGCATATATGGCTTAGGAATAAGGGTTAACAGGAATTTAGTACCTAGCTAATATAATTATTTTATGCATGTGAGGCTGAAATACCGAAAACGCTTTTTGCAAGAAAATAAACAGTCAAATGTTACGTTATCCTAACATTCACAGCGCATTCTGTTAAATACAAAAATATCGCATAGCTTATAATCGATGTGGTACTTTCTGTTTTAATTTGTTTAAGACTACAACCACGTGCGGTCGAAATACATATGTTCACAATTACTGCGATCGATGCTAGCTCTGAGGCGAATACTAAAGACTTTTATAATGCTAAATCTCCAGTAGGTACAACGACATTTGCTATGCAAATCGATATCCCGTTTTCGTTCTTTTAGCCAAACAAAGTTAAGTTCCTATTATACAGGATGGTGATCTGCAATATTGAAAACTATGGAAGCTTATGGAAGTGATATATCTACATAATTGAATAAACCTACTTGTCAAAATAATGAGTAAAGTTTTAATTTTCTTACTTCCTGACAAAGGCCGATCATCGTCTGCCATACGTAGCGCGGTTTCCTTGGTTCACTGACCGGAATACTGAATTCCATACTTGAAACTTTGGGATAAATGTTACGAAAATTTATTTCAAGAATTTTTGGTTTTTTACAACCGCTCTTGAATATTGCAATCAAACTCAATAGTCACCATCCTGATAATATTATTATTGTTTTATATCATTTATTAAAATATATGTTTATCGTTTTACAGACCTATGCAGTCATTGGCGATCCTGGCGGTTCTTTGCTGAATCAGTAATAAATCCTGAAGCGTTTCCAGCGTCACCAGCTGAATCGTATTGCAAGTTTAGAGAAAACCCTAATCCCGAAGAGGGAATGGTTTACATGGGCTATAACTGTGATAATAAGTAAGTACCTATTATGCTTAAAAATATTTATTTTAGCGTTGCTGCCAAACGGCTAAAGGCAAAGATTTTAGCAGTCTTTAACATTTCTTTTCACAGGCTACTTATGGTTTAAGTATATTTATGTGTACATGGGAAAAATTTCGTAAAACAAAGTGTTGGCCTTGATGAAAATAAAACCACTCATAAATTGTTCCATCACATTATTAATAACGAATTAAAGAACTTAGCGATGGCTTCAATAAAATAAGGAAAGCTCAGCACTTACTATTTACTAACTTTGTTACTAGCTAATGTGATTATGAATAATATTTTTTTTTTTAATTAAGAAATATTTTTTTCAGCCTGTTTCGAATAATTCTGTTCTCTAATAGGTATTTACATTGTTTTTTTTTTCAGAGCCCAGGGATCGTATTATCTGACGACAAACTCTCAAACACCGTTCGGAAAAGGAATGGACGGGTTGTATCCGAAAAGTAAAAAGAATTCCATAAAGAAGTAATTGAACAAAAATTATTGTAGGAATGTGAAACTGCTTTAAATTGTTGTGAAATCAAAGTGTTGAATACTTGACCGTACATTCACGGGGTACATTGTGAAATTTAAAAGCGAGATTTTTATTAAAGTTGAAGTCTTGTATTGGAATCATGCTGAAGATATTTAAAATATTGGCTGAGATTTCACTTTGTCTTTTGTCTTTTTTCACCTACATTTTGTCGTGACTATACCATATTTTGAATGACCTTGAAAAGTTTTGACATAAAAAGTTAGTTATGTTTCAAGGTTGCTAGAATTCGGAGTAAAGAAAATATTTTAATGCGCCTACTTGCCTTAAAGTAGGTCACAGTGTTGTTAAACAACTAAGTTTATTGGAACATCACAAATTATAGTAGTTTAATCGTTACCGGGATTAAAAACAATACAGTCATTTATATTTTATATTTGTAAATGTAATTGTTTTATTGCACCTAACAGTGATTAGTAAAGAAATATAATTCCCTTCCTTAGCTCTTCGCTATAAAAAAGCTTTGTAAAATAAAAAACAATATAATAATAAATAATGTGTTTATATACAACTGGTGGTAATCAACAACTGGATAAACCTTTAGTTTGGGAACATTAACTTAACTAAAATATACTTATATACACATAATAATCATTGAAACATAAAATTTAACAGGTATCTATAATCACAATCATTCATGATAAGTAAATCCTGTAAATCAAAAAAATAATAATACAAAAACTAATATGTAGTAAAATCATTTTATTTCAAAATATAAGTTTTATTATATAAATTATAAACCTCATTTCGCTTGTAAGTACTTAAAAGCTAAATGTTACAAAAAATCATTCGTATTGTTAGTATTAAAAATAAACCTACGTTTATAATAATAATAAATAAGTAAACGAATCTCTCGATTGTTTATCGTTAAAATTAATGAAAGAGATAGAACAATATTTCACAATAATTATTTCTTTGGTTTCCTTGTTAGAAACTACTTAGAACGGAATCAAACTACATCAAAAATATAAAGTTTACATGAATAAAAATTAAACCAAATAAATTAATATTTTTTTTTACTTTTAAATCGTATATGTAAACAAAAATACATAATTCAATTTAGATATTATATATATTTATTGTTAATATTAAGTTTTAGAATCAGACAAGCTTAAAACCTTTGAGTTTGCGCTTAAGGTTTTAAAAAAGTCAAATTTTATATTATTCATATAATAACTAGATGGCACGTGTCCTTCTTTCTTAATCATTTTGTATATCGCTAAACGTCATAAAAATAATATTATTTATTTGCCTCCTAAGTTTATTCGCGAATTTTTGAAATTAATGCGCACTCTAGAACCATTGTAATTAGGTACACAATCTAATAATTTGTTGGCAATTAGAAAAGTTTCAGTTTTAATGAGGAAAAGTAGTTGATGAACAATCAAACAAGCTGATTAGTTTGAAATATAAAATATTACTTCTGTAGATTAATTAAGAAGTAAGTAAATGGAGTGCTAGCGTAAAATTTAAAGTGGTTTATTTAATTCCACGAGGAAGTTGAAAGTAATTTGCGAGTGTATAATAATTCAATCAAGTTCATAATCTAGTACATAATATATATTGTCTATTTGTATATTATATTTAAAAAATGTAGATAATTATGAAACAATCATTGACATTTCTTTTATTTTAACTTAAATAGTAAAATAGAGCAGGGATTTAATGAACCCTTTGTAAAGTAAGATGGAATGTTGACATTTTTCTTACAATATTATTATTTGGTATTAGGTACCGATTATTATTATGCTTGTTCATTATCTATAAATGAAGAGGCATTTCTGCTGTGAGACAATTCAGTGTGGTGTAATTACAATGTTATGATTTAACTTGATAATTATCCTTACAACACTTTATTTTTATTACAAAGACTATATTTAATGTAATGAATGTTGGAGTTCCAAACGTGAAAATTTATTTGTGATATTCCAATATGTAACGCCAATGTTCGTCATTAATTAGGATAGAAGCCAATTAAGTCGATAGTGGTAATTATTAAGTATGTAGGTAAAGGGCTGATAGGCGTTTTAATGATGTTATTAGATTGTAAGGAGAGCCTAATTAGTAATCACATCCATTGTTATCAGTAGTCACGCACAAAAAGTGAGATATTAAAATGCATCGAATCAAAACTTTATGAAAGTTTGTATTACAATAACAGTAGTTTTAGTAATTTATTAGTGTTCAATCGGTACTTAAGGGAACAACTGTAAGTTTATTTTATCGCTGGATATTATGTACAATGTAATATATTTTGTTGTTTCATGTAAAGTCTGTTTAAAATAAAATATGAAATACTAGAAAATTGGTTTCAGTTTTCTTTCGCGGTATTTTTTGTCGTTAATGAATGTCTATATGGGGGCACACCATTAAGTACTTAGAATTTCGATCTACTTCAGGACCTTAGAGGCTGCACAAATGTCAACACTTTTTGTTACCGTCACGGCAAACCATCACGGGGAACCGTACTTAAAAAAAATCTTACGGCTGCGCTCGGAGTGGCTGATTTGAAACTATATTATACTTGATATTTAAACCAAATATTCATTGGTAGCTTGTATCCGACACAAGACACAATTAGTGTCCATGTTTGCGAAGCGCCTTAACTAAACCAAGCTGCCATTTCGTACCATGACATTGGTAAAAAAAATCACTACCTTTATAGCTATGGTACATAAATAATAGATTTAAGTCATAGGTAAGCATAACCTTAATGCTGTCAAAAAAGCAGTGCAACGCAAAACCATACAATAATAAGTGCTTTTCAAAAGCCGTCCATCTGTGTCAAATTCTCAAATTTATCTGGTGGACTTTCATTCAAAAATGGAAATGTTTCTTTGGCGCTTTTCACTATTAGGTATATACTGTAAGCCACCGCTCCGTACATGACAAGTCTGAAATCAATAAAACATCAATGAAACGGTCGAACTTTAATTTCGACCAATTTGCGTTTGACTAATGTACGCGAGACTGATGAGCGTGGATGTTTTCTTGGGTGCGATTCCCGATTTGGGAAAAGTGAGTTATTTTTATGAGGTAATTCTCAGTAGCAGCACTAGGTCTGGATTTTTGCCTCGTTAATGGCAATAGGCTCGTCCCCATTACATAACATGAACATAATATATCAAAAGTGGTGGAATGTACATATCTACGTGTACTACCTTGCCTACACATTTTGGCAAGTCTTTATCCAGCGAACAACTTACTGCATCTATAACGCAGGCGTTCAGTCTAAGTATAGCTTGCTCATGTAACCTCCGCGTCTTTTCATTCTCTCGTCTCATTTCTTTGGTTTACACTGCTGTCTTAATTGTTTGTATTAAGCGAAGGTGACGCTTAGTTTAGCTCCTAGTATGACCAGCGGTTTATGAGGTTCAAACCAAAGCATCAAAACACAGGTTAAGAGTTCAATAATCAAATAAATATAACTTAACCTTACCCCATCGCACATCCCATGTCTCTTAAAACCTTCTTTTCTTACTCGATATCGGATTCTCAATCGAACTTCCAACTTATAGATGAATATTAATTGTCGCACTGTCGCACGCTTCCAACGGTATCTAATATTGTTCTAATGTTGTTTATCAACTGACACCAGCATCGTCTAATTGATGACTTAATCTGCGACTGTTGTTCAAAACAAAATGTTTTCCTAATCAATACATTCAATACGTCATTTGAATTGAGTCTTGACTTTTTTTTTGCCACCCAAATCGCACTGAGTTCCGAACTGGCGGTATCAAAGCAGCATTATCAAATTTTTAGAAATGCGATGTCTAGTTGAACTTAAAATACCATTTTTCGTGAAAATTACAGATGTATTAGCTGCATTGTTAAATTTCTAAGTTATACGCACACTGATAACGATTATTTCTCCCTAATTGATTTTCATCATCAGCCGAAATACGTCCACTGTTGAACAAAGGCCTCCCCCTTTTAAAAGGGGTGAGTGGGAGTGCCATAATCCCCACGCTTGGCAAGCGGCTTGGGGATCGTAGTGTTGGTGGTCAAGTTACACAAGACGCTGCTGCCCATCTACTGGATTTTCCCTTAGTGGCGACTAAGGGAAAATCCAGAAGACGGGCAGCATCTCACGAAACCCACAGGAGGAAAGGGGGTGGTCAATTCTAAGCCGGATACCACACGGCAGCGCTAATTGATTTTAGGATCATGGATTTAAAGATTTTTCATATCAGTAAAAGACAAAAATAATAATGAAAATATTTTATTGCATTCGAACCAATTATTTCGACTATAAAAAGGATACAAATAACTTTATTATCTATAGTTATTGAGTGACAAATACATTCACACGCTCGCAGTCTGGACACAAAGAATAAAAAATCAACAATCAAATTATTTATTTATTTGTGAAACATGGGTTACATCGGGTGTTCATTACATAATTATAATAAAGTTCATTCCATAATCAACTACTTGGGCACACAAATGCTTAAATATATTTTCTTTTTTAAGAATATTGTATGGCAATATTCTTGTGGGTGTATATTGTAAAGCCATGGGTGGCATGATCATGTATGATCAGACCCTCGGTGTATAATTAAATAAAGATTTTGAAAAAATAAGTAAACATTAAAACACACAAACAAAAACCCTCGATCTCTACTGATTCTGACGGCGACTGCTTATCCAACTGAACTACTGAGTCGTCGCCCTCCCGAAACAATCGTACACTAAAACCATTTGACACATGTGTATGTACACTTTGAAATGTCTTCAGAACCCGTTGAGATTCTTCATGGTAGCTAATAACCTACCCATTTAATAAATTTTGAATTTTTGTGTGTGCAGTACTATTGTCATCATTCAGTACTCGGTCGATTTGTTGTTTCACCTCTTTGTATAGTAAAAGAAAGCCGTATGCCATCGTCGTAACTGCGATAATTCTGTAAAATTTGTAATGGTTAATTTAATAACCCTATCACCGATTTACCGAAACTATGTTTAATCTTTACAGCAACTCTGTTCCGTTGAAACTGTTCATTATTTTCAATGCCTGTTACAATTCTATTATTAATTAGGTTTAATTACTAATTAAGTGGTTCTAATATTGTAACGTCTATTGAACAAATAAGTTTAGGTAGGTATGCTTATTCTTATCAAAAGTGAAAACAACAGTGCCTTCGATTCCCCGTGTGGGTCCCTATACCAACACGTAGCTTTGGCCCATTTCGGATAGTGGAAAAGTGTGGATGTGCATTGTGCATACGTCGTATGCGTAAAATTATAGTCGTTTTGCAGTGGTGAGACAGCGATTGATGTTTTTCTTATATACATGAATGTTATGTACTAGTTTAAAAGCAGCAAATCAAATTCATAATGTTTTTCGTGTAGAAAAAGCGCGTATGGTTCTGTAAAAATCTTTAGAAAGACAGCATATAATGTTATAATTATCTTACCCAAAACACGCCATGTCTTCTAAATGTTATAATATATACATATATATTTTAATAAATCTTCCAAATTATGTGTTGACCCAGTCACTATCCAGTCGATCACTAAATTTAATGATTATTCTGGTATTCCATATAGGTAAATGGCAGTCTTTCGTAACTTCTACGTCAGGCCATTATTTGTCTTTTGAATTACGTGTTTCACAAAAAAAAATGAATCTATTGTCAATTTCTTTTGAATGCTCAAATATTGTCTCATCACAAAGGTGCAAAATATTTTAAATATAAGCACTTGCGTATATTCTTATCTGTCATTCCCACAGCGACAGGCAATGTTCTCGTTTATCAGTGGTACCTAGGAAGTAATCTACATTTAGAAATTAGAAATCATTTATTCGACACAGCACACATGACAGCACAAAAAAAGGTAAAACAACAAAGAAACAAGCCGTTTGTCATAGGTAAGTCTCTTATAAGTTGGCAAATATTTTTTCAGACCGCCTCGTTGGTCTAGTGGTCGCTGAGCGCGACTGCTGTGCATGAGGTCCTGGGCTCCAATCCCGGGTCAGGCAAAGTGTAACTGTGTTTTCCATTTGGTAATTCTCAATAGCAGCACGGAGTCTGGATTTGTGCCCGGTTGATAGCAATAGGCTTGCCCCATATTACATTGGGACCTATAACATAACTGGCGAAATGTGGGTGTACTATACACCTCTGCCTACCCCTTCGGAGAATACAGGTGTTATGTTATGTTTATGTTTTTATGTATTTCAGTACATAAAAACTAAGAATCAGTTATTACTAAGAGCATATTACTATTGTACCTACTACATCTATGATATAGGTACCTAACAAAATGCTTTGACTTCTTACTGCAAAATCATTCATTCAATCACATCACAAGTGAAAAACCATGAGTATCGAAACTAGTCTGGATCTATAAATAAATACGTTTTATACTTAAAATTTAATTAAATTTACACATGAAAATAAAATTGGTAAACTGAACATCAGTCACAAAAACATGCAATGAAAATCTTTCTACTTTTCCTTATAAATATTTATAGTCAAACTAGATGCCTGCATTGGGCGTTTTTATTATTTTATTAAAACATTACACACAATCAACAATTTTTATTGTATTTTACTTAAAGCAAGAAAACATTTTGGTACTTATATCTACGTCCATTTCTAGTTAAAAAAAATCAAGGGTGTTCAGTTCCTAAATTTATTAAACTATTATTCAAGATCCAGTTAGCCAATGCTTCATACGAATTAAATTTTATAATTTCTTCTCCGGTTGAACGTTTGAATAAAGTTTCCTTTACGTTCTTTACGGCTAAATATATAGCATACATAGCAGCCCCGGAAATAATTATTCTGAAAAAAAGTGATTAAAATATATACTGCCAGTGTGATAAAAAAACGTAATGAAAAAGAAATCTACGCACAGGTATGAACACACCATTTCTTGAATTTGATATTTAAATGATTGCTTTCGATATAATTCAAACGCTGATGCAGCTGTTAATGGCCTTGTTTCTGAAGTGACTAGTTTTGATACTCATTGTCTTGATTAAAATAGTCAACACGTATTGTTAGATATTGTTATTGTATATGAAAGTAAGTATTGTTCCTTGAGTACGCTGTTTGGGTGTGATGAAAGGTTAACAAAACATTGTTTTTGATTTGGGTGCAACGTGTCTAAAATAATCTCTCAATATTATTTTCTTCTTCTTCTTTATAGCTCCTTAGAACTTCAACCTTATGGTTTTACACATACAGTTGTGAATAGGTTAGCAACTTTACAAACAGGTAAAATAGTTGAAGGTCGTAACAAAAAAACCTTCAACTGTTACTTAACAAGGCCCGAAAGAAATAGCAGATTCCACGTCTATTAGTCTAAGTCTCCTCTGTGTGAATGCAAAATATAAACGACGGAAATACTAAGGGATTACTTAGATAGCTTAGGAGAGGCCTATGTCCAGCAGTGGACCGCGATAGGCTGAGAGAGAGATATCTAAGATACTTATGTCAAGAGAAATCAATATATTCCAGGGCGCAAATAGCTATCAAATCGCCAAATCTCAACATCCATTAAGCGATTTAAAAAAAAGTACTTAAGAGAATGCTGTCATAAGTGCTTAGTTCATAGTTTCAAAGTTAAAACTATTAACTAAACGAACGCATAGGATTTGGCGCCGACTTCCATTTCGCTTATGTAAAGTGATGTAATAAAATTTTATTTTTCACTTTTGAGTTTTTTGAAGGAGGTTTTAATTTTTTATTTCATTTTTTTTATAGATGATATTCGTTGTATTTTAAACGTTAAATTATCTTAATAATACCAGACTAAAATACCACTTATATTTACTCAGCAACGAAGATAATATGATGAAAGGTCCTAATAGATCTTACTCATAGTTAGTAATCCATTTTTGCAGTAGCAGGTAATTAGGTACCATACAAACTCTGTACGCACGTTTTTCATCTTTTTATTTTAAACCACTGTTAATAAACAAGACTATTTTAACACAACAATTTATTTAAAAAAATAATTTATACAAATGTTTGTAACTCTAGGTTTATGATAAGCTATTTCACTTTTACAGATCTTTATAGTTGTAAAAATCTCAGCACAAGTTTCTTAATTTACATGTTACAAAAGTTCACAGAATTTACTCATAGAGAAAAACGTGAGACTTACAAAATTATAAATTAACTTCGTATAACAGACAATCAAGAGATATGAAACATTTACTAAACTGTCCTCTAGCAGAATTCAGAGACTTTGACACATTAACAGCCTGTTTCACCATCTACAAGTAAAGTGTTGAATAGTTACTTGTTGATTAACGCTAATCGGCAAGTAAAAGTTACGAGTGTCTTCTATCGTATCTTACTTACAGGCCAGTTTATCCCCTGATTAATGCTACTCACATATTGAAAAATTCGTATGAGTAGTTACGGGTGACTTTAAGCGGCGGCTACTCTACTTGACAGTTTACTAGTCGATGGTGAAATAGGCCCTAATTTTTTTATTCCATAACTAGTCGGAGCGAATAACTACGTGGGTTCAACCAAAAGGTAAAAAATAATGTGGATAACACTCACAAATGTTATAATAGTAAAATACCTCATACTGTCTTAACAAGCGTAGTAGTAAACGTAATTATTATTCCGTAGTAAAGTCTACTAATCAATTATATCAATCAGACACTCAACGAAAAATATTATCTATTTTAAAGCCTAACATAAAATTATAGTACGTAAACTTACGTGCGAGTTACTAATTAGTGTACCTAATATTAAAATTAGGAGATAGTTAAAAAGGCAATTGGTGGAGAAAATTGCATGAAATAGGAAAGCGCGTAAAGTCCATACGAGTGCTCTTGGATCTTTTGCTTATCCAATCAGTTATAGCCCAAGAGCCTACGACGGCCAGACCTTCGTTATTTTAAAAAAGCTGAAAGTTTTTCTTTGCACGTCTCCTATACAGGCAAACGACCAGCGACCATGTATGGTCGTATAACCCAAACTATGTATGGTCGCTAGTCGTTACTTCGGGAGATAACAGCTGGTAAAGGCGTATAGAATAGTTCCTTAAATTCGTTAAAGTATGAAGCACCATCAAATGTCTATTATAGTTAACCCATTGGTATACATAACATTGCTGTCGACTCTTGGCATTTTTAGCCATCTCCTTTAATTATATTTTACTTAGTAAACTACATATGAACGTAATTTAGTATTATCAATTGACACACAACCGCATTTTCGCTGTTTTTACGTTTCATAGACCATATCCTCATTTGTCAAATTTGATGTCCAATTCGTTGTCCAAGTAGTAGGCCAATATGCCATGAACTCAAACTGTCTTTGAGGGGTCGTATCTTGCTCCGATAAAAGCTTGATGTTCATAACCACATGTTTAACATCATGGTAGATTAAATAAAAGCTATACGCTAAAGCACCAGTCAGTAAATATCTGTAAAAAAATTGCCATTTAATCATTTCGTAAAAAAATATCTGTAAAGGAATCATATTAATCAAACTTTGACGCTGTCACTATTTAGGAAGACCATCACCAGTTTTATGTCATACTAGGTTCCCCGAGAGGTACCTACGCAGAAGTGTACTATCACCCTTCCAAGTGTGGTTAAAGGCGGGGCTTTGTGATATCTGTCACTCATCACTAGTATCTGGGAATCAATTTATTAGGCTTTATGGTATTGGTAAATTGTCTTGTTTAAAAAAAAACAACATGATTTTATACCTACTTCAGGACAGGGAAAAATCGATTCTAACACAAATCAGCTAAATACAGTACACTACATACTTAAAATGACTATGCAGTAGCTCCCATACTTACAACAACAACTACAAGCGATAACTCATATCTACCATTAAGCGAAGATCATTCTATGTATTCAACAAAGTCTCCGCTGAAGGAATCGTTGAAAAGTATCATCATTGGTCTAGGCGATGTCGCATTAATCTTATCCGATGGAGCGTATACCTCGCGCAAAAACTTTGTGGTCCAAAATACTGAAAATGCAAAGGCCCCAAGCAGAAGCACGCTGTAAAAAAATATTATTACTACGTTACTTAATAAAAGCGAAAGTTGTAATTACTTACTGCAAAATAGTATAAAGCATTAATAATATAATTAATTTCGTAATTCGATCTGGATCAACTCATAGTGCTTATTCTTCAACCGATTTTTACGTCATTGTTATTTCTATCCGAAGATAGAAATCATCGTCAAGATTGTAGTCTCAGAATCAATTGACAATTAAAAAATTCTAACTGTAAAAGGGACAAATTCATTCGATAAATCCAGTTTCATTATAAATACGTTTTTTTATTTCAATATTAAAAAAATCCCTTCTCGTTTTTTGGAGGCTTGCAAATTAAAATTATAACTGCAATCATTGTAAAGCTAAAAGAGTTTGAAATATAATATATCTATGCATAGGTGCATAGATACTATTTCAAAGTTTAATAAACTGGTGTAACCAAGATAAGCCTTTCATCTAAGGCAAAATACTCATTTACAATTGAAACAAATAGTACAACGTAGTAACAAGGATATATACAATTTTCTAAATACTGGGTACTAATTTGTACACTCGTATGACGCTAATAACTACACTTTACTTTCACAAACAAACAATGGTGTTGATTATTCGGCTACTGACAAAAAAAATAAAAGAGAATTATTGATGCTGGCAACGATAACTAAGTATCTAAATAAACCTCCTCTATTTAAATAAGATAAAGTACTTACAGTCCCGCCGCCATATTTTGTTGTACGTTAATCTTCTTAATAATATAATCACTTATATTTCCAGAGGTTTACCGAAGCCTTCGGCGTCTCAATAATCACTAAATATGGTCCTTACGGTGTCGATAAACACGTCAAGTGTGGGTAATAACCTCATTCATTACGAAAGTTTATTTATATTTGTATTTAATGGAGTTGTTGTATGTTTAATGAATTTAATTATATAATGAGACTTCCGTAATACAGGCATTTATCGTACTCACAAAACAAACGATTGTTTTAAATGTCCGTTCATTATTTAATACCTTTATCTAAGTGTTATATTTCACATAAACGATCTTCCATGTCCGACTATCGAATAATATCAAGACAATGTACATGAAAGTAATATAGAGCAGTAGGCTACTATGAAATAGAGTGTGGGAGACAATGTTTTGGGAACATATTATGTAATATTATACTATTGTCAGCATCTAAAATGAAGTAACTAATTACCAAATGACGTAACAGTCTCGGATGTTCTGGTTTAATCATTTTGAATCATTGGTGAATGCAATACAGCACATTTTGGATCGGATTTTAAGTGTAATAGTATGACACAAGCCGATATAACAATATTATTATACTACTTACTACAAGCCTTTTACTGTATGTATCATAATCTTAAGAACGAGCGTTGATCACCACTCTGCGCGCGCTAACACATTTCGTGTTTGTTATTTAGACAATTAGGTTTCCCGTTTTCCCGAGTCACGATGTTTTCTTAGCAAGAAACTTATACAGGATAAGTAATGAAGATTTACTTAGTTTAAAAATGTTTGGGATTTAAAATAATTCTGTAAGTACCAAGTCTACAAAAAAATACATTAAGTGTAATTATTTTCGTCTAACAACTAACAAACAATATTATACGGTACAATAACAAAACATGAAAATAAAATTGAATTATTCTTCATTATCCAACTATTTTCCCCGACATCAGTTTCAGTATTTGTTCGTCATCTAGAAAAAAATCGTTTGGTTAAACCGGTTCAATTAAGAATTTGTTGTAAATTAGTTAAGTAATATTATCAACCTAATCCAGTTAGGTTTCCGACGGGGATTTCATTGTTCTGACGGTCCATTTCTAGAAGATACCGTCCACCCAAAAACACGGAAGTCATTATAGCAGCTGATAGAAGTGCACTGCGAAAGGAAATATCGAATAGATAAAACAATTGAATTCAAATCGATATAGTGCATTAATTTGGTGGTTGAATAATAAAGTGCATAGTTTCTGTTATACGCTGCGCGCTGGCCAGTAATTTACCAAGACAACAAATGAATGTCACAGATAATTTATTATTCGAAATTCAAATTAGTCTCAAGATCCTCACGAAGTGTTAGGCCTACGTTTACACTACAACCTATTTTTGCTATTAATTTGTATCTGTTTGGCTTAAAATAAATATTAGAACGTTATTATTTAATATAGTAATTTTAATATAGATACTTACTTTTTTCTTTACTTTTAAGTCGGACTAACTTTAAAGTATAAAACTTATTAGTAAATAAATAAAAATACTAAAATCTACTCACAATCCAGCTACAGCCATTTTCTTTTGAGCCATCTGGAAGAATGTGATTAAAAGAAAAAGAACACCTACATGTTATTGTTTAAAATAAAATGCCCGTTTCCGTCAGTATTTGTTATTTTTAAACATATTCAGACATCCTATTAATTCGCACTCAAATATTTGTCAACAAATACTTGGAAATGTGTGGTAACATTTTTTATTCCTACATGATTTCCTTTAGTGTAAACAATATTTTGTGCAAACAAACAATGTTTAAAGTAAACACTACTTATTTCTAAAAGTACGGAATTATGCTGGCTTCCCACCGCGCGTTCTACCACAGACAATTCGCGCAGCGCCACACCTAGCCAAGACGTACAAGCTAGCTAGTACCATGTCAGAGGCCTACAGGCGGCTTAAACTCTGACACCAGGTTGTTCATCAACCATACGACAAGAAGAAGAAGTACCGCGAACGAGCCCGGGCCCCCATCCGCCGGGCCCGCATCCCCATCCCGGGTCCCATTCTCTTCTTGTACGGAATGAGTAGACTTGCAATATTTTCTAACAAGTCAACATAGGTCGCCGAAGCAAGGATAGGTCTTAATATGTAAATAATGATCAAAGACTGACTGCAACAAGCACTGCTTATTGGTGCTGATGCCTGATGTAGAGGTTATGTAGTTCAAGCACCAGTCTCTCAAGAAAAAGAAGAGACAGTAAAAAAATCTGTCACTTCTCTTACTCTGAAAACCGTAACCTTTTTTTTTTTAAATAACGCGCTTTTCACATGCCTGAAATTAATATCACATACACAAACACCCAGACTCGGGACAATCAAATTTGGATCGCACAAATTTTTGCCCCGTGCAGGAATCGAACCCGCAACCCTTAGCGCAGCAGTCGAATCGCCTAGCCATTGCGCCAATCAGGTCGTCAACAACGTTACTAAGCTCTCATTAAAAGTAAAGAAAAAAAAGAAAAAAAAAAAGAAGTATGTCAGGATCGTAGCAAATGGAAATCCGTGGTCTCTGCCTACCCCTCGTGGAAATAGGCGTGACTTTATGTATGTATGTATGTAAAAGTGCCATTGTTACTATACTCTTTAATACTATCAAGTCATAACATTCTCATGACATAACATCACGCCTGCATTCCCCGAAAGGGTAAACAGGATTATGTTGTAGGTCCCAATGTAATATGGGGCGAGTCTGTTGCCATTAACGGGCACAAATCCAAATTTCATGCTGCTACTGAGAATGATTTTGAGGGAAAACCACTTTAACATATGATAATTGATAGTTAACAAACAGTTAATATATTTTGTTTTTACACCAATAATAAAAATGATTTTTTATAAATTATTATAGTTTTTTTTTTTCAGTTCATATTTTATGGATACAAATTTATCCCCTATTCTCCCCGTTAAAAACACACCGCGGTAGATGATACTTGATCTGTCGAATACACCTCGGTACGAGTCGGGGTCGGCACTACCAGGGTCGATGCAATAATTTTTCCCAACTGTCCCGTTAACGGGGCGGCACGACCGGGGCGGATGGGACTTACCCTAACACTTCTCCCGACCCGGGAATCGAACCCAATATCTCAAGCTAGCAATCGTGCTTTGTGACCACAAGACTATGGAAGCAGTAAGTAGTCTTATAAAATTATTATAACTCAGTTTAAAGTATGTACGGTACTATATAGTACCCCCACATTTCGCCAGTTTCGTTATAAGTCCCAATATAAATGGGGCAAGCCTACTGCCACCAACCAGGCACAAATCCAGACTCTGTGCTGCTACTGAGAATAACATAATGTTTTTGCTTAGAAAAACCTAGTAACACTTTACCTGACCCAGGATTCGAACCCAGGACCTCATGCTCAGCAGTCGCGCTTAGCGATCACTAGACCAAGGAGGCAGCTGTTAAAGTAAATATTATTAGTATAGAGCGTCTGGAACTTTATAGAACCTCGATGTGTAAACTAAACACGTATCTGTGATGCCAGAATAACAATCCTTATAGCATCTTGAAATGCGAGCGCTGTTAAGGACCTTACGCACCAGCGGTTGGCCACTAGGCGGTTTGTTTGAGAGGTCCAACCGCTTAAAGCGGTTTCTTCGCGTTTTTCTTCGCGGTTAGCCGCCATAGCGGTCAGCCGCGATGAAACCGCGTTCAGCGGTTGGAAAGCTCGAAGGCGCGTGGCCCATAAGCAAAATGGACGCCGTCGAGATAGCTTGTGTTATTTATTTTTACTCCCAAAACAACGAAAGAAAAATAAAAAAATGAATTTCTCTTTGTCGAAGTTCATGGCTGCGCAACTCATAACACATGCATACTGGCGGCTCGACTCTTACTGACCGCCAGTGCGTATACACACGATGGCGGCTAGCCGCGAAGCGGGCCGCGGCCCTCCATTCAACCGCCGCGTTTGAAATTTTGTGGCGGTTTAGTGCGTACAATTATAAGCGATTGCATATTAAACTTGAAATGCGGCTAACCGCGCGATAAGCTGCCCCGGCGGTTAACCGCTAGTGCGTAAGAGCGCTTAGTCTGATACTACATCAGTAATATGAGCTGACTACTGTAGATGACATTTTGGTAACGCGTCTCCTTTTGCCTTCTTATTTTGAGTATAATTACAGAGAAAAACAGTACATTCTGTTCGTCAGACCAGACAGACTTCAAAAACGCCCTTCACTGCGTCCAAGTGCAGGAAGAAACTGTCGACGCCGATATGACAACGAAGATTGCGGGGATTGAAAGGAGCGCGGGAGTTCTTCTCTTCTAATGGCCCACGGCGAACCACCACCTGCCTCGTGCAATTACTCTTCCATAGCTCGCCAACCATTAATAGCAAACATTATTTTTGTATTACGCAAATATACATTTTTTTCTATCGTTTGAGTTGCCTATTTTTCGTTAGAACAGAAACAGCGCAACAAATTCTTCTGCAGCACTACCTGTCTGGATATTTCTTATACGCAGATATTGTAAGACAAGACAGGGACTTTGCATCGGTATTTGCCTACTACTCTAGGAAACGAACCGATCTCTATGTTGAAGATTACTTAATAACCACTCTAAATTAAAACGAATTTTATATAATAAGGTATGGTACTTGTTTTGACAACATGATTTTGTTTTTTAATATCTATCTGGGGAATAGGAACTGCAAATAGGGTTAGGTCTATCATGCAATTACGATGGAATGGTTTTTTATATTCCTAGAAAAAAATTTTTTTTGATTGAAACTTATAAAATATCAAGCATTGATTTATTGCATTGTTTAAGTACTTATTAAGCTAGTTTTTAAATGACTGTTCCCTCGTTTTATCATATTTAATACATTTTTATTCCAACCATTTACCAGTATCAAAATTCAATGTAATCCATTTTTTACACAATAGTATTTTTGTATACTATCTAAAAACTTTTCCTGACATCAGTCTTAGGAGTCTGTCTTCGCCTAAAAATAGAAAAAAATATTTTAGACTTTTTATGGAGGAAAAACATATTTATTATTACCAGATTTTATAGCATTTCATTGCCATGCTAAGCACAATTTCAAAATGTATAAAGAAACTTTGAAAACTGATTGACCCATCTTTGGAGGTCCAATTTCGTTTTAGAAACTAATCTAACTTTTTTAAAGTTTCCTTATATAATTTGAAATGTTTATTATTTCAGTAAAGTACATGAGGTCATAAACCTAGGCCGGTGAGGTTTGCGACAGGCACATCATTGTTTTCTCGGTCCAAATCTATAAGATATCGTGCACCGAGGAACAGTGTCACCATTAGTGCTGACCACATAAGTGCTCTGAAACAGAAAACGTATCTCTTAAGTGGAAAATAAAAGACACGAGTACCTATCCCAGTTGGGAGAGGCGTGCCTTATAAAACACAATATGCCAGTTACGATAAATTTTAGGGCCCAAGTAACGGACGAGCTTATTGTCATTGCATAAACAGGCACGTGCCGTCCGGTTGCCGTGTTGTACCCGGCTTAGAATTGACCACCTCCTTTTCTCCCGTGGATGTCGTAAGAGGCGACTAAGGGAAAGTTCAGAAGATGGGCAGCAGCGTCTTCTGTAATTTCACCAACAATACTGCGATCCCCAAGCCCCTAACCAAGCGTGGGGGTTATTGCAACACCCCCCGCTTAAACGGGGAGGCCTATGTTCAATAGTAGATGTCTTTTGGCTGATGATGATGATGAACCAGGCACAAATCCAGACTTTGTGTTGCTTCTTCATCTTTTTCTTCGTATTGGCATGAGCTATGTCCATAAAAACTGGTTATGCCGTGGTGTAGAAGTTAGCCACTCAACAATGATGGTAGAGAAGTTGACTGCCCAGAGTGCGCTGGACGAACTTAGCTACAATCACTCGTGGAGGCACGCTACTTGCACCCCAATCCGTGCTGAGAATTAACTTACATGCCTCGGACGATCAAAAGACCAACCGAGGCAATCAATCTTCTTCTTCGTATCGAGATGAGCCAATTGCCACATGGAAATCGGTCATGCCGTGGTGTAGAGATTGATCAGTCAACAAGGATGGTAGCAAGGTTGCCCGTCCAGGGAACGCCGGACGTATTAAGTATCGTAAGTATGTGTGAATATTGAATCATCTTATTGATTGCCTAGAGGTACACCCCTAGGCAATCAATAAGTATCAATATTATAATTAAAAGTGTACTTACAATCCAGCCACAACCATGATATTATGTTTATTGAATAAACCTATTATTATTACTATAATAAAATATTTCTTATAGAATACGTATCACTCTCAATGAAGTTTTAAGTAAAGCAATGCGCGTCCGTGTGGAACAATGATGCTGAAATGCACCGCTTATTTGCTTATATACCAAATATTTATTTACTTTTCACAAATTTACGGAATGTAGATTTAATTATTTACCTGCTACGGGGAAAAGTATGATTGGATTACATTAAATATTTTGTAAAAGGCAGGAAACAATATGATTCGTTAGCAAGAGGACTGAAGCCGTATTGTTTAAATAGATACTTACTTACATAACGTACGTTGATAAAATAAAGCCATAACTTACAGTCTACATTTAGGAATAAATAGTATTGTGTTATCGTCGCCAGAAACGAATTTCTTCTGCATCAAAGGTGAGTTGAACAGGCTTTACACATGTATAAAATACCCAGACGTTTAATTCTTCTATAATCTTGTAAGATGGTATATAATAGGCAAAAAAAGTGTGCCAGGATCGTAACAAATGGAAATCCGTGGTTTCTGCCTGCTTTTCTGGGAAACAGGCGTGACTTTATGTTTGGATTGACATGGGGGATTGGGCAGCAGCGTTCCCCTGTGTAGGTATAGTTCACCATACTGCGGTAGCCAACTCGCCTGCCAAGCGAGGTGAATATGGGCAAAACCCTCCATAAAGAGTAGCCATAGAAAACGGCCCCCAGTTCCCGGCCACCCTACTCTCCCAGGTAAGTGTTAGTAGCTGGGTGGCAAAAACGGGAATGCGGGCCTTGTGGCGTACCTTGGGGAAGGCGTACCTCCAGAAGTGGACTGCAATAGGCTGATGTGATGTGATTATAATTATATTATTAAGCAAGATACAGTTTCCAACACCTCAATGGATGGAATTTCGCCGTAATTTAATTAATCATTTAGGAGATGAAATGGAGAAATAATTTATATAAGAAAGTCGTCATTCCATAGGTAATCGCCATAGATATTAATGGTTTAGGCTTTAGGATATAAAACATAATTGATCTGTGGTAGTGTTCATAGAACCTACTTGATCTGTGCTGTGCCCGACAAGGTCCATAACTGTGACTAGTATATTTATTTTCCTACCAACTATGTTATCATTATGGTACGCAATAAACAATTGAGAACTATATCCCTTCCATGATTTTATTGAAATTTGGGATTAAAATAGTTGTAATAAAATCGCTTTGCGATGACGGTGAATTTTATTGTTAATCCAGGAATAAATAGGAATATGAGCAATAAAAACTAGGATATAAAAGTATGAAAGTATATTAAGTTTATTTATAATTGAGTATCATGTCGTATATGCCGGATCTTAGCCCCTGGGTTGGTGTTTCTTGTGTTGTGTCCATGATAGTCGTTGGTGTGGCCATCGTGGTCTTTGCTTGAGGTGGCTGCATGAAGAACATTGTTGCCCAGTACGCTCCGAAAACCAGCATACCAGTAATTAACAAGCTGTAAAATAAAAAGTGTGATTACTTTTTATAAAAAACGATGCCCCCCACACTTGATATTACCCCTGTATCGTGGGTGCGTTTCCCAAACATAAAATACCACATACACAAACACTCAAACTCGGGACAAACATCTGCGGATCACACAAATTTTTGTCCGGTGCGGGGATCGAGCCCGCAGCCCTTAGCGTAGCAGTCCAATCGCTTAGCCACTGCGCCAATCAGGTTAAACATTTTTGAAGGCTTTATATTAAGAAACTTCATTAATTTATTTGGTAACGCCACTACGACTTTTTGGGATCCATATTAGTATCTAAACTGAGCTGGGTAACTAGCAGTTGTAACTAGAGTTACACATATCACACACACGCAAATACATAAGATCCGCATTCTTTGAATTATTAGTATAGATTAAAATATGGTATAACATAATCAACCCAAACGGAGAAGAACTACCCCTTACCATGAACTCTTAAAGCAGGACAGTTTTAGATTTGTGAAGCGAGACGCCGATTACACTGCACGTAGCGACGTCTCGCTTCCACATCTTAAACTGTCCCGCTTTAAGAGTTCATGGTAAGGGGGCTGGTCTCCTATATGGAGGACTGGACATAGACAGCCCCTGACGGAGACATATGAGAGATAGTCGGCCTTTGCCCTGCAATGGGACATTATAGGCTCATTATCAGGGACGTGAAACGTTAATCACAATTTCGTTTTTTTTGTTCGAATAACGTTATTTAGTACCTGGAACGTTACTAAATAACGTTATTCGAACAACGATAACGAAATTTTGAGTAACGTTTCAAGTCCCTGCTTATAATAATAGATTAGTTTTAGTTTTTAATATTATTGCTGAAACTCTTAAGTAGTCTTTATAAGTTTAACCAGACAAAATAATATGTTATTCATCTGTTGAAATACCCGTATTAAAATAGAAGTACTACAATAACGTCCAAGAAATATATTCAGTTAGAGAAAAAGAAAGAACAGATTAGGTACTTAGCTCCTAATTTTGTAATTATAGCTAAAAAGTGACCAGAAAATATTGCGAGTAGGAAATATATAATGCAACCAAACCAAGCAATTAAAAAAAAAAGATTCGCCCCGAATACATAACCTCCTTTTCTGAAGTCGGGTATAAACTGTAGGTACCCAATCTTTGTGTAAGATTACCACAAAAATAAAACAAAAATGTCGTTTAAAAAAATGAACTGCAAATATTACAATAGATTAGTACCAAAGTTCTTATTTTGATATTTTTTTTTTTAATTAAAATAAGTAAATATCTGAAATCCCCAACCCGCAGTAAGCCAGCGAGGTGATCAATGCTCAACCATACGCGAAAAGGCCTTTGTCCTGCAGTGGGACAGTTATAGGCTGTTATTATTTTTATATAAGTAAATACCGTAATATACTGCACCCAGTGCCTATTACGAAGAATTTTGTTTCTTTTTCAGTAATATCAATCGGGTCCAAATGTTAATTTATTAAACCCATGTTGTAATTTATGTTTGTCGAAGTGTACTCACAATCCAGCTACGACCATTTTGTTCAGATATTAATTTAATCTATTATTTAAAATATTTTAAAGACAATCAGGTAGAAGTAGTGATTGAAATCCTGAAATGTTGTGCTCGAACTATCTGTAAAACATAGGAATAAGCTTTAGAAAATAAAATATCACAAGAGAACAAATAAGTACTAAATCATAAGGTCATAGGTAGTCATTTTTCTGAATATTCAATTACATAAGATAACATTGCGCCTGTATACCCCGAAAGGGTAGGCAGAGGTGTGACCTATTACATAACTGGGAAAATGTATGTGTAGTAAACATACTACACATACATTTTCCCAGTTATGTAATAGGTCTAATGCAATAAGGGGCGAGTCTATTACCTTGAAACGGGCACTAATCCTGATTCCGTGTTTTATTAAAAATGACCTAATGGAAAAATCCAGGTATCGAACCTAAGACCTCACGATCAGCAATCATGCTTTGCGACGACTTACCAATGAATTCAATTACATAATTATAATTAATAATACCAACCTACACTCATTAAAACCGTTTATAATTATTACCGAAAGGTGTAAAAGATAGCTTGCAGGTAAAAAAAACATTGGATTGCAATATGGTCTTAACCTGAAACACCTTCTTAACAATATAATATGAGATAAGTAACATAATAGACGGTTTATTTAACATTACACGCTGATTATAACATTTATAGAGAAACTATATTTAAACTACTGGAAACTGTATCTATGGGTACAGCATCTCCCAAATCTCACATCTCTCTAGCAACCTAGAATTTTAAACGTCTTACAAAATATGATAGCGCGAGGGTTAAGTCACAATTTCGTTTAGTGTAACGCAAACCCTGCCATGCCTGGAAGAGCTTCTGGTGTAGGAAATAGCTAATGAAGGGCAACCTTCCACTGTCACTAAAGCAAAAGCTCTTAGACATGTGTATTCTGCTCATCCTAACTTATGGTGCCCACACTTGGTCCCTAAACGAGATTCAGAAGTCGAAATTGACGGTCTGCCAATTAGCTATAGAGCGCAGCATCCTTGGGGTTAAAAGGACGGATCACGACTGGAACAACACACTGCGCTCTAAAACACGCATAACCGATGTGGGAACAAAAACTGCCGAAGCCGGCTGAAGTGGGACTGGGCTGGCCACGTCTGTCACATGCCCTGAGAAGTGGGCTAACATCTCCACCAAATGATTGCCACAAGACGGACACCGGAGACGCGGAAGACCCAAACGGAGATGGCGGGTTTATTTAGAAGCCTTTCAAAACAACTGGCATGAGCTGGCGGAGAATAGGGGGAGTTAGGAAAATCTGTGGAGACGCCTTCGCCCAGCAGTGGGACACTACTATAAGCTATACAAAAAATAAAATTATGAAGTGCACTACTCTATAGATAATAGCGAGACAACAATTGGAAAATACTCAATATTTATTTCTAAAGCTAAAATCAATAATACAAAAATAAATATTATAACTAAAAGGGGTTAACAGAAATATAATTATCTATGTAACAGAATGCATGTTGGGAGCCGAGCATAATAAAATAAGTAACTTACACGTTTACTTACAATCCAAATGCCATAAGTTCAAAACAAGTTAAAATCTTCCGCGCACTAAACTGAATTAATATTAAATAATATCCAGAAACGAAGTGTGGATTGAAGGAGATAATGCTACTGTACTGACCGTGAGTGTAACTGCGGTAAGGTCATGTTTTCACTGTCATTACTATCTACCATAGCCATTGTGCGGGCGAATGTAAAGTTTAGTTTTATATTATTTAAAACATAATAACTAAACCGGCGGCTGCATCCGCTTGTAATGAGCAAAAAATATATAAAGTTGTTTCACAAAACGAATTAATTTTGTGAAATCAGTCATAAAAAGGTTGATAAATATTTAATGAGATGAAGTTAAACGAAGTAAATTGTTAAGGGAAAAATGGTGGACAAGAGCTGGTGTCCTGGTTTCTTTCCAAATTTCCTTTATCAATTTAGATTTAAGCTTAGCATGGGCATTATGCTAAAATGATACCAAAATTCATAACACGAAGTAGTGTAATATTAAGTTGGATGGATTATATCACAAGGTAACTGGGAAATTACCTTTTGACTAGGCAGGCAAAAATCAAGGCAATTTAATGTTGACAGCATTTTTTATACGAATTATGTAATAGTTCTAAATTATAACTCACAGTTGTATTACAGTAGATATTTATCAATTGTTCACACATTTAAATGAAATAAACTGATTAAGTCCTCATACTTACCAAAATATAGTTTCGCCAGTTATTCCGAGTGGTAAGCTGAATCTGTAATATTTTCTTGGTACTTTTCTTCTTTCTTCGTTTCTGTTTTTATCTGTTATATATTTTTTATATCTAATAAATTGTAGGTATATATTATAGTAGATTATGTACTTGGTATATGTATAATATGTTGCTGTAAATTGTAAAGTATTTTGTTCAATATAGTCTGAATTAAATATTTAATTCGCCACCGACTACCCTATTCGAAATTTGAGTTCATTTAATGGTTATCTGAATGAGATCGTCCATTTAAACAGTATAAGGATTTGTATTTAGTTTTTGTAATATAAAATATTTATGTTGCTATACAATAAAGAGGATGCAAATATTAAAAAAAATCTCACACTCGTGTGATACTGTGAAGCAGTCCTTACATTTGCCGAAATGAACAATGAAAGTATTGATTAAACAGACATAATCGATGCATGGGAACTTTTTAATTCATCCTCATCCGCCTATGACTCCAAACTTGTCAGAAGGGACTAAGCAGATTTCCTAGGACTGCGTTAAGATACACGTATAATGTATAAAATAGCTCAATTTCTACGAATTTTGCTATTTGAACTCCTAGCAATTCTGCTACATTTTAAGAAACAAGATAAGGGTTTTACGAGATATAATTTGTTTACGATAATATGTGAAAGTAATTCTGAGATGATTTATGTTTCTAGCAATTATATATAACTCTTTAACTGTACTGGCGATAAGTTGGTTTGTTGACAAAACGTCTGACTGTGTTTGCTTGTCGCACGCCATTCTTTAAACTTGTATACCAACCTACTTTATGATCTATACCACGCTAGACTTTTAGCCTGCGTGTTCAATGAAGAGGTAGGCGGAGGTACATACAGTGCTTACACCCACATTTCGCCAGATATGTTATAGGTCCAATATAATGACAAGCCTTTGGAGTTACGGGCGCACAGAGAAGGGGACTATTTAAGCATGTATAGCGACTCCAGAGAAGACGGCGGTACGGTGATCAAGTTTTGCCGCGTACAGCGATGCTAAGGGGAGACCCCTTTACAGTCTGCCTAGAGATGTGCCAAATGGGCGACTGGGCGTTGCATGGAGAGGTTCCGAAGTTGGTCTTCTCAGAGGTCCCGGGACTTCCCTTGCTCATGCAGATGGTGACCACCGGGGTGGTTTTAGTGAGGTAGAAATCCCACACTCCCCGGTCCCTACCCGATAAGGGCCGGGTGCCTTTCGAGGGCTTCCCCCCCGAAAACAAAAAAAAAGGTACCACTGTAATATTGCCATTAACCGGGCTCAAATCCAGACTCCGTGCTGCTACTGGGAATTAACTAATGGAAAAACCCAGTAACACTTGGCCCAATCCGGGATATGAACCCAGGATCTCATGCTTAGCAGTCGCGCTTAGCGACTACAAGACCAACGAGGCAGTCTCAAATGTGCTCTGACTAGTTAATATTCTAACCATTATTGGTACTGAAAAACCCAAATTTGAATATTTTAAATTGTCTTGATAAAGTGTATTTTACAATAATGCGTTTATAGTTCTTTCTTTTCGACTTCTTCCTGTAACCTCCTAGTGAGTAGTATACTCATCACATGGATATTGTCCATTCGGTACCGGTACAGTAGTAAGTACTGTGTACGTACTCCTATTTATTAATAATAATATTAGGTAAAGATACATAGTAATAAATACATTGAATTGAGTATCATGGTTCGCCCGCCGCACTCTAGTATAATTATGAGATTTAATTTATCTCATAATTTTACTCATGGTTATAGGTATCAGTTTGTTATTTTCTAGCTATGTATTCATTTATTTACTGTAATTACAATTCTTAATTATTTTGTAAAACTGTGCTGTGTTTTTTTAGATATTTATTCGTTATCAATCTATATAATATTTAAAAATTCCGCTTCCCTTGGTCAGTGGTCACGCCATAACTTGAAAACGGCCGGACCGATTTGGCTAATTTTGGTTTTGAAATATTTGTGGAAGTCGAGGAAAGTGGTGGTAAGAAGTACGCTGGGCCAGGTAGCCTTCAATGAAAAAAATCAATGTCATTTATTATTATGCACTTTCATATTCATTGTTTAGCCACAGCCTTATCCTGATAAATAGGGGGTGAGCTATTGTCTCTTATTGGGCGTAATTTGTAATTATGGGCAGTAGCATGTGTTGCGTAAAAAGTGATCTAATGTTGCTGTATGTCGTGTATTGACACCTTTGCCCCCTTAGACAAGTGGCAAAATGCTCGACGAATAGAAATCGAATAGAATAAAAAATGTATGGGACTGACATCTGTCATCGATAACATAGTCGAAACATTATGTCATCCCCATACATTTATCATTCTATTCGATTTCTATTTATCAAGCGTTTTGCCACTGTCTAAGGGGGCTGTTTTCGCTATAATAAAATATCGGATTGAATCATCATCATCATAAGCCGGAAGACGTCCACTGTTGAACAAAGGCCTCCCCCTGGAACACCACAATGAACGACAACTTACCATTTACATCCACCGGTCGACTGCAACTCTGACGATATTGTCGTCCCACCTGGTGGGTGGCCTGCTAACGCGACTTGAATACGGTGGTCTTAACGATATATGCAATTTTCACTTAACTAAGACTTTCAATCGTGTCTTGTTGGTTAAGTGCTCGCTAAACGCCATTGCTGAGCATGAAGTCCTGGGTTCGAATTGCGGGTCAGGTACAGTGTTACTGGTTTTTTTCCATTAGGTAATTCTCAGTAGTAGGACGAAGTGAGGCAATAGGCTCATCCCCTCGTAGATTAGGCCTATAACATAACTGGCGAAATGTGGCTGTACCATAAACTCTGCCTACCCCTTCAGGGAAAATAAGGCGTGATTAAAATATAAAAACCCTGGCTGGATACCGTTTATTAGATCTCACCAATATACTGGTTAAGCAGGCAAAAAGATTAAGATAAAGATAAAAAAACATTTTTTTAAAGTTAGCCTACTGATTTTTGAACGTTAAATTACATAATGACAGCCCCCAAAACGCCCGTTCGCCATAACTGTTCATTATGTTTATGTATTACGACTAAAATTTTGACTGATTTTCTCTCATCGGAGCGATAGACTGGAGGTAGGTAATAAAGAAAGCAGCCGAAACAGCCCGCTTCCACAACGTAAACTGTCCTGCTTTAAGACTTCGTGGTAAGGGGACTGGTCTTCTAAAAGTCATTTTAAGTTCTCATTAACAGTATTTCGGATTCAAAGTCCAGCGTCAGCTAACTGGTTGAGGTATAAAAAGGTATATTCTACGTCTATTTATTGCCTTCGTTTTGAGACAGCTGTCTGCGAAGAGTATCGTCGGAGGTATCAGAACGACTATGCTATCTTCTTCTAATATCTAGTGTCATATGATACGAGTCTGTATAATAAGGTTGGTAATCAGGGCGATCAATTGACTGTCTTGTTAAGACTTGTTCAACAGGATTGTGGATGAAGGGGGCGCAATCACAGGGTAAGAAGAGCTCAAAATTCCATTATTCACAGTGATTACTCTTTAGCTTATAAATATAATAGAACTGTGTTTTTTTTTGTTGTATTGTAAACTGATGAAATATGTATACATGTACACAACATAAAATCACGTCTGTATTCCCCGAAGGAGTAGGCAGAGGTCTACCTAGAGTACACATACATTCGCCATGTTAAAAATCACAATGTAATAGGGGGCGAGCCTATTGCCATCAATCGGGCTCAAATCCAGACAATTTAGAATTAAAATCACCTAATGGAAAAACCCAATAACACTGCCCGACCCAGGATTCGAACCCAGGACGTCGTGCTGACCAACAGTGAATCAGTCTCTCATACTCTTGTTGTCATGAAAGCGGCTGCGCACATCTTGGATTAAGTTCCTTGGTATGTCCACATGATTAAACGACAAAGTGATATTAAGTTTTCTTGTCAGAATTTTTCGTTTTCTTTCCTTCGATAGTAGTCTTACCTTAAGGAAACAAACGTGACTTTATGTATTTATCTGTAAAGTCTGTTTGGGATATGGCCCTAAAAATAACTATGTATAAGCTTCTCATTGACTGTTATAGCTCTTTCATTCATATTATGTACTATTTACCGGATGTACTCGTACACAGAGCACTGAATCATGTGCTGGTGACGCGGCGGGTCGAAAGCAGAAACACATCGAATTCTCAAATACGTTACCTTAATACAACCGGAGTTGATAGTAAATAATAGGCTCCTCATCTTACTACTTACTATTTCTAGTAGAATGTCGGTAGACAATATGACACATCTACTTATCATAACTATAGTTCATAATTAAAATTCATGCTTTGGAAGGCACGTGCATTCGTTGGTCCTGCGCCTGAACTCGCTCCGATCGTATAAGAGTGAAGCAATAGGGAGTGCATCTGTGTTTGCGCGCATACTTGTGCACTTTATTATCTCCTGCGAAGTTGCCTAGTCTCAGCTGAGATAAGCCGCCGTTACCGAAATTCGGAGAACATAAAAAAAATGTTCACAATAATATTTTTTGTAAGATATACAAAATAACCTAATCAAACGCAGGTAGCTAATTTCGTAAGTAGACATATATTTTACCCCTGTATTGGTTACTCATGATTACATTGTTGTAACTGTAAATTGGCTCAATATTATTAAATGTCAGTTCTAACATTACACAGCACGCAGCGGCGTCTCGCTTCAACATGGTAAACTGTCCTGCTTTAAGAGTTCATGGTAAGGGGGCTGAAGGTTAATTTATTCTTATGTTGTCCACCGTTTGTCGTCCAGTGTTCTATCTTAATATAAATTATTCTTCCGTACGTTTGTTTGTCATCTAACTCCTCCTTAAGGGCTGGACCGATTTGGATGAAATTTTATGTGTGTATGTTCCTAGATGGTTTGAAAACGCAATTGGACCCGGTAGGTGGTGCAGCATTTCCGGGCAGGACCGCTAGTAGATGATAAAATACCAATATAGTGTTTAAGAAAATATCGAATGATTAAGAAGATTTTCGTCTACAACTTCATTATAAACTACCTGTCATATCTTTAAAAAAATAATACTGTAAGAAGAGTTTTGACATTCCTTTAAAGCCACCAGTAAATAAGCAAGGTCCCACACAAAGAACATTACTTACATGGTTTGACTCGCATCCTCTGGTAACTGCCTGATTAAAAGTAATAAAGTAATCCTAGTCATAAAATCCCTTCAATCTTTAAGATGTTTGATTAACAAACATCCAAACACACAAAATCAAACAAATATTCAACCTTCCAGCTACTACAACTTAGTAACTTAGCGTACAGCCCTTACCATAAACTCTTAAAGCAGGAAATCTATAGTTGTGGAAGCGAGACGCCCCTACGTGCAGTGTAGTGTGGCATCTCGCTTACTCAACGGAAAATGACGTGTTTTAGGAGTTCATGATAAGGGGGCTGTACAGCGTATAAAGTCCATGGTGGTAACGGAGGGATGCTGGAAATGTCCAGTTTGATGTGCATCCAAATACCTTCGTCACGTGTTACGTGATGAACCTATTTGAGCGCACATCAATTGTAAAATAGGGGTAAAAAAAACAATACACATAAAGTCACATAATATTTTAATAACTAAATTAAACCTAAGTATATTTAAAATTGCAGGATATTGTTCTTAACGTTCATTGTTGCGTGGAGTTTGCTTTTCGGAGTACAGCCGGCTATATACTAGACGGAGGTGTCGTAGAAGTGGTGCCTACCGTGGTCACGCTCGGTTCAGGCATGTTCATCAGGTATTTCGTCGTCCAATATGCTCCAAACGCCAGTAATCCAGTAATAAGAATACTGAAATGAACATATTGCATTACTTACCCTTAAAGTTATCAATTATATTTATTCTAAGTTGTATAACATTTTGATGGTTTATAATAACATAATTAACTATATCAAACAATCTATGTATTCATTAGAAGAAGAAACCAATACTTAATGATTGATATCGATACAATAGATGACGACCCGATTGGCGCAGTGGCTAAGCGATTGGACTGCTGCGCTAAGGGTTCGATTCCCGCACGGGACAAAAATTTGTGCGATCCACAGATATTTGTCCCGAGTCTGGGTGTTTTTGTATGTGATATTACATGTTTGTGAAACGCACCCACGATACAGGAGAAATTCCTTGTGTGGGGCGACGTTTTAAAAAAAAAAAAATATTGATGAATATGTTGGATAAATTTTACCAACATATTAATCACTAGCTGTGCCCGCGACTCCGTCCGCGTGGACATTCGGGAACAGCAAAATTATTCTAAAATTGTATTGGCCGCTGCGCCCGCCTACCGCACGATAAACCAGTACGGTGACCCCTAATTAATATGGTCGGCCATATCACAATTCACATGAAATTAATTTAAGTATTTTTCAGAAATATGGTTTCTTCGCCACTGGGTCTCGACCCTGATAAGTCTATAAAAATTAGTGATTTAGTATATACATATATAAAACTAATTAAATCTAAATTTGAATAGAATTATCAGATACATATACCATTAATTACTGTCACCAAAATTACTATTGTAGGGCAGAAACACAACCAAAATGTCAATAAAATAGTTTTCAGTCTGAGTAGACTGGTTGCACTTTTAAGTAACAAAATAGTCAGGAGGTTAATTGAAATAAAATCTAATAAATTAACAAAACACTTACAATCCAAACGGCATTATAATTTTTTATCGTCGTACTAAATAGTTGCACCCTTCACACATGTCAGTCCCTGAACTAAATTAATCGAATAGAAACACCGAATCCTTTATATAGCTTGTCATTGTTTAGAATAAGGTAACACTAACATCTGTAGCTATACTTACACAGCTATGCAGTTATGTCTTCTCTCGGTGTTTAAAATAAATAATCAAACTGGTACATGTGTTTTTTGTTTTTGCACTTAGGGTTTCTTTTTTTATTACCTCGTAGATTAATCTCAAAATATGGCGAGATCTTGCGCAAGCAAAGCAAATTTATTAGTGAGTAGGTACTGATAATAATAGATTTAGCATACCAAGTACATAGTTCGTACTGATATTGAAGGTTAAGATTATGACATCACTTTGAAGAACAATTTGGTTCTGGATGAAGACTGGCTGATGGAATTTAATATTTCATTTTACCAATTTTTCTATTTATATGTTTATGCAATGTCTGTGGGGGTTGTATAGCGATTTTTCTAATTATTTTTAGTTTATTGGATAAGATTTGAGGATGAAAATACCGATAATACTGCCAAAAGGTTTAAAAATCAGTAAGAAGACATGATATTTGCAAATCGAAATATAGCAGAGCATTTGATACGCAGCGGGTCTAACAATTTCGTGTAAGCATCGTCTAATGTTGTCCAAACACGAATTGTGTAGTAAAGAATAGTGCACGCCAAATTATAAATACATTCATTCGTTACATTCATAGGCCTGTTAGCATGTACGCTAACTAGGGTTGTTATTAAATAACCTGTAGTAGGTACATATCTGAACTACCATCTACCCGCGACTTCACCTGCGTTGATTTCTATATATATTTTTGTAACTTCAATTGAAAGCAGTTTTTACAGTTAACCGGGATAAAAAGTGTTCTATGGTTTAGTTGAGATTATAAACTGTCTATGTGCTTAACTTCATTCAAATCTGTTGAGCCGTTTTTTTGTACTTGAGTAACAAACAACGAAACTCTCTGACATCTAAACTCACAAACGTTCAACGTCACATATAATATTTTCCAAACTCACAGACATATGTACATACTTACTCATTTATAATATTTGTGGGCTGTTTATAAAACTACCTTGCTGCATCTGTATGTTTTTGAACCACAAGTCGTGTGACCTGAGTCGGAACATTTAATTGTAATTATTTTTGTACTATAGTCGCAGGTGCACGCATTCGTTTATTGTTCTTGCAAGTAAGTCAACTCCAGGTTAAAAGCTGATTGAAGCAAAATTACAGCAACCTTTATCAAAATATTTATTTAAGTGTACGGTTATAGAATCATTAAAGAAGCCTGGCTGAAAGCTCAAGCAGTCTCGCTTTTTATCCGGCGACAATATCCCAACAAGACCCCTCTTGGGACGTCGGAAAGATATACACCAAAAAAAGAAAATAGATGCAGATTGATGGTGGTGAATATTAATTTAAGTACATCTATTTCCTATTTATATCTTTACGTAGTCTTTTTCCTTCTCTATGTAAAAATTGGCGTTTGTTGTAACCAGATGCAGCAAAATATGTTAAAGGGGGCACTGACCTATGCAATGTCTACAACCCAGTTATGTTGGTGTCCATTATAGCATGTTTTATATATCTACTAGGTAATCTGATATGCCGTGGTAAGGCGGGATGTCAGACGTTAGGCATTTTTTTACCCGTGACGACTGTTAAAGACGGAAACCGACAACTGTAGCCAATGGTTCCGATAATCGGTTTAAAAATTGATAGTCACCTCTCCACTGGCCGGTCGCAGCATGAGTAGCTAAACCACGATTGATCGCCTGATAAAGATCAATTGTGTGAATGTAAAGACTTCCAAATAAGCCAACATTAAACATTATAAATCCGGTCTGAAAATCGCAGAGCCACTATTATATTTAAATTAGAGTTATTATTAAACAATCGAAGCTAAACCAAAGCCAACTGTCAGAACTAACCCTTAAGAACAATCAAACGTACCAGGTGTTATTTATTCTACACGTATTTAACCTACTGCTAGCAGGAATTAAGTCCGATGCTTATATTATCTATCTGATGATACATGTGAATCAGCATCAAGCATTGTCTATAGACTTTACTACGTTATGACAGAGAAACCATCAACTTAACTGCCGAAATACTTACTACTGCTGAAGTCCAATAACAATCGAAGTTTCAAAGTCGTAGGTTAAGGCAGAGGACCGAGGTTTTCCTTCACCGAAAGTTTTTATCCAGATTTTGCCGCTCATCAAGTATCACGGTTGCGAGCCTATTTTCAATTATCGGGCCATTTAAAATAGCCTTTAACCGTCTAGGCTAGCAGGTAGAGCCGATGTTATGACCGATGGACTGCCAAATCATAGTTCGCAAGTACAAACCCCGGCACGCACCAATGTATTTTCGAATTCATGTGCATATAATAAATTAGTTAACAATTGCTAAAAATGGTAAAGGAAAACATCGTGAGGAAATCTTTACCTACACCTGAGAGATTTTTCAACAGTGTATAAAACCTCTGATATGGCTTTATACACCGTTGAAAAATCTCTCAGGTGTAGGCCTACAGGTACAGGTTTTAACTCTGACACCAGGTTGTTCATCAACCATACGAACCACACACATGCAAACAAACAGACCACCTCTCGCCCTAAGCGCATGTACCTTCTCCGTTCCGTCGTGGGTAAGAAAAGAAGACCTAGAGGTAAGTACAACATTAAATAAAATAATTTATATCATTTAATTAAGTGTTTAATTAAATTTACATTATATACACTCAAAAACTATAACGAAAGCACCATTTTGGGATGGACAATGAAGTCTAAATTAGTTCAATTCTTTTATTCTGGTTTTGTCAGTTGTAGCCGATGAGTCGTTATTGATGAAGAAATAATTCTTGTAAAATCTTGAAAATTCATCTTAATTAAACCTCACTCCATCACTATTATAGTTGCAAGCTCACAAGCCTTGAATATACCAGCGATGAAGCTGATTATGCCAATGGCATAATAAATTTTATCGTATTGCTCCATCAACTGTGTCGACATACTACGAGACAGCGAATTACTTATATGGCTTCGTTTTCTCATTTTTTTTATCTCATGAATTATCTGTAAGAAGCAAAGTTATTTATACATAACATCACACCTGTATTCCCCGAATGGTAGACAACCCCATACCCACATTTGTGAGTTCATGACGCGGTACGCCGCCAATCACATTGGGACCTAAAACACAACTTGCCCGTTATGTTATAAGGCCCACTATGATTATTATGGAGCGACTCTATTGCTATCAACCGGGCACAAATCCATACAAAGCATTCTCTAATAGAAGAATCAAGTAACAGTTTTTCAGGACCTCAGCAGTCGCGCAAAGCGGCCAATAAACCAACGAGGCAATTAAATTGATACGAAACAATACGTCATGAAGCTTCTTAGACATTATTCATATTATTATTAGTATGATGAAATTGGAGATGCGCGAGATGTTCAAAAAAAGGTAATTCGAAACCCAAGAAATAATGTGCAAAAAACTCACCAAAATGATTCCAGTGGTAAACAGAAGCGCCATACCAGTCACCAAGAAATAACCCTGTACAAACGTGTCAATATTTTCGTCGACTATCCTTGATATCATCAGACCTATG
This sequence comes from Abrostola tripartita, assembly GCA_905340225.1. Lineage (NCBI taxonomy): Eukaryota > Metazoa > Arthropoda > Insecta > Lepidoptera > Noctuidae > Abrostola > Abrostola tripartita. The sequence continues at coordinate 5,741,916 of HG996490.1, read as the reverse complement.
GGTATTATTATTTGACTCCATATCGTGCCGCCAACTAATGTCTGCTCATCTTTGTACTTGGGCCTTGTGTCGACACCTGCACCAGCCCACAACCCTGCCGCTGCTATCACCAAGCCTATACTACATAATTTCAATATTATCTCTACGTATCTTGTGATCATTTGTATGTGTAATTTCTAAAATAAATATATCGTACTTCTAAACATTTTAGCCTAGATATACGCTATGTAAACTCTGAACGTAAAGGCGCATGACATTTGTCCGACTTTGAGAGTTGCAGCTGCAGTACGATAAATTATTGACAGCATTTGCGGTGCGTTCAGATACATCTGACTTGTCAGACTAGACATTAAATCCTCCTTTCTCCAAAATAAACCTAAATTAGAATCATAGTTAGAATGTAGGTAGGTTCTACCTATGGTTCTACTTTAGGAAGGTTAAAGCATATTTTTCTCTATGGTAAAAGTTAGGTGCGTAAAACTTCTAATAAGAAAACATGCATTGGTAATTAAGTTATACCATATACTTGTGCTAAGATAGGTATTCAAAAAACATATTTCCGACTGAGGAAGTCATCGGTAATCTGCTTTTCATGCTTTTCATTTTAAATGCCAGTTCCTGCATTAAAATATTAAGGTAGCATAGCAAAGAAGGAGAATGAAATAGATATATTCCTTCATCCATGGTAATAGCAAAACATTAAAACCCAATCACTGTTGACTTTCCATGGAAATATAACAAGGGTTTCTCGATATTAATTGACCGTGGCATGTACAGTCAGCATCAAAAGTCAATGAAAACATTCCGATTTTCAAAATCGTTATACACCATATTATACCAAAACCCCTCAACATGTCAAGCGCCAGAATTGAAAAAACATCACTAAAGTACAAAAATAACTTAACCCTATATTGTCAAAGATCACTGAATACCACATTGTCAAAAATTGCTGACCATTGTAATTTCCAAAAAGCCACTTAATAAAATTACTATTCGCTCGTTCCGGATTATCCTGGCAATGTTGGTAATAAATAAATAGTTAATTTTGAACTTTAGTGATGTTCATTCAATTATGCGCTTGTCATTTTGAGCGGTTATGGAGCGATTTTGGAGATCTGAATAGGTCATCCACTTTTGATGCTCACTGTACCTATTTCTATAAATACAAATAATGTATTATTATTATTACAATAGACCTGATCAAACATTTATGCAAAATCATTTTTTACAGATTTAGACAGATTACGGGAATAATTATTATTATATACATAGGTACACAACAACCATAACTCATTACTTAATGATATCCAATTCTGATTTTACCTGGTTACAATAAGCTCGGGTTCTATTTTCACAAGCATGCTTAAAACCAGTTTGATGTTTATTACACTTTTTTTATGTTCTATAATAACGATCGCTATCGATAATTATGTAAGTATTTAGTGTATTTCACTTAGATTGTATGTCAACTAGAAACCCTGGAAAAAGGTTTAAATTATTATCTTGTGGTGTGCAGTGTTACATACTAATATCACCGTATACAAATATAAGTTATAATATATTATATTCATTATTTGTTTGTCAGGGTCCATTTGATGCCAAAATGACAAGAATCAAGCCGTGCAAGGGTCCAAAACGTAAAGATTGCTCTATATACAAGCCGTGGTTAAATGGAACCAATATTTATTCATGCGATTTAACTGTTCAACAAAACATCAATCCTATAAGGGTAAGGAAATAACGTCTAAGAAATAACTGTCTGCAAAGGAAAAAAAGTAACTAATTAAGTGTGCAAATGACAAACTCGTAGACTCCAAACTGGTACGGTCAGCATCATAAGTAGATTAACATATTACGAAACCTTATGTCAAATAATGGAAAGAAACAAAAACCAATTCAAGTTTTTGTTTCAAATTATAGGAGCGTCCAATGGATGATCTTAAAATATTTGAGACTTTTTAGTGTGTAATTAGTTGTTCTTCAATTAATGGTATGTTTATAAAATTAAATGTTCAGCTACTTATGATGCTGACTGTACTGGTACTAGAGAGGCTACGTATGCAGCTGCAGTACTTAATAACAGACATTATGATAATGCAAAGTGCAATAGATATTGCGGGCGCGCTTACGAGGACCAACTCCCAAAAAATGAACAAATATCTCCCGATTCAACAATTATGCATTTTCAGGGCATCGTCTACGCCACCCGTAGCAACAAAGATGTAATAAAGATATTAATGAACAAACCGTGTGCTCACATACTCATGAGGCCAGTAATGAACACCATCTTTAATATCACGGATGATTGCGTCATTTTAAAAGCAAGTACTTTCCTCACACATATTCAATAGTTACTAGGCACCCAGTGGTTGAAATTCCACCGTACTTATGAAAAAAGCTTTCTCCGATATACTTATTTGTACAGGTGCTAAACGTAGTACTTCAACATCATCGTCTTAGTCCACAGCTGGACATAGGCCTCTCCTATGGCATGCCACAGAGCCTGATCTTTGTGGGTAGTTCTTGAGTATGCAAAATATGAGGACCGAATTCTGTAAATTGATTTAAGCTCACAAAAGCTCGCAGATTAATTCTGGATGTTGCCGGTAAGATTGTGGGTCATATTTTGGCTATGCCCCGTTCAAGGAGTTATCTAAGGGAATAACAAGTATATCGATTGAACAAATGCTTTGAAACCATTTTAATGATCCACAAGCTATTTTTTGCAAGCAATTTTGAAACAATTTTCAGAATGCGGTCCTTATATTTTGCACACTCGACTCCCTCCAGCACTCGGTCCATAACCAAGTCTCATCTATGCGAAATATGCCAAAAAAGGAATACAACATTTTTTATATTTACTTAATAATTTAGATAATTATTAATCGAATTTTATTTTACAGGGACGCTACGTATTTAATTTAAAAATACTTGATATTATAACAAAGTACTATGGAGGCTCCTTTATTTATGGCAACTGGACCTACAAGATGGTATTTTTAAATGACGAATGTAATTTCACTTGTACCATAGTCGACATGATATTTACACCAAAGAAAATACTTTAAATTTGATGAATTAATTATTAATCCTACTTTATTTAGGTATTTAGTGTTGTACCTATTATGAGAAACTCCACAAATAAAATAATTTAAATAGATTGGTTTATTCTTACCTATTCCAAAATAACCAACTTGGGCGTATCAATATATTTTTAAGACACCTACTACCTAAATACATGTCTCAAACTTCTCCGTCCTAAATAACGCCCGTTTATTTCCTGAAACTATAAGCATGCAAATCTAATTATTATAAAAAGCGACAAGCAAAACTGACAATATGGGCAGAATCGCTACTGAAATATTATGTCAGGAGACCGCGTCATTTGCAATTGTAAAGAATCGATCAACCTGGAAAAGTAGCAACATTCGAGTGCCCACACACAGACACAAGTTTTTTAGTAGGTAGGCCCCTGAGGATATTATTATGATCTTATTGGTCCATGGGGGAGAGTCCAGTCAGTGGATGTAATCTTAGGATGAATCTGAAAACCAGCGCTTCAAAAGATCCAGAACTCAGCGTAATGCTGCTGCTTTAAAGCAGCAGCATTACGCTGAGTTCTGGATCTTTTTCTGGCTCGTTCTATGTAACTTTTTTTTTACTTTCATTTTAAATTTTTAAGACACTAATAGATAATGTTTCTTTCTTTAAATAAATGATTATTATTATTAAAGTGAATTCTAAAGTTTGTTGAATAAAAAGATATGAAAATGTTTTTAAACAGCATCGAACTTTTAATTAGAAAATATATTGTCATATACATACATTCATAATAATTAAGGCACACTAAAGCTTGAAATATTCAGAAAACAGATCTCCAACTGAGGAAGTTGACATTGGTGATCTGCGTTTCATTTCAAATGCCAGCCACCTTACCATGATCTCTTGAAACAGGACAGTTTACGATGTGGAAGCGAGACGCCGAACTACACTGCAAATAGCTACGTCTGCTTTTAGAGTTCATGGTAAGGGGCCAGTTGTTGAATAAAAAAAGTAAGTAATAGCAAAACATTATAGACCCAATCACTAATGACTTTCCATGTGACAATGAATGAGGGTTTCTTAATATTTATTGACCGTGGCATGCATCGTTTCTATAGATACAAATGATGTATTATAATAGATCTGATCTAACATTTATGCAAAATCATTATTTATAGATTTAGACAGATTACCGGAATAATAATTATTACATGGTCATATACATACACAACAACCATAACTCATTTCTTAATCATTTCCAATTCTATTTTTACCTGTTTACAAAATTACATGCACGGGTTCTATTGTCACAACCATGCTTAAAACCAGTTTGATGTGTTTATCACTTTTTTTATTTTCTGTGATAACGATTGCTCTCGATAATTATGTAAGTATTTAGTGTACTTTTAGATTTCATGTCATCTTGAAAGCCTTGAAATTATTGAAAGAAGGCTAAAAACTATTTTCTTGTAGTACCTACTGTGCACTTGTGTATACTTATATCACTTCTACTAAACTCTTTAAAAGGATAACGCTTTGTTTGGAGAATGCCCAAAAATGTATGGAGAAAAAACCCAGAGTCGATTAAAAAGAAACATATCGAGAGTTAAAAGGCTATAAAGGATAAGCGCCACTTAGGTCGAAAATGTGATAAGTAGGCATCTTACTTAGAATTCTGCGCTCACTTTTTGCGCGTAATTTATGATCACTTACACCAATACACCTATCACGACAGCTCCTCACTTACATTATTATTTAATTTCAGCAACAAGATTTGGGACTTTTTTGTCAAGGCACTTACACTTACCTATGACTGTGTAAAAACGATATCAGCCCCCTTACCATGAACTCTTAAAACAGGACAGGTTACGTTGTGGAAGCGAGACGCCGCATTATACTGCGCGTAGCGGTGTCTCGCTTCCACATCGTAAACTGTCTTGCTTTAAGAGTTCATGGTAAGGGGGCAGTTGTGAATCTAAAAGGTCTTACATTCGGGACCTAATATGAATTTTTTCCAAGCCTGTTTATGTATTTTCTAATCGATGCTCGGTATTTTTGAGCATTCTCTTTTGACAAAAAAATCAATTGTAGGAAACTTTCTCTGTTGATTATTTATTTTTCAGGGTCCATTTGATGTTAAAGTGACAAAAATCAAAGCGTGCAAAGGCCCAAAACGTAAAGATTGCTGTATATACAAGCCGTTGTTAAATGGAACCAATACTTTTTCTAGCGATTTAGTTGTTAAACAAAACATCGATCCTATCCGGGTAAGGAAATAACATTAAAAAAATAACTGTCTTCATATGAACAAAAAAACTAATAAAGCGAACAAATGTCAAATGGACTCCAGACTGGTACTGCAGTAATAACAGAATAATGATCATGCCAAGAGCAATATTGTGAGCGCGCTCACAAGCACCAGCTCCCAGATAAGGAACAAATATCTCCCGAGTCCACAAATATTGGTTCCTATTACAATATTAATAATATTAATATAAGTATAATAAAATTTTAAGGGAAGCGTGTACGCCATGCATAGCAACCAAGATACAATAAAGTTGCAAGTGAACAGACTGTGTACTCACATATTTATAAGGCCAATAATAAACACATTTTTTAAAGTCACCGATGATTGCGTCATTTTAAAAGTAAGTACGTTCCTTACACATAGCTATATACATACTATTTAATACTTATTAGTCTCCCAGTGGTCGAAATTTCATTGTATTTAATGCAAAAATTATTTTCCGCTTTGCTAATTCTCACACTGAGTGTGCGCAATATGCTGAAAAGGAATAGGCACAAAGTTATCTCTTAACGTTATAATTTTGAGATTATTATTTGAATTTTATTTTTCAGGGCCGCTACATATTTCATTTAAACATACATGATATCATGAGAAAGTACTATGGAGGGTCTTTTATTTATGGCAACTGGACCTACAAGATGGTATTTTTTAATGACGAATGTAATTTCACTTGTACCATAATTGAAGTGGTACTTACACCAGCGAAATAAATAATAATTTGATGAACTTATCTAATGTAAATCCTACTTTACATAGGTACCTAGTAAGTGTTGTATTATTAGAAATTCCGCAAATAAAATATTGGAAATATATACCTAACGACTTTGATTATATATGTATATGTTTGTCTAGATGGAGTATCAAAGCCCTGACAGCGTCGGGATTTTTTAGCGCCAATTGTGAGGCCCTACAGCTTTTTGGCGCGAATGGAGACGCTTGTTTTTCTATTATAAAATAACGCAATAAAAATGGCGAAATTAGCTATTAAAGTGTGTAGAAATTACAGTATCCTATAACAGGTATGTTGAATAAATTACCAAGTTCCGGCAGAATGAATTATTGAAAATATTCCATATCCAGTCTCCGCAGCCTCCGCACATCTAGGAAACGGCTAGTCCGGCTCCACACTGTCTTTTCTTATATTGCGCGATACATAATGTTGCGCGCGCCCTTAGGCCTAGACATAGGGCCCCGAGGCCTTCGGCCGTCCTTAGGCGCTATAAAGAGTGCGTTTTTTGCCCTCCTTCTCCTAGCCCTTCTGGCATGATTTTGGAGAGCGGGGTGTGCTACCGCTGCTTCTTTGAGCACCATCACTAGCACTATTTATTTTATATTTTTTTCCAAACCACCCTACAATTACGCCTCCTATCCGACGCTTGCGGCCGATGCAATAATAGTCACGTGACACTCGATGTGAAAATGTATGGCGCGCGCAAATCAGATTCAATCGTCGCTTGTTTGTCGTTATCTTGTTTTATTCAGAGCGTTTTCTAGTACGAAAAACCTCGCCCCACACCAGGAATTTCTCCTATAGCGTGGGTGTATTTCACAAATATTAAATATCACTTACACAAACACCCAGACTCAGGACTCGTGGAGGCTCTCTACTTGTATAGTCAACAACAAAACTCAACATTAACATTTCTAAACATATTGTTCGCGACGAAGCGTCACCAACATTTAATTGTTATTTGTATTAACTTAGAGTCATACACAATAAAGATAATATTAGAATAGATGGTTACGGCGATACTTCGCAAATGGCGTTTTAGCTAAATAAGACATTGTGATAGGTTTTCAGGACAGTGAGTCACTGAAAATAGGGTAATTTAGGTCTCGTTTTAATTAGTTAATAAACTTAAACTCATAAACAGGTAGTCATACACCTAGAATAGTTTAGAAACACACTGTCAAATTCCTTGGCTTGATCATGACGGTAAGAGTGTTATATATCGCGAACAGTTAGGAACCCCGGGTCTAGGCTTACTCTGAGTACTAGCCCCAGCCGTAGTATGCCCTAGACACTCCTATCATCATGATTGGAAGAGGGATAGGCAGATAAATAGCTTTTTTGCAATAAAATTGTAGTGAGATTCTGTGTACCAGTACATAATGGTATATAGTGCCTTATATACTTGGTATATAGTGTTTAGATTGCTTAACTTCGCTAATTTAATAGACTAGCTAGTGCTTTCAGTTTATTTCATAAACCTAGCTCTTGTAGTTTTCTAGATAATCGCCTAGAAAAATAATATTCCAACGAAATTTCCAATTTTTTCCCCTTTTTCATTCCACAACTTTTCAGCCATAAGGCCTAGGAGGTACCACTATACCTCATTAGATAGGTGGGATCAGCAGGATTCCAACGATGTATGACACACTTGCGTACTGATTAGGGTATAAGTAGAATAAGCAAAAAACTGTATATTTTATAATAATTTTGTATAATAAAGTTTGTCTCGGGGAACGGCTCGCGGTGGCTCTCATTATGGTAAAGGAGCGTCGTACCTGAACGCGCGCTCGGATCGGGTAATTTGTAGTCATCGGCAGAGCCCATTTTTTGTTAACTTAGAATCACTTGAAGAATTTAGAAGCAAGTCGAGTCGTTCCCTGAAATAGTCCTGAAGAGTTATAAAATAGTGTTTTTCATTACTCCGAAGTACGAGATACCCCTTCTTTGTAAGTATAGATATCTTCACGCTACGGTGTCATTCACAGGGATCCCTGAACCGTAGGTGCAGGACGTGAGTGCTTCACGGGTGTGGTACGCTAGTATTATACTCGACTGAAGCGCCCGTCTGGCACACATATAATTATGTCACTTATATTAACATAACTTTTAAATCGTTAATTTGAAGAACAGTTTGTTACATCTCAGTTTTAAATATTTTCAAATAATCTATCTTGAATTGATGTAGCATGTATTTCTTTCATTAAGTTTCTTCACTAAACTTGTACCCTCAAAGTCAGTGAACTTTCTACACGGGTAAAGTTCAGATATAAAGCTGAAGTGACGTATGATAAATTTATTTATCTTCCGATAAGTATTTACGTTAATCAGTTGTTTTATGAAATGGAAACATATTAAGTGTGATTATGGCGTTGTTAGAGACTGAAGGTTGAATAAGCAACTTATAGTAATTAGTAACGAAAAATTATATATTTTCATTGTCAAAAGCTATTGTTTATAAATGGCTTTGTTCGCAAATTAACTGACGCATTTTCCATTCGATTAAATAATTTAGATACCTACACATATCTACGACATTTAGATTGTATCGTATAGATATTATCTTCTACCAGAGAATTGAGCTAACAACGTTATCATTACGGACAGATAAAGTACGAGGACAATCATCGCTATTAAATTATTAGATTTTAAATAGATAGCCTACTGGATAATGATATTATATTGTAATCAAGGGTTAATTATGTCTGATGGAAAAATAATTACAAAGAATATAATCCACCGCACTGTTAATGACTGAGTAAAATACGTTTGTTTACTTAACAATTTACAAAAAACGTGTATGATAAAATCAAAAATGACATCAAAATCACTCTTGTTATAAACGTGGGTCACGTGGGGTATTTATCAATTTATTGATACTTATGGATGTTTTTTTTATGGATTAATGGGTTTCGATTGTATACCTATCCATTTGATTCTATATCGATACATTATTACTCAACACTTAAAATTTTTGGGGCGTGATCTGGCCCCGTCCTTTTGTAATCTTTATTTAAAACATGACAACAAACTTATGACCCGGACCAGGCTAGTGTATTTTACTTAATATTGGCTGTAAAAAACCTTATGACTTTTTGGACCCCAAGGGACTCTAACCTAGGATCTCATGATTAGCAGTCGAATTATTAAACTATTGTCCTTTAGAAATGAGGTCGTCAGTGAAGTCTTCAGAATAGCACGGGTTCCCCTTCAGTGAACAGCGTAATATGTTCAGAAAAGATAACCTCGAAGTACTGTCGTATTACAATTCTATACCATTAACGTTCGAGGCCTTGTTAATGACTGCCATTACCAATATTGTTTCACAATATTTTCATTTGTAGGTATACCACGTTCACTAGATATTTATAGATCGTACTTTTTGCCGTATAAACGTGAAAAATGCATATCATCAATAAACGACTCTTTATTTTCGTTGCACTATGTTCAGTTTTCATAGTCATAAGGACTGCAAAAAATAATGTAAGTAGTTTAGAAATAATATAAGTACTAAAGATCTTTTTTTAATTAAGTTAATCATTTGTATTTAAATATAACAACGGTCCTGTTCCTGTTAATTCCTGGCTGGAAAAATATTTCTTTTCATCTTTAGCTTAATAGCAAAAACTATCTTTTTTTAGATTTGGCCAACGACGCCAACTTGCATATTTTCCCTTATTCATTTTATTTAAAGGATACACATTAATATTTTCATAATACTGTTCCAGAATCTATTTGATGTCACGCTAAAAGAGTTTCATTTTTGCAAAGGATTTAAAAGTAAAAATTGTACAACAGCGAATGTAAAACAATCGACGAACACAAGTGTTTTTATAGAAATGAAGGTCAAAGAAAATGTTTCACCAACTAAAGTAAGCTCTTTATTTAACACTAGTTTATGCCCGGGACTTTGTCCCCGAGGATTTTGAGTAAAAACCTGTACCTAGCAGCAGTAAGCTGATTTATTTAATTGAATTTGATTTTGTTAACAATGTTTTTCGCCCTCGAACCCTAAATATATTCAAAATTAAAAGTAGCCTAAGTTACTCCTTATAATATCAGCTATTTGCCAGTGTAAGTCCCGTCAAAATCCGTCCAGCCGTCGCGGAGAAGCTGTATCCCGCGAATTTCCCGCGTATTTCTAATTTTCCCGTGGAACGCTACATATTTTTAAAATTTCAAAATATGCCAAGCTCAGCGCGTAATCAAATAGAGATGGCGACGCGGAAGGCGTTAGTATTGTAACAAATATTTTTATTTTGTCCCTCCTGAAAACTTATCAAATGTAACTTAGGCGGTTACTGTATAAGCGACAAAATCTTAAAAAATCCGACAGTAATTAGATTCAACAAAATATAATAATACTATTCATAATATGTTTGAAACAGAAATACCTAATACTTAAATGATAAAAGAAGAATGGTCATTTTGTCCCCACCTTGTATCAAGTTGTATGCATTTGCTTATGTTATTTTAGAGGTCTTAATAATAGCTTCATTTTATTGTATGACACCAACATTGACACTTGTAAAAAACTATAACTGCTTTTTTTTTATTTATCTATAACATCATCCAAATAAATAATGTACCTATTTACCTTTGTACCTATGTTACAGGCAACATTTATACCCGGTGAAGAGTATGTTCAACTGCAAAAACATTCAGAAGTGTTTTTGACTAAAACCGTTGATCTGGTCTGGCACCACTGATTTAGATATTGAGAAACTTCCATTTGAAAAAATGCCTGCAGTCTATCTATAACATACCTATTTATTATGGTGCAGTTAAAACTCATTATAAGTGTACAGTACGTTGAACTGCAAACTGCCATACATTTTTCGTACGGAAAACTCACATAATGTCACACCCGAAAGATTTTTTTTTTCAGTAATATTCACAAAAAGCCTATTTTTTAAGGTTATTGATCTCTTTGTTTGCCCCTGAATTTCTAAATATCTGAATTTTCAATCGATATTTTGTACTATTTATTTATGCAGGCATATATGCAAACAAAAGTTATTCTCGATATTTTTATTTAACGAACTGGAGACTAACGGATTTTGTCAAAAATACTTTTCACTGTTCTGACAGTGTAACTGACCTTTTGCCCTTCGTAAGTTTTGACTACCATATACACAGAAGTAGGTAGACCCATTTTACAAGTATACATAATATCATCCAGATAAATCAAGAAAAAAGCAGTCATAGTTCTTTATCTGCACAACTGTCAATGTTGGTGCGATACAATAAAATGAAGCTATTATTGTGACCTTTAAAATGACATATGTCACAACTTGATACAGCCTGGGGTCAGGGCCCATACTAATTAGCTCATTCTCCTTTAAGTTCAACCCTTGAATTGAACTTTTTGTAACTAGGTAGGTACTCTTAAATATGGAAAGTACGTACACTCACATGAGCTAGTAAGCTTTATCAAATGATGTTTTTTTAAATCAGGACAAGCCCACCACTCGTGCCCATCATACAATGATAGCCATTAAGTACCAATGAAGCTCGACGCGTCCCAGAAAATTGACTCATCTCGAACCTGACGAACTGTCTCGGAACCCGCAAGTTAAATATAAAATGATATATAGGAGGAGTATGAATATAAATGAATGTGTTCTTTGTTTACAGGCCAGAATTATTATTTCAATAAGAAATGAAACAGTCCGATTACAGAACAAACCATGTCAAAATATGTTTTTTAAAACATTATTTCAATCTTTGTTTAACCTAACCAGCAAATGTATCGTCCTGAAAGTAATGTATTAATTAATTATTTATCATGGGTAAAATAGTACATCCTTTGTTAGTTTCCTTAACATAGCGATCAATGCTCGTTACTCGTCTGCATAAAGGTGCGTCCACAGTTGTAACATTTTAGTTAGTTAGCCAGTTACCAGTTAAACAAACATTTTTTCGTGACCGTAACAGAGTGGCGCGTCTGGTCCATACCGAACTCACGAAGAATCGGTGTTACGGCAAAATGTTACAAGTGTGGACGCACGCAAGTTTAGAAGAGGCCTTTACCATGAAGTGGAGCATATTATTGAATATGTCATAATTTTATGAGGAATCGAATTTACCTGAAGTATCGATCCTAATTGTCCTGTCTTAGTCAAAGAGATTTGTATATTTATTATTGCGATATATATATTGGGTGTTTCTGACAAGGATTTTCAAGCAACATTCCGGCTTTGAGTTAAGTCTGATCGTAACACGTGCCCCTCACATAGGACTTACAGTGTCATATTGCCTAACATTTTATGCCAGGCTGTGTTTACCTTTAGTTCAACAGTACCGCTAGTACCAATGCGACTTTTGCACTGTCTTATGTGGCGAGCAACACATTAAGCTTAACAAATTTATGACAAACGATTAGCCGTAGGTAATATATCTCCATAAATTGAAGTAATCGTTTCAAATTTTAATATTTTACAGTATTTATTATGCATTAAATAGGTCTTCGTTTGATAGTATGCTTGAAAGGTTAGTTCTGTTGCTTGTGAGGCAGAGTTTTGTACGTCACCACTGCCCAAAGCTGAACAACACCCATTCCTATAGGTATAAGAAGATGATTTTCCCCAGCCAGTTGCTGTTATTTGTTATATCTAGGAACTATCCCTAGATGCTATTCCATGAAATAAAATATTTACTTTAATAATATAATATGTACATTTTTTCAGGGACATTACTCATTGACAGTTGATTTTTCCAGTATAACAAAAACTTATTACAACGGCATACGTATATACGGATTACATACATTCAAAGCAAATATTTATAACGACGACTGTAACTTTTCATGTACTTACGCAGAACTGCTTTTATCGCCACAAAGCTGAAAAGTGTTTAAAATAAAATTATAATCAAACGAGAGAACTTTTAATTATGATCCATTTTGTTTTACTTTTTTGATCACAAGTACCGCCCAAAGGACGCATGGAAGAAACAGACAACAGACTTAGTTAAGAAGACTTAGGTACTCTAAGGCACAGGTGGATCGCCGCCGCCTACGACTCTCTCTTCCGAAAACCTTTAACATTTTTTTTATTCCAGTAACTTATTTTTCAATATAAATGATTGCACCTGAAAATGTCATCATCATCCGGAAGACGTCCACTGTTGAACAAAGGCCTCCCCCTTAGAACGCCACAATGAACAACAACTTGCCATTTGCATCCACCGGTTGCCCGCAACTCTGACGATATCGTTGGTCCACCTGGTAGGAGGTCTGCTAACGCTGCGTCTTTCATAACATAGTGAACGCACAACAAAGCGATAGGAACCATAAAATTCATTAAAGAGCTATCGCATATTCATTTTTTTTTGTTTCCCATCAGTTAACAGCGTAATTCTTATTTGTATAGATGAGGTAAGTGGGAACATATAGAATATAGATGTTATCTCTCAATAATACAATGCTATGTAATACACGTTTCAGGCTTCTTTTTTTTCTCTATATTTATTAAAGGACTTTTTTAAATTTGTACATGCCAGTCCTATCATACCTTATATATAAAATTTAACAAAGAAAACGTAACAAAACAAACTTAAATATACTGTATGCAGCGTCTGAGTTAGGTGTCGACAATATGTAGTGGAACATACCCATGTCGTATACATTTATGTGTAGCTCCCTTAGTAGGACTTCTCTAGCAGACTGAAGTCTGACACACTCTGTCAATAAGTGTATTACGTCTTCAAGTGTTCCACACACTTCACAGTTGGGTTAATTCGTTTTTTTCATTAAAAATCCAAACTTATTGAGCGGCATGTGTCCAGACCTCAGTCTGTGAGCAATCACTATCAGTCTTCTATGAAGTTTAATGTTACAAAACCATGGTACATGTGGTTTTTTTTTTCGAAGTATTTCTATCAACTACCCGGACCTATACTTGCCGCTGACAGACGGGCTGTGGAAATAGGTTCTTTGAGATATATTTATGTACAGTATTTATATCTTTGTCTGCTTCATCACGAAGGCAATACATCTGGAGCTCATGTTAAATTTAATATAAAACGCATGCATCATTGCGTTACATAAATTCATAGAGCGTTAGAAGTATTCAATTTATTTCCCTTTACTCTATGCACCTCACTGCAGTGGTGTAGGTAAAGTACCTACACTGCTAAGCAGGCGTAAACATTTCACGTATCATTCACATTTATATAGAATTAGGTAATGCAAGAATAAAGTTCAAGGAATTATATACATCAAAGGTACAAATCAACGCATTTTACTATCATTCATTCATCACCTATTTCCCCAGATCTTAATGATTTAACCCCTCTCATCCCTGGCGATTTCTTGGTCGGACGTCTCTTGACGGCACTACCTAGTCCCAACCTTGAAGACATCAAGCAGAATAGGCACAACTCCTTACCTTGATTAATCAAGCAGAAAAGGCACGATGGCAGAGAGCGTACAGAAAGAACATGTGGGTTCGCTGACATTTGCATACAGGTATCAGAACCAGAACTTCTACAAAGGCCGCCAGGACGACTTCAATGAGTCATCTACGACAAGGAGCTCTTGAAGTCAAGGAATGAAGGCTAAGCAAGATGGTTTGCCATCGTTGAGGTGGTGCCCAGGACGAACGAGGAACGATATGCCCCTACTAGCAGTTACAAATTCGGTTGAAACCCAAGGCTTTCAACGTCGGGGGGTATGTTAAGGACGATATCATCATCGCTCGGTCGCTCGGAGAGAAGAGAACTCGTCGTCCCGCTGCGCTGACCGCGTGTGGCAGGAGCGCGAGCATGCGCAGTAGGCGCAGTACCCGCCCCGCACCCCTCTCATGCTTCTATGATGATATAGTCCTTAACATATTATCTTAAGATTTTTTAATATCAACCTATTTAAATTAAATTTTATAAACCCGCATAAAGCAGTGTTAAATTTTAAAATGGTAAAGTACACAATTTTGACTTACCTTAAGAGCCACAGAAAAACTATTGCCAGGCTGTGAAGCATGTGGACTTTATGTATATACCTACCTATATATACAAGGAAGTCAGGTTGTATCAGTTAATAATAATAATAATATAATAATAATATATTTATTTGGAACATAAACAGTATAAAACAGAAACGAAATCGAAACGAGTGGAACTGCAAAAGTAACAAAACTGTGGCGCAGCTACCAACGCCCCTCTCCTGATAGGAAGGTAGTAGGTTCCAGACATAAAACAAAAGTTGTAATTAACAATATCAAAAAGAAAATAATTAAAATCAGAAAAGTGTGCGAGTATTCGTCTGTGTGTGCGTGTGTGTGTGTGTGTGTGCGTGTGTTTGTGTGTGTGTGTGTGTGTGTGTGCGTGTGTGTGGGTGCTGATTGTGTTTGTGTGTAGGTGCTGTGTGTGTTTGTAAATGAATGTATGAGAGTATAATTATACTTCCACGAGTTTTTCTGTATTGTTATATGTAAGTGTTTTAAGATAATGGGATAGTTTAGTTTTGAGTTTGTTTCTGGCTAAGGAATAAATATTGATGGTTTTATTTATTTTATTATATATCTTGGAGCTTATGTGCTTAAAGTGGCGACTAGCTGCAACAGTTCTACGTGGTTTTATATCGCAAACTCTATCAGAACGACGTTTTGAGCTGTATATATTAGAGTCGTAGACCAATTGAGTGTGCTTACGTAGTGTGGTTTGGAGAATAAATAACTGCCTGACTGTGAGAACCTCGCAGATAGAATAAAGTTTCTCCGTCGGAAACTGGATTGGTTTTCTCGCCAGCACTTTCAAGACTGCTCGTTGACCACGTTCGACCCGTATCATAGTCGTTTTATGGGTTCCTCCCCAGGCTATTAGACAGTAACCCAGAACAGTTTGCGCAAGTGCATAATATATAGTTATAAGGGTTTTAAAGTCCAACACAGCTCTGAGTTTTTTTTAAATGTAGATGAGTTTTCTTACTCGTGCCACAGTAGAAGCAATTTGTTGGCTCCATTTTAGGTGATTATCAACTGTGACGCCGAGGTATCTGATAGTCTGTGCACTCTCTAGTTTAGGACAGTTACAAATTAAATTATTATTCTGACACGTGTGTGCGCAGACCACAAAGGGCCCTGGGGGTTGACCTGACTTAGTGGGGGAGAAGGTAATATATCTAGTCTTATTTATGTTTAAGGTAAGCAAGTTTTTAGTTAGACATTTCATAACAGCGCTCAATGCCAGTTCGGCGTTGGTACGAGCGTCGTCCCAGTCCCGACCATGAATTATAAGAGCTGTGTCGTCAGCATAAGTTATGATTTTGCAGTTAGATAGCGGTAATTGACACAGCTCATTTACATATATGAGAAAAAGTGTGGGCTCAAGAACACTGCCCTGTGGGACTCCAAAGGAAGGTGTTTTATGTTCGCTTAGATATTTCTCAACTCTAACATACTGCTTGCGTCCCGTTAAATAGCTCCTGAAGATGTCTAGAGTTATGCCGCGAATGCCGATACTTTCTAGCTTTGAAAAAGGTCCAAAAAGATAGCTAGAGTTCTTTGTCTGTTTTCAAAATTATCAGTGATAGCATTAGAAAGTTCAAGCACCGCATCTTCGGTGGATTTACCAGACCTGAAACCGAACTGATTATAATCTAAGATATCGAACTTGGTGAGATACTTGGTGAGTCTAGTATTTAAAGCTTTTTCTAGAATTTTTGAAAGTGTAGAGAGTATCGAAATGGGCCTATAGTTAGAGACACTGTCTCTGTCTCCAGATTTATAGATAGGATGGACAATTGCAATCTTAAAAATGTCGGGGAAAATACCAGTTGAAAAACATAAGTTAAAGATGTGTACAAGCACTGGTATAATAATGAGTCTAGTGGCCTTTACGACGGAGACACCAATACCATCAAAGCCAACAGCACAATTGTCCCTGAGGCCTAGAATTATATTTTCAAGCTCTGCCGCATCTACACTGTACAGCATCATTGAGGTTAGTGGGGTGGACTGGCCTAACGGAGTGAGGGGATTAGGCTCGTTATTCATTACATTTTTGTAAAAGGTAGTCTGCCGAATGTTGGACGCCAAATGTTTACCAATGTCAACGAAGTAGTCATTTACTTTATTTACAGATTGTGAGGGATCTTCACAGCATGTTAACAAATCCGAGGACGGAATCCTGGTTTGGTCCAGGCAAGCTACTTTTTTAATAAGACGCCACGTATTTCTGGGATTATTCTTAACCTTTTGAAATTCAGCACGTTCGTATTCACGTTTAACTTTTTTTTAAATGTTATTACAAAAGTTGCGATAACGATTGAATATTAGCTTATTGAGTTCAATTGCAGGTTGTTTTTTAAAGATTCGGTACAGTTTATCCCTATGTCGTATACACCTCAGTAGGCCGGGAGTAATCCACGGCTTGATAATGCGTTTTTAACTGGGGATAACTGAGGTATGAGAATGAGCATTAATGGCTGCGGACAAAATAGAAACGACGGATTCTGCTGTCGTGTTTGGATGATTAGACTTGAAAACTGAGGAGAAATCTGTATTGTTGATACATTCAACCGGCGATAGGCTCGCCCCCTACTAGCGAAATGTAGGTGTAATTATAATTAGTTAGGTTTTTACATTGTTAGCAAATAAGGTATACATCAATATTTAAAATATCCGCCGCCAATTATAATAAGATCAATGGCTGGTTCATTGTAAGGTGGACCATTATAAATGCATTAGGTATTTTACCAATTATTGCGACGATGCTTTTTACAAAAAAAAAATATTTGCTTCATTTGTTCCATAACACTCAAGTATGATCAAATACATCGTTTGCTTTTTAATTTGCATTGTATTCGTCTCACTGTCTGCATTTGACGATGTAAGTTCAAATTGAAACTAATTATTTAACATATACGTTGCATTTGAAAAAAATCCTACGGTCAGAACAGCCATGGTTGACATAGCTACCATATTATCATAGATTCATCGCTCCTTAGTCGAGTGCCAGAGACCGAGAGTTCTCTCTATGTTTTTCATTACGACCGGTTCAATGATTCAGTCATGTTGCGATATTATAGAGACCAACAGCGTTTGTATTCAATTATTCAAAATAGTGAGAGTAATATGTATGCAGCTCACAACCGGGAGGAAAAGTAGGAAGGTAAGGGAGGCCTTTGCCCTGCAGTGGGACGATCAAAGCTGGAACAATAAATAATAATAATTCGTTTATGTTTTCAGGGGCAATTTGACGTGACCTTGACACATTTTGAATTATGCAAAGGTCCTAAACGAAAGAACTGTGTCGAAGTTATATACAAAACAGATAAGGCTTCGATAACGTATAATTTTACTGTAAAGGAAAATATGACATTAATAAAAGTAAGTATTGACAAATAAAAAGGTGTGGAATATCATTGTTATGAAAATAGTATGTAATAGCCTAAACTGAGTGTAGATAAGTGTAAAAACCCGCAGTGTCCAATTTTGATGATCTAAGGGGGAGGCCTTTGTCCAGCAGAGGACGTCTTCCGGCTGATGATGAGGATGATGCTCGTCAACCCTGTATGAAAAGAGATCACTGTTGTGCAGTAGAAACATAGTTGTTTTAAAATGCGTCGAAATAGCGGTACCGTGTAACACCCTTAAACTTTTTTATCTTACAGGGCAAAATCGTAGGAAAAATGAACAACATTGAGGTTGTAAAATTTCAAATTAAAAACCTATGCCAACACTTATTATTGAAACCATTGTTTAAAATGTTATTTAATAAGGCTACAGGTGTGTGCGGCTTGTACCAAGTAAGTATCATTTTATTTAGTTCATACACAGTCTGTAGATATGTGTAAATGGGGCTTCTAATTACATAGGTTTGTAAACAATATGGTAAAAAAAACAAATATTATAAAAGTACCTATGTTTTATATTATCATCATCATCAGCCGGAAGGCGTCTACTGTTGAACGAAGGCCTCCTCCTTTTAGAGGGGGTGTTGCCATAATCCCCACGCTTGGCAAGCGGCTTGGGGATCGCAGTGTTGGTGGTTACGTTACAGACGATGCTGCTGCCCGTCTTCTGGATTTTCCCTTAGTCACCTCTTACGACACCCACGGGAGGAAAAGGGGTGGTCAATTCTAGGCCGGATACCACACGGCATAGTACGGTTGTGCATGGTTTATAGTGGACCAACCCAATAACTATTCAATAATAAAACTATTACAATTTTCAGGGCAAGTACTTTATTCACTTAAACATGGCATCCATATCCCACAGTCTCTACGGAGAAAAGTTTATTTATGGTAACTGGACCTTCAAAACAATACTATACAACGATTATTGCAACTTTCTCTGCGAGACCTCATCCCTGATGATATTCCCCAAGCAGTCTTGAGTAAGCAATAGCAATACAAACATATAATAATGATAAAATTCATTTATTGGTTGCAACAATGGCATACATAATAATAAATAAAAATAAATAAAAAGCCTTTATTCTACCTTAAGTAACAAAAAAAAATATGGTTGGTTTTATTTTAGTTGCCTGTTTATGGAAGTCGCCTCTCTGGCATAGGCCTCCCCCAGTTCCTTCCACTGTTCCCTATTCATAATAATAGATTAATTAAATTAAACATTTAAAAACTAAGCCTCGCCTCGGTACCGACGAGCTGTAAGCGAGCCGAGTAGACGTATCGGAGCAGGTGATCCGGTTTTGGTTACGTGCTTACGTAAGGTGGACGCCTGTTTGACGGCGAGGCGATATGGTGACGATACCTTTCTGATTTTATATGTGTGCTAACCTTTAGACGGACCGACTGTTTAAATGAAAGATGGCGGCCGGACGAGCGTTTTCGTACTTACACCGACCGGCTGCAATCAGTTTGCGTTCAATCTTTGTACACGATGGACGCCGACGACGACGATCTGCCAGTGTGGTGGCATTTAAGGAGAAGACGTAAAAAAAACATTGGGTGCATCCTATTCTAGGAGAAAGATTGTCAGGAAAAACATTTGAAACGGGTAAATCACCCGTTTCAAATGTTTTTCCTGACTGTTTTTTCACACTATATCCGACAGCTTATTATATATAACAGCTTATTGAAGAAAGGCAAAACTTGCTATTCCAAACTGCTGAATACCGAGAAAAAGACCGAAAAGTCAAACGAAGCATTCGGAGAGATTTGCGAAGCTACAACACCAAAATAGTACAAAGGGCTTTACAACTAAACCTTACCCTAAAAACAGCTATAAACAGCGCAACGCGACCGGCAAAACCTCAATTAACAGCTTGAGAGATAGTGAGGGTGTCAAACACGTTCACACACATTCCAGAACCATATTCGTGTTCTGATGATATCAGTCCCATAACAGGCTGTGAAGTACACAAAGCGTTGGCAATATGAAATATAGTCGTAGTCTGGGTGAAGACTGCATCACCACCGACATACTTAAAATAAGAGCGTCAATATTACTACCACATATCACCAATCTTTTTAACTTAATTTTGAAATCAGTTCAGTTCCCCCTTACGTTTTGCCACTCAAACATCATAATATTACACAAAAAGGGTGATAAATGTGAAATAAGCAACTATCGACCCATCAGCCTCTCTCCTATATAAAGTGTTCATCAAAGTAATTGAAGGTCGTATCACTGAACAACTGGAATCACAGCAACCACCTGAGCAGACAGGATTTAGACGCGGCCTCTCTACTACTCACTACGATCACTTACAGTCAGTTAACCAAATTATTGAAAAACATCAGGAATTTCACCTTCCCCTATACCTCGCATTTATAGATTTTTCTAAAGCTTTCGACAGCCTTAACCATTCTTCAACATTTCAAGCTCTTCATAACCAAGGCATTCCAAATACTTATATCCTCCTACTTAAACATATATACAACAATAGCACAGCTTCTATAAAACTACACTCAACTGAATCCATTTTTATCATCCTAAAAGGAGTCAAGCAAGGCGATCCGCTATCTCCTAAACTCTTCACAGCTACCCTAGAAGAAGTTTTTGTATGACTAGCGGCTTCCTGGGAGCAAAAGGGCATCGTTGTTGGCGGAAAAAGGTTAACCAACCTTCGAAATTAAACAGTTTCGGCGACGACAGCCCACTCTGTCTCACACCACATTCAAGTTTATAGCTGCCAGACATAGACCCACCCTACAGCACACTATTTAGTTTATTTCTATACCAAAATTTTAATACGGCTATAAATTCCGGAGATTCACTCCCTGAGCTACATCGATAAGCGATCATAAGACACCAAGTCAAAGGCCTTGGAAAGATAAAAAAGCACGCAAAAATGGGGGTGTTTCTATCAGTAGGTACAACATCTGTCAGCCTCACAATAGTTATTGTATAACATAACCAGCCAATGTGTCGTCCTAAAAGTTATGTAAGTAATAATTTATTAACTACATAAAAATCATAAATAGGTAAAATACATCTGTTTGAGTGTCAAGCCCCAGCTGTGATGCTGGCGGTTTTGACTGATTGAAACTACTCAGAAACATCGTAATAAACTGTATTTGTAATTTACTTCGTGTTACTTGTCTGCATAAATCATACGAGAAGAGGCCTTTACCCTGAAGTGCAACATAATATTTATTATTGGGTTTAATATCGTAATATTACCCCATTGGTCAAGAGACCGCTAAACGCGACTGCTGAGCACGAGGTCTTTGGTTTGAAACCCGGGTCGGGTAAAGTGTTATTGGGTTTTTCCATTAGGTAAATCATTGGACACTAATGTGATGTAATGCGAAATATGGGGGAGTGCACTATATATATCTGCCTACTCCTTTGGGAAATACAGACGTGATGTTATGTGTTATATTTTTACTACCTTAGCGAAAAAAAAAATTATAAATCGACATCTAACATATCCGCTGCTTACTATAATAAGATCAATGGCTGGTTCATTGTAAGGTGGGCCATTATAAATGGATTATAATATTACCAATAGCGATGATGCTATTTACATTATTTGTTAATATTTTTGCTTCATTCATTCCGTAACACTCTCAAGTATGATCAAATACATTGTTTGCTTTTCAATTTGTGTATTCCTCTCACTGTCTGCATTTGATGTTGTAAGTGCTAGTGTAACTAATTATTTCACTTAAAGTTGTATCGGAAATAATTCCTATGGTCAGAACAGCCATAGCTACCATATTATCATGGATTCAACACGCTTTCTGCCGTCAGTCCTTAGATGAGTGCCAGAGACAGAGAGTTCGAACTATCTCTTTGTCTTTCATTACGACTGGTTCAATGATTCAGTCATGTTACGGTATCATACAGACAAACAGAGTTCGTTTTCAACCAATGTTGCTGTGTTGCTGAACTGTGGAATACACTTAAGGCCGATGGTCCTACGCTTGATCTCACTCTCACTCCGGTCGTGTCGGTGTACCGTTACCGTCCCATTGGACTACGAGAGTGAGGGAATAAGCGCGCATACTTTTACACTATAAATCTCCTGCATAGTTGGCTAGTCTCAGATGAGTTAGGCCATCGTGACCGAAAATAGGTCAGGGGAACATTATATACATACATTTTATTCAACTATTTATAACAGTAAGTATGATATGTACACAGCTCACAACCGGTAGGAAAAGTAGGAAGGATGTGGAGGCCTTTACCCTGCAGTGGGACGATTAAGGATGAAAAATAAATAATAATAATATAATACGTATATGATTTTAGGGAGAATATGACGTGACCGTGACAAATTTCGAATTATGCAAAGGTCCTAAACGAAAGAACTGCACCGACATTACGTCATACAAAGTCGATAAGGTTTCGATAACATATAATTTTACTATTAAGGAAAATATGACATTAATAAAAGTAAGTATTGACTGAATAAAGGTATGAAATACCATTGTCATGAAAATAAGGTGTAAAACTTTTAAAGTATCACGTTGGATGATGATAATTAAACTACAACACAGGAATTAACGCGAAACACAAGTTTTTAATTTTAGCTTGACATTTCGACCGAGTTGCATCGGCCGGGGTCACAAACAGACGTCAAGCTAAACTTAAAACCTTGTGTTTCGCGTTAATTCCCGTGTTATAGTTTAAGTATCATAAGGTATAATAAACTCCCAAACCCGCAGTGAGCAAGTTTTGGTGATCTATGCTCGTCTACCCTGTATGAATAGAGAACACTGCTAGGCAGTAGGAACACGTTCCACACCCTAGGGGAATTGGCCTTGGCCAGCTCTGGATAGTTGTTTTATAAGATGTACAACCCTCCCACCGTTTAACATCTTTGAAAATTCATTAACAGGTATTTAATCAATGGACTTTTATCTTTCAGGGCAAAATCGTGGGAACAATGAACAACATTGAGGTTGTTAAATTTCAAATTAAAAACATATGCAAACACGCTATATTCAAACCATTGATTATTTTTTTATTTAATAAGGATACAGGTGCCTGTGGCATATACAAAGTAGGTATCATTTTATTAACTTCATACACAGCATGTAGATATATGTAAATGAGACTTCTACTTAAATAGGTTATAGTCATTAAGCTCAAATAGCCAAAAAAAAAGAATAAAACTGTTTTATATTGTCAGCGTACACAGCACGTTTACAGTTGCGCATGGTTTTTAACGGACCATTCCAATAACTAACTAATAAAACTTTTGCAATTTTCAGGGCAACTACTATTTTCACGTAAACATGGCAACCATAGTCCCCAGTCTCTATGGTGGAAAGTTTATGTATGGAAACTGGACTTTCAAAACAATACTATACACCGATTATTGCAACTTACATTGCGAGGCTTCATCCCTGATGCTATCCCCCAAGCAGTCAGCAATACATACAATATAATAATAATAAAATTCATTTATTGGTACCAACAATTATATATAATTATTATAATTTGACAATCAATTAGGTAATTAAATTAAAAATGTATTAACTAATAACAAATAAACTAAAATATATTACAATAAACACAATAACGACCGTTTAACTTGAATTTTTAATAGGGAATCATATTTATCACATAACATGCCAGACACTGTTGGGACTGTCCCGCATTCTAGACAATACTGATCATGTATACTTTACCTTTTACATAGGATCGCATTGAAATCAGAGTAAACATTTAAGACGCACTACGATAACAAGGCAGACCCAACAACATCCTAAAACAGATATTATACCTACCTGTATAGCCCTGAGAGTCCAGACTCTCAGGGCGGAGAGTGATCGTTTAAACTAAAAATTATAACAATTAATTTATTGGTAATTAAGTAATACTCAATAGCAGCAGGCAGTCTGGATTTGTGATATAGCAATAGGCTCGCCCCTATTACATTAGGACCTATAACATAACACCCTACATATTTCGCAGGAGTGACGTTATGTGTTATGTCATATCATAATTTTATGATGAACCGAATTTACCAGAAATGAAGTTCGATTCTGACATAGATTTGGAAGCATTCTGGCATATTAGTCTGATTGTAAGAGGTGCCCCTCACACGGAACTTACAATGAGTGTGAAATTATTATCCAAAGGGAAAAAAAACATTTTATTTGTCCTGTGACAAATAAAATGTTTTCTTTCACACACAACAAAACAAACAAAATATAAAAACAAAAGAAGCAACAAACTAATAATCAGTAGTCCCGTTAAACATGCAATACCGAAAGGGTTGCCAAATCAGCTTATGCTGAGTGTAAAATACCCAGCGCTTGTTTTCAGTTGGCACCCCACAGCCACACACGGACGTAGGCAAGAAATACTAACGGACAAAATCATTAATTCTGTTGCTGACGGCTTATAAACAGACAAAACTAGAACAATCCTCGTTCTTATGAGTATAAGAAGAAGGTTTTTTTCCCAGCCAGTTGCTGTTTTTGTTTTTATGTACATTGCATTCCATGAAATAACATTCTGCTTATAATTAGAACTGCCCCTTTACCATGAACTCTTAAAACAGGACAGCTTTCGTTGTGGAAGCGAGACGCCGCGCCGCTAGTTGAAGTATAATGCGGCGTCTCGCTTCCACATCTTAAACTGTCCTGCTTTAAGAGTTCATGGTATGGAGGGGTATATTAAATACTGAATTTGGTACTATACTAAAGACTTATTACGGCATGCAATTGTACGGACTACATAAATTCAAAGCAAATATTACAACGACGACTAAAACTTTTCATGTGTTTATGCCGGATACCTACTTCACTGCGAAAGCCGTTTCATCGAATCTTGTTCCTTTGATAATCTTTTATGGATAAGTCTATACTGCGACGCCTTGTTACTGTGATGTTATCTTACCTAGGAAAACTTACTTCAAACGATCTTACGTTCGTATCTACAATGATTTTCTTTTTTAATTTCGTTACGATTACTTTAAATACCTAATTCAATAACTAACGTTAGTTTTTAGAATTTTTACATTTAATTATAAACTGAAAGCGCTGTCATGAATGTCAGTGTTTAAGTAAATCAATACTTTATTGCATTCCATAATAGTACATAGGTAATAATAATAATAATAACCGTAACCGCCGCGCCTCGCGCCGGCAGCTAGGACCCTGATCCCGTTGCCGGTTGGCGACTATTTTTTATATTTTTAAATATATTTTATTTTTATTTTGCTGTTTTGTACATAATATATAGGTATTTAAAAATGTAATTTATAAGTGAAAGTTTTAAATAAAGAAAATAATAATAATAAGTTTATTGGCAGTAAAAAAAGTGATACATTTAGTTTTTCACCTTTAACATAATAGGTATAAGTAATAGATAATCTAAAGCTAGTGGAAAAGATCACCTGTATCCCGTACTAATTAAAAACTGTATCACAGGATACAGGGCCTTTCATAGGTGAACTTATTAATATAATTATTACAGAACAGACCCTAATCGTCACTTACATGAAAACAATAACAAGACCGTAAGTAAATAAAAGTAGTCGCGGGTAGAAATAAAAAATATATTTATTTGCTAATATGAGAAAACTTAATATCAAAATGTCTTGTTTTTACCTAATATTATCCATGAATAACGATTTCTGTACTGTGCTACAACGTAATTATTTTAATTCAAGAAATATGTTGGTTACTATTGAATTGCCATTAAATTTTGATTTTAATTATAAAACTTAATGAATCTTCGATTATTGGGTTGCAAAATATTAGACAAGAGTACCGCAAAATTATATATTTTCAGTCTCAAATGCTATTGTTTATAGACGACCTTGTTTGCCAAATAACTGAGGCATTTTGCATTCGATTAGATAATTTAGATACCTACACATACCTGCGACATTTAGATTGTATCGTATAGATATAATCTACTACTGAGCTAACAACGTTATAATTATAGACAGATAAAGTACGTGTACAATCATCGCTATTAGAATTTAAATAGATAGCCTACTGAATAATGAGATTAAATTGTAATCAAGGGTTAATAAGACTAATGGGAAAATAATTACAAAGAATATAATCCACCACACTGTTAATGACTAAATAATATACGTTTGAGTACTAACTGTACAATGTACAAAAAAAACGTGTATGATAAAATCAAAAATTTCAAAAATACGAAATGATTTGATGCTTGATATTTTTATGGATAAATGTTTTTCGATTATATACTTATACATTCAATTATTAATCGATACATTATTACTTTAACCCTTACAACTTTTGGGGCTTGTGATTTTTAGCCCCGTCCTTTTGTAGTCATTATTTAAAATATAACCCGGACCCACTACACTGGCTTGCAAAACTAAGTAGGTATTAAAATTGCAAAGAAAATATCTCTAACTTTTATAGTTTAGAAAAACTTGAAATTTAATAGGTGTAGTACTTAGTTTTACAGGCTAATGTATTATTATATATTCTACAGTATTGTATATTCATTCTTAATATTAGCTGTAAGAACCTAATGACTTCTTTTGAACCCCAAGGGACTCTACCCAGGATCTCATGATGAAAAGTCGAATTATAGGAGTATTAACCTGTAGAAATGAAGTCGTAAGTAACGTCTTCAGTATACCACGGGTTCCCCGTCAGTGAACAGCGTAATATGTTCAGAAAAGATAACATCGAAGTACTATGGTATTACAATTCTATGCCATTAACGTTCGAGGCTTTGTTAATGACCGCCATAACCAATACTGTTTAACAATCATTTCAATGGTATACCACGTTCACTAGTTATTTATAGTTCGTACTTTTTACCGTATAAACCTATCATAAAAATGCATATCATCAATAAACGACTCTTTATTTTCGTTGTACTATGCTCAGTTTTCATAGTCATAAAGACTGCAAAAAATAATGTAAGTAGTTTAGTAATAATATAAGTACTAAAGATCTTTTTTTAATTAAGTTAATCATTTGTATTTTAATATAACAACGGTTACTTCCCGTTCCTGTCAATTCCTGGCTGGAAAGATATTTATTTTTCATTTTCATATTGATTCCGATACTCTTTTAGGTAGTTTTTGCAATTACTTGCATTTTTTAGATTTGGCCAACGACGCCAACTTACATAATTTTCCCTTATTCCTTTTATTTAAAAGATACAGATTATTTTTATAATATTGTTTCAGAATCTATTTGATGTCACGTTAAAAGAGATTCATGTCTGCAAAGGATTTAAAAGTAAAGATTGTACAACAACCTATGTAAAACAATCGACAAACACAAGTGTTTTTATAGAAATGAAGGTCAAAGAAAATGTTTCACCAAATAAAGTAAGCTCTTTATTTACCACTAGCTTATGCCCGGGACTTTGTACCCGCGGATTTAAATTGAAAAACCTGTAGGTACCTAGCAGCAGTAGGCGTATTAATGTTTTTCCTGCGGATCCATAAATATATTCAAAATTAAAAATAGCCTATGTTGCTCCTTATCACATCAGCTATCTGACAGAGAAAGTCCCGTTAAAATCCGTGAAGCCGTCGCGGAGTAACTGCAACCGGCGAATTTCCAAAAATAACGTTACAGTAGACGTCGTTAGCGAGCTTAACTCTCTAACTTGACGTAGATGCTGGAGGCGTAGACAACTCCCAATTTTAGTCCATATGTATTTAAAATTAAAAAATATAAACTTACATTCGGTGGTATGCCTAGATAATTATGTCTGTCACACATTAGACTATTGAGTCAAATGGTACGACTTGAGTAATGTCACGGTAATATTATAATACAGTAGTGTAACTCGGCCGCTTGATAGAAATAAATGCCTACAGCCGCGCGGTACGTAAACATGCGTTAGGGCTACCCGTCTCCAGCATTTTAATTAAATTTGCCTACTTTCTGTTTCTATTTAGTTTTGTGATTGTAAATATCCTTTTTATATAAATAAATGAAATACTTTGTATATTGAATAGGAAGTGTTCAATAAAAACTCGTGTTGTTTTTTGATTGGTAGATTTAATTAAAAAATCATGTTTTTGTTTGAAAAACAAATCGGGCTTATAAATTTGCGACCGAAAAATATTTGCGCCTCGACTGAGTCGTACGAAATGCTGTATTGTTAAATTTTAAAGTATAATAAATCCGCATTCTTATATAAAGCTTAATTAAGAATTGTTTTGGGAAACAAAACAAAAAAACAACCGAATTCATACAACCAAAAACAGAACAATATTTCCTACTCGTCATATTAACTGATTTTTAGAGAAAAAATCGTGCGGTTATTGTTAACAAAACAACACACCGTCCGTTCGACACTGCGGTACAGCCGTGACTGTCTGCGCCCCGAGCGCACGCCGAGATCGAGGCGCGTAGGTATAGCTCGCGTTTCGTCCGTTTGTATGAAGTTGAAGTACTGTATTATAATATTACCGTGGTAATGTTATTCAAATTCACATTAAGGTTATAAATCAGGCTAAGAGACAATACGATATCACAAGCCTTAGACAGAATTGTGCGGTGTACATAGAAAATCAATATTCAACCCATTACAAAGTATTTACAGACTGTTCCAAAGATGCGACAATTAGTAACAACTATAGACCGATGGGTGCTGCATTCTTCGATCCTCAAAGAAATAGTTTAATGATGTTACAATTTTGTAATTATGTGTCCATTATTTACCTGGAATTAACTGCTATTTTAGAGGCGTTATCTAATGTCAAGTCAATAGAGCATAACAAATTTGTGATTTTAACGGTTTCTAAAAGTTCCCTTCAGCACGTGGCTCGGTGCACCTCTTGTTTAACAGGCACGCCGATCGCCTATGATATGAGACTCCATAGTAATCAAATATTTCTAGGTTATGTAAATGCCATCTCTTCAACAATTCATAACTCATGACAAACGTCAAACATTTTTTACGTTTATTATTTGCAAAAAGAACACATTAAATGTAATAAAAAAAAAATACTCCACTTAGCGCTTAGTTTCCCAACTTCGCTAAAAGGTACATGTGATGGCCGGAGTCCCATACAAAAATGAAACATCGCCATTAGCTCCCGCTAGCAAGCGGGACTCAGCGGGAGACACAAATATTTACATCAAATGATGATTCTGAATACGACATTAATCGTAATCCTTGTTAACTGGTTAGTCTTCGGGCATGACTGGTATTTCTGTGACAGCCCGCTTATGCCGATATGAAGAAGCCCAACCATTATATCAGATGAAATGTAATAGAATGTGTTCTTTGTTTACAGGCCAGAATTATTATTTCAATAAGAAATGAAACAGTCCGATTACAGAACAAACCATGTCAAAATATGTTTTTTAAAACATTATTTCAATCTTTGTATAACCTAACCAGCCAATGTGTCATCCTAAAAGTAATGTATTAATTACTTATTTATCTATTTATCATAGGTAAAATAATACATCCTTAGGTAGTTATTTAGCAAAGCGATCAATGCTCGTTACTCCTCTGCATAAAGTTGCGTCCACAATTTTAACATTTTAAACAAACATTCGTCCTTGACGGTAAAAAAAAGGGCGTAGCTGGTACATACCAAACCCCCGAAGAATCTGTGTTACGGCAAAATGTTGCAAGTGTGGACGCCTTAAGAAGAGGCCTTTACCCTCAAGTGGCGCATATTATTGGGTATGTCATAATTTTATGATGAACCGAATTTACCTGAAGTGAAGTTCGATCCTAATTATCTTGTCTTAGTCAAAGAAATTGTAATATTATTCTAACTGCGTTATAAGTGAGATTGGGTTTTTCTGACAAGGATCTTGAAGCAACATTCCGGCATTAAGTCTGATCGTGACATATGTCCCGCACATAGGAGTTACAGTGTCATATTGCCCAACATTTTATGCCAGGCTGTGTTTACCTTTCGTTCAACAGACCGCTAGTACCCATGCGATTTGCACTGCCTTATGCGGAGAGCAACATACTAAGCTTAACAAATTAATGACAAACAATTAGTCTTAGGTATGTAATATATCTCCATAAATTGAAGTTATAGTTTTAAATTCTAATATCTACAGTATTTATTGCATTATATTGTGCATAAAATAGGTCTTCGTTTGGTGGTATGATTAAAAGGTTAGTTCTGTTGCTGACGGCATAAGTTTTGTATGTCACCACTGCCCAAAGCTGAACAACACCCACTCCTTCATAGGAGTGTAGGAGAGTAGGAGCAACTGGCTGGGAAAAATCATCTTATACTCATGTATAAGATGATTTTTCCCAGCCAGTTGCTGCAATTTGTTATATCTATGGTGCTATCCCTAGGTGCTATCCCATGAAATAAAATATTTACTTTAATAATATGTACATTTTTTCAGGGTCATTACTCATTGAAAGTTGATTTTTCCAGTATTTTAAAAACTTATTACAACGGCATAAGTATGTACGGATTATATACATTCAAAGCAACTATTTATAACGACGACTGCAACTTTTCATGTACTTACACAGAGCTGCTTTTGTCACCACGAAGCTGAAAAATGTTTATAATAAAATTATAATTAAATGAAAGAACTTTTAATTGTGACCCATTTTATTTTACTTTTATGATCACAAGTACCGCCTAAAGCACGCATGGAAGAAATAGACAACAGGTAAGACTTGGGTAATCTAAGGCACACGTGGATCATTGCCGCCTACGACTCTCTCTTTCGAAAACTATTCATAATATTTTTTATTCAAGTAACTTATTTTTTAATATAAATGATTGCACCTGAAAATCATCATGCACAAAGAACAAAGGCTTCCCTCTTAGAACGCCACAATCGGCTACTTGCTAGTTTTCAGAAAAGTATATATTATAGTATACCATGTACCTAGGCTTATTGTTTACCTCTTAAAATTATCTTTTTTTTCAAAAAGATGTAAATTAACACAAAAATATAATATTTTTTATCCATAAATTCAAAATTCGCGCGAAAACAGCTGGTCACGTGACATGTGTTAGCTGTGACGTCATGTTTTAATAAATGAACAAAGTTAACTACAACGCTTCAACTCTTGTGCGTGTTTTGAGTGGAAAGTTCACATCTTTTACTGAAATTGTAAACAATGACAAGCTACAATTAAATGTCTCAACAAATTGTTTATCTACGTTCCTAAAGATCTTAAACATCGAAAACAGTGGTTACAGTTAGCACGCCGAAACCTGAAGTTTACATCTGATAATTCTGCGATATTCTTTTGTGAAGACCATATTGATGTAAGTGTATATAAGAACCTCTGATATCCCGAAAATAAATTAAACCTAAGCTAACATTTTGTACATAAATCATTCACATAAACTGTGAACAGTGCCGAGTGGCGCGAACTTTGACTTGTAGTAGTGACACTATTTGTAGTGTGTTTTGTGCGTTACAGAATTATACATACAGACTTACAAATAAATTATAATATACTGTATTACTTTGCTTATTTTGGTACTTATACGGAAGTTTTTGCATTTCGGAACTCGGCAGAGCAAAGTCAGGATTACACGCAAAGAAAGGAGATGTTTCATTTTCGGCCATCTCTTGTACATTTATCGAAAATGAAGAAAAAATACCACGAATTGAGGTAAAATATTCTTTCATAAATTTAGGCCTGATTTGTTGTGCAGTAAAAGCAATAGGTTTTCAATTATTGCCATATCATTCAACATATATATATATCATCCGACCGATTTCGGCCATGGCGACCGCTTCAACTCCTATTCGGTATTTTGGCGCTCATGCGCCCGAATATGGCTAATGTACCCTATCTTTGCGAAGAAAGTCCGAGCACATTGAGGGCAGGTGAGTTTGCCGTCTTGAAAATGGTACAAGATAGCAGCAGGTGGACGGGCCTTTACCCGATCGCGTTTTGCGTCAAGGTCAACTTTACGTTGATCCTCGAAATCGCGTACATGGTTGTTAACCACTCTGCGCCATTCTGTCCGCTGTGCTGCCAAATTCTCCCACTGTGAAGGCTCTATATTGCATCTCTTCATATGTCGCTTTTGGACATCTTTGTACCGGAGGAGTTGTCCGCCCTGCTTACGCTTGCCCTCCTCCAACTCAGAATAAAAGATGCGCTTCGCCACTCTTTCATCCGACATCCGCGATACGTGACCGCACCACCGAAGTTGCCGGCGCATTATGTAGGCCTCAATGCCACTTACATTGGCTCGCCGTAGGACTTCGGTATTACGTACTCTGTCGGACCATCTGATCTTCATGATGGTACGGAGGCATTTTAAGTGGAATCGATCAAGAGCACGTATGTGGCGACGATACAGACACCACGTCTCGGACGAATATAAGAGGTTTGGCAGCACAATTGCCATATAAACAGAGATCTTGGTGGCCACCTTAAGGTCATGTGAGCAAAAGACCTTGGAACACAGCTTGCCGAATGCTGCAGCTGCAGCACCGATCCTGCTGTTGATCTCAGCATCAAGGTCACACTTGGATGTTACAGTGCTCCCCAAGTAGCGAAATTTATCTACCTGCTTTAGCACATCCTCGCCAAGCTTTATGGTCAGTGACTCACGACCGTGAGTGTCTACAGACATCACTTCTGTCTTATTGACACTGATCTTTAGGCCGAACTTACGGCAGGCTTGGTGGAAAACGGACATCAGCTGCTGCAGGCCATCTGGGGATTCAGCCAAAAAGCACAGATCATCAGCATACATGATCTCGGAGATCAGCGTATGCGAAACCTTGGTACGAGCCTTAAGTCTAGCCAAGTTGAAAAGATTGCCGTCCGTGCGGAATCGAATGCGAACTCCCTGGGAAATTGTTTGTAAAACTTCTCTAACCACCACTGCAAAGTATAAAGCAAACAGAGTAGGTGCTAACACGCATCCTTGCTTCACTCCACAGGTAACGGGGAAAAAATCTGTCTGTTCGCCGTCTACAGCGACACAACATTGCATGTCGTCATGCAGTAGTCTAAGAAGTCTTACAAACTTTTCCGTGCACCCGAGCTTTCCCAGCACCACCCAAAGCGCTTCACGAGGCACGCTGTCGAAAGCTTTCTCCAGGTCAACAAAGCAGAGGTAGAGCTGACGACCCTGTTCTCTACTCTTTTCCTGTACTTGCCGTACGGCGAAAATCGCTTCACATGTACCTCGGTCAGGTCGAAAGCCAAATTGGGTTTCTGGCAGAATCATTTCCGATAAGGCCTTTAGGCGGTTTAAAAGAATTCTGGCAAAGACCTTTCCAGGAGCCGAGAGGAGTGAAATACCGCGGTAAGAGTTGCAGTCAGACCGGTTGCCCTTGTTCTTATATAGAGCACAAATTCGCGACACTTTAAAAGTATCGGGAACGCGCTCCTCCTCCCACATGCGTTCAAACATTCTCCACATCGACGTATGCAACTCGTCTCCACCGTACTTTATCAGCTCTCCCGGTATAAGGTCAATGCCAGCCGCCCGGTTGTTTTGTTGCTGTCTGATGGCAGAAATAACCTCGTCACGCAGCAGGGGCTCATCCAGTTCAATGGCAGAAGAGAGTTGAGGTATTAAATTAATGCTGTGCAGATCAGCTGATCGATCCACATTAAGCAAGGTGTTAAAGTGCTCCGCCCAGCGTTTTAACACATCCTCCCTACTTGTCAACAGGTGCCTACCGTCAAGAGACCTTAAAGGAACCTTCGTATGGTAGGATGTGCCAATCAGCTTACGCACCTCACTATAAAACTCCCCAAGCTGGTTTGTGTCATTAAGCCATTGCATGTGACAAGCTTTGTCCCGCCACCACTTATCTTTAGTTTGTCGAGACAGCTTACACACTTCTTGGTCACTAGCTTTGACGTCCGCAACGCTTCCTTTTCGCCTAGTATGCCGTCGCAGTAGGTCTCGATGTTTATTAAGTGCTGCCCGCAGAACTTCATCATTCTCATCAAACCAGTCTTCATTGCGACGGCATTTATTGCCCAGCACAGTTGAAGCAGTTTCTAAAATATGAGATGCTAAAGTTCCCCAAGCAGCATCAACGTTATCTACTTCGTCAGCGGATGACAGCTTTCCAGACAATGACTCAACATATTTCTCCCTCACCTCACGATCTTTCAGCTTTTCCACGTTTAAATACGCAAGCTTTCTTATCTGAGACCTGCGCGGGCGAAGGAGATGGACTCGCAGCTTAGTGACAATAAGTCGGTGGTCAGACCAACAGTGCGCACCTCGCATAGCGCGGGTTATTTGCACTTGGCTGAAATCTCTTTGTCTCACAATGGCGTAGTCGATCAAATGCCAGTGTTTGGATCTTGGGTGCATCCACGTCGTCTTGTGCTTGGCGGCAAGTCTAAACATAGTGTTCGAAATCGCCAAGCCGTACTGAGCACAAAGACTAAGCAAAAGTTGACCATTGCTGTTCATGTTGCCAACTCCGTGTCTACCCAAAACTCCAGGCCAAGCCTCGTAGTCCCGGCCAACCCTGGCATTGAAATCGCCCAGCAAAAGTACCTGCTCTCTGGCGTTTATGCGGTTAAGGCAAAGGGTCACTTCCTCATAAAATTTGTCCTTGATGTCATCAGATTTGTCTAACGTAGGCGCATAGACACTGATGACATTAAGGTAATTGTCTTTGTTCAAATAAAGGCGCAGTGTGGTAACGCGGTCAGATATGTGAACAGGGTACTCCCTCAGTTGCTTTGCTAAGTGATTCTTGATGGCAAATCCTACACCTGATCGCCGAGTTTCGGAGGCAGCAGTACCTTTCCAAAAGAAAGTGTATCCACCACCTGCTTCTACCATCTCTCCTTCATCGGCAAGATGTGTTTCGCTGAGAGCAGCCACATCCACGTTATAGCGATGAAGTTCCCGAGCTACAATGGCGGTCTTGCGTTCAGGACAGGCGTTACCATCTCGATCAAGAAGAGTTCTCACGTTCCACGCGCCAAACGTCATAACAGGTGTTTTCTTATAATCACAAAATGTTCTGTACCTTCGACCACGATTTAAAGTGATGCGATGGCAGCCGCGGTTACTACCACCTATCGAGATGGGACGAACATTATTTTAGGGCACCTTTTCTAGCCCCCTCCCTGGCTGAGCAGGGAAAGCAGTGTCTCCCTAAATAGGGCTGCTTTGTCATCTCGGGTGCTGCCGAATCCACGCTGTCGTTCCCAAAGTGCAGCGCAGAAGCGACCACGGCATGTACTCACACCCCCGAGACCGCCTATGTGCAGGTATCAGACAAAGCCTAGTTGCATCTGTCTAAGCCTCTCTACTTCTACCCATCGCCACAGGACTTAACTCAGTCGGAGTCCATTAACGGAAGCGGTCAAATACGCAGGATATATTAAGGTGCGCAAACGTTCGCGCATACGCAGGCGCACACACTCGTCCTTGCCCTCCTTGGATCAGTGGAACGGAAAACCGCTACGACTGAAGGAGGGCTTGGATGCTGTGTCTGGCCGACAGTGACTATACGCCCTCCACTGTCGCCCTAGGCCATCCACCTTGCCTTGCTGAGTCGCCGAGTCCGCCACGTCACATTGCATATCTGCGTTGTGTTGCCTTCCTCACCGAGCCAGACTTTGTGGGTTGAGCAGGAGGGAACCGCATGTAGAAAAAAATGGGTTTAGGATTAGGAAGGAATTACGGAGTAGGAGAGGTGGGATACCATAGCCACGGATAATCGGAATGTGGACTATGGTAGCTCAGGGAAGGCGGGATCGCGTGCCCGTACACTCAGTTACCCAAGTGCCCCTTGCCCCTTGCATTCAACATACAGCACTGATAGCCGAGTGGTATGACCGTTGGACTGCCCAGTCAAGGTCGCAAGTTCAAATCCCGGCACGCACCAATGTCTTTTCGAATTCATGTGCGTATCAAAAATTAGTTATCAGTTGCTAAAAACGGTGAAGGAAAACATCGTGAGGAAACTGAGAGATTTTTCAACGGTGTGTAAAGCCATGTCAGAGGCCTACAGGCGGTTTAAACTCTGACACCGGGTTGTTCATCAACCATACGATAAGAAGATCATTCAACATGGCGTCTCATATTTTACATAGCCTGCTTTTGTTCTGAAATCATGTCACATCATAACTCAATATTACATAGACGATAAATATAGAAATATAGTTAAGAAAATAATAATAATATATTTTAATCTACTTTCCTGGAGTGTACTTCTGAACTTAACTGAATTCTGATAAATATCAAATATTTCTAGGTTATGTTAATGTCATCTCTTCAACCATTCATAACTGATGACAAACGTCAAACATTGTTTATAATTATTATTTGCACAAAAAAACATTAGATGTTATGAAAAAAAAATTAACTTTTCTCTATTCTGCGGCTAGTTTCCCAACTTCGCTAAAAAGTGAAAAAGTGAAAATGAAACATCTCCTTTGCGACCATATCTGAATCGATCTTAGGCAGATTTGCATTATCAGCTTTCATATAGCCCGACTCCATTTCGTAATAATAGGTACCTCTAACAAGCACAAATTGAAATATTTTACTGTTTATTTTCTAGAAACCGCAATTATCAGAACAAACCAGTAGACTGTGGAACACACGATGTTTTACTCATTATAATACAACGTTACATGATGCTCAATCATGGCCGCTCGCGTTTCGGGTCTTGTAAACCACAGATACAAAATCTCAAATTTATTTTGCAAAAATAAAATATTTACTATTTTATTATAATGCAAAAACTTATTGTATAATTATTGTACTATATGCCATCTTAACCAACACATCTCATATTTTATTGTTCCAACCTCGTTACAACTGTCAAGTAGCCAATTAGCGACAACTTGCAATTTTCATACACCGGTTGCCCGCAACTCTGACGAAATCGTCGGTACACCTGGTAGGAGGTCTGCTAGCGCTGCATCTTCCACAACATAGTGAATGCACAGCAAAGTGATAGCAACCATAAAATTCATTAAAGAGTTATCGCATAATAATTTTTTTTTAAATATACTCTTGTGCCAATCAGTGAACAGCGTAATTCTTATTTGTATAGATGAGGTAAATGGTAACTTATAGAATATAGATGTTATCACTTAATGTTACCATGCTTTGTAATAGACGTTTCAGGCTTTGTAATTGACCGCCATTAACATAATATATAGATAATAATTGTGTTCCTAGTTATGTATATTTCGTACAAATAACCATACCTATCTATCATAAATTAATATGAATAAACTAATTTTAATTTGCATTATATGATGCTCTGTTTTCGTTATAATAAGGACTACAGCAAAAAATGTAAGTAGTTTTTCATACCTACCTACTGAAAATCTTCTTCAAGTCTATAATGAACAATTCGTATATTATACTAATATTCGAGCGCACCGAGCGTGCCGTAGCGTCGGACGGCAAATACCAGAAAAAAAAATTGTAGATGTATTTCCAAAACTAACATTTACCGACAGTCTTTATTGTAATCTGTATCTAGCTTTTACTTAATTAAAAAGGTAGAAAGGTAAAAATCATCTGAGTGCATAAAAATCCAAAAATGTACCAACTATGTAAAATTACCGATTCACAAATAAAACCCAGAATTGACCAATATATGGGCTTCACAGTAGCAGATACACATTTATTATTATGATATTGTTCCAGAATCCATTTAATGTGATGCTAAAATAATTTCATTTCTGCAAAGGATTTAAAAGTAAAGATTGTACAATTAACAACGTAAAACAAATGACGAACACGAGTGTTCTGGTTGAAATGAATGTCAAAGAAAATGTTTCACCAAATAAATTAAGCTCTTAATTCAAGTTTACCACGAAATCATAGTATTTTAATGTAATAGAAGTAAAACCTGAAAAAGGTAGACATAGTCATACTTATTGTACTCCTGAAAATAGAGAGAAGACAAAGAAAATAGAAAGAAAAGAGATGATATCTGACTGGCCAATCTTCACGGCTTGTCAAATGTTTCCATGACAGCTCGTCTTCAACACAGCAGTCATATGAAGAAGCCTAACATCATAACATATCGAATAAAATGTTTTCTTTATTTCAGGCCAAAAATTGTATTACCCATAGAAATGAAACAGTGCGCTTACAAAACAAACCATGTCAAAATATGTTTTACAAAACAATATTACAATCATTGTATAACATAACCTGCCAGTGTGTCGTCCTAAAAGTAATGTACCTAATTATCAATTTATTAACTATAAGTATATCATAGATATGTAAAATAATATAATAGATCCTTTACTTCTCGTTACTTCTCTGCATAAGAAGAGGCGTTTGCTCTGGAGTGGAACATTTAATATTGGGTCTATTATCATAATTGTATCGCTCGAAGAACCGATAACCGCTTAGGAAGAAAGGTTCTCGAGTGGCCACCACGAACCGGAAGACGCAGCGTTAGCAGGCCTCCCACCAGGTGGACCGATGATATCGTCTGAGTTGCGGGGAATAGGTGGGTGCAAATTGCAAGTTATCGTTAATTGTGGCTTTCTAAGAGGGAAGCCTTTGTTCATCAGTGAAAGTCTTCCGGCTGATGATGATGATAATTATCATAATTTTATGATGAACCGAATTTACCTAGAATGAAGTTCGATTTTGACATAGATTTTGCAGCTTTCCGGCATTGAGGCAGATAGTAACATCACAAATAACAAAAGCAAAAGAAACAGCAAACAAATAATAAGTAGTACCGTCAAACATGCTATACCGAAAAGGTCGCCAAATCAGCTTATGCTGAGTGTAGAATACCCAGCGCACTTGTTTTCAGTTGGCACCCCACAGCGACATACGGACGTAGGCAAGAAATACATTGTAATAAGATAGACAATTACATAGACATTTAGACACAACTAATAACATAGAAATTTTTGGACGAAAATGTTATCAATTTTGTTGCTAACGGCTTATATGTTTTGTAAATCACTACATAGGTCCTGTCAAAATATGGTCAATGGTCGTTCTTATAAATATGCTCTATGAGAAAATGTGTGGTGCCCACATCGTATAACAATAATTTTTCTAAATTACTTTCGTACATATAGAAGAATATCATTATACATAATATATAACAAAATCCCCCACCACAACAATAAGTGGGTGCCTTGCATAGACTGCTGCCCAATCTCGAAGGACCTCGGGAAAAAGTTCGCCGTTCCTACGCGATGGTGTCGTGTGATCGATGGTCATTTACGGGGTACCTGTTTGGTCCAACAGATTGTCTGGTGTCCGACGCTGCAGGACTAAAATCAATAGACTGCAGCTGAAGATGGCCATTAAATTGCACGAGGATACCGAACGTCGTCCTTCGCGGCGGCAACTCTTCTTGCTCGCTTTCTGCCTCTGGATATTCCGGCGAATATGGACGTGAGGGTCTATGACCGGATCTGTGCTATTCGCAAAAGCAGTAAGAGTGCCAGTAAGAGCTTTGGCAAGGCTGAGGCCAAAAAACGGCACGAGCGGCTTTAACAGCCACAATATTCGTGTTAGCGCGTTGTCGAGGTCGTTCTACCGAATTTTGAAGCTTGGCTGTTTATGGAAGAGCGCATCTCCTATAGTCTTACCCAGGTAGTCACCGGGCACGGTTGCTTCGGTGAGTACCTAAATAGTATAGTGTTTGTGTAGTGGGGGCGACCTGGACATCGCATAACTCACGCTTGAAGAGTGCCCTGTGTGGAGCACGGAGCGGCGAATCCTGGTCGCCAGGATCGGAAGAGATCTGTGTCTGCCGGCAGTAGTGAGGGCGATGTCCGCAGAGACAGAAAACTGGACAGCGGTGGCCTTCTTCTGCGAGACCGTAATGGAAACAAAGGAGGCTGAAGAGCGGGATCTTGAGAGGGCTGATCCTGCTCGAATAGTTAAATTACTATTCGAGCAAGATCAGCCCTCTCAAGATCCCGCTCCTCAGCCTAATCGAATAATCCAAAAATCAAGATTAAAAGGAGTTTTAGTATTGAAATAAATACAAAAAAGCACAAGAAAATAAAATTAACCAAACAAAATTTACAATCAATGGTTTAAACTTAGAATTTAAACCTATTAGTGTGTATAAAATAATATAAAGGTACTCGTTAGAAATGTGTCGAAGAAGCGGTGGCGCTTCAATCTCACACTCGTGCATCGCAATAATTTCGGTGTAACCTCCAGCAGATGGTTATTTTTTCTATTACCAAACAACATCCTGATAAGTAAGTTTACTCGGTTTACAAAAAAATAACTTCTTTTGTTAACAGAAACTATGATAGATCTCAAATTTTCGGGTAAAATCGAGAGAACATAATTAGTAAAGAAAATAGTTTTGCTCCGTCCTTAGATAATTATCGTCTTTTGGCTGTTCACAATAGAAACCAAACCAGAGCATATACTTAGACCACAAGAAGTCTTCTTTATTGTTCTTATCTTCTTGTTTCTTTCGGATTAATGCCGCTTTTAACTATTTTCACTCGGCAATTTCTTTCACCCAGCAAAATAAACTTCTTTCACTGATGGGAACTTTTAAAGAGTCCCAGATACGGTAATATTGGTTGTTTCTACTAGTCTGATACGACGAATCAATAGTGTATGTCAACTTTGTCATCATACGATGTCGGAGATCGCAACCAAAACCTATGTAATCTTGAATATCGTAACTATTAATCGAAAGTAAATAGCTTGTTTCTATCGATCGTTACGATTTCCTTCTGTTTGATTGAAGTAATCCATCGTACCCTATATAGGGCCCTTTAGATTATAAACAAGAACAAGAATCTAATAAGTGTAAAGTAAGTAAAGTGCATTTAAAAGCATCAACATCGAAAAGCTTCTCAGATGACTTTAAAACACTTTAATTTCTAAAGTATCATTTTATTGGTTTTGGTCTAAGTATCGTTGATTTATTCAAAAACAATCGCATACTTTATATCTATTTAGAGAGTTCTTTCAATTATAACTGAATTTCAAGTCGTTAAAATCAAATAAAATAAATGTAATAACGTCTTTTAACGTTAGGTAGCTGCCGATTGCCAAATTATCAATATGGTCTTAAAATGGCACAAAATCGTCTTAATACACCTAGAACCCTTTGTTTAAATATCATGAAACCCCCTTTAGGCAATCTAGCAATTGTAACTATACTATTAAGGATCATAAAAATTACTTTGGCTACGAAAAAAATACTTGCAAGTCAAGTCAAGAAAGTCCTAAAAAAGTAAAACAAGGGGATATTTGCCGATTGAAACCCAACATACTTACAACTCGCTTGTAACGTGTTGTCGCATGCAAATCAAAACGTCGGGTATAATAAATAGAAAAAAAAAGATTTTTGAATACATAGTTTGGAGTTAAATATCACCCTATAAATGTAATATTTTCAAAATTTGAAGGTGGGTATAGCCCTAAAGATGTCGTTTTTTTTATTTTTAAGACTATATTCGTAATCTACGATCAATTACGAGAGGTCTTGCGTTACGAAAATCCGATAAAAATATATCGGGACACCCTAGTGTACAGCCATGCTAAGGGGAGACCACTTTGCAGTCTCTATGGATGTGCCAAATAGGCGTTGCATGGGGAGGTTCCGGAGTTGGTCTTTTTAAACGTCTCAGGACTTTGTTTTATTAAAGAAATCGGTAGAAATCCTAAACTCCCCGGTCCCTACCCCACAGGGGCCGGGTGCCTTTAGAACGTTTCCCCACGAAAAAAAAAACCAGAAACGTTACCATTTTCTTGTTTATAAATTTTTATTTCGCTTGCACCCGAGCGCAGCCGGGGTCGTTCTCTGTAATGTAATGTATAATCACATCACAAGGTGAATGTTTTTGAGGGTGTGTGTGCATTAGTGTGTTTGAATGTGTCTTACCTCTTCACGCTCAAAAATCTTTTATCGGGATATAAAGTATCCTTTGGGGTGACAGCTGCCTCCATACCAATATATATTAGTTCAGCCGATTGTGCGTGAAAAATTAACAAACATTTCGATTACAAACATTTATGGGTGTTGTCTATATCATGAGTGCTGAGAAAGGGGCGGCTGAACCTTACTATATGACCTGGGGCCTAGGACGGCTAAGACTGCAAATCCGCCAAATACTGTACGTACATACCTATGCGCAATAGGAAGTCAGGTGTTGTCCCGAGTTAATTTCGATAGGCTCGCCCCCTACTAGCGAAATGTAGGTGTACTATACATCTCTAGCTACCCCTGCAGAGAATACAGTCGTGATGTTATTATATGTTTTAACATTGTTAGCGAAGATATACATAAATATCTAACATATCCGCCGCTTATCAAAATGAGATCAATAGCTGGTTCATTGTAAGGCGGACCATTATAAATGATTTATATTACCAATTGCGATGATGCTATTTACATTATTTTATAATATTTTTGTTTCATTCATTCCGCAACACTTTCAAGTATGATCAAATACATCGTTTGCGTTTCAATTTGTGTATTCATCTCACTGTCTGCGTTTGATGTTGTAAGTGCTAGTGTAACTTATTATTTAACTTATACGTTGTATTAGAAATCATTCCTATGGTCAGAACAGCCATGGTTGACATAGCTACCATATTATCATACATTCAACACGCTTTCTGCCATCACACCATAGACAAGTGCCAGTGACCGAGAGTTTGAACTATCTCTATATCTTTCATAACGCCCTGTTCAATGCTTAATTTATGTTGCGGTAATTACACAGACAAACATGGTTCGTATTCAACTATTCATAACAGTAAGATATGTATGCATCTCACAACCGGAAGGAAAAGTATGAAGAAAATGAAGCCTTTTGCCCTGCAGTGAGACGATCAAGGCTGAAAAATTAATAATAATAAGATAATACTCATATGTTTTAGGGAGAATATGACGTGACCTTGACA
Source organism: Abrostola tripartita (assembly GCA_905340225.1). NCBI lineage: Eukaryota > Metazoa > Arthropoda > Insecta > Lepidoptera > Noctuidae > Abrostola > Abrostola tripartita. The sequence goes on along the minus strand of HG996490.1, from coordinate 5,698,657 downwards.
AAGTACGAGTTATGCAAAGGTCCCAAACGAAAGAACTGCAGCGAAGTTACATACAAAACTGATAAGGTTTCGATAACATATAATTTTACTATTAAGGAAAATATGACATTAATAAAAGTAAGTATTGACAAAATAAAGGTGTGAAATACCATTGTCATGAAAATAAGGTTTAATAGCCTAAACTCCCAAACCCGCTGAAAGCAATTTTGCTCGTCAACCTTGTATGAAAAGAGGACACTGCTGGGCAGTAGGAACACGTTTCAAATCCCCCTAGCCTTGGCCAGCTCCGGTTAGTTGTTTTAAAAGGCGTACATACTGTCCCACCGCTTAAGTTCTTTAAAATCCAAAAACGGGTATTTAATCAATGTACTTTTATCTTTCAGGGCAAAATTATGGGTACAATGAACAACATTGAGATTGTAAAATTTCAAATTAAAAACCTATGCAAACACGTATTATTCAAACCATTGTTTAATTATATGACACATGAGACTACAGGTATCTGTGGCTTTTACAAAGTAGGTTTCATTTTATTAAGTTCATACACAGAATGTAGATGTATTTAAATGGAACTTCTACTAGAATAAGTCCAAATGGCCAAAAAACAAAAGAAAAAAACTGATTTATATTGTCAGCGTACACAGCAGGTTTACAGTTGCGCATGGTTTTTAATAGGCCAATCCAATAACTAACTAATAAAACTATTGCAATTTTCAGGGCAATTACTATTTTCACATAAACATGGCAACCGCAGCCCACAGTCTTTATGGAGGAAAGTTTATGTATGGAAACTGGACTTTCAAAACATTACTATACACCGATTATTGCAACTTTCACTGCGAGGTTACATCCCTAATGTTATCCCCCAAGCAGTCAGTACGTACAATATAATAATAATAAAATTCATTTATTGGTAGCAACAATGGCATACATAATTATTATAATTAGACAATCGATTAATTAAATTAAAAATGTATTAACTAATAACAAATAAACTAAAATATATAACAAACACAATAACGATCGTTTAACTTGAACATTTAATAGTGAGTCATATTTATAACATAACATGCACCAGACACTGTTGGAACTGTCCCGCATTCTAGACAATACTGATCATGTATTTTTGCATAGGATCGCATTGAATTCAGAGTAAACATTTAAGAAGCAGAAGGCAGACCCAACAACATCCTAAAACAGTTGTTATACTGGACTCTCAGGGCGGAGAGTGATCGTTCTAACTAAAATGTATTACAATTAGTTTATTCGTATTATCATTATTAGGTAATTCTCAATAGCAGCAGGGAGTCTGGATTTGTGAGATGGCAATAGGCTATAGGCCCCCTATTACATTAGGACCTATAACATAACACCCTACATATTCCGCAAGAGGTGTACCTCTGCCTACCCCTTCGGATAATAAAGGAGTGATTTTATGTGTTATGTCATATCATAATTTTATGATTAACGGAATTTACCAGAAACGAAGTTCGATTCTGACATAGATTTGGAAGCATTCCGTCTGATTATAAAATGTGCCCCTCACACAGAACTTACAATGAGTGTGAAACTATTGTCCAAAGAAAACATTTTATTTGCCACAGCACACAGAACAAAACAAAAGAAGCAACATTTGTTTTCAGTTTGCACCCTACAGCGAAACACGGACGTAGGCAAGAAATACTAACGGACAACATTTAGTTTTGTTCCTGACGGCTTATAAGTTTCGTAAAAGACAAAACTAGAACAATCCTCGTTCTTATGAGTATGAGAAAAAATATTTTTCCCAGTCATTAGAACTATATTAAATATTGAATTTAGTATTCTACCAAAGACTTATTACAGCATGCATTTGTACGGACTACATTTTTTTGGTGTATTTTCGTATTTATTTACAACAAATACAATTATTATAATTACAATTCAACGTGGCAATGCTCATAGTCTTCTGGGCACGTTACCTTTTGACAACGATGAGGAAGAATACTTTAAAGCTTATTCATTTTATCTTTATACCTACTTAAGTTGTAAATAGTTTTAAAGTAGGTAGAATTGAAATGTGTATATAATTGTAATTTGTTGTAAATAAATATACAACTACATAAATTCAAAGCAAATATTTACAACGACCACTGAAACTTTTCATGTGTTTATGCGGGATACCTACTTCACTGCGAAAGCCGTTTCATCTAATTTTGTTCCTTCGAAAATCTCGAAAAATCGACAACTCTATACTGCGACGCCTTGTTTAATCTAGTCATGTTACTGCGATGTTATGTTACTTAGGAAAACTTACTTCGAACGATCTTACAGCGATAACAAAGTATCTACATCGATTTTCTTTTTCAATTTCGTTACGATTACGTTACGGTTATCAAAACATAACGTTATTGTTTAATTTTTAACATATAATTAAAAACTGAGAGCGCTGTCATGAATATCAGTGTTTAAGTGAATTGTCACTTACATGAGAACTATAATAAGACCATAAATAAATAAAAGTAGTCACGGGTAGAATTAAAAAAAATTGCTAATATGAGAGAACTAAATATCAAAATGTCTTGTTTTTACCTAATAATATCCGTGAATAACGATTTCTGTACTGTGCTACAACGTAATTATTTTAATTTAAGAAATTTGTTGGTGACCATTGAATTGTTATTAAATTTCGATTTTTATTATAAAATATTGGACCAGAGTACCGCAAAATTATATATTTTCATTGTCAAAAGCTATTGTTTATAGATGACCTTGTTTGCCAATTAACTGAGGCGTTTTGCATTCGATTAGATAATTTAGATACCTACACCTCTTGACGACATTTAGATTGTATCGTTTAGATATAATCTACTTCCAGAAAATTGAGCTTACAACGTTATCATTACGGACAGATAAAGAACGAGGACAATCATCGCTATTAGAATTTAAATAGATAGCCTACTGGAGATCTCCAAACCTAGTGTGTAATCGACCTTATGTAATTAAAATAAACTATTTTTTTTTTACTGGATAATGAGATTAAATTGTAATCAAGGGTTAATAAGACTAATGGGAAAATAATTACAAAGAATATAATCCACCACACTGTTAATGACTAAATAATATATGTACGTTTGAGTACTTTACAATTTACAAAAAAAAAGTGTATGATAAAATCAAAAATTTCAAAAAAAATCGAAGTGATATGATGCTTGATATTTTTATGGATAAATGTTTTTCGATTATATACCTACTTATACATTCAATTATTTATCGATACATTATTACTTCAACCCTTACAACTTTTGGGGCTTGTGATTTTTAGTCCCGTCCTTTTGTAGTCATTATTTAAAACATGACAACAATTATAACCCGGACCCACTACACTGGCTTTCAAAACTAAGTAGGTATCACACTTTTAAAATTGCAAAAAAAAAAATAACTCTAAACAGATTACTATAGTTTCAAAGAAAGCTGATAAAACTTGAAATTTAAAAAGTGTAGTACTTAACGCCGCACTCACATACGTTAATGATGAATTAAATTGACATTATGTAAAGATTTCACAAAGAAAACCTTTACTTAGAAGTAATAATTAAGTGTCTGTGAGTTCGGCGGTTAGTTTTAAAGGCTTAATGTATTATTCTTAATATTAGCTGTAAGAACCTAATGACTTCTATTGAACCCCAACGGTCTCTAACCCAGGATCTCATGATCAAAAGTCGAATTATCGAACTATTGTCCTTTAGAAATGAGGTCGTAAGTGAAGTCTTCAGAATAGCACGTGATCGTGAACGTCAGTGAACAGCGTAATATGTTCAGAAAAGATAACATCGATGTACTATCGTATTACAATTCTACCCCATTAACGTTCGAGGCCTTGTTAATGACCGCCATTACCAATATTGTTTCACAATATTTTCATTTGTAGGTATACCACGTTCACTAGATATTTATAGATCGTACTTTTTACCGTATAAACGTGAAAAATGCATATCATCAATAAACGACTCTTTATTTTCGTTGTACTATGCTCAGTTTTGGTAGTCATAAAGACTGCAAAAAATAATGTAAGTAGTTGAGAAATAATATAAGTGTCTGAAACTGTCGCGGAAAAGCTGTAACCCGCGAATTTCCCGCGTTTTTCTCATTTTCCGCGGAACCCTAAACATTTTTTAAATTAAAAGTTGCCTATAGTCAAGTCAGGTACAAATCAGTCCAGCCGTCCAGCAGTCCAGCCGGAGATAAGCCGGAACAAACATATAGATAGACGGACAAAAAAAAACAATTGCATTTTTTTTTGTGTATCGTGTATACTATCGTATGCATTAAGTAAAAAAATGTTATTTTGATGTTACAATCAGACACTCCAATTTATGTGTATTGTTATTATTATGCTTTTTTAAGGTTCCAAAGTTCCAATGTAATAGAGGGCGAGCCTATTGCCATCAACCGGGCAGAAATCCAGACTCCGGGCTGCTACTGGAAATTCACTTACTAGATAATTGTCTAATGGAAAAACCCACGCGTAACACCTTGCCTCACCCGGGATTTTAAACTAGGACCTAATGCTCAGCGGTCGCTTACCGACCACTAGACCAACCAGGCATTTTCTTTATCTAAGTTACAACGAAAATATTTTTTTTGTCATCTCCGGCTTCAGCCACTGCTGCAGGTTTCACTTTTTATGTGAAATTTCCCACGCCTCTGTGCCAGTCTCAAACAGATTCCACCGATCTATGGCTACGATGTCGTCTGCACATCTCGTTCTCATGTCATCTTCCATTCCTCAGACGTCATTCGGTCTCAGCCTTACCCCACCGGTCATCATTACGTCTTGCATGTCGTCGTAATTTACAAATTGTCGCTTATCGCGTAAAATGACCATATTATGACGTTTGATCTTACTTAGCCGGAAGACGCACTGCTGGACAAAGTCCTTGCCCTTAGAACGCCATAATGAACGACCACTTGCCATTTGCATACATGTACGTTGGTACGTTGACCCCCTCCCCCCACTACCACATTCTAAGATGAAATATATGTTCTTGTCTTGTGAGGTAACGTTTGAAAGGATTATTTTTTAAGATTTAAATGATAACCTTACAAAAGTCTAGGGGGGATTAATCTTAGGCACCACTTAAAATCGTGTTTTTTTTTTTTACATAAGCGAAGTTGAATTCGGTGCCAAATCCAAGAATGCAATAATTAATACAGAAATTTGGCGCCGACTTCAACTTCGCTTATGTAAAGTGAAGTGAGTAAAGTATTATTTTTCACCGAGGTGTTTTTGAAGGCGGTTTTTTTTTTTATGTGTTCCCTTGTATCTCAGTCGTTTATGAACTGATTTGAAAAAAAATCATATGATAGGGTATACTTTCCGATCGGTCCCCTAGAAATTTTGTCATGACCTGATGATGAACTTCGGAGATATGGATCGGAACTCCTCATAAGATCATAGCAGAACTGTCGTAAGAAGTGATATTGCATAAGTAGTAGTCAACCACCACTAACAAGGAAGCGGGGGTGGGGGTGCGTTGACGCCCCTCCTACCACTTCCCTAGATTAAATAATTATATCGTGTAAGGTATCGTTTGAAATAGCTTTTTGTAACGATTTCAAATACTAGTCTTACAAAATTCTGGGGCGGATTAATCCTATACACCACTAAAAATCATTTTTTTATAAAAAAATTAAAACCTTCAAAAAATTAAAATAGAAAAATAATATTTTATCACTTCTCTTTACATTAGCGAAGTGGAAGTCGGTGCCAAATGTCGCATTCAATGCTTTACTTTAAATAGAGCTCGAATAGAGCTGACACCGCGGATATCATTGGTATTGTAACAAAAACTTGTCAAATTTAACTTACGCGGTATTGCTGTATAAGCGACGAAATCTTAAAAAATCCTACAATAACAGCAACAAAATATAATATTCCTATCAATAATACGTTTGAAACAGAAATATGTTGTACCTAATTGTTGAAATTAAAGTTCAACCCTTGAATAGAACTTTTTGTAACTACTCTTAAATATAGAAAGTACATACCTACACATGCATGAGCTAAAAAGATATGTCAAATGATGTTTTTTTTATCCGGATAAGCCCACCATTCGTGCCCATCATTGTAACTCCTGTAAGCCACGATCTACAATGATGACCATTAAGTACTATTGAGGTAACGAAGCTCGACGCGTCCCAGAGAAATGACTCGTCTCGAACCTGTCGCTCTGTCTCGGAACCCGCAAGTAAAATTTAAAAAGTATAAAACGATATATATGAAGAGTAGCAATATAATGGTCGCGGGTCCAAGTCCCGCTCGCGTCCGTCATTTTTCAAATTTCCTTTATCAATTTAGAGTAGCAATATAAATTTAGTTTCCAGTAGCAAGCGAGACTCGGCTGGAGACACAAATATGTACATCAAATGATGTGAACTGATTACGTCATTAATCGTCATCCTTGTTGACTGGTCAGTCTCCGGGCATGAGTGATGTTTATGTGGCAGACCGCTTATGCCGATATGACAAGCCCAACCAGATTTATATAAGATCAAATGTAATAGAATGTGTTCTTTGTTCACAGGCCACAATTATTATTTCAATACGAAATGAAACAGTCCGATTACAGAACAAACCATGTCAAAATATGTTTTTTAAAACATTATTTCAATCATTGTATAACCTAACCAGCCAATTCTAAAAGTAATGTATTAATTACTTATTTATCTATTTATCTTAGGTATAATAGTACATCTTTTGTTAGTTTCCTTAGCAAAGCGATCAATGCTCGTTACTCGTCTGCATAAAGGTGCGTCCACAGTTGTAGCATTTTAAACAAACATTTTTCGTGAACGTCACAAAGTGGCGCGGCTGGTGCATATCAAACCTCCGAAGAATCAGTGTTACAGCAAAAGGTTGCAAGTGTTGAGGCCTAAGAAGAGGCCTTTACCCTGAAGTGGAGCATATTATAAATATGATAATATGATGGATAATTCATAATTTTATGATGAACCGTATTGATCAGAAGTCAAGTTCGATCTTAATTATCATGTCTTAGTCATAGAGATTATTTTATTATCCTTACTGCGTCATATATTAGGTTTTTCTCACAATGATTTCGAAGCCACATTCCGGCATTGAGTCTGATCGTCACATGTGCCCCGCACATAAGACTTACGGTGTCATATTGCCCAACATTTTATGCCAAGGCTGTGTTTACCTTCAGTTCAACAGACCGCTAGTACCCATGCGATTTGCACTGCCTTATGCGGAGAGCAACATACTAAGCTTAACAAATTAATAACAAACAATTAGTCGTAAGTATGTAATATATCTCCATAAATTGAAGTTATAATTTCAAATTCTAATATCTACAGTATTTATTGCATTATATTGTGCATAAAATAGGTCTTCGTTTGGTGGTATGATTAAAAGGTTAGTTCTGTTGCTGACGGCATAAGTTTTGTATGTCACCACTGCCCAAAGCTGAACAACACCCACTCCTATGAGTATAAGATGATTTTTCCCAGCCAGTTGCTGCAATTTGTTATATCTATGGTGCTATCCCTAGGTGCTATGTCATGAAATAAAATATTTACTTTATTATATATTTTTTCAGGGTCATTACTCATTGACAGTTGATTTTTCCAGTATTTTAACAACTTATTACGGCATACGTACATACGTATGCCGTAATAAGTTTGCTTTGAATGTGTATAATCCGTACATACGGATTATACACATTCAAAGCAAACATTTATAACGATGACTGTAACTTTTCATGTACTTACACAGAGCTGCTTTTGTCACCACGAAGCTGAAAAGTGTTTAAAATAACATTATAATAAAATGAAAGAACTTTTAATTATGACCCATTTTATTTTACTTTTATGATCACAAGTACCGCCGTGCCAAAGCACGCATGGAAGAAACAGACAACAGGTAAGACTTAGCTACTCTAAGGCACACGTAGATCGTCGCCGCCTACGACTCTCTCTTTCGAAAACCATTTAATAATCTTTTTCATTCAAAGCCTGGCATATAATAATTTGTTATTGGTTGACCATTTAATTTATTTGACAATAACTGACCCATATGTTTACCAATGCCGTGTGGTGCCATGCCGTGTGGTATCCGGCCCCACCGATCACCGCCTTTCCTCCCGTTGGTGTCGTAAGAGGCGACTAAGGGAAAATCCAGAAGATGGGCAGCAACGTCTTCTGTAACTTGACCACCAACACTGCGATCCCAAAGCCGCTTGCCAAGCGTGGTGATTATGGCAACCCACCCCCCTTTTAAAAGGGGGAGGCCCTTGTTTTACAGTGGACGTCTTTTGGCTGATGATGATGAGGTTTACCAATTTTGTCATCATCATCCGGAAGACGTCCACTGTTGAACAAAGGCCTCCCCCTTAGAACGCCACAATGAACGACAACCTGTCATTTGCACCCACCGGTTGCTCGCAACTGTGACGATATCGTCGGTCCACCTGGTAGGAGGTTTGCTACCGCTGCGTCTTCCACAACATAGTGAACGCACAGCAAAGTGATAGCATCCATAAAATTCATTAAAGAGCTGTCGCGTATTCATTTTTTGAAAATAATCTCTTGTTTCCCGTCAGTGAACAGCGTAATTCTTATTTGTATAGAAGGGGTAAGTGGTAATATATAGAATATAGATGTTATCTCATAATATTACAATGCTATGTATCCTGTGTTACTGCTGTATTCCTAGTTATTTATAGTTCGCACAAATAACCATGTCTATCATAAATATGTATAATATGAGTAAACGACTTTTTACCTGCATTATATCACATACACAAACACCCAGACTCGGGACAAATATCTGTGGATTGCAGCTGTTTTCTGTAAGTAGTTTTGCATACCTGCCTACTGAAAATCTTCTTCAAGCCTATAATTAACAATTTGTATATTATATTAATATTCGAGCGTACCGATTGTGCCATGGAGTCGGGAAGCGAGTATCAGAAAAAAAAATCGAAAATGTATTTCCTAAACTAACATTTACACTAGTAATATCTAGCTTTTACTTAATTAAAAAGATAAATATCATCAGAGTGCATAAAAATCCAAAAATATACCAACTCAATGTTAAACTGCCGATTCACAAATAAAACCCAGATTTGACCATTAAACCAGTAGCAGATACACATTTATTATTTTTTAATAATAATATTAATTTGTTTATTTATCAAAAAGCCCAATTACAATTTGTCCATCTCATATGAAGTACAGCGCTATGTATTATTTGAGGCAGAGTGAACGTTTGTGTCTGTGCTAGTATAAACTGTGTTACAGACACAGGCGCTTTCCACTTACAGTTTATTGACATTTTTCTGCACTTTGTAGGTACTATTGTAAGTATAAAACATTAGTTTATCATAGGTACTTAACACTTTTTAACATTTATGTTAGCAAAGAACGGGTGTGAGCGGTGTGGATGTGTGTACATATGTATGGGTGTGTGTCTGTGTGTGTTTCGTTTGTGTCACATAAAAAAACAAATATTAAAATGCCTATTTAAATTTGTTTTTAGATTTCTAGAAAGATTTCTTTGCAAAGAGTTGTTCGGTCTCATCGTATGTTAACTTTTGAAGAAAAATACTAACTACAGTTTTACATTCAAATTTAGGTAAAGAATATACATTGCAGGTTTTATTTATAGTGTTATAAAGGTGGCTGCTAAGACACGGGTAGCTTCGCCTCGCCAGAGCAGTTCTAGTACTGACAGGCGGGCATACAGGATCTTTACGTCGTTTATTTTGATCTAGTAACCTTGGGTTATAGGTCAATGATGAGTGTACACGTAAAGTGATGTTTAGTGCGCAGAGCTGTCGAGCAATGAGTACAGATATGTCTTTATAAATCTGAGTAGTCGGGTACCGGTAAGGTTTGTGAAGCATGACTTTCAAGACAGCTCTTTTTGCCCTCTCAAGACGAAGTAAATACGTTTTGAGTGTACCAACCCAGACAGATATGCAATAGGTAATGAGTGACTGAGCTAGAGCAAAATAAATAATTTTTAATAATCGGTCGGCAAGTACTCTTCTTAGTTTTTTCATAGGAAACATTAGTTTACGGACACGCGTAACTGTCACACTGATATGTTTTTGCCAACTCAATGTGTTATCAATGTGCACGCCCAAGTATTTGACACAAGAGCTTCTATGTATAGTAGGGCAGCTGCAAGGGGTCATTGGCGGGTGACAACTATGGGCTTTAACGTCTGGCATACTAGGCTGTGTAGCAGTGTTCACTGAGAAAGGGACATAGTGGGTTTTAGAGACATTTAGCGTTAACAAATTCAATGAAAGCCAATCCATGACTATGCCAAGAGCATTTTCAGCTGCGTGGTGAGCAGATTCCCATGTTTCCCCACCAACAATAAGCGCAATGTCGTCTGCGTATACGAGTATCTTGCAGTCTGGGATTGACAGCTGGCACAATCTGTTAACAAATATAAGAAAAAGAGTGGGCCCTAGCACGCTGCCTTATACGCCGAAGGTTAGATTTACTTTGTCACTGATGTAGTTTTCTACCTTAACTCGTTGGTTACGGTTTGTAAGATAGTCACGGAACAGGTTTAGAGCGATATCTCGTATTCCTAAGCTCTCTAAGCCACGAAGAAGAATGGGAGTAGAGACCGTGTCGAAAGCTTTGGCTAAATCCAGAAACATACCTATAGTTTTCAAGATTCAAGATTCTGAACAATATGGTTTTTAAGTTCAAGAACGGCATCCTCTGTTGATACGCCTCTCCTAAAACCGTATTGGATTGGCGCAATTATGTGGTTGCGTTCAAGAAAGCTAAGCAATCTCTTGTTGAGAACCTTCTCCATAACTTTGGACAGTGTGGTGAGTACAGATATGGGCCTATAATTCTCCCGGTCACGGTCACCATCCCCCCCCCTTAAATACTGGTGTGACTAATGCCTTCTTAAAGGTATCGGGGAAAATACCTTTTGAGATACATAAATTACAGATATGCGTTATTAATGGAACAAGTACATGTCTGGCAGACTTGATAACTGAGGCTGGTATTCCGTCGTGGCCTACTGCACAATTATGTTTTAATTCTATAATTATATTTTCTATTTCTGAGAGATTCGTTTCAAGTAATACGAATGAGTTACCCTGAGGATTTATTAAGCTATCAAATTCAAAGTTTGGGCGAGTTACACGCTGACCCTGTGCAACCTGCTAAGCAAGATCCGCTCCAACGTTTGCAAAATACTCATTTATAGCATTGACAGAGGACTTTGGATCGCTGCACATATTAAGAAGTTCTCCTGATTTACTTATGGGCGAGTTGTTTTTGTAGCTGATAGTTTTTATTATGTCCCAAGTTGCTATGGGGTTACCATTGGCTTTCAGGAGTCCTTTTTGGTCAAAGTTGCATTTAATAGTCTTCATCAGATTGTTACAGTAATTTCGGTATCTAGAATATATAGGTCATAAATTTTATTTAGTTAAAAGAACAATTTACATTATATACACACACGATTGTTTTTATACTACCTTCTATACTATACTTCTATTATTAAAACTAAAAATATATACAAACAAAAAACATCAAATAATTATGCATCAAAATATTCCTCCTCATCACTGTCGACTGGCAGGGTTCCCAAAAGGCTGGCGGCATTGCCACGTTGAATGGCAATGCTAATTCTTTGGCCGAAAAACAAACCAGCCCTTTGGTCACGTGAAGAGTCGACCAACCGTTTAGATATGTCTCTAAATAAGAGACGCTAGAATATATTAGTTTAGCAGTGAGGTTTTTAGGATTTTGCATTGCTTTTCGATATAGTTGATCCCGATTTCGCACGCACCTCAGGAGGCCAGTGGTCATCCATGGTTTAACAGTCAGCTTCCTGTTAGGTACTTTTTTTAGAGTACTGTGTTGATTTATTGCCTCAGATATAATGGAGATAAGTTGTTTGGCACTTTGGCTGGGATCTGTGCTAGTTAAAACACTTGAGAAATCTGAGTTTTCTAAGCAGCTAACAATTTCTGGAAAGTCAAAATTCCGTATCATACTTTAAGGCTTTGCAGCATTAGGAGGGTTTCGTTCAGTGCAAAACAGGAAAGGTGTATGATCAGTAAAATATAAGTCCAGAACTAAAGTTGTGGAATCTGTTTTTAAAAATACATGACAACAAAAACGTGGGCAGGTAGGAGCCCGTGAAAGGCCATTGTATTTAAATATTCTTCAGAGTTTGGGTCATTACTATCTGGTCGAATATTTATGTTTAAATCTCCAATCACTGCTATAGTTGTTACTGATGCTAGGGATTCTAAAACTGTGTTCAAATAGTCAAGAAATTTTTCTATATTTCTGACTGACGGTGATCGGTAAATTGCAACAATAGCTGTAGCCAGACCTATCTTCAGGATAAGACAGTTAGCGTCCTGAAAAACCGGTTCAACTAACTTATGAGTCACTTCAAGACTCAAATAAACTACCACACCATCATTTTGGTTTGTAAATGAGGATCTAGCTGAGGTATAGCCAGTTAATACAGGAATATCCGCCACTTTACTCAACCAGCACTCAGAGAGGATTATAATATCACACTTAACATTGATGGAGTGTATTAAAACATTAAGACCATCAAAGTTGCGACTTAGGCTTCGGATGTTAACATGCAATTTATTCAGAGTTGGTTTGGTAGTGTTTAAATGCTTCAAACATTGTTCTGGCAAACTTACATACGACCGTGAGATATTGAATGATTCTACAGAATCAATAAATTTATTTACGTTGTCCGTATTGAATTTATAATTTTAAATAAAGTGACCAGATTATGTATGTACTGTAGAGTAGGTATCATTTGTGTAGGTCGTGTAAACTTTAGTGAGGAATTTGGAATTTAGTATGTTTAGTCTATTTATAATAACAGAATGTTTGGTGTGAATGTGTTGAGTGTGTGTGATCAATTTTATTACGTAGTGAATAGTATGAATTTTTGGTTTATACGAAAGCTTAAATAAATTACCGTTATTCACAAGGTAAACCATATCACAACACAGTGAAGTACTAATAAGGACAGCTTTTCCAGGAACAGACTTTGGATATAAATAACAAATAATACTTATTAAATATTGGCTAACTATACCATAAAGGTACGCCTACCTGTTTTCAGTGAAAAAATAGGACTATTTATCATAATACAAAACTTAAAATAAAAATAGTGTACATTATAATGAATAAAGTGTGAAAAACGACATTGAGGTGGTTTGTACAGCTTAGTCATTTTTTAGCTAGGGGTTTTAGATTAATTGCGGATTCGATTCGAATTTGAGGTTTACCTTCGGCTTTACGAAGGAATACGGAACCACGTGAAGTCCAGCAGTACGTGTAACCATTTTCCTTTGCAAACTGTCGAGTTGCGTGGAATAGTTTCTGCGCATTAGGTGTTAGGGCTTCTGATACGAACACAGGTTTGACAGGTCCAGGTATACTGAGGTGTCCAGTATTTAATTTTTCTTCATTTGGTTTCTTCTTGTTATAAGTCTTGACCCCTTGCTTTATTTTGTCCTTTTTTAGGACACTGTTCAGTTCAACTATTATGGATTTACTACCTTCTTTGGGTTTGGACTCTATATATGTCTTTGATTTCACCGTTTTGGATATCCACCTCGACAGCTTTAGATAAGGTTTTGACTATCAGACTGGCGTCTTCCTTTGACTCGAACTTCTTTCATCTCGAAGGCAGAAGGGTATATTTCGTATCTCTAAGCTAGCCAACCTACTTTTACGCTCAAGAACTTCAATCTTTTCCTCCAATTTCTGAATGGCCTTCTTATCTTCTGCTCTGTCGTCTTGCAGGTAATGTATTATGATATTGTTCCAGAAACCATTTAATGTGATGCTAAACGAATTTTATTTCTGTGAAGGATTTAAAAGTAAAGATTGTACAATTAACAACGTTCTTGTTGAAATGATTATCAAAGAAAATATTTCACCAAATAAAGTAAGCTCTTAATTCAAGTTTACCACGAAGTCGTAATATTTTAATGCAACAGAAGGAGCATTCCACGTGAAGCGGACAGGTAAAACATGTTTATCTTTCTGATTTTCGTGACTTTTGATTATGTTATACCTACAGACGTCCTCGATTCAGACACAAAATATTTTAACTGTATAAAGCGTGGTTACCGAGATACAGTGGATTAAAAATTTAAGCCAATCTTCACGGCTTGTCAAATGTTTTCATGACAGCTCGTCTTCTACACATTAGTCATATAGAAGCCTAACATCATAATTATAATATAATTATAACTAAATTTTTTTTAAGCACTGATAGCCGAGTGGTATGACCTTTGGACTGCCAAGTCAAAGGTCGCAAGTTTAAACCCCGGCACGCACCAATGTCTTTTCGAATTCATGTGCGTACTATAAATTAGTTATCAGTTGCTAAAAACGGTGAAGGAAAATATCGTGAGGAAACTAGCACGCCTGAGAGATTTTTCTACGGTGTAAAGCCATGTCATGTCATGCCTACAGGCGGTTTAAACTCTGACACCAGGTTGTTACCATACGATAAGAAGAAGATTAACTTTTTTCATTATTTCTGGCCAACATTTTTATTACCCTTAGAAATGAAACAGTGCCCTTACAAAACAAACCATGTCAAATATGTTTTACAAAACAATATTACAATCTTTGTATAACATAACCAACCATTGTGTCGTCTTAAAAGTAATGTACCTAAGTATCAATTTATTAACGATAAGTATATCATAGATATGTAAAATAATAGATCCTTTAGTTATCGTTACTTGTCTGCATAAGAAGAGGCGTTTGCTCTGCAGTGGAACATTTAATATTGGGCATGTTATCATAATTTTATCACTCGAAGAACCGATAACCGCTGAGGAAGAAGGGTTCTCGAGTAGCGACCACGAAACGGAAGACGCAGCGTTGGCAGGCCTCCCACCAGATGGACCGACGATATCGTCTGAGTTGAATCGATGGGTGCAAATGGCAAGTTCCTGGTAATTGTAGCGTTCTAAGAGGAAGGCCTTTGCTCAACAGTGAATGTCATCTGGCTGATGATGATGATAATTATCATAATTTTGTGATGAACCGGTTTACCTGGAATGAAGTTCGAATCTAATATAGATTTGGAAGCCTTCCGGCATTCAGTCAGATAGTAACATAACAAAAGATAAAAGCAAAAGAAACAACAACCAACAGCGACACACGGACAACAAGAAATATGTACATGATAATACGTAATACATAGATAGTTTTGGACGGACAACGTTATTAATTCTGTTGCTAACGACATTACACATTAAATATTGAATTTGGAACTATATTAAAAACTTATTACGGCGGCATGCAATTGTACGGATTAATTAAATTTAAAGCGAATATTTATAACGACGACTGCAACTTTTCATGTGTTTATGCGGAGCTGCTTTTAACGCCGAAAAGCTGAAAACTGTTGATTATAAATAATATTTTATCTTAAGATTTTTTTAATATCAACCTATTTAAATTAAATTTTATAAAACCGCATAAAGCAGTGTACAATTGTAAGAGGGTAAGTACACAATATTGACTTACCTTAAGACCCACAGAAATCATAAACTATTGCCAGGCTGTGAAGCAAAATGGACTTTACGTACATACCTACCTATATGTACAAGAAAGTCAGGTTGTATCTCCATTTAATGGCGATAGGCTCGCCCCCTACTAGCGAAATGTTGTAATTATAATAAGTAAGTTTTTACATTGTTAGCGAATAAGTTATACAGCAATATGTAAAATATCCGCCGCTTATTAAGGCAGACCATTATAAATGCATTATATTACCAATTGCTATGATGATTTTTACATAATTTTTAAAATCTTTGCTTCATTCATTCCATAACACTCAACATTCAAGTATGATCAAATTCACCGTTTGCTTTTTAATTTGTGTATTAGTCTCACTGTCTGCGTTCGACGATGTAAGTACTAATTTAGTAACTTATACGTTGTATTGGAAATAATTGCTATGTTCAGAACAACCATGGTTGACATAGCTACCATAATTATTATCATAGATGCAACGCGCTTTCTGCCGTCACTCCTTAGATGAGTGCCAGAGACCGACAGTTCGAACTGTCTCTATGTCTTTCAATACGACCAGTTACTGATTCAGTCATGTTGCGGTATAACATACAGCTAAATAGCGTATGTATTTAACTATTCAAAATAGTAACATATGTATGCAGCTCACAACCGGGAGGAATTAGGAAGTAGGAAGGTAATAAGAGCCTTTGCCTTGTAGTGGGACATTACAGGCTGGTAATAACAAGCCATCAAAAACATAACTTATAAAAAAACCAAGTCTCGCGACTCTGTTTTTTTACCGTAAAAAGTTGTAAGATCCATATAATACCAATTCGATTACTTTATTAAGTCCCTACTTTGGGGACCTTCGGTCTTAAGTTATTACATAAATAACTAACCGAACAACATCTTATATTAACCATATTAATATTAAAAATCTTTTATGTTTTAAATAAAATAGATTAACTGCAAATGTATGTCTTTGTAATCCTATACATTTATCTGGGATTACAAAGTTATTTATGCAGTTATCGTATCTAGAAAACTGGACCGAAATAACAAAATATTTTAGTTTTTCCTTGATTTATACACTAAACACTAATTATATTCCAAATTAAAAGCTTACATTTGAAGCTTCTAATGTCTGCTAGAAATGCCTTAGAATTTTGATGATCGGACAGTCAGTCAGTCAGTGAGTGACAAAATTAAGAACTTTGATTAGTTATAATTCTTAAACTATTAGTTCAAATTGAATAAAATTTGAAATATACCGTGTTTATACAATGCCTGATTGGTTTAGGTGGAAATTCAGGCTTCTAGTTTTATTCACAACGTTATAGGGGGCCGAAAATGGCCTGAACTGCTTCGAGAAAAGGATGGTACGGCCTTGCCGCTTTTTTGCTCGACTTGGCGGGGACACTGCCGTGCCCCCAGATAATAACAAATAATACGTATATATTTTCAGGGGGAATATGACGTGACCTTGACAAATTATGAGTTATGCAAAGGTCCTAAACGAAAGAATTGTAGCGAACTTACGACATACAAAACTGATAAGGATTCGATAACATATAATTTGACTATTATGGAAAATATGACCTTAATAAAAGTAAGTATTGACTGAGTAAAGGTGTGGAATACCATTGTCATGGCAATGACGTTAAATAGCCTGAACTCCCAAACCCGCAGAAAGCATTTTTTATGATCTATGCTCGTCAACACTGTATGAAAAGAAGACACGAACACGATCCAAATCCAAAGGCGTCAAAACCGTCCCACCGATAGACGTCTTTAAAAAATCATTAACGGGCATTGAATCAATGAACTTTTATCTTTCAGGGCAAAATCTTGGGAAAAATGAACAACATTGATGTTGTTAAATTTCAAATTAAAAACCTATGCAAACATGTATTATTCAAACCAATGTTTATTTTGTTATTTAATGAGGGTACAGGTGTCTGTGGAGTATACCAAGTAGGTATCATTTTATTAACTTTATTCACAGGATGTAGAATGTAGATATATGTAATTGGGACTTCTACTTAAATAAGTACTTACTTTACTTAACAATAAGTCAAAAAAGCCAAAAAAAACAAATATAAAAAAACTTATTTATATTGTCAGCGTACATAGCACGTTAACAGTTGCGCATGGATTTAATAGGCCTATCCAATAACTAATTAATAATAAAACTATTGCAATTTTCAGGGCAAGTACTCTCTTCACGTAAACATGGCAACCATAGCCCACAGTCTCTATGGAGGAATGTTTATTTATGGAAACTGGACCTTCAAAACATTATTATACACCGATTATTGCAACTTTGTCTGCGAGACCACATCCCTGATGATATACCCCAAGCAATCTTTAGTGAGCAGCAAGCAATAGCAATACAAACAATATAATAATATTAAAATTCATTTATTGGTAGCAACAATGGCATACATAATTATTATAATTAGACAATCGATTAATTAAATTAAAAATGTATTAACTAATAACAAATAAACTAAAATATATTATAATAAACACAATAACGATCGTTTAAGTTGAACTTTTAATAGTGAGTCATATTTATAACATAACATGCACCAGACACTGTTGGAACTGTCCCGCATTCTAGACAATACTGATCATGTATTTTTGCATAGGATCGCATTGGAATCAGAGTAAACATTTAAGAAGCAGAAGGCAGACCCAACAACATCCTAAAACAGTTGTTATACTGGACTCTCAGGGCGGAGAGTGATCGTTCAAACTAAAAATTATTACAATTAGTTTATTCGTATTATCATTATTAGGTAATTCTCAATAGCAGCAGGGAGTCTGGATTTGTGAGATGGCAATAGGCTCGCCCCCTATTACATTAAGACCTATAAAATAAAACCCTACATATTCCGCAAGAGGTGTACCTCTGCCTACCCCTTCGGATAATACAGGAGTGATTTTATGTGTAATGTCATATCATAATTTTATGATGAACCGAATTTACCAGAAACGAAGTTCGATTCTGACATAGATTTGAAAGCATTCCGGCATTGAGTCTAATTGTAAAATGTGCCCCTCACACAGAACTTACAATGAGTGTGAAACTATTGTCCAAAGAAAACATTTTATTTGCCACAGCACACAGAACAAAACAAAAGAAGCAACATTTGTTTTCAGTTTGCACCCTACAGCGAAACACGGACGTAGGCAAGAAATACTAACGGACAACATTTAGTTTTGTTCCTGACGGCTTATAAGTTTCGTAAAAGACAAAACTAGAACAATCCTCGTTCTTATGAGTATGAGAAAAAATATTTTTCCCAGTCATTAGAACTATATTAAATATTGAATTTAGTATTCTACCAAAGACTTATTACAGCATGCATTTGTACGGACTACATTTTTTTGGTGTATTTTCGTATTTATTAACAACAAATACAATTATTATAATTACAATTCAACGTGGCAATGCTGATAGTCTTCTGGGCACGTTACCTTTTGACAACGATGAGGAAGAATACTTTGAAGCTTATTAATTTTAACTTTATACCTACTTAAGTTGTAAATAGTTTTAAAGTAGGTAGAATTTAAATGTGTATATAATTGTAATTTGTTGTAAATAAATACATAACTACATAAATTTAAAGCAAATATTTACAACGACGACTGAAACTTTTCATGTTTCATGAAAGCCGTTTCATCGAATTTTGTTCCTTCGAAAATTTCGAAAAATCGACATCTCTATACTGCGACGCCTTGTTTAATCTCGTCTTGTTACTGCGATGTTATGTTACTCAGGAAAACTTACTTCGAATGATCTTACAGCGATAACTAAGTATCTACATCGATATGCTTTTTCAATTTCGTTACGATTTTCAACGTTTTTTTTTAAATATATAATTAAAAACTGAGAGCGCTGTCATGAATATCAGTGTTTAAGTGAATCGTCACTTACATGAGAACAATAACAAGACCATAAATAAATAAAAGTAGCCACGGGTAGAATTAAAAAAAAATTGCCATTATAAGAGAACTAAATATCAAAATGTCTTGTTTTCACCAAATATTATCCGTGAATATCGATTACTGTACTGTGCTACAATGTTATTATTTTAATTCAAGAACTATGTTGGTTACCGTTGAATCGTCATTGAATTTCGATTTTTCTTATAAAACATAAATCCTCAGTTATCGGGTTGCAAAATATTAGACCAGAGTAACGCAAAATTATATATTTTCATTGTCAAAAGCTATTGTTTATATATGACCTTGTTTGCCAATTAACTGAGGCATTTTGCATTCGATTAGATAATTTAGATACCTACACATATCTACGACATTTAGATTGTATCGTATAGATATTATCTACTACCACAATTGAGCTAACAACGTTATCATTACGAACAGATAAAGTACGAGGACAATCATCGCTATTAGATTTTAAATAGATAGCCTACTGCTCAGGCCTACTGAATAATGAGATTAAATTGTAGTCAAGGGTTAATTAAGACTAATGGGAAAATAATTACAAAGAATATAATCCAACGCAATGACTAAATAATATATTATGTTTGTGTACTTCACAATTTCAAAAAAACGTGGTGATAAAATAAAAAAATGACATCAAAATCACTGTTGTTATAAACGTGGGTCACGTGGGGTATGTACCAATTAATAGGTAGGTACTTATGGATGATTTTGATGGATTAATGTTTTTCGATTATATACTTATACCTACATTCGATACATTATTACTTCAACACTTACAACTTTTTGGGTGTCATCTGGCTCCGTCCTTTTGTAGTATTTATTTACAACATGACTACAACAAATGACCCGGACCCATAACACTGGCCTGCAAAGCTAAGATTCAATCTTTTAAAATTTCAATGAATTTAAGAATAAAAGGACCAAAATAAAATGTAAAAATAAAAAGAACTCTAAAAAGATAACTATAGTTTTAAAGAAAGCTGATAAAATTTGCTGTGGCCGTGTGGTATCCGGCCTAGAATTGACCACCCCCTTTCCTCCCGTGGGTGTTCGTAAGAGGCGACTAAGGGAAAATCCAGAAGATGGGCAGCAGCGTCTTCTGTAACGTAATCAGTTACAGAAGACGCGAATCAGTACTGCGATCCCCAAGCCGCTTGCCAAGCGTGGGGATTATGGCAACCCCCCCCTGCTTAAACGGGGAGGCCTATGTTCAACAGTGGACGTCTTTTGGCTGATGATGATGATGATGATAAAATTTGCTATAAAACGTTTTTTTATTCAAAATCTTACTTCTATAGTTTAGAAAAACTTCAGAATAACACGGGTTCCCCGTCAGTGAACAGCGTAATATGTTCAGAAAAGATAACATCGAAGTACTGTGGTATTACAATTCTATGCCATTAACGTTCGAGGCCTTGTTAATGACCGCCATTACCAATATTGTTTAACAATAATTTCAATTGTATACCACCTTCGCTGGTTATTTACAGTTCGTACTATTTACCGCATAAACCTACGTAAATCAAAAAAATGCATATCATCAATAAACGACTCTTTATTTTCGTTGTACTATGCTCAGTTTTCATAGTTGTGCCAGACGGGCGCTTCGGTCGAGTACAATACCAGCGTACCACACTCGTGAAGCTCTCACGTCCTGCACCTACGGTTCAGGGATCCCTGTGAATGACACCGTAGCTTGAAGATATCTATACTTACAAAGAAGGGGTATCTCGTACTTCGGACTAATGAAAACACTATTTTATAACTCTTCAGGACTATTCAGGGAACGACTCGACTGCTTCTAAATTCTTCAAGTGATTCTAAGTTAACAAAAAATGGGCTCTGCCGATGACTACAAATGACCCGATTTGAGCGCGCACTTAAGTACGACGCTCCTTTACCATAACGAGAGCCACCGCGAGCCGTTCCCCGAGTCAAATTTTATTATACAAAATTATTACAAAATATACAGTTTTTTGCTTATTCTACTTATACCCTAATCAGTACGCAGGTGTGTCATACATCGTTGGAATCCTGCTGATCTCACCTATCTAATGAGGTATAGTGGTACCTCCTAAGCCTTATGGCTGAAAAGTTGTGGAATGAAAAAGGGGAAAAAATTGGAAATTTTGGTGGAATATTATTTTTCTAGGCGATTATCTAGAAAACTACAAGAGCTAGGTTCATGAAACAAACTGAAAGCACTAGCTAATCTATTAAATTAACGAAGTTAAGCTATCTAAACATTACATATCAAGTACATAAGGCACCATATACCCTTATGTGCCGATACAAAGAATCGCATTTCATGTTATTACAAAAAAAGCTGCCCATCTGCCTATCCCTCTTTCAATCACGAGGATAAGAGTGTCTAGGGCATACTACGGCTGGGGCTAGTACTCAGAGTAAGTCTAGACCCAGGGTTCCTAACCGTTCATGATTTATAACACTCTTACCGTCATGATCAAGTCAAGGAATTCAACAGTGGGTTTCTAAACTATTCTAGGTGTATGACTACCTGTTTATGAGTTTAAGTTTATTAACTAAATAAAACAAGACCTAAATTACCCTATTTTCAGTGACTCACTGTCCTGAAAACCTATCACAATGCTTTATTTAGCTGAAACGCTATTGGCGAAGTATCGCCGTAACTATCTATTCTAATACTATCTTTATTGTGTATAACTCTTAAGGTAATACAAATAACCATTGAATGTTGGTGACGCTTCGTCGCGAACAATTCTAATACTATCTTTATTGTGTATAACTCTTAAGGTAATACAAATAACAATTGAATGTTGGTGACGCTTCGTCGCGAACATCTCTCCCGCCGTGCAGTGCAGTGACGACTCGGCTCGGTGTCGGCGCGGCGCTGCATCACTCCGGTGAGCGACGACCGCAGTCGCGACGCTTGCCGTCGCGATGCCCGCCGCCCCGCTCTCTCTGCTGTGTCTGGTGACGCCTTTGGTAGCGTGATACTCGCCACCACGTAGCTGCGTTTTGCTCTTTCATTTTTGGTAGGCGCATCTGCTCTTGTGCGACGCCTATCATCGCGACGTTCTACCGCGACGGGGGTCGCCGGTTGGCGTGGTGGATGCGCCTGGCTAGCGCGATTCCGGCCGTCACGGCCTGGGCCGTAACGGGGTTCGCCGCCAGTGCTGTCGGTGTCTGTTGCGACGCCTGCCGCCGCGACGTAAATTCGCGGCGGGGTTCGCTGGTGTGCCGCCTGGTTGGTCCGCCTCATGGATGCGGCGTCTGCGCGCCGGTGATGCACAATGGTGCACGCGTTATTACGCGCGCTGATGACACGCGCTGCTGTGCGCGCTGTACTCGCGCGCTGATACGCGCTGTGGCACGCGTTAAGGGTACGCGTTATAACCGCGCGCTGATACGCGCTGTGGCACGCGTTGGTGACACGCGCTGCTGTACGCGCTGTACTCGCGCGCTGATACGCGCTGTGGCACGCGTTAAGGGTACGCGTTATAACCGCGCGCTGATACGCGCTGTGGCACGCGTTGGTGACACGCGCTGCTGTACGCGCTGTACTCGCGCGCTGATACGCGCTGTGGCACGCGTTAAGGGTACGCGTTATAACCGCGCGCTGATACGCGCTGTGGCACGCGTTGGTGACACGCGCTGCTGTACGCGCTATAATCGCGCGCTGATACGCGCTGTGGCACGCGTTGGTGACACGCGCTGCTGTACGCGTTATAATCGCGCGCTGATACGCACTGTGGCACGCGTTGAGGACACGCGCTGCTGTACGCGTTATAATCGCGCGCTGCGGCACGCCTGCTGAAGGCGCCTGGTGATGCTGTCGATGCCCATGCGGTTCATGCCGCTGGGACGACATCTAACGCATGTGGTGCATGCGTTGTTGCGCGCCTGATGACGCGCGCTGTGGTTGCGTGCTGTGGCACGCACTGCTGGAGCGCCCTGCGACGCTGTCAGTGCCCCTGCGGTTCACACCGCTGGGACTGCGGTCGGCGCATGGGGTGCATGCGCTGTTGCGCATCTAATGACGCGCACTGTCGTCGCGTGCTGTGGCACGCGCTGCTAGAGCGCCCTGCGGCGCTGTCGGTGCCCCTGCGGTTCACACCGCTGGGACTGCTGGCTGGCGCATGGGGTACATGCGCTGTCGTGCATCGGATGACGCACGCTATGACCGCGCGCTGTGGCACGCGCTGTGATCGCGCGCTGTGGCGCACGCTACTGGAGCGCCTTGCGGCGCTGTCGATGCCCCTGCGGTTCACACCGCGGGGACGGCTGCTGGCGCATGTGGTGCATGCGCTGTCGCGCATCCGATGACGCGCGCTGCGATTGCGTGCTGTGGCACACGCTACTGGAGCGCCTTGCGGCGCTGTCGATGCCCCTGCGGTTCACACCGCGGGGACGGCTGCTGGCGCATGTGGTGCATGCGCTGTCGCGCATCCGATGACGCGCGCTGCGATTGCGTGCTGTGGCACACGCTACTGGAGCGCCTTGCGGCGCTGTCGATGGGCACGGCGTTAGACTACGCGTCTCCCGCCGGTGCCTTCCTCTCTCGTCTACTTCGGGAGTGGGATGAGTTTCTTCACCGGACGCTTGAGAGTGCCGCCAGCTGTGCGCACTTCAGCGGTCCGGACTTCGCCGTCTGCTCCGGGGAAAACTGCTACTATCCTGCCTCGCGGCCAAGTGTTGCGAGGCAGCTGACCGTCCGCTATGAGTACGGGGTCGTCCACTTGTAGACTGGGGCCGCGGCTTTGCGGCTCCCGCCGGTATTGAAGCTCTGGGAGATACTCACGCACCCAGCGACGCCAAAACATGTCAGCAAGTATTTGAGAGCGTCGCCAGTGCTTCTTGCTGTCGATGTCTTGCTCGGTGAACTCGCCGGGGGAAGGTACTCTTGCCGAGCCACCTAGTAGGAAGTGGTTTGGCGTGATGGCCTCATCGTCCTCACTGTCGACGGACACGTGTGTCAACGGTCGGCTGTTTACTGTGTACTCTGCTTCACACAGCAGTGTGGACAACACCTCTTCGTGCGGGTGTTTCTCCTGGAGCACGTTATATAGCGCGGACTTTACGCATCGAACGAGGCGTTCCCAGGCTCCTCCCATGAACGGCGCGGATGGCGTTATGAAGCGCCACACTACGCCTCGACGACTCGCCTCCTCTTTAGACGCATCGCGCAGCTCCTTGTCGGCGCCATGCATGTTGGTACCGTTATCCGAATGTATCTCCGTAGGGCAGCCCCGACGTGCTATGAATCGGCGCAGCGCCAGTATAGCGGAGTCTGCGCTGAGGCTGCTCGCGATCTCGAGGTGAACGGCTCTAGTGGTGAGACACGTAAACAGCGCCACGTACCTTTTTTGATGTTGGCGGCCGACGGTCACGGACAACGGGCCGAAGTAGTCTAGCCCGGTGAAAGTGAAAGGCCTCTGGTGATGCGCGAGGCGCGTCCTGGGGTGGTCGCCAGTCGCAGGTACGGGGGGTTGTGCCTTACGAATACGGCACTGTAGGCATCTGCTCACCACCATCTTCGTTGTCGGTCGCAATTTTACGACCCAATAATGCTGTCGTACCTCGTTAACGGTGAGTTCGGTCCCACTGTGTTGAAGACTGCGATGTGTCCAGTCTATATATAACTGTGTGATGCGATGGTCGCCGTGTAGTATAGGCGGACGCTTCACTTCTTCTTCTATGCCGCTGACGGCGTCTATACGGCTACTCAGACGTATCACGTCGTCTGAAATTTCTATGCGCAGCGGTCGCAGCCTGCTATCTTTCGATATCTCTCGGTTTTCTTTAAGGTTCGCCCTCTCTTGAGCGAAAACTTCACGCTGTACTATCTGTACGAGCATTCTCTCGGCCTGTTTGAGATGCTCGGCTTCTATGTCGAGTCGCTCCGCTACACGACTCTTTCTCGGCGCCGTTGGTGGCGCTACTATCCTCGGTGCCTGCTTACGCCAGTCTGGATCGCTGTCGGCACCCTTCTTGGTGCGTTTGTAGTAGGTTTTCTCTCTACGCTTTCGACACTGTGTTATAAAGTGTAAAACACCTGCTGTGGCGCGCAGTAGTCGCTCCCACTTTGAAAAGCGCGCTGAATCCGGCACGACCTCTGTCAGTACCCTATCGTCGGTACTGTCGATGGTGACGAGTGTCCGCTCCTCGCCTGTTGGCTCGTCTGTGAGGGGCTTCTCTGTCGGCCACGACGATGGCTCCTCGTACAGGAAGCGGGGTCCGTTGTACCACTCGTGTGTTGAATGTAGGTCGTGTGGCACGTCTCGTGTGGCGAGGTCCGCTACATTTTGCTTGGTAGGTATCCACCGCCAGTCGTCCACTTTGCTGCCATCCTCGATCGCGGCTATACGATGAGCAACGAAGGGCTTGTACACGCGTGCTCCACGTCGTATCCACGTAAGCACTGTCTTACTGTCTGACCAATATGTCACTGATGCGGGCTCGATCTTGTGCTCGCGTATCACAGCTACAGCCACGCGGGTTCCCATCACCGCGGCCTGCAACTCGAGACGCGGTATGGAGTGAAGCTTGAGCGGCGCCACCTTCGCCTTCGCCATGACGAGGCTGACGTGCGTAGCGCCGTCTTCTGTGGTGGTTCGCCAGTACACCGCCGCTGCATATGCCACCTCGCTCGCGTCGGTGAACACGTGAACTTGTGTCTCTGTAGCTTCACTATATCCCGGGTAACATCTCGGTACACTGACGTCCTTGAGTTTCTTTAAGTGTGGTATCCAGCTTGTCCACTGCGTAGCCAGGTCTGAGTCGAACGGTTGGTCCCAGTCGACGCCTCGCCTCCAGGCCTCTTGTAATATTTGTTTTGCCCGAATCGTGACTGGTGAGGCGAGGCCGAGCGGGTCGTACAGCGACATTACGATCTTGAGAGCCTCCCTTTTTGTAGGCGCTCCCTTTTCTAATATACTGCTCGGGAGTCGTGCGAGCGTTAAATTGAAGCTCAGCACGTCTGACTGCGGTTTCCATATTAAACCGAGTATCTTCTCTATATTATCACTGTGTCCTATGTTGACCACTTCTGTTGTGCCGTGTGTCGGCTCTATATTTTCTATAAGTTCGGTGCTATTTGACACCCACTTTCCTAGCTCGAAGCGTGTCTTCCTGTGTATGTCTCTGACAGCTGTCGCGATGCGCGTCGCCTCCTCTAATGTCCTGTAGCTGTCCAGGTAATCATCCATGTAATGATTCTCTACTATCGCCTCCACGGCCTCTGGATACTCTGCGGCGTATCTCCTCGCGTTCCAGTTCTTCGCGAATATGGCCATGCACGGTGAGCTGGCTGCGCCGAAGATGATGGACGTCATGCGGTACTCTTCGGGCGCCCCTTCACGTCTGTTTCCTCTCCAGAGGTATCGGAGTGCGTCTCTGTCCTCTCTGCGAACCTTCACCTGCATGAACATCTCCGCGATGTCGCTGGAGACGGCGATATTATGTCTGCGAAAGCGCATCATCACGCCCGGCAGCGACTGCAGCAGGTCGGGTCCTGTTAGGAGGAAGTCGTTGAGTGACATCCCACGCGATTTGGCGGCGGCATCGTGTACTATACGGAGTTTATCCGGCTTCATCGGGTTGAAGACATCGAAGTGAGGTAGATACCAGGTTCTACCGGGTGTAGTGGTGCTGGGAGCTTTCTCTGCGTAGCCCTTCTTGACGAGGGCGTCTATCTGTTCTATATATCGGTCTCTGAGTGCAGGTTTGCTGTCCAGCTTCTTCTCTATAGAGACGAGTCTCTTTATGGCTGTCTCATAACTATCTGGCATTTCTATGCGGCTGTCTTTCCACAGCATAGCGGTTTCTATGTGTCCATCTTCTAACTGTACGGTATTTTTACTCAGGATGTCCTCTGCCTGCTTCTCTGGGTCAGAGTCTGGGCGTCGCGGGTTGACGATCAGTGATTCTAGGGCGAAGAATTCGCGTAGCTGCTGTTCGAGTTTCTGGTCAGCGTTCGTCAGTCCGTTGACGTAATTCACCTGCTGACCCAGAGTCCTTGTGTGCGCACCGTGCAGAGTCCAACCGACCGATGTTAGCGACGCGACGGGCTGATGCTGCGGCCCTCTACGTACCTCGCTAGCTAACAGTAGGTGCCAGTTGTCTTGCCCAATAAGAATCTTTGGTGCGCCTGTGTTGTATATCAGCTGCTCTCTGATGTCTTGCAGGTGGCTGCATCGCGATATGTCCTCCTCACTGACAGTCTGCGGGGCGAGGTCGAGCTTCGGTATAGTGCGCGCTCTGAACGGCACTCTGCTGTCTCCTCTGCTCGCGAGCGTAACGGTGACACGACGCGAACCGGGTGTGTCGATCATAGTGTTTCCGATCGCTCCTATTTTAAGAGGGTCAACGCGGCCTCTAGCTCCGATCTGCTTGGCGACGTCCTCATCTATCAGCGACACAGTCGATCCGTCGTCGAGAAGCGCATACGTCGGCAGCTCTCCCGCCGGTCCGATCACTCTCACAGGCACTATTTTCAAATATGCGTGACTAGAAGTAGCACGCGAGCTCGCGACTGTCTCTTGAGTCGAGTTATTCACTGTTGGAGTCTCTGGCTTGTCGCTCTGCTCGGCCGCGGGCTTCTTACTGCCGTGAAGGAGTCTATGATGCATCGCTGGACACCCCTTCTCACCACACTTCTTAGGTTTACACGTGTGACCATATCGCCTCGTCCGTAGGCAGCGAAAACACATGTGCTGCGCTTTAGCGAGCTCCCATCTCTTCTCCGGCGACGCTTCTTTGAACTTAGCACAGTCGGATGCGTAGTGTCCGCTCTTGTCGCACAATCGGCATTTCGCGGCCGGTCTGTCCGTAGCTGTGTGAGTCCTCTGCGTCGCACGTCTCTGCACGGGCCCGTCGGCTGCACTGATGTTCTCCGGCGGCGCGAAAGCACTACAAAACCGAGCTTGTTCGGTGATATAATCACTGAAGAGGGTGAGGTTAGGCACTGAGTTATATTTTTCTGTGTACGTCCTGTACCACTGCACACGAAGGGAATTCGGTAGCTTCTCTGTGAGCACACGCATCAACTCAGCATTCATGAGGTAATGTTCCTTCTTGAGAGCGCGAAGAGTGACGATACCGCTCCGGACTCGACTCGCGAACGTACATATATCCTTGGGCGTTTCACTGCAGCGCGGCAGTCCTCGCAGTCTGTCTGTCTCCGCTTGTGCTATTGAGTCTGGACGGCCGAACTGCAGCTCCAGCTCCCTCATGATGTCGTCCGGTCTCGCATGTCCGATAAGTTCGGAGCTCACTGTCTCGAGCGCTCTCCCGCGTAGGCTCCTTCTGAGTCGCGCTGTGTTTTCAACGTCGTTGAAATATCCCCGTGTGGTTTCATAGATGGCACGAAATGACAACCACTCTGTATGCGCCCCGCTGAAATTCGGGAGCGTCATGATGACCTTCGACGCCGAGGGGTTGCTCGGAGTCCATGGTCCTATCTTCTTGTCGGCTAGCGACGCTATAGCAGACGTCAACTCCGTGATGAACGGACGGAGTGAGTCCTCAGCCTTGGAGTCCTCTATCTGTTTTGATGGCACTGTATTCTTCTCATCACTGGGTTTCATAGAAGTCCCTGTTAGCTGAAGGTTCACTATATTCTCTGATTCCGCAGGGGGTGGCAAGTCGTCTCCCTCGGCGGCGATGTCCTCCTTTCTGGACCTGAATCGTTCAGGCTCCGGCGCTTCTTCCAGCCAGGATCGCACGTACTCGTCGTTCGATATCCTGTCATCTATGTAGCCATCGTCCGACTCCTCTTCGGCTCTCTGTAACGCTAACTGGGCAAGCTCCAACTTAATTTTCAATAAGTCTTCACGTGCTTTCATAGCTTTTCTGTTTGACCGGTTCGTCCTGTTTGACGGCGGTCTCTGAAGTTCTTGACGGGCGTCACCCCGGGTAGTCATGGGCATGCTCTTATCGGTTGGTTTCATCGTTCTGTCTGAATAGTCCTTCTCTATGCGGGTTCCCCTTCTGGCACTCGACGTAGCTACGGGCTCAACTTCGACACGCTCCAACGGTATCAGGGTTAGTGTAGGCGTGTTGTTTCCGCCGGCCGCTTGCGGTGGTCGCGCCGACTCGGCGCCCTCGATCGTGGATGGTGAACGCGGGGGTAGCTGATGTCGAATGGCGGGGGGATGTTCTCTGCTCGCCTCCACCACCCGTTCTTCAGGCGCCTTGCCCTGCGATCTGGTAACCGGCATTCTTGAAGTTGGCTTGAAGTCGTAGCTATAAGTCTTCTGTCTTCAGCGGCACCCACACGGATATCCGGCTCGAAGGACCATCAGATGTGCCAGACGGGCGCTTCGGTCGAGTACAATACCAGCGTACCACACTCGTGAAGCTCTCACGTCCTGCACCTACGGTTCAGGGATCCCTGTGAATGACACCGTAGCTTGAAGATATCTATACTTACAAAGAAGGGGTATCTCGTACTTCGGACTAATGAAAACACTATTTTATAACTCTTCAGGACTATTCAGGGAACGACTCGACTGCTTCTAAATTCTTCAAGTGATTCTAAGTTAACAAAAAATGGGCTCTGCCGATGACTACAAATGACCCGATTTGAGCGCGCACTTAAGTACGACGCTCCTTTACCATAACGAGAGCCACCGCGAGCCGTTCCCCGAGTCAAATTTTATTATACAAAATTATTACAAAATATACAGTTTTTTGCTTATTCTACTTATACCCTAATCAGTACGCAGGTGTGTCATACATCGTTGGAATCCTGCTGATCCCACCTATCTAATGAGGTATAGTGGTACCTCCTAAGCCTTATGGCTGAAAAGTTGTGGAATGAAAAAGGGGAAAAAATTGGAAATTTTGGTGGAATATTATTTTTCTAGGCGATTATCTAGAAAACTACAAGAGCTAGGTTCATGAAACAAACTGAAAGCACTAGCTAATCTATTAAATTAACGAAGTTAAGCTATCTAAACATTACATATCAAGTACATAAGGCACCATATACCCTTATGTGCCGATACAAAGAATCGCATTTCATGTTATTACAAAAAAAGCTGCCCATCTGCCTATCCCTCTTTCAATCACGAGGATAAGAGTGTCTAGGGCATACTACGGCTGGGGCTAGTACTCAGAGTAAGTCTAGACCCAGGGTTCCTAACCGTTCATGATTTATAACACTCTTACCGTCATGATCAAGTCAAGGAATTCAACAGTGGGTTTCTAAACTATTCTAGGTGTATGACTACCTGTTTATGAGTTTAAGTTTATTAACTAAATAAAACAAGACCTAAATTACCCTATTTTCAGTGACTCACTGTCCTGAAAACCTATCAAAATGCTTTATTTAGCTGAAACGCTATTGGCGAAGTATCGCCGTAACTATCTATTCTAATACTATCTTTATTGTGTATAACTCTTAAGGTAATACAAATAACAATTGAATGTTGGTGACGCTTCGTCGCGAACAATTCTAATACTATCTTTATTGTGTATAACTCTTAAGGTAATACAAATAACAATTGAATGTTGGTGACGCTTCGTCGCGAACAATAGTCATAAAGACTGCAAAAAATAATGTAAGTAGTTTAGAAATAATATAGGTCCTAAAGATCTTTTTACAAGCTTTTTTTAATTAAGATAATTTATATTTCAATGTAACAAAAAAAGATATTCCTTTTCATTATGAGATCCCGATACTCCTTTAAGTAGTTTTTGATATTACCCACATAATTTAGATTTGGCCAACGACGCCAACTTGCATAATTTTCCCTTATTCCTTTTAATTAAAATAGATTATTTTTATTTTTTTTATAACATAACATAACATCACGCCTGTATTCCCCGAAGGGGTAGGCAGAGGTGTACATATAGTACACCCACATTTCGCCAGTTATGTTGTAAGTCCCAATGTAATAGGGGGCGAGCCTATTGCCATCAACCGGGCACAAATCCAGACTCCGTGCTGCTACTGATAATTATCTAATGGATAACTCAGTAACACTTTGCCCGACCCGGGATTTTAACCCACGACCTCTTGCTCAGCAGTCGCGCTTAGCGACCACTAGACCAACGAGGCAGTATTTTTTTTATATTGTTCCAGAATTTATTTAATGTCACGATAAAAGAGTTTCATTTCTGCAAAGGATTTAAAAGTAAAGATTGTACAACAACCAATGTAAAACAATCGACGAACACAAGTGTTTTTATGGAAATGAAGGTCAAAGAAAATGTTTCACCAAATAAAGTAAGCTCTTTATTTAACGTAACATCACGTCTGTGTCCCGCGAAGGGGTAGACAGAGGTGTGTAGTCCATCCACATTTCACCAGCTTTAATGGTTCCCATGTATTAGGGGGCAAGCCTATTGCCATCAACCGGGCACAAATCCAGACTCCGGGCTACTGTCAATACTATTTCGTTCAAAATAATGACCTTAAACATGACTCGAAGCCAAAGTTGTTACACTCCTGGGCGAAATGTGGTTGGAAAGTTCGGAGCACAAGGGGTTTTATTACGCAGGTGTGCAACCAGACATCCGGGGTAAACCGAGGATCAGCAAGCTTCAATCTCTTCCAAAAAAATTGTCACAATCCCATGCAGATTGAGATTGGGCCATTGTAATCGTAGCCCGGTCTTCATAAACAAGATCCATGTTAGAGACAGCTCTCTGTGCAATTGTGGTCTAGACGATGGATCCCTTGACCACATATTTTTCGCTTGCCCATTAAATTCCAAGTCGTTTGACTTGTATTTTAAACTTTTATTACGAAATTATAACGAAAATTAAAATTCCTCTACCTATTAACTTTCGGGAAGGAAGGAAGGGATGTAAGGGGGTTAATGAATACCTCAAGCGTCAACCTCACCTGTACGCGGTGCACCCTGCTCTCGACCAACGAGGCTCTGACGACCGAACGATGGCGGGATATCCATCAAGCTGCCCAAGGGCTCAAGAACGCGAACGTTCGTTCGAGGCCTTTGGTAGTACAGTTATCATCAGCGCAGGATGTTAACTTAGGGTGGCGGCGGAAGAGTATTGTATATACCAACGGCGGCACCCACAAGCCGAATTAGCAGGCTTACTGCACGCTCACCAACCCGCAATAGACAAGCGTGGTGAGCTATCTTGTCTAAACCCCTATCATTATGAACCAGTCTAACAAGCATCCCCAAGTGCCCGGCGGCTCCCAGGGAGAAGCTATGGACAGTATGCCGATAACCTCGGGAGCCAGGGGTCATAATCTCCGGGTGGGTGTCTCAAACTGTCAAACAACCAATGCAAGCCACAAGGACTCCGACAAACTTAACATATTAACATACAACGTACGTACCCTAAGAACAGAGGAACGATTAATTGAACTGGAAAATGCTCTTAATTTTGTGAATTGGGATATCATAGGATTGGCGGAAGTAAGAAGAGAAGGTGAAGACATTTTAGAACGTAATAATAATATTTTCTACTATAACGGTAGCCAAGGAGGACAATCCGGCGTCGGATTTTTAATAGCCAACAGATGGAAACATAACATTTTAGAGTTTGTCGCTTATTCAGATAGAATTGCTTTGTTAAAGTTTCGGATTACGGATAGAAAAATCCTAACTGTCATTCAAGTCTATGCTCCTACATCAGCACATCCGGATGAAGAAGTGGAAGAATTCTATGACTTATTAAGCAAGGCATGTGATGAGCATAAAGGAACTTGGACTATGGTAATGGGAGATTTTAATTCGAAACTTGGCTCTCGGAAAGATCTAGATAATCCGACTATTGTCGGACCCCACGGATTGGGTACCAGAAACAATCGCGGCGAACGCCTTCTGCATTTTGCATTCGGCCAGAGCTTAACCATAAGTAACAGTTATTTTTATAAAAAACCACAACGCCGCTGGACTTGGTTTTCTCCCAATGGAATAACTAAAAATGAGATAGATTTTTGTCTATCCTCCAATAAGCAAATCATATCTAAACTACAAATTTTGAACAAATTTCGCTTTACTTCTGACCACCGACCACTAAGAGTAGTTGCCACTTTTAACCTAAAAATTCATAGAAGCCGAATGATCCGAAACAATATAAAACGATTAGATAAAACTTCTCTGATAATTTGCAAAGAAAAATTTAACCTAGAACTCAAAAATAGTTTTAATTTACTCAACACATCTGAATTTGTCGACGTAGAACAACAATATAAAAACATAAAATCTAGTATAAAAAATTCCAGTTCTAAAATAAAACCACAAAAGCAAAAACATTTAAAACTCAGTGAAGTCACCCAGAAATTAATAGAAAAAAGACACCATCTCGTTTACAACACTCAAGAATACAAGATCATAGACAGACAAGTTAAAAGAAACATCCGAAAAGATGTGCGTAACTACAATGACAAAATAGTGGAGATAGCTTTACAATCTAACAGATCCCTAAAAATTGCTGGAAAAGGCTTACAAAGAGGACGACCATGTATAAATAAAATGCGTGATACTTTGGGTGTACAGCACAGTGAAAGAAGCAAAGTGCTTAATATATGCACAGATTTTTACAAATCCCTATATACAGCTGAAATAAAACCATCTCTTTCCTTCACATATAGTAACAGCGAATCTACCCCTGAAATTGTGCCTAATATAACAGCTTTTGAAGTCCACCAAGCCCTACGTAGTTTGAAGTATAACAAAAGCCCTGGTCAAGATGGTATATCCTCTGAAGCCCTTAAAATAGGAGAACCTATATTACTTCCTCATATCACGAACTTATTTAACTCCATACTTCAAACCAACACGTTTCCCGATCAATACTGCCATTCTACAATCATTCTTCTGCATAAAAAAGGTGACAAATCTGACATTGGCAATTACCGTCCTATCAGCCTGATCTCTCATCTGTACAAAGCTTTCATAAAAGTTATTGAACATCGTATCTCAGGTCAACTAGATTTACACCAACCTCCTGAACAAGCCGGGTTCCGACGAGGCCTCTCCACCACTGACCACCTACAAGCCCTTAACCAATTAATTGAAAAACACACCGAATTTAAAATACCTCTTTATTTAGCTTTTGTGGATTACGCTAAGGCGTTTGACAGTTTACACCATAATTCATTATTCGATGCCCTACATAAACAAAATATCAATCCCACTTATATTAATATACTAAAAACAATATATAACAATAGTACAGCTGCCATAAAAACTACTTCCACGGGACCAACATTTTCTATTGAAAGAGGAGTCAAACAAGGAGATCCGTTGTCCCCTAAGCTCTTTACTGCAACACTTGAAGAAGTTTTTAGAAACTTAGCAAACAACTGGGCAGATAAAGGCGTTATCGTTGGTGAAAGTAGGCTGACAAACTTACGTTTCGCCGACGATATAGTATTGTTCTCGTCATCGGCAGCTGAATTGGGTGCGATGCTTGAAGATCTAAACAGGGCAAGCCTTAAGATTGGACTTAGGATGAACATGTCGAAGACCAAACTTATGACCAATAGCACCGAACAAAGTCTATGTGTGGATGGTGTGGGGATTGCATATGTCCAGGAATACATCTACCTCGGCCAAATAGTTTCTTTCCAGGCGAGACAGGAAAAAGAAGTTACTAGACGTACAGAAAACGCCTGGAAGAGCTTTTGGTCGATGAAAGAACTGATGAAGGGAAACCTTCCAATATGCCACAAACGGAAATTAATGGACATATGCATCCTCCCTATTCTTACGTATGGTGCACAGACTTGGTCTTTGACTGCTCAGCAGAGGTCCAAGCTCGAGGTTTGCCAGCGAGCAATGGAACGCAGCATCCTAGGAGTCCGACTTACGGACCGAATCCGGAATACAAAGCTGCGCTCCAAAACACGAATCGCCGATGTCACCCAAAAAGCTGCCAAGCTTAAATGGGACTGGGCCGGACACGTCTGCCGCAAGACCAACAACTTATGGGCAAAAATTTGCACCGACTGGGTCCCACAAAATATAAGACGTCATCGCGGCAGACCCAGACGACGGTGGCATGACGAGCTGCTTGCCTACAGGAGAGACTGGTCCACTTTAGCACACGACCGAGTAAAGTGGAAGAGTGAAAGGGAGGCCTTTGCCCTGCAGTGGGACAATACAGGCTGAGAAAAAAAAAAAAAAAAATTAACTTTCGTTCCCTTTTATGTAACTTCTGTCCTTCTATTATTAAAACTCTCTCTAAATTTATCCGACAAAATAATA
This sequence comes from Abrostola tripartita, assembly GCA_905340225.1. Taxonomy (NCBI): domain Eukaryota; kingdom Metazoa; phylum Arthropoda; class Insecta; order Lepidoptera; family Noctuidae; genus Abrostola; species Abrostola tripartita. Next base: position 5,662,928 of record HG996490.1, on the reverse strand, counting down.
TTATATTGTAGCGGCCATCGGTTATTTCAATCTTTAGTTGTTATTATAACGATTAAATAAAAATAGACCCACAAAAATGTGTAATGACAAGCATTGCAGTCTTAACTCGAATCTGGCAGAATAGTTGGAAGTCCGACTCAATTGCCACAAGAAAAAGAAAACAATACCGCGTAAGTCGAAAAATGATTAAGTGGCTTTGATACTTCATTGCTTCATTTTCTTCATTTGATAGATGTTATTGGTGCGTCCAATGTTTTTACTTAAAATTTTAAAATATGCCAATCACAGCGCGTATTCAAATAGAGCTGGCACCGCTCAAGTCATTGGTTAAAAAAGGACTGATAGCCGAGTGGTATATCCGTTGGACTGCCAAGTCAAAGGTCGCAAGTTCAAACCCCGCCAATGTCTTTTCGAATTCATGTGCATACTATAAATTAGTTATCAGTTGCTAAAAACGGTGAAGAAAAACATCGCGAGGAAACCGGCATAGCTGTGAGATTTTTTAACGGTGTGTAAAGAAATGTCACACACACACACATGACACCAGGTTCTTCATAAGCTATACGATAAGAAGAAGATTGGTAGTGTTACAAATAATATATTTTTGTCTCTCCTGAAAACTTGTTAAATTACAAGAAAATCTTAAAAAATCCTACAATAACTAGATAAAAAAAATCTTATTCATAATATATTTTAAACCGAAATTGAACTTAGTTGAGAACATCGAAGTACAACCCTTGAATTAAACTTTTTGTAACTAATTCTAAACATACAAAGTACGTACACATACCCGAGCTAGAAAGCTTCATCGAATTGTGTTTTTTTTATCGGAACAAGCCCACAACTCGTGCCCATTCTTGTTACTCTAATTAGCTTATATCTACAATGATAACCGTTAAGAACCATTGAGGAAATGAAGCTCGAGGCGTCTCAGAGAAGTGACTTGACTGTCTCGGAAAGTTGAAACCTGCAACGGAATTAATCTTAAAAGGATATAATATTTATAAGAGGAGTAGGAATATAAATTTGGTTTCCACTTCCCTCCATAGCAAGCGGGAGATACAAATACATCAAATAATGATATCTGATTACGTCATTAATCGTAATCCTTGTAGACTGGTCAGCCTCCGGGCATGACTGAAGTTTCTATGACAGTCCGCTTATGCCGATATAAAGAAGCCCAACCATTATAACAGATGAAATGTAATATAATGTTGTTTTTGTTTTTTTCAGGCCACAATTATTGTTTCAATAAGAAATGAAACAGTCCGATTACAGAACAAACCATGTCAAAATGTGTTTTTAAAAAAAATATTTCAATCAATATACCTAACCAGCCAATGTATCGTCTTAAAAGTAATGTATTAATTAATTATATATTTATCGTAGGTAAAATAGGACATCCGATGTTAGTTCCCTTAGCAAAGTATTCAATGCTCGTTACTCGTCTGCATAAAGGTGCGTCCACAGTTGTAACATTTCCACAAACATTTCTCCGTGACCGTAACGGAGTGGCGCGGCTGGTCCATACGAAACCCCCGAACAATCGATGTTACGGCAAAATGTTGCAAGCGTGGACGCCTTAAGAAGAGGCCTTTACCTTGAAGTGGAGCATATTATTCGGTATGTCATAATTTTATGAGGAACCGAATTTACCTGAAGTGAAGTTCGATCCTAATTATTCTGTCTTAGTCAAAGAGATTGTTTTATTATTCTTATTGTGTTATATATTGGGTTTTTCTGACAATGATTTTGAAGCAACATTTCGGCACTGAGTCTAATCGTGACACGTGCCCATCACATAGGACTTAGTGTCAAATTGCCCAACATTTTGTGCTAGGCTCTGTTTACCTTTAGATCAACAGACCGCTAGTACCAATGCGACTTTTGCACTGTCTTGTGCAGCAACATAATAAGCCTAACAAATTAGTCTTCAAACTGGATGACAGCGGACAGCGGGACGGTGGCGATCGCGGAACGGGCTGCGGCACGAGCGGTGCACGAGCGATTCACTCTTGTCGAACGGTGTCTCAGCGTTTATGTTGTCGTAGTGACGTTTTACCCTCGCTATCGTTTATAAAATTGCAATCCCAGAATACAGAAAAAAATAGATCCCATATCGATAAAATTGCAATCCCAGAATACAGAAAAAAATAGAACCCATGAACGCTCATAATAGAGACGTAACACCAAGTATTTCAAAATGGTGTAATTTGACGATCTGAAATTTAGTTTCAAAGATCGCGTGCATCGATGGAACGTTTTAAGCCTGATCCAATCGCTGTATTCGTATCACTATATCATTCGTCGTACCCTATCTAGCTATGGACGCCTTTAATATACTGCATATTATCATACCTGTGGTATCCTCTGAATTGTCATGATCGCCTCCTTTGATGATATTTGTTATATCTAGGTACTTATCCCATGAAATGAAATATTTACTATAATAATATGTATTTTTTTTTTGTCGTGTGGAGGGAGAGTGGGGAGGCCTTTGCCCTGCAGTGGGACATTACAGGCTTGTAATAATAATAATAATAATTTTTTTCAGGGACATTACTCATTGACACTTGATTTTACCAGTATATTAAAAACTTATTACAACGGCATACGTATGTACGGATTATATACATTCAAAGCAAATATTTATAACGACAACTGTAACTTTTCATGTACTTACACAGAGCTGCTTTTGTCGCCACAAAGCTGAAAAGTGTTTGAAATAAAATTATAATCAAATAAAAGAACTTTTAATTATGACCCATTTTATTTTACTATCTTATCACAAGTACTGCTTAAAGCACAATGGAAGAAATAAACAACAAGTAAGACTTACTCGTAAGACACACGTGGACAGTCGCCTTTTAAAACTGTCTCTTCCGAAAACCATTTAATAATCTTTTTTCATTCAAATAACGTTTTTTTTAATTGCACCTAAAAAGTGGTAGCAAATATAATATTCGTATTCATTTTTTTGAAAAAAATATCTATAGTCTTGTTTCCCGTCAGTGAACAGCGTAATTCTTATTTGTATAGAAAAGGTAAGTGGTAACATATAGATGTTATCTCTTAATAATACAATGCTATGTAATAGACATTTCAGGCTTTGTAATTGACCGCCATTACCATAATAAATAGTTTTACAATAATAATATTTTCAATTGTGCTCCTAGTTACGTGTAGTTCGTACAAATAACCATATCTATCATAGATATGTATATTATGAATAAACAACTTTTAATTTGCATAACATTATGTTCTGTTTTCGTCATAATAAAGACTGCAACAAAAAGTGTAAGTAATTTTACCTACCTACTAAAAATCTTTTTCAAGCCTACAATAAACAATTTGTATATTATTAATATTCGAGCGCTCCGAGCGTGCCGTGTCATTGGCTAGCGAATACCAGAAAAGAAAAGCCATAAAAAACATAGTTGCAATAGATTGACTTGGCCATCGCATGAAAACACAACGTATCTCACAAGTAATACACATTATAATATATTAGATTGTTCAGTGCGATTGCCAAGTCAACCTATTTTATTTAAAACATATAAGATTTTTAATTTAGATATGGTCACTATAAGATGTTGTTTGGTTAGCTAATTACGTAATAACTAAAGACGAAAGATCCCTTAAGTAGGGACTTAATAAAGTAACCGACTTGGTATTACATAGATCTCATAACTTTTTACGGTAGAAAAACTGAGTTGCGAGACTTGGTTTTTACAAGTTTTGTTTTTGATGGCATCTCATTTCTTTTTGTAGATAGTTTATAATTTTTGCATTAGTTGATAATATTTAGGGCCACAGTCGTCAAACGTCAGTTCAAAGTTAATCCATAGGTAAAATTGTTATCTCTCATTCACTATAAATACTGTCAATGTACCTAACAGAAAATTACAACATCAAGTTTAACAGAGGATTAACTTGAATTAATGTACAGCAATCACTGCCGTATTCAGTTTTTTTTTAATTTAATAAATTCCTTAACCCTTTATTTAGAATATTTAATTTTTTATACTCATACTGACTGATACAATATTCGTAAGATAAATAAAACGTGGTTTGTGTGTATACCTGCGATGTCGCAGTAAGACCCAAAGGTTGCCTGCCCCCTTACCATGAACTCTAAAAGAGGACAGTTTACGATGCGGAAGCGAGACGCCGCATTACACTGCACGTAGCGGCGTCCCGCTTCCACATGTTAAACTGTCCTGCTTTAAGAGTTCATGGTAAGGAGGCTGGACGAAAGAAGCCGCCTTTCTGTGACGGACAGGAAGCGTGGCAGCCGCGGCGTGGACATGCTTCCTCCGCCGGCCGCGGTTATGATTATTATTGTTCTTTCTTTCATGGCAATTTCGGGCAATTTAGTCTTCTTATCACATTGCGGGATTTTGGTACAACTTCAGAATACATGTCCCATTTTCACTTTTTCATTCCGTTGACCATTTTACAAGTTACCTTTGAACATAATTATATCTAGGTACTTATCTATACCTATTATTCCATTATATTATATATATACAGGTATACTGAATTATTAACTGCAAATGTAACTTTGTAATCCTATACATTTATATGAGATTACAAAGTTATTTATGTTGGCGTATCTAGAAAATTGGGAATACAAAATATTTTAGGTTTTTTCGATTTATACACTAAACACTAGTTGTATTTCAAATTTGAAGCTTCTATGTCTGCTGGAAGTGCCTTAGAATTTTGATGATCGGTCAGTCAGTCAGTGAGTGTCAAAATTACGAAATTTGACTATTATAATTCTTAAACTATTGGTTCAAATTGAATGAAATTTAAAATATATCGTGTAGGTATATATAATGCCTTCTTTGTTAGTGAAAATTCAGACTTCTAGTTTTATTCACAACGAAGTTATAGGTGGTCAAAAATGGCCGTAGCCGGGCCGCTTTTTTGCTCGATTTGGCGGGGGCACTGCCGTGCACCCAGATAATTTTAAAGATGCATTTCCAAAACTTACATTTACTGACAGTCTTTAGTAATATCTAACTTTTGCTTAATTAAAAAGGTAGAAAGGTTAAAGCCCCAAAAATCATTAGGGTGCATAAAAACCGAAATATGTAGGTACCAACTAAATGTAAAACTGCCGAAACAGAAATAAAACCCAGAATAATAATAGACATTGGCCAATATATGGGCTTTACAGTAGCAGATACACATTTATTATTATGATATTGTTTCAGAATCCATTTAATGTGATGCTAAAAGAATTTTATTTCTGCAAAGGATTTAAAAGTAAAGATTGTACAATTAACAACGTAAAAAAAATGACGAACACGAGTGTTCTCGTTGAAATGAATGTCAAAGAAAATATTTCACCAATTAAAGTAAGCTTTTAATTCAAAATTATCACGAATTGGCAGTATTTTATTTCCAACCGAATTTAAACCTTTAAAAACTGATATACTTATTGAACTTATTGAAAATAGAGGGAAGACACACAGAATAAAAAGCCTCCTAAAAAAACACATGATATCTGACTGGCCCATCTTCACGGCTAGTCTGATGATGATGATGACAGCTCTTCTTAGAAACATCAGTCATATGAAGAAGCCTAACATATTTAAACATCACACTATAAAAAAGTTTGTGAGTGTGTTTGTATGTTTGTTACCTCTTTACGCTCAAGTGGCTGGACCGATTTTGCTAAAATTTTGTATGGTGGCAGCTGACACCCTGGAATAACACATAGGCTACTTTTATCCCAAAAAAATGTAGCGAGTAATACCATGGGGCGCAGCTATATAATAAAATGTTTTCTTTATTTCAGGCCAAAATTTTTATCACTCTAGGAAATGAAACAATGCGATTACAAAACAAACCATGTCAAAATATGTTTTACAGAACAATATTACAATCATTGTATAACATAACCAGCCAGTGTGTCGTTCAAAAAGTAATGTACCTAAGTATTAATTTATTAACTATAAGTATATCATAGATATGTCAATTAATAGATCCTTTACCTTTAGATTTACTTCTTGTTACTTGTCTGCTTAAGAAGAGGAGTTAGCCCTGAAGTGAAGCATTAAATATTGGGTCTGTTATCATAATTTTATCGCCCGAAGAACCCATAACCGCTGAGGAAGAAGGGTGCTCGAGTAGCGACCACGTTACGGAAGACGCAGCGTTAGCAGGCCTCCCACTAGGTGGACCGACGATATCGTCAGAGTTGCGGGCAACCTGTGGATGCAAGTGGCAAATTGTCGTTCATTGTGGCGTTCTAGGAGGGTTTTGGACGAAGAACGTTATTAGTTTTGTTGCTAACGGATTATATGTTTTCTAATTCACTACATAGGTCCTGTCAAAATGTGATCAATTGTCGTTCTTATGAGTATGCTCTATATGAAAATGTTTTTCTCATCCAGTTGCTGCATTTCGTAATATGAACATAGCATTTTATGAAATTATATATTGACTTAATTACATGTAATTTCTTTCAGGGACATTATACATTAAATATTGAATTTGGTACCATATTAAAAACTTATTACGGCGGCATGCAATTGTACGGATTACATAAATTCAAGGCAAATATTTACAGCGACGACTGCAACTTTTCATGTGTTTATGCGGAGCTGCTTTTAACGCCGAAAAGCTGAAAATTGTTGATAATAAATAATATTTTATCTTAAGATTTTTTAATATTAAGCTATTTAAATTAAATTTTATATACCCGCATCGAGCAGTGATCAATTATAAGAAGGTAAAGTACACAATTTTGACTTACCCTTCGACCCACAGAGATCATAAAATAATGCCAGCCTATGAAGCGTAAGGACTTTACGTACATACCTACCTACCTACCTATATGTACAAGGAAGTCAGGTTGTATCCCCAGTTAATGGCGATAGGCTCGCCCTCTACTATCGAAATATAGGTGTACTGTACCTCTCTTGCTACCCGTGCGGAGAATACAGACGTGATGTTATGATATTTTTTTACATTCTTAACGAAGATATTATACATCAATATCTAACATATCCGTTGCTTATTATAATAAGATCAATAGCTGGTTCATTGTAAGGTGGACCATTATAAATGCATTATAATATTACCAATAGCGATGATGCTATTTACATTATTTTTTATTATTTTTGCTTCATTCATTCCGTAACACTGTCAAGTATGACCAAATACATTGTTTGCTTTTCAATTTGTGTATTCCTCTCACTGTCTGCGTTTGATGTTGTAAGTGCTAGTGTAACTTATTATTTAACTTATACGTTGTTATTGGAAATAATTCCTATGGTCAGAACAGCCACAGCTACCATATTATCATGGATTCAACACGCTTTCTGCCGTCACTCCTTAGACGAGTGCCAGGGACCGAGAGTTTGTACTATCTCTATATCTTTCATTACGCCCTGTTCAATGATTCATTCATGTTGCGGTAATTACATAGACAAACATGGTTCGTATTCAACTATTCATAATAGTTAGATATGTATGCATCTCACAGCTGGAAGGAAACGTAGGAAGGAAATGGAGTCCTTTGCCCTGCAGTGAGACGATCAAGGCTGAAAAATAATAATAATAAGATAATACTTACCTATATGTTTTTAGGGAGAATATGACGTGACCTTGACAAAGTACGAGTTATGCAAAGGTCCTAAACGAAAGAACTGCAGCGAAGTTACATACAAAACTGATAAGGTTTCGATAACGTATAATTTTACTATTACGGAAAATATGACATCAATAAAAGTAAGTATTGACTGAATAAAGGTGTGGAATACCATTGTCATGGCAATGAGGTTTAAAAGCCTAAACTCCCAAGCCGACCGATTTATGAATCGTCAACCTTGTATGAGGACACTGCTGGGCAGTAGAAACACGTTCCAAATCCCCCTAGCCTTGGCCAGCTCTGGGTAGCTGTTTTAAAAGCCGTTCAAACTATCCCACCGTATAACGTCGCCGTTCAAACTATGCCACCGTATAACGTCTTTAAAAATTCATTAACGGGTATTTATTCAATGGACTTTTAACTTTCAGGGCAAAATCGTGGGAACAATGAACAACATTGAGATTGTAAAATTTCAAATTAAAAACCTATGCCAACACGTTTTCTTGAAACCATTGTTTAATTTGATATTAAATACGACTACAGGTATCTGTGGCTTAAACAAAGTAGGTATCATTTTTTTAGGTTCATACACTTCTATTAAATTGGTATATAGACAACTAGCTTTTGCCCGCGGCTTCGCTCGTGTTAATTTATATTGTTACTTAGTATATTTAAATAAATAACTATGAACACACTAATACTAAAGTTTTTAAAGACACTTAAAATGTTGTTTATATATTTGCCACCGTAAACCTAAATTTCTGATTTCAAGATATTATCTTCTCATGAAATCTTGCATCCCCTTTTCAAGATTTTAACTTCTCCTAAAATATTTCTTCTCTTTTTTCACCCCCTTATGGATTGAATTCTCCAATTTTGACCATACACGTGTCTTATTTTTAAACCTTCTTCTTAACGTGTGGTTGAAGAACAACCTAGTGACAGAGTTTAAACCGCTTGTAGGCTTTTGATATGGCTTTACATACCGTTGAAAAATCTTCCAGTGTTCCGGCTTCCTCACGATGTTCTCCTTCACCGTTTTAGCAACTGGTAACTAATTTATTATACCAATATGAATTCGAAAAGACAGTGGTGCGTGCCGGGGGCTTGAATTTGCGATCTTTGACTTGGCAGTCCAACGGTCATACCACTCGGCTATCAGTCATATATTGCTTATATACTTTATATTGCTTTAAATATGTTTTATATTTATTTAATTAATACGCTAAATACAATTTTCTCTAGTTCTAGCTTCGAAACTGGCAATCCATCCCCTTTTCACTCCCTTAGGGCTAATTTATAAAAGTCTCTGGAAATGGTATTATATATTATTTATTTCCCACTATAAACCATTATATGTAATTTCAACTTTTTAACTTCTTATAAAAAGTTTTACCCCTTTTTCCACCCCCTTAAGGTTTGAATTCTTTAATTCCGACCATACACTTTTGTTAATTTTCAAATTATTACGCTAAATACCAATGTTTGTAGCTCTAGCTTCAAAACTGGCAAAATTTCATACAAACTTTCAACCCTTATTCAAACCCCTTAGAGGGTTGAATTTTAAACAAAAAGTAGCCTATGACTTTTTTGGGTCTTAAACTCTCACATGCCAAATTTCATCATAATCCGTCCAGCGGTTTAGTCGTGGAGGCGTAACAGACAGACATACAGAGTTTCTTTCATATTTTTAATATTACTATAGATAAGTCCTAAAAGCCAAAAAAAAACAAATATGAAAAAAAATCTGTTTTATATTGTCAGCGTATACAGCATGTTTACAGTTGCGCATGGTTTCTAATGGGTTTATCAAATAACTAACTAATAACAAAAATATTGCAATTTTCAGGGCAAGTACTTTATTCACTTAAACATGGCATCCATAGCCCACAGGATCTACGGAGAAAAGTTTATGTATGGAAACTGGACCTTTAAAACAATACTATACAACGATTATTGCAACTTTCACTGCGAGCTTACATCCCTGATGCTATCCCCCAAGCAGTCTTTTGTGAGCAGCAAGCAATAGCAATAAAAACAATATAATAATGATAAAACTAATTTATTAGTAGCAACAATAGCATACATAATAATTAGGTTAATTACAATAAACTAAAAACAAATAAACTTAAAATTATTACAATAAACACAATAACGATCTTAACTGGGACTTTTAATAGTGAATCGTATTTATCACATAACATGCACAAGATACTGTTGGGTTTGTCCCGCACTCTAGACAATACTGTTCATGTATTTTTGCATATGATCGCATATAAATCAGAGCAATCATTTCAGACGCACTACGATAACAAGGCAGTCCCAACAACATCCTAAAACAGTTATTATCCTGGACTCGTAGAACGGAGAGCGATTGCTTATCCACATATCACTCGCATAAAATTATTGGCAGTAAGCATTGAATAACATAATCTTAACTTCTTTACTCCAACGACCGAACCTGTGGATCAGCATATTTACCCCTGACCGCCAGAGCCCTGTGCTCACGCTCTATACATCGTCCGTCAGGTTCTTGACTTGAATGTACACATTTTCTCAAGTGGTATCCTGTTCAGCGATAATGTTGCGTTACTTTGCACTCTGCTTTCGGAGGCCCGAAACCCACCCCATAGCTCAGTATTTAGTAGATTTCTATACCAAAATTAGATATGCCCGCTTCCCTGAGCTTCATCCATAAGCGATCATAAGACAACAAGTCAAGCAAAAAGCAGGCATAAATGGGGGTGTTTCCATCAGTATAATATCTGACAGCCTGCTTGACACATAGGATAGCAAACTCTGTTAAAAGTTTGGGCCTAAACCCAAATTGAGCGTCACGAAGGTGATTTAACTAGTTCATTCTCAAACAAGCTGTCCAAATATACTTTAGCTAAAACTGTCGCAAGTGATATAGGTCTGTAGTTGGATGGATAATTTTATAATCCCGCTTAAAGCAGCGTTCAATTAGTGTAAGGAGGTAAAGTACAACAGTTTAGACTTACTATAAGTGCAACTAGTTTGACGTTTTGTAAGTGCTCTTTTGTAGCCTATATGAAATAAAAACATTATGACTATGACTATAAGACTCACAGAGATTATAAATAAATGCCAGGCTGCGAAGCCAACTAATAAGCTGAGGGTACGTAACTATATGCGCAATGATGCGGTTACAAAAATCATGGACAAGCACCAATATTACTTTACCAGGACACCGTTGAATATATACCTATGCTCCATTAGTCCATTTTAATTGAGCTCTAAACCTGTGAAAAACTCGAAAATTTGGTCTTCCTACTTTCCCTACATTCTACTTGTTACTACTCCAACTTTTCTTAGTAAGCTGGTCAAATAGGATCTTATTTGACCAGCTTACTAAGAAAAGTTGCCTAGCAAGGCTAAAAAAGCGAGATTTACAGGATAGAGGTGGACACCCATGCCACCAGTGTGAACTTTAGAAGCGTCGAGAAAGTTGCCGAAGATGTCCAGCTTTTAAACAATTTAAGCAATAAACAAGATCTAATATAATTAAGTATCTGTTGGACGTAAATATAAAATATACAAAGGTTTATTTTATATTATCGCTTTATGATAATACTCCTAACAGGATTTCGACAGATGATCCCAATGTGCACAAGTGTATGTGGAAAAAATGATGTACTCTCCTTTCCCAAACATTTATAGTGTCATATGACGGCAAATCGACAAGATCGGAAGGAAATCAGGCAAGGCACGAGGGTGTAACATTGACACCCTTTAAAATCTTGGCTGGTACTCTGAGAATTTCTTACAAGAAAAATACTTTTTTCATACCTAAAATCTCATGATCCGCTGCAGAGTTAATGATCCCTTATTATAATAAGCCCAATGACTGGTTCATTTTAAGGTGGATCATTATAAATGCATAACATTAACAATGACGCTATTTACATAATTTTTCGAAATTTTTGGTCCATTCATTCCGTAACACTCTCAAGTATGATCAAATACATCGTTTGTCTTTCAATTTATTTATTCGTCTCACAGTCCGCGTATGATAATGTGAGTAGGTCCTGAATTTAATTTACATAGAACTTTACACGTACACAAACTAATTAATTTAATAATGTGTTTATCTAAGGTCAACTATTTCAGGGAGAATATAATATAGCCTTGACGCATTTCGAAATATGCAGAGGTCCTAAACGGAAGAATTGCGGCGAAATTGTGTCATACGAAGCTAATGAAGTTTCATTCACTCTCAATGTTCAAATAAGGGAAGATATGAATTCTGTTAGAGTAAGTATGTTGTAATTATAACTTTTGTCACTAAAATAAATAACTTAAGTTTCTTTAAAACAGATTAAAGTATTGTTAATTTATTACAAAACAATAAAGTTGATTGTTGCCACGCGATTATTTATATCTGGAAAAGCCTACTAACCTACTGTAATTTTTAATACTGAGCGCTAAAAATCTTTAAAAAGTTAGCATCGTAGTAGGGAACAGAACAGACTGTATTTATCAAATAATAAGCGCGATGCAGATTTTACAAGCTTTGGATTAAACCTAAAATATAGGTCCATCAGTTTCTTACGTTTTCACTAACTCTTAGGCAATTAGCAATAAGATTTATTTGCAGTATTTTATTTAAAATTCCCATTTCTGGGTAAAGGCCTCCTCATTATTCATTCACAAATCTCTGTATAACACCATGTCTTTCCCGCAAAGGTTTCGATAGAGTTCCACCATCGCTTTTATTTTATTATATTATCAAATATTAATATCTTGAAGTCGTGGTGGCCTAGTGGTTGACATACCGGATTTCTATGCACGAGGTTGCAGGTTCAAACCCAGGCAAGTATCAATGTGACTTTTTCTTTGTCATAAATACTTTCTTAGATATTCTAAGACACCACTGACAGACGGTGACGGAAAACATCGTAAGGAAACCTGGATTTAATTATCTGAAATCGCCAACCCGCAGTGAGCTAGCGTGGTGATCCGTGCTCAATCCTTCTCTATACGAGAAGAGGCCTTTGCCCTGCAGTGGGACAGTTATAGGCTTTTATTATTATTATTAATATCTTAGAATTTAATCAGATACAGGTAGGTAAGTTGAATTTTCTTCGAAGGGTTTCTGTTACAAATGTTGACTGGCTACTACTATTTAGAAGCGCCTTCACAGAATAAGTTTCATTTGTGGGTCGAGTAAGAGCCAGCTCTAACAGGGTTCTGGACATGATAGCTGACAGGTTTGTCCAATATAGTTCACTGCTGTCAGCTACATGTATAAAAATATATGCTTTTTAATTTTATAACTAACATAATTATATGAGTTTTGGGCTTGGGATAATAATGCTTTCTATAGTTAACGTTTTAAATAAATCTACTACTACTAATCATACAGGGTAAAATCATCGGTAAGCTTGACAACACCGAAATTTTAAAATTTCAAGCAAAGGACGTATGTAGCAACTTATTTTTCAAACCATTGTTTATGATGGCACTTAACAAGACTACTCGCTGTGGCGTATTCAAAGTAGGTATACCTTTATTTTCATAATAAAAAATACTAAATGTGCCCTGCGGTTTAACCCGCGTCAGAGAATCATAATTCGAAAGACTCGTGCGGCCGGGGGCCATGGTGATCGTCGAATACTTTCCCTCGGAAACAGTACTTTTTCTGGATGAAAGGTACTCTATGTCATTTTCTGTACTCCTGGCAACGTATATGCAAAATATCATGATGACCGGTTCAGTGGTATAGGGGGGAAAAGGAAATGTGGATAGTGCCGAGTGGTATCCGGCCTAGAATAGACCACCCTTTTCCTCCCGTGGGTGTCGTAAGAGGCGACTAAAGGAAAATCCAGAAGATTGCCAAGCGTAGGGATTATTGTATGTTTTTTCTTTTCAGGGCAAATATTTTTTGCACATCGCCATAGAAACCCTAACCCGTAGGATTTACGGTAACAAATTTATATATGGAAACTGGACCTTCCAATCAATGTTCTACAACGATAAATGCAATATGCACTGCGAAATACTTGGTGTAACGATAGCCAAGCCGCGGGATCGTGGCAACCCATAGTAATGATAATAAGGCTGGGTTAGGGTCTGATGCAGAAGAGAATACTCCTTGAGAGAGGAACCTCCTCACTGTGTGCACTGCGTGCGTATAGTGAGGAGCTTCCTCTCTTTGTGCTCCTTGTTCCTCTCTAAGCCCTACCCACCGGCAGCTTACCCTGCCTCCGATGCCCGTAGGCGTCAATTTTAGTGTTTTCAAATATATGCCTACCGTTTTATACTAAAAATTCGTATTCAAAATTATAATCTGTAAGTAAAAATTTTAAAAATGATAAATAAAATGACTTCTCACATTTTCCTACGCGTTTTTTATCGTCAATCCTTGTTCTGACTCCTTTTTACTGCTGTGTTCTACAAAGAGGTAAGAGCACACCCACTTTTTACCAGACATGTGAGTAGCAGATGCTTATAAAAACTATTTTGAAATTGGAACCCGGAGACCTCATAATCCGTAGCCGTATAAGCTAGTCACAAAACCTACGGAAAAGTAAACGATCGCTTATAGTAATAGACTAGATTATTCATTTATGTATTCATTATTATCATAATCATCATCGTATTATGTATCAGTTCTATACAAATTACGAATAATTGGTATACCTACATTTATTTAAAAAAATGCTATTAGGTTTCATTCTTTCATTCTATAATACAGGCCTACTTCGAAATGATCAAATACATCGTTTGTTTTTCAATTTGTATATTCTTCTCGCAGTCTGCATTTGATTATGTAAGTACTTGTCACATCAGTCTATTGCAGGCCAATGCTGGACGTAGGCCTCCCCCAAGGTAGGCCACAAGGCCCGCCCTCCCACTTTCGTCACCCTGCTGTATAGTGCGGCTGTATAGTGTATAGTTAAATAGGCCGGGAACTGGGGGGCGTTTTTTTAGCTACTCTTCATGGGGGATTTTGCCAATAGTCACCACGCTGGGCTGGGGTTGGCAACCGCAGTATTGTGAACGATTCCTACACAGGGCAACGCTGATGATTCAGTCTTGTTTTTCAATTAGAAACATACAGACAAATAAAGTTCATATTCTGTATTCTATTTATAATAGTAAGATAATGGATTCTAATGCAAAATCCTCCCGGTTGGAAGGATTTTGCTTCCAACCGGGAGGAAAAGTAAGAAGGTAATGAAAGTATCAATAAAAAGGAGGAGGCCTTTGTCCTGCAGAGGGACGATCAAAGCTGAAAGAAATAAATAATAATAAGATGATGTATATGTTTTTAGGGAGAATATGACATGGCCTTGACACATTTCGAATTATGCAAAGGTCCTAAACGGAAGAACTGCGGCGAAGTTACATCATACAAAAATGATGAGGTCTCGGTATCGTTTAATTTGAATGTTAAGGAAAATATGACACTAATCAAGGTAGGTATTTACTAAATGAAATTTTGGAATAACATTATAGGGTATTAACATACACACATACAAAGGGTTGAATAGCCTGAACTCCAATCCAAGTGTGCAATTTTGGTGATCTATGCACGTCTGGTCTACAATTCTGGGCAGTGGGAACAGGCATAAAATCTAACCAAGGCAACGGTAGGACACTTGTCCAGCTCTAGCTAATTGATTAAAGTGCGATCGAATCTTCCAAGTGCTTAGTCTTGAAAAATCTGTTAACGGGTGTTTAATCAATGGACTTTCATCTTTCAGGGCAAAATCGTGGGAATAATGAACGACATTGAGATTTTAAAATTTCAAATTAAAAACCTATGCACACACGCAATATTCAAACCATTGTTTAAGTTGATATTAAATGAGACTGCAAGTATATGTGGCTTATACCAAGTAGGTATCATTTTATTACCTTCATGCATAGGGTCTTCTTCTTCTTATCGTATGGTTGATGAACAACCTGGTTTCAGAGATTAAACCGGCTGTAGGCCTCTGACGTGGCTTTACACACCAATGAAAAATCTTATAGGTGTGCCGGTTTCCTCACGATGTTTTTCTTCACCGCTTTTAGCAACTTATAACTAAATTATGGTGCGTGTTGGGGTTTGAACTCGCGACCTTTGATTTGGCAGTCCAAATGTCATACCACTTGGCTATCACTGCTTGAAAAGAATGAAAGGACGAAAAACAAATTTGAAAACTAAACAGTTTTATGTTATCAGCGTACAACATGCGTAATTTTTAGGGGTCTAACTTATTTTTTATAAAACTTGAAATTTTCAGGGCAACTATTTTATTACCATAAACATAGCGACCATATCCCACAGGCTCTACGGAGAAAAGTTTATGTATGGAAACTGGACCTTCAAAACAATACTCCACAACGATTATTGCAACTTACACTGCGACTCTATGTCCATTATTACATTCCCCAAGCAGTCTTCTTTAGTGAGCGGCAAGCATTAGCAATACAAACAATATAATTTTGCATCAGTTTTATTAGTTTTTCATTTTATCTTTCCTTTCTTTCTCTTTGTAAATAAGTACACGTATGCCAACACAATTATTATGTCGCTAAAAAATTAGAAATATGTAAAAAACCTGCATGTGATAACTTCAATAATTACCTATCGTATAGATTAAGGGAGGCCTTATACTACCCAGCAGTGGGTTATTAAAGCATAAATGCGGTAGGTTTAATGCTGAAAGTATAAGTGAGACTGACAGCGGTATTTTTTAATTCTCATTGAGAACCAGGCCACCACTTATATACATGAAATCCAAAATGGACCAAAGCACAACTGTTTAGTGAACCACACAAAGCCCCAGCTCCCAACGTGACACTACCAGCTCTATGCACATTTTACTTGCCTGTTTAAAGCCACTGTTAATATCGTCAATGACGCTGAGTTCTGATCGAAGCTTATCCTTTATACAATCTTGCCTGTAATGCCCAAAGGCAGGCAAAGGCTCAACAGTCGCCATAGACTCTACGTAACTCTTGTATTATAGAATTCTATGCTTTCAGTCGTTACGGTCTGCCGTCCTATTGGGCTATAAGAGTATACGGAGTGCATCTGTGTTTGTGCGCATACTTTATTATCTCCAGCATAGTTGGCTAGTCTCAGCTGAGATAAGCCGCCGTGATCTAGATTTGGTCAGGAGTGATATCCTGGAGAGTGCTCAACTGCTCATATTGCCTTTTATTGAACTTAGGTTCTTAAGAGTTGCTTTATGGCGACAGAGTGGTATCTAACCCGTCAATCTACGAAAATTTAATTTGATTCTTGTTTAAAAATAACCTTCACAGATTCTGGAACATAGGTAATTTGAACTAAGTATTTATTTTTATCATTTAATGTGATCGGATTCCAGTTTTGATAACTATGAATAAAATTGCTGTTGTGTTCAACGAACCATTTCATTGAGTAGGGTAATCATGTGTACTTATTTTAATAATCCAAAAACATAAACGATTCGTATACCGACACGGCATTAAACATCTTTAAATACTATTTATTATATTCATTTTATGACTATGAACAAGGTGTGTCACAAAATGTTTATAAAAACTCTTTTGCTGATCGCTTTCTATGTCGTTAACGTTACTTCAAATCCTAAAAAAGATTATGTAAGTAATTATTATTCTTAAGCATATAATATTTTAACTCTAAACTACTTACAATGAGGAATAAATTATTTTCAGGGATCGTTTAATTTGACAATAACACAATTCGATCTATGTAAAGGACCAAAACCAAAAGATTGTACGATCTCAAAAGCCAATATAAGCAATCACTGTACCATCCAATATGACTTGCGTGTTTTGCAGAACATATCACCAACAAAGGTAATTTCAATTACATTTTTTTTTATAGCCTGATCCCTGATAGCCACTTAACGAAGTAAAACTAAAGACATTTCGTTTTCTGCGTAATATGTCAACGCGGTATACCTCACTTACTGTAAGTTCTGAAACTAAAGGTTTCAGAACTCAAACCGACTTTTCCTTTAAGCCGAAAGGAAAAATACTCAAATGCCGTAAGAGATTTCTAAGTGATAACCAAAAGTTTTCCGAAATTCTTTAGGGTACATAAAAAATTGTGACTAGACAAACCTAAAGTGAGTGTGTTCTGCCTAATATAAAGCCGCGAAAAGAAACGGTAAGGTTGGTCGCACATAAGACCCGTTTTCGTACCATGTTTACTCGTGCGAACACGTACAAAGACACACGAACGATGCCAACCTTTCAAGGGCTATAGGAGCGGGCACTTAGGCCGTGAATTATTCGCACGTACGCGTACCTACGTGTAGTTACGAATGAATTTGAAAGGACTTTTCGAATGCAATATCACTGAAAGACTACCTACCTACCTATTTGACGAAGAAAAAACGTATTTAATGTTCGTGCTCAATTCGTACAACCACAATCGTTTACGTACCTCACAAATTCGTGTCCAATGTGCAGCCTTAGGATTATCCCTTAAGACAAGTGGACTGAATTAAGCTTTCAATAATATTGCCGTTTTTATTACACAGGGTAAGATTGTCGCTTTGACGAACGGTAAGGAGTTTCTCAGATTGCAAGTGAAGAAACCGTGCGACCATCTCTTTCTGTGGCCTTTGTTCAGTACTATAATGAACGTCACGAAAGAATGTATGATTTTAAAAGTAAGTACCTTTAGGTAAATACTTTGCTTTCACTAACATTAATTAGAATTAAACTTTTCAACCAATCATTACACGCATGAAAATATTCTGTCCACTTTAGACTCAGGAAATAATAAATTAGATATCATAGATTTCGACGTAAAAAAACTAAAAGAGAACTTGAAAAGAGAGCGAGCAGCGACACGATAGCTCAGTTGACAGATCGCCACGGATCGGCGAAGGTCGCGGGTTCGAGTCCCGCTCGTGTCCATCATTTTTCAATTTAAATTAGAGACTTAATTGTTACAGGGTCACTACACATACAGTCTGGACATAGAAGCGATTGCTCAACAATATTTTGGAGGCTCATTTTTGTTTGGTAATTGGACATTCAAGACGCTGTTCTACTCCGATACTTGTAACTTCTCTTGTGCTAACATTAAAGTTGCTATGCTTCCTTTGGACAAGAAAGAATAATTACTACAGAAAGAATGTTTAACTTATATTAATTATAGTCATACAATAGTGAAATATTGTCTTTAAAAGTTTTTTTTATAATTTTTATTAAAATTATTTTTTTCTTAAAATTCGAATGTAATCAAGATTTTTCGCAGTGAAAAAGGCAAATAAAAATTATATTTTCGGCAAAAATGAGTTCAAGTCCACATCACACTGTATATAATTATCTATTTTATATTATATGTATATATTGTCATTTACCTACCTACATGGAAGTATGGTTGATGCTTTTCTTACGTAAAAAAATCCTTCAGACACTACAGATTCTTTTTCTATCTTATTTTAATGGCCACCGCCTAATCCCTTGATTATTTCGGTTAGCATTCATTAATTCTAGGTTAATTTTCAGATTAAATAAATAATATCGTTGAATGAAGTCTCCAACTTCATATGCCTTTGAATTTAAACATAGCAATTACACGATAATACAATTTCGTCAGGCGCTTAATTCTAAAGTTCCCTTTTCAAGTTCACTAATAGATAATACTCCTAACAGTTTTATGATAGTAAAAAAATGCAATCAAAAGGAAGAAAAGGGAATTAAAACAATAAATAAAATAGTAACAAAACTTACTTTAATTAAGCAATAAAAATAAATTAATTAACATAACATTTTACTTTGGAATTGTGTAGGTACTGAAGACCTATCAAATTACTGTCATTCTTGGCACGATTGAAAGTAACCTTCTTCAAAAAACAACTTTATCGCACTCAGTCGAAGGGACAGTCTTCGTTGTGTTCGAAATTGATACAATACATCCCTCGGGACCTAAACAGAAAATAAATTTACATTAGGTAGTCATCATAATGCCTGTATCTCCGACAGAGGTAGTAGGTAGGTGATTCACGACCACATTTTACTATCTTATAAAGATGGAATTGGAAAATTACTATCAATTATCTACTCAATTCTGAAACCCTACCCTACTTTGAGTTTCATAAAAAAAATTCCCGACATAAAGTCGAAAGTCAAGTCCTACTAGACGTTCGGCACCGTAGGTGGCGTGGCCATAACTAGGACTAAAAATCTATAAATATATTAAGGTACTAACTTGTCAGGAACGTCATCGCCTAAAATCACAGCTCTTCGATCGAACTTGATACCCCAATGTCCTTGCTCTTTAGGACATGTACTGTCACACGGTATGCCGACCAAACGTCTCTTTTTACGCACGCTGGCAGCGAAGTAGCATGAACTCATGAAATGGCTGCAACGGGCCACTCCTGCGAATTACGAAAAGAAATAATAGTAATATAAAAGTACCTATTAATCATGTGTTATTGTCGAGAAAACCTACAGGTATGAATGCACACAACCGCACTAAATCTTGGGGTTCAGGGTAAATTAATATTAATAGGTACTGTTCAAGTTTTGTCGCAGCACAATTTGTTCGGTCAGAAAATTAAGCGACCCCTACTCCAAAAGGTCATTTACTAAGTCACGAAACGAATAAATGTCATGTCATGATAAATGAATGATAATATTAGCCAATTATGAATTAAAATGTTTTCTTTAACTACCTACCTCTTCTTGTAGCGAGATAAGAATTGATAAGAACTTTCTTTAGCTCGAGATACCTTGGCTAATCACTTACGCATGACATGGCCATGGCAGCCAGGCTGCAGCCGTCCCCCATTGACGCAGAAGTCTGCGTGGCCCACCAAGCCCTCCTCCCCCAGGAATCCAGCGTTGGTATGAATGACATGCACCACGTAAGCGTCGTCTCGGCCTAGGCGGAATTGGCGAGACCCATAGGCTGAAACCAACGGTCGGCCCGGATCCAGCCCTGAAAAGAAAAACGGAAAAAATATTTATATAAGGAAAAGATCTGAATATAAAATTACCTTCCCAAAGTAAGGTCTACAATATAAATACGAAACAAGTAATTGAAATTAACTTATCATATTTTGTGGACATTGATATTTCTCATATAGGTACAATATTTTTTTCTTTTCAGAAAATTACTAACTCATCGAACATATTATGCTTATTTATTGCCAAACCAAGCCAAGCAAATTCATCTTATTTAATCTGAAGAATATCACGAGTAATAATCTCATTTCTCTAATCACACCTATTATCACAGAACCACGGTAACTACACAGATCACTATCCTAACTACCTTTTATTTAGTGATCAACAATATAATATTAGTTATCAGAATTGTATAATTGTTTTAGAAATAAAACACAAAGTAGACTCTATTGAAATGGTTGCTTTATACTTAATCGTACAACACAAAGGACATACTACTAAATACTCTATGCCTAATTATTGAATAGGAGCAATTCATTACAGAAAACAATAGCTTTACAAGCCCCTGTATAAGATGCATTAGTGATGATAAAAATAGAGGTATTATTGTCCCTTATCATTTTGTTTGTCATTTCAAGTTATGCTTATTATTTAACCGTAAGAATACTCCGATAAGACGGACCTTTGTTGAATAATGAGGACACTTCACGATAACACCTATACTTTAGGTTAGATTTACACTTAATTAACGTTTATTTTTATTAAAAATGTTTATAAATTGATACCTTTGCCGTTTTGACGGACTTTCTTTCTCGACTTCTAGTTAACCTCAAGTGACTTTCGTGATGTATTTTTTCAAAGCTAAGTACAAAGTTGCACGATGTTATGCAATGATACTTTTAATAATAGAAATACGAACTCCTTTGGTAAGAATGTTGTAAATACCAGTCAACTATTACTATAACCACTATAACGTAACAAGGATAACCTGAACCGAACAGCATCATATTATGAGAAGTCGGTTAAAAATACAATTATAGTTCTTCAGAATCATAGTAAATGGAAATCCGAAATCAGTTTGGAAATGTGAGATGATAATGTCCTCTTGCCTGAAAACTTTTCTATTACAATGGCCGATGTCAACGGAGCTAGCTGACTTTGCAGGAGATAATATAATGCACAACTGTGTATGTAAGCACAGATTAGGTGGCGATCTTTTGGCTTTATGCTTTAGGTGCTTTCCGAAATTTCCTGTTAAGGGGGATGCACCGTCGATATGCGCGAAAATATTTTTTCTTTGTGATCTTGCTCATCACAGCTCAACAACACTTCTTGGGAAAGCAACGACTAAATCTACGACATCTAAAACGCCTAACACACGTGTTTTAATTAATGTGGAGCACACGTTGGAGGTGTGCCCCGCTTGGGAAGAGCATCGCCGTGTCCTCGTGGGGGCGATCGGTGGCGGTGATCTCTCGCGCCGGGCCTTGGTACAGGCCATGGTCCGGAGCGAGGAGGAGTGGCAGGCGGTCGCCTCCTTCTGCGAAGCAGTAATGCTAGCAAAGGAGGCGGCCGATCGCGTGAGGCAACGATCCTCACGCCCCAACCGCCGCCGGGATTCTGATCCCGATTTCCGGCCACCGTAGGCGCGGGCTTGCGGTCGGTGAGCAATGGGTGGCTCGCCGTCCGACCGTCCGGTAACCATCCGGACCGAGCCCAAGTCGTCGACGGCGCGTACTGTTTCACGCGCGCCTCAAGGAGATGTCAGCAACTGTAGGGGCCCATCAGGGTCGAAGCCTACTGGGGCCAAGGGTCTGATTCCGAAAGGAAGACTCGGCCCTGGTACGAAAGGCAACGAAGGAACAGGAGTGGGTTTTTAGTCAGTAAAAGTCTGACACTATCTCCCGCTCCGCCCAAGAGCGGAGGATGTCATAAGATGATTTTCCACCCAGCCCACCGAAAAAAAAAAAAAAACCTGTTTTAATTAAAAGTATATCATAAATCATCTTAAATTTAGCTATATTGATGCTCGAACCCAAAAACTATATAAAAATAATTGGAGATGGCTATGTTGCGAAGTTAAAGATATCCAAGTTATGTCAGTATGTTCTCATTCGCTGTAGGCATAGTAGTATCGCTATTGCTAATACGACTGCTTATCTGTCACGACGATTTCAGCAGTGGTCTGGTTTTTAGAATTGTACATGGTAAAAAGCAATAGACTTATACCTAGGGCCGGGTTAACCATGTCGGGGCCCCTATCTTAAAATTTGGTTTACAACATTAATAAAAATAATTAAAAAATGTAAATATCTTGTGGCGCGGGATCCTGCCGATGCGGAGCCCCTCTGCAATTGCTCCTTCTGCCTAATGGATAATCCGACCCTGCTTATATCTACATAATATAAGACGATAACTTTATTGTTACGAAAATACAATGTTTGTAGTTAATAATATCAATCAACTTGCAATCAACGAACTACAAAACTTAACCTCCACCACGCAATGTCATTGCCAATATTTTGTTTTCAGGATTCAGTACAAAAATTAAAGCAACCAAAACACTTGTCGACCCATCATTTAAACGGAGCCTTTTTTCTTTTTTTGACTTTCCAAAACCTCTCTGCTAAATTACTTTCCGTGAAGCTTAGCTATGTCTTTTTCCCTTTATCCTAATGTCATCTAAGTACCCATAACTCGCCAATTATGTTATAGGTGCCAATGTAATCAAGCGGGGTGAGCCGGACGGGCCTATTGCCTTCAACCGAGAATTACCGAATAGAAAAACTCAGTGACACTTTGCCCGACCCGGGATTTGAACCGAAGACCTCATACTCAGCAGTCGCGCTTAGCGACCACTAGACCAATGAGGCAGTCGTTGCAACGTTAAGTTGGTCGCAACATAATATTTTATAATATTCAAATAAGTGTAAGTCTAATGCGATATTCGAATTAATATTCCAAATGTTGAACTTAATTAGTTTTAATTACACCATAATTTTTACATCGATAGGGACTGAAAATTGTAAATTTTATGTCATTATAAGCGATCGGTATTGCTCGTTATGGTATTTAAATTCGTAACTCCGAAGAGGTGCTTTGTTTTTCGTGCAACATTCATAACTGAGCAATTTTTTAGTTAACATGTCCCGAAAATGAAACATTAGACTTCAAGCCCAGTCGCGTTTTTTTTACAGGACAGGCCCACCAATCGTACCTATCATTGTAACTCCTGTAATCCAGGATCTACAATGATAACCATTAAAAATCATGGAGGCAACGATGCTCAAAGCGTCCGAGAGAAATGACTGTCTTGGAACGCGCACTGAAATTAATTATAATTGAATATAGAAGTCGCATTTGTAACCAAAGGTGTTAGAACTCTAAAAGACAAACATTTTAATAGCAAGGCCTATTTAATCCCTATTCACTTGCACTTCCACACTTCCTATGCGCTTATGTTTGGTCTAGATTGTAATAGCCTATTCCTAATAGCACACCAACTGAAAATAATTGGGAAAAATTCAAGTTGTACTTTAATACATTTAAAAGCTTTTCACATTAACTGATCTCTTTTTTCTATTACTACTTACTTGTACATCATATGCATCGGTCAATAACCTAAAAACAAATGACTATTAATTAATATTCGTTCTAAATAGATTTAATGGTACGGAACACCGTCGCTGTATTGACTACTTCACAAGTACTTATCTCTATCATCGTTCCATATGGGTGGGTGACGCAATATTTATTCATGGCTTGTTGTGAGAGAAGAAACAATTTATAGGAGACCACCGGTGGGAGCGCACGTGTACCAACGACCCGGCTTCAAAATGGTTAAAGTAGACATCAAATACACTAAGGTGAGTGTTTACTGTGTTACTTAATTAATTGAATACTCATAATGGGTGCAAAAATCAATAATATCAGTACAGCATTAATTTTTTAGCCTCGTTTGTTTAGTATTAATTTTTAATTAAGGATACCTTATTCGAAAAAAAAAGTTATCTGTTCGAGGATTGCGATTTATGAATAATTTTATTCATACATTAGGTACCCCATAAGAGTTTTATTAGGTACTACATTTAATTGTTATTTAAACAATATTTAAAAAAATTATTGCGCCTACCGCTTTGAATAGTTTTACATACTTATCTACCTTTAATACTATAATGCTTAAGTTTACGATTAGATAATCGGAATCTTGTTTCTACGACGTAAACAACATTTCTATTTCTACCAAAAGCCATATTCAAAGATTTCTTGTGTGGCGATTTATTGTAGCATGGTTATAACAAGCTGTAATTTTAGACTTCCGTATCGATGTTGTGGTGTAGGTACTTATAATACAATGCAACGTTCTGCATATTCACTGTTAAATTGGTCTCCACAAACCACAATAGGTGATTCTTGGATGAATATGTATTGTGCTGGAACCAAATCGGTTTTAATTCAAAACATTGTCAGTTCTATGAAATGACTGTTTGATGAATGACCTACGAGGCTACAATTTGATTTAATTAGTTGGTAGTCGTGACTTTTAGCAAAATTGAACATTTGGTTAATATTCATGATTTTGTCAAATTGCCACAGATGCTGAAAAAACTTTGCGTAATATTGATTCTCCGAGGCGAATTTTAATAAAAGTGATAAATGTTTCCGAGGTTGTTTTTGTACATGTGAAGTTCATTGCTGCAAACAAACCGATAACACAGTTAAATGAAATAAAAATATTACGATTAATGCTATCGCTCAGCCTCTGTAAGCCTGTGCCCATACTGTTGATGAAAATAAGTAGGTACTTACGAGCAAATCACATCATTGTGTAGGTATATTAAAATTATGTATTTGTATTCGATTACATATACATATGTTTTTTATTAGTATAGAGGTATTAATATAATTATATTATTTTATTCATTTAATATTTTTGGGTAATTTAAAGATAATAATTTTAATAATACAACATAATATACATCACGCCTGTATTCCCCAAAGGGATAGGCAAGGTACCTACATTTTAGTTAAGATTTCGAAGAATTTCATTTTTTTGAATTTCTAAACGGAAAAACTCAGTAACATTTTGCCCGACCCGAGATTTGAACTCATGCCTATGTTTATGTATAAATTTGTACATATATCTTTGTATAGTTGTTCATCAACAATGAGTGGGTGGACTCTGTCAGCAAGAAAACCTTCCCCACCATCAACCCTCAGGATGAGACCGTCATCACACAGGTGGCTGAAGGTGACAAGGTAAGTGTTACATGTCCAGTTTTCAGCTATTATAGGTAAAGATTTGAACAATAAATATGGTTTTGCTAGATAAAGATAAGTTTGATGCAAGCACTTTCTAGTAACGCTAGTACAGATAAAGTCGTAGAAGTTCCGTCGTTGCACAGTTTTAATCAAACTCCCTAATACTAGATAATAAAAAATATTACTTACTTACGATAATGCAATGCAGACATAAAAAGTGCTTTCATGCATCGGTTATCGTGTTTTACATCCTTATCAGCATGTAAATAAACTAGTTAAATCAAGGATTACATTTATTTTATTAAAAACATAATTCTTTTAATCAACAATTCGGCAACCAATTGTTATATGCTTTGGAATAATTCCTTGCTCTTTATATTCAAGCACTATTAAATGATTTGACGAGAGATGGGGCTTAATTAATTCTTTTATTTTGCCTTAGGCTGACGTAGATCTAGCAGTGGCTGCAGCCAAGAAGGCCTTCCACCGCTACTCTGAATGGCGTACCCTCGACGCCTCCCAAAGAGGTCGGTTGCTCCTCAAATTGGCCGACCTCATGGAAAGAGATGCCAAATACTTGGGTGAACTGGAAACTTTGGACTGCGGCAAGCCCGTCAAGCAGGCGGAAGGTGAAGTGATCTGGTCTGCTGGCATCATCAGATACTACGCTGGCAAAGCCGACAAAATTTTGGGCAACACCATCCCCGCAGGTATGTTTGAACCTAACGTTTTTTATTTACCTCTTCTTTTGATCGGGATTTATGTACTTTTGATATTACCAAACCTACAATATTTTAGAGTCGAAATTGCATGATTAATGTTCGCTATACTACAGAATTTTAAATATGTAGATTTTTCCAAAGCAAGGAATGACCGCAACATGACAAAATTGCTAATGACGGATAGGTACTGCAAAACATGTCTAGTCATTCCAGTCCTTAACTCGAATCTCAAGTTAAACTTCTTTAGTTGCCGAGTCACGTAATATCTACAGTTGATAATACGATATTAATTAGAACTTTATTTTCTACTTCTGACTAGTAATTATTTAATATCATCTACTGTGTATGATATGCCGTCTACCGTGCTTCGGAAGGCACGTTAAGCCGTTGGTCCTGCGCCTGATCTCTCTCCAGTCGTGTCGGTCTGCCGTCCCATCGGAATATGAGAGTGAGGGAATAGGGAGTGCACCTGTGTCTGCGCGCATACTTGTGCACTATAATATCTCCTGCGCAGATGGCTAGTCTCAACTGAGATAGGCCGCCGTGATCGAAATTCGGTCAGGAGGACATTATTATGATATGCCGTCTAGTTGAAGTACACCAACATTACATCAAAAATGATTACGTTATTGAGATATCTGTCGTAATTGGTATCATTCCTATCAAATAATGTGCTACTTCTTGTAGCCTAGGTTTGTATACTGACTTTATTTAAGAACCCAATACGTTTCAGACGGCGATGTCATGACCTTCACCCTGAAGGAGCCTGTGGGTGTCTGTGGTCAAATCTTGCCATGGAACTACCCTATTCCCATGTTTGTATGGAAAATCGCCCCTGCCTTTGCTGCTGGTAAGTAACGTCTTAAATCAATTTAAATATTTTAATTCGTTTCCAACAAAAATATGACAGAGCAACGACTAATCGCCGATGTAAGTGAGAGGCGATTTTTAAGCGATCAATCGCTGCAATCCAGCGCAAACCTCCCCGTATAATATGGCGCCCTTTAAAATTTGGCATGAAATAGATTTGTTTGTATACAGGCTGTACCGTCGTCATTAAGCCTGCTGAGCAGACCCCTCTGACCGCCTTGGCGATGGCTGCCCTGGTTAAGGAAGCTGGTTTCCCTGCTGGTGTCCTCAACGTCATCACTGGTTATGGACCTACCGCTGGCTCCGCTCTCACCCACCACCCTGATGTCGACAAAGTCGCCTTTACTGGATCCACTGAGGTAAATATACCACCTTTAACCTTTTAATCATTGATTACGAATGTATACATACAATACATTAAATAACCCTTTATTTACGAGACGCTTTATTATATTGACCTTGGGATAAGGGACGTTGACTGTTTGAAATAAAACACTTCAGAGTATCTGATAATACAAAAAAAGAGAATAACTGATAGGGTCATGTTTTGGATATCTGTACCGTGGTAAATTTTACATCCACATTCCATATTCCAAACCTGTTTTTCGATAAAACATAGTTAGTAATACGATAGTTTCAATAGCTAATTCTGGACATATAATTCATAAATTTAATATACTAAAACCAATACCAAATTTGAAACAAACAATGACTTTTATAATAATTATTATTATCTTGACCTAATAAATTATCTAGCACTTCTGTTAAAGTGCCTACTTTAACAGTTACCTTATTTGTATTCCTTCGTAAAGCGACATATTCCTGCCTATTAGCAATTCAAAGCATGGATGTGTTCAGAATAGTGATTTGTTCAAGAAGGTTTTTTTTAACAGGTGGGTAGACTTATTATGAGCGCAGCATCCGCTGTGAACCTCAAGCGCGTCACACTTGAGCTGGGAGGCAAAAGTGCTCTGGTTGTGTTCAACGATGCTGATGGTAAATATTGAAAACTTTTGCTATTTTATCTATTTTATTTTAATCTATATCTGATCTATTTTTTTCCTTTGATTAATTCTTGTAGGTTCATACAGTTCATACATATATTCATACAGTGGTCTCTGTGGTAATCATTATTAAAATAAGCTAGAGCAAGAAAAATCGGCATTAGGCTCTTTGATTTCTCACTTAACTAATAAGTTAAGTATTTCAAAGGAAACTACTAAAACTGTATATTTTATACCTAACATTTTCGTGATTACGATATTAAATACTTATTTCTTATAACATCGCGTGATGGTTGGATTTATTTTAAAATGGGCGTTATTGTCTAATAGTTTTACAATAAAAACACCGAGACAGATTACGTACAGCCTCATGAAAATTCAAAATTAGCACGAACACTTATTTTTTTTTCCTTGACTAAAATCCTTGAAATCTTCCAATTAGAAATGAAGTCATTATGATAATAACACACGTAGGAGAAATAATTTGCGTTTCATGAAATCTTCTATGTTAAAAAAATATTAATATTATTGTTAGATTAGTGCATGCAACCATTCTTATATTCAACAGGATATGTTAATAATGAAGGTACAATGAACACTGTTCATGATTTTAATGTTGAAATAATATTCACAGTCGAAAAGGCTGCACAAATCGCGCACAATGCTGCGTTTGCGAACGCTGGCCAGTGCTGCGTAGCTGGAACCAGGACATACGTCCAGTCCGGTATCTACGACAAGTTTGTTGCCAAAGCCAGCGAGATTGCCAAGAACAGGACTGTTGGAAACCCCTACACAGACGTGCTTCAAGGACCTCAGGTTTGTGTTATATGAATCAGTAAGCTTGGTCCTAATATTTGAACACAAAAAACTTTAAAATATATCACGACTATTAATTATTAAAACACGTTTGCTTAACATAAAGTACATGTTGTGTAGATTACCTTGGTCTTGGATTCAAGAAAACGACAAAAAGGTTTTGGGATTTTTTATGGATAATCATCTAATGATCGAGAATTTGAATTTGTAATAGGCTCACTTTGAATTGTCATCATCCAAATTTCACTAATGTGTATAGGCCTAATTATTATTCGAGTTTCTAATACGAACGATACATCTTTTTAGATTGACACCGAAATGTTCACGAAAGTGATGGGATACATCGAAGCTGGTAAGCAAGGCGGTGCTCGCTGTGTCGCCGGTGGTGCCCGTAAAGGCAAGGTTGGCTACTTTGTTGAGCCTACCGTCTTCGCCGATGTCAAAGACGACATGAAGATTGCCAAAGAAGAGGTAAGCAATATTTTGTCCAATACTCATAGATTACATTAATTTTGTGCTGTAGGATTTTTACAAAGCGTTAAATGTATGTATATACATGAGTCATATTTTGTTTAAAACGTATATAGGACGATCAAAACCAGTTCTCTAATTCAAGGTCCTTCCTAGTTTGTATGTCAATTTTATCAAACCTCGTAGCATACAAGTGTCGTACTCATACTATGTCATTCATATTACATGATACGTGATTTAATTATATTTTCCAATTCCTTATTAGTTTAATAAAACGATTAGGTTAGTGCTTGAACAAATTTTCTGATAACGGATAGCAGTGATTATTTAAAATCTTGATTGCTATCTATCGCCATATCAATTTGTTTTAATATCTCTAACATCTACAGCTTTGTAATAAATTGATGGAATTTTGTTCATATGTTTATTCGTAATTGACATCCTCAGATCTTCGGCCCAGTCCAAAGCATCCTTAAGTTCGACACTTTCGAGGAGGTCGTTGACCGCGCCAACAACTCTAACTACGGCTTAGGTGCTGGTGTCATCACCAACGACATCACTACAGCCCTATCTTTCGTCAAGCACGTGCGCGCTGGATCCATGTGGTACGATTCTATCCGACACTTACTATTTCCATCCATACTATTTCATCTAACAGTTGACTTGCGTTAATTGAAAACTCTCCCTCAAGTTTTTACTTATTATGTTATTGGGAAATTAGAAATTATTTATCTAAATCGTTAATTCATTTTGTCGGTGTTTTTACCAGTCCAAAACAAATAGAGAAGGAACTACTTGTTCAAATATAGCGCTCCCAATACAGCAAGAATATGAAAAACTTGACGCATTTTACTAATTAATGTGAAATAAATTTGCAAGTTATAATATAATACCTATGCTTAGATTGGTACACGTAAGTCTGACTGTTCTAAATAATATTATTTAACTCTAGGGTCAACACATATGAACACGTAGCTCCTCAAACTCCGTTTGGAGGATTCAAGGAATCTGGAATCGGACGCGA
This sequence comes from Abrostola tripartita, assembly GCA_905340225.1. Lineage (NCBI taxonomy): Eukaryota > Metazoa > Arthropoda > Insecta > Lepidoptera > Noctuidae > Abrostola > Abrostola tripartita. Next base: position 5,632,256 of record HG996490.1, on the reverse strand, counting down.
ACTGTAAGTATAATTATATATCATAATTGTAATAAGAATCTATTAGAAAAGAACACTTTGTAAGCAAGGCGACCCACATTGATCCTAGCTAAATGGCTATAGGCCACAAAATGTTAATAATTACTTATGTTATTCTGTTCTACGTTTTACAGTGGCGAAGATGGTATTCTGCAATACTTGGAGACTAAGACCGTATCCTTCAGCCTTCCCAAAGTACCCCAACTGTAAACTGAAACAAGAACTGAACCAAATATCAAAGATCCAAAATGTATAAAGCTTTTATATCAACAAGAAAATGTTTTTATATGCCATCCTGTTATTAAATAATTTTGGTGAATACAAAATTATATATTAACTTAGTTTGTTTTATTTTTGGTGAATAATCTGTGCGAACGAATAATAAAAAAAACGATCCTAAGTATACGGTCCGCTCTTTAAGAAAATGCCTATGGCTGTAGTCAACCCGTAATAAATTAAGAATTGTTATGATACATTTCAAAGTGTGTTTTGTGCCTATTTCTGTTAGTTCACTTATTATCTTCATTCAAATTAGTATAGATAGTTTCTAATTTACAACTATTACATAAAGACAAAAATGTAACCTTTCCATAAGTACCTTTAGACTTGATTAAACAGTAAACACAACACTTCTCACAGTCCTCATATGTTATCTTTCTACAAATGCATAACGATGACAACTGATTTTAAATGCATTACAATGATCTCTTCGATAAGATAAAATCTGAATGATCCACTATCTCTTCAAGTTCCTGTTTACCTACATATCGTAACAATTTGTAAATATGTGTAGGCAACTCCTTATCGTATTAATGACAAACATGTAAGTAGAGCTCAGGTAATCTTAGCGCATACATACTATTGTGGCAATTGCAATTCATGACAATTGCAGATAAGTTCAGAATATTCAGATCAATCTAGATTTGACAGCTCTAAATCAATCAAAGTTAATTAGGTGTTAAGAATCTCGAAGTAGGTAGTGTAAGAATAAGGGTCGAAGCAGAAAAAATAATTAATCTTAAGTCCATTGATCGATTATGAGAAAAATGAGAGGGAAAATCCCCATACATCGCCTCTCGTATGGTCAATTACAAAAAGCAGGCCTGTAGAAAAAGAAGAAACCGGTAGACATTACTAGCAATAGGTAATACTCCACTGGTAAGTTCTTAAAATAACAACAAGATAGTTGAAAATGGTGTATTACTGTTGCTAAGGAATAAAGATCAAAATTGTATCACTTTCCATGGTAATTACGGTGAAACCAGCTGTGTCTTGATATGCACCATTCATTGCTACACGTCGCAAGTGACTATAGTGCCAGATATGTAAAATGCAACCTTACCTGCCAGACATAAGATACAATTCTCATTCAATCATCACACGATAAATAGCTGACACTGACATATCAAGTTCAAGTCCATGAACAAAGTTGCCAGATTATGAAAATTATATTTTGCTACCATTTAGTATTTTTTTAATCTGATTTATAGGGCTTAGGGGCCAATTTTTCAATTGCCAGATAAATTGTATTAGAAAGAGATCATTTTGACAGTGGAAAATATGCCAAAACATCAAATTTATACTATTGATAAAAAAATTCTGGCAGTTGAAAAATCGGCCTTTATAAAAATATTGTGCATGTCATAATTATTATCAATTCTAATTTATCTTATTAATATTAAGCGTTTATTACTACAAAACTATGGCAAACATTTTTCTGTTAGATAATTAGGTAAAGGTTACTTTCTTATCCATATTTCTAAAAGTATTTTATAAAATAAATGGAATCCATAACAAACACACACACACACACGCTCATATACCATATACACAAACATGCACGCACACATACTCACACATACACATATGTACACACACATATGCTTACGTACACACACACATACACAATCGAGCTGCTCTTTTTGATAGATTTTTAGTTTTTAATTTGTATCCTTTTTATTATTTTTAATTTATTGGTTTCCATTATGTAAATGTATTACAGGGGAAGTAGCGAGTCAGCCCCAACACAAGTATTGTTAATAACTTAATGGGGCTGCCTCATGATATACGTATTGTAACGATTTTGGAACAAACAAACAAATTTTTTTTTAATTATATTTCCCTACAACTCTCCTCTGCTACAATTTTTGTATCGGCATTAGGCACGATTGGTACACACACAATTTGAAATAAAAAAATCGTTGGAGGTTTTATACTATTACTCCTGGTAACCCTCAGCGATCGTAGACATTAATTAAAATTTCAGTTCGCTCAAAGCCGGCTTTGGGCATAAACGTGGAGAGTATTTTATGAAAATCGATCAATAAAGTAGAAATATGGTGAAAGTAGACGTCAAATATACGAGGGTAAGTGTCGTTTAACATAGATCAAACAATTTTGTAAAAAAAAATGCGTAGTCTTCCAAAAAACAAACAACTGTCAAATAGGTAGAAGAATATTTTTAGTAGCTTAGTTTTAAGAGACATGTTTATTTTTTTTCTTATCTGCTGGAATAAAATGCTGGGGAATGTAAACAGCTATGTCTGGAGGTCGTATGTTGTATTTGTGAAATAATTTCACTCTAATATTATTAAAATGTCAACGGGCTGTTTCAGACAGAATTATTTATCCTTCTTTTAAAGGAAACCAATTAAACTGAAGCCATCGTTCTTATATTACATAAATATTGATTCAATGAACTATGTTGAATGGGAATAATATAATTAAAATATTTTAACTTTTATTTTAACAATTTTCAGAATTTTCTGTACTATTTTCGTTAGAAAAAAAGGTTGAAAAACAAACCCATATTTCAATTCTTATTTGTTAAACATCAATGTATTATGATATAAGGTTGATTAAAAGTCTTAATTGGAGTTTCGTAGTGGTGTAAATGATATGTAATTAATTATTTCATTGTTTTTACAAATTGTTGTGTTAAAGCTTCATTTAATAAAAATATCACTAGCACTATCTAATCTAAGTAAATCTAAATTTACGCGTCTTCGAAACGGTCGGTTGCCAAGACAAGTAGTGGAGGTTTATAATTGTCATCATGAAACATAATGTGTTGGTATTTCTTGATTCTTGAGGTATAATAATTGTTACATCTTCTCCCCGACAACGGCTGGACAGATTTTGATGGAACTTTCACTGGCAGGTAGATGATGTTATGATGTCTAATAAGAGCTACTCTAATTTTTTTTTAATATTTAGGTGTCTGTGGGAAATTAAGAAAAAGCGAAAATTCGTTGGTTACAGCTTCTTCGCGGCGGCTAGGCGGATTTTGCCGGAACTTTTACTGGCAAATCGCTGATGGTATAAGGATTACTTCTTATACCATCAGCTATTTGCCAGTAATATACGGTTTTTGCTTAGGCTACTTGTAATTCTGAAAATGGGGTTCCGAGAAATAAAATACAAACCTATACATTTATATATTAACATTTAGTAACAAAATTAGACCAATCAAATAGGATAAGAATCGGATCAAATAGGTAAATTCTCTTACTGCTGCTACTTACAGTATGTACAGGGTTTTTTATTAGAAATCCACGGATACAAAATCGCGGGCATAAGTTAGTTAAAAATAACAATCGAAAAACTCTAGACAAGAAGAAACATAAGCTAGGAAGCACGTAGCGTTATAATATGCATTAGACCCAAGTTAGACCTTAGCGGGCACTTATGTATGTGCAAAGACAAACTTAGTATATGCATAGACGAAAGACGTATGGGCGAAGATTCTTCTAAACCATTTCTGGACACAAGTTTATGTTTTCATCATTTACCTATTAGGCGAAAACAAAACAACAATAGAAAATGAAGAATATATACCGTACAACGAATGGGTTTGAGTTACAGACATTGCCTTCGAGAACAAATGTAAAACTAATTTCTATGTTTGTTTAAAATAGTTGCCATCATAAAAATCATAATTTAATTCATTCTGGTAAGAGCCCACACAAGGCCTTGCCAGTCCAGTTGAGAAAATTGCAAATGCAATTTGATTAGAACATTGACGTCAACCAAAATTTTGTCAATACAAATGGTATTATCATGTATTATAAAGGAAGTTTCAAAAACTTTTAATTTTGGTAATAAACGTCGTAAATTGCACGTCTCGTAAGCCTAAAAACATTATAACGCTAAATTACAGTATATTTCGGCTAATAACCCATGATAACTTTTTTAAATCTCAAATAACCATTGTTTGACCTCTATTCCGTTTATTACATAAGTGCAAATATTTATGACACATCACTGAGTGCATATACCTAACTTCAGGTATTCATACTTTTTGTAGTTCCACAAGATTGCAACATTATCTATTGTTAAATGTCAATCATAAGTTCCATAATTCTAAGTAAATATTTACAAAGTAAAATAACTCTGAAACCACCGAAGGAAATACAGTTTTGCAAAGTGAATACTTATAAATTTAAATCTATAAGCCATGTGGTAGACGAAACTGTACTTACTTATTATAAACACCCAGATTAGTGTCAGGTTTCAGTGGGATATCGCTGTTTCTAAATTACACAATAGTAGTAGTTATTGAAACCAATGGAACTAAGTTGTAAATTCAGGACCTAAGTTCAAAAATTTGTTCCTGTCTAGTATCCAGCATCAGGCAGAACAATATTATTAACGACATTTTAGTAGACCTAAGTAATATAATTTATAGAAGAAAGTTGTTCGTTTAAACTTTAAATTTTTCCCGCGTTCAATTTCTCATTTTACTGTATATCTATAAAATTCAACTCTAAATAAAGATGGGTACGTGGAAAATGAATATTAATAGAATTCTACACAATTACACAAAAAATACAACGTTTTAGCTAAATAATTCGGTATATACCAAATTTCACTTAATTTTTATCAATTACGACGCAAGACGTGAATATTATTCCTTACTTTACATAAATAAGCAATTTGATAAGGTTCGCGTATCTATCCTTAAATTACTTGCTTCGTTTTAAAACATTTATATTTGAAAATTCCAAAATTTGCATAAATTCGTCATGGAATTATCTTTTCGTCTTTCCGTTTCTATGTTGTTGTACCTAGCTTCATTTTGAAACGTAGGTATATTAATTACCATAATGTTTTGTTTTACAGTTGTTCATCAACAATGAGTGGGTGGACGCTGTCAGCAAGAAAACCTTCCCCACCATCAACCCTCAGGATGAGACCGTCATCACACAGGTGGCTGAAGGTGACAAGGTAATACCAATAACGTTTTGGTGGTCCTATCTCAATAGGACAAATGTTTATTACAACAGAATTTGATCCACCAATGTAAAGTAACTAACAATTGGAATTACGGCTAAATCCGTTCTGTCCTATTCTTAATTGATAACTGATATTATAGATATAAAAGTTTGTTATCATGGCTAATCGACAAAAAATAATTGTACTTGTATATACTCATAGCTTAAACACTCAGTAGGCGGCTTCTAAAGCCTAAGAAAGCTGTGATAACATTTCCTATGCGAACGACATTGTGGGCGGAAACAGTCTATATAATAAAAGGCGCACGCAATTCATATTTCAAAATGCTTAACAAAACGCATGGTTTCTATTCTTCGAACCCAATTCATCCTCTGGCGTGAAATATAAAAACCACTTAACAATTGTGTCATCTAAAAACGCAAGTAAATAAATTGGTGTAGAAATTAATCATTAATTCACTGCACCAATTACAGTTGCTGTTCTTTGGAAGGCTTTAATTTGTCACTCGACACATTTTCAAGATAAACTGAGTGGCAGAAATAGGACACAATTATGTACACAATAATCGACATGATACACTTTAATTGCCCCTATTTTTTCTGCCAAAGATTTACGGTTTAACGTAAACCACTGCAATTAATAATTCTAAGGATTAATGCTATAATAACCACACTTAACCGCAATTATATTAAATGCTGTAAAATAACATAAATTTTGTAAGTACCGAGAATGTGGATTTCAACTAATGGTTCGCCAAACACGAAATGAACACGAAAATGACATAATTATGACGCCCGTACCAATTTTGTTTTCTGTGCTTACATGGGTGCCAAATCAGTCCCGTGATTAATTATTATTATTAGTGTATAATGCTTTAATAAACAATCGGATTGCAAAATACTGGTATTACCACGTAATCTTAAAAGTGAGATTTTATGAATAAAATTTCATGGCACTTAGTTCGGACCCATCAAGACTATTACTACGTACCTCTAACTACCATTTTTATATAATTATGTATCGAATATACGCCGTAGGGCCATCCTCAAAAATGAGACTGTAATCTTTGTAATGAATTATTTCTTTAGGCCGACATAGATTTAGCAGTAGCAGCTGCAAAGAAAGCTTTCCACCGCTATTCGGCATGGCGAACCATGGATGCCTCTCAGCGTGGCCTCCTCATGCTCAAGTTAGCTGACCTAATAGAGTCTCAAGCGAGATACTTAGCTGAATTGGAAACCCTGGACTGTGGAAAGCCGGTCAAAACCGCAGAAGAAGAAGTGTATTACTCCACGACAGTGTTGAGATACTACGCCGGGAAAGCAGACAAAATTGTGGGAAACACGATCCCCGCAGGTAAATTATCTTGTTTAATACACTCAATGTTGTGTTTCATTGCGTAATTCAAATGGGAAGTTTTATTGTGGTATTGTTGGGCACAGCAATGTAAGCAGAAATTCTAATTAGAACAAAAATGGTTCCCTTGTTACGTTTCTTTTCAATCTTGTTTAATTGTTTCTTCTGCTGCTCGCGCCCACTTAATTCGTGGTGTGGTTTATGACCGGCTTCTTATTTACAAATATGAGTAATACGTTATATTCTTGGGTAGTTTTCTATATACTTTTATATGACGATAATTCTTCCACCCTCATTCATGAAAAATTGCAGAATACTGAAAATTATGTTAGGTTAATATTTTCTTAAAATGTTTGGATCACTATTTCCACGAGTGCTAAAAGCATTTTACTCTAAATCTAAACAAACAAACACAATTATTCTGCATACTATCAACGTATAATTATTGTTCGTCTTATCACTACTAGACATTGAGATAAAGATATAATCATTGACGTCTATTGTCACGATCTTTCCCGCTTCATTAGCGTGGTTGCAGTGTGATAGTTCTAATTTTTACACTACTGCATCAATACAAGTCTGTTTTATAACTGTATGACTTCATACATCATCGTAAAACAACAAATAACATTCCGTAATTAAACTGAGATCATTAGTGAATAATAGAGATTATACTAGCACTGTCTAGTTCATCGTTACTTTTGATAAACCGTAAGTTAGGTGATAATGAGAGACCTAACAGCAAGTTCTTTGTTGCAAAGCATTTATTATCATAACTTATTTAACGAGGGATTTCCTAACTGTTAAACAGACTATTGACCAGACTGTTACACTGCGTCACTGCTACACATGTAATTTAAATTAGAGATAAAAAACTCAAACCTACAACTCGTAGCGCAACCGTCCAATCATTTTGCCATTTCGCCAACCGGGTCGTCAATCTACCTACTTATGTGGAATAAACTTACATTTATGCAATTATTATTCACAGATGGTGAAGTGCTATCATTTACGTTAAAAGAACCAGTTGGAGTATGCGGTCAGATAATACCATGGAACTACCCCATTCCAATGCTGTCGTGGAAAATAGCACCGGCTTTAGCTGCAGGTGTGTATTCAATTAGAAGCGTTCCTATGTTAACCAGATCAAAAGAAAGAATGTAATCTTTGTAGTCTCTTTGTAGTCATACAATTTGATCATTCGCAAGACTCATAATTTGCATGAAATATCCATAGATATAAATTTCTCAAATTTTGCGTGATGCACATACGCCCCAATTTTGAAAATAATTATTTGTTCAGTGCACAAAATCAACTTTAACCATTCAAAATAATTTGTCGTTGGTACAATATACTCAGTACGAAACTGTCCTATCGCAGGCTATTACTAAATGAAACTTTCTTGTTAGTTGAGTTTTATCTAACGTTAAGAACTTGTCACTTTTTTTTAAATAGATGTACATATGTGATGTTTCAGGTTGCACAATTGTCTTAAAGCCGGCGGAACAGACACCTCTCACAGCGTTAGCCGTGGCTGCCCTCATCAAAGAGGCAGGGTTCCCCCCAGGAGTCGTCAACGTGGTTCCAGGATACGGACCGACCGCTGGGGCTGCACTTACACATCACCCTGATGTTGATAAGATTGCCTTCACTGGATCAACAGAGGTAGCTTATTCATTAAGAATTTTTTATAATTAGTTCTCCATTAAAGAAATAACAATATGCTTAACGATGAGGTTAAAATTTTGATGAGACTGAAATTTAGTTAAAGTACGTAATACAATTAATCTAGAACTAATATTTTCATTCATCAAACACTTGCACTTATACTATATATACAGTTATAACGTTTAAACGTTCAAGATTCTAACTGAATATTCTAGGTATACTTCAATTATTATTATTAATGTATTACTATTAATGTTTTAGGTTGGCCGGATCATCATGAGTGCAGCATCTGTTGTAAACATTAAACGAGTTACTTTGGAACTTGGTGGCAAGAGTCCACTGGTGATTTTTAATGATGCTGATGGTAAATATATTGTTTATAAATTAACATTCTGCCTGTATGCGTTTAAAAAAAAATGCAATACAATATATAAAATAAAATGACATTATTTATTTTGTTAAACTTAACAAGTAAACTTAACGACTCACAAGTAAGTCCATATAGACTTACTTGTGAGTCGTTAAGTTTACGTATTTGCAATTTTATTCCTTATTTCAGTGGAGAAGGCAGCTCAGATCGCTCACGCAGCTGCATTTGCCAACGGCGGGCAATGCTGTTGTGCGGGTACGCGGACTTATGTACAATCTGGTATCTACGACCAGTTTGTTGAAAAGGCCGCGGAAATTGCCAACAAGAGATCTGTTGGCAACCCCTTCGATGATGTGCAGCAAGGGCCTCAGGTAATTCGGTTCTACAATATCTTTCTAATATACATTATCCAGGAGATGATTTCCTTCTTAAACTCTCATTTTAAATAGATTTAAGACAGCAATGCATCATAATATGACTGCATTGGATATTATAATATCCTAATAAGTTTCTTATGAGGCTTGGGAAAGAAAATAAATACTAAAACTTATGAGTATGTTCTATAATCCAGAATGTCAGTAATAAGCGTACTAAAATTTCAAATAGTCATGGTTTGTTGGTAATTGGATCCGTCCCTTATCATCGCAGTCATCAAATTAACTTATTAAGAATCGAAATTGCGTCAAAAATATTATTGAAGATCCATTTAATCAGGCAAGGATTGTTCACGATCAGGTCTAGACCAACTGTTAATTATAACGTATGATATATTTCCAGATTGACCAAGAAATGTACACTAAAGTCCTAGGATACATCACAGCTGGTAAAGAAGGTGGAGCTAAATGTGTAGCTGGTGGAGATAAAATGGGCAACAAAGGATTTTACATCAAGCCTACTGTATTTGCTGACGTTACTGATAACATGAAGATTGCTAGAGAAGAGGTAAGAATAGAATATTTCAAAATAAGTAAAAACTAAAAGGTTAACTGGGTTTACGTCTGGTAGAGAACTTGAGTCTGGCGCATAGCAACATTGAGATGATTAGTAGACATTAGGATCATTTTAATTATTAATTATTTGATTAGACGAACCCGTAATGTGGAAAAAAACGAAAAAAAATAAACTTGCTACACTAAACCATTTTTTGGTATTAAATAAAACATAACTTTTTCTAGATTTTCGGTCCAGTACAAAGCATCTTGAAGTTCGAAACCTTCGATGAAGTAGTAGACCGAGCTAATGATTCTAACTATGGTCTTGGAGCCGGTGTTATTACAAATGACATCACTACTGCGCTCAGCTTTGCAAAGCAAGTTCGCGCTGGATCTGTATGGTAAATATATTTTTCAATCGCCTGTCTTTCCTTATTTACTCCTTATGAAATGTGGAAAAGTTTGTTACCCTACAAAGCTGAAATTTTAAAAGATTATAATATTTACGAAAGTATTACAAATCGTGTAAATCCATAGATCTATATTGAGAAACTGTGTCTTACAAGATAATTATTTGTGCCTTTCAGGATTAATACATACGACCACACTACGAGTCAAACACCATTTGGCGGTTTCAAAGATTCCGGCCTTGGTAGAGAATTGTGAGTATATTCGTATTTACATTACTACTATTAAAAACCACGTTAGAGCGTCAATCCACCAAGTTCATAGTGTTCTCTTAGAATTAAAAATGTTATTATACGAATATTATGAACCTATTGCTTAAAAGTATTTCAGACAATATTACCCACCATTTCTGACGTATGCGAAAATACTATAGGTTTTTTTTAATAATTCAATTAATTGTTCCAGAGGCGAAGATGGTATCAACCAATACTTGGAAACAAAAACAGTCACCCTGTCGTTACCTAATGAACCTCAACTTTGAGGCATATAATAATTCTAATAGTTATAATTGTTATTAGCACTATATCGTAAAATGCATTATTTTTGTACAGTGTATTAAGGGACAATATAATGTAATTATAACATCGCTTTTGATCTTAACTGATCGTTTTAATTCGATAGCTGCAACATAGATTTCCTCGTAAATTAATATTCTTGTATTCTAGCTAGTAAAGCAAATTCAGGTACATACATATCGTGGAGCTGAGCACATATCTAGCTCAACGGTAACTCTGAACATTCAAGCCTCGGATATGTGCATAATGTGCAGTACACAAATTAATTATCGCCAAGTCCAGTTGACCTGTGCACAAAACTAACACAACAGTGACTTACCAACAATTTTGTACTGCTTCTCGGTGAGATGGTTAGAGATCATTCCACAGACGTGCGCACCTAGTGAATGCCCAACACATGTGATAGTTTTAGCCAACGCGCCGGCTTGCGTAATTGCTGAGTACAGCTGCGCTGTGCATTGAGCAGCTTTTCTGAAAAAAAAAATTGTTTTAGGTTATGTTCTTTATTTGACTGTCAATTAATTTTGAAAATGTTTCTTCGATTACAAAGCGATTATATAGAGAGTCACTTCAAAGAAATGCTCCATGAAATTCTTAAAAATAATTGCCTGGACTAAACGTAGTCTTAGCTGATCATATTTTCAAGTACGTTACACAAAACCATACTTAAACCCACATTTGTGTCAAATTATAACAAAACATTAATATTTCTACTTACTTCATATTGGAGAGAGCTGATAGGTAACAGGGAAATCTGGTGAGCATCGACCAATCCACCATGAACACGTTGTAGTCTTTTCGAGACAGGTAAGCTGGAAAGAAAGTTTAAAAAAGGTTAAAGAACATGAAAGGCAGGCTCAAATTGCAGGTTCCAAAATGTAAAAAAAATGTGGACCATAAAAGGTCAGGACGTATTATACGGTTTCGTAAATTGGCATTTTTATGGAGAACCGGTATGCAATTCATTTTATTTACATTGAAATGTTGGGTATCGTGGGTGTTTTGTTAGACATGGATATAAATAAAACATTCACTCACATGTTTTCTCCGAAGAAGAAGGTCCCTATACACACCTCCGTATACGTCACACGTTCCGAACGAGATAAGCTTAGTACCATTTTTTTTAAACGTCGCCCCACACTAGGGATTTCTCCTGTGTCGTGGGTGCGTTTCACAAACATGAAATATCACATACACCATCACCCAGACTCATCGGGACAAACATCTGCGGTTCGGACAATTTTTTTACCCGTGCGGGAATCGAACCCGCAACCCTTAGCGCAGCAGTCCAATCGCTGAGCCACTGTATCAATTTAACAATCGGTACATTTACTGGTCACAGATTCTATCACGGAAAATCCCAATAACTCTTCTGATCCAAAAATTGAACCCGGGTATGTGCAGATCATACGAATATTTCTTTAATCAAGAATCAAATCTCAAAACCTACAGTGCTGTTAAATTTGCTCATTGCCATTCTTTCGATCTCCTGTAATTAATGCTGCGTTACTTCCATGTTTGGTACTTTCACTCTTACACTGCATTATTTTTATACCTCTTTGTGTAAAATACAAAAAGGTATATCATTAGTTATATATGTATTATTTTATATTTATAAAAACGACCATCCTTTTGGCATGGTGGATAAGTAATCAGATTTGTCAATAATGGTTACAGGTTAAATGCTTGCACGAGAGAAACTATTTAATGATCAATAAAAATATAAACAAACAAAAAATAAAAACATTAGTCCCGATTCCGACATGTGATATTATATTTCCTTAAAAAGCAATTTTTAGTGTAGTTGTAATATTTAAAATTAACGACGGGTTATGTACACTCACCGTCTCGTATATAAGACATCGGCGTTTTAGAATATGTGCCGTTGAAGCCGTGGATGATTAAGACGTTCTTCCTCGTCTTCTTCCATCCAAAATCGCGAAGGAGTTTTGGATATCGAGGATCAATGTAATGTTGTTTTGGATGTTCTCTGAAAATAACAAAATGTATGTTGTATGTATGAGGACTGCATTTTATTTAAAAAATGGTAAAAAAAAATTCGATCGATTCGAACGCACCCCAAGCTTAGAAATATGGATAATCTCTAAACCAATAAAAAAGCACCTTCAGAAACTATAGTGAAATCGGAAAACAATAAAATTAAATAATTTATACATCACTTTTGAACACGGAGTTCGGACGAAATCGTAAGTCACTAATCTTATCTAGACAATTTTCGCACTACAGTAGCCTGTAGGCTTACGAATAATAAAGATCAAGATAGCATATAGAATGGAATTTACTTACGGCGTGAACATAAAAAAGTTAATTTCGCTGTCCGGACACTTCCACTCGCGTTTCATAACGCAGCGAAAGTAACGGAAGTCGATCATGGACGCCAGATCGCCATCTGCTTCAGACACTGATAACCAAACAAAATATTTAAATGATAAAATGTATGTATACTGAGTGGTGGAGGATTCTGTAGAACCCCTGGTAGACCTCCAGCCAGGCGGACAGACGATGTTGATACTGTAGAGGGGAAAACCTGGATGCAAAAAGACCAAAACAGAAAACAGGGGCTTTTAAGGGAAGAGGTTAAACAGTCACCCACACAGACGCGGCCTGCGGTTGTTGGTTCATTTACAAGGGAAATATTCACACAGGCGCTGTGTTGCTGCCGCAGGCCGCGTCTGTGTGGGCGACCCTTTATGGGCATAAAGGGCCACATAAATGGTGATGATGATACTGAATGAATAAACCTGATGAATTAATCATGAATGCAGGTATATTCGCTCCTGGTTTAGAACATCCCTTTTTGTATCCTACAGCCATGATTTGTGGCGGATACCTACATTTCCTTTATTAATTTATAAGTCATCTGAAGGTGAGTTGATAGCAATGTCTATTATAAAAGTATACTGTAGAGGGGAAAACCTGGATGCAAAAATACCAAAACAGAAAACAGGGGCTTTTAAGGGAAGAGGTTAAACAGTCACCCACACAGACGCGGCCTGCGGTTGTTGGTTCATTTACAAGGGAAATATTCACACAGGCGCTGTGTTGCTGCCGCAGGCCGCGTCTGTGTGGGCGACCCTTTATGGGCATAAAGGGCCACATAAATGGTGATGATGATACTGAATGAATAAACCTGATGAATTAATCATGAATGCAGGTATATTCGCTCCTGGTTTAGAACACCCCTTTTCGTATCCTACAGCCATGATTCGTGGCGGATACCTACATTTTCTTTATTAATTTATAAGTCATCTGAAGGTGAGTTGATAGCAATGTCTATTATAAAAGTATACGTAACCATAAATAATATTGAATAGCTTACATTTAGATAAAGATAAAAATCGGCTTCAATAATAATTTGGCTAAATTCGATCGACACAGTCTAAAAATTAAATCATCTAATTAAAAAAAATATTATATATATTGATTTATATTAATTTGATTGATTTGAGATTGCGAATCACGTATAATATCTATACCGTACGGTGATATAACCCGCCACGCGTATTTCCCTTTCCGTGGTCATTTCGATAGCAGCGCGCTGCACCTCGTGTACCGGTTGCGTGAAATCAACACGCATTTATTTTGTAGCACACGAAGGAATTCCGTTCGCATCAATTAAATACTGTTTAGTTATCGTTAATCTCGTTTGGTTTCTTATAAGTATCTAAGCATCATCCAAATCACGACTTTAACCATTTCTAGTTAAATGCCTCCTTTTCAATGAGATCGCCATTGTACCCTATTGTATATTGTTTATGAATTGAGTAACATTATATGGTGTACATAACTGTTACCTAACTGTAAAACAATCTAACTTCCCATCCAAAAAAGTTTTTCGGTCCTTCACATAAAAAAATATAGGTATGTAGTTAAATATATTTTTAATAATAATATAAAGAATATGATTAAAAACGCTTACATTCTTTATGAAAAGTGATTTTCCCAATAAACCGGGTGTAAAGAGATTCACCTCATGCCTTTCACCACTGGACTTGCCGGTTTACAGTAGATAGGTGTACAAGTGCAATACAATCAGGTTATTACGCCAGTAAGTACTTACAATGACGAAGAATAAGCCTGTCTAATAACATTTAACCTTTGTTTAAACGAATTTATGTCACAGAAATTTAGTGTAGAGTAATTAATTTATGTCTGTTATTTTAAGTACTGTTAGGGATATGGTTTTTTTTTTTTCAAGACAAGCCCACCACTCGTGCCCGTCATTGCAACTCCTGTAAGCTAGGATCTACAATGATAACCATTAAGAACCAACGAGGCAACGAAGCTTGAGGTGTCCCAGAGAATTAACTCGACTGTCTTGGATCCCAAACGAAATTAATCATAAAATGTTATAGATATTATAGGAAAAGTAAGAATATATAATTTTGTACTCACTTTCCTACATATGGATATGAATGTAAAATCATTCCCATTCAACCCTAGCACCCGAGCAAAGTGACAATGTTTAAGAAACGATGAACCTGGTATAGGCGTGGTTAAGCCACCCATTCAAATTTACAGGCGTTGTAATTGTTATCTAACAACAATAAAATTCAGATGTTGAATCATCCTTATAAAATTTTATCTGATGCGCTAAGACTTTATGACGCAAACTTTCTGAATAAAAATAACACTAAGCTCATAAGCTTAATTCAATAAATTAAATTAGTATTACATGTTTTTATGATTACTTTTTCAATCAACTATCAGTTTATATTAACTGCCTAAATTAAATTTGCATAGAGATGTAAAACTATTAACGTTAATTTTATTATTAATGGATTTACAACTTCTATAAGTGCAGATTCATGTAGATTATGCAATGTTTAGCACGTCAGTAGTCAAAAACACCATTAGCTCACCAAGTTACCATTCGATGGGATTATTATAAGTGTAGATAGGTAACAGGGCCAGACTGGCTAGTCACTACTTCATTGAAATAGAATTTTACTAATAGTACTTCTCCTTATAGTGTGTATTTTTCATACCTAAGCCCTCAGCCTAAGCCACAAGTTCAAAGAAATATTACATATACAGTCTGTAATATTATATTGTTTACGTCTACTTAAATAGCACATCTACAAGCCAGTTTTGAATAGATACATAACTGGATCTCGTTCAGGTACTTAATTAATTAGGGAAGATCATTTTATTAGTTCATTCTGTAGCTGTACAGCTCACGAACTAATGAACTGAGCAAGATCCCACAATCTTTGTCAGGGGTTTCGACTTATTTCTTAACACAAGAAAAAAATCGAGTCCAATTGAAAAATTCCATTCTGAAGCCAATCAAAAAGTTCTTTAAATTGCTAAACAAGAACCAGATATTTAAGGTCAAACAACAACCAACAGACATTACCGTACACTGGTACTTTCGTTCTTGTTAAATTACGTAAACAACAAACGTAGTGACAATTTATTTTGATTTCTCTGAAAGTCGTACTACTTAACGCTTCATCAAGTATGCACTTGACCGGTCTTTAATAGTAAAGTAGTAACGGTTCAATAGGATACTACTTACAAATACAATAGCATAAAACATTTGATGCTTCTATAACATGATTATGTTGGAGTTCATAATTGTAGATATAAAAGAATCGGAAGGATAACGCACTTTTTGTTATGACGAAGATTGCGACGCTTGAGTATGATGAGACTAGACTAAACACAAGAGTAATATTAAACCTACGCTTAAAAGCTTGTTTTATTAGAAGGGCTATTGATTGGTCTGATGTGGATGTACTTCGGCACACCTCAAGACTTCTGAGTAGTACTCCTTCGGTTAATAAAGGCGTGATATAAAATAAATAATATCTTTACCTACCAATCATCAATAATTTGCATGGATAGCTGAAATAAACTGCAAAATGCTTTGAAACCGAATCTTTCACCTTCCACTGTCGGATTGGCTTGCCAACAAGCTCACAGGAGTTCAGTATCTTTTGTAAGAACAGTTATTTAGCTGCATCTAGTTGGACTGTATGCCAACCTCAACAAACATAAATGAGAATAATTAGCAGGTAATCGTTTTAATTCTAGGTATTTGCATGAGTATGTCAAGTCTGTTAACGCACTAACGACGGAGAAAATCCATGAGTAGGACATGGAAGGGGACATTAGACTAATAAAAAAATAACTAATAAAAGGTGAATTAATAGATATCCGAGATCACAATCATATCATAATGTAACTGTAAAATTCTTCAACAAAATACGATCTGAAATTTTCCATTCATTAAACTTTAGCGGTTTTATTAAAAACAACTTTCGCACCCACATTAATGATTACAAATTTTTTACATAGTATTACAATCGTTACGATATTAATGTGCATTCTCAATATTATAAAGTCAGGCCATAAACATTGGCCACTGAAAACAAAAAGAGGTTATTGCTCTTACATAATGGACGACAGTGGAACAGTAATCTTTTTGCACAAAAAGATCACTTTTACTTTCTCATGCCGATGGTTACTTATAACAGTTATTGTTAATAACACAATGAAGTCTACGGTGGTGTCAATCTTCTTAAGTTTTCGCACATGTAACATAAACACAATCAGCTTTTTGAATAATTACGCAGATTTTTTTGTTAGGTACAAAAAAAGACAAGATTTACGCCTTCGCATTGCATGTCTGGAAAGCACATCTGTTTTTTTCCTGACACTTCATTCGCACGTTAACCTTTTAAGAGATTTGTTTCAGATATCTTCGGTAATAAAAAATGAGTGATATCTCAGGATTTGCAAAACCATAACTGTGTAACCTTAAATTATAGGCACACGAAATGTTTTCAGGCAAATTAGAAAGCATGGCGCATCCCCGAGTACCAGTACTTATATGTATTGTACGAAGAGTGGTAGAGCCAGACTGTAACAGTAACAGCTACAGCTTAGCTCTACCATGTAGTTGCAGAAGAGTCAGCGTGGAAGCCTATTATTGCGCAACTCTCATGGTCAAAATGAGGCTTCTTCTTCGGGTTCGGAGTTGAAAAGAGTCAGTATTTTTTCCAAAAGGGGCCTAAGAGCGGGACTCCAAAAGTATCCGAAAACCGATAGCAGCTACTTTGTAGCGTTCCTTAGTAGATCTATTCTAGACATCGTTGGGTCTGTGTGGTTTCACTGTTAACCGCAGAAACTACTCTATTAGACATTAGACTACCGTTTAATAAACGAAGAGCGTAAATACTTGGTAACTATCTTAGGTAATCTTCTTAGATCTTTATCTTGATAATGGATCCTAAGCGAATCCTTCTAGGTGGTAAAGTCAAGAAACATTGGAAAATTTACAACTGACCGTCTTTAAGAAAATCTGTCGTATTTCTTAAGAATGTTTTCCTATATAGAATCGCATCTGGGGATCGCAGTGCTGGTGGCCAAGTTGCAGAAGTCGTTGCTGCCCATCTTCTGGATTTTCCCTAAGTCACCCCTTACGACACCCACGGGAGGTAAGAGGGTGGTCAATTCTAGGCCGGATACCACACGGCAAGACTAAGTAAGCCACTTAACAAATCCAAATTTGCCAGTTATTTTTTTGCATTTTATTTAAATGTGAGACAGATACGTACCCTTTTTTATTTTCAATACACAATTCAAATAATGCTTTAGTACCGTACTCTGAAACTACAGTATACTTCATTAGTTACCAAGTTTTATCGTCTATTAAGTCTGTCCGCATCATTGACTGAACATATTGATTAAGCAGTATACAGACAATATTATGTTAACCAATTAAACAGACAGTTTCTCTTTGTTGTCAGCTAACTTCAGCAGAGTGGAAAAATTAGATTTATGATTGCATGTTTAATAAACAGAAACTGTGATGTTGCACGTGGCTCTTCTTATATTGTTACTAAGGTCATGGCATGACAGACGATTGGGCATTAGAACATGCCGTCGTTATTTAGTCCTAAGGTTATTTTACACAGATAACAAGTCAAGTTTTTTAAATTTTCACATCACTTTTCGTGTCAGCAAAATTATCATTTAAATACTGTAACCAAATTATAATATAAATTATTTAATATGTTTTTTTAATATGTATAATTATTTTGTATCGATGTCTGTACGTAGCAAGTGTGTTGCATTAAATCGATCATATTTTAATTGAAAGATTATTAATTAGGTAATCTGGGTTTACGGAAATATAGTATAATTAGCTATGTTCTTCATAATCCTTAATTTGTAAGTAGGTGTCCTTTCTATAGGGAATACCATCATAGGGCCACTATCTGCAGTACCTCATATGATTACCATTTTGTTTTGGTTTTTCTAAATTTCTAATTAACTGATCCGCGTATTATCCAGAAATCAAGTATCAAAGTAAGTGTAAACAACTAGACTTTCGGATGAACAGAAATTATCTATAGGTAGTTCAGTATAAGTACAAGGACAAACTTTTAAAATAAATTAAACATATTAAATACTTATTTACTATATATCCCGGTTATACTCACGTGTGTATTCGGGAATGCCCGACTAGTTTCGAACTCGAACGGAGCCCTTATTCATGAGCTGGTTACGCGGCGGAGTAGCGAGTCGGGCATTCCCGAATACACACGTGAGTATAACCGGGATATATTATATATCCCGGTTATATAGTAAATAATATGGATAACACTCACGGAAGTTATTATAGTAAAATATTAAATACTTGCCTAATTCCGTAAATATAATGAAAAACAATATAATACCAAATTTTTTTACACACATTATCACACACAACACATTAGTTTTTTTTTTCTTAAACTAACATCAATATACAGATCTTCTAATTTTCGCAGAAATTACGATAAATAAACCGCAATGCGCGCGCGCAACCGGTGCAGCGCTGAACCGCCAACGATGCGAAATCAACACACCGAGGAAAGTAAAATGCCACCTCCTGATCGCGGGTTGTGCTGCTGTTGACCTTGCTTGGTAGCCGACGAACGGGATAACACATTATCCACTGCCTCCTTTCGCTCTACTTTCTTTACGAACCGCTCTTCACGGGGAGGAATGGATGCGATGCGAATATTTGTTAGTTTATACGAAACTAAAGCATGTCTAAACAATCAGTTCTTTGCTCACATAATTTTAATAAAATAATTGCATTTTACCCGAGTGTTTAAGATTCTAACGGTGTCTAAATCTTATTTATTCATTTTGCCAATCAGTTTTACTACTTGCTACGAAAGGCTTATTCTTAGGTAACTTAAGTGCTTCTGAAAAAACATAGATACAAAATAAATACTATTAAGAGATAGAGTTTTCTATTCATAAAAGCCGGCCATAAAGGTTTTATAAAACACTAGTTATGACCACTGTTTCGCTCCGTGGACGGTGGACTATCACACTGCTGTGCACGGCCATACAAACATAGTGCCATATTGTGTTCATGCTGATAATATTATAGCTGAAGAACTGACTACAAAACTACTATAAGTACCTCATCCTGTCTACCTCTTCTCAAAATTAAATCTTTGTCTAAAAATCCTTTGGTAATACAGAGCTTTAGATAAACAGTATCACAATAACTAAGTACTTGTCTACTTTATCTTGGAAGGCAAACAACATTACAATATGCCTGTTACTCATATTTAAATAATCATTCGGTATACCTGCTACATTATAAAATGTTATCGCGTTTACTTCCTTCAGATTTTTCCGGAATATTTCGGCTATTTTTTTCTTTGTTATCATTAGTCTATGTTATCATTTATAATAATGACATCTAGTGATACTTCTTCAAACTATCTTGACACAGATACTGATAAAATGATCGGAATTTATTTCGGATCTTTCTATAATACTTTCAATAAGTAGTAATAAGGTGCATAGGTATATTATTTTATACCTAAGCACAGCTACTAACATACCTAAATATTTTTGTAAACACTAGGCCCATTATGTTGTATGTTAATTTAGTGGTTGTGGATCTATAATAGTTAAAAACTAAAATAACTTATGTACTATAATCTAATAAATACATCATAAATAAGTACCTTCCATACACCGTTTCAATAATTCGGTAAGTTTAAAATTGATATTCTTGATAAAATATCTGATTATTATTAATTAAGCAAAGCTTTGAGGTTATGCTGTTTTCAACTGTCTACTTAACCAAGCTAATATTGTTAGCTTATAGGTAATTTAATAAGATAAAAGTCGTTGCTATAAATATAAATAGATAATTTCCTTGCTAAGAATGTAAATACATAAGTATTAACCTTTATTAAATAGGTACCAGTTTTAAGAGCTATGACGAAGTCAACGATTCTTTCACATTCTACGCTGTAGGTAACACAACATGAATATAAAATACTTGGGTGTTAGATCTATTAATAATCTTCTCTGGCACGATGAACATTACAGTTGCAGTGTTATTATGTATATTAGCAAATATGAACAGGAGGAATATGGATTATAGATAGAATAAGAAGATTAGAACTAGTGTTGCCAGTGCATATAAATTAGGTAACGAACCACATGTGATATTGCCACATGATTTCGCTTGAATACATTATTCATTAATCTTGTTGACTTTTGACTTTATGTGGCCTTCTTACGATACAAGTTTACAACTAGTATGAAAACAAAACTGAAATGTATCGGTACATATTAACATCGGTGCGCGATTAGAACATTATTTCATAACTGGGATTTTTATTTCATATGAATAATTATATATTTTTTAGTTAGTGTCATATAATAAACAGCGGTAAGTTTAAAATTTACTTTGCTGAATTGTCAGTTAATACTGTGTTTATTTAACTATCTATTACTTACGCGAATATTAGACATTGAAATAAAACTATTATTACGAATTTTATCGCGGTTATAATTCGGTTTTTGGTCCTTCGTTGCTGCGTTTATTTTTTTTCAGGTAGATACCTAACTGTTTCTTGAATAATACTAGCTAGGTAGTTACCTAGATATGATTTTCCGTGGCTGTTGTCTTTATCCTGTCGTGGCTATGTGGGGAAAGAGAAGGACAGGAAGGCCAGTTTGTTATCACAAAAAAAAGGCTCTTGCACAGAATAATAAACTAAGTACCGTAAATGTAATTGGCCTTGTTCAATTAGTTACATTATAAAAGTAAATGATCATTCTCACCTTTTTTTACTCGTCGAAAATTTCAGTGTATCCAACAATTTATCAAACTTTTACTTTTCTATACTTATCTATGTAAGTACATATAGTACCTCAATTCATTTAATTAAAATAGTCTTATCTTAATATTTACTAGTTATTGCTGTCCCATCCACCACGAGACGTATTGCAGTGTTTTGGAATTATTATTATTTTCTCCAAAATGTTTTCAGCTAAACGGCTTGGCTACATAGACCTAGATAATATGGACCTCGTTCAAGAACCAGGTCAGATAAGGTTTTAATTTTCCCTTCATGTTCGTTTACTAATTTCTTGTTTATTTATAACGACTGTATACATGTCTCATTAATTTATGTATTTATAGGTGTTCGGGTATATACGTTCGTAGGTAAACAAATCTTTGTTGTATACTTGTTTGGGGAGGTTTTTTCGCACGCTTTGCTTACAAACGCTGTTTAAATAAATGGACATTTGCCTATAACATAGAATATACATAGATGTTGTAATGAGAAGGTAAGGTAAGTATGCTGTATTCTGGCGCCAACTCTTTAAGCTTTAACAGTCGAGCATAATAATTGAGATCATTAATTTGTCTCTCCGGGAATTATTATCTCGTAACTATATCTAAGCTAACATTACTATTTACTGTTAATAAAATCTCTAGTTACACAAGATGGCTCCATTTGTTTCATAACCGTGCTTACACGACATTGCATCTTTCAATGTTCTTTCTTTTGGACATTTTTCTATATTTTCTGTTTGCCTGTTTTATTTGCACGACACTGATAATGTACGTAGTTACTTGTATTTACTTAAATTACTGTAATTTACTGCTTTTTCAGATGATAAGGATGAAAAATGTAAAAGAGTTTATAACAGGTAAGTACAGGAAATATTTGAACCATTTGTCTACCACGTCACTGGCTACATTACCCCTACTAATGCGCCCAACATTTACAGATGGTGGGAAAAAATATGTTTACGATGCCACCAAGAAGACTCTACGCCTTGGCAACCGTCGTGGTGGTCGAAATGGTTTCCATTTCCAATATTTTCAACCTACAGACAGTCTGCCCAACAACTCTGCATTATTATGTTCTGTAAGGTTCATTTGTTTACGTTTACTCATGATAATAAAATGAGTAAAAAGACATTCCATTGTCCCCATGATCGAAGTCCTATAATCACGACCTTCGTAATAAGCACAGTCCAAAGATATTAAATATTTAGTGGAAATCCACGTTGTGGTAATGTCCCTGAAGAAGTAAGATCACCCATCCCTCATTGAAAGAGTCATCAATTTAGGGTGATATGGCTAGTGGAGTCTGAATAGTCTTAAGGAAATTTTGGGTGACATCCCAATCTGTTTTTTCAGTCCTCCTGACTTGGGGTATCCTGTATACAGAACTCGGTGAGTCAATTGGTTTACAAGGAGAACTCCTAAGTATGGCACTACTAGTCATCGCCGCGTACTTAATTGGATGGATATGGCTGAAAATCACCACTCTTCCAGCTTTGATAGGCATGCTGTTAACTGGAATAGCATTCCAAAACCTACAGCTGGTACATATGACGGATTCGTACAGAAAACTAAACCAAGATTTAAGGTAAGTTCTAAGGAAAAATATTAATCTAAATCCGATTATAGGTCACCTCTTAAGCTGCAGATTTCTAGGTCCCCAAAATGATCTAAGGCCCAGACCGAAAAATAGAAATAGAGATGGACTATTTATATATAGGTACACATTTTAATACAATTATACAATTGATCTTACAGGAAAATAGCATTAGTGATCATCTTAACACGAGCTGGACTTGGCCTTGATGCGGGTGTTTTAAGAAAACATTACGCAGCTGTGTTACAACTTGGCCTTTTACCTTGGCTAGTCGAGTGTATTGCCATAGCCGTCAGCACACATTACCTCCTGTATTTACCATGGATTTGGGGTAAGCATTATTTCTTCCGTTCGAGCAAAGTAAATACCTAAGTACCTTCTATCTTGAAATTTCTTAAGTGGCTTTTATTCTCATGTTATACTTCACACAATGTACTTAATTCAATATGTTTCAGGATTCCTCCTAGGTTCAATGATTGCTTCAGTGTCACCGGCAGTGGTAGTTCCATGTTTGTTTAGGCTTCGAGACGTTGGCTATGGTGTTTCCAAGGGTATTCCAACAATTGTCGTAGCTGCTGCTGCTATCGACGACTCTATCAGTGTGGCCATTTTCGCTATTAACCTAAACGCTATGTTCTCTACGGGATCTGTGACCTTTAATATCGTTAAGGTAACGCATTATATGTGTAAACATTCATTTTTGAGTTGTTCAAAAAATATGATTAATATTACTTTAGATCTTGCCTACATCTGTATGACTACTGTTTTCAGGGCCCACTGTCCATCATTGCCGGAATAGTTCTAGGATCACTTTGGGGTGCTATGACTGCTGTTATTCCTGAAAAAGGTGACACTTACGTAGTGCCATTAAGGTTCCTAGCCCTGTTCCTGGGAGGTCTCTTTTCTTTATTCATATCTAGCATGATTGGATGGAGCGGTGCAGGTAATAAAAGACACATTGTAACAAAAATAAAAATACTTTTCGATGTTTACACGCCACCGTTTATGTCAGGTCCTCTCGCAATAGTGGCTTCGGGGTTTGTAGCAGCGTTTTACTGGGAAAAGCAAGGTTGGCCAGTAAACAAGAACCCTGTCAGTAATGCATTTCGAATCCTTTGGATATTCTTCGAGCCAATTTTATTTGCCTTCACGGGAGCTCAAGTGACGGTAAGTTTAGACACTTATTATTATATGGTGAGGATATTAGTTACAAATCGTAAACTCGTAAGCTTTATTTGATGCCTTGCATGCATTAGGTTTGACAATGAAAACAATAATTATTTTGACATTAAACCCAATTGCTAATAGATACCGTACTTTATATTTCTTACCAGATTAGTGCCTTAGACCCACAAGTGATAAAAATGGGTGCCATATGTCTCATCTCTTGCTTAGTATTACGAGCAGTAACGACATTTGTAGTGAGTTTTGGCTGCGGACTAAATAGTAAAGAAAAACTGTTTATCGGCCTCACGTGGACAGCGAAAGCTACTGTACAGGTACCTTTTTATTTGTATACAATTGGAAATATTACAAAATTAGACTCCAAAATGGGTCAAAACTAATAAACCATACATATACATAACCATACTAAAAAAATCATATATTTTAGGCGGCATTAGGCCCAGCAGCTTTAGATTTGGTGAATAGCGGACAGTCAACTGGTGATACCAAAGAAAATGAAGAATATTACGCTAAAGCAATCTTAGCCGTCAGTGTGTTAAGCGTAGTATTGTCAGCACCATTAGGAGCGCTACTTATTGCTCTAACAGGACCCAAGTTACTTACCAAGGGCAATAGTAAGTAAAGATTAATTATCCATTAAATAAATTATAATATAATATAATGATATAATTTGAAAAATATGTATACTTATCTATCTTATACCAATCTACTTAAAACTTGATGTTACAGGTAATGAAATAGGAATTCAAGACTCAGAAAATCAAAACACGACCCTTTGACGAAAGTGTGAAAGTTTTACTTAGGATGTTGGAAACGGTTGTGTTTAAAGCATATAATCAATAAGCCTATAACTACTTATTATTTAAAAAAATACAAAAGCGAACTTACTTTTTGTGATGTTGTTAGTTAGCTGAGTACTTAAGCTTAAACTTTAACTTTAATACTTCAGATAAATTTCAAATAACTTACCTACCTTAATAAGTTAAACACTTACTTTATTACCTCTAACTGATACTTGGAGATTTATACCTGATCTGAGATTGTCAATCATTTTTAAAAAATAAGCTGTAATTGCATAACTTATTTATAATTATTATTACTTCTTTACAAAGGTATTTAATAAATTAAAAAATCTTCAAACTGTGTAATATGTGTATTATTCCTTATAATGTAGAATATAATCCTAGTTGAGGACAAAGATTATATATTATGAAAGAAGATCCATCAACGATCTACACTGGCGAAATTAACGACTCCCTGGAGCTAAGGCCCAGAGGAAGGCTATTATTATTATTAGATACACGTTATAGCGAACGCATTTAACGATCACTTTGTCGACAAGCAGAATTACTTTCGAAGGTGTCAAAATCTGCAAGCTATGAGATCCCGAATGCATGTTGCGAATCAATATTCTTAGCCCCGACTACACCTAATGAAGTAGACTCAGAATAATAAATAATTTAAAAAATAAGCTACCGTAGGATATGATGATATCTCAACAAAAGTATTAAAACTTGTTTCCGATGTTATATCTGGCCCCATTTGCTACATAATTAATGTTAGTACCTCCTCCGGAATTTATCCTGAAAAACTCAAACCAACCATAATTAAGCCTCTATTTAAGAAAAATGACAAAACTGATATTAATAATTACAGACTCTAGTGCTCTAGTATCAGTAATATCAAAAATATTTGAGAAAGCGATTTATCACAGTATGGATTCCTTTTTTACAAAACACAACCTGTTAGTAAAGGAACAAAAAGGTTTTAGGAAAAATAAATCAATAAATATGGCTATCTATGATTTCCTTAACATCTTAATGACAGATATCTATAAGTGCTATATTTATGGACATGACAAAAGCTTTTGATTTAGTTGATCATAATATTCTACTACAGAAACTTAATGCGTATGGAATAAGGGGCAAAGCATTTTCACTTATACAATCATACCTGGACAGTAGAACACAGTCTACGGAAATAAAACGAATTTCTAATAAAGTTAAAAAAGTACTGAAATATTTATCCAAACAACGTAAAATCACTTATGGCGTACCACAAGGCAGCGTTTTAGGACCGCTGTTATTTTTCGTTTATATAAATGACTTTCCAAAATACGTCACCTTTCCTATGGTTTTGCTGAAGATAGCACAATAATTGTTAGACAGAATAAAAATAGAGACTATGAATGTGACATCAAAGAATTATTACAGCAATCAATTAATTGGCTTGATCAAAATAATTTACAATTAAATCTAAGTAAGACTAAAATTATACAGTTTAGACAAAGAACAACTACTCCTGACATAAATATATTTTATGACAATAACAGAATTGAAGAAGTAGAGCATATAAAATTTCTAGGCTTGACCATTGACTCTAAATTGACTTGGAAAGAACATGCGTCAATACTTATAAAAAAATTAAGTCGCTTTGCCTTTGCTTAAGCTTATACAAGCTTAAGAAAATAGTTAATCAGGCAGCTGTTATTGCCGCATACTATGATTACGTTTACTGTACATAGCGCTATGGCGTTATTTTTCGGGCAAATTCCTGCGAGAACAATAACATTTTTAAAGCACAGAAGAGGTGCATTAGATCGATGTGTAATTTAAAAGTAACGGATAGATTGTAAACCTCATTTTCAATCTCTTAAAATATTATCTTTACCTTGCCTTTACATATACGAAACCGCATTGTTTGTCAAGAAAAATAATCAATTGTTTAAAAAAGCTTCAGAGAAACGTTGTAGATCTACAAGACCAGAATATCGACACGAATTATGTCTAAGAGCCTCAAAGACAGCCCTTATGCACAAAAGCATTCTCTGCATGGCTCCAAAAATATATAATAAAATCCCAAATGCTATCAAAGATTTGAACTTGACACAATTTAAACGGAAACATAATGATTTTTTGATTGAAAAATGCTACTATATATTGACGAATTCTTTCTTGACAAAATGCTGTAAACTAACAATATATATTTATGTTTGAAAACTTGACTAATTGATTTGATTGACTGATTTTTAATGTTTGTAGTAATAATAAATTGTATTCTAATTAGTATTGTAACTCTAACTATATCTTGACATTTTTGTTTTTGTATGTAAAATTAATTCTAATTTCTTTATGTTAAATAGTGTATGACTTATGGGCAACTTTTTGAGTTCCATAAATTAGCTTTAAGACCTATTGCATCACCAAAAAGCACACTAATAAATACTTTGACTTTGTTACCTAGTGTATGTGGTGGCATGCGTGGCTAGTGAACGTTGGCTCGTATTAAAGTACTTTTTAAGTTAATATTCTATGGAAGGATTGTAAACAAAAACAACATGACGTAATCACTATCTTGTCAAATGTCAATGTCAGAACTGTCAGATAGTGAAAGAAAGAAAAGTTTTAAAAGTTTTAGAAGTTTTATAAAATACTTGAATTTGATCAAATTAATATTACTTTGATGTGATTTAACATGTCGGTTGTTGTAATTGCTGTAGCAACTGAAAGTGGTGTTCCAATATTTTCAAGGAAACGGGGCAATAATGAGAGTGTAAGTAAATTAATGTTTTATATATATATAAGTTAGCCAATTATAAAATATTATAATGATTGGCAAAATAATTTATCAAATAATTGAAGCATAATTATAATTTGGACATAGGAGCTGTTGCATTAAACATAAATACTTTAGTGCATATTTTACTTCAACATTTATGCAGATATATTTATTATTTGTTTCAAGGTTCAATTCTCCACTATTGCTTCTCTTCATGGCATCAATATGTTTAGTAAATGTCACAATTTATCTATGAGAGAAACTCAAGTTGATAATGGAGCTATATTATGGAAAGAGTATTGTAAAAGGTAATTTATCATTGCTGCAGCACAGTCTGGTTTTGTGCTCGGGTAATGGCTGGCCCTCTATTACATTGTGCCCTATAAACACAACTAGTGAAAGGAGGGAAACATCTTTTAAATCTATCCCAAGAAGTTGTGACTTCATTTTGTTATGGGTAAAACTCTTCATGAAGAAGCTTTCCTGAAAGTTTCATAACAACAAGAAACCTCATAGTTAAAAAAGAACCCAATACAAAACCCAATATGCTGAAAACCAATTTAGAAACTGTGTCAAACTTTTAGTAAGTAAATCAATTTGGTAGAGTATTAACAGATAGAGATGGAAAAAACGGCTTAAAAATTTTAAATGTTTAAATGTACTTTTTTTTAATAAGCATGCTTAAAAAAGCGCTTTTTTGTTTATACGCTTTTTGTTTGTAACATTTAGAAATTGTTGAAGTGAAAAGCTTGCAGCGTCGTGTTGCCAATAACAAACAAACTAGGCAGAGAGCTTTTTAAACAGACTGAAACTGACATAATATAGTATCAAAATATTGAATGAAACCTAACCACATTCTTATAATATTTATTTATTTATATAGATGGTGGGACTTAAAACTTATTATTATTATTAGCCTGAAGTGTCCCACAGCTGGGCAAAAGCCTCCCCACTCTCTTTCCACATCTCCCTGTTACCAGCTATCAACAACCAGTCTTGCAAACTTACTTTTTACAAAAAGTAGAAAGCATGCTTTTGCACTTATTAAAATAAGCATGCTTAATTAACAGATTTTCGTTTAAACATCCACCTCTATTAATAGATATTTCCTTCTATTTTTTTTCAGTGTAACATTAATTGGTATAGCTACTGGGGGCCTGGAATGTGACCTAGAACTCCTTTTATCATGTGTACATGACGCCATGATATTTTGCATTGGCAAGAAAGAACTGGAGAATTTAAAAAACATTGACCAGATAAAAAGGGATTTGAGACAGTGTTACCCTATATTAGATTACTTGTTGGAGTCTCTGGATCCTAATGCACTGTCAAGCCCCCTTCCAACATTACTCTTGGATTTGATTCAGAGTATGTTGTGCCCACAGGCTCATCAATTGCAGGTTTTTATTTTTCATTATTTGTATCTTTGTTATGATTTTGTGAACAACTATTTTACTGGGTCTATTTGTCAGCCGATTTTAAGTATGTACTCGTATTACATTTTGACTTATCAACTGCCTGCAGGTTCAATTTATAATTATATTATTGACTAGATGTGCCCGCGACTCCGTCCGCGTGGAAATTCGGAAACAGCAAAAGTATTTTTAAATTGTTTTTAATATATTAGCTAAGTTTGAGCGAATTCGATTTAGTAGTTTTTACGCCATGCCGTAATATTTTATTACATGTATAGCTGTTGCCCGCGACTTCGTCCGCGTGTATTTCGGATAAAAGACCAGTAGTAAATTGAACTTTTAACAGGAAAAAATACCTACCAGGCAGGCTTTTTTAAGTAGGTTAAAATCTTTAAACCACTTATTTAACTAAGAATACTTTCCGGTATTTAAAAAAAAACCGCAAAAATTGAACGGTAATTACGGAAGTTACAGAAAGTCTATTGAAAATAATATATAAGGCTCTAGACAGATGGACCGCATTTCAACTGCAATCCAACCGCAAATTGCAGTTCAAGTGCAGTTTGAATGCAGTTGACACGACTGCAATAGAACTGCATACCAAACGTGCAGTCCAATTGCAGTTCAATTGCAGTCGGCGTGCAATCGTGTGATCGTTTGGTTTGCAGTTCTATTGCAGTCGTGTCAACTGCATTCAAACTGCATCCGAACTGCAATTTGCGGTTGGATTGCAGTTGAAATGCAGTCCGTCTGTCTAGAGCCTAACTGAAGAAGAGAACATAAATAAATCCGTTTTGTGCGTTTCTGAGTTTCTGTACATTGAAACTGCTGTAGAAAAAAAAATGCCAAGGATAAAAGACAACCGTGACGCATTTGGCATTTTTTTTGAGCGCGAGCGATTGGTTGTGCGTTCGATTCCCGCAAAAAAAGTGTGATCCGTAGATGTTTGTCCAAAAAAAACTAAACAAACTAATTATTATTATTATTTAATAATACCTACTTTACACTTATATCTAAAAACTACGTATCTGTATTTTTAAAATCTAACGTGCGCTTATTCCAAGGAACTTAATGCACTGATAGCCGAGTGGTATGACCGTTAGACTGTTAAGTTAGATGTCGCAAGTTCAAATCCCGGCACACACTAATGTCTTTTCGAAGTCATGTGCTTACTATAATATTACATATAGCGGGCGCAACCAATGCTGCTTATAGAAATCTTGTCAAACTACCCTCCATGCACGCTCCGGGTTGTCGTGTGTTGAGACACTTTGAAGAAATGCCTAACGATCAAACACGTTATTGTGGCTAATTTATAAAAGATAGATATATACTATTGAAGACTTTTTTGTAGATCTTTTGGAGACCATCATCTTTGTAATACATACTTTTGGTGTATGATCAACGAATGCGAGGATAAGAGCTCGAAAGCGCATTTTCATCCGACTTGCTTCAAATTTATCATTACTGCTCAGCTCCTATGTGTTTTAGCGTTATGTTATATAGCCTATAACCTGCCCAGGAGTATGGACTACAATCGTACCAAGTTTGGTTAAAATCCCTTCAGTAGTTTTTGACCCATGCGTGCACATACAGACAGACATACAGACAGACGGACAGACAGACAGACGGACAGACAGACAGACAAAAAATTTACTGATTGCATTTTTGGCATCAGTATCGATCACCAGTCATCCTCCAATATTAATTTTGAATATATATTCAATGTACAGAATTGACCTCTCTACAGTTTTATTATAAGTATAGATCTAATAATATAAATTATTTTTTATGCTAGTTCTCTGTTACAAGAATCTGGTATTTTCTGGGAATATAATTATTGTCGTGCAATGACCAATATCACAACCATGCCTTTGAATATGATGGTATATGAATGGATGAATACAGTGAAAAAAATGTCTGCTAAATAATATCTCACAAGCAGGTGAATACCGAGAAAAATACTCAAATTATTCATAATTATAAGTCATGCTCTAATAATCAACTAAACTGAAGTTTAAAAAAAATACTCAGTATCACATTTATTATGAACTTGTTAGTGATTATTCACTTCTCACATATTAAACTCATTAATTTTTTTATTATGTAAACTATTTACTCGTTTTTGGTTATGTAATATGAATAATGCATTACAGCAAGCATTAGATAACTATGCAGAAAGTGTGACAGGCAGATGGGCATGTCTGATTATTCATGGACACTTGGTTGCCAGTAGTTCTGATTTCTGTGAACTGGACCCCAGAGAGGCTCGGTTAATGTTGCTTTTAGCAGCAGCGCAAGATGGCGCTCCACTTAGAGATACGCCTGTTTATTTTCCACAGATGAGTCCAAATGTAAGTATCAACAAAGTACATAAATACAATTAGTACATAAATAAAATGTTACTCACTCTAATATACAAAATATTATAGTCAGTTTTAGTAGGGAACTAGAAATCGGTATTCGCGCAGTGGCTTTTCAATGCGACGCTAAGGGGTGCGGGTTCGATCCCCGCACTTGACAAATATTTGTGTAAAAATAATACGCAGATATTTATACCGAAAATTCTAGAAACAAGCACACGTAAAATAAATAATTTACTTATCTACCTACCTATATGCCTCATGTTTTATCAGAATATGCTTAGTTCGACATCATTATTCTTATTATTCATAGATATTATAAATATGTTACATACCCAGTAATCAGTATCAAATATTGATAAAGTACTGTTTCAGGTAGCTTTCAGAGCAGTGACATGCAAGCTTTTAGCTGATGTCTATATTTTAGTAGTTTGCGGCGCAACCCCTGCATTATCACAGATAGACGAAATAGTCCTGCAATGCTGGGAAGGATACGCGTCCATTATAAAGGAGGCTAAATTGGGATACCCGCGTAATTTTCCCATGAGCATTACTTTTGAACCTTGTGTTTTAGGGTAAGCATCTATTTCTATTAATTTCTTCCTGGTAATTTGAATCAAACTACATAAACCATGCCATGCCCCAATGCCAAGCTTGTAAATTCCCACATAAATACCAACGGCGAAAAAGGATACGATAAATGGATGTGTTTTTTTTTTGTCGTCTGAATAATTTTCTGGTGAAATGTACTCGAAAATATTTGCCTGATAAATTCGACTTGGGCGGTTAACGTGTTAAAATCTAGTACAACAGGCAGTAAGATAAACCTTTTGGTCACCTTACACAATATTGTATTCTTGTTTCAGCGTACTTGTTGTAAACATAAATAAAAGACGATGTGTATTCTCGCGTCACTTGCAACCCTCCAATCAAAAGGGCCGAGGCATGTCAGGGGCGCACAGAATGGATATCTTAAGGACTTTCTATATCACCTCAGCAAGAGAATTAGCACCTGAACTGAAGCTTAAAGGTATTGATCTCAAGCTAAAATATACTACTCTCACATCCATTCCAGCAATCATTAGCTGCACGTTTATATACGTTTTAAAATAGCTGATAATTCTCATTGTTTCTTTTCGTTTGTTAGGACCCAGCGATGACATTGAAACCATGTGTGAAACATATTGGTGTTCTGAATACCACAAATGTCACGCACAAAGACTGGGAAACATTCTGTGTTGTGCGCTCTATGCGTCGTCAGTGCAACTACATACAATAAGGTAATTAACTAAGTCGATCAAACCAATGTGATGCAACCCTTAGCAAAGCAGATGGCCATTATAATGGTGCAATACAAATACTACAAATACTAATTTATATTTCAGATTAATAACGAACCAAATTCTACAAGAATTAAGCACCAACAAAGAAGTTTTCTGGTGATGTGATGAGAGCTTGTGAAGAGGATCCAAGCATGGCCCACCAATATTTGATGAATATTTAGGATGGCTTATATATTTTTCTAAATTGAATTACGTACCTGCATTTAATCCATAAAATATACCTAGTGGTTTCAGTAAGCACCTTTACCTAATGTTAAGGATCACTATCAATCAATTTACGAGAATGTCGGTTATGATACAGGATTTGACTTAACCTGTTGAGCATTTCCTTGCTTCTGAAATCAAATAAAACACTTGAATATACCTTCGATTTTAATTTCAGAACCTTCAAACTGTTACATTTAATACACTGATAACACTAAATGATATAAATTCTTATGTAAGTCCCTAAAAAGGCAATGTATTTATCACTGACTATATAATATATCTTTGTCTAAGTTTAAAACTGTTTAAATCCCGTTTGGTCGACACTTCTAATAATAATCACAGTCAAATAAATGTTAAACAATAATTTAAGAATGTTACAGTAAAATCTTGACGTAAGAAATACTTATAAATAATGATCTTCTATTTAAGGAAAACTATAATTTTGCGTTGAATAAACGGAATTTCAAACTACATCTTGACATGTACATACTAATTTCATGATTTTAAAACTTTATGATACAAAATACCGATTTATTGATTGACATTAGGAATAAGTATGTATATTATAAGATACCAATAACACCTGATACATTGTTTTGATTGTTAAAATGACTATTTTATTTGTGTATAAATAGGGATGAAATTAAAAATGTGGCTTCATTCGTTGTAATAAGAATTCCGATTGATAAAGCAAATAAAAAACGATATTCCAAACTCATAATTCTAACATATAAAAATAGAGTTTTGTAACATTTATTTAAGTAAGTGTGAATTATAAGACCTCTTGTAATATTTGCCACATTTTTATTTCATAGTATTGAAATTAAATCAAATTTCCAAACAGGTATTTAAAATTCCATAAATTATATTTGTGTTCTTTAAAATGGTTTGTTGCGTGAAACTGCTTGACTAACATGAAATCATTAGAATAGCGTTTCCCAACATCTTTGTAAGCGTACACACAATAATAAAATTCTATTAAATTCGCACTTTGTTACATTTAGGGTAACACTAAAAATGAGCACACTAAAAGTTAGATCGACTTATTATCGATCGATGTATTATCACCTCGACGTTCTAGTGTGAATAAAAACATTGGGAAATACTTAAAATCACACACATAAATAGAACATTAATTTAAAAGTTCTGTCTTACCAAGTCTTAACACATACGAGTTTTGCATTAAAACAATTATTAATATGCTTAATAAGAGTACATTGATTCATGGATCAACTTTTAAATAACCCATGAGCATCAGACAATTTGTAAAATAGTTAGCATACTCATCGGAAATATCTGTGACTTCTGATTGGACTGTGCCGCAATCAACATCTCTAAAGAGTGACAGCAAGTTAGATGAGTAAACTGATGTCCACATATATATTCCCGACCCCGACTAGTAATAGAAAAACTGACAATTCAGCAATGATCACAGTAACATTAACAAGCATAACAATCTTTAGCATCCATAATATTTATAAATCGTATGAAAATACACTATAACGGAAGATTTCAATGGAAATTCCAAGTAGTTCTAACATGTGTTAAATATCCTGGCATACCACACACTATTTAAAAACCTGGTAAAATATGGGCATTTCCTTATTTTATAATAATTATATTGTTATAGAGGAGCACATGATCCAAAAGGGGTAAATGCTTTCGTTTTACAGTTACACATGTTTAACCTGTTCTGAATATATCTTACTACATGATCACTATAATGTGAAACAATAAAAAATCACCACAGTTAAGAGCATATTACTATTCTAGATGAGTAACCTACATTGTTTCAGAGAAATCACAAAGCCATTCAAACCTTAAATGGAGATAATAAATAAATAATGTTATGGCGATAATATAAATTCATTATCAGCCCAATTCGTTTCGGGCAGATATAGTCAAACTAGTCTAAAAATCCGAAAACGATTAATACAAGCTAAAATTGTAGTCTATTTTGGTTCCACAGAACTAGAGTCATTGTCTTGCACACACACACAAATCCATGTTCATAAATGTTGCTGTTCAAAATATGTTATTGTTAATTTTTAACCAACATCAGCAAAATTATGCGATACCAAAATATAGGCGGGAGTAGATTATGTCACTATTATTTTTTAATTCTTATTACTTCAATAAGCTGCTTCACGTTTGTTAGGAACTTGATAGTTCATAGTTAGAAAATCCACTGTTCATGAACTTATCAATTCCAGTACTGGTATTTATAAATCTTGCGATAATTCAACAAACGTGTCGGTAAGCAGCTTATTCAAATAAAGACTACTTAAAGCTACTTAACAATCTACATTGAGGTTGTTTAATCTTGCATTTCAGTTGTTGTATTAAATCAAATATTTTCAATGAGGGGCCTACTTTCATTTCTAATAATTCTATAATTTCGTCTTTCGATAATTGGAGCATCATTGGGCCCGTAATGTTACTGAAGTTAACACAGTATGGTTGGCAGTCATTGACAGTGAGGAACTTGGCAACGTCTGCCGTCGTCCAGTTTTCAGGGTCGACAGAGTTAAGGACATCTAAGGGCACAGAGGTATTGACTAGTCTAGGTATCACCTTGTTAGGATCCGAGTCTTCCTCAGGGGCTTCAACTTCAGGGGAGAGCTGCACGGCGTTCTGACTCGAATCCTGAGATATGTCTGTGGGTATATTCTGAAAACGAGAATTTACTCGATTATGATTATCATAAATGAATGAGATGGAAAAATTGGTCTTAAAATATATTAGTAACTTTCTTGAAGGGATAGGCAGAGGTGAACACATTTACAGTCCAGTTAAAACACATTTATATTTAATGTTATTATTTAGTTTAACTTACCGGGCTATCCTGAATTACGTCTGCCAGTCGCTCTTCAGGCTGCTCGCTACTATCCTTCGATGCGGCGTCTACTTCCATCTTGACCGGCTCCGAGTCTATATCTTGCCGAGGTTCGGTATCTGCGGACATCTCAGACACGCTCGTAGGCGGAGAAAGGCTCTTTGTATCACCCATATCAGAGTTTTGAGAACTTTCTTCTGTTGTATTGGGTGGTTGCGGAGCTACTTTTGAACCTGCCAAAAATATAACACAAAATCAATCAATATCAGTGTTCCTTAGTATATTTGTTCCAAGTTCCAATATAGTTGAAATGTGGGTGGACTATACACCTCCACTGGTGTACAGTACTCCCACATTTCACCAACTATGTTATAGGACCGATGTTATATGGGCGAGCCTATTGCCATTAACCTAGTACAAAACCAGACTCCGTGCTGCTACTAAGAATCATCTAATAGAGAAACCCGTTATGACTTAAATTAAGTTTATGATATGATGTGTCAAATAAATTAAAGTGAGTGTAGAACGCATGGTAGTGTGTGTGATGTCTTTTTTATTTATTTATTCAATTGTTTTTTAAAACGTGTCGCCCCACACTAGGAATTTCTTCTGTATCGTGGGTGCATTTCACAAACATGAAATATGACATACACAAACACCCAGACTCGTGACAAACGTCTGTGGATCACACAAATTTTTGTCCCGTGGGGGAATCAAACTCCTCTGTCCGCTTAATTGTCTTCGTAAAAGTGTTGTCAAACTTTTCGTTTCACGTATGAATATAGATGGGTCGAGTACCTTGCTGCCGGCGGCGGCGGCGCGGCTGGCGCGGCGGGAGCTTGCGCGGCGGGCGCGGCGGGGGCTGCAGCGGGCCCTCCAGGCGGTGCCCCACCGCGCGGCACCAGCCCACCGGGTACACGTCCGTGCTGTGCGCCCACAGCCACTGGTCGTACTCCGCGCCCCAGCCGTCGAAGTGGACCTTAACGATTATACATCATATATTTCTTTGATAATGAAGAGAATACCGCATGAAGAGTCCTACTGCGCTTATCAGACTGTGATCATTATAGAAATATGACCTTTCTTACTTATTAGGACCTTAAAAGCTACAAACCTTGAGTAGATCAGCGACCACCCTCGCGACGGTAGCCACGCAGACGAGGCGCGGGTCCATGAGGTCGGCGCACTCGAGGCGCATGCCGGCCACGAACCCGTGCGACACCACGTGACCGCGGGCCGCGAACAGCGAGCGGTCGGCCGCCTGTCCGCCGCACACAGACAAGTACTGCTCCCAACTGAACTCCTCCATCGTTATTCTGATGATATAAAATTAATTCATTAGGAATTACGCACTCTTGACTTTGTAAATGTATAATTGTTATAGAAGTGTGGAGTATAGTTTCCAGATAAAGAATATCTCTACTGCCTACTGCTTTGGAGTGATTACTGACTGCATATGAGATTATAATGAACGTGAAGTGCTATAGTCTGAAATGTTGTGCATAACGTAATATTCTAACTTTGGTGGTGCTTTCCTATATGTGAAAAGTAGAAGTTGTAAGCCTATATAAGTATGTATTACATATTAGGTATATAGTATTGAACATAATATGTTATTTTAACACTCTTAATGCTGTCTTGAAATCCAATATAATGAAATGGTGCCAGCTTAACATTAGCACAATGTCATTTACAATTGTTATTTTAATATTTTTCGAACTAATCATAACATAAAAATTAATAGACTTACCCAGCAGGAGGTACAAGTGGAATGTTATTAGCCAACGCAAATCCGACAGGGAATATGCACGGCGATCTTTGATGATAGCAAAACCAGTCGGCGCCTGACGCGTCTGCCGGGTAACAGTCTATCCTAATCATCATATAGCCTTCATTCAATATCTGCATAACAGTTGCAGCACAAACAGCTGACAAATTCAGTGGGTCTATTGCTTCAAGCTTCATCCCCTCTGAGAACAATGGGGGTTCATTGCTTGGGTACTTATAAAACTGTTCTGGTGTTGTGTCAGTGGGCACTAGTCTGCCTGCAGCCACTCTCTGGCAATAACTTTGAGGTGCATCTAATGGGTGCCCAATTCTAAAGGCCCAGCCCACAGGATGTATTAGTGGGGAGTCTTCATGGCACCAGAATCCATTGTCTTCTGGTGAACTATCATAATACTTCACATGCAAACGTTTCCCAACTATTTCACTAACTGTAGCTACCTAAAACAAAAATAAAAATGTTATTTCTCACAATGTTTCTAAACAAAAACATTCCACTCATAATCCGGACTGCTCTAAATCTAAATATAAACAGCCGACTGCAAACAGAATCTTATATTGTTTACTTTAACATAACATTTTTATGTTTCTCTTGCTCTAATACATACATACATAAAGTCACGCCTATTTCTACGAGGGGTAGGCAGAGACCACGGATTTCCATTTGCTACGATACTGACATACTTCTTTTGCCTCTAATAAATACATAATTTTGAAGTAGGGTAAATACAATTTTAATAATGGTGTTTAACACAGTCAGAGCTACAATCACATAATTAATTTAATAGCTTAAGAAAGTTGTAAGTATCATTTTTTCCTAACTACTCCTTCATTTTTAACCTGAGATGATTGACCTGAAAAATAACGCCTAAAATACATACCTTGACTTGGGAGATTCTATTTTTATCTACCACTTCCATTACAGATCCAATACAAAACCTTGACACGAGACTGTCATTTAATTTACTGTAGAAGTTAGCTGGTAGTGTCCTAGCTCCTGTTAGCTGCTTCACAAGAAATCTGAAATTATCAATAATTTATTAAATCATTTCAGACTGACAATGATAATGTCCTATATCTGTACATTAGCTGCTTCAAAAATGCAATATTTACATATATTTTTCTTCTATTTCTATTGCAGTACTCTGTTGCCATAATATGTTGGGCCCTTACAATATGTATTCTACTGTATGTAAGTACTGTAGAGGACAAACTAGCTACATCATATACCATTAGGATCTTTACTCTCTTTATAAGTTATATTGAAAATATATCATTCTGAAGAACATTGCCTGTTAACATTTTTAATTTACTTACTTCTTCCAGTCCGTATATTTATCCTCAATGTTACGAGGGGGTATAAGAGGCTTGCCTCTTGTAGCACACCACCCCACGGGATGCACCTCTGAACAACATAGGTTTACCCAAAAATCTTTTGAATCATCACTACCAAAACCTTCATAGCGTAACAATCCCATATACCCTTTTACCTATAAAACAGAATTTAATTAAGAACAAAACATCAATTAAAAGTGTATTTGTCATTACTAATTATAGGTTTAATTTTTTACATCATATTCATAGTTTCATTTTAAATTCATTGCTCTCATTTACATAACATATGAAAATTATTCAAAAGAAATGTTTTAATTTTAAAGTGTGCATGGGTTCAATTTTGCAATGACATTAACATACCTTCAATACTGTAGCTACCCAAAAATAATCACTTAGTTTCTCTGAGTTGTTCTCACAGTCATTGTTTTTTACCTCTACTTTCATCCCTTCAAATGTATTATCCCACATTTCATGAAGGGGAGCATGCTTGAACAGGCTTACTGGTGCGGCTAGGAAGTCACATCCAAAGAGCTCATCCTTCCATTCATAGCTATTAGCAATTAATGCTGCTGATTGCTTTATAGGACCAGCCTGAAAAAACCAACAATTACTTACATGCAATTTATTGTCACAATATACTTGCATGACAAGTGTGACTTGACTGAAAAACAGCCCTAAATCTTGACTATTAGGGTCCATAATATGCACTTTTCAATATTTAAATAAAAAACTTTATACAAAAACAATGATCACCATCTGGCACAAAGTAATTACAGTAGGTAGTTTTTGAGCATTCCTAGAGCACTACAGAGTATTGTACCTGATAATCGTTTAACGTCGCTTGCCAGTGCTGCAGCTGAGGCAGTGGCTCCAACGGTATCATACCCGCCATGTGTTCGGCACCTTCCATCAATTTGAACCTCCAATTACAATGTCGTCGTCTTGAGTTACTGGCGTGGCATCTAAGTGAACAAAACTTATTGTTTCGAGTGTAAAATTGTCCCCGAAGACCAACTCGACCACACAATTCGCATATTGCTGCAACAATAACACGAAATAGTTGATCATTCCACAAACTTATTTTCAATATAAGTCAGTGGTTATACTAACCGAAACTGTCTTTTTCTAAGGGTATTATAGATAAGTCATCCGTAATATTAGTATCATCAGTGAATTCAACTGAATTATTTAAATGTAAGACATTGCCGGCATTGTAATAGGCCATATTTTGATTAAGGGCACAATATAGCTGTCGAATGTCGTCGCCGTAAACACTTCAATACACATGACTATTACGCAAAATGTTTAGATTAAACGTATTAAATAACAACCATATCTCTATTTCTGTAGACGTTAAGTAGTTAGAATACTCAAATCACGACACAAGTATAATAAATAATCCTTTCACAACAACATTACTTGATCGAAACGGAACAGCAGAGAACTTTTTTTGTACTAATATTTACTGAACCAATCTGAGCCGGTCTGTCTGTCTGTGGTGTGGCTGGTTTATCATTCTACAATAATTCATAACAGAAGCTATGGTAGTAGTATTTGGCGTGAAAACTTGAAAAGATGAAAACATTCGAAAATTATATAGGGAATATGCATGTGATTCAGATACGAGCCAAATATCTTTTGCTTAAGAATTATGCCTTAACAATATTTTTTTTCATAATTTATTTTTGATAAAGAAAATAATTATTAAAAAGTGCCACCAATGAGCGAGAATTTCACAGCTATTTACTAGTTGTTTTATACCAAAGAGTATATAAACACTACGTTATTTGATACTGGGACCCTGGCCGGAGGCCTTGTATTAGGTCTCGCCAATCGTCCGGATAAGCAGTAACAACTCCCTCAGAGCTAACGGCGAGAGACATTTTCGAAAAAATAAAAAGAGTCTGGGACTTTTATGTCACGCCAAGCGCCAAAATGGCGGGCGTTTAAAGTGACCGTATTAGGATGATATTTACAACTTTTTTTTCCCCCAAAATATTCGTTATTAGGCGCTGATTTTTTTTACAAGTATGTCACGATGTAAGGTAAGAAAAAAATAAAAATAAATTATGCATATTCCTTAGCTGCGCTCCGCGGTGTTACGCACTAAATTTTTTCGGGATAAAAAGTAGCTGTGTTAATCCAGGGTGTCAGCTACTATATTTATATAGATAAATCTAAGTATTTAGGGTCGGGCAAAGTGTTATTGAGACTTTTTTATTAGGTAAGTCCCAGTATTATCACGGAGTCTGGATTTGAGCAATAGGTTCGTCAAATAATAGGTAGTGTTTTAAAAGTGTGAAGTGTAATAAAGTGAAATGTAATTAGGCGTCTTCGTCAACATAAATTAATTAAGTTCGACTGGTTCGACGACCTGATTGCCGCAGTGGGTCAGTAGTTACGACTGCTGCGCTAAGGGATTCGGATTCGATTGCCGCACAAAACTTTGTGTCTGTGATTGTGTATTAT
Organism: Abrostola tripartita; assembly: GCA_905340225.1. Lineage (NCBI taxonomy): Eukaryota > Metazoa > Arthropoda > Insecta > Lepidoptera > Noctuidae > Abrostola > Abrostola tripartita. The sequence continues at coordinate 5,590,470 of HG996490.1, read as the reverse complement.
ATGTTAATGTTAATTATGAATACCTAACAATACTTCTTGGGAAAGCAATGACTAAATAGGCGGAGGCCTAACACACCTCACATACATTTTTCTTTAATTTCGTTAAGTTATTGTAGAGAAGGTTAAATTGTTTACTAAATATAATGCAGATGTAATGTCTATAAAAGTTGAATTAAAAAACCAATATACCTATTTTACTGGTTCACCAAAAAGTGGTATAAGATTGCCCTTCTTTCTATATCTATTCAAATATTGGAAATATTACAGTCAGCTACTATATAATGGAAACACTTACACTGTACCTAATTCAGGACAATCAGGAGTATGTTAACCATAATAGCATTCGTGCTGAGGTCAGAGAGACAATCAGTTTTAGTAACCATAGACAATACATAATAGAAATTGATTTGTAGAATTTTGTAAAATGTAAAGTAAGTCGGGGCAGCGTCGACACTATGGTATATGTATTGTTAAATTTTGCTTGACGTCTTACTCTTGAAATAAATAAATAAATTGCGCTAGACCGGATAAAATATTTCACGATATTGGATTCTTATAAATTCAGTGTGAATTTGAAGTGCAGTAACATTATGTAAGTAACTATATTCGTTTATTTTATTTTGAAATAGGAAATATTGATGAATATACGTTGCGTTACGTTATAAATGAAATGCTATAGTCGTAGGCTCAGAACACAGAAACAATAAAACTACGTACTTGAATCTTGGAATACTTATTCTTGTGAAATTCATGTTATTTAACTTAAATTCAGCAATGGTATGTTGAAAGCAAACACAACTAGTCAGATTGCTCGGCTGTGTTCATTGATTAAACGTCTAAATTTAGCTTTGACCATAATTATCAAATATTTTCGATCCAATTCGATTATTGGAAATCGTTATCGGAAGCATACAATAGGATAGGAGGTTTTATATTACGATTTACGAGCAACATCGACAAACATTGTTATTTTGTGCTCCAAAGACTTTCTTGAATAGTTTATGAATTTATGTCAAACTGTCCTGGATTTTTTTGCAAGAAACAAAATACAAGCTACTATTTCATTAAATTTACAATTACTTGGTTACAAGTGGCTGTAAGAAAAAAGTTAGGAAAAAAATTCAGGTACCACAAATATATATGTTACTCTCATATATAATTCCAGAATCCTGTATACACACAATCTCATCTGTTGTCATAAAATAATAAAGCAGAGGTGTTTTTAAGGTGATTTAATACATCCCTTCATATATCTCATCAGAATTCCCATGAAATAATTTGTGAGCCAATTGCAATATAATTGGGCATCCAGCACACCCATCTGCAAATCTCTATAGCTATAGATTAATGCAATTAAGTAAGTGCAGGATAACAGTATTGTATCTGATGTCATCTGAATTAAACTTGTGGCTTCAAAAAGACTGAAAAATAATGATTACAGAAGATGTTTTTTCATAATACATAAAACCCGAATAGTGGTTTTGTGGCATAAAAAAAACAGTTATTATGGCTGCTAAAAGAAAACAAAATATTTTCGTTATTAAGGCTGCCAGGATATAATAAAATTGGAATAACTATTTTTAACATTTACGTGTGGGTCAATTGAAGCTCAAACAACTCGCCTTTATTGTAATATGTTTTGTTGATCTAAACTTTCTAAAGTAATATTTATATATAAATAAAATGCCCATTCTCCTTAACTTTCTAAAGTCTTTAGGATAAAATTTCATAATTCAAAATTAATCAAATTCTTTGATAAAACAAAATTTTAATTTATTGTTAATTAAAGTGGTTGGAAGTATTATTCCTAAGAAACCAATAAATATTTAATGGCAAATAATCTTACTACATCTATTTTATTGCCATGCATGCATGCTAGTTCATGGTAGACTTAGCATGGACTATAATAATTAAATGGGTAGGTATATAAAAGTGTGTTGTTGACTGTTTAAAAGTTGCCTTGTCTGGAGCTAATCCTGGGTGTAGAATTAGGTCATGCTTATCATAAAAATGTATTTTCAGCGGAACAGAATGTAAAGACCTGTATGTAAAATTCTAACTCCATAGAATTGGTAATATAGAGAATAGGTAAATAGCTATTTCAGCTTATTTGATTCATTAATCAAACTTACATTACAAGTTAACAAACAATAGTGGGGCTCGTAGCTATGCAGCTACCCGGCAGATCAGTCGATCTGCGAGGTTAAGCCGTGCTCTCCGCGGTCAGTCTTGTGATGGGTGACCGTTTTCACATGTCGAAACCCCACCGTGCTTCAGAAGGCACGTTAAGCTGTTGGTCCTGCGCCTTATCTCTCTCCGTTCGTGTCGGTCTGCCGTCCCATCGGACTATAAGAGTAAGGGAAGACTCACTCTCAGCTGAGACAGGCCGCCGTGACCGAAATTCGGTCAGGAGGACATTACTAGTTAATAAATTACTAATGCTGATCTATCATCATTTTTTTATTTTCTTGTGGGCAATAAGAGAATTGCAACATTGCACTTGTACATTTCCTCATTATATTGTATCTTTGAAAAAGTGGCAACCCTGGTGTAGGGGAATTTCCTGACTTTCACAATGACAGCTGACGTCTAGTAGTTTTATACAAGATTATGAACAAACTTAGTTACAAACACATCATCTTAGCTTGTTGTATACTTTTACAATATTCAAAGTGATTTTTGTGTGTTTTTAATAACCTCGAGATTAATCAATAATAGTAAAGCTAGCAAGAAAAAGGTTAAATTGAGTATCAACATATTGTATGCTATAATATTTACAGATATTCAACTGAGAGAGAGAACTTTTGAAGAATGGGGAAACAAGGTAAAATATTGTGCAATACTTACATGTTATATTTATTGTTTCCAGAAAGCATGTTATTATATTGTTAAGTACACAGAATAAAGAGCTTTTTCATTATTGTTTGTAAACAAAACTTCTGTTCAACATTTCTTGTAAGAATTAACATAATCATCATCCTTACTATGAAGGTACATTATTTATTACTCAAAGGTTTGCTGTAACATAAATCAATTTTGAGTCAAGCTGCTGTAAACCATCCTGTTGTTTATATAAAATGGTGTGCTAGTGTACTTTTAAAAACAAAGTAGGTCAATTATATTCTGCTGCTTTTATGAATACTGTTTTAGAACAAGTGATAGTTTTACTTTAAGGACTTTATAGTTGCAGAATAAGTAATTAGGATTGAACATAAAATAACAAACATATTTTCACAATAAATATAATGATGCAATTTTTACTTTATCTTACTAAGCACATTTTCTTCACTTAATCTAGAACCCTACTACTGTAATCAAAACATATTTTTTTGAGAGATTTTTTTTTAGCCTGTTGCCCATTCCTTAAAAATTGTTTTTTTTTGCATGTTGCCCATTCTAGGCCATTCCTTTAGATTTTTATATGTGTTATAATTATCCCTATTTTCACATTCCTTACAAAGAGTCTGTTATCCGTAACTGGCTACAAGGTTATTTAACATTCACACATACACAAACTTACCCCCTTTTAGTTGGATCAATAATCTTATCTTCTTATGACTCTGCAAATATTCCAAGGCACTTATTGGTATCACTCTTTTACTACTGTCACTAATCATATGAATGAAAACTTTAAAATCTCAGGGAGGTAGAAGAAATAAAAGCTTCCTAGATTGTTATACAACAATAAAAAAAATTGTTTGCAATCCTGTATTTTTAACCGACTTCAAAAAAAGGAGGAGTTTCTCAATTCGTCAGGACCTTTTTTTTCTTATGTAAGTTCGCTCATAACTCAGTCATTTATAAACCGATTTGAATTTTTTTTATATGATTGCGTTTACTTTTCTATTGGTCCCCTAAAAATTTTGTCATTACCTGATGATGAACTTCGAAGATATGGAACGGAACTCCTCATAGGATCACAGCAAAACGCCAGTATATTGATGATATGATGATGATATTGCTTTAGTAGTAGTCGATAACTGACCACTAACTAGGTCCTTGTTAGTGGTTAGTTATCGACTACAACTCCCACGAGGAAGTGGGGGAGCGTTGACCCCCCCTATCTCTATCCTATCACTTTCCTGGATCAAATATATCGTGTGAGGTATCGTTTAAAAGGGCTTTTTGTTTTGAGTGTGAAAGGATTTCAAATACTTGTCTCACAAAAGTCTGGGGCGGATGAATTCTAGAAACCACTCAAAATCGTGAAATAAAAAATTAAAACCTTCAAAAACTCAAAAGTGAAAAATAATATTTTATCACATCACTAAACATAAGCGAAGTGGAAGTCGGTGCCAAATCCCAACATCCATTATGAGATTCCGAAAAAAAGTACTTAAGAGAATGCTGTCATAAGTTCTTAGTTCATAGTTTCAAAGCTAAAACTATTAACTAAGGGAACGCATAGGATTTGGCGCCGACTTCTGTTATTAGGACTGTAAATATGAACTCAGTTTGTAAAATAAGTCTTTTATTTATTTAACGGTGGAAATACTACTACGGCATTTTTCACACACCCAACGCCATTCTTTTTTTCTTGTAGTCTAGGGATGTGCTACTCTGGGGTTGCCAACTTATTCTAACACTAAACACTAATATATTATTGCTGTTCACAACTTCCACTTCGCTTATGTAAAGTGATTAGATAAAATATTTATTTTACACTTGTGAGTTTTTTGAAGGAGGTTTTAATTTTTTATTTAATTGTTTTTTGTCAATTAACGTTCCATTGATACATGTCATATGAAACTTTTTAGTATGTAGGCTGAGCTGGGCCAGAACACAAAAAGGCTTGTGTAAATTGTAATTTTATTAAAAAATTGTCCTTACAGGAAAAAAGAAAGGTGGAAAAAAGGAGACGCCGAAGGAAGAATCTTCCCAAAGCAATGTTCCCTCAGATCAACCATCTACTTCTATGCAAGAAGAGGAAGAAGAAGTAGGCCTTACGGGAGGAGCCCGTAAGAAAAAAGAGAAAAAAGAAAAAAAGGAAAAAGCAGCGCAAGCCTTGCAAGCACTCCAAGCCTCAAGAAAACCAGTCGCTGCAACATCCGAAGTTTCATCCGAAAGTGTATCTAGAGCTGAATCTGTAGTTGCATCTGAACCAGCCAGTAATGTTCAGTCTAGAGCTGCTTCTGAGGCTCCTTCCGAACCAGAAAGTAAGGTTCAGTCTGAACCGCCTGCTAAAGCTGAAACTCCTAAAACTGAAGCTCCTAAAGAAGCACAAAAACCAGGGCCTGAATCTAAAGTTGAGGATCTAGCTGAAGACATTGATGGTTTAGGCTTGGGAGGTAGCAAGAAGAAGAAGCCGCGAAAGAAGAAGGCTGAAGTCACTCCATTGGCATCCACGACCTCGACTCAGCAGGCTCCTGCACCTTCACAGACCCCGCCAAGTACAGGTGTCCCAGTGCCTTCACCTTGGGCTTCTTCAGGACCTCCTGTTACACAAAGTGGCCCACCAGGTTCCTGGGGTGCACAGTCTGCTGGCAGAGGACGTGGCCGGGCAATTCCACTTACCCCGTCGCCTGGCTCAGCCCAACCTACTAGGTCATTCCCTGTGACACCAGCATATCCACCGCAAGCTTCCTCACAGTCTTTAGTTTCAATGAGCTCGTCTTCAAGTCTCCGGTCTTTAGAACCCACTATGTGCCGGTTCAAGATTCCAACAAAAATTTCAACTAGAACTGTTCGTGCTCATCCGATCCGTGTTCTAGTAAATTATCTGGAAATGAATTTCAAGCCTCTTCTTATAGTAAGTATTTTTTTAGTTAAGTTATAATTGGGTAGTTGACATCAATTAACCAATAATTTCATGACACTACTTGTTTAAATAAAAAACAGGGTGATTTTAGCCCTGAAAACCCGATTAATTTTCAGTTAAAGAGTAAAATTACATTTTAGTTCTTTAAAATCAATAAATAGTTAGTGAATTGAGTTTGCCAAATAGTGCCTCATAATTTGATATTACCATACAAAATCTAATCTAAGGTGTAAAGGCGTTTTGAAGGCTCTAAAAAGTATGTCAATTGATTGGTGGTGTCAAATACCCTATTGCAAGTATAAGTAAAAGGTAATTACTAAAGGCGGTACCACGGTCACCAGGAAAACTACAGTAGACTAGATTACATAAATTTCAAGGTAATTTTGACAGGCATTGATCGTTTTGAAAATAATACCACTTTTAGCAAGATTGACGATCGACGAAGAAAAAGAGGACGTCCATTAGGATCTCTTGGCCCAATACTTTATCCTCATCCATATTTTGATACTTAACTATTACCAATGTATATTTATTTTATTGTTAATGTTATATTTTCTTCTATCGTGTCGATATGAGCCGGAAAATAAGAATAGCTAATACCTTTGTGGTAAATACCAGTCGGTGAGCCAGACGGTTGGTACCGGGACTAAATACGATGCAGACGTACAGACTGCTGCAGCGTACAATCACAAGTACATGCAACACAGTACATTCATAATTTCAATTTTTCAGTCGCGGTATGACATAAACTTTAGTCCTGATAGACCGAAGAAGATGATACCAGTGGTATTTCAGGAAGTTAAGAAAAAGTTCTATGCAAATGACCTAATTGCATTTGATCAGATGAAAAACTGCTACTCTCTGCGTCCTCTAAAGAATGTGACAGCGACTGAACGCTTCACTACATCAGTAAGTAGAATGTATTTAAAGTAAATTTTTCTTTTTTTTTATCTTATTCTTGTTTATGTTAATACCGTATGTTTCTTAACTCAGGTTGACCTATTAGATCAGAATGGAAGGAATATGACGTTTGAAGTAACAATCAAGTCTACCGGGGTAGTAGATTTAGGAAACATTAAGCGGTAAGTGACTTATCAGCGATTGTATACGTAATAGAAGGAAATATATTAATTTGCACGAATACATCGTCCCACCGTATTGCGGGTGCGTTTCATAAACCTGAAATATAACATACGCAAACAGACAGACTCCGGGCTAACATCTGCGCGGTACACAAGTTTATGTCCCGTGCGGGAATCGAACCCGCAACCTGCAGCAGCGCAGCAGTCCAAACGCGTAGCCACTGCGATCAATCAGATCGTCATTTACTTTAATTGTTAAGTTAAAATTATTTAACAATACTTACAGCTACATGACTGAACGTGGCTCTTCTCTGTGTCATCCGACTGAAGAGATTCAATGCATTGATGTCATACTGCGCCAGGGTGCGCTGGAGTCATATGTTAAGGTGCGTATTGATTAATATGTTTATTTTAAATTAAGCTTTAATTAGACTTTTTAAGAACATGGGGTGATTTGTTCTCCATCGATATTCGATTAGGTATTGTACTTCTCTATGAACATACGTCATAAATTGATTTTATTGTAACTTAACTCAAGCCTCATTAACTGCAATAATTTAAAATTGCGAGTGCTGACTTTTGTACTAAACATGATGATGATGAAGACAATGGGAAAGTTTATATAATATTGGGATTCACTGGTTTTTATTATGCGTAGCATACATTTTAATGTGTATTGTATTGCATTATACGTTTTCTTTTGTAGGCTGGTCGTCAGTTTTTCAAGCGTCCAGCAAATCCTGTAGACTTAGGATTTGGCTTTGAAATGTGGACAGGACTGTTTCAATCTGCCATATTTACAAACAAGTCCTTTATCAACATCGATGGTAAGTTTTTAAAAACCTTTTCCCAGATCACACACTTGTCCACCATCATATTCTCAAAGACGATTTCGCCTAAGTTTAGACACATTTTGGAGCTATTTATGGCATGTTTAAGTGTAAGAAGGGTGAGGTAAGAATCCCTAGCTGTTGAATAGGAGTGCATCTTTCCATGGGGCTGGCATAGAGACTTAAGTGGTTGTAAAAAATTAGACGAATAAAAAAAACAATAATTATATGTTGATTATTTAAATATTGCGTATTATTCGCGTGCAGTCCCTGTAACAGCACATAGTTAATCATTACTTCTTACCTACATTAAATTAAAGACCTATGTAAGTAAATAGTCTAAAAAAACGAGTAATATAATGTATTCTTTTACAGTTGCTCATAAAGGATTTCCTAAAGCTCAGAGTCTGATTGATTGCCTCGCAAGGGACTTCAACTTAGATCCTACTCGTCCTGTGGACAATCAACGGGGTGGTGAAAACTTCGCTAACTTTGTAAAAGGTCTTAAGGTAAGAAAAAACGATGTCCATTATTTATTATAATATTTTATTTTTGTTTGTAACTGCCTCGTGGGTATAGTGGTCAGTAAGCGCGACTACTGAGCTTTTAGACCTAGATTCGAACACCGGGTTGGGCAAAGTATTATTGGGTTTTTCTATAAGGTAATTCTCAGTAGCAGAACGGAATCTGGATTTCTGGCCGGATGCTGGCAAGAGGCACCTATAACATCACTGGCGAAATTTGGGTGTACTACACACTCCGGGGAATACAGGCGTTATGTTATTCTAGATTGAGTTCGTTTTATAAGCTAAAGCATTAATTTTAACCTTACATATTTAAATGTGGGAACCTTTATTTAAGGTGGTCGCTATGCTGGTTGGTGATACACCGTCGGCCGGTCATCGACGCGAGTTCGTATGTAACGGGCTGGTCGGACCGCCCGACAAGTTGGTATTCACGATCACTGAACCGGACGGTCGCACTCGGAAGACCACAGTCGGTGATTACTTCGCTAAGGACAAAAAATACAGGTGCCTACGTATTTCATACTACTTAAGTATTTCCTTTATTAATTTGAATTATACGAGCCTGCCTAATACGAGCAACATACCAAATAATATCATAATCTTCTGTTAAGCTGCTCTGGCCGCGGAGGGTCTGTGAACACACTCATTCCATTTATTGATTTCTGTAAAGCTGGTTCTGCTATGGATAGTCCGTGAATGCGTGTCCTTTAATTTCATACCGAACCACCTCCGTGGTTCTTGGCACGTTAACATGTCTGTCTCAACTGTGTTTTTTTAAGAATATCCTAGTTGTTATCGGTGCTGGTGGTTAGAAGCCTAAATTATTCTGTTTGTTTAAATTTCAGGCTGAAATTCCCAAATCTCAATTGCTTGTGGGTCGGTTCTCGAGAGAGATGCATTTACTTCCCGATGGAACTTTTGCAAGTAGCCTATGGACAGGTATGATATATTAATTTTAAATGTAACAATATAATACAAATACAGTTTAGTTACAATACAATACAGTTAATGATAAAAATGGCTTAAACACAAATCATCATCAGTAGTCTGACTTAATTGCTGGGATAGCCCACCTTTTTTTGTGCCAAATCATGCTTTTATGTAAGACTCATCCAGAACTTAATACAATGAAATACCGTGATACCGTAGTTGGTCCTATTAACACTTTCACTGCCATGCCGCAGACAATTGATTTGCTATTGCTCGTGGCGTTCAACGACTTAAAGATACAATACGATACTTCTTGCTCAGACTACATAGAAAGATGAAAAGGAGCCCTTTACCCTTTTAGGTATAATATGATCATGACTGCACACATTGTAAATTGTGTATTACAAAGTATTTAGATCTGGAATATCTCTTGATGATATATACGAAAACATTTGAAATTTGGTTTCTTCATTTTACAGGAATTTAAAAAGTTAAGTAGTATATTAATTTGTTGAGTGTTTCTTTACTTTTTTCTACACTTGAGAAAATAAATTGACGCAACTTAAATAGCGTCAATGTTCATTACTTACCGTCAATGAGTTCTTGTAATACTTGCGCTTATTTTACATAAATATAATAAACAGTAGTTAAATAGGGTTTAATTTTGTGTATGTATGATTTAATAAAAAAAATATTGCAGCCGTTGGCTAGGCAGCTTAACGAAACGCAAGTATCCAAGATGGTGAGAGAAGCAGCTACTCCGCCTGATGAACGCTTGTATAAAATCAAAGAAGTGATTTCTAATGTAAGTAATCATTATTAAATTTAAAGTACAGTTTGTATGAGATAATTTATTTACCATTATGACCTTGTTTTAAATTAATATGTCGAACTTGCTACCTTTGGTCCTTGTTTCTCATTGATGGCTAACCATTTCGTTGGATAAACCAATACTTTTATTCCAGATGAAATACTCTCAAAACAAAGACTTTAAACAGTTCGGATTGGAGATTTCCGAAACGTTTTATACTGTTCAAGCAAAAGTCCTGGAGCCACCGACCTTAGACATTGGTAACGGAAAAACTGTGCCCAGGTATGCACCAAAGCCGGTATTACGATTAACCAGCAAGACAAAAGCGGCCCTGATTCTAATTCTTACTATTCAGGGAATATTACTTCAATTAGACTAAGCGCCTGTTGCACTATTGACAGGTAAAGTCGCAAGTAGACTAACCGCCACTTAAAGTCACCCGTAACTACTCATACGAATTTCACAATATCTGAGTAGCATTAACCAGAGTATAAACTGGCTTGTAACTAAGATACGATAGAAGATACTCGTAACTTTTACTTGCCGATTAGCATTAATCAAGAAGTAACTATTCAACACTACTTGTAGATAGTGAAACATGCCATAAATAATGTTTTATGATATTTAGGAGTTCCTTCTTTGTGTGTTAAAATGGCCTTTGCTCCGCAGTGACCGTTAGGCTTATATAATTATGAATCTAGTGTAATTTGTTCAAATGAAAATTGTCTCATCATGGCATGTTTCGTCAATCGGATTTTTCCAGAAAAGGACAATGGCAGGCTAACCGTCTCTTGAAGGCGGAACCTCTCCAGTCTTGGGGTCTTATTGCCGTTGATACTGACCCTAGAAATGATTACGATCCTATGATTTCACTGGTTAGTAATTTTATGTTTATTACAGCACTTTTTACTTATTAAACCTTAGTTAGTTCGTGTGAAGTATTATAATTTTGAATGAGTTTGATGTTAGCTAGTTAGTTAACTCTAGGTCAGTTTTAGGGCTTAATCGTACTTTTGACGAGACCTAACTAAAGGTCTAGTCTAGTCAGACATTTTACTCACCGTTTTTTAAACATGACATTACAAAATTACTCAGGAACACGAATTTGTATATTATGACTTTTTGAAAAGTTCGTTTTAATTGTTTTCTTCATATTAGATTTCTCTATGTATATAACATCTAAACAGATATTTCGTTTATTGTATTATAATTTCAGATCATAAGTACCGGGACACAATTGGGCATGAATGTCGCTAAGCCGAAGCTAGTCAATCTTAATGCTAGAATGACGTCACTACACAGTATTCTGCTAAACGCATACAAGGATGTGAGGTTCGTCTTCATCATCATGTCGGCGAGGGGCCGGGATGATTACCATAAGGTATAGTGAAACTATTATTTTATTATTTTGTATTAGGTTATGTGCCAGGGATGTTATGGATAGGACATTTTGAATATGGATATAGGAATACTATTATAACGGTTTCTCGACACGCCCTATCAACAACGCAGTATCTGCAAATACGCAAATTCGCGATGTTGAAGGGGGCGTGGCGATATGGTTTCGGGTATTTCGGGTTATGGTTATTAGATTTTACACATTGGTATGTACACATATTTTTTAATAGCTTAGTTTGTTTCTTAGTGCTGGGCAAAACCTTTCTACATTCATATTTGACATTATTTCTAGTTTATAATTTGGTACTACATCACTTATAATCCATAAGATACTTTTATGTCGGATGCGGTTACGGTGGCGGATAAATTTTTATTTCGGATATCCGGTAGTTTCGGTAACGGAGCTCCATGACATTCCTGTTATGTGCTAAGTATTTTCTATTAACGCTACTGTTTCATTATGACATTCGAAAAATATAGTTTCAAATCCGGTAAGCCGATAATTATATTTTTTTACAGAAGTCACGTTTGCAGGATAGTACAAAAAAGCGTTTACATTATAAGATAATTCATACACATGTATTTTATACAGGTAAAGCAGATGGCTGAACGTGAAGTGGGCATTCTGACCCAGTGTGTCAAAGAGATGACTGCGCGTCGCATGAACCAAATGACAGCAAAGAACATCTTATTAAAGGTAAATATTGTTTTCATCCGTAGTCTGGAAGCTAGTTATTTTTGCACACAGAGTATTCGTCAGACAGTACGTTGTGCATGTTAATAGGTGTGTACATAACTTATAATTATCAAACAATTCAGTAACATCCTTTTGTCAAATTTTAATCTCTTGTACATAAATCCGGTACGAAAATGTAAGTGGCTACAACTAATTTAGCTATTACGACATTTTTTTAAATGTGTAATTAATGACTATATCACTTTGCAACAGGTTAATTCGAAACTGATGGGAATAAACCAAGCTATTGAAACAGCAACATTGCCTAAGTGTCTGAAAGACGGCGGCGTTATGATCGTCGGCGCTGATGTGACGCATCCCTCGCCCGATCAGGTAAGAACGGCTCTATTTAATTATAATTAAAAGCCAATTAATTATAACTATGTGTAAAACGAATTAGAGAGAAATTAAGAGCATGTGAGAGATAGGGGAGAAAGTGTGTGAGAGAGAGGGGAGAAAGAGTGTGTAAGAGAGGGGGGGGGAAAGAGTGTGTGAGAGAGGGGAGAAAGAGTGTGTAAGAGAGAGAGGGTAAAACAAGATGAAATTGGAAAATGATTAGATAGTAATGAACGCTTTTTTTACAGTCTAATGTGCCCAGTATTGCGGCAGTGACAGCCTCTATAGACTCGAAATGCTATATGTATAACATAGAGCTGAGCATACAAACGCCAAAGGTAAGAAATACTTCACTCATAGTTTTTTAATTATTTCATCATGATCATCAGCCGGAAGACGTTCACTGCTAAACGAAGGCCTACCCCTTTTAGAAGGGGGGGGGGGGTTCTCGCTAATCCCTTTTTTTATTTACCTTGTTACAATCTATGCTCGATCTAGAAAATGATAATAATCATATTATTAGTATTATATTATTACTATGTCTCCATTTTAATTACACCTAACAGTTTATGCAAGTTAAAAACCTTGTTTTGTTTCTACAGAAAGAGATGATTGTTGAGTTCGAAGACATGATGTTCGATCACTTGAGGGTCTACAAAGAGCGTAACAATGCCCTCCCGAGGAAGATATTTGTATTCCGTGATGGAGTCTCCGAGGGACAGTTTGCTCAGGTATTATTTACTTAGAGTCACGATTCCTATGTAGAAGTACCGGTAAGATACTTTACAAAGTTACAGTTTTAAAAGTTTTACGTGGAGAGTACGATTAATTTACCATTCAGTCGCCGTGAAAGTCTTTTATTCATTTCTTTTTTTTTTTATAAGTATTCGCCCCACACTAGGAATTTTTCCTGTATCGTGGGTGCGTTTCACTAACATGTAATATCACATACACAAACACCCAGACTCGGGACAAGTACTGCGAATCGCACAAAGCTTTGTCCCGGAATCGAACCCGTAACCCTTAGCGCAGTCCAATCGGATTGTCAAAGTGAGACATAAGAGTCGATGATCCCAGTAAATGGCAATAAGGTTGCCCAATTGCCACTTAAATGTGACGCAACCGGCGAAATGTGGGCGTGCAGTAGTATAGTAATAAACGTAGACGAAGTTCTGCGCAAGTCACAGTATTTACCTACATTGTACTTAAAAATTCAATTGCGCACATCATAACATCAGCCTGTATTCCCCGAAGGGGTAGGCAGAGGTGAACATATAGTACACCCACATTTCGCTAGTTATGTTGTAAGTCCCAATATAATAGAAGGCGAGCCTATTGCCATCAACCGGGCACAGATCCAGACTCCGTGCTGCTTCTGAGAATTACCTGATGGAAAACTTAGTAACACTTTGCCCGACCCGGGATTTGTACCCAGGACCTCTTGCTCAGCAGTCGCGCTTAGCGACCACTAGTCCAACGAGGCAGTCCAGCCAAGATCAAACGGCCTTAATGTAACTTTGATAAAGAAGCCGTGATTACATGTATGTTTGAACGTTTTGCAGGTAATGAATAGTGAACTGCTGGCCGTTCAACAAGCCTACCAGCGCATGGCAGGACAGTCCAAAAAGCCGGAGATACTGTTCCTGTTGGTGCAGAAGAGGCATCACACGAGGTAAGTACTTTTTATGTCCACTGGAACGGGCCATCGTGGCCGGGTTTAGCTTATCAATTTATAAAATTGCCTATTATAATGGGTATTTGACAAAATGACAGATTGATTAGAACATTCAAAATAATTCAAGTCTCTACTTCTCTAAAAAAATCTTTATTTTTGTTTTAGGAGATTCTTTGTTGATTTTTTAATGACGTAACATTATATCTTTATTTGCTTTGAATTAAATAAATAATTCAAGTAAGTTGGCAAATTACTGACGTCACACGGGTGCTATTACCATACACAATCTATGGAGAAATAGCGTTTTAGCTCATAACAAGTATATTTTATATTCTATTTTCAGATTATTCAGTGGCGGTGGGAACAGCCACTACAACGTTGAGCCGGGGACTGTTGTCGACACAGATATCGTTCACGCGTCCGAATTGGACTTCTATCTGGTGAATATTATTTTATAAGTTTCTACCACCAAGGAGTGTGAGAAGTTTAGCGACACCTGCTTTCCGAATATTATTTTGCTTTATTTTACTGACAACTTTGTTGAGAGATATATCAGCCCTATTGTTACAAAAACGGCAACTTGTATACACAATCATCCTTAACATCCCTAACCATAAGAAGGGATTTTTTTTACAGATTTTCGTTAAAGAGTTCCGTCGTAGGATTTCCACTAGCTTATATACAGCTTTCACTATATTTCTATATTTACTCATCACATTCTACCACTTGTATAGTTCTCATCACGTAAAAAGAACGCTGAGCGACTGTCAGCGAATGTGTTTGCACTCGGATATAGTCGCTTCATATGGTCCGAGGCTATTGTAGATTATAATGAAGTGTGAAGTGTAATTGTTTTATTGTAGAATCATTATTGGTACTTTACTAGTTACGTAACACTTTGGAAGAGATTGGAATTTAAAAATATAAGTTAAAAGTCAGCATTCTTTTTACGTGACAGGTAGTTCCCGTCACGTAAAAAGGAGGTCCCGTCCCGTGCTTAGGTTAATGCTTAATCAAGAACGTCCAATGGCTAAAAAGTATTTTCTATATATCACTATTTTTGTAACTTAAATGACTATTACCAGGTATCCCACCAAGCTATAAAGGGTACAGCCCGTCCGACGCGGTACCATGCAGTTTGCAACGACGGCAAGATACCGGACGATGAAGTGGAGCAGCTGACGTACTACCTATGCCACCTGTACTCCCGCTGCATGAGATCGGTGTCCTACCCAACACCCACGTATTATGCCCATCTTGCCTGTCTGCGTGCTAGATCCCTCACTCAGTAAGTACCACTGTTATATACTACGCCACGCGCCATCTAGTAAATAAGAGGTTGGTTTTCCAATATATTTTGTAGACTCATTCTAACCATACTTATTGTTATTTGGGCATTTGTTCAAATTTGTAGTATTTGAGCCTTATTGTCATTTTATCATACTGCGGCTAAATCACTGACTTTTGCCGACCCTTCGCGAAAAGTCAGTGTAGACGCAGTAAGATGATGTTACCCTTTATATAACGATGAATCTTTGACTAATTGGTACCTCCAACAGACAATAATCAATCTTTATTTTCTGTATATGGAGTTCTCCTTGCTATAAAATCTTAAAAAAAGCTAAATACTTATTATCTTTTTATTTACAGTGGCGAGAGGTTCGACAACAGGGAGCTGGAGCGCAAACCCAAACGTCTGCGCGTTCTTGACAAAATGTTACAGTTCAGCCGCATGTTCTTTGTCTAAGTGTCTATAGTCATTTAAATCTGGGTGTATTCAGCTTCTCATTTTAGTTATGCGAATATTCAAAATAAAAAAGACAAAAAAAAAACGTTATTTTATAAAATCAATACATAATCTGCCAACGGCAGTTATTAATATTTTAATGTGTGTTAGTTGGTCTCTGGGTCCTCTTTAATACTTGGTGATTTTTTGGTTAAACAGGATGTAGAAATTAATAAATTGATTGGCCGAAACTTTTCGTGTCATATTTGCCGTTTCAGGTTTTTAAGCCAGCGAAGTTCTACAACTAAGGGCGGGTTGCACCAATCGTCTGTTAATCGATCAATCGTACGTCAACGTTAAGTTAGTAGAAAATTCTCATACTAGCGGCCATTTATAATGCTAACCAATACGTTAAAGTTGTTGATGCAACTCACTTTCAGCAAACGAATGCTAAGCGATTTGCACTTTGCTGGATTGGCGGTGTTAAACGAAAATCCTAAAATGATGATGAGCGGTGAAATGTGATTGATCTCCCGTTAAAGAAAAACACCTTTGCCTATAACCATCCACAGGTGAGGTTTTAGATTATTTTTGGATGTACCTTTTGATATTAATTGATAATCATCAGGTATTTTTGAAGACCTTTTATTAATAGTCCAGTTCATATTTATTGTAAAAATTACTAAAAAAAATATCTGTGAAAGGTATATGTAATGTAGTACTTATAGAACTATTTTCGACCAATTTTATGAATGTGTCTAAAATCAATTCATTTTTTAATAAATCTTTTATAAATGTAATTATTGAGACTTTACTGTTTTTACTTTTAAGGATGCACAATGTTGCCAGTTTCTCTAAGATCGGCATTATTATTTATTTTTTATGATTTTAATGCAATTAATTACTCCTTATTCCAAATATGAAGTCAGTACAGCACTAGTAAACGGAGCTTATCAATCGCGCTAAATATTTTTTTATTATTAATCATCGCTATCAGTAGTTATTTCAACATTATTGCTCTTATTCGTCACTGATTTACGAGTGTAACCGATTTTATTATTGTCGCATCACTTGTTTATTTTTACTATTAATGTCAAACGTGTATCGTTATGTTCTTGTAGATGTGTCAAATGTAGCTAAGTATGTGGAATAGGGTGTAATTAACTTACGAAATACATTCAAAAGATTCTCTTGTTGTTGTATAGTATTCGGAACGAATTAAAACAGGCCTGCTTTGTAGAAAAATTATGTGCTGTCTAAATGACGTCATATTTGAGTTTACGACTCGCAACTTCTAAGGCTCCCTTAGTAATGACGACACCTGATGGGTAAACTGCTTGAAGCAAGCCGGCCTGTTTTATTAGGCAATAGTTAAATGTCTTCGTTTCTATGACATAATATCAATGTATGGATAACCAAAAATGATAGGGCCGTTACAATTGATGATTGAGTCCTATTATTTATAAGTCTCACGGTCGTGTAAGTTCATGCTTCATCAAGAGTTTAACTCTTCATACAGTATTATTTTCATAAAGGTACCCAGGAACCACGAATCTCTATTTTACATAAATTTAAAATTACTTTATCATATTTGTCATGATCCGACTTTTTCTTCCTTAGACGTTCTTTCGCGGATGTTTCATGTAATTTTTTGTCAATCTTCATTCGATAATTTTCTCATTCCTATTCTGGCCACTGCGCCTAATCTCAAAGTATAGATCACTTCTGATATTCTCGAAAAGATTTTGAAAAACGTGACAATTAACATTTATTCGTAACGGCCCAAATTATTGTAGATGTTTAGTTTTAGCTTAATCAATAATAATAATCCACACGTAGAGCTACCGCACTCGCTCGGAATCAGATATTTGTTTTCGTATATTCGGAGAACCTATTCGGAATTCCGTTGAAACACCAGACACTTTCGATTCGAATAAAATCCATTACTTTAGGGAAGTACGCTCAAATAATTTCGGATTTCTCGATACGCTAAGCGCGCGAAGTTCGGAACGAGCATTCGAAGTCTAGTTCAAATGGTAAAAGCGAACGTGTGCAATGCAAAATACATAATTTTGTATGGAAAAGATGCATTAGGATAAAGTTTAATTAAGAAATTGAATACGGCAAGCGAATTCAGATTCCAAGCGTGTCCGGCAAGCCTTAATATTAATTTATTGATGGTAGTATGTAAAAAAAAGAAAAAATATAAAAAAATGGATCTATAACAGGGTCATCTTGTTGTTATTATTGATGCAAAATTCTCCAGTGAATACCTTACCATCTGCGTCTGCTATTGTAAACATGATAACATGAAGTACCTTAATAAATGTTTTATGGGAAAATATGAGTTTTATTTAATCTAAAATAAATATTGACAAGCTGATTATCACAGTAACTAAATGCATTATATTTTTTTTCCAATCAGTACCTACATAGTTGCTATTAAATCGAATGGCAGATCAAGCAGCAAAATTTCCTTAATTGTTCTTCCTTCGATGAAGAAAGGCTAGTCGGTATACCTCTTCCCATCATCGTGAAGACGTTTATACTACTATACGACCGTTATTTTGATTCTTATGTCAGTCAAACGTATGTCGCTCAGGGTGAATTTCAAATTTACGGAAACAATGCAATCAATGAGAGAACGTATAAACTATAGGTACTTACTATTGCGAGAAGACAGAAAGGACGAACGCTTGTATTTCTATATTTCTACCATATCCCATAAGAATAACAAGGTACTCGCGGAAAATGGGTAAACCAGGTTTAACTCATATTTTTTTAATAAAACGTCGCCCCACACAATGAATTTCCCTTGTATCGTGGGTGCATTTCACAAACATGTAATATCACACACGCAAACACCCAGACACGGGACAAATATCTGCGGAAATAGCGCAGTAGTCTAATCGCTTAGCCAATGCGCCAATAGGTAAGTTTAAAGATACGGTTAATCCACGTGACAACGCCAATGCCATAGTTTAACTTTACAGCACAATACAACGTACCAAAAACGTTTATAATTGTGTACAATAATTATATTTCCGATGGTTCTGTCCTGTTTAGTTCGGCCTCAACATCGTCTCGACAAGAATGCATGATAAATATTACCTAATTACATAATATCCCACCATGAGTCGCCGACATAAATTCCATTATTAACAAACAAAAAAAAACGTACCTAACGTTAATATTATTTTTTTGGAACTGAGCCCTGTACGCAAGAACGTTGTGTGTATAGCCAGGTTTGGCCACAATATAATTGACTAGGTTATTATTTTGTGGTAAGCTAAAATAATATGTGTACCTACCTACTTACCTACCTACAAGAATGATATTGGTATTTGACGAAACACACCTTTACCTTCCTCTAGTGCGGTAACAAAATCTGCTTTAAGCGGATAAACATAGAATGAATTTAGTTTGGCTTTTTATCTAAATCTAAAGGATATTAGATTTTTCAGCTATGGTCAAAATCTCTTTTTTTTTCCGTCCATTCCATATTCAGTGCTCCAAGCTCCAAGACCTCGTGCTCAGCAATCGCGCTTACCGAACACTAGACCGACGAGGCGGTCAAACATAATTATAAAATATTTACGTAGGTATTATTCATTCCAAAGGATGTAGGAAATGTAGGACTGTTGAATTGCCCATATCATATTATTAGTTCCGTCATATTCAACTAAACATATCGGAACTGATCAAATTTCAAATATAGGAGAGTTCCTGGTATTGAATTGCTTTGCTACGACAGTCGTAGGCTTGCAACTGAAATTATAGGTATATTTTATTCGTATAAGTAGTTATTCTTTTTATCAGGCGTTAGTAAGGTACCTACTTGTTCTTCAGAAAAGAAGACAGGCCTATTCACTCATCTTATGTAATCATTGTAGTGTCAAAATCTAACGAACAACTACTATCAATTACAATCCCTAAACGGCATGGTTTAGTAATACGCTTTAGCTTAACCTTGTTAACTCGTGAATTATGTTCTAAAATGCAATATTTTATTAAATATTATCTAGGTATTGTGTGTACAATAAATAAAAAAGTAGTTGAAAAGCCAGTTTTTTTTAAAAATATATTTCTTTATATTTAAGTATTGGAGTATAGCACGTATTCTGTAGTATCAAGGTTTACAAAACAGCATAAGTATCTTTGTTGTCACGACCGCTGAGTCGTGCCAGTGGTCACGTAAGCCTGACTGAGATCTACTGTCTATGCTACTTCCAAACCACAGCTATGTGGACTGCTCTGCTGCAGTATATATGTACCTTCATATGTAGGTACATAGAAATATAGTTCATGAGTTGACAAATTGTACTAGTTCCTGGACTATCGATAACCTCGGGCCTTCGCTTGCCGACTATGTCGAAAATATGTTACTAGAGCCAGTCAGCAAGCGTAGTCCGCGAATGTATGGTTTAATTAAATTAGTTTAAGTAAACACATACTAAAGTATGTTGTTGTTGAACAGAGTTTGATGAAAAAATGATATAAGTATTTATTGAATAAAAGTAAACAGCATGCAAATGGCAATGTAATGTTCATTGTGGCGATATAAGGCCTTTGTTCAACAGTGGACGGCTTCCGGTTGATGATGATGATGAAAAAAAGTAAACTAACTGCGAAAGCTTAAGACGGTCGTGGAAGAATAGTTGAATTGTGACTTTTTGTAAGCCTCCGTCGTTCTGATTTCTGATGCGTGCAATACGATATGATCTTCTTGTAGTTTTTCTTCTAATTGACTAAACTGCTACTCTTGTCTTCATTTGTTGTTCCACAATCAACCTTTGCACCCTTTTTAAGAGACCCCAATTTACTTTGCTATAATCACAAAATCTTTTCTATCAGGTAGCAGATCGGGATTTCACACTATACAGTCGTATAGGAGACGTCATAGGCTTGACCATCCATTTTTTATGTCAGCTAGAAGTTGTATGGCAGCAAAGAGGTACCAAAGATAAGAGAAGGTAAATTAATTGCAAGGATCGATGGAATGTAGATAAGTCGACTAGCGAAATATTGGATTTATTTTTGTACGATAAGTGTATTTGTTGCTTCCATATTATGACCATGACTGTTGTTTTAAAATTCAATCAGTTTCTTCAACTGTTATTCAGATTATAAATAGCTTTGTCTAAAACTGGTCCAATCAAGTTTATCGTGCATTTTATTAATAAAACTATTGTGTAACCGTTAGAGATAATCGATACAAAATTAGTTTATGACATGAATAAATATGAAAATACACAAATTTGCATTTTGCGCGATTGTGCGTGCCAGACTTGAGGTAGGTACGTGTTATCAATTATTTTCAAGTAAAACTAGTTTAAAAACAGCATAATCTTCGATATAAACGGTTGACATTGTTTTTTAATAAGAATTTAACAAGTAGGTATACATTTCATTAGGTCGAGTGTGGAGGTTGTTTCGTTTCTAGTGAGTGCACTAGTTCCGATTACGATAAAGGAAGTGGCTGCAAGGTCTATGCCACCGTCATCCTTCCTTCCGCCATAGCGATTATCGTATTCTCATTATAATTATGTATGCAATTCACTATTTACGACTATATCTGACATTCACCCATTTTTAGTTAAGTTGTAAGTTACCCTCGTGATAATGATACGTTTTACAAAGTTTGTCTCGTAACTTAGTAATTATTGCATGTTTGCGTGCAATTTGAATATTTTAGTATATTCAAACGTTACATATTTGACCAATCCGATCTCAATGTTTTGTCGAGGACGAATAACGAATAATAAGTACCTGAATTGAATAAGCTAATATTATTTGGTTGCGTGTTTCTGCCTACAAATGTGCCTAAAAATCTTACCATATTTAATCGGGCGCATTCTCGTCACCTTTATTTAGTCACCTATATTGATGATCATCTATCCGCCATAACGAATAAGTCCCTCATAGGCTTCCGATCTTTTGAATTCCTTTAAATAGGAAGCAGCCGGCATGCCATAGTTGAGTAAAGATAATTATAATATTGAATTTATGTTAATAAAATTCTGAATATACCGATTGAGGCCTTTTTGCACTTGACTTGCCCAAAATCCAAAATAAACCCAAGATCACGATTTCATCTGGCCTTCGTATTTCAGAAAGCAAGCGGTTTGCTAAAGTTTGGATTTATTAACTCTTTTCTTGTACAATATCAGTATAGCCCAAGATTCTGACAACTTATCTAACGATCGGTCCGATCCAAATTAGACGAAAGGATTAGACGAGAGTAAGGAAGTAAACCTAAATAAGACTAATCCAAACTTTTCAACATGCAATAGCTCCCAAGTTCCTCACTCTTCAGTAAACAATCTATGTTCAGCTGCAGCTCTACACCTAACACAACACAAATTCGATCTCCGTATTACCTATAAATATACCTACTATGAAATCAGATCCGTATAGGCCTTAATTCATCTTTTCACACAATTCACATGATCCTAATACTTGCAGCCAGCTATTGATTATTTCTCAACAGATGATCGAGAGACCGAGAAAAGCTTAGGTAACCCTTCTCACTTTTTTTAAGAAACCTGTCACACGCTGTGATCACCCACTGGCAAGCGTGAGATCTTGGAATCGAAGGAAGATCTCTAGGGAAGCGTTTTGTGCTTGATAACCCTCTACTTCAAATACCTATGTAGGACTATTCTGCCGTTGTGGTGAAATGAGGATGTGAAAGCTTCGACGACTCTTTTTGGGAAGCGTGGTGATGCAGGTTCTCATACTTCTGAAGTCACTGTTTATAACTAGGGAATTATATAAGTTTTTAACAGTAAGGGCCTGTTTAACCATCGATAAGTAAAGTGTCAAGTAGACTAACCGCCACTTAAAGTCATACGAATTTCAAATTATCTGAGTAGCATTAATCAGGGGATAAAGTGGCCTGTAACTAAGATAAGATACTCGTAACTTTTACTTGCCGATCAGCGTTAATCAAGAAGTAACTATTCAACACTTTACTGGTAGATGGTGAAACAGGTCCTAAGCCTATTAACCAGTAGGTATATGAGATCTTTGTGACCTAATAGCATGAAGTTCTATAGTTACAACAAGGGCGCCACACTTAACACTTATCACATCACATACCATAACAAACCGTCATTCTATAATACTTAAAGCAACAATTGACAATAAACAAATGCGTTAAGCGGTATTGAAAGGAAAAATCACACGAAACGACATTATTTTGTCTACAATCGGCCACATTGTTCCGTCGAACTTATTTAAGACAATCGAAACAGCCGTAGTGCCCAATGAACTTGGCACAATTCTGTTATTATTAAGTAATAACAGTTTTTTCGAATCGAATTCACGCTTCATCGGCATATCGGAAGGTGAAGGCTTTTAGAGTGAGCCTATCTTGTTTGATGTACCGTAGCGTACGTAATGTTTGTTAGTAAATATTGGCGATGACAAAAAATTGCACCAATGAATATTTGTCATTGTAATTATCAAAGTTAAGGATCATTTTTTACGTGCTCGCGTTTTTATTTTACCTCTATATTACTCATCGAATTGATTGAAGACTTTATTGGCACAGTGGCTAAGCGATTGATTCTGCTAGGGGCAAAAATTGTATAATCCGATGTTTGTCCGGAATCTGGTTGTTTGTGTATGTGATATTGCATGTTTATGAAACGCATCCACGATACAGGAAAAATTCCGAATGTGGTTTTAAATATAAAAAAATACATACACATACCTAAGAGGCCACATAAAAATTGAAATTGTTGTTTTTTTAGCAAAAATAAATAGAAATATGTACTCCTCACAGTTTGTTAAATGTACTCTGTAGGTACTCCAATATATTCAGTCATCCATTGTTTGGAAAATCAAAATTATAGACTTCATCCCAACACCTTACTTACAAGTTACAACAAATAGTATCTACCATTATTTTAGTACAAACGTAGAAGCACCTACCGGTTATAGACTTACTTAATTTTCGATAAACCTTTATGGGATCTCTATTTATTAGACCAGTATTCTATTTATACTTTAAACCTCACAAAAGACCGGGATTATCCTTGCATCGAACCCCGTTAAGCCGAAATTAGCTGAGTATTGCGGGACTCTTAATCCCCGATATATTTCCAATTTACCTTGACAGCAAAACTAAACAGACTATTACATTATTTATAAATGTTCGTGATGATATTATTCACAGGGAATGAGGGCTCATCTTATTTCTCACAATTAAGGGAATGAATTAACCCAAAACGATTGTCTAAAAAGTAATTTAATGCTAAAATGGAAAAAAGGTCTATTGTAACATTGTGTAGCGTGATTTAATAATGATCCATGCCAAATTGTTTCGAATTACTTTGTTTTTATGTCGTCCTAGTAACTGATATTGAATTGGCGCCTACTGTTCTACACTTAATTGCAGTCACACTTCAATAATAACACTACTTGGTAATAATAATAATAATTACCCTTTATTACTCTATGCTGAATACATAATAACGAAAGTAAAATAAGAATAATGTTACAAAATAATAAAAATATTTGTCGAGTCATGGCCTTTTCGGATATAGGCCTCCTTCGAAAAACATTAATTATGATAAAATAATGCAAATCTAGTTTTTTGGTCGGTGGATGTTTCAGAATACTTATTTTTCATCGCCCAAACGCAATGATTAGCTGTCGGCTCGCCGTCTATAATATCAGTATACGACCTATGATGAGTAGGCTTTATTGACTCCTAATAAAGGAGAGCACTTTTACCTTTTAAGGATTTACATGAGTGATAGTATGTAAGTATACGCAAGTAACAATGTAAGTATAAGAACTGATAGCCGAGTGGTATCACCGTCGACTAACAAGTTAAAGATTGCAAGTTCTAACCCCGGCGCGCACCACTGTCTTTTCTATAAATTCATGTGCGTACTATAAATTAGTTATCAGTTGCTAAAAACAGTGAAGAAAAACATCATGAGGAAACCGGAACACCTGAGAGATTGTGTTGTTCTCAACGGTGTGTAAAGCCATGTCAGAGGCATATTGGCGGTTTAAACTCACGCACACACACCAGCTTGTTCATCAACTATACGATAAGAGAAGCGAGAGTATACGCACACGTAGAAAATGCCAAGTCATCTCTAGAAATTATGCAGGACAGCCAATCATGACCAAGGTGTGTTTATCGGATGGTCAGCGTAACCGCGATATTTGCAACACTATCATTAATCCACTTTGCACGATCGTTAATTGTAGAGTCAAATTAGAATGTCCATAATTAACAGGTATTTTGGGGTCACGTCAGACAATTAATGGCTATACAACATGGTTTTTAGTTTTAAGTTTCGTTTATATGGTACTTACCCTTTTACGGACACAAATGTCAAAAACACTAACTCTCATCGTTATTATAATCTGCTTTGCATTTTCTCAACTATGCTATGGTCGGCTTTCAGTCTAACCACTGGTGTAGCTTTACGAATATTCTACATAGAGTGACTTTATCTAACCCAAAAACTGGTTAATACGATATCCTGTAGTAAGACTGGTTTTTGGACTTTCCGGATCCTAGCTACCTGTAACTGCCATAGATCTACAAATGGTAGAGAGGTCACGATGTGAATATGGAAGCTCTGTGCTCACCCATCAACGAACTGACCATGCTGAACACAGTTTAACCTTAATCGACACGTGTAGTTGTTACTTAGCCACGAGCCTCTCCAAGGTACTTCTATGATTCATATTATGATACGCGACAGAGCATTAAAGTATTCGTTATCGAGTAATAATTCACAAAAACCTTTTTAATTGTTGTCAAGTCATTCGCAAAGGTTTACTTATTGAAGCATGGATATATTAATTAGGTCGATGTCGGTCTGTCTTTATTCAAGTTCATTGCTACGTGATGTAATCGTAAAAAGTATTTACTTTTTATATTACATAACCGTTTTGCAAATTGAAGGCTGGAACATCCATTTAGGTTTACGCTAAAAAGCTATTGTTTGAAGCAACAATAATACTAATTGTTTCTTTTTGTGACTATTTCTTTATTATTTTAAACCTGCTGTTGTCTACTTTATTGAGCTTACTTTCTCTTAAGTCCTGCACTGCAGATCATTCTGCATGTCTCGTTGTTGTCAACAATATAGCACATTATTTTGATCTTGCAGACATGGAAGACTTAAGCTATATATTATATTTTTTGTACCTTTATATTAATGGGGATATACATAAATTGCGTTTGACCAAATAGAGAAATATGCAAGATCGGAATAAAAAAGAAGAAGAATAGGTATATCTAGCAGGAAAATAGGATAAGTGTTTATATGAATTGGGGACAAAGGAAATTGTGATATAGAGCACGAATGTGGTATTCAAATCAATGGTTTAAGGAGAACGAGACTCAGCAAAAAAACTGTAGCGTCAGAATCTACAACTTATATAACAATGCATCCACGTTCTTTTGCAGTGACAAAAACATATGGATTTGTCGATCCAAAATAACCACTATATTAATATGTATCTAATGCGGATAAATATTGAAATAATCCCATCACAGAAAACCACTATTTACTAATGTGACCACAATGAAATTTTTGTTACATCATCGGCAGTTCCATATTCTCCAGGCGGATGCGCGCGACTTGTAAGTTATAGTAAGAACTCTTCAATTGGGTCTAGCGTTTCTTAGGACGTAAATCTCAGGAGTCGAATAATTTTAGTTCAGTTTTAGCGATTGCGCATTCAACAATTCAACGAAGAACATAATTATATTTTTTAAATTATGATTTATGCTGGGTTTTACTTCATTCATTTAGGTATTTATTTTTGAAAATTTTCTGTGTCATTTGCATAGCAGATAACATCTGTATTATACGTGTACTATATATTATTGTTAATTTTCAGTTCACTTGAAAGATATACATCTTTCATTCATTTCACAGTGAACTGAAAATTAGTAATTATACAAATGTAGGGCCCACAACATTACCTTGCGGAATGCCTAAGGCCACTTATCATTGTCATGCATGAGAATCAACTTCGACACACTTAGTTTGGCTCGTGAGACAGCCTCGTGAGAGCAGCTTCTTTTTTTCCCCTTTTAATAAACGTTTTAGGACCGTAAGTCTGCCGAAGGAGATTAACTACATCCCCAACGTCTTCGCCCTTGTCTAAGCAAAATTATAAATTGGTAAGCAAAACTGTTAAAAGCGTTTAAGCTTAGTCTAATGCCTTCAAAACTCAAAGTAACTGCAAGTTAGTGGTTATTTTACATTAACTTTTCGACATTAGCATGTTAAATTTTTGACAGAAAAGGCTTTTAAGAAGCCGAATTTGATTACATTTTTGTCTTAAAAAACAACATAAAAAAAGACCGATTACGTAGATACAATTGTTTTAAAATTGCCTAATAACATATTCTCGACTCAGGCAGGTTTCATATGAGTGGGTTTATCAATAGCGCATTGAGACCCAAGCTCAGCTAAGATATTTAGCTATGGTAATTAGTCTAGAATTTGGATGTAGCGGTTGATCCCGTAATTTCATCATTTATAACAGAGAGTAAGAAAGGTCGTTGACTGTGCTTGTAATCCTTTTTTAATGTTCCATACGTTCTACTCATAAAAACTAGTGCTGAATTAACTCCATGTTAATAGTTCATTTGTCATAGACGGTTTACCGTTCCTTTACTTATGTGGTTCCGTTAGTGAATTATTGAAGAAGACAATTGAAATTTGGTATTTTAGAACCTTCAGCTATAGTCAAGCAAAGTTTCCCTTACAGACGCTGTAGTTAATTTAGCTGTTGTACAGAATAATAATTGCGAAAGAGTACACTTAGATGTTCGAAGAAACCATTGAACGGGCTGCATTAGTTTTGTGGTTGTAGTCGCAAAAGTGAAAATGGGTTCTATTCCCAATACAGGAAAAAGTTTTATGGCTTTTCTTATGAATTTTGAAATCCGCGAACAGCATTAGACACATGCCAAATTATCAATTGAATTTCCTGATGGGGTTTTGGCAATGTTTCTCATGTGATTAATTCATCGCCGGCGTTAAGGAAACTGCTGCACGTTTACTGTTTGATTGAAGTCAAGTCATTCAATTGTCTTGCTTGGAAGATACAGGTACAAGCTATTTCTAATTAATTTATTATGAACCGACTATTAAAAATCCTTGTTTCCCTTAAGACTCTATAATTAAGGAACATGGAAATACCTAACGTGTTTCTAATTGTGTAAAAGCCTGTTTTGTGTTAATTGTTAGACACCATCTCCGCAATATTTGCCATGACCGAATCTCAGTTCGACGACACTTATCTAGCAATGTTTTACACAGATTTGTCCGTTAATGATGAAATGTTTCAAAGGTTGTTTTTCAGTGTTTCGTTATGATTCAGTCCTAAATTATTTTCGTCAGTATCCGGATGTTAGTTTAGAAATGAATTAATCAATTTCTATTTTAAGTTCTTTAATGATTGTTGATCTTTTTCAAATTTTAGAGTTTGTACATTGTCGGCCTTCAAACTCATTTTAGTTTGATCAATACCTATTAACCAGTTAATTGCCTTATGTAGATCCTACGTCATGCATAACTAAGCTTTTACTATTATTATGTAAATAGTAATTTTATTATGTGTTTTATCTTCTTGACCAATGCGACACCATAGCTTTGCTTTTGCGTTAATTTAGGTATAGAGTGCGTAACTTCGACGATGCAATGTTGTGGTAAAGATACTTGTACATATGATAGGTATATACCGTACAATCATAAATAAACATTGCAACAAAAAGGATCTCCTTCCTCCTGTTAAGTTTGCTAAGGAGCTAAAAATTATTGAACTGTCAACAATTTTTGAATTAATTCTGTATCTATTAAAAAATCATGGGCATAATTTTACCTCATCATTGTATTATTCATTTACTTTGCGAAAGAATAGACATCAAATGAATCCAGCCCCATTAAAAATAATTTTACATAATTAAAGAGTCAGAGGGATTTAAGAATTCATGTGACGTGTGTATATTGGACAATTTACGTCACTTTATAATATTCAGGGTTAGTTGTAATAATAAGGTTAGAATTAGTCATTTTAGATAAACTACATAACTCTTCCATGACTTTACCAACTTTCGGAATGTTTAAGTATCTAAGGTCAACAATTTTTTTTCTCTTATATCTTATCTTAATATTTCTTTTGATGCCTATTTATTTATATTTGATATCGTAATGCAAATTAAGCTTCATTTAAGACTTCCAATTCCAACACCTTTAGTAAACATTAATAAGTTGCTTTTAGCAAAAATAAAATCTTAGGCACCTAAAACAATTCGCATATTACCTCAGATTACATAATTGGAAAGAAATTAAAAATCGATTGTTAACCGTGACAAAATTATGAAATAAAAATACATGAAGAAGGATTTTTAAAAGTCCCACTCACTGACATTGCCCTGCATCCAGCCCACGGGCATTCACCTTCCACGTCGCATACGGAAGCACACACAACCTGCGGACTTTTTATTGTATGGTTTCAACATCAGCAAGGGCAAGTTCACTCGAAGTTATATTTATAACGAAAGTATCATACTGTACATATGCCTGTATGCCCTGACATTGTGCTGCCTTTTACATCAATGAGGTCTTGATCTATATTATTCTTGGATTTGCTATCAGATCGTCTTTTGTTCTAGATCAGTGATTCCCAAAGTGGTCCAGGTGGACCCCCAGGGGTCCACGGGAGCCTTGCTGGGGGTCTACGTAGGCGTCAATAAAAAATGGGGGTCCATAAGATGTTAATAGGGGTCCACGAAAATTTATCTGCATATAGTTTTTATAAGGGCCTACCTATATTGTTTTAAGTACCTAACTAAGCAGATAACATTTTAATCTGGCAAGCGACTCTTACTTGTCCAAACTTGCGTATTCGATATTACAATTTCGTGTACAGACTTGCAAAGCGCAATCCGTCCGACAATGCTTAGTGCTTGTTTAGACATGATCTTGATCAAGACTATAAATACTCGATGCCAAAGGCATGCTCATTTATTTGTTTCCGGAATTTCGAAAAAGAAGGTGTGAGAAAATTTATATTAGTGTTCCTAGTGCCGGAGAAAAGTAAGTACGTACCTTTTTTTTGTTGTACCTAGTTCTTAAGTATTTTGTTTCGTGTACTGGTCGGTTGATAACAAATGCTTGTATACAATGTGTCCTAGGGATAAGTGACCGCCCGGCGTATTTAGAATATTTGTACAAAATTAAATTAAGTAAAGACGCGTGACGTGCTGCAGTTTTTTTACGATATTTCCTAAGTTTGTTCATCTTTTTCCATTATTTTTGTTTACTGACTAGCCGACATCATAATTTATCAATTAAAATCATTAGACAAAACTAAAATGTAGTAAAAAAATTACTTATATAAAATCACTAAGGCCGCTAAGTCACAAATGTAAATATAATTATTAATGATTTCGTACAAATATTCAAAAAACGCCGGGCGGTCTTATCGCTCGGACACATTGTATATAGCTAACTTAGTAACTTACAGATATTTTAATTGTCCTCTTTCGATTTGAAGACAAACACAGCACGTTTTATTCAATTGTTTTTTCACGAGAGGACTGCCTCTCTAAAAAGGCCGAAAAATCAATATTGCAGAGCAATTACTGTTTTATAAAACTACTAGCGCGTGAACTCATTGATTTAATGAAATTTTAGTTATTGTTTTTATGGTCACTTTTTTGGTCAATTTGGGATTTCGACTTTTATTTTTTCCTACACAAATATGATCAATATTCGATACTGAGTAAACTAATTTTTATTTCTACTATTAAAAAATTGTGGTAAATTAGGTATTTAACATTGATATCGCTTCGTGAAAAAGTCTGTACTTGTCTTAGCGGTTTATTAGTTGGTCCCTTTACAAGCCGTAATACTTTTTCAATATAATGATAATCATAATAATATAAAGCTGACAAAGGCTGCGTTGTGCTACCTATATTCAAATAAAAACTTGGTTACTATAACATTTTTTTTTACAGGGAAGGTAACTGATACAAAACATGGCTACAGCAAAGAAAAAATGTCGACAATACAGTGTCGATTATTTGAAATATGGTTTTGTTCCATCAGAGGCAGATAAACACTTGCCCATGTGCCTAATATGCAATAAAGTTTTAAGCAATGACTCTATGAAACCATCAAAGCTCGAAGATCATCTAAAAAGGTGTCATACTGATAAAATGGGTAAAGATTTAAAATATTTTCAAACATTGAAGGAAAAATATGAAAAGAGACCCACCATGCACAGCATGTTCGCTTCAACATCTCAAAGTAACGATGATGGCTTGCGGGCATCTTACAATATCTCATTACTAATAGCAAAATCTGGAAAACCGCACACTATCGGAGAACAATTAATTTTACCCGCTGTTGAAGAGGTTTTAAAAACTGTTTTGCACAAATCTCCATTTGACGTACTAAAAAGAATTCCATTAAGTAACAATACTGTACAAAGACGCATTGATGAAATGAGCTCTGACATCGAAAGTTTTTTGTGCAATCATCTGCAAAAAAGTCATTTTTCTATACAACTGGACGAGTCAACGTTACCCGGTAATGAAGCATTATTATTAGCATATGTCCGATTTATCATGGAGGAAGAAATTCACGAAGAATTGCTATTTGCCAGAACTTTGGAGACTGACACTAAAGGCGAATCAATATTTAATGTCCTGAGTAATTTTTTTACGGAAAAATCGATTCCATTTACAAACATTATTTCAGTGGCAACAGACGGAGCTCCTGCAATGGTAGGGCGATATCGTGGGTTTATAAGTCATCTCAAAAGAATTATACCAGGACTTACAGCTATTCATTGCGTAATCCACCGACAACATCTTGTGGCGAAACATTTAAGTGACAGGTTGAACCAATCTCTTCATTTTATAATAAACGCTGTCAACAAAATTAGAAGCAATGCATTGAATACGCGTTTATTTGCTCAATTGTGCGACGAAAATGACGAAGACTTCCAACGACTGCTCTTACATACTGAAGTACGCTGGTTGTCGAAAGGTGCATGCTTAACGAGATTTTACTCTGTTTTCGATTCCGTATTAGAGTTCTTAGAAAGTAGAGATCCAGATTTAAAAGAAAACTTGATCAAATTCAAAGGAGACATTGCGTATTTGACAGATTTGTTTAAAAAATTTAATGATATTAACTTGCAGTTACAAGGGGACAGCCTGAATTTAATAAAAACAAAGGGGATAATTTCGGCTTTTCTTGGGAAATTGAAATTTATGAAGCAAAACATTAGTCGGCGCGAATTATCTCAATTTCCAAACTTGTCGCAGGTAGAAACTATTGATGAGGATATCCATACCTACAGTCAACATTTAAGTGCCCTGCATGATGACTTCAAAACCAGGTTTGAAGATATGCTGACGATGGATATACCACCATGGATCGTAAATCCATTTGATGAAACTGAAGTGGCCAATGTATTATTACAAGAGGAGCTGCTTGAGCTAAGCACCAATGAGGAGCTGAAGGTGAAATTTAGAAAAGGCTACCAAACATTTTGGCTGCAAGCAGAAATACACGAAAAATATCCTGGACTGTGGGAAATCGCAAGGAAATTTTTGATAGCTTTTCCCTCATCATACCTTGTCGAAAGAAGTTTTAGTGCCGTTACAAACCTCTTAACAAAAAAAAGGAGCAAACTAAACATCACAGAGCGGGGGGATTTGCGGTTATTGCTCACAAAAATAAAGCCAAACATTGATCGTTTGCTGACACTCCATCAAATACATCCTTCCCATTAATTAAAATTATGTCCACAACCTATAAGTATTACCTTATTATTATTTTTTTGTAATTCTTTTCTTTTAATTAATAAAATGTTATAAAATGTACCATTTTTCGTTTTTATTTAAAATTTAAAATTTTAACCTATCAGAATATAGGGACGGAACTCAGAAGCGACACAATTTTTATTTTTTGTCGACTTTAACAATGTGGTAGGAATGTAGCAGCAGGGGGTCCACCGACACCAGTTTAATTTTGAAAGTGGTGCACGAGAAAAATAAGTTTGGGAACTACTGTTCTAGATTTTGTTTTTATTGTTTCGCATTGAGCATTGAAACTTACCATAATTCTATCGTTTTAGTCCACTTTTTATTGTTTCAAATAATCAGTTATCGATCATCATTAACGGAGCTCTTATGAAAGGTTGATTAGATTCTATTTTAATTCCTAATTTTCAAAAATCTATTTAAATTCCTTAGAAAGCTGTTTTATTTTCAGTCATAAAAATCTCTGATTAAATGCGACCATGAACCGAGTTCGTTGCCATTTCCTTATACCCAACAAGATTTAAAAGCGGTGTAAATGAAAAGAAAACATGATTAGGCCTGGAACAATAAGTATCGGCTGTACTCGGCCTTTAGGACCTACTTGGACACTATTGTCGTCATCAAAGCCGTTTATTAGATCTTAGATCCTTGGAAAAGAAGTATTACGTGACTTATTGTAAATGTAAAGAATGTAAGTAGGTTAGCAGATTGTTCTGTGTAATCATTTATAAGTGGGTATTTTTTTACTTTGATGGGTTTTTTGAGCGAGAAAATATAAAACACATGTTTTATGTATTGGTTACTTGGTAAAGACAAAGATAAGTACTCCTGATACTAATAAAAATGTTTATTTTTCATTACAATTGGAACAAAAAGTTCATCAATGTCCCCATGCTAGGAAAATCCTGTGTTATGGGAGGTGTGAAGATAATTGTTTCTTTGTAGGAATATATATCTACTACATACATACAAACTCATAATCATGCTTGTTGCTTAGAGGACTACGAGATTCCCAAGCGGTTTTGTCTCATTCACTTTCATCCAGGGACTTGAAACTTTTCTCAAAATATCGTTATCGTTGTTCGGATATTTTGAGAAACGTTTCAAGTCCCTGCTTTCAACTCTATGTTTCTGTGGTCGTTAATAAATTATTGTTTAAATGATACCTAAATTCAATGCACGAATAAGGCAGCTGCAAGAGAGGAATGGCGACGTCTCGTAAAGCGTGCCACCAAGACCTGAAGTGACGAACACGACCACTCTGTCAAGAGTGATAACGAAGAAGAAGAAGAAGAAATTCAATGGTGCAAACAGAACTGTACTCATAGACTACTGTTTTTCAATAACCATATTCATTACAGTCAAAATGATAACGAACAATTTGTCAAAACTGTGAAAAATAAAAGAATCACTTTTCGATCATCATCAATGGAGCCCATATGAAAAGGTTATTAAATTTAGGGCCTGTTTCACCATCTGTTTCATCTACAAGTATATCATAGTTCAGTATATCATATTTTAGTTGCAGGCCAGTTTATCCCCTGATTAATCATCATCAGCCGATAGACGTCTACTGTTGATCAAAGGCCTCCCCCTTATAGAACGGGGGGGGGGGGGGGGTTGCCATAATCCCCATGCTTGGCAAGCGGCGGGATCGCAGTGGTCAAGTAACAGAAGACGCTGTTGCCCATCTTCTGGATTTTCCCTTAGTCGCCTCTTACAACACCTACAGGAGGAAAGGGGGTGGTCAATTCTAGGCCGGATACCACACGGCACCCCTGCTTAATGCTACTCAGAAATTATACAATTCCTATGTGTACTTACGGGTGAATTTAGGTGGCGGTTATTCTATTGGACATTTTACTTGTAGATGGTGAAATCAGCCCTTAAAGTTTAAAAATTATATTTAGATTCCTTAGGAAGCATTTATATTTTCAGGTATAAATCTCTGATTAATTGTGACCACGAACCACGTTCGTTGTCATTTCCTCATGACCAACAAGATGCCTCTCTTATGTATTTTCTGAAAGTTATTCTTTACATTTCTTCTTAAACGTTTTTACATGTAGAGAACGTTAGCGTAGCTTATTAGCACAGATGCACTCGTAGGTAATGTATGGAAATTGTGTATGACTCGCGTCTACTACGTACGATGTCTGTAGATGTGAGATCTTAATAAAGATGACTTAATCCAATCGGCATCTGAAGTAACGCAACATCACGCCTGTATTATTGCAGAGGACACTCACACTTCGCCAGTTATATTTTATGTCCCAATGTAATAGGGGGCGGGCTTATTGCCATTAACCGGGCACAAATCCAGAGTCCGTGCTACTACTGAGAATCATTTAATAGAAAAACCCAGTGAAACTTTGCCCGACCCGTAAATCGAACCCAGGACCTCTACTCAGGAGTCGTGCTTACTGCTTAGCAACCACCTTACCAACAAGGCAGTCTGAAGAACTGAATTAATTACATCAAGTCATTTACATGGATACGGAATAATTGACACTTTCATTTTCAATTTCAAGAGCAATCCATTAATACAGAGCCTTAGCCTCATTTAAATTGTTGTTAAGTAACAAGTAGCTATTAGTTTACTAGTCACAGACATTGGCAGTTAGCTCATCCAGATTTCTTGGGTAACTTGCTACGCTATGCTATGTAGGGCCGTTCTAAGTCACAGGAAGATGGCTATTTTCATTTGCCCTTTTTAGTGTTCCAATCTCAGGGAGCGCAAGTAGAGAACTTCCACGAGGGATGATGCCTAAGTATGTGGTACGTCCAGCGCACCTTAGGCGTTCAACCTTACTAACATCCTTGTTGCCGGGCAAGTTTTTTAACGCCAGGACATGTTTCCACGAGACAATCAGATCATGCTGACTTAAAGAAGTGTCCGAGTCAAGTGTCTGTTGCTGTGTGAAGGTCTCCCAATTATTCTCAAATTATGCAATTATCATATGTTTGTTTTTGTTTGTTTTTAAAAAACGTCGCTCCACACTAGGAATTTCTCCTGTATCGTGGGTGCGTTTCACAAACATAGAATATCACATACACAAACACCCAGACCCGGAACAAACATCTGTGGATCGCACAAATTTTTGTCCCGTGCGGGAATCGAACCCACAACCCCTAGCGCAGCAGTCCAATCGCTTAGCCACTGCGCCAATTAGGTAATATACCGATATGAAACGAATAGGAAATAAGGTAATCATGCCATCTCCAATCCGTTCAATCTCAATGCCAGAATCCAGGCAGCCAGTAGGCAAGAAAGTAAATCTATATAAATAAAAAAATAATGTTTGTTGGTTTGTCCTTTATATTATCTTCCTTAACCTTTGATCAGATTGTGATGAAACTTTCGTGAGGTCTTCTAAAAGCGCCCGAGAAGGTTTCTGGCTTAAAAAAATTATAGATACCGATAATTTTACCTAAGATCTACGCCGACCAATTCGCGGGCATCAGCTGGTAATTACTAATAAAAATAGTTAAATAAATTCTATGATTGTTTACGTGTAGCCTTGTGTAGTTTATTCTTCTAGCCAATGACATTGTCAAAGTCGAAGAGTTTTCAAATCATGTGTACATAGGTGCTACCTGCGTTACAAACAACATTATGCCTTGTTGTGATGCAGATATTGTTCCTATTTTAAAAATTGTTTGTATGTTTATTACCTATAGACTGATATAAAAAATTGATGCTTATTTAAAATACATAAAAATTATACGGATTAAGAATTGTGTATGTTTTATATTTGCACTGAAAAATATATTATTCTAATGAACAAATGGATGAGGTATGTTCGTTTTTACGGTGGTTTCGTGGTAGTTGCTCACGAGTTCACGAGTCTTTATATGAAAGGTAATACTTTATACGGCTATTAAAAATAAACAATATATTTAATATGTATTGTTTTTGAAATATCGTAATATATTCCTAATTACCAGCGCTACGTACAAAAGCGCAACCTAATTAATTTTTCTTCTTCACATTGTGCCAATGTTTTTAATTATTCGTTGCTTGTAAAATGTCTTTTAAGACACAAGCAGACACAAGCATTAGGTTATAGTTGACAAGCCCGAAAGCGTAGCATAGTTTGAAGGCTTCATAGTCAGAAGACGATAAAAGTTTATACTATACATTACCAAATTCTTCTTGCAGCAACCAATAACTATTTTACTGACTTTAAAGTGAACCTTTCACCAATTAGACGATTTTCTCCTACATCATGGGCGGATGACTGCACTAAATTCTCTCATAGACTAGTGCTCGGAATAATAACTAAAGTCTGTACACGCCGCAAGTATCAAAACGTTTTTAATCCGCCCTTATGCGCTCTGGTTATTGACAACTGCAACAATTATATCGTTAAAACAAAGTAGCTATTTGTTATTATTTTTATAGACAATCTTTTACATTTCTATAGTGATGACGTGCGTAAGTGGCTATTGTAATACCTGATTGTGAAAACTGGCCATATAATATATAAAAGGACAATAAGGCAAACGGAAAATATAACAATGAATAATGGTTTACAGACAAAGATTTTTGCGAATATGTAAGTATGTGAAATTTTCTTTTCTTTTTAATTAATTTTTTACGTACCTGAAAGGGCGAGTTAAGCTGTCCAACAAAGTTTTTAATAGGTCGCAGGAAGTCTGTGCTTACATACATACGTAAAGAAGCAGTTTTGTATGTAAAGTCCTTTTGTAGGGTGATTCGTTACTTTGTTAATTATTCACTAATTCGTGTGTTGTGTTATTGCAGTAGTATTGTCATTGATTAAATTATTATTGAATGCCGCCCATCCTTCTCTAATATCATAATTTTTCTGTTTTAATGTGTAAGTTAGTTATTGTATAATTTGAAATAATGTACGTATAAATAAAAGATATATAGATAGTTTTAATTACCTACTTACGATATTTAATTTATTTGAAAAACGTTAAAAATTATTTAATTAATATTTTTAATATCCCTTTGGTTGTTGAGGTGCATGCAGCGGTCACCATGGCAGCGGGAGCACGTGGTGCGCGGACGCACTTCCCGCGTGTCGGAGGTCGCGCAGCGTTCTATATAATGTGAACAAGTTGCCCAAGCGCACAATACCACACTCACGCGCACGCCGCCAACATCCACCCATTAAATCAACACTGTACGTAAAAAAAGGATATTAAAAATTATTATTTTTCATAATTAAAATCGATCCAAATTTCTTACCGGCCAAGGTTTCTAAACCCTTTCTTTTGAGTCGTGATCTAATTAAGTTACCGGTTATTTGTGTCGCGGCATTGGTAATTGTGGACCCACCACCGATCGTTTACTTGCAGCGGGAGCGGTCAGTCCTGCAACTCCGAGCCCCAGTCAGTCAGCGCGTACGCATCCGCCATTCGGACACAGTGAGCGTGCACTACAGTGATACTGTGACAGTGTCAGTAACGTCCCGTTAATAAAATCATATACAACATGAACCACTACGTGAAAATCGTGAGTATTTTTTTTATTTTATTGTGGTAATTAATGTGATGGAATGTGGCCTTCTATTGTTTTAAAATTTAAAAAGATTACACGTTAGTACATTTAAATACAAAAAATAAAAACAGTCAAAGTTAGAAACTTATATTTAAGATAACAAACAATGAAGTGCATAAAATTTATTGGAATACATGATTTAATAATAACTGTCAGTAATTATTAAATAATATTTATTAAGCGTGATTGAATTTCCTCGTGTTTTTTAATGTCAGTCTGTCACGATAGTCACTGTCAAATGTGTTAAAGTGTCAATGATCTAGTTTCCATGCAATTATGTCAAGTTCTTTAACACACGACAATAAAAAGAACATTTTATAAGACGATCTTGAATAACAATGATGAAATAGTCACTTCTAGTTTATGTTTGTATGTAACGTATTTGTGTAATGTAATGTAACATTGTGGAATGTGTGAACACCATGTGTAGTGAGTGTAGCAAACTACAAGAAAATACATTT
Organism: Abrostola tripartita; assembly: GCA_905340225.1. Taxonomy (NCBI): domain Eukaryota; kingdom Metazoa; phylum Arthropoda; class Insecta; order Lepidoptera; family Noctuidae; genus Abrostola; species Abrostola tripartita. The sequence continues at coordinate 5,551,833 of HG996490.1, read as the reverse complement.
TAATATTAATTCGTGTAACTAGATTTGACGTTTAAGTGCTCGCTTTAATACAATTAATGATGCTGTCTGTATGAAATTAAAACTTATGAATATAATTAGGGTAGAGCCATGTAGTAAATAAACTATTTTTTCCAAAAATGTTTTTACTGTGTTGCGATTTTATATTTATTCTTCCGTCAAATATGTTTACAGAAATAATTTTAAAACGTAAGGTGATGAAACCAACTTACAAAAATATTATTTGTAATTAATAATATATGTTTTATAAAAGTTAGATAAAGTTCCTTAAGTTTCTCTTATTATTAGGAATATTTATACTTTAAATATACACTGATAAATAAATAAAGCGGTCACTTATTTAGAATAAAAAACAAATGAAGAATACATAATATGAGCAACATATGGGTCGTATTTATGTAATTAATAACCCTCAAATAAAGTAATATACTTGAGCTAAACACTTACATAAGAAAATCCATCTTGAATTTAAATAATTATCATATCTTCTTATGAAGTAGGTAATATAATTACAAGCATGTAAATTTAATGATTCACAAAGTACGAGTAGTAGCGTTTTCTCAACTTACATAAGAAGTTGCGTGAACAAGGATAATAATAAATGAAGTCTGTCCATTTTTACTAAAAATATTTATTATTGAAGTCAATGTTACTTAATGATCGTAAACCGATCAGTGTGTGCAGATTTTAAGAATCAGTTGTAACGTAAAGATTATCTAACTAATGTAAGAATGTAAAATAAAAATACAATTAATATAAATTATGTTTATTATGTTTCAATTAATACATTTTATCTCTCAATAACTTGAAATTTAATCAAACAACCAAATTGGAAATTACCTATATACAGATTTTAATTTACAAGATAAAATCTAGCTCTAGTAGTAGGTACATTTATTATGTTAATGAAGTATTTCGTGGTCAAGTAAAAGTACCTATTGTAAATCTAATTATGCCAACGAAACGACAATTTCTGCCCCCTTACCACGAACTCTTAAAGCAGGACAGTTTACGATGTGGAAGCGAGACGCCGCTACGTACAGTGTGCTGCGGAGTCTCGCTTCAACTACGTAAACTGTCCTGCTTTAAGAGTTCATGGTAAGGTGGCTGCTACCTTTTGTGAGTCACTGAAACTGTCGGGCGTAAATCAAACGATCGATAACTTAGGACACGGATTTCCGTGATAACCGTTTGTTACCAATTTGTTGATTTATGAATAAGTTTACATATATTATAACAAGGTCCTATCCGGCTCATAAATTTGACGTTTTCGTTCGACGACTTCGCAGTTACAAAATCTGATGTAAATATCTTAGAAAAATGCGCATTCCAATTTTAATTTAGATCTAGCGTCTTCTTTACCTTAATACTCGTCCTTTAAAAAAACAGTTTCTGTATTGTGTCCAGTGTTCATTCATATAGCAATGAAGACCCCTGCGGTAATCGCAGAAGTTAAGCGATTGCACTGTTGCGCTAAGGGTTGCGGGTTCGATTCCCACACGGGACAAAATTTTGTGCGTACCGCTGTGATATTTTCATGTTTGTGAAACGCACTTACGATATAGGAGAAATTCCTAGTGTGAGGCGACGTTTAAAAAAAAGATGCTAAAATGTCACACAAGTCCTTCCCAATTTTATTAATTTATCTTTCTTTCTTTCCTCCAGTGGCCTATTTTAGGCCTAGCTAGATCCTGTTACTGTACTTTCTTTCTTTCCGTTTTGCAAAGTAAGTGTAAGTTTGTAGGTCGTTTCTGCCAGTGTACTATTCGGCAAAAGACTGATACTTTTTTGATAAAACGTTTATATAAACCCACAATCCACATCTTTTGTTGTAATGGGATGGTGAGTAGCTCCAATCTCCATGAAATACTAGGTAGATATATTCTATGCTACTTACACCATATTACTAAGTTAAACTTGCTCCTTTATTAACGTTACGGAAAAGCTTAGTGACTGCAACTGTAAATTAAACGTGGCTAATTAATGTCGCTTGTTTATTTAAATGCACTAAGGTTTGTAATTGATTTATACAAAGTCTTACGTAAAACGTTCCGTATGCTGAACAATCTGTCGTTCAGCCATCGTTCGATCTACTGATTGATTGCATTGAATTTAATTTGCAAAATATACCCAGCACTTGAAACAAAATTTAAAAGAAACAATGTTTACAAATTATCGTACTTATATTTCTCATGAATATTACAAAAAATAATGTCTCAACATTCAAAAGTTACACGATACATTTAAATATTATTAAAAGTTGTCGATTCGCACATTTCGTGCGAGTCCAATTCGTGCGAATCATCCAATAACCCAAAATTACGTACGAATTCGCTAGCTAGATAAATTATCTACTTAAAAATCAATAGACTTAACCGTAAAAGGTGATTTGAACGAGTATTTACTGTCACTATTAAAAACTTTGTAAAAAGACTAAAAGATTAAAAGTAATTAGTCCATCCTAGGTTTTGTTTTAGTTAAAAGACGTTTTAACTAATGATAAGAAACGGTTTTAAAAGCTTTTATTACATAACTGTATTTCATCTCAAATTGTTCTAAGATTACCTTTCATTTGTATTGTTAAACTTTTAAATATTAAAAGTATTCTATTTTTAAAGTTCATTAACTCTGATATTCATTAGTGCCTACATTTTTATGGTTAGCGAAATTGTAAAAGAGATTGATGTCTTTCATAAAGTTCGCTTGTTCATATTGTACTTGCTTTTTTATCTAGATGAAACTTTTCTAATCCAAAATAGACCCTATACTTAGCGATATAATTGTGTTGCTTCTTGTCTACAATGCTTAATAAGTAACAGTTTATCTTTGATAATCATTGTTAAATATCAAATTAATTATAAAGACATTACAATCATTGTACCCCACACGTACCCACTGCATAGTCCATATTTTCTGCTACTCAAGGCTCACCTCTTTGTCCTTTGTTCCTAAGAAAAACCACCTCAATAATGAGAAATCAAGACTTCAATACGTAGCAAAAGAGACAAGGATTTTCAAAATTCAAAAAGTTTTTATTTCACATAAACCAATTACAGGCACTTATGAAACCTCACGTATAACCTTTTTTATACACCATTTTACATAAATTCATTAAAATAAGTTCAAAAGCAAAACGGTTCGATATTATCGAGGTATTAATTTCACAATACATATCGCGAGCTAGACACCTTTATAGTTCGATCAGTAAGATAGACTTGTTTCTACCGATCGCGTTCGATAACTGCCCATTACGTTACAAAGCTTATAAATTGCAGGAAAATGGCCTTTAATAAATACTAGGATTATAAAGAACGAATTTAATATTACACTGTGTTTTTTGAAATAAGCATCTCAGCGTTTTTGGTATTTAAATTTTCTGTTTTTCTGAAGAATTTTGGAGGTTTAGAATTTAAGAGACTTGTTTAGGAGTTTATCATACCAAGGTTTCACACTATCAAAAACAACCAGAAATGGCCCCTTTATCTACTTAAGATACGATGCGATACGTGTACGAGAAAGAATCAGTCCAGGATATTTGCTATCGTGTCTAAATCGTCAAGCATTGAATAGTAATAGACCACGTGAATCCATGAAAATAGTTATACAATTTACGTCAATGATTGCCTTGTCAATGTTAATTATTATCGACCACACTACAGGCATTATAATGATGTGTATCAAGTTGTGTCATTAAACTCTTTGCAATTACTTCTCGGTACACGCGAAAAGTTTTTTGTTTGATCAGGTGCCTTACTATGAAATTTCATTGCAGGTCATTTTCCGTTGTAGGAGAGAGACGGCGCTATGTGCAGTGTAGCGCGGTTTCTCGCTTCTACAACGGAAAATGCCCTGCAACGCAAGCTCATAGTAACCCCGCAGTATTTATTTCCAGACTGCATGTCTGCTGAACTGTTTGCCTCGATTAATCACATTTCAATTTATATTAAGCTTCAAAATTATGATATAATCATTAATTTTGCAAATCTTTGATAAATAGCGACAATGACCTATGGCTTGATTGTCAAATACCTATGTATATTGGATATTAGTGCTGGAGGCGTGTCTGGTATTCTGTAGTATAAGCATAAATAATTATAATTAATCTATCTTAAACATGGCCGATTAACCGAGGTCAGTGGTACTGAAAGTAAAATCTTAATAATATTAAGATTATACTATCTGAATTTAAATCATCATCATCTGCTTAGCGGGCGAGTTGCGGGCAACCGGTGGATGCAAACGGCAAGTTGTCGTTCATTATGGCGTTCTAAGGGGGAGACCTTTGTCCAGCAGCGGACGTCTTCCGGCTGATGATGATGATGATCTGCTTAGCCTTTTTCAAAGTACGTTGGGATCGGCTTCCTGTATCACCGAACATACATACCTGACCTTTACCACCCAGTTAGTTGGTAATAAGATACCCCTAGATAAGACTGGTTTTCAGGCTCTCAAGGTTTTGGATACTCGGAACGACTGGCAAATATCTATAAATGAAATGAAGGGCTTATCGTAGGTACTATCTGCGGAACGGAGGTGTTTTGCTATAAATATGGATGTTCTCTCATCCACGGACTTACCGCACCAAGTGTGGTTTAGCCTTGATGTTTCAACCAGTGCGGCTATTACTGTGCCACGAGCCTGAATAGGTAATTCAATAAATCAAACCAGATCGTCTGAATTAAAAATCAGACTCCATCCTCTTTTTGTAGGTTCTGTAATCCTCGAATATTCAAACTGATAACTTTATTTGCCAATAATAAATAAGGTCTTATTATCTACGATGAAAACAGTTAGTCCCCTTATTCTATCCTTACAGTTATTCTTTCCAGCCAAGCCCTGCTCTACACGAAAATAGTGTTTAGCAAACCACCTAATTTACATTCCGTTTGTGACCTTGGCGAAAATAGTAATTCCTAGTGACTGTCGCTCGACCACTCCAATTAAATTTATTACTTAACACGTGATAAATGCAAATAGAGATTTAAAAAGAACTTTGATAAAAAATCACTAAAGTATTCGTGCTTCCTGCTAGCACTCAGTCGCAGTTACCAATCAAACAAGAAGAATACCTGTAATTTATGAATACAGACTAAATTTCGGTGTATCATCAATACTCGTTGATTTACTTAGGTTGCTTTGTTAGGCGAGCAACAATGTTACTGTTGCATCACAACAGCGGCCAGCGAACACGCTTCCTAGTTGAGAAATAAAAGAACATCGCATTCAGACAATTAATTAATATCGATTCAGTGAGCCCAGTACCAATGATTCCATGTAGTTGGAAGTCGGTCACGTGTACACGTTTACATGCTTGCAATCAAACAAAAGTATTTGATTAATTACGGCCAAGGGTGTCGCTGCCTCAAACAATGGTTCTCATGATAATCGCTGTATTTTTTGTGTGGTTTATCCGCATCTTGTAATTCATGATCTCAGATGATGATCAGGCTCGTGACCGAGATATGTAAAAAGCAACCTTCAAGATTACACATATTGTAGGTGAATGACCTATTTTATGTATTTCAGAGTGTGTTGACTTTATTTTTTTTGCACGTGCGTTATTTGTTTCTTAGCTAAAGATCTATGTACGTAATTGTCATCCTAAATGTATAATTGAATGGTATGTTATATTTTATAACAGTTATTTAGATCTTTGTGAATAGATCCATTAAGGATACAAGTCCTTTCTGTCACTAAAAAAGCTAAAGGGCGACGAAACAGTTATGGGGTGAATAAATGGCAATAGGCTCTACTCCTCATAGCCTATTGTTTTGGGTAAGAGCCTATAGCACGTGCCACAGTTATGACAAGCAAAGAAATGAGGATGCATATACTCATGTTAAAGAATAACCTCTATAACTCCCATTTTGGAAAACAGGCATGTATGAATATTTAAAAAATAATAATTAAATAACCCTCTTTCTGGCGTAGTCGGGTATAAAAAGATTTTTACACAAGAACCTGCAACAACAGTTGTGTGGTCACAATTCGTATGTGACTAAAATAATAGAACTGTAATGATAGGGTTAGCGCAGTATTAAGAGCAATGTTGTAAGTCTTGTGTAACGCAGAAAGTGCATTCGTAAAATATACGTAGAAAGCGAAATCCGCAATAGCATTACACCGCTCGTTCAGCTTCTATTAGGTTTCTATGGGAAATTAAAATCCGGACATTGAAACGCGAATTGCCAAGGGCTATTGGGAATTTTCGGGAACTGCCTTTGTCTAGTACAGCTTTGCTGTGCCTGAAAGGGTCCATAATAATGTGATGGTACACTTTAGTATAACTTAGCTTTAATTAAAACAGAAACCTGTATACGGAACTTCGGAAAGTTGGACAAAATCTTTAAATCAAACTTAGCATAGTACTTTTCCTCATTGTCAAAAATTTAACATCTAGAACTTTCTAAATTGTGAAAGGAAATTTGAAAAATGATGGACACTCAAATTTATTTTATCAATTTAAATTCAAGCTTAGCATGGGCAACATGCAAAAATGACACCAAAAGTCATCTAGAACATTATTACTATATTTTACAAATTACGACTCAGGCTACAATATTTCACACTCATTATTATCAAGCCTGTTGATTCACGCCTTGTTAATACAACACACTCATAACTGAGGAATATGGGAAGTGGAATCACTAACGACACTTTAATACCATAGTTGTACCGCGGTGTCAATGTCTCAGCCTTCGTAGACAGACAGATAATAGTACTGGGCGAATTTCCCATTGTAGATCTCTACTTCCTTTTTCCAATCCAAGTATTATGGCCTCAGTCTTAAGTCAAGGCGAATTTAAATATGTCGCTTAATGCGTTCAGACCTTGTGTCTGTGTTTACATAAATGTCCGGCCTCGAGTAACTACAGTTTCTATATAATTGGCATCCGTCGATAGGTTTGTATTTGTACTTTTTTGTTGAGTGTAACGTGCGACGTTCTTTGAGACGAAGTCATTTTATTTAGACGAAGTCATTTTATCTTTGTAGATGGAACTAAATTTTGAACTGTTAACATTAATATCCCTCTTTTGTCCTATCGTTATGTTTAAGAGGACTTTGAGTTCTACATGAAATAACTTACTGAATAACCACAAAATATTAGAGAATAGTTATATCACGTTACTACATAGACTGTCTTGAAGGGGCCACTTTACTATTTCCAATGGTCTTTACATCAACGTAAAAAAAAATCTATGTTTGTAAATTAGTCCTCTAAGCGTTGCTAAAACATTGATCAAAAAATCATCTAAAGACAGAGCGTTCCTAAACAGTAGCTGCACGGAGTCTGAATTTGTGTCCGGTTGATTGGAATAGGCTCGCCTCCTATTGCATTGGGAATTATAACATAACTGGTGAAATGTGGGTGCACTTTTCCGTCACCTCTGCTAAACCTAAATGTTTTAGATTGTCATTAAACTTTGGTAGCGACTTCTGGAAACACTCGAGAGGGTTTTTGGTCCAAACATTTTTATCCTAATAACGCGGACAAAGTCGCAGACGTTAGCTTGTTTTATTTAGAAGCAATGTTGACTGGCCAAGAAGTCCTCAACGAATCAAGATTAATAGACAATATTACATAATGATTATGTAAAGAAGATACATTTAAAGATGCTTACACGCCTTCGCATGGCTTGTCATTAGTCATTCCGTGCCTAGACTTCGTTATAAATGCTTATTATATATGTTTACATAGTATGTAGTTGTAGGTGCTATAACAAACATCTGCTTTGTCACTATTTACATGACTTTTTAACCATACCTGGCCAGTCCAATTTTCTGTTATGTGACTTGAAGGATTTTTTTAAGGAAAAAGTCGTAAGGCATCGTGGACAAGCCAGTTGGCGAAGCATAATTTGCGAGGGAATTACATAGTATTTTGCTATTAACTTGTCATATTTTTCTTTTTACATGTATGATAGTTATTATATATTACGTAATTTGTCAATAATTTGAGTCACGGTACAGTTGTCGCGTTTTCGCAACATCTTAAGCGCGATGAGAACTTTTTGTATTTTTCTTCACTGATGTAACAGTGAGAGTGTAGACACTTATGTCTGTAGAATGCTGACAGTTTAACTGCGCATACGTGTTATGTGCGCCATATGTCGGTTTATAATATTTATATTTCTTTATTTTATTCTTATATTTTACGTACTCCAAGTTTAGCTTATTAGTTAAGCTGAGTAGTTTAGATTATTTTTTGTTTTTACGATGCTGCTATAAATAATTTATTTATAGTTTTGTGATGCGTGCTTACTAACAATAGGTTATTTATTAGTCATGTATCTATCATCCAAAGCTATCGTTTTTAATCGACACCTATCCTAGGTTTTTCTGTGTTTGGTTTTAATATTCAATTTGTACCAATTAGGACAAACCTGGTTTAAAGATCATAATTATGCGTGTAACTTAATCATAATTAAGTATTCTATAGGTGTTATTTCAGTAACTATTAAAAAAAATATAAATCAAATTAATCCGCTCATAAATTTGCTATAATCAAATGTTGTCTAATATTTTCCTGACATATAAAGGTCACATCAGATAAAATGTTTATATTAAACTAAATTTAAACAAACAATATATATGCATATGAAATCGATAAATATTATTACGGTAGTCGGAAGACGGAAACAGCGAGACCGGTCCGGCGTCGCACGAGCCGCTATCATGTGAGTATTTTAATGCGCCTGCGCGAGCGGGCTTCCCGCTATGTGACGTATGTTGCCCATTCATGGTCCGTACAAGCTTTTTATTACGTGATACCGGCTTCTGGTTTTCTTTGAGAAAATTGTAGATATTTTCATGTAATTTATTAGATGAACTCGTTGGTATGAGAAAAAGTTCTCTGGAGAAAGTGTTGAACGTATTTTTCACACTGAATTTTAAATGATCTTTGAATATTAATTTGTTGTTATTTTCGGATGTTCGTATGTAGCGTACCGCGGTATAGTAGTTCACGGTCGCTCTTGATTTGGATACCAATGTAAATGAATATTAATTTAAATAAATTATTCTTAAAAACATTAAGTGTTGACGTTAACAATGTTTGTTTCCGAGATTGATAGATGCTTAGTTTTAATTAAATAACATTTGCATTAGATGTCATCACAAATAAACCTAAAATTTAATATGTCTTTTTTCCATTTTGTAGCGTGTAGAAGTAGTTGTTTAGAACAAATAGGCCGTTGATCCGTCAATTGAATGAAAAGACATCAACGCATTAGCCTCACCTTTAGATTCATATCCCATTATCCTATATTGATTCGAACGCTATAAACAAATAAATTATTTACATTCTTGTTACTAAGAACAAATATTGTATTATTTAATGTTGATTAAAGTAGGCATTTAGCAGTCATAACCCAGTTTCAAAATGCATGACAAGAACGTTTAGTTACATGATTACTTAACGCTAATAATGATAGCTTGTTTGACTGGAAAAGTGGGAAAAACAAGTTACAAAAAGCGTAGAATACGCACATAATAGGAATATTTTAAGTATGTAATGACTGTGATATATAATCTACGATTGAGCAATTAAAGAAAAAACTAATGCGATTTACTTCACTTAAATCTAACACGGTTTTAGCTGCCACTTTGGTATTTGATTTAATAAAAGAGTAAACGCGATACACAATCACATTACTTCATTCAGAATTCAAAGTTCTAATGTTAAATTTAAAAGCGTTCAAAGTTAGTTCCATTTAGACGGTGTAATCTTAAAAATGACTAATGAATGAATTGAATGATCCATTATCTATGACTCAAATGTTAAAATATGACATTTAGATGATTTAAAATATAAAACTGGTTTGGAATCACTCGTATTCTTCCTTTGAATAATTTAAATGTTAAGAATTGCATTTTATTGATAGGCACAGTTAAATATTCTACCTTGTTTATGTCAAACAGCTGTCTGTCAAAATAGAATTTGACACTTTTGTTACGAATGTTTCCTCATGTGTGATATAATGTTGACAGCTGACATTATTTGTGTTAGTGATAAAACGAAGTATTTCATACGACTTAAAAGAAACGTATCCGATTTCTTTTCTATCTCATGCTTGTAATCACTTTAGAATTGTATGGATATTAAACATTGTAATGTATATAGTTACAGTAATACTATCTCTGTGTATTGCATAGGCTGTTTCTTTAATAGTGAGACCAATATGTAAATCGTTAAATGAGTCTTAAAAAATCATCATTCTTTCATTCTTATTTTGTAGCATTGTCATGCCTGTCTGCCTGTCGGAATCTAGTTATCGATGTATTAGAAAAAGAGTGACTTAAAACTTTCTTACCTTCAATTATTATTAAACTGTCTGTCATGTAACAATTAACGAATGATATATTAAGCTCTACGAGAAGAAAACCGCATCAATATTATCATGGTCGTTTCAAAAACACCTAACATAACTTAGGTACCATATATAGACGGACACTGACGATCTTCACAGATGTAGGTATCTATTTATACACGGATCTTCCTAGAATGTATTATCAATTATATACGCAACCATAGAAAAAATACATATCCGTAATAGAATAGATACGGAGAAACACGAGAATGTAAGAAATCCGTTTGGTTCGGTAGACCACACTCTGGTTTGGTGACTGTTCGCGGAATGCGGAACTTTTCGTGTGCCTAATAAATATTTGTGGATAATACAGAGCAAGTACGCCTGCGGCTATGTGGACATTAAAGTGATGGTTTCAACTGGTAAAATCTATTGCTTGATCCGGGATAAATGAATATGGTATAGCTAACGGACGTGGCAATGTATATCGAAGTAACAAAGAGTAGGACGAAGTTACACTGCGTCAATGCAAAAAATATCAGAGGGTTTTGTGCTCATCATCAGCCGGAAGACGTCCACAGTTGGACAAAGGCAATGCTCATACAAGAATACATTTACACTTAGTTATGTGCATTGTACATACATATACACATAACAATTGTAAATGCCCAGTCAGAAAAGTAGCGTGGCTAACTGCCTAAGGAGCGCCGGACGTTCGTGTTTAAAAATACAATTAAATTCATAAACTCCTTCCTTTTTTAAAAATCGCTTATACCATCTTATTAGGACTCGGTATCTACTCAAATATATTATCTACTATATTTCAACGAATCCAACTTAAACATTTACAAACATATTTTGTTGACACTATTCGGAATATACGCAATTCATATTTTGAAGTAAAATTATCATATTCATAATCATCATCAGCCTATCTCAGTCCACAGCTGGACATAGGCCTCTCCTACGGCACGCCGCTAAATTTGATCGTAGACCTTCCGCTTTCAACTGCCGCCAGCCATTTTACGTATGTCGTCGCCCCACCAAGCTGGAGGACGTCCTACACTACGTTTACCCAGTCGTGCTCTCCACTCCAAAACACGTTTTCCCCAACGGTTGTCAGTTTTGTGTCGGATGTGACCTGCCCACTGCTACTTCAGCTTGCTAATCCTGTGAGCTATATCAATAACTTTGGTTCTCTCTCGGATAACTTGATTTCTGAGCCTATCCTTCATAACATACTCCCAACATAGCCTTTTCCATAGCTCGCTGAGCGACCTGAAATTGGTGGATCAGTTGCACCGTCAGTGTCCACGTCTCGGCTCCGTATGTTAAAACAGGTAGGACTCACTCGTTGAACACTTGTCTTAAGGCGGTATGGTATGTAAATTTTCATATTATAAGTATAAATCTTAATGACGAGCTTCAAAATAATTGTACCCTTAAAAAAAGCCATTTGCATGACTAGTTTCCTTATAAAGTCGAGGAACAAAACAAAGGTAGTTAATCTATTTATTTAATCTTCTTGTACAAGTGTACACTGTACATAAAGCGGAATATTTACTTATGCATGCTGTTCCACTCTACCAACCTTTTGGTGATGTTAATCTTTTAGGGAAATAGAAAAGGTTATCATTCCATTATTTACAATCGACATTATTCGAAAATGTGTTAGTGTTCAATTAATGACAATATTGTTTTTGATTGTTAATTATGATACGTAATGTCTTTAAGCTATAGGTCTTAATGTTTAGGAGCACATAAATTCACTGTAAGACAATTCAGCTTATATCTCAAACCAGTGTCGGTCGTTAGGACCTGTCAAGGGGACAGTGATTAATATCTCATTGTTAACACTTCTCCACGCGTCAATATTGCTTGCATACATTATTATAACCAGCTGCAAAGGATACAGCTGCTAAGACGTCATTTACGTTTGAAAAAAAAAACGAATTCCTTTGTAGAAATAGCCCCCTTACCATGAACTCTTACAGCAGGGCAATTTACGATGTGAAAGCGAGACGCCGCTACATGAAGTCTTATGCGGCGTCTCGTTTCCACAAAGTTCTTCACGGTAAGGGGGGCTGTTAGATTTTTAAAAGTATTTTGTTCTTCGTCTATTTAAAGCCTTATACATATGTAGATTAATCTTATGTGTCTTCCTTGTTTTCCTCTAAAACGCTATGCTATGCAAAGATGTACTGATGCACATTCACATTTTATCTGAGTTTTAAGTCCTATAAGTGACGAATTTACTGCCTGGACATGAACTCGCAAACTGGTTTAGGTATATAAATCTGGCTTGTAAACGTTATAGGGCATTTAGATTACATTTGCATGTAGTATACAAAAACGCGTGTAACGGGAAATTAAGGGTCGACGCGACCTTCTAGCCGCTTTCAATAATAGTGGACAGTTTTATATCGAATGCAAGTTGTATAACGGTTAAAATAACTTGGAATATTTAGGCGTGGCAATAATGATGTTGGCCTGTGTCTTGTGACGTAGTTAAGGCCTTGACTATCTAGGTGACACTTGTAGATTACGATCACTGTCGTTGTGTATTTGAAGATGAATAGATACTGTTGTTGTTGTGATGTCACTTACTGGATTTAGTGTAGTGTTCCAAGTAGGACATTTTTGAATTGATCCTTTTTGTTTTATCTAGGAATGTCTTTTGTTTTTGTTTGTTTTGATACTCATCGAAAATGTATTGGATATTTTCAACATTTAGTTTAGTTTCATTAATACCATATTTCTCATAGTTTTGTTCAATAATGTATTCCGTCAAACCTTCGATGACTTTATTTCTCAGCCCCTTTACCATGAGCTCTTAAAGCAGGACGTAGCGACTTCTACCCGTCGAAGGACGAATGACAATGACATTTCTGCATCGCGCTAGTGAAGTAATCACACTCGCTAGCTATAAATACAGCCGCCCCGAGTTGAGAAGTGGGGCGCCGCGGCCCACCAGGCATACCACCGCCTGGTTGGAAGATCTTCCTTTTCGTTGGAGGAACTCCACATCCCTTCCTCCACAAGGACATTTTGCGAGACGCGCCGCTACGTGCAATGTTGTGCGGCGTATCACTTCCACTAGGTCTAAAAAGTTTACCTAAATTCAATAGTCAGCTATGCTTTTCATACTTTTTGGACATACCGCACGCGAATTTCAAAAGCTTCGACGAACGTTTTAAATAAATCTGCTATTTGTATTGCATTCACAGTAACATAGAGTGTTCGATAAAGTTGTTTTTATTGGTTCAGCATGAATTATAGCTTTAAAAACCGGTGCATACAAAACGGTTTTATATGCGGTCATACAACTTTTTTAATGTCATGGATTTTTTTAATACGGAAAGGCACTATTAAAGTTACAATAATTGACATTTATCAGAATAATTTGTGTTTTTTTTATTGTAATTAGATGTTACATGATTTCCTTGAAAGTTTTAGAAGTGAATCGTTAAGGCTAAAAGTTCGATAAGAAATTAAAATTAGAAAAATATAAGGTGATGCTGATAACGTATGTGTTGACGATAAAGAGTCATGAATTCACTATTTATCAGAGGAATATTCATAATGTATATATTACTGAATTTTAAATTATAATAAGGGTTCCAATCTTGCTCGGGAAGACCATTAAAAAAAAATGTTATAGATAGAGATTTAGCTTGAACTCTACAGAATTACGTAGGTATGTTATCTACAAAATTTCATCCCGTAAAATACGAAGTTTTTCACGCAAACAAAGTTACGCGCGTAAGTTTACTTGTAAATTATAGTAATGAAATGAAGTAAGCTTCAACCCGGAGAAATGCTAAAGTAATAAAATCATAGTAAGCCACTTATAATGTTGCCAGCCGTATTTATTGAGGTAATAAACATTGTTCGGAGCATAATAGAGCAATGATGTCGTAAATCATGATACACAATATTCAGACAGGCCCTATATAGCACGTGTAATAGGTATGACCTTAGACAACGTATTACTTTGATACGAATCAATAATAGTCCGTAAACGTCCATTACTGGACATCTAGACCTTCTCTAAGATAAATAATGCCATAAATTTGCATGAGAACGATACCGGACTGCGCTATTTGATAATACTTATAATATCTTTCTATCAGGCTAGTTTGGCCCAGTAGATATAGCTAACAAAGAAGAGTATTGTATGTGGTTTAATAATATAGCAAGCGTTTTGCTATAGTGGCCTAGCGGTGTAGGGATATCCTATAAGTTAATAAGTTTGAATCCAGCCTCTTTACCATGAACTCTTAAAACAGGACAGTATACGTTGTGGAAGCGAGACACCAATCAAAAAAATTGTACACCAATTCAATTAGACTAGCACTATTTTCGAAGTTCATGAAACACACAGATGGTACAATGCTGCCCTAATTCGCAATACTACTAAGGATGACCTCAGCTCATAAATATGAAATGAATCAATAATTATCAGAATAATCGGTGAAACTTGAGGCGTGATATACAACATTTTGATATTGGTTGACCCTGAAGAATATCCGGTATTCGTGATAAAAATCATCTGCTGTGCTAATATAATTATCAAATCACCGAAGCATCTTCGCATAAATAAAAAATAATAGCCAATTACATGATTATAAAACGTTCGAGCTGTTTAATTGATGCAATTTGCTGGCGTATACACCTTTGATTCATGACAAACAAGAATGATTTGGCAGGACCGTTTCCTCAAATTATTATTAGTAGTATTCTAGAAGTAATTATGCTAAAAACCTTGATTATAATTACTATTGTTCGTCTGCATATTGTTACGCCCTACTTTGTGCACGATGTATGTACTCGTAGCCAAACATTAATGTCGTTTTGTCGTGCATTAGTATCAATGGCAACTGAATCTGATCTTAAGCGATCATCTTCAAAGTGAAAGGCTACTGTGCCAGCAATAAATCCACGTTAATTCCATACAACAGTCAAGATGGATTAGGCGCGTGAGTATTATTTATGTGCAAGGATGCGGGCATATCCGTTTCATACTAGATATTTAGTGCTGTCGATTGCAAAAGACCAAACAGATTAGAATTGGGTCATGGGTGGTAGTTTTGAGACTTATAAACTATTTCGCTGCGTGGAAAAAATTGCTAGTGTCTTTACCGGAACTAAAATAGACTATGTCTACCCAGAAGGTTCAATCTAAATATTGGAGTAAAAATTTTGGAAATCGGATAGACTGTTTCGGAGATTCCCCCAAACATATAAACCTTACACTCTTTATAATATATAATATTAGTAGTTAATATTAGTATAAATTATTTTTAGTTTCATCAGTATAAAAATACTATTTTTCTTTTGAAAACTGAAGATGACCAGAGGCTTCATTGCTAAGTCGCTGGAAAAATTGATCGATCAGGGTTCTGCTACGATTATTGCGATCGTTTCGAGGATGGGTCACCATCCATTTTGCACAACGAGATCCTCTCGCGTAGCTTTCATTTGTAGATTTTTAAGGCGTTACGGTGATCAGAAATCTGAAAGTCAACAACCAGTCTTAGTTTGGGGTATCGCATTAGATATCAGATAGCTTGAATACTGGTCTTCAACTGCGACTGGTTGGACTGAAAGCTGACTCCGACATAGTTGGGGAAAGGCTAAGCAGGTAATGTCTTTCGGGGATTTTAATTGTTTAGACGTGTTTGCCGTGAGAGAAACAAACTTCGTTCGAATCCCGGGTTGGGAAAAGTGTTACTGGGTTTTTCCATTAGGTAATTCTCAGTAGCAGCACTGAGTCTGGTTGATGGCAATAGGCTCGCCCCCTATTACGTTCATTGAGACCTACACTCGCGAAATGTGGGTGTACTTTATGTGCTCTTCTGCCTTCCCCTTCGGGGAATACTTACAGACGTGATGTTATAGTTTATACCTTACTATCATAAGAGGTTGGTAGGTACATAATATTAACACAATAGGAGACGCTCATACGGGCCATATATTGAGCGATGCACACAATTAATTTTGATCACGTTACAACCGACGTAACTATTGTAATTCAGAGCCAGCCAGTTGTATAGTCACTTGTGCAATATAATGTGATTATATATGCATTAATACATGTTTTATTAGGTTTTTTATTATCAATGTTTATATAACACAGGCCCGGTAAGTTTCATATAGACCAGTTCAATTGATAGATACTCTATCCTATCGTAGTATAAAGATCTTGTTTACATCGTATTTATGGATATTTTGTAATTTCACTGTAAGGAGAAAAATTAATATTCATCCTAAAATCTCAGTATTCTCATGCACTGAAACTGTTTCTCTCCATCTTTACTAAGTCATCTGAGCTTATTATAAGGTATGGTTACTGCGTCGAATGGGTCATTATGCAATTCAATACCTATAACGTAATTGGGGAATTGATTCTGAAAATAATTGGATACTTGAGACAGTCAGAATTCTGACTTGTCAAATTCCTTTCGCGTTAAAGGGACACCCCAAAGTAGCGCAAGATCGTACCGACCATTAGAAGTGTAATGCTAAATATGGACCAACAACCGTCTCGACACAATGGACGTCGGACTGTTGCGCAATACTGTCGCAACAGTCCAGTGCGTTCACACTTGATTCGGTTTCGCCGCACGCATGCGCCTGATTTGTGAATTGTACATACTTAATGCTAAGGCTACGGTTACATTGGCGGATTGTTGACATTGATTTTGTTGCTATTTTATTTTATTGCTGTTGCCTTGAGTATTTGCGTGTTTTATTGATTAGTATTGGAGGAAAGTTGATTCTTAGTGGTTGTCTGTAGGTGTATTGATCTATGTATATTTGAGGTAATTGATAAGTAGACCTTTAATTTTCAAAATTCTAATTTGTATGTTGATTGTAGAAAGTAATCGTTTTTTTATGTTAAGGGGGTGTTAAAAATCATCTGCTTTACTAGTGCAGATCTAATTTACTGAGGCGGAAAGACGACGCTACATAGTAGCTTGTTTTTGGTCATGAAAAGTTGTTATAGAATATGATAGAATTCCTAATGCGTTATGTTTAATGATGTGAAACCCAGATAAATATTATTAAGAACTGTATCAATATAAAAAGTATATATACCAACTCGTTATAGTACTATTTTCAGCTCATTTATTTTATAGTGCATCAACAAATCGCCCCGAGCAAGCAAATATTATAGTCATAGCATATAATTTTTAATTTGGTTAATTATCCAATTTCAACCGTATTTCGTGTCAGTAAAGTTTACTTTTCATTGGCTACGATTTCGTGTGTGGGGTGTGCGTAATGTGTGTACAAAGAATTTGATGTATGCCAAGAATGTAATGTTAAGATATTTAATGCGTCAATTAATAATGCGGTTCAACCTTGCTTAAATTTTTGACATGAATAATTGTGTTGGTGCCTATAAATTATTATGGGAACTGTAGTAGAAGTAGCTGTTGTTTGCGTCATAGCATAGTAACAGAAATATCCTTGTTTTAATTTTTATACCTACATAATCGTAATCATGAAATAATGAAGCAAATTAGATTGACCCATTAAGTTTGTGTACCTACTAAGTTTTTGTTACCAAAAACTGACCCTTAAAAATTGTGACATACCTACCTATTAAACCAATACAATACAAATTAGTATACCAATCTATGACAGGAACCTCTTACACAAATATGTAGTATGCAGAAGAAAATAATCATAACGTCCAACCGAACAATACTAGAAACTCGATTTGAAGCCTAAATCGAATCGATTCGTCACTCAATCGAGTAGTCTTGTCAGTCTTTACATTCGATTTAGTCCCGAAGTGATTCCGAATGCGTTCTCGAGTAGAATGTTATTCAAATCACATGACTGTTCAGTGGTCACAGTAGACGTTTTCTTTTGAAGGACCTTATTAGTATGATGGAATGGCTAGATTGTGCTATAAGGTTTTGTTTGTGTTAAGATGTACAATATGATGATTTATTTTAAAACAAAACATCCAGTGGTAGCCAGACGGTTTACAGACAAAATTCAGTCGCATGAGAATTTAAATATATACCTTCTTAGGTGCTTTTAAAACTAAAAAAAAACTAACAATAAAAATTTGCCTGATAGATATCTATAGCCAATAGCCAAGGGCAAGCTGTTCACATGGGACCTATATCAGTGGGCGATATATGGGTCTGTAACAGCTCGTCTCTGTACCATCTACAAAATACAGGCGTGTGATAATGACGTACTCAAAGTTGAATATTTATACGTAGATAAATCTTTTATACTTCATTCGGTAAGACATTTTGCGTTCGGGAAGTAAAGTTATTTTTTTTTTAATAAGTATTGGCCCTACTTTTATTAAAAGTGACCTTCACAACAAAAACTTATATTTAGAAACTTTATTACAGATAAATGTACTTTGCGTAATATCACTTGTCTTGGTATTTTAATGAATTGTTGCGACAACTATCAATATCGTTGTGATAAGGCTGGCAGCTAAACAACCTTTTATATTTATTTTTTTGTCATTAAATATTTGTATTGAGAACTGAATTGTATTATGATTATAGTATCAATAAAAACAGCCAGCAATTGACATTGGGTTAATAATTATATAAAAAAAGGAAAAAAAGTATTTTTATGGTTTTATCTTTCTATTGAAGAAACTGTAGTGACTTATAGCATGGGTCAATCTTTGTATCACGTGTTTACTTATCACACGCAAAATTTGCGAGCGATTGCGCTTAGTTCTGGTAACTAATAGTTTTGCAACAAGCTGTCTCACCCACTCGTGGCAATTTGTTGGTAATCTAAAGTTCCACTTGCACCTGTCAAGTAAGAATTTACAGCTATTAAAATATGAATGCGAATAGAGATGTTTGTCGACGGTAAAGCCACAAACATTTAAAATTAAGTCCATTAATATATCGACAATTAATTGACATTTGCACAATTTAGAAAAGATACATAATTAAAACCAATTTCTTCTTTCATCTTCTTAATGCTTCAAAAAAGCTTTCATCCAACTTTATGAAAGAGGCGAAAATCATCAGTAGGTATACAAACTAACCTGTAGCTACTATGTCAAAAATTGGAACTAACTTCCAACATGACATAATAAATGTCAAAATGACAGTTGTCTACGCAATGACAGCTACGCTAACCACGCTGTCAGCGGCTATGATAAGTTGGTAGTGCTATAATGATGATTTACACCGCTTGTAGTTCGCCACCGAACCGTCCTAATGCATAACCCTAAAGCCTTTCTAATGGCGTTGTATAACACAATTATCTGTATAGTTTTATCGCGAGCAGTTTCATCAAAACGAACACTACAAGTTGCTAAACTTCCTAGACTGCATTTAAACTTGCCTCGTTACTTCACATAACCAAGTTTGAATATTTAAACTATTTTATTGGTCCTTACTCTATTAACTTTATTTATTACAGGTATTTCTTAATGAATAATTATTGTGCACTAACCAAACATTAGGAAAGCGATTTCTTGGAGATACTCTTACTGTCCTACGTAGCTAGATAAACGATGGACCGAAACTTGTTTTAGTTAAGTGCTATATCTAATTCAAACAATTATGAAAAATAATTGCAAATAGGTAACTTTGAAAAGGTGTTTATTTGAGTAATATAAGTAAGTTATGAAAAAGCAGATTTCATTACGCATATCTGATATACTTTCTTATGTTTATTGTTAATTAATTGGTGGAGATAGAAAAAGTGAAAAAAAAACATACATAATTTTAATCTCCGAAAAGGGAGTCACAGTGCTTCTTTATCAGAATCCTCGAAAAGGGGTCTACTACATATACGAGTATGTAGTTTTATGGAATAGGACTAAGTTTGGTGGGTTAGGCTAGGTTATTGCCCTTATCGAGCCCAAGTGATAAAGACAACTGCAATACCTGCGATGCCCAAAAACGTACTACGACTAAACAACATGAGTCAACTTCTAAAGGGTTCACATTAAATCTAGTAAGTGATAAAATTTGTCACAGTGCAGTGTTGCAAGCAAAGTGTATTGAACTAATTATCATATTTGATACAGAAAGCATTTACAACGTATCCTTATATAGTAATAGGCGTGTTGCGTAGGCCCGTGCAGACGGGCGCTCAGCCCACTGGGCTAGTTACGAAAGTCGGAGCACAGTAGCACATAAATTGTAGCACACGGAAGTTATCAGTTAAATGGTATAACTTTATATGTATTTATTACTTATTGTTTTGATTTGACATTTCTGTAAGACTTTCTTTATGGAAACTCAAGCCAATGT
The DNA here is from genome assembly GCA_905340225.1 of Abrostola tripartita. NCBI lineage: Eukaryota > Metazoa > Arthropoda > Insecta > Lepidoptera > Noctuidae > Abrostola > Abrostola tripartita. Next base: position 5,531,239 of record HG996490.1, on the reverse strand, counting down.
CCTCATTACGAAATATGAGAATGTTTTACTTCAATCTTTTGATTCCGAATAATGACAAAATATGCCAAGGTATAATGCTTGTTAAAATATAGGTTATAGAGTCATTAATATGACTGGACATAATCAGCCAAAATTTAGTAATGTAAGTTCCAAAACTGAAATAGGATCATCATACTAATATTATTAACGCGGAAGTTTGTGAGTGTGTTTGTATGTTTGTTATATCATGCCCAAACAGCTGGACCGATTTTACTATAATTTGGTACATAGGTAGCTGACACCCTGGATTAACACATCTACTTTTTATCCCGAAAAAATGTCGCGGGTAACACCGCGATGCGCAGCTAGTAAAATATAAAGCAATATAAAAACTAACAACAATATTCGAAATAAATGCTTTGACGTTTTCGCCGCTGGTCTGCGCGGGCGCCACACGTGTGCACACATCAGCTGAGAGTTCACGCACGCCCAGTCCTCAGCTGAGGTCACATATCAAGTTCATATACCTGTTTCGGTTCTAAACCAGTTAGTTCAGTGAGTCTGTATGAATGTATGCATTGCTTACGTCATACAGCCTACGTTTCCGCGTACCTTCCTGCTATCGCAACTGATAAAAGCTGGTTGCAAAATTTAATGTCCTGAATGAATTAAATTCATTTTTAAATTAGGAACACGTGTATTGGAAATAAACAATTTTAGAAAGTGAACAAGGTCGTGGAATTTTCGATGTTGCTAAAACCTGCGTTATCAAGTGTATCGCGTTCTATTTTAAATTAGTGTTTTTTTTAATTTTTAAACCAGCCGGTACTGTTTCTTGAGAAGGTTTAATTAAGTGATAATTTGAAAATTAGCCTGTGTAGCAGCTACTTTTTCTTAAATAACATCGGAAACTAAAGACTTGAATCTATTGGGCTTCTATTATCTATAGGGTATCCTCAACTACCCTGTATCTTAGTTACTCTTACATCAGATTTCCTTGGAAGTTGTGTACCTATTTCTTGCTTCTAAATATATCATAATTATACCTATACATATACAATTATATTTAACAAAGCAGTTGGAACGTAACTGACTGCCTGGCCGCTCCATCTGTGTGGGCCATTACAATAGGTCGAAAGTTGTATCGATTAAATAAATGATATGTTACATGTTACTTAATTGTAACGATTATATTTCTATCGATTAAAAGGCTCATTGTTCGCTTGATAAATATGTTACGAGTCATATGTAAGGAGTATTTTTGTTCTAACTAGAGATATAATCTCAATATGAGATATCGATTTGAATTTATAAATGTTTAGATCGTTTGATATCTCATCTATGGACTAATCGTTCACGTATCATTTAAGAAGTATTTAATTTTAGTTCCAAATGTTCAGTCATTTAAAAAAAAATGTGCTCCAAATTTGTTTTTTGTTTATTCTTTTTTGTCCAATTATATACAGACACTTATAAGTGTTAGAAGGAAATTATGAAATACTCCCTGCCCCCTTACCATGAACTCTCAAAGTAGGACTGTTTACGATGTGGAAGCGAGATGCCGCTACGTGCAGTGTAGTGTGGCGTCTGGTTTCCACAACTTAAACTGTCCTGCTTTAAAAGTTCATGGTAAGGGTGCTTTTGCTCCTTAATCTGGTGTCTAACAAGCGATCTTTTTATATACGGATGAAACTTAAACAGTAATTAAAACTAGATTATGAGTCTTTTTGGCTAAGACTTATTTTTAAAACTAGCTGCGCCCCGCGGTGTTATCCAATACATTTTTTCGGGATAAAAAGCTTATATGTTACTCTAGGTTTTCAGCTACCTCCATATTTTTTTTTTGCTAAATCGGTCCAGCCGTTTGAGCGTAAAGACGTAACAAACATACAGACACACTCACAAACTTTCGCCTTTATAATATAAGTGTGATTTATCGTTTATCCATCTGTTTCTTTAACGTACTTCTAACAGATCTTTTCAAACTGTAGCCATCTAGTTACAACAACCTAATGTCTTTGTTAATTCTTTGTACAAAAGTTGAATGAACTATAAGTGATCTAGGAAACTAATTTGTAGGTTCGAATTCTTAATGACTGTTCTCGTCCATAGACAAAAGTACTACAGCTTTTATTGTACTTAACCTTAAGCGTTTTGGTCACATTTAACAAAATTAAAGTGTAATGACCTCGTGTTTACCATTAAATAATTATGATAAAAAATAGGTGTACTACTACTGGTTTGATAATGGAGACTATAAAATGCAGGTCATTATATGCCACGCGTCCTACCATGCCATGGTTTTTTGCGTTAACGTTTTTACTATAAGTTCTTTTGGCAATCATTTTAGTATTGTTATAAACTATGCTCACATTACAAAGGAATTTAATTTAATTATAATTAATCGTTCAATTATTTCGGTTTTGCCTGAGTCAAGTTCGTTCAATTTGGGACAATTCGTCAATTACAGAAAACCTGCTAAATAAATTGTTAAAATAAACTCTGTAGTTATTACTCTATTATTTATTATTAGCTACTTAAATCAAAATTTTTGTATTCTTTAACACGTTGAGTGTCCCACTTTGGCCATGTAAAAAATGCTTAAAAAAACCACGGACCATTTGTAGACCACTGCAATTATTAACCAACTAACATTAATTACTCTACCCAATTTGTTCTAACCATAATTTTTCTTTTGTTCCCAGGCTTTAGTCGTGTGCGCGTGCATAGCACTAACATCGGCGCAGTACGGCCTCTATGATTTCGATTTTCCCGACTTTGGCTCCAGTTATAGTGCTCCCGCGTACAGAAGCCCCTCCGCCGCCGCTCCGAGAGATCCCAGGGCTAACACCGGTAAGGGAATGCAAGGTTTATAACTTTTATTTACAGCTTCTCAAGGGTTGAAGGACAAGAATCTATAACTTGGTAAACTGCATGAGGGTATACACAGTTCTACTAACACAAAGATAATCTTATTCTGGATAAGCCCACCACACGTGCCCATCATTGTGACTCCTGTAACCAGGATCTGTAACGTTAACCATAGAGGCAATGAAGCTCAAGGCGTCCCAGAGAAATGATTTAACTGTCCTGTAACGAAATATAATTTAGTTTTTTCAATATAAGTCATTCAGTTCCCATTTCCCTCAAAAGCAAGAGGAAACATGATACAATGACAGTCGAAAGCTTTTCAGGACTGTCTCTTAATCAGCTTTGAGTGCAGCTTTGATTCTTTTTTGGTGAGACCCAATAAAAGGCGAAGTCAGGCCAACAAACTAGTCAACAGTCGAAAACTTATTAATTTTTAGACTTTCAAAGGGTGGCTATATATTCTTGTAACGGTTATAAATTAGTTTTACTTTTAATGATTCATTTACAATATTTCTAATATAGTACGTAGTGGTAGTACCAGTGTTCGGATTAACACTTCCAGTTAAGTTACTTCTAACGGCATGTTTTCAAACATTGTAAAGGTATTTATTTCTGCATGTTTATTTACTTAGTCATATAGGTGAAGGTGTTATGTATTTCAATAAAACTCAAGGTCACACACATTGTGCACACGGCCAAATACCTCAAGCCGATAGTGAATACACGTAACAAACCTGTATAATAAATACCCATTCATGAAAGTCATAAATAACAGACTGCTTCGTTTGATAAGATTCTGGCATCTGTTCCTGAGTCGGGTAAAGTGTTATAGGGCGTTTCCTCTGGGTGATTCTCAGAAGCACCATGGAGTCTACATTTGTGCCCGGTTGCCTATAACATTGGGACCTATATCTTAACTGGCGAAATGTGGGTGTACTAGACATCTCTGCCTACCCCTTCGAGGAATGCAGGCGTAGTGTTCTGTTGTTATAAATAGCATTGTGCCAAAAATCCTAGCTCTAGATTTCATTGACACACATTTATAACAAGACGAATATGCATTCTATTCAAGTAAATAACCTTTAAAAGCAATTAAATGCGATTAAACATGTCAACTGTCTTCGTCATAACAATGTCAAACATAATAATCACCCTAAAGTGTAAAATAATATGAATAATTGCGTATAATGCGTAATAAAGTGTACTTGTCTGAAGGTCGTGTGAAAAACAATTGTCCGATTCATATCATGGTGTTGCGAAATGCAAACGGCCCACGAGTGTCTACGTTTTCTTGGAACTGTCGCACGCTTTTGTTGTATTGAAAAATTCTTTAGATTCTTTTAAATAATTCTGAATATACATAAGTTATAGTTTTTGCGGAGCAGCTGTTGTTTTCTGACAGAGTATAGGCCACTATCACAATATCACTACTTCCAAAAATATTGGCAGGGGCTAAAAAGGATTAAATTAGGTGAATTCTAGCAACGTCCTTCACTTATTTGTTTGTTAAATGTATTGTTTATAACAAAATAGTTAAGAAAAGACTAAGCCGATGATGATAATAGTAACGCACGAGCCAAGGCAGGCTTAAATAAAAAAGATTAAAACCAAATATAGACAACAACGAGGCCCTAAAATAATTTACACAGTTTGGTATTAAATACGAACGCAAACATCGAAGCTATCACAGATTTTCACAATTTCCTTCCAGTATGCAAATGGCATTCCTCTAATAGAATGATTGCTGAATAATTATTCCGGTATCGCAATCATTCATCGTAAGTTTATCAGCTTAGCGATTTATTCAATCAACTTTTGCTCGGTCAAAACATTTCACAATGTAGTCAAAAACGGACACAGTAGATAAGCTAGTCGCCCATGTAGATATATATCGCTTTTGTGTTACGAAAAGTCCTTATTGCGTACAAAATTTGGTAGTTAAGTGCACGATGATTGTCATTCTTTACATGAATGGAGATGCCGCAACGATACCGCTGAGCGACAGACTAGTAAGTGGTATTGACAAATAAAGACATGTGAATTGTTAACGTGTTTTAGAGCAATATCTTTGATTCTTTGCTTTGATAAGATAATATAAAACTCTATATCATTTCTAAGCTTACTGCAGCAATTAACGGAGTAGGTGAAGTGACGTTTGATTATAATTTTCCTACTGTGAAAATTAATCTGTAATCCATATGATCTGACTAACATCAGACCAAATTTTGATTGATTTTATGGTATTAGAAAGATGATGAATTGTTTACTTGAAGCGAAGTCGAGTACCTACAAGTAATCATTTCGGATCGCCAGGATGCTTGATCTTAAAACGTTAAAATCTTAAACGTAAATCCTTAATTTATAGTTACAATATTTACTAGTTAGTAGTTACAAGTTCCGGACGGTCACCTCAGCGATATTTTTCTAGTTATCCAAGCTAGAATTACTACGGGCGCGGCCACTAATGTCGGGTAGGAATGAAATTGAGGAAGTACGTCTGTGTACGACTGTACTATAATTAATTGCTTGTAACTGATATAACAGTCGTCTGGAAAACGCTTTTGTTATTGCTAGTACAAGACTTTGGCCCTTATTTCTTGGCTAATGTCTTGTGTCGTTTGGTGAACCCCCTGGGGTGACCGTTTTGTTTTCATGTTCGTATGTTTGTCATCGATGTGGCTGGTCACTTCGGAAATTAACTGTCATATTATTCATAATCCGGATCTTGAATATAAAAAAATGATTAACGAACTTCGTAGCGGTGACGTGGGAATCGTAGTCTGAGGTTTAGCGTTTCGGAATACAAATGTAGATAATATTAGGGCCGTATGTGTAGGTATGTGATTTTGGGTACTAATCTCAGAATCCAGTTTAGTTGCTGGCTTTTTACTCAATAATTCTACAAAAGTCACACCCAAACCTTTGAGAACATATCGAAATTACGATACACTTTGTGCCCTAAAATAATTCAGGAAGCAATTAAACGTTTACTACTGCCAATGTTCGGGTTATTTAAGTTTATAACTATAATTAATTATCCATTCATTCTAATATTGCTTTAATAATGGTCACACCTAAATTCCCGGACGTAGAAGCATTATCTATTAGGTGTATTATTACCACGTGGGTCTGACAGAAAATTTTTTTTTAGGACTGTTCCTTTTCCGCCTTCTAAATTGTGCGGTGTTTAATTTAGTCATATTATGCATAATATATTATATGTTTCATTAGGTTTTTTATCCTACTTACAGAGAAATCTATGACAAGATAGTAACTGGCAGTAGATATTTAGTCATTTATGTTTCGTCACTATAAATTTCCTGTTTTTTTGAATTTCAAGAGTAACTTAACTCATTTCTAAATTGCTAATTTCAATCTTTTGTCGGTCATCTAGTTTTCAGGTGGTATAACAGTGGATATAATATTAAAATATTGTAATTTTTTTATTTAAAGGAAGACAAAACAACGACTTTATGTTTCATTATGCAAAACTGTGCAAACATAAAACGAAAAAAAAAAGTAATTAAATTAAAAATGGAATGCGGTCCAGAAAGTACACAGCGACAAATTATAACAATATTATTTAATTTGTGGCTTCACCTCGCAACAAGAATTATTTATAAAAGTTTGTGTGCAATAAAACAAATTGGAATACGCGAACATTGTTTCGCTATTACGGAACGCCCGTACTGGATACAAGTCTTGTTGTATGGAAGTTAAACATAATTAACTAGGACTGTTCTTTCCTCGGGCAGAATAAACCGCAATGGTAACCTATTTGCATTATGTTATGTAAGCAATTTCAATTTTGTTCGATGCCTGCAGGAATCTGTTTGTATTAAAGCGATAGGACTTAGTTTGCAATGAGAATTAGCTTGAATTTGATCAGCGGCGAGTTAGTTAGTATAATGTTAGAGGTTGAAATTGAATTTATTCATTAAGCCCATAGATTTTCTTTTTTAGTTTTCCTACGAAAGTCGTAAGTACAGTTCTGTGATAACACTGTTGTCAGGCATAAAGCTAAACACCATGCTGTTTCTGAGAACCCAATAATACTGCTCGACCCGGGAATCGAGGAATTTGGATGACCCGATTGGCGCAGTGGCTAAGCGATTGGACTGCTGTGCAAAGGGTTGCGGCTTTGATTCCCGCACGGGACAAAAATTTGTGCGATCCGCAGATGTTTGTCCCGAGTCTGGGTATTTATGTATGTGATATTTCATGTTTGTGAAACGCACCCACGATACAGGAGAAATTCCCAGAGAGGGCGACGTTTTTAAATAAATAAATATTAAATCGAGCCTAGGTATCATGCTCAGCTGTCGAGCTTTGAACCAACGAGGCAGTCACATGATTTCTTATGCCTATACAATACATAGTCCCTCTTACTTATATACGATGCTAAAATGTGTTTTAAGTTAACCATTTCTTAAGTCTATTGACATCTCTATTCTTTGACATGTAATTGACAGTGACAGGTATTTAATCAATTGTTTAACATTGTTAATTTTCATAAGTAAGGGGTAGTACATACAGTATACAAACGTCGTTATTTAAAGTGTATAATCATCCAATCGTTATTTACGCAGATCCTTATTGAATGAAGTATCTGACGAGTTTGTGTTTGTGTTCCATATTGATCCTGAGAAGTTTGCTTGTGAATAATGTATTCCAATTATCGTTTTGGGTGTTATCTTAATTTGTAAACCTTGATAGGACGATTAAGTGATTTCTTAATAAGATTTTATCGATATTAATGTTTGTTAGGAATGTTACTGTAATTATTTCATTAATAGCTATCAAGGAGGCCTCAGGTGGCAATGCGTCGTTTGAGCCCAATATAAGTACTAAAAGAATGTTATGTGAATGCAGTTAGTAAGAAATATAATTCTCTGTTTACAATAAAAATATTCTGCTTGACAAACTAAATTATCCATCTGAATTACATAAAAAAGCTTATGTTTATCGTTTTTTTATTAAGTGTGATATTTCATTATCCGTGTGAACGATTTGCGCGGAATCATAATTAACAATAGGTTTAACGACCGCCGGAGTGATCTCTTCTGCATTGTATTTCATATTTTTTATCTGATGGCAATGTTTTAACGTAACCAATTACTTTTAACATTGCAATGTTACTTTACACGGTCATTAGTTAACTGTTTTTATAGTTTGGGTAAGAGCCATTATTTATTTAGCACCAGTTACGGGTTCCAGCGTGATTTTTATGGTGTTAGAATTCATTCAGAGTTATGTAAATGACACGATGTGGGACAAACTTGGACCTTGATTCGGACTGCGTATACATGATTTGACTAGAGTATGTTAAACACCACGTACCGACACCGTGGCGTCACCAATGTTTGTTGTTTAACTTTGTTGCACTTTAAGTGTGGGTAACGGCTAAACAAATGTGTTAAATGGTTCTCCATAAAACAAAGGTGTCATAGACTTACAGTGTAGTCTTTGTGTTTATAAATAGAAATAATGTGTAGGCATATAAATACATACCTACAATGAAAATGATTATAAATTATAACTTTTGTTTCAATAAGTTTTTATTCGCATTAATTTATCATATTGTACGTACAAGTGTCTTTTAAATATCAGTCACAGGGGTCGATAACCCATCGTAGCGCGTTAAGTCAAGCCAAGCGTCCTGCACTAATAGCAACTTATAAAATCATTTTAATATTAATTTAAAATCTTTATGCGTTAACCACAATGAAGCATTAAAACTGCAGTGCAATATAACACCACTTGTCCATTATTATTAAGCAGATTAAGCCATACAGCGTGCTCGTTGGTCATCTAGCCATGGCATATTTTCCGTTCAATTTTAACGTGCGTAACCACAGTATGACACGCTCTTAGAAGGGTCCGAGTCAAGCTAATGACAGTGTCATGCTTCGCCGAGCAAAAACCGAGGACGTGGTGCAAGTGTTCGTGTTTGACGAACGCATCCCTCAATCAGAATTAATTACAGCGATGTGATACCTAAATAAATAAACTTTGTTTGTGTGGACGCCATTTTTCTATTGCAATTGTTTCAATGAATTGTTTGGTTTTAATTTTATTTTGCGCAAGCGATCATTATTCTAATTAGGAAAGAGCGAAAGCGCTTTGTATGATTATACTTTTCAGACTGCAAATAATCTATAATACAAAGAAAATTTTAATAGAGACTGTTGTTCGTGATTATTAAATAAATAAACTTGCTATTAAAATTACCTAAATATTAATAGGTTTTTGTTGTAATTCAACTATAAAAAAGCGGTTTCCATTAAATTAGTAAAAAAAATATAAATGTTCTAATGGTAAACCGTTTTACAATAAATTCCCCATTACTTTCCAATGGAGTGGAAACAAATTCATTAACTATCCACATGTACCGCAAACAAATTGTTTTGCGTAAGTAAACATTACATTTGCATTTTGCCTTTGTGTCTTTATTCGATTCGAGTCTATAAACGATCACGTAAAGCTGTCAATTGGTAATATAAAAGTGATATTATTTGAATTTTATTGGTTTCTATAAGTGGTTATATCTAGTTGTCGGGTCTTGAATGAGGCATTTATTTGTAGGTCGGGCACTGTTTTCGATTTTAAGTCAGGTTAGTGGCGTTTTGATTGACAAATTTTACTCATCCCTAATGAGATGGAGTTTTGGAAATAGGACTTCGTCTCACCTGACCCTAAATATATTAAAAACTAGCTGCACCCCGCGATGTTCCCCGTTATATTTTTTTGGGATAAATAGTCTGTGTTAATCTAGAGTTTCAACTACTTCCATACCAAATTTTATCAAAATTGGTCCAGCCGTTTGAGCTTGAAGAGGTAACAAACATACAAAAATCACTCACAAACTTTCGCCTTTATAATATTAATGTGACTAGCTTCCTAGCCGAGCTTTGTTATTTTTTGGAGGTAAGAGCATGCAAAATTTGCATTTGCTCTTTAAGTTTTCCGCAACTCATCAAGTCGTGTATTTACATTTTCGTTGTATTGAAATACGAGTAGGTAAATTCAAGCTAGATGCAACTTAAGAATCTTTATTAATAACTATGATTATATTATCATAAAAAAATACTAGAACGTGTTGCAGTGTAGAATTTTAATTACTTACCATGTAAAAATAAAACTGATAGTATCATAAGAGTGTGGTTAATTTAATTGTTTCGTGTTGTAGTCACGATTACATTTGCTAACGTTCTCTCGCTCTGTTTAGCCTTTTCAATGTCATGGCGATGCTTTGACTAGCAATTAGAGCATATCGCTTGACTTGCGTGAATTTATTTTTATGAATTTATGCGTGGTTAGATAAGATTTTCGGTGCAATTAATTCTCATAATCTGTGATTTTCAAATGCCGTATTAATTAGTTTGTGGTCTTTTATCAGATTTTAATGGAATTTTTGGAGAATGACCCCCGTTCTTTATAGACTATATTTTTGAGATTAACACTCTTGTTTCCTATTTACAAAGATGGAGCTCTGACTAGTCTAGGTCCATATTAGTGCTTGGTATATCACTACATAGTATAAAACAAAGTCGCTTTCTCTGTCCCTATATCCCTATGTATGCTTAAATCTTTAAAACTACGCAACGGATTTTCATGCGGTTTTTTTTAATAGATAGAGTGATTGAAGAGGAAGGTTTATATGTATAATAACATCCATTAAATAGTGGAAAAATACTTATTATATATATTTTATACCCGTGCGAAGCCGGAGCGGGCCGCTAGTTATCTAATAAAATACTGTAGTTCAAAAATGTCAGGCAGCTTCATCATAATCGGACGGAAGGTTGTAGTGACTGAAAGTGAACTTAGACAAAAATGTGATAGAGTGCGTGATATTGTTACTTCATTCAAATATAAAGATAATCACATCACATCACACTAATATTATAAAGGAGTAAGTTTGTGAGTGTTTGTATGTTTGTTACCTCTTCACGCTTAGACGGCTGGACCGATTTTTATAAAATTTGGTATGGAGGTAGCTGGCACCCTGAATTAACACATAGGCTACTTTTTATCACGATATTATTTTTATTTGACTTTTTTTTATGTAGCTGGTAACATCGCGGGGCGCAGCTAGTTTAAACATAATGAATAGAATAAGTAGATTATGTACCTACAGTCATCATCATCATCATCCTCAGCCAAAGACGTCCACTGTTGAACATAGGCCTCCCCGTTTAAGCGGGGGGGTTTGCCATAATCCCCACGCTTGGCAAGCGGCTTGGGGATCGCAGTATTGGTGGTGAAGTTACAGAAGACGCTGCTGCCCATCTTCTGAATTTTCCCTTAGTCGCCTCTTACGACACCCACGGGAGGAAAGGGGGTGGTCAATTCTAGGCCGGATACCACACGGCACCACCTACACAGTTCACAGGTACACCTACATAGGTACCTACAGTCACAGTTAAGTAATACACAAGTTATTATCAGAACCTAACATCCTACTTTACGTGAGTTAACTTCACAATGTCTTACGACTGTCCTAAGGACGGATTTTGCAATAAGCATTTATGTCGCGTGTTCTACAACAAAGACAATAACATTTATGATAAGTAGGCATGTAGGTACCTAAGCAGCTCGGAAGTAAAGAGCGTAAGTCAACGCCCACCAACATAACTTAGGCAATCGGATATGAAAGGTAATTTTAAAGGTATTATAGTGTAATTTTAATTAACCGTATCAGATTTTAAAAGCGGGCCAAGCATGAATTTCGAAGGCATATTTAGATTTTTGTGTCCTTAGTTTTGGTTAATTATATTTTAATCATTCTTTTTACTACGAATATTTAACTATCGTGAAGCAATTCGATAACAAAAGGACTTAGTAAAAGTCTAGGACTGTTATGTTATTTGTGGGTGTATTTACATGATAAAACAGCAGTTTGCTATGACGTAGAGATAACGAATGAATAGACATGACGTCTTTTAAGCCTTTTCTAGTAACAAGTATCATCATCATCAGCCTATCTCAGTCCACTGCTGGACATAGGCCTCTCCTTTGGCACGCTACTCAGTTTGATCTCCGGCCTTCCGCTTCCAACCGCTGCCAGCAATTTTGCGTATATCGTCGCCCCACCTAGCTGGAGGACGTCCTACGCTACCTTTACCGAGTCGTGGTCTCCACTCCAGAACACGTTTTCCCCAACGATTGTCGGTTCTACGACAGATGTGACCTGCCCACTGCCACTTCAGCTTGCTTATCCGGTGGGCTATGTCGATAACTTTGGTTCTCTGTCGGAAAACTTCATTTCTGATCTTATCCTTTATCAAGTAGGTATGTAACATAACAAATTTGGTTGCTATGGCAACGGGCTGTAAAATTGAGTCTATGCAAGATCTTAGTGGCTTAGTGTTTAAAACTATTTCTCATATACTGCATGTAGACGAATTGTATCTATGTATATTATGAGTTCGCAGTGAACTAGGGCATTTAACTACTGTTTCATCTACATAGTATGATTTGAGCGAATCTTCATAGAAATCTGTATATGTCGAAACAGGTTCCCATTATTTTGGAACCGCACAATGCGCACAATTTTGCTATTCGTCTTTTCCATCAGCTACTATCTTATTCCTTGAATCATCTTTGATACAATTTATCCATCTCTTCTTCAGCTATTACAAATGTTTAGGAACAAACTTTATAAAACCTTAAAATTCGGCATTTCACAAAATTATAAAAATGTTACTGTATTTCTAATGTTCAGGGTTGGTGGCTTTTTCGACACCCACAGGAAGTGAGGGGGTTGTCTTTTTTCAAGCGGAAACTACACTACAATAACCTTCAATAACAAGATTGCGTTACAATTGTCTCAGTGTAACGACTTGATTAATTACGTGTTTGTAACGTTATTTAAATAATGTGAAGGTACATTTGTTCATTGCGTCAATCATGTGGGCCACTGAAGTAGCCCGAGGTGGTGTTTTTTAGAAGGGATTTAATAAAATCAATTATAATGGAGATGGAGAAATATATCACACTAATATTATAAAGGTGAAAGTTTGTGAGTGTGTGTTGGTTTGTTTGTTACTTCTTCACGCTCAAATGGCGGGACCGATTTTATGATAAAATTTTGTATGGAGGTAGCTGACACCCTGGATTAACACTGCATCTTTTTATTCAGAAAAAATTGCAGCGGGTAACATCGCGGGGCGCAGATAGTCATGAATGAATTTAAGTAGAACTCGTAACGTTTTAGTTATTTTTGGTATAGGAGCTCAGATATACTACTACCTATAGCGTAAGAAGACATTTGAAATCGAGAGAGCATGCAACATACCTTGCATAAAATGCTTTCGTCTTTTAGCACACACTAAAGAGAATCAGTAAGGGACTCAGTTTGTTTACTGATCTAATCAATTTGCATTAAGATATTTGTGCGATTTTACTCTCGGAACATGCAATAAGCTGTAGAAGATTAGGTAACTCTTAAACGACGTCCATGTCAGAAATAAATATAAGGCAAATTGATTGAGCTTTTACAAGAAGTTTCGTCCATTACAATTTCATCGATACAACAATTTTAAGTTATTTTATGTTACGCAAACAATCGATTTGTTCGTGTAATAATATCACAAAAATCTGTTACGACCTAACTTTGCTCAATTTAAATTATCCTTGAGTAGTACATAATGGCATAATTGTCTTCCATTTACGTCTCTATAATGTCAAAACATCTTATTTGTCATAGACCTACATACGATACTTGTAATTTAGTTCGCAAATAATTAGCAGTTACAGGTACAACGAAAGCTTATTGTACTACTGATTTACATTTGAAATGAATTAGGTAATAATTGAATGCTTGGATTTATTTGGACTGGTTCGGTAATTAATTGGTTAAATCAAGGACTCGAAATTAATTTGAAAGTATGTATCAATTATCGTTTTGTTTGGATAGGTTTTTTTATTATTATTGGTAATTACTATCTATTTAGCAGTGTCGTCGAGTTCACTTTGTTGTTCGCTAAGTTTTATGCTCGTGTTTTGTTTCGGCCTCGCATGTCCTGGTCTTTGAACATTACTTGACGGTTTATTCAGAAGTAGAAGAACTTACATCAAGAATGTTTTCACAGTAGCTGCATAGCTTTAGCTAGGCTCTTCATCTCTAGAAGTTTGACCAGTGCGTAAATGCTTATTCTGCACTTTCCCCTTTGTTATACTCCAGGCAATCGGATTAGTAATTGCTGGGCACAAAATAATGGTAGGTATAGACGCCCAACATAATGGTCTACCAGTTTTGAAAGTTTCTGTGAGATCTAAGTATCACTAACGTTGACACATGACATGACGTAGAGCAATGGTCACTGTCATAATTTTATTGCAAGTGAAAATCGACATAGTTGTTTCATGACGTTCAAATAAACCTCAACCTTAGGGTTCTACCTCCCGTACCAACCGTAGGGTTGAGGTTTATTTGGCCAGCCAAATTTAAATATTTTTCCTAAACAGAGTGACTCTCTTTTTATTACAAATATATTTTAATTTTGTCTTAAGTATAGTCAAATACGGGTTGTAATTGATTTTTATATAATATGGAAGTAAATAGAAAAGCAGAATAAATTTATAAATCTAACGAAGCACACAACAGATTCATGGTTAACTATCATTAATCTTTTCTCTATAATTAATGTAAGTAGTTTACGTATCATTAATTATATAGTATTGAATCGTATTACGTCGGCGGTTATTTGTTTGGTATGAGGAAATAAAAATCTGCATGCAAAGGCATTAAACGATGAAGGAATATACGGACGGATGTGACGAAATTGTTAAGCTTTCTTATTTCACAACTAAATACGACGACACATTTGTAATCCCATTAAACGTAAATAGGTTTTTCTTAAACAAGTGCCTATAAACAGGCACTCTGACTTTCAGCAGAGGCGATGCTAAGTAACATGATATTTATAAAGGAACTTCTTCGGTCTCGTATAACAATGAGCTAATTGTTTTAGCAAATGGTCAGTCAACAAGCATGGTAGCGAGGTTGACCGCCCAAAGGGGCTAGCCATACTTTGGCATCGATAGGAGGCTCTACTCGTATTTATGCATCCTACACGTTTAATTTATTCGTACAATATTTAATTTTGTTTCTCGGGTCTCGATCAATTGATGATTTTATTCCAATGTCAATTGTTAGTGGATTTTCCTTGTAACAAACTTGCAGTAACAGCGAGGGGTTGGCATAGGGATTGAGCTCTATAAATGACAAATATCTGTCCTACAGTATACGAGAATTTGGAAAAAAGTGGGACAACAGCCCCCTTAAGATTAAGATGTGGAAGCGAGACGCCCATACGTGCAGTGTAATGTGGCGTCTCGCTTCCACAACGTAAACTGTCCTGCTTTAAGAGTTCATGGTAAGCAGTTACACTGTCTGCGAATTTGGGGACCGCAGCCATGATTTCATACAAAACAGTGGGTACAACATCAGCTTCTTTAGAATAACAAAATGATATTACTCTCATTACAAGGAAGTAAAGATCAAATTACGCGATAAAGTGACTCATTTTAACGTCTCATAATTTAACAGTTATTTGCAGAAATATGAAAATCTTATTGAGATACACGATACTATCTTGATCCGGTTTTGTTTTGAGTAGTTTACATAATGTCGGGTAATTGCATAATATCTCAATTAAGGATAGAATTATTGGTAGCATATCTTCATAATGTCTGGTGTTAATAAAGTTTCCCATTGTTGATATACGACCGATTGGATACTATGATAGATACTCGTTATGTCGGCTTTAGAATGAGTTAACGCGCGTTTGTCTTTATAAAGAGGGAAAGGGTGTTTATCCGGCGATCTAGCCTTTATTGCATCTGCATCTGATTTATAACTAGATAATCTTGTATCGGATTAACATCTACATTGTTCGGAGGCAAGCATCTACTTGTACTATGTTAACTCTGGCTATTTATTTGAATATCTTTAGTTCCTTATTCCTTGCTACAACTACCCTTGAAACTTTATGTCTGATAGTTATCTCAAAGCTAAACATAGGGAAGGATGAAGGCTACTTTTTATTCCGGAAAACTGCAACAAAATTTTATTCTGTTATTAATATTATTTATTTATTTTACGTTTTCATTTATTTTAAGAAGGCATTAGCTCTATCAATAGGTAGGTATCTCTAGTTAGGCATGACAGAATTAGATACCTAAATGTAATGGAGGCCAAATTTATGGCAACGTTAACAATAATTTCAGAATTGTTAGTTTTTATAAAAATCAATTACTTTTTTGTCTTTATAAGTAATCAGTTTTACCATAATTGAGGCGACCACTAAACCAGTGAAGCGGTTCATCAATAATAATGTTAAGAGAATCGTGTGCGTGCGCATGACAAGATACCCCCTCCTTCATCTATTTTGCCAAAGGCGATTGTCATTCAATGATCAAGTAACACAGAAGTGTCAATGTTCTATTTTTTTCATTGTCAAATTTACGTTTACCTAATTGATAAAATCTTGACAATTGATTAACGATTTACGCATTCACTTTTGTCGGACTGCTGACAATTTTTATTATTATTACCGCTGGCTTATGAACTGACAGATTGATTGTAATCGCATTGTTTGATACGGTTTAAAAGAATAATTCCTTTGTTCGTTTTTGCTTTGTACAGTCGAATATTTTGGATAAGAAATGTTTAAATTAACATTATCTGTAGTGTGGTTTGACTTTTATAAATTTGATATATTTTTATACAAAGCATGTGACCCAACCCTCAACATTCAAAGTCAACCATTAACATGAGGTTTGTTACTTTTCAGGTCCAGTGCTGTTCCCCGTTGCTCCAAGCAGTGGTCCCTCCCAGACTAGCGGCGTCATCGTAGGAGCGTCTGGCTTCGGGTTTGTAAACCCCAACGGCCCCAACTCGCAAGGTAAATCCTATGGTCGGTGAATTACTAGTCAAAAGTAGATAGCACTAATATGAAATGCAAAGGGTAACACGATGTTTAGTTTCTAAGTAATTTCTTACTGCTTATGTTTAGACAGCCGCGTGAATTGGGCACCAGAGTTACTCTAGGGTGTCCAAACAATGCAGCAGTGTGTGCATAAAGTAGGCTAGTTCATTAATGTCAGAAATAGTCCCTGTTTACCAATTCCTGTCAAGGAATAGATAAACAGGACCCTATTTCTTAGAATTTTTTATTTATCCATAATTCACGCAAATTGTAAAGACTTACTAACAAAATGGTGGCTGATATAATCTTAGTATAAGTTACAGTAATGTAAGTTATTTATCTTTTATTGGGAAGTCAAAATTGTGGTCAAAATTAAGTAAGTAGATAATTTATATGAAAACTATTTTTTGATTATTTATATACCCATGATAATACGTGATATCTTATACACAAATTATAATGGCTAATTAATTACCATAATGGTGATACATTTTCTTTTCTTTCTGATCCCCAGCTAATTTTATCAATTAAATTTTTTCATTAAATTCTGTTCGAAATTCTTTTTGTTTCCACTATAATTTCACAACTTCAAAGTATTATTTTTAAATTATATTTGCTGTAATAAATGTATCTATACAATGCAGCAATTATGACGGTATTGAAAATCTAGGAATGTTTCTGCAATTTAAATAAATAACTTTTTACGCAAATCCTTGCCAAAATGCCCTTGTTATACGTACTCATTGTTAGTGTATATATAATAGGTAGGTATATAGATGTATATAAATAATCAAAAGAAGTAATTGTAAATAATACTAGTAGTTGTAGCAAATGTCGTCCAATGACGAAGACTGGCGTTTAAAGTCAAGCTAACATATAAAAAGGTTATTTCTTTACTTTAACATCGTGTTACCACTTCGTATATTAATGTAACCATTTAATATGTTATTCTAACCAAGAACCATTAGTTGGAGAATATCATATTGATTGTAAATTATTATTTGTTAAATGTTGCTGTAGTGAAATTAATTTGCATGGGTAGTTATTGCATGAGTTGTTCCCAAGACTGTGTTCCATGGAAGTATTGGTTCTCCCGTACTTATTATGGCGAATGGGATATCAGTATATTGTATTTCTTGAAAGGTAATTTAAGGAGGAGAAAAAATAAGATTTTGTATTATATTTAAGTGTGTTTTTGTGAATGAAGTTGTGATTAGAGCCCATGTTATTATAATTTATAAATAAATGAATGAATTTTTATCTGTTTTATTTATTTCCTATTCTTAGCACTATAATACGCATGTTTGCACCGTCTAGAACTATGTGGAGGTACCTACTATATACATCTAATAATAACTAAACTATTAGTAGTTGGTATTGTGGAGCGATGTATTAATAGCTTTTATAATAAGACATGTAATTATCTAATGATGTATGATTTGTTCTGTTACTTCTGTATGATTAACTTGGTCCATAACTTAAGAAATATAGATTGAAGATTCATCGATCAAGACTTTGAAGGATAATGAGGAACTTACATTACAGAACACTAAATATCTAGCTATAAAATTAGGCAGAAAGGGCAGAAACTTATTACTCAAACCATCCTAAAATCACTAGTAAGACCTGTTTCCCAAAGTAGAAGGCAGAGATCACAGATGTCCGTTTGCTACGATTTTGACATTTATTGCCTTCCCTATTTTTTCTTTCACCCAAATATGTAGATGAGAAAATAAATTAATTATCGATGTAAGATAACCAAATTATTGAACAATTCAATTTTAACAATATCATAAAGGCTACTTTAGCATACACAATATTGTTTAGCAAATAGTTTGAATTATTTCACTTAGCGCTATTTCATTTTATTTTAAACTTGATTAGCCCACAGAAAGGTTATTACCTGATAAAAGTATGCTAACCGATCTAGGTCAAGTTCCAAAAATAGCAGACATATTACTGAATGCTCTATAGTGATTAGCGACAGTCGTTCACACCGAAAGTCGTGATTGATTCGAATAGTTAACAAAAGAAAATAATTATAAATAAACCTAATAGGAAAACGTTGCTTGGCTTTCTGATCCGGCATGGTGAAGGTCATGTTCATGCACACTTGCCGGAACGCTTGAACTGAGCCGTTAGGCTGTTTGTTCACAAGAATAGTGATTAGACGATTGACTGTCCGATTTGGCTTGTATTTTCCTGTGTCCTAAGCCTTTCTAGACTTTTTTGTACACTGAATTAAAGTTATGATTGGATATCATTATTAAATAATTTAGATACTAAGAACAGTTTCCCTTTCGGTGAAAAGGCCATCAGGCTCTAATAATGGAGATAATAAAAATAAATGTTGATGCATTAGCGTTTTGAGCTATCTGTCACACTAATTTTGAACCTAAATAATCTATCCTAGAAATAATTCTGCAATAGTTACAAATTCTTCGCTACTAATTATGCTAAAACGGGCGAAACTTGGTTATGACTAAAACAATTTTAATGACTGATCATCAAAGAATAAATATCGGAATTTGATGACTGTTCTTTGACTTAATTGAAGGTTACAAAAGTTCATTAAACAATCATAACAAACCAAAAATAACTTATTCTGAATCACCCCTTAATAACACCGAAACGGGAACTCCAATGAGTAAAGGAAATGCACAAAAAACAGAATTGTTCCGGTGATTCAAATCATGGCTAAATAGTTGACTAACTTGCGTGGTATGCAAGGGCCTTATATACCAACAGTAGAATTGACCTGAGCCCTTAGGACATTGCATTTTGACACGTAAAGTTATATCCCTATCAATTATAAATGAGTAGTTTGTGATAAAGTATAGGAAATGCTGCCGACAATTTAGCTTTGAAAGAGACAATAAACAGTTGCTGAGTCACTGCCGTTGAAATGTCTGCTGCCAGCAGACATGATACATTGTTCTTGAAGTTCAACCAAGTAAACGTGATATTAGCGGTTAGAACATTTGATTCAAGATAAGAAGTGAAAACGAAAATATGGGTATTAATTAATGAACATGTAACCCAAAAATTTAATAAACGATAAGTACGAATATTCGTAGTCAAACACATTTGAAAATTAAGGATTTTCATCAAATTAATAACACAAAACAGTATGTATGAGTTAACATTATTCATAGCCGACCTTTTTAATTGTGTTTGACGAAATTTCTCGATGACTTCATTTATATTTTTGGGGTTCAGTTTCAACCCGTCCGGAATATTCAATTTGCGACCACTCTTAATCTCGGGGGCCCTCAGTATACGGTCAAACGCATTTTAATTATGAAATTGACATATCACAAGTCCGTGAACGGGCTGTGAGCAGCGCTCGCATTTTATGATTTAATAAAAGAGTTTGGACTTACGAAATTAATTGAACTTTGTACTGCCTCCACCATTTCTAGCCAGACCTTTCGTGATATTTATCTAATGCATATTTATATGTTTGCCCGCAAAAATGGGGAGTTGTCGTGTGTGTTTGTTGAATTAATTCACATTAGAACCCTTTTAGTTTTATGTTTTCGTTTAAGTATGAATGTTATGCGTTTTAAATAAAGTTATTTGGTTTTAAACTTGTATTATTTTATGTTTCTCAAGCTTGTGAGATAGCAATTGCTACAACCACAGGCGGAAAAACGGATATGTCTTGAAAACTTCCCCCGGAGTTGCAAACTTAAGACAGTTTTATAAGCTTTTTTGCTGTGACATCTTAGACATGTATTTTCTTTTATGAAGAAATTGTTTGTTTTGCTTGGCATTGTTCTGAAATAGTACCGATATTTTATAAGATTTGTTGTCGTAACAAATTCTTTCTGTGGTTAGTTTCTGTTTACAAAATGGACAATCAATTTAATGTTAAATGTTCGTCGTTTTATATGAGTTAAAGTTTTGATGGGTAGCTTTAATCAACGCAGAGGGAGATATGCAGTTACAATGCCATTATGTGCTTTCATAGTTATTTTAAGACACCACTGAAACAGCATAAGCCCTTCGTTTCCCCTGTTGCACTAAACTGTTCTTTTTTTCAAGACACTTGAACTATTTGGAGAAGTAATGCTCAAATAGGCATTTTTGACCTACCCTTTCCATGCAAACAGACATGACGATGTACCTAGGTACTTTACCATACATTTAATATCCTGAATTGACTATAAACATTAATAAGTAAAACAAAAGTTTTAATGAGAGGCAACAATGGACACATTCTCACGATTCCAACATAGAATAATATCTGTTTCATCATTATATCTGTTTCTCTTAAATTAACATGGAACTAAGATACGATACTAATAGTCTGCACTTTAGTTTAAATTTTAACACGAATTAAATTCTAGGTTTGTTCTTAATGAACACGAGTTCTTGTCTGACTTAAAACTTGCACTGTCTGTAATACGTGCATTGCTTGCTCTATGTAAGGGTGGGGCTAGAGTAACGTTCATAAATATACGAAACAAGCGTCTTAAGATATGAAAAAAGAAAGACGGAAAAAAATATATTCATAGATAAATATGTCGTCTATTAAAGGTAAAAAGTCCGCTTAGCAGGATTAATTTAGGATATCTGAATCAGGAAGCTGTAATGGATCTATATCAGTGATTCCCAAAGTGGTCCAGGTGGACCCCCAGGGGTCCACGGGAGCCTTGCTGGGGGTCTACGTAGGCGTCAATAAAAAATGGGGGTCCATAAGATGTTAATAGGGGTCCACGAAAATTTATCTGCATATAGTTTTTATAAGGGCCTACCTATATTGTTTTAAGTACCTAACTAAGCAGATAACATTTTAATCTGGCAAGCGACTCTTACTTGTCCAAACTTGCGTATTCGATATTACAATTTCGTGTACAGACTTGCAAAGCGCAATCCGTCCGACAATGCTTAGTGCTTGTTTAGACATGATCTTGATCAAGACTATAAATACTCGATGCCAAAGGCATGCTCATTTATTTGTTTCCGGAATTTCGAAAAAGAAGGTGTGAGAAAATTTATATTAGTGTTCCTAGTGCCGGAGAAAAGTAAGTACGTACCTTTTTTTTGTTGTACCTAGTTCTTAAGTATTTTGTTTCGTGTACTGGTCGGTTGATAACAAATGCTTGTATACAATGTGTCCTAGGGATAAGTGACCGCCCGGCGTATTTAGAATATTTGTACAAAATTAAATTAAGTAAAGACGCGTGACGTGCTGCAGTTTTTTTACGATATTTCCTAAGTTTGTTCATCTTTTTCCATTATTTTTGTTTACTGACTAGCCGACATCATAATTTATCAATTAAAATCATTAGACAAAACTAAAATGTAGTAAAAAAATTACTTATATAAAATCACTAAGGCCGCTAAGTCACAAATGTAAATATAATTATTAATGATTTCGTACAAATATTCAAAAAACGCCGGGCGGTCTTATCGCTCGGACACATTGTATATAGCTAACTTAGTAACTTACAGATATTTTAATTGTCCTCTTTCGATTTGAAGACAAACACAGCACGTTTTATTCAATTGTTTTTTCACGAGAGGACTGCCTCTCTAAAAAGGCCGAAAAATCAATATTGCAGAGCAATTACTGTTTTATAAAACTACTAGCGCGTGAACTCATTGATTTAATGAAATTTTAGTTATTGTTTTTATGGTCACTTTTTTGGTCAATTTGGGATTTCGACTTTTATTTTTTCCTACACAAATATGATCAATATTCGATACTGAGTAAACTAATTTTTATTTCTACTATTAAAAAATTGTGGTAAATTAGGTATTTAACATTGATATCGCTTCGTGAAAAAGTCTGTACTTGTCTTAGCGGTTTATTAGTTGGTCCCTTTACAAGCCGTAATACTTTTTCAATATAATGATAATCATAATAATATAAAGCTGACAAAGGCTGCGTTGTGCTACCTATATTCAAATAAAAACTTGGTTACTATAACATTTTTTTTTACAGGGAAGGTAACTGATACAAAACATGGCTACAGCAAAGAAAAAATGTCGACAATACAGTGTCGATTATTTGAAATATGGTTTTGTTCCATCAGAGGCAGATAAACACTTGCCCATGTGCCTAATATGCAATAAAGTTTTAAGCAATGACTCTATGAAACCATCAAAGCTCGAAGATCATCTAAAAAGGTGTCATACTGATAAAATGGGTAAAGATTTAAAATATTTTCAAACATTGAAGGAAAAATATGAAAAGAGACCCACCATGCACAGCATGTTCGCTTCAACATCTCAAAGTAACGATGATGGCTTGCGGGCATCTTACAATATCTCATTACTAATAGCAAAATCTGGAAAACCGCACACTATCGGAGAACAATTAATTTTACCCGCTGTTGAAGAGGTTTTAAAAACTGTTTTGCACAAATCTCCATTTGACGTACTAAAAAGAATTCCATTAAGTAACAATACTGTACAAAGACGCATTGATGAAATGAGCTCTGACATCGAAAGTTTTTTGTGCAATCATCTGCAAAAAAGTCATTTTTCTATACAACTGGACGAGTCAACGTTACCCGGTAATGAAGCATTATTATTAGCATATGTCCGATTTATCATGGAGGAAGAAATTCACGAAGAATTGCTATTTGCCAGAACTTTGGAGACTGACACTAAAGGCGAATCAATATTTAATGTCCTGAGTAATTTTTTTACGGAAAAATCGATTCCATTTACAAACATTATTTCAGTGGCAACAGACGGAGCTCCTGCAATGGTAGGGCGATATCGTGGGTTTATAAGTCATCTCAAAAGAATTATACCAGGACTTACAGCTATTCATTGCGTAATCCACCGACAACATCTTGTGGCGAAACATTTAAGTGACAGGTTGAACCAATCTCTTCATTTTATAATAAACGCTGTCAACAAAATTAGAAGCAATGCATTGAATACGCGTTTATTTGCTCAATTGTGCGACGAAAATGACGAAGACTTCCAACGACTGCTCTTACATACTGAAGTACGCTGGTTGTCGAAAGGTGCATGCTTAACGAGATTTTACTCTGTTTTCGATTCCGTATTAGAGTTCTTAGAAAGTAGAGATCCAGATTTAAAAGAAAACTTGATCAAATTCAAAGGAGACATTGCGTATTTGACAGATTTGTTTAAAAAATTTAATGATATTAACTTGCAGTTACAAGGGGACAGCCTGAATTTAATAAAAACAAAGGGGATAATTTCGGCTTTTCTTGGGAAATTGAAATTTATGAAGCAAAACATTAGTCGGCGCGAATTATCTCAATTTCCAAACTTGTCGCAGGTAGAAACTATTGATGAGGATATCCATACCTACAGTCAACATTTAAGTGCCCTGCATGATGACTTCAAAACCAGGTTTGAAGATATGCTGACGATGGATATACCACCATGGATCGTAAATCCATTTGATGAAACTGAAGTGGCCAATGTATTATTACAAGAGGAGCTGCTTGAGCTAAGCACCAATGAGGAGCTGAAGGTGAAATTTAGAAAAGGCTACCAAACATTTTGGCTGCAAGCAGAAATACACGAAAAATATCCTGGACTGTGGGAAATCGCAAGGAAATTTTTGATAGCTTTTCCCTCATCATACCTTGTCGAAAGAAGTTTTAGTGCCGTTACAAACCTCTTAACAAAAAAAAGGAGCAAACTAAACATCACAGAGCGGGGGGATTTGCGGTTATTGCTCACAAAAATAAAGCCAAACATTGATCGTTTGCTGACACTCCATCAAATACATCCTTCCCATTAATTAAAATTATGTCCACAACCTATAAGTATTACCTTATTATTATTTTTTTGTAATTCTTTTCTTTTAATTAATAAAATGTTATAAAATGTACCATTTTTCGTTTTTATTTAAAATTTAAAATTTTAACCTATCAGAATATAGGGACGGAACTCAGAAGCGACACAATTTTTATTTTTTGTCGACTTTAACAATGTGGTAGGAATGTAGCAGCAGGGGGTCCACCGACACCAGTTTAATTTTGAAAGTGGTGCACGAGAAAAATAAGTTTGGGAACTACTGATCTATATAATAAAATAAATTAAAATCTTGCTTGTAGTATCATGCTTACATGCAATCTGCTGTAAATGATGCTATTGGTAACGTAACATCCTTTTTCCTCTGGACCTGTTTCTTCAAGTATTTGAGACTCGGAGAGAAATGCTAATTTAATATTTAATGTTATTTTTTTAATAACTATAGTTATTATCAGAAATAATCTTTGCATATGCAGATTTAACATTTTACTGAAATTCTGTAGTTCGCCATAGTTTACATCGGACATCCTTGTAAAATTCTATGCAGTAAAAAAATAACTCGAAATATAAGACTACACTAAAATCGATCAAAAGCTAATCAAATCAAGTCGGCTACTCGCTACATCCCATCACTAGGGTTGCACTACACAGAGGAAGTGACGCGTCTCGCCGCTGCGGCGCCACGCCGGAACCCGGCTGAAGGGTTGCGCCGTCACAAATCAAGTTATGAGAAACGCCACAAAAGGAAACTTTGTGCATTTCCGAGCCGACAAGCGTGAAATCCGACACAACCAACCCCGCACAACTTAAAACCTTAAACTTCATTGAGTAAGTCTTAAAATCGCGTGCAACAATTTTGGAGCACTCTTCAATACTGATATAACTTTACTTGAGTGATTATTCTTGGTATATTGAATGTGTTTGTAACATTTTGTATTAAATTGTTAGCGCGGGTAAACAAAGAGCAGAATTGCTTTAATTTGAAACCGGAAACTGATTCAGAGTGATGTTGTTGTTTTTACTTGATAACTGGGCTATATATACTAATACATACTAATACAGTCCTTAATAGTCACATTACGTAGAACAATGAGATAGAAGAATTTAGGTCCTGAACATAGGCCCAATGCTTTTTAACGGAAGATAGATAAAGTCTCTATCGTTCCTTTACTATAACTTATGCGAAAGTTACTTGTCGGTTTGTACGTTATTCCATCACGACTCAACTGACCTTAATTAAAATTATATATGGATTTAGGTTTAAGCTATGTTTCTCATAGTCTCGGAAAAATACTGTAACAATTTACCCCATGGATGAAGTTGAATCAGAAGACTAAAAAAATTTATTATTGCACTGTTTAAAATGATGCATGAATACCCGAATATACGTAGGCTTGAACGGGCAGCTATTTAATTAACCCTTTCGTTGTCCAGTGACCTATTTAAGGTAGACGGTTGTTTAATTATTGTGTCTGCTACGCGTAAACTATTGCCTACCCCAGCTTAAAAATGATATCATAAACAAGAATTTAAGTCAATTTATTCTTCTATAATAAAAATTATAACAGCCTATAACTGTCGCACTGCAGGGCAAAGGCCGCTTCGCAAGAGAAGGATTGAGCATTGATCGCCACGCTAACTCACTGGTGGTTGTCGATTATTTTGTTGGTTCAATACTTAATACAGAAGTTCGTTAAGGATTCGGTTGCCTACCATTATTATATATTAGCAAAGCAACATTAGAGAACTGAAATTCGCCAAAATATTAGAGTTAAGGCTCTTGTAAATATAACATTGACTCTTGTTTCATAACCGACCTTGTGGCTAGTTTAGTACATTTGCAAACAATCAAATGCACGTTAGTATTTTTTGTCATTAAAATAATTTGAAAGTTACATACTTTACACAGTCATTGTCGTAAAAATAAGCGAATTTTTAATAATTATTTGGCAACTTACTTATGAAGCATAACTAAATAGCATGTCATTAAAAAAAGGATCTATATTTTAGTCATTTGGCAATGGTTGTCTGAAAGGATTTGAAACAACATGAAACTTATACTGATCATAACGTCTTTTAAATCCGCTTTGTCCTGGATGGGTACTATTTATTTTAAAACCTTGTTCCCATTTTCTTCTACCAACATTGCTTTAAACAAGTGACCCGTGTCTGATCACTGACAATTATCAGACCTTAAGTATGCCCTGTAAACATGTTTACTAATTCCAGTAGAAATGCAAGTAGAGAGCCTCCACGAGTGACGATACCTAAGTACGTCCGGCGCACCCTGGACGGTCAACCTCGCTACGATTCTTGTTGACTGACCATTCCCTACACCACGGAATTACCTGTTTCCATGTGCTCATAATACGAAGAAGAAGTATAAAGTGTTACTTAAATAATAAAATTTTCTTTTTCAGGAGTGGCGATACCCAGGTTTTTCTACAGAAGACGTCTGTATCTAAGAAGATAAAACATTAGTTGAATAATCCACGCAATGGTTTCTACTTTTATTTGTACAAAATAATTATTTAAAATATTACCTGAGTACCTTCTTTGTGTAAAATTAATGAAAATATTGAATGTAATCGTGTCAAATGTATGCAGCGTGTTAACATTGGTTGGGACGTGCTTCACCAATATTCGTGTCAAAGTCATATTTTTTCTGTAATAATTACGAGGCGGTTATAATCATCGAGAAATCAATAGATACGTAGGTAGATAACCACCGTGAGTAATAAAAGTAAATAACGTGATGTTTTCAAAAACGCGTGTCAGCTGATATTTGTACCGAGCAAACTGTGATAGAACGTCGCGTTTACTGCATACTACAGATTTTAGATAACGTGTTAACTCCAGGGGATATGTGCTCGTTGCCATAGAAATAACCAACGTTTTCAATAGTTCGTTAAAACGCATCAACTCATGGTAGATACTCTAAAAATATTGGTTGTGTGTGTCGTAAAAAACTTTTTTTTTCTGTTTTATCAACCTTTACTTGTATGAAATACATATCGATATGTCGTCATGTCTGTAAACATATTATTAACAATTAATAATATTAGGTAAAGGACTTTTCAATTGAGAATTTAAATGAGCTATTGATTGCTACGCTCATTTTGGACCCAGTTCTAGTTTCCTATGTTTTCCTTTACAAGACATTACATTGGAATGTGCTATGACATTGAAGAAGTCGCATAGGCACATTCTAGGTTATAAACTGCAACCTTGTGTCAATTATGAGTGTACGATCCGTGCCATAAACTCTAAGATCCATGCCAGAGTTGACTGAGGTTTTTGCCATTACCGTTTTATGTCCAGAGTTACAAATATTGTATGTAAGTGTAGAACTTTATGTTACTATTAAGAATTAGATCACAGGAGGGCTAAATGTGATTCAGTAGATTCATATTAGGTTAAATACATACATACATAAATATATAAAGTCACGCTTGTTTCCCAGCGGGGTAGGCAGATACCACGGATTTCTATTTGCTACGATCCTGGCATACTTCTTTCGCCTCATTCACTCATTCATATTACAGTTGAATCATAAAGAATTGTTTAGAAATTAGGTTACAAATCATAATATTACCTGCAAACGTTTTTATGACGGGATTCAATTCATCAAATATGTTTTTTAGTGGTTATGTGGACTGTTGTAATTAGTTGATGTATGATTCAGTTTTTAATGTTACGGTATTATATATATTAGAGGAATTGCTGGGAATTCGAGAAATTATTTACCTACTTATAGAGGAATTGCTCAATGTGTCTTTCTCTAATTTAGCCCTGTTCTAACGAATCAAGTTCCAGCTCACGACATTTTGTTTGGCAGTTTACATGTTCGCTATTCCGGCATTGTTGCCATACCGTTACTTATATTCGTGAATTAATATAGAATTGCACTGTTTGCTTGCTTGTAGTCAG
This sequence comes from Abrostola tripartita, assembly GCA_905340225.1. NCBI lineage: Eukaryota > Metazoa > Arthropoda > Insecta > Lepidoptera > Noctuidae > Abrostola > Abrostola tripartita. Next base: position 5,502,767 of record HG996490.1, on the reverse strand, counting down.
CCAAAATCGTGTCACTTACTAATATGGTAAGTTTGCTCTTTTGCCCGCTTGCGAAGTATTAATTCATGGCCTATTTCTGGCCTGTTTGTATGTTCGTTAAACAATGTATCATATTTTGTTCTCAGTGAAGTTAAATTTTTATCAATTCTGCCTGACTTGGTTTTTTGCAAGATTTTATTCAGCCTAAAAAGTAAATCTATATAATATTGACGATAAAAATAATTCTTATTTTCTTACATAGGTACTTTAAATTTGCTGTTCAATTAGCATCATTATCGTGTGCACAGATCAGTTATTTATTCAAATAATAGCTCCTCTAACCATTACTTTTCAACCGACTTAAAAAAAGGAGGAGGTTCTCAATTCGGTTGTTTTTATTTAAATCTAAGCAGCTATCTTTTTGACTGGCTGGAATTTCAAGCAATCGGTTGTTTTTTTTTTATGTATGCAGCTATTTTTTTTACTGGCCGGAGGTTCAAGCAGTCTTGCCTTTTGCCCGCTGTCAGCCAATAAGACTCCTCTCAGGATCGTCGGAAATAAAATATTCGGAAAAAAAACGTTTTAAAAAAGTGTTTTTCAGAGTTAAGTGAGGCAGTCAAGATAATAATAATGGTGAGACACGTCTTATAGTCAATGTAAATAATTTATACGTAAATACAACACAATAAAGAAAAACTGTGATAACAATAAAATAAGTATGTATTTACAATAAATTAAAGAATGAAGTAATGTATCATATACCGTACAGTATATGTGCCGAATGTTGTGTAATAATTTTGTATGAATTATGGGAAAATATGTAAAAATAATGTAAATAACAATATATAAACAAGCATGTAAATAAAAATGTAATATATTTGATTGTGTTTTGTTTTTTGATACATGTTCAAAAGGGTAATAATAGTTAAAATGTAGTTAGGATATATCTAGTCTTATTTCATGTACCTACTCCTACTAAGGTGTAGGTACATAGGTAGTAGGTGTACTTACTTACAATTTAACTTCACCCAGTTTTATCACACTAATATTATACAGGCGAAAGTTTTTTTGTGTGTGTTTGTTACCTCTTCACACTTAAACGGCTGGACCGATTTTGCTAAAATTTGGTATGCAGGTAGCTGACACCCTGGATTAACTCAAACGCTACGTTTTGTCCCGTGGGGATCACCGCGGGGCGCAGCTAGTTTATACTAAACTATCTAGTTATTAGTTTTGAAATAAGTAAGTAGTAGGTAAGTTTTGAAGTAAGTTTACAACTGAAGCTAACAAAAAACGATATTGGAACGCAATTTTACACATGTTGACATAAAAAGCACCAAATTCAAAGTATAATACTGTAAGGGGAGTGTACACGTGCCCCAAAAGATCTTATTGGAAATATGTAGTAAAGGTAAATGAGATTTGCTTTCACAGATGTAGTTGTCAGCCACTCCCATCCGCTCTCACGGCTCATTTCATCACCTAAACGAAATTCGCTCAATACAAGGGTGAACATGTCAAAAGTATCCATATTTATAGGTACAATAGCTTTCACCCGCCACTTCGTCCCCATGGATTTCGAATTTCATGGCTTTTAATTTTTGTGGCCCGGTACCCTCATCGTTTTTCTAAAATATAAGTAGCCTAAGTTACTCTCTGTAACATCTGCCTGTGAAAGTCCCGTCAAAATCGGTTCAGCCGTTTCGGAGATTAGCCGGAACAAACAGAAACAATATTTTTTTTTTGTGTTAAGTGTCGTACTTTCTTATCATCATCAGCTCGTTGCAGTCCACTGCTGGACGTAGGCCATACTTTTATATGCATTATATTAAAAAGCTGTTTTTCTGATATTACAAAAAGACAATTCAATTTTATTTATATGTATAGATATAGATACTTCCAGCGTTCACTATCTGCTGTTACTGAACTACGAAGTCAAAGGGTTGGTTCAAAGTCATAACATAATATAGGTATAGTCGTAGCATTATTAGTCTGTATTGGAATAAAGGATTGCGAATGAGATATACGTCATGTGTGCAAAATGTTTTGTATACTGTCCAAATGTTTGATCTTTGGATCCAGTTTGTAATGATTTACGAGTATACGAGATAATCCGTAAACTGTTTGGTTGAACTTAAAACGAGTGTTGGCCCCTTGCATCATTTTTTTGTTTTCGATATAAACCTTTAGAAGGCACCCAGCCCCTCTGGGGTAGGGACCGGGGAGTGTGGGATTTTTACTTAGGTAAAACAAGCCCATCATGACGTGCAGATGCAACTCCGAACCGTGCTCCAATCAATTAAGCCTATGGCTTTATGGCCCTTGGGGTCCTATGGCTAGCAAAATGACATTTAAAATAAGGTTTTCATTTCGTAATCGAATATACTGGTACCATGGTAAGCAAAACGACCTTATGAATAAGGTGTCATGTAGTCTATATTATAGACTATGTTTGTTTTCATTGCACAATTAAATTAGTACATCCCATTCACTACAATTACTCAATGTAATGCATTATCTGGATTCACGCTCGCCAACACATCGTGTTCATGTAAATGTCTAGCAAAATGTTACCTTGTACGAATATTTGATAGTCTAATTGTATTAGCAATATCACGTTACACAAGTAGGTACCCAAGTGAACAAGTAGACTATGTTATTCATTTGTTTTGTAAATTAATATTGTTTGTCATTTGACTTATTATGTAGGTACAAGATATACTTATTTTTATTTAATGAAGAATATTATTATACCTACGCTACGTCCTCTTTAATTCTTCTTTTACAAAAATGCTACGTATTTAAGAAATCAAAATCACTTAATTTTAAATTGATTAAAGCTTTCCCATTTCTAAATAGGCATCGGTCACTTCTTCTTTTTACTATTGAACTTAGAATAAATAATACTGAGGAATCACACAAATATTATAAAGACGAAAGTTTGTGAGTGTGTTTGTGCCTTTGTGTGTTTGTATGTTTGTTACCTTTTCACGCTCAAACGGCTGGATTTCGATTTTGATTCAATTTGGTATGGAGGTAACTTTTATCCTGAAAAAATGTAGCGGGTATCGCCGCGAGGTGCAGCTAGTAATACGATAATTCTAAAACAAAATATAAACACAAAGCGGCGTACACTATTATGGAACGTGACATAACTAACACACTTTTAATAATGGTCCTCTACATAATGTATACTGCCGCTTTGAATCATTATGTAAATAGTATCGAAATGTAATAGTGCAACATATTCCCTCCATGACCCTAAGGACACGTGTTTGAGGGTTATTTGGTTTTAAATTAAATTTAGTTTCGGTTGCCGCCTATCTCTGTTTTGTATCCGTGCCATTATCTCGCCTGTATAGGTAGGTACTATCTTCAAAAACAAGGCGAATTTTTTAAGAGCTTTCTTTGATATTCAAATCATGGACCGAAAATCCGTTTACCGTGAATAAAGCAATATTAGATCTGAACACGAATTTTTCTTCGATTTTATCAGCACTATTTTGTATTGTACTTACGTTTGTGGTGTATGGAATTATTATCCTTTATGTTTTTAGTGAAAGAAAATGTATTTCTTATGTGAATAAAATGTACAATGGATATAAAAATCTTTTATATACGTAACGAAGGACATTCTTGTTGCAGACTGTACATAGACATCAAATTTTTTTGGCCACTCACTAAATAATATCAAGACGTGTTTAAATGAACTATATCATAAGATATTTGTCTGGATAATATAAATAATTCAGAAGTAAAACATACGATGCGACGTAAAAAATTGGTTTTAAAGCCAAATAGGTAGTAATTAGAAGTTAAAGTTAAAAACTCACTTCAACTATTAAATGTAATTCACAGTTTATATATTATTCGATGATTTTGTGTTTCTTTTTTATATTACTGTTGGCAAGAGAAACGTAAATTAACCTCTTAAATGTGTGTTAAAACCTGATGATATTCGTATTTAATATTTAATTTTATATATACAATACTAAACGTTATAATTTTGTATTCAAAACATTGTTCTTATGAATTATCCCTGGAATACTATTAAGTAATAGGTAGATCTTGAGATCTCGATAATATTTGAATGTTATTTGATATTTTTACACTGGCCCAACGGTGTAATATGGTCTCCCCCAAATGTAGTAGCAGGGCTGTTGGTTGATGAGCAGGTACATGAAACAAATGAAGTGATATTAATTATATTAGACAAATCAATCGTCCATAAATTCAAGACATATTGACCCATAACTACTGACGGATTGACGCAAGATTGGTAATCTCAGATCAGGATTTATTACAGAGAAAACCATTGTTCACCTCAATTCAGTATTATAATTCAATATTAGTCGGTTCGAGCATAGAAATCGTCACGGGTATGTTGTTCATGATCATTATTTTAACTAAAATATGGCTATCATTAACGTCGAATTAGGTTGACTAGACAAGACCGGTACAAGATAGGACGCGGTGATGGGTTTAGTAGTAACACATATTTGTGAGTAGCGTTGTGACGTTACGTGGCACTTGATGAGTAGATAACTGTAGTAAATAATACTGTACTGCGGCAGAATTAGTGATAAAAGAAGATCTTACGGGTATAGACCCTAATCTGCATATGAGCCGACCGTGTACCCTTTCATAAGGTACAGGCGGCTGAGGCTGTGGCTGCGGCTGCGGCTGCGGCTGCGGTTGCGGTTGCGGTTGCGGCTGAGGTTGCGGTTGCGGTTGCGGCTGTGGCTGCGGCCTGGGCTTAGTTTTCCTCTCTTTCTTTTCGCGAGAACCATCTTCGTTGACTATGACATACGTTACAGGCGACGCACTGGCGTAATTCTGATTCGAATTAGCTAAAAAAGGATTAAGTTGATATTAAACATATGTACACTGACTTCATGATGACTGAATAATTGTTATTAACAAAAAACAAGTTCCATCGCAGTCTGGGTATCTCTTAGATAAGAAAGTGTTCCACAGAACGGTCCCCCGACTGCGATGGAACTTGTTTTACACTTTAGTTCGTTTTTTGTCATGGCAGTAGTGTTTATAATTTTTTTGATTATATTTTTTTCTGTTTCATTTTTTATAGCCTATGTTACTCGCGATAGTGTAAGAATTCTAACGACACTCCATACATCAAAATCGGTTCAGGCATTCAGAAGTTATGGTGTAATAAAGAAACTCACATACATACATACATACATGAACCCTGAAAACATAACACTTTTTTTGGGCAGTGGTGTAAAAAAGAACTTCTCGTAAAGAGTGGACTATCTTTCTACTACCTAATCTTATTAAAGCATCATACAAGTCAAAATTTAAACCCTCATAATTTCGAGTCATGTCTTGATTTACATATCTATTTATATATCTATAGACTTAATTTAGGCAAAAGCATGATAACTTATAATAAAATATCTAATAAAAAATATATCTATTTCTACCATTTCCCTGAGTGTCACCACCGTCTCCATCGTCTGATGACTTCTTAGTATCTTTCCTTGATCCTAAAACAGTTGACTCTTAAAGTGGCAAATTAAAAGCAATAACTAAATGTAACTTTGTTTTTTTTTAACAAGGGTTTTTACCTTGATTATTGTTCATGGTGGTAAAAAAAGTACCTTTGTAAATAATATTGTCAAAATGTATAGATATACTGAGAAAAGTGTACCAAACTCTGAGTCTTAACTGCACTAATCTTACGTCAAATTGGACCACAATGATCACCTTTAATAGTCTTCAATGAGAGCGCTAGTAACATAACTGTACTTTTTTAAAATATCACTTGAACTTTGTGTGATCTATGAAATACCACTGATAAGGTACTGTAGTTACTGTTAAGTCAGGTATATGCAAGTATTACCAACCGTCAGGTGAATTAGAATTTTGCTGTATGTAGGTGTTCTGTTTTGGTTTAGGACTATTACCGCTGTTCTGGGCTTGCTTAACATTAGCCTCGTTTTTGGGATTGCTTTGGCCTGTAATCAAGTTACACATTAGAATAGAATAGAAAAAAAAACATTGAAATACTGGTCGATGGCCCAAGTATTAATTTTTCACCTAGCTGCTAGAATTATCTCTTCGTCGGTCTTTCGTTCTTACCTTTCCCCTCTTGTCATGGCAAAATGAATGTTAGTTTTACCAGATATAGAAAGTAATATTTTCATAGCAATGTCTTATGTTACACTTTTGCTATAAGGTTTTAGGAATATTTTTGTTTCAATGCATTTCTGAACAGTTATGACTGTATCCACTGGTATCACTAGTTAGTAGTAGATTAATTAAAAGCCTTATGTCTTAAAAGTGTACGTAATTGTTTTTACATTTTCTTATACTAATGATATTCTTTATGTACACAAAAATATAAACATTTAAAAAGCATCATAATATTGATCCCCATCTATGTCAACTGGTAACGTTTATTAGCAATGCTTATTCTTTGGGGTCGAAACATTTGGACCATGGGGTCCGAGCGCTCAGGCGCTGTTTAGAGACGTAGCGAAACGCTTAGTCGAGTCTACACGTGACCAAAGGGCTCGTGCATTTTTTACATTGATTATGTAAAAGACATTTCTTCTAGCGAAGTAATAGCAGCGCAGTCTAGTTTAAGTAATACTTACCAACAACAAGAGTTATGGCCAAGGCGAAAAGTAAAACAAGCCGAATTGATATCACGTTCTTCATTGTTTTCAAGAACTGAAAGTGAAAGGCCATTTAATTGAAGTTATATAGTATAGTAAAACTGCTTTTACTGACTTTTCATGAATAATCGTGTTTACTTTTTATTGTATAATTAATGACTTAATCGTGTTTGTGGGAGTTAAATTTTAGGGTTCCATCCAATGAATCTCAAAATTACCCTAACCCTTAAAATCACAAGAAATCACTAGTACAGCTGATAATTTTTCAGTCGAAAGTCCTTTTAGGCGAATAGTTTATTAAAACACTTTTAATGTCCCTTCAAGATATGTGCGTTCCGTTCAAAAATGTCAAACTTTATTTGGCTCTTTTCTTCTTTGTTCATATAAGCTAATTGTGACATTGATACAAGTCGTAATTAAGACTTACAATATAGTGTAGATGTCAGTCGACAAGGAATGTAGTAAGTGGTAGCAAGACTGATCACACAGGATGCGCCGTTTTCTTAACCTAATAATACACCTCATACCGTAGGGCACCTACCTGTGTTAATGCAATCTTAAAGTTTTATGTCATATATTTTATTATCACATATAATTCATGAGCCAATAATGTTTTATTCGATAAATGCTCCTAATTGTTTCTATGACGTAATTTTTTCAGTTTATGGCTTACGTTTAAGTATAGTAGGTAAAACCAGAAATTCTTGTTGAAAAATTGATATCTAGTTTTATTTTTTAAAGAAGGACATTTTAATAAATGTGTTTTATTTACACATTTTAGGACATAATTATTAATTCCCACAAACACCCAGACTCGGGACAAATTTTTGTTAAGTGCGGGAATCGAACCCGCAACCCTGGAACAGCAGTCTAATCGCTTAGCCACTGCCCCAATCAGGCCGTCTTCTATGGCACTTCTTTGTTGGACAGCTCAGCTCTACCGTATATTTATGTACCTGTCATCTTTCTCGTGATTGCATTTAAAGGCTGGATCTTAATGTTCACACTCTTACCGCCGAACTCAGAGACATTTAATGATTATTATTTAATATATCACTAAGTAAAGGTTTTCTTTGTGAAATCTGTCGTTAGTGTCAGTTTAAGTAATCATTAACGTCTCTGAGTTAGGCGGATAGTTCCATAGGACAGTAAACCGACACGGTGGTAAAGAGATAAGGCACAAGATCAACTGCTCATGGATATTATTTTTTGAGCAGTTCTCTATTAAACAGAATGATAAGCTCTACCTGAACACATAGTCAACTTTTTATGGATTTATGCACTAAATCTTAATGTTTAGAACGCCCAGATTAAAAAGAACATACTTTTTCCGTCGCTGAATAATGTTCTTTGTATCCTAATACCATTTGATTGAAAATGAAATTGACGTTTGTTATCCCTTCATATTTGTATCAAAGATCTTACATTCATCCAAGTATATAATAACTAAAGGTAAATATAAAGGCTATCTCATTTTAAATGCAATTTATTTTCTAAAAGATGAGAGAATAGAAGAATGCTTGCTTAGTTCGTGTTCCTATATAGTTTACGTCGTTCAGAAAGACATGGAAAATCCCAGTAACCCTATGCTCGAATGAAGAGTTCAAGTATGAATACTGATGGTTCATTTATCCTTAGATATATTAATTACCTTTGCAATCCCTGGGGTAGGCAGTGGCGTTCTACTTTATCTGGAGGTGTATTTGGTGGTTCGTATGAATAGCCAACAACGATGCCCTTTTTAGGGCGTCGTGGTGCTTCCTGCTAGAAAACAGACGAGGTTCTGGCAACTGAGGTAATGGCGTTATAACCATTCCCTGAACGGGCAACTGTTTAGAGAGGTGTCAGCAACCTAGGTGATAAAATGTCTCCTAAAAGGTCTGAGGCAGAAGGCTTGTTAAATCAGTCATGGAAAAGTCTTAAAAAGCTAAGGCCCCGAGTGCCCGGCGTCCCCGCGATGGGACAGGGGTGCGAAGAATCCCCGGGCGGCAACTTAGAATATGAAAATGGAACGTAAAAAGTTTAAAGAGTCCAGAAAAATTATACAATGTCATAAAAGAAATGCGTCGCTTAAACATTGACGTTGGAAGGAGAATGGAAAACATACTGTGGATGAGCATCATGCAAAGTATTACTCAGGCTCTGAAGAGTCATCTAACATGTACGGTGTGGCCATTATAATCAACATAAAGACTGTGGGCACGTCAGTTGCTTTTATTTCGGGATCCAATCGTACAATGACGGTGCAGTTACAGGTCAAGCCCAGGAATATCAACATGTTACAGTTATATGCTCCTACTGCAGAAAGTTCTGATCAAGATGACACAAACTTTTATAAAGAAGTAAAAGACCTGCTAAAGATTGCAAAAAGGCATGAAATCAGCTGGTTACGCGGCGGAGTACGTACTCCGCCGCGTAACCAGCTCATGAATAAGGGCTCCGTTCGAGTTCGAAACTAGTCGGGCATTCCCGAATACACACGTGAGTATAACCGGGATATATAGTAAATAATATGGATAACACTCACGGAAGTTATTATAGTAAGACATTCGTACTGTCCAAAATCTGTACTGGAATCAGCGAGCAACTGTCCGTATCGATGGAGAGTGTACTAATGAGGTTGCGATCAAAAGAGGAGTACGACAGGACTCTATTTTGTCACCTACTTTATTCAATTTATACTCTGAGTCCATAATAAACGAGGCTTTAGAGGGCCTGCACTGTGGAATAAGAGTTAACGGACGCGTCATTAATAATATTCAATACGCAGATGATACTGTTCTCATTGCTTCCACAGTAGTAGATCTTCAGCTGATTGTCGACCGAGTCAATGAATGTAGTGTGCGAGCCGGCCTCAACAAGAATGTCAAGAAAACTAAGATCATGCTTATCTCCAGGAATCTCAACATCGAACCAAATATTTTAGTGGCCGGGGAACAAATAGAGCGAGTACGTAAATATATATACTTGGGTTCGTGGGTCACGGAAGTCTGGAGTATTAATTTAGAAATTAAATCTAGAATCGAAATAGCTCGAAGTGCCCTTAACCATGAGGACTGTTCTGTGCAATCGGAGTTTAAGGATCGACCTACGTACACTGTTACATATGACCCATAATTCAATACGGATGCGAGTCATGGACTACAAAAGAAGATCTCGGGAAACGTATTGAAGCTTTCGAGATGTGGGCATACAGATGCATGTTGAGAATGAGTTAGACGCAAAAGGTAACCAACGTCAAAGTTCTTCAAAGAGCTCAGTAGAAGCGGGAGCTCTTGTCCATCATAAAAAAAAACAAAAAAATCATATTTCGGTCACGTGCTTAGGCACGATAGATATAAACTCTTGCAAGTTATAATGATGGGCAAGGTTGTGGGACGAAGACGAGTTCGACGCCGAAAGAATTCGTGGCTCCGCAACATCCGTGAGTGAACGGGGATCGCGAGTGCATCTGAACTATTCCACCTCGCAAAAGATAGAGATAGATTCCAACAGCTGGTAGCCGACCTTCAGTAATTGGAGTGGAACTTATAGAAGAAGAAGATATCCAGTTATTTTAATTGAGTAATTCGTAAAACCGTGTTACATACCTAAATACTGAAAAGTTTGAGCGCTAATTTCAAGCAAATATCACTAAATACTGTGTGTGTGTACACTGGTGCGTGTACAATGATATTTTTACCTATAAATAGTATAAATTCTTCTGAATACCCTGAAGAAATAAAAAGCAGTTTGCTGTAAGCGGAACTACCGCATTCATTTTTCTAGTTTACGTCCCAAATGTGGGCCTATTGCCATTTATCGGTCACAATTTACCTATTAGAGTCTAACTAACTAAAAAAGTAGAAAAAAATATAGACTTATTACAACTTTACTGATGAGAGAATGTGAACATCTAGGCACCTGTCCATTCCTTTCCCTTCTGGAAATACAGACGAGAATTTATAAGACGAAGAGGAAGTGATGATAGTATTATTGTCTGCCTGGATTTAAACCTGCGAACTTATCTGAGCTATAAACCTCTAGCACTCTACATTTTATTTAAAGCTAGGATGTAATTTAAATAGCTTTGTAAATTAGATGGCTAGACAGTAGAGGGAGTTGTAAATCGAATTTCAAGTAAATTTTATGTGTAGTAAGGACCTATTGTTTAGTTTGTTTTATTTACGAATATTTATATGAGAAACAACATTAAGTTTTTATCAATGTACGATTGATTTGGTCTTGAAAAATTCTGTTTGTATAACCTACTTATCCCTTATAAGTAGAAATAACTATTTTTATACAGGACCAGTATTTTATTTTAAATACTTTAGGCACGCATTTGTACAAAGGTATGTCGGAACTATAATTATATGCAACTTTCTTCACTTGGGACTTACAACATAACTGGCGAAATGTGGGTGTACTATATGTTCACCTCTGCCTACCCCTTCAGGGAATACAGGCGTGATGTTATGTTTTTGTTTATGTTTTTTTTTTCTTCACTTAATTTGCTATAAGGATCAGAAAGGTAATTTTTTTATTCAATAACGAATCTGAATAATAAGATAGGTAATTTTAGTGCACTTTATGACTGTTCATAAGGGTAGCGAATGTTTAAATCAAACGAAATATTATTCATGCTTGCTTCAATTTATTGCGATTAAATGACCATTACCATAATTATATTTTATACTTAGGATATAAATATAAATGTATCGGCGTCCATTTTCGTGCAGCGGTCGTTGTTTTCGTGACTTAATATCTAGGTTTTTTATCTTTATATTTAAGGAGGCATTTGTCCACAAGGACACGCCAGCCCCATCGCACCTTAATCTTTATCTAAGTTTTATACACCTGAAACAGAAACATTGGTTACTTTAAGACAGTCAATGTAAGGCGAAGAATTGATCTAAGATTGTGTTTATGTCATACGCGCTTTTTACAGAATTTAACTAATATAAATACCGTGACACTTTGTACTGATCTGACTGCTGGACATAGGCCTCCCCCTTAGATTACATAATATAGAGGTACATTTATGTTGTTTGAGAATCGAACCCAGTCCAATCGTATAGCTTCTTTGCTAATCGGATCACAAACAAAATCCGATTTCTTCAAGACTGAAATACTTTAAGTAATGCTCGAGTAGGTAAGGAGTTTAATATATTTTGTAGATATATAAAGATGCAAAGTATAACCCTTTGTAAACAAATAATTATCTTCTTGTATTTTTGTCCATTTCCGACGTCAATGGTTTTTTTCAATAATAGACGAATTTTATTAAAAAAAATTACCTCTATTCTAGATTGTCTTCTTGGTATCTACACAGGCATAGTCTCGGTCGGTTTGCTCTGCGACGTTTTAGGTTAGATCTTGCACGTGCTGGAAACAAATACATTATAAGCAATTAATAAACATAACATAACATCACGCCTAGATTCTCCGAAGCCACATTTCGCCAGTTATTTCATAGGACCCAATGTAATAGCCTATTGCCGTTAACTAGGCACAACAGACTCCGTGCTGCTATTCACAATACCTATTTAATGGGAAAAAATCCAGGATGCGCGACCCGGGATTCGAGCTTAGCGATCACAAGGCAATGACAGAAACATTTATTTGTGACCATACGACTAGATAGACCAATCAGACAGACAACAAAAATATTTTAATTAGGAGGAGCCGTTATTATTATTATTAAAGTGTTAGTTACGATTACGACGCAACGATTTTATTTGTGGATTGCGATGTAGAGTAACCAAGAACGGTGCGGAAAGTTTATGCAGCACATGAAGTGGTCAGTTCTTATACAAGTGATTTAATGATGATTAAATCACCTGGTTACTCTACATCGCAATCCACAAATAAATTAGTTCGTTCGTTAATTTCAATGTGTTACACTCATTGAATCTCCTTTGAGATTCAAGCTTGTTAAGCCATTGATTAAGTGCCGTGTTAGTTTGTAATTCTATATGACTATGAGTGTAACGAAATTAACAGCGCCGGTGTTTGCGCGTACACTAGTCTGGTATAACTTCAAAGTTTCTTGCTCATCTTAAAACCTTAATTTTATCCAAAAGGCATTTTTTTATAGTTGTAATGTAACTACATAATTTTATTGTAGCTACGTGGCTTCCGAGCAGATTAGCCGATCTTCGAGGTTAAACCGTGCTCGCCGCGGACAGAATCGTAGTGGATGACCGTTTTCACATGCCGAGACCCCTCCGTGCTTCGGAAGGTACGTTAAACCGTTGGTCCTACCGCATTCCTGCGCCTGATCTCTCGCCGGACGTGTCGATCTACCGCCCCATCGGACTATGAGAGTGAGGGAAAAGGGAGTACACCTGTGTTTGCGGACATACTTGTGCACTATTATAATATCACTTGCGTAGTTGATTAATCTCAGCCGAGACGAACCGCCACGGCCGAAATTCGTCCAGAGACCTTATTACATAATTTTATTAATAGAACTTGAATTTACCTCTTGAAATGGAGCTCAAGATTTGACGCAAGTCTTCACGATTTTTGATTTTGTATTTGTCACGTCTGCGGCCAGTAACTGTAATAATTATAAAAAAAATAGTCATATTAGTTCAGCGGGTGATGGATTCATATGTCCGTAAGTCGTCAGAAGTGAAGGGAAAACGGCCTGGTGAATCAAATGGCTCTCTACCACATGGAATATAATATGATGAGTGGAGTAATATTGTATGACTCCTGATATAAGTGAACACCACTGTCTTTAAGGATTACACGCGAAATTATATGTATGTAGTAATTAAAATATTATTAGATAATCGTAAGTAATTTTTCGAAATATGCAATTAATAATATTAGTTAAATAGGTACCTTTAGACGAAGCATCAGCTGTCGAGTCGGCTACGCCGTTGCCTTTGGTTGACGCTGTGAAATAAAAATATAATTATTACTAGATCACCCCGTGACTTCGCCTGCGTGGAAAACATTTTCGTGTCTTTTCTTCTTTTAGCTTATGCTTTTTTTAGTAATCTCTTTTGCTTAAGAATTATGCCTATATCAATATTTTTTTTAAAGAAAATAATATATCAGAAAATAATTATTAAAAAATGCCACAAATGAGCGGGAATTTCAAAGTAGTTGAAACGCAATGCTCACTGTCTGATGTACTGTGACGTCAAACTCCAAGATAACGAAAGTGTATTTTACATTTATGTGTAGGTTTTATGTTATTTTTCGTGTTTTAATAGTTGTAAAATACAAAACATTGATAATTTACAGAGCACAATAATTTTAGAGCTGTGTTTGCGGACATACGTGTGCACTATAATATCACTTGCGTAGTTGACTAATCGCAGCCGAGATGCGCCGCCATGACCGAAATTCGTCCGGAGACCTTATTACATAATTTTATTAATAGAACATGAATTTACCTCTTGAAATGGAGCTTAAGATTTGACGCAAGTCTTTACGATTTTTGATGTTGTATTTGTCTCGTCTGCGGCCTGTAACTGTAATAATTATAAAAAAATTAGTCATATTAGTTCAGCGGGTGATGGATTCATAAGTCCGTAAGTCGTCAGAAGTGAAGGGAAAACGGCCTGGTGAATCAAATGGCCCTCTACCACATGGAATGTAATATAATGAGTGGAGTAATATTGTATGACTCCTGAAATAAGTGAACACCACTGTCTTTAAGGATTACACGCGAAATTATATGTATGTAGTAATTAATATATTATTAGATAATAGTAAGTTATTTTTCGGAAAATGCAATATGTAATTAATATAAATATTAGTTAAATAGGTACCTGTAGACGAAGCATCAGCTGTCGAGTCGGCTACGCCATTGCCTTCGGTTGACGCTGTCAAATAAAAATATAATTATTACTAGATCACCCCGTGACTTCGCCTGCGTGGAAAACATTTTCCTGTCAGCCAAATATTATTTTTAGTAATCTCTTTTGCTTAAGAATTAAGCCTATATCAATATTTTTTTATATAATTTCTTTTTTGCTACAGTAAATAATTATTAAAAAGTGCCACAAATGAGCGGGAATTTCAAAGTAGTTCAAACACAACGTTAACTGTCAGATGTACTGTGATGTCAAACTCCTAGATAACGAAAGTGTATTTTCCATTTATATGTAGGTTATAATAGTTGTAAAATACAAAACATTGATAATTGACAGGGCACAATAATTTTACAGCTATTTACTAGTCGCTTGATACTGGGACTTTTACGTCACGCCAAGCGCGCCAAAAGGGCGGGCGTTTAAAGTGGCGGTATTAGGATGATATTTATAAAAAAAAATCCCGTTTAATATTCGTTATTTGGTGCTGATTTTTTTTAACAAGTATATAACGATGTAAGGTATCGTATGAAAAAAAAATCATGCATATTTCCTATTGTCCATTCTAACCACCGAACTCAGAGACAATTAATGATTATTTAAACCATAACTAAGTAAAGGTTTCCTTTGTGAAATCTTTACTTAGTGTCAGTTTAAGTAATCATTAACGCCTTTGAGTGCGGCGGTAAGAGTCTATCCTAAATATCGGTAAACATATTAACAACGATATATATATATATATTTTTAGGCACATCCTTACCAATATTAAAATATGTCAAAATATGTTTTAAGTCTATAAGAAATCGGGTTAGGTTCTCATACTCTTAGGCTAAGCATAAAAAAAATTCAGATTAAAGTTATGAGGGTGCCAGGAATCTATAATACCATATTATGTCAGACGTCTCAATATTCTTACCAGAGGTACCAGTTTGAGATCCTGATGTTCCGTCCTCATCTTCACCAATCGCTATAAAAAAACATTGAATTAAAGTCCGAGTGACAGCTAGCAAATTAAGCGACTTCAAAAAGTGAGGAACTTCTTGTATTTTAAATTGGTCTTTTCAAAAAAGGCAAATATTGTAATTTTCTAAACATAATCTCTCATCTTGTATGTGTGCAAAACGAAAATGTTTAAATCATCAATTAATCGCAAATAAATGATAATTTGATTTTGATATAATTAAAAGGTTTACCTTCTGCGGATCCCTCGGCATCTGCTGAGCCTCCCGGGCCGCTACTAGCATCTACAAAGCAATAACATTTTTGAACTAGCTTGAATAGTGAGTAATATTAAACTCCTGGACACAGGGTTTGTACAGTATAGGTTGTGGGCGCTGGGAGGGTGTATCCCTAGGATAAGAGATTAGACCACATTTTATACAATCATCCTTCACTGAAATAAAACGTGTACTTTTTTATAAATATTATTTATGGTAGACTTACCGCTTTGTGAGCCTGCGTCGGTATCTACTGAACTGTCTGATTCTCCTTGTTCATCGGAAACTAGAGTAAACAAATGTATGTATATAATCATTGATAATATTACACAGCTGTTTATGCAGTCCCCATTCAGTTACCTACACAGAGGCCGGTAACAGAACGATAGGATAATTCAGTTTTGCTTACTTATGTACGTCCTTCATTATACTCTTCTTCTTCACTGGGATGAATAAAGATAGGCCATATGATTAACAAATAAGTGTATTCTGCTTAGTAATGAATTGAATATTATTCAGCTTTTAAAAGTAACCATTTTTTGAATGTTAGTGGATTCCCATCAAAAGTTCAATGTGACCATTTTAGCCCTGTAGTAAATTGTGAAACCACATCCAATAATAAGTAATGTCAAATACCTCCAGATGAAGCTTCACCTGTCGAGACTGCATCTCCATCGCCATTGGTCGATGCTGTCAAAAGTATTATAATTTACTAAAGGTAAAAACACAAAGTTATTTTTTTTTTGTATTTTTTTTTTTAAACCGTTGCCCCACACTAGGAATTTCTCCTGAAATATCACATACACAAACACCCAGACTCGTGACAAACATCTGCGGATCGCACAAATTTTTGTCCCGTGCGGGAATCGAACTTGCAACCCCTAGCGCAGCAGTCCAATCGCTTGGCCACTACGCCAATTAGGTCGTCAAATCGTATTTATTTGTTATTTACAATTAATGATGATATTTATGATTGTTAAAGAATGAACATGTTCTAACTTTATTCATATACGTGTTTAAATTTGTAGCAATCATTAGTGTGTACATATTTCTGTATGTCTGTGGCACCGTAGCTTTTAAATCGGTAAAGCGATTTGGATGCATTGAAAGTAGGATTAGCGTTGTTTCTTAGACATGTTATTATGTTTTATCACAATCGGTTCAGCCGTTCACAAGATATGAGGGGTGAAATTCTGAGTGACCGAACAAATATTTTCATATAAATCCAAATGTGGTATCAAATCAAACGGTATGATGACGTGTACATTACAAAACATTAAGTTATATAAAAAGCAGTTCAGCCTCCTACAAGATACAGGGTATATAGGTGGGGATGAACAGTCGAATATTTCATCAAACATACCCTTTACGGCAATAGGTCATCTCTAACGTCATCGAGATGGTTCTTAATTGAGATTTATTTTACGTGGGGCGTTACTTAATGTTTTTAATTTTGTATTATAATATTATTAAAATTGAATTAAATCTCAATCTCTTGAATAAGATCTCAATTCTGAGTTAAGATCGCCTCTGTACATCAAATGTCATAATGCTATTATGTAATCATATGTTTTGTGTACAGTAAAGAATTAAGAATTAAAAATCTCCATACTACACTTTGGTACGGTAGATAACAAAAGACGAATGGCCACAAATGCAATTTGGTTGTTATAAATTATGGTCATTTGTAACAGGCACCTAAAAAAAAGGGCTTTGTAAAAAGTTGAAGTACTGTAGAAGAATGAATTTTCACGCAACCACGTTTTTGTTTTATTTATTTAACACCATTTTATCGGTAGGTAATGTGATACTAAATCTTTAACATGTCTCATCTAAATGGTATAATGGGTACCTGAAGTTTGAGTTTCCACATTTGATTTTCCACTCTCATCTTCTTCATCAGTCTCGCCTTCGTCTTCATCAGACTTGCCTTCTTCTTCTTCAGTCTCATCTCCTTCTTGACTGGATTCGTCTTCATCTTCTTCATCAGACTCACCTTCTTCTTCATCAGTCTCGCCTTCGTCTTCATCAGACTCGCCTACTTCTTCATCAGTCTTGCCTTCGTCTTCATCAGTCTCGTCTCCTTCTTGACTGGATTCGTCTTTGTCTTCTTCACTAGGCTCACCTCCCTCTTCATCAGACTCGCCTTCTTCTTCATCAGTCTTGCCTTCTTCTTCATCAGACGTGTCTTCTTCAGTCTCATCTCCTTCTTGACTGGATTCGTCTTCATCTTCTTCATCAGACTCACCTTCTTCTTCATCAGTCTCGCCTTCGTCTTCATCAGTCTTGCCTTCTTCTTCATCAGTCTCATCTCCTTCTTGACTGGATTTGTCTTCATCTTCTTCATCAGACTCGCCTTCGTCTTCATCAGACTTGCCATCGTCTTCATCAGACTCATCTCCTTCTTGACTGGATTTGTCTATATCTTCTTCATCAGACTTGCCTTCGTCTTCATCTTCTTCATCAGACTCGCCTTTGTCTTCATCTTCTTCATCAGACTCGCCTTCGTCTTCATCAGACTCGCCTTCGTCTTCATCAGACTTGCCGTCGTCTTCATCAGACTCATCTCCTTCTTGACTGGATTTGTCTTCATCTTCTTCATCAGACTTGCCTTCGTCTTCATCTTCTTCATCAGACTCGCCTTCGTCTTCATCTTCTTGATCAGACTTGCCTTCGTCTTCATCTTCTTGATCAGACTCGCCTTTGTCTTCATCTTCTTCATCAGACTCGCCTTCGTCTTCATCTTCTTCATCAGACTCGCCTTCGTCTTCATCAGACTTGCCTTCGTCTTCATCTTCTTCATCAGACTCGCCTTCGTCTTCATCTTCTTCATCAGACTCGCCTTCGTCTTCATCAGACTTGCCTTCGTCTTCATCTTCTTCATCAGACTCGCCTTCGTCTTCATCAGACTCGCCTTCGTCTTCATCAGACTTGCCGTCGTCTTCATCAGACTCATCTCCTTCTTGACTGGATTTGTCTTCATCTTCTTCATCAGACTTGCCTTCGTCTTCATCTTCTTCATCAGACTCGCCTTCGTCTTCATCAGACTTGCCGTCGGCTTCATCAGACTCATCTCCTTCTTGACTGGATTTGTCTTCATCTTCTTCATCAGACTTGCCTTCGTCTTCATCTTCTTCATCAGACTCGCCTTCGTCTTCATCTTCTTCATCAGACTCGCCTTCGTCTTCATCAGACTTGCCTTCGTCTTCATCAGACTTGCCGTCGTCTTCATCAGACTCATCTTCTTCATCAGACTCGCCTTCGTCTTCATCTTCTTCATCAGACTCGCCTTCGTCTTCATCAGACTTGCCGTCGTCTTCATCAGACTCATCTTCTTCATCAGACTCGCCTTCGTCTTCATCTTCTTCATCAGACTTGCCTTCGTCTTCATCAGACTTGCCGTCGTCTTCATCAGACTCATCTTCTTCATCAGACTCGCCTTCGTCTTCATCTTCTTCATCAGACTCGCCTTCGTCTTCATCAGGCTCGCCTTCGTCTTCATCTTCTTCATCAGACTCGCCTTCGTCTTCATCTTCTTCATCAGACTCGCCTTCGTCTTCATCAGACTCGCCTTCGTCTTCATCAGACTTGCCGTCGTCTTCATCAGACTCATCTTCTTCATCAGACTCGCCTTCGTCTTCATCTTCTTCATCAGACTCGCCTACGCCTTCATCAGACTCGCCTTCGCCTTCATCAGACTCGCCTTCGTCTTCATCAGACTCGCCTTCGTCTTCATCTTCTTCATCAGACTCGCCTTCGTCTTCATCAGACTTGCCTTCGTCTTCATCTTCTTCATCAGACTCGCCTTCGTCTTCATCAGACTCGCCTTCGTCTTCATCAGACTCGCCTTCGTCTTCATCAGACTTGCCGTCGTCTTCATCAGACTCATCTCCTTCTTGACTGGATTTGTCTTCATCTTCTTCATCAGACTTGCCTTCGTCTTCATCTTCTTCATCAGACTCGCCTTCGTCATCATCTTCTTCATCAGACTCGCCTTCGTCTTCATCAGACTTGCCGTCGTCTTCATCAGACTCATCTTCTTCATCAGACTCGCCTTCGTCTTCATCTTCTTCATCAGACTCGCCTTCGTCTTCATCAGACTCGCCTCCGTCTTCATCAGACTCGCCTTCGTCTTCATCTTCTTCATCAGACTCGCCTTCGTCTTCATCAGACTTGCCTTCGTCTTCATCTTCTTCATCAGACTCACCTTCGTCTTCATCAGACTCACCTTCGTCTTCATCAGACTCGCCTTCGTCTTCATCAGACTTGCCGTCGTCTTCATCAGACTCATCTCCTTCTTGACTGGATTTGTCTTCATCTTCTTCATCAGACTTGCCTTCGTCTTCATCTTCTTCATCAGACTCGCCTTCGTCTTCATCTTCTTCATCAGACTCGCCTTCGTCTTCATCTTCTTCATCAGACTCGCCTTCGTCTTCATCAGACTTGCCGTCGTCTTCATCAGACTCATCTCCTTCTGGACTGGATTTGCCTTCATCTTCTTCATCAGACTTGCCTTCGTCGTCATCTTCTTCATCAGACTCGCCTTCGTCTTCATCAGACTCGCCTTCGTCTTCATCAGACTTGCCGTCGTCTTCATCAGACTCATCTCCTTCTTGACTGGATTTGTCTTCATCTTCTTCATCAGACTCGCCTTCGTCTTCATCAGACTTGCCTTCGTCGTCATCTTCTTCATCAGACTCGCCTTCGTCTTCATCAGACTCGCCTTCGTCTTCATCAGACTTGCCGTCGTCTTCATCAGACTCATCTCCTTCTTGACTGGATTTGTCTTCATCTTCTTCATCAGACTCGCCTTCGTCTTCATCAGACTCGCCTTCGTCTTCATCAGACTCGCCTTCGTCTTCATCTTCTTCATCAGACTCGCCTTCGTCTTCATCAGACTCGCCTTCGTCTTCATCTTCTTCATCAGACTCGCCTTCGTCTTCATCAGACTTGCCTTCGTCTTCATCTTCTTCATCAGACTCGCCTTCGTCTTCATCAGACTCGCCTTCGTCTTCATCAGACTTGCCGTCGTCTTCATCAGACTCATCTCCTTCTTGACTGGATTTGTCTTCATCTTCTTCATCAGACTCGCCTTCGTCTTCATCTTCTTCATCAGACTCGCCTTCGTCTTCATCAGACTTGCCTTCGTCTTCATCTTCTTCATCAGACTTGCCTTCGTCTTCATCTTCTTCATCAGACTCGCCTTCGTCTTCATCTTCTTCATCAGACTCGCCTTCGTCTTCATCAGACTTGCCTTCGTCTTCATCTTCTTCATCAGACTCGCCTTCGTCTTCATCAGACTTGCCGTCGTCTTCATCAGACTCATCTCCTTCTTGACCGGATTTGTCTTCATCTTCTTCATCAGACTCGCCTTCGTCTTCATCTTCTTCATCAGACTCATCTCCTTCTTGACTGGATTTGTCTTCATCTTCTTCATCAGACTCGCCTTCGTCTTCATCTTCTTCATCAGACTCGCTTTCGTCTTCATCTTCTTCATCAGACTCGCCTTCGTCTTCATCAGACTCGCCTTCGTCTTCATCTTCTTCATCAGACTCGCCTTCGTCTTCATCAGACTTGCCGTCGTCTTCATCAGACTCATCTCCTTCTTGACTGGATTTGTCTTCATCTTCTTCATCAGACTCGCCTTCGTCTTCATCTTCTTCATCAGACTCGCCTTCGTCTTCATCAGAGTCGCCTTCGTCTTCATCAGACTCGCCTTCGTCTTCATCAGAATTGCCGTCGTCTTCATCAGACTCATCTCCTTCTTGACTGGATTTGTCTTCATCTTCTTCATCAGACTTGCCTTCGTCTTCATCTTCTTCATCAGACTTGCCTTCGTCTTCATCTTCTTCATCAGACTCGCCTTCGTCATCATCTTCTTCATCAGACTCGCCTTCGTCTTCATCAGACTTGCCGTCGTCTTCATCAGACTCATCTCCTTCTTGACTGGATTTGCCTTCATCTTCTTCATCAGACTTGCCTTCGTCTTTATCTTCTTCATCAGACTCGCCTTCGTCTTCATCAGACTCGCCTTCGTCTTCATCAGACTTGCCGTCGTCTTCATCAGACGCATCTCCTTCTTGACTGGATTTGTCTTCATCTTCTTCATCAGACTCGCCTTCGTCTTCATCAGACTTGCCTTCGTCTTCATCTTCTTCATCAGACTCGCCTTCGTCTTCATCAGACTCGCCTTCGTCTTCATCAGACTTGCCGTCGTCTTCATCAGACTCATCTCCTTCTTGACTGGATTTGTCTTCATCTTCTTCATCAGACTCGCCTTCGTCTTCATCAGACTCACCTTCGTCTTCATCAGACTCGCCTTCGTCTTCATCAGACTCGCCTTCGTCTTCATCAGACTTGCCTTCGTCTTCATCTTCTTCATCAGACTCGCCTTCGTCTTCATCAGACTCGCCTTCGTCTTCATCAGACTCGCCTTCGTCTTCATCAGACTTGCCGTCGTCTTCATCAGACTCATCTCCTTCTAGACTGGATTTGTCTTCATCTTCTTCATCAGACTTGCCTTCGTCTTCATCTTCTTCATCAGACTCGCCTTCGTCTTCATCAGACTTGCCGTCGTCTTCATCAGTCTCATCTCCTTCTTGACTGGATTTGTCTTCATCTTCTTCATCAGACTCGCCTTCGTCTTCATCTTCTTCATCAGACTTGCCTTCGTCTTCATCTTCTTCATCAGACTCGCCTTCGTCTTCATCTTTTTCATCAGACTCGCCTTCGTCTTCATCAGACTTGCCTTCTTCTTCATCAGTCTCGTCTCCTTCTTGACTGGATTCGTCTTTATCTTCTTCACTGGATTCACCTCCTTCTTCATCAGTGTCGCCTTCTTCTTCATCAGTCTCGTTTCCTTCATCAGTATTGCCTCCTTTTTCACTGGAATCCCCTCCTTCTTCATCAGACCCGCTTTCATCTTTACTGGACTCGTCTCCTTCATCTGACCCGCCTTCTTTACTAGACTTCTTTCCTTTTCCACTGGAGCCGTCTTCTTCAGAGCCCTCTTTTGATACCTCTTTGTCTGATCCGTCCTCGCTGGATCCTTTCACTAAAAGAAAAAAATATTAATAGTCTATATGACTTTTGGTGCCATTTTAGCATGTTGCCCATGCTAAGCTTGAATCTAAATTGATAAAGGAAATTTGAAAAATTATGGACACGAGCGGGATTCGAACCCGCGACCTTCGCCGATCCGTGGCGCTGCTCTAACCAACTGAGCCACCGTGTCGCTGCTCGCATCAAGTTCCTTTTTAGTATTTACGTCTTAAGGGTGACGTCAGGTATTATCTGTTGGAATCTATGATTACCAACTCAGTGTTATACCTTTACAGCTATAAATCACTGAAATTAGCATGGGCAACATGCTAAAATGGCACCAAAAGTCATATAAATTTGGGTTGGTATTATCGTTTCAGACTAAAAAGGAACTTGAAATTCGATGGATGCGAGCAGCGACACGGTGGCTCAGTTGGTTAGAGCAGCGCCACGGATCGGCGAAGGTCGCGGGTTTGAATCCCGCTCGTGTCCATCATTTTTCAAATTTCCTTTATCAATTTAAATTCAAGCTTAGCATGGACAACATGCTAAAATGGCACCAAAGGTCATATAAATTTGGGTTGGTATTATCCATCATTATAAATTTCCTTTATCTATTAATAGTCTATTCAGATTCTGAATACAGATTGCACGACTTTTTGGTAAAGATGATTGCTATTTAGGCCAAGTCTCTACTAATTTTGTTGTAAGATAAACTGTGCTGGGGTGCAAGTAGAGAGCCTCCATGAGTGACGATACTTAAATACGTCCGGCGCATTCTGAACGGTCAACCTTGTTACCATTCTTGTTGACTGATCAATATCTTAACCACGGCATGACTTATTCCATCTAGCTATTGGCTTTTGCCGATACGAAGAAAAAGAAGACCGGAAACTAAAATTGGTAGATTAAAAAAATATTTTTTTTTGTCTAAAAACAACAACAATCTTTATAAAAAAGGGTTTCATAATAGCAGTATGTCATAAATATTGGCAATCAACGTTATCCGATGTACCTTCCGATGAAGCTTTAGCACTGGATCCAGCTACACCAGTTCCTTTCGTTGACGCTGAAAAGTTAAACATTCCAATAATTTTCTTGAAAACATTACGTTTTTTGTAATTCGAAAGTCTGTTTATTTTAAACTCCGACACAAAAATGGGTGTTACAAGTGTGACCGCTAGGTGTGTGTTTCTGTCTGTCTGTCTGTTGTACTGTTACTGTTGCACCGTAGCTCTTAAACTAGTGAAGCGATTTGGATGCGATTTTTTATTTGAAAGCAGGTTTAGCGGTGTTTCTTAGGCATGTTATTATGCTTTATCACATTCAGTCCAGCCCTTCACAAGATATGAGGGGTAAAATTGTGGGTGACCGATCGAATATTTACTAATATCTAAATGGGGTATCAAATCAAAGTGACTGTCGTTTACATGTCAAAAAATAAAGATGCCATTGACTTAAGAAGTGGTTATCTTAAAACAGATGTTAGTATCGTTTATAAGTAAGAGGGTAAATCTTAAACATGTCTCATCTAAATGGTATAATGGGTACCTGAAGTTTGAGTTTCCGAATTTGATTGTCCACTCTCATCTTCACCGCTAGCTGTAAACAGATATATTATGATGAAAAGGATGTTTTTGGCACCAACTATGGACATTTTCTTGTTCTTTTAAAACATATTTTCCTATTTTTAGCTTCACATGGTATAGAGAGTACCGTATAAGTCATAGATTTTAAATACCAAATAGTTCCTGTAGAGTTGGTTTAAGGTATATAATATAATCTACGGTTTAGATGAAAAATGTCAACAAGTCATAAAAACTAAGTAAACAAAATGTTTTGAATTTGATGAATACAAAAACTGATTCTATTGAACCTTCACAATAATTTACGTTTAATATACTTACGTCAAATCTGTGCAGTATCAATGCACTTGCAAAATTGGTGAACATTGACATGAATTTTATCGTTTCACGATGGAATGTGCAAGACTAATCCAAATGATTACATGTTCGTAACAATCATGATACGTTTTTTTTATATAAGGCTTTTAATTTACCTTTGGCTGACCCCGATGTTTGTGCAGATCCTCCTGGGCCACTGTCAGTAACTAAAAAATGGTGTTTTTTACACAGGTTAATATTATAAACATGACAAAATAATGTAACTAAAAATATGTAATAAACCATCATATATGAACGTATAAGTAAATAATAAGTTAGAAAGACTGTCATAATACAAAAAATACTAACTGCTAGTAGATTCCGCGGAGCTAGATACTCCTTCTCCTCCTTCTTCACTGGACTCACCTCCTTCTTCATCAGTATTGCCTTCTTCTTCACTGGAATCGCCGCCTTCTTCAGCAGTCTTATCTCCTTCTTCACTGGATTCGTCTTTATCTTCTGCAGACCCGCTTTCTTCTTCATCAGTCTTGCCTTTTTCTTCTTCAGTATCGCCTCCTTCTTCACTGGAATCGCCGCCTTCTTCATCAGTCTTATCTCCTTCTTCACTGGATTCGTCTTTATCTTCTGCAGACCCGCTTTCTTCTTCATCAGTCTCGCCTGTTTCTTCTTCAGTCTTATCTCCTTCTACACTGGATTCGTCTTTATCTTCTGTAGACCCGCTTTCTTCTTCATCAGTCTCGCCTTTTTCTTCTTCAGTATTACCGTCTTCATCAGTCTTATCTCCTTCTTCACTGGATTTGTCTTTATCTTCTGCAGACTCGCCTTCTTCTTTATCAGTATTGTCTCCTTCTTCACTGGAATCGCCGCCTTCTTCATCCGTTTTGCCTCCTTCTTTACTGGATTTGTCTTTATCTTCTGCAGACCCGCTTTCTTCTTCATTAGTATTGCCTCCTTCTTCACTGGACTCGCTTTCATTATTAGACATACCACCTTCCTCATCCTGAGACGATTCTCCAGTTTTTATTCCGCGAGAGGTTGCCGCTGTAAAAGTAATAATATTAGAACTTTTGCTGATTTGTAAAATGCTAATCTTAGCTTCATTCAAAGGCTTATCTTTGCCAAAGGGCTCTCTATATACTTTGAATACACACATATGATCTAGCTTCCAACCGTGAATTCGTGCGCATAATAATTATATTAACAACTTTGTGTAGATATGTATAAGTGAAACTATATTTTAAGTTCAAAATATGTAGTATTTTAAATTATACCTGAATAAGCTTGTGCCTGGGCCGAGCCACCGTTAGAACCTGCATCTGATAATGCTGAAATAATATAATTACAGACAAATTATGTACAGTTTAAGTGTCTTTAGAATGTTTTTGCATATGTAGTGTCATACTGTTGGATTAGGCCTTCTCTTTTAGTTTCCTTTTACCCTTACAAAGATTTATTCACTCATTTATACTTGGCCAGTTGATATGAAAAACTATTAGATGGTCCCGCTATTCATCTGGGTCGTTTTTGTCTCTGCCTTTATATCTAATGATGGCACAAGTCGTGGGCTGGAACTCACTGGTGGGCGTGGCCAAAAAGCACGCTGTCTCACCTAGCATGCGTGAGTATAAGTGAGATGCACGACAAATCACAGTAAACCCGCGTAGAAAAAAAAAAAAAAAATTACGAAAGTGCCTTTGGAAAATCGAGTTCCATAAAAACCACTGCATAAATCTATTTGAAATAAAATATATGGAACTCATCGAAAATTGACCTTTGTCGCTATCGACGATTCATTTAAGAGATTTAACATATCTTGTAAGACAAATTTACGCTCGAAATTACATTAAAATTGGCAAGAAAACGATCTTTTGCGGCCCGTTACTTTTTAATGGCTTTTTAGTTTACTATTCTGTTTCCGAACAGACAAAATTAATAATGAGTGTATAATCATTGCACAATGTCAAATAGCGGATTAATACCCTCCCGAAATTTCTATGGAATAAATGGCGACTAGTGTCACCTTAAAAGCAAATATAATCAAAATAATTACCAGATGCGGTTGAACCTCCAAAAGCACCACCACCAAATCTTCTTCCAGGAATAAAAAAACTGAATGGTGATTCTGTGAACATAAATGTATAACGTAAACACAACATAATACCACGCTTGTATTCGCCGAAGGCTTAGGCAGAGGTGTTGGTACTAATACACGCATATTTCGCCAGTTATCATTTAGATCCCAATGTAATAGAGGGCAACCCTATTGCCATCAACCGAACAAAAATCGATACTCCGTGCTGCTACTGTAATTCACAGTATCACCTAATGGAAAAACCTAGTAACTCTTTGCACGACCCGGGATTCAAACCAAGGACCTCATGGTCAGCAGTCACGCTTAGCGACCATCAGACCAACGAGGCAGAGAGTAAGGTATTATTTTTTTCGGGACTAGCCCACCACTCGTGCCCGTCATTGTGACTCCTGTAAGCCAGGATCTACAATGATAACCATTGAGAACCATCGAGGCAATGAAGCTCGAAGTGTCTCAGAGAAATGACTCGACTGTCTTGGAACCCGCAACGAAATTAATCATAAAAGAATATATAGTGAGTAAGGTATACCTAAGTATTTCAAAATATTGTAATAATTAATTTAATTCATAAATATGTAAGTACACTATCTTTTTGCTCTTTCTTTTGCTCTTCCCTTTACATAAAACTTAAAAAAAAACTTATTTACTATATAGGTAAAATAATATTGAATTATATTATTTATATTAGTTGCCATAATCTCTACCAATTGGCAAGCGGCTTGGGGATCGCAGTATTGGTGGTGAAATTTTCCACTTACGACACCGACGGGAGGAAAGTGGGTAATCAATTCTAGGCCGGATACCACACAACATAATTTCAATATAATAGTTGTTTTACCTCCAAAGTCGAATTCTGGTTCTTCACCAAATCCTGTGTAGTAAAAATAATAATGTATTGATTTTATATTTAATTCAATTAGCAAAAACTATTCTACATTTTTTTTACTCTGAAAAGGTCTCAATATCGCGGACAGACACATACTATTTGTTTGTAATGGTATGTATGGCATTACGTAATAGTAGCTAATTCAGTAGAAACTTTGAAATAACAATTTTCTTTTTATTCTACAGTAACAGTAGGTTACGATAGTTGCAAACAATGTGCCAGATAACAATATCAATTGATTGTCTTTTGATCTTTCAATTGTTTTCTTATCGGTACATTAAAAATTGTACACGTAGTTCTGTACGCTTCTTATATGTTTATCTTAATATACTTGTCAGTTCGAATGGGGGAGGAATCAGTTTCAATATAGACTTGACTTTATAATGTCCATTTTTCTTTAGTAATAATAAGTGTCTCACCGCTCCCGGAGTTAGCTAGTGCCTCCGATTGTGCCGAACTGCCGGATCCAGAACCTTCTGTAATATCATAATTTGTGTATTTTTATAGGCCTGCTAATTCTGAGAAAATAAAATAATAATTCATAATAGTCTTACCGCTATCGGCGTCTGCTTCTGATTGTGCTAAACTTGATCCACCACCTGCGGTTGTTATAAGTATTAATACATTTAAAATTTGTTTATGTAGCAGTAGATGTTAATCATCTTATTTTTTATTATTATTGTATTGTTATAGTTCTGGATTGTACCCAGTATTTTCATCGAGCATTTTGACCGTAGAATAATCGGATTAATATAAACGCAAACGCGAACGCAAATCTATATATAAATAGCATTAATTAAACGCCTAATTATGCCCGCGACGTGGTGCCCATGTATTTTGATTAAAAGACCGTAGCAGCAATAAGCAGATTTACGTAATGTATTTTGTATTGATGATGACTCACCATTTCTGGAAAGAGCACTAGATCGTGCTATACTTCTTCCAGATCCCCCACGTCCTAGGTAAATATTAAATTTAATAAATTTTCGGCCGTACTTGTAATTTATTTAGTCAATAGTTTTATGAAAAAATGATTAAATCAGGACAAAAAAATTGTTTGCTTACCACCAGTGGAGCTTGATAAAGATTGTGCCTGTGCTTCACTTTCAGATTCACCATTTCCTAAGTGCAAAAAGAAAAATTTTATGATTAGAACTTATTCTGCAGTATAAAAAAATATTTAATTAGGAAAGATTATTGATTATTGGACCGAATATTATTAGAATGTTATGAGGTTGAGATGGCCTCGGATTAGTTCATATTGTTTAGTTATTTATTATCAAATTTAAAATCCTATAATGCTGGAACTGCTTAATCTAATCGAATTAGAGATGATTTTATTTTAATAGTTATTGCTTAAATAATAAATTACTGAAGTTAAAATTATATTTTTTATTTGGAGTATATAAATAATGATTTTGAAATGACTAACAATTATTATAGCTATAACTAAAAGAGCTCAAATTCCTTTTAGATCTTGACCACCAGCAGTTATTACTGCTCCTACTCCAGTATCGGCTTTAGTTCATTCTTCTACGTTACTTACAGCTGGTGTTTATTAGTTACCATAAACTTTAATTATTTGCAATATATTTAATTTGCTTTGATACATAGTTAATTTATAAAAGTATATAAACATAAATAAATATTTGTCTTACCGCCAGTGGAGCCTGAAAGAGCCTGTGCCTGTGCTACACTTTGACCAGATTTACCTATAAGGTAAAAATATACCTTTATATTATTTGACAAACAATTACTCGGCAAACTTAATAATAATAATGTGTAATAATGTACTTAAATAGTGAAATACAAAACACGCTAAATTAGAAAATAAATTTTTGACTTACCACCAGTGGAGCCTGCAAGAGCCCGTGACTGTGCTAGACTTTGGCCAGATTTACCTCGTCCTTTAAGGTAAAAACATACTTTATTTTATTTGACAAACAATTACTCTACAGTATTCTTAGTAATTTTTATTTCGTTTGGTACCTTAATAGCAAAATAGAAAACACACCACATCTTTTATGATAAAAATATTATTATTTAACAAATAACAATTAGTTACCAGAAAGTTGTATTATTTGCAATATTTTTAATTTGTACATAGTTAATTCATTTAAGTATTTAAACATAAATAACTATTTTGACTTACCGTCAGTGGAACCTGCAAGAGATTGTGCCTGTGCAACATTTTGGCCAGATTTACCTATAAGGTAAAAATATACCTTTATATTATTTGACAAACGATAACTTAGCAAATTTAATTTTCTGCTGCAGTTTTAATTTGACTTGTACTTAAATGGTGAAACAGAAAGCGTACTCAATTAGAAATTAAATTATAAAATAACCACCAGTAGAGCCTGCAAGAGTCTGTGACTGTACTAGACTTTTGCTAGAACCACCACGTCCTTAAAGATAAAAATATCTTGCATTATTTAACGAACAATTTCTTACCAGAAATTATAATTTTATGCAATATTTTTCATTCGCTTACTTACGTAGTTAATGTATAAAAGTCACTTCATTAGTAAATAAACATTTTGTCTTACCGCCAGTAGAGCCTGCAAGAGCCTGAGCTTGTGCTTCACTCAGCTCAGATCCATCATCTCCTGTAAGATAAACATATTTTAGCACGTTTTACTTACACTTCATTTATCCCTTTATTGTTGTTTCATTATAAAAGTCTTCTTACTAGTCGGTACTGCAAACTTTGGGTGCGAGTAGAGAGCCGTCAAGTTATAATACCAAAGTTCCTACTTTTGGACGTCTAGTCTTTTCCCGTAGGTTGCTGGGCCAGAATAGTACCTCTCCATTTCATTTCGTAAGCGACTAGGGGAAAATCCAGAAGATGGGCAGCAGCGTCTTCTATAACTTCACCACCAATACTGCGATTCCTAAGCCGCTTAATCTCGCTCTTTTTAAAGGGGAGGCCTTTGTTTAACAGTGGACGTCTTCTGGCTGATGATGACCTACTTTTGGAAAACTTTGGGAAGTAAACTTCGCTACTATCTTAGTGCAATGGCGTATCTCTATATCACGGCGTGACCTGTTTCCACCGTATAGACTTACCACTATTAGAGCTGGTGAGAGCCTCTGCTTGCGCTACACTTTGGCCATTTCTGTTGCCTACAAAGTAAAAAAAAAACCACTTGAATAATATCTTAACAATTATTTACTTTATACTTTTGTAAATATAGTAATCAATTCGGAAAAAAAATTTATCTCTATTAATTTTTTACGCCCTATTTGTATTTATATTTAGAGTATATTAATATCGCTTTTAATGCTATTAGGCTATATATATATGTATGTACTTGCTATCAAGATAGATAACGATATTAACACATCTTTTTTTTTTCAAAACAATCTGTTACTCCGATTTTCTGTATCTACTAAGATGTTACTATAATAACTTTCGTAAGTGTTATCTATATTATTTACTATTTATTCCGGTTATATTATATACTTACGTGTATATGCGGAAATGCCTGACTAGTTTCGAACTCGAACGGAGCCCTTATTCATGAGCTGGTTACGCGGCAGAGTCGCGAGCCGAACCGGGCTCCGTTCGAGTTCGAAACTCTACTAAGATGTTGACCGTATTGAAGCATGTTTAATTGCTTATCAATTTCCTTTAAGCTTTATTAAACTTATTTAAGTCCTATAATTACACGACTGTCCAAAAAAGGAGTGTAATGTTTTCAGGGTTCATGTATGTATGTATGTATGTGAGTTTCTTTATTCCACCATACTTCTGAATGCCAGAACCGATTTTAATGTATGGAATGTCGTTAGAATCCTTACACTATCGCAAGTAACATAGTCTATAAAAAAATGAAGCAAATAAAAAAATATAATAAAAAAAACACGACTGCCATGTTAAAAAACGAACTAAAAAACAAGGTTCATCGCAGTCGAGGTACCTTTTGGATAAGATAGTGTTCCACAGAACGGTCCGGGGGACTGCGATGAAACTTGTTTTTTACTCCGTTTTTAACATGGCAGGCGTGTTTTTTAATTTTGTAAATTATGATGACTTAAATGCAAACGGACTATTATAGATTTACATACCTGTATCTCGGGATAAAATTCCCAACGGTAAGATAAATAAAAGTAAGAAAGTCCACCGTATTGTACCCATCTTCTAACGTGTGACTGGACTGGCGATTGTCAATGGAGACCAGGTTTTTAAGGAGAAAAAGCAATTAAAAACACATTACTTTATATCAATATTCGTGAGAAATTAACGTAATAATTGTTTTATTTTATTAGGTATTTCAGATATATTTTCTTTATAGTGATCGTGATCCACATTTAATAGATAAGAACTTTATTATTTCAAACATGTGTAATGTATATCTATATAAGTTGAAGCTAAAATCATTGAAAGCCATTTGTTTTGAGAATTTTTAATCGTAATAGGCGTATTTGCCTTCCCGCATTATCTTTAAAGTAACTGGGCTCAGCATAAAGTCGTAGGTATACTTGGAAGACATTGCCTAGAGTTAGTATAAAAATAGTCTTTATTATCTCAGTATTAAAATATAAATTCAAGTCAACAAACTTATTCAAGATGTTTTAGTGGACATTAAGTACGTAGTATAAACGTCATGGACTGCCTCGTTGGTCTAGTGGTCGCTAAGCGCGACTACTGAGCAAGAGGTCCTGGGTTCAAATCCCGGGTCGGGCAAAGTGTTACTGAGTTTTCCATTAGGTAATTCTCAGTAGCAGCACGGAGTCTGGATTTGTGCCCGGTTGATGGCAATAGGCTCGCCCCCTATTACATTGGGACTTACAACATAACTGGCGAAATGTGGGTGTACTATATGTTCACCTCTGCCTACCCCTTCGGGGAATACAGGCGTGATTTTATGTTATGTTATGTTTTTATAAACGTCATAAATTGAATTTTGCACAAAAACTTATAATCGGCCTGAAATATTTTTTACAATTTTTAATCTCTATTAATATAATATTTTGACTCAATATAATATTTGTGTTCATTGTACTTCTAAACTATATACCTTAGCGGCTAGGTCAGGAATTAATAAATGTGTAGTAAGAAATCGATATGAAAACCACTTTCGTAAACTGCATATTGTTTGTTTATTGTCTTCCATGCTAATCTGGATTATTTTCTACGCTAATCTAGGATTAAAATATAAAAAGTATTCTTTATCATCTCGTATATGTCGTAGTAACGGATGATTAAAAAAGTATCTTGAATTCAAGTGATAATATTACAGGCTGTACCAGAAATGCGTGGCCATAATATTAAGAGTTTACGTTCAGCTATGCTATTCTGAAACACCAACATCATCTCGCACGTCACCTCGCTATGCGCTAGTGTCTTCGATCATCAATATACTAGATTAGGGGCAAATACAAAATCATATCGCATAAGTGGCTGAGAAAACAGGCACAGCGGTATATTAACGTTTAATTTTGGCTATGATTGGAGCATAACTTCAAATAATACCACAAAATTATTTGTGCTCTTATTTCACGGGCCGTTTTTGAAGCGTTGATCAGTAATCTAGCACATTGTTGATCGACGGCTAGTGTCAAATCTCACCACGGATTTAGAAGTGAGTTCGTAAGATGTTTTTAGAATAGCACGGCTGTATCTGACTATAGGCTCGCCTCCAGGTAATGTTTTACGATGAGTGGCAAAATGATCCTGATAACTGCGATTGCCTCTGCACACCCCTTTAGAGATTACAGGCGTGATGGTAGAAGTATTATTTTTCTTTCAAATGGCAAACATATAAAACAATCTATGTAAATAAAACCATTAGGCCTTTATTTCAGAAATAAAGCAACTCAATATAGGGTGAAAATTACATGCAGCGAGACAATATCATCTCAATATGCCTATTTTTCACGTAGACTCTCAATATGAATGTAGACATCTTGCTTTTATGACTGTGAGCTCGGCCGATTTCAATATACGAAGCCATTGTCTGTACAGTTTTCCACGTTTTCGCCTTCGTGTGCACGCCGTTATTTTGTGAAAATCTCTTCACAAATATTCATATTATGTTTAGTTCTACATGAGAATTGAATTTTAGGATAGCTATCTCGGGTAATACATTTTGTGGTTTCCAATGAGGTTTTCTGACGTGTATTCTTGTATGATTTCATATTAGAATGCAAAAAGGATTTACAATTCTTCTAGGTAAATATTCTGGGCTTCAAACTTGAAACTAGTTATATTTGTGGCTTCACTTACTTAAATATCTCGTCTCTCGTTTAATGATCGAAGAAACTTCCAGATTGATGCTAGTTTGTTTGTCAGTTTTGTTGTTTCCAACGCAAAGGAAGAAATAGCCATACCCCATAAGGGTCTTTCTGGACTCTTACCAGGTCCTAGCTAGTTCGGCACAGTCTTGCACGCCACTTGGCCTTCTCCCGGGGCAGGGGGAGTCATTAAGAATTTCTGTCAGGTCAAGAAGGCCTTCAGGATATTGGTTATTACAATCTGTTTTAGATTTGAGCTTCCAAATAATACGTACTCTGTCATTAGTCATCATCATCAGCCAAAAGCCGTCCACTGTTGAACATAGGCCTTCCCTTTTAAGCGGGGAGGGGGGTGCCATAATCCCCACGCTTGCAAAGCGGCTTGGGGAATGCTGTATTGGTAGTGAATTTACAGAAGACGCTGCTGCCCATCTTCTGAATTTTCCCTTAGTCGCCTCTTACGACACCTACGGGAGAAAAGGGGGTACCAGCACTGTCATAAGTGAGTCGCTGGAATTAAAAGTTTTATTTAAATTAAAACAGTTTTGTAAATACAATCCTTTTATTTGATTTATCACCATTCTATTGAAAAGCTTCTGTATTAATTCTGCTGATTATATTCAATGAATGACGGTGAATACACAGCACGGTATCTTTTGTAAGTTAAATTATTTTTTATTTATTTTTAATAAAAACGTCGCCCCACACTAGGAATTTCTCCTGTATCGTAGGTGCGTTTCACAAACATGTAATATCACATACACAAACACCCAGACTCGGGACAAATATCTGTGGATCGCACAAATTTTTGTCCCGTGCGGGATCGAACCCGCAACCCTTAGCGCAGCAGTCCAATCGCTTAGCCACTGCGCTAATCGGGTCGTCAAAATTTTGTTCGTATTAGGAATTAATTATTTCATTATTTGTTACAACCAAGTTACGTTTACTGACTTTTAAACTATCGCGTTGCATGATAATAATTAAACTATAACGGGAACTGCAACAACGGCCGACGCATCTCGGTCGAAAAGTCAAGTTAAAATTTAAAAATTGTGTTCGCTTTAATTCCCGCGTTGTAGTCTGATTATAAGCAGCGTCTAATTGTCTATATTCATATAAGTTCTGCGTATACCTTAAAGTGTTTAAGAAAGAGGACTCTAAAATGAGAAAAGTTATTCCGAGTATGCAGTGCGCAGTAGATTGAAGAACTGGTATGACAAACTGCAGATCTGAAATGAAGTCAGTTAAAAAGATTGAGTCATGCTTAATTAAACAGTTTATATAGTTCTTTTTTAATCTTTTGATAGTTTCTGTAAAATAGATTAAAGCGCCAAAGTTAGGCTAAAACTAGACCAAAACCTATGCCTAGATAGACACGGGGCTAACACCCGTATCTATCTTGGCATAAGTTTTGGTCGGTTAACGACAAGAAGTAGGCTATACAAAATTAAGTGGACCGACGTCGTCTTTTTCGTTTCTAAAAAAAAACGTCGCCCTATACTAGGCATTTCTCCTGTATGTGCCTTTCACAAACATGAAATATCACATACACAAACACCTAGATTCGACACAAACATCAGCGGATCACACAATTTTTTGTCTCGTGCGGGAACCGAACCCGCAATCCTTAGCGCAGCAGTCTAATCGCTTAGTCACAACTATTTACATTACATATTCCAGATAATGTTTAGTACTTACCCCACTAAAGGTATCCAGATTCATGTTAAGATAGCCTTTTGCGCTAAATCCGAAGGGTTTTTGTGCTCTTATTAAGAAAATTGATAACATTTTCTTTGTGTCATGATCGGCATACACCCAGTCCGCAAAATATATGGCTCTTTCTAATTTTTCGCTCTACAATTGTACAAGTAAAATAATAAAGCCTTGTACATAACATGCAGAAGAAAAGGAAACTTACAAAAAGTTTTGCTAAACACATACATGATTGATAAGGAGCTGTCCCATTATGCATTGAAAGAATACTTCCACAAGTAAAGAACAGAAGAACGAAAAGTATCGCAATGACTTGTATAGATCATCAACCACCTGAAAAATGGCAAGAATTAGATTCTTGTACAGATTTTAATTTAAAATTCTCCTTAGACTAGGATGAAGGATTTGTTTTAATAGTTACGGTGGCAGTGAATGCTGTCAGGCAAATAAAGACGGATCCAAATATATATGTAAGAAACATCCCATCTCCCAAAACTTCATCTAAATCTTGTGTTATTCTGGAAGATAAAAGATTGGTAAGATTCGTGTAAGCTTCAGTTGCAATCTTAAAGACAGTAAATTACATGTAGTACTCACTTTGCCAGAAACTGATGTTTCATAATTACAAACTTCAATTTCTGTCTAATATTGAAATGGATCTCTTCAACATTCCTTCCTTTCTTAATGTTCATCACGTCGTCATTACTTATTAAACCTTCTATGGTACTCCCGAGAATTTTCAACTCCATACAAATGTATCGTGTGAATGAAACATGAAGCATATTGACAAACACGAAGATAAAAATGACCACTGTAGTCATAAAGCTCTCCCATAAATATGCGGCGTAGAACCATTGTATTTTATCGAAAGGATACCAGCCATCGAAAGGGTACAAATACTGCATCTCTTGGTTTAAAATGTCGTTTTCATAAAACATGATGATTCTTGGAAATAAGTCTACTACCACAGCTAGTCCTATCGTATAATAGAACTCAAATCTTATTATAAGCTTCGTAGTCTGTGTGTATCGATACAATATCTTCTTATGTTCAACAGAATCCGAAATAGCTTCCCATAGGTCGTATCGAAAGTGCTTAAAAATTTGGTCATACAGCTCTTTGTTGTCGTGAATTTTCTTGTATTTTATGAGGATCATGAGACATACTCCGAGGTTTGGCGCAATGTTGATGATCTCAAACCAGTCACTGAACCCAATCATGCAGAGAGTAACGAACAATTGGGTCGATGTGAGTAAAATAAGACCGTAGGTAAAATAGTACCAATGTACCGTATATTTTGAGCGACCTATGAAAGGATAGATAAACATTTTGACGCCTAAGTTACTGATATAGTCCATTTCGAACAGAAAATCGTTTTTTAATGTGTTATACGTTTTTTTAACTTCACTCATTTTTAAGAAACACTCGTTTGCTTGACCGACTGCTTGCTTTAAACCAATACTTCAGTAGACAAATAATTTTCTTATGTAAACCATTGGATTAAGTGCCTATTGTCTGTAGGTGGTGCCACTTGAAATACATTTATACCATACGATTGTGTCTTGAACACCACTAAATCGTGATACACTAAGACAGTTTTTGAAAATCGTCTGCAAGTCGTATCCTGTAAAAACTATCAGAGTCAATCACGTATGTAGCAAATAACTAGTTGTTTCTTTAGATCAAAGGCACTACATGTATGTCTATGTTAGTACTTATTACAGGTCCTACTATGATTACAGGCTATGCGCTTTGATCAAATAAAAGATTTCTTTATCGATTGACGACGTCGAGTTATCATTTACATAAGTTTCATGGCTAAGTGAATTGTAATTGAATAGGTGACTTCAACATTTACTTAAATTAATAAGATTGCGATCACAAACCCTGTTCAATGTGTGTTGACCATAATTAATTTAGATCAGGGTTTTTTGAGAAATAGTCTCTGATAATAAAATAGGTCGCTGACGTACCAACATAATGCCTATATTTTTGGAATGTTTAGATTGTACTGTATTGAATATGTGATGGACCAAGTGATTAATAGGGCATTGTAATAAATGCCCGCGCAGTTTGAAAAATGCCCATTATCAACGGGCAGTGTAATAATAACTATTGAAATAATCAAATCGTCCGGGCATCATTAAAATGTTCATTACCTATGGGGCAGAGTAATTAAAACCAGGTTTTATTACTGTCAACGAATCATGTCGACTAGTTTTGATTTATCCATTGCGAACGAATTACCCAATCACACAATAACGATTGTCTTTCACTATAATTTGACACAGAATCACTAAAATATAACCTTCCATGTCCATCTGTATTTATGCAATAAACAAATACTATTACACATGCTGCGTGATCTGACTGATTCTTCAGCACGCCTCGGTCTCCGGATGAACTTGGAAAAACCCTAAGTTATGTCAACCAACATGTCATTCCGGAACCAATTGCGCTTGACGGAGTTACTCTTGAAGTAGACACGGGTAGTTACTTTGGAAACATATTACTAGTGGCTAGGAATAACTTCGAAAAAGAAGCCCGAAGAAGAATACAGCTAGGTTGGGAAGCACTTAAGAAACTTTGTCGAGTCTCTTCTTGTCGCCCATGCCACAAAGCCTTAAGACAAAAGTCTTCAACGAGTACGTCCTACCCGTTAAGACATGTGAGATCGACGCTGACGGTGCGACTGATCCACCAATTTAAGGTCGCTCAGCGAGATATAGAAAGGGCTATGTTGGTAGTTTCTCAGATGGATAGGATCAGAAATGAAGTTATCCGACAGAGAACCAAAGTTATCAGTATAGCCCACAGGATTAGCAAGCTGAAGTGGCAGTGGACAGGTCACATCTGTCGCAAAACCGACAACCGTTGAGAAAAATGTGTTCTGGAGTGGAGACCCCGACTCGGTAAACGAGCTTTTCATTATTCATAATGCCTGGGCATTATGAAAAGTGACCAAATGTATCACTTGGTCCATAACAAATATACTTAACTTAAGTTTTTTGCCTTTAAAATAAAAGAGTAAAATATTAGTTCTCGACAATAGAAAATATAGGCTCAGGTTTAGCCTATCTAATGGTTTTGTAGTAAGGATATCCTTTCTCCATCTATTTGAAAATTAAACAAAAAATGAAACAAACTTAAGTAATTTCAAAACCAATTTAATTAAAATGTTCTCAATTGTAATTTATTGATTCCAATTATGTTCTGTTCATTAAATCACTGATCTCCGGATCTCTGCTCTGTCTGTAAAAGAAAAGAGGAATTAGTTCTCGAGATATCAAAAGAGTTTCATTTCGTTACATCGTCTTCCCTTCACATGCTGCCATGTTTGATAAAACATAACTCTGAATGGACTAACATTTGAAATTAGGTGCGATAGTAACTTTTGTTTGGCTCAAACATACCTATCCAACGATTTTAACACGTAGCTATTGGGTTGTGACCAAAATTGCCATTCTACTTTGCAGGAATTTTCTTTTATTTTTATTTTTAAAGGGATTACA
Source organism: Abrostola tripartita (assembly GCA_905340225.1). Lineage (NCBI taxonomy): Eukaryota > Metazoa > Arthropoda > Insecta > Lepidoptera > Noctuidae > Abrostola > Abrostola tripartita. The sequence continues at coordinate 5,463,728 of HG996490.1, read as the reverse complement.
TATCATTATGTTTAAAATCCCTACATCACCATCCCTACCTTATTATTGTAGCAGTAAAATAAGAAAAATACCCGCACGTGTTGCAAAATCCGCTCGAGTTAAAGTTGGTTAGCGACCGTAGCCGCTATTGCCTGAAATTAAACAATAGTTCATGTACTTATCCCAAAGTAAAATTTCATTGTATTTATTGAAATATGTTCGAGCACAATAACACAAATAAATAATACAAGACATTATTTCTTCAGTAGCAATTATTAAAACTTGAAATATTATCTTTGTAGGTATAGTATAGTTTGGACGTTGGACTGCCAAGTCAAAGGTCGCAAGTTCAAACCTGTCTTTTTGAATTCATGTGCGTATTATAAATTAGTTATCAGTTGCTAAAAACGGTGAAGGAAAACATTGTGAGGAAACCGGCACAGTTGAGAGATTTTACAACGGTGTGTAAAGCCATGTCAGAGGCCTGTAGGCGATTTAAACTCTGACACGAGGTCGTTCATCAACCATACAATAAGAAGAAGATTCATATAGGTATGAAAATTAACAAGCCTCTTGACATTGTTTACCGCACCAATAACATAACTTATACATGGCAGCTGCATTATTTGCAGGATTTATTTAAATAATTCCATTATACCAAAATATTCTAAGAATATAGGTATTAGTGAAGAAAGAATATTTAAATGGTCGCCTAATGTAAGGCCAAGAGTATTGTGTTATAGCATACCGTTTTGGCCAAGGGCTTGTACTTGGGTTGCTGACTGCTGGCCATTGTTGCCATACCCACCAGTATTGCCTGTGGAAATAGTATAGGTAGCCATTATTTATTTACCTACATATTATAGTACAAAAGTTTGCCTGGCGTATTCTCAACCAGTCAACCATGCAATTTAAAAGCATAAATTCTTATTACAACTGTATTGATTTCCTCATTGGTTTAGCGGTTTCTAAATACGGCTGCTGAGCAAGAGGTTCAGGGATCGGATCTCGGATCAGACAGACAGTTATGGCTTTTTCATTTGGTAATTCTCACTCTCAGTAGCAGCACGATGTTTGGATTTGAGCCCGATTGATGGCAATCGGCTGGCCCTCTATTACTTTGGGACCTATAACATAACTGGCGAAATCTTGTAAATGATTTGCCATACTGTTTTCACCTAGCATCTAACTTTAAGCAGTTGCTTGCTGACCATTTTTGCCATATCCACAATTATTGCCTATTGAAATAGCATTCGTAACCATTACTAAATGTTTCAAGAATTAATCCGTAAGTTACCCTTTCCTTCATTTATTACATTGTTATTTTGCAGTCTAATAAGAGTATCCTGTACGGGATTTGACATACCGCTTTGAGCAAGTGCTTGCCCTTGAACAGCTGTTTGACCACCATTATTGCTTTGGCAAATAGTGCCTAAGTATATGAAGCGATTGCAAAAGGTTTAATAATAAGGCTAAGAAACTAAATATAAAATATCTGTCACTACATTTGGGGACTCCTGCTCTTTTAGACAAGTGACAAAACGCTTGACGAATAGAATCGAATAGAATGAAAAATATATGGCTTTGACATAATTATGTCATCGATAACATAGTCGAAACATTATGTCATCTCCATACATTTGTAATTTTATCGCTGTCTATTCGTCAAGCGTTTTGCCACTTATCTAGGGGGCTGACATAGCATACCGTTTTGAGCTAACGTCTGCCCTTGAACGGATGTTGGGCAGCAAACAGCCGTTCAAGGGCAGACGTTAGCTCATATATTGTTGCCACCATATCCGCCATTATTGCCTGTGGAAATATTAAATCATGATGTAATCTTTTTATGGGTTCAACGGATAGTATATTATTAAAACTCATTGACACATTGTCAGAACACCGTATTTTAGCTTAAATAATGCTTTAATAAGGTATTCTGTGGGTAACATGGCATACCGTTTTGACCTAGCGCCTGCTCTTGAACGGCTGTCTGCTGACCGTTACTGCCATATCCACCAATATTGCCTGTGGAAATATTTTATCATCACGTAATATTTTGTAGGGGTTTTTTATTTCATATTGTTTAAGCTGAACTAGGATAGGTATTCTGCGGATGAAATGGCATACCGTTTTGATTTAGTGCCTGCTGTTGAGCGGCTGTCTGCTGACCATTATTGCCATATGCACCAGTATTGCCTGTGGAAATATTATATCATCATGTTATATTTCGTAAGGGTTTTGTATTTCATATTGTTTAAGCTAAAATGCGGTATTCTGAGGGTGAAATGGCATACCATTTTGACCTAGCGCCTGCTCTTGAACGGCTGTCTGCTGACCGTTATTGCCATATGCACCAGTATTGCCTGTGGAAATATTATATCATCATGTTATATTTCGTAAGGGTTTTGTATTTCATATTGTTTAAGCTAAAATGCGGTATTCTGAGGGTGAAATGGCATACCATTTTGACCTAGCGCCTGTTCTTGAACGGCTGTCTGCTGACCGTTATTGCCATATGCACCAGTATTGCCTGTGGAAATATTATATCATCATGTTATATTTCGTAAGGGTTTTGTATTTCATATTGTTTAAGCTAAAATGCGGTATTCTGAGGGTGAAATGGCATACCATTTTGACCTAGCGCCTGCTCTTGAACGGCTGTCTGCTGACCGTTACTGCCATATCCACCAATATTGCCTGTGGAAATATTTTATCATCACGTAATATTTTGTAGGGGTTTTTTATTTCATATTGTTTAAGCTGAACTAGGATAGGTATTCTGCGGATGAAATGGCATACCGTTTTGATTTAGTGCCTGCTGTTGAGCGGCTGTCTGCTGACCATTATTGCCATATGCACCAGTATTGCCTGTGGAAATATTATATCATCATGTTATATTTCGTAAGGGTTTTGTATTTCATATTGTTTAAGCTAAAATGCGGTATTCTGAGGGTGAAATGGCATACCATTTTGACCTAGCGCCTGCTCTTGAACGGCTGTCTGCTGACCGTTATTGCCATATGCACCAGTATTGCCTGTGGAAATATTATATCATCATGTTATATTTCGTAAGGGTTTTGTATTTCATATTGTTTAAGCTAAAATGCGGTATTCTGAGGGTGAAATGGCATACCATTTTGACCTAGCGCCTGCTCTTGAACGGCTGTCTGCTGACCGTTACTGCCATATCCACCAATATTGCTTGTGGAAATTTTTTATCATCACGTAATATTTTGTAGGGGTTTTTTATTTCATATTGTTTAAGCTGAACTAGGATAGGTATTCTGCGGATGAAATGGCATACCGTTTTGATTTAGTGCCTGCTGTTGAGCGGCTGTCTGCTGACCATTATTGCCATATCCGCCATTATAGCCTGTGGAAACAGTATATTATGTAGCAACTATAACAGGCGTTGATATTAAATCCTTATACTTATAATTGCAAAGATAAGGTATCAGGCTATGAGTATCCTATGGGTGTGACGTCATACCGTTTTGAGCTAACGTCTGCCCTTGAGCGGCTGCTTGCTGACCATTGTTGCCGCCATTATAGCCTGTGAAAACAGTATATTATGTAGCTACTTTTACAAGTGTCAAAGTAAAATTTCAATCAAATTCCTATATTAATAATGACAAAGATATATCAGGCTAATAAGTGTATCCTGTGGGTATAACGTCATCCCAATTTGAGCTAACGCCTGCCCTTAAGTGGCTGCTTGCTGACCATATCAGCCATTATGGGTAATGTAAGAGAATGACTATACTGCTAGGTGAAATATATACGTATGAAATTATCACACATTATAAATAAGAAATTAAAACCTTCAAAAACTCAAAAGTGAAAAATAATATTTAATCACATCACTTTACATAAGCGAAGTGGAAGTCGGCACCAAATCCTAAGCGTTCGCTTAGTTAATAGTTTTAGCTTTAAAACTATGAACTAAGCACTTATGACAGCATTCTCATAAGTACTTTTTTCTGAATCGCTTAATGGATGTTAGGATTTGGCACTGACTTCCACTTCGCTTATGTAAAGTGATGTGATAAAATATTATTTTTCACTTTTGAGTTTTTTGAAGGTTTTAATTTTTTTTAATTTACGATTTTTAGTGGTGTCTAGAATTCACCCCCCCCAGACTTTTGTGAGACTAGTATTTAAAAACTTTTCACACACAAAACAACCACTAACAAGGAAGACCTTGTTAGTGGGCAGTTATCGACTACTACATAAGCAATATCATCATCATATCATCAAGTTACGGGAGTTTTGCTGTGATCCTATGAGGAGTTCCGTTCCATATCTTCGAAGTTCATCATCATAGGGAACCAATCGGAAAGTAAACAGAATCATATGAAAAAAAAAATCAATTTGGTTCATAAATGCCTGAGTTATGAGGGAACATACATAAAAAAAAAGATCCCGACGAATTGAGAACCTCCTCTTTTTTTTTAAGTCGGTTAATAACTAATTAACTGTGAGCTGACTTACCGTTTTGAGCTAAAGTTTGCGCTTGATTAGCTGCTTGGTTACCATAGCCGTTCGCTGTAAATATTGAGGCTCATTGTAGGGTACTTCATTAAAGGTTAATCGACTCTCCATATCGATTATCAGTTACAATCAAGTATATACTAAGCTTATTGCTGTGTGAAATGCTTTATTTAAATAATTACATTAAAAAAACGTCACCCCACACTAGGAATTGCTCCTGTATTGTTTCACAAACATGAATTATCACAAACACAGGCACCCAGACTCGGGTAAAACATCTGCGGATCATACAAATGTTTGTCTCGTGCGGGAATCGAACACGCAACCCCTAACGCAGCAGTCCAATCACTTAGCCACTGCGCCAATCAGGTCGTCACATTTAAATATACGTTGAGTCTCATTCATATTAATATAGCCTTGTAGCGTTGCATATACAACAAAAAAATGATCAGATATTCGTACGTAGCAGTTATAATTAAATTCCATACAGTCGGGGCACAAACCAATGATATTTTACAAAGTTATAATTTATAAGAAAGTACACATAATATTGAATATCGTATGTACTATTTAACTGTGATTGCATGTGACTACGGTCTACTAATGTTATTTTTACAAATATTGATATGTACAATAATACCTCTTCATCTTATAGAAAATAATAATATTACCTGACTGTCCCAGGGACTGCGCTTGACCTGCTGCTTGCCCAATATTGTTACCAGCACCGCCTTGGAAAAAATAATTTTATATTAAAGTTTATTTTAAGAGCCATTTCACAAAATGTCGTTAGAATTTTCATGTGCGTAGCACATCCACACAAAAACAATGCAAACAGTGTAGCGCGAGTTTCGAGACGGACATAAAAATCTTGATCGTTATTACAGTTTCCCTTTATTCGAGATGTATGAAAATATTTTTAATTCATTAGTAATTTATTTAATCAAATTATTATTTCCACAATAATAATATAATCACCAAATATAAATATATTATGTTTAATCAAATTCTATTTCATTATACATGTAAACGATTGTATTTTAGATGGAGTATTACTCAAACTCGCAAAAACGGATAATCAAATATAGAAAAAAACTTGCATATAGATGGTTAGTTTATAACCTGAATTAACATAATAAAGGCTACAAGCTACTTTTCATCCCGGAATAGATGCGTAGAAAAAATACAAGTGGACCAAGTCGCGGACGAAAAATAGTACAGTCAAGATTTAAGTAGCTGAATATTAATCTAATAAAATATCTTAATTAATAAAATAATATAATTCACTTGATAATAAAAAAAAATTGATAATAAAATAATAATAAAGTCGTGGTGGCCTAGTGGTTGATATACCGGATTTCTATGCACGGGGTTGCAGGTTCAAACCCAGGCAAGTATCAATGTGACTTTTTCAATGTCATAAATACTTTCTTAGATATTCTAAGACACCACTGACTAACGTTGACGGAAAACATCGTAAGAAAACCTGGATTTAATTATCTGAAATCGCCAACCCGCAGTGAGCTAGCGTGGTGATCATCATCATCATCATCAGCCGGAAGACGTCAACTGCTGGACAAAGGCCTCCCCCTTAGAATGCCATAATGAACGACAACTTGCCGTTTGCATCCACCGGTTGCCCGCAACTCTGACGATATCATCGGTCCACCTGGTGGGAGGCCTGCCAACGCTGCGTCTTCCGGTTCGTGGTCGCCACTCGAGAACCTTTCTTCCCCAGCGGTTGTCAGTTCTTTGAGCGATATGGCCTGCCCATTGCCACTTCAACTTGCATATGCTTTGAGCTATGTCGGTGACCCTAGTTCTTTGGCGAATTTCCGTATTCCGGATCCTGCCGCGCAAAGAAACTCCGAGCATAGCTCTCTCCATAGCTCGTTGAGTGACTCTGAGCCTCTCTAAAAGGCCATCCGTTAGCGACCACGTCTCAGAGCCATACGTCATCACTGGCAACACACACTGGTTAAAAACCTTCGTCTTCAGACACTGCGGAATTTTGGACGAGAAGATGTCGCGTAGTTTCCCGAATGCTGCCCATCCGAGTTGGATTCTTCGGGCGACCTCTTTGTCGAAGTTGGACCTGCCTAACTGAACAGTTTGTCCAAGGTAGACATAGTGGTCAACAACCTCGAGAGTATCGTTCCCAACGATAACCGGTACGGGTGCGACATGGACATTAGACATGATCTTCGTCTCGTCCATGTTCATTTTAAGACCCACCTGTTGGGAAACGAGACTGAGGTCGCTGAGCATAGTATTGAGCTCCTCCAGCGATTCCGCCATGATAACTATATCATCGGCAAAACGAAGGTGAGTGATGTATTCGCCATTGATGTTGATGCCGGACCCGTTCCAGTCCAAGAGCTTGAAAACGTCCTCCAACGCATTTGTGAACAGTTTCGGAGAAATCACGTCTCCCTGTCTCACACCACGCTGCAGTTGGATTGGTTTCGTGCTCTCGTCCTGTAACCGGATCGACATGGTGGCGTTACTATACAAACACTTCAACACCTCGATATACCTATAGTCAATATGACATCGCTGAAGGGACTGCAACACAGCCCAGGTTTTGATTGAATCAAAGGCTTTTTCATAGTCAACAAACGCTAGACACAGTGGCCGATTATACTCCTCGGTCTTCTGTATAATCTGGCGGAGTGTGTGGATGTGGTCTATGGTGCTAAAGCCTTTTCGGAAGCCGGCTTGTTCGGGAGGCTGGAACTCATCAAGCCTGCGTTCGAGACGGTTCGTAATGACTCTCGAAAACAGCTTATACACATGGCTCAGGAGCGAGATGGGTCTATAATTCTTCAACAGGGTGTTGTCACCTTTTTTGAAGAAGAGCACCACCACACTCCTGTGCCATGCTTCTGGCGTAGTACCTTCGAGTATGACGGAATCGAATAGCTTCTGGAGGACTAAAAGTACCGGTTTTCCGACCGCTCTCAGAAGCTCCGTTGTAATTCCGTCATCACCCGGCGCCTTGTTGTTCTTAAGCTGTTTCAGAGCCACTTTAATCTCGTACAGGCTGATGTCTGGGATGTCCTCAGTGTAGTGTCGGGTCAGTTTAGCTCTAGAGTCCTGAGCTACGCTGACAACGGGTTCCCGTGTCGAGGTGTACAGCTGTCCGTAAAACCTCTCGAGCTCTCTCAATATTTCCGGTTTCGATGAGATGATACTGCCATCGTCGATCTTCAGCTTCGTCATTTTCCCAACAGACGAATTCCTCGCGACTACTCTGGAGCCCTGGTTCCGCTCAATTGCGTCCATAATACGGGCAGTATTAAAGGAGCGCAAATCGTGACGCGTGGAGATAGAAATTCGCCTATTGAGTTGAACGTATTCCGACATGACAGCTGAAGATTGCAGTCTCATCGCATTCCGGGCTTCCATTAACTTAATGGTTTTATTGGAAAGCTTCTGAGGCTTTCTGCGGCGTGGGGTTCTTAAGAACTGGGACCCCACTGCTTGGACAGCTTCCACCAACCCGTTGTTTATCTCGTCCGCTGTTTCGCATTCGGCTAGGCACTGGAAACGATTACGCAGCTCGAGTTGAAAGCTTTCGGGGTTCTGGATCTGGGCAGGACCAGGACGGAGCGTGGACTTCATCAGACGAGACCGTTCAAGCTTAACATGGATATTCAGTGTGCCTCTGACAATACGAAGATTGCTACCGGTTTTCACCTTCCCGATCACAGAGACATCACTGAATATACGCTTCTTGGTCGTCATGATGAAGTCGATCTCATTTTTGGTTGAACCATCGGGGCTAATCCACGTCCACTTCCTGGATGGTCGCTTCTGGAAGAAGGAGTTCATCAAATAGAGTTCTTCCTTCTCCATGAAGTCGACCAGCCGCTGGCCCCTCTGGTTCCGCTGCCCATATCCAAACGACCCTACTCTCAACTCATCGCCATTCTGAGTGCCCACCTTAGCGTTGAAGTCCCCCATAACAACGGTGAAGTATGTTTTGGAGGTATGCATGGCTTCTGAGATCTCCTCATACATAGCCTCTACTTCATCGTCAGGGTGTGTTGAGGTCGGCGCATATACCTGTATGACCTTCAACGAATACCGATCGGTGATTCTGAGTATCAGGTAAGCTACCCTGCTCGACTTTTACCACGTTATTAATGAGGGACTTACGGACGAGAAACCCAACACCACCCTGGGACTTTCGGTCTCCTTCCCGGAAGAAGAGCATGTTGCCGGAGTCAAGGATTATCGTATCCTGTCCCTCTCGTCGGATTTCAGATAATCCCATGATGTCCCAACGCAACCTGCTCAATTCTTCCTCCAGCTCGACAATCTTCTCATCGGTCCGAAGCGTGCGGACGTTGTGCGTTGCCAAAGTCCGGTGGGGGTGGTAGCGAGGAATCAACCGGTGATTCTTAGCACCCTTCGACCAGCCTATCCTCCGTTACCTGGCCCGCTACCATAGCCAGGGATAGAGGAGCTGCCGGGTACTGGGGGCCGTGGCAAAATTGTGTGTTTCATTTGGGGGGGGGGGGGGTGCCATAATCAATTCAATTTGGTTCATAAATGCCTGAGTTATGAGGGAACATACATAAAAAAAAAGATCCCGACGAATTGAGAACCTCCTCTTTTTTTTTAAGTCGGTTAATAACTAATTAACTGTGAGCTGACTTACCGTTTTGAGCTAAAGTTTGCGCTTGATTAGCTGCTTGGTTACCATAGCCGTTCGCTGTAAATATTGAGGCTCATTGTAGGGTACTTCATTAAAGGTTAATCGACTCTCCATATCGATTATCAGTTACAATCAAGTATATACTAAGCTTATTGCTGTGTGAAATGCTTTATTTAAATAATTACATTAAAAAAACGTCACCCCACACTAGGAATTGCTCCTGTATTGTTTCACAAACATGAATTATCACAAACACAGGCACCCAGACTCGGGTAAAACATCTGCGGATCACACAAATGTTTGTCTCGTGCGGGAATCGAACACGCAACCCCTAACGCAGCAGTCCAATCGCTTAGCCACTGCGCCAATCAGGTCGTCACATTTAAATATACGTTGAGTCTCATTCATATGTAAGCCTTGTAGCGTTGCATATACAACAAAAAATGTTCAGATATTCGTACGTAGCAGTTATAATTAAATTCCATACAGTCGGGGCACAAGCCAATAATATTTTACAAAGTTATAATTGTATCTAAGAAAGTACACATAATATTGAACTATTTAACTGTGATTGCATGTGACTACGGTCTACTAATGTTATTTCTACAAATATTAATATGTACAATAATACCTCTTCATCTTATAGAAAATAATAATAATACCTGACTGTCCCAGGGACTGCGCTTGACCTGCTGCTTGCCCAACATTGTTACCAGCACCGCCTTGGAAAAAATAATTTTATATTAAAGTTTATTTTAAGAGCCATTTCACAAAATGTCGTTCGAATTTTCATGTGCGTAGCACATCCACACAAAAACAATGCAAACAGTGTAGCGCGAGTTTCGAGACGGACATAAAAATCTTGATCGTTATTACAGTGTCCCTTTATTCGAGATGTATGAAAATATTTTTAATTCATTAGTAATTTATTTAATCAAATTATTATTTCCACAATAATAATATAATCACCAAATATAAATATATTATGTTTTATAAAATTCTATTTCATTATACATGTAAACGATTGTATTTTAGATGGAGTATTACTCAAATTCGCAAAAACGGATAATCAAATATAGAAAAAAACTTGCATATAGCTTGTTTATAACCTGAATTAACATAATAAAGACTACAAGCTACTTTTCATCCCGGAATAGATGCGTAGAAAAAATACAAGTGGACCAAGTCGCGGACAGAAAATAGTACAGTCAAGATTTAAGTAGCTGAATATTAATACCATAAAATATCTTAATAAATAAAATAATATACTTTACTTGATAATAAACAAAACCGAATAAAAATAATTAAATAATACATAGAAAATGAAAACTTTGTGGTCGTAGTATAAACATGCGTTTGCAATACGAATTTTCGTAATTCGAAATAAGAAAAAAAGTGACTCCGGTCCTACCTATGGGCGCTCGGGCCTGACCAATCATTCTACGTTTGTGCGTCGTAATTTATTATGATTTTGAAAATGATATGATTTCTATTAAAATTGAGGAATTTTGTAAAACACTGTATTATTAGATTTCTTGAAGAGTATAGTTTATTATGACATGATTTTAAAATTAAAATATACCTTTAAATAAACCAAAAAGTCTCGATAAAATTACAATATAAACCGTGAAAATAGGTTTCACTTTCTTTTTTTTATCAATTAAAAGTGTTATTATTCAATATTTGGCACCGTATGTTCAATAAAAATATATGTCTAATGCTTACTGTATTTTTAACCGACTTCAAAAAAAGGAGGAGGTTCTCAATTCGTCGGGATCTTTTTTTTATCATTTAAATTTGACAATGTTAATTATAGAATTAGGAGCCCGAAATTGACTATGCGATGATTTTTTAGAAAACATGTTGCGACTGGTTGTCATGTTCATAGTTTCGAAGCTAAAACTAAGCAAACGCATAGGATTTGGCACCGACTTCCACTTCGCTTATGTAAAGTGATGTGATAAAATATAATTTTTCACTTTTGAGTTTTCTGAAGGTTTAATTTTTTTTTTATTTCACCATTTTTGTGGTGTCTAGAATTCATCCACCCCAGACTTTTGTGAGACTAGTATTTGAAAACTTTTACACACATACACATACAAAACAAAAAGCCCTTTTAAACGTTTCCTCACACGATATATTTAATCTAAGAAAGTGGGGGGGGGGGGTCAACGCACCCCCACTCCCTCGTGGGAGTAGTAGTCGATAACTAACCACTAACAAGGAAGACCTTGTTAGTGGCCAGTTATCGACTACTACTTAAGCAATATCATCATCATATCATCAAGTTACGGGCGTTTTGCTGTGATCCTATGAGGAGTTCCGTTCCATATCTTCGAAGTTCATCATCAGGTAATGACAAAATTTCTAGGGAACCAATTGGAAAGTAAACACAATCATATAAAAAAAAAACAAATCGGTTCATGAATGAATGAGTTATGAGGGAACATACATAAAAAAAAAGATCCCGACGAATTGAGAACCTCCTCCTTTTTTGAAGTCGGTTAATAACTAATTAACTGTGACCTGACTTACCGTTTTGAGCTAAATTTTGCGCTTGATTAGCTGCTTGGTTACCATAGCCGTTCGCTGTAAATATTGAGGCTCATTGTAGGGTACTTCATTAAAGGTTAATCGACTCTCCATATCGATTATCAGTTACAATCAAGTATATACTAAGCTTATTGCTGTGTGAAATGCTTTATTTAAATAATTACATTAAAAAAACGTCACCCCACACTAGGAATTGCTCCTGTATTGTTTCACAAACATGAATTATCACAAACACAGGCACCCAGACTCGGGTAAAACATCTGCGGATCATACAAATGTTTGTCTCGTGCGGGAATCGAACACGCAACCCCTAACGCAGCAGTCCAATCACTTAGCCACTGCGCCAATCAGGTCGTCACATTTAAATATACGTTGAGTCTCATTCATATGTAAGCCTTGTAGCGTTACATATACAACAAAAAAATGTTCAGATATTCGTACGTAGCAGTTATAATTAAATTCCATACAGTCGGGGCACAAGCCAATAATATTTTACAAAGTTATAATTGTATCTAAGAAAGTACACATAATATTGAACTATTTAACTGTGATTGCATGTGACTACGGTCTACTAATGTTATTTCTACAAATATTAATATGTACAATAATACCTCTTCATCTTATAGAAAATAATAATAATACCTGACTGTCCCAGGGACTGCGCTTGACCTGCTGCTTGCCCAACATTGTTACCAGCAGCGCCTTGGAAAAAATAATTTTATATTAAAGTTTATTTTAAGAGCCATTTCACAAAATGTCGTTCGAATTTTCATGTGCGTAGCACATCCACACAAAAACAATGCAAACAGTGTAGCGCGAGTTTCGAGACGGACATAAAAATCTTGATCGTTATTACAGTTTCCCTTTATTCGAGATTTATGAAAATATTTTTAATTCATTAGTCATTTATTTAATCAATTATTATTTCTACAATAATAATATAATCACCAAATATAAATATATTTTGTTTTATAAAATTCTATTTAATTATAAATGTAAACGATTGTATTTTAGATGGAGTATTACTCAAATTCGCAAAAACGGATAATCAAATATAGAAAAAAACTTGCATATAGATGGTTAGTTTATAACCTGAATTAACATAATAAAGGCTACAAGCTATCCCGGAATAGATGCGTAGAAAAAATACAAGTGGACCAAGTCGCGGACGAAAAATAGTACAGTCAAGATTTAAGTAGCTGAATATTAATCTAATAAAATATCTTAATAAATAAAATAATATAGTTTACTTTATAATAAACAAAACCGAATGAAAATAATACATAGAAAATGAAAACTTTGTGGTCGTAGTATAAACATGCGTTTGCAATACGAATTTTCGTAATTTGAAATAAGAAAAAAAGTGACTCCGGTCCTACCTATGGGCGCTCGGGCCTGACCAATCATTCTACGTTTGTGCGTCGTAATTTATGATGATTTTGAAAATGATATGATTTCTATTAAAATTGAGAAATTTTGAAAAACACTGTATTATTAGATTTCTTAAAGAGTATAGTTTATTATGTCATGATTTTAAAATTAAAATATACCTTTAAATAAACCAAAAAGACTCGATAAAATTACAATATAAACCGTGAAAATAGGTTTCACTTTCTTTTTTTTATCAATTAAAAGTGTTATTATTCAATATTTTTGGCACCGTATGTTTCAATAAAAATATATGTCTAATGCTTACTGTATTTTTAACCGACTTAAAAAAAGGAGGAGGTTCTCAATTCGTCGGGATCTTTTTTTTTATCATTTAAATTTGTCAATGTTAATGATAGAATTAGGAGCCCGAAATTGACTATGCGATGATTTTTTAGAAAACATGTTACGGGTGATTAGTCACCATATAGCAATTAAGTTATTTTTGTGAATCTATCAGCTTATGTGTCAATGCAAAAGATTGGTCTACATTTTACATGTATTTTAAATTCCTAAGTACTACCTAAGATGGTAAATTAGGCATTCGAAATCTTAGAAAACTGCGTAAATATGTAAAATTGCTCTATATTTTATGATATGTGAATGCTGGCAGTCTTTGGGTATCTTACTTCAAATTATTATATTTCGATGCTTAAACAGCTAATATTATTATGTAACAGGCATAAAAACATAATCTTTTATGTTTCAAAATATTATATTAGGTTCTTTAAAAATGTATAAAGCTACATTTCTCTGAGGTGTTTTCTGGTAAATAAAGAGAATAACCGATCTATATTAATATCCATTGCTTATTTTTTGACTTAGGTAGGTATATGCTACTCATATTTTACTTTATATTGTGTAGCTCATTATTCTCTCATACATCTGAACGGATTGTTAATTATACCTACTTTTTTAAAAGAGTAACTATGAAGTTTCTTGCTGGTTCTTCTCCATAAAAACGACACTATTGAACCAAGCAACTAGATTTGCCGTTTTGTATGTGCCCTTTTGTAGCTTATATGAAATAAAAATCTTGTGACTATGACTAAACAAGTTAGTTGCCAAAAATAACAGTGTACCAAAGAGATTTCTCGAAACACAACATCACGCACATTTACCCAGGTATGTCCATATACATACATACATAACATCACGCCTGTATTCTCCAAAGCGGTAGGCAGTGGTGCACATTAATACACCCACATTTCGCACGTTATTTTAGAGGTCCTAATGTAATAGGGGGCGCGCATTTCGCCATAACCAAAGTGTTATTCCTCGTAACCATGGTAACTAAGTTCTTACTTACCAGCTAAACCAGCACCTTGTGTTTGAGCTGCAGCTTGCGCTTGAGCAGCTGCTTGCGTCATTTGGCCACCAGTATAACCTTTAGATAAAAATTAAAAAATCTGTTAAAAATCTATCTATAGATATCGAACGAACCAATACCGATAAATGGGAATATCCAGTGACTTCATAGTTGATAGTAAACAGGATGGTTTTAATATGATTCTATAATAACTTTTGTGATTCTATCCGCCGCGTCACCTGCTCATGAATAGGGGATACGTTTGCGTCCGAAACTTGTCGGGCATTCCCGATTATAGTAAATAATAAGCTAAGCGTGAAGTCCTGAGCTCAAATGCCAGGTCGGGCAAAGTGCTATTGGGTTTTTCCATTAGGTAATCCTCAGTAGCTGCACGGAGTCTGGATGTGTGCCCGGTTAATGGCAATAGGATCGCCCTCCATTATATTGGGACCTATAAGCCATAACTGGCGAAATGTAGGTACTATAGATATAGGTATGGTTGTTTAATTGATTATAGTACATACCTACTCCGTTGACCGCCTGTTGCGCCTGCGCCTGCGCCTGAGCTGCAGCTTGGCCACTGCCGCCAGTGGCTCCATTTGCAATTGTCACTATAACAATTTATTAATACATAAAAATTGTTACAATTATAAATGGGAGAGTAAACTACTAAACCAATTAGAATGTTATTGGATATGGAGATAGCGTGAATACTAGGTAAGGACATGGGCTACTTTTTGTCTCAGCTAGGACACAATAAATAATCGTGAATGGGGGCGATTTGAATTAAGTGCTCTCTGCATTTTTTCTTTCACCAGTAGGTATGGTATGTATGGTAATTGTGTATGGAAGTATGAATTAACGTATTATACCTACTTATACATCAGTTCCCTGTGCGTCAGACAGGGCGGTCTGAGGGCGGTGCGACGCAGTCCTTTTTGTTTTAATTTTGTATTGCACCGCCGCGCCGTCTCCCTATTCCCCCCGACCGAGTACCAGTCTGATTGGTGTCCGAAAATATAAATCTACTGAAATCTGCCAATACTGAGCCTCCCCATTCATCGATTCATATTACATGTGCCTGATATAGGTACTTAATTAAAAACTTACCAGTTACCAGCATTGATTTACGGTCTCGCTTCAGGAGCCGTCCATTTTTGGGATTAAAAGTACCCTATTTATCTTAGTTACGCTAAACTATATTACATCGTAAAACATAATGTTATAGGTAATAAATATTTACATACAGGCATTGGCGAAGGCTTGTGTCGGGTTGTTTGCATTACCTGAAACATTGTATTTGTTACATACTTGATGGTGTAAATGGTGTAATAAAGTATGGGCGTATAGACCATAATTAAATATTTAACGACAGACATAAAAAATAAACATACCAACAGTACTTCCAGCGCTGGAAGCAGCCACTGGAAAATAACAGATGATTAATCAAAGTATAATCCGATTAAGCAAAAGAAATAGAGATGCCAATAGACTTAACAAGCAGTTATCTTAAAATACATGTTAGCATCGTTTATAAGTAAGAGGGTTACCTCTGTTAAGCCTATTGGCATCTCTATTTTTTGATCCGCAAACGACAGTAACAGGTATAATTTAACCGATTGTTCAACAATGACAATTTTTATAAGTAAGGGATATAGACTCTACGACGTAGTCAAAATATACATAAACAAATCAGCCCCCCCAAAACGTTTGACGTTGACGGATAGAAATTAAATATAATGATGAATGAATAAGGATCACATTATGTTTTGGCTATTCAATTACGTCAATCTCTTATATTTGTAATTCCATTCGATTTCGATTTGTCAAGCATTTCTTTTTTTTAAACTTCGCCGTACACTAGGAATTTCTCCGGTATCGTGGGTGCGTTTCACAAACATGAAATACCTAGCACATACACGAATACCCAGACTCGGTCGCTTATATTCGGAAAAAAATACATACATTTTTGTCCCGTGCGGGAATCGAACCCACAACCCTTAGCGCAGCCCTGCGCCAATTAGGTCGTCATTTTGCCACTAGTCTAGAGCATCTATAAGAAAGATGCCCAAGACGTAGGCAAAGGTATCCTTTAACACGACCCTATACATAATATACGCATATATTGTTACTTATTGTAAGTCCCATGTGTTGGAGTAGTTAGTGAGACCTACCATTCATCGATTTTAGTCGATAGTACGATTTATTGATATGAATAATATTAAAATTGATTGCACACTTACCGGTTAATGGCACGGATGATAATAATCCGGCCACAGTTCTACTGGCGTCATCCGGTGCAGAGACTTAAACCAAAGATATTTTGTATAATAGATGTATAATATGTTGTATACATGCATATGTACATTACATAAACATTTATAGCTAATTATAAAGGTGTGTTCAGAATTTCAGATCTGGCAAATACGTCGCTCGCAAGGCGAAATGTGAACATGAAATGCACGCGCGCAGGTTGCAAGCGGCATATCCGTATTCGCCGGATCATGCACACCTTTATACAGTAATCTTTTAAATATTTGTTTTAATTACATAATACAATTGATTTCTAATTAAAAAAAAAACCGCCTTCAAAAAACACGAACTCAAAAGTGTTACATAAGATTTATTTCACTTCACTTTACATAAGCGAAGTGGAAGTCCATTAGTTTGTTGTTTTGCTCTGTCATTGTTATTTACTTCGAACTTAAAAACCCGTTGAATTTTAAATGACTTCAAAATTTCCCGTTAATATCAATAGTTGGACAAATAAGTTACTTATTAGCATTGCATCACAATTACAATACCATCGATAACATTGATCGTTAGTTAGTACAAGTCTAAGATACGGTCACAAAATACAAGGAGATGAGATATCCCAAATTATCACAAATACAAAAAGACGAATATTTTTTTGAAATCAAACTAAAAATTGTTAAAAATCTTTTATTGGAGGTGAAGTGAAAGAAGGAATACTTACAAACGGTATTGACACCACATCTTGATATCCCTATAGGGACCAATACCATTAGGCAGAATTCTACCAAGCGTTTGCCTACCATTTTGACAATACACAAAATACTGACCAAATCGACGTGTCACTAGCTTATAAAACAAAAATGGAATAAAATTATACGAGGTACTATTTCGTGATAATATCATTATTTATTTATTACTCGGTTTTAAACGAAGTCGTGATTCATTTGTCGTAAACGAAAGTTTCATTCGGTAATAATATTTATCATCATGTATTAACACGAGCTCTAGTGTTTTATTGACTTTTTAAATTTATTTTTTAATTAGGTACGGCAAACTCGTTCTGTTTATAGCTTTTGATTTTTTTACTAAAATCTAAATTTGTCGTAAAATGTAGATTCTAATTTAGTTCTAAAAATGTTTAATATACCTGCCACTCAAGAGAATGGGGTGCTAGTAGAGTGCCCCCACGTGTGATAGTACCTACCTAAGTATTGTACGTCCGGCGCACCCTGGGCGGTCAACCCCACTACCATTCTTGTTAACAGACCAATCTCTACACCACGGCATGAGCAATTTGAGCATGACCTGTTTCCTTAGACAAAGCTCATGCCGATACAAAGAAGAAGACTACCGACCAAAGGTTAATAAAAAGAACTGAATTCTGCATGTCAATTATTAAATCAATGTCATAAATATCAGTAATTGCATCAATTTAATTATATCTATTCCCTCACAACATTACCCTTCGTATTAAAGTTTAATTTCCATTAAATAATCACTCAACTATTTGATAAGCGGGTCAAGATGCTCTCAAACGTAGCTCTCATAGTTCCTATTGTTCAAATCACAGGGGTACTCCACCGTTGGCAGTCTTTGATGCGTGTCTAATATGGATTAATCCGAATGTATGTCATCCACTCCATGCTAATTCTGCACGAGTATGGCTTTCTACGGCTTTGCAATTCCCTTAGGTTATTTGCGGAACAAAATATTACAATTTGATGAGCACTTGAAATGTTTTGAAGAATTAATTTGCATTGTAAGTGGTATTGGAGAATACATTACATATAAGTACCTAGTATTAAGTACTACTAGTACCTCTAAGTACGTCATGAATACTGTATACTGCTCTATTTATGGTAAAGGAAAATATTCTAAAACAGATTTAGTCATGAAAAGTATATTTTGACAAACATGAAAAAAACGTTATTGAAATTAAATATTGTCAACACAATAAAAATCATGATTCGTGTGGTTATCTTTAAGGATTCATCGGTTCAAATCATACATGTGTATAAGAAGAACTGAGTAAATAAATGTATATACAATGTATAGGATAAGATGCCATTCTCAATTCATGTAAAATAAAAAGGTCTTAGACAATCACTTATTTTAAATTATCTTCGTAAACGATTTATATCATCCCATTGTACGCTACCCCAAACATTGGGAACGAAATATGACGTCATTATGTTGAAATCGAGCTCCGAACGCTCATTCAAATATCTCTCCAAAAACGCATTCGTCTTTAAATTGTGTTCATTTGTGGAATGCGTTTGGAATCTTTATAAATGCGAACTTACATGCTTTGCAATCATCTTTGAAAACGACCAGTATACATTGAACTCCCCTTCCTCCCGGATCACTGAAAAAGTAGAAGAAAAAGGACACTTCGGCTTGTTTTTCCCGGGTCATCCGATATCAGTCGTGTTATACACGCGGGTCGCATAGAGCCCTTTACGTGTTCTTATTCACACGCAATAGGATACGTTTTCATATCTTGAATGAATATATCTGTAGAGTTATTTTTACCACTTCAAAATCAAACAGATATTTTATTTCGATAATTTTTTTTGTTATTTCTACCAAACTAGGTACTATTATAAAAATAAGTTATATATAAAAAATAACAACTCTTCTGAAACAAATGCAACACAAATACTATTATAAAAGCTAGAAGAACTCGATCTGTATTTTTGTATGTTTCTATTAATATAAGCCCGCTAACAAGATAAAATAATACTTATTCTGAAAAGCTGTGTAAATAAATACAAATCAGAATCTGATATTCACGTCAAAATGTATTCACAGCTTTATATAAATCCTCTATTTTTCCAACAAAATGAAGAAATCACAAGGTATAATAAGGCGTCGCGATGGTTATGAGATAAATATGTTCTTCCTTTCAACCCTACACAATGCTCTTCCCGGGTACGCTTTATTTGAACGGTAAAGGTCCCACACGTCAAATTTCACATCCTGAATAGGTCCCCCTTACCACGGAATCTTTATAAATAGTTGTGTGAAGACGGTGTTTAATTTGATGGAAATCCGGAACTTGAGAACTGTGAAGTCAAAGGATTGTGCGCAGTTTGAATTCATGTTTGATTTAATTGCGTCTCACTTGATAACGGTCGGGGATTTAAGATAGAGCGGATTTCTATTGAATGTTAAGGACTTTATTAACGCTTTTAAAACTGCGTTGCAGAGGGTTATCGTCAAGTACTGGGTTAGTTAGGCTTCAGGGTGATTATCCTAGGTTTGAAGTAACGATATCAGTTGCAGTTTTATAGACAAAAACAAAAAATCTATAATAATTATGATATATTTCAAAAGTGTAGATTTTTCTTTAGCCTAACGCCATTCTATACAGTGAAATGAACAGACACTTAGTTACTCTTTAAATCTAATCCTAATACGCCCCTTTGACCTCATTCACTTCTCTCATCACACACTTCAAGCATTCTCTGCGATGTAGCGAAAATCTTTTTAATAGGTTTGTGTAGTTCGCGAACGTACTGGTTCGTAAGACCGCTTCCACAGACGAACTACGCGAACTAGTTCTCAGGTCTCTCACTCTTATGCTTTTTAGTTCGTTTGAGGCGCGTCAAAAGTAAAGGTAAAAATATAATCTGTAACAAAAGATCGAACGAATAAGCGAGCGATCTTCCTTCCTCTGATCCGAACTGGGAGCTGACGAACTAGAAGAGCGATCTAGTTCGTTTAGGATCGGCGCACTAGACTGAGCTATCTCAGTCGCGAACTACTATGAGTAAGTCTACTTTTTAAAATGTTATTGTTCCTAAACATTATTAAATAGGAATTCAAATCTTATATAGCGTGTCTGTTAGTAGCTCAATTAGTAGACAGCTACCGGTAACTACACATTTTTATGACCTTTTCTTTTTTTAAATAATGTCGCCCCACTCTAGGACTTCCTGTATCGTGGTTGCGTTTCACAAACATGAATATCACATACACAAATCCTAGACTCAGGACCAACATCTGTGGATCACAAAATGTTTTGTCCCGTGCGGGTGTCGTGCGATTGAACTACTGCGCTAAGGTCCAATAGCTTAGCCACAGCACCAAAAGGTCGTCAAATATTTGCCTTCAAAGCTTGTGTTTATTATAAGTAAGAGGTTTTAATTTTGAGGTAAATTACTTTTAATCTAATTTAAATGATTTCATTATAAGAAAATGAATTGTAGGTATGTTGTACTTAGAAACACGGCATTAGAATAAATCGACTAATTACCAGAATGAACAGATTAATAAAATTGAACCAGGTCAGTAAATGTTAACCTGAACCTGATTGGCGTAGTGGCTAAGCGATTAGACTGCAGCTGCGCTAAGGGTATCGAACCCTTAGCGGGTTCGATTCCCGCACGGGGCAAAAATTTGTGCGATCCACATTCGTTTGTCCCGAGTCTGGGTGTTTGTGTATGTGATATTTCATGTTTGTGAAACGCACCCACGATACAGGAGAAATTCCTAGTGTGGGGCGACGTTTTTAAAAAAACAAAAAACAAACAAACCATTACGACATTTATATTTCGACCGGATACTTTAATGGCTTAACTCCGCAACATTGAATGTCGACGGTGAATTAAAGGTACAACAAAATACCTGTGCCTAAGTATACAAATTTTGTACCTACTTTATGTCGAAGTAATAAATAAAAATTAAAATATAAACAATTAAACATATCTATTCTTTTGTAAGTTAACATCTTCATCAAAGGTTCACTTTTATAGCGAATAGTTATTCGAGTCGCCAATTAGAACACACTGAGTACGGTCCTCAACATTTTTCACAAGCACAGAATTACAGTTAAACAAAATGTAAACAAAGAACTCTTAACAGTATAAGTGTACGTACTGTAAGGCACTTATTTTGAGCTTCAACGAACGATAAGTATTCACATTGTGCTAATTAAAATAGTCTGCGCCGAAGAACTGCGAGGCATTACACAAAAGTACACTTTTACAGTAAATAAAGTTGCAAATTAGTTGTATATCTGCAAGAGGGTACTTGAATATTTTTGTCGAGTAAGATTTCTTCATATTTAATGAGCCCGTTATTTCTGTGAGCGTCTGTCTGCCGTCTGATCTTGTCATCTGATAAAAATAAAATATCAAGCATCGTGAATGTTACATCAGGTTTTATTATTTACCTGGAATCTATTTTGAATAAAACCTGACGAAAAGAAAATACTTTTTTGAAAGGCTTGGTTGAATTTTGATGATTATTTAAAGCAATAGTCGGGGTCTTTTAGCGCAGTATTTATTTTGAAACGACAAGTAGATAAGTATAAAACCTTAAGAAGCGCTTACATAAGTGCTAACTGCTTGTTAACTCTATTTTGATAAAATATTTGAAAGAAGAATTCTGAGTAGTAAAATAACTTTTATAGTAAGAATTTTAATCTTATTTACAGCAATCAACCATTCATTGAATATTTAATGTTCCTTAATACACCCCAATTCGCGTACCTACAAGATAGCACTAATAAAACCGTCACAACAATAATTTACAACCTTCAAACAACTCCATACGTAAGTTTCAAACTGCTTAATTCGCTACTCGTCCTCCCAATACATTTGCAGGGCAAACTAAGGGAAAATTGTAAAATTGCGATCGTTACTCATATAGTTCTGCACACAAGGACCTTATTAAAATTTAAAGGTCTCGCCCATTATTCATGAGCGCAGGATGCGGTCTCACTTGATTCCCCACACGTAATAGTATCTATAAATTCGGTGAATTTTATTGGCTATTAAAATAAGTAATGAAACAGTTTCGTGTTTCGTATTGTACTGTTCGCAAACGTACGAACAATTAAATTGTTATGTTGCAAGAAAATGCGCACGATATTGTTTTAGTGTGTTTTAATTTTGTGGTATTATCGTGTATATTGCATGTCTGTGTCTATGTAATTCTTCTCTATTTTAAGAACTATGCTTTTGTCTTTTGTGTAAATGAGTGCATCTCTTTTGTCTTCTGCCTTCCACTTGATACCGTCCGTATTCGATCCGTTCCTCAGCTTCAAATTGTGGCATAAAACTTGTTTATATTGCTCTATACAAGTGATCTTTATAAGTATTATTTTATGAGGTACCTAACTAAGTACCTATAATGGTCGATAATGTAGGTACTTATAACCATCCTTCTTGATATTAAGAAAAGGAAGCAAAGGAGACACACTTCATATCTTCAGTTTTATTCGTTTTTTCCTATTATTGTTTACATTTTCTCTTCGTCGACACTTTCGTGTGAAATAAATCTACTAAATTGATGACGTCAATCTATTTCTTCCTTGACGATTGTGATAAAAAACACTATTTCAGCCGCAATAACAATAAACAAGCTAACAAAATTGCCATTATACCGCATCGGAGCGCTTATAACGTGGTCTGAGTTATATCGTTGGCTGAACGACAGATTGCTAACATTACAGTAACGAATTGCACTAGACACTGGCCGGGAAGGTGGATGAACTTATAATATTGCTCAACTATGGTAATAGCGTAGTAATCTGTATAGGTACGATAAAATCGTGGCAGTCTTTTTTGCGGTTTTCATTATATTTTGGTTGATTAGACTAGCATGAGACTGATGGGCGGACTATTCTGGCAAGCGAAAGGTAAGAAAATTCCATTAATTTGAAGTGAACAGGAGAAATAGTTTTCTAATTAAATCTTGCCTACCTCATTGCACAATTTATTACCGAATCAGAACACCAAACAAAATACCAACTAAATAACATTCGCGACTCAATAAAGAAACTATTTCGTGTATGCGGACAAAAAGGCAATATAATAATTAATAGCTTACGTCCAGTATATCTCTTGTGAGACGCGGTCACCGGCAGAATTTATAGAGGAATTATTATTGAAAAGCTCCCTCGCTTTGGGACAAATTGTCCCGTTGTCGAGGCGACGGCCGTGTCCCTACACAGCGGTTTAGTGTTTACTATGGTAGTTATGATATTGTTATAAGTATAGCTGCCAAATAGGGTGGCTCTAATGTTTATTGCTAACATTATATGATTTGGAGATTTTTGCCGCCTAAAATTGTTGATAGAATTAATATCTCTTACGAAATTGCATCGTTAAAATTCCTTATATTTTATTAAGTAAGTAGTGGTGGCCTAGTGGTTGACATACCGGATTTCTATGCACGAGGTTGCAGGTTCAAACCCAGGCAAGTATCAATGTGACTTTTTCAATGTCATAAATACTTTCTTAGATATTCTAAGACACCACTGACTGACGGTGACGGAAAACATCGTAAGGAAACCTGGATTTAATTATCTGAAATCGCCAACCCGCAGTGAGCTAGCGTGGTGATCAGTGCTCAATCCTTCTCTATACGAGAAGAGGCCTTTGCCCTGCGGTGGGACAGTTATAGGCTGTTATTATTTAGTATAATTTTTATACATCCATTTTTATATTTACTTTTAAATTGCTTTGGAAGTGAGATTTCAAAAATTCCCAATTGTCTAAATTTAAAAGAACACCTTTATTTCTTTCAATAATTTAACTTGAAACAGTCAAGCACGTGCATTAGCGGCTAATTAACAGATTTCTTAATCTTACTTCCCAAACCTTGCGTAGGTACTGTTTCGATGTTCCTTATGTCTCGAGTCACTGTCCTTGGCATTATTTAACATAAACAAAACAAGATCCGTGTCCATCAAAGTTTCAATTATGTAGAATATGGGCGCCATCATTCCTGTGTGCACCCCAACATCATTAAATCATACATATCGGATATACCTGCTACAATGTTCACCCTAATCAATGCTGCGAGGGAACAATAACGTGTGGTCATCCTGTAGATGAAATTCAATAAATTCGGACAGCTAGGGTGGCCCCGTCTACGTCAACTGGAAACTTTTGAATCGCCGACAGCGTCCATCCTACTATGAGGGGCAGCCTTTTGTCCGCGAAATTGCCTTATTTCGTGGTCTACCTAATAAGGGTTTTCTGGAACTATCAATTCGAAATTGTAATTGAGTCCGCTCTTTGTAGTCTTTGATGTCGTCTGCATAGTACAGTCCTGTTTGATTTCTTTCTGCTTTGTTTGGCACAACAACTGTTTTCGTTGCGATCGGATAAAATATCAATTTCGGTTCATAGCTACAAGTATATTTGTTTGTTATTCAAAATTGTAAATGTGGGATGTTATGCAAATTCTGATACGATTGGAATATTTATTGGATACATCGAATTTGTAATTAAATATCTTCATCTTGTTGAGTCGGTCCACGGGGAAATCGTATCGGGTTGGATAGACGTCGTGACTCCGCATGAATTAGGAAAGATAAGTACGGTTGCTTGATTTGCTTGTTAACTAACAAAGCTTTTGAATATGTGATTGAAGTTGACTATCAACTTAGCTTCGGTATTGTATATATAACCTACCATAATAATAGTCAGAGTAAAATATAACAAATAACAAAATGTAATACGGTAAGATGACCATTTTATCTAAGCTGCTACCGAAAAAAACAAGTCATTACAGAGAAAAGTTAAAGGACATAAATAAAACCAAAATCGAATAGATTATTCCCGATCCACACAATTCAAATATGTGCAATATGTGCATGCACCTGTCCTTGAATAATAGGTACCTATAATACCTATACAAAATCACTCGTCATGCAGAATTAACTGATATACAACGGGTCTTCGTATGGAGCTCACGATTAATAAAGCTTTGAAAAGAGAAATTCGCCAATTAGTGTGACTACTCCATATTTGTATTTTAATTGGGTATGTTTGGGTAGTCAGGCCTAATTAGGGGCTGGTATCGACTCGCTTTATTGTAACTGACCATTCGTTACACACAGTCTGCTAAATTGTCAATATAATAAAAGTACTTAGTTACCAATTATTGCTAGATAATACTGGACTTTTTTTAAGGTGGCTACGGATTCTGTACTTTCAACATTTGGCCCAACTCAGAAAAAGCTATTAAAAAAAAGAAATGAAATTTTTAGAGTCCAACATTCAAAATAATGTATCAGAGAATGGGATGGCACTCGATTACAACTGATTATAATGGGATGCGTAAACCAACAGTTACCATTAAATTAGTATAAAAAAATAAATTACTAGGAGTTTCAATGATTCATTCAAAACTAAAATCACGCACGCCGTTGCCTAGGTAACCGCAACAAAACAAAGTCGCAAAGGCTACCCGTCCGTGTGTATCCTAGACAAATTGCGAAATGAGCATGAGGCGGCCCAAGTGGTCACGTCAGGGATTTAGAGCTGATATAATCTCAGATGAGAGGGCCTTAGCGCCACGCTCGTCAAATCCATTGTTAATGAAGTGGGGATCGCAGATGATGTGATGTTGAGCTAGTTATGGGTGCCAATGTGTGATACGTGATTGGGCAGCTCATTATAATTTGTTGTATTCGATTTTTGAATTTATTTTTTTATGAAGCAGAAAAACTCTTGTCGTTTAGATGACAGAAATATTACGAAGATTGTCACAGAAAACAAAGACAAAAAATTTTTGGTACTGACCCTTAAGTCTACAATGAGTGGAAGTATTAATATATAAAATATTAGCTAATCTGTCTTTAGTCTGTGGAATTTCACAAATTATAAAGGATAAAATAAGTATCTAGTCGGGGTCAATAAAATACTAATTATTGTTCATAACTAATGGTTTTGTTAGAGTAAATTATATTACCAGTTTGCATTCAATTGCAAATAGTTCGCAAGATCTTTTTTTACAATATTAGAAACTACACAATAAATAACAGAACCATTTATCCATCAAACAAATCCTGAAAATCTTCTCACCTTTAAATAAAACAAAGTCGCGATAAAGAACACCTTTAAAAGATAAGTCCATAAAACAAATTCTTACAAAACGACGAGTTTTGAACAAATTGTTGTGGAGTGAAAAATGTTTGCGGTCCCTGGCTAATCTTTATTCTGGCACGGTCAATCCGGCACGACATCGACTATTTTTCACAGCCCGCCTCGTTTGTTAGGATATTCGTAAATATTTCAACCTTTATTGCCAACATCAACATAATGTTATGGGGTGAAATTTTACAAAACGGAAAGAAAAGATATAAAGCAATGACGTGGTGGTAGAGCCTTTTTATGTATTAATGCTGTTTTGAATTGCTTGGACGGTTTGTTTTGGATTTACTGAGTTCAGGTTGGGTAACGATTTTTGCAACAAACTGCTTTGAATTCTTTAGTAAATTGTGTTCTTTACAGCTGGTCGATGTTTTAGAGATATAATTTGTTTTTCGTACCCTAAAGTACTGGGACATTTTAAGCGTTAAAGTATCAACACTGTTATATACTTAAAAATATATTTTATAAAGTAACTGATACTATCAGCACAGGCGCAATAGCTTTAAAAAAGAAAAACAACTTGCTCATTTTGTAGCATCATAAATTACATTGTTGAAATTCCCCTATAATTTTCAAAATAAGAACTAAGTACGGACGCCGTTTATTTTTATGAAAATAAAAAACAGACAGCCAAATCGTTTTTAAAGTGCTGCAGCGAAGTGTAAAAGATATCTACCTATGCAATGTTAAAAATGCACGTGAAATCTAAAACAAATTGCAGCAAGGTGTAAATGGAGCGTTGTACATTATTGCGTCGCCAGCGCGGGCGCGGGATGAACAACTCCAAATTGTTCCGATACGACACCTGCGCGTAATAGTGATGTACTACTGAACAAAGACTACGCAAGAAAAGAGTATACGATCTGATTATTTTTAAGGAAGTATTAGGTAAGTATTGCGTTGTAAGCAGAATATATGCGAGAAGGAAAATATTAAGAAACACACTGAAGATTATTGGTTTTGTTTTCTTATTTCTATGAAGCATATATATGTATGACAAACTAGAGAGGAAATTCGGATAAAAATACAAAAACATTTGGATGATCTTTCACTGTTAATTAACTCAACTCAAAAGAAATGTACTTTTTGCAGCTATGATCATAAAGGGCCATTAAACGATTGCTGGTGTTCAATGCTTGACTGTAAAATGCAGAGAAACTGCACATAATATTAACCTGAGGGAACGTAATCATCTACAAAATGAACGCTATATTATGTTAGACAGTTCACTTGCTAAGCTGGGTTGTTTATTATACGGATATTGTTTCTTAGAATGAAATTTCATAAGTCCTGGTAAATTGCAATTGTATATTAGTAACTTGTAGGACTAAGGCCTTGTAAACTTAAAAGTAATAATTATATGGCGATTAATTTAAATAAAACTTTTTTAATTATTCTGTTTGTAAAACAATCCTGCAATTGTAAAATAGGCTATGAACCTCATTGCTCAGTATTTTTTCGGTTGCAGTTTTTTTAATTGCTCGATATTTCTTCCATTCTAAATTTGGTTACTAAATAATAGTCAATTACGAATATTAGCGGCATGTCAAATAATAATGTCAAATAGTAATGTAGAAAAAAATGAACATCAATATTTTCGACAAAATATTATATACGCTAAATCTCATAAATTGCCTATTACGCCTTGACCAGTCTATTTTATAACATAAACGTTTTAAAAATGAAGTTGTACCTACTAGTATAATCTGGAGTCTGCTATTTGTGGAGTAGAAAATCACTGCATTGTCACTGCAACTCTTACATTTGAAAGCATTGTGTGGTACACGTCTAAGCAACGTCTACGACTATAGACTATAGCTTTATAAATAAATGATCGTTCAGTCCCCTGCATTGTCTATTTTCTATCGAAATTGCTTTGAGAGGATTTAGCAAGTATTCGTGTCTTTGTAATTTTATTTTTCTTTGTGTTGTCAATTTGTTTTTTTTTATTAATTTTGGACTTTGAGGTATATGGAGTTTTCTTTTGTAAAATATATTATTATTTATGCTTGATTTTAAATATAGATAGTGTTTTGTTTGTGTAGACGTTTTCGTCTTAATTAGTACTGATAATGGTATGTAGGTTCTTTAAAAATATTTTTCCGCTCCTACAAACCATAACCACCGTAATCTCTTTATTCCCTACATCACATAACTTAAGCGCCCACTTGCTCACGTAAACCCGAAGCGAATTATGTATAAAAATAAACACGAGAGACTGAGCGTTTAGCGTAATGAAAATAACCATAAACATAGAACCGCAAGCGGAGTTTCTAAACCCTTACCCCGGGGCAAGAATTCACGCGGGTCCGTTCAGACCAAATTAGACATTATTGAGTCAGTTATTTAATACCGCACGGACCACGTGCATTTTTGGGTTATTATTATTGGGGCTTATGTAAGCCCGGTAATCCAATGAACTCTCATTACCGTGCGTTTTGAGCATAACTTTATTTGCTCCCGCGGCTTCCACCCAAGCCTCTTGATACCCTTAACGGCACGAAACTGATAGACGTTGTTGCTTCAAACGGCAACATAACGTAATTATTAAAAATTGCCTTTATTTACAGGGAAATGGTTTTATTAGAATACATTTTTCAAAGCGTAGTTAATTTTGTGGAAAAAGCTCTTGTGCGTTTGTTTTTATTGCGTTATTTGATGTTAATGCTCATGATAGTAGGTTCACTGATTTATTCAAATGAAAATGATTTGCTTTAAGCTAAGCTTATTAATTTATTGTACTTCAATATTGTTAACGTTTTGGTTATTGTGCTGAGATAAAGTCCTATCATCCTCAAATCCTTCAAGAATTATAAAAGTGTTAATATTGTATTTTGATAATGATTCGTAGTAAAGAAAATATTTGGTGATTAGGTGTCTTCTTAGACCTATAAATTTGCAGCTTGACAGTAAGTTCATACTTTTCCTCTTGAAGATTCTTTCATAATATGGTGCATTAAATTCAAATACATTAAACCTGTACCGCCTTTACTCAAAGCTTCATTTTATCAAAGCCAATCCGGCTTCCCTTAAAATATAAATTCGCCTTAAAAATTAAAACTAATTCAAACCGTTTAATGGACAGGGAAGCGCAACATTTTTCTCGCCAGACCGCTAAAGACTAAAATAAAATTGAACTTCAGTTGTTAAACCCGTCGGGGGGAGGGTAAGGTAGACGCTGCCCGCTAACCAGCATGTTTATGACTTCTATAGGGAAATACAATACGATGTACCCACTAGATGGGAGAAACTTTTATTCCAACACATGTACGCAACATTAGGTATATTTTCATATTTCGCCGGTGAGTTTTTTATGTTTATGCCCTCGTAAAGTCTAGTCGTTTAGTTTGCGACAATGTTGGCTCCAATGTGTTTACGCTCTGTGTATGAAATTTTCATGGTAACGGGCGTTCAGCCGTATTTATTACTGAAGCATGATACACTGTTGATAGCGCCCTTTAATGTCTGTTCTCTCGTTTTCTCATATCTATTTTATGAGCCGATAATGTGTTTTGTTTCTTGGAAATATCTTTATGTAGTAGGTACATTATAAGATTCTGTTAAGGCCAAAATGTTGCTACATTATAAGTTGTTACAGATGCTTGTTGGCGGCGATGACCGATTAATATTAGATTTGTGAATTAAATAAAGTCCGTGCGATGCGTTATTTGTGTTAAATAATATTTATTATAGTTTACGTAGTACGATAATTATTTTTATAGAGTAGGTGCATAATCTCTCTTCTTTCTTCTTAAGTCTCAATAAGCGACCGGGAAAACGTCTGATGAATTTGAGTAATTTCACCAAAAATATATAATTTTATCTGTAAAAGTAAATACAAGTACCTACTCTTAGATCGGTCCATCTAAAATTGTTTTGGTCCACTTCAAATTACAACCACAAATAATACAATATTAATTACTCTTCAAAACTTTGTCACTGGATTTCTATTTCACCCCAAATAATACTCGATAGGACTCAGATAGGAGGCATGGTCCCATGGGGGCTCTATTGACACGACCCACCACGATGGCACTTGGCAACAAACACGATTTTAATCAATACATCAAACAAAACTTAGCCACTACCAATAATAATTAAAACCGAATGATTATATGGAATATTTGTACAGGACCAAAGGGATGTTTGGCCGCAGGCCAGACGGCTATTGCATAAGTAAGACATAGTTGATGCGAGGGCTGTCTCACTTCTGATTTGACCGTATAACTGATAAAAGGGGCACACAATCTTTAAGTCCTTATTGGTAAATGTTAGGCATGTGTCTATAAAAATTAAAAACGTAATTAATCAAAATAATAGTCATATTATTTCAGATTTTTATTTTTGTGGTTTTGCCAAAAACATTTAGATATGTTATGACTTGAATTTTGAAAGTTTATTAATTAATAAATAAAACTCTTATAATTGAGCCAAAAACTTTGTTTACCGTTATTTCAAGCACACTTTAAATTCCATTGTTCATCAAACCAGTCTTGTCATAAAATTATGAATATGATTGACAACCCTACCTAATAATCTCATGTAATCCTGGTCCACAAGATGATGATTGCGACCCATTTTAGTTTACAAAAGGTAATCCTTTAAGAGAAACTATTGGGGAATTTTGATAGTAGTTAGTGTTTACGATGTAAATTCGACTGTAATATCATAAACCTTCTTGATTGGTACCTTGAAACTTCGGAAGGGATGAAGAGTTTGCATTCTGGAGATTATTACGCAGCTCTAACTATAAGCATAATGTGGAACTCTGTTAGAAGTTGGTTCTTATCTACCTTAGATAATAAATATGTTTTGAAATCCCTCAATAGAAATCAAATGCGTATCCCTTCCATTATTATTACTACCCATAAGGTCGTTAATAGGTATATTGGTACTAAGGTACCTACTTTAATGGAATTATAAATGTTACCTGCTACATCAAATTTGCCGTGTGGTATCCGGTATCCTCCAGCGGGTTTTGTAAGAGGCGACTAAAGCGAGGGAAAATCCAGAAGATGGGCAGCAGCGTCTTCTGCAACTTGACCACCAATACTGCGAACCCTTAAGCCGCTTGCCAAGTGTGGGGATTATGGCAATCGCCCCTAAAAGTGGAAGGCCTTTGTTCAGCAGTAGACGTCTACCGGCTGATGATGATGATGACATCAAAAGTGTGCGCAAATAGTAAAAAATAAGGTCTGCTTTTCTCGATACGCGAAGCTCGTGTATATCAATGAGCAAGAGCATGATGTTTTTGCAAGATTTTTGTTGCACTGAAGTACCTCTCAATAGTATCTTCTCTGTTATTTATATTTGACAAGGACTTCTTCTTATCGTATGGTTGATGAACAACCTGGTGTCAGAGTTTAAGCCTGTAGGCCTCTGACATGGTTTTACACGCCGTTAAAAAATCTCCCAGGTGTACCGGTTTTCTCACGATTCCATTTCCTTCACCTTTTTTAGCAACTGATAACTAATTTATAATATGAACATGAATTCGAAAAGACTTTGGTTCGTGTTAGGGTTTGAACTTGCGACCTTTGACTTCGCAGTCCTACGGTCATACCACTCGGCTATCAGTGCTTCACAACTTTACTTCACTTCTTTTGACAAGGTGACTCGGTTGCAACAACGTAAAAAGGTCGTATAGAATAACAATTTTGATTGCAATAGAAATGATTATACCCTTCTAACAAAGTACTCTTTACAAAAGCATGCTTACCGATACTTTTACACAAAACAAAAAAAACAGCATCGAAAAACACAAAAGTCCACAGCGCCAATTGCGTGGAACCTCTTGGCGTTCTTCTGAAACCCTCATCAAAAAGCGTTATATTATCAAAACGTGCATTGTTTAAGAGAGTATCTGTATCTGCGAGGCCCGCGTGTTTTCAACGCCATTATTCGTTCGCCTCTTGACGAATAAAAGAGCATTTCATAGCGAACCATCTGAAAGGGTAACCTCACAAAAGCCTTTTTATAATACTTTCGGCAGGCATATGCGTAACCCTCTCCCGCTGTTCTTAATAAATACAAGTACCTGTGCTGAGTAATTATTTTGGCCCATGTTTCTGTATATTAGGTTGTTTAAATGCATGCTTTTGTAATTCACCTAGCCGTTCCTTTGTTTACAGTTGGACGCATTTCGTTGTATAACTTTACAACTATATGTTAAAGTTGTAATACCTTTGCTTACTATAACAAGATAGGGTTGTTAGTAAGTCTAAAATCAGGTAAATGAAATAAAAGAGACAGTATATACCTAGTTTATTTTCATTACCTGGAAAATTTAGTTTTTAGTGTCTAATAGTTATAACTCTATACGTATGTCTTTAAATTCTATTCCCATACAAAACGTGTTATAGTTTTACTAGTTAAATGATATGAATATTGTGCCTGTTAAATTGCAAAACACAATAGCCTCTACAAAAGACTTTTTTTCTCTCGTGTATTATAAACACCAATGTAAACAGCCACAAAACTATACCAGCAGTTACCTAATGCATAATATTCACACAAATGTCAAAGAGCATTCTTAAACGGTAGACTACATCCACGTATCCACGAAATATTTTTCCATCCTTCGGGAGCGAGCCAGTTTGATAATGTAAACATAACGTAAATAGACTGTAATAGCATCAAGTCCACAATATTTCGATAAACAGGAAGATGCTTGACATGTCTAGGAAGAGCCCGGTAATATCCCAGGGGAATGAACTGCAATTTCACTGCTATCTAGCAACTATGCGCGATATTATACGAAGGTGATACTGAAAAAATTGTACGGTGAAATTGTTATTGAAGTGGTTAAAAAGGTTTTCTCATATTATTTGTCTTGAAAATATTGACACGCTATGATGGTTTACGGCATATTATACTTTAAAACCTGTTATACCTGCATTTATTTTTCGAAGTATAATATTTCGTGTGGTGAAGAAGGTTCTAAAAAGATGTTATAATAATCACTATTCATAAAACAAGTTTAAATTAGCCCATTAAATTTGAAATTCAAAGAACGCAATGATTTACTGTTAAATGCCCTTAATTAAAAAAATAAGACTGAAAGAAATTAGATGCTAATAATTGGTGCGTTCACCTTAATAATAAAGCACGGTACACACGTTCCAGACGCCACTTATGCACTCGGTAAATAGCTTTATAACAATTTAATTCTGGCTTTATTACCATTAAGCTTGTAAGAGATAGCCTCGAAAACTCATAAGCGGATAAAGAAATACCTATTTCTAGGTCATCCCACGAGCGCTTGTTTTTATGAGAAGGAATCCAGAATTGTATAAAATAATTATGTTTCTAAGACTTTTATTTCAATGAAAGTTTTCCAATGTACTCGTGACTCGTAAGTGTCTACTACGTAAGGGTTTCCGTTAACGCATTGGACCAAAACAATAACACAGTATTTGTATTGTACAGTCAACGTCATCCGCACCTCATCAAAATATCACATTACAGAATCACAAATTCATTCCGGGACGCCAATTATCCGTGAGCGCTCATTTTCCGACTCATTCCCTGGTGTAATGATCACGTGGTGATTTTGACAGTTGCCCCGGCTTTGCCGCCCGTTGCCATTTTTGTTGACGTCTCGAAAGGACGAATACTCGTTATGCCAAACAAAATAAATGCAAATTATTATGAAGAAGAAGTGAACCACCCGTTTATTAAACCCAATTGTTATTAAAGCTAAACATCAGCATAAGATATAGCAGATATTTTATTCCCTGGGGTCAGCTTATATAGTATGGACAGTTACAGTATCGAGAACTCTACGAAAAATATTAAAAAAAAAACACTAGAGGTTAGAGAGCACATTGAACACGTTATCATCGTAAAATAAAACTTCCCTTTGCTTCTACAAAAAAAAACCCTAGTATTCCTTAAAAAAAGAACATTTTTTAACAACCCTTATCCTGCTCGCGCAGTGGAACCGTACCCAAAAGTCTAAAAGCATGAAGCGAGAGATCCGAATGCAAATGTCAGTCATTAACATGCATGGCGCGAAGTCGGCCGTCTAATTAGGAGAACTACTTTGACAAGGACTGTAGATATCATTTTGGGAAATTGCTATGAAAATTTCTAGATATTACCACTGTGAGTGAGTGTTAATGTCAGCTCGTTTATTATTATACTGCAGATTAGATATAATGGTTGCTGATACCCTTTATATAGTGTCGTTTCAGACGTTTAATTTAGAGCAATATTCGCTGGTTGATGTTAATGGATCTCATTGACAATAATATAATGATTTTCATCAATGTATTTCTAATTAGTAAATTGATACTTGATATTCTCATAACTTTGCCAGACGGTGGATTTGGGATTCCAGTATGGCGTAATGCAGCTTTTGTATCTCAACAAATAAAAGTCACTCGAATATCTACGATATTTTATTTGTAACTTGAAACACATGCTTAATTTCCTCATAATAACACCACAATAATTGCGTACTTATACTTCAGAGAAAAACCAAACCTTTTCTTAAATAACTTTCAGATTCCAAAACTTTGGTTTGAATCTACGTTTATTTTCGTAACTCTTGTAAATTTTAAAAGATTGAAACTTAGTAAAAAGTATATATCTAGTTTAGAATTTATTGAAGTGGCAGTTAGGGGACGCAGTTAAATTAGTTCTTCAAGCTTCTGAAATCGACGGAGCAAGTTCTGCCACCCTACTCCTCCCATCTCCCCATTCACGGGCGAAACGGGCATACATTAAAAGTTTACCGGCAAAATATAAACATATTGTTAGATATTGTAGGAAACAGAAAACTTTAAAATATCCTTTATATTTTAAAGTTTTCTGTTTTAAATGAAACTCTGTACCGTATATCATACGAAGTTTTGTTTGTAACTGTTATTGTTTGTGAATTGTGGTTACTGAAGTAACTTATGTGTTGACTACTACAAGTTTCATGTTTTAATTTAGCTCTAAAAACAGCCAACGATGCTGATTTTGGTGCTTTCAGATGTTTTGTAGGTACGGTACCTACTTGTGACCACAAAATCTAAAAGAAGCTGCTCCTAAAATTGAGAGGATGTTTCCCCATGAGCTTTTCTTTATTACAATACATATACTTGAAACACGATGGAAGAAAAAGAACATGGTGTTTTGAAACAAAATATTTAAAATATCTCTTGATGAATTTATAACAATATTAACATGAGCCTATATATGTTCATATTTCTGAACAGGATATTTATGCTATTGTCCCAATACAAACACCGGCTTATCAAATTCTGAGCGTCTAAAACCCTTGAAAATTCGATTTCTCGTCAAAGACGCCATCATATTGGCAATTTCGCGAATTTATTAGTTTCCATAACGGCACAATTGCTCTTCAACTAACATGTTCGTATTCCAACTATGCCTGAGTAATTGACTTTCCTCTTCGTTGTATTATAAGAGGCAATAGCTAATCTACATTCTCAAATATACGTACCAACAGCGACTCGCAATAAACCAACCACTATTAATGACCTCGGTGTGAGTGCAATGTTTTGTTAAACCCTTCGCGAGGGGGATGATTGTACTATTTAAACAGGTCAAGGTATGCTGGATACGTTTGTAGTGCCCTGCTCGTCTATCAGTGTGAGTAATTAAGTTACGCAACATAAATGAAGGGTCTCATGCTATCTACAACAGGTAAATTAGTTTACGCGTCGATTGAGCTCCATTGTACTTTCATAGGAAATGGAAATTTATATGCTGTAAAAATCAAACTGTATTTTTATCTCGTGAAGGCTGTTTAACAAATTAAGTTATATTGTATCGAATTAATATCATACGTAGGTATAGGGAAAATTTTATCAGTCTAGGAAGGAAAAAGAAACATCATTTTATAACATACTTCTTTCTCTCTAAAACTAACTGTTTCTATGAATGATCCATGTATTGATCAAATGACCTGACGTTACTCT
The DNA here is from genome assembly GCA_905340225.1 of Abrostola tripartita. Lineage (NCBI taxonomy): Eukaryota > Metazoa > Arthropoda > Insecta > Lepidoptera > Noctuidae > Abrostola > Abrostola tripartita. The sequence goes on along the minus strand of HG996490.1, from coordinate 5,427,224 downwards.
AACGAGAATACAAAAAAAAAACAAAATTATGACTTTTTGAAACATATTTTTGTAATTGTTAATAATTATCTTCCACGAATACTGCAACTTTTGCACCAACATAGATACTTTCTTAATTACAAAAACATTTTCCCCCTGTAACAAAAAACCAAAGCACACAATGTGTGTATTTTATTCATAACAAAATTGTTCCGACAGTTCGTTAGAGCACACAAAGTGGCTATTCAATATAGCGCACGTGGTGGACCCTTTTACTAATTATTATAATTAACTATAAGAGGAAGTGACCTCTTGGGCTTTCCGAGGGACGCAACTTTGTAATACGGCGGCCATTTTAGCAGATTGATGGCAACAAGACAACGAACTTAAGTCAATATTACGATGTTAAGAAGTTTGCATAGAGGCCCATTTGCGAAGCTTGACAAATAATGGGTATGAAATAAACCATTACTGGACTATATGAAAATAATAGTTTATTTATTATTGGTAACATAACTTACAGCAGATAGTACCTAAATCTTTGTGAACATCTTATGTAAGTAGTACATCTTTATGAAAAGTAAACAAAAAAGTGTGTAAAATTATTTTCTATTGAGAAAAACGAAATCTTGAGAATCGGAGAGAAAAAAATAAACAGATTTTTAAGTAGTGCACAACTATAAGTAACCGAAGTAAATAATTAAAGCAGCTTCAAAATTAATTAGAAACACAATATGTAAATTAAGATTCGCAATTAATTTTGAGTATTTAAGTTTTTAATTTCTTTCAAAATAATTATTAACTTATCGAATGTTATAAAATGTTGAGTACAAAATAATCTATCAATGGTACCTGGTATTTAAAAATAGGATTTTAGTATAGATTACATTTGTGACTGCACTACGATTTATGTCATACATCTTGATTATAATTATCTTTGTTGCGTGTAGTAATGGAAGTTTCAGAATCGACTAGGTGCTGGATGCAGGTGCTGCATCTGAAAAGTGAATAACGTTTAGCTAATCTCCGACACTAAAAATTGTTAAAAAAAATTTTTGCTTTTAAGATTTGAAAATTACCACTTCGGTGAGAGAATTTACTATCATAAATGAAAGTGGTATTTACATTTTTTTTAATACAGTAAAGAGGCTGATTATTTTATTTATTTCAGACAACAATAAAATTCACGATACCATAAAATGTAAATAATAAATTCGCAGCATAAAAATTAGCTGTAACAGTCAAACTTAGTACAGAGAAAAGTTGCGAAGTTGGCACAAATTCTTGATCATTATTCTGTGATGCCAGACGAACAAATATTTGCAAGATGAACTTGCTTCATTACAGTTTTCATTTTCTATTTTATTATGTTGAATGTGATTGAGACTAAACAAGAGGAATGAATGAGTGAGTGAGTGAACCGACTCGAACAAACCTCCAATAAAACAGTTTTCCGATCAATGTTGGTTTCTTAAGTGGATAACTTGGGATTGGCGAAGCTGAAATAGCTCTCTGTAAACGTTTGGTCTAGACGGGATATTAAAAATTTATTTCCTATAGATTTTGGTTTTGCATCGCTAAGGTTTTGTATTAGCATAATATGTTTATTTGATGTAATGCTTACTTGCTGTTCTGTTCTCTATTCGCTGCGAAAGGTAAAATTTTGGGCAAGGTTGCTTTGAATGTCATTGATGTTTTTTTTGACAACTAACTTTATGCTGAAAAGATGTATCTATGTTAAGTTTTAAGTGCAAATAAAGTACCTACTTCTAACATTTGATGTTAATTATAACGTAGTGATTTTATATGAATTGCTGACTGACTGCTAAGCGTTGATTTGGTTTTGTTTTCAAGTCAGATATCTAGGGATTGTGGGCAGTTGACGTTTTTGATAGGAACTTCTTACAGGCTCGGGATTTCAAAGTGACTTTACAATCTATTTTAATCAAAGAGTAATTAATTATATAAATATTATGTCGAAACCACCATTAATTTATCAACGAGATAAAAATATAAAATAGTCTGAATTTGAAACTAGAATATCGGTAATAAACTCAGTAGGTAGGTACACAAATTTGAGGGACAGAGTGACCTTTCATAGTTACGTACGCAACAACCTAATGAAACTAGATATACGACCTCCATGTATAATATATTAGAATAAATAGACCTATAAATATTTTAAGAGCTACAACAATAAACTATTTGTCGAGCTCGAATGCTTTACGTAACGAATTTGATATTTATGGAGCGATTAAATCATCAATTTATGGCGATGCAAAAACAAGAAACTAGGATTAAAATTGTTTGCTCAACAGTAATTTGATTTAAAGCTACTTAGGTTCCATTTTAATTTAACTTCTAGTATCATTGACGTAAGTAGCTATTTATGTAGTGTTATTTAATGCTTAGAATTGTTGTCACATTACTTGACAAAACTATATCCAAAATTACCTTCTAGCCTGATAAAGTCCAAAGAACAGTTTTAAGAATATGTCACTACCCCAAAGTTCAGTCGTACAGCGATAGATGGCGCTACGCGTACTGTTTGATACGTTATGTCTGGCCAGTATTATTTACCTAAAACTTGAGTTGTCTTTTAATATTATAGTTTTTATTTATTTAGAAATTATTGCCGTGACAGCTATTTAAACCAGCAATAAAAACGATATGAATTTCAAAACAAACTACGACTACCCTCCACCTTGACAATTTGAATCATTGATGAAATCCCTATCTACCTACCTCTCATTTTCGTTTGCATGACAAAGAAGATAACATGTGTTTAATTTATAAGACATTTTATCAACGTTTATAAGTAAGCTGCTTAGTGTCGGACAATATAGGTACCGGCTCAAAAGTGTGCTAGTTCTATTAACAGGTTATTCGTCGTTTCGGCAAGCGAACTTCCACACCTTCACTTACATGAATCACTAAGAACCACGGACCAGCGGGGTTACTATGAGCTTGCATTGCAGGTACTACCTACACTGCGAAAACCAGCGACTCTTGTAGCAGGTAAGTTCATTAGCCGTAAAACATACAACATCGTAATAAATGATCGATCACCTGAAAATCGATCGCCTGAAACACAGGTTAACCCTAGTTCAGGCTGGCAGCAATTAAAATTTTATGAACCTTATTATACTATTACCTACAAACTTAGGTGTAAAAATGTTATTGTAATTAAGTCTTACCACCAGAGACAGCAACTCCTTCCCTGTCGCTAACGCTTCCTGTAAAAACACAGCACTTGTTAGTTTCTTATAATGTTGTTTGGTTTAAATATGATTGGAACTTCTGTATTTATAAGATCTACTTTAAATCAAAATGTTCTACACTGTAACATATATTTGGTCAAATATTATTATTATTATTAAAATATTTTCGAGACGACAAATAAATTATTATCAAATCAGTGTGAGATAAGTAAAATACTATTCAGCTGTAATATTGTATGTATTGTATGCATTTATTTATCAATTCCAGCCCTCGATTGTTCAGTTATAGTATAAATACATCCAAAGATACAATTAAAATACTCAAATATGTACATAATATCAGCACTTCAGCAGCTAAAATAAAACAATCAATTAAAATAAAACAAAGACGTTCAATCATAATCAAAAGCGATTCAATTATTAACGCGCAATCTTAATAATGCGAATATTAATTATTCTAGAAACGAAGTGAGACTCATCGCCAAGAGGTCACTCCTGTGGTTTGAGAAATTATAATAATGAAATACATTAGTTAAGGAGAAGGGTTGGGTCTTTAACGTTATGCCTCCTTTGTCTTGATCTCCACTTAATATGTATTTATGGGGACGTTTCAGGTTATTTACTGCGCTTTTTGAGAATATGTTGATGTCTTACGTATTAGAGAAGCTTTTTTGAGACTATTTGATTACGAAACTGCAAAACTTTTGTGCCAATCATTGACTGTATCGTGGACACTGTTCGTAGACATTCACTTCTCATTACAATCACTCGTAAAAATTAGAATAATAACTTGTAGATCATATAAATAATAATGCAATGTTGGTCCGTAGTTCAAACTTTTCATAGATACCTGATTAGTTGTTCATCTCGCAAATCTACTTATTTTGTTTGACAACCGATTAAATGTCTTATCGTCGTTGATAGTCCAATACCGCGTAACCAACAATATTCAAAACCGCGAATGTAGATAAAAGCAAAAATGTGATTTCGAAAATAAACTATTAGGAATATTGATTTTAAAAATAATACATTCGGTGGTGGCCTAGTGGTTGACATACCGGATTTCTATGCACGAGGTTGCAGGTTCAAACCCAGGCAAGTATCAATGTGACTTTTTCAATGTCATAAATACTTTCTTAGATATTCTAAGACACCACTGACTAACGGTGACGGAAAACATCGTAAGAAAACCTGGATTTAATTATCTAAAATCGCCAACCCGCAGTGAGCTGTGTGGTGATCAATGCTCAATCCTTCTCTATACGAGAAGAGGCCTTTGCCCTGCATTGGGACAGTTATAGGCTGTTAATATTATTATATTACATTCGGTGTTGAGGAAAAGGGACGGTCCACTACTCAAGTTGTCCATAATTTTTCCTTTCAGTTTTTTAGAAACTTAGTTTTTTCGCCTTCATGTAAAATTAGCGAAAGTGTACATACGCGGTATTTAACAATGTTAGTTATGCGGAATTGGACTATCAACGACGATATGTCATTTTTATTTTAACGTACCAATTGCCTTCCTACAACGGTACTCCGTTAGATGTTTGTAGTAGGTAGTTCCATTACACCAAATTGAGTTTGTTTAGTCGTTTGTCCTGTGATCTTTGCTTACAATTTTCCATCCCTTTCTTTGTGTTGTTGAATGTTATACACCTTTACTATAAGACCATTTACAAAGAAAAACAAAATAAATATCTCCAAGTACATATCACAAACATTCCTTCAGAAGTACGTGCTTAATGTTACACTTTTACGTTATTTTTTCCTACGAACCTATCTAAGAATCAAAGGGAATTCGATTTGTCGTCCCGTACGTCAACCTGTAACGAATAAACAAAGCGAATGGGATTTTTAGTTTGAAAACTTCGCTGCATAGTAACATATGCAGTGCAGGTATGGGTCGGGTCTAACGAAGACTGTTCGTTCAAAGAATACTTGATGTCAACGGGAATTTTTACTTTGTTTGTCGAAAGAAAATGCGTTTAAATGGAAATCCTGTACGCAACATTGTTTGAATTTAGAATAGAGTATGTTTATGGTAGATTATGCTGTTTAGTTTTCTTCTTTTTATGGCCGGTAGTAGTGAGAGCCAATCATCTAATAGACAGTACGTTTTAGTGAAGTAAAATACTAAGAGGGGTTTCGTTTTGAATTAAGAGTTTAATTCAGGCTTTAAAAGCGAGGGAATGAATAAAAGTCAGAAACTATCAAATACTTTTTTTTTATTAATTTAAATATTAGGTACCTAAAACTAGAATTTTATTTAATACTTTTTTAACAACATTCTTAAATTATGCTACCCCCTGTTAAAATATACATCAAATGCTTAAATAAAAGAACATCAAGTAGGTACCTACCTAACATTTCAAGAAACAATGTAGAGCGGATTATTTGCACTGCATTATCAAACATAAATATTAATCATGGCTAATGCTGGCGATCACTCAAGCCTGTCATTATTTCCTTCAACCGTATTAAGGATCTAAAAAAACCTCCTGAACATCAAATAGAGCCAGACATTTGAGAAGAGTGGCCCACAAACGATCCCCAGATTTGCATGTAATTATAATTTTTGATTCTCCCGTCTTTGTGTAAATACTCGTCTAAAAGGTAACGCCGTAAATGACATAATGCGGAGAAAGATATGCTGAATTATTTATATGATAATACATTCGTGTGAGTTTCTGCTTGTTAGTGGTGGGCGGCGAATTGTGCAGCCCATCGATGGTTTTAAATGTAGAATTATATGTCACGTGTCATGATTTTATTTTATTAAAGAGTATACAAAAAAGAGTTCCTACCTAATTGCAGTGAAATCCGTTTAAGACGATTTCACAAGGACCTAGAAATGTGTTTTCAAATAATAAATTCATTTAAAGATTTATTTGTTACATTGTTTTGTAACATTAAAATAAAGAGACAAACATTGTGCGTTTGAAGATGAAGAATGAGGACACCTATTAAAAATAACATAAAACCATATGACTAAATATTAAATCTATTATGTAATGTAAATTACGGGCAACGCATGTCGGGATAGGAACTAAAATACGCGTTGTCCCATCACTATTCAACATCTCATTTTAGCGTTAAATACGCTTCAATGGATATTACTTTTGGGGATTTTTGTTGCTTAAATAAATTATTACATTTGACTAAGAACATGTTTTAATGAATTTCAAGTGGGACCGTCGTAGACTAATATGATTTCCCATTTCTCTCCTGTTGCTTTAACGACATGAAAGGGAATTCATTTGGGGTTTGTCAACGTGTCGATATTTGGAATTGAATAATAAATGGGTAGGTGTGCTATTTTATTCATATTGCGGGTTTTGAAAAGCGGTTTTTGCTCTTCAGCGAAAAGTTTTAACTCGAGAATATGGTAAACGTATATTTAATTTGTGTGAATTTAATTTAAGAAGGTACGTATTGAGCATTCATGAAATAAACGTGTTTGTATATTGTTTTATTATGTAGAGATATTTACTTGGAATTCAACGAAAATATTATGTTGCTGACAAAAAAATAACTCACAATTTCATACGAAATTATTTTTGATTCATATCTTTTTAATATTATAAATTGTTTCATGCTTCATGTAATTTGTGCCAACCAAGAGAAGGAACAGTTTACAAAGAACGTTCGAAAACATAATATTGAAAGTTCGTGTATGTTACAGTACATTGTGCCAAATGAAAGGTTAGACGTGCATTCGAGCTCGCTAGCCAGACAGTGACGTAAGTAACAAAAACCGGTTCTATAGCAAAGCGATTTCAGTTTTCATTACCATTTTATTTTTACGTTGTTTGCTCCCGGTAGAGTACTAAATCAGCAAAACTTTTTTGAATTAAGTTATGTGATTTACGATCTAATCAAAAACGTTCCTGTAAAATATACTTCGGTACATAGTAGATACTTATTTTCTCTATGATAGTAGGTATACGTAACAACATTACTATCATGAGTCTGATGAAATTAAATTGAAATGATTCTATTTTTTGACCTAGCATCGGGTTAGCCGCCTCTTTTCTAACTTTCACGCAACGGAATGGAATGGTAAGTCATAATCCTCCATCCTCAAATTCGTTACATACTGCTAAAATGGGTTTACATTGTAAGGATAACAATGTAGAAAAAAATATAGGTAGGTACCTAGCGAAGTGTGATCGTTGCAACTTGACGTTTCACTCAACCGTCATTGTTGCCGCCAATATTGTGTTTGACACAAACATTATTCGTTCGGATACGTACACGAAGTTCAAATTGACTCGCTTGCGAGTGATGGCTAATAAAAAATTGGAAATGCGAAACGAAATTGAAGAAATGTTTATGACGGTAAATTGTTGAATATATTTCATAATATGGTGTTATTACTTATGTATGTAATAGTATTGAGTATTAACTATTACTATTGATATGATAGTTGATACCAAAATTATATTTTAGCGTTTAACTTGCTAATTTATTAAGAAATACCAAATGTTCTTAATAATGAATATTTTAAACAATATTATTACTGACTACCCGATTGGTGCAGTGGCTAAGCGATTAGATTGCCGCGCTAAGGGTTGCGGGTTCGATTCCCGCACGGGACAAAAATTTGTGCGCTCCGCAGATATTTGTCCCGAGTTTGGGTGTTAGTGTATGTGATATTACATGTTTGTGAAACGCACCGACGATACAGGAGAAGTTTCTAGTGTGGGGCGACGTTTTTTATTAATTTTTATAAATGTGCAACCCAGAAGTTGATTTAAATGGTAACTCCCTTCGCGGACCTTTTGGTTCGCTATGATTGAATTTCTTAAGACGTTAATTTTAAAATTGGTAGAATATTATAAATATATTTTGCATAACTGAGTAAAATATAATTAAAAGTCTATTTATTTTATTAATGTTCTAAATTTAGTCTATAAATCAAAATATGATTATTAAAAATCCATTTTAATTTATAAACAAAAATCTCATTAAGTGTTCTTAGAAATATAAAGTGAAATGGCTCGTCTACAAATTCATCTACCGTTCATAAGATCCAAAATATAATTTATAAGTATAATTAAAAATATAGTATTTTACTAATGAGACGCGTTTGAAACGAACGTAAAATATTAAAGTAACCTTTCTGATTATTTGCTCTATCAAGATTGAAATTACGAAATTCACTAATGATTGCTTTGTCGCTGCTTATTTTATATTCTAATTAATTTATTCACTGAGAAATTATTAATTAATGATGTGAATACAATTCATTTCAGACGAAATTGCCTTAGGTTCAAGTTAATTTAATATATTATATTGCTTAATGTAATAGAAAACTTGCAATGTTTGGGTCAGTTCCTACCTACGATTGTAAGAACCATCATTAATGAAGTATATTCCTACAAGGTTATTTTAAAAATTATCCCTCTTATTCGTTAATGATATCTGTATTAACTAAAACCCGTCTCAAGTCTGTTGACATCTCTATTTTTGACATGCAAACGACAGTGACAGGTATAATCTATGGTTTTTATTGGTCATTTTTATGAATAAAAGTTGTGCATAATCGTTGAATCATTTTACGCACATTTAATACATTTTTTTAAAAGATGTGAACATTTAGATCATTTATCTTTTCGGGTACATTATTCTGTCATCCACAAAATATATATGGAGGTATCTTTGATTATATATATGTCTAGATGGAGTGTCAAGACCCTGACAGCGTCGGGATTTTTTAGCGCCAATTCCTCACAATTGGTGCTAAAATCCTACCCTACAGCTTTTTGGCGCCAACAGTGTCAATTGTGCTGTCAATGGAGACGCTTGTTTTTCTATTATAAAATAACGTAATAAAAATGGCAAAATGAGCTATTAAAGTGTGTAGAAATTACAGAGGCCTATTGAATATTAATAAATATGTATCCTATCACCCGTATGTAAAATAAATTATATACTTGTGTAAGACGTAGCTGTCACGCACTCATGCAAAAAAAAAAACAATTGGCACGTTGATTTTTGTGTCAATGTAGCGCCAGACTCCATCTAGATAATCTAAGGGAGGTATTTTTATTACAAATGCGATTTGTAGGTTTTTAGTCGATGCATTCAGGTACAAAAAGAAATTAAAATAAAGCTCTATGTTGTATGCCATTCTATGGTAATATATTGGGAATAAGATCTGTCTCTCTACGGGCGGCGGCGACGCAGAAAAACTTATTTTACGATTTCCGTTCCTACATTATCTGTTATCGAACTGTTAGCGCGTAAAATTTATTATTTATTGCATTTGTTGCAAGTTTTTACAAAGCTACCGATATGGGGACGGCAGCTTTATGTGTTTTGCTGAATAATATCAAAGGAAGTTCCGCAACGAAAAACTTCTGTCATTGTTGAATTGAAATTTAAACATGATTTTATTTGAATATTGTATTTAAATTAAGATTATAATTCTTTATGATAATATTTATTATCTCACCACGTTATAAGTAACAACTTTTGAAGGGTGTATGTTTGAATAATTGCACATGCATGCAGATTGTAAAATTGTTGGGAGACTGGTGCGTAAACTAGGCGTAGAGCCTGTATTTAAGGAAAACACAATATCTTTATTCAAAATATGGTTTTGTCCGGGGCTATAAAAGATTATCCACAAAGATGAGTTTACAGAACAGACAAAAATAATATAGGTAGGAAAATAATGGTAAGAATATTAAATGTCTTGGTTTTTATAGACACTTAGGCAATTAGGTGAAATTTTTGTCGGGATTGCGGTAAAACCTTCTACTGTTAACTGGGAAACTGTAGCAGACAATGCTTAGTGGCACTACACAGCATGTTGACGGCTGTCGTTAAAACGCGAGGCGCCTTTCAAGTACCACTCTCTTGACGTATAGAGAGATATGCATATTAAGGATAATACTGTCGCTGTTCAAATAGGCTAGTAAATGTACGAAATCAAGACAGTTATGACCTTAAGTGACGATGTCATGATGTTGGGTTAGAATTGAGTGACATTTGAATATTTTATTTGATATAATGAAGAAAAAAATGTGCACTCGCATACATAAACCAAAGTAATACTCGTATAAGAAATTCTGTCAAAGACAAGTGACTAAAATTGTTAGAAAACTTGTCATATCAATTCCTAACAACATTGCAGCTTCTATTTATCATATTATAGCAAACTTATCACACATCAATCTCGGTACAAACTCGAACCAATCCCTTACATATTACGTAAACATAGCTGGGCTTTCAGGAAGCAAATTTTACACACGACGCATCCCCCTGACACACTACGTGTTACTTTTAACAAAGGCTAAATCCGTATGAAATGACATAGGCTGACACTGCTGACAGGAGCCAACGTCGAACATTATCGCAAAATACCCTTAACTCGATTCGTTCATATAATATTCATGATGGGGAGCAATCTTTCAAAAATTGACACCTTTTTACCGACCCCCGGGATGGACAAGTTTTCTGTGTTCGCAACGGTGAATAAATTACGGGACAATGGACCTCTGGTTTACGACTGCGTTTAATTTATAGTGTGAGAGTAATGAAATATATTAATGGTTTATTTATTGATGATATATTAATAAGTAAGTTTAGATCAATATACTTTGTTGGATTTGGATAACATGTATTGGTTTGATATTCTGCCATACTTATTATTATTATAAGCCCATATTATCCCACTGCAGGGCAAAGGCCTCCCTTCCCTCCTTCCACTTGTCTCTGTCTGCTGCCACTCGACGCCAGTCCTTAAGGTAGGCGTCTAGTTCGTCGCGCCATCTTTTCCTCGGCCTGCCACGAAGTTGTTTGCTGCTGTTTGGGACTCACTGCGTGGTTGTTTTCGCCCATAGCTCCTCCGACATGCGGCAGACGTGACCAGCCCAGTTCCACTTTAGGTTGGCCGTTGGCAGCTGTTGTGCCTACGTCGGCAATTTGCGTTTTGGAGCGCAGTATCGAGTTCCTAATCCGGTCATTAAGTGTCACTCCTAAAATACTTTATCTCTCATAATATCAAAAACATTAGCAACTTCAGCAAATTTGTCAGCGAGTAGCTAAGTAGTTGACTAACTTCGATTTAAACTAAAATGTTTCGTACGGTAAATATGAAGGAGAGATACAAATTAAATATATATATATGCATGACTTCAGCAGAGAACTATATTATAATTTTAATTAATCAACTGTCTACACATATGTATATATCTTTATAGTTGATACTAATAATATTTAAATATCTACGCTACTTGAATACGCATAACTCGACTACCGCATTAAATATATTGGTCAACATCTATAACATTTTTAGAGGGTTGACCTATGTACACATTACTTAGTAATAAAGCTTTAAAACAAATAGCGTGGCCCCGAGAGAGCGAAGAGGAGATCAAATAAATGGGCAAGGTGAGGACCCTACGTCATTCGGCGCTGAGTAACTAAAATTGACTGTTTGTTCAACGGACATAGATTTTTCCACTTGATTGTCTGATTTGATTTTCTTGAGGGCCGCCTCTCTGGTTGCAGAGCAAATAGATTGTCTAAAATAATCCTCTTCAAGACCCGGGTTACGAATTTCCTACTTTTAAAGTTTGTTTTCGTTTCGTGTTTATTTGTCTGAGGAATAAAGATATCTCTTTCGATATTACATACAATTTCTGCTTTTAGTTTCAAATTTCCTATTTTAAAGTTCGTTTTCCTTTGGCATTCTATTTGCGACATCACCTACAATTTCTGTTAAATCACATTTAAGCGATTTATTCGGTGTAAATAGTTGTACAAAATAAAAATAATAACAGAACCAATAAATATACACGCGCCATTCCCATTTTTAATAACAAAAAACTTTATCACATCTATCACAAAGCAGCAACTGTTATGAAAACAATTCCCTTTATTTTTCCTTTGTTAAGACACAACGTTTCTATTAAGGATTATATAAACTTATCTGAGCCCCTACGTTCGCTACGCTTCCTGACAATCTCACGACGACAAGCGTTCCGAATCTCCTTCATTGTCCACTTGTCATTAAGTTTTTGTCTTTTCCCCTTCTTACACTTTGGATGTTGGGCTTAGTACTGAGAATACGAGCATTGAATTCGACAAACCAGTGGTGTATGAAATTCATATCGATTTATATTGTGTATTTTATCAAAATTCTTCAAATCAACTATCTTTCATTTTTCTCCGATTTCAGGCTTCGACTTCTTCATTTAACTTTTCATAATACCTATCATTTTGTCTCCTGTTATAACGAATACATAAGAATTCTTAACGATAAAGAATTCTTCGAAAATAACGTTATAAGAATTCTTATAAAATTAGTTTATAGAAACTGGAAAGCTGCGTCTTTTACTCCGCCCACCTGAAAAAAAAAAAAACTTTACTTTAATATAAGATGCATTTTTACATTATACGGAATCTTTTTTCCCTTAGCTATTTTTAGTTGAACAATTATCTAAATTCAATTTGCAAGATGCACAATCTGTTCTTACATTTCAGACAATTTTTACCCACGTCTTGGCGGTACTTGCGGCGTGACGGTAGATCACTCATAATAATATATAACCCAACCCATCACCAATTAATGTTACACACGTTCACTTCTTCCCTTTCCTTTAACTCTGAAGAAGGTACTTGTAAGTTAGTTACAAACGTTTGCCAAACAGTCAACCCGTGGGTCAGTCGCAAAGATTTAACGACGACAAATGGTCACGGATTGACGTTACATTTATTCCACTGACATATAATGTTATTGTGCAGATTTATTTGTTTCCGACGGCATCGGGAAATGCCATTATAATGGATACGCGTTTTGACAGGCTTGCTAATTTGTCATTGGAGTGGTCCGTGTGGGACTATTAGGGCTCCATGTATAACGTCGCCGTCGTACGCAAACTAATGACGTTGATGGAAGCCGAACGGGACTGGAAAAGGTTTGTTTCCAATATGTTCTTTTCTCTTTTCTTATCTTATTTCTCTCTCATGTAAAGTGAATAAACCTCATGCTTATTTTTGAACCGGGATCCGAGTGGGGACCTGGTGACCTGTAATACAGGTAATATTTATTACCTACTTCAGGCACCAGCGATCCATAACCGGAGTTATTGTGTTTTAGCCTAAAAGATTTTGTTTTATATGTATTTCGGTTTTGGTGAGAAATAAATCATTTTTATTATTATTATTATTATTATTATGTTCATGTAGGTAAGACAAAATGTCAAAATTGTGGTTTCAGATTAAAATATTGCAGCATATTTTTACACATTATATTATATTATTATATACATATTAATATAAGAGGTCAAGGATCGGTACAGTACAGTCTTATAATTAAAAAAAAACTAAATAGTACCTTTCATTTCGGTCAATTTTTTGCGGGTTCCAAGAATGGACCCTGGGACACACCGACTATCATTACCTTAGTGGTCTTCCATTCGGTCCTTCTATCCATGAAATAAGGAAACTTAATCCTCTTCATTCTGTTACCGAATAAATTGCGGTAAAAATGAACACGTAACACGGTACAATGTACCTCAATTGGAAAAATTAAATGAAGGAATCCGTATCATGTGTGGTAACAAGTTTACACGGGCGAACCGCTCCGAAGGCGATTGGAATTATCCTGCATTCGCGAAAACTGCTGACGTGGGATGAAGACATTCTCACGAGCGAAGCAAATACTGGATATGGTACATTAGATACGTAATATACTCTCAGTAAAATCAAATGTTAGGATATTTGAACCTACAAATAAAGTTGGAAAGATTTGGGAGAAGCCTTTGCCTAGTAAAACGAAACGGAAAAGAAATATAATTTCAATAGTCGATGACGTCATCATCATAGCTGAATGTATGAAAATGGATACACCATAGTAGGTAACTAAAAAAGAACGTACACACATATCACATAAAAAAGGGCAACAATGATCAAAATACATACCATAAACCATAAAATAGAACAGATAATGATGATGGATGAAGAAAGTTTGCAAATTCGAAAACAGAGTACTTCGAAGCTTCAGGTCATGTCTGTATTCCAAAAGTTCTCCCAAATTATTTAGCTCCGGAAAATTTGTTAGTTCTCTTCTTTCAATGACTTGGTACCTACTCACATCTAGTGCGGCCTCTACATCCACATTCCACGTACGTGGTCGCGCCCGGCGCAGTAATGAGCGACGCTGGGCGACCGAACTAACTAGATTATCTAACACGAGTCGCGCATTGTAATCGCACAGACACTATTTTTTCCACATTATTAGATGCTGCATGTGCCCCTCGTTGTTACTCAAATGTCTGTGTAAGTGAATTAAGTGTATATTAGTCGAGTTGATTATTGTGGGTACAGAATGTATTTGTTGTTTTCAGTATTTTATCCGAATTAGCACCCTTGACCAGCCCATGGAAAAGTAACGTCGATATTAGCTTGACATAAGACTTTATATATTTTTGTATTTGATGCAAAAGCTGCAATTTTATTAAAGTCATTCTAGGACAACATGAATCAAAAGAGAAATGGATTCTCACAAAATATTACGGGTTATCCAATCACTAGGGAAGGTAAATAAAAATAAATAGACGTAACCTGGCACGATAAATTGCAATAAATAACACGTTATATTGTTTGTGATCATGCTAAAATACCAGTGGAGACAGTAAAGTTCCGATAAAAGTTATCGCATGGAAATTTGTATTGAAATATGTAGAAACAATTGATTTGGATTTACATTTTATGGTTTCACAGTAGATTTGTTTGAAAAGTTTTTTGTATGGCGTTTTAAGACCTAAAAGGGTCTAGCATCAGCAGGTGGACTGGTCAATTCTTAACGGCTCGGCTAGACTGACCGTACGTACTCAATTGATCGTACCTGCTATTTGGCTAATTGTTTACTAGAAAACTATTCTACTGGTACTTATAGCTCATGTCGACACGATAGAAGAAGAATGTAACAAAGTTGATATCCAATTTATTCAGCCGACAGGGTCGTCTATTCTAACCCTCCACTCCTTGGGTTGAAAATATTTAGCAAATAAATTGTGTTTTAGCAGCACGTAAGACATAAACCACTGCATTGCGATACACATCAAGCAATAAAACCATTATTAAAATAGTACTCGCCGTCGATTAGTGAGCTCAGATAGCGACAGTTAAACTACAGTGATGGCGCCCTTAATGGTTTCGGTGCGTATTTCACCCTTATTATCTATTTACAACCCGCATTTTATTATTGGGGTTAAGACGAACAGGGTATAAAAGCACCAGCTCACTGGGAAGGCGGGGTTAAGGGCGAGTGAGATCGGACGACCGTTAAGGGATGTTTTTACGACCATCAAACGATACTTTGCGAGATGCCATCCGGTAGTTGAGTCGTAACTGAACATTTCGTAGTCGTTGAGATAGATTTTAGATTAATTTAAAAGGTTTTTTTTTGTTTTACACAAGTATCTTGTGTTTTATGTCTTTGAGTATCCATTCGCTTAATTAGCAACTGTAATTAAGAGTGTCTGTAGCTGTTATTCTACAGTTAAGTAAACTAAAAGGATATTTAATTGAATTTATATTTTTAGTTTCGAATTTGCCGTCTTCTTTTTTATATCAACATAAAGTAAGAAAACTATAAATTAGAAGTAAGATTCACGAAAATAAATACTGCTAGAATTAAAATAAAAGTCGTATTCTTAGATTGTTTAGACGAGCCGATTAATGCAACGGTCCGCTTTCTGTACTAAAAGTTACCCAGCGGTAACAGTAGTTAAAGGTACCAAAAATTACAATAAAAAAAAAAGTATACATCTATCGATATAACAATTAAATTATATCTATAAACTAGCACATTATTAAGTAGCGTTTACTTTACATTATTTCTGTTCCTAACACACGATAGAAAACGCCTTAAGAAAATACTTTATCCGTAAAATTTTGAAGGCAGGCAGCTGTTGAAATCTGTTTTGTACGTGATTAAGCCGCGAGCCGTTTAGTGTTAATGAACAAGCGCACTTTGAGCCATAAGAAACGGTTGATGCAAACCTTTGCGTTAAGTAACTTGTCTACCAGATTTTGTAGTTTAATTAACGATGAGAGACAGTTTGTTTCCTCCAAGATTTTCCTTCCTCTATCTTTTTTTGACATTTGATAAGCATAAACTATTATGCACTTTCTTTCACGTGGCTTCACGTTCCACAAAATGAAGCATTTGCTTCGCAAACAAGTGGCTAGTATACCTAATTTGTGTAAATTGTATACCACATACAGGTATACACATATAGGTAAAAAACATATATAGTATTGATGTAAACAGCAATAATTTTATTGCTTAATAGCATCGATAAATAGTTTGACAATCAATCCTTCTTTTATAATTTTAATCGACAGCATTCTGTCTAGGTGTACTCTTCACTGGTCGTAATTTCAATTGTCATTACGATTATGTTCACGATAGGTTCAAATTCCTAGTGCTAAGTGAAAAAACGTTTCAACACATTTTTACGATTGCGAATAAAAACAGGAGCTTCGCAATATTCCTGCAACAACACAAAGTCAATTTCGCAACTTATGTTGTCGAGATCACTCAAGTAATCTTGAATAACGATAAGTGATTTGGGACGACAAAGATGGCTGACGATAAATAACACGGCAATGGATGCTGGGGCGTCTTGCAATCACATGACATTTACCAGCCCACTACCACTTCGACGGAAGTTATAGCATAGGGGTAGATCTTGCTATGCAGAACAATAATCTTGACGTAAAGCTTTCACTTATCTATTACGTGTCATGCTTTTATTATGGTGATCTTATGGTATTAGCAAAAAAATATAAAAACAAGTGTTTAACGTTTTTTTGTTTATTCTTTAACTGATCTCAGTATCTACCTTTCTTTTGTCGTCTGCGTTAAACCTGCTGAAGGAAAATAAATGAAAGCATACAAAATAATGTAAATAAGCGTATGCTCTTATCTGCCTCAACATGATGAATAATTGAAACTCCGACATACGCGGTGCAGTGTTTACATAATGCCACCCCTAAACATGCTAACATAACATTATCTACTCGAATTACATACTATGTTAGCATGCAAAACATCACTTACGTGAGCTAAGTATCGTTGCTGCTATAGTTTTATTAAGGTTTTCTGGCACATGGCAACTTTATGCGGCGATTTGGTCGCGATACGTATCAGAATAAAGTATTTGGACCACATAAAAAAAAAATAACACCAGATTTTTCACGATGGAGTAGGCTAAAGTATAGTTTTGCGAACTGCATTTTACCGAAAAGGTACAGAGTCTCATCCAGATAGCTTGACATTTGCTACTTATCGTACTTCAAATAAAAACTTACAACAGCTATAGAATTTTTCCAAAATGTATAGTACCTGGCGCGTTTGCAAATACTTTTTTTAATTAAATCATAATGCAAATTGCTATGTATGAAGCGGGCCTAAGATCATACGATGAGATTTCACCACTACCGTTACGAAATTGATATTGAAGTTTTTATGTCAATATCAGCTCTAAGGGTTGCTACATTTTTTCACAAGATTCGCTTAGTATCAAGACTTAGTGTTAGCGAAGACAAATTGATTTATGCGTAGTTTTATTACTTTTAGTAATGCTTATATAATTTTCTGCTTAGACTGCTAGTAGGGTCCGACTCCGAACCCATCGTTAGAAAGGTCATTTCTAAACGCTATACAAATCTTCGTTTTACGAATTATCTGATGAGGTTATTTGGGTGCAAGTAGAGAGCCTCCACGAGTGACGCTACCTAAGTACGTCTGCGCATCCTAGATCAACCTTGCTACCATCCTTATTGACTGACCAACCTCTACACCACAGAATGACCTATTTCCATGCGACATTTGGCTCATATCAATACGAAGAAGAAAATCTGATAAAACTGTGCCACTGCACCATTATTCATCAATAAATCGAAAGCCAAAACTCAATTAGAAAACTACAGTAATAACTCATTTCAATATTATTAATAGCTAAAGTTGCCGTCAAACGCTTTAAATATAGCAATAAAAGGTCATTTAATAACGTCCATACGATAAATAATGTCGCAATGAATACATATTAAAGCAACTTGATTATTCAGAGAGCGTTTTTAATTAAAGTCTAGCGAAGTACAACGCAACATAAAATTTTACAACCCTTTAATAAGACATAAAAGTGCTGTAAGCTTTAGTTTTAACGACGAATATTAATGATTATAGGCGACAAAACATATTTTTCTGTATTATGAAATGGGTTTATTGTTATAGAAATTGAGAGGTTTTAATTAAAACTTGATTGTTGTGAAGTTATTGTTATCCTGTTTTCTCCTAGTTTTGCAGGTTCAGTGTTCACCAAGATTGTAACCGCACCGATTTCAATACAAACCTTTAAACTATCGCATTGCATGATAATCCTAATTTTTGGAATAAACGCAAACACAAGTTTTTAATGAAATCAGTCTCTGCTTGTGACCACGGCTGGCGCAACTCGGTCGAAACGTCATGCCAAAATTTAAAAAAAAATGCGTTCCCTTTAATTCCCGTGTTGTGATTTAATTTTAGTACGCACTTATCTACTACTATATAATACGCACGATCTTAGAATAACTCCACTTACACTGACATCTTGGATTTTTTTAAACTTTGCCACCTGTTCATATTAGTTATTTTCTGCTTCACAGTAAACTCACTCAAGTTTACTGTAATTAAATATCACGTGCACTGGAACACGTGTCGATCTCCATGCCAGCCTCAACACCATATCTGCTGATCAGACAAATAAATATTTGTCCCGTGTGTGTTAATGTCGCAAGCCTGGTGATTGCCAATAACAGTTCCTGAAAAGAATGAAGTTGCATAATTATTCACTGAAATGGAAAAGTCTCTTGTACCTAGTTACGATACCTCTTTAAATTTTAAACAAATCTTATTCAAAGATTAAAGTCTAGTGTTCAGTGTTTATGCACAAAATAAAATATAGTTTTGTGTTGCCATCACTAAAAAGGTCTGAAACTTCGGCAGTAAAACCAACGAACCGTCTTAGATAAACATTAGAAGCCGACGTAGCGACACAGACTTTGAAATAGTGAGCGAAGACACTTTGTTTACTGTCTTTATATATATAACTTTGTGTATTTTATTCGCTGTGAAAAGGATAGGGTACTTATAAGTGAGTGAATTTTACGTAGAATACGTATACGATAAGTTGTACGCTGTATTCACACTTCTCACCAGACGATATCGGTCCCATTACGATGATAGTGAGCCTATATTACTCAGCGCAATTATAAGATAATTGTCTTTAGAGATCTGAATATATTCGTACGTATACATATATAAGTACGTAAATCTAAATACTTACCTGCTTATTTATTACTTTTGTATTATTTCATTTGTTTCTTGTCGGTAAGCATTTGAGACATCTAAATTTGACGTTTAATATTTGTATGTATTTGACTTGAATGGTGTTCGAACGTCCGTAAATATACGTGCTTTGTGGTATTAAATTTATTAGGTAGGTTGTAGGCTGGTTCCGATCACTATTATTTATATTTTATTTAACTAATTTGGTATCTAAGTTTTGTCGCACTCTGATTGCAATAATGTGCATCTAGGAGGTATGATTATACTTTATAATAACAGGTACCTTACTATGCGCTTGCAATTCAGGTCATTTTCCATTGAGGAAGAGAAACGTCGTAACGTGCAGTGTAGTGCGGCGTCTCGCTTCCACAACAGAAAATGACCTGCAATGCGAGCTCACAGTAACCCCACGGGAACTTGTCGGGAAGAGTTAATTAGATAGGAGTCAGAGAGGGTAAACATATTCGTCTTAATATAAAAAACTCTGAGAACTAACTTGTCTATCACTAACGCACGTGAAGTCAAGTAAAAGTAGGTAACAATGGTAACATTTAAAATAATTTTAAACACATTTAGAAGCTCTCTTGTCTTACAACTCAAACTGAAATGAAACTAATTACACCCAATTTTTCAAAATACTACACTACTACTAATTTAAGTAATTTATTTCAATTTTGTATTTGTTTTCGTATCTACTTATGCTTTTACATTTTGTTCCCCTTTCGTCAATTTATAATCGAATGACTAGTTTGAAAAAATGGCGTACCATCGTTTGCGATGCGGGAATGAATTGAAACTCACAGGCCGTTGCAAGTAGGTACTAGGTTTATGCACCAATTCTTATATACTTAATGCTTTTGATAAAGTTTCTCCAAGTGAGCGGTCCTGAATTTCTTTCAGATTATATCCATAATTTCGTACTTTTAACAAACACACTTGGGTACACTTTATAAGCTCACTGTCTATAGCGAAAATAAAAACGATGAAAAACTTTGAGACCGGTTTATGAATACATATTGCGGTCACGAAACTTGACGCACAAATATTTGCATTGGGCGATCATGACTACGGACCTGTGCGCACTGCGCAGAAATCGATATGCAAAGCTACAGCTCTAATCTGTTCGACTTAAAATATAGTCGATATATTTCACCTCTACTTTTAAAGGCACTTAAGCCCTAAACTTAATCTTGACTCGCAATTTAGAAGCCAACAAACACGTAAACTTCATTCGATATTTAAAAGCATTTTTTTTTCTAGAATGCGTTAGTTAATTTTCACTTTCATTTTTAGAACAGCCATAATTCAATAGAGCACATAAATTTTTGGTACGGCACTCTTCGACTGGGGGTGCAATAGAAAGGGAAATTAATTTGTTTTTCTTACAATGGGTCGTCTAGACAAACGCGTATAATTCAAGTTTCACTTAGTCCTTAGCAGACACTAATGGCCGAAAGCTAAGGCGTAAATTAAGACAACAACAGTTGTTATTCATTTTAGAGGTCGATTATCAAAATGTGTTACAACGCTACCTCCACATGTGATTATAGTTGGATGAGTCCACAGATCTGCCATCAATTAAAAAATACATGAATTGTATTGCCATTAACATAAAAGTACTCTCATTAACTTGTAATAAAGAGACATCTAGATCTATTACAGCCCAGAGAGTATAAAATATATCGTATGTAAGGATTGGACAAGTCTGACTACTTATCAGGCTTAATTAAAAACCACTATAACACCTGAAGTCGTGTTCACTAAGATAATATGTACCAATAATAACTAACATGGTTTAAAGGTACAATTTTTAAAATTATGTATATTTTCAGAGGTTAAATAAAATTAAAATAATAATAACAGGACACTGACAGGACTATTGTTGCCAATAAGCCTGATATAGTGGTGATAGGTCGATTAGAACGCCGCGCAATGATTGTTGATATCACGATCCCCCATGACGAGAATCTCGTGAAAGCCGAAAGAGATAATCAAATTAAATATCTTGATGTGGCGCACGAGGCTGTCGACATGTAGGAGGTTGACTCAGCAATCATTGTACCTATCGTCGTTTCGGCCAATGGTGTCATAGCAAAGAGTATCGACCAACACCTGAAGAGGCTCACGTTAGGCGGTTGGGTCAAGGGCTTGATGCAGAAAGCGGTACTCCTCGACACGGCACGCATTGTGAGGAGGTTCCTCTCTCTGGAGCCCTGACCACCGGTAGCTTGGACCCTGTTCGCGCTTTTCGTTGGGCTCTATTTTTCATATGTTTATATATATTTTTTTAAATGTAATTTATAAGTAGAAGATTTATATAAAGAAAATAATAATAAATTTTTTATGAATAAATAAATAATGTTTTTGAACCGATATCTATTGTAAAAAGACTTGAAAGGTATTTATGTAATTGTAGCATAAGTATAAGCTTACGTTTTACGCAGGCTTAAAACTTAAGTTCCATTTTACTAAAGCAATGAAACCATTGATTTTATAAGTGTATGAAATTCTTATTTTATTATTTACTGTATTCCAAAAGCACCATTTTAATATTAACCCGAACTCAATAAAGATACATTTTAAAACCAAATATTCTAGACCGAGCCATAAACAATTTCAGTTACTAAATTTAAAAGCACTACGAGTCCACCTCTATTCCCGGGAGTTTTTCATAGATTTTTTAACGGTCACTCTCATCAGAACGACGGCCATCTTTCTTTTATAACTACATTCAAATTTAATCTAACTGAGTGGTGTAGCATTGAAAACATAGTTTATTTGTGTGGTTGGATAAACAATATTTATTGTAGGTCCTAAAATGACCGGATCATGATAATGTCTCTTTTGGCTAATCCTTTTACAAGAGAAAATTTATAATGGGTGGTAATGTAATATTATGGACTGTGGTCAACTCATTCTTCTTATCTTATGGTTGATGAACAACCTGGTGTCAGAGTTTAAACCGCCTGTAGGCCTCTGACATGGCTTTACACACTGACGACCAGATTGGCGCAGGGGCTAAGCGATTAGACTGCTGCGCTAAGGGTTGCGGGTTCGATTCCCGCACGGGGCTAAAATTTGTGCGATCCACGTTACATTTGATTGTCCCGAGTCTGGGTGTTTGTGTATGTGATATTTCATGTTTGTGAAAACGCATCCACGATACAGGAGACATTCCTAGTGTGGGGCGACGTTTTAAAAAAAAAAAAATACACCGTTGAAAAATCTCTCAGGTGTGCCGGTTTCCTCACGATGTTTTCCTTCACCGTTTTTCATCATCATCATCATCAGCCAAAGACGTCCGCTGTTGAACATAGGCCTCCCCGTTTAAGCGGGGGGGTTTGCCATAATCCCCACGCTTGGCAAGCGGCTTGGGGATCGCAGTATTGGTGGTGAAGATACAGAAGACGCTGCTGCCCATCTTCTGAATTTTCCCTTAGTCGCCTCTTATGACACCCACGGGAGGAAAAGGGGTGGTCAATTCTAGGCCGGATACCACACGGCACCGTTTTTAGCAACTGATAACTAATTTATAGAACGCACATGAATTCGAAAAGACATTGGTGCGTGCCGGATTTTGAACTTTCGACCTTTGACTTGGCAGTCCAACGGTCATACAACTCGGCTATCAGTCATTCAGTCAGCCTATCCACGCATTCATATTATGACTGAAAAATTTCGATGTTAGTATTAGATATACCTATGTCTTGATTCTCTTTCTATCCTGTGTTTGATGAACAACCTGGTGTCATAATTTAAAATGACTTGGTGACTTTTAATGGGATATTTTTTCAGTATGCCAGGATCGTAGCAAATGGAAATCCGTTGACTCTGGTCTGGGAAACAGGCGTGACTTTATGTATGTATGTATTTTTTCAGAACGTTGATGCGTTTTGAGTTAAAATTAAGATACGCAATTAATTTTCAGTGCGTCAAATGTACTATGTTCATGCAACTCTTAGCACAGAAAGAAAATACTGATCACTGAGATATTGGGCCGTCTAAATTATTTGAATAAATATAAGCTTCTTAACCATACTGGAACAACACACTTTTCAGCTCTAAATATTAGATGCGCACGCGATTACAGCTTGACAATCTTTGAAA
Source organism: Abrostola tripartita (assembly GCA_905340225.1). Lineage (NCBI taxonomy): Eukaryota > Metazoa > Arthropoda > Insecta > Lepidoptera > Noctuidae > Abrostola > Abrostola tripartita. The sequence goes on along the minus strand of HG996490.1, from coordinate 5,403,563 downwards.
TTGATAAGTAATAATAATATAATAATAATAAAAGTTTATTTTCAGAAAAAACAGTAGTTTCACACAAATAGAATTAAAAAGAAAAAAGAGAACATAACAGGAAAAGGGGGAACGGTGGTACCTGTACTAATGAGTATATCATTGTATCACAGGTACCAGGATATTTAAATACAAAAACATATTTTATGTTAAGTACCTACCTACATACAAGTTTAGCGAACAGACTATTAGAAGTTTTATTTTAATAATTACAGATTTGAAGGGACACGGACAAGGGACAAAATACAACTTCGACGAAAACCAACAGATATTATGTTGTTCCTAGTCATTAAAAACACTTCAGAGAGGGTTAGATATAGCTCGAAATCGATATCGTCGAGAACGGAATATGTGAATGATATGAGATTATCGCAAAAATGGAACGGTCAGCATGGAAATCCTATACCAATTTACTGAAGAGTGAAGACCCACATTGACAGCAACACAAACGTCCCCTATTACTCCAGCTCTAACACTCAACTAACCCGAGTCTTTATTTATCGGATGGAAAACCCTTTTGTGCCATACGAATCCACTCGCCTAATGGCCATGTTTTGGTCTGCGACTGTGCGGACGTGCGATTTTAATTATTTTCGTTCAATTTACGAGTGGCCATTAAAGAAGAGGTCCCTTGTGACCCATTAGAGGTCTCGCTTATTTGTGAGGTCCCAGTCTTGTTGATAACTTTACATCGTTGTATTTTATTCGGGGCGAGAATTAGTGTTAATCAGAATGTGTTCCGTTGGGATAATGGTATCCCTGATGCATGCGATATGTTGGAATATTTAATGTGTTTGCAATTAGTGGGCAGCGAATAATTCAACGAGTGCTACGGGTTTGTGTTGGGAAAAACGTGGTATACGTTTATTTTATTTCAAGCTTTAAGTATAAGTTTTAAAACTTAAAAGGTACTGTAGGCAGAAAGTACTATCATTTTCGCGGAGTCCAAACATGAACCGCTCCTCAAAGTCCCATATAATAGGTGCCTAGCCTATGGCCATTCATTGGATCCACTCATTTTACATCTATTTTATAAAGCCCTTTAAGTCAGTCAAGGTTAAGGGATTTCTACGACGCAGTAAGCTTATATTTCATTAATGCGACTTTCAATCGATGCCCCTTATTCCGTGTCTCCCCCTCTTTAGCGATTATGACGTCACCCTCCAAAAAGCCATTTAAATACAGGAAAACGCAAACCAGTTTAGAATGTTGTATTTTTATGTGTTCGAATTTACTTCAAATATCGTATAAATATCCTGATTAACTTTTATAGTATGTCAAAAATATATTATACCTACTCGTAATGAATGTACCAACTTATATTATGTACATTCAACTTATATTATAAACATTCGTTTATATAACTTAACTTATATATACGAATGTTTGTCACAGATCACGGAATCTAAATAATATTACTTTCGATAGAAAAGAAGACCGATCTTTCACGTACCTCCTTGTTTTTCTTAGGAAACCATTTCTTAACAACTAATACCAACGCGTTCTATTTTTGTTCCATTAAATCTTCAGTGCGGTAATATTGTTTCCTATTGATTACATTTATCTTACTCAATTGGAATAATAATGTTCGACCGATAGTTTCGTATGTATAGTCTCGATATATCATTGTGAGAGGTATAATGCCGGGTTCAGAAATGTAAATAAACTGATTGTAATTTGTATGTGTCGTATGACTTGTATGGCTAATGTATGGGTGTGTTTTCCAACTGCTGCAAATACAATATATTATAACACTTAATATGCTGACTGTAATTAGTGTTCGATTTTGAATAAGTACCCATCAAATCTTTTAAATTGTGTTTTTCGAATTCAGAAGATTTCTTCTTAACATCTAAACTGAACCAAAATATTCTTGTCGGGACGTTTCTAAATGACATTCTTATCGTGATTTAGAGAGAATATTAAGCAAAAATATGTAAATATTTGCAGGTTACTTATAAAATAAGGTAAATACACCACAGTACCTATTCTAACCGATAAAAAACTACAGATTTAATAGCTACGATATCAAGACTTAATTAAAACTTTCCTCTAAGCTTTAATTTCAAAAACTCGAGGTAAAACGGAATAGCTAATGGATTTATTTTATAATGGATCCGTTTTTAACAACTCTGGCTTTTGCCTGATTTTAGCACTAAATTTATTGTTCAGAAGCTGCTCTAACGCTGCTATATATTTGCGAAGTAACCTTGTATACCGCGCTATTATTATTTTAAAGTCAATTCTATTAGTACGATTTAAATCTTAAATATAATAAAAATATGGTTTTAATACTCCTAGTATTTCGGAGGTATTTAGGTTTAAGTATTAATCAAATTATTTTAACGTCAGTCCAAAATAACGTCTACGACGACTACTTATAAGTATACATATGCCATCGATGCGACAACCTGCTTGACGCTAAACTTGTTCTGAGACTTTGTTTCGGAGATTCAGCCTACGCCTAACGCGTTCGTGCATGATATATTTTTATAATTGGAATATACACCTACGATTCGAGAAAAATTAGAACAGTGGTGCTTTATTTTAAAATAAATTCTCATATCATGACAATAACATTTTAGTGACTATGCCAGTATTTATTTATTCTTTAGAAAATACATACTCATACGACTTACAGTATAATCACAGACTATCCGTGGTATCGTCATCCATATAAGTACCAACAAACCGGCAATTTTAAATCGTACACAGCAATTTTAATCCGCGTCCCTTCAAACAAATTGCAACAAACGACCCCATATCTAAAAAGAATCAAAATGTAAGAGATGAGATAATCCAAGACGGGAACAGGTAAATAGCTATTACCCGCTTCGTTGGACGAAAGACGATAAGGTTTGACAAGCTTCTCAACCCCTGAATCTGATTGATGGTACTGTCGAACCCCTGACGTCTTCATTTCATGGCTTTTAATAAATAAAGCCGTGCATGATAGCCGAGTGATAATGCTATGATTGATTGCTTGCGTTTTTGAATTGGCTTGGTTATAATGTCTGCCACATCGATAGACTATGTTTTTGTGGCTACTCGTCGCGCGACTCATTCCAAAAGCAAAATATGTTTTTTTATACTTTAATAAATTGTGAAGTGAGTAATCAATCATAATAATCTATCTTAAGAAAATGGATAAAATTTTTAGTTAGTCAAAGCCTTGCTTTTTGGCAACATTTGATTATATACTTCACAGTATTAGGTATAAGGGGCTGATGAAGACTTTTGAAAATCGACTAAATAGTTTGGAGTTAGTTAATAAATGACAGATACTCTTCTGCGCTTGTTACAGTTACTTGCTACTTTTCCTCAACTATGTTTATACTGTAATACACCTACATCACGAGTGTATTCATGAAAATACATTGTATACACCCTTTTCGCTATTTTCCTCTATGCCATAGAGGAAATTCGAAGCTAGTAACGACACGGAATGTATTGGTACCGTCACGATAAAGCAGCTCTGATTTCCTGGAAAAGTACAATGTTTTTATTATCAGACCTCGGTGCCTGAAAATGCAGACAGAAAATAAATAGAAAACACTTTTTTTGTTTACCCAACATCGGGAAAATATCAATATGTGCACGATAATAATAAAATGAACGGGTATTGAAACTTGCAGTGCAAACAAAAGCATATTTAATAGTTATGGACACTGATGGATTCACTTGTGTCAACATGTCTGAGGGAAGTTGGGTTTGTCAAATTCTAGTAAAATGAAAGCACATAAAACATAGAATGATAGGTATGATTGCAATTTTAATTGTTTATACAATTTCTCGGTATAGGATTGGGCTATACTTATATTAAATATTTAAGTGGAAACAAACGACAAAGGCGGATTTCAACGGATAATTTTGCCGTGATAGAATGTCTGCCTAAATAAGATACAGCCTTATTAAATCAGATTTTCATAACATCGCGTTAGTATCAAATACATTCAGTTGCAAATTGTAAAACCCTAAAGAATTTCCTCATGCGGAATAATTTAACTTCAGAACGAGACTTCTTTAGGAAAAAATTAAAATACGTCCCGTCTCCTCGATAATTCCGCGTACTCTACAGCGCTGAGCCGAACCAACTCCTCATTGAAATCAGAACATTATTCATTAAACGATACTTTAAGCGGCTCGCAATTACGGCGAACCTGCTCCGAACTGAATTAACAATTGGTAAATAATTATAATTATCACTGTGGCTCCCTTTGGGTATTTCACAAAAAGGCAAAGTGTAAAACTTTTGGTAACGCCCTTTTGGTTATTAAAATTTTCTCTACATAAGCCCGGACAATATTCATGCTAGAACAACTTTACACCGTATTCCGTTAACGCTAAAGTCAATATTGGCAGCTGTAATTTTTCTAAATAACGATCAAAGGGAAGTTTGATTTTGCGGTGATAATTGTGGTGAATCCTTAATTATTTTGAGGGTAAACTTTGTCCCAAGTTAATTTGAGGCTGGATGTTAGATTCCTTTTAATGGACACTCTTTAAGGTGACTTCCAATTTATTTGGTTGACTGGAATATTCATTAAAACGGTGCGTTGACTCGATATCCTTTTAACGACGGACGAAAATGCTTTGATATATTTCCCGTCTGTCTTTGATTCGAGGTTACCTTATAAGGAAAATATATTTAATCCCATGCTCGTGAAGTATCGGATATCGTGTATATCATGCAAAGTATTTGTTTAAAATACAAGGCAGACACGGTGTGTTCTCCCTCGCTACAACAAACATGTACGCGCTCACTATAACTTTGATACGAATTTATATCACACGAAGCCCGCACCCTTTTAGCATTCCCCTCGCAAATCCCGTCGAGCACCCGAATGTAGATATATCTAGGTTCAGTCGGTACCTAGGTATTATGGTGTGGTGCAGGGGCGAGGGAGAGGGGAAGTAATTACTGGGGGAAACATCAAGTGTGTCACAGGGAGACTGTGCTGTAAGGACAAAAATGTGAGGGCTGACTGCATTGAAGGTAAGTGTGTCGCTACGCATCAGTTCACTGTGTCACTGCTGATCTTTTGAAGATGTTTCATATAACTTTAAACGTACACGCACATGCAGTTTTTGGGGGAAGTAGGAGCGCGCCAACCGGGCGGCGCAGTCAACAGAAAAATATGTTTGCATATGAGAACTGCGTTGCATTGTGTAGTTGTTACAAGAACGCGTGTGTGTGAATATTTATGAATTCAATTGTTTTTTGAATATTTATAACTTTGCTCGTATTTTATATATGCAACTGCAGAAAAACATCAAGTTGCTGGATACAGCAAAAAAGTGAAATAGTCTTATATATTTCGCTTTATACTTTGGGAAACAAGCGTAAATTAAAATAGTAATGTTTATTACATTTGTTTGTGACAATATAAATCCGTATTGCATGGCGTACATTTGAAGAGGTCTATGTCCAGCAGTGGAATGCAACGGACTGATGATCATGATGACGATGATATAAATCCCTTTTGTTAACATTATTAATATAGTGAGCAACTATGATGTAAAAACTAACCATTATTTGCACTACAACGCGTGCTCATTTGGCAATAATTACCTAGTATTTAAGCATCCAATTATTCTCATCCATCCTAATCTAAATCTATCACTGCCACGATTACATAAACAACATTTCTAAATATTCCTCATCTCAAACCATCAGTCGCAGAAGCATCAAACATCAATACATAGGTTGATATAGTGTTGAAAGTATTCATCATTTTGATTGTGGCGCAGTTCGCAGGAGGGTTGGGTGTGACGCAACCCTGTTGCTAACCAGGGGGACGGCTGACGCATACCGTACAGGGAATACCTATGAAGGTAATATGGATGGACATGACGGACGCGAAACGATTATTTTTGAATTCTCAGAATTTGCCGTAATTTTAGACTTCGTTGGAGTTCGGCTGGAAGGCAGACTAATTGTTGTGTTACTAGCTACGTACTGTTACGAAATGGTGGAAGCGTTGAAGACGTTTTGTTTAAGAAAATATGAATAAGAGATTAATTATTAGTTTTTTCAAAAGAATAACTTAGAACCTCATTCAGGTTTACCTTAAACATTCGTTTTCCAAATGTAAAAAGGTAATATTAAATCGTTCTCTTAATTTAGTTTTTAATCAAGCCAAAAAGGCTGGGTATCTTTCAGAATGTTATATGTAACAGATATACCGACTAAAAGAAAAACACTGAACTATATTTTATGGTATTCAAATCAAAAACCAAAATTATTCAAAAAACGAACGCCCTCTCAAAACTCCAAATTTTCTAACTTCACAACATCAGATACAGGAATCCTATAGGTATGATCGTCTGCAGATTAGACCGGCTAGGGGGCCCAAGTACAATACTGGCGTTGCTAGGTTACCAGACCCATCCCCAAGGTCAAAATGTTTTATAAGCGTACGTATAGACTATCGAATTATTACGAGGGGTGGCATGTACTTGCGTTGCAATCGATTCATTTTGAGCTCGTGTTATTAGGACAAATATTTGTAGCGTTTGAAGTCCTGCCAGGGTTTTTATTCCTTTTAGCTTGGTTTGTAATTAAGGATATGTCCGCTGAGGGATAAATTAGTTGGTCTTTTTGTTTTTGTTAGTGTATTACGCGTTGTCTGCTGTTTCTCTATACATGCTATTTTAAAATACTCTCATGTTTTCATCCTTTGTGTTATTAGTCAGTTTTTTGATTTTGAGGTGCATTAGCATTTGTTTTCATTGACGATTCCTGCAAGCGAACCTGGAAATATTTAAATTTTTGAGAGAAAAACATTCTGAACAGAAGATATGGTAAGTATTTGAATATTAAAAAAAAATGTTTTCGATTACATTAAATTGATCTGCATCGTCGCAATAATCTGCGCAATATAATATTTTAGTCATGAAGTCTGCATTAGGTAGGTCCCTTGTGGCATAGAAACGTTTGATACAGCAAATGTTAAAAAACTTGCATCGAATTCTTAATATATTTCTACCGACGCGACGTCGAACCGCGCATTTGTGAAGTCAACTGGGAGTAAGATAAGCCGAATGGCATAAATAAATGAGGTTGGTCTTAAATGCACGCGAGTAAATAAATATTGTCTAGCTGAATTATAACTTAATAATACGTCTTCGCAGGCTAAAAGATATAATTAAAAATGATTATATTATTTACAATGAATATTGACTGAATGTTAAACTAAAAGTAATACAAAATTCACTTTTGGAACCGTGCAATTAGCTTTATTACGTTTCATAAGCACCTGTATTTGGGTTATGTGAAATAAAAACAATTTGAATTTGGAAATTCTGTCTTTCTTTATTTGAGATTGTTCCTAATATTCTTGCTCGATTAAACACACGTCTTAAATCAGAATGGCCAGTCAAGGAGAAAGGTAGCAAGGCTAACCGCCCGTTGTGCAATACATACTTTGGTATCATCACACACGGAGGCTCACTAGTACACCGTACTAACAATTAGTCAACAAAAGTTAATGAATGTAAAGTCTTCATCAGCACGCATTGTTTAGTATTTACGCGCTGGCGTACGATATTAATGACGATTTCTCGGATGGTCGAGCTCGATCGGAATGGCAACCGTTTGTATTCGAGTGCAGACCGAGGGTGGCTCCGATTTCATTATGTGATTTATTTTTTTGCATCTCCCTCACAATCCAATAAATCCCTATGCGGTGTTGGCGGGTTAATTAATAATTTAAGGACACGCAAACCTGCCAGATATAGCGACTAATGGAAAGGTGACAATTGAATTTTGAATCCAACTGCGATTGAATTACATAGTTGTTGGTACGAGGAAACGATATTAAAGTTTCATATTGGGAGCCCACTATCGTATTTTATTCATATTGCATCCGATGCAATCGAGTTGATTGGATACAGATTGTTTTACTTTGTATAAAAATAACCTCAATTCGGACATAAAGTGATTGTGATGCCTAGGTACTAGATAAAAGAGTATTTTATTAGTTAATTTTCATTTGTGTTTTTGTTGTTATTGATTCGTAATGTCGTAGATTACGGAAAAGTTAATTATCAACAGAGTTTTTATTACAAAACGGGAAACATTAAAATAATTCTACTAATTCTCGGACCGATTTAATCTTTTTTCCAAATTACATCTCCGACAGTGCACTCGGGCAATTGTACGAGTTATTTACGACTTCAATAAACTGAACCTTAAAATTGTTAATGAAAAGGTATTAAAACACAACGGACCCCTCGTAAATAACCCGGTGACAGTGCAGAGGAAAGAAAAATTTAGCTCGGATTTGAACAAATTGTACCCGCGCTGTAGCGTACGTAGATTGGTGTTATATGTTAAACCGTGGTCAATCCTTCTCATGCTAAACACCCCTGTCGTGGATGAAGGGTTAATTTTAATAACGGAACAAAGACTGAAATGGCTACGAACGCGAAATTCAAGATGACTTAATTGTTATAGGATTGAAAACTTGCATACAAATTGTCGTCTTATTTTATGAGTAGGCATACGAGAAATATCGTAGATAATAAATTAATAAGCAGAATATCTAAACTACTCTTCTATATGAGAAGAGACACTTCCTTTGTAAAATATTCCTACTATACTAAAAATGACACAATTTCTTAGCACAAAGTACTATTTATATGACTTTTGGTGCCATTTTAGCATGTTGCCCATGCTAAGCTTGAATCTAAATTGATAAAGGAAATTTGAAAAATGATGGACACGAGCGGGATTCGAACCCGCGACCTTCGCCGATCCGTGGCGCTGCTCTAACCAACTGAGCCACCGTGTCGCTGCTCGCATCCATCGAATTTCAAGTTCCCTTTTAGTATTTACGTCTTAAGGGTGACGTCAGGTATCATCTGTTGGAATCTATGATTACCAACTCAGTGTTATACCTTTACAGCTATAAATCACTGAAACGATAATACCAACCCAAATTTATATGACTTTTGGTGCCATTTTAGCATGTTGCCCATGCTAAGCTTGAATCTAAATTGATAAAGGAAATTTGAAAAATGATGGACACGAGCGGGATTCGAACCCGCGACCTTCGCCGATCCGTGGCGCTGCTCTAACCAACTGAGCCACCGTGTCGCTGCTCGCATCCATCGAATTTCAAGTTCCCTTTTAGTATTTACGTCTTAAGGGTGACGTCAGGTATCATCTGTTGGAATCTATGATTACCAACTCAGTGTTATACCTTTACAGCTATAAATCACTGAAACGATAATACCAACCCAAATTTATATGACTTTTGGTGCCATTTTAGCATGTTGCCCATGCTAAGCTTGAATCTAAATTGATAAAGGAAATTTGAAAAATGATGGACACGAGCGGGATTCGAACCCGCGACCTTCGCCGATCCGTGGCGCTGCTCTAACCAACTGAGCCACCGTGTCGCTGCTCGCATCCATCGAATTGGCACCAAAAGTCATATAAATTTGGGTTGGTATTATCGTTTCAGTGATTTATAGCTGTAAAGGTATAACACTGAGTTGGTAATCATAGATTCCAACAGATGATACCTGACGTCACCCTTAAGACGTAAATACTAAAAGGGAACTTGAAATTCGATGGATGCGAGCAGCGACACGGTGGCTCAGTTGGTTAGAGCAGCGCCACGGATCGGCGAAGGTCGCGGGTTCGAATCCCGCTCGTGTCCATCATTTTTCAAATTTCCTTTATCAATTTAGATTCAAGCTTAGCATGGGCAACATGCTAAAATGGCACCAAAAGTCATATAAATTTGGGTTGGTATTATCGTTTCAGTGATTTATAGCTGTAAAGGTATAACACTGAGTTGGTAATCATAGATTCCAACAGATAATACCTGACGTCACCCTTAAGACGTAAATACTAAAAGGGAACTTGAAATTCGATGGATGCGAGCAGCGACACGGTGGCTCAGTTGGTTAGAGCAGCGCCACGGATCGGCGAAGGTCGCGGGTTCGAATCCCGCTCGTGTCCATCATTTTTCAAATTTCCTTTATCAATTTAGATTCAAGCTTAGCATGGGCAACATGCTAAAATGGCACCAAAAGTCATATAAATTTGGGTTGGTATTATCGTTTCAGTGATTTATAGCTGTAAAGGTATAACACTGAGTTGGTAATCATAGATTCCAACAGATGATACCTGACGTCACCCTTAAGACGTAAATACTAAAAGGGAACTTGAAATTCGATGGATGCGAGCAGCGACACGGTGGCTCAGTTGGTTAGAGCAGCGCCACGGATCGGCGAAGGTCGCGGGTTCGAATCCCGCTCGTGTCCATCATTTTTCAAATTTCCTTTATCAATTTAGATTCAAGCTTAGCATGGGCAACATGCTAAAATGGCACCAAAAGTCATATAAATTTGGGTTGGTATTATCGTTTCAGTGATTTATAGCTGTAAAGGTATAACACTGAGTTGGTAATCATAGATTCCAACAGATGATACCTGACGTCACCCTTAAGACGTAAATACTAAAAGGGAACTTGAAATTCGATGGATGCGAGCAGCGACACGGTGGCTCAGTTGGTTAGAGCAGCGCCACGGATCGGCGAAGGTCGCGGGTTCGAATCCCGCTCGTGTCCATCATTTTTCAAATTTCCTTTATCAATTTAGATTCAAGCTTAGCATGGGCAACATGCTAAAATGGCACCAAAAGTCATATAAATTTGGGTTGGTATTATCGTTTCAGTGATTTATAGCTGTAAAGGTATAACACTGAGTTGGTAATCATAGATTCCAACAGATGATACCTGACGTCACCCTTAAGACGTAAATACTAAAAGGGAACTTGAAATTCGATGGATGCGAGCAGCGACACGGTGGCTCAGTTGGTTAGAGCAGCGCCACGGATCGGCGAAGGTCGCGGGTTCGAATCCCGCTCGTGTCCATCATTTTTCAAATTTCCTTTATCAATTTAGACAAAGTACTATTATTTAAGTTCGAACAGCGCAGCATACAATACGAATATAAATAAAGAGACAAAATAAAATTTATGGTTTCTATTTTATAGGTCTGTCGTCTTTTACCTTCGACAGAGTCTAGTGCTTTCAATATCCGATACAAAAGTCAATCCTTTTAAGATTAAATTAGATTAGACAGACGGATCTTGAAATTTATTTCTCTTTTGTTTTCAAAATAGCAATCCGTTTATTTCTGTTTCAAACTAAATTCTAGTTCCATTCTTACAAGTAATTTGATATTTTGATGCAATTTTGTTATTATTCTAGCGAGGGAAATTGGATTATTTACACGTAGAATTTAAACGATTCTGTTGAAATGCATTTGCATAATTTTAAAAGATAAATAGGCCTAACTATTTCAAACAATTTGTTATATCGCCTTAAAATCGAATAAAATTCAGCGAAATATTATTTATTTCATCATGACTAACAGATTAATAAGTTTATAATGGACCCTGTCAAACACAGCAACTTACACAACAATTCATCAAAACTCATTTTCATATAAATGCTTTTCTAATTCAGACTGCCTTTTAAGCCTGGCTTTGCCTTTGGTTCATTCTTTGGCGAGAGAGAGGATAACCCAGTAAAGATTCTAGTTCCTTAGTCACTCTCTTATTAACGAATAATCAAGAAAACCAAATTAACAATGTTATATTTCATTATCACATGCGTAACAAAAATAATAATAGGTTTTACCTCCCCGCACATCTGCGTCATACCCTAAAGGGTACCTCACTATGAATACTAAACGCTCTATTGATTATTAACCTTTTCGTGATTCAATTTGACCAAACGGATTCATAGAATTAATCGAATATTTCTTCGACTTACTTCTATAATTGAAAGATGAGTATTCGACATTGAAAAGTTATTAACCTTCAAATAATACCGAAAGTTTTGGGTTCACAGCAAACTTTTTAATTATGCGTGAACTCCTAAACGCCCCTGAACTTGTTTTGACATACACAGAGGGTAGGCAAGATAGAAACTACAAATACATAACTGAAATAATATAGACATAGGTACCTACGATAGTAAACGTACAATCAAAAAAAATAATGAAAGAGAACAAACACGTGTTTTACAATAGGCAAAAGGTTAAATCACAGCTAACAGAATCTGTTACTAGAATTTGGGCACAAAATGTAAAAATATTTTTTTCCCAGCCGTTGAATTAATCATACTTGACTTTTTTGCCTGGTAACATGAATTATAACATAGTTACGTAACGTATAACGTAGACATAGTTCATGTGGTACCTTATTTAAAATATTCGAATTATTAGCCAGTCTATGCGGTAATTTAAAGATTAGCCAGTCTGCAGCATCAGTGGGGTTGCCAAGTGTATCGAACTTACAATTAGGTACTGTCACTCAAGCAGCCTTTACCTCCATCCTATTATGACTGACACCAAAATGATAATGACTATACAAAACTGGCGTGCAATACACAATTTATTTAGGGACTATTTTAAATTAAATCACCAACATTTGCTACGAACTTAATCCAGACGCTGCACCAAAAATACATTTCGAATCCTCTTAAAATTGTATGCAATATAAAATATAATTTTCATTTTTCACACGAATTTATATCCTAGTGTTTTTAAACTGTGGACGTTAATCGAAATCTTATTTCATATGGTAAATGTACCGTGAACGCTGCCAAGCCTCTCAATGTATCACAAAAGATAGCGAGTTCGGTCACATATATGTATTGGTCGCACGGGTGAACACGTTTTCAATAATATACACCGTAGTTGGGAAATAAAAAAGGTATTGTTAGCAAAGAGGTTTATTTAATACAAAAGATTATGCCCGACGGGTATTTTGATATTTTCAGATACCTACGTTTATGGAAACAAATGTAATGTTTTCGTGAACAGAGGATAGTAAACGGATTATAAATTTTCACGTCACCAAGTGATAGATATGAGAATAAGCATGTGTAGTTATTAATCACCGTAAACGTATAGGACACAAGTTGTAGTGTGACCGGTGAGCTACCCCTGTTAGCTACCACAATCGAGAATTTTCGAAACATAAAAAGTTGGACGTCTCTTCAAAATGAAGCTACTTACAGAAAATTAGCTTGATAGTAATCAATTGTAAAAATGGTCTGTGTATCTCTCTCATTTCACTCTACATATTTGAGTCCTTTTCTCCCTAACTAAGTAGAAAAAGCTGTTTGTGGCACATCTATTATCCTAGAATTAAATTCTCAATGACACTGTAATGTCTAACTTTTTTATACCTGTTATGTACTTAAGCAATTACTTTGTATGCAAATTATAACGCAACAGACTGCGCTAACATCTGCAGTTGCACGCTGCATTCAAAATAATCATTAGACAATCTATCTACGTACAAAAACTATTACCAAAAGTCACACACACACACACACTCACTAACTCGCACACTACGTAGCCTATCTCCTCTAATGTATTCCGTGTCCATTCGTCCATCCAGTCTGCGAACCGTAGTATTCCACTCACGTTCACATTTTCTTTTTTAACGGGGAACTGAATGTGCCCCGACTAAAATTACAGTGTTTTCCGACGGCATTCGTCGATGTTTTGATTCCTCTATTGTATTAATTCGAGTTCTTTATCCGTGTTTTCCTGATTCGAATGTTGATAGAATAGTGTTGTATATTTTTGACTGGATTACTGTGGTGGACAGTTATGTCAATTTGAATTGGAAAGTTGTAATTATAAATCTTTGGCTTCTGGGTACGTGCGAAGTAGCTATAGTAAATATAGTCATGAGCTGTTTTAATAACATTGTTATATTCAATTGTAAAACATGTGCTTAATTTGGATTAAAAAGTGAATGTATTCCACCGTAATTGTAGAAAGATAGTAGGTAGGTATTATTACCGAAACAGTTATCTTAAGCTACATTAATTATTGCCCATATTAGGAATATTCCTAAAACTGCGGAATTGTTCTAATAGAAAACTCATATCACACGTCGACAAGTGGTTTAAAATGAATGATATATTATGATAATTACAAGAAAACAATTTTTTTTTCTTTATTTATTAGGGACTTCTAACCAATTTAGGTTCATGCCAGCCCCATAAATTCATATATATTATAATCACAACCTAATAACTTAATTTCTTAATGCTATTAAATATAAAATTATAAACTAACTTAGCCTCAGTAGGTACTAGTAGGATCAGATAACACACTCTGGAACATACCCGTATCTAAGGAGTTTAATTTTAACTTTTCACACAACTGTCTCCTTTCTAGTTCATTTCGACTACAATCTATGAGAAGGTGTTGAACATCTTCTGGCCTGTCACAAACATTGCAATTTGGTGTTAAAGATTTTTTCATTAAAAAAGCAAATTTGTTCAAGGGAATATGTCCAGATCTTAATCTAAATGCTAATTTAAGCAAATGTCTACTTATCTTAATGTTAATAAACCAAGGTACACGAGGAGGCTCACTCTGCATGGTCTTATACCAAATACCTTTTTCTCGGGATCGCAAATCAAAATGTTCCTTCCACTTCTGTTGCCATTTATTTTTATATTGAGGTAAGTGTTCGCTATAATCCGGAATTATATAAGTTTCGCTACCATCTGTACAGGCTTTTTTAGCCATCACGTCACAATAACGTTCCAAGCAGGATCAACCAGACAGCATAAGTAACTTATTTTAATAAAACATTACATTTTACAGCCACGTTTATTGAAAGTACTTTAGAAATTCGATTTTAAAACCACTCGGTGGCTCTAACAAACAAATCGTAAAGCTTGGATCATAAACAGCCAACACCTTAGTTGATACAAAAGGAAATTGCTTATTTTACGTCGATGTGTTTGGTTGTTTCGTACCTCTTATTATACGTTTGAAAATAAACACTTTTATGACGTCACAAGGAGCGATGACTGTCTAAGGATGTATGATTTGTGGTCTGCGTCTTGATTAGCTTATCGATTCCCTTGGGTATTGTATGCTCCTTTATAAAGGGTTTTTGTGTCTGATTGATCCTAACTAATTTAACGAAAAATTATTGATTCTCTTTTGGTCCAGTACTCGTCAAAGCTCAGCGATGGCCATACAAGAAACGGCTTGAGTATTAAAATCGTGCCTAGGTTCTACTTATAACTGGTTCACTAAATATACGTGTCATCAAATCTGTGAAAAGTATATTATGCTGTCTATATATTGCAATAAGTACAGGTTTAAACTTACGTAATGTAAGTATCAAAAAATCATTTTCGGTACAGTTACAACGAACGGTCAAAGAACGCCGGTATCGTGTATCCGAAAACTTAGAAAAGTTCCCAAGTACTGCAATGGTTCAGCGTTTATACAATTTTTTAAATCACTTCTTCTAAACAGAATCGGTTTGCTACTATTTGTAAGCAACGATCGATTCAAACACCAGTTTGTTTTAACATTCTTGATCTATTATTCTCACTTACTTCTTTTAATTACATTATTTTTAATTAATCTCACTTCTAAGTCAGACGATGATAGGTCGGCAAAACGGTAAGTTTTAAATTCGATCCCTGCATGTGATAAATATTTTTATGACAGGTGTAAGGTTGTAAACCAACTGGAAACTTCAGAATAGATAAAAGGTTCGTATTTTTAATGTTTAAACCAAAATTTACAATGATTTTTTTACCTGGTTCTATACTTATGACTTATGGAATACCAACAGTAAATAGATACCTACAACAAACTAGTAGTAATAAAGTATAATTTTGCACGTTATAGAAAATGAGAAGTTTCTCAACATGCAAAATTTAACTACGAGTAGAATGTAAGGACCTACCTAGTCTTAACTTAGTTAAAGTTATAGGAGAACTAATAACGAAGCGAGATAAAATTGCAACACTGTTAAGTTTCGAGTTATGTCAAGCGAACTTTACGAACATAGGGTTACCAGATGGAAAATTAAAAAGTCCCGAAAAATTGATCGATTGCCATATACCTACTTAAAAGTCTTTTTAAGTCACAAACGGTAAATTTCATAATATTCACTTTATAGTAAATAATAAATTAATGATCTATAGAAAATAATATACATAACTCACGAAACTTATTACCTACTTATGGTAAAATTACAACATACAACAATCGAAAGCAATGTCAAAACCCTGAGAGGGTAATTTAGACTTTGTTTTAAAATAATAATTATGTATGTCCAATTTAGTTATATTATGTCCCGATACTATCCATTATGTTTTTACGTTGGTAGTTACTTTCTAAAAAACGTATGAAAATCTCTGAGACTTAAAATTCGGCGGCAATCGTCAGTAACAAAAAGCCCTGACACGTCAGAACTTCTACTGAGATATGGTAGCCCTAGAGGAACTTCACTCCTCGGTCTCTCGTTGGGAACAAACAGGTGTCGTCTGGTAACAGTCCAGTTCAGTTATAAGTTTGTTGGTGCGTGATACGTTATCTTAACAGACTTATAAGATGCGCGAGGGCGCAGGAGCTGGACTTAATAAATAATAGAAGACTTTTTACTTAAGACTTAACAAAAAGAAAATAAATATACTCAGAACAAAATAAAAGCTGGACAGTGTTCTAAAATTCTTGATATTTTTTTACACGGTTGCTTTTACATGCATTTGTACATAATAATATAATTATTAAAGAATCTGCATGTAATATAAATACCTACGTATCACTAGCCTAAATTTGACTTTTGAATTTGAATCGCACAAATTTCTGCTACTGCTAATCAGTTGCATACATAATGGTGCTCCTTGACCTATTCGCGTGTAATGTAACATTTCAGATTCGATTATGAGCATTACTTTACAATACTGCCTCCCTGACTTGACCAGCATTTGCCTGTAATGTAATATTTCAGATGCGACTTTGTATCAAAATATTACACATTGTATCAAATTGCGCACTGTAATGCTCGGATCTCTTCCCTCTTCAATGTAATGATTCAATCTGAAACATTACAGGTTGCGCACTGTAATGCTCAGTTCTCCTCCCTCACTACTAATGTAATGTCCGACTTTGTAACGATACTCGTGAATGCTGTAGGTGACAGAACACCTTAATAAGAAACACACAAAAAATCCAACGATAAAGTTGAGACACTAAGCATAAAATATCTAACTCTAATTATATAAACAACCACAAAATAACATGATTTGAGCAGACAATGTAAAACAACAGCCACGACGGTAAAGACTAATTCTCTATTGTATTTTTAATTGAACAAGCAAAAGCTTCATTACACGCTATAAAACATTTACCTGGTTCGCTTATTTTTTGTTTCCACAACTTCTTTTGTTTCTTTAGAAGTAACTAATAAATGATTTATTCTTTCTTGCTTGGAATTAAGTAAACAATGAATGACAATCTATCAACATGAGTCCATTTAGAAGACAAAAGCTAAGCGAGACACGATCCCGGTGAAGTAGACTGTTTTATATTATATTTATCTTTAATTACTACACGACGTCGAACGAGAGCGAAAAAATTGATAAGATTAAACTGTGTGCAGCAGCTGGGGTCTGTATAGAAGAAAATAATTACGACTTGAGATCCTATCTCGAGTTTTCTTCGATAGTTTTGTTGCGGACTAATCAATTAAGCATTCTAGTGTAATCGATACTCGATTTATACATTTTTCATTTTTCAGCGAAGTATCAAAATTAGTTAATTTGGTTTTGAAGAATGTTTTTTAAATCAAAAAGAAAATCACGTTTTCCACTTTTCATTTACACACCGATACTTGATGTCACAGCGTACACATGTTAAATTACATTATCTTTATTCTCCTTATCATTCTATTATTCAATAACATTGTCGTTTGACAGTCATCCCATACTGAATAAAGATTCAATCATCAGATATCTTGACTGTGATTTTTGTAGAAATTCTACCATTTCCACGTGTTACTTAGTAATGGGTGGTACTCTATCCTAAAGTAGGTAATCTACGAAACTCCTTGCGGAACCCGAAAAGGAATAAAGCCTCGATCCGTAGAATAATGACGTGATCCGCCGCTAGGGAAGGAGAAATGCGAAGAACAAATAACGATTTTCTTTTGTTAGCTTATTATTCTCCGGAGCATTCATTACTCGACCACTGTGTACACACTCTTACGTTACTGCGTTTCTAATGTGTTAGTATTGTATTAGGTTATATACGACCGGGAGTATTTTTCTTTGATTAAAGGAAAACCAATTGAGTGGAGTGAGAGGTTTTTTGGTGACCAGTCGGAACCAACTATATCACTATGCGTAGGTACTTATTCTAGTGTTACTGCTTGTTTATTTTTGTTTCTATCGTACTGTTAAATAAGATTTAAGAAAGTGGTTATATTTCCTAAATCATGTTCTAGGTTTACCCTAAAAAAGATGGACACAACCTTAATCCAAGCCTTAATTTGACAACATGTTTCTGGAAAATAAATTATATCATTCCTAACAGGAAAATTGAACTTTTATCACATCTATCGGTCAGCCTATCGAAGAATCCACCGCGACTTCTCCACTTAACCTCAAATAACGAACCCCAAATCGTTAAATGAATAATCTTCAAACATTCAAAGCTTCACAGCATCAATAAAACGGCGAAAACTCAAAAGGGTTGTTAAAATTTTACGACCTCCATAGTCTCGCGTGTGAAATTTAATTAGAAACGTGTCACTACTGTGATGCGGTATTTTAATAATGTCCTGCTGTCCCCTGTGGCGATTTATGACTCTTAAGGATGCCTGCCATCGTTAAAGCACGAATGCGAATTAAAGTTTTAATTTGCTTGATAGCGGTAAGATGAGAATTAAAAGTATGTAAGATGGTCGATAAGATCTTTGGCAATATTATGGATGGAATTTGGTTAGTGTTGTCTTAATTTGTATAGGTTTTGTTGGTGTCAAAAGTTGTGCACGCTTAAGTTTATAAAAACACCCCTAATGGGGCTCAAGTTCTAAATAAATTGCTCTCGGTAAATCAATTCAAAAACTTCCAGGTTTTTGGTATGGATTCATACTATTTTTCCATAACCTGTGTATTTTCATGTGTCTGAAATTCGTCGATAATTTATGCTCTAAAGCAAATGACCAGACAAATTGAAGCTTGGCATAGGCAATCATCATCATTAGGTGGAAGACGTCCACTGCTGGACAAAGGGCTCCCCTTTAGAACCACTGGTTGCCCGCAACCCTGAAGATATCGTCGGTCCATCTGGTGGGAGGCCTGCCAACGTAATAGGCAATATGCAAACAATATTAAAATCTTCAACAAAGGTAAAAATCCAAAAAGTTTCTTAACCACGTCATGGTTCGTTTTAGGATTGATTTTTCGTAATGATTCATAGCTATTCCGTCTCAACTTTAGATCTGATATGTTATAGACGTCTTAAGTTTTAATTAAGCAACGTGACTCTAGAACCATTACTTAATGTTGGCTACTCAATATGACCTAAGTTTAGTAATTTCATTAGACGCGATAATCAGTTGGAGTATCTACATATTGAACGATATTCTGATTAATAATTATAAAAAAATAAGTTTATTTGACTTTTGGTGCCAGTTTAGCATGTTGCCCATGCTAAGCTTGAATCTAAATTGATAAAGGAAATTTGAAAAATGATGGACACGAGCGGGATTCGAACCCGCGACCTTCGCCGATCCGTGGCGCTGCTCTAACCAACTAAGCAACCGTGTCGCATCCATCGAATTTCAAGTTCCCTTTTTAGTATTTACGTCTTAAGGGTGACGTTAGGTTAGGTTAGGTTAGGTTATCTGTTGGAATCTATGATTACCAACTCAGTGTTATACCTTTACAGCTATAAATCACTGAAACGATAATACCAACCCAAATTTATATGACTTTTGGTGCCATTTTAGCATGTTGCCCATGCTAAGCTTGAATCTAAATTGATAAAGGAAATTTGAAAAATGATGGCCATCATTGATCATGAATCGTGTCCATCATTTTTCAAATTTCCTTTATCAATTTAGAAATAAGTTTATTGTTTTACTCTTGGCTAAAATTCAAAATAAAATGACACTTACGTAAAAAAATCACTGTCGTTTGCATGGCAACGAATAAGGATATCAATAGACTTAAAAAATAGCATCTTTGTAATTCTTTTGTGTCGTTTATAATTAAGAGGGATATTGTTTTGACTAACGGCATCATACAGACATAATTATTTTGTTATTATTTTGTTCGATAGCAATGGGATGCTGCGCCGCGCGCCGTTTCCATTCTCAAATGGAACAAATATTTCTGTATTCGACAGATATTTTCTTTCATGTCGTTTCGTTTGGGCATGAAATATTTTTTGATAGTAAGAACCGTTCAAAAGCAATTCCTCGGACACGAGCGGGAATTCATCACACACCTACAATCTACATATTGGGTACCTGCCTATTAACACATCACTGAAACAAATATCACTAAAACAAAACACAACTGGAAACCAATATGAGAGAAAAACGGTAAATAATGTACGAAAACATTAGCTAGCAATTAATTGAAAATATGGAAATTAATTTGACCACAAATGTATTGATGTCCATTACCGGATTAACTTACTACTAAACGTATCCACATTACTATATGTTACTGAGTTTATTTATAGTCTCACATAACATTGCCTACGTGTGTAATTTTGAGATTAACTTTCAGCCAAACAACTATCTACAAAACATACCTCCAAGGGGTTGTTTCAAAAACAATCTATCGAAACAATCCTTTCTCTAACTAAATCAATGTTTTGGAATCCGAGCGCATTAATCAGTCTTGAAATAACAATGAACAAATATACCAAGTTAAAAGTGAAAATATAGTTGCAGAAGAGAACTAACTAAATAAAAGTAACCTAAATACAACTTTTTGTATATTTCTATTAAACTAATTGAATTATGTTTCATTAACTACTTCTACTAACTTACTAACCGCGCACTCAAAGTTTAAAACACGTTAATGATAACTTAAACTGACACCAAATAAAGATTTGACAAAACCTTTATTTAGTCTCTACATTTGATGATTACTGAAATAATCACTAAGTAAATTTTGTAAGTAAAGTTGGTATCTTACCTACCGCCGAACTCAGAGGAGTTCGGCGGTAGGTAAGATAAATGAGGAATAGGTATCTCACATTTTTTCCCTACACAATTTTCTCACTTAAAAGACCTTTTCTGCACCTTTAACAGCTTCTTTGGGTACCTACTGCTACTACGTAAAGAAACTTAATAAGTTCATAATTATGAAGGCTTGTTTTTAGAATGAGTACCTTATTATATACCTAAGGCTCTAAAAATATGTCTTCCACAAAAAGATGGACAGTATCACATTTTATTTAGTAGCTCAACAAGGCTAGTACTTTAAGACACAATATTTAAGACTTAAAGTACCACATACTCAAAACGTAAACTGCGCCACTACATAAGAACAACGAACTGAACTTAAAATCTAATTAGATGAGTACCAACCTAACAGCGCGTATTCTCGCGCGCTGGCTAAATTCCACCGCCATTATAACATAACAGTATACGTTATTATGTGGTTTCATTAAAGCCTTAGGAAAATGTCTGGCTAGACTAAATCCCTACCTTTCAGATTATGCGAAGGTTTTGGATATCAGTTTGGATGGGATCATGTAAGTTCGGTTGAAGGAGGATGCATCTCAATTT
Source organism: Abrostola tripartita (assembly GCA_905340225.1). Lineage (NCBI taxonomy): Eukaryota > Metazoa > Arthropoda > Insecta > Lepidoptera > Noctuidae > Abrostola > Abrostola tripartita. Next base: position 5,381,911 of record HG996490.1, on the reverse strand, counting down.
TCATATTAATTTCTTGGTAAATTTACATGTTATCTTTAATGCTTGTGTTGGCGTGAATAGGTAGTATACTTTAGTTATAGGCACATAAATTGAGTTGTAGGGCAAGATGAATTAAATATTATTTAGTCTAGGAAGACAGAAAAACTTCGTAAAACAAGTAATGGAGAAAGTGGGAATTGTTTCGTAACAAGGTAAAAAAGGAGGCAAACAAGCTGATGTCTTAAAATATAGAAAAGAAGCCTAAAAGATTGTAATTTAAGTTACATGTTAAGCCTTAAAGTAGGATTGATGTTTTCAGACAAATTTGTCCTAAATTGATTCAAGCAATTAATGAAAAATTTTATCTCAATGTTGGTATCGACTTTCCTTAATGTATTTAGTCTACTCGATCAGCAAAATGTCTTTATTTAGTAAATAGCAAAATCGTCTCTTGCATTAGGTAGTTAAATACCTACGAAAATGTTTTAATTATCAGAACAGGTTTTTTTAAATTTAATTGCAGCCTTTTTTAGGAATGGTCATATTTTTTTTCTTCAGCCGTGATAACATAGCCAAAGAAGTAAATAATAATAAATATTATTTAAGTAACGATGTCAGAATCAACCTAAGTCTATTTCTAACTATGTGTGGGTAAGCTTCATACTGTATCATCGTACTGTATAAGTTACTCTACATAACGCGAAAAAAATCGAAAACATAGCTAACTATGTTTTCGATTTTTTTCGCTTTATGTAGAGTAACTTAACCTAAGTCCTGGGTTTTATAACAAACTAACATAAATACCTAATCTACACTGTTATACTTATAAGTTTCGAAATACATAATATTTAATTGTTGTGGTTAATTAACAAAATATGTGAGAGATACAGTTTGCTGTAAATGATTAAGTTTATCACCTCATAAAATACGTGATACAACGACATATTTTATTAAATAGTGCTCGTATATTGTAAATTATATTAAGAGCTACAGAATATTTCATAAACATTAATTAAACCGGGTAATCATTTATGAAACCATGTTGCGATATTATTTCTTAGAACAATCGTCTTGAGACCCTTATGCTAACATAAGTTTTCATAAAAATGAGGTTTTATTGAACCATGTAATATATTTAAATTACTTTTACATTTCTTTAAATATAATTATGGCATTTTCGTTTCAGCAGTTGTCGTGTTCATTTTTAGTACATTAAGATTATAATGTGCTCTTTAAAAAGAAAGGATACACATACAAATTAGACTTGTTATATGTATTTTATGTAGTTACTCTATAATAATATTAACATAATTACGATTTAGTTTTTATATGAGGGAGAAAAAATACTGCTTTTATTCTTTGTAGAATATCTATCATTGACTTAGATTATCTATAGAATGTTTATGTTTTCGCCTTGGGTGTGTAGACAAGGACGAATTTATCAGTATTTTTATTTCAAAGATAACACTGAAACTGGTAGAAAGGTGTACTAAAATAATACTTCCATGAATTGTTTTGTTTTCACAAAGCAGATGCTTGGATTTAGTAGATACCGCTTGCTTTTAGAATAAAGAAAGAGGTATCTACTAAATCCATTTTTCGATGAAACTCTACAAATAGCTTATCGAGTGTACTTAGCAACGTAGAAATGAACCCTCTTTCAACGAGAACTAAAGTTCTCAGTCTATGCAAAGTCTAATAGGTACGTCATAAATAAATATGCCCGGTACAGACCGTATATTCGGATGTCTAGCCGAGGTACACCGCAATTGTGAAAAGCCAAATTGTCGGGATCGAGTATAAGAGGTAGTCTCGTAAAATTAATATGTAGGGAGTGGTTCTTGCTAAATGTGGGCAGTATTAAAACGGAGTACTAATAGGGGGAGGGGGGCGCCTCACAACCGCAGACTTTATGTCCTCAGACCGGTCTAGAATTATTAATTAACCGAATGGTGATTGCATTCCTTGGTTGCGGTCTCATAGTTATTTGACTTCATAAATTTGTAATGGTTTAAGATGAAGGCTTATTGGTGCTTCGATGTTCAGTAAAGTGGTATTTTTTTAGTAGATTAATTGATATTGGTCCCTTATTGGCTTATTTTATCCGTAAGAAAACTGGTGATGAATATTATTATCTTTGATGCAACGAAAGATAGTCGTACAGTTATCTTACGTGGATGGTTATCATAACACGCCTGTATTACCCGAAATGGTAGACAGAGATGCACACTGCACATTGCTATAGTAGGTACACCCACATTTCACCAGTAATATTTTAGGTCCCAATGTAATAGGGAGCAAGCATATTGCCATCAACCGGGCACAAATCCAGACTCCGTGCTGCTACTGGGATTCACCCAACGGAAAAACCCAGTAGGTATCACTTTACCCAACCTGGGATTCAAACCAAGGAAGAGTACCTCATGCTCAGCAGTCGCGCTTAACTACTTGTGAATAATAACACTTTACCAAGATTACAATGTATGTACATTTTGTCTGGTACAATTTGTTCGCATACGTAATAATATATACATATGTCGGCGCGCTTAACGTTAGCGGGATGGCCGTCATCTTTAGGGTTACTTAGGTCAGGATGCATGGCGTAGGTCTTAGGCATCAAGGGTAGATATGAACAACACAACGATCTAAGTATACTCGGATAGATACAACAAAGAAATAACAGTACTACCGGAGTATAGTAAACCAACGATCCCGTGTGAGGTGTCCGACCTGCACTCTCGTCTTTCTAAGACTGCCCTGAATATGGCCCATGGCTCTACATATCAGCTTGCTTCTACACGATTCCGTTCCCATGTAAATCACTGTCGTGATATCATGGTGTTCACCCAACACCGGTACCTACGATAATTTTAACTAGAATTATTTATTTAATGCCTACTTAGCAAACTCCAAACACGACCCTTGAAGACATCCATTAAACACTTGAACAATTATAGTTCGAGTTGTTGATTTATTGCATTTTTTATCTTACTCGACGTTATATATTTCAGAAGCTACTTACAGTGTCTTAATCAAACCCTAACGCTTGATTTGGTTTATAGAAACAACACCGAATTAGTAGTTGTGTTTCTTATTTACCTTATTAACCTCCTACGTTGCAATAACAATTCTCGAAGACTGGATGTTTACAAGAGGATTTTGCTAGAAGCGGAACGTTCTAGGAAATCCGACAATATCTACTTACTTGAAAGCAAAAATTATTTTCTCTTAGCTGTATTCCAAAGTCTGAATGAAGTATTATTGTCCTACTTTATTTATAGCAAATAAAATACTGCTCATTTTTATCGAAATGATGATATTATTATGAAAGTAACAATACTAGGAATCTCCCTTTGGCATTTTTTACATTCGTACTTTAATCTAATCTTATACCTATTTAGCTATTAATAAAAACTAAATGTAACCAGTAAATACTTTTTATATACATTTTTATACATACACGTAATCAAATTCTAAGCAAGCGACAGAGGCGGGCAATACAGAACAAAGAACAACAATCGCATTCATTTGACGTCTAATTTACATAAATATGAGATTTTCACGAATAATCATACTTAAACACCGTTGATTCGGAATCGTGGTACAATGAAGATTGCTTCCGACCCGCCGAGCAATATGTCTAAAGAGAAATTTGAATTTAAGTAATGCCGCGTATCTTGTTAAAATTAAGGATTTAAATTTAAATTTGTGAAGCGTCCTGGGGCGAATAGGTGAAACGAAATAAATATGAATATGAATGGGGAATCAGACAAGTACACGAACGGGTTTCGAATTATTAACTTTTCGAGTGCACTCGGTTTTGGAGCGTGGTACCGTCGGGAATATAAGCTGGCTTCCTCGAGTGTACGTCTAACAAGCTTGTCATATTCTAATGTCAAATCTTCAATGTACCAAAGTATTATACGATAAGTATCAAAGTAGCGAAACGATATATGAATAACAGACAAAGTACAGAGTACGCGAGCCTTACAACCTCGCTAATGATCCCAAACAAAAGCATTTTATAATAAGCCCTTCCATGTCTTTGAGTAGGCTTCAATTATTCTTACATGTAAATTAATTCAGGTACAAAATTGTATCATAACAACAATTTTTGTATCTAACTAAGGTAAACAGCTCTTTTTCAATGTAATTCAGATACCAAATTAACTAGGGTTTTCAGTCTGATGATTACCATGGCTTGAAGATTAGACCTCACCTTTCTTGGCGTATTACTGGAACGTAGATGACCCAAGTTGGGCAAAGCAGTTCAAGAACTATCAGAATTCTTTCTACACATAAATGTCTAACTAACTCCGTCTGTTTCTTTGTTAGTGACGAAATTTAGAATCCATATCCATACTAATATTATAAATGTGAAAGTAACTCTATCTGTCTGTCTGTTACCTCTACACGACTAAACCGCTGGACGGTTTTTGATGAAATTTGGCAAGTAGAAAGACCCAAGAAAGGACATAGGCTACTTTTTTTCTTAATTCACCCCTTTAAGGTGTTTAAATAAAGCTAAGCCGCACAAGCTATATGTAAATATACATATATATAATACTAACCAACAATCTAAATTAGCGCGAGCAAAGCCGTGGGAAAAAGCTAGTGGATAATAAGTTTGAACTCTGGGGAAGGATGTAGATTACTATTCACTCTAAAAAATAAATATAATTGTTTAATAATTTATTGGCACGTTTATGCGGACGGTAGGCAGACATCTCAAAATCAAGCAGATAGGCCAACGGAGACAATTTAGTCGCAACGTATAATTTGGGTTTCGGCTAAGGACCGTGTTGACCGGCCGAGCGCCGAATTTCAAGAGCCCCTTTATCCGACTAGTGCCGGACTAGAGTTGGTCCTCTTTTATTTTTTGTTACTTACTTTTTGGTACGGTTGAGTTGTGTATAAGTTTTGTTATTTGTGTTATAGTCACTATTTTTATTAAATATATTTAACCCCCGACGGAAAAAGAAGGATGTTATAAGTTTGACCGCTATTTACCGCGGTTTTTTTAGTTGAAAGTACGTTTTTATATTTTTATTATAAGTTAGGTGAGTGTTATCCATATTATTTTTCATTTACCAGTTATTTTCACGTGTGTATTTGAGGTTGCTAAACTACTTTCAGAGTCAAACCGAGCCCTTATTCATGAGCTAGTAACGCAGCGGAGTCGGCGAGGTATTAATACGAAATGACTTTTCTTTTCCTCACCTTTACAAAAGTTGCATATTTTAAAATGTAACATTTGATTATAATATTTTGAGACTTCATTGTCGAATGTAGTAATGTTAATGAACAGTACAAAATCAACGGAAGTACTTGAGTTTATATTCATCTGTAAATGTTTAACACATCCAGCAACGCCGGACTGAAATGATACCGATACTATATTGTTCAAAATATCCTGCAGTTTTGTATAAAATTTCATCCAGTATTCAATGCATTCACTTTAAAATGAACCAAGCCATAAAGCGAATCTGTATAAAATCCACCAAACATTTTGAAAGGCATATTGAAGCTTTTAAAATCCGCCATTTTTATTCCACTTTAATTGCTCGCGGTAACAAAGGAAGATCGAATGACGTAAATTAAAAGGGAATTCAGTTTTTTTTAGATCTATCCACGCATTGTCTGAATATTAAGCGTTTCGTTTTCATTCATTTTGTTTACTAAGTAGCGCGTTGGAGAACTATTGTTTTGTTATGGAGTTATGGCAGCTCTTAATGATGTGTTCAGTAGATATTGAACACAACTGTATTTTTTTTGCCCGTTAATGCTAAAGGCGTGAACGTGTTGCATTTTCAAACGTTAAATAATAGTTATAATAAAAAAATGAGCTATACTTTATTTTTGATTTTATTGACTGGCCAGCGGACATAAATATTTCATAGTTGCGTCTATATTTAATTTTCCTATCCACACAAAGCACTGTGACTATTTTCAGTTGGCAATATGCACGACATAGTTGCAATGTACCAGGCGCCCATAACCTAGAAGGCATTATCCAGTAACAGCTGCCCAGCTTTCAGTACGTGGACCGAAGTTAATTAGAAGCCTTTGCGAACCGCGGTCCGGCTGTGGTTTTAATAATTCCCAACGTCCAACGTAAGAGAATTGATATAAATGATTTTGTTGGACCCCACACTAATTTGAGACTGAAGTTTCGCCCGTACTTCGGATTAATGACTGTCTGAATAGCAACATGAGCTTAGTTTCGGTAGTAACTCATTTTGTTGTCGAACGAGCGTTCACTTTGACGTTCAAGCAAATGTTTGGAAGCACGTGTGTTTAGACGAAATACTTTCTTGTTTCTTTATTTGGTTTTCCAGTTAGAATTTGCAGTATAAGTTGGAGCTACAAAAATCTTTAGTGTCATAAATAAGTATCTACTGTATAAAAGTTAATTATAACTTGTGTATAATAATCGTAATCATAAAATAACAATTATGAATAAAATACTAAAAAAGGATAAAAAAATATGAAGTTCAGTAAATAATTTTAGTTTCTCAGAGCCAAACGTTATTCCAATGAAAAGTGGCCATTTCCACCACACAAGTTTTCGTATTCACATGTATGTTCTTTCATTTAATTGGCATTAAATCTAATCAGCTAATAAGCTGTACTAACGAGATTTAAATTAGATTAGAACTGAGTAAAAGGCGTAATCGCCTTCTACTCAGTTGACATTGTAACATTGAATAAATCGTTTAATAATGCTGCATATTATATCCAAACTTTTAACTTGATGTTTTATTTGAATTTCACCGTGTCAGAAATATAATGGACTTAGGAGCTAACACTGTCACGGCCGGCGAGAGTTCGCTCAAGTATCTACTCGCGTTGCATGCGCGCGTCAAACTTATCCTCAGTTATTAACTGGCATGTCAGTTTCTAATTACTCGATCCAGTTATCACCTGCGACTGACGGCTACATTTCTACCCTGTCTGCGCCACCAAACACAGACCCTCTGTCTCGCTGACGATGCACTAAATATAAATGACACGTTGCTCGAATACGGGGTCTTTTAAAACTGGTCTTTCAATCCACCTCCGAAGCAACGTGAAGTCGCGAAATATGTTCAGATGACAGCTCCATTATAGTAATGTGTCAAACAAGGGGTTTAAGCTATTATTAATGGTGGGAAAGGTAATAATTTTCTTTGTTTGCGCTCGGTATTTTTGTTTCAACTCGTTACTTATTGCTGCTGTAGCAGCTGGTAATGGAGCACGAATCATTAAATACAACTCGACGATGAAGAAGTAAGTTCAAAAAATTAATTCTCATGTAATAAGGTGGTGGACATGGTAGGGTGATATATTATATCAATGCCATATATATTTATTTTATCTTTAGGTTTATACACAACGATGCCATCCATTACCGAGAAAAAGGCTAAGATTCTCATCAATTATATGCTGCATAATCAGCTCATTTTCAGCCAGCGAAGCTTAATAATAAGTAGATAAAGCGCTAAGACGAAATAAAGAAGATATAATGTAATCCAATAAACAAAGTATTTATTAAGGGCTTTATTAAAGACGAGGCCGATGGAACGAAACGCCTCACTGGTCCTTAGATGCGCCTCATCCAATTTCACGCTTAGCCCTACTCTCTTTTGTTAATTGTTAATTTGTATTAAGAAATTTTCAAGATTATTGATTAAGCTGCTTTATGTTTTGTTGCGATATACCCTACACATTTACAGTTATCTTTTAGTAGCATTGTGTGTTGCTTTTTGCGAATCCTATTTTGGTAATAGTTGATTTAGTCCCATGCAATAGATGGAGAACCTAACCAAAATAAAACCTACGGCAAATATTGTTACCAAAAAATCGTTATAATAAAATCAATTTTCAATACGTAGTCCAAATGAGCTATATGTATCTTACTTCATATACAGGCTGCGTCAATAACTCGTCCCCTCGCAACAGCCACACACCGCCGTTTTAAACTCCACCCTGTGTACAGAAACATTCAAACTTTGCAGACAAATTCGATCTGTGCGGGGCGATTCGGACTATGCATATTGTGAATTTGCTTACGCAATAACAGCCTCTATTAAAACGCAATACGGAACATAATTGTATATTCTAGCGGGTATTGTGCTGAATATAAAATCATAAAGTCCGATGTACAGTCGTGTTTACATACCTTTCGCGTGTAGCAGATATGTTGGCAGATAAATGAAAGCTCATTGAAGGCCTTTGTGGAGTTAATTCAGATGGAAACCATAAAATAAATGATTAAAACCAAATGTTTTGTTACACGGGAGTTTGCAACGGTTTAATGTCGAGTGTACAATACACTGCACATACACCGAACACATTATTATGGTGCATGATGACCGGTTTCATTTCAACAGTTCTATGTGTGTTTCAATGGATTGACTGCCTCGTTGGACTAGTGGGCGCTAACTGCGACTGCTGAGCATGAGGTCCTGGGCTCGAATCCCAGGTCGGGCAAAGCCTTACTGGGTTTTTCCATTAGGCAATTGTATGGATTTGTGCTCGGTTGATGGCAAAAAGCCTGCCGCCTATTACATTGGGAGTTGGGACCTATAACATAACTGGCGAAATGTGGGTTTACTATAATGCCCCCCTCTGCCTACCTCTTCGGGGAACACAGGCGTGGTGTTACGTTTATGGTCATTTAGGTCAATAATATGTCAAAAAGTAAAGATACGTCTTATGCTAACAAAATTAAAGAAAACGTGATCCGATTTCTGAGTCCGAACTGTCCAGTCTTATGTCAAATCTGACAGCAATTGTACTACCCGAAACTACCATTGTTCCCTTTTCGATTCTTCAAAATGAGTGCGCTAGTAACATATCTGTACTTTTTTTAAATATCTTTGATTTAGTTGCTTTCGAATGGTCATTTAAAACTACTCGATTGATAGCTGCTTTACACAATATTTTGTGATCCGCTGAAATGAAAACCAATGGAATACCTACCTAGTCTTAGATAAAAAAGCTAGTCAACACTAAACTTGAAAAGCGAATCATTTAAGTTTCAACCCTCTACTTTACGTTATTACTTATCAGTATATATATAAGTTTTTAAAACATTTCACGAAGTTAACAGTATTTTCTCACGATAGCATCTAAAGAAATAGAAATCCTATGATGTTACATTTTAAATTCAATAACAATTCAACAAAATATGAAATTTGAATAAAAAATGTACTATAACTCTATGACAATGGATATTTAATACCTATAATTCCGTATCTATTGTGACTGGTAGATTATACAGGGGTAGAGAGGGTAGTCAACCAGTCCGTGCCCCTTATAATCTTTTACACTCCACTTCCTTCGTTATTCCAAGAATCTTATTGTTGATAATTAAGGTTCTGAGAATAACAGGATTATCATAAGGTTTAAATTGCATACTATTTTTAATAAATTAATAACATTCTATAAATATTTTTCTATCCGTTATTAGCGTGTCCATGAAACAAAGATTTTATTAAAGATTGACTAGTTATAGTTCCCGACACGTAAAAAGAACGCTGACCGTTAACTTATTTTTTGGAATTCCTGCGTATTCCAAAGTGTAACGTATCTAGTAGAGTACCTACCTAATGATTCTTCAATAAAACAATTACACTTAATTATAAACCAAATAGCTTAGGACCTTAGGAAGCGACTACATAATTATATCCGAGTGCAAACACAGTCACAGCGTTTTTCTTACGTGACGGGAACTATACCAGTGATCAGTTTACCCTAAAAGGGCTGCAGTAACAGTCAAAATTATCGACAGCATTCAAGTCCAAGACTGCCGTAGTAGAGCATATTAGCTTGAAAGTTCAACAAAACATTACGGTCTAAGAAGCATAGGGCTTGAATGCAGTATTGATTTTACTAGCCTACTACCCAATACATAAATAAATCTACATATAAATGAATGAGTATGGGCGTAACGCAGAATAATTATATCACGCGCTGAAAAATTCCTCGTACCAAATCAAGGTATCGAAAGGTTTGGTATTACAGTAGAAGCTATATTCGCACTCTAAAGCTAATTACTACCAGGAAGGAGAGGTGACAAGCTAGAAGAGCGTGTATTGATTCACTTTCACTATCGTTCGGGGTCAGCTGCGCGCGGCTGCACTAGGCCACTGGAACATCGCTGCAGCATAGTTCACTCCTTGCTTCCTATTGCAACTCACGTCGTGTTCCTATAACCCCAACCTCTATTATACATTAATAATCTCTATCTAAAACTAAAAATGACCAAAATATGGAAAATCGTTTTGATTCGCACGTCGAAAAAAACTGGTTCTAATTTACATAGGACGCGGAACAAAGGACCAAAGTGTTCAAGATGTGATTGTGTGTTTGAAATATGCCTACATAGTGTTTTGTTTAGTGAAAAATATGTGTGTTATGTGTTGTGGTGCGCAGATGTTCTAAAGAGTTTGGTAAAGTATTTGAGAATAGAACGTACAGGCAATATTTTTGTTTTATCTGCTCCCGTAATTTAAAGCATGTTACTTGAATGAAATAATTAATAATTTAAAAATTACACTAGCCACTCTAAAAACAAAGTAAACTTTTTTGGGTAACTAAAAATATAACTGCGGTTGATGGAACTAGTGGCCGTTCTTGAGGTGTCCAAATGTGTACGCACAAAATTCGGAAACACGTAAAAATAATCATTAAGACTTTTCTAAAAGCCTTTTTTTTTAATTTTACTATAAGTTAAAAAAACATCTAAGTCATAACTGGCATCTAAGCTTCTGACAACATCTATCTCATATTTATTAAATAAAAAACATAAAATTTCAATAACGGGTTTTAAAAGAGTTACCTACTTTCGAAGATCTTACTCTATGTCTCACAAAATTGTGAACTGAATTCCAGTAAAATATTATTTACGGATGGATTACGAATTAAATATTCAAGTAAATAAAGCTTAAACTTTCTGCTTTTTCATTTCTCTCTGTTATGAGAAAAGAATATTTTTATCAATCGTGAATTCGTAACAATCTAACTATAAAGTGTACTGTTTTGCAGTTGTATCCTGTACGGTAGGAATGATTTCTAAGAACACTTTTCTCCTCGAAGTATCTAGCGTAAACAGTAAATCTATGTTTACATGCATGTTTCCATTTTTCTTTTAAAACTATTTTCGCTTATCGGATCGTTTCGCTTGCCGTCACACAATCTTCTAGACATTTCTTTGAGGCGTAAATACGATTCGGCGTTCTGAATCCAATGAAAAGTGGAAAAAGATTAGAACAGCGCTACTTGTGAGGTGTGGTGTTAAATACAGCGGAAATATCGGTGGATCTTAGGAATAGGACTTTGGAAATAATAAAAAAGATATATTACAAATGTAGCTTTCGCTCAAAACAAATTGGATTCTAAGTGGTTTAAAAAACTGTAATATCGTAAATTTACTAATGCAAAGAAAAATACATGAAATTAGCTGAGCATTAAAAAAATATAATGAATCTGAATATATTTGCTTAACTCTACAAAATAATGTTAAAAAATATATTTTGATAGCTATGGTACGCGAAGTGTTAAACATAAGATTAAACACTCTAACACTTCTCTAGTTTCAGCTCTAAAGTTATTTGAATGTACACTATGTGAGACATCCATATCCAGCAGATATATTTTTATTTTTCCCGCGTCACGCTACCAGTAAAGACCTACTTAATCACCACCACCTACAAGGTTTAAGAACTCGCACGTCCGCCTTATTCAGATTCTCAAAAGGCTTAACCCTTTTGTAGTGACGCGTATATTAGTCGAGGAACGGAATATAAGAAATCGTATGCGTTAGATTGGTCGGAACCCCTCACAAGCTTATCCTGTAATAATGTTTATCTTCCATCAAGGGTGGCTTCTGAATACACGGATAGGGATTTTAAAAATAATTTTGGTCTTTAGAATCCTTGAAAAGAATGAGAATTGAAACGACTTGGCAAACGCCGAAATTAATTGCTGAGATCCGCGGGTTAAATTTCTGCACAAATTGAATATTTGTTTTCAGTCTTCAATACTCGCATGTGCGCCAAATCTGTTTAAATTAGTTTAGTTTTAGGTTTCAAGACCACCTTTGATACACTGAAACTATGTTAATTTAAAGTAAATTGAGATACAGTTTAAAAATAAATAAAGCCATCTTTTAAGTATTCTTATTTTAATTATGTACATATATCAGTATTATCCAACAAAACAACGATTTCATTACAACTGATTATATGAGTGAGTACCAATACCGATTGAATTTAATGATGACCACATTTAAGTAGCATTTACTTTAGCGTTTACGTTCAGAAATCCTTTTAATTTCAAAGTAATACAGCTTAGTAGAAACTATTTTCTCTGAACAATAATTTGCTCAATTGAGAACTTCCCATTGGGATTAATAACGCTCCGTCTGTGTCGTCTGCTATCTTGTTTATTTCTAATTAAATAAAGAACAATCTTAATTAGCTGTGTCAGTACCAAAGGGCAACTATTGAAAATTCTACATTTATGTTTGATATATTTCGTTTCTACTTTTATTATTGGTCCTAGGATCCGCATATAGGTATACTTATTTACTTTGTCATCATCATCATCAGCCAAAGACGTCCACTGTTGAACATAGGCCTCCCCGTTTAAGCGGGGGGGTTTGCCATAATCCCCACGCTTGGCAAGCGGCTTGGGGATCGCAGTATTGGTGGTGGAGTTACAGAAGACGCTGCTGCCCATCTTCTGAATTTTCCCTTAGTGGCGACTAAGGGAAAATTCAGAAGATGGGCAGCAGCGTCTTACGACACCCACGGGAGGAAAGGGGGTGGTCAATTCTAGGCCGGATACCACACGGCACGGCACCATATTTACTTTGTAGGTAGGTTAAATAGTATTGTGTATAAAACACTTCTTAAAGTGCGACTAATACTTAAAAAGGCCAAACAAAAATTACTATTGTTGATACTAATTATAATCTTGTCCCTGTCAGTTTGATAAACAAAACCATGGCCAACAGCGTGTTCATTGATAAAACCTTGAATAAACCTATTTCTCAGATAAATAAAAGACTATAAAGCCTACACTAAAATAAAATCACACTTACATTACATTGCGCTCCATGTATAATAGACTTAGAATGTCTTTGCACTGTTTACATACAACGATACATCAAAGCAACACAAACACGGACTGATCTTATATAAATAGCAGTGTAAATGCAAGTTCGCATCGTATATCAAGAGATTATCTCTAGCGTCTTCTGCGCATCTTACAGTATGCGCATGCATAATTTATACCGCACTTATCGCGCTGAATTGTGGTTCAAATAGTTTATTTCGTAAAGAATAATATATTATTATGCACAATTTATTTTGAGATGTATATCAGATTACACGCTAATCTGCGGTTAGGAGGACCAGTTTATATCACAGATTGTTTTAGACGAAAAGGGATTTTAATGACGCAAAATATTTGTTACGTGTACAATAATGTTACCGTGTCATTAAAATCATATTCCACCAAAGCCTTAGGATTGAGTATTTGTGGAATTTATAGAATAGGCTTCCTAAATTAACAGCAAAGCTGTTAGATAGGCAGTGTAAACGTCATTACCAAAAAGGTTGAAAACTAAGGGAAAAATTTCTAACAACTATGTACTACTCAAATTATTTCCATTTGTTTTTGAGATTCAATTTTAGCCAGGTTGAATCTCAAACTATACAATTTACTTACTGAAAATCATCACGCATGCCTATCTATCGTATTCTTAAAGAATATTCCAGCAACAAAGAATATATGAATAGTACCAAAATGATAGCATAATGATACAACAATGCAACTCCGTGTTCTATTAGGGAACCACGAAATGTTTGCGATTATAATTGAGCCCCTAAATAAAAGAGATATGATGTTTAACTCTGAAACGAGATTTATCTCGGCACCAATGGTCCGCTGGCTACAGCACCGATTCCAGCTTGTAATGTGTATTAATTTATGGATTCCGACCAGCTGATATTTTTTTATCGCGTGTTTTCTGTATTTAGGTGTATTGCATGTATCCATTTGTCGTTATTTCCATATGACTCCACATGTGAGTAAGTATATATTTTTTAATAAATGTCTTATTAGTAGCGTTTTACCTAAAATAAAACGCATATTAAAATACTTACCTCACTGGAAGCTTTTTATTGAGAGAGCATATCCGTTTCCGTCGATTTCTTAGTAATTTTAGTACTTATGTTGACCTACTCAGTGGCGCCACCTGGTGTTTGCTTGTCATTTTAGTTTCGTCAAGAGAGACAAGCTAATTTTTGTTCATTGGCTCAATAAAGACCAGGCAGAAGTACACTTAAAGCTTCCAGTGAGGTAAGTATTTTAATATGCGTTTTATTTTAGGTAAAACGCTACTATTAAACTACTAGACCGTCACTGGAAGCTTTTTATTGAGACCTGTTTGTTATCGCCTGGTGTCGCCACTTGTGTTACAGCCAATGTGATAGGGATTTATATTTTTAAAAAGCACATATTATGTTTTAATGTTTTATTAATTACTGTAAATTACATATTACTGAATTAAATTTGTAGGTTAAATAAACAATAGGTAAATCAATAATAGTTATATTTTAATTAAACGTCTTCACTGATTTATTGGATTAAATAATTGAGAAACATTTGAATTAAGATCATCACTTCTTATAACTTCTCTTCTGTAAAATTGATTAAATGTATTAGCTGATTGCCAATTTCCTCGGCGTAAGATTTCATCGATGGGTTGATTTTCTAGCCAACTTTTCGAGGCTACTGCAGATCGTGTGCTTCCTGGTGTTGCTGTAATGCCCGCTTCTTTGAATAAGGTTTTAATCCAACCTGCAATAACGGCGCGTGAAGCGGGCTTAGCCACGCCTCTGACTGTAACAAATAAATTAAATGATCTTGCGGCATTACGCCTATCATTTAATAATGTTATTACCCTTTCTATCCAGAATAAAGGATTTAGGTTAATATTATTACTAGAATTTGAAAGAAGTTTCCACCCGGACTGTCTGTAACTACTGCTATCTGTTTTTGAACCAAATTGGGGCCAAAATATTATACTATCATTGTATCTAATGCAATGTTCAGGATCAACTTTTAGCAGCGTTAAGTCATGTATGCGTCTGCCTGAGCATAGTAGTAATAAAATTGCAGTATGACGCGATATTTGAAACAGATTATTTATGTCTATGTTACAGTTAGTTAAAAAAGTAGTCAATTTGCTAACGTCCCAAATTGGTGGCTTAGCAGACTTTGGATTTGTTAAAGCAATGGATTTTAAAATGTGTTTTACAAGGACATGCGAACTTAATCGATTTGAAGATTCAACGTTACACAATGTGGAAACTACCGATTTATGTAAAAGAATTGTATTATATGATAATTTATCCTTGAGATGCATATCGGATAAAAATTGGGCTAATTGCGAACCTGTAGGATTATTACTATCAATGTCTTTAGTTGTACACCATGAAATCCAACGTTTCCAAGCAACCTCGTATGTTTTTAAGGTAGACTTTCGCCACGAATTTTTGAGCAACAATTGCTGTTCAGTATTCCATGTTTCTATAGCCTCTGACCACCCCCACATTTCCATACTTCTAGAACGATTTTGTTGACTTGTGGTGGTGGGAGTCCCGTCGATGTGTCGACTAGGTGCGTCTGAAGATTTTTTAGTGTTAGTGGTACCGCTAGCGCTCGAGCTTTGAGGTCTGCGCGCCAAAATACCATTTCCCATCGCGGTACTACAATCAGGAATATTCCCGATGACAGATTGAGGTGTGTCAGGACTTTTGGAATTAGGAACGGTGGTGGAAACACCCACGCCAGTGGATAGTTCCATGGAACACTGAATGCATCGTGATACAGAGCTTGGCGGTCTTTCAGGTCTCGAGACACATAATTGTAAACAACGTGAGCTGTCTCTGACGCAAACAGATCTATTACTGGAGTTCCCCACTTCGCAAACACTATTTCCGTACAGGCTGGCATTAGGTGCCATTCTGGACGTTGGCGAAAGCGTGACAAGTGATCGGCATGATTGTTGTACTTGCCTGGGAGATAGTGTATGCTGAAGTGTATTTGATGTCTGTCTAGTAAATTCAAAATTTGATAGGTTAGCTCTATTAGGGATAAAGATTTCGTACCTCCTTCCTTTCGTAGATAACTGACGACAGTCTTGTTGTCGCATTGTATCAGCATCGAACTGTTGCAGAGCAGATGAGCGTAGGCTTGAAGTGCACGCAATACTGCCAACATTTCTTTTTGATTGCTGTGCAGTGTTTGTTCCTCTTGAGACCAACTGCCTGATACCGCTTGATTGTTCATTTGCGCCCCCCAACCTTGTTTTGATGCATCTGTGGTCAGGAAGTTTACTGGAGGAGGGTAATGTAGAGGTGTTGATGACTGACAATTCAGGGACCACCATTCCAGTTCGTTGCGAATATTTTGAGGTAGAGGATTGGCTTTGAATGATGGGCCTGACAGCGAGTTCATGAAGATTAATAATTGCCGATGATTGAGTCGGCCTCTGGGAACAACGAAGCTGGCAAAGTTCAGGAGTCCTATTATTCTTTGTAATTCTTTTAGAGTTACTATGCCTCGTTCTAAAACTTGTCTTACTTTTGTGATTAATGCGAAAGTCTTTTCTGTCGGTAGGGATTTTAAATTGTCCCAGGGTCGCCACAATATTCCTAAATATGTTATAGTCTTTTGTGGACAAAGTACAGATTTCTCGAAATTTACTTGCCACCCAAGATGCTGCAGTATGTTTACTGCAAATTTGACATGTTCTCGAAGTACGTCTGCATTTTGATGTACTATTAGGTAATCGTCGAGATAGACCACGATTCGGATATTCCCCTGTTCTCGTAGTATTTGTGCAATCCAGTTTGTAAGTATGGAAAAGGTTTTGGGGGCTGTGCTCAATCCGAACGGTAGGCATGTCATCTGTAGCAGTTCCCGATTGTATACAAGCCTTAGGAAGCGCCTGTGCGACTCGGAAATATTTAAGTGGAAATATGCTTGGGATAGGTCTATTTTGCACATCCAATCTTTCGGTTGCAGAAAATCCGGAATGCGATACATG
The DNA here is from genome assembly GCA_905340225.1 of Abrostola tripartita. Lineage (NCBI taxonomy): Eukaryota > Metazoa > Arthropoda > Insecta > Lepidoptera > Noctuidae > Abrostola > Abrostola tripartita. The sequence continues at coordinate 5,364,825 of HG996490.1, read as the reverse complement.
TTTATTAAGTGGAAAGGTTCGATCTTTACATATTCGTTTAGCGCTTTGAGGTTGAATATGGGACGGGCAGATCCGTCCGCTTTTGGTACAAGAAATAGAGGGGAGATGAAACTCGGTGAGGGTTGAACAACCTCTAGAATGCCCTGAGTTTTCATTTTGTGTACTATTGCAGACATTTCCTCTGAGACAGGAGTTTGAAAAGGACCTTTGATTACGTTCGGATAAACAAGAGGAGGTTTGTGGGAAAAAGGGTATGCGATACCCCTGAATTAATTTTAAAATGATTTCTGGAGCCCCCATTGCTTTCCATTGAGAATGGTACTGCGCTAACTGACCCGCTTGAAATGGTTTGTAGTCATTGCTTGTAACGTTTTTGGTTAGCTTGAGAACCTCTTGGAGGGTTTGACACTCCTCGTCCTCTGTTACTTCTACGGTCGGGCCGCGAGCCTCGGTTTTGAAATGACCCTCTGTTAGTTGTATTGTTTTCATGGAATTGAAAATTCGAAGGTAGACCTTTGTTTGAATAATTGTTATGATAATATCCACCCCGCGAGGGTGAAGTGTTGCAAGCATGCTTGTGTAAGCTTGGTTCATGGCAAGTGCATTGATTTCCACGCGATGGAACAACTGGTTTATGTACGCCTTGCCCCCGCGAGAGGCGGCGATTTGACTGATTAGATTTAGTTGGTAAATATTCAGTTTTTGAAGGCCAAAAGGCTTTGCGGACACCACCGGCTTTCTCTAATACTTTCGAGAAAGGCTCCGAATCGAACAAATAAGTAGACGATGGAGGTATTCTATTTAAAGCTGCTTTGATAAGTGGATCTCGAGCTTGACTAGTAATGGTCTCTCGACGCATTTCTATACTTTCAGCTCTATGACCACAAACTAATTGTAACAGGTCAGAAGAGATTTTATGCAATTCACCTTTTTGAAATAATTCTTCCACCTTTTCACTTAAATTATCAAAAGTAACGTTTGTATTTTTCGCCCACAAGAGAAGATTGCGGATACCTTCTTGTAAGGTTTCTTTTTGTTTTAAAATGCAAAATGTTATTGCTGCATATGATTTGTCAGCATGTGCCAAGTGACGTAAGGTATCATATATTTTTACCTCTTCGTTTGTGTTTAGGTCTATGAAACCTGGAGTGTGGTTGTAAGATTTTTGTGTATCAGCATATCTTATTTCTGACCAGGACGTATTGCCTAATCTCTGAACATCAAGCAGCATTTTTAAAAAGTTAGCAGGGGTTTTTGGAACTGATGGTTCCTTTAGCTTTGTCTCGATGTCAAAGGTAAAGTCTAGGTTAGTTTGATGATTTCGATAATCTTCAACATCGGGGCACTCATTATCATACAGTTCTCTACTGACTTCTGAACAAATTGACACTCCATCCTGGCAGGTTTGATTGCTATTTGTAATTATATGCTGACGTAGCTCACCAATTTCCTTCATAAGTTTCTTCATCGTCTGACTCGACCGCCGGGCACGCTTATTCTTCTTACGACGAGAGCGGCGCGCCCGTTGGGTACGCTTGCAGGAAGAAGACGAATTTGAAGAGCTACTGCTTGTCGTGCTATTGCTAGAACAGCTGAGGTTTCGTTTGCGAGTCAATCCGCTTGGCCCAGCCACGGCTTGTGGCTCAGCAGCCGATGCGAATTGTTCATCCATTACTTTATAGTAACAGTGGCTATAGTACCTCAGCTATAGTAAAAAAAGGAAAAACACACAAGACAAAAAACACTTCAACACAGTACTAAAAATCAACTCTATAAAGTAGGGTACTTACAGTTCAAATATTTGTTTGTATTAAAATATAATGTATAATAAATTTACAATATTCTTCGCGACGGTCGTAGGAACTAGGAACCGTAGCGCACAAGTTGCTTCGACGGAAAACGAAACGCCAATGAACAAAAATTAGCTTGTCTCTCTTGACGAAACTAAAATGACAAGCAAACACCAGGTGGCGCCACTGAGTAGGTCAACATAAGTACTAAAATTACTAAGAAATCGACGGAAACGGATATGCTCTCTCAATAAAAAGCTTCCAGTGACGGTCTAGTAGTTTAATATTAAATTCAAACATTGTTTGTACCTTTATTCATTATTTAATGCCGGTACGTTAAGTTACGAGCTCTGTTTGTAAAAGCTCCCAATTCCCCGGAGGAAAACTAAAATATTTTCTACACTTCTTGCCATAGCAAATGTTGTTTCCACTATTTACCTGTAAGTGTGCTTAAATTGTGTTTAAATGAATGCCTTTGTGTTAACATAGAACCAAGAATATATTATAAAAGAAACACCTTACTTAAGAATAAATGATTCTTCTCTATTCTAATACAGTATTTCATTAAAACCCACTAATAATAATTTATTTAACAGAAATAAATATTTAGGAGGAATCCGTGCAGATTTCTAAAGGGTTCTCACTTACCTAGAATTAATTACAGCCAAAATTAAAGGTATCTCGTTTGTGCAGGAGTTGAGGATCATTTTCACATTTTCTAGGGATTTTCGGGCTTCCAGTCTGCGGCTAGGTACGATTGAAGTTTTTCGAGTGGAAGCGACAGGGCTTACTGACAACGATGTGTGAGGACTAAAAGTGACAATGGTATACATTATGATGGGAAATATAGAGGTGCTTTATAAAGTGTTTTATTTATCCCTTAGGTACTGTAGAAATGTCTTTATGTTTGTTGAATTCTTATTTCTTGTTAGGCTTTTAGTATAGTATTTTAATTAATATGACATAATCAAAATATTGCCTATGATAGATTACCAGATGAATTAAATGTCATTCTGGAAGGAATCATTTAATTTTTAACCAAAGGTTTTTTAGGAAAGTATTAGAAATAAAAAGAGTGTTTAAAACCATTCGTTGACTGACTACCTCGTTGGTCTAGTGGTCGCTAAGCGCGCCTGCTGAGCAAGAGGTCCTGGGTTCAAATCCCGGGTCGGGCAAAGTGTTACTGAGTTTCCCATTAGGTAATTCTCAGTAGCAGCACGGAGTCTGGATTTGTGCCCGGTTGATGTCAATAGGCTCGCCCCCTATTACATTGGGATTTACAATATAACTGGCGAAATGTGGGTGTACTATATGTACACCTCCGCCTACCCCTTCGGGGAATATAGGCGTGATGATACGTGTGTATGTGTGTGTTAAGAACAATCATTAGTTACAATAACTTATGGAAAAGTTATTACTTTGTAAAAGGTTTACGCCATATCCAGTAACGTATCGTCCATTTACACCAGTACTTTGGGTTCACAATAAATAAACTGGTGAGACACGCCACCGCTGTCTGCAATACTGGCAATTGAAATTTTATCCCAGCTTTATATCCATTGGTCCCAATAAAATTGAATAAAATAAACAAAATATCGCCACACGTATGGACGGTGATTTTAAATCATAACCTCACTAACGTATGGGATCGGATTTGGGGTGTAATGTATATCATAATGTGAAAAAGTGGATTTCTTTTCTATTTGGAGATAGCTTTGAAGAATATTGGTCTCAAAAATGTTTGCTTTACCAAATTAACTTTTTTTGTTATTATGGAATTTAGGCCTGGCACAGATGAACTGAAAATAAAATAAATTTTAAATCTATCCTGTAAGCTTATTGAAGATGAATTTTACTTTTGTTTTAAAAATAGAAAACTAGTGGTCAAGTAATCAGGTAATAGGAACTTTAAATAAAAAATCTTTTTTTTTTACGAACATATTAGTACGTTTTTATTTCGTTAAAATATATTTTACAATTATTTACATTTTAAAACTAACATAAATTAAAAATAATACTTACACATAAAAATATAAAATCTAAATTATTAAAATATAAGCGTGCTACTGTCATAGTATCGCCTAGCAATTAATAAGCTAACTGTCTAAAAAGAACTAAACGCTTTGAAATCCCACTCATGCTTACAACATTGTACATACAAGTAACTACTGAAGATTTCATAAAAAAAAAAACTTGGTAAGTAAAATGTGTAATTTGTATAACAGCAGCTCAAACGAAACGTAACTGAATTATAAAATGTTCAACAGCTAGTTGAATAGTTCGACATTTATATTAAGTTCACGCACACTAACTAAAACTCTCGTTTAGGATTTACTTAAAATGAATTCCTTTTTAAACTTTGAATTTGGTACAATCGTAAATCTATTAATTCAATTTTAAAGTTTAGTCGCGTTGCTAGTCGTGTTGAACTTTAGTTACGTTTAAATATTTAATTACATCAATTGCATTAATTATGAAGCTTTATACATTGATAAATGCTTGCCTTTTTTTCTCAACTGATTAACACGGTAAACTAGCAGCTACGTGGTTCTCCCAAACGAAGAATTCAGGCGCAAGTAGTGCATAGTATTTTATAAACCAAGAAAATAATAATTAGTTAATATTTTTGTTTTACCATTAAATATTCCTGAAATAACGCCTTAGTTAAAAAGGTGATATCGTTGTAGTTATTTTACATTAATTTAATTACATTTATGATTAAAAATATTTGTATAAGTTATAGCTAAAAGGTAATATTTGGCTTCAAGATAAAACACTGCATAAACTTAAATCAATGCATACCTCAAAATAAATAAGCACTTAGTATATTCGATGCACACTTCCCATTATTCATGGCACAATATCTTACATAGTTACACCCCTGAGGTTCAACATCAACAGTTTATCATCCCCATAAACCACATGTGGGTTTAAAAAATATTGGTTACCGGTTAGTATCGCACTGCAATATCCATTAGGAATGACTCAATATCGGTAAAGGGCAGCCCTCTGACTGAATACAAACTGCGGTATTGCCCCATTCATACAACGTAATACCTCATTTCAAAGGCCTTTGCGGCCGCACCGATGTTATCACTCAATAATGTTTGGCTTTTTGAAATACGTGCCCTTTTTATTTTATGACTTAATTTGAAGGCAAATTTTCTGATTAGAGTCTACCGGGAGACATGCTCTTTGGGTATTTTGGGAAAGTGCAAAATTTTATCATTCAAAGGAAAACCCTCTGAAATTACCGGTATTGTCTTTTATGTAATTTATCTGACGTCAATGGATAGAGTGCATAGATTGTGGTGGACCGGGAAGTCAAATTTTTGGGTGTTCTTTGTCAATCTTTCTTTTTTTCAATGCTGAATATGGTAACACTAAAATACAATGAACTCAAAAAATTTACGATACCAGCCATAAAATCACTTATAATCTTGTGATTTCCGTACTTACAGGAAACTTTACACGTTCATGTTTTTTACAGCATTTGCGATACACGAGACAATATTCTCTCCCGTATACAATTTTATGTGCTTCTATTTCTCACTCGCACAAATGTAAATTTTTCGAATAGTTGCTATTATTCCACGCTAAAAATACTACTTGAAAAAGTGTTCTGTCGTGCGCGCGTCTACTTAAATTCTTACTACACAGCATTTTAAAAACATTTTCATAAAACAAGCTATTTTTATTGCTGTCTCCATAAATTCGCACACGTATAACTGTCGTGAACAAGACCAAACAAGGTTCTAAGACGCGCACTTGAGGTGAGATGATGTTCTGACTTCTCATAAATCATAGCACATTATCTTCCAGACAGACACACGGACGAGTGATGTATGAATTATTTATAACTGTGACGCCTTTTAGATCCTAAAAAATGAACAATAGTTTGGAACAGTTATTTTGGTGGTAATATGGAAATGAATGATGATGTCACTATATCGTGTTTTTCTGGCGGGGCCCTCTATTTCCTAATGCATGATTATTTGAAGAGATAAGTAAGACTTCTTGATATACGCTAATCGGCAAGTAAAATTTACAAATATCTTTTCTATCGTAGCTTAGTTACAGGCCAGTTCATCCCCTGATTAATGCTACTCAGGTATTGTGAAATTCGTATGAGTAGTTACGGGTGACTTCAAGTGGCGGTTAGTCTTCTTGTCTTGTAGATGGGAAAAAGGCCTTTAGTATTGTAACTCTATAATAAATCAATGAGCAAAAACAATTTTGATGATTTTATAATAAATATTTAATTCAATGTAAAACTAACAAACGAACCGTATATCAGTATAATATTTATTATTTATTCATAAAAACTTACTCAAGCACTGAATATAATTGGATGTAGTCTGATTCGGCAGCCATTATAATCTAATTTCTATTCGCAGTCAGGCGATTTCAATACATTATTTAGATGAAAATAAACAATATATAAATCATAGCAGAGATGGGTATTGGCAAGTAATCGTGTTTTTCTACTCTCTAATAATTCTAACAAGTTGAAAAAGCATTCATGGAGAAATTGCTTATTTATTATGATTCATGAAAATGCAAAATAAATTAGATATTGACAAAATCCATTTTACTTGGATGATAGAGCCAATTTACACTAATGAGATGGTTTGATATTTAACATTTAGCTTGTTGAAATCAAGCATGTTTTACTTATAGCTATTAGTAAAATTAATTTATAATTATAAGTAATAGAATTTTACCATTTAAATGGAATTTCGACCGATTCACGATATTTGTGATTTTCTGAAAAAATATAAACGGAAATGCGACGAAAACCTAAGGAGGTTTTAGTCGCATTTCCGTTTATATTTTTCCCGTTTGTAATAACATTGGTGATCGATAAGGATCGATCACCAATGTTATTACAAACGGGAAGCTCGCAGAACGGATGAATTTCCATATTTAAATCGCTATCGGCGCACTCTATTACTGCACTATTGTGCGCATGATGTATGTTTTCCTTGCATCACGCGCGTGATTTCGTTCTTCGTTCAAATCTGACGGGCGGACGCCAAAAGAATGACGAAGGGGGCCGAAATGGTGGGGAGTGCCGAAATAAGCGGGTTGACGAAAATAGTGAACTATTCGCTAAGGTGAGTGATTGATGTTTGTTATTTTGTTGAGTTTCTTCAAAGATTATCCTTAAAAGATATTTTGCGTATAAAAAAATGTATAAAAAACTTACATTTAAAACGCCTGACAGGACTCAAGTTGATGGTTGAGAAATAGGACTATTCCTGTTCGATTGACGTAAGTACCTATGTTATTTGCCTTCGATACGATAAACATTGAACATACGCATTGTACCGAAACATGCTTGTCTAGAAAAAGTATTAGCTGAGCTTTCACCCTTAATCCTTAGGGGTATGGATTAAGAATAGTATTCCAACTAGACGTCTAGAAAGTGAGTCGTAAGAGGTACCGGTGATAGGCTCGCCCCTAATATATGGGTCTTCTGATAAGCAATTGTCCTTAATTACTCCCTGCAATCACGATAATGAAACCTCTACAGGTTCCCCAAAGTGAGGTGCTACAAACTCGTTAACAACAATCTCGGCGGAAAAACACGGATATTAACATCCATCAAATTATTATATTATGACTAACTGTTATTTTACGAGCATCTAATGGCCCGATAAGGGTGTTTTATTATTCCCTAATGGCTTATACCTGTCTTGAAGCGTTATAGGGACGATGCGTTATGACCATACATTGCGGCGCCAATTTCGCATAATGGATCTATCTTTATTGTCTTTTTGAATGGTATTAAAAGGCTTTATAAATCAGATAGTTGCGCAACTGTGCTACGCGATGTTGTTTTGATAGTATTGGTATATTTTGATGGCTTTAAACCTGTGCTACGCATACAGGCACAACGCGAATTCTCATGAAATAATAAGCTTTATTAAATTATACGTATCGAGCAATGTCTTACTTAATCTTTGAATATTAAATATTGTAAAACTTACCTTTTTTTCTTACATAAATTGCACGTGAATCAACGTCGATACGTAGATCTAATCTAAAAAATGGATTCAACGATTTTATACGCACTATGAGCTACATATCTGACCCAAAACTCCCTTGAATACAATGTAAATAATCAAAGAATTCAATAGACAAATATTATAAATTGTTCTCAAACACAATTTATCAAGTCTAAGATTTAGAACTTTATCAAGTTTAAGATGTAGAAACAGAATTATTAGAGTATTTAAACTTAGTATTAACGTTCAGTAACTCTATTTCTAAGTAACCACTCTTTATTACCTTCCCTTCAATTAAAATACTGGTAAAGCAGAAAATAGGTAGGCACTAGTAGAGAAAAATCAAAATATTAAAATTTTCTCTTCTAATTTATACCTATGAGAAGATTTTGTCTATTTCAAAAGATGCTGAAGGTAGTACTCCATAAACAGGGTAAAAAACTAATTTATTTCACAAAATATAGCGATATAGTAGGTAGCATCATTCACTCCTTTTCATTATTCTCGTAATGTGTGTTATAGTGTTTAACAGATTACAGTCATGAGTCACTAATATGATAATGGATACAACATAGTATGTAATGCAGCAAGGAGTGGAAAACTATATTGATCGAAATAATAATATTGCAAATCATTTGCTATGCCGTTGAGGAACGGTATAAAAGGGAATTAATTAAAAGCTCTCTGTTCAAAGCTTAAATGCTTGTGTGTATGTGTGTAGCCAGATTAACTGAGGGTAGCAGGCTAGCAGCTAGCTAGGGGAACAAGATCCGAGGGTCACTGGTACATAGGCACATATATACCCATAAATACGAACATGAGTGTACTTTCAAAGCAAAACTTTTCTCTATAACAGCGATTTTCAAACTTGATTTTAAAACAAACCTTTCGTTATTTATAACCAAAAATTAGAAACTGAAATTGCAAAGTTACGGGTATGTTTATTGTTTTAAAATAAATAATTTATTCGAGTTAGAACGAAAACTAAATTCGGTGTTATTTAAATTTTCAGCCTAACATTGGCTACACTCGCAGTGGTCCTAAAATTTGATATATATTTTCCATTTGAACCGTATTTGTTTTACAATTGGTCGCGCCATGCATAACTAAAACGGTCATGTTTGTATGTTATTTTTTTCGTAGCTAAAAGCAAGATTGGTGCAAATAAAATGTTGGTCGTGTTGATGTAAATTTTAGGGCTATTGTTGGACAGTAGCATGGACGTAATGAATTGTTAAAAAATGTTAAAAACAAATAAAATTATGCAAACAATAGACACCATAAAATATAATGAAAAATACAAAGGAATACCTGAAAAACTTATCTCCACACCTTTATTTAGTTTACACGAGTCAAAAATATAGATCGAATAAAAAGATAAAAACAAAAATACAAGCTAATTAACAGGTATAAAACATCTAATTAAAATTAAAATATACTGATACCATCCTCACCTCTTTGAAAAGAATATCTAAGAGAGCAAAAATACTCAAACGAGTATTTTATTTAAATGAGCCAGTGAAAGCAAATTAAGAAGTACGGTAGAATTACAAAGAGTTTATCTCAGGCGTGCGATTTCTTACAAAGTAACTACCGTCTAGGGAAGTTTTATAGTAAGACCACGCTTAAATAAAATAATATTACGTGTTTGAAGCTATCGGCGAGGATCTTTTGGAAAATAGCGACTAGAAAATCGGTACAATGCGTTCGATCTTTCAAATTTTGCACTTTTCTTGCGACGCGACGATTGATTTATTATTTAATGAACCCATAGCGTTGAAATGAGCGCATAAAAGTCGTACGAATTGAAATATTTTGTAGTCCATTAATAATATTTACAATTCAACCTGCGTCGTCGTTAAAGTGCAGTATTTGCTATATTATTTCATTTTTTAAACAACTTCACTGCGAAAGGCCTTTCAAAATCTGGACGAATTAATAACTAGTGCTGGTTATAATTCGTTATAATTTTCTATTCTTCAAAATAACACCAGAATACTATATTTAATTATATTTTTAAACTAAAAAACCACTTCTCATTTCAGCACGAGATCAGTCTACATGAAAGTTAAAACCGGGTATCACAAACAAAGTGGCGTTCCGGCTCGGTCAGGGCTCGTGTCGCGGCGCATAAATATTACGGAGCAATCACTGTAAATACTGCTATACAAACAGGTACATCTGCCGACCGTCTGACGGCGCCGTACACGGGAAAATTTCAGAACGTTTTCGTGTTGCTTCGTCGACTTTAAATAAGCCAGGTACGCAGAAGTGATGTATTATTGGAAATACTAGATGATGTTCTTAGGGGAATGAAAAGCACGAAGACTAATTAATTTAATGATTCTTTCTAATAAGTCTCTAGAAACGTGGTAGGTTTACAAAGATGTTCATAATACATAGAAATTACACAGTTCTGCATACTTCACAGTTTAATCGACATGCAAAGGCACAGCATACTATTGATATGTATAAAACAAATTATTTTTAGTGTAGGTAAAATTCTACTACTTAGGTAAATCCATCATATCACACTAAGTTAGGTGACACGCATTTAGACACCCATCACCACAAATTCTCTGAACTGCAAATAGGCAAAAAAGGCAAATAATAACCTTATTACCTTATTTTGCTCTAGTGAAAAAAGGTGAACTCTGTTCTTTGTCCCATTATCAGAACATTTTCGGGAATCAAAAAAAAGTAGTCACTTACTTCAAACATTACTAGTTAATTTTCTTTTCCTCAAAGAAGATTTAGAGATCCATACTGCATAAGATTGAGAGATCGCGAATAAAGTATTGAGTATTAATTAAGTTGTAGCATTATAAAGTACTCCGTATATTTGATTTGCTAATAATTCTGCTATATACCTATCCCACAGTAGAAAAAAATTAAAAAAAATCTATACACAGTAGAAATAAACTTATAATATTAAAACACTATGACACATGACACACTTCAAAACACTCGTATTACGATATGAATATAGATTTCAAAGACAGAAGGTTTTTCATTTTTCATATATCTTAATGGGACTTAAATTTGATCTTTATTTAACATTAACATTGAGTTTTCTGTCTTCATTTTATCTTAAAAATCTTGAAATAAGAATATATTTTTGCTGAATGAAACTAACAATTCCATTGAGTGAAGTATAAAGATGATTCATAAATACTTTTACATTCTTTTCACCGTTGAACCTTTTGATAACGATGTTCGTTACGTATTATTTTTAATAGATATTTCTGAGTATTTTTTATTCAGGCTTATCATATTTTTTGCATTCGCATTTTTGTTGAAAAGATAAAAATAATAGATACATATCAGTTTATCAAACTGCACTAGAGTAGAAATAGTAAGTTTTATATAACTAAAAAAACAATACAACCAGCGAGAACACAACGCCCATTCTTCATCGCTACCTAGTGCAATATTTGGGAAGAAAAAAAAACTGGAAAGAACAATTACAAATAAATTAACTCGCGTAGCTAAATACTAATTTTAGAAAAGCGCAAACCGAAACCTTAAAAAAAATTTGGGAGGATGCCTCTATCATATTTTAAACTAAAGCAACGTTCGAATATTTGTATTCTCCAAAACCTAGATTCAGCCCATCTCTATTCCGTAGCATGTATAAAACATAAACACCAACTGCTAGAGCTTGCTTATCTGTGGCCAGACTTATCTGTGCAAGTACTCGTCCGTAAGTACACAAGAACGAGTTTTCCGCAATGCGCTGCCGTATCGTATTATTTTGCATATACGTTCATGCAGACGCTATTGATTTTGTCTGTGTTAGGGGGACAGGCTGATAATCATATTATATTGTGTTTTAAATATATTCGGCTGGGGCTCGCTGCAATACATATCTGCATGTGTGTGTACTGTGTACAGTGGTTTCGACCTTGAATCGAGATCCCCTCGCGAATATTGCATGTAACCCTTTATAACTTTTCATTATTTGCGTTACAGTGCTTTGTATAGAGTTTGTAATGGATGTTTATTATTACTCTGACATTGAAGTTGTTTTTGTGAATATCCCTCAAGCACTCGGAGGGTTAGCTGACAAGGTTTTTGGTTCGTTAAGAGGCCTAGAGGGAGATTTTTATAGCTATATCAAATTACACCGAAGTGAGTCATGGTCAGTTTGTTTTTGGACAATATTTTGATTTTTTCATTATAAGATGACACTCAACTACTGTATATAAATCGATGTAATATCCGTTTACTAGGAAGTCTCAAATTCAATACGTAAAACCAAAAGGTAATATTATAAACTAAATTATGAAAATCTTATTACAAAAACTCAAGAACCTCTCCAACTCTACTAAATAAAAAATTAAAACCACTACTAAGTACTCGTAAGTGAAACAAAAACAGTAGACCTGTCGAAGCGCGAAATTTTCCTTTAAATAAAAACTTTTTACGCGCTCGTAAGATGCTTTCTTAAGTGGCTGCTAAACCCGTAAGAAGTACTCAGTGAGTTTTCAGTTCCCCGCCACCTGCATTTTGTATAAGACGGGAACATTTTAGATTAACTCGCTTTAATTATAGTCTAGGTAAACACGGTAACGCGACGCGTGTGTAATCACGATTAGTAATTAGGAATATAGCGGGGAGGGATATTGAAATGGGTGGAGCTTGAGATGAAGCGGTAAGCGATTTTGTTATTTAGTACATTCTTGTTGGATTTTATTCGTAAAAGAATCTAACAAGAAACCACGAATAAAAAATGAATGAAACATATTGACACTTTCTCTGTAATTAGAACTAACCAGAATCATCCTTTGTACTGCGTCATATCCTGATTTACGCCACAACGCTTGCATGTCAAGGCTATTGATAGCAATAGAATCACTTTACGGGCTTCAACTTCGCAATTTCACTTCCACAATTTCAAGGGATTCACTCACTGCAATTTGTTACCTACTCTCAACACTAGATTCAAAGAATTGCACTTGTATACAAAACTCCTGATAGAAATGGATATAATATGTATATCATGCACAAGCGCATGCTATGATGGTTCCAATAATTGTTCACTGGATGGAACCCGCAAAAGTTTTTAATTTGTCCAATAGATGGCTCTAGACTTGGCCAATTATATCGCGAATCACCACCCCTCTTACCATGGAATCCAGCCAGGTGCAATTTGTAAAAAGTACTGGGTCTATGCGAATGTTACTGGGAGTCAGGAATCTAATAATAAAGCATGTGGTTGATATTTGGCATACATTGATAAATACGATAAGTAAAATATCGGCAGACTAATAGAAAAATACTGTTACCTAAGAAGGTACATTAAATAATTGATTATGTTATTGATTTTCTGTTATAGATATTTCAAACAATATTATATATAAAATTAAATTGCAGTATAAACTGATTTCAAAATCCGGATGACCGAGTTTTCACGCAGCCACTGTTCAAAAATCTTATAGGTTGAATGAAGGGAAAAGGTAATGACACAAAGCATTTTATTATTTACCTAGGTGGGCGCTAGCCCACAATTTACCTGATGGTAAGCTATACCTATTGTAAACTACGATGAAGCGCGTCCACTAAATAAAAACCGGTTCACTCTCGTCTTGAAAATCGTTAGATTATAGTTCTCCGGGAACAAGGATTCCGGTAAAAAATTCTATAGCTTGACAGTTCGCACAATAAAACATCGGAAAACTTTATTATCGTAAACTGCAGCCAGTTATGTAACAGCAGAGGCTTTACCAGACATAACCCCTTCACTGTCGCGTTTCAAGCATCAATACCCACGCATTTACAAGACCCTGAGGATTTCAGAAAACAGTTGTCATTCGCATTCCAATTCCATCCGCTACCTCTGCGCCCACACATTACTTACGCATTTGAATCACTGCGAGCGAGTCAAGAACACATGTTTAAGAAACTTTGTTAATATTTAATGTATATGCGAAAATGGCGTTGATTTGTAGGCACTTTGCGTTTAATTTCTAAAGCTGGGTAGCCACTAATTCAATGTTTTGACAAGCATGTATGCTGTAGACGGGTTGACTAGGTTATTAACATATTGGGATCATAAACATTGAGACTGAAAGGTGCTTTGGAGGCTTTGTTTGGAAGGTTAATTATGTTGTAATGCTTTATAAGCTGTATAATTCGTATGTTTAGTTGATTATTAGCACATTTTGCGGAAATATATCGTAGGTTTATTAATTAATTTAAAAAGGCAGATCTCAATCTGAAATCTGTCCGTTTTAAAATTACCATCAAATTATCTCGTCGATTTTATTGGAAGTCAAACTAAAATTCCAGGTTAGCAGTCGTAATTACGGATAATAGCTGTTAGCCCTAACGTTAATCCAGTCAAGAAGCGAAAGAACATTACTATAACGAGTCCCACATAGAGATTACCTAAAGCTATAAGGCTACGTGTGTGGGGCCTAATATCGAAAACATTATTAGTAGGGTAATATCACACACACACACAGTTTTGGTCTTATCCCAATTAATTAATGTCAAAAATTACATTATGTCAATAACAATGTTTTTTTATGATTTATCAGTAACTGACATTTGACACACGAGACTGAACCGAAATTGTGGTTTCAATTTACGCTACAGCTGAACATGTCAATAATAATAATAAAAAATGATGTTTTATCAGTAAGTGACATTTGACACACGAGACTGAACCGAAATTGTGGTTTGATTCACGTGAGTCACGCTACAGGTGAACCAAATTCTAATCTCGAACCATCGATACAAAAACTACCCGAGTATGAAACAACAGATTTCTACAAACCGCAGACAACAATTATCTCGCGTGACAGATTGCGCCTTAAACATAATTAAGGTGTATTTATACGAGCGAAAACGTTGATACAAAATTAAATTAAAGTAAATCACATCACCAAGAGATTTACTGCGATAACTATGAGCGTTCAACGTGAAATCGAATCACCGTCTCGCTTTAGCGGTTTTCTCTAAGGGAGACTGTATCGGTACATATACGTAGGTCGTAATAAATTAATGTGCTTGCTAGATAGTTTCATAGCGCGTCTAAGATGGAAAGTTTGTAATAATAGAGCTTAGAGAATATGATAGTGTTTGTAATAGATTTCTGTGTACAAATTGTGTTGGGATACAAGAATTATGTGAAGATATTAATCAAAATGCTTTAATATGTTCAAGCAATATTTTGAAATATTTGTAAAGGATACTAACGTTTTCTGTATCATAGATTCTGACTCGACCCAATGTTTTATCGATAGATTTGCCAGTTGGTACACGGTTGCAGTTCTTAATTATACCAAGACTGACACGTTTTGCAAAAATGAAGGTGTAATAAAGATTTCTGGTTCGGTACCATATGCTGGAAATACAAGCGTAATAATTAACATTATTATTTTTAGGGTCGACCATATACGCGACTTACGGTGTCGGCTAGTTGCGTTGGTGTGTAGTGTTACTTGTAAGTAAAGCAACACAACTGGCCGCCACTGCTGGCCGCGTCAGTGTGGGCGAGCTTTTAACCCTAGTTAGAACATAAATGTTTTTAGTCAATAATAATAAATATTTTCTAAGATCAAAATTATAAAATGAAATGTCATTGTGCTGTGACGAGCCCATTGATAACTTATTCCAAGAATAATGTAGATACTTAGACAAGTGTAAGTAAACAAATGCAAACGTACCTTTGAATTCACATATAAGTACTGAAGATAATAAAAACATTTCGTTATCAACAGTCTAGTGGTTCGAGAGGTTTTCTCGCAGTAAATACATAAAAATTGCTTTTCAAATAAAATACAAAGACGTTTGAAATACGAAGTTCTGCATTATTAGGAGACTATTCTGTCTGAATATTCACACAACTTTGACACTTGGGTTAAGTGACGCAGTCACCGGTAAATTGGCGGGGATTTGCTAAAACTATTATTATCTATTTCTACTTCGAGGTACGGTTTATAAGAAAATATTCTTTTGCTCTTTCGCAGGTTAGATATTACATGTAATTCGTCAAATTACATGAAATATTATGCTGGAATATTTCAAGTTTCTTGCACATTTATTTAAAAAGCCATCAAGAAAAGCACTGCAAACAAATTGAAAACAGATTCCATTTTCCATACTTCCATTGAATTCTATGTTTCAGAGTCACAAACGAGGGAATATCTCGTAAATGTCTTAATTTCCTGCTGCGGACTCTGGGATTAAGATCTTGAATCGCCCTTATCCACTGATATAAATCTTTTAACACTCATTCAGGGTTTAACAGATCTGGCTCGAGCTCCGCTAACTCCAACAACTGCAATTAGCTTTAGTTGCCAAAGTCCCGGTAATCTTGCAAACTGGGCGTTTATAATTTAAATACGCAAATGGGTGTACCGCCTTCAAATGTCTTTTATTTCGCCCGCACCGTTTTATCTTATTCGAATTACAGCTTGTATTTTGAAATAAAAAAATATCGCGAGCCCTATTTTGTACGTTTAACATTTTGAATCCGAAATCATATTAATTTCTGCGAAAAGTTTCAACTGAGCAATTATTTCACAAATTAAAATTCAACTTTTTATTAAGTCCGTGAATAATGGATTAAAATATAAATCTAAGTTTTACACTAGATTTGAATTTGAATTTGAAGATAGTTCAACTAAATGCAGTGAGATTAATACTAAATGAATAACGGCCTGGTCGTCTGCTTTTACGAAAATTTTATTTATCGATGCGTGTTAAATTTAAAGGTAAGAACTAAGTTCATTATTCAAAATTAATAATCCGCTAAATTAATTGAAATTCAAAGTTTCTTAGGCTTTCAGAACCCTAAAATGGTAGTTACAGGGTGTATACATTCATAATGTTAGAGAATTGATTTTCTACACGCATTTTATTTGCCCTCCGGTGTTTTAGTGAGTTTAAAACAATAACTTTTCGACATTGCATTTTTATGTAAGTTCTAACTTAAAATTCGTAGCCCTTAAAATATCGCTCTTGTATTTTTAAGCTAAAGTTATGTTGAGAGTTTAAATTTTGAAAGTCTGATTCTCTGATCTGATTTAAAATTGGAATGTGTTAGAATAATTACATTGAATCATTTTCAAAGCAAGTGTGCGGGCTGTGACTCCGAGAGGTTAACTATACCAATGAGATAACCTTAAAAATACACACTCGTTTAGTCTGTATATCATAATTTATTCAATGTTATTTTAAAAATTACGCTTGTGCCTGTAGTTTCACGCAAAGACACATTACATATCAAAATATTTACACAACGTTTTTATAATTTTAGATACTTTTATGTCATAATTTAAGTCACCATGCCTTAGAAGCTTCTATTAAAACTGACTAAAAATAACTTCTTAATGCATCAATTTTAATTATGCACTGATAGTCGAGTGGTATGTTTGTTGGACTGCCAGGTCAAAGGTCGCAAGTTCAAACTCCGGCACGCACCAATGTCTTTACAAATTCCTGTGCGTACTATAAATAAATTAGTTATCAGTTGCTAAAAACGGTGAAGGAAAACATCCTGAGGAAATCGGCACACCTGAGAGATTTTTCAAAGGTGCGTAAACCCATGTCAGAGACATACAGGCGGTTATAACTCTGTGCCCATGTTGTTTATCAACAATACGATAAAAATAAGAATTAAACAACAGCCTATATACATCACATCTAAGGAAGCAGTAGGAATAACAAAACGCGCAGTCAACATAATTCTACCCCTTGACATAGAGCCAATAAATCAACCCGTGAACTGCGGTTATAAATAACAGTTATGCGAACCACATTTTAAACTACAACAGAATTTAATAATGAAGACACGCATCGATTGTTTAACGACATTTACAATTTATAATTGAATTGTTAACGTCGCGACATCGAGCATTTTAGGGTTGAAAGATTTAGTTTGTACGGGTTGCCGCTGTCGAGGTTAATATTATACCGTTATTGTTTAGACTGGATGATTTAATTATAAAATGTAGGCAAACTTAGTTCGTGTGTTGTATGAAAGTTTAATTAAATCAGGTTTCCTTAAAAACCCTTGAATTGTTTTACACGTTGTTTAAAGAATTATAAAAACTGGTAACAACAAAAACGTAATGATAATAATAAAAAAAAACAAGCAGATTCTTAATTAAACAGTAGCTAACATTAAATAATATGAAATCAAATTCCTCCCAAGAATCAAGTAAATTAAGTTTACATAAAAAATCATAGCACGCTCTAATTGTCACCAAGAGATAGCAAAAGCGGAGTTTTGTCCCCTAAAACAATATTGACACTACTACGGTCCCTTTACATCTTGTCTGTTGTTCAAAGCAGATTAATGTTTGTGCCCGTTATTTGCCCAGTTCTTCATAAAAATGCCCTGAACAGTAGCACAGATAAACAAGGGTACCTTTAATAACATTCCGTGGATTTTATGATGTTATCTCATGTAATCCTTTCTGAGGTTTACCGAAATTATACCCGTAATTTATCTGATATTTTTAAGAATTTCATAGTGAATTTGAAAATGTTAAAAATAAAACCTTATTCGAACAAACATCTTGTCTGAAATAGTAAGAAACTCAATATTGGCGGTACTATTTGGGCTCAAAGCCTAAATTCGTCAGCTATAAACTCGCTTTCCCGGCGAAGACATTGGCCATTTTTCCAATTTTTTTGTTAAAATGCTATATTGGAAATACCAGGAAATCATAAGAGATTTGAAGTGCTCGGGAGCAAACACTCTAGAGACATAGGAGCCGTAATCTCCGCGTCTCCGGATTTTAATTACTTATTGGAAACTTGTGGCCGGCGGCTGTATGGGATCGTCTCAGCGCTTTATTGCGAGATTTCGAAACCTGACATCAGATTACGTACCAACTATTGTTTTACGATGTGTCTGGTGAGTTCTTTTTTTGAATTTTGAATACAAGAGCAACTAACGGTGCATTCATGTTCATGTTACAATAATAAGAAATTTTTTTTATGGCCGATTATTTAAAAGCCTTTTTAAATAGGTTTTTTCTATATTTGAATTTAATTTTCGAGAAAACCTAACGTCAAATTTGGCTGGTATAAACATTTTAATAATATTGCTTTTACTGGATCTAGTTGTATATGGTCGTCTCAGCGCTTTATTGCGAGATTGAATTCATATCTTGTAACATTAATAAGACAATTTTTTGGCCAATTAGACACACAACCCTTTTTAAATAGTTTTATTCTATGTTTGAGTTTGATTTCTGAGGAAAAAAACATCGAATTAGACTCGCCTAAAACTTTATTATTATTAGTAATCTTAGTAGCTATAAATCATGTTTTAGTAAACTTAGATGAGGTAAATTCAAATAACGCAATTTAAAAAAGATGAATTGTAAACTCCTCTTTTCGTTGCACGACTCCTAGCTCTAAACTGTCTAGCTAGTAACAATAAATAAATCGAGATCCATTTTCTTCTCTAGTTTCTTATCTCGAACTCGATCTAAGGATAAATTTTCGCACCGATAGTAAGGCCTTCCTAAATCAATATAATACAGGATGTGATTTCGACGGTGGCACGCGTCAACTTTAGCATGTTCACTATCTAAAATGGATTCCCAGACGTTGACATCAAAGCAATAGATGAACGTAGGAAGTTACAGTACGTATGGAAGACCTTTTTTATTGGTAAAAGATTAAGAAAGCTGACCCAATCATAGTGAGGGATTTGTAGTAAGAAAGGAAGAATAGAATATGTCTGTAAACCCTAATTACACACCGAAAAACTTTTTTCAACCTTATTGCTTCCACATAAAGTTCATTTTAAATTAAATGTTAATAAACGAACGGCAAATTTTGAATAAACTAATTTTCACTTTTGTTTTTTTTTTGCCAAAGGCCTTTGATTAAGTTAGGTCACTATTGGTCTAGTATGGTAGGCATAACTCTTCTTAGAGTTAGTTGCAAAAGACAAAATAAAATGAAAATACATTTTCAATATCAATAAATACAATACGCGAATCAAATTAAATTGAATAAAAAATTGCACCGCAGTAAAAAAGATACATTTGATGAAGAAATGTCCTATGAAATTCAATTTTAACTACAAATGGTATTTAGGAGTTAAAGCTACTGGGAATTGAAAATTGAAAAGTGAAAATGCAATTATTCAAGCAACGAATTCAAATTTCTACCTTTTCTCCTAGGTAGACGAAGTGGACGTGTGTGTGTATCGTGTCTATTTACTTTGATTGTGTGTGTGTGATGACGTCGCTTGCTTGTGCTTCACTAATAACATGTGTCATGGTGGTCAATCTCAACTGTGACTGCGTGCTCAAACAGGTAAACTCTCTGTTCCCTCACCCTTTGAAGTCCGATGGGCTGGTAATCAGAGAGAATTGTAAGTTTCAGACCAAACCAGAGTGTTTTCTGAAGCATGTAGGAGTTACGATAACGTGAAAATGTGTCACCCATCTCAAGACTGACCGCGTTAAGCACTGCTTAACTTTGCAGCTAGACTATCTTGCTATATAAATACAAGCCTCAAAATATATATACACGATGTACAAATAATATTTGCATTTGTGTGAGTGTCGCAGTGCCAATGACTTCTTTCAATACACTTTGCAAATATTAACATTGGGCTCTTTGATCTTAAGCAGTCGACGTTCATTTTGTAACAAACGTGTGCTCCTAATTAAGTTCAAACAAGACGTGCTAATCGAACCGAGTACGTGTCGCAGGTATTTACTGAAACTGGGATTTAAGGGGATTTACTACGTCGAATTAACTGTCACTCAAAAATTTGGATAGAGATTTTGAGATATAACGCTCGTTTAACTTTATAATGACATGGGTTTGGTATTTTCACACTTGGAATTGGTAAATCCTTTGCTTAAATTGTCTATTTGTGTATTTATATTTTATGGAGCCATCCGAGTTAAGTGAAACATTGTATTAAGTGTTTAGGTTCATAATTGGCGCATGAAAACAAGATTTCTTTCATCATTTGTCAATGAAATTTATTTTTCTACTTTTAAGGTAAACGTTTTTGTTGATAATGACCCCTCTTTTACATCGCCTTAATTTTCTAGTCATAACAAAAGTTTATCGATTTTCCACTTTATCTAAAACAAGTGTCCTCTCGTAGGTAACCTACCTTAGTTTATTTACATCAAAGACGTTGGTATTAAAGCAAACAAGTACACATAGGTATCGTTTACCAACTTAATTAAACGTTAATTCAATGTCTTTTATTAAGCCTTTAAAATATAATAATATGAAATACTATCAATACCAATAGTCAATGATGCAAAGATAATTTTGTATTATATTACCTATTTATCTCGGTCTTGATAACACTTTTTATAAATACTAGCTGTAAAAATATAAAAAGTTATCATTCAGAGAAGAAGAAGAAGAGAAGAACAAAAGCAAAAGAAGTCTGGTCATTTCAGTCTTCACAGTGGCTCGATAACCAAATCCTAAAACAATAGCTGCGATACGCCAGTTCCTCAAACAATGAATGCAGCCGAGGCAGCATTTCAAATAAGTATAAACACCACTGAATCAATAACAGCCACTCAATCAGCTGGTGATCCCAAGGCTGGGGTAGCCAACCGTCTGATTGCCAATTAGACAGCCTGCCCAGGTGTCTACAACCCGAGCTCTTACAATCCTCTTTGTCTAATGCAATGCTCTATCAGCGTTTACTAAACAGCTCCCGGTCCGAATCGAAAAATAGATGGGTTTTCTGTTTTTTCACATCCCTAAGCGCCATTAGAAAAAAAACAATTTATCGAGGATTAAGACAGGACGCGTACCTTGCTAAAAAAGGTGATTTGAAATGTATAAAGAAGCAGGTCTTTATAATATGTTTCTTAGTCTAGACGTCGAAAAAACGATTCGTAAACTCAATGCAGAATTAGGAACATGTTAAAATGAGCTTTAAATAGATTTAGTGAAAGTTAAAATGATATTTAAAACGGTTCGTTTTTAAAAGAAATTACAATTTTAATAGTAAACAAGAAATAAGGTATACCTGTGAAACTTCAAAGCTTATAACGCTTCAGTATTTCATTAAAAAACTTGAAATGTTAAACACCGATATTGGATATTTTAGTATTTGTATTGAAACTTCAATATATTCCCTTTTATAATTGAGCAACTTCCATTAAAATCAGCTAATCTATTGAACTGCGCAGTACCTACGTCGCCAAGTTTAAGGCGTAGTTTACTCTCAATCGAAAGCTCCGTGTATACCACGTGATGGAGGAACGAACGGAATAAGTTATTCCCCTATAGGCAAGCAGGTATGTGTTGCACTCCTACATTTTGTCAGACGGTTCAAGGACCTATGTTAAAGCGTACAAGCCTTTTGTCTGATACAATTATTATTCCTGAAGTCTTAGGATGACTACAGAACAGAAGAGCCCACTTAAGGTGCAAGTAAACACCTTCGAGAGTGAAATAATAACCTACGTCCGGCGCACCCTTGACGATCAACCGCTCTAACATCCATGTTGACTGTCTATAGGCAAGACATGGCTATAGGCCAAACGTTTTATACATTTTAAGTTCATACCTTTTTAATTTGAAAGCTCTCAACGGTCATGTAACGAAACTATGGATTTCGCGGCGCTTGCATTGATAGTCCCAACTCTCTTTAACAGTACTGTAAGGCACCTTAAAGCTATCCATTAAAACTGACGCATATTGCTACATACAAAGCAACATATAACAACATACGTACCTAAGCCTTTGTTCGATAAGATTTTGGGCAATTATCTTAATCGGATTACGTTTGTAGGGTAGTGACGTCACTAAGCAACAACCACTAAAGTAATCCCGCTCTAGTTAATTGCCCCTATTTTAAGGTATGCCCCAATAAATACGGTATATTGTTGACCCAGAAAATTGCGGGAAAATCGGTGAGGGAAGCGTCTTGGGTATTTGGTGTAGTGACGTCATATATTTTCCTTGATAGGTGACTCAAGATATATCCGTTTTCTTTATTCCTTTATACACTCTGCGTTCTCCATTTTGTGAAAGTATAATTTGTATATACTCGTCGTGGCTCAACATTTATTATGTAACAATTATCATCAATCAATTACCAATTCTGATATCAGGCGTATGAACTGTACACAATAAGCGTATGGAAATCAGGATACAGCGAAGTCTGTAGCAAAATTGAAGGCAGAAGTGTTACCTACATCAATAGTCTATTACATACATCACACGTACGAACATTTCGCCGCCAAAATAAGTGATGCATACTTAAATTGCATGATCATTCGCATAACGTCTTTTACTCCCACGTGAATATCGAAGATTACATACCTTAATATTGTGTTCGCTTTACATTTAATTATCTTCGGTACGATCAATATAACCTTTTAAAAGGGCGCAGGTCGTTCAGTGTTTTGATGTCGTTGACATCGGCGAATACCATGAGCTTACCGAGATCATATGTCTTCAATATGAGAAATAATCCGTTTGATCAGAATACTAGAATATATTTGATCTTATCGTTTTAGGTGTGTTCGCGTAATATCGATGTATTGTAGATTGTTGGCGTACCGAGCAGATTGTTCAGTTGTTTTTTGGTTGGATAGACACATAGAAGAACAGAATATGCTATATTATGGATAGATTATAGAGATGATTTGATACAAACTGATTTTAAAAGTTTGAATTATTTTGATTTGTGTGTTTAGCTCATCCTTTACAGATGCGTAACTTAATTTTTTCTAAACCCCATATTAAAAAAATTACAAATTTTAAACCATGCTTCAAATTATACATGTCACTGCCCTTTGTTTGTCAGAAAATAGAAACGTCAATAGACATAAGATGGGTTTAAGTTAAAACTGGTATTATCTTTATCTGTGAATAAATAGATTCGATAGGGTTATAGTTCAATAGAAGAGTAAAGTAGCGCATTAAAATCATTGATCATATTTCAATAGCATTAGATTCTTACGGATCCTAGAAAACCAACAAAAGTTTTGTTTTAATCTACCATACAAAAGTTTAATATAGGAATAATAGAATATTTGTATACTGAAATAAGTTAAGAATCAGTGAGAGCGCGGGACAAAATATCTAAAATTATATTCTAGAATAATAGGCTTCATAAATCAAAGGAACAATGAAGGCTTTCGAGATAATGCCCATGTATTGTAAGTAATGTTGTGGCATATATCAAGTAGTCTAACTTTTTATTGGTAATTGAAAAAGCCTGCAGCAACTTTAATTAAAATGCAGAAAGATCTAACAATACATTTTTTGCTGGGCATTGACTTACTCCCTGTCGGGACCTATAGACATTTACCATAACTTACAACATACATATAACCCATAGACAGATCTACAGTTCGACAAATAAGGTATCTTTGCTTGTTGACCACTTTTGTTGAATAAAAACGTAATTGCAGAGACACAAAAAAATGCTATACTTATACAAGAGTGGATAACGATTTAAGTACAGGCCATTTTCAAAACATTCGAATTCCAGCATTGAGCTGTTCACTACTCGTTTGTTTGGTAAATAAAAATAACCTTACAATTAGTAACGTTAAAAGATCCCGACGAATTGAGAACCTCCTCCTTTTTTTGAAGTCGGTTAAAAAATATCTACAATTCAATTTCAAATTTCTGACACTATCGCCCGTCTCCATCACTATATTCAGACTTCAAAAGCAGCCGCGATCCTAATCACAAGTTTACAAAACTTGCTGATATGTTGACATCACAAAGGCTATTTATTCGCACACAAATAGCTAACAATCCGACCTCGGATGCCCCGAACGCAACAGATGAAGCCTATATTGATAAAATGACAAAACCAAACGCGTAAAGACTTAACCCTCGCGAGCAGAGAATTAGACTCGGTTCATTGGTTTCTCAAGAGGTGATGGAACTGATTGGCCGGCTCTGCCTAACAATATACCCTCTAGATGCAGAACAAGATTATAACCTCTAACTCGCACAAAGAAAATACCACTCTATCTCTTCCTGCATAAGGTTTAGATCTATTTAGCGTCGTTAAGCCTGGTATTTGGACTATTGACAAAGAATCATCGCATCTGCTTAGCCGGATTTTATGTTTCATTGATTGGCATTGTTAAGTCCACGCAACGGTAATGCGCCCCTCTCGAATGTTTATCGGTAGATTTTCGGTAAATAGACACAATTATTTGATAAGTCTCATTTTAACAAGGGTTGTTTTCGAGTAGCTCTTGTGTTGTACGTACTTTATAAAAAGTCGACTTGTTATGTGTTCAATACAGTGCTTGATTTGTTATTGGTCCCATTCTGAATATTTTATTTTATGACCAAAATTATGCTGGCGTGAAGACTTAAGTAACAGAAACGTGAGTATTTCACTTAAAAAATAAAAAGCAGCAGAACAATTAAGAATTCTATAAAATTTCGCCGTTTACAATACCTTAAAAATAAGTTCGAAGGTTTTACTCTCAAAACTTTGATATCCATGTTTTTATCATTAACGACGTAATAAAATCCATTGCTAATGTTTCGGCTAAAGCTCGCGTCGGCCCTAGAGGGGTGATTTGACGTACAATGGACATTCCCTATCCGCTGCAGTGCCCAGTTCTCCTCTCTATAAGTTATGAATGCCTGGTACTCCTGTATTAAGCTTACCTGACGGTTTTGCATAAACTAGTTTTCTCTTCATTATTGACTACAGTTTAACATTGTGCATTGGTGTTATTACATTTTTTTTAATTATTCAAGTTCTGTCAGTTTAAGTGAAGGTTTTTTTTTTAAACTGAACTCGAGACTTAAGTAGTACATAATTTATTTAAGAATATTTTCTACCACTACAAATCTCAAATCAATTTATTGACAGAAACGCCTACAGATTTATTAAAAAAATATTACTAACTACATAATAACATCGTAAACACAATGTCTAACTAAAATGTATAAATATAAATATGGTCAGCATTATACTCGTAAATATAAAACCATATTCTTATAATAAACACGGCTAATAAAATGCAGGACAATATCAACTTCCACAATAGTAACATGATGCTAACAAGTAGGTATTACTTGATACGACACATGTGGACAATCGTGCGGAAAATCATAATAACAATGTCCTTTCCCCTGTATTTAATACACGAAGAAATATAATGCACAATGCGCCTATTAACTGACCTTATGAAGGGAAGTAAGAATTGTATTTTGTTTATGAAGGTACTTTGATACTCGGTGAGAATTCGAAGGGGTATAAGAAACTAGTTATGCGGTTATAATAAGGGCTTAGCAGTTATTGTAAATGTGAACCCAGGAAGATAATAATCAATTCTACAATGCACAAAGGATGGGGTTCCAGCACGAGACATGTTTTTTGTAATATTTACATAATTGTTCCGAATTAGAGGATACTTTTATTTTATGTTCATTCTTCGCGTAAATTTTCACTTTTGTACCTATATTGTAAGAATGTTGCAAAGAGACCGGTTAACGATCAACGAGAACAAATTACGCTTAGGTCCTAAAAACAATACCTATGTAGGTATTAGCAATAATAAACTCAAAAATTTCCAGTTCGAATATTAATTTATCCAAAACAATGAAAGGAATAATAAACCTTCTTTGATATAAAACTTGAATAGAAAGCTATATATATATATATATATAGCTATATATATTTTTTTTCGGTTTAAATCATTTATTCCCAAAAAGACAATAAAGCCACTTACATGAGAATACAAAATAACATTTAGTTTAATTATCTAATTAACCGCTACCGAGATAAGTAAGTAAAAAACTGTTTACGTATGTAGCTATATATATTTCTGATCCGTTTTTAGATTGTCTCTTAGTTAGATATCAATGGGCGGTTGTTATTACATGATTTACTGAAATGTAGATGTCAAAACAGGTTATTAATACTCTTTTAAGATAACCAACACCTGATTTATAACTATCTATACCCAACAAAAAACCTTTACGAAAAAACAAACCTACTAAATCTCAAGCAACTTTACACATTCTACACCTGCATTCTTATAAAAAAAATCACCACGAATTCTATACAATCAAACATTCAAATACGTAAAAAGACAATAACATACAATACTAGAAGCAAAAACAGGTTTCAACTAATGACTGCACGAGCACGAACTAACTACGGCAAAAAAACAATACTATCTGAAGGAGCACGACTGTTCAATGATTTACCGGAAGAATTAAAGAAGTGTGAAAGTATTAATATATTTAAATCTAAATTAAGAAAACATATATGTAACCGATGACGTCATCAACGCACCAGATGCGAACATCTAAAATACTTATCTTGATTTAACTATTTGTATCTCATTCTAAGTGAACTATAATTGTTCTTATGAGAATAAAATTCTTTAAACCTAAACCTATTTTATTACTCTAAAGTATTTTATACTCAGAAGAGTATCAAGTCTCAACCACTACAACATATATACTCTTACTAACTTTCTTAGATATTCTAAGACACCACTGACTGATTTAATTATCTAAAATCGCCAACCCGCAGTGAGCTAGTGTGGTGATCAATACTCAATCTTTCCTTATACGAGAAGAGGCCTTTGCCCTGGCAGTGGGACAATTATAGGCTGACAATATTATTATTAAGTCTTTTTTCAACTATTTTTTGACATGTAAACGACAGTGACAGGTATAATATTTAATCAATGGCTTAACGTTGCCAATTTTGAAATAGTAAGGGGGACTATGTGTAAACTTGTAGATACATTTTCACGTGTACCGTCCACACCCATTCCCTCGCTGCACCCTCTAAAAGACTAATAGCTCTACACTTAAGCCAATTTTGGTCAAACATCATACAGAAACCTGTATGCTAAGCTAATTACTGGGTAATAATGGGCAAACGTTATCGACGACCAACCGTAGACATTAATTGTATACAAAGTCACCTTTGTACACCAGAGACAATACAATTACGCCAATAAGCCCGCTATCCTGTAGATGCCTCTAATGGACACCCTGTGTTCATTTTCCAAATAGCCTATTACGTAACTAAGTGCGAGTTGTAATTTTCAACGTCGGACGTACGTATTACCTACTACTATCGATGCAATTCTGTTTGTATAATAATCTCCGGAATTTTTGTTTGTGTCATATATAGTATTAGGTACCAATTTTGTTCACCGACCACATTGTTTATGTTTAACTTGTAATTTACCAGCCAGTGGGTACGTTGGCAAGCCTCCCAGCAGGTGGACCGACGATATCGTCAGAGTTGCGGGCAACCGGTGGATGCAAATGGCGAGTTGTCGTTCATTGTGGCGTTCTAAGGGATGATATCCCATTCCATCCATATTGATAAGATGATGATGATGATTTTTATTTGGCCCTCAATTTTGTATAATGTTCGCTTAAGATGTTTTATAGCTGTAAGTCCTTCTAAAAGAATAAAATAAAACAAACTAACCATCCAATTTTCAACATTATGTCACTATATTTAGAATGGACCTTCAGGTTAAACATGGCTACTTAAATACCGAAATGGCTACTCTATTATGTACCTAATCAAAGACACTAAAGGTACTTTACTTTAAAAAAAAAATCTTTTCACGCAGAAGAAGTCACGCACTGCGTCTAGTTCGATTATAACGTAATTATTCTTTTAATACCAACCAATTAATATATTTTCTTTAATAAAATAGTTTGGATTGCTTTTTGGAGAATCGGACTAATCTCATGAATAATATTAGAAAATTTATAAGTTTTAACTTAATTACGTCGTTAAGGATTAGGTAAGTTAAATTTTATTCATAGTGGACTTACAACTTAGTTTAATAAAGAACAGTGGGCACTAAGTTCATGTGAAGGCAGACTACTGGAGAGTCTACTGGAGAGTGTAGTAGTAGATATTAGAGTTTACAAGACAGTTGCAATCGAATTATACTCAATTCTTTATTGCCTTCCATAATAGTACCTACGTATGTGTACTTATAATATTACAGATCATTATGGACCCTGTCAGGCACGGCAAAAGCGGAGAGAGGAGAGTTAACCTAGTTATTACCTTACAATTTGATAGTTTATCGCAAATATTGAAGTTTATGGAGTCTCTTATTCATAAAATTTAAATAAAAAAATCCATGTCTAGAGCTCTTACAAAAGCAAAAAGTAAAAATAACTCCATCCAAATCGGATCAGTAGTTTTTGAGAAAATCTCGAACACATGATACGGCCACATACAGAACCTCCTTTTTTGAATTCGGTAAATGTTCAGCAGTCTGTCTCTGCAAAGTCGCGCTACTATCGCGCAACAGCCGCAATTTACGTAATACACCCGCCGTTAAAATAGGTATGGTGTTTACCAAACACAATTATTGTCCGCGTCCATTTTGCAATATGAGATTTAAAGCTCAAATTAAGTGAATTAGAAACCGGAGGACAAAACCCTCTGCCCTCTGATAGGCATTTTCGATTTGACTCCATCGCTAACTTCCAAACCATTTGTGAGTAATTTGAGTGAGGGTTCCCTAATTTGGCCGCTATAGGTAATTGCTAATTATTCAACATATAAAGTGGTCTAGTAATTGGCTTATAGGAAGTTTCAATCACAAGGAAATTAGTAATAAGTATAGATTCTAAATATACATGATATATTCAAATAATAGATCGAAAGTTAGCTATTTAGGTTTGTAGCAGCAAAAAGTGTTGAGTACCTAATTTTTTTTACAGAATATTTAATGATCATTTTCATATACATACTTAGATACCAATTCTTTGGGAACACATACGACATGGACAGAAAACTCGTCGATATACGAAATGCGCCGTTTATTCTGCTTCTTCTTATCGTATGGTTGATGAACAACCTGGTGTCAGAGTTTAAACCGCCTTTAGGCCTCTGACATGGCTTTACACCGTCGAAAAATCTGTAAGGTGTGCCAGTTTCCTTACGATGTTTATCTTCACTGTTTTTAGCAACTGATAACTAATTTATAGTACGCACATTAATTGGAAAAGACATTGATGCCTGCCGGGGTTTAAACTTGCAACCTTTGACTTAGCAGTCCAACGGTCATACCACTCCGCTTTCACAGCTTTTCACGTTTGCACCGTTTCATATGTTGTGACTAGAAGATGTAACCAAACAATCAAGAAACCAAATGACAGCAATCGTTAATGGAAATTGATGTTATTATTTATCCTAATATCCAGTATCCGTATGCAATTTAAGACAAGGCCCTAATTTTCTTGGAACCCCGTCCAAATCTCAAGTATATTATGACAATAGAGCGAATCAACTAGCCGATTATTACGGACAATTTCAAATGTTCCCGGTCAGTTGGCGAGCAGGTCCGTGGGGCGTAACAATAGTGTCCCCAGCAGATTTTGGGGACGATTTAAACAAGGGTTTTTACCCCAATTACTTATGGATGCGTAATTATTTCCACCAAGGAGAAGAATCACATGGAGATACAAATGCCTTAATAAATTGATATGAAACATTAATATGTTATGTTCAAGTTTAATCAGACACTTCCTTTTATGTATAAATATTCTTTTCCATAGAAACGACTTTTTGGAACCGTGTAACTAGTTTGACGTTTTGTAAGTGCTCTTTTGTAGCCTATATGAAATAAAAACATTATGACTATGACTAAACCCTAAGCTTGTTTGAATGAACTAAGCTTCTAACCACACGCTAAGAGCTAATTTGTAAATTTAGCGTCTTCATAGACATACGCAAATACAGTCATCAAACAAATTGCCTACAAAAAACTTTACTCCAAAAGCGAAACATACCAACATAACTTTCCATCAAAAAGCTCTAGCCATAACACGACAAATACTCATAACAAAAAAGCAGCCCTAGAGCTTAAAGCAATACCATCTAAAAAGCAGCTAATATTCCAGGTATTAAAAACTCATGCATTTCCGTCTAAAAAGTTAAAACACCATTAGAGATTGCCTCTTCACAACTCCACGTACCATAACTACTGGTAAACATTAATCAGCGCAATAAATAGAGCCTTTAGCGCACGGAAAACTTGTGCTTTTCACAAATGCTTCCAATCAGCCAGTGGCCTTTCATTTCCAACAATGGCGACTAGATAAAATGCGAAATAAGATCCTTAATGAAAACTATCGTCTGCTGAAACCCTCGTGTTAATGTATTATCGTTAAATCGCTTTCAGACGCTATTAACGATTTAACGATATAATTTAACCTATCTATTTTAACGGCTATTTACGGAGTTTTACATTACATACACTTAGGATTATAATTAGTTGTTACAGAATTCTCGCTATATTTCGCAGTGTAAATTATTAATATTTAAACTAAATCGTGACGAATAAAATGAGTAGAGACGCTGGTGCTTAGTAGTTTATAGGAAATAATAACAAGTAAAACTGTTGTATATTTTACGCTAGTTTTCCGTCATAAACACACTAAGTTATACATTATCTGCTACCACGATGAGGATGCATTGTGTAACGCAATCAATGGCGTTTATCATTAACAAATGCTTCATAAATTACGACCGTGATGATCCGGTGAGATACCAGTGTGAACCGTTTGGTGTGACGTCACTTGCGTTTTGAATCAGTTATACATTGCATCTGGGTTGCTAAAATGGTAAATACATTAATACGAACAATCGATGTAATTTTTAAAGAGGTAGTCCGAGTGTTTATTTTTATCACTAACTTATACAATCACATTTCGCCATGAGACGATAAGCTTATTCCTATTAGTCAGGCCGAGAGAAAATAGTAGTACATATTAAAAACACTTAAGTTCAATTGCAGTAGAACTAATGGTTCGACAAATTTGACTTTTTTATTAAAGAAAACTTTCTTTATACCCATATTATATACTTTCAATGAAAATTATCATAGTATTAAAACTGTTGTCAGTTTCTACATTATTTACTGTTAACTAGGTACCTAAACTCACGTGGTTCGGGAGTGTCCGACTAGCATCGGACTCAAACGGAGCCTTTATTCGTGAGCTGACGGCGCGGTAAGCAGTAAACAATAATAACATAATACTCAAAATAACAAAGCAAAAACGTATGGTATGATAACATAAAACTTTGAGGCTTTGACGGCTTGCGGCCGGAAATGGAAGGGACAAGGGCAGACGGCTTCCGGTCGGGAGGGTCGCCATCCCGTGACAACTAAGCAAAAACAATCGCTAACAGCCGTATTGGAAGGAAATTAACGTACGTTAATCATGATAGTGGAAAAACATGTTTAGAAGGTTTTAGGCGGCGAACTTTCTTATAACAATTTATGGGCGAAGCAACTCTCGTGGGTAATTTATGCATATTTCTGCTACATCCGTCGTTGAAGAAAAACC
Source organism: Abrostola tripartita (assembly GCA_905340225.1). NCBI lineage: Eukaryota > Metazoa > Arthropoda > Insecta > Lepidoptera > Noctuidae > Abrostola > Abrostola tripartita. The sequence continues at coordinate 5,332,715 of HG996490.1, read as the reverse complement.
TAAACGACAATTGAAGCTTTTGGAAAACACAGTTTTTTTTATTTTGTACCTCTTGATAGGTTTACGAGAGGCAGCTGTAACATTATAACAGTTTATTTATGAGCAGTAGAAATTAAAACTATTAATATTTTAGTTTTTTTCTGCATAACACTAGGTATAGCATAACAACAAAAAAAGTCATCTAACTGATATTAATTATGACATGTACGAATAAGATGCCTATCAATGAAATTTAAGCAGGGTTTTCACTGACACTGGTTTTCCTAAATCAACAGACCCTTATCTCTTAATTTAGAGACCGTAGCACACATGTGTTTACATGAAAAATATTATTAAAGGAACGACAACACGATCCCTTAATCGCGGGTACCTTCGCTTTCAAATAGCAAATGATGCCATTGAGTAAATCTTCAGATCTGAACGAATAATGGTCGCCATACATCTCTGGCTACAACTTAATACACTGCTCGGATCAAAGGACCCACATACGGAAACGCTGCGAGCTTAGAATAAACCAATTATGAGTGAAATATTAGGGATCAGTCCGCCCTATGAAAGTCTTTGATCACACGTTGCTAACTGCTTATATTTCTTTCCGGCCTCAAGCGAGAAAAGAGAAGCCACCAAAGACCGGTCAAATATAAGCGAAACTCTTAATAAATTACAGAAATTGGTGGCCACGAGACTAATACCCCCGGAATGGGGAATAAGCCGCTCGTAACGTCGGTTAACTGCGCGTGCAGAGTAATCATTTTCGGACAGGATATTTACTTCCGTCTGTTCTCCTGATATACGACAACTGCTGCGCTTTATTAAAACGATTCGCGTTGAGAGAATAGCCGCTGTACAGCAAATAAAAGCGCACCTAAATCATATTGTCTACATAATGAAGTTGTAAGCGGGAAGTAGCCGAAATACGAATGTAAATAAATTAAGTGCGATCAGTACGATGACGGCCATCGCTCCATTTTCAATTAGAGTAAAAGCTGGGGACGATATGGATATTTTACGAAATGGGAAAATAATCGAATTTCGACTGAATAATGAGAGGACCCTCGGCGTACGTCGATGAATGGCGACCAGGAGAGCATGGCGACACAAAGGGTATTTAACTCGTACTTAGTACTTTTTGTCCGCCACCCCCCGCCGCGTCCCACCGGCCCCCGTACCCAACGCGATTATATTGCCGTTATCGCCCTATAACGTATGCAGAATAAAACATGTATTATCTATATCGCCAGCATCCATTTACCCGGTTTCGTTCGCTGCTAATCCTTTGATTTATAATATGCCGTTGAAATATAGCCGTTGGCCGCAATATATTTAAATTATTCCTGCAGTCAATTAACAAGATAGCTTTTGGCGGGATGTAGGTCGCGATGTGTTCATTGGTACGAAATGAACGAACTGAATTTGTGTATAGGAATTCACAAAGTTATTAAAAGCGAATTTGCGGTTGACTAAACTGAGTGAAACAATTTTCAATTTGGAGTTCATTTAAAGGTAAAGGTATCTCATGCATGCGTAAAAGTTGAAGATATTCGGGGTATCTACGCCCGCGTGCTTATTAGTGAAGTCAAACACACCTTTTTAAACTAGAACCCTTGGGTATTGCGTCGTGTATTTGAAAAGGCAAATTTCCTACAAACATTGTATTGATACAAATAATTCTCGAGAGGGAGGGACTATATTTCACCGGCGGTTTTTGTTAAGTCAACGCGGGCAGAAAAGTTAGTTAACTAACTTTTTCGCGTTTCGTTAAAAAGCGGCGAGGATTAATACGGGCGTCGGTCGTAATACTTATTTACAATAATCCGACTTGTGGGAGAACTCCGCATGAATTGTTAGAATAAATTTCGTTTTCAGACGTGTACTCCAGTAGGGCTGGATTACGGACCACAATTTATCGATATTTATTTTTAAAGTGTATTTTAAACCGTTGTACGTTACAAGTGGCTACTCGTCTCAACTTTTTAAAATTCGTTTTAATTTTATTAAGTTTTAAATTCTTTTTTATAAACTACATAATGATATCATATGGAATTATAACCAATTTATTCTTAAAACATGCATTGTATAAATACTTTGTAAACAGATATAACCTAACAGAGTATTCTGTTTTTACCATGTTAACCATTTTTAAGGATAGGTACAGCGTGTACGAATTACACGATTTCAAAATTCAACAGTCTAATGCACCGATCTTATCGACAACTACAAAACACGCAAGTCCAACACTAAATTGTTACCTACGTATGCAGATCGTAAAACCGCGCTTTAAAAATTAGATACGTGCTCAGTTCACGACGCCCCTTTTATAATCCCCAAGAATTCTCCGTAATGATACGTCCATTCGCATGGATATTCACTGTATCTTTACCTTTGGATCCGGATTGGGGTAACTTATAATTAGAGCTCTTCGGAAAATATGGTTTTTGGCCTCCGTTTTCGAATATATTCTGTTTATTTTAAAAAGCAGGCTTAGTGACCCAAGCAACGTCTAAGCCCTTGTTAAAAACAAACATTTTTCTATTATTAAGGCCTTTCTTGCTCTTTACTTTCCTCCGGAAAAGGATGTAAAAGAGGTTTTTTGATTAATAAAAAGTTGTTGAAGATTTGTTTGAGACTTTGTTTCATAGTTCGTTAATTTAATGATGACAATTAATTTTGACTACAACAAACGATATTTACCTGATAGTTCGCTGAATACTTAGCAGATCGAAGAAACTCTACACCTACGTTAGTTGACTATTCGTCTTAATCTATTTTTCAAGACAAAGGCTACAATCATCATCATATTATAATCTTATGTGTACATTTTTGTATGACAAGAATAGAATATGGTATTTAAAAACTACTTTATTTCTATCTACGAATCAACCTATAAACACAAAACGCTTACATTTGATGCACAAAGTCCCACTTGTATAAATAGACGCGATATCCTATATTACCATATTACGGCCAATCACGAACGGGGTGGATACTATAACATTAGCATACTGCGACGGAAAATCTCATGATTAACATTTTTATTAAACAAGGATTAGTCGTAATCCTTTTTTATTCGACAATTAGTGACGTTATCATGGTGGCCGGTGTCGTAAAGAGTTGGAATTGCTACCTATCGCCTTAGTAATTAACCAAATTGTTCTAACGCTTGCGATAACCAACCTTTAATTACTGTTAGATTTATACTTTTTTCGTCAACAAATTTTATAAAGTGCTAATTGAGCTCGGATCCGAACAGTAAGTTTATTACTCTCCTCGTTTGAAAGACAGTGTTTTATAGACTTCAATAATTTCGCGAATAAATATAAAAAGTTGGAGTTGAATACTAACTTTTATGAAGTTAATTTTGATTTTTTGCAAGTAAATTTACTGTTTTTTGCTTCTCCGCTATATTTTCTTCGGTTCGCGAGAATATTACGAGCAAACTTGTTTCGAAAAACTTTTAGTATGAATGAGATTGTAGCGAACTAGAATAAATACATGGAAACTAATTTTATTAGATTTATATATAATAAGTTTGCAATTTCATAAGATAAATTTATAATTAAGTGGATTAAATTGAAGCGTATTTCTTCAAATAACATGTTGTATTTTGACTCGACTCGAGATGAATTTTGTGTTTTCGATTACTTTAATTATAAGTTAAGTTATCTAAAATATAGAATTTAACTTTATGAACTCAAAGTTGTCTTTACTAAGTTAGATAGATAATGTCCAAGAACACAACAAACCCTCAAGAGTCTTGTAGGTAACGGTAACATATTATTTTATTTTTATTTTATTTATTACGTTCCCCAAGAATTGTTTACACTTAGGGCCTGTTTTACCATCTACAAGTAAAGTTTTGAATAGTTACCTCCTGATTCATGCTAATCAGCAAGTAAAATTAACGAGTATCTTCTATCGTATCTTAGTTACAGGCCAGTTTATCTCCTGATTAATGCAACTCATGAACTCAGATATTGTGAAATTCGTATGAGTAGTTACGGGTGTGACTTTAAGTGGCGGTTAGTCTACTTGACACTTTACTTGTAGATGGTAAAACTGGCCTTTACAGAAAAAATCCAATATTACTATACAATAACATCGTAACTAATATTTATAGATAAACACAGCTTATGCGATAACTAGTACCGTATATGTATACTCTATAATCGTAATATAATACCGGATTATTTTTTTAAATGTAACCAGTACCTACAGTTGATAAAGAAAAATTAATACTGTAAAATCTCTCACCCTCCAAAATTATCGATTTCAGTCATCGTTACCATATGGCATTTATGAATTTTTAAACAGTCCGTTAATATTCTGGACACAAACGTAGGCAATGACTCATTAGTTGAGCGGCAGGTGGTGTACCCCCTATGTTAATCTATCTATATAGACTAGTGTATTATATTATATAGGTATTGTGTGTATAAAGTCTGAATACCTACTCGACTCATGTCAGTGGTTGGCTTGGTGATTCTCGACTTAGAGTGTCATAGAGCAATAATTTTGAATATTTTGGTTTTGTATAATTGATTTAATAATTTTATTTTATTTTCTTATTAAGCTACACGTTAATAAAATAGGTTTTAAATGGTCTTCGCAAGAATAAAGTTTGGAGTACAGCCACAGCACCTGATCAGTTTTTGGTTTTAAATAATTATGCAGAGGTTCAAAGCTATTGTTTCTGAAAAGTAAATAATTAATACTATACATACATCATACAATACTCAAAAGGAAATCGGCTAGATTCAGTATATGAATCAATTTTGAAGTACCTAGACAGGCATGACAGACAGGCACAGGCATACAGCCTTTAATATTGATATGACATAAATATCAGGTAACACTTAAACGATATAAGAAATTACACAAAAGATTTATGAAACACGAATAAATAAGAAGTAAAATAATGTCAAAGCCAGACGTCCTCAACTACGTAGTACATACGTCAGAGCTTTTCATTCCTTTATTGTAAAACAATACAGTCAAGTTTATATTTCGAAACCACGAAATAAACGTGAGCTTTACCAAAAACCTTTTAACTTTAAACTTTATTTCTTTTAAGTCTCACTCATTCACAGAGCGAAATCGTAAAGACGTTTCCTTTACTATATAACCAACTCTATGGCATCACCTATAAAATATGAGTTTTCGACTTGAAAAAGTAATAAATAGGTTTACGATCATCTACGTAGTAACATTTGAATGGACGAATGGCCAAACGTGACCAAAAAGTTTAACACCACTTGAGTATATTAAGTTTCTCTGGGAATTAAGCTGTAAAATTGTTCTTTGATACTAGCTCGTACTTTGGTTTCGACTGTTATTCATGTTATTAATATGACGGGCTCACTGTGTGTACCCACAAGTACAGCGTAATGTTGGAATTTGAAATGTAAAATATATTCAAATAAGACTATGCTAGGTTAAGAGCTTCTGATTTAAATTTTGCATACATGAGCGCTCCTGTAACGAACAAAATCTAATGTTTCACTTTTTCACATTAATCCTTTTACAAATTCCTAGTATGCTAAAAATCTTCCGATGCTTTTCTCTGGTCTGTATAAAGGACCAAGACCTTCTATCCGTATTCCGAACTAAATCGATCTAAGGCAATTTTATGTAAAATATATGATACTTTAATATAAAAACAAAGCTCACTCGTCCGTGAAATTTTTCATATACACGTACGTTTTCCGTCTCAAGTAACATTACTTTCACAGCTCAAAGTAATAAGCCTTTAACACGATATGACGTTCTCAGGAGTCCAAAGAATTGTTTCAATTCAAACATTGCCTTTAAAAACCTTTAGAAGTGTCGATAACCTTATCGACATGTCTGATTTATTCGAACCACACACCTGCAACGTTACTAAGACTGCCACTTCTTTCTATGAAAAGTTATATACGGAGAGCGATTTGCGTAGATACGACAAGTATGGGCGAGAAGTGTAAAATTGTTTAGTTTCAAATAATAAATAAATCATCATCATCATCAGCCTATCTCAGTCCACTGCTGGTCATAGGCCTCTCCTATGGCTTGCCACAATAAGTAGGTACAATACTTTTTTGCCTTAATCGACAAAAAATTACGTTTTAGCAGGGCATGCACTTTTTCAACGAGCAACAAAGACACCGCTACGATACCTGGATTGGAAGGTCCAAAATTGCAATTCATCATGCAGCAATGATCAATCAAGATTATGATACCTTTTCCACGTTTGGTTTTAATGAGCTAAAGGAGTCTGATATATTTATTGTAAGTAAAGATATATGAGATCGGATCTACTGTCTCATCTACCACGACATTTTTGGTCTTTTGTGCTCAAAATTGAATACATGGTGCAAGACTTCAATTTGTGCTTGTAATAGGTTTAATTCGTCCATTTTAATGTCTTAGAACTTCTGTTTCTATACTTTAGCACGCCTTTTCCATCGAGCACAATCTCCTGGGGCGTAACTCGTTTAACGTCGGGACAAACATCTATTCACAAACGCAAAAGACAATACCGTATGAGAACTCAAGTTTATTACACGAGGTGACAAAGTCAGGAGAAATTTATAGTTTTGTTTCCATCGGCCCCCAATTAATCTCGTTGGTTGGAGTCGTATATCAAAAGTGCGCCATTTTTGGTGGCCGCCACTGCAATCACTATAAATTTGTGAGTTATGGACCACGCCTCACAGTGTAAGTGTTAGTGTTAGTTCTAGCTTCGAATTTAGACTCGTTAATATGTAGGTACCTACATATTATTTATATTTTAGGTACGAATGTGTCAGTTTAACCGCTTCTTTCACATTCACGTCATGCTGAGATCTCTCATGAACATAACATAACATTACGCATATAGGTATTCCCCGAAGGATTAGGCAGAGGTGTAAAGTACACCCACATTTCGCTGGTCATGTTGTACATCACAATGTAATGCATCAACTGGGCACAAATCCAGACCCCGTGCTGCTCCTGCGAATTATCTATTAGAAAAACTCGATAACACTGCCCAACCTGGGATTGGAAGTCAGGACCTCAAGATTGTCAGTCGCACTAAGCGACCACTAGGCTAACGAGGCAGTCTCTCATGGTATGTGTAAATATAGCTCAAAGTATGCAAAGCAGAAGAAGTAGCAGTCAGCTCGGACAATCAGTACCGAGACTGGTGAAAAGTATGAATTGAAACAGCCTCTGAAGAATTATCGAGAGGAACAGTAGAGAATTTACCTTCAATCAGTTTCTTTCATATACTAAATATTCATACTTCTGAATTTTGCGGTACGCTTTAAATAGGATTCGTCGAATACTTTTAAAAGTTGCAGTGCGTATCATTTTTAATTCGTAACACAACGTTACTTTCATTGCTTTTATTATTTTGGATATGGATTGACATTTAGTATGACGAATTCAGAAACATGAATGTCAGCCAGTAATAATGTATATTATTAATAGTAGTTTATACATTAATATTAAAACACACATAAACGATTATAAGCCCACCCAAAACATAAAAAACGAATACTGGTATACATACTTTTCTGCTCGTATAACAGCGTATTACATTTTTTCTATTGCTTCATCATGATTGACAAAATATTAAGCCGATGAGTTTGTACGAAAATCCATTTACCATTAATATTTGTTTATTTTCTAGATTCAATATTTATATTTTCTTATAAAAAGACAGACAAGTTGTAGAACAAGCTTACTGATGTACCAACTTTAAAATATTCTTTACTTTTTTATTAAGATAAATGTTCTCCTATTTTAACTGACGGGTTTTACAAATCTCTAGACACATAACGCCCATTAAGCCTTCTTAGGACAATTAATTAGTATAAAACGGCAATTCCAAACGCAAATCTCCATGAAGTTCCGAATAAATTATGATTGTTCTTAAAGAGTTATCATCCTCCTTATTATCGCAGCAATAAAATTAAGAAACTTGGAGTTTAATGTTGCAACACTAAATTATACTTTAACAATTGTGTAAAATGTTATTATTGCAGCTTAATGCGATTCAGGCTAACGTTCGCAAAGGGCCACGCCTACTCTCTTTTGCGGCGAGACAATAAGTTTTTACGAGCTGAATAGAGGCGAAGATTGGAAAAAATTCAAAGCACTTTTTGTCGAAATTCGTAAAAAAATGTTTTGTATTGTGAGTGGCACACAATGGTGGATGGAGGAAATGAGAGTCTGGGCGTAGCAGTGCTCAATTTAACTGGTACCGCTCTGCCGCCCGCCGCCCGCCGCCAGCGCCGCGCACCCCGCAACCCCGCTGCCCGCGCACCCTACGGCCGCCCCGCACCGCCCGCCTGCATATTGTGTACTGCACGCAGTGAACAATCACGCTGAAGATATGACACTTCATTACATTACGCCCACTTAAATACTAATTGAACTTTAGATATTCATGAAGCGTGACTAATTTGATTCTAAGTATGTTAAACTTCAATTACTCGCCAATTTAAAGTTGTAAACTAAATTAACTAAAGCTAAGGAATTTATAGATTCTTTGAATGTAGTCGTTGCCAAAGCTTCTATCTATTATAATTTAAGTATTTCACACAGTAAAGTGCACTTTTGTTATCAATTATAAAAAAATAATACCAGAACATCAGACTTTAAAAGGAAGTTGATATTTTAGAGTCTTCCAAAACAAAACCCGGTCGCTAATCTAATATACGTGCATAACGCAGCGCGGCCGGCCGACGATGCTTTGTGCCGCACGGTTCGCTGAAATTTAATGTTTCGCCCGTGTACCAGACCCTTTGAAGGCTCCCATATTAGCCGCCGCCTATTAGCATAAAACCCATAATGGCACCACCTAAGCTTTTAATTAATTACTGACCAGATACCGGGAAGTTTCAACGGCATATGAACAAAACTCTCTTCGTATTTTTTAATCAATTTGCATATAACAACCGGCAAAATATATGCTCGTAAACATACCAACTGCACGTCGTAATTAAACAATTCCTGGGTGAAAGAACTCTCTTTCCTACTTTGCGGTTATTAGTTTTTCTACTATTAAAATGTAACAGCAACACAAAATGTTTAAACACCGACTCCGACGATGAAAAACTCATAAATGCTAACGTAAAATAAATAAAAAAGCATCGACTGAGCAAACAATCTCCGGCAAAACTAATTTATGCGGCGCATTCGTTGGGGCTCGAGTAAGATGCTCGCGGAAATCTCTCTTTTATGTTTTGGCAAAGGTTTAATATAAAAATTACTTTTCGCATTATCATGTGTGCCTGGTAGGCGCCGGGGGATCACATGGCGGAGTCTCAATTCGCTGAGGGCACGCTTTCCGCTTTTTGGTGGATTATCTCATGCGTGACAGCTGTTTTAGTCTCTGCGGCCCTGGTACTTAACGACGGGAACAGGTAGGGTATCGAGTGTGTTATATTGCCACCATATAATATTTTTGTGTACCTACTTTGATTTTTGTCATGTGAAAGTGTAATAAAATCTAATAAAGAGCGCTTGTGAGCACATGATTCATTTCGGCCAAATATTTGTTGAATCGAATATGCATCAATAAGTTTTTCAGTCAATGAGGTAATTCTAATAAACTTTCAATATTAAGTAGAAAATTTGTTTTTAGACATAAATATAATAAACCTTGTTTGTATTTACAAATAACAAAATAAAAATCTTCTAGATTAAAATCTAAGTACTCTTACATAAAAATATAAATTATGCAATAGCAAAAAATATAATACGGTTACAGTTAACGGACAACCCTACACCCCAATCTCCACATCTTACTTCTTTTATCGCTCCATATGTAGACGTTTGATTCCGCTGATCCCCTCATATTCCTTTGATTATTGTATTACGAAAAACGAGGGCAAGAAAATGTTGAGTTGTGCACTTTTTGACGTCATATAATCTATTTATTGTCAGCATGTAATGAATGATGTTTGGATGGTTGTTGACGCGAGTGTTTTGTGCCTGTTAAAAGGCACCCCGGATATAACATTGCTTTCATGTGAGTGAGCAATCAGTATGAGATATTTTTTAATTTATTGACTTAGATAAGGTGAAATTGTTTTGGTTTGTGCGTGTTTTTGTTGGTTGGTGAAATTGAGTTCATACATCGTGTACGTTAAAGAGGCTTTCTGTATAAAACCAAAACTACTTAATATAGGTGTAAATGCTTGTCATCCGCGTGCTTGCAGTGGAGACGGTATTAAAAATATTTTTCATAAGCCAAACCATATTTATCAACTAATGAAAACTTACAAACATCAAACACACACACATTCATATTAAACGTCTTGAAAACCAATCCTCAATGATAAGACCAACAACATACCACGTGTAACTAGAAACATAAAACAATAAGAAAACCAAAGTTTCAATACACTTATCAAATAAATCAACTCCACAGAAATCCGTCTAAAGGAGACACGCAATAAACAAAAAATGATCAATTTCGCCGTGAGCTAAGAACAAATAAACGTCTATCCTTAAAAACAAATCTGTGTAGGAAGCAGCCGCGCACATGTTTATATCAAGGGTGATACAAAGGAAAGCAATTTAACAAAATAAAAAATGCTATATTGGAAATTCAGTCAGAAACAAATGATACGGGAAATACTTAAATCACAGCTATTGATGCGAAATTGGGAATGGTAAATTACGTATTTGAATGTCGGAATGGAAATTGCTATTTCGTTTCTAACTCTATTATGGTTGATTTAAGGGGCATTTCATTTTATAATACTGTTGCAGGAAATCTAAATCTATAATTGTATTGTAATGTATTTACTTGACTACTATACCTTAATAATCACGCATTTACATCCTTGTAATGTAAATCAGAGGCTTTGGCACATTTGACTCTGGAATTTACACTATTAAAGGCACTCGCTGTACTGAATGTTGTCAAGTTAATTAAATTGTATTGTCATAAACAAAGTGCGGCGTAACCGTCTACTTACTGTGTTGACCATCTTAGCGTAGCACTACGTCCAGCGTAGCAACCTGCGCTACGATATTAGCTACGCCAATGTGCTACTTATTTATCCCAGAGCTAAAACCAGCGAGAGCTTTCGACCAATCTATCTTTTGTTTATTTTACTATTTGAAAGTAATTAAAAGTAAATCACCTTGTATGATAATAATAAAATATTTTGCTATTCACAAACCATAAAGCTAACTCTAGCCGTAATACAAACATTAATATTTTATATTTGCATGCAATGTTATAGCTACACGCTAAATCACAAATATGTAAATAAATTGAAAAAGCTCGACATTAAATAACTTGAAATAATATATCGGTTCGTGTGCGGGGGCGTAGTCGGCTGCCATTGACAAACGGCTCGGCAAATATAAGCCGAATTATGGAAATTCCATTCAAGAATCGAGAAATTATAGCTTTTGTTCGTATTTTATCTCGCTTAAGTCACATTACTGTGCACTATCGAAATTGGTTTCGATAAAATTTGCGTAACATCATCCAAATGGGTATAAATTCATATAATTGCTCGCTTAATGTGGCATTAGCTTCACTCTGTGTACAATTTTGTTTCTGATTATTTTCAGCGAGCGCGTGATGTATATTTTCTCGCGTCTATTACGTTTTATTAGCATGCCGCTGTCATAGACAAAGGAGTACTCAAAAAGGGCTTCATCACTGACGGGAAACTCGTATCGCTAGACGAAACTAAAGTCATAAAGTTTATGCAGTGACAACATATTTCAGGAACGTCGGGGCTTTTTATTAGACGGAGCCAGATGATCGTTGGATCCCCTCTTTCCGCGAGAGTTTAAACTTGAGCCGTTCACGGTATTGCGAAAGTTTTCAGCTCAACGAAAATACACCGGAACGCTTTCAAAAGAGTTATAGTAGCGACTGATTTTTTCTCCGGGTCGCGGAACCGGATTATGTTCACACACGAAGCGCCAATCAGAAGCCTTTGAACTACTCTTTGATGGATGAAAGGTCCACCTTTGCGAAGTTTGATTAATTCTCTCGTAAAAGTTTTATATTGATATTGAGACTTTTTGTTACCTGATATGCTTTTGCTGACTCAGAAGTCATAAAAGTAACCTATACTTATCTTTTACTTTTCTAAACAAATAAAGAAAGTTTGAATAACAAACATAGAAGGCTATAAAGGGCACCTTAGGCGGCAGCCTCTTTTGAAAAGAGACCTTAGAAAACATCTAGCAAACTATAGTATTTAAAAAAATCTAAATTAGGTTCATTAACCAAAAAATGTCGACTTTAAAACCTCATTACTTATGTTTGACCAAATGCCCCTTTATAATTATGATTGGAAGTTTTAACATAAGTTCAAGATTTGATAAATATCAATAACCTATGTCTCTATATGCCGTTTTATTCTATATCGTGAGCAAATACCTACGAACTCCTTTAGAAAAACAAATGTGAAGTAAACCATATAAATACACGTTTATTTAAGTTGCGAACCAAGCAGGATTAATTAATCAAGAGCCGTGGTTGTGGTGATACTTGGCATACGATGTATCAACGTTACGTGGTAGGTAGCGCTCACCGTGACGGGTGGCGTGAGCGACCAACAAATTGTTATCTGTTGTTTCTATATTTAGTTCGCTCACGTCATTAGATAAATAATAGGTTTGTACTTTACTTTAGGATTAGCGATAAACTCAATTAATAAATAATGTTCTTTTGTACCGAATTTCGGTCACGGCGGCCGATCTCATCTGAGACTAGTCAACTACGCAGGAGATATTTATAGTGCAGAAGTATGCGCGCAAACACAGGTGCACTCCCTATTTACTCACTCTCATAGTCCGATGGGGCGGAAGACCGACACGACTGGCGACAGATCAGGCGCGGCCGACGGCTTAACGTGCCTTCCGAAGCACGGAGGGTCTTGACATGTTAAAACGGTCACCCATCACAAGACTGACTGCGGTGAGCACGGCATAACCTCGCAAAATTGACGGATCTGCGCGGTAGCCACGTAGGTACGAGCCCCTCATCTCAACTCAAATAGACCACAATTATAAATAAGTGAAAAACGTGTCTTGCAAAAGCTTACTTTGTTTCAACATCATAATTATGAGTATCTCTGTCCACTGTTGTACATAGGCCTCTCCTATGGCACGCCACTGAGCTCGATCTTAGGCCTTCCGCTTCCATTCTGTGGATTGTTCTACATACTATGCATAAACATTGATAACATTTTACCTGTTACTGTCGTCACTGTTTAAGTTAAAAGACATTACATCGTCTTTTATTAAATGAGCTTTCAAGACAATTTATAAATAAAGAAACTTATTTTTGATACTTTTAGGCATGAGCCTTCTCAGTTAACTTAAAACTCAAAACATAGGTACCTACTAAAGCACTACATGAAGATGTAAGTTTTCGTGTAAAACTATATTTAGATGACCGTATAGTTTAATGAACCGATTTAGAGAGGCTAGCATAATTATTGTAACCTATGTCAAGCCCTAATCCTCACTCAATTACCATTTAAAACAAACAATGATCATTTAAAACTTTAGATGTTAGTAACATACTAAATCACGTTGTAACTTAAAGGGTTTAAACAAAGTATAGTGATACAGGTTCAAGGATTAGCACAAAACTATTCTTAGACAAATCCAAGAAAAGTTTTCTTAAATCTAATAATATTTTGAAATATAAGTGTTCTCGTATCAAATTTTATTCCATAGCAATGTGCGTGAATACAGAATATCATTTGCAAAAACATATTTATTGTAATATTAGCATGCATTGTTTCAACATTTTATTTCATTTCAGCATTTCAACATTAAGTAATAGAGTGAAAATTCAAAGTCGTAATAATAAAAAGGAAGCATCGTATATACAACAATACAATACAACCTTTATGCACAAGACAAGATCTGAACAAGCGTTCTTTCCCGACACTCCCACTCATGGGATAAATCCTCTTTAGTATACTTACTCGTGTTTATATTTAGAGCAGCAGCTTTTTACTCCATACTTTATCCATGTCATAGTGAGATAAATCTCTTCTTTGAACTGATTTAAAAAGTTTCTGTAAACTTTTATTTTTGTTTATCCCTTTCGAGCAGACTTTGTGGAAATCCAAAGATCTTTTTTGACGTAATTTTAATTGAAAAATTTAAACGTGATTGCATTCCCTATTTTTATATAGTGTGACAGCTTATTAATAATAAACAGTTGCTAAGGTTTATTGCGTTAAACTGGTCCTGTTTGTCTTGCCATCGGGCTTTACTGCCCTTATTCATACAAAATGTCAATTTAAACCACAGAGTAAATTATACCTGTCACTGTCGTTTGCATTTCGAAGAATGAAGATGTGAATAGACTTAAAAGAGATTTAGTTAAGACAGGTTTTATCATCGTTTATTAACACGCGTTTGCCCACACACTTAGGCTCTATATTATAATCACCGCGTAGTTTGCTAGACTCAGTTGACCGAAATAGGTAAAAGAATATAAGCGATCTAATTAAATGTTGATGCGCAATATTATTATCTGCGTAGTCGAAAAATATAGATAGACGTGGTAATCAACATTTATACATTTTAAAACTCTAAAAAAAGTATGAATATACTTGATTTTTATTGCATGCAATATTAAAATCAGCATCGTACCAATCAAATAACAACAATAAATCGTTCCACATTTATATCCAAATCAAGACGTTTTACCTCTCACGTAATAAAACAAGCACACATCTGTAGTAAAACAATATTTATTTACGGTGAACAAATAGGTGGGTACCGTGTTAGCATTTTACGATTCCAGCCAAACAATTTGTATTCGCGTCCAGTCCTGGCTGTAAAAGTTGGCTCCAGCTGGATACTAGAAAATTTGTCCAGGTGCAATCAGATAAGCAGACAGTAATGCTTATCACAAGGATTTCTTTGTCCGAGGTCGTTTTAAAAAGTTTTAAGTGCAGTGACCTCTCCGCAGTTTTTTTGCTCTGTGCATTTTAAGTTATCTTTTCTCACTATCACCTGCAATCGATTGTGTGCTTCTATTTATTGTTGATTCGATTTTCTTTTTGCGAATAAAAGGTAAATTACGCTAAGCCGCTACGATAATTGAAGAAAAAGAAAAAAAGAACTGGCGGTTTTGATGTTGTATCTTATAAATAATTTATAATTATACATAATGTTATAGACACGTTTATTACTTATGTGAAGGTTACACAAATGATATACAAGTATTAATCTTCTTATTAAACTTGATCAAACAGATAAAGTAAGTACACCACCGACTACTCCTTTATCTTTTTCTTTCTGTCCACCCAAGGGTAGCAAGAGTTCGCTATTAGCGATAAGATCGCAAAAGTACAAAACATTTGTATTGCTTTTTTATTTTTCTTACATTTGTTATTAAAATTACTGTTTATATTATTAATAAACTATATTTTATGTACAAAATGCTGTAAGTGTATTTCTTTTTAGAATTTTTACTGGCGTAAAACCAAATGTAAGTATTAGGTACTTAAAACATTTGTAGTAGGAATTTTCTTTTATTAACTAACCTAGATGTGCTATTAATTACCTTCACAAATTATACCTACACGATACAAGATATATACCTAAGCTACAATTAAAATTAAATGTCAATCACATACACCTAATAAATTAGTATTTATTGTTAAACATTTTTGGTACTTCTGAGCTACATAATTAGATTGTTAGTTTGTATGTAAGTGAATAAAAAATAACTATACACAATATTTTTAAGAACAAAACAATTAAACACTGCTCAACTAAATTATTATTTAATCAAAGCAACGATCCAAAACCCGACACTAATCACAGATATTGTAAACTTGCAATAACATTTGTACTTCTCCAAAACCACTTTAATCTAGTAACGCTAGTCTGGACGCAAGCTGACTGGATTCTATCCTTGAACTCGGACTTATAATTGGGCTTTATGCACTAACTTGAATAGCTAGAGGTGTGCTCAACTGCATTAGTGATTGGTTTGTTGCATATACGCGTCTGAGAGGCAAATTGAGTTATACTAGGAATATGTGGGCTTGTTTAAGGCGTTGGTTATGTTACTTTATACTGTTATCTTAAGGAATCTTGAAAATCTAACACCAGGTTGTTCATCTACCATACGATAAGAAGAAGAAGAAGATCTTGAAATTGTACGCGAGAATGACGGATAGTCAACAAAACAGTAGGTAAAGTTTAGTCCGGTATCAGTTTACTTTCAGTCTTATTTGACCATAGTTTATATTTCTTGATTAGACCTATTTAGAATATTAGCTTATTTTTGTTACTACAATAGATTTATGATACAAATGTCTCTAATGAATTTGAGAACTCTGACCGAATCTCTATAACCTTTAAAGATAAGGTTCAATAATAAAATTATATAAAAAGCAACATTTTAATTCACATCACAATTCAACCTCTGTGAAAACCCTTTTCATAACAAGAGACAGTAACGTCTTTACATAAGAAAGCAAAATCAGAATTAATACTCCACCGAAATATGATCTCATTACGCAACACAAGTACATTCAAAACAATTCTCTCGTCTAGTTAACGTCTAGACAAAAGCAAGTTGTAAGGTTTGCTGCCAATTGCGCCGCAGAGACTCAACCACTCCTCTATTTAAATATTTCCTCGCAATTAATTTAATTTAGTTAACAAAAGGGAACGGTGGCGAGTGTTCTTATTCACAATTAGTGAGACATTGCAGCAATCCCGACAACCAGTGCATTGGTGCTTGGAGAACAAAGTATTTCGTGAGGGTTGCAATTCGTTGCGTTCTGTTGCCTTTGTTTTAGAATTAATAGATCTTTACTGTTTAATCTTGGGGAAGTTTTGTAAGAATGGTAAGTAGGATGAGGTAGTCGTGAGATTACTAGAAATATACATGATGGTATTTCCACTTGCTTAATTTTATTTATGCTTATTGTGTGTTGCTAATGATCTTAGTGACAATAGTGCTTATTCAAAGGCAATACATATTACTATTATATTCAAATCGATGAATGCTTTTACTGTGCAATGTAGATACTCACTTAACTTACTCCACCTAAATTATTGAACGTGTCTATTCAATGACAAGCTAACGACAGCGACACCTAGGTGTCATTTATTCAGCGGTAGTGTTCTGTACGAGTTCCCGCCCACCCGCCAATAAAAGCGCATGCAGGCAACGTGTAAGAAAAGGTGTCATTTATTCAATAAATTAAGCATTTTTATAAGCAATGAGGAACATATTTATATCTTAAATAGACGATGATTCTAGAAATACAATAAAATCTCATTAAATACAAACTGTACTGCTCTCCATACGTAGTACAACATCAAGCACGTTGTATGAGCAGGCTGCCTCGGGCGCTGCGAGATACCAGCAGATTTACAGCACAGTAAATACAACGCCGGTGCCAACGGCCACCATTGATCTCTCCATACTATGCCCCCTTTGTATTCGCAACAATTACAAGTGAACTGGAAATTCTGATAATTTTTTTTATTCCGATGGGTGTTTTATTCGGCTGTGACTTCCAAAGTCGTATGTCAGATTGTGGTCACATCACATAATTCTGTACCTTCAGTGAAAAGTGATACATGTCGACCTAGAGCGGTTTTTATATTCTCTGATTAAACTTATTAAAAAAAAATTAACTTAATTTCTATCTTATCCCCGTTGTTATAAGATTAAAAATGAATGAGATTTTTTTGTGCACATTGATATAAGTAAGCAATTTTTTATTGAAATTATTGTGTAAAATAATACTTTTTGATTCATACCAAAGTGCTCCGAACCGATCTTTATATTTCTAAAATGTATTTTAATACGACTCGAGTTACCACATCTTACGCGAACCGAAAGCTTTTACTTCAATTAATCCAAAGTGATACAAATGAAATCCTATCACAAAACTTTAAAAAATTGAAACAATACATTCTAGTGAAAAGTGTTACATTTGTACATGAACCATACAAACACAAATTTATTTTCATAAAAATGTGTGACTAATGATACAACTGCTAATCAAACAATTTACACGTAATTTATGTAGCCAATTTTGATGTGATTACAAATTTAATATTAATTCTATTAGTAAGAACATAAGGGAAATAGGACATATGATTACGTGAATAATGATACTAATATAGTAGAATCAAAACTGCATTGCGTTTTAGAACTAAATTAGCAAAAAAATACGTAGTACACAGTGATACAAGTCGCGCAGCTCTTACGCACCCCACTCCCTACTTCTCCGCGGGACGCATGGAAAGAGCGCAGGCGACGCGGGATTCTTAGTCACGGGCGTGCGTCAGGACAGGTGCGTCGTGCGTTACAGCACACAACTACGATGCGTAAGGTAAGACTTGTATCATTTTACACGAATTATGTAACAATTTTGTTTTTTAAATGTTTATATATATAAACATAAACACTGTTAAACACTGCTATAGAGGGTAAGTCTCATATTGGGTGCTATGAAGGAGTTGATCTTCGAGGAAAGAAGTCTCCAGGAAATAAAATAAATGAAGAACAAGTGGCTTTAGTTAAAGAACACATTCAGAGTTTCCCTTGCATTGAAGCTCATTACGTTAGACAATCTAGTCAAAAAAAGTATCTTGATCCCAATTTGTCGATCTTAAAAATGTATTCAATGTACAAAGAATTATGTACAGAAAAGCAAGTCAATGCAGTGAGTGAACCGACATACAGACGCATTTTCAGCACATCTTTCAATTTGTCTTTCCATAAGCCAAAAAAAGATCAATGTCCTTCATGCAATAAATACATAACAACAGATGCAAACCAGAAAAAAGAGATGGAGCTTGAATATTCAATGCACATTATAAGGAAAAATGAATGTAATGAAGCTAAAGATTCAGATAAACAAAGATCTCTGACAGACCCTTTATTTCAAACTACCTTTGATTTACAGAGTGTCTTACAGTTGCCATTCTCTTCCGTCTCACAGTTTACAATCTGACTTTTTACGAAGGTAATGGTAAAAATGCCTATTGCTATGTATGGAACGAATTAAATGGTAAACGAGGCAGTAATGAGATAGGTAGTAGTATACTTAGATACATCCAGACATTAAAAGAAGAGATTACACACCTATCATTGTTTTCGGACACCTGTAGTGGCCAAAACAGAAACCAGCAAGTTGCTGCAGCCCTCTTGTATGCAGTGCAAAATACGCATTTGACTGTCATTGAGCAAACATTTTTGGAATCCGGTCATTCACACATGGAGTGTGACTCAATGCACTCCAGCATCGAAAATGCGCGAAAGAATAGGGCCTATTTTATGATGAACGATTGGCTTAATGTATTCAATGCTGCGCGTTCAAATCGTGGGAAAAATAAAGATAAACCCCCCTATCAAGTGATGGGGCTTAAATATAAAGACGTGTGGGACTTACAGGCGTTGGCCGCAAGTACACTAAAAAAATAAAATACGGACGAAAACGGCGAAAAAGTAAATTGGCTTAAAATAAAGTGCCTCAAATTTGAAAAAGCCCACCCAAATGCAATTTTCTATCGGTATGACCACTCTTCAGAATATAAAAAAATTGATATAATACAGCAGCGTAGCCGTCGAAACCGCATTACACAGAATGTTGAACTAAAACAGGCGTATAACCCCGTTCTGCCTATCTCTATGCAGAAAAAAAATGACCTTGTAAAACTGTGCCGAAGTGGGCTTATCCCTGACGAGTTACATGACTGGTATAAGAACTTACCGGTCCATGGCAGTTTAAGAGAAAATGATATTTTCGAACTAGAAGATGAAAATGATGACTTTTAAAAATAATTACAGTTGCCCTAATAATTCGTTTTATGTCTAATTCATGGTTTGACCAACATCTAAACTTTCGCTCTATGAGAGATTTATGTTTTTTTTTTTGTATGCAAAGCAAAATTTTAATAAAAGGACTTTTAATTTTCTTACAGATTTTTTATTTAAGAATGACAGTTCATTATTAATTTGACTAATATAAGCAGAAATTCAAAAGAGGTAAAACTCATTAAAACATTTTTTTTTTAATATAAAAATCTACCTACTATAATTCTAAAAAACAAAGCAGTTACAACAGCAACCTAATAATCTAAAAACAAAATCAAACTTAATAGGATTGCATTTAAGAACTATGAGCAAAATGCAATCTTTTGCAAAAAATAATTAATATCGCTTATAAACAGATATCGTCAGAGTTGCGGGCAACCGGTGGATGCAAACGGCAAGTTGTCGTTCATTATGGCGTTCTAAGGGGGAGGCCTTTGTCCAGCAGTGGACGTCTTCCGGCTGATGATGATGATGATGATAACTCCATAATAGTTTTTTGCATTTAATGAATTTTACCTCTAAACCGACGTTGTATTGTATAGCAAATAGTTGAAGTGCTACATGTACAACACATCTGTTATTTGATTTTTTGAGACTGATTAAATACGCTTTAAGACTGTTCAAGATTAAAACATAACTTTTAAACCTCTTTAGGTTTAAAAGTTATGTTTTTTTATAAGGATGTTAATTATATTGTTTTATATAGCGAATAGTTGAAGTGCTACAACAAAAATCTGTTTTTGATTTATTGAGCTTGTTTTAATATGTTTAAAGACTAACGATACCTACTCTGATAATCAGATTAACGATAAATACCTACTGAGGTCTAAAAGTTAAGTTTTAAGTTGGATTTATAAAAATGTTTTATTGTTTTGCTACTACTTGTAATTCATAAAAAAAGTGTTTATTCAAGAATTCTTTATTAAAGAAACGCTTTTTTAATTTAGTTATTATTTTATTATGATATTAACATAGTTTTACCCTTTCTGTGACAAAAACGTTTGAAAATACTTATTACTTGTATCAATAAACACTTCGATGTAAACAAAATGTATCACAATAAATTCTAGCTTGTAGCATTAATCACTTACTAGTTTGAAAAATACATTGGTGTTTAGGGGTACAATTGAATATTTACGTAGGAATTTTAAATAAAACAATGAAAAAAGGTTGCTGATAATCAAAATGATCATATTAGTTTTACGACTTTTTCTCACAACAACTATTTGCAGGCAAAACATGCCAAAACACAAGCCTTATAACATTTCACACAAAACGGTAACTAAATGTGTAAAATAATTCATTTCATTATAGATTTAAATACACAAAAATAAGCAAAGAAAACTATAGTGTACGTTGATATAACTGGCTATTTTTACTAATTACTTAAATTCCGTGCAAAATAATATATTCAAACCAAGCTCTTTATAATCTTTATAATATTATCTACACGTACCACTTATCGTTTTTTATTTTAGAACGTTAGAAAAGTAACGAGATTTTTTTAAATCTTTAACCTTAAATTACTCAAAACTATGATTTTTGACTTATATCACTTTTCACTGAAGGTACAGAATTATGGATACTACAAAATGTGTAATGTGCACTATTACAGGTAAGTGCAGATACAAATATTATATTTTTCTTATTATTCTAGGTGTCAGAGTTTAAACCGCCTGTAGGGCTCAGACATGACTTTACACACCGTTGAAAAATCTATTAGGTGTTCCGGTTTCTCACGATGTTTTTCTTCACCGTTCTTAGCAACTGATAACTAATTTATAATACAGATATTATGGATGTTGCCTTATCGTCTCTGTCAAAATGATCGTGGCTTAACATATATCTTGAGGTTAATAGTACAAATATTATTGATCAGTAACGTTGGATGTTCATGTCATCAAGATAGGTCACTTAAAAATCTTATAACCTATAAAACATTAACATATTAAATAAATAAATAACATTATAACCGGTGCATTTATTGGATGCACACAATAACATGGACTTAAGTGTAGTTATGAATTCCATTAATTTTTCCTAAGTTTTAGAGTTTGTTGCTAAGCAAACAAAACACTTACGTAAGCAAAACTTCAAGATGCAACGTCACTCTTATTCCTCCTTAAATATTAAGCGCTTCAATACTTTCGGGACTGGTAAGTGATTGCACGGATAGTTGCTAATAGTAAAGATATACACGCGAGTTTTGATCAATACGGTACTAGCCTTATTTTTAGAAAGCTAATTAAATTAAAAACTTGGTTAATGGACAGAATTATGAGTTTTATTGTCACCTTTAGTAAACTTCAAACTCGTAAACTTGTAATCAACTGTTTTTACTGACAGATATCTTAATTATCTAAGTATATTTAGTGACAAAAATCATGGACTTTTTTGGTTAAGATGATTTTATTTTATACTGCAAACATCATATTATTATTATTGTTTGGGTAATCTAAACGGTGCCGGTTTCGGGAACACAACCAACTCGTACCGCCCAAAGAGTATATAAACGCTACGTTATAGTACCGCCCACGAAACTATTCAAATCAATCTAAACATTCCGTCAATTCCAACCTATTCCTTTTTTAAATGAAGTAATGTTTTCTTATCAGTAAATGTCATTCGCGCGATTTTTAAAGCAAATATAAATGGCTGCCAGACCAACCATCTATCCAGAAAGGAGTTCCAAACTTCATCGAGTTCAATAACTTGTGGAGATAATTTGTTTATTGATATGTTCATGATAGCAAACTATTTGCTTTGAGAAATAAAGCTAGCTTGCTTATTTGAATTTGAGATAAAGAATTTCTAAGTTAACCGTTATTTATCAAAGTGATTGAAAATATCAAATACCAGAATTCCAAAGGTTCGAAGCGTGCCGGAGAATATTAATAAAATATGGACAATAAATAAAATTTTCATCCTCGATTTTACAGTTTTTATTTTTAAAAGTGTTTTAAATTTAATAAATACCTCTGTAAATAATATGCTAGCTGTGTAAACCAAATGTTTACACGTATCAGTATGTTGTGACCAAGGCTTGCCATCATTTGGTATCGTAGTAAATAAACTTTCTAATTACAATTCTAAACCACAGTTGTTTTTGATTGCATATACAAGTCGTTTATAACAGCCTGCTTTCCACAATTCGAAAGCATGTATTAAAACTGACATTCTATTACTAAATACTGAAAAAATAAACTAGAGCTTTTTATTGTTTTTTTTTTAACATTACGTACACTAGATATTCCTTATATATCGTGAATTATAACAAAACGGAATTTTATTGCATTTAATGGCTATTCCTACAACTTTTTCTTACTTATAATAATTCAAGTTGACCACCGCTGCCCGAACATCAAATATAAAATGACATTTTAGAAATGAACTCACGAACGTAGTAAATATTAATGCGACCAGTCCGAAACAATATTGCTGTACCTATTGAATAAACAAAAGCAGACAAAATAAACCCACAAGTAAGGTACTTATTATGTACATAAATCAATACGGACAATCACTAATTGATAAAACAATTCTCCAAAAAAACACCGGCAACAAGCATAAACAATGGTCCCTTTCTAATACGAATTTTATTGCTCCGTCATAAATGGCGGTGCTTATTATTTTCTTGTCGTAAAACAACAAAATAATGCTCTGTAACAATAATGGGAGCCCCCTGTAATCTCGACGCGCCGGATTCTCTGCGCGACAGTTTTATTATAGAAACATTGTGGATCATTTTTATATAGCTACATGCGGTTGTTTTATTGCGAAATGAAAATGAAATGACGAATGCAATAATGTGACGTATTTTTATGTAGTTTTTGTGATACATTGTTGATATTTCCTCTTTTGAGGGTTGCAGGATGTTTTGGTATGTTTTAATTCAATCCGATGTGATTTTAACATCATAATGTTTATACTTACAGAAATAGCTTTTCTCTAAATGATCGATTCCACGAATCTTTAGTCCTTAATCTAATGACTTACTCATATATATTGTATTTTCTTTACCTCTCTCATCAAAGGCAATGGCTAACCAAACCAATTTCATTTACATTATGAAAAACCCAGAATTTTCCGTGTACTCGTAAAAGTTAATTTTCTGTCTCTTTATAAATAGATGCATACATACAAGTGTCTCGTATGAGAAGATAACATTAAAAGTAATTAGGTGAGACGACAGACAACTTTAAACCTTACTGTCATACGAATAGGTGTGTAAATTGGTTGGGAACCCAATAGATTTAGGGTGCAATATTATCTTCTACACATCCAAATAAATGAGAAAAAACCGGGGTCCGGCGGACGAACTTTTTAATTTGTAATTACAGGACAGCGTCCATGCTTTAAGCACCATTAACTTTTTTCCTTAATGTCTGTGTCGTATAGGGTTCCGTATATAAATGAAATTGGCGTTTTATTGTTCAAATCCAAATTAGTTTCTGTTGTATAATGGAGGAACTTTCTTTGATTAAGGATTGTATTGATTTACTTGTTTAGTACATACATACATAAATAATTAATTGTTTTATTTCCCAGAGGGTAGGCAGTGACTACGGATTTCCATTTTTTAAATATTATATTTTGTACAATACATTTCCCTTTAATACATTGTCGTTTACTTAGACGTCAGGAACTTACATGAAATAATTGCTTTAACTCTGGATCCAAATACGATTTTTAGATGTTTTTAATTTTGTGACAGAGTTGAATACTGCCTTCGTTAACGGCCAAGACAAAATAGAGTAAGATACCGACGAAGCTTGTACCTATACTAATCCTTCAACTATCCTAAACTTGCCAAACATATTCTAAAAACAAAGATGCCAACAGTTCAACAACCCAAAAAGAGAATTTCCTCAAATTAAAAGCAAAGGAACTGAACAAATAATTCGTGACTAATACCGCTGAAATCCGCTTCATAATACGGTGTTTATCACAATTCGGGGCTCTATCCGGTATCAGAAAGTGCGTCGTTAGCAGATCTCGCCTTGACAATTTTATTGCAAACTCTGGGGTATTATTGAAAGAGTATGAGGGCCCTTGCCACCCCCTTCACACTAGTTATCACGTTTTTTGATGCGCACGCCACTTTTTGTCCACTTCAAGCGTTCTTTTTGGTGTTTGCGTTCTGTCATATTGAATGTGGTCTATTGAGGGATTGGAGTTTTTGGCAGTTATTTCGCCAGTTTTTGATAAGTGGTATACTCGAACTGAAATAAAATATTGAATTTCCAGAAATTATTTCAGTTTTGTGGTCTCAGTTGTGACATCGAAACCAAATATGGGATTTTAAAACAGATCTAATTTTTAGGGTGTTTTTGGCCAATCAAATAACACTTTGATATACCGGATTTCTATTCACGAGGTTGCAGGTTCAAACCCAGGCAAGTATCAATGTGACTTTTTTAATGTCATAAATACTTTCTTAGATATTCTAAGACACCACTGACTAACGGTGAAGGAAAACATCGTAAGGAAACCTGGATTTAATTATCTGTAATCGCCAACCCGCAGTGAACTAGCGTGGTGATCAGTGCTCAATCCTTCTCTATAGGAGAAGAGGTCTTTGCCCTGCAGTGGGACAGTTATAGGCTGTTATTATTATTATTTATTATCAAATAACACATGTTGATAATATAATATGTTCTGTCACTATAATTTAAACTATTCCAAAATAGTTTTATAATTGCTTTCGGTTAAGTTTGGATTGAATAAGTTTTTGATTACTTAAAAGCAATTTGGCTTGACAAACTATTTCTAGTCCAGTGCACGTAAATACATACATACAATCGCGCCTGTTATCTTCGAAGGGGTGAGTAGATGAGTTTTTTTTTAATTAAAAGGGTACCTATACACCTCTGTCTCATCAATTATCGTGTTTCCGACTTATTTAACCATTTTTGTTTCTTGCAATTACTTCAATAATCGAAGATAGTTTCAACACTGATTAGCCACAACTTGTTACAACAACGAAAGACCATATTATGAAAAAAATGAATTTTTTTAAAAACTAAGCAAGACACACAACATGCATTTTAAGGCTAAATTCATAGCATCAAAATTTTTTACATAAAACCTTCAACAACCTAAATCATAGACTCAATCAAAAGGAATTGCGCTTCGATTTTCAGAAATCAAACTCAGAAACCTCTACACACACTCGACACGTGTCGTCAAGAGTTGTACCCGAAGGTACATCTAACTGCTCTCGAGTGGTCGCTTTGATTTTCCCTTTCGTACTATCTCGAGGGCTAGCCGGTGGACACGCTTTTTCAATTTAGTAAATAGTTCTCAAACAAGATTCTTTGACGACAGACGCATTAAGCTGAAGTACTCTCGTCAGAAAGAATTAAGGTATCAACTAACAAATGTTGCTAGAAATGTATTTCAGAGTTCTTTATTTGAACTGAACACTTCTTTGAATTGTTGTTGATTGTCAAAGATTGTTAAACGAATTAAAATTCTTGCCTCATTTATTACTATTTTATTTCTTGTTATAACAACGTACACTAATATGTTCTCGCTTGACTGTGAGATGCATTAACAAAGAATTAGTCAAAGGTAGATATTTTCGCCATCATAATGCGTTTGCTGTAAACTCTAAATAATAATAATAATATCTTGGAACGAGTGTGTGAGTTACACGATCAAACTAGGCAGAGCCTGCATTATGGTAACCAGACAAGTGATAAACATACTTATATTGTTATTTCTTAATACATACATAATATAGATAAATTACACCCAGACACAGAACAAATGAAACATCTCTCATCACACAAAGATTTGTCCTGGGTTGGAATCGAACCCACGACCTTCGGTTCAGCAGTCAGGGTCACTAACCACTAGACCAACAGGCCAGTCAATACAATGTTCTTTCAATACCAATAAAGTAGATACAGCCCATTGTTCTCCGAACTCCATTAAACCAATTAACATAAATACCAAATTCAAACGCAAAACAGCAAAACATCACTAAGACACGATTCCTTTCAAGCCCTTCAAAGTAAAAGTAAAGTAAGTCTAAAGTCTGTGGTCCTTTCTTCGCAAATTAAAGCATTTCCTTTTCGCGGCGACATTGCTAATAACGCCAACAATATTCGCACACCGTCGCCTTGGCAACCGTTTTTAACTTCAGTGTCAAATCAGTGTTCGTGTCAACTGTTTTAATTTTAATTGAAAATAGAAGGTTTTGAATGTAATAGAACACTTAACGTGGCATAGCTGCCAATCTTCTGGGCGCGTTACCATTTGACAACGATGAGGAAGAATACTTTGATATTTTTTAATAGAACACCCGTTTTATGTGTTTATTTTTCATCTAGTATTGTAAACGTTTTTATAGGATAAACCGATTTTCGAAATAAGCTTTATAAACAAAGGGTTTCCGCATTGCATCTTTAAACTAAACATATTGGTCACGTAATTTTTTAAATGCATTATACATTATATTAAATATATTTCTTTTTCATAAATGTATAATCTCAAAATTAATATTTTTATAACAATTCAAGTCGTCACTTTGCTTCTATACTACAGTATATTGCTGTTTCCTGATATAATAAAATATTATAGCTAAAGTATATACTTTAAAAAAAGGTAAACAAATATTGAGACTTACCTGTCGTGTAATGCACTCGAGTTCATAGTTATTCAAACACGCCAAGATCACTTGATTGGCATATCCTTTGAACTCAGTTTTACTCGCAAACTAATTTAAGTCGTGTTTGCAAGCTGATTTCAACTTAAAACTCTTCATAAAATAGTTTTGTCTCAAATAAAATTCTTCAAATTACTCGAACAAAGAAAATATAATAAACAGTTTGTTAAAACAAGCCCGTTGTAGACAAAATTAAAGTCAGCTTCAATTACACAGCTAATCACGACTCTATTTTGAATAAAATTGCTGAAATACGTGAATTTTTCAGATAAAAAATGTAATAAGTAATATCATAAGTTTGACTCATAATTAAATTCTTAATACCGTCTGTACATAAATCTGTATGACGTATAAATGTGTTATTTGAATAATATTACAATTTGGAATCGCTGAAACGTCGACTAAGGCGGGGCCCACATTTGCATATGGATAGATTGGGGCTTCGAAACCAGCGGTGATGATATTTTTGCGACATAAACACACGATACTGCTCCTTCAACATCTTTGTTATTAGGTACACAGATAAGTAGTAGTAGTAGTCAGTAAGACAAACTGTTCATTATCATCAGCCAAAAGACCTCCACTGTTGAACATAGGCCTCCCCGTTTAAGCGGGGGGTTGCAATAATCCCCACGCTTGGTAAGCGGCTCGCCTGCTGCCCATCTTCTGAATTTTCCCTTAGTCGCCTATTACGACACCCGCGGGAGGAAAGGGGGTGGTCAATTCTAGGTCGGATACCACACGACAAACTGTTCAGTCGTAATCAATGAACAATCGTTTTAATTAAAGCCTTAAAAAGGCTATTATTCATTTCTTTAACATGAAAAGGGACAGCTAAAATCAAGATTAACTATTAATACTCAACTAACAGATATAAGTCATTAGCCACGATTGACTAACTGACTAATTCAATTTTGATCATAGTTTGTTCTTCCATTATTATCATTGTATTATTTCTCAAAGGCTTTTATTTCCGCTATTTCTGTGGCCACCTGTCAAACAGCAAGTGACCCACGAAGCTCTTCATAATGCAGTTTTCACGTATGTTTTTCTAAGTTTATGAACGTTAGAGGGGAAATTTACAGCGAATACTCGAGCTAAATCTTTTAGTTTTGAATAATGTAAGTTTTTGTAAGATTAGCATTATGAGCGCGCTCAGCGCTGCCTCTGGTCTCAGACAGATATCGGTATCTTCGCGCTGAATCAACCGTTACAATGTTTTAAAGTGGCTTTTATTTATATCTAGATAAATGTCAAAATATGTTATGATTTCTTTTTTAATATTCTTTTATCTTAAGGCCGGGTTTAGCTGTTAGGTGAAAAAGGTTGATGCCCTTTGTAATACGGTTATTGTAGAGTGATTTATGTTGAAGGCGAGGTGTGATAGCATGTATAGTTAATGGGAGTTTATAAAAATGTAACCTATTGTACTTGAACTCTTCAAAAGCGTTTTAGTGACCGCCGGACAAGCCATCAATATAAAAACCAGCCAGCTTGAGCAATAAAGGTCCTACGTAAAACAAAACGCTCTCATAAATATAAATCAACCATTAAAATTAATTATATTACTACAAATAATCGCGGCGCCATCTCCCCAAATGAATCTGAATGTATAATTCAAATTGTTAATTTCTCGTGTTTATTTCGGCAATGCGGTTGGAACTCAGAATTCCATGGTAGTTAATAAATTTAATGACGGCCAACAGTTTTAGGCTGACCAAAGCACGAGTGGTATTCACGACGGGCGACGGGCTCAGGAAAAAGTTAATAACGCTTGAAGTTGCCCACTCGCCCCTGGCAATTATAAATTTATTCGTCTGCTCTCCCCCTAACTTTATTTTTCTAATTATTGGGTACAACACAATCGCTTACTGAATTAATACTACGTTGTCGTCTGGAAGCTTTTAATTTGTATTTCTGTGAAGCGAGCGTTTTAAGAATTATAATTTTCTAGCTAGTCTCTAATAATTAATGTATTTATAGTTATTTTTAATTATGACAATTAATAAAGAAAAATGATGATAAATATCACACCGTGTTTGATAAAACACGGTGTGATATTTATCATCATTTTTCCGTCCACGAATTGATCACCAGATTACATTTATGACAAAGTCGAATGTTTAATTTAAATATCTCTTTATTCAAAGTCTTCGTCGTCAAATTCTTCAATACTAAGCTCCATAACATGACAGGATAGTTTTTCCGTTACATCTACGAAGGACATCTGAACCCGATACCGGCCGCAGAAGTCGTGGCATAAGATGTCCTTGACTGCATCCAGTGATATCGTCAGACCATGGATCTCGAAAACGCTCTGAAACAATTTAGTTTTTCATTTGCTTATAATTACAGCCAAATCACAAAACTGCCGCATTTATAACCAATCAGACCTGATTCTTAAATATTAGTCTTTCTTCATAGACACAAATAAAAACATTAGAACGTGTTTAGTTCACTCTCCTACAATCTGGTTCACGCAAAGACAGTAAATGGTAGTGGTGGTAGGATTTCAGTATCGTATAAAAAAAATCCTGACCCACTTGACATTAGGCATGGTGAAATAGTACTTTTTGATAAAGAGCATCTGCCCGCAATTTTGTGTCTTTGCCGGGATTAAAGTAGGCCATACCTACACTGAGTTCCGTTTTTAATATAGGTGAAAGAATTTTGTAAACAGTCGGAGGGCGTCCTACACTACCAATCCAGAACACGTTTTCCCTAACGGTTGTCGGTTCTGCGACAGATGTGATCTGCTCACTGCCACTTCAGCTTGCTAATCCTGTGGGGTATGTCGATAACTTTAGTTCTCTGTCGGAAAACTTCGTTTCTGATCCTATCCTTCAGAGAAATTCCCAACATAGCCCTTTCAATTGCTCGCTTAGCAACCTTAAATTGGTGGATCAGCCGCACCGTCATCGTTCACGTCTCAGCTACGTATGTCATTACAAGTAAGATGTACTCGTTAAAGACTCAATACGACGTATCGGTCACGAAAAGACTCGACTCGACTCGTTTCCTAAATACAATTATAAAACTGAAATGACTTACGACAGGAACAGGACAGCAGGTAATATTGAGTGTCTCAAGAAGTGGATGCCACGGAGCGTCAGTGTTATTCAGGCTGCTACAAAAGTTAATCCTCGTATTGTACATGTACTCGTCAGTAAGTTCCAATATCTTCCATATATCTATTTCAATCTGGAAATTAAAAGTGAACAAAAAACAAATATTTCACCAAGGCAAAATTTAGGCTTTCAAATATACTTATTTTATTTATTTATATTTAAATCAGGTACCTGATTAATTGCATGGGTAATACACATAATTATAGTACTACCATTTTCTAGGAACACCACTCGTACTGTGCATAGTAGATTAATAATGTGTCTCTCAGTCTTACTAGCAATTACCTCAGGAGACTGTTGACGCTGCCACAAATACGCTGTTGTAGCACAGATTCAGATCTTATTCGCATTACAGCAAAGAAACCATCGGTACATGCTGCATTGATGTGGCAGCGACAACAGTAACCTAAAAGCATTTTTGTATAGCACGTGCAAAGCATTGTAGCTCATCATCATCATCAGCCGGAAGACGTCCACTGTTGAAAAAAGGCCACCCCTTTACAACGCCAGAATGAATGGCAACTTGCCATTTACATCCATCGGTTGCCCGCAACTCTGAACGTGTTAATATTATAATAGGGTTAAATAATGGCTGTTTGACAAAAACCGGGACTTAGAAGTTTCCATAGTGTATATGACTTTTTGGTGCCATTTTAGCATGTTGCCCATGCTAAGCTTGAATCTAAATTGATGAAGGAAATTTGAAAAATGATGGACACGAGCGGGATCCCGCTCGTGTCCATTATTTTTCAAATTTCCTTTATCAATTTAGTTTCCATAGTGTTATATATTTGCATTCCGGAATAAACACTTAAGTGGAACCGGTAGATAGTAAGATAGAGAATGTTATTACATTCTTTACGCCCCAAATGAATTACGATGACTTTTCAACGTTAATTAGCTACAAAGTCAGGCCTTTGCTTGAATTAATGATTTATGAGTCAATAACATAAATTTAAAAAAATTTACTTACATCGTAATTTGAATTTATTTCATTTATTGTTTTAATTTTACCACTTAGTTTTGCTGTATCGTCACCATCATCGTTTTTCGAGGAGCCAAGCACAAGTTCATCGCAGTTAATTAATTCGTTGTCAAAACCTTCACAACTGCACATGTTTTCGACTACTTTGGGTACGTATCCAATCTTTGGAAGAAAAATGCATTAATACTTACTTTCATTCAAATTACAAACTATCGTATCAAATTAAAACCATAGAAAATTAAATTTTATTAATTTTAATGTCCTCCGTAAGCCTCCACCGTCCTTACTTATTAATAAGAACGGCAAAATTAAATACTATTCAAACAAAGTGAATGAAGAATTTATTCAAATTAACGTATTGAACACAAAAGGAGAAAAGAAAGATTCCGTAAAATTTTACCACTATGCCATACTCACTTCGCCATTCGATCCAACAAAATAGGAAATGGCCAGGAATAATATTGTTATTTTCATTGCCACCGTACCATAACTCATGGTCAAAAGAAAACGCGGCACAGTTAAAATGAATAAGCGGTATTACGTGTCCTTTTAGTTTTTATATACTATAGTGTGATAGCGATCGCTATTGTGTGGGAACATAGTTGATGGTCTGATAACCGCTATCAGTTGTATTAAGGTTGCGTGTGGTGTAAACAGGAGTATTGCATGCTGTTGGCTTGTTGGCCATTGTCAAGGACGCTTGTCCACTTTCTAGCTAGATGTGAATTTCCGATTTGTTGCTATCAAATTGATTGATGTCCCTATTACTTCATTCACTTGTTATACTGAAAAGAAAGTCCTTATTATTTTGGTACTATTCTACACTTGAACGCCACAATGAACGACAATTTGCCATTTGCATCCCATGGTTGCCCGCAACACTGACGATATCGTGATTATGTGGCGTTCTAACATGCCTTTGTTTAACAGTGGACGTCTTTCGGCTGATGATGATGATGATTCTACACTTTGACTAGTTAGTTTATCAGTTTAGTATTCGTAAAACATTGCGGTATCAGTATAAATGAACTGATACATATTCTAAATCCTACTTTACGAACTAATTTTCTTTTGTCTCCCACATGTACCCAATATTTATATAAACTTATGGTACATTTTGTAGTACCTATAGCAATGTTGCATATTATTGATTGGTTTCCAAAAGTGCTAATGATTTAACGTCAGGCGTAAGAAGAGGTTGCGTTGGTAGAACAGCGCTAACTCAGCTCTTTTTTAAAATGTTATTGAAAAGCAATGTAACAAGGTTCAAAAACGTTATAATTCTTTGTTCTTTTAAAAGCAAACGAAGTCTTCTAAGTTAAATGCTACAAATTCAAGAGACCGTAACATAAAGAACTGAGAGACAAAGGTCCGGTAAGTAATGCGCACTACAGACAGCTTGCTTAGTTTTATTTTGTGTTTGTATTTACTTGCATTACGCCGAGATAGTGATGTGTACACTTTATCTGTTTTAGACTGTAAGACCTTTTTTGTTGACATCTTAGTTCATTCGTGACTGTTAATTATATTATAAGAATATTAGTTGTACTGTGGGTCACTAAGCGCGACTGATGATCATAAGGTTCCAATCCCGGGTCTTGCAGGTGTTACTGGAATTTTTCATTAAATAATTCTCAGTAGCAGCACGGAGTCTGAATTTGTGCCCGGTTGATAACAATAGGCTCGCCCCCAATTTCCTTCGGACCTATAACGTAACTGGCGAAATGTGGGTGTACTATATACACCTCTGCTAATCCCCTTAAGGAACAGGCGTGATGTTATGTTGTTGTTATTAGTTAGATGGAAATGCGTATAGATGGCGTTTTTATGTATTGAAGACAAGTATTGAAAGTTTTGAAATTTCCTTGCCCGTTCTTCTCTTTAGTTACTGACAATTTAAAATCTACCTCCATGAGTGCATTATTTTATACCTGTAATGCTGATGATCGTAATAAAAACACTGCAAGTTTCCCAACAAGTTAGTTTCCCATCAAATATGGCCGATAAAACAATGTTACCGTAAATAAGTGTAAATATACCATCGAAGGCATTCATATTTCATGAGAGAAACAAATGGGGCGGGCTACACATTGTATATCATTTCCAATATAGTAGTTTCATGTAAATGATGCCTACTTTTAAACTGTCGTAATTTTTATATTCCGATTGGAGTTTCCCCTCGGAGTGTTTGTTATCTAACGGGGAAATGAATGAATGTATTCACAGATTTGATTTACTGCTTATTTTCAAATAACTTTGGGTTCTGTTATCATTGTAACTTTTGTGGGGTTTTGGCAGGTTTTGCGAGGTACTTTTAGTTTGTGCGTTGTTTTTAGTCTCGTAAAAATATAAATCGTTATTTAATTTCGAATAAATATATTTATATTTCTGCTTTTATCTCCAGCTAATTAACAAACAGCTTTCTGATTTTGAACAGCAGCGTTTCAACACTGTGGTTCTAACCCTTCGCAAGACCTTCCATGGACGACGATTTCCACTTTATTTTACATCACATCTCAATCGTGACGTAACAGTTAATCAGTGTTGAATTCTGTTACGTTCTCACAGCATAGGTAAACAGTATCCTGCCCCCTTACCGTAAACTACTAAAACATAACAGTTTCCGTTATGGAAGTGAGATGCCACACTACATTGCACGTAACTTCGTCTCTCTTTGAAAATGTCCTGCTTTATGAGTTTATGGTAAGGGGCCTGGGAGAATCAAGTAATTCTCTTGGATCATAAATCTAGAATAAAAGATGCTACAACAGTCAATATTATACCATTTGAATCACAACATTATTAATAATTTACAAGCATCCAAAACCACAAGTATTTCAGTATAAATTTTATAAATATTGCGTTATTTACACGTAGCGTTCACATGTAGCAGGAAGAAATGATTCATATACGCTTCAAACGGTCCCAGCGGGATATGTTCGGGCATATACACGTACTCGTATCTCGGTGGAAACTAAGTCTAGTAGAAATTCATATTGCATGCATTTGGCGAAGCATAAAAATGCACACGTTCGTGTAAGTGGGGAAAACAGATCGTTTGTGCCAACGAGATATTTCTCAGCTCGTAATAGAACCTTAATTATTTTATTATTAAATACATTCTTTACGATAGACAAATTGAAAGGTAATTGGTAACAACGGTTATTGCGTATGCTGTATAGTTATACTGCCAAAAACTCTTAGACAAAGGATCCATTCCAGATCATCGCTTGTTTTCCTTTAAAACAGGAGACAGATCAGATCAGATCATAAAATTATTATCTAGCCTGATTAATCGATGCATTTTGATTAAGGTTATAAGTTAAGTATTTCTCTAGTTAGGTTATGTATTGAACTGTAAACACTTAACTCTTAGGCCAAGCACACGTAAATGAATAAAGTAAGTAAGTTTTCATAGTTTATCCAAACAAAACAAAAACCAGTCTATAAATGATGAATGTGGGAATAAAATTATGAGATTTCCGTTCAATGGTAGATTTTCATTCATAGTTGCATGCAATACAACTATTGTAGATATTTTTTAATGGGCGATCGTTCCGTGTTATAATGTCATTAATGAATCATCGCTGGCATAAATAGTTTAGTGAGGTTGATAGAGGCCCTTTTATTTCTCATCTTATATTATCTTCTTTACGTTTGAACAGTCTAGTTTATGCCAAATTAAAATACAAATCGATGTTCGTTTCTTTTGTTTATTGATCCTTGCTCAGCTGTGGGACACCAAAACCAACAGCGTCTTATGTAACTTGACCACAAATACTGCGATCCCCAAGCCGCTTGCCAAGCGTGGGGATTATGGCAGCCCCCGCTGCTTACATGTACGAGACCTATGTTCAACAAAGGACGTCTTATGGCTGATGATGATGATGAATAATCCTAACAGCGGCAAAAGTCACTTATTCAGATTATCGATATTTCTAACAAAAGCCAAAAAATAGAAAAGAAATACAGAAAACACCTAATGCTGATATTTATAATAAACAACCGTTACTTTACATAAATAAACTTGAACTACAAATTCAATTTAAAAATCACATTCTTGAATTTTGTATGAGGTCATCGATCGATCAATGTCAATTAAATGTTACCCACGTCACGCCTTGGAGATGCAAAGAAGTCGATTTAACACTTTGGGTTTTTTTAATCGTGATGTTTACTCTAGATCGAATAAGTAAACATAAGAAGTAGGCAGGTTGACGTCAATTGATTATTGTCTCATGGGTATAAAAAAATTGTTATTCGTATAACACTTACGGACACTTACTGGCCTTATGGCAGCGATTAAAGTTGTTTAAGTAGATTATTTAAGTTAAGATTAATAGTCAGCTTAGAAACTTTGGGAGTTTCATGCCGATTCTTTTTTCAATATTTATTCATAATTTGTCATTGTGTAATTCTTTGGAGCAGCAAAATTAGATTTCCTTACTTCTTTTCTTTATTTTTATTTTAAATTTTGTCTACATGTAATTCTGTTTTATTAGCCTATAATGTACTCTTTACAAAATTAAAAAACTTGAAATAATTGTAAGTGCTGTGCACACGTGTAAGTGTCTAATTCACTCTAGATTTAAGTTTCATTGTTACAGAACCTCAAAAATGGTATTAGTGAATAAGTCGTTGGAGTGCCATAATCAAATAAATAAATAAATTCTTCCCTGGAGGAAGGAGATATCTTTAAAACAAGTAAGATATTGACGTTTTATAAACGCCTTTAATTGGTATAAGACTAACAAGAAGCAAAAATAAATATTACCTATTTATTATATTAATATAGGATTTCAAGCAAGGCCCAACATAAAATAAAATGCTCTCAACTATAAACATCGATTTAATCGTCAACAAAAAATTTGCATATTACCCTCACGAGGTACAGTCAGCATCAAAAGTCGATGACCATATTCAGATTTTCAAAATCACTGTACATTATATCACCCATAAATCGCTCAACAAGATAAGGCGCCAGTATTGAATGAACATCATTAAAGTTCAAAATTAACTGAACACTACTCATCAAAGGTCACTGAACACCATTTTGTCAAAAATTGCTGATCGTTATAATATCCGAAAACATCATAACATTCAGTTTTACAAAATTCACTGAACAATATAAAATGTTTATTTTGGTTATCTAGTGTAATCACGGCAACGTCCAAAAATAACTTAACATCATAAATAACAAAAGTTACTGAACATTACTTTGTTTCGGATACGTAGCGTGTAAACTTATACTATCAAAAGTAGCTGAACTGCAAACTAAAAAAGTGCTCGTTACTATCTTCAGAGTTATAAATCCAATCTTGTCCTATACAAACTAAATCATGTAAAAAAAAAATTAATGGATGTAAATTTCGAATTTAACTTTCCAAAATAATTCTGTTTGAATTTATACCATCTTTATTTATAATGTTTATTTGTCACTAAAGCGCAATTGATAACTAATACAATATTTATAGATGATAAATAATTGCAACCGCAATGGTCTACATCCGATAAAAAGTGATAATTAAGTAGAAATATTCTTTTTACATTCAAGGGTAAACAGTTTTTCAAATACCCACAACTATGTTTCCCAAAGAATTGAATTAAAACGGAATTTGTGTGAATTTTGAAAATGAGTCTTATATGTATACAGATTAGGTTTTAATTCAATCGTAACTATAAAAATCATAAACTAAGTCGACGTTATGAATTTGATTAGAATCTGCGTGATTTTTGGAAATGAGTCTTATTGCTTCATGAATAAGGTTACAATTCAATCGAACTAAAAAAATCATCACCAGTAATCGTCGATGGCACGCCTCTCGAAGTTGTCAAGGAGTATGTCTATCTCGGGCAATTAATGCAGTTGGGTAGATACAACTTCGAAAAGGAAGCCGATAGGAGGATTCAGTTGGGCTGGGCAGCGTTCAGGAAGTTGCACCACATATTTTCGTCGGATATACCACAGAGCCTGAAGACAAAAGTCTTCAACCAATGCGTCCTCCCTGTAATGACGTATGGTGCCGGGACGTAGACACTGACTGTGGGGCTAATCCATAAGCTCAAAGTCGCTCAACGTGCTATGGAAAGAGCTATGCTCGGAGTCTCTCTGAGGACAAAATTCGGAACGAAGTGATCCGTCAGAGAACTAAAGTGACCGACATAGCTCTGAAAGTTAGTAGGTTGAAGTGGCAATGGGCTGGCCACATATATCGCAGAACCGATAACCGCTGGAGTAAGCGTGTTCTGGAGTCGAGACCGCGTCTTGGTAAACGTAGCGTGGGTCGTCCTCTGGCCAGATGGCGGGATGACTTACATAAGAGGGCAGGCAATGACAATGACACAGAGCCCGGTCTGCTGCTTTATGCATCCAGCATAAAGCAGCAGACCGGGCTCTGTGGCGTACATTGGGAGAGGCCTATGTCCAGCAGTGGACTGCAACGGGCTGATGATGATGATGATGATGAAAATCATTGATTATGTCGTATGTATAAATTCAAACAGAATTATTTTGGAAAGTTAAATTCGAAATTTACATCCATTAAAATTTTTTTTACATGATTTAGTTTGTATAGGACAAGATTGGATTTATAACTCTGAAGATAGTAACGAGCACTTTTTTAGTTTGCAGTTCAGCTACTTTTGATAGTATAAGTTTACACGCTACGTATCCGAAACAAAGTAATGTTCAGTAACTTTTGTTATTTATGATGTTAAGTTATTTTTGGACGTTGCCGTGATTACACTAGATAACCAAAATAAACATTTTATATTGTTCAGTGAATTTTGTAAAACTGAATGTTATGATGTTTTCGAATATTATAACGATCAGCAATTTTTGACAAAATGGTGTTCAGTGACCTTTGATGAGTAGTGTTCAGTTAATTTTGAACTTTAATGATGTTCATTCAATACTGGCGCCTTATCTTGTTGAGCGATTTATGGGTGATATAATGTACAGTGATTTTGAAAATCTGAATACGGTCATCGACTTTTGATGCTGACTGTACTAGGAGCGCATAACTTTGAAAAGGGTAAATGATTTAATTATGCGCGCCAAAGTGTTAGCGTGCCACTTAATTTGATAGCTGGCGACACCTATATGCAAATGATACGTTACGACTAATTGAATATCTTTGTTCGAAAATGTTTGGGGACTCCTCGATGACTTTTGGACCCCTTCCCACTAGTTAAAACATTTAAATGTAATCTAACTTACTTATATGACATCAGATCGTCGGTAGTTCTGGAAAGTTGTTCCTTGATGTATAAGACACTGTGTTTCCTCAAACAGAATTAACTACCTAATGTGACATCACTTTTAACCGCATAACGTGATCAGGGTGTAAATTACATAATTATAAATGACTCGTAGAAGCTAAAGCATTAATAAACTATAGGTACCTACTCTTAATGCCTTTAGAAAACAACAATGGTGTTAACGGGTGTAGGTACGTTACTCAAAATGTGAAAAACCTGTCTATTAACGAATCTCAACAAATTATATTCAAATGTATTGCATTTACACAACGAGGTACCATCATCATCAGCCAAAAGACGTCCACTGTTGAACATAGGCCTCCCCGTTTAAGCGGGGGGGGGGGGATGCCATAATCCCCACGCTTGGCAGGCGGCTTGGGGATCGCAGTATTGGTGGTGGAGTTACAGAAGACGCTGCTGCCCATCTTCTGAATTTTCCCTTAGTCGCCTCTTACGACACCCACGGGAGGAAAGGGGGTGGTCAATTCTAAGCCGGATACCACACGGCACGAGGTACCGATACATACAAATTCAAATAAATAAATTACTAGACTCCCTGATCACCATTTTACCAATAATACCCTCGGGATCAAAGGTGACTTAGGAATAACTGGGAATTTTGAACATTAAAAAAATAAGCGCTGATAATTTCCAAGTTTGAAGAATTTGCATATCTGCGAGAACATATTTTAAACTATTGATCAGGTCAGCCCCCTTACCATGAACTCTTAAAGCAGGACAGTTTACGTTGTGAAAGAGAGACACCGCATTACACTGCACGTAGCGGCGTCTCGCTTCTATATCGTAAACTGTCCTGTTTTAACATTTCATGGTAAGGCTATGACCTGCCCGGTCATAGGTTAAAACTCTGAATCGTTGAACTACTGCGGCGAACCCCTTCTGAGAGTACGGTCGGCATAATTGGAAAGGTTGACAGAAACATTAGAAATGCATCACAATTTGCTGCTATTCTTATAAAAAATTGACGATTTTCTCTCTGTCTCTGCCAATGAATGACTTTTATTTTTAAGTTTTCTTTCTTTGTTGGGGAAGTCGAAGTTTTAATTGACAGTGGCAATGGAGCTTCGCCCTTAATATAACACATTTATTATTTCAGAGTAAACATAAGTTGACAAATATTTTTCTTGGATACATTCTAGCTGCAAAGTAAATACAACGCCTTATATCCTTAATCCTTTCTAGGCTTTATTATTACCCAGAAACCCGAGCAATGCACTCGTGTCACATACCACTGTACCAACTGCTTTCGATTCTTCTATCAGCTTTATACCTCTATAGGCTATCTATACCTACGTACTGTCAGAACAAGAAGAGACACTTAACCTATACTGTAATCTTCTCATAATTGAACATAAAAGATGACAAACCAAATAATTGGTATCAGTTTTAAAACAAATTAACATTAATCGCAGTTTAATCCAGTCGTTAACACAATCGCGGGAAATACCGAAACCACAAATAAAACAAAACACGTGCTTACATTAAATGTATTTTACTATAATTAAATACAAATCATAAGATCACATTTTACTAAAAAGATAATCATTTGACCAAAATTCTTTTAGTTGAGTGAGAGGATAAAGAATTTGGATGAGTGACTAAGACTAGTTATGGCATTACATGTTCGATGTTTCAAGGGTATTTCTTATCCAGCCTAAGTATTTCGCCACTGAGGTATAAACTCCTGGCCAACCGTCTCTACCGCAGCCGAAGCCAAAGGAGACGACTCCAACTGTCTCCCAGATACCATCAGGTTTTTTCTTCATGAGTGGACCACCTGAGTCTCCTCTGCAGGCGTCTTGCGAAAAGACTCCACCAGCACACAGCTGGTTATCAGTGAGAGCTGCTCCAAGAGTTTGGTACTTGCTGACGCATTCGTCTTTATTGAAAATTGGCAGGCCAAGCTTCAGCTTGATGGGACTGTTGCGTCCTGGAAATAATAAAGAAGTAATTATTACATTACAAATTGATAATGGAATACAATAAAGGCAAGATGCTTAGAATAGGTTTAATAGAAAAACCAACTACCATCTACACATAATGACGTCACATTTATAGTCATTAGAAATACTAATAGTATTAAAAACAGGGACTAACAATGCAGTCAATAACAAAATATATTAGATATTACAAATACAATATACATAGAAAAACAATATATAGAATTACTTTAGAAAATAATAATGACCAGAGAGAACATATCTTTAGCTACCCTTATATCGGGCACTACGTGAAGAGAATATCGCCACGTCTTTTGTAGGCATTTCATTTCCTATAGCACGATCAGATTATCATTAATACATTATTTATACTACGATCCGTACCATTTAAAGACCTATAACCTCGATTATCCAGATAAACGTGATTGAAAAGAGTAAAGCTGAGAATACTAAATGACTTTACAATTTACCATATTATATTCCATAAGTATTTACTTTCAATTTTATAATTGTGAATATTTCATATCACTATCACTACATAGTATAAAAACAAAGTCGCTTTCTCTGTCCCTATATCCCTATGTATGTTTAAATCTTTAAAACTACGCAACGGATTTTGATGCGGTTTTTTTTAATAGATAGAGTGATTGAAGAGGAAGGTTTATATGTATAATAACATCCATTAAATAGTGGAGAAATACTTATAATATATATTTTATACCCGTGCGAAGCCGGAGCGGGCCGCTAGTTTATTATAATTTAAAATGAAGTTTGAAAAATAATTCACGATGCACTTTGACAAACTAACGGCCAAACATTTAGTTTGATTTTTTCTGAGTGGCTGCGTAATAATCTCATGGCTGCATAAAAATATCATGCACAACTCTTAGTAAAATCGGTCGGAATATCGGCCAATCACACAAACGTTTTTCCCAATGGATAATAAAACAATCTCAATCTCGGCACTTAAGCTTTACTTATGTTGAGGAACACTTAAGCGTTAACATAATAGTATAAATAATTGTAATTATAATATAATAATCGTAAAGTTAACGTTAGACCATAAAAACTGCATCAGAATACCGACATTTATCGACCTTGCGCTTGATAATTATACCCACGTAAAACCCGACAGTATTTCGATTGATTGTGAACTCATTTGTAGGATGTTAGTCAGAGCATGGACAAAATAAAATCGATAGTAATTGTTTACGTACCGTTGAGGGTTTTTCCCCAGCCGGCTACGTACACGTCGTTGCCAGTAAGCAGGCGCTCGTTGCCGTCCACTAAACATATGGGCTGGACGTAATCTGTGGAAGAAAGAGGTGTTGATAAAAAAATGTCTAAGATGTGTGTAAAAAATGCGTAAAGTTTCGTCACAAGAATTTATTTAACTAACCCTTTATTATCTCAATGAAGGTTAAAAGTTTCAAAACTACATGGACAAGCAGAAAAATTGAACGTACAAATCCAAGTACAAAAAAAATATAAATCGTAATTAAATCTTCGGAGTGCAGTTTATCAACTAAGTTTAGAGGACGCACTGAAAGATATTCATTAAATCCCAAATTATTTCGAATAAAAAATTTCCCAAATTCACATAAAAATTGCAAATTATATTTATGTTCGTAATTTATTACTTGATCAAAAATAATTGATTACTAGCTGCGGCTTAATGGAACCTATTTTTTATACATTTTAAATCGAAGGCGGTATTTCGAAAAAACCGCTAGTCTTAAAAATGTTGACTTGGATCCGGATATTACACTTAGCTTAAATATAGTAGGTATTTAAATAAAAAAATGTGTATGTATTTTTATTATCTGTCATTCGGGTTTGTTTAAAAAAGTCTCCAATGAGCCTCCAAACGAATTCTACTTCGACAACATAACGATAGAAGAGTAACGCTTGAAGGAAGACAATCTCCGATGTTCAACGCATCGAACGAATCGTTCGTGATTTCAGTTCGTTCAGAATAAGAGCTAATATCACGTGACACGTAAATGTCATTCGCATCCATTTAATTGACAGTTTCAAATGTTGGCATCAGGGATTCTTGTTTTTGTATGCTCATTATTTGAACATTTGAATGCTGTAGCAAAAATTGTCATAGTTTTAGGATGTTTTCTAGTTAGCTAAAGAATACATTTCCAATACAAATTGACAGCGAAATTACTTTCTCCATAAAGATAGGAAAGAAAATCTATACATACATGTATACGCGGCTCTGCCCGCCATTCTCACGATACCAATATCGTCCTTCCTATTCTTGTTCTTATCTGAATACCCAGGGTGAGGGTATGCAGACGCCACGGGGATCTCCTGCGGACGATCAGCACACACAGAGTCGACGCAGTCCACATCCTGCTGCGTGTCGTATTCACCTAAACGTACAGTTGATCTAAAAGAAATGGAAAAGGTCACATTGTTAATAAGCCTCGAGACTTACTTTTAAGTACGAATGTAGGGCCCATAGGAAAAAGTTGATGGTCTAACTTTAAAACTTAGCCAGTACCGAATTATTCATTGGACACACCCAGGGCCAAAATGGCCAATCAATGACATCACGACATTATAATTACATTTCTTTTGTAGCTCAACTTCGCCCCAAAAGAAGGTTGGATAAAAAGGAGACTGTGCTGAATCTCTACTAAACTTTTCAGGAAACACCGGTAAATTGATTCACATACAACGTTCATTATAAACAAACACAAATATTTCATTACCAACTTGTTGTTTCTGAAGTTATTATTATCCTCATAATAATTGACATCGACTTGTTTTGTTATACCTATTCATACCATAGTAAAACTCAAATAACTATAATTAAGATTTGATGGCGTGAATCTTCTACTTACGTCACCGTGCGTCAATTTACTTGATGATTATCATGACTATTATTATATGATGACTGCAGCGAATTAGGTATATCGTCATAATTTATTGG
The DNA here is from genome assembly GCA_905340225.1 of Abrostola tripartita. Lineage (NCBI taxonomy): Eukaryota > Metazoa > Arthropoda > Insecta > Lepidoptera > Noctuidae > Abrostola > Abrostola tripartita. The sequence continues at coordinate 5,288,937 of HG996490.1, read as the reverse complement.
CAATATTAAATTACTCAAATAATAAACACTCTGAATCAATCTACTTGTCTCTTATTGCGAGGTTCCAAAATGCCATGCCTATGGAGAAGATACCTACTGCAAAATGACGACCTGATTGGCGCAATGGCTAAGCGATTGAACTGCTGCGCTAAGGGTTGCGGGTTCGATTCCCACACGGGGCAAAAATTTGTGCGGAATGCAGAAGTATGCCCGAGTCTGGGTGTTTGTGTATGTGATATGTCATGTTTGAGAAACGCACCCACGACACAGGAGAAATTCCTAGTGTGGGGCGACGTTTTATTAAAAAAAAACAAAGAAATTGTCTTACATAAAGTGAGGGTACTTACAGAGTTCCCACTTCAGTTGTGATAGCTCCAGTGATGCAGTGAGCAGCAGTCAGAACGTAACGGTGGTTTATCAATACGCCGCCACACTGGTATGTAGTTGTTGCTTTACCTGTTAGGAAGTTTGAATTAATAAGCATCCCAAACTTCTAAAATCTCCAAATCTTCCAGCACCAAATGGTGATTAGTGATTTCTAAATGCTAGATAGCTAGATGCGTTCGATCAGGCACAAAAATCGCAGGGCCAGGCTGGTGTCCACGCGCACCCCTTAAGAAGTTTTAACGGTAAAGCAGCCCCAATTTTGCGCCTAACGGTGGTGAAGGGATCCCGTGCCCAAAGGTCTTGCAAATTGCACCCGATATGGAAATTTATCTATAAGTTAAACAGCTGTACTGGGAGTATTTAACTATTTGCAAAATTTGCTTAGTCATAAATTAATTGGCAATTAGTTTGTATTTTATGGAAACGAACAGTATACAATTACGAAATCATAATATATTAAAGCCTTGGAGAGATACGCCACATGTCCATAATTACGAACGTAAATTAAAGTCTTTAATATCCAATTGACATTACATTGAAACAAGTCCTAAAAGCCATTCTGTTACAAGGTCGTCGAGTAGACAGCATCAATTACTTAAATGGTCCTTTTGGGAAAACTTGTTTTATCGAGACATCGGTCTTTCTGTACGAAATGTACTTGAAACGTATGTGCGAGGACATTGAACACTCAGTTCACTTACTAAAGAAAGTGAATTGATGTATCTGAGTTTTTTACATGCCATCAACCCGTACTAAGGTTGACTGTAAGAAATTGCTGTGTTCAAGACCGCTCGTTGCCTGTCTTTTGTTCCTTTGTATTTTGCTTGGGAATGTATTCTTGGAACATGTTATAAATTAAATACGTATTAGTTACGGTATTTGGACAAAATTTGGGGCTAAATTATTTAAACGCTTTGGTATCTGCAACCTGTTCTACATTAGTATATTAATTTAGTTATTGATGGTGAAGATAAGTAACAGTAAATCAAATTAAATACTGTCAAATCGCTCTAAAAATGGTCTTGACGTTTGGATAAAAACATTAGAAGCTATGAAAAACTAATAATACTTACGAGTCCTGTACCCGAGCAACGCCATCCAGGGAAACTCGTCCAGGTCTGTGAACGTTCCTCCAAATATCCTGTCTCCATTGGTATCCACTCCACATTGGTTCCGTGGCGCTGGTGAGGAGTCTTCTTGGAAGAACCCGCTGTCGCCACCCCCTTGATTAGGTCTAGGAGTCGGCCGTTGCTGTTGAATTTCAGGTCATTAGTCTTAATGAAATTTCTAAAGTAGTCCTTGGCTTGGCCGTGATTGTGTTGCTTGTCCCACTTAATCAATTTTGACCCCAATATTTCTCCTTTCAAGTATTATTAGAAAAGACACACTCAGCAGTGATAGCTGAGTAGTATGACCGTTGGACAGCCAAGGTCGCAAGATCAAACCCACGCACCAATGTCTTTTTAAATTCATGTGCGTATTATAAATGAGTTATCAGTTGCTGAAAACGGTGAAGGAAAACATCGTGAGGAAACCAGCACCTGAGAGATTTTTTAACGTTGTGTAAAGCCATGTCAGTGGCCTACAAGTGGTTTCAAATCTGGAACCAGGTTGTTCATCAACCATACGATAAGAAGAATTAAAAAAGAGCAAAAAATACACAGAAGTTGGTGGCGTGGTCATATTAGTTTAAAAGTTCTACGCTGGTATCACAAAAGTAGACATCATTGGTAAAACTAAAAATATTCTCTTATCTCATGTTTTAATCTGGAAGAAAATAGATTATTATAAACCAATAAATCAGCATCAATGTTTATTACCAGAAATGGTTTGCAGCTATCAAGCATTATGCTTTTATATTTGCGAACCTAGAAGGAATATATATATATTTATAATATGTCGAAGCTTAACTCATTCCGGTCCAGGCCAAGATTAACTATTCTCATCGCCTTTAACGGTAAAGGTCACTTCACCTCGCTTATTATAACCACTTGTCACTCGGTTCTATTTCCTTCTGTTTTACCTAGGAAGGATATTTACTATGTTAAGTTATTTACTTTTTATAAGTTCCTAGATAAAATATCTTTATATTATATGGTGCATTAAATTACGTCTTTTGAACACAATGAGAAGTTTTGGACCATTGCTAATAATCGCTTAGTTTTATTCTCGGCTTGGTTTTCAACAATGTTTTGATACGAAGATGCAACGCCAATGACCGGCCCTATATAATAGTGATAAAACCGTGCTCTGGATAAACCCAACTCCTTCCAACAAACTTAAGGCCGACATATTCATATATTATTATTATTAAACGTAATCATGGATGCAGTTTTTTAGCTAGATTTGTACTCTAGTGAACACAAGAAGAGAGAAATCAAGTAGCATTACGCTAAACAAATAAAATAGAATGAGCTCCATACATTCGCTATTTTCTATTATATTCGTGTAGCGTTTTGCTACTAAACTAGGAGGCAGAAGGAAGCATAAGAAAACTGTTCGTTCCTTACCGTTGGTCTAGGCGTTTGCTGATCCGTTCCATCCACAGACAGAGGCCCACAGCACACCCTCGGCACGTAGCCTTCGAAGCCGCACTGCGACTTCCTCAGGTAGCTCACTACATTGTTCGGCAGTGGACGCTGGTTAAACGCAGTCAGTAAAGGCTGGCAGTCGTAGAGGGACACACATGTACTGCTCGCCCCTGTCGGTGTTGTACAATCGTCTGTAACTGTACGGAAAGAAAACGGTTGTATTATGCATTTTTGTCTATTTTTTTCTACCTCTTTTTACTGTCAGCGTTAAATAATTATGATGATATCAGCCTTACGCTCTCCCATCGCAGACGAAAAGATTTTCTCATACAGAAAAGTAACTACCATTGCAGTGCGTCTAGTTTACTGTTATTTTAATTCAGGAACTTTGTTGTTTGTCTGTTTTATTCTGACTTAGTAAATGTTGTGTTCTCTTACTTTCCATAAAACGTTTCAATGTGGTGATAAAGGTATGGAACATTGATAACTGTGTTTTCTTAGTTTCACATCAGTCGTGTGCATTCAAAATCGGATGTAAAAATACTAACGCCGTTTTTAATCTTTAGACATTGGAATCATGTTGAAATATTAAACAATATAAAATAAAAATACATGAATAAAGATATTCAATTTCATATAATTTGTCATACATTAATAGCTTCAATTAAATTGATAACCCGGAGGTCATAACGACTAGGAAATGTGTTTGTTGTGACTGTACTATCTTAATATTGTACGTTCGACGTTCACGCTTTATCGATACCTAAGGTTCAAGATCAAACATGACACTCAAACATTTTGATTCAAGTAATCACAACGCAGTCAATGTTTTGACGCAGTAATTTCCAAAACAAATCGAATAAAATAATAATTATTATTATATGAAGCTACGTAATTCTGCCTGTATTCCGTAACCCACGAATCGTCATTACAATTTCCTCTACCTAATCCAAAGATCCATTTTGACCACTGTAAAGACTGTCCCATGTTATAGAGCGTACTGAAATTAATTGAACTATGAAAATCTAGCCGATTGAGAACTTCAAAACACACCATAATAATGTGCTTTTACTGGACAAGGCCTTTCTAACACTAATAAAACATCACAAGTAGGCAGCAGTATTCTCTTTAAACAGGAGACTATAAGAATAAGATAATACGGGTGGAATGTTAGGGAGGTTGTTTAAAAAAAATAACGATTACAAAAAATGTTTAACGTACGCAAAACATGAAGCTTTATTTCCTGGCATAAAACACCGGCTATCAACGTTATTAGGGCTGCTAACAGAAAACAAAATAGTAAATGCCATTTTTAATATTTACGTGTGCGCCAAGTGAAGCAACCCACCCTAAGACTAAACGGAGCTTTTATCTTTACATCAAGAGTAAATATATACTCTCACTTCATAAAAACCGTTCAGTACAACTTTTATGGCGCTTCAACAGATAAACAGACAACAATCCCTTGCAGACTTATCGAACATTGGCTATTCAACTTCGGCTAAAGTTTTAGCTCTGCGAATAAACCCTACAATGCTGATCTGAATATATCTAAGGATTTTAATGATGTTTGTAAATAAATATTTGAATGCAGCAGGTACATATTAGTCTTGGTTACCTGACTGATTAAATACTGGCAAGTATCAAGGTAGGTTATTTATACTCATTATGCTACTAGATTTATTCTAAATTAATTCTTCGCAATGCTGCCTGAAGTCAAAGTCTGCCTAAAATGGCTAATAGCCGATGTATAATCATCTTTCAGCCTACCGCGGTCCATTGGACATAAGCCTCACCCAAGTTGCGCCACAACACCCGGTCCTCCGCCTTCCGCATCAAGTCCGACCCAGCTACTTTTTTAGGTCGTCGGTCCATCGAGCTGGGGGGCGTCCGATGTATAAGCATGGTGATTCATTCTTAATTATTATACAAACTTGAGTCATATTGAGCTCAGATTGTAATTGTGATTTAAATATTGTTATTTTTAATAGATATTGACGTTTCGATCGTGTGGCACTGATAGTTAACAATTTGTAAAAGGCCTTTGCTCTGGATCGTTATAAGTTGGTATAGTATAATCATTTGTTCCACCGTTTAATATTGAGATGTACTTAAAATGGCTATAGCTCACGTTCTATTTCATGAATGGGACCTGTCAGATGAACTGATTTGAAGGAGCGCCACTGCTTCGGGTAAGCAGGTTTCAAAATAGGCATTAAAGTGTCAATATACGTTAAAAGATGGATAGGGGGCACGAATTCTCCAGTCTCCAGCATCGTTAACGGAAATCTGCAACTACTGAAAAGGCTACTCGCTTTTTGGGATGAGCTGAGATGGTTGGAGTAAAAGAAGAAAAACAAATCACAAACAATGGGCCAAAGTGGCTAAGTGCGGAAAATGTCCAACTAAACTAACTAACTTTACAAGTGTCAAAATACCTCCGCTTGAGGGGCTCGTAGCAACGTGGCTACCGCGCTGTCAGTCGATCTGCAGGGTTAAGCTGTGGTCGCCGCGGTCAGTCTTGTGATGGGTGACCGTTTCAACATGTCGAGACCCCTTCATGCTTCCGAAGGCACATTAAACTGTTGGTCTTGTGCCTAATCTCTTTCCAGTTGTGTGTCCCTATTCCCTCATTCATAGTCCGATGGGACGGTAGACCCAATGGAATAGGGAGTGCACCTGTGCTTGCGCGCATACTTGGGTACTATAATATCTCCTGCGGTTGCACTATAATTCGGTCAGGAAACTATTATCATTATACCTCTACGTACTTCGGGTCTATATAGTCGAACGTATATGTGTAAATACACGCGTCATAAAGACATGAGTACTTATAGTTAGATAAACATGTAATAGTAAGTTTGCACGCGCGCGCCAGATCTTGGAAATTCCGTGCATACTTTTTTCTAGTAAGTAATCAACCTTTGGAAATTTCTAGCGATTCTTTAGGTCCGCAACCTCCAACTAAGGTCTTGCTTATTCATAAATGCAGAATTGTATACCTATTGATTGCAATTCCTTTTCTTTTCGGTTATGTACCTGTTCAAGAATGTATAAAATGTGATGTAATACGTGTGCGAAATTGAATAGTTTTTTGTAATATGACTGAATTAAATTAAAAGTAACACAATTTGTTCCTAACTCTTAGCATGAATTGATTTTATAAATACCCATAGCACACCGAGGTTAATGTACATATTTTATCGAGATAAGGTACTTTTTCAGTCTAGTCTCAACTTCATAGCGATCATTTGGTTCTTTAACCTTTATCCTTTTTTTTAATGACACTAGAGGAATTAATAGGCTATGTAAGTATGTAGGTTATACTATATTCTAGAATCTCGTCTCAATAAATATGATATACAAAATAACAATTATTTTTGAAAACTAAAAAGTTTTACTTAAGTAATGTGTGAAAGGAACTGCTTTTAGCCTAGCTTTACTACATAAATGTATGTATATATACTTGACTGATTCTGCTGCTGGGTAGTTTGTTGCGCCATTTTTTCTACCCAGATATAGCACTAGAAAGCGGTGACGTTCAAAAAGAACTAATCATAAGACTAGTTTTAATAAATAATTTTATCTTTAATGCTTATTACTTATCATCAAAGAATATAAACGAAGCCGTACAAAGTTAAAATAGCTGTAACGAGCCTTTTTAAACAGGTTCCAGTATGGACTATGGGAAGGCCATCGCCTGGTTCAAAATAAAACTACAAAACACGAGATAGCATATAGCTAGATTGGATAAAGATCTCATTTTCCTTCTTTCTATAACTTTGAGTTTTAACTGTTCTATTCTTTGGTATAATTAAAATAGTTGAGTTGATTGATGTTATCATCTTCGAATTGTAAACTTAAGATAATTAAATGAACGTAATGTATCCCCTTACCAATCAAAATGTACACTACTCAATCATTGGTTAAATTATCCCTGTCGTTAATGTCAAAAGAGATTAGACTCGATTCATCGTCAAAAGTGATAGCAATAAATCCGAAATTAATTACGACTAATTGTACCTGCTACTACTAATACTTATATTAGGTACGTAGGTACCGTATACCTTCGTTAACCCTGGACTATCATACTTTCTGACGGACAAAATCCTCACTCCAACATGAACAAATAATTCATGTTGACTCCGCATGAAGAAGGGTTTTATATTGATAAATATTTCATGTTATATTATTGCATTTTGTACTAACATATTCACGGGCATCATTTCTTTGATAAAATTTCTTGGCGCGAATTAAAATACTTTTAAGATCAAAAATATAACAATGAAATGTAGTTAACTAAATCGGGAATCGGTAAATTGAATTTTCTTTAAGAGAAAATGTCGTTAGGTACTGTTATAAAAACGAAATATATCCGTCTGTATGTTTGTTACCTTATCACGACCACACTACTCAATCGATCGTATTGAATCCTAGCAGAAATAAACCACTCAATCGATCGTATTGAATTCTAGTATAGGGATAGTTTTAACTTTTAACGCTGTAAAAGAAGTAAGGGATCTCTTTATCTCGTAAAAGCTCTATAAATGTGTATGTACGAGAACGTAGTCGTAATCAGGAGCTCGTTGAATTATATATTCTGTTTAATAAATACCTATCGAAGCTCATTGACTATATATAAAGATGATGATGGAGTCTAAAACTCGTTATTATTCATTCCTACTCACTGAAACCTGTATTGTGGATTGTAGTAAATCCTGAGAAAGGAGATCCTGCTAGTTGCATTTGTATTCACGTTACTACCGAGACGCTACGTTCCATACCAATAAGGATGTCTGGTATCAATAAATTGTCTTGTTTGAAACCACAATAAAGTTGTGTCTGTGTGTAACACAAATTCAGGTACAGTAAATCAAAACAATAGTCTCAGGAAACCCCGTGTCATGAATAAACGCTAATAATTGTTAAAAAAACGTTGCTGAGTAGTGTAAGAACCTTATACCCAGGAGCTGTGAACGCTAATTAAGATGACGTTTGACACTTAGGTAAGTTTAGTTAATTTAATAACCTTACACCATCTGATCGTATTATATTTTATGCTTAGGTATCTACTAAAAATAATTATAATATAGGTGTTATATAGGCGTAATATACCTGAAATAAATGATGATTATTATTTAGGACCTTTTCCAGATTGTGGTCTAAGAATTATAGAAACAAATGAACAACACAAAAAAAACTAAAACTTAAATGAGATGTCTCATTAATAAAAAATAAAAATAAATGGATTTATACAACATAGGCAGCAACGTCTTGTATCAATAAATAAAATATAATTTTATTAAAAATTATAACCCTTCCATCTTGCTTTGCCGCTGTCGGGTAAAAGCAGGCTCTCAGTGCAGCATCTTATGAACAATAAAAAAGAAGCCGGCGTTACTTTTAATTTCCCACTACCTACTTTGTTGTAATCACGCTTAATTAAATGTAATCAATCTTCCTTAGCCACCAATAACTAGGTATTGTTATAAATTTCATTTTCTATCCGAGAATTTTAATACATCACGTTTTCAATCATCACCAAGCAACGTGACTTGATTTATTGATCCTTGTTGCATGCAGAATTATAGATAGTTACTTTGCTTTACCAAAACTATGCCAATATGACCTTTGCACGACGTCATTTAGGTCTAAATTCGCGTAAAACAATCATATGATCAGATACTTACGGACATGGCTCCAAATTAGAGTGGACACAAAAAACACCAAACTTTTCCACATTTTGTCAATAAATTATTACTTAGCTTATAAATTAGCACTTTTTTATAACAAATAAAACACTGTCATCACTTTTAATACACTAAAACTATAATTAATAAATATGTTTTTGTTTTAAATAAATAAATATGTGATAATGATGCGACCAGATCGCTGTGGTCGGCTTCGCTATACTGGTTCTTGGAGGTCAAGTCCGTACATTAAATACACGAATACGTAGTTTTGTTGTTCCTAGTACCGTTCGCAGAGTAAAGTATTGTAAATACATTTATTTTTATCAATGCTGACGTCACTCGTTATTAAATGTGAGGTATTATTGCAATTACGTGGAGACGTTTCATGATTTGTTGATTTACGGGACTTTTCCCTTTCATAACTAGTTGCAACTTATGACATCCTGGTACTTTTAAGTACGTAATCTGAAAAAAACACAAAAAGTACAAATCATTTACAACATGTAACCAATTTTATGGTGATTTTATTATATTGTTGCATTATAATATTATTTCACACTAAACTAAAATACAAGTTACTATGTAGTTAATAAAATAACATTTAAGTATAATTCAAACATATATTGCATACATATATAAATATGTTCCTACAACAAGCTAAAACCAGATAGACATTGCTACCAATGAAACCTAATATTATTGTTGTGATTTTTCGTTCGATTAGACCTTCAATAACTTACCACAATAATTATAAATGTTTACGCGGAGAGAAAGTCTCGGGCTTTAAATCCGCCTCAGTGAACATACTTGTTACATAAAGTATAAATAACATTAATCATTTGAGTTCTGCCTTAAGAATCGTTGGTAAACAACACCTACTATTCCATAACCAAATTAATCAAATCATCATAAGGCTCTAAGCATCTTACTTCTTTCAATACCTGTATTATAATGATTTTGGATTTGTATGTGTCATATTTAACTATAATAAAACTTATGACTGCATAACCAGACATTTAACAAAACCCAACAAAAAGCCTCCAGCTAATTAAGTTAAACATAAAATATTTACCTAAAAGATTTTTCTTTAAATTGAAAATCTGAAAAATTACACGAGCAGGATGTGAATCCACAGCCTCCGCCGATTCGTAGCGTTCGTTCCAACATAATTACCGTGCCGCTGACAACCATCAGCCATTTTTCAAAATTCCTTTAGGCATAAATTGAAAATTATGCTTAGCATGGCCCCAACATTTTAAAAATATTACAATATTTTCCAAAGTTCAATTACTTAACTACTTGAGTTGAGTTGCTGTCTGTAGTATAGTTATTGCTAACTGGATATACTTGTTTACCGGTACATAACCTACACATGGACAATTCTAGAGGACCACTCGTCAGACGCGATCACGTGACTCATGGATTTACCCATGCCTCTACAATGATATAATGTACCTAATTACCGAAGCTGAAGTAAAAACATCAATTCGTAAAATGATCTAAGGTTATTTACCCTGAAAATAACCTTAAATTTATTATTGTAATTATTTATTTTATATAGAACTGCCGGGGCCAACTTCACTCTATGCAGGTAATATTTAATGTTTGGACGACGTTATGACGTTTCGAATTTATGCAAAAAGATTGCACTACTTTTATGCAATCTTTTTGCATAAATTCAAAACGTCATATTAAAAAGAAAATATTATGCTTCTTTAAATCTGTTGACACTTTTAAAAAGTTTGTTAACTGGTGTGGCTTGTTGTTAACTTTGTAAGATAGTTGCCATTTCCACCATAATCTACAGTCCATGCATAAGCGTGACAGATGCCTGCATAAGCGCAGTAAACAGAATTTGTTATTGGTCATATCAGGGATATATGGAGGAAAAAACCTTGTATTGTCAAGTTGGTAGGTCAATCTATAAGCTGCTATGACGACTTAATAATTTGTTAATCTAATAGGTTAACTGGTTTTGCATGCAATATTTGAGAATAATTCCTAGATTCTCTAAAGGTGTTTAAATATTTGATCAACCTATTTGAAAGCAGCGCCCCAGAAGCCTAGTTGAAAGAGCTGTGGCACGGATAGGCGAAAATCGCAGGATCAAATCCCGTTCGTGTCCATCATTTTTCAAATTTCCCTTATCAATTTTTATTTGACCATATCTAAGTAAATATATACCGACGTAAGACCAAAAGACCCAGTGCCCAATCAACCAAATTCTTACCCAAGTGGGACGCAATTTCCTTCTAGCAATTCGCTTAGCGATTAACAACATTAACTTTCAGGTCTCGTCTGCTAATCGCATTGGACCCCAGTTTCCGCCGACATTTGATTATACGCTCGTGGGTCGGCGAAATAGTTCATTATTTACTAAATATACGTTGCTAAGAGTTTATTGAAATGAATGAATCGGAGAAATGGGGAATCATTTCGGTTACATTTGTTGAGTTGTTCTTTGAAATTTGTTGGGAGATGACTATTCAATTTAAATAGACTATAAAATAATGATTATTTCGTATTATTGTACCTTTTTTAATCTAATACACAATTATTTTTTTTACTTGTTTAATATATATATGTAATTATTATTGCCAATACCAGAGTATTCTCACGAGTATTTTTTTGTGGCAGATTTAAGTCTCTGAAGAGCCATTTTGTAAAAAATTGTTGTTGTTTATAAAAACCCATTGCAAAAAAATAAATTAATGTTTTTCGTCCTGTACTTAGTACGTTCACTAAGTTTTTTTACTATACCTGTAGTGGCAGGCGTAATACACGATGCGCGATCTTTATCTATATACATTAGGATGGCAATAATTACTCTAACTACGTTACGATACGACAAAATTCGACAAAGTTGTATTTTTTAAGTGGTTTAGAAACATAAATAGTAATTACACTTGTCGGGTATTTCAACCATACTTCGTATAGAGATATAAAAACGCATTTATTTTATTGTCATTCTTTTTTATTTAAAATTTAAACTATTTACCTTCGAATCTAGAGATTCTCATTTGAAAAATAAATAATCTAGAATAAATATGATATTAATATGCAGCTCAAGTGTTAACAATACATTTGGTAGGTAGGTTCATAGCTACTGGACAAAAATCTTAGTATTGTGAGCAAGGCACGTATTCAATCGTACGCCCGAACTGCGCGGTATACCGGGGGTGTATCCTTGAATCACTGTTTTATTTATTTTAGGTCTCCCGTGTGTATTTATAGAGTATTTTAAGAAGGAATTACTAAACAGAATGTGTGTTTTATCGATTAAAATAGTTAAATTTGTAATATTATGTACATTGCTTTTTTTTTCAATTTTTCAATTCCACCTTATTTGCACTGCATTGTATATTTGGTAATTAGGTGTTATATAAAAACAACATAAATATAAGTTGCAGGTTTTAATGTCTGAATAAATTTTTCGTATGTTCTTCCTACCTCATTGTCTTTTTCTACATTTTGGGACTTTTAGGCCTTGGGCCCAATTTGAACCCCGTCTAATTTCTTAAAAACTATGATTTATTTAAACTAACGCTGCCGTTCCATTCTTACAATACACGAAATATTCAGTCAAAAGTAAAATAACGTACTTACCTGCACTGAGAGCAGAAAATCGTAGTATTTTTAAGAATAAACCCCAAGAATCGTAGTTCGAAGATGCCATGATAAATTGGCGATCGGAGCGCTCGAGATTGTGGCCTCTTTGACTGTCTCAAAAGCTTACCTAAATAATTCCGAAGACTAGACTGCTAGTCTTAGCGATATCGTGGTTCGTACTTCAACTGGTAAGCCGGGATATTTGTTGGTAAAACTAAAGTGGTGTTTCAGCTTTTATGAGGCTAAACTGTGTGGTTAAGTGTTTGAATGTAGCTTTGATTGTTAATATCGGTTTTCTCGCATCGGTAGTGTTCTTGGTCCATTATTTGTGTTACTACTATCATATGGTTGGTGAACAACCTGGTGTCAGAGTTTAAACCGCCTGTAGGCCTATGACATGGCTTTACACACCGTTGAAAAATCTCTCAGGTGTGCCAGTTTCCTCACGATGTTTTTCATCACCGTTTGAGGAACTGATAACTAATTTATAGTACGCTCACGAATTCGAAAAGACATTAGTGTCTGCCGGGGTTTGAACTTGCGACCTTTGACTTGGCAGTCCAACGGTACTACCACTCGGCTATCAGTGCTCAACAACAGACATACACTTTTATCCTTCCTCTATCCCACGAATATTGCAATTCCTAATAGTTCGAAGTATTTAGCGTTACGAATATAAGGAAATTCGAATTGATGTTTGAATATCAATTGTTAATAAATATAAAAGTTGATGAATTAATTAAAAGGAACACGTCGATGAAAGAATTCTGACTTCATCGGACATGTTCTGGAGAAATTCCACGATGTAATACATGTCAATCGCCTGCATTATACTAACTTATTTTAATGATAAGTTAGGTTGTGTATTATTGGATACATATATGTACCTATAAAGCCTTCTTGAAGTTTCCTTAACCAAAGAAACCTAAATCGTTTGGTAAACCCAGGCAATAAGTCTTCAGTTTTCCTCAAAATATTGGAATATTGAAAGCGATAGCAGCAATGCCTCAGCATCAGTGGCCAGTGTCAGACGTTATCGATAGTCCTATCCTAAATATTATTTATGGACGTCTCAGGCGGCTTCGCTCCTAGTACTGACGCTCCTTCTATTTGCGCAAACGCTTAAGACTATACTTGATTTATAGTTCCCTGGTACTTTTAGCGAGGATGCTTCACAGGTTTCAGACACTAAATGTTGGGAAAACTTCTTGGCATAGAAAGGGTTTTGTTTATGTAGAACCCTTTCTAAGATTTTGCCAATAGTAATGTTAATGTCACGCCTAAAAGAATAGATAGAAGTTGGCTGCTTATATTGCACTGAAATAAGCCCCGTATTAGTTTCTAAGAATAATTATGAAAGCACATACAAATTAAAAAGATAGATTTTAACCAATATGCTTGTGAATCGTGAATTCTGCCCTCTCATATAAAATTGGTAAAATAATTTTTTTTGAATTAGTAGATACTATAGGTGAATCATAGTTAACACAAAATAAACATTGAGTTCTATATAAACGACAAAACCCCAAAACAAATTAACAAATCCCAATTTTATTTTATTACTCTTAAAAAGCCGCAACATTCGCGAACCGCTAACAACTTTAAATCACGGTTCAACTCCTAACTGTCATTAGAACTTTGCATCGAAACATTCATTATTTCGTTTGCTTTGAATAACATTTTCGTTAAAAGGTTTTTTCTGCACATTGATATAAATGAGAGTCGTCTGCGCATCGAACGTTGGTTATAAATCAAGTGTGGAAATGGGATGCATCGTTTGTTCTATGTCCAGTTTAATAAACGATGGATGGATGTTGGTCATTCTAGTTGGTGGCCCATGTGGGATGGGAGCGAGGGAGAGTGAGGAAGGGCGATAGTTAAAAGCCTGTCCTGCTTCACCTACTGCTAAATAAAGAAGGACTAAAATTAATCCTTATTACTGATAATAATCCTCAGGTGGACCAACAATATCTTAAGAGTTGCCAATAACCGGTGGTCGCAAATGGCAAGTTGCCGTTCATTGTAGCGTTCTAAGAGGCCCTTGTTCAACAGTGGATGTATTCCGGCTGAAAAAACTAATATTCAAATGAAATCAATTTTATAAGTCGTTGTAATAAATGCAAAGGCGTATTAGACATGGCTAGTCTAGGATTAACCTTTTAATTGAACATACTCTTGGCTTTGAAGTAAAACTATATAAATGGCCAATTGGGCAATGCACTAAACGGGTCGTCAAATCTCATTATTATTTTGCTAGGTTTTTTCAAATACATTAATTCTAATAATCCAATTTAATTATTCATATAACGAGAATTATGTTACCAATTGTATTTATTAATGCACGACCTTGAACTATTCTCAGCTATATCTTCGGTCAATAAATAGAGGTTTAGAGCAGACTATTCACTTCGGGGTCAGATACAGGAAAACTCGCATGGGCAATACCGAGATAGCTGATCGTTCAATGACCGTGATACATAATTACCTGTTGTAGAATGCGACAGATCTGAGACTATGGCTGCGAATACAAATTAATTTAAAAGTATATAGGATTCCTACAAGGTGAACAAGCCATGAGTAACGGGAGGAGTTTATGGTTTTACCAATATAAAATTATATAAATACTGATTCAACTTCAACTGAACTGAATTAATTCTCACTGTAGTGTTAAGTGGCGTGTTATGCTCGAAAATATGTCGTTAGAAGACGATTCTTATGTATTTTTATAGTCTTTGATTTTTTTTTATCTCAAATTCAATCCAAAATTATTAAGTATTTTTCCTGCATTGGGGATGCATTCCCAGACATGAATATCAAGCTCAGACTTGTGACAAATATCTGCGGATTACATTATTACACGCATTATTTATTTACGAATCAATTTCTAAAAATCAGCTCAAATATTTCAAGGAGCAATGAATCAAGAATTTCTCCAAAACTAATATATATAATTATGTACCTATATATATTATTTACGTCTATAAAACTGCGTCGCGAAACACTTAGCTCCGTGTCTCGAAGCAGCGGAACTTGAGGAAATAGGAATCATTATTTAACGTCAATGTTTAACTAGATTGCCTTCAGCAAATGGTCCGGTAATGATTCCCGCCGATTGGCGCCCGCAATGTAACGCTAACAAGTAAATTAACTTTGAGACTGCCATTCGATTTTATCATGTTTTTAAAACTTGCTTTATTTTGTTTTATGTTTATATCGAATTCGTTTCGTCGCTGACCGAAAACAGCGATGTTTCTTTAATTAAGTTTATGTTTATGTATTCCTTGAAGAGCGGAAACGCAGCAGTTAAGTAAATGCAAACTACACATCTTCCTCTTTTTCCTTATTACAGACTCAATCACTCTCCTTATAAAACTTACAGGATAATAAGCTTGGTTTACCTTAGCGAATGCCTTCACTTTACTCTAAACTCCTTCTTCGAAAATCTGAAACTCTTTCATGTACTCGAGTAGGTATAATATCTTTTATTATTTCTCAGCTTTACAAAGCCCTACTTAAATTTTATCATTCATTTGACATGGACTCTGTATTTATTTATGAATAGAATATTGTGAATGCGAGCATCAGTGCACATGAAGTACCAGTGCGAAGCAATGTTATTATTTCCACCACACACGATTAGATATTTTGTTTTGTGAATACCGTGCCATCACAGATTACGCATCAAAAAGCTTATTGCACCCATTAGGCCAACCAACAGTGGATACAATTCCAACTGTATAACATCCATTTAATAATGAAAACGTTCATTACTGCCTCCAAATTGCAATTCCCGATGGAAACTAATGAGACGATTTGAACCGCGATCACAGATCAATATCAATCCACTTAGTACAAGTAATTTGTCAACGTTGTAACTCAGTACTAATAAAAGGTTATGTCTGCCTGAACCTTTATAACCTTTTACTTTATGGCAATATTCAGATTGATGATAACTGTATTATGAAATGAATTTGTTTAGGATAGTGAACTTGTGATTCACATTTGACATTTCGGGTATAGGTACGAATCGAAGATATCTGCTGCAACATTATATTTCATCTTCTTTGTATCGGCTTGAGCTTATTCACACAGGGACATGAGGAAATAATTTATGTCAGATATTGTCCAATAAAAAGGATGAAAATGGGAAAACCCCGCGAAGTTGACCGCCCAAGGAACGCCAAACGTGTGTTATCACTTGGGGAGGCAAATGTAATCCCATTTGATATATACTTTCTACTATAGACTATACTTTTCGCTTGATATTACAGTTACTGGTCAAAATTCTACACCAAGCATGCTCTTTATTATAGGTATCTACAGGAACTGTCTGGCGAAATTTGTGTACATTTCTGCCCGAACGAGAGACTTCAAAGTATCAATATATGTGCAAACATAAATGGACCCCTGTTGTAACTGACATATAAGGTAGGAACTTAGAATACAGTTGGTTTATGTACCATAGTTGCATTAGCTATATAAATAGGAGGTACCTTAAGACAAATCTCTGGTTGCATCGTGTAGTTTGAGTTGTAATATTTGATTTGACTGAAAGTTTATTGCATCTTACTAATATAATTATAAAATAATTTTTGAAATGTTTGTAAGTTTGGATATTTGCTAATCAATAACCTCATAAGGCAAAACAAATTTAGATGAAATTTGGTATATGATGCCTCGACTCGACGAATATTTAATTAATCAAGGACACAGTTTAAATGGGTGCATGAATTAGCTTACGTTAGATAAATTAATAAATCCGATGGCAACAGCCGTATCAGGTTACCCTGGAACCCACCACAACATAGAATAGCTTAGACAAAGTACAGATGAGGTCTTGTAATCGTACATTTCGAGTGGCTTTACTTAAATTTATCTATCGAACAAACAAATTAAAATTGCTAAAGTATATCGTAAGCCCGTTAAGATACAGATCACCTTGTATAATAAAATTGATTAATATAACTTCATAGCTTGCATATCAAATAAGTTCTATGTTAAATTGTCTCCAATCAATTACTGTTGGCCGACCTTACAAAGGAATCTTAATTAAAATCAAATACCTTTAACCCATAACTAGTTGTCTGCAAGTGGATTACAGTTAAATTGAGTTATCCAAAGGTAATTAATTCAAGAATGTAATTCTAATCTATTAATATAATTTATTACAATGGCTTTTCGATCTTGTAAGTGTTAGCATGAAATCGATTTTAATATTTAGGTAAGAATATGAATACCTGTTCAATGTTTTCGAATAATGTCTATATATTATGAAATGTATTCGTACACGATTATTCATTATTTTATACTTGTCTACTAATCTATTTTATTTAATAAACGAACCTTATCTTCCTGAACGATACGAGTAAACCTTGATATCAGTCTAAGCATGGCTTTATTGTATGGGAGATCTTTCGAATAATGTCTCCAAACACGAACAAACCAGAGGTGTTAAGATCAATCATCAATCGCGGCTTAACTTATTCGATCGATCGTGTCCCTCTTCCAAACCCAATCCCTCTTTACTTCAGACACATCTGCACCTGCACATAGCGTAGGTACACACATTCACGAAACAGACAATTAAGATTCTAAAAACAAAGGCACCCCAATTACTGACGGCATCAGGTGGCAGGTCGTGTGCAATTAAAACAAAATATCGCGTTTAAGGTCGTCTTTACCACCTACATCTTACTTTATAGTAACATAAAGAAAGCTAACGCCCTAAACTGCAACGTAAATCGCTTATACGGTCGTGTGTGCTCCCAGACATAAAAGGGAATTAATAAGGCCATTTCGTAGAGCGATTCACCAGACAGATACCCGATCTTATAGTCGAAATAAAGCTCCCAAGATATATAAGCAGATATTGAAAGTTATCGATTTTAAAACTCTGGTTTCTGTGTTCAATTTAAGTTTTATTGAAAACAGTATTGAATGGGAGTTTTATTTTGTCAGTTCTTAGAATAAATGGGATATTTTTAGTTTAATATCGATACTATTTGGTCGCGTCAGCTGGCTATTTTTTCGGTCTTAGGCAATGGTTTTCGTGAAATATATTTAAAACATAGGTTGCTACAGAGATTAAACATTTTAAAATTCTGAATAAGTCTTCGACAAAGGGGCTGTTTAAAGCTTAGGCTAAAAGCCTGGAATGGTTTATGTAAGCTTGTCTGGCTAAAGACCGAGCAGCACAGAGCACTTAGCCTTGTTCTTTTATCAATCCACGTGTTATAAATACACGTTTTAAAACGATTTTCAAGACATAATTGCCAATATACAAGAGACATAAAAAGATGTAGAATACCATATATGTATCATTCAAAGTTGTCACTTGTCTAGCTGAGCTAAGTTCAGCTTAATAACACTAAGGTTGCGGTCGGCGCATCACATACGTGCCATTGCAATGAAGCATAGTACTTCTTCTATTTGTCGTATGGTTGGTGAATAACCTGGTGTCAGAGTTTAATCCGCCTGTAGGCCCCTGACATGGCTTAACACACCATTGAAAAATCTCTAAGGTGTGCCGGTTTCCTCACGATGTACATAGCATAGTAGATACTAATTATGTAGGTAAATACCTAAGTATAAAATCACTAAACAGATTCACATCTAAGCTCTTAACATTTACTAATCATATTAATGCTTATTTGTAAACAGATGCAATGAATTCCAAAAGGTTAATAATCTTGAACTTTGACTATTTTTATTTATTTTTTTTATTTTTTAAAAAACGTCGCCCCACACTCGGAATTTCTCCTGTATCGTGGGTGCGTTTCACAAACATGAAATATCACATACACAAACACCCAGACTCGGGACAAACATCTGTGGATCACACAAATTTTTGTCCCGTGCGGGAATCGAACCCACAACCCCTAGCGCAGCAGTCCAATCGCTTAGCCACTGCGCCAATCAGGTCGTCAATCGTCAAACTATCTTCAGAAGCTGCTATAACACTTATTAGAATCAAATATTAATAAACTTGGTACTTGCAAAACCAATTTACTCGCTTCAACCACAGTCTAGTTGCTAGAGTAAACTGTAAGGCGTTATCTTCATTTATCCGAGGTGAAAATGATCTTAGGAAAGCGAAATTCAAATGTGCGCTTTATTGGCAGTAACTATAAAAAGAATGTAAACCCACCCTCGTTGGGCGCCAGTAAATGCGGACACTTAGATTGGCCCATCAAAGTTTCGGGTACTCAAAAATCCATTTGAAAAGTACACATTTTATATAGTAAGGCTTTGGCACAATACTTTATTTTTAAATAAGCTTGTAAAGTAGAAGGAGGTAGGTAGTGTATTATTTAGGCTTCGAATTATTGTCAAAGTTATTTTAAATGTTTGATAGCTCGTTTGTCTGCTGTTTTGTCTGTAGGTATATATTTTTCCATTGATTTGTACAACATCAATAACTATAATCAGAATTCATGGTTGGTACCAAATATTTAATCACCCAGTATAAAAAACCCCTAAAAATGAATTAAAACTTTTTGCTAACGTGTTTCATAAAAAATATTTGTAATATGATTTTAGGTATTTAGTTTTTCTGTTTAAAATTAATAAATAAATCCCAAAATATGAATAACCCTCTTTCTTTGAAACGAAGAATAATTTATTTCGAATATGTTTTTAAATATAATAATTTTTAAAGTATTACTGAAAATAATGTATGGCGTGGGTTGCGCTTAGCTGTCTTGTGCTTAATTTTATGATTGAGCACCGGCTGTAGCTTAAAAATATTTAAAGAGCAAGCAAAATATATTTAAAGAGCATGGTCTTAACAGTCACATTATTAGTGTTATAATTATTATCTGTATCAAATCTTGTCCCAGAACTGTGTTTCAATGTTACTACGGGCAATGCTTAATCACCAATATACCGCACATTGAGATCCAACACCAATCTCTGCAATATTTCCTACTTGCATCAATGTAACTGATATACAACTTAATTATAATAACGCGACCGTGAAATGGCGGACGTAGGAACAGGGTATAGACGCAATTTAAACTTCAAAGCGAGCACCAGTAGGTACCTACACAGGCACTGCATAACATAGGTACTGTGCACACAACACACATCGCAGCTTAACATGTAATACGACAAAATTGCGTTACGCTGGACGTTTCGCTACAGTGCGCTTAATAGCCGTGTGTCCACGCCCTAACCGTCTGCTGCAAGTACATGAGAGAATTGGCCATTCCGAAAGGGTGCTTTTATGCATCAATGTGAATAGCGTTTATCGCAGTTAAAATCTAAGGTAGCATTACAATTACGAGCGGAGGGTTAAATTCTAATATCAACGACACTTTAAGGATGCTAGCTATAAAGTATAATGCTCTGTTATTGTACAATGTTTGTAATTCTCATATTACTCATATAACCGCTTCGTGGTTAGTTTTAATCGCTTGTCGTAACCGTTTACAGTTGCAATAATCATTTTGATTTCGCTTACGGCGTGCGAGGATCAAAACATGAAATTAATGTGCTGCGTGTAATCTTGTCTGCCGTTCAAATTAACGTGTTTGTATAAACGAATGACAATGTTGTTTTGTCTGTGTGATTTTGAAATGTGGCCTACCAAACCTGTATTAGGGTTTGGAGGTACTGCAAAACAAGCATATAAAGCCTGCTGTATAGCGTCAGTTAATCAGTTTAGTATCGCATTTTAGCATACATAATTGAAACTTTTACAAATTAAAATCATTTTTAAGTACATAAATGTATCAAAAAGAAGTAGTTGGTGAGAACAATACACATAAACATGTAACATAGCAAATGTGAAACAAGTCAATTGAGTCACGTAAGCCTAGAAAAACCTATTAACTGGCACTATAATAATAATAATTAGTAGGTGTACATATACCTAATGATCACTGTTTCTCAAAACTCGAATCGTAATGATTAACTTCAATCACATACATACCTACATACATATAACGATAACTTACCGAATTTCTACGCATCAAAAATATTATTTAACCTCCGCTGCAAATCGTTCTACATAATACTGTAAACAGTTTCAAGGTAAACATGCAAACATAACAAAACCTTAAAAAGTATACTTAATGATCATTTTCAATTGAAAACCTCGTTAACTGTGGAAATTCTATTTGCCATACCGCACATGAGTAATACTGGTACGCCTGCCAGATATTGCGTAGCACGCAGCACCCGTGCTACAGATGATGTCATTCTGCAGGGGTTGTAGGGTGACGTCATCTTTCCATCCCCTGCCAAAGAGGGTAGTAAGCTATCGGGTCACGCCCTTCAAATAATTAAAAATATTTTCCTGCGTAATAGTTACGTGATATTGTGATGGATTGTGTTACAGACTTTAAAATAAATACGCAATACTTTCCCCCTGTGTTATGGCTTCGAACATAATTATAGGTACTGTACGACTACGTTGTTGTTGCATTGTAACTTAGCTTTTCGTGAACATACCTACTTTTGAAAGTGATAACTATGTTCTTTGCATCATTAATTCATCAATTCAAATCAAATCAAATCAATTATTCATAAAAATAAGTAGGTACAAAAACACTGTAACGTTCAACGGTAACATAATCTTATTGAACCAAAGTTCTGATTTGAAAAGGTAATGATTGAAGACATTTAGTCAATGGTGCTATTAATAACCTGTCTATTGAATTTATTTCATAATTATACAATTTTACTCTTTGCCAAAGCAATCAACTTTTTTCTCGGTCCCCTGACTTATAGCCTTCCTTTTTTAAGCATAAAAGATACGTTTCTTTCAACTTTTAATACCACATTGAATTGATTCTACTAGCAAATGTTCTACGTCGTTAAAATAAAATTCTGCTATAAATAAAACTGAAGGCGCTTGGCTGGCGACGCATTGAAAAGTACTACTAAGTTCTATGGCGCTGTGGGAGGTCAATCAGACAGATTAAAGGTTCTTTGAGAGCATCTGATAATTTTTCCATTAGTATTAAACAACTATTCTACTTGTAAATGTGTGCACTGCTCTGTTTGTTTTTTATTTACTGATGTGTTCGTGTGAGAAGTATGTCTTTAAGTACCATCAGGCGCTTGCAATATTTATAAAACTAATCTTTATTTTTAGATTTGTTAGACTTGTAGATTCTTGTAATAGTTTCGTTTAGTTGTTCAGTACTGTATGTCCAACCACTAATGCGTAAATATACCTACGTACGGATATTTTTCTAGGAAGTCATGATAAAACATATTATATTTGGGAAAAGATTATTGTCATCTTTAAGCTCTGTGAGTTATATTTTCTCAAACTAAAACTATCTAACTAGGTACTAAATTATTATATAATTATATATTTTCATAAAATCTAATGACGATTGGAACCCCGGAATTAATCTAAAAGCTCATAATAACCTTTTATTTATTATTTACCGACTAACTTCGCCGGTAAATTCGCCGAGTTTCCTATTTGAAGCTGCAACTTTTTAATTTCAGTAAGATGTTTCTAGTGTATTTGACTTTCTATCTAGACTTCGCTTTGCTGTTGGTAGCCAATTCCGCCAAATAGGATGGCGCGCATCGAAATTTCTTTGCTGGTATGAGCACATATGTTTTGGGTTCGTCTCAATTCGACTATAGTGTCTTAATCAAATATTGTACCTAATATCTATAAACGAGTATCTATATACGAGTGGCAGTGCCTGGCACTTTCCGTATTTTATCTAAATAACATAGCAATTTTTTTTTAATGTATCCCCCATGCCCCACCCATGGATTTTTTCCTGTATCGTGGGTGCGATTCACAAACATGTAATATCACATACACGAACACCTCGGACACAGACTCGGGACAAATATCTGCGCACAAATTTTTGTCCCGTGCGGGAATCGAACCCGCAACCCTTAGCGCAGCAGTCGAATCGCTTAGCCTTTGCACCAATCTAGTCGTCAATCTTCACATATGTGCCTACTAGTGTCCCAAGACTTACTTACCTACATGATTTTTAAAGCCTCCATTGATAATACAAAAATAATTTACTACCTATTGCTTATGCCACGTTAGTACCTATCGCGGTGCCTTACCACAATTTGTCACGATTGCACAATATTGCAAAATACAGGACGTTATCTTCTAGTACGTCATTTCCTATTGTGCACCGACTTGCAAGGGTTTGGTTATTATTATTTGACTAGTTATCGAAGCCTGGATTAGTGACCGCATGGCAATAGACTCACCCTTTATAACATGGTAAACTTTATAAAATGAGTAAGCAGAGGAGTATTACAGTACACCTGCATTTTGCCAGTTTTGCTACAGGTCCCAGTGAATTAGAGGGCGAGCCTATTGCCATCAACCGAGCACAAATCCAAACTATGTGCTAAATAAACCCAGTAACACGTTGCCCGACCCGGGATTATGAAATAATGAATGTAGAATGTACCTACTATAGGTAGATTTCCCTCTACCTATGTACTTTGGAAAATACAGGAAACATGTTAAAATAGGTATGTTTAACCACTTATGCGCTTCAAACATTCAACAATAATCCAGATATTGGAACTAATCCAGCCAATAGCAATGGTGTCATAAACATTATATCAGATAATAATTATCGTTTTCTTTTATAACCTCATTACTATAAACGACTGATAAATTGTTGTACCTACGTCAACGGAACTTTCTTATAAGTGTAGACTACCTGGTACCTGTAACCTGGACTTCAACCGCGGTTTACTTATTTACCCGCGGCTCCCTAAATATTTTCTAAATTAAAACTAGCCTAAGGTACCCCTTATAAAATCGGCTATCCAATGAAAATTGGTACAGCCGTTTCGGAGATTAGCCGTAAGAAATATTTTTTGCCTTTTTGTTATAAGTGCCTATCGTATGCATTTAGTACTTACATATGCATTTAGTAAAAAACTGTTATGTTAATATTACAATTAGACACTTGAATTTGATTTATGTGTATACTGTTATACGCATATTCCATTTCGTCAAATGTAGATAATTATGACGAAATGGAATATGTACGCGACGGGACTACACCTTGCCTTTATACTATGCTTTAAATTTCATGTTTTTGAGAAAAATATCCACCTGCGAGGATTGCGAGGATTTGGTTCTCACATGTAAATATTGAGTCGGATGTCAACACTGTTAAGAAACTGCAAGTTTCAAACTTACTAATTCCTACTTATAAGTACTAGTAGATGCGAAAGTATGTTTGTAAATCATTTTCTCACGCAGCATGAAATAAACGTAATTTTTGGAATATGTAGATGATATAATTACTTATGGGTCAGTAAAATAGGTAATTTCATTATTAAAAAACAGTTTATTTTATAGGACATACACCAGGGAAGCAGAACTGGGAGTAAAGCTATGTTATAATGTATAATTTTGGTACTAACGTTATTAAAATGCACTCAATTAAGTAGTCACTTTATTTAGCCTTTAGGTAAAGGTAGTTACTAAAGGTTCAAAGTCCGTTGTAGTATTTTCCTCCTCTTTACTTACAATAATAGGTAATACCTTTAGGTTCTAACAATTAATTGTCATTGTCGACCGACAGTCTGCATATAAGCGCGCTTTATAATAAAAAGCAAATAAAAACACCCTTTATCATTAGTGAAGACTCAAACGATAGAGAAACATTGATAGTTTTAAGCTTAGCACGTGCAGTGGCATCATATCGAGTGCGCAATGTAATTGTTCCCATGAGCAGTTATTGTTAATATCCTTCAAGTTATATTTATAATTTAATCTTTTGTATTGAGTTTGCTGCTAATCGTTTCTTAATAGCATACAAGTTTTCCATAAGTGATTTTCAAGTAGGTACCTACCTAATTATGAGTAATACGTTAGTTAATGATTCAGCCTTGACCACTTCTTTATTCATTATGTTTGTGTTTAAATAATATTAATGTGTCATCACCTCTGACGATTACTGGCACAGTCGCGAAGTGACGGGATTGCGGCGCATGGGTTTGCGTTTTGATTCCCGCACAGGACTAAGTTTTTGAGACATTTTTCCCTTTACTTATAAAAATTGTCATTGTTGAACAATCGGTTAAATTATACCTGTCACTGTCGTTTGCATGTCAACAAATAGAGATGCCAATAGACTTAACAAGTGGTTATCTTAAAACACATGTTAGCATCGTTTATAAGTAAGAGGGTTTATGTTTGCAAGCCTGTTAAGGATATACATACATATATATTTTATGTTTGTAAATCGCACCATCTTCCAGACAACAACACAGTAATCGGTACTTGCACAGTTGATATCTGTACTACTAGTGTGGGGCGACGTTTGTTACACAATTTTGTATCAACTAAGTACCTACATATTATAGAACTATATATACATTTTTGATGCAACCTGTAAAAAGAACAGAAAGTAAGCTTATGAAAATAAAAAATCCCTACATTTACAATAAAAACACTGACGCATTCTGCAAACAAGTAACGAAAAACTACGTCAAAAATAATCAAAGTTCACATAAATTGTACCTTTTCTCACACAGTATGTGAACACGTATTGAAAAGTTGGTAACTAGAGATTTCCACGCCCACTCTAACTGACAAACGTTTGAGACTCCGAGAAACTTGTTAGAAAACTAAAAAGAACTCGTTCGGAAGATGTTAAGAGAGTACCGATGGTAGGAAAATGTGCTGTAGAGAAGACTAAGTCGGACCCGTCCGTTGAAAACCAAAATATTTTATTGTGAGAACAGGGTTTTATTTTCATCGACAATTCGACATAGAGTGCGACCTCATTGCTTCAAATAACCTGGTTGTATATACAAGGTTTTTTCTCGTCTTATAGATACGGGTCATGCCGTGTTGTAGCCATTGGGCAGCAAACAACGGTACTAGTGAGTGACGTAGTTAACACTTTAAGTGAAGACTCGACGCGAACAGAAAAAAATGGATAAATATCTACAATCTACAGGGTAGGCACTGTTGTACATGTAGAAAAATTAAGGCTAAAATAATAGGTAGGTATGCCTAATTATATTCTAGTAATCTAATCTTTGCGTTTTCAAAACAATTGTGAGTGCTGATTGCCTGCCTCATGGAAAATTATTAGCTTGATTGAATATAATGCATATTTTCGAATTGCACCACTTACTTATAATATAATAGCAAAGGGCAATTTCGTGAGATTTGGGATACGTAGTAGACAGTTCTATGGAGAATGGTAAACTAAGTAAACTTTATCGAATAATGCATTTACGTCTTACAATACGCGCGTCTACATAACCAAGTATATTTAAATACTAATAAACCGACACTCAACCTGATTTCGTTTAAGTACAACCAAACTGTTGAAGCAATATAATTACAATGGTGTGCAAATCACATCACATGCCTTTACGTTAATTCCATTTTCACCTGACTTTCGACGCGACGAATACGTGTCGATTAAACGTTACGGACCAATGAAGACCTTCGTATGTCACCATGATCATCAGCCGGAAGACGTCCACTGTTGAACAAAGGCCTCCCCCTTAAGAGGTTGCCATTATCCCCACGCTTGGTAAGCGGCTTGGGGATCGCAGTATTGGTGGTCAAGTCACAATTGACTGTGCTGCCCATCTTCTAGATTTTCCCTTAGTCGCCGCTTACGACACCCACGAAGGAAAGGGGGTGGTCAATTCTAGGCCAAATACCACACGGCAACAGGAAATAATTAAAAACTTTGCAAATTAATTACTATAAATTAAGTAGGTACATTTTGTAAATCTCCTATAATAAGGAGCCGAGCATGATTTTATAGCGAATGTAAACTATCTACTATTGTAAATTTGAAAGTGACTATCCGGTATGTTTGCCTTCCTAATGCCTTTGTAATGAAAGGAGAAACTACTTAAAGGAGAAGCCTTTCTTTCTTTTAATAAATAGGCTAACAGAAATAACATATAAACTGAAGTACCTTGTTATATAGTTTCTGACCGCGAGAAAATTTTACCTGATATTTTTGTGGAAGGCAAGTAGTCCTTCATTTATAAAGGTTCAAGTTATTTCCTTATCGACTTTCTCCTTTAAGTTGCTACAGATAAGAATACACAAACATTAATGTAATATAGGCTCAAAAACATAATAGGCTAAAGCAGCAGTATTTGTTGTTCAGTCTAGTTGTAAGAGCGGTACTTCTGCACATTCCGCCGGCTCCCGGGCGAGGCTCAAGCTCGGTCTGCGACAGCCACTCGATTTAATTTACATCTCCGCACCAATTGTTCCCAACTCCAGAGTTCGACGAACGGCCAGGCGCCGTCTCTGATTTATTTTCCCTCAACATCCCTTAAACGGATTTTAGTTCCTTATTATCAGAACTTTACAGAGTAGTTAGTTTGCCGAGTTATAAGGATAAATTTATTATGATGGTGCAAGTTTGACAAGTTTGATACTGTATTAAGCACGGATATGAGATTACATTAGTTAGTTCGTGGGATTATCTTTTCATAATCGAGTAATATTGTTAAAAGTATTCTTGTCGTGGTATTTTAGTTGATAATTATTAGATTTTCATGATTCGTGTAAAAGTCCACTACCTCATTAGTTTGGTGTCTTAAATGCGACTACTGAGTGTTTGTGACTCGCGGGTCATGAGTTTGATAGAAAGGGAGTAAATAAAAAAGCTCGGCGAGTCAAAAAAAAATTAAACCCGGTTATTAAAAGCTCTCGAAGAATACAGGACCACACATACAATATATGTATGAAAATACCACGTAACTTCCATAAACATCGTTACTAAAATATCAAAAAACTTTTGAATTGTACGATGTCTGGCGGTAAAGTGATCTGCGTTTACCAAATCGGATAAACGTACAGAATCATAAAGCTCCGAGCTTAAAACGTTATGTCAATTAACGTCTAGACATCGCTAAAGCATTGAATGGAATTAATTTATTAGTATCTGTAATGGCTGTGTTAACGTTGGGATCTTTAAAACAGAATGGAGTACCGAATATTGCGATTGATGTGACCAATTTTAATTCGCTAATGGTGGATTTGGTCACCACCCTGTATAATCCCGATGTAAAAAAGCGAGTAAAGGACCCATTAGCAGATGAGCAAGCACGTGACCACCTGAGCACTCCTTATATCATACATTAGTTTATCAATCAAGGGATCTGCAAAAAAACACCCCTTGTCCAACCTTTTTTAAAATAAAATATAAAGCAAAATCGTAGCATCGCTCATAGACGTAATTAAGTTAACTGCAGTTAAACTCAAACAGTAATATTGACGACATGAGATTTACAAATTATTTAAACATTTACTTTATTTAAAACAGTTTTGCTTAGGTACCTATTCACAGAAATCTCAAATACTTTACCAATTCAGAACAATGTATCAAAAATTAAGCCCTCCAACTTCAATAGACAATTTAACTTTTTTGTTACGTAACACTTCCTGTCACTATCAAGCACTCCAACTATCACACATACATTATTATCATATAATTAAATCCATCTACGAACAATCAGGAACATTAACACTCAACTGCACATAAATAAACAACATACCACATCACCGACGTCAGTCAAATACCACTCCATATCGTTACGGATTGTCGTTTTTAATACCCAACACACGATTTCGGCGCACAATCTTGATACATTACTACAAAGCTGTGACTACGGATTTTCCTGCACGATCTTGAGTTACAGATCAAAACGATAAAGCTTGGCTCGCTTCGAGGCTCATAAGACGGAACGTGTTAAACCATTTTGTCGCTAAGATTTGTTGTTAAGAACGTACTTTGATCAAGCCTGATTTATTGTAAATATTGTCTAGACAAGCTTCGTTCTGAAGGTAATTTGCGTTTTAGATTTTGAAAGTACCTCATTTATAAATGTTTGCCAGTTGCCTCCCTGCACCAGGATTTTACGTGTGGGCGTATGAATGCCTTCATAAATCTTGTTCAATTCAAATTTAAAATTCCTTGGTTAGTTCGCCTTACTTCAGCAACTGAAATTTCACATTTTATTAAAGATTTTAATTCTTTGGTATATTGGATGTTAAGTTCTTTAATAAACTGTACAAACACAGTGATACAAAGAAACCTCACAACAATGCAAATAAACATATTAACTAGCTAGATCGCAAAATTAAGACACAAAGAAAATAGAAAGGTGCGCTCTCCTAACGAGCAATGCCTTTGAATTGATTTCACGAACTTTACCTACTTGTAATAAATTCTGAACAAAACAAAGAATTGGTTCTGAGTTCGGCTTTGGTTTGGAGCGTTCACAATAAACAACGGCCCATAAACTACGCTGGCTGACACGCATATTTCTTATTTTTCTTTGAAACATCTCGGAATGATATTACCCTAGCGGGCCGTAAAAGCCGCTCTATTAATTAGTGGCCGCGGCTGAGGCGGCTCCCGAACGCATGACATCATGTAGCCGCGATTTTCGACAAGACTCCTTTGTCTCCAAACTTGACAGATTCGGCGTAAATCACAGTCGGTGACAGCCGTGGCAACACAAATCTGAGAAAATAATATTTTTTTAAGTTGGTATTACTCTTTGTCCTCAAGGAGCGGCGGCATGCAGTTGCGTCAGTGCCCATCTCGCATGCCGCTGACGACAATGTGCTGAATGATGAAATGGTTTCACGGCTACATTTGTTTGTATGGACTAAAGATAAATATCCACTCGTGAGAGCCGCTCGAAGAGCGGTTTGATTAAAAGGAACATAAACATTGATCGCTCGGTTGTAATGATATTTACAGCTATTGAGATTCCGTCGTCAATCAACATAATTAGAGTGAAATATGAGACGATTGTTACAAAGAAGAAAGGGAATCATATTTCACATCCATTCGTAAAGGATAGTAATAAAAGCTGTGAATGGTAACTAATAACAACTCACTGTCATGTACAAATTACAAAATCAAGTCCAAATTTTAACACTCCAGCTAATCGGGACGATGACGTTCAAGTATAAGTGGAAATAATTACAACGCGTTGCGTTGTCGGTAACAAAGACGACTCGTGTCCTGGGGCGGTTGTGTCAGGAACAGGAATAGAACGAGCGGAGCCCCCGACTGAGCGTGAAGCCGAGGTGTTTCCAATTTACAGACGACGACATCTCTAATGCGCGACAAGATTTACAATCGGTATTAATTTAAAAACATTTCTGATGACGTAAGGAGCTATATTTGAAACATTCATTTAAATCCCCTCGATACCACCTTAAACGTACACAAGAGCAATATGTCAGGCACTTAGTATTTACTGAAAACTTAAATGGCCAAACTTTTGCAACGGTAAAGCTCCATAAAAACGGCGTAAGAAACACATTATTCACCGCGGCCAGACGAATCACGTATCCGAACTGCCATGAAGACGTTTAATTAGTGCCAAACACGCAATCTTCGGGGTCTCAGAATACTGTTACTCGGTTATAAAAGAAGAGTGGCTCCCATCACCGATACTCGTAAAGTGGCTGCAATGAAAAAATCGTAAAACAAGGGAGAGTGCTGAGGCGAAAATATGATTTTGGTGGGTGGGTTCCTCAAAAATAATGACTGCATGTAAAAAATACACCTTTAGCTTTGTTAAGCTTGATGCTAAAACGAAAGAAAGAAAGCATTAAACTTAAAATGAATAACGACTCAGACATTTCTCTGACTAGAAAGCAGCTCGTACATGGAGATATTAAATTAATTTTCGTCAACAATTGTAAAGGACGTTTCATTCAGCAGCTCTTATAATTTAATTATGTATAAAGCATTAACCTAATTTTGAGAGTTCAGTAAGTTCACCAAGTCTGATATTGGCTTCTCCTTTTAAGAGTCTTTTTGATGTGACATCAAAAGGAAAACTGATCCCTTTTCCGGTTCGATACCTGCCGTCATTGTCATCGCTTTAGATCATCGTACACTTCGACTTCCTTATTGTGATCAACCCTCATAACTTTTATGAATGAACAGATTTCTTTATTACACACGAATTCTTTTTCTAATTCAATCTCGTGATCCTTCAGTTCATTTATTTATTCGTTTCAAAGTAATTCGCTCGGGAGGCAATAGGATTTTTTCTTATTAAAATAGTCAAAGAGGGAAGCCTCGAGGGACTCTATCGTATTGTTAGTCTACCTGTATTTCCTTTAGCTAAGTTCAAAATAAGTAAATCTTATTATGTTCTTCAATGGGCATCTGGTTACTTGAGGGACTGAGTTCATTTTATATTTATGACCGCTATTCAATGGATTTTATAAATTCGGCCCATTCAATGCCCTTTAGATTTAGTTAAAACTTAATAACGTTCGTATTTTGCATTTGTTTAGGACAGTTAACCACGCTTGTTAGGTTATTAAATAGTACGGCTACTCTTTCAATATTCGTTTACAGCATAATCAATTTGAATTGATTCATTTTTATATATTTCCCCTAGCGGAAGTTACGCACAAATCCATCGTATTGTTTCTGATAGCATACATCAGAATCGACCGGTTATTGTAGGAAACGATTCAAGATATTTTATGGGTGCTTTTGAAAGGCCTGGTTAAATCCATAACATATTATGTAGATATTAAAATGTGGAAACATCGTAAACGTTGGCTGTTCGCGAACTGATTACGAGTTACAGTCCCCTCGCATGCTCACATAGATTTTTAAACACAGCCGAACTGAAGGGGTCCTTTTATTCTTTCTGTTAAGTACACGTTTACGACAAACTCGTAAAACACGGATCACTGAAAATTTTTGATATGTAACTTTCCTATTCAAATGGGCGCTTTACGAGGCGGCCCATTATAATTTTACTGATGTCATATTTTTTCCTGTCGTAGTGATTATGAACGGTGGATCAAAGGGATTTTTAATAAAAAAAATATTATGTCTTTTTAATCACTTCCTATCTTTATAGCTCTACTTGAGGTACCTTTAATATTATTCACCGAAGCGCTATAAAAATCTCATTTGCATTACGGAATTGCCTATTTTGATTTTGGCAAAGATATTTAGTAGACATTTTTATATCCTTATTCGCGCGCAAGTGGCCAGTCGTACATTTTATACGACCATATACATCGTGTTACACTTACGCTTGCATTTGTCGTCTTATTTGTTCAGTAAAAAATGTTGACATCATAAAATTACTGCACTCGTTAGAACAGATGACTATAATGAGTTTAAAAAAAGAAAATAAACAAGACCAATTTTATTGCCAACACGAGTTGATTCAAAAATTGCTCCAATTTATAGTCACATGATGTCATAAGAAGGACTGTCCAATAAGAACAAAAATATACGCAATGAAAAACATGTGGCTGGGTACCGTGAGAATATTAAACCCAATCCGATAAAAGAGACAAAGAAGCATTATTTCATAAATATTTTGTACCGATATAATCGGTATGCGTGGTTAAAAATGGATGGACTTGTTAACAGTGACAAGAATGTCAAACTTGTTTTTATAATGTTGGACGTATTCATAACTTTTAACCAGCTTTGCAATCAATAAAGTATAAATACATTGAAGTCATTAGAGATTTGGTCTCTATTATGTCTAAAATACAAGCTTCATACTTACTGTCACAACAAGTCATTTTTCATCGCCGTTCGTATCAATTTTGGTATTGTATTCCAAAAAGGCTTTATTAAAATCGTTATTTCGTCGTTTAATGAGGTATCTCATTTGTTGTGATAGTTATTGTCGAAGTAATACCTACATGTTTGTGAAGCTCGCATCATTATGAATAAAGTTTAATGCTTTAACAGCAATACTTTCACACGACATCGTGACAGCCCTTTTTGCATCTTTTGCAAAATCATTTACATAATCCGTTCCACTTTAATTGAACCTTTAACATATTAAAAGTAGTCTTACTATGGGTATATAAATATGAACATAAATAGGTATATAAAACTACATATAACTTTCAATTTATCTGTTATTTAAGAATTAATATGTACCTATTTGAAATTCAATTAAATTAAAACTTGCCGTAAGAAAAATTGTACAAGATAAATGTTAAGTTAAGAATTTTGATGGTGTTCAACCGAAACCCAAAAGTAGAAAATGGTTAACATAATATTTAACATTGCTAGTTAAAAAAGTAGACAGTAGATTTTAGCAGATAAACTTTCTTGATTCTAGAAATTATGTGGTGAGACTGTGAAATATTTTTCAATTTATTTACGTAGGTTCATCAACCAAATCGTAAAGAAAAAGAAGTTATGTTCAAAATAAACAGTACACACGAAGAGCATACTTCACAACTGTGTCAACTGAGACATACAAAATTAGGATCAGTATTGTCATCATTTTGACAGATTTATGCAATAAGGACTTAAGGAGTCATATTCTTCTCGGCTGCTCATTAAATCCATTTTTAAATTCGGTCATGCAACTTTTGAATGTTATTAAGATTAATATACTGTCATTTGGTCGAAAGTTGCTTAAAGTTTTAAGAAGATATCCACAGACACGGATTATTGAATTTAATGTTATCGCTGACGTAGCTTTTTAATTCGCCTTTATTATTACAAGACCGAATTATAATAACATACAGGTGCAAAACCAACTTGAGTATTATTTCAGCGAACCGCCATAATAAACATCAACCAGCCGTCAACCCTTATTTATAAAATCAGCAACTCGCCTTAATTAAATAACGTTAATGGAATAAAACAAATTGGTGCTCCAATGCAATCGATAACAAGTTTCTGCAAACCGCATCAACAAGTGGGCTTTTATTGTCAATATAACTGGGCCCATGTTTTTTGTACTTTTTTGATAAGTAACATGGCGCGAACACTTGATCGAGGGTATAAACAAAGCTGTACAGTATCGATGGCGCTCTACATGCTGCTCACGTATTACATATGGCACCTAATTTGCTACACATATTGTACCGCGACTCGCGACAAAGATCTTCACAGTTTCAGCACGGGTATTCTTTAACAACATTAATAAATTAAAATATAATGGCTAATAAAGAGATAACTAAATAGTTTTATAGTTTCGACGAATTTTATTATTAAGGTCAGGTCAATAATCGTCTACAATGTGTAGCGTTGTTAGACCCGCAGTTATGCAATCACGACGAAACTTTAGCAGTGAGATTGTTCCAAGAAACGTGCTTTGAAGAAAAACATCGGAGGTTTTATTGATTCGAACACGATATGGGAACATAGCTGGGATTCGGAGCATAGCTTCAAACGTTTAGCGGATTTAATTCGCTGATTAATCTTGATTATAATTCGCTTATGCATACCGAGGCCCGGAGTTTATTGACATTGGTAGGGCTACGCTTTCTATTACGTCTGCTACAAACGCTACAATAGATGAATCACGCGCATGATTAACATTTTGCTTATTGTGTTAGTTGAGTTCAAGTGCTTTCGTTGCCTACTTCTATTATGATAGAGGACGAATTAATAATACGATTGACAATGACATGACTAAACTAATAATTTTGCTTTGTTCTAATAAATAGGAAATACCCGCCGTAACCTGAATGCGATACTTTATGACATGACATCAGAATACGAAATCGCTTAATTTTTTTTTATTAATACTAACTTGCAGATGGCCGTACAGATGCAACTTCACAATGTGCAAGCACTTATAGAATAATAAAACAATCATACTCGTATCTCCAGTTTCCTTGCAAAATGACAAACAAGAACCACAACGAATGTATTAACCAAAACAAGTTCTACTGGTCCAGGTATTACCGAAGTATCTTTTTTATATGGTAGGTATCCAATTTCTTTCAGTGAACAAACAACACAATAAAATGGGATGGACGAGGATGCATGCTACCGTGATAATGGCGTCGAGTTAACGCATTGCAAACACACAAAGGTAGCAATAACACATCTCAATTGTGTGGATAGCTTTATTGATGTAGCTGAGCGAGTAACTGTTGAACATTTCTGTGTGACTGATAACGAACGATTACATATTTTCGAAAACACCGCAGCTGTAGAGAATATTTCGCGGCGAACTCGAACGACCATTATTCCGCACCATAAATAATTCACCACACAAAAAATGCTAACCCTTCATTGCCTCTTCCTTTTACGATTCAAAGAAAAGAAATAAAATATGTGCGAGCCAAAACAAAGGGTATAAAACCTAAATGACAGGGCCACACGCTTTTCAAGGAGACGCAACGTAAAAAGAAAAAACTATAATTTCGCATTATGTAATACTCGGAAGGAGTCGTCCGACGGGATTCGTATGCAGCCAGCGTGGTTTAAAAATAACTCAAGGTTAGCACGCAGATCGAGGGGTCCCTTTGTGATATCAAGGTCCACCGGTTTTGCAGGATGCCTATAACCAACATATAAGTATTTGTTTGTTGATCGGCCGACGCGTAGGTTGTGCGCATCCGAAGAAATTCTCTTGCAAACACAACGTTAATTGTAAAATAATATTTTAATACATGACCATTAAAGGATTGCTTTTTATTGTCCTCTTAATACGATACAGCATGATCTGCCTTTGAATGGAATTAATCAATTCAACCGAGCAATAAATTATGGTTAATTGATGAACAACGGTTACGACGTATTTATGTTTATTTATATTTTTGGATGCAGCATTGGCAAGGTTATACAGATTTGCCAGTATCGAACGTATAAACGGCCATGTGGCTTAAAGTTTGGAAACAAATGCCGGTTTATTTCAGAAAATATTTATTGTATAGGTATTAGTCCTTCGTAAAATTTTACTTATCATTTCTATGACAGTACATTTTGAGCAATGCTTCTTGCATACTTACTTATTCCCTGTTAACGGATCGATACTCTTTTTTGTGAGTATTCATATACTTTTTTTATAAATTTATGTTTATTTCAGCATCTTCTTACATACGGAAAACTATAAATTCCAGTTGCGACGATAATTATGACAACGGTAACATTTTATCCTATATCGACTGTACTAATACTTCATCATCATCATCAGCTGGAAGACGTCCACTGTTGAACAAAGGCCTCCCCCTTGGAACGCCACAATGAATTAATTAACTAATTCTACATAGAATTTATTAATTAGCAATGTTATTAAATAACTGATACACATGTAGAGGAATAAGTAAAAAACATACTAGGTAAAGTTGATTTGAAATAAAATGTGCTGTAGCCTGTAGCCTGTATTGTGGGCGATAGGGTTTTTGAATAACAACGCATTTCATAATTAAACGATTCTTTGAAAGAGCATCAAATTTCAGTGAATATAAAATTGCGTGTGACATGTTGCATTGTTTTGCGCACTGCTCGCCCAGTGATATCCAATTAAAAAATAGGAGTTTGTTGAATACCAACTTAAAATAAGTCTACTTAACAATTATTTGATTTTTACAATATTTAAGTAACGTATTCTTTGTTGAAATATTTATTCAGTATTTTTGTTAGTTTCTCCAAAAAAAAGGACGTTGCAATAAAATGTCATTCTGCTAACTTCACATCTATTTAGATTTGTATAAAAAGAATAGTAAAGACACAAACGCAATATATGTTTTGTTAATATAAAATTCTATTTATTATGTGAGAAATTAAAGATAAAGAAAGAATGTCATTACGTCATATCCCTACGAATTAAAAATGTTGTAGGTGTCACCTTACTGTAGAGTTGCTCTAAATAATGCAGAAACAAAAGCATTTCACCGTACAAGAACTAGTTTAATCGTCTTTATTGTATAAGCAAGGAAATGCACTTAACAAAACATTTGCTTTTAAAACACCTGAGCTATCACAAACATAATGAATTATTATTATATTAAGACCGAATGTAGGTCTTAAAAGTAATTAAAGATACATATTTAATATATTAATAAAATAGATAGATATACATATCTTTTTCTGGAAGACCAAGATACTGTTGCTACTTATGTTTTCCTGGTAGGTACCTAGATCATAGATTACTACAAGAAGCAGCAGGGCTTGCTAGGGATGCTAGTAAGTGCTCACCCTAAGAGAAAGCACCAAGAGCAAGTAGTACCTACTAAGTAATCAGTGCCTAACTGCCTAGAGAAATGGCACCAGGACTAGACGAATAGGTATTGGTGATTAAGGGGACATAATGTTACGCATGATGACACGACTACGATTACCCCGTAAATCCACTATTCTATTAGGTATACTTATTCTATTAGTCTAGCGTTCGTGCCACTTGTCTAGGGAGCCTGAGAGTTTTACCACAGCGCGGCGCCTACCTCTATCACACCAGACAACAGAAAGCAGAGTTATTTCTGTATCCGTACCAAAATATTCATACATTTTCATTATGCAGTGAAGAACTAATAATAAACAGCCATGTGGGTACTTCATATAGGTATGTACCTAAGTACGTCGACGTAATGAAGACGCATTTTGCCCAGACCTTGAAATGCCCCTGCAGGTGCACCAGACCATGCACCTGCTAACATTATGCACTGACCTATAAAAGCAATAATTAAATAATTTATTCCCCAACAATTATCCCTTAGATGTGGGTCAAATAAAAAGGGGGTTTTATGGTTCAGTGATACGAAACAATGGGTGTAAGTTAATTAATTTTTAGATGTGGTTAAGATAGTGAAATCTATACCGTTTGTCTTGTTATCCATATCGAGATTACAATCATGATATTTTTTTTATTTTGTAGCTTCTGGGAAAATAATTTTATGTAATTTGTATTCTGATAAAGGAAGTA
Organism: Abrostola tripartita; assembly: GCA_905340225.1. NCBI lineage: Eukaryota > Metazoa > Arthropoda > Insecta > Lepidoptera > Noctuidae > Abrostola > Abrostola tripartita. Next base: position 5,251,073 of record HG996490.1, on the reverse strand, counting down.
GGTAGTTACCGTCTTCAACTTCATATTATTTAGATCATTTAGACATTATTGATAAACTATTTTTACATGCCGATTGCGGTACATTTTATCAAAGTATTAGGAATGGTATTGAAAAGCGGAGCAGATTAGGTCGTACTATAACTTTATTCTTGCACCTTATTCGCCGTAATCGCGATATAAAACTGTGGTTAACGATACAGAACCCATTGCCGAAGCTTCCCGAAGCTACGATGATCGTACTTGACCAACATACCCACGTATTTTTTATGTCCCACTGCACGTCCGCTTGACTGCACGAAAGGAAATGGGGGCTCTATGTAAAATTTTACAACTGCTGTCGTTTTTACACCTACATACCTTTTAGCATTAATTAAACTTTGTATGCACGTACACACACATTAAAATAAAGGTCAATATTTATTACTTCAACATTACCTAAACATTATCTCGTACATATTTAATTTTAATCAATAAATTACGGTTATTGGAGCCGACAATAGTTTCTTTGTGAATTTAATTTTTATAGGGTAACATCAATAATTATTTGCCTGTGCAAACAGCACGAGGTTCGCTATTTGAAATTTTATGACGCACGCTGCAAGACTACAATGCTAAAATAATAATTTAATTTTAACAATTAAAATACATACCTAGCATAAAAATGTTTAATTCACATGATAAATGTATCCATATTTGCCTTTAGTTGGAATTTTGTGGTGAAATAAATAGTCCATAATTACAATACACGTATCTACATTATGTATTTAGATAGCGTCCATTCAGAGTATAAAAAGCCAGATGCACGGTACTTATCCTTATTTACGCATTTATTTATAAATAAATAATATTGAATGGCTATTCAGAGGTCACACAGATGGCGGGCCCTACAGACAAAAGCTTCGTCGTAATAATATTGCTGGAACTCGTTCGTTTGCGACGCAGTTCCTGTGCCAATATACATAATTCTCGTTCGACAAATTACACCGTAGACCATTTAGGCCTTATTCGGACGAGTTAAGGTGCCGTCCTTTGATATTGGTCGTTATGAATACGCAAAATGTTGTTTGTAAGGGCATAATTCGGCTGGTGTTTCGATACACGTGTTCCCTCGACTTCCCCTCACAATGAAATGCACCTATCACCTGGCTCTCAGCGACGTAGTTGGAATAAAATTGGGTCACACGTTACGCCACTATTTTATTTCTTTATTCCCTCTCAGGCGAAGCACTCGGGCCCTCCAGCCTTGGACCGGTTCTTAGGAACAAGGCGATTTTGTTCCTTAGCTCCTTTTATACGCGTCCCCTATTAAACACGTGCGCGCTTTGAGAATGGTCACATCGATTCACATGAATGACGGATTCTGATTCACTAAGTGCTTAGATTTTTAGAACATAATAAAACTGTGAATTGGGGTGACAACAACGATCTTTTATAAAGACGGATTATTCTTAGGTTCATTGTGTAAACAAATGATTAGGTAGACATGCAGATTATATAACGGATGGAACATTATGTAAGTGTATAACAACAAATGCTATCAACATACCTATAAAGTTTATCATGAATATGTATAATTCCTATCTGCGATTGTAAACAAAACTCTTTATATAGGTAGGTAGTATGTTTTGTATGGGACAAGAGTTAACTGCGAAGTTCTGTGACTGTTTAATGTTTTATTTTTAAACCTTATACTTACTTAGTTACTTACTAGGTAACTTACATACTTATTTGTTTGAAATTTGTGTTGTGACTTGTGAATGACGACGATCTTTCGTCGTTCGAAACTCATTAAGACGTAAAAAGGTGACTAAGTTGAGGAGGGGGAGGGGGGGGGGCAGACAGTTAACTTATAAAATAAGGCACATAACAAGCACTTCCTAAGCATATAATTGTGTATAGGTATACTTTATTGCCTACTTAGCTCAAATAAATAAAGGTCTAAGCATGATAATTTTATCTGCTTTGCTATAAGTAAGTAGGTAGGTTAGGACATAGTTACATACAGTAAATATAATTAATAATAGATAGTGAATTCTGTTTAATAATAATACTATTTTATTAGGTATCTTCTATCTTCCCTGTCTCCAGCAGGTTTTGTGCAAGAAGTCGTCAATAGTGTCTCCTAATATTTCGCGGCACTTATGTCAAAATATTATCACAAGAATCGCGAAAAATAAGGAGATAATATTGAAAACACAGCAACTGCAGTCAAGGGCTATGTCAACATCAACACAGAGAGTGCTCGTGGCGACGCCAACATCGCCCGCTGTCTCATCAGGAGCCGCTCCCGCGCCCGCTACCGCGCGAAAGTGAAAATTCGCTAGGCACTTTCTCCCCACTGCCGGCGTGTCGGCCGCATCGGCCCGCCCCTCGCTGCACCCCCGCGCGCCCCGCCGCGCGCCGCAAGGTCAGCCCCGCGTGCAGGCGGGTGGCGCGGCGGCGGCGCGGCGACGCGCTGCGCTCTTGAAATTTCGCTTTCGTTCACTCGCGGTTATTAGTCGGCCGCGCGCGCTCCGGCAAGCATGTGTTTTGTGTGACGCGCTCCACTACTTCCGCGCGGTACGTTCGATTTCGTTGGCAAGTCGGTCGTGGCATGGCTCCGCGACGGCAAGGCGCCGCCGGCGAGCGGGAGGCAGAGGATGCTCGTGGGTGCTGCGTACCTGGCGAGTGCCTTCGCCCTCGAGAACCGGTGCGCATCGAAGACGCCGTTCGCGTGCTATGCAACAACGACGCGTGCGCCGCCGGCCGGTATATGCACCGAGAGTGCTTTGAGCAATGGGAAGCTGGGGTGCTCGCTTATCTCAAATCCTGCGGCAGGGCACGCTCGTGGTCTGAACGTCAGAGACATCAGAATTTATGGACCAAGAAAGGGTATGATCTGGCCTTTAAGGCTTGCGGTTGCCGCTGCGGCCGAGGGCATTTGAAGAAAGATCTAGACTGGGCACCTCCAGGGGCTGCGGTTCGCGCTGAGGAGGAGAAGAAGCGTCGTCGCCGCACTCGGTCGGGACGCACGCCGGCGGCGGCTCCGGACGGCCGCTCGCGCGCCTTCAGCCTCTCCAGCTCGGGCTCGTGCTCGCCACCGTCAGCCCCGTCAGAGCCGTCAGCTAGTCCTACTCATGCTCCGGCACACGCTGTCACTCCCGCTAAGAAGATATCCAAACCTGAAATAATTTCCGACAGGATCAGGTAAGACTTGTTAAAATGTTTTCTGCTTGATTAGAATGTTTTTTGATTGGCTTCTTTGGTATTGGTGATTCGCTTACATCGTCTACCATATATATGACGATTACGAATATTAGGTCCCTACACAGGAACAGTTAAGTAACTGCACATGTGTCTGAACTTCGCCGGTAAAAACTACCTACATTCGAGAGAATTATTAACTTGTTCTACATCGTAATGGGTACCATACAGTTACAAATTACTAACACTTACATATCTGCCTACGAGGTGCATTGAATGTTATTTGTGTAGGTGTACCAACACCTACAGCGTGGTATAGTAAGTGTAGTGTGTGTATTGAATGCATTTCTTGTCGGTTGTTTATATCGTATCGAATAGCAGCCCCACGTAATTGGCGTAGAACTGGTTGGAGCGGTGTTTGAAGGCGGCTGAACATGACGGGCATGGAAACCGGCCGGCGCGGCCCTACGGCTTGTATTGAATTTAGATAAGATGCAAGTTGCACTCGATGGTACACCAACATAAGAGAGTTTAACCCTATAACGTTAAAAGCACAGCTGAGTACTCTAATGGGGGTAAATAAGATTATTACATGCCAAGTTTGCGTAGGTGTTACATAGAAAATTAACAGAGAAGGTAGGTAGAATAATAGTTACTAAGATTCAGTGCAACTTAATAATAGAAAGTTTATCTTAATTATTTTTAAGATAATGTTTAATTTAAACCGATTCATGTCTCTATTTTTAAGTACAGTTAATTTTACTTAAACTTATGAGATTGAATAACTGTTTTGATTATATTGATAAAGCGTCTATTAGTAAACAAAATCATATAACCATAAAAAATATTTAGTTATTTCGAAATTCATAAAAACATCCACTCACTTCCTGATCCCAATGATTGTTATTTGTGTGCCATTGTTGTACAACCTTGCACAGTTTTTTTTGTATGTGTGGGTTATTTATAAAAAATGTGTACCTTGTAACAACAATAAGGCAGGTCCATGCCAAAAAAAAGTTACACCAAGCATTAATAAATAAAACAAGTTTGCTATTAGAATGTATCCAATGAATAAAATTTAAATTAATTACGCATTCAATAATGGCGTCTAAAAACGTGTTACGAAATAAATTGTCAACACTTATTTAGAAAAAGATTAACAAAATTCACGCGAGGGCGCACATTCTGTGCGCTTGCACGCAATCTGCAAACAATTAGTTCAAAGTGAGCTTTCAACTGTCACAGCAGTTTTTGTGAGCGAAATATGTCGAGTTTTAATTTGCGCCCAAATTGGTGGAGCCTTAAAAATGCAATTTTGCCGGCTTAATACATTGACCGCACTTCGCTGCACAGCTGGTTTCCGTTTCCTGGCTAAAGTGCGTTTTTCCCGAAATTACGGCAGCTGTCCCTCGGTCAAATTATGTTACCGGCGTACGGTAAAAAAGAAACCTCCGTTCACAAGCTATTCCCACAGTATAAAAAACACATGCATCGTAATTTATTTATTTAATTTTATTAAACAATTAAATGTAGAATATAAATAACCTTTGGTGGTTATGAATAAAAACGCGAGTGTCATGTGTTTTGACTTGGATTAGGCATATTTATTGATAAGATCCATTCACTTTTTTAAACACTGACTCATCTGTGTTTGAGGTACTTATTCTTATCTAATGTTTTGGGTTCACATAATTATTAGACCATTAACTAGCTGATACAGAACGCCGTCGTCATAATACTTACGGTTGTAAGCATGTTTCTATAAATAGCAAAACACATGAATGAACGACATTATCCTGTGTTGCTTATTGAGTCTTATTCAATACACCATCGTATTATGGAATATTTATAACATACTCAATGCTGAACGTTTTCAGTACATATTACTTAAGGCGTATTTTTTAATATAAACTTAAGTATTTGCAAGCTTATGTAACGATTATAATGATGAATCGTATCCTTTGCTGTAACAACCAAGGTGGTAATCTTATCTTAAAGCATTTAATATTACTGATACTTACATTTTTTTTTTAAATTCGGGCATGCATACTTTATTAATTTAAGTAGGTATATAATTAACAGAAGTTAAAGCAGTCAAATATATCCTTTATTTTAAAACTCGTTTTACCAATTCTTTTTATAAAAGTAATTTTTTAAATGCACTAAGTATATAATTATGCATATATGTGTGCACAATAATATTATCGAATACATTTTTATTATTTTTAAAAAGTTTATACAATAATTCGAAAAAATTAATGCATAGGTATAATACCTATCATGTCGATTACTACCTAACTAAAATGTAATTATTGATAAAACTGATACTAGAAATAAACAAATAAAAATTTGTTTCGAGCTATTCTTATCTTCTAACAAAATGAAAGCACACTCCATCTACTCTGTTGGATGCGAATTCACTTAAAGGTCATCAAGATTACAGCCATCGTTTGAACAATGATACAGGAATAACAAACATTTTTTTATAGAAAGCCTTTGATGATAATATTCGTGATAAACGCTGTTAAGAAACAGACTCAATTTAAAAAGTAGAATACCTTACCAAAAATAGAATAGTGACATATTTTTCCTCAGATTTGAGTCGCGTGCGCATCAACGTGTGTTGATGATCGTAGGTATCAGTTTTATTGAATCGTGGGCGAACCCCGGCACATCCAAGCACTCTTTATTCATTGGTCATTTTAACTTGACCTATTATAGATGTTACCTATACATTCGTAATAATAACCTCTACGGTTTTATACTTGGGAGTTTATTGATTTAATTTATTATTTGCCAGTGTTTTTAAGAGAAAAAAAATTTTGGTTCTCCAAAGCACTGTCAATAGACTAGTCTCACTGTACAATAATTTTATAGGGAAGACTAATAAGTGTAGTACTAATAGGTAATAATATTAGGTAGGTATGTATACCGTTTAAATTTTATCTTGTTCAGAAAACTAGACTTACAATTTGAATTTTCAAAAAATATTTATGATCTGACCGTTTCGAGAATAAAAATATGACTTTTTAAATCAATTGTTAACATACCTCCAATTTTAACAATTGAATAAGAAAGTATTTTTTTTTTCTCTTTTAAAATATATAAATTTGACATACAGAACCCGTCATTATAAATCTTACGTCATTAGGCGAGGTACAACTACCAATAAGATACGAGCACTTCAAATGGATTCTAAACAGAACAAATGAAGCAGTTAGTATGCGCTGGCGCATCGTTTTGTTTCAATTACGTTACCAACGCATAAATACAGTCTATTATACCCAGACTTTATAACCGACATCAATATTAAACGTATCCTAAAAAGATTCATTTGACGCTCTTACGTGGGCCGTTTAACTTGCTTCAATTAGATTCTATTTGGATTTTATTTTAAACACTGGTTATTGTTGCATTCAATTAGAAACAAAATATCTGTAAATTTTAAAAAAATGCTTCCAATTTCGAATTATTTGGAATATAATAATGTAGTCACACTCTTAACGTGCTTACAGTGCAAGGCTCATTCTTGGTCAGAATAATCCGCGGTTCGTGTTTGCAACTATGTTTATAACAATGCGTTGACTGATGGTGTATTCCTGTTGCTTAATAAAACTGGAGGAAATTGCTGTTTAAAATAAAGCCATTTGCATTCCGCGACCGTCTGAGGTACGTCGCTTATTGTAAAGTGTACACAGTTACACACACTTAGCACATCTTGCGTGAATTTATTGTGTAAGAAATCTAGCTGTCGTATTTTTAATTTTTTTTAAATAATGTAGGTTAGCTAAAATTCATCTAATTGCAATATTATACATACTTTTTAGATTTATTTTAAAATTAATAATTTAAAAATGTATTAAGGCGACTTAAGTAAAGCGTTACACATTATAAGATAAGAAGTAAAAAAGTAAAGTTAATAGGTACCTACATACTTATAATAGGTATATTATTATCGCGTTTAGCTAACGCTATTTCGAACTTAATTATTACTGTACAAAATATAATTAACATATGAGTTGTGAGCTGTCGACAAGCCGACTATTACAAAAAGTATTCAAGTAAAAAAACTTAGCGTAAGCGATACTCTAGTTTTTGTCTTTTTTTAAAATAATGGATGCTTAAATTCTTTTTATAAATAGGTGCGCGAGACTCTATTATTATTTTTATTATATTTTTTTTTAACTGTATTATAATATTAGTTATGTAGTTTTTATCGATAGATTTTATCGCAGGCTTCGAATTTTGAATAAATGTGTTATGTTTTTTTAATACTACGTCGTTAGAAAAACATGATGTTCGTTCGACTTAATAAAGGTAGGTAATTACGCAATAAAAAATATTTGAAAAAATATTAGGTAGGTACCTGTTATTTTTTTTTAGTATTAGTTATATTTTATTTGAGATTGCAATCGTAACGATTTAATAAAGCTGTTGGGTGTAAGATAACAAAATTCTGTTCATATCAATCCTCATCATGTTATATTACCGCTGTTCCTTAGAAACCGGTTCTCTTAAATATTGATGACTGGGCGTGCTTGTAGCTAAAAACTTTCTTATAACTGCTTAAATTACTAGCATCGTATCATTAAGTTTTTAAATAATAGGTATAATGTTTCTAGTTATAGGTACCTAGTTTAAGGATCACATTATTATGTAGATACTAGTGGTAATTAATATTTGGTAATTGCGGTATTGTTACTGTTTAATAAGTTGAACAGTTTTAAAAACACGGTATATTTTTGTATTATATGTTTGCTACATTTTATATTATTCCCTTGGGCATTCGTGAAAAAATCGTGTAGATGAAGACCTGTGTAAGCACATTCGCAAAAAAATATAAAAATTAAAAAGTCCTGTCCTGCTATCCGGCAGTCAATCCTGCTGTTGATGAAAATGGTGCGACTTGTCGTAGAGCCTCATAAAATGGGATTGCTACATGATTACTGATTAATGCATGTCTGCTAGGTTAGCTCAATTAAAAATCCGCAATGGTACTTTCTTTAAAAGGGTAGTCCAGAAAATATCTTACATTATTTCTAGAGCAGTATTAAACAAATATAAAAATAATGCTTTGCGTGACTAAAAATACTTTTCTTGTCTGATTTCCAAAATGTAGCCTAACATTATTTATGTAAGTTGGTACATACTTAAAATCATTAATTGAAATAGCACATAGGTATTTAGAAGCCACTAAATATTATAAACACCCATATACCTCATCATAAACACACTTCTTTGCGTCCCGCAGTCGGGTAGGAACAACGCATCTTTGGATCTCTGTGGATCACACAAATTTTTGTCCCGTGCGGGAATCGAACCCACAACCCCTAGCGCAGCAGTCCAATCGCTTAGCCACTGCGCCAATCAGGTCGTCAAATTAAAAATAAAAATAATAGTTAAAAAGCATCATAGTATTCATCCCCATCGATTTCAACCGGTAACGTGCCCAAAAGACTGGCAGCATTGCCACGTTGAATGGCATTGCTGATTCCTCAGAATACAGAACAAAGCTGATTCCTTGGCCATAAAATGAACCAGTCCTTTAGTCACGTGTGGAGTCGACTAAGCGTTTCGCTAAATGTAAATAATTGTAAAATATGTACCTAACTTGTAAATAAATAAATAATGATCTGAAATACGTAAATGTAATGCTGTATCTTATAAATATTGACATCATACATAAATGATGGCTCGGTATATAGTTACATAAAAAGCTTGTACAATTATGTCGTCGTGGCCTTGATAGCGCCCGACTTTAACACCCAGTATAAGACGTGCAACCAGTCGTAAATTTTCATTAGTACCCGAATCTCATATTTATATCTCGTTACAAAAATATCCTCGGTATTTTGTTGAAAATACTATCTGGATACATTTTATATGTACGAAATATCCAGAAATAATTCAATTTATCTAAGACATTACTCACCTTTTTTCTAAACTTTATTATAAAGTTTATGTCCTGCAATTATTCAACAAATTAGTAAAAATGTAGCGGAACCGGTAGCATGTTCTATACTATTAATTCAACTGCTTAAATCTCAAAATCATTATTTTGACATCTGTTGATTTTATCGCTCTAAAATTACAAAATAAATATGCCATGAACATGCCAATTTGGGATGTCTACTTGATAAATATAATCAGCGATGTGGCTAAGTGGCAAACATTGGCTAATGCTCGTCAAACTGTGCTTCAAAGTAAAGCTAGTGTGTACTTATTTAAATTACATTTAAGTGCAGTCCTTAGTATGTCTGAGGCGCGACCAGTGACTCACAGACTCGGTCGCCAGTCGCGCGTGAAGCAGACTTGAGGAGGGGAGGCCTCGAAAGGATATCACTGCACCGCATTGAATACGGCTTGGAGTGTGTGTCAGGTTTTATTAAAACTCCTCCATCCAATTTACACACGTCTTGCTTGCAGCGCAATCAGCTAAAATCAAGCGAAGTTAAATAGGCACGTAAAATGTAAAGTCAATATTATTAATTCCATTGATTATGTTTACATTTATTTGCCATGATCCTAATTCTGTGTATTAAATGCAATCTGTACCTACCACGTGCTTTAAATAAATAAGCTTAGTATTAAAAATAAAACGTCGCTATTATTAGCATTTAGTGAACATTCCGTAAAATAAAAAAGAACATTAAAGGCTGAATAATCTATTTTATACATTATATACATTGGACATTTTATATCTTGCAGTTTTAAATTGCATTTATCTAATGAGTTAGTGCATTCTCGACACACTTGCGGTTATTTCAAGCCAGGTTCTTACATAAATGCGCACGATTTGCTACGCGCGTCAATGAATAAATAATACCTTTATTTTTTATGAATTGTGAAAGCGGTTATTGTTTTACAATCTCGAGAGCATTTCTAATGCATTACTATTCATTACTCACCCACGGGTCGATTGTAAAATTTCTTTGACGTGTTGAAAATTAATTTTCGGAGATGACTGCAGTTTGTAATATTACTTTTCTTAACTGCGCGGTTTGGATCTTCTATTTCTGCATTTTAAGTGAAACTGCTGCACATTAACGTAGCCAAACATTTTTTCTTGGTGTTCGTTGTGGTCAATTGTCTGAAGTGTGTCTGGATTTCCCGCCAGTAAGAGGCGGTGATTTCCGTTCCCATGCCGGCGGCGACGCGTCGCGGTGCGCTGGTAGCCGGCACGGCTCGTTAGCGCCGTTTTTAGGGCGTGATCGACGCAACGGCGCATGCCTGCATAAATTGCATCCAAACACAAAATCCACCCGAACCCCTTCTATGTGCATCTCTCATATTCATGCACCTATTGTGGTCGACCTTGCTAAGTATAAAGTTTTTGATACGCGATACCTACCTACCTTCGCCGTCCCAAATTGAGCTAAGCCGCGACAATGCTGTGTTTTTACGTTTGCAAAGCTTAAAAAGTGCCGTGTCTTGACATTTTACTTGCAAATTCACGTGATTATGCATAGTGGAGTCGGGCGAAGATGTATTTACGTGTGCATTGTAAGCATTGTGTGGTGAGTACGTACGCGTGTGGGCACGCAGCAATATGCCCCACTCACTACACGACATTTAGTGCATACACAGGCGTAAAGTCCCCTCTGCATTCTGTTTCACGTTCACGCGACTATGTCTGAGTCAAATGATCGATGCAACCCTAGGATGCACTTTGCTGCTCGAAAATTATTAATGGCTCTAAAAGTGTGGAGTGTTGCCGTTTTAAATCGTCCTGTTTTCTACCTCATTCTATTTAACAATTTATTGAAATTGAACTGAAGCGCGTCGCTTTCGTCTCGAGCGTTCAGTACCAATTTGTTTTCTACGACTGGTTTTTGCTTCAATTTCATTGGAAAATGTTTATAAAATGTGGTATTTTATCGTTACCCCACGCACATGGTCAGCACTGCAGTTAAGTTCATTACGCAGTCGACCGTCGGAGTCGCGACAATTCAGAGCGAACTATGCATAATTTACACATTAATTCTCAAAATGACTCTTGGAAGTTCTGCTCTCGCCAGGCGCAGATGACCATCCTTGTAATAATGTAAGCACAACTTTGCATGAAACTTTGAAGGGTTCTTATACAGATTTGGATTGTGAGCGTAATAAAAGTAATTTACGAACAAACTGCAGCTTGAAATGAAGGAACGAGACGTAAGTCGTGTGTCCTTTTCTTGTAGTGCTTCGAAGCACTTAGTTGGATAGTTGTACGCGGCAAGTCTGAGTCGTTTAAAAACAAACTAACACATATTTTCACAGCGTTCGCTGTGCAGCGAGCAGGAGAAAGTTCGGGTAGGTTCAGGGACGAGTTGTGGCTATTTGCGTCTCGTGGCGGGCGATCGTCGATGCAATTAAATTTGTAAGCGAAGCTTTATGTTCCCGGGGCTAAATATAAGGCGATCGCGCGACGTTGCCGTGCCGACCGACTGCAAAGGCAATCACTTTCGTTGCATTCCCGCTTCGGAGACTGCATCCAATTGTTTCTCGATGCCTCGCTACATGCTTTGTAAGCTGTTTCCGGCTTGCACTCGGGCTAAGCATACAAAACTGCGAACATAAATATTAAAATACGTATTGTTTTCTACTTATGTAAAACTTCATTCAACTATACTGTAAAGTAAACGCATTCGTAAAATTGACACGATAATTAAAATTTCTCATATTTAAACTGCGATTATTTAAATATAGACTCAATTTAATAATAATACAAATAGACAGAATCGTTAATATAATATAAATAATAGTAGGTACCTATTTCATTAAAGAAGGGAACGTGAGTTGGATGGAGCAATCGGCAGCAGTAAGCAAAGTTCAGTAGTTCAACGCGCCCGAACACCTATCGCGTTCATTGTCCCTTTGCAAAGGTCAAATCTACTGTTGCAGTCGCCTATCTTGTATCTGTGTGCCATGAGCTTTGCTCATAGAACAATACAAGGCTAACTAACCAAACCCAGTGCTTTTATGAACGTAATGAAGAATGAGTGAAGAACAAAAAAGGTTGAATAACTTGCTAGCAATGTTTTCTTCACAAACTATACAATACATTATTTTAACCACAGATGAGCTGGCAAACAAAACATTACATAATTATTCAACCTCATTTGTATGCTAATGTTGTTTTATATGCTACCTACTTAAAGCATTAATTATATCATTTTCTTTTTATATGGAAATATATTATACCTTAATCATTTGAATTTAGAACACTAATGCATTTAATTTTGTTGTCTCTGGTTGGAAACAAGTTTCGTCAACCGGTTTTTAATTTTGATTAAAAATAATATCATTCATAGAGTTTTATGACATCTAACGACATAACGAAATATTAATTTACTTAAATGTGCATAACAAAAATATGCTCCGAATACATAACCTCTTTTTTTGAAGTCGGCTAAAATAAATGTTTCAAACTTTAGTATCTCGATAAGATATTTAGACAGTGAAACCTAGTGTAAAGAAATAAGAAGTCTTCGTCAACAAAATATGAGTGGCAACTTCAATACACGTAAATATTTGACTTAGGTTTTATGCCAGCACGTTGAGAAAATTCTTCGTTATTAAACTAACTTTAAAATAATAAACCATGCTCATAAATACCATGTTTATTCTACTAAAATTTATTATAAATTCCAGGATTATTATGTTTTATTTGCCTTCTTTCAGTAGAACGTCAAAGTAATATTTCATCCACATTACTTAGTGTTCTCCGCGTGACTTTTGACTCTGAAAGTGGCTTTGTTTGACTATAATTATGATCGAAGATAAAATTAACTACAGTAGTGCCTTGTAAAACTTAATTATGTAACGGTTAATCTGGTGTATATCGCTCTATCAAAAACACGTCAACATAAATAAATACATTCCCCTACATTATTTATTAGTGCTGTATTAGTTATTATGTAGCTAAGCTTGTATTGGTAAGGTAATGGTTTCCTCTAGGCTTAGAGAAATACTTAATTGACAGCTGTGTAACCAATAAGCTAGAGTTTTGTGCAATATTAAAAAGGTACCTCCAGGGTACCTTACTAAAATTAATTAAAATAGCTCTTTCTGAGCCTGGCAAAAAAATCTCCTGTGAGAACAAGGAACAACCACCTATACTCCTAGACACTAGATTATATTATGATTTAATTTAATATTTTAGTTAAGTAGCATGAAATGCGCAGTACAGTATTCAATATGTAAAAGGGGTGTGCCAAACACACATGTAATATTGAATGACAAACACAGAGAGCAATAAATTATAAGTTTGTTCCCTGTCTCATTGGCAAGTCAGTTGGTCGTGCCATGATTGTTAGCAATATATTCGCTGTAAATTGCTGGCTGCACCACCGAGAATGACGTCCGCAGCAGATTTATAGTCGCGTTGACTCGTTAACTTGATATCGTATCAAGTATTACATTGCTATTATTAACAGCTATGTCGACTGTTTGTGTTAAGTGCAATCGAAGTCTGGGTATTTGTATCACCAGACGTTTTAATATAATTACTTACAAGTGGTGGTGGGGATCCTAAAATCATTCTGACCTGAGGTGGGAGTGCGGCATCACCCCATAGACGAGATATGATGTCAAACTTACTGTCATGTCCCATATGTCCTTACACATGTACAATGGAAGACCTCAAGAGCTACTGACAATGCAATTCTCGTTGCTTTCTGGGCCCACAAAATTGAATTGCCATCGACTCGATAAGTAGAAGAAGAATTGCTAGTGTTCGACATTCGACCGTAATTAAAGTAAGAAGTAGAAAAAAAAGCTTTACGTACGCTCCTCTCCATATTATAAAACTTTAACTGTGTAACTAAATCTGACTCCTTATGCGTAATATGCGACGCCAAGTGTACGTATGCATACATAATGATTGTTCAGTTTGTAAAGAAGCGCAATTATGGAAATATTGTCCAGTATTTCTACATTAGGAAAGGACTAGACAGTTCTCAGTGCATTATATTTACGATGCTAAGCGCTTAAGCGGATTAAATAACATTTAGTAAGTGTATTCTACTAAAGAATGTTTTATATACATTTCCATACAGACCGCTGCCGGGCTGCAGATTTGCAGTTGCCAAAGGCAGGAAATGATACAAAATATAAAATTCCTTCAGACACGAAGCACGTAAATATGCCATACTTGGCATAAACCACAACGCTATTTGCAGCACGTTTGACGCGCAATAAAATGGTATTTTATGTGTGTCAACACTAACCATACTCAACTAATACATAGTTGAGAAGGTCAATGTGTTACAAATAAAAGCATTTGTTCATAGAACAATTGTCGCCACATTGTTGTAACTGTACACTTTTATTTCCTGCCATAAACATGATTATGTACGACGTGTAATATAACACGTATTTAGGTACTGTTTGATGATGCAGGCTGGAGGATGCCTATAAGTTAACATAAAAAAATAAACCCGGGGGATAACATTTTGGAGACGTTGATTGCTGAAGTATTTTCAGTTGCAATATCGACAGCTGGCATGTCAATATTTGATTTTGTTATGACAATTGACACCGCTAACGAAATTTAAACAGGAATAAAAAAAAATACGTGTTAAGCAGTTCCAAACAGAAGCCTTGAAAGTTCAAAGCATCATTAGAATAGTTTTACAGCCAGACCTATCTTAGAACTAAGTATGTATTTAGTTCAAGCTATAGGTAATAGAAGTATTACTGAAATGTAAAATGTATTCCAGCTTCGTCTTACCATTACATTTGCTCCATTTTTACTCTCCGTCTCTTTAGCTCATTTGTATTCTTAACATGTAAATTTTACAAAAGATTATCTAGATACAAAGTAAACACTCGCGATCAAGATTAACCTTTTCAATCTGCTTCTTCATTTATAAGATTGTAGGGAACTTAATCGGACAATAAAATAAGATAAAAATGTGGGAGGGTATTATTATTTCTCTTGACAGTGCAAAACTAAACGTTTTTGTCGTAAAATTAAGACATTACGCACTTCGCATGTCCTCGTTAAACACGTCAAACTTGTAGTAATTTTGTTGCTGTAAAAATGTGCCCTTTATTCAACGTATCATAAATGAAATGCCGTAAATTCTACAATTGCCAACCCATTTTTCTATAAGGTATTTTAATAATATACTTAAAAACTAAGTTACATAATAATATATGTTAATATCGGCAAGAACCGGTCCATTCGGAAACGAGCTACTCGTAAGTTCTTTAATGGTTAAGATAAAGTTAACGCCGACGATTACCGTTGCATGTAACTTGTAATCAATAATAATTACTCGCTAATAATCAGCAATTGCAGTAAACTTAATAATATCACCATCTGTAACGACACGGCAAGTAACACAGACTAGATAGATCCAGTATGCTTATTACAATTTGTAACTGTTTATAAATGTCAGAGATGCACTAAAGATAAATGAATGCTTTTACTTAATCCGTACTTACGCAATTTCATTTACGAAAGTTTAGAATAGGTAATTAAATTCAACTTTAATTTGAGTAATTAAAACACTCGTTAATCAGACGTAAATACTTGATAGTGTAGTAGAGATTTAGCTCTAAAGTAGGAGTGCAAAATTCACATCTGCAACTGCAGAAATTTATCAATTTCTCATTTGGGTGAACTTTTTGAAAACGTCTAATCGGACGTGAATCTTGGTTCTGTAGACATAGATTGGTTGATTCGTTAGATTTGAAAAAAGTTTAGTTAGAATACATGGAAAACCTCAAAAGATGCGTAACATAATTATATGTACATAAATTGATAACAAGACCTTTTTCTTAACAGACTTAAGTTAAAGCGTTCATTTAATTACGAGTATCAGATTGTTTTATTATAATTTGACCGTGCAATATAACTGACATAAACATTCCCGATGACCGTGATTGTGTGAAAAAGAAATGTAATGAACCCACTGTTACGTTTATGCTGTGTCGTAATTATTACGTAATGTTTCCCACACTGCAACAGGTTTAGTGATTTAAGCGTTTGCGTTTGCGCAGCCGTAATATGAAAATTATTATTGTTGATTTGTGCCTTGCTCGCTAATAGAATAACTTAACTGCCTGTTTGTTGTATTTGTGTGTTTACATCTTAATAATAATAAAAGGATGTGTTTTATGCGTGGTATTTTGAAGTGTTCAGCATGTTTTGATCGTAATTTTAATTGGTTTCAGTTTGTTGGCTAGTGTGGTATGCCAATAATGAGTAAAAATAAATAAAAAATATAACAGAAGTTCTTTTTATTGCAGATATAACAAAAAACCGGTCAAGTGCGAGTTTGACTTGCGCGCGGAGGGTTCCGTACTAAGGTACGGATTAAGTGATTAAGGTTTTTGCGTTTCGTCTCTGCACCAATGTTACGAACCAAAATTATAAAGTTATTAACTTATTATGTTATTTAATGTCTATGCTTTATTTGTGAATTGTTGTTACCGCGCATAGGAAAACACAAACACTGTTTTATTACGATTCTGAATTAGGAAAGGATAAAATAAATATGAAATTAGTTTTAGCGTTATTAAATTACTTAATTATAAATTAACTAATATATAGTTTAAAGTAAACTCTTACTATATTATTGAGTGTAGTGATGAAACGCATTTTCCTTAATCTAAATATTTTTTATCGCTCTTATCCTTTAATTTTTTTATTTAGATTGTTTACTGAGGTTCTCCCGATCAAATACCTAAACTTACGTTATAACGTTATGCGTTCGTATAAACTGTCAATAAGTATCCCCATTCATTCCATGGAAATCCAAATGTTTCTCTATGCCGCAAAGCTCAGAAATCAGTGCATTAAAGAGTGAAGGATATTATAGACAGTTCTTTAAAAGAAGTTCGGCCGAAAGGCTTAATTCATTAACATACAATAAGTACGTTTAAGGAATATTCACAAGATCACAAGGAAAACAATCACAAAGCGTCTTCTTGTTAAATTACTTACAATCCAATAAAACCTTGCACAGTTTTCGCTTCAAAATGAGCTCTTATCGTGGCCCGATGTGGTCGAACGACGAACCTTTGGCATTATGAACCAGCATCGTGTACTAACGAGCATAGCATTTAACGTAAACAAGTGTAGGTAGAAACTTCTGTTGTTGTCAAGAACATTCCGCATCCTTATTATTATGACATTTAGCTGCCGAAGTAGGCTACATACATATACAAACTACATGTATTTATGTGTATTAAGATGGTACCTGTTTCGTACATAAGGATTTCTCAGTCTCAACGTATTCGAATAAACATGTATGCATAATCAAGCATTGTTTAACTTGATAGGTTGTTTTTTATATCCGACACGACTTCTGAATATAAAAAATGTGTTGTTTTATGCAAAAAATATAATTATACTTACTCCTTTGTAAGCTGAGAACGTTTGGGTAATTATTTAAATATTGGCAGTATGCAATTAAATGTAAGTGGAGGAGTAAGTTTATTTTATTCGATACCTGTTATTATACGACAGTGTTAAAACGAGTAAGTTAAATGTAGTTAAATTACAGTGCAGTTCGAAAAAGCGTGTAGCGCGTGCGCGTTTTGTTAAATTTCGAGCCTGGTTAGTGTTCATCTAGATTAACATATTATTATTCCAAGTACAACAGTTTTCTGCCTTTCTCACACCCGCAAACATCTTTGTACATATCTCAATAGACTAAGGATGGGTTGCACCAATCGTCAGTTATCGTTAACTCCGTACGGTAACGTTAAGTTAGTAGAAAAATCCTCATACAAGCGGCCAAATTTAACACTAACCATTATATCAAAGTTGTTGGTGCAACTCACTCTAAGACTCAGTAGACACGCTATGAATTACGTACTCCCACACAGTGTCCACGCCGCTACAAAACGACTTAAACAATTTTGTATCAATAAATAGCTATCTGTCAAAATAGAACACATAAAATAATTATAAGTATGTAGACACGACAGCTATAAAAATAATGTGACACAAATAGAGCGACGCAACGTTATTTTTACGAGTACTCTTAAATAATTTACATAATTTAAACAAGCTGGGTTAGGCAACGTTAATAAATTGGTCCGAAATGAAATCATTAAAGTCGTTGGTAAATAAAGCCCTGTTAGAGGCCCCAGTGGGCCTTCATTAGTTGTTATTTTTATATAATATCAACAATATTTGTGTATGCATCATGCCAGTAAATATGCAACTGTACTTATTTGTTGCACTGATCATAATTGCCATTGAAGTAGGTAGACTTCCTCTTATGCACATCACGTACAAAAAAGTATTAATTTACGAAGTAAATTAACCAACATCAACAAGACCATAAATCTATAACCGCCGAACTCAGAGACATTTAATGATTACTTAAACTATAAATAAGTAAAGGTGTCCTTTGTGAAATCTTTACTTAGTGTCGGTTTGAGTAATGATTAACGTCTCTGAGTGCGGCGGTAAGGTACCTATTTCTAATTTTATAATATTAATAAAATAATTATTTGATACATAGGTGGGTATTTGATACAGATTTTCCAGCCAACATTCTTGAGCGTTGTTTCATTGAATAGGTAACAATAATTATAACTATCAGTTTCGGTAAATCACCTCAAACTAGTTATGAAATAAAAAACCACTAAGTAGATACCTACATACATTGTTAATCGAAATTATGCAAAAATAACAAACAAGTTTTATAAGGAACAATAATAATATTTTAATTAATTCATTGTACGTCATCAATGCAATAAAGAATTAATATTAGATGTTTATTTATATTCATACGAGGTAAAATAAGTTCGCAAAGTAAATTATTCTTTTTCATATACTATTTTATTCCTTTAAACATAATATGAATACATTATGCATGCATAAATTAATTAGCGCTAAAAATATCGCCTCCTCTAGTATGCAATTTAATATACACTTTTCTAATTAGGCGTGGACTAATTAGTATCCCTCTAAGTGTAAACACATTTATTGGAACTAACATATCGATAACATGGCAGTATAAATAAACAGCGCCTGTATATTCTGTTGCATGCTTTATCGTATTTATATTTATGTATTTACAATGGAGTTTGAATCAAACAATCCTAAAATAAAACTGTTGTTCATCGTTACGCCCGATTGAGTGAGTCAGCTTACTTTTTTACATACTAACAGGGTTGCTTTATCGATATTCACTGGAAATTAAATCGCGTTTGTTTTCTGTTTACAATCAAATGAAATTGAAACGCTATTTTTATTGGAGCTCAATTTGTGACTCCTGACGACAGTCGTAATACTCATAATGCGAGGTGTATTTTATTAAACATCAATTTAGTCTTATATGTGGAGGATTGTATGTATAATAATATTATTTGGTTTTTTCATACACATTTTGAGCGAGCGCATAGGTCAGTTCTACTGATAGAGCAAATTAGAGTTGTAATTATGATTTTAACAACCGAAAATTGGCCGATAACTGTTAAGAAGGAATCAGTTAAGCACGCGTGGTTTTCTTGCGAAACAAAGTATTAACAAGATCTTCGAATGATTGACAAAAAAAAACTAGGTAAAATTTTCTGATTGCTAATCAATGCAAGGACTAACGGCATATACGATAAACAAAGTACCTAATTTGGTAGAAAAAAAATAAGTGCCCATATTAGACAACCCTGTCTGTAATGAAGACAGCGTAGATCGATCGCCACGCCCCCGCACCCAGTTGAACTAATTGCCTAATTATTTTTATTGCCCGTTTGTTTTGCCCAGCACATCTCTCATCCAATTTTTCAATTAAACTCTTCTACGTACGTGAATTACAAGAAACTTATAAATGGAAAAATAACCCACAACAGAACAGCTATTGATCGATAAAAATGTTATTCGATTGTCAATTAGGGCCGATTCTTTATAAATTCTTTGGACCATGGAATTTTCACGTTTGTTAAGAGATATTTGATATAATTGGAATCTTACGGTGATTTCAAGTTAGTATTGGGAAACGGTAAAGTAATTTATTCTTTGTTTGTAAACGGAATGCTTCCTGGAATTCCAATGAGTTTATATTCGGAAATTGGAAGCTCAAATATATTTCTGAAGTTATTAAATAAGAAGCTTTGTAAACAAATAATATCATCAGACATAATAATTGAGCGTTTTTATAGCTTCATAGTTTTGTTTTAGAATGGCCTTTATATTTATAACAAAAGATTGATAATAGTTGTATATTATATAAAATAACATCGATTTGGTATTTTTTATGGAACTATTATACTCTGATTCTGATTATATAAGGCGTTGTGTATACAAAATATTACGTGCCTAGTTTTATTTTTTGCCTCTGATGGATTTCAGTTATCAGAGTATCTTATAATGGAGGATGATTGAGCTTAAAGCTCTTTCTTCAAAATGTTTTTTTTTCTATCGGATACAAATCCAATGACTTAAATTTATTTAACTAATGACTGATCTAGGTAAAAACATGTTTCAACTATGCAAGGCCAATGAAACCATCTAAAGGGTTGTATTAAAAAAAATACGTAGGAATTACTGCATGTACTGTACGGTAATACCTACGGTACAAATTACAAAACTTTATATAATTGTAAAGGTAGATTTTTATGAAAAATTACACATTTTGCAAATGAACAATGAATCATGTGTGTTTACAAAGTCAATATTAGTATTGTCTGCAAATTTGCAACAGAAATACATAACTGCGAAATAAATTAAAAATATATGAATAGGTATTTAACTACACAATTCTATTGTTTAAAATCTGTGCTGAAATTACAATATCCATATTATTATTAAGTAAGTATAACATACAAAGACTCGAATTCGAAACCATTACGATTAAACTGACAGATGATATTGAGTTACATTTGTTAATGTTATAATAAACTTATGTATAGGTACATATTGAAGTATAAAAAAGTGTTAGTGTTCCGTAGATTTCGTGTAAGGCAGGTTCTCCTACACGGCTCGGAAATCGAAATAACCCTGTAGGGTTACGAGCGATGGTCGCTAGCACTGGTTTGTACGCCCCTAAATAGTGTCCGTAGACCGTATCGTAGTTCTGTAGTAGCACCAAAATAAAACAATAGAGTTGGTTGCTTTATTTTTCTCGTTCTTATCTTGAGAGCTAGAGCACTGTACCTACCAAGGTACCATTCTGCCGGTCTTTTTCAGTCTATTTGGGGTGCTCCAGCCAAAAAGAATGGTATTGATATAGGTAATGTACAGTTACGATAAAAAAAAGTAGAAAGCTTAATATTTTTGTAAATAACAGTTACCTTTAAAATGTTAACAATATATTTTTCGAATCACCGCATATATTCCCCTTAAACCGTCTGTATTAGTACCTATAAGAAGTACGTAAGTAACAATAATAATTATATCCAAAGGCGCGGCGTAGTTTGCTTTTATGGCAAAAATCGTGAGCGAAATAGCCGAGACTGTTAGGTAATCGAATTTAGTGGGGCCGTCGGGTCCCATTGTTCCGCCGAGGCTCGAGGCCAAGGTCTGCGGTGTTTACATCGCACGTTCCGACGATGATGCATCATTACAACCGCTAAAATTCACACTTAATGCGTTTTTTTTGTGTTACGTCTGTTATGGACGTAAATAAGAGGTGTGGCGTGTTGGCTGTGAGTATGGAGTAGGTGTTCCTAATCGACGGGACACGCATTGGTATTATTGGTAATAATATATTTGTATATCATTTAGTTAGTTTTACTTTAACATTCTAGATGATTCCTTCAAGTCATTTAAGATATTACTTAGTAGTAAGTCGTTTTATAATGTATGCGTTCTCCTTATTAAAACTACAGTTCTCCACTTATCACTATTATTTCGACCTATGAAATACATCGAATATTTAACTTTTAAAACAGTAAGGAAACAAAATTAATCTAGATATTAGAATTAGGTATAGTCATTGACCTTGGTTAGCGAATTCAAAATAACAATTGTTTGAAACAGCCGTAAAACTCATTATGTTTCTGTACACAGCTGTAAAGTGCGATTACGATCTCTTATTTACAACGATTTACATTTTAGCGCGGCATTATTGTTGTGGAACTTGTTAATAAATGTTACTATAAACTTGAATATAACATTTTGTTAATTTAATTAAAGTGTTTTGGTAAGTGATGTAACAGATTATGGACAATAACTCCCACGAATAATGTGCTTGAGGCAGCTGAGGGCCGATATTAATATAGCTGTTTGTTCTTATGTTGATACACGTAAATAATGTATAAGCGGGGGCGAGAGCCCGCTGATTTACACATAAAACATTGTAGGTAATGTCCATGTTCCACTATGAGATACAACTAAGATTTGGTAAGACAGTTTGTCAGTGTGTCCGCGTCTGTCCGGCGCGCGGCGTCTCGACTGGTTGCATTGCGGTAGCTAGCCCACGCTCGTCTCAGAGATTAGGATAGCTACAAGCATCTTATTGATCGTCGGCGCGTAAACAAGCACTTATTGCAACTCAGTGAATCGTTAAAGCCTATCTAGAAACCGTGTACGCGGTACGTTGTCGGGCCAGAGATGCGTACAAATATTTCTTTGACGTTGAAATACTTGTTATGTTGACTGTGAGCATGTCTGCTCGCTGACCAACATGTCGATAAATCAATAAACGTATTTGCTTGCTCGTTGCATCCTGAACGTTCTGAAGGTACCAATAATTACGTAAGCGATGGTCATCGTAAGAAATTTCGAAGCACGTTCGCTTTACGCATGTTTGAATGGCGCCCAATGGCACCTTGAAGTGTCTTTGTTTTTAAGCGTCAGTTTCCTTTGTCATATCGTGCTTTAATTGTTCTGTCTCAAGGTCTGCTAACTGTGGGAGTCCGTTTAGGGTGTAAATATCTGGACCGTGACCAAAATAAATGTTTGAATGGATCGCTAGCATACACGCAGGGTATTAAATTAATGTAAGTAAATAATTTGTTGTGTGAGAACACAAACATATTTAAGAATGTGTTGAAGGTATTGTTGGTGGACAGGATTAGCATATCAACATTCGTAGCTTGTAGGTAGTACTTTTAGAGGTCATCTCATGTAAATTATAGTGCCACATAACCTCCATATAAACCATTTGACAGTATCAGATAGAGCACAATGCCCAATTTATGTAACAATTGAAATCTAAATACGTGTCTGTATGTAGTATTATGTTATTGTGATTTTTTAATTAAAAATGTAGAGTAAATGTTTACACATAGGTAGACCGTACCTACTTTGCGTTAGTGACTCGCTGAATACTTTCAATTCAAAAATCATTATTTATGGGCAAGGACAGGCGGTAAGTAAACACTTCTTTGTTACAATTGTTTTTATGGAGCTGCATTGGCAGCCTTAAATCATTGTGTTACTTCATGCACGTACAAAAAGCCTCATGGTAAGACATCAATTTGCACCAGACAATGCTAGCATGTACTTACGTGATTCTAATCTAATAATAAGGTGGGTAGGTACAAGAAAATGTTTCATTACATTTTGGTTCGTGTCAGTTAAGCCGGTCGGCGTACGTGGGCCGCATGAATGAGAAAGTCTTGAACCGGTTCAGAGCCAGCTTCCACTAAGGTGTCTACTTTCAAATCACAATAGACATTCGACTTATCTCAGTACTAAACCGAACAAACAGCTTCTGTACTATAAAACTTGTGTTCGTGCATTAAAATGCCACTGATATAAATCGACTGCAATTGAATTTTAAGTGGAGTAAGGTTATGAAATTGTTTAAATTAATTTTATCGCGTCGTAATCGTGACCGAACCATAAACAATTAAATGCCCATCATTTATCGAGCAAGTAGCTTTGAATTAGTTGATTTTTCGCAACTAGCGTTAGTATTAACTTATTTAGTGAATACACCGAATATCTTTGTGTGCTGGTTAGCCTTGCTAAGGCAATGTTTGTTAAACACAAACGTTAATACAAGACTTGATAAACAAAGTACAACGAGTTAAAAGAACAGTCTTGTTCGACAACTGCAAGTGCTTTTAGCACTTGAGTAATAGTCTGGGTAGACTAATATCGCGTTTTATCGTGAACACCATTGCCTTTTACGTCTCTTCTAAATCGTAATCCTAAGTAAACATCGTGTATGGAGGTGCGCTAGCGCAGGCGTGTCGAGTATTTTGGTCGAATGCACACACACGAAGCGGGCGCGCGTCCGCCCGCACTCCTGATATATAAAATCAACTCGACAAAAACATCGTTATTTTTATTCAAGGCCAAGCCCGCCATATTGCATTCGCTATATATCAGCCCGACAGTGTTGGTCCTGTAAACAAGGTCTTTTATATGATTATCATTCGAATATAAAGACATGGTTGCACTTAAGTACAATTGTTTATAGTTGTGTTTAGTTTGAGTCTGATAGTGGAGTTTGTTTGTTTCAGTATCTATATCTACCTATCTACTCTTCACAATTTCTGCATTCCGGATTCTTCTTACTTAATATTTATCTTGATAAAAAAAATATCAAAACATAAATAGGACGTGTTTTTATTTTCACTTACAAACAATATTATACGGGACGCCAATCTAATCGGATTCACGCTGCCGAACACGTGTTGATGTCGAGAATTCGGGCGACCAATGTTTTGCTACAATCATGCAGATTTTCGATTGTTTTGTATTCATCTGCCAAACAATTTGGATGTTGCTTTTCACAATAGCACTTTAGAAATGGCTAGCAATTTAAGTTGTGCAAAAATCTATTCGACCGCAATCATTTAGGGATTTTGTCTTTGTAGGACATCAATACGATCAGGTTAAAAGCTATCGTGGGGTCACGACATTTCCATTGCAATAACACGGCAAATTCCTGTTTTTATTTTTTTAACATTTTTATTTCCCTTGTCACTGCCTCACTGCTGTGCAGTACTTGCTTATCTGCCGAAATATAACGTTCGCTGTTGCTGTTTACAATTTCGGAACGCGTTATCATTTTATGTGCTAATTTAATTTACACGCAGGCATTAAGGAGCACTATAGCGATCGCATTACGTAACTGGGGCAGCATTTGTTGTCGGCGTTTTTTGTTGATGGAATTAAAGTAACCCATTGTGCGCTCAAGGCATCCAAGGTTACCCATATTAAGTCGAGCGCACTTCCGTTGAGTCGTCGTCGACTGCTTACTTCGTCTTTGAATCTACCTACAGTTAAAACAATGAAGGAATATTGTTTAAAATGCATCTCACATACATAACCTTCTGCGGCGGTACTGCCTAACAAAATATATTTTAAACTTCGAACAATATTGTTGATCGTAGATTTTAAACTTAAAGGCTTCGGTCATTATTCTTCATGGCTAGACACTAGAATACGTAAATAGCATTAGCATTAAAATAATCTATTAATCATTGCAAAATAGATAAAACCACACTAAACGTCAGCATCGTTTAAAATAGTTCGCTAAGATAATCAGAAATTCACCGTGTCAATATTATAATCATCGCGTTTTTATCTATACGCGAATGTAAACACACTCTGTATTGACACGCCCGCCGCGATACGAAAGCCGGTATCTAATTCTGTTGGCCTTGACAATGAAAAAACAAGTTTTTTTTGCGTTACCTTGAGACTGCTTTTTGCTTCGCGTGGATGGCTTAAGAGCGATGCATATTGTACTAGTTCACAGTTTATTAACTCTGACGAGAGTATTATTTTTTAACGTTTTTATTTAATTGTTTTATATTTATTACGGGCCTGATCTAAAGGTTTTTATCTCGATTTTTTGCGCACTTAAAATATCTTGATGGTATTAAAATATGTTAAGAGACTCAAGCGCCAAACGAGTTTG
Source organism: Abrostola tripartita (assembly GCA_905340225.1). Lineage (NCBI taxonomy): Eukaryota > Metazoa > Arthropoda > Insecta > Lepidoptera > Noctuidae > Abrostola > Abrostola tripartita. The sequence continues at coordinate 5,225,124 of HG996490.1, read as the reverse complement.
TAATTTTCTTTATTTTTGTTAGCGATTTCCTTTACATCTTTAATATTATAATGATCCGTTTCAAGGGCTTCCTATTTACTGTTGTTTATATGTAGATATACACATAATTGTTAAGTAGCTGATACAACGTTAGTTGATTAATAAAATCTTATTGCATTTGCGTCTGCATTAAAGCCGCAAGTCTGATGATCGTGATCGCTGTAAATCCGTGTAACGCGATTAGGCATAAACCATTTCAATACTGACAGCACGAAATGTGCTAGTCGCAAAGGGCAGTACACAGAAAATTGGATTTCGATTCATCACTGCGGTGAAAGGGTTAAAAGTTGGAAGACTCCGCGAGATTGAAGGAACGGAAAAGGTATTAGTTGCTCATACAGCAAATCGGAATGGAGTAAACGTGATGTCTGGCGTTGTAATATCCGAGATTACAAATTGTTAAGAACTATAATGGTTCTTATTACTTCGTGCCTTCAGGCTACGTTAAAGTGCTTTACGATCAGATTTAAAAGAAATATTTTTTCTTGCAGAGCCGGCGCTGGCGCTAACGGAATATTTTCCCGAAGACTGGACTTTTCTACTTTCAATCTTCTACCGAAGCACAAAGTCAACTCATATCAAATCAAGGTATGTAATCTTGTAAGTTATTTTGATATTAATTATTAAACCTTAACGATAATTTCATAGAATTTCTTCCACGATATGGCACGGATTGTAAAATAGCTGAAAAAGATTCTATGATATCGAATCCAAACCATATCGCGCCGTGCCAATATAAGCAGTTTACCAACACAAGATCGATTCCTCCGGAGACTATAAAGTCTGGTGTAAACAGGTCTTTTCAAACACATAAAAACTTCTATATTATATTTTCGAACGTACGTCATTAAATTACTTTTAACACCTAGTAATTAACTAGTGCAAAAATAAAACGTACATTGTCGCTCTTGAACTGTCTTTAAAAAATCTAGTTACCAGCCAAGTTCTAGTGACGTCAGAAGTAGCATCCGAAATATGCGAGGTATTCTCTAATTCTGTAATTGTCGACGAACTTTAGCATTTATGTAATTATTCTTTATTTTTCGTCTCCCTAAGAGATGTAGATATTACGTACATTTCGACTGGACGTGGAGGTAGCCAATAATATATTTTTATTACTGCAAAAGGTTTGCGGAGGTGAAAGTTTGCTTTTGTTGTCGCCGCCATAAAAACACAGGGTGACACTTTTCGCGATAAAACGCTGTCACGGGTGGCGCCGGGGGTGGCCGGTACATTTTCTACCAAATAAACGTAACTTTTCTGTAATTTAATCGTACCACTGGGTGGTTTACGGGACACGCCTCTAACCGCCAGACGAAAGTAAAACACCGCGTTTTTTTTGTTTAAATAAACACCGTACGGTTATGTTTATAACTGTTAGGAAGAAGAGACAAGTAAGTGCTCTGTAGGAATTTATTACTTTAATAGATTGATTCGATAGGGTTGCTTGCTGGTTCTGTCCCAGCTAGTCAACTTTTTGCTATGCGAGACTTTGTGGCGTTGGAATAGAGTAGTTCAAATTTGATGTCAAACCGGTCTTGTTATAGTATATTCCCTCCCGGAATTAAACTACAGCGTTTCTTAAAGAACTTTGTCCTAATCCAATGGTCCACGTACATAGTTAAGTACACACGAAATAACGTGTTTAATCAATTTCGGAGGTCAAATCATGCCAATGCATTGGCCATAAACGTACGTAACTTTAATTAATGTCAAAAAAATTAAAGTTCATTGTTTTCATTCCTTTTGGCCTCGTTCCATACAAATGAAAATGAATACATGTTGGTATAAGTAGGTATGTATACTTTGCTACCATATTTTAAGTTCGCATAATTTTGCACCTACTCAAATGTCTGTTTAAAATTAATGAAATTGTTATTAGTGCTTGTGTGCTAATGCATTGCATAAACCATTAAATACATAATACAGCGTAATGTTGTTGTATTTGTTAGACTGGTATTTAGTGAAATATTTAGCGCATTATAGAATCAAAATGGCACCGATTAGCGCACACCACTTACTTGCAAATACTTACATAATTATGGTATTCTATAAATTGTTTTAATGTTGTGTTCTTATTTAAACAATATTTTATTTTTAAAATTCAAGCATTAATACTTTTTTTGTTTATAGTTAGTGGTTTTTTCTGATTGTGACGAGACTTTTTCCTTAGCCGTATGACAGCTGCAAGCAGTTTTTGTAAACTGCGAATACGGATTTTGTTAACATTCCTTTGGATCTGAACGCTAGTTGAATAGCGAATTTCCTTAAGAGAAGATACTTTAGTATATAATATCTAATATGCAAACAATATCGTTGTCACACGCTTAGTATTATTAAAGAGTTTTTATATATCTTTTTTCACAATACATTATTCTGCCTGTACCGAGAAATCACAAAAAAGGCTAAACGCAATTCTCAATAATTATATTCCTTCCATTATTCCACGTTCATGTATTTTTAGAACTATCTTTAAAAAACTCTGTCTTACAAAGCAGACAAAACCGTAATGTACTATCTTAGCTCTATCAGTATCTCCTCATTGTATGACTAGCATACATTTCTAATTACCATTAACTGATGGCAATTTCTCACAATGCATCAGTAAAAAGTATCGTGATGCATCTAACATACTTTTTATACCGTTTTGATGGCAGAATCTGATGTGGAGAAAAGAAAAAATCTTGAGGTACCTATCAATTAGTTGTAGTGCAGCAGGTCTTTCGCTGGTAAGTCCTCCAAGAGGCTTGACTTCAGAACTTTTCTTTAACCCAGAATCATTATAAGCTGATGTGCGAACTCCGTAGTTGCTTTAGCTGTGTTTGCGTTAACGTCATTATTAGACTCTCTCTCTCTGACACTAAAAGATAGTGTAAAAAATAAATCCAAAACCAAACAACAAAAGGGTAAGGCCATTTTGTGCGTGCATACGCGGTAACATCATTTATTTACTGTAACTACTCTATATTTAGATCGGCTATCTGCGTGCATTTTTCACAACAAACAATGTACTTTTGCGCGCTATTCTTTACTGAATTGTTCTCGACACGGATTATTTTGCAATTGCCAGTCGTTATGTGTATTTGTTATGCGACTCTGGTATCTAATCTCCTCAGGCCTTGAGCCAGTTGTGTGTCAACCGACGGTCATTCCCCTGCCGTCGTGCCGGCTTCTATTTTTGCCCGACGTTTGTTTGTTATTTATTACAACACTAAACGCATACAGTACGCACTTGCCGAGTACTTACAGACGCGATGATTGAATCGTTTTCGGTTGGGACTTGGGGAGCTGTTGCTATAGCAAGTGCAACACTTTCTCTTCTTGCTTCGTATTGGGGGATGTTTGGGAATCTACACTAGTGTCTTATTTTAAATGTTCATGTGAAGAAATAAGGGCTACAAGCTACAGCTACAGCTAAATCTACACCCAATCAAATAACTACATAGGACGTAAAGGGCTACAGAAATTAACACATTTTTTTGGTATCAAAAAAGGACATTTCGCTGGACAGTGCTCAACAAGAATTTAGTCTTGTGGTTGTTATTAATATCTACGATGCATACCAATGGTTAAAGATTTTATTTAGTTTTAAACATTTATTCTTCAGACACGATTTTCGTTCCCAACTGATAAGTAATTTAGATAGTATTTTAACATAGATAATCAACGACGGTAATTTAAATGCTATTTCGTGCTATTCTGACGCTCAGAGTGCTACTATTGTAGACGCTAACGTCCGCTCGTGCACCGACTGTGGCACGCGAGATAATTTAAAACATTTTCTTCACTTATCTATCGCGTAAATAACGCGACTGGTATTGTCTTGTAGCCGACTCGTTTCGCGTGAGAACACCCCGTTTACTCACCGACAGGGGAAACTTCATAATTCGAATTAAATAAACTCCGCACTCCGCCGTATTACCCCCGGTGTACCGTTTACATGATCTTGTACTTTATCTCGAACAAGACCAACCCATTTCATTTAGGTGTCTAAAAAATAAATAGCTTCTGATTGAGGCGGGCAATAAAATTCAATAGGCGCTATAAAATGTCGGTTTCTTCCTACTGGAATCTAATAACCAAGTGAAACGAAGATAGTAGAGCTGAGCTGTAAGCATGATTGATAACAGCGACAAGCGAGGCACGTTTTCGCGGAGCGGCATCATTAAATCCAAGTCCTCGTCTTCTATTTATGGTGGCCCGCTGTCTGCCAGCATATTGATTGCGCCGACCGGTTGTATTGCTCGTAAGACCTAAAGCTGGGCTTATGAATTTATCGCGGCGGTAATTTTCACGTCCACCGTGCATGTATGTATACGTACTTGTATCGCATCTCATGATCAAACATGGCCTAACGAGCTGAATGACTTCATAAAATGTTGCAGATTTTAATTTTCTTGCGACTCCTCAAGTGTGATAGATGGCCGTTATCACTTAGATCAAAAGAGGGTTGGCTAAAATTTAGGACGTAATTATAAGGAGTTATGATGTTATTCAAAGAGCTCGTCGGAAGATGTGGCGGGCGCGGTGACGCGGTCGTGCATGTAACTAAAACCGACGGAGCCGCGGCCGCAACCCGACACCGCGCTCAAGGCTTCCCATGTGGATTAACACCGCGTTTTTCTTTAAATCGTCTTGCTCAGCGAGCGCAACAGTCGCTTAACTTTTTTGCGTCTCTACTACATGTACTTTTTGTCTAAGCATTGTAAGGTAAATGCTCTTATAGCCTTTGAGAAATAAATTATACACGAAACGATAAATGAGTCAGCCCGACCGTGAGTGGGCCTAAGTTATGCTGTCATTCCGTCTCTTCATCATGAGCTGATATACTGCAAAATGCATCTCGATTTTCTCAACGGACCGTAAATGGCAAGAAATGAGAAAGTAGCCGGTTAATAGATACAATAGGGCTGGATAGGTCTCGCGGTGCAACTTTCCTTCGTTGCAAAAAGTTGTAGAATGATAGCACGACGTGCAATAAGTTCTTACTAGTCCAGATATCGGCCGTTTCGTAAGAACTCGATAAAAGTAATTACTCCATTACACAGATGCTTGATAAATAATTGCTATTTAGGTATGAAGAACGAATCTCTTTAAATCAAAAGGTATTTGCGAACCCGCAGTATGATGGTATGGCGCAACAGATAGTGTGTGTATCTTGAATTTCTTCATGTTAAGCTTTCGACACAGCTTGGACAGGGTGGCAGACTATAAAAGGCAGCAACCGTGCGAACGTTATCCAGCACCCCGCGACTTGCGAGACCGTTTCGTGTAGTTGTGATCAAGTTTTTATGAAGTTATCGCAAGTATCCACTTGCAGGACACTATTGCCATACATGGCAGGGCTTTGAAGCCGGTTTTTGTTGGCATCGTACTGTTGAATTCAATCTTGATAAACATGCGCCTTGTTTGCGTACATTTAGGAGTCGTTTGGCTTAGTATTACGCAGTGCACCCATAATTTAGCCTCGATTTTTAACACCGCTTTTTATGCGTTAAGAGATTTCCATCATAAAACTTTCAAAGCTAAGAGATCGTTATTGATTTAATTTATGGTGAAATTGTGTTTAATTTTTTCTGCGTGAGTAATTTTGTTCGGATAGTAAACAGAATGCGTATCGCCGAGTATTGAATATCCGTGGATAATGTACGTATAACCCACGCGGTTCCTCGCACGCCGCTTGCCTTGCGTTTCGTCTAGTCGCCCACTCCCTACCCGTCGCAGATTCGACGCGTGCGCAACCAGATATGACATGAACTACACGCCTTTATTTGACAAAATATGTTGTGTTTATGAATCCTATATAACTGGCTTTCAGGATTTGTGCACGAATTAGTAAAAAAATGCTTTGAACAACTATTGAAATAAAAAATAAGAATAAATCCATTAGTTACTACGCTGGGTAAGCAGGTTGATGTCAGTCAATCAGTTCAAGGTTATTTTTATTAAAGCCAACACCAGTTATGAAATACAACTTGTAACATTCGTAAACACATTGAATGTTTTAAGTGCGTATTTATCTTAACACATGGTTTGTAAACTGAAGATAATTATGAACCCCACCAGGTTTACTTTATCATCAATCAGTTGGTTAGCCAGTAATAGGTAGTTACTAAGAAAACACGACTATACGTTTGTTTTAATTTATATCTGTTATTCTCTCAAAGTAGAGGCAGAGTTATAAACCAGACATTTTCTTAATCCCTAAAAATTCAATAACAGTGGAGTAGCTATAAAAACAGAGCACTTTACGCTTTTCCAATCCCAAAGGAAAAAGCCACGCAAAAGAAACAAAACGAAACAAAAGAATATTAATCAAACAGTAGGTATAAACAAACCTGAAAGCAAACTTTTCCATTTATTATTTAATGCACAACGGTTTGTGTATTATAAAAGATTATACCTAAAAAAATTCTGCCCCGTTGCGAAGAACATCAAACATTTCAGTGTATGAAATTTCATAGAAACAAAGTTGTAACACTAGTTGTATGTAACTAGAATAGAACTAGAGCGGTCATTGACCCCGCACTCGCTATTATTATCACGATAACTACGGCTATAATGTTTGTAAAACACGAGCTTGATTTCAAGCCAAAATTGCTGGCTTATTACAAAATTAATAATATTTGTAATAATAATCAAATATCTTACCTTACAAGCTAGTAGAAAAGTTACACAACGTGTCAGAGAAGTTGTCAGTTGCAGTCCAAAAGAAATTTGACAAAAGTAGAGAACGATAAAACTGGATAAAACATACAAAACTAAGTCTGAAATTATGAATACAATTTTGAATAAGAAACGTTTCATCTTAATTTCTAAATGATGCTTGATTAAACGGCATTTTATCGCTGTCATTTGTCTCATACTTTAAGTAGTAGGAAAAGCTGCAGAGATCGTTGACAAGGCGTAAGATCGAGTCATGAGTAGGTTGGCTCTGTCAGCGCTCTCGACCAGGACTCTTAATTAAATTCTGACAGTAATATTTGTATCGCCCGCTGCTCGGCAATTTAATGTGGTACTGCTAAGACTTACAGTCAACTTGCTTACCTATATAATATTCTTTGGTTCATACAAATTGGATCGACTATTCCCAGTTTAAACAAAAAATTGCGAAATATCCTAACAAAAAATGTCCGCCTTTATCATTTGTTTGGTTTTTGTGGCTCATCCGCTTCTTCTGCGCCGATAAATCTCCATAATAAATGGTTTTGGATTGATAATAAATTGCTCGTAATATCTTGACATTTATCTTCAAAAAATACCGAAATAAAACGCTGAAGATATAAAATATGGTAAGCTGCTATCCTGAAAGAGTCAGTTTGCTGTTGGAAGACGTTTTATTGATGGCTTTAAACTAGCCATTCCTATGTTACGTTGCCTTAAAATAAGCTTATTTATGAACAGATCATCGTTTTTACGTTAGTTGTGGCAACATACGAATTCTAAAATGGTGTTATATTACTAGATTCTGAATACCTAAAGCCTTTTACCGCAATTAAGAGAACAGTACCCATAAAAGTCATTGTAAAATACGTAGGGCTTCAAGTATCAAGCAGTTCTTAAGATCGATTTATCGTCTATTAAATCATTAGATTAGTATCCCTCGCACAGCTGGCAACCCTACGAACAAGCACTTGGCGTTAACCCTGAAGTCGGGCGTGGGGTCGACGCTCGCGCACGACCTACTTACTGTGCACGTCGCCGCGCTGCTTGCAAATCTCTAGCGCATAGAATCGCAACGACTAATGCTGCCATATTGTGTGATTTGATTTGTTACGTACGCTCGTAAGCTCATACTCGTACCTGTTGGCTCTGGCTCAAATGCTTTTGTTTTTGCCAACGTCTATTCATGAATTATGGGCCCCTGGTTGTGCAATGATTTATAGGCGCCCTCATAAAATAATCTGATTTAATTCATCGACAACTGGCGGGGACAAGACAAGTGGCAACTTCATAAAACGTTGAAGTTACAGCCAATAAAATTAATAAATGAATGTCCTTCCAGCTCTTCGTTCTGTAGATAAAAGCCCTTACTTATCGAAATATCGATCATCATCGCGTCCTCTAAATATCGCGGCTGCGCACGCGCACCAAGCTGCTACAACGATCTCATCTCAAGAAAACTGAAAAACAGACTGATGTGAATACCAATGTTCAGCATAGGTCCTTATGGGCTATATTCTCCAAAAACCTTGTGGAAGTGCCTATCTTTTTAATACGGTGTACACTTCAATTGACCTATCACGAACTAATTAGACTGGATCAGGTTTGCACAATCTGGCTACAACGATTGCACGAAAAATACCACCTCTCTTTCTGTAGGCCTCGATCTTCCACAATAAAGCGAGCTCTTGCGTAAGGCCTTAAATTTTGATGGTTTAGTGGTTCAGAAGCGAGAGGCCAAAGGCCAAATATGGAGACTTCTATCTGAGCCCATTTAATATTATGGTTATGGTCTACTCACATAAGACCATACAAGATACGTAACTATTTAGATTCAAGATATTTACGTAACGCAACGTGTGCTCTCAACATCGAAGTATTTATCTCAGAGTTTCCTTATACAGAATGTTTTATGTGTTGCTTTAATAACACCACTACATAACTATTCACATAATCAAGACCTAATTGCGAGGTGTGGTCTGGATACGTTATTGCTGTAGCTAATTATTATAACTCGAGTTAAACTTGCGTGATCGCACCGTCTGTGAATGGTCACGCGCGACCAACTACAATCTTATGATACTAGTTGTATGGATAAAGTGATTGCCAGACGTACGAACTGGCGATTTATCGGCGCGATAATGTTCATAATTTCACGAAGCTCGTGGTTAAGAAAAGTAGAGCAACGGGCCCTTAGCTACTGGCCTTGCGAAAGTTAATTTTCGGAATATTTTCGAGCTAATTTAACCAATACTTTGTATTGTTTGTGATCATGATTTTATATGGTCAAGAATTTAGTTATTTCGCATGGAAACTTAGTTATTCTATAGAAGAAACTATACGTGTACGGTGTATCGCGCTGATTGAGTACTTACTTATCTAAACATCGAAACTTACATATTTATTGAGATATATTTACGCAACAAAGGTTTAATGTATTTTGTGCATACCAGTTTTCCAGCGACTAAATGTTTCGCCGTCGTATAAACGGCACGGCAATGTTGTATAATTGTGTCTATCTATCTTCGATCTACGTCTACAAAATGTTCTATAATTATAGTCGTATTTAAATTGAGAGGCGCTTGATTTAATCGCGCGCTATTTGATTATAGCTACTCCACCTACGTATACTGTAATGTCAGCCTTTTATAGATGTTTGTCTGCTAAGATCCACTACGATTTTTGAATAAATTAACCTCGAAAAATATAATTACTTAATAACCATTCATATTATGACTTGATATAAATATTTTATGTCAAACATAAACCATAATTTTATTACATATTTGTATCCTTGCGTTGACCTTAGTAAAACAAAAAGTAATCATTAGAATAAAAACAAAGAATAACACGTAAAATAAAACCTCTTTTTGTTATCAGCAACATTGTGGTTTATCTGCTGCATTGAAACCGGCTGTTAGTAGAGTAAAACAATATAAAAATAATAAAAAACAAGTGATACATGAATCGCTCAGTTTACGTGACCTAGGTACACGTAGATGAAGTTATGACGGGCTCCTTGGTTAGGTCACGATTTATTTCTACGAATATGTAAAACGTAGTAGCTATTTTCGCCATGACACTACCTTAAGAATCATTATACTCGATAATTAACATAGTTATATACCTCCTCGAGCGATTACAATGGTACGTTATTACTCAACAATGCGAGATAATTGATGCTGTACCATTATATAAGCTTGAAAATAACCTTTAATTCATGCAAAGAGCATTAAGCTATTATTAGAGAACAGGACAGTCGTTATATCAAAACAAGTAAGTTTCAATTGCCAGGGATTTGTTAGTTGCAAAGAGAGATTTTTGAGTGGAAGCGGGAATTGAGACGATCGCGGCAGGACCATTAGCTGTATTGTTATTGCCAACATTTCGAGTAATGAACCGCTCGTTTTCGTCCTTTAATATCGCCGCTTTTACTCCCTTTACTCACTGTAATAGTACTCGAGCTTGATTTCACTTCAACTCATCGGCTTGTACTCTTCTAATTAATTCCTTTATTTTCCGAGCGCACCGTTTTTTTTGCGAGATTTCAATTTACAATCCCTAATATTACGAGTTTCTGTATGCATGCTGATGAGGTATAAAGCTCGGCGATATTGGCTTTTCGAGTGCCTTTACAGTCTAGGTAGAGAAATTCACCGCAGTTGTTTTTCCAATTCGAGCTCCCTGACATTTTCCAGCGATTTTCTCGCGCCATCGACGCCAACGTAGCTACTCGACGAATGGCGATTTACATGGAAACTTAGTAAAATATTCACATCAGTTGCCGATTGTCACGTTATATTGAGATATTCAAACTTTCTCTCCGTCGGGGATTGTGCATCTCATTTGCATAATGAGATGTCGGCATTGTGTTACAGCTGCAACGGCTTATCACTGCTCTTATTAAGATTATTCATTTCAGACAAGAGAAAAGTATTTTATGACGGTCCGTAACCGCTCCATAATATAGGTATACAAAGCAAGACCGCCCTCGTGACGCAACTAAAGATATTTCTACACTTTCGCCCACGAATCTCGGCGGCGGCGGCCGAGGTGAAGTTCAAGACTATTTATAAAACGAGCCGAGCCTTACTTGGCGCCTATTGATCGTGCAGAGAGCACGCACCCCAACGTATTACGGTAGGTTAGTAAGCCCGCGGCTAGCGTCGTTCGTGGCTCCCGGAACGCGCCGAAACCAGCCGAAATTTTACGTCCCCGGCCGTATTGATCGGACTTGACATTGAAATCGTAATAGACGCAAACAGCTGGGAAGTGAGGGTGCGTGCCGGGACTTCGAGCCCTCCTCACGCAATCCTGTCTCGCCGCCAGTTTCGCCTAATCGACCTTTCCGATTCAGATTTACAGCGTTTATTCTGTAAATAAAAAATGTAAGTCGTAGCCCTTCACTAAGTTTCTGTCAAAATATAAATGTCCGTTAAAGTTATTCATTGGCGTTCAAATGTAGTTGAACGTTTGTAACGGCTAGTAATTATGCACAAGAGCCCTAAGACGGGTGCTGCGGCGGCGGCGTTCTAAAATCTCATTTATATTCAGTGCGGTCGGAGTTTGAATGTTATCTAAAATCCGTGTTTAGGTGTTGGTCGGGATTGCTCTAATCTCGAAACTAAACACATTGTTGAGTTAGCCGAAGCTTTGTTCTCTCGACGGCTCTGTGATTCTGTATCTGCGTTCGTACGAAAATGAATCCTCGAACTTGGTGGCCGAGAAGGTGTAGTTTACAAAGTTTTGGGTGGCGAGAATAAGTTATTTTCATAATGGCAGCATCTATGTTGTAGAGAAAAATAAATAGCGTAAGTTTTATTGTAAGTTAAAAATGCACGGCCGTGTTTGTTAACAATTGGTTTGATAAGATTAAAACAGTACCTTTAGCGTTATCGTTGGGTACATTGTCAAGTAAGTCGTAGTTTTCCATAACAATGTATCTAAATTTAGCTTTATCGTTTTCTACATAACAAAATGTGTACGTTAGACGCTTATTTTATCCTCGGGTGTTGTCTTATCATTTCACATAATATGTTCACGCACTTGCGTCGCTACAAGTTCTACCGCTTACCTTCGTTTCCTGCAACGAGGTGGCTTGCTCGCTAAACTGCACTTATAAAGTACTTGACGGCGACATTAAACTTTCTTTTCTGATAACAAGCTAATTGCACGTTTTTTTCCTACTTTCTACGTCATTGCCCCTTCAAAAACTTGCTTGTTATAACTCATAGTATCCTAGAAATAACACAATTGTCTATAGGAAGTCTAGATCTTTTATCAACGAGTCAGACACTATTGTTCCACTAAATTCAATGGACCGTAACAAATTCCTGAATTCTATAAGTCACGGCCAATTTCTTTGCGAGACATCTAAGAGCATTGGCAAAAGAACGTAAAACTATAACATATTCATCTCAAACTATGAATGAAAAATAAATAACAATAAAACATTTAGATATTTAAGAACCATGATTCACTTCTATCTCTTCCAATTAGTTGTGAGGTAAATAAATTAAATTCTGCTCATCAGCTAGACGCCTAGACCGCGAATAGTAAAGCCGATTGGAGCGCAAAAAGTTGAAGACACACCGAGTTGTTTGTGTTGAATACAGATCAGTTCTATCGAAATTATTCCATTACCGCAGCTGTTCCAATAGAAAATTTCATAAATAAAAAATGCGCACGGTGTCTGCTCCGGTGCGATTCTCTGGAATCACGGCAGCTCCAAGTTAAATAAGTGATCACCGGCGACGAAGACGCGACTTGAACCTTGATGGCTTATTACCTTACAAATTTAGATAAAAGCAGCCTTTATTATACTAAATTTTCCTGCTTCTATTTTGTTCTACGAATATTGCACAGTCGCACACACATTTTATGGATAAAAGACATAACAGAAAGTTATATTGCTTGTCACATATTTTTGGGTTCATGAAAAATGTATGCTTGGCATTTTATTGAAATGCATTCGGGTCCAGTCACGTTTACATTGAAACATATAAATCACGACGGAAACAATAGCGGCGCCTGAATGATTAATGCTTATTTGATTACCAATTATGATCAATGCAATTTGGCAGTTACAAATTTAAAAGGCACGTGAAGGTCGATAGATTGGCTGTGGTGGAACGGGCGGGTGGTTCGGCCGCTAATCGATCGATGTCTGTGTGCACTGCTTCTGGCTGCTGCACCCGTGCCCGATCATTTGTCTCGCTCCACTCCGCGATCATGCCCGATACACCATCCTTGTCGCTTCGTTATTCATCGTCCCTAACCACCCGGTAGTTGGCTGCCTCCCGGTGTTCTCCCGTATTTAGACACTGCACTATCTAATTTATGTTTTAAATTGTCCGCTTTTAAGTCCTTTGGGCATACGACGGTAACGACTATATCTACGGTTATCGTTATTACTTTGCGAGAGGTAATGGGCTATATCATTATAAATTTGTCTGGCTTCTAAGTTTCGTTCCGTTCAGACGGCACCTGTTATGAATGTGGCGCAATTTTAGCAATTTAAACGTTTTAACATTTGATCTTGTGTGTATTTCGTTTTCTAACAATTATTATTATAATGTTTTTCTATTGCTCTAGTATTGTTTTGAAAGGTTAAGTATTGGTTATCTACTTTCAATTGTTGCGGGGCCTTGGCACGAGCTCGCCGCTAGTCGGCCAGCATAGGAATAGCGCCGTGGCATTTGGTATCACAAGCGTGCGCCTGCGGTGCAGCCCGCTTACATAACGCACCTGCCATATCGGGCCGAGCACCGCACCTCACGTTCACTCGCTCATTCTATGAATTACTTATAGGTCATAGACCTCATCCATTATTTAATTCTGCCTTCCACACTATCGTATTAATCATAAATTTGTACGTATATTTCTGCGACCAAATGCAACGCGCTGTAATTGTATAAACCACTCAACCTCACTTGCAAATCCTTTGATCCACTTACTACTTAAAGAGCTTGTGAGACATAATAAATAGTGTATCATTTTTTTTTCATCGCATTTCTTTCTTTACTATTTTTCGTCCCTAGTCTTTCGTTTGTAGTCGGCCTTTTAGATGTACAGTAAATCGGCGCCAAATCCTTGCAACATCCCTGAGGAGTTGGCGGCTGCGGATAAAACGGGAATCGATTGGTTAAACCCTGCAAGTGCTCTCTTAAAAGACTTGCCAAAATCTACGAATAAAATTTTAAACTGGGCTAACAACCGTTAACACGCTAAACTTTTAACTTTTAACTGCTGAATGCTGATGAGTGTTATTCTGTACAGTTTTGAGTTTAACAGTGTGGGTACGTCTGAGCCGTCGTGACATTTACAAACAGGAGATAATTCATGTGTTGGCTTCACATAATTCAAGCTACGTGACTGGTTTCTTACAAAGTATTACAGTAATACATCTCGAGTTGTAGAAAAATACAAAACGAGCTATCAGGTTGCGAGGCACAACAGTGTATGTTGTTAGTGGCCCCGCCTAGCCGTTGCTCGGGACGATAAATCGTAGCGGGTCGGTGCCTCCGGTTAATACTTGGGATTAAGAGCGTCGAGCATCGCCGTAAACTGAGATATACATCATCCGGGTACACGCTTCGCCTCTCCAACACAACTATATTATATTAATAGCGTGAATTAATAACTGCGAATCCAATTTTAGTTTTAACGACAGCTTTACAGTTTTATTGCAAGCGACACGCCCAGTTACACATTCCTCTATTTCCTTTTCATGAAACTATAGCAAGATAAACTTATTTCGTTCTGATTTGTTATGGTCCGCAGTAATATGCATTCCGTGTTTTACGATTACTGCTAAACAACTTTCAACCGGGCCTAATTTATCCGGTGTAAGAATATATTCTAATATTTTCTAGGGTAATGTTTATTTTATGAATGGAATGAAACCTCTTTCTTTATTATGTCATCTGATGACATTGGCTGGTGTTTATTATATAATATTATTATTGAATTAACATTCGTGTGTTGGTGTATGCTAAATGGGATCGCATCATTGGCATGAGTTATTATAAATTGATAAACATCGGGCGACCTTCCAATAGTGACTGCATGCTAATATTTTATTTATTGCATTGTGTGATAAATATTTGCCGTGTTTGAATTAAATGAAATGTTCGACTGCGTAGGTAACATAATAAGAATGTCTGAAAGTATAATGGATTAAATTAAAAATAAAGAATTTGACAATTTTATACAATCCATATAATAAAAAAAAATACAAAGCTATCCATAAAACGACATACCTAGATAAATCCAGGTACAAATCCGTACGTAAGACTATTTGTAACTATCATGCTGATACGACTTTAACTCTATTAAACTGTATCCTAAATCCTTTAGGAGCACAATTTGTTGCATCGATTTGCATATCAATGTAATAATGGATTCATTATTATGGGAACGGAATGCTAATATTCTCTCTAATTCGAAGGCTAACTGCTACGGGATAAATGTCTTTGGAATTGATGTAAATACCATCGTTAGGGCTCTTTCCATGTCAAATAAGATGAAGTTTTTAGGAAAAGTAATAACTTTTGACCAATTTCATATACCTACATATTAATATGAAATGTTGGATCCAAGATATATTATAGATAGATCCAACATTTAGTCCAAAGAAAATTGACTCAAGAGAGAGAAGAAATGAGGGTCGCCGTCGACACAGGCCTATGACAATGTTATAATTGGTCAACAATATTAATAAGTATCAGGTTAATAAGTGTCGAGATTATTAGAAGACCGAAGTGGCGCTCAAAAAGGCGCCTTTACTGAGCTGTTGGATGACAAAAGCTGGTAATATTGTAGGATACAAATCATCGTCGTTGTTGCTAAGGGAAAAGCAGAAGTTTATTCTTGCAAACTCATATTTTCTAAATATAGTCAGTCCAATCTCGGCGTGGGCTTACTGTTTTAGTTATGCAATATCAAAATAATACTCTAAAGTCAATTATGTACTAAGTTTACTTACCGCACGTTTGCGCTTCTATAACACTTGCGCCGAGCGCTTCTTGTCTAAACTTAGCCATAAAACGAATTACAAATAAGGCGAGCTAAGCTCTTACAAGGCAACTCAATGACGCATCTAATAAACAAACAAAATCCTACGCTCTCTGTACGAAGTTAATACAAATATACAGTAACACGTCTATGTTACCAGGCCAAAGCCTATAAATAGGTATTGACCCGATTGACGCATTGACTGAGCCCTTGGCTTTCTATACAACGGGTTGCAGTTGCAGCCTGCACGTCCTAATTCAGCATGAGACAAAAATATGTTCCAACTTAACGAGTTCACAAAATAAACGAACATAGCTCGCGAATTCTGTGTGAATTTTCTATTCTTCCTCAATGTTCAAGCTCTCTATGTAAAATTCCACTAACATTGATTCAACTATTCAGCCATAAACCAGACAAGGTAACAATATTATTTATAATACGTATTAATAAGGATTTATTTTCTTATATAAGCTTGGTAGCGATATACTATTTTAGTTGGTAGATAAAAGCAATCTCAGTGATCGGCTGATACGATTGTTCGGAATTGTTCCACCTCTATTACCTAATAATATTCTGGTAGTAAACGATAAGTACACCACTATACTTAAATGAATAGCCATTGATGTTGTAAAACGAATTATACTTTTTGATGAGTGGTCTGATAAAGTACAGTTAGATAAGAACTACTCTAGTGCAATGACCGATAGAGACTGGTTGTCTATTGCCTTGTAGCATGTGTTAACTTGTGCACTTATAGTTGCACTGAATAATAATTATTATTTAGCTATTAAGGTCGCCGGACGTGTGTATGCTAAGTGGAGCACATTTGAATGGATGGATTGAGGTGTCGGACGTTTAATGAGTTTGTATGTTCATTTAAGTCTTAATGTTATACTTGTACGAAATTGGACTGTGTACTTATCCAGTTATGGGTGTTGTTACAATTTTAATTGCAAAAGTTTAACCAAATACGACAATATTATTTGTGACCGCGATTTTAAATATCTTTAACTTTACATTGGTCTAACATTATGTTATTATTCAGTATAATATAATCGCACTAATGATATAATTATTTGAATACAATTCATTGTCATAGTTTTTTGGGTTGACAACCCACTAAGTTCCTAGAAAAAAATAATTGAAATGACGTCTACGTCAATATTTAAACTTGTTCGATTTTCAAACTTCAGTCAACAGTAATCTCAACGATTCTACTTGAAGTATTCGCGTTCCAAACGTCTATCGTTCGCGTCGGTCGTTTGCAATCGCTCAACCGCTTCTCAGTAACAATGTAGACAATTTGTAGTGCGCTAGCGTACTACAACATTTAGCATGTTATGCAAGGGTCGCGCCGACATGTTTATTGTTGGTATACGTTCGCCTTGGCGCGGGCGTTATCCTCTGCGACCGCGATACTAGGCCGCGACTTATCGCACGACGTAATAGGTATGTAGCTTCGACACGCATATTATGGCGAGACGCGGCTGGGGCAGCGGATCGCTTGCTCTTATAAGTGATTTTATAACCTACATTATTGTTATTTATTGCGCATTGATTATATATCTAGGTTTAGGTAAGTAGGTAGTACACCCGCCGTTTCAATCCCTATATAAATAATAAGACGTCAAAAATTATATCATGCAGAAATAATTACGTTTACAGATAAGCCTTAGCACAAGTTTAAGTTAAATATAAGACAGATCATAATATGTAAGTACTTATTTGACTTCATAACCTACCTACTAATAAAATTAATCTGGTATTCGTCTTATTTACGAGATTATTTATATTTAATCAACGAGTGTACGTCTTCAAACAATAATTACTTACTCCTGTTTATTTAGAAAATAAGCTTATCTACCTTTATTTATAAACTATTTATTTCCAACGTGCGTACTATGTAGGTACCTACCCAACCTACCACAAACACGGCCGGACGTAACCGCTTATCAATCTTCAGTGTATCCATACCCTTATGTCTGTTTACTTAAATGCATTGGTGTGCATTCAATAACAGTGATAAAAAGCCTATTTCAAACGCTTGACACATACGTACTGTTTTATTTTTATCGGAGTCAGAGGCGATTTCTAGAATTTTCTATTTTTATGCGTAAATCGACAGTAAAATTTATTGGCTGCACATCGTATCTACATATTCTTTCTTTAAGGAATTTAAGTTCGAATGGTAGTACTGGTACGATGCTATTATTATATGTTATGAGCGCGCCCCGAAGTGGCAATAGGCGTTTAATGAAAACATGTCCTTACGTGATCAAATTGTATGCCCAAGCATACAATTCAGTAATGCAGGGCCCTAATAAAGCTCAAAGCAGAACACGCAGCTAAGAAAAGAAGCAAAATTAAAATGTACTTCATCATCCTCATCATCACATCAGTCTATTGCAGTCCCATGATGGACGTAGGCCTCCCCCAGGGTACGCCACACGGCCCGCTCTCCCGTTTTAGCTAAAGACTGACCTTTAAGGCAATATACAGCACTAGTACTACGAACTACTTTACTACTACTTACTTTACTTTACTTTTTTTTTTTTTTTTACTTTACGTACTTTCCTAGAATGTGAATACTAAGACATAAAGGATCATAATACCTACTAGAACTGTACGCAATGTTGCCTCCAACCTCCAAAGGTCTGAAAGGCGATAAGTTGTATGCAAAAGTAAACAGACAACGTAATTGGGTTAAAATAATTTTTTCCTCGAACGAAATTAATAACAGCACACAATAAATTATACTAATTACCATATTGTATTTAAATGATGTAATTGTTATTTAAAGTAAACTTGGCTTAGATGGTTACTCATTGAATTGATGAGCATTTATATCAGCTGTAGAGGCTAGAATAGAATCCAATAATAATTTAATTGAAGCAGTGAATCAAGTTAAATGCAAAAAAGCACTAAGTACCACTTGCCCCGAAACCGTACAGTTCCTTTACCGTCTTGCTAAGAGAGAATATATTTCTTTAAAACTTGAATTAGCGTTAAAACTTAAACAAACACTTACCGATTAAGTACCAAAAATCTAATTGAGTGCTTACTTGTAGTTTTTATTTGTTTTATTAGCCTGTTCTATGTCCTACTGCTAAGCAAATGAAAAAAAGCGTTTTGTTGTATAGGTAATTACATGAACACAAAAAATATGTATAATGTAACTTATTGTATGTTTTTTAGTTAACAGTTTTTTAACACCTTTTTGTAGGTTCTAGATGGCACTCATGCTCAATTACATTCGGAGTTCGGACCACCGACGTAGAAGTCAAATCCGCACTTGACTAGTTTTATTTCAGTTTGCATTGTTATAATTGATAAGCTAAGTAAATATTTACAATTTTATTGTACAAAACTATTTGTTTTCCGATAACAATGCACACAATTAACGAACACGCCACATTTGTTCCTATTTATACTAATTACTGAGGTATAATATTATTGTTTATTCAGAAAGGGTCCTGGGAAGCACGAAAATATGTTAAAAGTACTTACAGATACCTTACTATGAAGTTTTAAAGCAAGACATTTTCTAATGTAAAAGCGAGACGCTGCTAAGTGCAGTGTAGTGCGGCGTCTCGCTTCCACAACTGAAAATGTACTGCTTTAAACGTTCATGGTAAGGGGGCTATACGCATATACACTAGCCGGATCAACATTGACTTTTCAAGACGTCCTCGCATGTTCGTTAACGGCCTGAAAGTAAGAAATAAACGTAACTATAGTTTTATTTTAGTTAGATTAATTGGTGATATATCTAGTGCATTTTATTAAACATTATTCAACACATTAAATGCTACTACAACACCGTTCGTAATTAACTTTAGTCTGGCTTAGTAAACGCCCGTACTATAATAATAGTACTCATTAAAATAACTTCCTAATGGGAAATTAATAAACACTATAACTTCATATTATAATGTAATCGATTTCGATGCGTTATACCACATGCAGCTAAGCACGTACGCAATATGTTTTCGAGCAGTCTGATCCTGACTCATCAGGCGTACATTAAGAGAATGTTGTTGATTTGTCTGCTCGCGCGTCGCTATATCGCGTTGTTGAGCACGTGCTTTATTTAAGGGCTAGCCTAAACCATTAGTTCTTTCAAGGTTACGATTTACGTTAGTGACTGTATTTTTTATTTAGATCATTTTTCTTATAGCTCCATTTATTTTGTTGTAATCATAAGCAATTAAAATAACAGGAGTATTCAGTAATTATTGGTTATCGAACCAAATAAATATTTTTAAGCCCGCAAAAGTTAGATTAAGATTTTATTTCTGGCCAGTAACACAAAAGTCATTCAAAATTGTATGACTTCTGCATTATATATAATATACAACTTATAATAAAACTAATAATAAAATTACAGCGTAGATGTAGTGCCAATAATTTTCTCCTTATAATCTCAACGGAGAAACTTAATTTATCATGTGGCAGTTTTATCAACATTATAAAGGCTGTCGTCGACGGCACTACAAATGCAACTAAGCGGATAATATTCAGTTCATGCGATGCGATGCAAATAGCGACGCATGACGTGACGGTTGCAGTTGCTACTTCTTTTCAATTTGCTTCGTTGAATACACAAATAAAGTTTGCCGTCGTACAAGGCTTGATGTTTACTTTTTGCTAACTGTATTCTACTGAGATATTTTCTCTCATATAAAAGGAAAATTTTGATTTATTCCCAGGGCTTCATGAAGCTTGGAATTCAAACGATAAATCGCTTTATGATTGATTACAATATTGATTTGTAAATATTTGCTTATCAATGATCTAAATACAATTGTAACATTAATTTAGATACTATCTATGTAAGTTAACCTGCCAGGATAACTTACCAGTGATTGAATACGAATAATTATTATTGTATCGTATACAATTCAAGGTAAGTTATGAATTATGATAAATTGTATAATTATTTATGACTATGATGCATATATTTAAAGCATTGACTAATGTCATTACATTTACCTCAATTATCATATCAGATAAAGCGATTAAGGTTCCATGTCTATTTAAATGTATAAGTAATTAGAATTGTATCAAAACGTAAAGTTAGGTTAGGTACTTGTATATTCTTATTGATAATGTTGTTAAATTTGAATGCCAACGTAAATATTCAGTTTTCCTATTTGAATACGAATTGACGACCTGATTGGCGCAGTGGCTAAAAATTTGTGCGATCCACATTTGATTGTCCCGAGTCTGGATGTTTGTGTGTGTGTGATATTTCATGTTTGTGAAACGCACCTACGATACAGGAGAAATTCCTAGTGTGGGGCGACGTTTTTTAAAGAAAAAAAAAGTACCTGCTTATATTTACAAAAGAACTTAATATGGTATACAAATTTGTATCCTAGTAGATACTATAAATAATAAGACTACTTGTAGTAGCTACCTATCTTTGTATAATGTGTTATTTTATGTAATTAAACGTGAACTTATCAATACAAATTCATGTATCAAGCGTCTAGTGTGAGAGGGCACTAAAGACACATATTTACGACTTTCTCAGCTCCGTATCAGTAAAATGGTAATTTGGTTGAGTTATTTATTAATTTTCACTTTATCTATATAATTGTCACTCTTATTCTCGTTGCGAGATAACGCTTACAAGGCTGTTGTTGGCAACTTTGCAAAACAGATAACGCATGCTACAAAGTGACACAGAACTAAGTGCAGGGTTATCAGTGCAAGCCAAATGGTTAGTTATACTGGTATCTGAGCAGCTGATAGTGTAATCGTGGTTTGTTTTTGTTCGTGAAGAAATGTACGCACTAGAAATTATCAGTTAAAAATGTACCTACGCATTGATTGATGGTGGCCTGGTGGGTCTTATCCGACGTTATACAATGCCTTGAGATTGCGGTGTTTATTTACACTTTTGGACATACTTCAAGATAAGGATGTACTAAATTCTCAAGGATTAAATTT
The DNA here is from genome assembly GCA_905340225.1 of Abrostola tripartita. NCBI lineage: Eukaryota > Metazoa > Arthropoda > Insecta > Lepidoptera > Noctuidae > Abrostola > Abrostola tripartita. The sequence goes on along the minus strand of HG996490.1, from coordinate 5,203,452 downwards.
AAAAAAACGTACTCCTTATATCAATCTAGAACATAAACGGCACGGAGACGTCCCGACTGGTGAAGAGAGTTTGAGTAATTTCATTTTTGTATTGAACGCCATTGGCATGCCTACGAGGGCTACGCCTACGACATTCATAGTTAAGTAATAAAAAAAAAAGAGATAAACCAGCAGAAAAAGAACAGGTTTTTCTTACTTTCGGGAATTTGTGCTATGACATGTACGTAAACCTTACCATATCCAACGAATGCCAAGACTGATACGTAAAAATTCTTTTCTAATCAAACTACGTACAGCTACATTTCTAGCCAACCCTCGTTCACTTACGTACAAGGTACCATAAATTAGTACCACACAATAGACTGAATGCCTTTAATTTTCCTTTTCATCCGCACTAAGTTCCCGGAATGAAGCTTGAACCTTTGAGGGCTCTTTAAGTATTTACAGGGATCTACTCTGAACATTATCCCTTTGTAGCTGTGTTCTACAAATCCTTTGCCGACTACCTTATCACTGTACGTTTAACTTGTTTCTGTATAATAATATTCTTGACCAAACTCTTTGATAGTTTGTCTTTATGTTGATGTGCAATGCACTATACACATGAAATATTAATGAAGTTTTTTATTTGCAACCGTTTACATACTTACTTACGTATAATAGATTTAGAGCTAGTAGGAAAGATCACCTATATTCTGTACTAATTAAAAACTGCATCACAAATTACAGGGTCTTCCGTCAATGTATAGACTTTATGTTTTATGAATAGTGAGGTAGAAATACGTTCATACAAATATCACGCTTGTGTTATTTAAAGGGGTAGGTATTAGTGTGCGTTGAACCCTAACGTATTGCCTGACAAGTGATAATATTACTCAATAATCACATGTGATCGAAAAAGTACTGTAGATACAATAAGCGGTAAGGGTGGCCGTTTGATGGCTGTATTATGTACCTAATATGGACATGCAAAAAGTTCCTACAATTTTTATAAGACATAATTGTGTAAATGTTTCTATATTTAACCCCTTCTCGGCCTATTGCCTCCATGAAAAGTTCAGTAGAAAACGTCCTCCGCCGGTGCGGTGTCGACGCGCACTAACAGCGTCAACCTATGTTTTCCATTACAACTGCCAAGCGTCGTAATAAATGGAATTTGCCATTGATTATTACGTTGATTGGGATATCCTACCATGACCTATCCACGTTCAGCAGTCGTCAGAAACAAACCTCGCACCTAACTTACGTACCTCTACCTACAAATCTGTTACGCATGGAAATTACGTCTTTAACAACACCTACTCATACGATATAGTAAATCTACTGCGGAGTAGCGCGCGTAGCCACGATGAAAATAGAAAAGTCGAGAACAATACTAACCTACCGTAACGTAACTATGTTGAGGTAGGTCGTGTTTATTCAGATAAGGTGGATTGTACTTACGAACGCGGCAAATAACAACATGTCTAACGTTTTGTAATCATAATTGCTACCTAAGCTACTTGTACAAACCGGTCATTACTTTTATATCGACATGCGACAGCACAAATGAAATAACAGTGCACTGGTGCAGTTTGCGACACCGTTACGGTCCTGCCGCCTGCGTCCCGTTCAGTGGCACTTGTCTATCGGAATGTAAACTCTATTCATACGATTATTATTCATACTACAAATAGGTATAATTATTAGATAGATTTATGTTGCTATAAATAACTTTATGACAATCACTGCGGAATATTTACAGCGTATGTTTAGTTACGTGGTTTAGAGCGTTGGCGTTAATAGTTTATAGTGGAGTCGTTTACCGTTTATACTGTAGGGACCGGAGTAGGGACTTCTTCGATTCATATTTATTTATATATCGAACTGTATTAGTAAAACCTGTTGTCACTACTGTGATTCGATGTGCATGTACATTCAAAACAATTCTGGTCATATATACAATGAGTAAAATTGCAAAATAAAATTATTATCGTTATAGGGTTACAAACGCTTATATCACCTATGAATAAGATAGATTATTCAAGCACAGCCGCCACTGTTTAGATACTTGCATCGGCAGCCGAGTATCATCCGTATTTCTTATTGTGCCGATCGAACACACGTTACTGCATCACGGACGACTGCATATCTATACCTTTGATATCTGCCGATGCGTCTTCAACTCTTACATTCTCGTAAAAATGTACATGAATATTCGTACTCAAAGATTATATTGCTGGTGAAAAGATTTCATTACAAACGTATTATTACGCGCAGTAAATGTTACTCGAGAATACGATTTGAGCGTTTACAAGTTGTAAAACGTTAGTAACTTATATGCTAAGTTTGATTACTGAATTATTACTGAGTTTCAAGAACTCATAAAATAACGTTTAGAATAGTTTGTCAGTGCGTAATGGAGCAAGTGAAATGCTTATAAAATTAATGCTTCGCAGAAATTCTCTGCGTTTGATCACTTACCAAAATTACAAGTGTAAAGCTTCTCTTTCCTAAATATTTGGAATATTTATGATTGGACATTACTGTCATTAATTTTATGCTTGATACTTTCAGCTGTCATAACTCATAATTTTTGTGTTCTTATAAACACGTGATAAAACAAAATTATAGGTGCCAAATATATTTGATACTTTTTGGCTGGATAAATCAAATTTACAAATCCCTCGCAAGCGTTGGACTATTTTTCTTCGTTTGATTACTTCAGGCGACCGTCAAAACATGAGTCAGCCTCTAAAGCAAGCCATAAAAATACAATTTACGGGTAATACGATTGCAACGAGAAATAATAAAGATGTTTACTAGTTATACTAGCGATTTATATTACGTATCGCTCATACATATTCGCAGAGAGTTCTAAAATTGTCTATAATATTTTTATGTAACTCAAAACTATTTTTAATTTTATCTACATATCTATTTATTTTTAAAATAATACGAATATTCAAAATGGTCAATTCAAAGTTGACTTTCAAATAGTCCTTAGGCCCATAATAAAGCTAGGCACCTAAAATAAAAATACCATATAAATCAAGGCGTTTGATAGGACAGGATACCTGGTTATACGGACTTGGCAGTGTCAGGATAGCGCTTGAATGCTATTTTACTATACAAACAGTTAATTGAAAATCAGTTTAATTTAACTAGTCACAAAAAATAAGGTCAGATTTAACAATATATTCAATCAGATAGACCAACAGCCATTTCTACATACACATGATGAATGTGTTGACTCAGCTGCCTGCGCCGGCGCACGTGGCCGACCACGTTGACGGAATTATCGCACCAACAGTTACACTGCTTCACTCAATGTAAATATTTCCATATGGCGAAACGATTCCGATAGTCGGACGATCTTACTTAATCCACTTATGTATACATTTTTCTTATTTGATGTTTGGCAGCTGGTCCATAGAGGTTTGACGGCTGCTAGACTATGTGCGGAAACAATTGCGGTGTGATTGCGATTTAATTGACGAGTCTATTGGTGTAGTGAGATAGCGTGTACTAACCTACTTATACATATAGGTAACACGTGTTTTCCCACGGTAGCAACAGACACAACAAACGTTCCTTACAAACTCCCTTGCATTCTTTCGCACTCATGACCGCCTGGTACTCCTACGACCGTCAATAGGCTTTTATAAACTAAGTAAAACAACAGAGAACAAATCCATCTTTGATATTGTGTCTCATATTCAATGGAAATTAAATGATAATATAGTGATTTTATTTATATAATGACAGGTATGTACCTACCTACCGTAACTAGGTAGTGGTACTTTTTCTGTTGTTAAAATGAACAGGAATACTCATTACATATGGACAATATAAAATATGAATGTCTATAGAATTCTGGTGTAGACTAGACGGTTTTTTAGTTCGTTAAACATAAATATGATGCATCTTCATAGAGTATTCATGAACGTTGCATGTTAACGTATGTTGGAACAAACTAGCAAAGCAAACGCTCAGAGGCGATGTTTGCTAAGCGAATGAGTTTGGCGTTTGTCGAAATATCTACAATGATAGATACTGGTGAAATACATATATTATGTAGTTATGTAATGTACGTAGCATTTATGCTTGCGCAAAGTTTTAATTGCTAATTTGAAACACGCTTGTTTTTCTGTAGTTAATGTGTTTTCAGACTAAATACTATCCATAGGATACGAATTGAATAAATATACCGGCTGGATACCTGTTAGGTCCTCCCAAAGGCAAGTTAAAAAAAAAAAACTATACGTTTGTATGTTATTATCATTCATTAGAATGCTTTACATTCTTTGCATTCAAATAATTCAAATTTTGACTGACTGACTGAATTTTAATGGCTTACATACTCCCAGCAATAACAATTGATACGTGATATTTTCGTTAAAAAGCGTTCGTATATATTTTTTATAACTATAGCATACATATTTTATAACATATAGCATCGTCGAACTAATGACGCGTTAGCTGAATGGCCAGTAACTGACATAACAATACAGCTAACGATAAAACGAAGTTAACATAAGTAGTTTTCCATGTAGCAAGAACTGTAACTGTATGTCGTCTGTGACTCAACAAACGTCGCCTCCATTCTTTCAGCAAGATGGCGATTTTTCATTTCGATTGCATCATTCAAATTTCGAACATGTCGGACAGGGCCACACTCAATTACCTCCCAACGAATTTACGACATCTCGTTCATCGAACATCGTTTTATTGTCAGGCAACATTTTAATAAAAATGTCACCGTTCAGTCTCGTTCGGCATCCGACGGGGAACCTCATCAAAATCGCATCAAAACACCCCGAACACCCACTTGGTTCGTTCAAACATTTTTAACACCCATTTGAATCTAAATTTTACTTAAGCTTAGTTGTGACGAGACGCGGTCTTTCAGACACTTCATATCCCCCGGAGACGTAGCGCAATAAAATAATAACGACTTTGTTGCATAGTTCACCTTCAAGATATTTTAAGATATGTGTACCTATGGGTACCTTTGGGATATGTGATCCACGTACGAGTTTACACGTCACCAGTTAGCGTCGAATTAAAATGCCTTTTGTCACTCCACAATATCTCGGCATTCATATCGCGCGAGCAACACCGCGTAATGTGGAATGTCGGGACGCACGACTAATTCACGCGAGAAATATCTTTGAAGACATTTGAATTTTTGCAATGTATTTACATTTAACGCATGTATAGATAACATTTTACAAATATTGGTGCCCGAGATGCTTAAATACCAACCGTACCGTTGCTCTTTGAGGTATTTATCTTTGGGAAGATTAACAAATTGTTCGCTTCATGAATTCTCCGCGTTCGCCTCGAGTATCGACGTTTAGAGTTGCAAGCGTAATAAATGCTCGAGATTTACATAAACCGCTGCGTCCTTTGACAGTCGAATACTGATGAGTAGACAAGTTACGCTTGAAAATAACTGCCGTGATGGAATAAAACCATAAATTCCTTTAGAAAGTTGTAATCTTCGTTGCCCTCCGCACCCGAGCTAGGTAACTGTGATTCAGATAGCATTCACTGAGTTTTATTCTCATTTATCTTACGAGATAACTATCCGTAGCAACTCATACAGGGAGTACACCTAGTTAGTGATAAATGTACATTTATTATATAAACAAGGAAAACATCTCCGTACATTGTAAAAATGCAGGAATGCAGAGGAAATTTGTTGAGACTCCAACAATTGTATTATTTTAGAATGCATTTTCTGATACAAAGAGCAAAGTATTAACGTGAAGCTCTCAGACAATGGCAAACACAGAGCGGAACGCAACGCAGCCGTCACGATAAATGTATCGAGCACCACAAATACCATCCGCTATCCACTCTCAGACTTATTGTTTGAGATGGCACTGGTGAATAATTGCTTTCCTCGCTATTCCATCACTCCAAACATTTCAACGTCAGACTTGCCCTCCACGTCACAATAGCTAACTGTTATTACCACTCAAGAAGGGAATAGAGCCGTTTAAAAATTCTATTAAATAATTTTACTGCTATCAGATCCATAGTATTGGGTATCTTGTTGCGGCTAATTGGATTTGCGGCGAGGTTTCACATTTTTCCTCGGCCTTTCAGCGCTCTCGCTGGCTAAGCAACGTTTCGCTTTGTATTTAATTTCTATCTTTACTTGCTATATTTAAGTGAGTGCCGACGACGGCGAAATATAATAGGAAAAGTTTCATTTGGCTAATTAAAAAATAACCCACCCTAGGGAACAATCCAGATTTATCGTCGTTACTTACCTTTGGTTGGCTATGTCTGTATTTTTTTTATTATAAAAGCTCGTTTGCAAATGTTTTACTGTGAACATACTACGAAGCTACTTAGAACAATAGGAAACGATGTTGACAATGTAGCGTGAATACCTTTGCAACTGTTTATAAAGAGAAAATACAAATAGAAGGCAAATGTATCTACTTTGTTCTCCCTTTATTTTACTTTAACGCAAATTTGAAATACGTGTTGATGTACATACACTACATTTTTACGGCTGATAACATTTGAGCATACGATTTGAAACATCGCTTGTAACAACAACGTAATGATTTATCTGATTTCGTTGTTGTTTTCCATTTCCCGGGCGCGACAAAAGCGCTGTGCACGGTGGGGCGCCACTCCGTGCAGCTCTTTAATTATTGCGTCACCTTCAATTCGGAAAGTTTTAATGTGTGTACATTCGTTCTGCGGGACGTGGAGTGCTAACGTCGCTTCGAGTACTCTCTATACCTCTCGTCTCCTCGTTGAAACGAGCTCTTCTCGCTCTTGTTGTTTGAACATCGAAACAAACGAACAGAACCGCGATTAAACATGTGCGAACGAATCCCAAGTTTACGCATTATACCGACACTATTAAACTCTTTGTTTCAGTTTTCGTTTTATTTTAAACAAGTTCTATCACGGAAGTGACTCCGAGGATATGGCGGTCGGGACGTTTCGACACCATTGAAACCGCAAAGTTTACTGGCTGCCAAGTTTCTCCGCACTATGTAAATTCAGTAGACGTAATTAGAGGAAGCTACGATCGTCTACGCCCGTCGAATAGCTCGGGTCGCTCTTGTTAACTGACTCCTCATATGACCAAATCGCTTTCTGTTTTATTCGTATATCTAAAGTTCTAACGACTGGTTTTACCTACCTACAAGACATGCACTTATCTAAACTCTGCTGGACGTTTTATGTGTTGGTTTACTGCCACGCCGAGTCATCGTAGACTACTATAAAAGGCGACGATTGTGAGACAAAGCGTGATCGGATTGAGTAAATAAATAGTCTGCGTCGGAGTGCTCATCAATCTTGCAGAACAAAAGTAAATTGTGCAAGTTTGCAGCACTCACCGCGAGTTCGTCGCCCGAGACCTGCAACCTCACTAAACTGTCGTGTGCGCGACACTTAACAATTTAATTGTCACTCATTAGTCCTAAGGCGACGACTTAAGCACCGTTTTAATTAACATAGTACCTAATTCATAGGCGTTTTATTAACCACGATTTGTAGTGTCGTGCGTCTTCCACGCCCAACAAATGATTTGCTGTTATCAATCATAAAGTGTGTACGTTTGCCGTATGGGTTGTGTCGTGTGAGCAGCTGCTGAGTTGAATCAATCACACGAGTCCCGCGCAGGCGGCCAGACTCGTGTGATTGATTCAACTCAGACTCGACCAGTTATTTATCACGCTCAGGCGACAACACGAGTCTGACGATTGCAATTTACAAATGGAGAGGAGCATTAACATTTGGCTCTGGATGTTATGATCTCTAGTTAAATAACAAAATGTTTGACACGACCGGAATAGACGGCGCTCGTGTTAGAGTTGGGTAGCAAGATATCGCGGCGGTGTTTGCTATGCCGGATGGCCCGCCCCCGCCCGCTCGTCTCTTGGCAAACTGCACTGCACTATACTGCAAATCATACTGAGTTTGTTTGCGTAGGTCAACGCTCTCGCCGGGTACGTTTTATGTGTTCCTGGTGTCACGACGTCACTCTAATAATAGATTGGAATGCTAAGCATCAATATATGCACGTTGGAATGTTACAAGAGTTTCTTACTTATGCGTCTCGCATTCTGTTTCATGTGTAGTCAGCGTGTAGACAATTAACTGGTCGTTAATATAAGTTTTAGATGGTAGACGAGTCTGGCTGACTAACACCAGACCCGAGCTTGTATCCAAACGAGGAACAATGCTGTGCTAATCAATACGTCGCGTCGCGTCGGGCAGAAAATGGGAATGGATGTATTACGCCTTGACAGCTCTAATATTATGTTTAATTAAGGCGTACCACTGTGCCTACGTTGCAACAGTAACTCGTTAAACTTTCATTATTATTCGCTCTCACAAATTGCTCGTACGTGAACGAATTGTGCTTCACAATCGATCTCCGTGGCTCGTGAGCCTTTGTTTGACTTCGACTCCGAATTCAGCGTAATTGCCTTTCAGCCTTTCATTATTCAACTTTATGCAGTCATTTACTTGTGTTATTACGAAGGGAGAGTTGCTGCGGTAAGTGTCGTGGGTGGATGCATTAATCGTAATATGTAAATGTGGGGATATGAAATATTGAAATAGCGAGCGTGGATTTACAATAACGTCTGCGCCCCGGGTGGATGGGGTCGTAGAAGTGTATTGTTTTTGGTATAATATAACAGTTATTATCGGTCGCATCATCAGTTACGTACTTTTATTAATACGTGGTTTCTGTTGTTATAGATCGAGGATGAGGGTAACCATGGCAACGACGATACGCGACTGTTCATCTTGTCGACGCTGGCTGGACAGCATAAGCCCAGGGTGTCGTGTGCGCTGTGCAAGGAGACTCTGCATGTGTTCGACCGGTACCCGCTAGTCGATGGCACTTTCTTCCTGAGCCCGCGCCAGCACACCAGCGGCGCTGTGGAGGTGTGTAACTGTTTTAATTGGCTCTTAAACAACCATTTGTTATGCTAAAATGAAATGAAATTTTCGTTAAGTTGAACCAACTGCTGAATAATCGTCAACCATATTATGCAGGATACGGCTTATAAAAAAACTTTATAATCTGTGAAAATATGCAGTATAACAAAGAATTGCATTTCAAAATTGATATATTAAAGCAAGAAGTTTCAACTTTCTCACACAACTATCAAAAAAATTCCAGCCAGTTTTAAATAAAAACTCCATTTCGCCAGACATTTTAAAGTACGAATAAAAAACAGAAACTTAAATAAGATCCGCTAAAGTTTATTTAAGTGTACGGAATGAGACAAACGTAGTCATACAGAAGTCGTGTTGTTGTTTGTTTTGTGGATTAGGACGAGTTGCCTTCTCGCTTCTGTTTGACGTTAGAATTAACATGATACTCTGTTTTTGCAAACAATTATTTATAACCAGCTTTTATAAAGAAGCTTCTTTGTCTATCTTTTTCTTGGACAGGTATCTATTCGGTATTTAAAATTGAATTTCGGATCTACATTGTTTTAGAACGGACTCTTTTAAATTCTTTTTGGCGCTCTCGAGTGACAATGATCTTCGCGAAGCCTTTAGACGCATTGATTTCGTATTAAGAACAATGCACGTCTGATCAAAAATTTAAATTCTTCAAATTTTTTACCAGATAATGCAATAACATTATCAACAAAAACTCATTATGGAACAGTTTCATGATTTATGAGGTCGATGTCAGATTCTCAGAATACAGAACAAACGATTCTGCAATATACCTAAGTACATTACCTATGGTACTGTATAGTTATATGTAGGCTTATTCAATTGAAACCAATCCTTTGTCGTACAGGTGAAAGTGGAGGGTCGCACGCAGTACCTGACGTGCGTCTGCATGGGTTGCCTGGAACGTTGTGACCCCGAGCGTACCATCTGCTGCCGGTTCTGCGGACAGAAGTGGGATGGCTCCTCGCTCGTGCTTGGCACCATGTACTCCTATGACATCTTCATGGCCACCCCGTGCTGCTCTGAGAGACTGAAGGTGAGGGTTACATTGTTTCGTATATAATTGGAATTAGATAGAGCAAATCATGAGGATGATAAAAAACACTAGATACGTCACATAATACATCATTAGATTAATTAACTGTATATTTTGTCAACAGTGCAACAACTGCTACAAGGCACTGCTGGTGCCGCAGCAGCGGCTGAACTACTCGGACTACTCGCATCCGGTGACGTGCCCCCACTGCCGTGTGCTCGACACCCACTTCGTCAAGCCGCTGAGCTACTGCTTCACAAAACGGGTTTTCCCGCTATTCCAGCAGTGGCCATAACAGTCGGCGGTGCCGGGAGGCTCTCCCGGCACCCCCCCTGCCTCTGACGTGTGGGGCCTGGCGCCCTCGCCGCCGCGCCGCGCGTCCCCGCCCGCTCTGCGTCCCGTCGTCAACACCAGCATGACCTCCCGCATTCCCGACCCGCCCGCTGAAGAACCCGCTACCAAGTACCACACGCCCGCGCTCGGGAGCATCACCGAGTCGCTGTCCCTGCTGGGCGTGAGCCCCGAGACGCTGGCCATGAGCCTGGGTGAGTCGCTGGCCGAGCGCTACCTGGCCACGCTGCGCCCCAAACCGGTGGAGCGGCCAGTGGAGCGGCTGGGCGGCGGCTGCGGCATCCCGCGCCTCACGCCGCTGGCCGAGCCCTCCCTGCAGCTGTTCTCCAACGACTTCATCGACTACTTGAATCAGATCGCTTAACTTTGCGGTGTGCGGTACGTGACGGATGTGACGCGGCGACTATTGGACTTCTCTGTGTTGCGATGCTGTTTTCTTAAACTTTTTATTGCGTCCGTGTGACGCTAGAAATAATTTCTGTTAAATTAAGTTGGTATTATTGAAAATAATTTTATGTGTCAGTTTAGATCGTACTATTGATTTTATTTTAATTTTATTCTGCACTTTGTTGATTAGAAGTTGATTTTTATCAAAAATAATAATTAGCGGTGAAGTGGCGCCAGAAATTGCATTTTTTGTTTCGATTCAATCATAAAATGGGAAAATATTTCCTTTTGAAGGAGTTAAAGGCGTATGTTTTTAAATTACTGATTACCTTGTATTTCAGTGATAGTGATGACCCTATCTGATGGGGACGTTCGAGTGGCGTGTTGTTTAGTTCAATTTAGTTTATTAGTTATGTTTTATTTTAGCAAAATTTTAAACCTAACTTAAGTGTTATACAATATTTTCGTAGGTTTATTGTAAACTTTTATTTTCTCCCACCAAATGGCACTTTAATAGTGTAAGGGAAGTCTACTTCTACTGAAGATGCCATGTTAGGTTATCGTCTTTAATATCAGTTTCATTTACTATATTTTCATACATACCTTATTTAAACAATGATTACGGTAGAGGTTTTTAATCGTAAGGGATTGCTGTGTCACCAATAACATGATTAGCCTGTCTATATCTTTTACATTATGGTAGAGTTATGTAATGTCTAATTGTTGTTTTACTTATGTTTCCATATATTTATATCTCAGTGATTAACGGACAGCATAAAAAATTATTAAAAAAAAAATCTAATATAACTTTTTGGAATAGTGCCATATCAGTTATAAAGAGGTGGGATAGCACCTAGAAATTTAAAAAAATGTTAAGTGAATGCCGTTAATCATTGAGAGCAGATATTAATTTCTAAAGAAGAATGATGTTTTTTCAAATATTATCGACTATGCGTTTTGCTATCTGAATAGTTTAGGTTAAGGGTTTTCTTATTATCATGAATGTCTATTTATTTGTAAGTGAATAGCGCTTCGACATGTACTAAGCGTTTAAGTGATGTGCACATTTACTCAGTAACTGTTTAACGTTAACGTTTTAGGTAAGGTTTTTATACATTTGATACTTATTACTCGCAACGTGATTACAAGTGATAATTCTTAGTAATAGTGCGTGTTTAGTGATTAATGAAGAAAATAAAACAACTAAAAAGTGGTGCGGATAGCAAGGCGATAAGCTCGTATACAGAAAGTGATATAGGTATCTGCGGGATTTCCGCTGAATGTTAGGCAATAATTCTAATGAAGACTTGACACTTTTTATAGGTAATTTTTTTTTGCATTATCCTTCTTAAATCGATACTGCCATTTACATATTACTAATCTTATCGAGACATTATTTAGTTCTGTATCGATTCCATAATTGATATGAGACTGACGGTGTTTCGTTCTTAATTTGGACTGACTACGACTAGTTGGTATCTGTTGCGTAGTTGTAGGTCACCGTCATAGCACATCACGCCATCATCCGCATCACTGCACCTCATTACGTCATTGTCATCACGGCACGGTTTGAGTGGACGGCAGACTGGCCTCTATGTCCTAGGTAATAAGAATGGTTTTAGCAACACAGGCGCGATAACTCACCTTCATCTGCTTAAGTATTTATTGAAAGCTTTCATGGCACTAGCCTACATCATTTAAAGTTTAAATCAAAGCATTTATTCGATAGTTTATATTCGACGACGTGTGTCGAGATCCAAAGATAGCTAAAGATACACACAAATCAGCTTCCATTATGGTAAATGTCACATCCATATTAGTACCAACCATGCACTTATACGGAACTTGCTAAAAACAGTTTCGGCTGCTTGTATGCTATAAAAAACTCCGATCACAAGTAATTACAAGTCGACAGAAAATAACAGTCCGACAGTAAATCGAGCTTTCATAAAATATTTAACGATGCTGTTTCAAAGCGCCGCGCGACGCTTGCGCACATCCCGCGCCGGACCATAGTCGCCAGTCTCCTTGTGTGGTTGTAATACCTCCTAAATATTCTTAAATTAGTATCCTCCGCTTAAAGTTACTCTTTAAGATTAAAAATATTATATCTGAAACAATACCTTTATCATAGCAGGGCGTAATATTTGTAAATATGCCGTTTATTCTACTACATGCAGATGCTTACAAAAAAAGTATTTAATGAGATATTATTGCATATTTCTAGTTTAGCAGTAATTCGATAGTACATATTACCACAATATCAAAGATCCCTAATTATTTTAAAGCGTTTTTCGGCCGCGAAGCGATCACACTTCATATGTTATTCAATTTTAATTTTATCGAAGTTTGCTCGTTCGAATATAGAATTATATTTAAAAGTTTAATATACCTACATTTAAATAAATGTATGTATCCAATTAAGTATTTGAAAAAAATAAAATAAAAAAAAGATGACGACGAGCTGTTGTTGGTATATTTAGAAAAATATTAAAAATGAACCAGATCATCTGATGGTGGCCATGTACAAATGAAGTAAGTGAAGTGTGTTCGGGTCGCGAGCTCGTATAGTGAAGACACAAAGTATAAAATCATATTGTTTAATAGTCAAATACAGAGCCATCTATGTAGATGTATAATCATAGTAGGTACATGTTTACGATGTCTCATCGAATGTATCAAATCATTGACTCCCCCTTTATCTGGTACAAAATCATAGTATGTTGAAACGCTATATTGAAACAAATTCAAATAAGAAGACGTTATATCAAAGTCCTCCGATTCAACCATAAGGCTGTTTGTTTCATAATTTATAGATATTTCAATATCGGTCTTTAACAAACATTACCTCTTTAGATACAAAAAAAATAGTGAATTATAGTATACCGGTATGGCTTCATAAATTGAATTGTGTTTAGAGAATATTTACAGTTAAATGAGTCTTAGAGTATTACACGGTGACAAAGTTGTGTACTCTAGACTCTGCTAAATATACAATCCAGAGTAAATGTATATCGTAGCCACTAAAGAGAAACATCCAGGGATTCAGCTCACTCTATCCCCATTTAGGGTCGTAGCTGAACGTTTTACAGAATTCTTTACATTCATTTAAATAGTATCCTCATTTGAAAGCTCCTCTACAAATTGAGCTCTTTTAGAATATGATTATCATTTTGAAGATGTTTATCGACACTTAAAGGTTGTATAGGAAATTTATTAGTGGACAGATGCACGTAGGGTGTGTACAATACAAAGTTCGGTTTTTCCTAACTATTTTACACAAATATTACATAATTTGAATATATGTTCGATTATTCATATTTTAGACACTTAGTTACTTGTTCAGTTTTAATAATAAATGTAATTACACAAACGTTGCCAATTTCTTAGTTTATTTGCACATATTTGTTAAATTTTGTAATTATTAACAGTTTATTTAGACACCGACGTTTGAATTTCTTCATGTTGTATTTTAATGTCGTGTAATTTAGTGAATTGCTTAAAAGTACAAAGAAACAATTTGTTACTTTTGCAAATTTTATAAAATAAATCAAATACATATTAAAATAACTCTGATCTTAGGTAATCTTTACGAAATAGTTGCTGTAAATCCTATTATAACCGCAATTGTTTTCGTTTGACAGAATTAATTACAATTTTATTGGTTTAAAAAAATATATTTTGTTTTACGTACGTTAAAATTTAGGAGCAAAAATTGTTACTTATTATAAAAACTATATAATATCTTAAATTAATTTTGAATTTCATTATACCTATTTGTATTTTATCGAATGCTATATTAGAAATCGTACATTGTACCTCTAGCACTCTGTAAGTAGAACTACATCATCGGCATAATATTCGTTGATCTATCGGTATTTGTCTCGCTTTGAATATAGGTTAATACAAACTATTTCCATCGTAGTTCTTATTTAGGGTCGTAGGGTTTTCTTTAACGATATCGGTATGAATGTGGATGAATGTGTGGTCACACTTAACATTAAGTTTAGTCATCGCCGCGTTTTCTTCATTATAATGGATTATCCGTAATGGTAATCTCGTGCCAAGCGAGTATTGTTATAATCGTGTACATTCTGGTCATAGGCGGGCGCATGCGCCACACCTAAGTATCTATGTGAAATTAACTTAAAATCTTCCCGTGATATGTAACGTAGATTAACGCACTCAATGTAATGCATACCATCGTCACCGTTTCACATTAAATGTTGAAAGGCAGCACGACGTCGCGTGTCCACCGCATACTGTTCTGTTGTGCCATCCAAATAAACTAAATCACGATGGCAAGCTAGCTGACTGCGTGTTTATGTCTTTATAATACCTCTAATCGGTATGCGGTTATCAATCATTCGTGCACCCAGACAGAATTGGGTTCGTCTGAGAGATCGCGCATCGCAGTAGTCTCCAACAGAACTCTATGAGTAGACTCGTGTAGCATCACATTGATAATTTTAATAGGATGTCGCTTAATATCGAGCGTTACGTGAAGCTGGAGGCGGACCAATGTCCGAGCAGGTTATCAATGTGACATTCAGCATCCAAATGATACCCGGCGTCCATAAGCTCAAAATTTTCCAACGCATTGGCTGATTCTAGTATACGGCTGTAATTGGTTAGTGAAAACATGCAAATCAAAAACATGTTAATTATATTTTGATACTCGATATTTTCTACACTATGTAGTAAGTTCGTAATAATCTTTTGTATTAACTTGTATAGGGTAGGATAACGTCGCGCTCGTTCGCATTTAGTAGTTTAGACGGACCAGTGAGTGTAATCAATTGCAGTACCGCGTTCGGTTTATTTTTAGACTGGCGTATCATCAGATCAAGCCAATAGCTCTCAAACTATCAAATGCGATACGATTGTGAAAGGTGATATACATTACAGCCATTAGCTGCAGTCGCGGTCGAGGCCGGCGAGCGACGTTCATGTGAGTCAATACAAGTTCGTGTGCCGACACAAGTCTGTGAAGCGGACTCCGACGTAAAAGCCGATACATTTTGTACGCACTTTATAAAATTGGTGATAATCTTACGAATTGTTTAATGATAATAATTAAGTTATTGCGTAGCAATTAGACTAACGATTTTTACTACGTAATGCGCGGGGTGCATCAGGGTATGAGTGTCATAATTTGTAATAACTTAAAACTTTTGTACTTTCGTAACGGTAACAAGTAATTTAGTGATAAAGTTTTTCTAATTATATGTATAATGCATAAAATAAACATCAAGTAATGTACTTTTTTTACTGGAAATGTAGATGTAGTATTTTTGTAAGACAATCCGAGACTTGATCTCGTACGTGTATCACAGCGATAATAGGTATTGTGTAAGACCGATTGTGTGTCAAATTGAAGAGCTAGTGTTGTAGGAACATCTTCGATGTATTAGGAAGGTTCCACGGTTTCTCGATTTGATACAAGACAGTTCGACGTTTGACACGCAACGATAAGGTCATTGTGTAATTAGGCTAGTAACTCTTCAGTTTTGTGCATTTTCTATTTGATCAGATGCTTTGTAAAAATTATGTGATTGGTGTTGCATTTTCGTTAATTGGAATATAAAAAGCAATCTTCGCCTCGTTGATCCGACTTGCGGAGAAATGTTTGTGAAATATTTCATTCGAATGGCTTGCAACAAAATAATTACCGTAGCGAATGATCGATCGCTAGACTCGAGCAGGTAAAAAACAAGAGCGCTGTATCTAAGGCAAGATTAAATGGCAAATGTACTGAACGTAATTTGACTTTTTAAAGGCATCTCAACACTAATGAAGCATTTTTTCATAATTATGTGTATCGATAATTGTATGTCTGAATGAATGAATAACTTTGATATATTTTATAAAACTTCCGTTGTCCTTTGTAGGTACAATGGATATCTTTGCGTAATATTTACTAATATTGAGTGTGGTCATGTGTTATGTAAGTGTTCTTTTCTATAATGATCTCTTGTTTACTTACAATTTTAACTGAAAAAAGGGTTAGAGAGGAACAGTAACGTGGAACGATGCTGAGATGCTCAGATGGAAACGCCAATTGATTAATTTTAAGTAAATTATTATAAGTGCTTGATTATTGTAAGGGTTTTAAAAATATGCTATTAAATACGTCTATACCATTGAAAATTAATATTATTTAAATCATCGATACGTCTCAACGTATATTTTTGTATATTGGAAGTCGATGCGTAAGGAATTGGCACAACTAAAAGTATAAAGAGTACATAAGATTAATCTGATTAAAATTAAGAGAAATGATCCATTTTGTAACGATTTAAAATATTGAGAAAGCTATTAATTTTTGTAAAGATAGTGAGCGTTGTATTGTCTTTATTGTAACGTTGGTGGAGCGAGGAGTTAGATGTAAGGTTGTTTCAGAAAATTGTAATAAAACCAGAGGCGAAAAAAAGCATGTTATATTTTATACGGATCCTCTGATATAGAGTCGCCGTTCGGGCGGACTTTGTGTTACTTTACGAATCTAGTTTGTAAGTTTGCTCTTTAAAAGAGTTTTTTCGCAGGAAGTAGGTTTAGTAGGCTTAGTGTTTTTATACCGGCTTGATGTTGTGACATTTATTATTAATATGATATCAATAAACCGCAATACTGACTACCGAACAAGCGGCCAACACTGATCAATAGCAGAATGTGTAGTGGGTTCTATCGAGGGGTTCATTACGTTTTCTTTTACGTGGACGCGCGGGCAGCATTCGTGCCGTTGTGATCTATTAACCAAAGTGTTGCTGTTCGCATGCATATCATTTTAATTGTATGTCGCTGGAACATTTTTCGGTACAAAACCTTAGTAAAGTTTTAATTCTATTCGATTTAAAATATATTGTTAGACAATTCTGTACGTAGTGTTGTAGGGGACAGTTGGCAGGTCGCGCGATGTCTTCGCAAGCCGATTCTAGTCGGTACCGTCGGCTTATCCATCTTTGTATACTCGTCCGCGGTTAAAACGATCATTGCTGACTGTCACTACAATACTGACGAAAATCCTGAATTATTTCAGTTATTTAGCAGAATTATATTATTGTCTAGTATTTCCGATTATGTTACGTTTTATATTGCTTATATTATATATTATGGATACAATGTTTATTAAGTATTTAATATTCATTTTGATGAGGACCTAGTCGATTCTCTATATATCACATCTCCCAAAGTACAAATTCCTTGTTGTTTAGTCCAATTTTGTTTGACTGTTATTGAATGGAAATTATTTTAGCGAGCGTTCGTTGGCAGAGCGTCGTTGAGACGTCAAGTGGGGCGCGGCCGGCGTCAACTCCTTTTTCTATTACTAAATTTAACCCTGCCTGCATTTTGGCTTATAGGTACGTGCCAATACTTCATTGGCACTTAATTCCTCGTCTGACTTACAGCCGGCGAAGGGCGTAAATGTTGTATTAACATACACAAACAAAACTAGTTGAAAGTAATCCATATTACAACAATCAAATCGTTTATTTACTGTGCTCGTTACGCGCGTTATTACAATTATGTTTAGCAGCTTATAACTTAAGTTAGATTAAATTTTAATGATATACCTATTTTAGTTAATGCACAAGTAATAACCCGATAAGTTACTTATCCTTTTGTTTTTTTTTACTAATTGTTTTGTAGACATGTTTTGTGAAGTAAGCTATGTAGCTGGTGTTTGATTGTCAACATCTTTTTATTTTTATTAACTTACCATTGTTTTAGCTATACGTAATCGCCTACTACACATTATTCAATTCGAAAGCTAATTTAGCTATGAAATATATTTCAAATGACACTATACCTACGATAAATACAATGAAACCTTTATAAAATAAAAATATAAAAAATAATACCCTGTGTTTTATTTGATTGTAAATAATAGTTTCTTTCCTTTTCTTTTTATTTTTAAGCAAGAATCAATATAATTTCTAGTTTAAGGTACCTACTGCCTACCTACATTAAAATTAAAAATGACAGACAAAATTAATTGGAACATGGACTGGATTCGTCAGCCCGTGATAGCTAATTCAAGCTCAAGTACTGATGTGATTTGTACTCTGTTAATAAAAATATAAGCGAGACACCGCATTACACTGCACGTAGCGTCGTCTCGCTTTCACATCGTAAACTGTCCTGCTCTAGGAGTTCATGGTAAGGGGTCTGCCCCCTTACCATGAACTCTTAAAGCAGGACAGTTTACGTTGTGGAAGCGAGACGCCGCATAAAGCGCAGGCCACACCGCCAGCTAGTGGGCGGGCGGGCTAGGCGGGTGGGCGAAGCGAACGAAGGAAACTATACAAACTACGCGAAATATTGGCGAGTTAAACTAGCTCGCGGTGTGAACCGAAGTATGTAAAGAGGTGAAACGATGTTCGCCCGCCTAGCCCGCCCGCCCGCTAGCTGGCGGTGTGGCCTGCGCTTTACACTGCACGTAGCGGTGTCCCGCTTCCACGTGTTAAACTGTCCTGCTTTAAGAGCTCATGGTAAGGGGGCTGTTTACTAATATACTAGAGCTAGACCAACGAGGCGGTCAACAATAGATACAATACAAATGCTGTAATTACAATACGTACCATAAAAAATATTCGTATTAGCTTTTTGAACCGCCTGTCATTTAACACGGGCTAATACATACACAATAGGTATTATGGTGTATCTTTACTGTCTTACGTCGCTCATCAATCACCGTAGTAATCTGTCTTGCCAAATGAGTTGGCAGACAATATAATTAGACAACGAGAGGTGGAAATCGATATTTATACATACATACATACATAACATCACGCCTGTATTCCCCGAAGGGGTAGGCAGAGGTGCACATATAGTACTCCCACATTTCGCCAGTTATGTTTTTAGGTCCCAATGTAGGTAATAGGGGGCGAGCCTATTGCCATTAACCGGGCACAAATCCAGACTCCGTGCTGCTACTGAGAATTACCTAATGAAAAAAACCCAGTAACACTTTGCCCGACCCGGGATTCGAACCCAGGACCTCGTGCTCAGCAGTCGCGTTTAGCGACCACTAGACCAACGAGGCAGTCGATCAATCGATATTTATTTAGCTTGTAAAGGTATTTAATAAAGAACCATCTAGACTAGGGTGTGTTGTTAGCACAATTTTAAATTTGAATAGAAGAGACCCTATCGTACCCAACCTATTATTTTATAATAATAAAGCATTTATTTAAAATTAATATTTGAATACAGCTTACCTAAACTTTCAATTGAGCATAATTCCCAATCCATGGACTGCCTCGTTGGTCAAGTCGGCGCAAAGCGAATGCTAAATCACCACCACGGCTACAAAGCTGCAGGGCAGGATATTATGTTTTATTACGGTATCAGGTAAACTCGGCTAAATAAGGACCCAACTACCTACAAACAAAAATATACCGGTAGATATTAAAAACATTAATCTAGGCAAATGTAGATATAAATCTTCCAGGTTAAATTATCTTAAGCTGAACATCTTAAGCGATCCTAAGAAGGATAACTACTGTTTATGTCCTCCTGGTCAATAAATATCAACCTTTCGGCAAAGTAAATAATGGCCCGAAAACACCATAGCAATATCTCACACACCCTCGTAAAGGATTAAGCAGAATTGTGTGGAACATTACAGCTCCTTAATCCTACAGTTACTAATTTTAAGATAACGATATCGAATTTCTTCGGTACATGCGTTACAACGGAATTAGGGTGATTTAATTTGCATCGCAGTGTAAAATGTAGAGATTTGGTAATCGCGTAATCGCTTGATGGAGATGGCTGGAACTGTATCTGATTGGAGGTAACTTCGGAGCTAGTTTGCATAAGCGATGGATTTCAGAAGACAACGGAATTACAATCTCTGTGTTATTTTAAATACGGTACCTTGGATGTAGGTATATAGCTATGCATAAGTAGATACACTGCTTTCCGATTGATAAATATATTAATAATAAAGCAAAAGCGAGCTATATTTTAATTACCACTAAGTTCATATCTACAAGTGTAACAAGATGTACTTAGTTACGCTTTGAACTTATATTATAAATTTATATATATGATCTTTATGTCATAGACCAAACCATATAACATAACCTGGATGCAAAAGGCACAAAACAGGAAACTGGCGATTAAGTGATGAGGCTTATCCAGCTGATGATATTGATGTCGTAAACGCTCAATGTTAACACACAAATATTGACCATAAACAATTAAATTCAACTCATTTAAATTATCATTTATAGAGGATACAAACAACATCGTACATCAAATAACACAAGATAATTATCTACTGTCATAATCTTAATAATTAAAATATATGGGCATCTTAAAGTCAGCCTTACAAACCTTCATAGGCTATCTAAGTGACCCAAACTGGTCGAACGTGATAAATGTTATCCTATATAATCTGTTTATGGCTACTTGCCATTAACAAGAGAGCTTAGTGTCCGGTTAAACAGAGCTCTTTACTTTATCTATAAATTATGGCACTTACTTATCTACGATTATAATTAGCAAATGGAGCTGTGCTGTTGCGATTCTTGTTTTTGAATTAAGAGAAGGCTGAGGTCGTTCGGAATGTATGTAACTTAAATAATGGCCATTTAAGTGCACACCGGCTTTAATCCTATAGGAAATAAACTATAGAGTATAATTATATTAATGCTAAACTGTGTTTGTGTGAGTCTTTGTGTTAAATACTCGAAACTGTATCTAGATTTTCTTCTATTAAAATCATGTTGTAGTTTTTGAAAATGTCTTGGATTAGTTATTAGATATATTTAAGTAGGTATATTTATTTTCTAGTTTTCTACTTAGTTCTTTCATAAATGTGGGCAGAATCACGACAACAAAATGCTGTCAGATATCTTCATCTAATCGGATTGATGTGATATCATAAATAACTAATTCTATTCGTAAAATAAAATACCAATATTTTATTTGAATTGAGAATGGCAATATATTTTATTAGAACGAAAAAACTGCCAGTTTTCTGTTTAGATATTTTTTTAGAAGTATAATACTTTGTGTTCGTTTTTCTAATAGATTTTTAATGCACTCAATACATTGCTTTATAAGATAATTAATATTTAGGTATACTAAGTTATAATAATTTTATGAAACATCTATATAATGTAGAAGTTAGCAGATTTTTATGTTTTAGTAGGAACCTACTAAAGCATTGGTAATTTGTCTACTTTTCATGCTTCGATCTTTACGATTCTGACTGTACCTTCTGGTTGGTCCTTTATTGCTAGGTCTAGGAGTTTCCATTTTATGTAATTGAGCATTGGTAAAACTGAAAGAGCTTTCGGCCATAAAGAATCTACTCTAAAATACCAGCATAAATGAATACTTACAAAACTATAAAATATTTTTTATAATATTTCAAACTATCTTTTCGACAAATTAAAACCACATTAAGCACGTGTAAGGTGTAACTACACCAATAGACGAGCTGAAACATAAAAGGCGAGTATAAACAGCGATATAAACAAAGCGAATAGTCTACAAGAATATTAAAAGAACCAGTTAACAACCCCTAATCCTTAATCTTGATACTTTTTGCTAGTACAGTCGACAACAAAAGTAGCTGAACATTTAAATTTTTAAACACACCATTAATGGCAATAAAAATTTTGACATAGTAGAAAGCCTTTACCATATTTTGTAGATCAACATTTAGACTGTTATAATTTGAGAATAGTCTCAAATGATGATCTAAAATATTTATTTTAAATATTTGACATTAAATTAGTTATCTTATTAAACTACATTGTTCTTGACTATACCTACAGTGTTAGGGGTGAATAAATGTCATAGTTTTCCCCGTATAACGTAAAATGTGGATACGTGTCGGTCAGTCATTACTTTTATGTTAAGATAAGTTTACCATGAGTTTACAGAAATTTGATAGTCGTAAAGTGTAGGCTATAAAGTGCTGGTCACCCTGGTGGTTATCATGGCATATGAAGAACATAAAAAATGTTTTATTGGTGTTGTGGAAAAGCCATATTATATTAAAAAGAAACCTTAGTTAAAGGTATATAGGTAATACATGTATTTCGTTAATTGAATTTTGGTTGCATATGTCAAGATGTGTGCGCATCTTAAAGTGCTCAAGTTTTTTATCTATCGTAACGAACAGCCGTTATCAATGTGTATCATCATCATATCAGCCGGAAGATGCCCACTGCTGAACAAAGGCGTCCCCCTTAGAACGCCACGATAAACGACAATTTGCCATTTGCATTCAAGCTGCAATGTGTATGCTGTATGCCTATACGTAATCGTACCTAAGTATATTTTTTACTTGGGTACTTATCCATGATTTTTACAAACAGGTCAACTCCTCCGCTCTACTTTGCTTGAGTAAGGGCTACGCTTGAGTACTACATTAGCCCGGTAATCCCGAAATACCTGAGTACAACCGGAATTAAGGGTAAGATTCAGATTTAAATCAAATCAATCATACACTTTTATTTATGCTGCATAAAGGTAGGTTGTACCTACTTCTGCGCCCTTACCATAAACTCTTAAAGCATGACAGTTTACGTTGAGGAAGCGAGACGCCGCATCACACTGCACGTAGCGGCGTCTCGCTTCCACATCATAAACTGTCCTGTTGTTCATATATACCATTTTTATATTTAAAAGCATGATATAATATATCACAATGAACCTAAGCAAATATACAAGTACTCTATACCATACTAAACGTATTACATTTCGCGTAAACATTTTATATAGTTGTCCACTCTCCGCGCACCACTGTTTACCGACTTGATTGGATTCGTGCCATTTTTATTTACTTAAAGCATAGTATTTTAACTTAGTCGAATATTTGAGTTGGTCGTGCGTTCCCTATTAACAGTCTATTCAATAGAAAGTATTAGTTCAATCGTGCACGAACTAATTGGAAGGTGTTTTTAATTCTCGATTTTTTTTCAGGCCATATTTCTGTCCAGTTTCTTTTAAAGGTATTTTTAATTTTTTAAGACTTTTCGCTTACGGTCCACACTAATCTTGTTCAAATCCGAAAAATAAGAGTAAGTAATTATAATTGTTAATATTATATAGATTATAATTATGTATCTTACGGTATGGACATCGGACAGCTACATTTATTACATGTAATCATACCTGTAAAAACCAAATCAGGTGGCAGAGGTTTTCTCTATTTTACGAGACTATACACCAACATTGTTCTATACTATACATTACGTAATAGGGGCTAGCCTACTCTCATTCATCGGATTTCCATCAGTCTTCTCCTTTTACGACTCAGTTTTCCGGCAAAAGAGGGCATTCTTTCTTAACCCCCCGACAGACTAAATCCTAACTTAGCCGTTCTAAACTCAGTAGGTACAATGTTTTCTAACGCGTGGGTAATATTTAACACAAAACTTAGTGGCAGCACGTCTGCACTAAATAACACGTTAAGTTAATGACTAGTTCCAGTTTTACGATTTGTCTGCATAAGTTTAGCTCGCGACTTGCGAACTGTTTAGTCTTGCTCGTAAAACTGTTTAATTTATAAGAAAACTGGATGCTTTATGGCACAATGAATACATACATAGGTACAACCTTTATAATCTTTATTCCCATAGGCGTAGGCGCTGTATGCGCAGTATTTCTCTTTCTCTGATGTCTATACACTTACATGTCACCTCTCACCGTTTTGGGTTACCTATTAAAACATATAAGATGGGAGTCTTATGTTACCAACGTATACGACGGTCGCCCATACCGGGGTCGTCGTCTTTTGATAGTCCGATTGACTTAGATGCTACTCGTATTCTTATTTTAGGTATATTGTGTAGCTCATTATTCTCTCATACTTTACTTTGTTGAATATAGCAACAACATATTTTTATATGAGTAACTATGGAGTTTCTTGCCGGTTCTTCTCCATAGAAACAACTTTTTGGAACCAAGCAACTAGTCTTGACGTTTTGTAAGTGCTCTTTTGTAGCCTTTATGAAATAAAAACATTATGACTATGATTACTGATTTAGATTATATATGAATGAGAATATTGCTCTGTATCATTGTGTAGACGTTAAAACGAGACTTCTTCTTCGTATCGTCATGAGCCAATAGATGATGGAGTAGGTTATGCCGTGGTGTAGAGATTGGTCAGTAAACAAGAATCGTAGCGAGGTTGACTGTCCAGGGTGCGTCGGACGTATTTAAGTATCGTCACTAGTGGAGGCTTTCTACTTGCACTCAGACTTATAATGTACGACAACATTAGTAGGAAAAATATAATTATAGCAATAAGAGAGATAATTTAATTATGTATAGGTATGTATGTATTACGTATGGTTGATGATCAACCTGGTGTCAGAGTTTAAACCGCCTCGCCTGTTGGCCTGTGACATGGCTTTACGCGGGTGTTTCCGTTTTCATCCCACGTTTTCATCCTAGGAGTTAAAAATAATAATAATTATTCCGCTTTCAACCCGCAACAAAAATGGACTCCGTTTTCAACCCACGGCATAGTACATAACTGTTTAGTAACTTATGTAAGTAACGTTAGCAGACAAACAAACTTTGTTAGAAAAATCTTTATTCATAATTAACACAACTAAGTCTTTAGAATATTGATATCTAGAAAATCACAGATTCGTACTATTATCAATTCTACATTTTAAAAAAATCACAGATTGTAAGTATTATTCATCCTACATCTAAAAAATCACAAATGGTAATTATTATCAATTCTACATTTAAAAAAAATCACAGATTGTAAGTATTATTCATCCTACATCTAAAAAATCACAAATGGTAATTATTATCAATTCTACATTTAAAAAAAATCACAGATTGTAAGTATTATTCATCCTACATCTAAAAAATCACAAATGGTAATTATTATCAATTCTACGTCTAAATAAAATAAATAATTAAAAAAATTAAAAAACACGACTGCCATATCAATAACTTTACCAAAAGTCAAGAAAAAACGAACTAAAAAGTAAAAAACAAGTTCGTATATTTAATCTGTAAAAGTGAAAGGTGACTCTATCACTGGCTAAACACAACATCTCGAAAGCTACTTAAACTACAGAGTTGATAATTGGCACACAGTTAGCTTATAGACTTAACAATAAGTACGCTGTTGTAGCCGCAGGCAAAAGCTAGGTTAAATAATAAAGACGAGGTACTTAACTAGACTAGTACGATTAGTGCGCTATTTTATAAAAACAAGAAAAAGTTAAATTCTTTTGAATCGCAGTCGGGGGTCCTCTAAGATAAGAAAGTGTTCCATAAAACGGACCGTTGACCGTTGATATGGCAGTCGTGTTTTTTAATTTTTTTAATTATTTATTTTATTTAGACGTAGAATTGATAATAATTACCATTTGTGATTTTTTAGATGTAGGATGAATAATACTTACAATCTGTGATTTTTTTTAAATGTAGAATTGATAATAGTACGAATCTGTGATTTTCTAGATATCAATATTCTAAAGACTTAGTTGTGTTAATTATGAATAAAGATTTTTCTAACAAAGTTTGTTTGTCTGCTAACGTTACTTACATAAGTTACTAAACAGTTATGTACTATGCCGTGGGTTGAAAACGGAGTCCATTTTTGTTGCGGGTTGAAAGCGGAATAATTATTATTATTTTTAACTCCTGGGATGAAAACGTGGGATGAAAACGGAAACACCCCTTTACGCACCGTTAAAAAACCTCCCTCACGTGTGCCGGTTCCCTTCCGATGTTTTGCATCACTTACATGAATTCAAAAATACATTGGTGCGTGCCGGGGTTTGCACTTGCGATCTTTGACTTGGCAGGCCAACGGTCATACCACTCTGCTATCACAGCTACACATCGCTAAAAGCTATTTTAGTCAACTGCTATTAATACTTATTAAGAAAACATATCGTAAAATAAATAACAATATCAGAAAACATTTATTACAACTAAAATAACAAACAATATAAATATCATATTTTACAATTAATTATACAAAACCACAAATGCGTTATAACTGTGATAACGTTATAAATACCACAAAAGCAGACGCTTTCTAACAAAATAACGAAGTTCCATCACAGTTCATATATTTCTAAAGAGGAACAAAGTAATAACATCACCCACTATCCCATTAAAACACTTTTATGTTATCGCATCAAAAATAAATTCAGCCTACATTATCTGTAACCGCCACCTCCAGTTTATGACGCGTAACATGCAATAAAAATTGGGGCTCCATCGTTCTGCAATCTCCCTGACGGCCTACTGTCTTCTGATGAACACCCGAAGACTTTATATTTGTCCATAAAAAAGTTTATGTCGCGCACACGTCTTGCATCTTGTCCTACGCGAAAGCTACGTTAGCTATAAAAAGTATCTTTCAGATGCAGTTTTGTCGCTCTCTAATTTTTTGCGGACGAAGTTTAGAGATAAAATCTGCACTATTTTTCTCTAAATATAGGTACGAGGTATAGAATTTAGCAAAAAAACATTTTACTAACTTGCCATGCTCTAAAAACGAATGAATATCACTTAAAAGATTTAAATATACAAACATGTCACAAATCATTAATTAAAATTCTAAAATCTGCAACAGTTTAACAGGCTACCAAATCAAAATGAAGCCACAATAAACACCAAACCAATAAATCAATGCCACAGAATAGTCTGCTGCACTTTTGTTTATTGATTGACCACGTGACCTTTACATAGCGTAGCTTCAGCCGCGTCTGACAGCGGGTGGACGGTGAGTTTGATCGTCACGTCCGCTCGCCTGGTCAGCGAAAGTAATGAGTCGTAAAGCTACTGAACGGTGTAAAATAGACGGGCACAGGTAAAGGACCTCTGTAAACTACATAACGTCTTGTTGACGTATGTTTATAGCTGCGCGTAGCATGCGGTAGCTGAGTGACTACAGTAATATTGTGTAACAATGTTATAAGATGCCCGCTTGTTGTTTTTGATGTTTATGTACGTATTAGCGGCTTGTGCCCAGATATTGGTACCATAAGGCATAACATAATGTTGCGAAATGCCGAGAGCTTTATGGTGGTATGTTTACTAGGCAGTTCTAATCAGTATTTTTAAAGTTGAAACCTAATGAATTCCATCCCTGCGTCTTACCCTAAAGACTTGAATTATTAACAGGTCGCCCTCATAGCATACCCTTTCTACAAACTAAATAAAAATTAACTGTACCCCATTCATCTGAAATATTTAATAAGTCGCAACTGAACGTTCACAATTTACCTTTATCAAAACAAAATTAGCCAAGTGGATCAGGGACCTCCTTTCTTTGCGAATCTTTTAAGAATCTTTTTTTCTATGACAAAGGGTCAGATTTAGATTAGGGGGTGTGTCAAACCCCCGTTGCGCGCCAAAATTAGGCAAGTCAGGGGCAAATTAAAAAAGAAATCAGGCGAAAGTTAATTCAGAAAGTTTTAATTACGTTTATTTTAGTCGTCAAGCAATTCCACGTTAATTAATTTAGGAAAGAATGGATGTTTTCTTTGCAAACAATAAGGATTATCGTCTTTTTCAATTGACCGTGTGGATCCATGAATAGGCTACCGTCTCCCGACTGGTGGTATTCCTTTGGACCGTTGTTATGAAGAAAGAAAGAAAGGTTCTGCGATTTTAAAAGCATGTAAACATTTTTTTATTTTAATACTGTGGTGTATGGCGGCGGTGGGTACCTTAATAAAGCGTAGACAGCGAAGGGATCAGTTGACACCTTATAAATAAACTTGATTAAGAGTTGATCGTCAGCCGGATAAGATATGGTGATGCGCAGGCAAACCAGCTATTATGGAAGTACCTATGTATTAGTATTTTACTAAATAACAATGGATTGACGATTATTATTCATTTTGTGTAAAATATCATTCGCCTAATTGATATAATACCGTGATGATATCCCAGCCAATTTAGTGCACTTATGCCACCCGAACTCTGTAGTTACAACACTATTCTACAAGATTAATATACATCTAAGAAATAAAACATCTGCACTTATGTTGTAACACTTTATTTGACGACTATTTCACGCTTAAACTTTAAAGGGACTTATTCAACTTGTGATCATAATGAGGGAAGTATCTGTAAACAAAGAACGAAGTGTAAACTAGAGACGAGAGCTCAGATAACCCGAGTCTGCTAAGTATGAGAGTCCTTGATTGCGCCTTTTACGCCTTATTCGCGTGTTCTACCTGACGAGTGGTTCCGCTTTTACGCGTCCAAGTCGAAAGCCTTAACTTGTTTTTGTATGTTTTCTTTACATGATAATATTGTAGCGTATTTCGTTCTGTTTCGTCGTTAAATTGTTGTATTCTTCTTACTTTTAAAACTATGTTTTGAGAAATGGTGGATTAATAAACTAGCTGATGCTAGCGACTTCGTCTGCATGGCATGCGTGAATATACTTATATCAGATACGTACTTTATACAAAAACGATGAAAGGGAAATAAAATATGTATTATATTTTATACACCTATATTTTATGAAAGAACCTAGGTTATAAGATTGAGGGGTATCATACGGATTGCATATTCATAATTTTCCATTTCATTTCAATGTTAATGGCTGTTTGACATAAATTCGTTTCTTAAAAAAAGGTTTATTCATAATATACTAAAGGCTACGAAAAAAAGTTGTTCTTCATAGCTCTATTGTTTATTTATTCGATAAATAATGCGCATTAATATAGCCATGATTGTTAATTACTTGTGTCATGTATAATGCACCCGTTATTATATGAATAATTAAATACGTTACAAAGAATTACAGTTAGGCTTCGTTGTAGCTTCAAAGCTTTACAATTTGGCACCGTAGCACGTGTACCGTAGCGGTCGTAGTCTACGAAATTGTAGCTGCATCGCTACGAAGCATTCTATATAATAGTGTTGATTATATACGCTGGTTATACATAGAAGTGATACGTCCGTAATCTGATAAGGACATCAGTTGTTTGGCTATATACAGGTGGGAATTAAAAACATACCTGATATTTCTTTAATTATTTCAAGTCTATTTTCACAAACAGTTTCAATAGTAGGACAAAGAAAACATCTTTCCTTTTAATAATAGCCATAACAAAACGAACGTCTTATCGACAAGGCAAAGCTAGTTAATGAAGTCAAAATAATTAAGTAGACTAACTTTCTCGTTCGAGACACGGTGCAAACATTTTGAAGTTTCACCGGTATTTCAGTATTGCTTACATTACATATTTAAGCTTTGGCATACAGTTCATATTTGAGGTTGATTTTTAGACTTAAATTCAGTAAAAATAAATTTAGTAGGGCCGTTTATTAGTATCGATTAGTTCTAGTAGGATGAAAATTAAAATAAAACTATAGATTTTATCGCGGTTTTATTAAGTTTTTTGGTTTTTGGTTCTGACGAGCGGTCTCGAGCGTCTAACTAGATTTGATTGAGTAGGATAAAATACGAAAATTTTTGTTCACAAAATTAATTAAATAATTCTAATTAAAATTAAATAGTAATTCCAAGCTGTTATTTCATTTCCCATTTTACAATGGAAAATCACTTCATTAATATGTTAGAGAAGATTAAAAAGCTAAATTGTCAAGTCAACCGTTTCAAATAAGGGGCATATCGTTTTCAATATGATTTAAAGCTCATATTCAGTATTTCGAAGCAAAGACGATTTTTTAAATTCGGTGAACGCTGTTATAATATTTCATTTTTACGAGCGACCGCGTCTGGGAGGTGCGTTTGCGCTCCTCCCTGGAAATCGTTGTAATGGCCATATTATCTTTTGCCATCTTTCGTGGTAATAGTTCGCATGCAGTCGCCACACGATATGGAATAGTTTTTGTTTAAATTTAGTTGCTTTCAAGTATTGAGACTAAGCGGATGAGTAGCTTAAGTCGAATTGCGTGATATGACGCGCCAATTGCTCTTTGGTTTTTTAAGTTTACAATATAATTGGCAAAAAAATAGATTCACGAATATTTATCTATAATTAAAGAACTGGTTAATCTAATCTAATCATAATCATAGGGCCTTGATGCCTGAAATAAATGGGTAAATAAAAAATTCAAATTTTCCATTACTAATTGTAAACATAAATAAGACCCATGGTTACCGAATTGCTGTCATTGAAATCTACTAAAACTGTATTCACCAAATATATTACGTTTAAAACACTCCGTCAGAAAAAGTAGGTACTGGAATTACTACGCTACGCTACGCTCCCAGTTGACATAAAAAAACCTAAATGAAACAAAACTCCTTCCTTCAATTAAACGCATAATTAGAATACTAATAATTAAATTCATAGAGCGTAATTAACGAACGAACATTTTATGAATGCGCCTCACTTGGGGCTGAAGTCTCTGGTACATCAATTAGACTCCGCGTTCCGTTTAGAGATGCTAAAAAAAGTCGTAACATAAACTTTTTCAATTTTCACGTGCAGTTATAGCCGAGTATAAAGTTAAGAGCGGCCTTTGGCAAGTAAATATTTCTAGAAGGTTGACGATGCCTGCGGCGCGAACGTAGCGACTTGATAAGGGCACCCGCGGTATAAAATGCATGTAAACACCTCTTTTGCTGAGTGCTTGGGGACCGACCAAATGTTAGCGACTGCTCTCTTCACAAATTTAGACGTACCTACGTATTGCACAGCGTTATGACGTCTTTGAATTGAAAATTGTAATTTTATTTATGTTTATCGTCGAAATGGCTTGGAGTCCGTTTGCTTTTCGTTTGTAGCTGAAATTGGTTGTGTTTGCCGTTTACGTAGAGACGTACAGTTTCTAAATTGTTAGGACTTGTTTCTTTTCTGTGTTGGAAGTGTTTTTTAACGTTATCATATAAAGCAAATAATAATTATATATTACTGAAACTATTATTAAGTAGAAGATTTAGTTAATATGTCTTACAATAAAAAAACAATGTACGTTTTCCTATAAAATTTGAGGAGTTCCCACGATTTCGGCAAGATATCATCATCAGATCCTGGACCTGATGACAATGGGACCATTGGAGAAGTCTACCCTTTCAAACAAAAAAAGACTTGTTCAAATCGGTCGGTAAACGACGGAGATATGCGCGAACAAACATAAAAAAAAAATACAAACATGTGAATTGAGAACCTCCTCCTTTTTTAGAAGTCGGTTAAAAAGTAATTGCTTCGGCCCGCTAATAATCGTAATTCCTGATACCAACTTATTATAAGTTTATCTCCTAATCATTGTATGTAATAGTTGCTTGTTAAACAACTTTTCTAAAATACTATTAAGGAGTTTTATTTCCCGTTCTTGCAACCAAAAACTCTACTCTTAAATTATTCACCCACTACACTAATCACGACACAGGTCGCGCCCACAGACATCTAACATAGTTACACCGTCTATGACTCGTATAAAATTCAATCTGTTAAGAGTGCCTGTTATACTTCATTTAGCATCAGCGTCCGCCGCGATGGACCGGCAATCATTCTAATGGCCCCGCCCGGATCAACTTGCAGACTGAATTAGTTCTTTTCAAACAACCTCTATCATTGAATTGAAAATGTCCAGACAGATGCTATATTATCTATTAGTTGGATGTGTTTTATAACTCACTCTTTACTCTTTATGGATTGGTTGAGGTTTTGTTGTGTAGAAGCTAGATTTGTAGTTAGTGATATTAATTTGAAATCAGTGGGAAACTTTAGTGCTTTGGATCTGAAGCTTGCGGGGTCGATCCTTAGTGCATATTAACACGTTTTTCAGTATAAACCATAATAACCAAAGCGTTAAGTTTTTTTGGTTTAAAGTTTCTTTATTTATTCAAAAGAATGGTGTTCATTTATGAATAAACATAAATCTAATGAGTTGTTATAGTAGCTATCCAGTTATACAATGCAAAATAAACAAACCATTGCTTAAGAAATAGGAAGTCAAGTAGGTAGATTTAGAATTTATATATAGAAGAAGTTACTTTAATGTATTATCGATTACTTATTGTACTTTCATTTGTTTAATAATAACAACAGAACAAGCTGTCTCGACTAATTATCGACAAAAGGCAGACAAAACATTCAATAAAGCAAAAGCAGGTACATACTTTAAATATTACGTAGCTACAGAAGACACAAAATATTTAGAAACTCGAAACTATAGATAGTTTAGATTTCATTAACCATTTTAGCTGATCGATATCATTTAATATCGACAACATCGCATCACATCGATATACTACCTACCATATAATCAGCCAATGAAGAAAGTGATTTCAACTTCCTTAATGGTACTTTTAAGTTGTTACTTAGTGTAATCATAAGGCACCATGCCACCATCCTTACGTGTGGATGAACCGATAAAAACTTGCTAGACGCTCGAGGATATTCATTAAAAGGTAATAATTTACGGCTAGAGCGATATCCATAATACGTATGGCTTGTTAAACGAGTTATGAACTGACGCGAAGAATTTTGACACGTTTCAACTATGGTAAAGTTCGTGCAGGGAAGGGGTTTGCTTCCGTGTGCCGCTTTAATTAAGACCACAGAACAATGTCTGTTAAATTAACAGTAAAACTTAACTAATTTCTAAGAATCGGTTTGAAAATTTGACAGAGTCTTACTGAGTATGGGAAATGGTATAATTATTAAATAATGTTTCATATTCTTATGATACATCTCCATGTTTTTAGTATATAGGAAACTTGCTCTGAAATGGGGAATACCTGGATCTGTCTGATGTACTTTTACGTAGAGTCTAGTGTAAGATAGGATGGTCATGTTAAAAAGTACGTTGATTACGTATAGACAATATAATTTTTAAAGGAAGCAACTTAGGTCAAAGAACTCAACAAAAAAGTTAAACAAATTAAAATAGATACTAACTCATTTGAGCATACTCGTGAGCTCATAAAAGATGCCGACAGTTTTTGCTCTACAGCGGAAATGTTATATTTTATGACAGTAACCATGTAATATATTACCAAGAAAAAATAGTGTAGTATTAAGCCCACAATTAAATGAGTAGATATTGAATAGAACATTGTACTCGTATTACAGAGCACATTTCCCAGAAGTTTTAATCTATAAAGAAGATATATATCTACAACAATATATTGTTCAGCCTCCCTAGACAAGTGGCAAAACGCTAGACGAATAGTAATCGAATAGAAAGAAAAATATATGGGTTTGACATAATATGTCATCGATAGCATAGTCGAAACATTATGCCATCCTTGTACATTTATCATTCTATTCGATTTCTATTCGTCAAGCGTTTTGTCACTTGTTTTCGGGGGCAGTTGTTACGGTACTCTTATTTTTATTGTGTCTAGTATGTTGTCGCGTCCTAAAAAGTTGTTTCTAAAAATCTATTAAAGTAACAGTACATAGGGCCTGTTTCACCATCGACAAGTAAAGTGTCAAGTAGACTAACCGCCACTTAAATTCACCCGTAACTACTCATACGAATTCCACAATATCTGAGTAGCATTTTTCAGGGAATAAACTGGCCTGTAACTAAGATACGATAGAAGATACTCGTAACTTTGACTTGCCGATTAGCCTTAATCAAGAAGTAACTATCAATACTTTACTTGTAGTTGGTGAAACAGGCCCATAAAGTGTTTCAATAATAACACAGTAGGTAATTAAATTAACATCGTTTGTGGTTTAATTTTTAGCGAATATAAATTAGTACAGTGCTAAAGTTACTGCGGTTCTACGAAAACATCAGCCAAGCGCTTAATTGATGAGTTTTAGATTTCACACTGAGATTCCGACCTCCAACCTTTAACCTGCAATCCTAGAAAATTTCGAATTTCGTTAATAAACCACCCGCGTAATTTACGCCTTCAAAAAAAAAAGGTTGCCAATTTTTTGTTTTTATGCTCATCGAGATATATGGCAATTGTCAACCAGTTTTTAATAAGTGCTTCTTATCTTTAAAATAGTTTCGTCATGTCATGGAAACCCTTTAAAGAAAGACAGAACTACTTTTGAGGTCAATTCTTAGCATTCTTAAAAAAGGTATTCTTTTAAAATTTTGTTCTCCTTAACTTAATTAAACAACAGTATTTTTTTACCATTTTTTGCCCTCTAATACTAATCATTGGAATTATTATTCTCGGTTACCGATAATTACTGTGTCATAAACGAGTTCTAGTTAATAATAGGTTAACAGTAGACATGCTAACACCGCCCATTGACTGACGGGTTCAAGGGTAAACGATTCATAGTTAATTGGTGTTACGTTAGAAGAAATAGAACGCCCTCCCAAAAACCGATTAGTGAAGAGTTTCGCAATATATACTAATAACTAATAAGGTTTTATATAAAAAGTGGATGCAATATCTTAATACAAAGTCATGTTTGATTGCCTTTAATTATTAAGATGTGTAAATGACTCACAGCTTGTGAATTGTTTATATAATTATATTAAGTCTAAATGCGATGCGGAACATATCTATTAAAAACTTTAATTTCATTAAGAATAAACTAAATAATATCACGATTAATAGATAATTTTAATCAACAAAAATGTTATTTATAAATTGCTCATCTTTGTCATAATTAATTTCCAACACCATGTATTTTGTCCGGACAACTGTACCAACGGGGTACAAAACACATGGTGTTGAATAACTGATAGAACACACAATCTACTCAACCCACAACATAGAAAGGATATTCAGGAGTAATTCGAAACGCCATCTTAGTACAAAGTTCCAAAACTGAACAAGCTATTTGCCTTAACGAGCTTTAATACTTGTGTATGGTGGCCCGGCATTCGGATTCAGTGTAATTAGATAGCAAGAATTGTTGTTATTGCAACGATTATCTTGCAATTGCACTTGTAACACGGAATAGTGAGTGAATGGAGTACTCGGTTAAATTGGTTGTAAGACTGACGGTGAAATCAACGTGTAGCCTGTAGGCTGAATATGAATATTTGTCTTTGTCTCGTGGGGATATAAATTCGGAATGCTAATGCTTTGAAATACCGTCAGCTATTCATAACATGACCGTGGTGAGCATGATATATGTATACATTACTATTCGATCATTTGAGCGATACCTGGTAATTAAATTTAATTCTTTCCGTGATTCTGTTTCTTCTCTCGTATCTTTGACAACGATCAAACTTTATGATTTACCCGTTTAAAATATATTATTTATAATTGAAACTGTTATCTTGTGTGCATCTTCCAATCGCTAACACATCTGTGACATCATGGGGCGCGTCTTATTGTAGTTACTTCTGTATGCACTGTCTTATGGGCGCTTGAGGCGACTCCAACACGGTATTATTCCTTTAATTACAGTTTCATTGCGCCAGTAAGCCAGACTACCAAATTAAATTCAAACAACGCTTTTTGATTTTACCAAATATTCCTGTTTCGTTGCTATGCAAATGCTTTTAACGAATCAAATAAAAACCAGAGTCTAGACGACCAAAAGTTTAGGCGACAATATTTTAACTTAATAAATCTTGACAGTGTTTTAAAATGGAGTTCACACTCGCCTATTTCGAAGGCAAAACAATTGCCTATTTTTCAGTTTAATCAAGCTTAGGCAAAAAACTGACCCTTGTAAAATATAGAATAAATAACTACAAACAAGAATAAAAGTCTATATAGTAGTACGTACGTACTGAAGGCCAAATAAAAACAAATAGGTACACTATACAGATAAAAATAAGTTCACTATTATATATAAATTAGGTACTTTGCTTTACTTGCCCAATGTCTATTAAATACACGTCAAAATTTTAATCAAGTGTTTGTCGCGTCAATTAGAGTAGGCTGTAGGGTAATTACCTTGTCATTCAAGAATCAGATTCTCCCGAGCACAGGCCCCGCGTTAAGCCATTTTTCCTTTCCGGGTACTGTGTCCATGTGTGCCAATTAAATCGAATCCTAAAACGTTTTTATATAATTTCGACTGCAGTTTTGCACATTGGCATCGTAAGAAAATCGATTGGCAGGAGAAACACAGCGTATAAAACGTTTTAACAATGCGCGCGATCTTCGTAAACTAAATGTCAATTCGTCTAATTAGGAAATGACTCCGTTTTAGAGTAATTGGTGTTGTCTCACTTTTGTGTGCGTTCACGGATTCTGGTTTGTTCTGTATTCTGAGCTCCCGAGGTCTTCTTTCCACTGTCATTCACTCATTTCCCTAATCAGTATATTCATACGGACAATTATGTAATAACAAAAGTAATTGTTATGTAAGAGGAGAAAATATCCTACATAATCGTAAAATCATTGCACGAATGGTTGTGTGGAACCTTACTTATATAACAATGAAATAAAACCCAATCACTCACGAAATCGTCTTACGCACTGTTTAACGACAAAAACGTGATGCAATCTGTTGATGTTACGTTGGTTCATTTGTGATGGCCATTCTAATTACCGTTAAACTTTATCACGGTGCTACGAGGCTACGATGTGACAAAACGTATGAGCTACGCCGATAGCTTTATTTTTGAGTTATCTATTATTATGAGACGGGTAATAAATGGACAGAGATAATCTTTATTTGATTTAATAAAATAATTTTCAGTACCTACTTTATTACTTATTTATAATTTAATTAATATTTATTTATATACCCCATCGAAACTCGCACCAATAAAAAATCTTAAGTCGCGGCGACCGAATACGGTCGGGATATCTATAATAGAGTATATTTATGAAAATGCACAATCACGCTTGTAATTCGTAAAGGGTAGGCAGATGTATTTTCAGTTTTCAGGACACAATATTGCTATTCATTGCACTCGCTTTCCTCAAGATAAACTCCAACCCCCGTATTCATAAAACATACAATTTTGAACCAAGGATTAAATTATACCTGTCACTGTCATTTGCATATCAAAGAATAGAGATGTCAATATATGTACTTAATACGGGGTTTAGGTAATGCCGGTATGATCCTCGTTTATGAATAAGAGGGCAATAGAAACTACTAATTGTGAACGTTTTCACTATAGTATATATATAATTATATAGGTATTTATATATATATAGTAGTATATA
Source organism: Abrostola tripartita (assembly GCA_905340225.1). NCBI lineage: Eukaryota > Metazoa > Arthropoda > Insecta > Lepidoptera > Noctuidae > Abrostola > Abrostola tripartita. The sequence continues at coordinate 5,165,728 of HG996490.1, read as the reverse complement.
CTATATAGTAAAGAGTATCAGCCCTTTGGACGACTATTTCATTAAAAACTGTATAGGTTTTTAAATTGTATACTTAGGTTCAACACAATATAAATAGAAGAAAAGTATGTATGTACTAAAAATTGCATTATCTCCACATTTTCTCCTCGTATTATTATGTGGAATGGTTATTATTATTTGCGCGACACAGCTGTTTGGTTCTTATTAACAGTGTTTACGACTGTGTTGTGTCAGACTAACTAGACCTTAGTTTTTGCTCTTATTACACCTGGGGTAAGGGACGATTAAAATATTTTAATATCACGCAGAGTTCGTACTTGTGTAGACACTGCGTGGTGATTATGTTGTAGGTATTAATATACCTATCACCACGCAGTGTCAGTAGAAGTAATAATATAATTTAAATATTTTTAAATACATTTATAGTTTGTATTTTGTTGACTAATGTAATAACTTTTTTCCTTCATGTAGATACATAATACAATAACTTACATGTTCATTTCTCTGAACATAATATGAGGCAATTGAAATGCTTGCTCTAAGCTTATTTAAAAGATACGTTATAAACCATTTCTGTCACATTATGTATGCTGTACTCTAACGCCTGAAGTTGAACGACATGATAACTATCGTATTTAGTTCAGCGATAATCCTAATTCTCCCACTAAAGCACTCGACTAAACGCAATATTAATAAATAAAATCTAAAATTGTCTGTTGCACTATATGACGTTATTAAAAACATTATAAATAGTGGACAATCTGCGCTTAGTGGTAGATCACGTCTCGCGGGTAGTCGTAAAAATAATTTAGTGCGAGCGTCGTCATTAGCGTTAGGCGACGCCGCCGCCATCTGCCGGCGACGCTCCGTAATGCGCTCTCACAAACATACGCCAAGTTATAACAGTTTGTGATTATTATTAAGCGAAAATGATATCCTACACGACTACCTACAGTTGGCACTATATGTACCTAAGCGCCTGTAGGGTTAATAAAATGAATAAACATCTTTTTGATTTTCACTAGGTGTACATTCGGACCCACGTTTGCAACCAATTGCTTAAGAACTATGCTACCCGAAGTATCGAGTTTCAGCTTATACGAGTAAGTAAACACTTGCAATCATATTAAATTATTATAAGTTGTATTAATGATATCGTAGCGACGTAGAAGTTTGCGGACGCGGGTTAAACCACACAAATACTGTGACATCGTCGAAGTCGTGTGCGTTTTTGCTTAGCACATTGCGTAGAGTCACATGAGTAAAGAAAATGTGATAGTGTGGTCGTTCTACGATTGTGCTACAGAGTTCAATTAATAGACTCGCCCACTGACATGGGACAAACAAGAAATTGGCTGCACAATCGGGAAATATACCTAGCCTTTATACTACGCTCGTTCCTTCAATAAAGAATGGTTTCTCATTTCCAAAAAACGCATACGCGCCCCTGCCTGACATATATGTATAGGTCACAAATAGTTGTCCTGTGTGGGGATTAAGCCCGCCACCCTCGACGCGGCACGTAGCAACGTCAGTCGTCAATAGATACACTTTATTGCTCTTTTTATAACCTGTACCGAATTGTTAACTGACACTAAACAAGGTAAAACAGAAAAAGTATACGCTGTCTGCATCCAGAAGATATTTCAATCAAATATAAAATCTACGAATACCAAAAATCCATTCCTCCTGTATTAAAGTTCTAAAAGCGATCCGATTTTTACTTTTGCAGTGTATGGAAAGTGGAAACGTATATTTTTTTATTAAATTCGAAGCCTATAAAGCCTATATTTAACGCAGGAGGGATAAAACGCAGTCAAAGGTGAGTATTTGATGCCCGGCTTGTTTTTGCAGTTCCGTACAATTTCCAAGCACATACCTATATTTAGAAACCATATGCATTTGTCCAGCAGTGGACGTCTTTCGGCTGATGATGATGATGATATGCATTTTAGATAAAAAAGTTTTAATATCCTATATTAAAATTTTAACTTTTAATAGGTACTGTATTAAAAATATGCTGCCGACGTAAGAACCCTTAGACAAATCCAAACAGTATCTACCCACATACCTACCTATCTACCTACCAAGGATACACCTACATAGGATATTTTTTATAGAGGAGTGTTTCAAAATTATTTTAGGCCCTGGTAACAGTATTGGACCCTATACTCGGCAGCCACTCTTAACTGCGTTTAGGTACAATTATACCATCGGTACTATAACACCGACTAATTTTGATCCTTATAACCATAAAGCGTAAGTTCAAATTTCACTGCACTACAAAAATGTTTTTTACCGCTGTACTCGAAGCAGGGATAACAAAAAGATCTGTCTAAACCAACAGCGTTCCGTACGCAGGCGTAGCCACAAAAAATACCAAAAATATACTCTACTCACCTTGTTTTCGTTCGGAACATGTTTATATTTTGACGGGGGCTCGTAGCTATCCGGCTACCCGGCAGATCAGTCGATCTGCGAGGTTAAGCCGTGCTCGCCGCGGTCAGTCTTGTGATGGGTGACCGTTTTCACATGTCGAGACCCCACCGTGCTTCGGAAGGCACGTAAAGCTGTTGGTCCTGCGCCTGATCTCTCTCTGGTCGTGTCGGTCTACCGTCCCATCGGATTATGAGAGTGAGGGAATAGGGAGTGCACCTGTGTCTGCGCGCATACTTGTGCACTATAATATCTCCTGCGCAGATGGCTAGTCTCAGCTGAGACAGGCCGCCGTGACCGAAATTCGGTCTGGAGGACATTATTATTATTATATTTTGACGGGGGGAACCCCGACGAGTACTTCGATACGGTTTTGTTTTTACATAGTCTGATAACAAACTGCAAACCGTCTCCATACGTGTCGTATTACTTGCAAATTGGATGCACCACTCCATGCAATCTAAAATTATTTGTACCCTTTTCACACTACGTATTTTTTAGTTTAGATTTCCTTGACACCACGTTACAAAAGTTGCTTTATTATAGGCTTTATTAACCTACCTCGAGTAGGTTAAAATTAATATTAGCTAATGTTTCAGTCTGAGTTTAATTTAAGTGACTACGTTTTTCTTTAAGTTGTGTTTTTATTCGTGTTAATAAAAATGTCAATCATATTTTTACTTACACAAAATATTAACATGGTTTCAATTTTAATTTATCCTTTTTAGTATATGGATTGACACGGTCTCAGGTTACGTTCATTAGCTAGAGAACGTCCTTTTACCTCTAAATGCATTACACCTTTGTATATGTAGGTACCTACTACATATACAAATGAAACATCGATCGGTACTAACGACCAAATGCTAAATAAAACCAGACATAGGTATCAAAAAATCTAATCGAAATACCGCCTCGACAACATTAGATAAAAACATAACATAACATCACGCCTGTATTCCCCGAAGGGATAGGCAGAGGTGCACATACAGTACACCCACATTTCGCCAGTTATGTTTTTAGGTCCCAATGTAATAGGGGCCGAGCCTATTGCCATTAACCGGACATCCAGAATCCGTGTGCTACTGAGAATTACCTAAAAATCCATTAACACTTAGCCCGACCCGGGATTCGAACCCAGGACCTCGTGGTCAGCAGTCGCGCTTAGCGACCACTGGACCAACGCGGCAGTAAGTCAGGTAGAGACAACATTAGATTTCACTAAAAAAAAACTAGGGGACCAATCGGAAAGTAAACTAAATCATACGAAAAAAAATATCAAATCGCTTCATGAATGACTGAGTTATGAGGGAACACACATAAAAAAAAGATCCTGACTAATTGAGAACCTCCTCCTTTTTTTGAAGTTGGTTAAAAATATCTAACATCCCCAAACACCAACATCGCTCAAACTAAGTCTCCAAAAACTAATAATAGCGCGATTCATCACAGTTGATACTTTCGTTTTCGTTACACTATTGCCAGTCACGGAGAACTCATTAATATCTTGCTAAGATGACCATTACACAAGTAATGCTCGGAATCCTTATTGCCAGGATTGTTTCAGCTGTACGATGAGAGGTTTTATCGTTAACCGTCCCCCTAAGAGTAATAAGCACAATATCTCGCCTCACAAGTGTTATTGACTAAACAAAGTATGTAGTTTTAGCGCAGATTACCTTTAGATTTACCTCGGTAATAGTTTTGATCGTGGGGATGAGCGCTGCACTTTTTGCAGAATTTTCGTTTGTAGGAGGTACGCTCGTAGGTAAGATCTGTAATCACTGTACCTTCTGTTAGCTAGGATCTTTAATGATGACCAATAAACCACAGGAACAATAAAGCAAATTGGTACCCCGCGATGGAATTTTTCAGAAAAGGGAATAGGTTTATTAGAAAGAAACTATGTTATGCGAGCGTCGAATAAAATAACAAGTTTGGTATTATACATTATGCCAGCTTCTAATATTTTTTATTGGAGCTTTTTTTATTCATGGACTGAGAATCAAGTTTCCTCAGTACGCTCATTTTTAAGTAGTTACATGCGATTTTGGACCATGTTCTCCATTTTTCATTTGATCTTTGAAAAGATGAAATGAATACGGATGAGAAGTCACATTGCAAGGATTTGATCCAACCACCTTTTGCTTATGAAAGCAAATAACCATTTCTGGGCTGCAATGCGATTTAGCTTCTATCATTTGTTTTCTGACTCAAATTTGAAGTTAATTTCTATTGCCATTACTCTTCACGATTCCTTGGTTCATTTCTATTTTCTCTGAAAAGTTGATGAGTTTATGTTAAGTCTAATAAAAGCAAAAACATAAATACGCGAAATTAGACGGCAAGTGAAGCACTAAAGGGCTTGACAGTTCATCTTTGCTCACTCCTGAGAGATCTGTGTCCATTGTACTACGACAAAAGGGATACTGCTTGTCGCCCATTAACGAATTGCAAATACATTAAAAATGTTTTCTAGTAGTGCTATTGATAAATAATGGGAAATACTTCCTGCTTTTTCCTGTTCTCAGTCATTTAGAATCCTCTCTTTCGTATCTTCTTATTGAACATTCATTATGATCAATGCTTCCCTTGTATTTTATTGGCTTTCCTTCCCTTCACTGCCCAAAAAACCAAACCAATTATTTTTACACAGTTTTATGACTACCATTCTCCTTTTTACCGTTGCTAACTAAAATTTATATATTCAATGGTGTAATATAAAGTATATTATTATTATAGTGTTATTTTCTGTATTTAAATTATTTTTCTTATGAATTACATTTTTAAATATCTATATAAAAATACAATATTTAAAAATATAAAAAATAGGGCCCAACCAGCAGCGGGAACAGGGTCCAAGCTACCGGTGGTTAGGGCTCCAGAGAGAGGAACCTCCTCACAATGCGTGCCGTGTTATTATTATTAAGTGTTAAATTATTATTAAAACTTAAATACATACTTTTAAGTCTTATCGGCACCGTTTTCAATTTAGAAATTCATTGTTATGTGAACGTAGGTATAGTCTATTTGGATTCCAGATGTTTTAAATAAATTGGAAACGCACATTGAGGCTCTTATTCGTTAATAACACAGTTTACGGCGAAGCGACGTCCACTATTAGTTTTATGTTGCACGTTTAAGGTTTATTAGTGGGTGTACAATTCGCCAGGTTATTTCACACATGGCCAAGTCTAGACGCTGCGAATGTCTTTGTATTAAGAAAACTCGTTTCACTTTAGTTGCAACAAAAAACAAACAAACGAATGGACCATTCTGACATGAAATTGTTTTCATAAAAACATCCGCATTACACTGTAAAATTGTTCTTTACCTGCTCATTTTACTAACAAACCTTAATAAAAGAACTTTATGCCGAACAATAACCAATTTGCGAAAGAAAACACCGTACTCGGGTATAGCCCATTGACATAAATAAATCATTATTTTCCTCCCGCGTGGCTTATGGCGCTATAGTCAAATTTCAAAACGAATTTCCATTGTAATGTACCACAAAAGAAAAATGGGAGATTCTATAAAAGTTTGTTAAAATTTAATTTGATACCTTTATCTCGTATTTCTTGAGGATGTTTTAGAGGGTAGTCAGCGTCGAAGCTACTTACGCAAGTACATGTTTATCCCTGCTTATTCATTAATTTTTATTTTGCCTTGTTAACGTAGCTTTGGGTAAAAAACGTATAATAAGCTTCTATTGTTTGCTTAGACTCAATGATATAACGTTTCAATGTTTTCCAAGTTGCCAAAAATTCTATGTTAGGAAAAATAAAAAAAACCGGAGCACGATGTTATTTTCCAAGTCGTGATTGCAATTGGATACTTGTTGATGTGGATATCAATCCCCGGTTTTTAACCCCTAAGTGACAGAGTGATATTTTTAATTTTCATACCTCTCTCCGTAAATACTATTTTAACAATAAAATAATAAAAGCTGATACAAATATGTACTTGGAACCAAAATCAATCTGAAACAAGGCTACCACAACGATAAAACAAATACAAAATCGTTATCTACAAAATCCCCACTGCAATTATTCGTTCAAGTTCCCATCACTTGCCTACCTTCGTTACTGCCCTCTTACCATGAGCTCTTAAGCTCGACATTTTCCGTTGAAGAAGCGAGACGCCGCTATGTGCAGTGTAGTGTGGCTTCTAACTTGTTCAACGGAAAATGTCCTGCTTTAAGCGTTCATGGTAAGGGTTGCATCGATAGAAAATTTCAAACTCCAGCAGTTTGAAATTTTCTATCGATGCAACGTCGCGATATAGCCGGGGAAACTTCCAACTAATAATTTCTACTCATACGCTTTAATATAATTAATCTTTTACGTGACGTCAAATTGGGAAGTTCTCCAGTTTTAATGTTGTTAACTTGCAGAAGTTTATAGGGAACAGTTGCGTTGGCAGGCCTTGCTTTGGTACTTAAAAATTAACTTTAGAGTTTTTGGATATCGTAATTATACCTTTAATCTACCGCTTTTCACGGCTTTAAGGATGTTTCGTTATGGGACGTTTTCCTCCTAAAATCAGTACCTACCTATGAAGCATACTACGTGGTTTTAAAGACCATGGGATAATCATTAAACATGTTGAATATTGCATAGAAAAAAATCGTGTAGATAAACCATACTTCATTATTTGTTTCATGTACGAGTTTTTGGTTAAAAAAATATACTTATTGAAAAATACACCCACCGTATAGAAGAAATTAAGTGTTAAAACGACATAAAAATATATCTATCATAAACAATGTTAGCTGCAATATAAAGTGTACACTGCGTCCTAAACAATTACTCCACACAAACTCTGTTCATTACCACGACTTGACGTCGAGACTCCAGACTTGTCAAAAGTAACAACTCATAACAAAACACAGCTATATCAATGTCTAAATTCAATAGGTACCTTACGAAGGTAAATATAAATACTTACAAAGTTAATACTATACCTGCTGAAGCTCGAAGTTTGAGTAATTTTAAGTCAAGAGAGAAACGTGATCGGCGTTTGAATACATGTTTCGTATAAATCTCAGTATTTCATAAAAATGTGAGTACTTAAATTATCTGAACCATTTTTCACGAGCCATCGCCTTTGTCAACGGCGCCCCGCAGCGTCCCCGCCGTCGCCACACTCCCGCCCCGCTCCTACCCCGCCTTTGCCCCATTCCTGCCCTGCTCTTGCCTCGTTCCTGCCTCGCAGCCGCAGCTCGGCTGCTGCGCACACCCGCAGGTGCAACTGTCAGCTGTCCGGAAACTCGATGTGTTGCTAATTATTTTTTAGAGAACTTTAATAAAGGGTTGGCGAGTATTTTTACGGCTTCTGCAAAGATTTAAGGGGTGTACACGATGCTGTTAAGTTTGTGTTGTTATTGAAACTACATACTAACAACGGTAAAAGTAATGAAATAAGTTCTGAATATTTGTGTATGTAAGTTTTATTAGATGCTAGCAATATTCTACTTAGTATTTCATGTTTGCTGCGCAATACTTAGTTATGAAGGGTTCTAAAGCAGTCAACTTACTAAGTATGTGTCTAGGATTACATTCGGCGATTTTCAAATAAGAATAATAATAAAACACATAAAGTAAAAAGAAAAAATATATATGACTTTTGGTGCCATTTTAGCATGTTGCCCATGCTAAGCTTGAATCTAAATTGATAAAGGAAATTTGAAAAATGATGGATACGAGCGGGATTCGAACCCGCGACCTTCGCCGATCCGTGGCGCTGCTCTAACCAACTGAGCCACCGTGTCGCTGCTCGCATGCATCGAATTTCAAGTTCCCTTTTAGTATTTACGTCTTAAGGGTGACGTCAGGTATTATCTGTTGGAATCTATGATTACCAACTCAGTGTTATACCTTTACAGCTATAAATCACTGAAACGATAATACCAACCCAAATTTATTTGACTTTTGGTGCCATTTTAGCATGTTGCCCATGCTAAGCTTGAATCTAAATTGATAAAGGAAATTTGAAAAATGATGGATACGAGCGGGATTCGAACCCGCGACCTTCGCCGATCCGTGGCGCTGCTCTAACCAACTGAGCCACCGTGTCGCTGCTCGCACTGGTACTGGTACTGGTATAACACTGAGTTGGTAATCATAGATTCCAACAGATAATACCTGACGTCACCCTTAAGACGTAAATACTAAAAGGGAACTTGAAATTCGATGGATGCGAGCAGCGACACGGTGGCTCAGTTGGTTAGAGCAGCGCCACGGATCGGCGAAGGTCGCGGGTTCGAATCCCGCTCGTATCCATCATTTTTCAAATTTCCTTTATCAATTTAGAAGAAAAAATATTTTACCTAGTTAATATTCAGAAACAACATACACATTATAATTTAAAATTTACCTTAATTAAAACATGTAGAAAACATAACTTCACTAAAATAACAGACGACAACAGTTTTTGCAACAATAAACAACTTACAATCAACCAACGAACCAGCATGGACAACAGTCGGTTTTATTAAAAATTAAATGCAAATAAAGCGTTATTTCGCCGTGTTTTCGACATAAACAATGCATATCTTCATGGTTGAGTGGTATAGTCGGTAGTCGGTACCCGCACACGATAAGCCGTAATATACCTACACACTTATGAAAAGCTTTCCGCCCCCGGCGCGATAAGATATTTACTCAAATTACCTACTTAGCATCCGCAATGATCGCTTATTTTATGCTCTAATGGGAAACAGATCACGTTATGCCCGACGTCTAAAACTAAAAGGATTTAGTAGTATCATTTTGCATGTGTTTACCTATACTTATTTCCCGTAGGCAGACGTAGAGGTGATATTGTAAAGCAATTTTTATGTTCCTACTTATAAAGTAGTAAAGGTGTAAATAAGTTATGGAACGTACTATTTGTGTGTTACACGTGTCATGGTGGCCTAGTGGATAGTGGTTGACATACCCGATTTGTATGTCAAAGGTTGCAGGTTCAAACCCAGGCAAGTATCAATGTGACTTTTTCAATTTCATGACTACTTTCTTAGTCTTACTTTTAGATATTCTAAGACGCCCGCAGTGAGCTAGCGTGGTGATCAATGCTCAATTCTTCTGTATACAAGAAGAGACTTTTGCCCTGCAGTGGGACAGTTATAGGCTGTTATTAACGTACTATTGTAGATCGTTGGCTACGGCTCATATTTACCTAGCCTTACAAAAATGTGTGAACTTTTGCGTAAGCACTTTGAAGCTTCACAATACTTCTTATTTATTAGCACTACTCAAGATCGTCAAATGAACAGTTATTGAAACAAATTCAGAGCTTGATAAATAATAATTGGTCATTTTAAATTGACATTTAACTGATCATTCAAGCCTAACAAATTGTAAACTATTCTTAAATGAGATATACTATGAGAGACAACTCGAGATGTCAGATTTTAATCGATTCCAAACTAAGTTAAATTTGTTGTTCGAAGAAATTAAAACTCAATTGTGTTAAAGCCTTTACAAGCGTCGAGCGTTCGTAATTCTTTTGGTTCCAACTGACACTGAATGTATAATATAAATATTTCAATGTTGCACTGGACGGCGGGTCGATCAACACTGTATAAATACTGACCTCGTTTAGTCAATCAATCTTATTATTTACATGAGAAATATGCAGCTGACGTTTTTCTTTGTTTAGATCGATTTATTGGTTGTTAGGGAGTTTATAAGTAATTACAACTGGACGAACCTGAAAAGTAAGTTAAATTTACGGGGCCCTAGACAACTGACAAAACGCTATATGAATACAAATTACCAACACAAAAGTGGGTGGACTCGAATGTTTGAGGTTATAATAATGTTATGACTATAATAGAATCTACGACATACGTCAATTTCATTTCTATTAATTGTCTGACTTGTTTTGCCACTGGTAAGCTCTTGTTGTTATTACTATAAACACAAGAAACTTTCTTTTAAGTGGTCTACATTCGAACATCTTTCAATACAAGGTATATATAGAAGATCTCGGTCAAGTGCTCTATGCTATATTATAACTGTTATTGTTCTCGTTACCCAACCGCCGATATGTTAAAAACTTTCCATCAGATGGGGCAGTTCTCATTATGTATTGTAAACGGTATGGTTTGAGCCGTTTTTACATACCCAATGTATGCACTGCCACGCACCTAGTCTGCTTTATAGTAGGTATTCATGTTTAGTTATGTTCTTAATGTGCATAGATTAGTAAAGATTGAACTAAATGTGTCTAAAGGTTGACAGATTATAAGGTTACTGATTTACATACTATCTATATACTATCTTTATGATTTTCCGGGAATTTCTTTTTACGAGAGTTTTTTACTTCAGCTTTGAGCTTAGTTTTCCAGTTAATTTTAGAAGAGATACGGCGTAATCCTACATCAGATAATTAAAAAGATTTTACCATAATTCCTCTAAAATACGCTCAATCAAGTTACGTACCTATTGGATATCCTGAATACTGTTTCACGGTGTCACCTCGTTGACTCTTCGATTTTTTTGGACATATTCATCTTTGTGAAGAAAATTCAAGCCTATACTAGCTTGGAAAAGCCGTTTAAGGTCCAATTAGTTTTCCATTTTAAAACACAGTAACAGCAGAAACAATTCCACTATTGTTTCCATAAAAATATGACTGACCGTCAGACGTTTCATAAAGGGATTTTGTCAGACAATGTCTCACATAGCTACATTGATGCGATGTATATAGCTCGGGTACCGCTTAAGTGATATTAGCAGATAGTCGGGCGGCCGGACAATGGTCTGCTGCCGACCAGAGCAAACACAATATGCGATGTATGGCGCCCGATTATAGTCGCTAGTTTGAAGCGATGTAATGCAATGATATTGCTGCGTGGGGGACGGTAGGTTGGGTATTATACTGTGTATTTTATTTTTATAACAATAAGCCGATGAGTACCTTGAGGTTTTTTGTAGTCGGTTATTTTAATTGGGAGTGAATTTTAATGTTTTTCATCGCATTGTATAGTCGCGTGATGCCAGTTAAAAATGACATAACATTTTGGTGGTCGCTGAGAACGGTCGTATACCAACGTTTATTGAAATCTTGCTAATGTACAGTTGTTGTTGTAAGATTTTAAGACCACACAATTGAGTGTGTACGTATTTTGACGGTCTAATTGGTGTAGTAAAGTATTGCTACTTTAGCTTTTCTTCGGTACAAATGTTTGCCATCTAAAAACACAACACAAAAACAACAACTTTCACATTTACGTAAAGGAAGTTTATAAAAACCGACTTAATTATGCATAAGGTGCTAATAATGACATATAAATATTCTATCTAGATCCCAATCAAGAGTAACATCAAATGAAAGCACAACAACTCACCCTAACTAACTGTATAACTCTAATAGGTACAAATCTACGTACAAACATTTGGCTACGAAATCCTCTAACATTCAGGTATCACCCGTCATTGTATCCGCAGCGGTTCCGTCGTGTGCACCAAACGTATCACGGTACGTATCGGCGCCGGACTTCAGCGTCTATTAACAACTCACTCGATACCAGGAAAATATATTCTGGATGTAAGGTTTCTTGGCTGTATTTTGGTATACTCCTATGTGGGAATAATGTTTAGTTTTGTGTTGTTTGCTGGTGTTTGCGATGGTAAGATCTTACAGGGCAAAATATATAATATAATGTTTATATTATGAAATAACTTCACTGGATTTAGCTAGAAATATCCTGCTCCCTATGATACTTTAGCTTTAGTTTAAAATATCTTGAAAACTCGAAAAATAATAATATTACTTAAATTATAAGGAAGGCCATAGATTATAGATTTTTTTTTTCGAAGAAGTGTGTTATTTACGTTTTAGGCCATAGATACTTATTGACCCGGAAAATCCGCAAATAAAAATTTCCAATAGGATGAAGTCGGCGGTACTTAGCGTGTTCATTCTTTTAAACGATTAGTAGTTTCATTTGATGCGTTCAATTTTTTGTACACCTCTAATGAATTAACTTAAGAAACGTGCAGTAAGTAGCAATATTTGAATGAAATATTATTCCAGTTCTTCATAACTTCCTATAACTCAGGAAGATAGTAGCAGCTAATGCTTAGAAACTTTTAATCGTGATTAATGACTGCGAACTTTATCGCTCTATGACACGAACACTGTGGAATAAACTCTACCAATTAGTTTAAGAAACAAAGTTAGATGGCTGCAATGCTTGGGATTCCCAAGCATGCCTGATTTGACTGGCGATCTTGCCTTGCTTGTAAGCTTTAATCGATTTTGTCAATTTCGTAAAAGCTTTAGCGACGCGCACCGTAGTTGCAAGAGTGTTTTTTAAATATAATATAATTAAATTATTTCGGTATTTAATGAGTCGCTGTGAGTATATTTAAGGTGTATCTCCAATCATAGATTTTTCCAAAAGCATATAAGTCAAAGAAATAGGAATAGAAATATACGAATTTAAATATGGTGCCGTAATTTGATTCTTTTACGATTTTAATACGACCCCTCGAAACTATAGTATTCACCTAACATCATGTTACGTTTAACAATTTTATTACTAGTTTTCATTAATGATAATTTGAATGTTGAAATAACCGCTAATGTTTCGTTTGCCACGCGGAAATTGAGCGGTGGCGGTCGAGTATTGGCTCGACTGAGTCGTCGGCTGTCATCACAGGCATGGTACGACCAACTTGGAATTTATATCTATTCATATTGATATTACGAACGCTTTTAAAATGTCATTGAGTGACGTCATAAAGGGGAAGCGAGGCTGCCGTTGAGTTGAGTTTACTTTTTGATAAAGACTGATGTGAATGCTGCGTAGTATTTCGGATTGGAAAACATTTTTGTGTAAATATACTTGTAGGTTTTTAAATCAGCAATATTTAAAGATCATTAAACGTACGTATTAGAAGTGGTAACTCTGGAGACGATAAATGTCATGCTTTTAAAATGCCAGAGGCAGAAAATTTTACATTATAATATGAATTGACGTAGTTATTTACTATATAATCCGGTTATACTCACGTGTAAGTATATTCGGGAATACCCGACTAGTTTCGAACTCGAATGGAGCCCTTAATTATGAGCTGGTTACGCGGCAGAGTCGCGAGACGAACTAGTAGGTATGTATTTGTTGTGTCTTTGTATAGTTTAAATACTTTGGGCTGTCGTTGTATATGAAATATACCTATTACAGAAACTCCCGAAGGCTAAACTTACACCTAACTCAGTACCAACTATCTAGGATTAATGATGGATAAGTCTAGCAGTTGAAAGTACGATAACGGCGGTGTCAGATAAAATATGATGAACATTATAGTACCTACGCTTACCACATTTAAGTTCAATAAAAGCGCCGTTGTAACATAAAATAGGATACATAAATAGCATATATTTTCCTCTGGTTAAATCTTCGCCGCGTAGGTTGACATGATAGACATCCCGAGCAATGGCGTCCATTCAGCTACACTTTATTATTGAACGTTCAGAAATATTTTTATTTCTTTCCAACAAAAATTTCGAAATAAATTTTAGCCAGTCGACTGTCAATAACTAAACAGATATCTTCAAAATTTTCGTACTATATTTAACACGCCGCTAAGAAATAAAAATGAACGAACATTCCTCTTCAATGTCACAAAAAATAAAAAATTGCGCCTTATGCTCTCACCGCAAGTTCACCGAGTGGTAGAAGACACTCGATCCGTCATATTATTTTTTCTCATCTCAAGAATTCATTTCGTATCCAACTATAAAAGTCTAATTTCAACGCCATAGCATAATGGATTGGAACGTCTGAGAGCTTGGAGGGAAATTTAATATTATGTCCGACGATATCTAAGGTAAGAGTTGTTCGCCAGGGTCGCAGGTACAATTGTCGTGGGATTGTGAATTGCGAAAAAGTCACGAATCCAAGCATTGTCTAGACGAGAGATGAGGAGTGAGCGCCGACTATCCGCCGAGAACACTAAGCCCGTGTTATTAGATTTTGATGAGTTGTTGACGACCATTTTAAAACTTTATATACACGTTTTTTATTCAGCCCCTACTCTGAAGTTTTACAATCAATTTCCATTTTATTTACGAAAGTCTACGTGTTGATAGGTTTACGGCGCTGTGGCGGCGCGTTTTGGGATGCTATTATGTGGCTTGATTAGTTTAATGCAATCGAGTTTTAGTATTGATAGACTTTTTATTTTATGGGTTCAGAGAAACCTACTCGTGAAGGACTGTAAATAATTTGGTGTGAGTAAATGAGGCGACAAAGGTATGTTATCATCGCAGCTAATGGAAGACCGTCGGCCCACCCATCCGAAAATCAAGGTTCTCTTAATTAGTATTGTTTTGCCTTTTGTCTTTATTTGTGTACAGAAAAAACATTCATCGGTATCGCTAAACGAGACGAAATAAATTACCATATTGTAAGTATTTCATAATTCGTAGGTACTCATAGAAAATCTTAAAGTAAAGTAGCAAACTACACCTTCATTTAAAATAAAACAACTTACGCTGAATCACACAAGCAGTCTACAAAATCAATTTCATAATTCGAACTCCCAACATCGGTGTAGAGCAGCCATAAAACCAATCCATCAGTTTCAATCAATGGCCATGGTGTAATCGCACTATTGCACACACATGGCCAATCATATCAAAGTAAAAGCGCTTCAACAGATTAGTCGGTTATATGACAAGGATACGCCGCCGCGAACCCATAAAACTTTCCCTCGACCATGAAAGTGAGCTCAGTCACGAAGGGGTCATTAATTCTATATAAACCTGGCCAATGTTAACCTAAGTATTGCTTCTTCAGCGTGTAAGCCTGTAATTGGACGGACGCGACCAGATTTATGAACTCAAAGTTACAAACAATTTGGATTGCCTCTTATATTGATGGTTTACACGGATTGTAGACACGTCGAGGACCAGCCGTTATGTGGCTGTGTTTGTCGAGAGAAATGGTATTAAAAAAATTCCTCACAAAAACTGACTGAGCAGATAAACTTTGTATAGAAAAAACATATTTATAGATGAGGTACCTGTATGAATAGACTACATAATATGTATGTGACAATGCAATAGGAATTCAGGAGAATGCAGAATACAGTCAGCACGGTAGTGTTTCAATAAATAAACTTGGGTTTATTATAAAATAAAATGAAAAAAAAATTTTTTTACGTAAATTCCCAAACAGGGCTAATTACAACCAATCCGCGAGTTATCCTAGCAACAATGACTTATTTTATCAATTACACCAGTTTTGAAACAAACGAAACAGATAGATGGTTCTCAGAAGCCATTAGACACAAAGTTTCGAAGTTTTTTAGCGCTAAAAGTATTGTTTCACAACTACAAAGTATCGCTTCGATTTTGTTCGATGGAATGAAATACAGTTGTTAAGGATTTTCTTTTACAGTCCATTGCGCTATCTGCACGACTTCGACGAGGAATATTATCGTAAGTATCTTCAGAAATACGAAACAGAACGGAGTGTACTTTGTTAGATGCAAATATTTTTCTCAATAGAAATAAACTTGGGTTTATTCATCTTGAAACTTTCTTTATAAACCGTGAAGTAACTTGCAAAGTGATGTATCCAGTACCTGATAGTATTTTTCAGAATTATGAGTTACTGGAGAGTTCTCTGTTTTGTGAGTTCACACTTCTTCTCATCGTATGGTTGATGAACAACCTGGTGTCAGAGTTTAAACCGCCTGTAGGCATCTGACATGGCTTTACACACCGTTGAAAAATCTCCCAGGTGTGCCGGTTTCCTCACGATGTTTCCTTTCACCGTTTTTAGAAACTGATAACTAATATATAGTACGTCATGAATTCGAAAAGACATTTGTGCGTGCCGGGGTTTGAACTTGCAACCTTTGACTTGGTAGTCCAACGGTCATACTATTCGACTATCAGTGCAGAAAAGTTTCCACTTATAACAATAACTAGCAATTCAAGGGAACAGCACTTGATTATTCCCTTATTAAAAAGCCTTTTGTTCTTATGGACTTCAGAAGTATTCTGTTTCATACCGACGTTTCTTAATAAAATAGGTCTCCTTCTGGCCCTCCAGTTCTTCCTCCTAGCTGTTATAAATGTTTAGGTGCACGTTTATTAACATTGTGAGGCAATGAAATAGAGTTTTTTAAATATCATAAACGTCTTTAAGCTACACGCAAATTAAACTCGAACGTCTAGATCAAACGGTTTACCAAAGAAAACAAACTCTTCTTATAAGTCTCACTCAAAGTAAAGGTACCATTAACAAAATACGTTGTTTACCGAAGTGTAGCTAGACGTCGCGAAACAGAAACAAGCCACCAACTGACGTTTTCCCCGATTGTAGTAGCAAAAAGGCCACGTCTGGCATCCCCGAATATGTTTGGCGAATAAAATAAACAGAAAACGTACTAATATGCAAGTTGGTATAGTGTAGGTGCGCCGCTATTGACAAGTTTTTGAACGTTTATGAATAAATAAGTAGCTCCAGTCTGCCACATCAATACCGCTGGTGGCTGAATGCCAAATGCTATTCGTGACACTTTCCACTTTCGCCGTTTTTTCCATCCGCACACGGTGAATATTTCGTGCGGCTAATTTCCGCACGGGTACTTTTTTTAGTCGAGAAACCGTTTTTAGAACTGTCGGCGGCTTTGCCTGTTTTGACTGCGGCGTTTGATGCCTGCTTTTATGGTGATGTCGAAAAATATATTCAAGTTTAATTTAGATTATCGCTGAGCTTCGTCCTCCGTAATATCATGACACATGTCACAGTTTTTCAGTGACTTTCGCAATGTGTAAGTTTTATGGGATTTTTATTACAAGGTAAAGTTAGAAGTGAATTTTGGCCGTATAAATCTGTAAGCCAATTTTATGAATAATGTTTATATTCATAAAATCATCATCTCGGTTGATTTAAGGGAAAGGTATAAGGTGTTTCGTCATTAAAAACGCTCACACAACATAATAATACAAGAAGATGCATATTATTTAGCATTCATTCAAAGAAACTGAAATTAAAAGTTTTCTATAACTTATATCAAATAACAACATGGCATCACGCCTGTATTTCCCGAAGAGTTAGGCAGAGGTGTATAGTACACAAATATTTTGCCACTTATGTTATAGGTCCCAATGTAATAGGGGGCGAGCCTAATTGCCATCAACCAGGCACAAATCCAGAATCCGTGCTGCTACTAATAATTACATAATGGGAAAACTTAATAAAACATTGCCGATTCGGGATTCGCACCCAGGACCTCATGCAGCAGTCGCCAACTACTACACCACTAGACCAACAAGGTAGTCACTTTTAACACAAATCAACTAACATATAATAAACTAACTGCGTGAACCCCGTGGTGTTAACCGCTTCATTTCTCGGGATAAAAAGTAGTCTATGTCTATCCAGGGTGTCAGCTACCTCCATACCAAATTTAATCAAAATTGAATTCAAACTAAATCAAAGAAGTGACAAGTATACAAACACTCACAAACTTTTGCCATTATAATACTAGTGTGAAGATTATTGACATCAGCCAGCCAATCACACAGCACATCTGATGCCATTCACAACACGTCGAATCAGACACAAAAAGCGTACAGTTGACATTTAACGGGCGAGCCAACATGTTTAGGGTAAAGGTGTCGGGGCCATTACCCGGGGGTAGAAGTGGCTGACTTACTATCGCCACCCACTAGTCGTCTGCAGGTCGAACACCATTATTCCGTTCTAAATAGACTCAAACGTTGAATATTCCGGGAATTCTTAGGAAAACAACTTTAAAAGATGTTTTCGCAGCGTTCGAAATTGGCGAAGCCATAGAGCGGAGAATAGGTTTTATAGTTGATGTTAATGTGCAAATGTTTGGTTACATGTATTTTGTTAATATTTATTTGATATGGAATAGGTTTACGTATTTATCAATATCAGGTGGACGTGGCAAGATCATTTGAAACGACACGTATTCGATCCCTATATTCGTGCGTATTGTCATACCATTTATGAGTGCTCTTAAATATTCTAGTTTACGATACCGATATCTCTTGAAGTTTCTATACAATTGTATTCTAAGACAAGCTTACCAATTAGCCCCATCATTATAAAATCGTACTTAACTAGAAATTTTCAATAGGTTGGCAGAAAGAGACTTACTGAGGTAAAGTACTTGAACACTGATACTAATGACTCTCATTTAATAAAATACGAGGGTACTAAGAATTTCCAAATGAAAAAAGCCTTACAAATATATGAGTGGTTTCTCAAGAAATACGCAGTTATCAAGATGTTATTAAACATAGTAAGTAAAATAATTATTCAATATTTTTCATCAGGTCAAAGTCAGGCAAATGTCCCCATGTAGACCACTTATAGGCAGTAGAAACACCAAACATATAATTAAATTGTTATAAAAGAAGAAAGGCAAATAATATCCTAAGGGATAAAGAACAAACTATTCTGCTGCTCATTCCAAATTTCCCTGTAGAGAAGAATAGGTACACAAATAAGATATAACAGTACCTATTAAGTTATCCTTTGTTCTCTATGTTTTATTCCAATTAAAGGGTGATAATTAAAATGACAATATCTCATTAAGTACCTAGTCTATTCCTGAGTGTATTGGATTCAGGCAATTAATGAGAGACGCTGATACTCTTTGTAAAGATCGATTGTTGATATTTCTGCTGACACTTGCTATAACTGTAATAGATATTCACATATTGCACCCAGGATCACGATAACCCATCCAAGAATTAACCACCTAAGAGCTGCTTAACTTTACATAAACCAACTGACGTTTTGCCACTTGTCTGGGGTCTGAACTGCTTGGTATATATATTTCTGTACTAATGAGGTTGTCAATATTATATCCAAGGGTAACAACCTATTACGATGCTATATTGACCATAAAGGTTAAAATATCTAAGGTCAATAATTCATAATTTTGTACCCACGAGACTGAAAACATACCCAGTAGGTATAGGTAAGTTTTCGTTTGTGTAATTTCAATTTCGCAAACCCAATTATAAAGGGATTGAATTCTAATAGAATTCGATTTCAATTTTGAGGCTTAAAAACTAATAGTAATGGAGAATGGGAGAAGATTAAATATTAACTGTTAATTAAGTATTTGTTCAGTAAATTCTGATTGGAATATACGCAGTGAGTAAGCGCTTGGCTTTCTGTGGAAGGGTCGTGTGTTTGATGTTAGTGAATAGTTATGACTGGACAATTAGTTATTTATTTCTTCACAAACAATAATTTATTGTTTCAGGTTTGGTATAAAATATTGAGTCGGACTCGCTTGTAGTACATAGAAGATTACGAATCTAAAAATGTGATAAAAAGGGAAATATTATTTGATTAAAAACAATATAATTATCATGCCATCTTGACCGCACATTAGTACAAATGCAAGTCAGTTTGGAAGAATCATTTACACGTCAGAGATTAAATAAGTTACAAAGTAATATTATATAATAACACACCAACATGACGAAATAAACAATTGCAATTACATTTCAGTGCAATTCCAACAAGTTGTAGTCAGTCACGATTAAGTAACAAAGTGGGTAACATAAGAGACAAGCTACCAAAGGGTTGCAAGGTGATACAATGACCGTAACATGCACCGTTTACTTTCCTATGATGTATAGGTACAACCCTTGTGTTGTGTATGTAAACTGTTTTATGTACTTTGTATGTGACAGTTATGTAACCCGCGTAATGTTACTCGTAAACGCTAGAGATCTGAAAATTATGAATTTTTTATGACTGACATTAATTAATGTTGAAATAACAGCAGATTGTACAATATGTAACTATTCTCGTATCATTACAACACTATTCCCTCCGATGGCGTTAAAAGTTATCTTTTAAAGTTTCATTACAGATAATACCTCCCTACGTTGTACTGTTTATTAAAAGCCGATAAAAGTAAAGGTAAACAGAAGTAAATATTGCGATGGAAGTGAACTTTTTCAAAGTTTATGAATAAATAAGAAGTGCTCAGTCTGGCACAAGCGATCGATAACCGTTAAGCTTTCCACATGGAAATAGCCTGTACTAAGCCAATAGACTTTGGGAGGTGGTACCTACATTATTGCATGGAGAGCTTTCATTGACGTCACATATTTACTTTTGGACGGCTACAAAGTGACAATGAACTTGGCAATGACTTTTCGCAACACGGAATAAAAAATTACATGAATTATTTTTTAATCCAATTTTGGTGCTTATAATGAACATTTTAAGCGATATACACGGATCCTTAAGTGTGAGTTTGTTGCTAGCTGCGTATGAGTTTTATAAGAAAAATACTAGATGAAAAATCAAAATTGTTGAGCGAAGAATTACGAATTTCCTTCAAATTTTGTCAGGGAAGAGAGTATAGACGGAGTATTAGCGCAGTGGCTGCTGCGCTAGGGGATGCGGATTCGACGCCCGCAGGGAAAAAAAAGAGATTTGCGATGTTTGTCCCAAGTCTGGGTGTTTGTGTATGTGATATTTCATTTTTGTGAAACGTTCCCGCGATACAAGAGAAACTAGTGTAGGACGACGTATTTTTAAAACACAAATATAGGGAACACTTGCCTGGTCCATCAATTTGACGAACCTGGTATTACAGCAGCGATTGTATGTACTTAAGTAGTTATGTATTTACCTATTATTTTAGTAGCCAGAACAAGATTAGCAATTTTTATTTCTTAAAATAGAATTAGGGGTACTTTAATATCGAAAGAGGGCATAACAATAGATCATTACCGATAACAAGTACTAGCAAGGTTTTAAGCGCTCTTTTTCTTAGAAAACGAGTCAGTGATTTTATTCGTGTGACAAGATATCTTATCTAATTTCCAGTTCACTGCTACTTATGAGAGACAAAGTCAAGAGTTGACAGCATTTGATTTTGTTGACCCTCTGTGTTATGTCTAGAATACGATCAAGAGGGTTGTTTGTCGAAAGTACCTAGTGATCCATGTTCCAGCTCTTTGAAGCTTGGCTAGGCTTTTTATTCATTAAAATTCACCCTATGGATTTTGATCGTGATGCAAATAGATGATATTTGGAACTTTGACCTTGAAATGATAATGATAAAAAATATGTATTTGTCGGATCGATGGGGATTTTTGACATTTTATTTTTCTTCTTATCGTATGGTTGATGAACAACCTAGTGTCAGAGTTCAAACCGCCCGTAGGCCTCTGACATGACTTTACACACCGTTGAAAATCTCTCAGGTGTACCGGTTTCCTCGCGATGTTTTCCATCACCGTTTTTAGCAACCGATAACTAATTTATAGTTCGCCGTACGCACATGAATCCGAAAATATATTGGCGCGTGCCGGGAACTTGCGACCTTTGACTTGGAAGTCCAATGGTCATACCACTTGGCTCTCATTGCAATTTCATTAATGAAAATAGTTTACAAAAGAAAAAAATATCGTCTTTATTATAGGAAAAATTGTTTATATATAGGTAGTAGACCAAGTCACGGATGAAAACTAGATTTAATTATGAATTTTAAGTGTTCAGGGTTGGAGTATTGTTTCAAGTTTCGTGCAACCCACATTATTTTATCGTTAAAACGTAAAACTTAAACTTACATTACCTTGTATTTTAAAAGAAGACACAAAAATGATTAACATTTAGCTGCAAGTTCTCCTTAATGGGTACTTAATAGATTAAGTTTTTCTACTTACTCCAAAGGTTCGTGACTGTAACACTAGCTAGTAAAAGGTATGAATTACAAAAAAGTACTGCAAATAATTTAAGTTAAATTTAAGCAGCCATTCATGGCGCCCCAGACGTTCTTGGAAATATTACTTTTCATTTATTAAGAACATCATTCATCTTTTGATATTTCTTGGTAACTTTCATATTTTTCATACTATAGGTATATGCTAGTAAGGATTCAGTAAAGTGAAATTTTAGATTCGTGTGAAAATACCTGCATGTTTTTAGAACGTTAAAAATGTAGACTTTATTGATAATTTTAATAACAATAATTACACGTCGCCCATTACTGTGGAGGTTTTAAGAACTGCTTTTAACGCACAAGGTTGCCGGTTCGAAGCCCTGGCTGTACCTATCAACTTGTTACAAGATTAGTCAGTCAGAATGTACGTGGCGGGGTTATCAAAAGTTTGTGCCCGGTTGATGGCAATAGGCCTTCCCACTATAACATGGGACCTATAACATAACTGGCGAAATGTGGGTGCAATATATGTGCACTCTGCCTACCCTTTCGGGGAATACAGGCGTGACGTTTATGTAATATCCTTAACAACAAAAATGCTTGAAATCGTCAGTCATTACTTAATCACATAATATGCATCATTCTCTTGAAATTACTCACGCCTCGCGAGATCTACAAAAAAAGATGCTAAAGCTAATTTCAGAGACTAAGCCAAAAATTAATTTGTACTCGGAAAAGAAACCAAAAGAAAAAAGTTACAAAACATCCTGAAAGCTCTAGATCTTAATAATTTGATACCTTCACAAACAAACGGAGAGCATTCATAGCTCGAAAGTAGAAAGATTTAACTTTAAATATCTTTTTTTTTTTTTTTTTTTTTTTTTTTTTCGGTATATTTTATGTCGACGACCCCGAGGGGGGTCTTATTGGACGTAGCCGGATAAAGGCGAGACTTCTGGAGCCTCCAGCCAGGCTAACTACTAATAAAGACTTTAAGCGATGCTACCGAGGGCGCCCCCTGCGGGACTCGAACCTCGACTCGGTGCATCGCTGACTAACATGCAAAAACAACAAGGGACTGCTGGATCTGATTTATTATTTAGGGACTGTTTTATAAGCTAGAGCTCGGCCCCGGGCCGGCTGTACTAGGGACGGGAGGGTTATTTACGTTAATATTTAACGATCGCGGCGGACCTCGACGGCGAGATCTTAGTATTCGACGGCGTCGGTCGTGTAAAGTGTTGATAGTGTCTGGATTCAACCGTTGCTGGAGCAAGGTTGTACTATCATCTGGCTCATCGAGTACGCGTCTGGGACGCCTTGTCTTGGAAATACGTGATGGTGTGTAACGGCTCTTTTTTTTTTTTTTTTTTTTTTAACTATTTTTCTTTTAGCTAGGATCTTGTTAACGAGTGGCTAATGGCAGTCGTTATGGTAGCCTTCTGTTTTACGCACAGCATAGTAAGTAAATGGAGTGATTACACGCACGTGTTCTTCAATATATCACCTCAAGAAAATTGTAGCTTATACAATATTCTATTAGTTTTTGTGTCCATCTATTTATCTAAATAAGGGTAGCTATGTCCTTACAAAAATAAAATATCTGCAGACCAAACTCGTAATAATATTGTCTTGCGTGAAAAACCTCAACCAAAGCAAAGTAAAGATCTAATTAATTGCTTAAACTTATTAAATCTGCACTACAAGACATATAACTGAAGGGTATTTAACATTTAATACAATATTTTAAATGTTAATACAGCGTGTTTGATTGGTGACTTCGCCGTCGCGTCGCCTCAGTGAGTGTTTGTCACGATATCAGTCCATTTACTCACTCATCTGTGGTCCCACAAAATTATGCACTCGCAGCCGTCAGCCTGATGGAGTGGCTTTCGTGTTTCACTAGTCTGCTTTATGAGAATTGGCCTCGTTATGTCGCGGGAAAACGTCCGTTAAGGTTTTACAACTAAGGCCAAGTTGCACCGTCTCACGCTACTGTCAAATCATCTATCAAATTTACACTTTCGAAAAAACGTCAGGTTAAATTAACGATTTGATT
The DNA here is from genome assembly GCA_905340225.1 of Abrostola tripartita. NCBI lineage: Eukaryota > Metazoa > Arthropoda > Insecta > Lepidoptera > Noctuidae > Abrostola > Abrostola tripartita. The sequence goes on along the minus strand of HG996490.1, from coordinate 5,141,527 downwards.
TTGTTTGCTGCATCACTACCCTTGTCGGATAGACATCAGATTAATCAATGTATTTGGAAGGACAAAGGTTTCTTTATATTTTAATGATTAAGACAAAATAGATAGAATGCTATGTTGGTGTCCGGATCGCAACTGAAAACAAAGAGTCTATTGTGATATGGTAGGTACATCTCAGTCTATTAATTCAATTGAATTTCTGAGAGTTCGATTTCAATGATCTTAATGTGCAATTCAATAGCAATTATAAAAAAAATTAAAAACACAAGCCATATCTTAAATAACTTTATCAACAGCAAAAACTCGGAGGCGTATTATGACGCCTGGGGCCGCACCTTAAAACTGTGCAAAGAGTACGCACCTTAAAAGTTATAATTTCACCCACTTACATAAGACGTTTGCGCATCTCCGTAATATTTACATTAAGAATCGTTGAACCAGTCGGACGGTGTGCTTAAGCCCTTATCGAGCTCATGTTAATGGAGTGCGATTTTTGAGAGTAATTCCTCTTTGACGAGAGCGTCACGTGACGTGAACGCTAAATGTTCACAGTATTTAAAAGGTCCCTACATTATACGAGATGGCTCCAAAAATGTCGTGTCTACAAGTTGTATACCTTGTTTATAGGGTGTCGCTTTTGATTTTTTTTGCACCACTTAAAATTTAAGAGCACTTAACTCTGACGAACTTTTTGCGTTATTATAGATCCAAGATTCGGAGCTTTCCTAAAGATTTTGATCATTTTACTTTGTACTAGCTTCTGAACGCAGAACGAAAAAAGTAATTTACTCGTCGTTATGGCTTTAGCAAAGTATGGACAATTCACAACATTCCATTACACAAAATAATATCGCAAGAACTACTACGTTTAATTATTTAATATACATACATTCACAATAAACTTCAGTCGTATTTCAAAAACTAAATTTCGTCCCTTGAAATTAAATTTACATCACAATTTCAACGAACCAAAATCGTGAGAAATGCTGCAAGTGCAACAGCAAAATATAAACATGACATCAGACATTTAAGATAAGAGCCAGACATGTACCAGACTAATATACGGTACGACATACGTAGATAGGAAAATGATAAAAGTACTTCATGTAAGCAGACATTATTTCAATGTCCGTCCATTTTTCTTACCGTGCCCGAGATAGACGGAATTGTTAAGAATATGTTCGTAAACTCAGATGGGGTACTTAAATATTTTTCTACTAAATAGGAAAATGTTGTAGAGCTGGAATAGGGACTATAAACTTTAGTTATTCATCACAGTCAGGTTTTATGACTTCTAGTGTTTAGATAGATCAACGGGAGATCAGATTCGATAAGAAAGCAAATTACGTCATAATGTATAACCGATTGGGACAATAGCTGAGTGCTTGGCAAAACTACAGCGGGCCTATTTCCGTATGGATTTTTTTTTGTTGAAATTCGAATGCTTACTGGATTTCTATCTGCTTGACTTCTTTCGTCATTTTTTTAGGTAAATAATATCACTAAACAGAAGTACTTATATGAGAAGCAGACGTCCAAATGCTAGTGCAGAATAATGTAAACAAAGTCTATGGTCGTTAAAACCCTCAGGAATACCATACAAACTATATGAGGAGCCGAAACTACAAAAGGAAAAATCCTTTCAAATCTCAGCTACAAAAATATAGACGTTTGTGTTTCAGAGGTATTTGCGAATGCCGTCAAGACATCTGCGGGGAAGGTGGATACCTTCAGACGGCGGGAATTGAACAGTCGGTATGTCAAGCAGTTAGACAAGATTTCAGACGCATTGTTTAAGTTATTCTGGTAGGGTTGTGGGTTGTTTATGAGTGTCTATATTATTCATTTGTTTGTTTTGTTTACTTAATACAAATGATTATGTATTTTGGGATTAGGTTTTAGGTACTTCTAAATAAATTTAGGTGAGGACGTATTAAAAAAAATCAATTTTTTTTTTGCCCAGTTGTTTATACTATTTGGAATGATGATACTTAGTTAAGCATAACAGTCACCCAATCTACCTGCCGACTGGTTTACTATATTTATAATAAACTTGCAGTGCTCTGCGCTGTTACCCGCTGCATTTTTCCGGGATAAAAAAACTTATATGTAAATCCAGGGTGTCAGCTACCTCCATACCAAATTTTAGCAAAATCGGTCCAGCCGTTTGAGCGTGAAGAGGTAACAAACACACTCACAAACTTTCGCCTATTTATATTATTGTGATAAGTGAGACAACTATACATTTATTTATGTTTCCTGTGACTGTTTATATTGTTTTCCCTTATAATTGGAAAGGAGTCGTTGTTAACCTTGCATATCAATTCATAATAAACTAAACAAAGAACAACAGACTCCATAAACAACAATTAATCATTAAAACTGGAACAAGCAACCCATTGAATACACGAATAATAAGTAACCTACATTCATACTAAAAACATAAACAAATATTACATATAAACAAATAAACTCAATTGTGAGCTTAAGAAATGTGAGAACGTAACAATTGCATGTGTTTATTTTTGCAATACATCGGTGAGTCAATGTGGATCGTTACGGTTGACCTCGAATTATAACCAGCGATGACTAAAATGAATGAATCACAATACATAAAAGTACTTACTTATTTATGGAAATTTTAATTGCGTTTTCGGTCTAGCGGTTGCGCGGATTTTCTGCTTTGGCCAAGTGGTTTGTGTGCTACTGATAAACGTTCGATCATTGTTAATAGGTTAGCTTACTATTGTTTTTTTTTTTTTGGTAACGACCTGATTGGCGTAGTGGCTAAGCAATTGGACTGCTGCACTAAGGGTTGCGGGTTCGATTCCCGCACGGGACAATAATTGGTGCGATCCGCAGATGATTGTCCCGAGTCTGTGCGTTTGTGTATATGATATTTTCATGTTTGTGAAACGCACCCACGATACAGAAGAAATTCATAGTGTGGGGCAACGTTTTTTTTTTAAAAGTATTCCTAATATCACGCCTGTATTCCCCAAAGGCAGTAATGTTCCTCCTTGCATACACCCACATTTCGCCAATTAAGTTATTAGTCCCAATTTAATAGGGGGCAAGCCTGTTGCCATCAACCGGGCACAACTCCGTGCTGCTTCTAAGAATAACCTAATGAAAAAACCCTGTAACACTTATGCCCAGGACCCATGCTCAGTCATGCTTATCGACTACTAGACCAACGGGTCGTCATGATGACATAACACGAATGCTGATCAAAATAATCATCATAAATACTGCTTTGATATTATGTACTATCAATAACGATATTAGGGGATTCCCCGAACCGGTGTGGCCAGCCCTGACTGCTATCGTTATGCGCAGTGTGTCGGCACTGGGCAGGTTAGTTACTTGCACCACAAACAATCGGGCAGCTGAAGCGATCCTCCCCCGCGACCCTTGATTGCAACAAATTTCACCTCACACCGATAGCTTCATTTAAATGCTGAGTTTTGTCTGCAGGGTATTGGTTGATTTCTTGGAACTGATTCATTGATTCTTAGATATTATTTTGTAGATTTTGTTGTTTGTCGCGTGATCTTCAAATATTTTGCTAGTGAGGCAGCAACCGGCAATAGTTTATCTACTACACCTACGGAATTAAAGTCTGAGCATTCGTGGTGTTTTGGGGAAACATTAATTCAACGTTCGTGTAAAATTTGTACGAGACGCGTTAACGCGTTATGACGGAAATTACATACTTTTTACACTCATGAAAATCAAAATATTAAATATTAATGCCACAATTACTTTGACTTAGGCATAAGTTACTTCTAGCGCCAAAGGACCATCATACTAAGCGATCCATGCAGGAGACTTATGTCCAGCTGTGGATGTTCATCGGCTGAAACCACGACAACTTGTTAAAAGAACTGTTTCCTTACGAAAAGGTTATCAGTCTAATTAACCATTAATTTTAAATGACAAACAAACTTTATCTTCTCAACCACATTTCTTAAATTTACTTACGTTCACATTTTTAAAGCAATAATACGACTGTATCAGACAGTAAGCTTTGGTAAACATACTACAGTTCTGTTATTCTCTATAAATTTTCCTTTCTCGACTCGTGTTTGTGAAAACACGGTCTTTGAAGACAGAAAAAGATTGTCTGTGTTTTGTTCAAAGGAATAAATACAAGACTTGAGCAAAAAATGTATAAAATATATAATTGTGGTCTATTGTGAATTTGTGAGGAACGGAGCTGAAGACGTATTAAAACCGTTGCTAGGTATGTATGTTTATTGTTTACGTATTTAGTTTTGTAGTAAATAAGCTGTTTCTTCACACCGTTACTTTCATTGTGGTTTTCAATTTTCATATCCAATGCAGAAAAAAGATTTAGTGTCTATTAGAAATGTTTATTGCAAAATGTTTTTTCGTTACCTTTCTAGAAATAGTAAACGTAAATATGGCAATTTGGAAATTTATCGGCACTTGTCGGAATAATTAAAGCTCACGGAGAAGAATCTATGTGATTTGGCATAGTAACTTTATCTGGACATATAATGCAGAAAGCTCAAATTTGTATGTTACTTCCAAAATAAGAAATTCCACCACTAGTTGCTAAAACCCTGAAATGTTCTACTGTTGTACCCCACTCTCTTTCCCGATTCTTACGGGCTGGCTTATATATACGGTCCGCAAACATGACGCAATATGGTTACCCAAGTTAATGAATATAAAAAGAGATAGACACCATACAGACGCCTAAATCATCTAAAGGACCACACACATTCACACGATAATGACACTGTACGGGACGTACGGGTACGTATGGGAGAGATCATAAGTGCAATACCGCATGTGCGACGTCGCTATCACGCGCCGTATTAACGTTATAAATTAGGACGTTACCGCGCCCACTCAAATAACCGTAAACACAGCATAGTGGCCATTCGCAGCACTTGTGCCAACCAACTTATGCTCCCTACATTGTCTCTTTCATTTTTCTTTATCTGCAATGTGAACATGGCTTAATGGTTCTCCGAGCGGTGAAATTAAATTTCGTGCGTGTATGCACCTTAAAATTGAACTGTATTGTCATTGTCAGTTTTAAAGGCTGTGTTGTTTTTTGCAATATTTTTTCGTTAGACTAAGCGACCCTTGGTGCCTGGCTGTGATTAGTTAGCTGCTCTAATGGAGCGGGTTCTATCCTCGCACTGGCTTGTAACCAGCGGAAATTGGTCATAAGTATGGATTGTGTTCAACTATGTTATATTCGTAGTATCCGGCCTAGAATTGACCACCCTCTTACCTCCCGTGGGTGTCGTAAGAGGCGACTAAGGGAAAATCCAGAAGATGGGCAGCATCGTCTTTTGTAACTTGACCACCAACACTGCGATCCTTAAGCCGCTTACCAAGCGTGGGAATTATGGCAACCCCCCCCCCCCCCTCTAAAAGGGGCAGGCCTTTGTTCAACAGTGGACATCTATCGGCTGATGATGATGATGTGATAATACCTACTACTAGGTAAAATTTCCATCGTCTCCTTTCCATCTCATTCATTTTCCATTATCTTTACTTTGGTAAGTTTGTCCGCTTCAGTCCATTCACAAAAAGGTAATTTTGGTCCACACCTTGAAACTACAAACTTTATTTATGTTAAAAATATTGTGAAAGAAATCTTGTGTTTCAAAAAATTACAATGCAGTTGCATATTAGAACTTATAATACTAAATATGGTGTGGCGACCTGCCTAAGCTAGTTAATTCAAACCTGTGTTTCAGGATCTAAATTAACCTAAAACTTAAAATAATTTAACAGGTTTTCATCTTCTCAGTACCTTTATACTTCAGCACAAAGCTAATCAATTTTCGCGCAATAACGAGACAAACAAATCGAAACCAGCACTACATATTAAGGATATCGCTTCAAGTTGTATGAAGGGACATTTTTAAAACTTTATTATCTTATACGGAATCCGAACTAAGGCCATTCAATATCTATTTACTTATATTGGTATGACCCGACGTGTAGATGGTATGTTGAAAACAGACCGGGTAAAGGCGTACCTACACACACACTGAATGTAACATGTATGCGAAAGTGAGGAGTTTTTTTGGTAACACCGTGTCCTGCACTTAATTTGTGTTCGAGTATTTTGACCAGGGATGTGGTCAATCCCGAAATCGTTTGTGCAAAAATCAAAACGCTCGGACCTTACTACTGTATACACATTTTTAAATGATTTTTCAGTCTTTGTTCTACGATTTTATGCGATTGCGATACGATGACGCAAATAACATTTCTGTTTGATGTTGATTTTGTCATTGTTCAAACTGAAAGTCTATTTCTGTATAGCTTAAATACGATAAGGTAGGGCTGTATCTAAGATTAAAATGATCACCGGCATCCTGTAAGGCTTATAGAGGCAAAATAATTCCTATACAAATAAAATGTATACATATATCTGTACTATTTACATAGTAGAAAACCTAATTAGGTAACTTTAGTTTATAAATCGAGACAACTTTAAAAATAATTTAAACAAGTTAGCATACGCACCAGCGTGTCAATTGCTCAAGCCCGCATATCAGGCGTAACCACATCGAATACTTACACGGATGAAACTTGCACCCAAAACGTGTGTGTGCTGGGAGCCTTACAGTGGCACGTAAGCGCAGTACTAATGGTATTGAGTCTCCGGGCTAGACATCTCTGAAACCATCAGCCACAGCTTCCAACTACGTGATGCATACTTATTGCTCGATTTTCCACCGAGCAGTTTCAATTGTACCATCCCATTAGCGGTATTCGATTGCCATCGTTGCTTTCGATAAAGCTAAATAGAAAATTTCTTGTATTATCTCGGGCATTGATTAAAGTGTAAAATTAGTCTTTATTTTATTGAAAGTAGTAAAGTATTAAGTTCTATTTAATTTATTGACCCTACTATGAGATATGCACGTTGGTACATGAAAATTATCTGTTTCCGTAAACTTTCGTTTTTGTTTGAGTAAAGGTATTATTATGTTATTTCTCACAATCACGTCGTTATAACGTGATAACCAATACATATAAAAAACCCACTTTACATAATGTCAAGTGTCTAAAGATTTGTTCTGAATGATGTCCAATGCTGGCAACAGAATCGCCCAATACATTAGAAAGTCCCCTGAAATAAACGTCTCAACACATTACTCTTTGAAACATAGAGGTACCTACCTATTTTTTATCAAACAAAAATGTGCAATCGTTTGTGTAGTTATACAGATAAGGTATCGTATTTCCGACATTACAACGAATAGGTATAAAATAAAATCAGTTGCTACAACAAATTACAGAAGCAGCCGCGCACACAAATCTTCCTAATTGATAATAAGACAAATAATTACTAAAGTACATAAATGTAAAGGATTTCCTAACTAATTGAGAGCAGAGACGTCTTCACAAAACAAAATTCTACGACCAAATATTTATTTCAATCAGCGATCCCCTACAGGGGTGCAATTGACACGAAAAGAACCCGATGACATCTAGTAAAAAGGGTTGTTTCTTAAAGGAAACGGAATTTGATTGAGAGGACACTCAAACCCCTACTTAGCCTTTTAAAGTCGCGTCTAATTAACACCGTAAGCGCGAGACTAATTGAGTATTTATATAAGATTACAATATAACGAACGGCTCTTGTATAAATTGTTTACAAGCTGCTTGACGAGGTAAATATTTGAATAGCTATAGGGTATGTTTACCGACTATTATGACAAAGATTTTGTCTTAATGTAAAGTCCAATTATTCCAGCTTCTTATGATCATGTCAAGCCATATATATTAGATTTCAAACCATTGGAAAGATGGGGTGCGATGGTATAAATGAACGGCTCAATACTTAAGTTCTATGTGGTACTCTTGAATTTTTAATAAAAAAGCATCCATATTTTTAAAGATATCCACACAAGACATGTCCGTTAACGAAACAGTTTTATATCATACAATCTTGTAATATTTATGATACGTACATTACTCTTTTTATTGATAAAAGCATCATAAAATTGTGTTACCCAACGGCGATGGTCACTGAAAAAGAGGGAGAAACGCAATAAAGGATATGTAATACATTTTCTTTGTGGATTTTACTGTTGACCGCACATGGAATATTTAAAACTGAATGGCTTCGGTCCTTTCTGATGGAATTGGACGGCCATCCGTGTGAACGAAGTTTGGGTGTGTTTGCATATATTTATTTTTATAATAATACCATTCCTTGGACCCTCGATAGGTCCGATATATATTATTAAATATTTGTCCATATACCGTTCCGCGCGTTTGGAAAATATTATGCTTTGATGTATAAGGAAATATAGATTAAAATGTCTTTGTAGGGTAAATATCTATATTATATGAATAAAAAAACTCGCAGTCTTATACCTACCGCTTAATTTTATAAACATACCAAAAGTTGTTTAGGGAAGGAAGCACTTAATCTTCAATCATCGCTTACTTGGCAAAGGCAGTTCTTGACATAACTTCATCTTAAGTATGAGTAAACAGAGCGGTATGGTAATTAGACGCGGCACGGGGCGGCCTCTTGAATCCTTAATCGCAGCAACCCGACCATCCCAGGAAATGTCGCTTTTTGTGTAATGGAGAACGTCACCGTACTAATTAGTAGCTAATGTTTGCGTTTCTTTTGCGAGCCAATTATTCACTTGTTTGCTGTTAGGTATGTGAGAGGTGTAGAGATTTTGTTCAGCAAATCGCGGGTTGGGTTTGTCATTTATCTGTTTGGCGTTTTCGCTTGCATTCTGGTAGTTATTTCAGAACTCAGTAACACATAATTTTTGTTTTTACGATATCTTGCAAAATCCTTGATGAATAATATAATTAGTCGAGAAATCTGAGCCCATATAGGTATTTAATATGTAAATAAGTAAATACAGATATTAGTAGACAAACCATCAAACGACCAAAATTTTGTTTAATTCCTTCATTCTACGAGATCAAAAATTTAGGCCTAATACTCCACAAAAGAGACAGTAAACATCTAAAATCAACGTTAAAGTAAGCGCTACTTACTTGAGTCAGACCCTTTCCAAATAGGATCCGTCGTGCTATTTAACTTTAATATTAAAGGTGCAGGGATGGGAAGGAAAGGAAGCAAAGCGGGATTACGCAGTTACCCGGCTGGCGTGGTGCCACGTCACTTTGAAGCTAGGCTATACTATGTTAGTGGAATTGGCACTGCACTGCTCGAGGTACCACCGTGGAGGCAATTCAACGAGTGTAATGCGCTGACGATAATGGACAGGTCGTATAAAGGCAGAGTGGACTACTGGTTAGATAAATGTGGTTTTCGTGTTGTCAACTGTTTTTGTCGTTATGACACAAGAAAATGAATGTATGTGTTTTTGTCCTCTATGCGTCTCTAAACTATTGATCAGATTGTTGTTGTTGTGATGATAATTTGGTAGAGTCTTCTGAGGAGACCCAAGTTTCTGACCCAAAAAATCAATATAATTTTTATCCGAAATCCACACGGACGAAGTCGCAGGCATCAGGTATCCAGTTGTAATAAAGTAATGTATGTAAAAAAAACATAACTTATCTTATAGGGCGCATAATGAACACAGCCTCTCAGGGCTATAGGTGTGATGAATACATAGTTATTTAGCTATCAGAAAGGACTATTTACTATGTAAGTATAAGATTAACGTCTTCTGTAACTTTACCACCAATACTGCGATCCCCAAGCCGCTTGCCAAGCGTGGGGATTATGGCAAACCCCCCGCTTAAACGGGGAGGCCTATGTTCAACAGTGGACGTCTTTTGGCTGATGATGAAGTATTAGATTAAGTTTCCATCATCATTCCCCCTGCCATTAGGTGCTTTTTTGCCATTTACCCCTTCAATTCTAAATAAAGTTTACATTTCTAAAAATGTTTGTACCAAGTCCATTTGCCACGCATTATAAAATGTAACTTTAACCTTGTAGTTGTATCATAAAATATCTAGTGATATTCAGATGTTTTTATTTTTATTTTTACGGCGGGATCGGTGTGTGCAAGCGATACGGCAGTGTCGATAGTCGATGGACACTATTCAATTTCCTTGAGTATTTGAATCGAGTTAAATCGAGTACATTACATCGATGCACGACCCTCTCGGATATCCCTTAAAAGACTCATTTCACTTTCCGATAAAATGTATTATTTTCAAGATACAATAACGGCGACTTCGAGGTATACGACTTTCAAAGCCAATCTTTTGGATATTGCAAACCTAAGAAGATATGAACGCGATTTAAATCTCTTTTATTATAATAGCAAATTGTTTAATCACATTCAGTAGTGTTTTGTATCGCAAAAACAAACAAGGGGGCTTACCATGAACTTTCTAAAAAAAAACCTACGAACTTCAAAATTGTGACATTAATACCTAAACCATATTACTTACGAGTTACGACATGTACCGACTGATATAGATATTTATACTATTCTGTTTTACTAAAACGTCCAACATTACGGCACAGTAAGTTAATTTTTTTTATTTCATCCATTCATATAACGGTTGGAAATTAAGTTCAAACTCCCAAAAAATAAAACTATTTTATGGTTTATCGGTACCTATTAGAATAATCGATTTCGTTATTAACTAATTGACCAATCTGTCCCTAAACTTTTATTTGTAATATTATTATAGAATATTTGCTATTATTACTTATCATAATTTATTATTTATTTTTAAAACATGATACATTTTGTTCACTACACAAAAGATATAATCGGAATCATGCAGTCATTGAAAGAAGCGACTAGGTTATTCCCCGCAAACAACACACGCGTGATGTATATAAAACTGTTACAAATATTAGTCCGTTATTTTATACTAGGTGTAACTGTTACCAGTGATTTGTCACAATGTTCCTATTGAACCAAGTTCGTGAATATTTAAATATATTATCTTAGTTAATTAGGGGTTACTAAAACTACGTGTGGTTTAAAATCAATTGACTTTGTCAATATCATAGAGAGTCGCAAGCCTTCGAGGGGTACGATATCTTAATATGTTCGGCTTACATTGGGTACTGTAGCCAACTTTACTACCATCCTTGACTGGCCAACCACACCACAACATGACTTGTATGGAACAATTAGCTCTAAAATACACTCAAAAATGTTATAATATATTATAAGTTTTATTGTATGACACTGAAACCACATTAAATATTGAGTGACTAGGTAGGTACCTAGTCACTCAATATTTAATGTGGTTTCAGTGAATTCAGGTTCAGATACTTAACGAACAAAAAATATCTGGACTCAATGACCTAAATTGCCTAGCTTGGTGATCAATACTTGGTCCAAACTTTGGACCAAACATTGATTACCAAGCCGAGCTGGACTCCAAAGTCCAGCAGTCGCATTTCGACTACAGCATAGTCCAAGTTGACTTCTTTAACTCGGGTAAAAAAGTAGGGTGTCATTGAAACCCGGAGTGGATTAAATAACGATTTGACAACCATCGGCTCACCGTCACCATGTAATAAATCTCAATATTGTGAGCGGTTACATACGTGATTATAAAAAATAGTATTTCTGCCTTCGACGATTACCTACAGGAACTAAATATAATATACCGTAGTTTTAATACATTTCTATCTATTGTGTAAAAAAACTATGAATACTTAAAGAACTGATAAAAATATTAGCTTGATATTTATGTAACTGCTACTTGACAAGTCACAGTCAATCTATAATCATTGCACTCTACCCCGTCACTACGTAGTACTATATATATATCAGAGTGTCGTGGCTTAACAAAGTCAGTGTTACGAAAGTTCTGTAAAATTGGAACGTTTGACTTAAATAATTGGTCCAATAAATTGTGTGTATTAATTTGAATCTTATCGTGACTTTAAAATGTCGGTAAGTAACAAATTATATGCATATTGATTTGTTGCAGGTTTTTGGTTACATAATAGATACATTAGGGTTAAATTTTTTATATGATCGAAATTCTGTTAAAAAACAATAATAATGGTGAACCCTGTTTATCTGTTAATTAGTTACTAGGTATTGGGTAAAGGGATACCAATAATCATCTTAATTCGAGGTACTCATCGTATCTGTCTATTACTAAGTACCTACCTATGTCATATATGTCGTCGTACGTAGGAATTCCTCCTGTGTCGTCTACATGACATTTTCATAAACATGGAAAGGAATATCACGCGGGTCACAAATATGGAATCTCACAGACACCCACTCTCGGAAAAAACATCTGAGGATCACGCAAAATATTTATCCCAATCGGGAATCGACCCTGCGACCCTTAGCGCAGCAGTCTACTTGGCGCCTATCAAGTCATCATTTTTTACGTATTTGTGTCATGCGTACTTATGTTTATCTTTATTAATTATTTTATCTTCTTAATTCTAGTCTTCTGAGACTCCTTACAAGGGCAAAGGGCGATGCTTTGGCGAGTACAGATGTACGCAGTGCAACCGGCTCTGGATGAGCGCTAACTCGTGGGCAAACTACGGCCAAAAGTGTACCAAGTGTGGCATCAACGTCATGCCTCATAAACAGGTAAAGACACAAAACTTGATGTGTTTTTTTTACGTTTCTGCACACTACGCTTTACTTCTGTATTCTAATCTTCTTCTTCTTATCGTGTGGTTGATGAACAACCTGGTGTCAGAATTTAAAACGTCTGTAGAACTCTGACATGGTTTTACACACCGTTGAAAAATCTCTCGGTGTGCCGGTTTTCTCACAATGTTTCACCGTTTATAACAACTGATAACTATTATATATTATACGCACATGAATCCAAAAAGACATTGGTGCCTGCCGGGGTTTGAACTTGCGACCTTTGACTTGGCAGTTCAACAGTCATACCACTCGACTATCAGTGCCTTTTATTCTAATTTCGAGATTAGGCATTCTTAGTTTGGCAGTCCATAAATCATAGTTGACGCTCGGGTTTTGGAAAAATGCCGTATAAATGGATAATATAATTTGGTCAAACTGCTTCGTTCGTCTAGTGGACGCTTAAGGCGACATCTGATCACGAGGTCCTGAGTTCGAATTCCGGTTACTGAGTTTTGCTATTAGGTTATTCTGACCAACAGCACGGAGTCTAGATTTGTGCCCGATTGATGGCAAGAGGCTCGCCCCCCCTTAAATTGAGACCAATAACTGGCGTAATGTGGATTTCTTATAGCTACACTTCTGCCTGTTCCTTCGGGGAATACAGGCGTGATGTCATGTTATACAAAATAAAACTTACATTATAATATGTACTTTATTATTTCAGACACAACTCTTAAAGCCGGAAGGCTTGGACAAGAGTGACCCGCTGAAACGTCACCCACAAGAGTTATGTCAGAAATGTATAGCTTTGGGTAGGTTTTGTAGAGGTGCCTATTACTAAATATTCTCGTCTATGTATACATATATGTATACAGGTCTACATGTATGCCTACTATGTATACAGGTCGCTGCCGCATGCGACCGATGCGATAATATAGTCGCACAATAAAAATGTATCACGCCTTCGGGCACCGTATATTGTCGCATCGGCCGCACGCATCGGTCGCATTTGAAGAGCATATTTATAAAATACACTAATGTACCTGTGCAGTCTAATTTCGTAAGTTAAGTGCGCTACATTATGAAGTTTTAAACGAACTTATAATTAATAATGATTAAACGTTAACATAAGTTGTATATTGATATCTTTGTTATTTCTCTTGTCAACGATAGTCGGTAGTCGTAGTCCTATTTTAATCAATAATTAAAGTTTATAAGACAGGTTTTATAATAAAAAATATTAACAGTTAAGCACTTTTATACCATAAATGTTAATAAAAAAAAAGTGTTATATTTCGAATAAATTGAACGGATTGTTATGAGATGCAGCTTACTAACACTATAGGAATGTTATTTTAATTAGTGTGTATCTACATATTGCATGTATAATTTTAAGTACATGTTAATATTATATTTGTTCAAAATTCAGCGTTGGTCTAGTGGACGCTAGGCTGATGAGCACGAGGTTCTGGGTCGAATCCCGGGTCGGGCAAAGTGTTATTGAGTTTTTCCATTAGGTAATTCTCAGTAGCAGCACGGCTCGCCTATTACATTGGGACTTACATGACTGGTGAAATGTGGGTGTACTATATAGGCATAGTACAGTGTTCACCCACATTTACAGCCGCACTTGATGTTTACGTGTTTGTTCAAATTACTTTTAAGTACGTTCTTATACCTAAGTTTGTATCTTCATCATCATCAGCCCATTGCAGTCCACTGCTGAACATAGACAACCAAGTTTGTATGCAACACCTTTTTTAATAATTAATTAATTTTTATAAGTAATTTTTACTACAAGTTATATAAGAAAATAATTGTTAGTTTTATTAAAAAATATATATAAAAAAATTGCAAGTTTATATGCTGTCTTTAATTTTGAATAACCCATCGTATTGTAGTCCACTGGAACTACCTCATAAATTTAATGTATGTATGTAGGTACTGACGGGTAAAATGTGGGTTTACAATATCACACTCTTTACGGGCGTAATACAAGGAGAATCAAAAATCTATGGTCCAATTTAAGGTGCGGTTGCTATAAACTTCCTTTACTGAAACAACATAGTAACCTCAAAAAGACTGTCCCATACATTTAAGTTGATTATGAAAGTATTTTTTAAATTAAGTGATTTATTTATTTATAGTTAATTAAAACGGAATAACACCAATTACAATAATTAACATAGAAACAATTTAGTACATTATATAAACAATATTAAACACTATCACGGAGTAGTAGACACTCTTGCACACTATCTCCCACAGAACATCAGACATACACGCACAATTCTGCTTCATTCATCCGCAAACACATCACATTCAGGATTGGCAGTCAGGAGGGAGGTATTGCAGTAGGTATATTATATTGAAGTGTAGGTGATAAAAACAGGTAAAAAATTACACATCAATGACTCTCTTTCAGTCGCCAGTATTATTACAACAATTTTTTTTTTAAACACGTCGCCCCACACTAGGTCTTTTTTCTGTATCGTGGGAGCTTTTCACAAACATGTAATATCACATACCTACACAAACACCCAGTCTCGGGACAAATATCTGCGGATCGCACAATTTTTTTCCCGTGACAAATCCAAAAGATTAAGACAAAACATTTGCGTGTAATGTGCGTTACGTCATTTATTATTCCCTACTAAAAGGCTAGTATTCCAAAGATATCCCTCTGGTTATGTAGTGAGCCTTTGTAAAATTACAAACGTAGATTCGAAGGTTCTTCACGGCCACAGAGATAAGGGAAACTTAACTAATTAATATCTGCTGCCTCGGTGACCGCAGACTTCGGCTCTGGCTTGCAATTATTCTTAAGGGTCCCTTCTTCGACCATAAGATGTAGGTAGGTATGGGGGTCCAGAAGTCAGCCCCTGACCGCTAATCAGTGACGAGGGACTTCAATAATTTAATTTCCAAGATCTTTTAAATCTAACCAAGATTTTTTGCATCTTGCTAGTTGTTACTGGTAGTAAAAGTCTACCAGTCTTACCAAGGGAAGGGGTGTAATATTTCGTGGCTAGTGTAGGTCAGAAAAGCCATACTTCAAATACAATACTGCTGTGCAACTGCATCCCAATTTGGAAGTCAATTCCGTGATTGGGAAAAGCTAAACCACAGTAACAAGTAAGTATCACACTAATATTATTAAGGCGGACGATTGTGTGTGCGTTTGTATGTTTGTTACTTCTTCACGATCATACGGTTGGACCAGTATTGATAAAGTTTGGTAAGGAGATAGCTAACACCCTGGATTAACAAATAGGCTACTATTGATCCTGAAAAAATGTAGCGGGTAACACCGCCGGGCGCAACTTTTACTTTGTCAGTTTCTTTAAGTAAGGAAGTAAATCTGAGACAAATGAGTGATTATTGAAAGTAAAGGCTAATAAATTCTTTATCAAGTTCATCTTATAATGCAGTATTCCAGGTGGCACTAAGCCGAATTTGAATGGGGGTAAATCCGTTCATTAGCGAGTATTTACATAATCGGCGGGGGCTGATTAAATTTGTACGAACTGGCGGAATCGCTCGACGGCCTTATCACTGTTCCTATTTAACATTCAAGCTAGTAACACCACTTGGTTGCCTGTTCTTTTAAATATTTGAAGGTAAGACTCATGATGTAATCTATAGCCTGTATTATAAACGGGACATTATTATGATGAAAAACTATCACTTATAAGATAATTAGAGGGCTGAGGGACAACCCCAATAGAGTGAATAATTATATTCTATTCGTTCGTGCCACTTGTCTAGGGCCCCAAATGAAAGAATAATCTTTATTGACCGTAATACGATCAGGTTGCCAATGTTACCTGGTACGCTCTGTAGCTTACACGGATTGATGGAGTTTCTTAAGGCAACGTATTAAGATTTCTGCTAGTCCAATCGATCTGTAGGATATTATAAAAAAATAATACATAGCTCAGTAATACAAGAGGGAACTATTACGAAGTTAACCCGCAGACGCGTAACTTATAGTTAGCTAGCGAAACTTTTCAGCCATAATAACCGCTGGAAAGTGCTCCGGTTGTATTATAAATTTTACTTTACATTTATCGCTACTTCCTTCGAGTAATGCACAATAATCGTGTTGATATCCCTTTAGAAAGTAAATGCTAGTCGGATATTTTACTTACTTACTTTCAAATTAATTCCGTAGTAGCCAAAGGGTTTACGGCATACATTATTACACTTATGTAAGCATATTTCCTTCAAATACTATGTGAGATAATTAAACTCTAAAATTAAAAATCTATGAATTCGTAGTCCCATCATCATAGATATTAGTCTGCTAAAATACCAAGTAGTTCGTCTAATATCACGTAACGGATATACATCTCCCTTTTCTTCAGCCACTAAGCCTTTCTTGTTGATAGTTTTATACGATATGAAATCCACGACGACCAATGATACGATCTGCTTCGTGATATGTAATGAAACTGCGAACAAAGTTGAAGGCATTAGCTAGTATTTACTGAAATACCGGTAATGTCTCGTCTATACTAGTATTTAAGCAAATCCTACTTATAACATTATATTCGTATATCAGTGATACCAATATGTAGTTATTGTAGAGAATGCAACTGCCTATCCACTTGATCCATAGTGATGTCTGGAGCCACTTAATTAAATTAAGACGAACGCTCTTTAATTAAATTAGCGATAAGGGTCACTCTATTGCCCATGGGTATAGTTCCACAAGTCTTCTAAAGGGTTTGTCCAGTCACTGTAGGGTATGGCTCAAGTGGCCCAGACTCGGGACAAACATCTGCAGATCACACAAATTTTTGTCCCTTAATTACATAGTCATAACTTGCGTCCAATCCACAACGACTGCAATCAGATGTCACGTGTAGGTATTAACAGGCGTAATAAACAAAGGATGGATGGATAGATACAGATAAATATTTATACCCCTAAAAAGAAGATACTAGCATTTCATTAAAAGTAAACTATGTAGGTACGCCTATATATTTACATTTTCGAAACTTTATATTCTTTGATCCGTTTCCGCTTATACATTGGACTACAGTCTCAGGTGTCAGAAGCAACACTTCCTCTGGTTTGAGGAGGTACCAGGACGAAGGGACGAAGGGTCGCGGTCACTACAACGAGCAGTCCAATTAATTGACCATCTTATAAATTCAAACCGGCCGTAACTCAGTTGGGGTATCAGTATTAAACTTGAACGAATATTTGTAGTGACTTCAAAGAAGAAATCATAAAGAAGAAATCATTTGCAGAAAGCCAAAATACGACCAAGAATCAAAAAGCCGATCTTACAGGTATTGTCAGTGGTTTTTCTCGAAACATTTTCAACAATAAATAAAATTATGTTACTAATAAAATACTTCCATGAATTATTGTCTCCTAGTTAGGAATTCAAGCATGTAGAAAGTCCATTTGTATTTTACATTTGGATTTCTTGGATCTACTGGACTAGAGCCAGAACATACCACAAATAGAACCTTTTTTAAAACAGTACAAGCTGTTTTTGGTCTTATTTTTAAGAACGACACAATATCGTTTTCACTACAATTGAAAAGTGAATGGAGACAATTCTTTTTCAATGTCAGTTTGACATAGTAAGATGTAATAGGATGTAATATTGGTTTAAGAAATATGTATTGAGATTAAAATAGTTATATTTAAGAATGAAGAAGTAAGTATTTCTCATTTTCCTCAAGCTTTAGATATCAATTGTATTTTTACAATAATTTAGACTTATTTTCTCCTTGCATACTTTAGAAAAAGTTTTCTGTAAAACTAAGTGCATAAAAATAAGTTAAAATGTATACGTTGTACATTCAACTATGTCCATCCTAAGGTTGTCGGTAAGAGATTGGTTAGTACGATAAGACTACCCATTGTACATTTTCCATATATTTTACTTATGCTTATAGGTAATTGGTGTATGATAATAAAATCTATTCTACGTTGTTAAGACGTGAGGGTCGGGACAATGATGACTGCATGAGTCCACTCATGACGTCATTAATGTCTCGCAAGGAGGTCTTTTATACTGGGTTCAGTGTACACGTATAAAATGCATAACTGGTGCAGATCTTAGACTATTAGTGCAGATTTGATAATTGACAGTTCTACCAAATTCATCAAGACCACAAATGTAAAATGTATGTAGGACCTTGTTATTGTCATATCGCATGGAGGTATCACACAGACAATGCGTTCAGAGTAGAATTAATTTAAAATCGTATCATTGATACTACTTCAATAACTTAATCTAATATATAATCTCTATTCAAAGTCGAAGTATAATAAATGCCACTTGATACTTATTTATGTAAGCACTTACCTAAGTAGGTATAATAATTATATCTCAGTAAGATATAAATCTAACAATTTACTATCACTTTTGCAGATCAACTCTAACTCCAAAACAGATTCTTAAAAAACGGGTTGTCAATAACAAACAATTAAAAGTAGCTAAAGAAGACGCATGTGATGCACTTTTATATGGTGAAAAGGTATTAGAACCATTTAAAATAAAGAAAGCAGAGAAAAAAAAGTTATTTAAAGCTCGTGATAGGGAATTGAAGGAAGATGCTTATCGCAACCCATATGCCTTGCCGGAGCGGCTGCGGGTCACGACCAAAAGCCTGCCTCCGAGAAAAGAAAAACCTGTTCCTTTTATTATGGATGAACCTCATACGGTTTGTGATATAGATCCAGAATTTTATAAAATAGTTGAAGGCAGACCAATAAGGTCGTTCTATGATATTACGGATTTCATGACACATATTAGAGACATAACGCTATTTCGCGCAGATGCAGCTTACTTGAATGAAGAAATCATTCAAATAGAAGCAAGAAATGCAACTGAAGAAGAGGAATATGAGGAAATATGTCAAGCACTTGATAATGTCCAGCGTTATTTTGTAATTTTTGCTGAAGAGAGCTATGCCGCTGCAAAATATATGCAAAAGTTAGCAGAGGAGAAAGCACTCCAGTTGGCAACCGTAATCGAACAATTGGAAGCTTATAGTTTCCAATTTAATACCTTAAAAAATTTAGTTTCTACAATTGTTGCAACATATGTCAAGTTAACAAGATATAAAAAGTTTTTAATCACCCTGTCGCCTGACTGGTGGAAGCAACGATATGAAGAAATATGCAATATAGGTACAACTATATGTACAAGTTTTATGACTGACTTAGAATCTGAAGATGTAGTCTCTGTTACAGAATTCAAAAAGAGTGCTCATACTCTTTCATCTATACAAGCACAGTTGTATTTCAGAAGACCAATGGAACTAATAACAATACTTGAATGTATGAGTAGGCAGTGCTTGAACTATATGGAGATTGAAACGTACTTTTCATCATACTTGGAAAATGTGAACAAATATCGAAAGGCTTTTGCAGAACAAATTAATGCTGAATGTACCGATATACAAGAGGTCATAGAAATATATACAAATAAACTTTTGTTTTTTGAAGAAAGGAAGGCAGAATACAAGGCCATTTTCGAAAAGAAATTACAATCGGAATTTCACCGACTGTTTGCGTCTTACGAATCTAAGGAGTTGTTTACATGCCTACAATATGTTCACACTCGTATTTTTGGAGACGTTGGGGATCCTAAAGACACTGTGACGTCTCTCATGTATGACTTAGAATGGTTGTACTTAAGAATTTGTAATGATATGGAGAGTTTAAATCTAGATGTTGTCAAACGGGCAAAGAACCAGATGTTTGCTGAAGATTTAGTGCTTATGAGGAGGGCGTCTGATGCCCAAAGGCAATTAAGAGAATATTATGTGTTAAGCAAATCACTCTATAAAAGTTTTGAACCCCCGAGAAAAACCAGAAACTAGTTATGTGAAGAAATACATATTTATGAATTGATGTAGAAGTAAAGATTAATTTATTTTGATTAAATGAGGCAGTTATTCTAGTATGTAACGTGAGTATTGTTTGATAATTTAATTTCCCTAGAGATGAAGAACACAGGTTGGAACCTAAAGAAATTCAAGTAGTATTTAAAAATATTCGATTCACATTTGGTTGCTAATAGACTTATTGTTGCTGCTATTAGGATTTTAGAAAATCTTGAGAAGTATATCAAAATATTTATTAACATTTTCTGCACCGAAGAGGCTTCCAGTAACATACGCTAATACGCTAATCAACAAAATGTTTCATGGATAAGGCAAGTTGGCTTCCTACATACATTGCTTTGGGCGGATTATTCCAAATATAATTATCATAAGTTATAGCGCACACGAATGATTCCACCAAGTGCTTTGTGTAACGTTGCCCGCCCCCGGGACTAAACATTTGCTTTCATGAATACCTTACCATAACAGACGGTGCTCAGCCCGCACCGTAAAAGCAACAATGTAAATTTAATCTCAATTCTTATTGTAAATAACGCAAGTTCCATGTCTTAACCAAGGTAGTTTACATTTTTAATACACCAAATTTAGGAAAGTAAAACGTTGGCGAAGACGAAATGTCGTCTAAGAGAATATTTAAAATGTAAATAGAATCATGGTGTTTAATCAGTTTGCAGTCGCACTGAACGTTACGTTGGAAATTGAATAATCTCGTTTCTGATTACGCGCCATGGCTGACACAAAAAGTTCATATTGTGTCAATTTAACGTCTAATCACTTTTTAAATACGTTAGCACGGAGACGCGCCCGATCAACGAATAAATTTGAATTCATTAACAAACTGATTCGAGCCCGCCCCGCGCTTACTATTGAAGGGGAAACAAATTGATTTTTTATAGCAATTTCATTCGCTGGTCTGAAGCTATTATGCGAAGTTTAAGAGTAATTTGTAAAGAATTTCCAAAAATATTTCTGTGAAACATGGCAGAGCCAAACGTCGATTTAGTTACATTGCTCGTTAACCTCATAATTAAGCGTAAAATTTAAAGAAACGTAGACGTAAACAAACTAGAAACAGGATTCAATTAACGAAACAATAAATACAGAACAATGCTAGCACTCTATTTCATAACAATATTAAAGAGCGAGTTCAGTGATGGCGCATCTAAAAATATTTAATAATCGCAGCGAAATTCTTGTGAGCTGCATCGTTTATAGAAATCCAATTTATTATTTAAACAAAAGTGCTGAGAGATGCCGGAGGTTTAATGCACGCATTCCTCTGTTATTAAACGGTGGAGCGCTCGCCCCTACAAAGGACTCATTCGAGCGTCGATTGATAATTAATATTGTTTTATTATAAGCTTCGTAAACCGTATCTCGGCAACGCAACGGGTCCACGCCAGTGTGCCCAAATTGTGAGCCATTCATGCGTACCTAATGCTAACGCTATTAAATGTTTAGATACTAATTATAAAAGCTATTGTTGGTATTTGGGCACCCTCTGGTTTTATATAAAACTTATGTTGATTATAACATACTGCCGGATGTATATGTTTTACGGGTATTATAGAAGTAAGTTCTCTCAAACAATGAGGGCTTTTCTGTCGTCTCGTGATCAGTATGCTTTAATTAATAAGTTTTAAGATCCATTTCAATCAATTTTTATTACGTTTTTCACACTAGATTAATGCAGAGGCTAAGTGATTGGACTGCTAGCCAGGTTTGATACCCGCACAAGACAATCCACAATCATTTATTGGTAGGACCAAAAGTTTCTTTTTTGTGATAATTCATGTAAGGCACGTACGATGGCTATAAGGCAGAAATGAATACAAAACAAACGTACAGATTATATGTTTATAAGCTTCCACTCGCGACTACGCCTGCGTGAATTTCGCCTTACTCGATAAATGGGCTATCTAACACTGAAAGAATTTTTCAAACCGGACCAGTCGTTCCTGAGATTAGCGCGTTCAAGCAAACAAACTCTTCAGCTTTATAAATATTAGTATAGTTTAATCCAAGTTTCTATGTCTCAAGACTGTATTATTATCTACCTATTCTTTACAAAGCACGATCAAATACATGACATGAAATTACTCATTCATCTCTTCCTTACATACCTAATAGTGTAACTTAGCAATCGTAAAATGTTTATGTCTGCCTTGAGGTGTAATGTTGGCGTTTAGACTGAACTTAATATAGTTGCGGCGGGGTATCGTGTGAAGAGTCATGCATTATGAATAGAGGGCGGTCCCTCGAGTCTGGGCCGGCGTGGGCAAGCGCGGTGACTTGATAGATTACTCCGTTCACTTATTAAGTACTTTGCAACCGCAACTGATAGCTGTCGTTACGCAGCGAAACGCATCGCGGCTTTATAATTTATTTTTAAATTTTTATTAAAAGTATTCGTTTTGTCACGTTTCGAACAAGATAGGTTAACAAAGGGCTTTGTCTTTTGCTATTGTAGTGATGAGCTCTTCGAAATTATCGGCCCGATAGTATTGCCTACATCGTGCATTTCCTCGATTTGTGTTTTCTACGGATTATATAAACGACATAATAAATTTCCAGTGTCTTCAATCGCAAGTACAATTTTCCAGCGTATTTACTAACGAAAGTACCTAGCCTAACCTTTCTTAAAAAATTACTAGGACTTATCCGTTCAGTCATTTAAGTCATCATAAGGTAACAAACAATATTGTAAATAAAACTTACAACCTACAAAACGATAATAGAAATTAGACAATAATTGAAAATTAAATATTTATAGCTTCAATACATACCTGATGAATAGTTAATAATATAAATGAATGAGCTTATTTGATTCCATATCGAAATTACATTATTTGCCAAAATTGCAATTCATGTGCAATTCACTTGCACACACGTTTGAAATTTACGATTACTCGCCAGTAAATGTAACGATCGTAGAGCAACTAATTGCAATTCACGTAATAACCCCAGCGACCTCGCTTACCCAGTCAGATGAATTCTACAAGACTAATTGGAGTTTTAGTATTAATTGCCGCCGTTTTGTCCAGAGCTACCATTGAAATTAATATCTTTTTGAGTTCACTTTCCTTCAAATTTTTACCTTTGAAAGGTCTACAGGTGTAGCGTGCTAGCTGAGAATATGTTGCTTAGTTCTCACCAATTTTTTTATATGGCATTTTCATGAAAGTTGGTACAGTGGCGCATATTCATATATAAATCTCGCATTTTTAATCATAGTAATTTTCACCCACGGCGGAACGGAGAAGCTGTATGCGTTTAGGGTGAGAGGTTGTCTGTTTCAGTGTACAGCCCGCACACATACAAACAGACTACCTCTTCCAGCGGATTATTACTTTCTTCACTTAACTTAGTTATTTCTTGTCGGGGATCTCAAAAAGTTATTTAATCCTTTTTATATTTAAACGTATACTATATCCACTGAGGTCTTCTTTCAAAATTTTAAATTTTGCTTCTTGTCACATTACTCAAAAATCTTTCAGTCTTGCAACAATTTTTGATATGTGTTATTTCCGATAGAATCGATAAATGCCTCGTGTTAAAATAAAGGCCTTAAAATTTCAAGTATATGCGCTTGCCTTGTTAGCTATACAATTTCAATACGAGTATCTCAATGCGCGTCAATCTTCAATAAATACAGACATTAGCGTCACATTGCATCGTACATCATTCCGCGCTTATTTTGAGCGCATACGTCATCCTTTATCGAAATTTAGCTACATGTCTATATCGGTCTCGATTCAAAACAGATTTAGCATACGCGTGAGTGATGGTTGCTATAACTAACGACACAATGATACCAGACGTCCCTACGACGATTTTTTAAAGCAAGGGTGAAATGACGGTCACCATTAATCTCAAACCCTTGAAATGAAAATTTTATGAGCTTATGTTTAGTACTAGCTGCGCCCTGCGGTGTTACCCGTACCATTTTTCGGGATAAAAAGTCCAGCCGTTTGAGCGTGCAGAGGTAACAAACATACAAACACACTCACAAACTTTCGTATTTATAATATTAGTGTGATAACTGCCTCGTTGGTCTAGAGGTCGCTATGCGCAATTGCTGAGCATCTGAGGTCCTGGGTTCGAATCCTGGGTCGGACAAAGTGTTACTGGGTTTTTCAATTAGGAAATTCATAGTAGCAGCCCGGAGTCTGGATTTGTGCCCGGTTGATCGCAATAGGCTTTTTCATTGGGACCTATAACATAACTGGGTGTACTATACCTACACCTCCCCCTTCGGGGCATACAGGCGTAATATTATGATATGTTTAGTAGGTCCTGTCCTTAGTTGTCGTTTAATTTATGAGTGAGGTATATGACTTTCTTTTGTTACGTTTACGCGACTTTATGCTATGTTTATAAACCAGTCTTTTATTAATATGAAATTATTGATATGAAAAATAAAGCCCATATGTTTTTGTTTACGTTTTTCAGTTTCAATCAATTCCTATATAACTACGGGTTTGGATGGGTAGAACATTAGGTGTATATTCTATAACCGATCGTAACAAGCTGTCGCAAAAGTTTCAATCCAAGCAAGTTAGTATTGTCGAAGTAAATTACATTCCTATAAGTCTATTAATTAACAATCGTAATAATTAGAAATCATATTTAAGGAAATTAATTTATTTCTTAAGGTTACTTTTCCTTACAAATGTACTTGCCAGAAAACCTCTCATAAACGTGTGACACTAAAAAAACGATATTAAGTTATAAAGTATTTCCTAAAGCTTCTTTAAAAGTGTAAAAAGAGAAGCATTGCAAACAGTTTCGTTTCCGCCATAACTGCGGACTACTGAACAAAACGGGGGATTTGAAAAACATGGCTGCCAGATTCTGCGGCGGGAATATGCATCGTAGACGGAGGTTTCCTCACTTCAGTTTATTCTTATCCGACATTATATTACGAGTAGGTATACTCTGCCGCAATTACAGACAGTCATGAGCATTTATAGCCGAGTGGTATGACCGTTGGACTGACAAGTCAAAGGTCGCAAGTTCAAACCCCGCCTCGCACCAATGTATTTTCGAATTCATGTGCGTACAATAAATTAATTATCAGTTGCTAAAAACGGTGAAGGAAAACATCGTGAGGAAACCGGCACACCTGAGAGATTTTTCAACGGTGTGTTAAGCCATGTCAGAGGCCTACACGCGGTTTAAACTCTGAAACCAGGTTGTTAATCAACCATACGATAAGATGAAGATAGAAAGTCATACAAAGGTATATATAGGTACGTAATGCAAACATTGGTATTCTCCTTAATCAAATCTCGACGCCTAATTGCTAACATGCAGACGGAAAACATACGAAGGTATATTTGTTGGCAGCCAATAAAGGTATAGATATTCTCCTTCATCAAGTTTCTAAGCCCATAATGCCTCATGTTATTTCGCAAGTCCATTGCCATTCGTACGGCTTACACCGATTTATCGCCTCTCATGACTTTTTCAGACATCGAATGGAATTATATTCTTATTTCATCTTCTCTGCAACTAAAGGTGGTTGCATACTTACCTAACATACAAACATAAACATAACTTAACATAACATCACGCCTGTATTCCCCGAAGGGGTAGGCAGAGGTGAACATATAGTACACCCACATTTCGCCACTTATGTTGTAAGTCCCAATGTAATAGGGGGCGAGCCTATTGCCATCAACCGGGCACAAATCCAGACTCCGTGCTGCTACTGAGAATTACCTAACGGAAAACTCAGTAACACATTGCCCGAACCGGGATTTGAACCCAGGACCCCTTGCTCAGCAGTCGCGCTTAGCGACCACTAGACCAACGAGGCAGTCAGACATACAAACAGAAAGCAGAAAAAGCCTCAAAGTTACAGCTAATTTTATTAAAACAAAATATACCATTCTAAAACATTAAATAGTGTTTTGCATCGTAATATTACTTATTCGACACGTGCATTTGACAGTGTGTGACGGTCGTTAGACCTTTTTCCTATAATTAGAAGAAAAAGTATCTGTAAGTAGGTACCTACCTATCCTTTACAATATGTTGCTGCCCAAGATAAATGACCTGTAACCTTCACGGCGTGCGGCAAAAACATGTGCATATTGAAAATTTGATTTAAGAGTGATGCTATCTATATATTTAATGGACGACATCGTTATTTAATACAATATTATATTTTTAGAACTCAGTTTGGTGACGATTTTGTTATTTCATTGAAACATTTATAGATAACTGCTGCTGATGCCCGCGACTCCGTCCGCGTGGATTTTGGAGAGCAATTATATAGATTTTCTGGGCCAGAAACCCTCTCGGGCGTTCTCAGACGACAGTACCAAAGTTTCATCACAATCTGATCAGTGGTTTAGGAACGCATAGAGGACAAACATACAAACATCATATTATGCACTTATGTATGTTATTCTTATAAAGTATTTATGCGTGATCTTTGACTGATGAGACCCCATCTTTGTCCTTTGCTCTAACAGATTTTGGCAGTGTCATGTGGGGGGTACGCACTCTTTTTTTGTGGCTAGATACCTAACCCAATTCTGGAGCTTTGATGAGACATATTCCTATGTTGATTCAACGCACTTAAATTTTTTTAGCCTTTCTTTCTATTTATAAGTTTTAAGATTTCCCATTTATAAATACAATATAATTTTGTACAGTGACCTAAACCAGCAAGCAAGACATGTATGAAATGTGACAGCGCTTATGCGGTATGTCAGGTTAACTCCGTAATACTCCTCTGTACTACAGGAATAACATAATAAATGTACGTAAAATACCACACGTCAGTAAAACAAATTCCCACCGTTTAATTAAGTTTCTAAATATAATTCCCAAGAATATTCGCCCACCTAACACGACGATTCGCTGCAGTTTTAATTTAACTTTTCTCTGGCGTTGGCACTTACACAGTAACCAGGTGGAATCGCTGTTGGATTTGCATACGCGCTTGTGATCTGGCTTAATTTATCCGTAATGGGTTTAGAACGAGCTGTGAGAGTGTTCGCACTGATTGCCAGACTCCCCCGGGACGGGTTACCGACGGCATAAACAAACGAACGAACCTTATTATTGAAACGATAAATACGTGGAAATAAATAAGGTTTAAGTAGTTCTGGTGATGGATATTGATTTCGATTTTATGAGGAAGTGTGTTTGATAAATGAAGGGATGAAAAGTTAACTCTTACCGCCACATTCAGAGAACTTCTGACTGAGTAAAGATTTCAAGAAGGAAACCTTTAGTAGAGACAGTTTAAGTATTCATTAAATGTTTCGGAGTGCGGCTTTTAGATAATGTTTTTTTCATTCATGCTTAATAAATGCTTTTAACAGCCTCGTTGGTCTAGTGGTTGCTAAGCGCGACTGCTGAGCAAGAGGTCCTGGGTTCAAATCTCGGGTCGAGCAAAGTGTTACTGAGTTTTCCATTAGGTAATTCTCAGCACGGAGTCTGGAATTGTGCCCGGTTGATGGCAATAGGCTCGCCCCCTATTACATTGCGACTTACAACATAACTGGCGAAATGTGGGTGCACTATATGTTCACCTCTTGATGTTTATGTTATGTTAAACAGCAGTTCCATCAACATCAAAGTTTATCGTGTTCTTTCCTATGAAACATTAATAACACTTTCAAATACGAATCACAGTTTCATTTTCAATAAGGATAACAGACAACGTACGTAAAACAGTTTCCCTCAACCCGTACAATCAATCAACGCTCAAAATAAACAACTTTGCATACAATCCGTCTTCTAGTGCTCATGAAATTTAAGCTGTAGTATTAATAAATGTTGGAAAGACCCGTGCTAGGTGCACTCTGCATCGACAAAGGGATTCTTAGCGAGACGTTACTCCACTGGGAGTTTGGTAGACAAAGTAAAATGCAAATTCTCATGTATTTCCAATTAGCGCCCCCTCTTCCCTCCTCCCCCCTTTATATAATAATAACTTGTAGCGCTAGCGGCACACTTGCGACTTCCGCGGCGATAAATATGAAACAATGCAACTAAGTGGGGACCGATAAAAATGCAAACAGGCCTGTCTATTTTCTGAATGGATTGATAACAAACAGTGTTCATAGAAATACGTTAGACATTATATAAAATATATTATTTTACACCGGTAAACATTCTTCTTTAGTGTAAGACTAATACTAACATAGCAATATCAATACGTTCCCAAATTCCTGAATATTACGAAATACTCATAACAATTATTACTTTTTTCAGTTTCGTTAGATGATGATGAATTGTTCCCATACTCATTGTCATTCGTCAAAAATTCGCAAACATGAGCACAAATAGCTAAGTCCAGACGCAATAGTTAAAAGAGTCCAAAACTACGTAACTGAACGAAATTGCGACAAGTCTACGTCGCAGTTCGTTCCTAAGAGTATCCGGGTTTGATAAATAAAACATTTGATCCTTTCAAGGAGACACTGAGACGGTGCCGAAATGCACTTAGGTAGTTAGACGCCATGTCATACACACCGACAAACTATAAGGTGCTTGTGTCAAGTATTTGTGTAGGAAAAACTTATTGCTTATGAAGCTCTACATAGAAAACTTATCATTTATAAAACACGAGAATCTGCCCGCGACTTTGTTTGCGTGAACATTTCTTTCGTGTCGTTTTCGGGAATAAATTTACCTATGTCTCGTCTACCCTAAAGGCGTATTCTGAATATTGGTGAAAGAATTTTAGAAATCGGATTAATAGTTCCAGAGATTACACAGTTCTTACAAACAAACATGCAAACAAACAAATTTGAGCTCTTAATCATATTAGTATACCCAGCTATAGATGAGATGCCTAATGTAAAACAGTTGTATGTTTACATACATTGAACACGGTGCGTTTTACAGACATGAAATATCCCATAGACGCCGACCGGTCAAATGTTCGTGAATCGTAAAACTTAAGATTACCTAGTACTGTGTTGTGCGGGGATACACTTACCACCTCTAGCGCAGCATTCCCAAATCCCAACACTTAGTTACTGTGCTTAGGTGTCGATTTAGGTCAGTCTTCTAATATTTTGTTCTATTTTGAGAATAAGGTCTAGCTTTAGGTATGCCTGCCAGATTAATCTCTATGCCTTAATTTCTCGTTTGTTTAGCATTCCTGTTATGCAGACAAACTTGGGCAAGGTAAAATTTGTAAATTTATAACTAGATTATAAATTTACAAGTATTTCTATGTATCTATCCAGGTATAGATATATATTTTCCCGTTTTTCTACAACAGAAAACTGATTTGCATTAAGAGATCTTCATGTTAATTTAATCAATCTTTTTTATTTTAGCGACTAGAACTTTCATTTGAGTGAATAAAGTACGTTTATTAAAGTAAATCGGTGTTCTTTCATTTATATATTCAAGCAACGCCATAATTAGAGTCTGGTATCGAAAGCACTTAATAAGTATGTAGATAGGTATATATAGACATAGAACTCGCAATAACAAAGAACCAATTGATCCTAATCGTCTGATAGGTCCTTTGACCTTGCTAATGTACAGCGACCTATTGAAGGTCTATTGGGATAGGCCGATAAGATTTAATGGTACTATTTTTAGTGCTTTCATTGCAAATAGAAAGTTTATTTTCAGAGGTACTCAGATGAACTAGTCTAATTTCAGAACGACTGTAATATGTTTCGTTAATTGGAGGTTAATAATAATTTATTGGTGGGCTGCTTACAAATAGCGTTAAAGTACGTTCATTGTTCGACTGTAGACAAGCCGCAATCAACCAACCATTGTAGCTATACTATGTTTCCTTACTAAACTCAGCACTTAGAAGTACCTTCAAGATTTTAACTTATTTTTTTCTATTCTCTGTTTTGTCCCACACCTAGATCCCAGTTTTGACTTGATTAGCGCAGTAGCTAAGCGATTAGACTGCTGCGCTAGGGGTTGCGGGTTCGATTCCCGCACGGGACTAAAATTTGTGTGATCCGCAGATGTTTGTCCCGAGTCTGGGTGTTTGTGTATGTGATATTTCATGTTTGTGAAACGCACCCACGATACAGGATAAAATCGTAGTGCGGGGCGATGTTTAAAAAAAAAACTATCAAATGTTGCCCACCTTCTCCTTTGTAATCAAAGTTTCTCAGTCCACACAAACACACCTTTTGCCATTTCTAGATTTTGTCCAATAATATAGATATAATACTTCTTAAAGCTTAAAGAGATTTGTTGCGCTTATTTTTAATATCTACTTTTAAATATATATATTTTAATAATGCCTTTAGTCTCAATCAACTGGTTGAAAAGGTCGAGACGCAACGCGAATCCTGCTCCATAAGTACGTCGCCAAGACACAAGAAGATATGGAGAGCGTACCAATTGCTGTTACACGGGCACTGCCCGTAACACGGGATAAATCACAAGCATGAACAACAACATTAAACTACTTCATACGTAAGAACACACGTAAAGTAATCGCTTAAATGATGTTCATTAAGTAATTAAATTTAACCTAAAAATATCACACTATCACTCAGAACGGAAAGTCCGAATGGACTCTAAAACTACGCTTTCTCTAATCAACAACATTTTCATCATCATCATCAGCCGGAAGAAGTCCACTGCTGAACAAAGGCATCCCCCTTAGTAAGGGGGGGTTGCCATAATCCCCACGCTTGGCAAGCGGCTTGGGGATCGCAGTATTGGTGGTCAAGTTACCGAAGACGCTGCTACCCATCTTCTGGATTTTCCTTTAGTCGCCTCGTAAGACACCCACAGGAGGAGAGGAGGTGGTCAATTATAGGCCGGATACCACACGGCACTGTCATTGATAATCCGTCATAATAATGTAAAGGTATGTCCAGTCCAGAATTTGGCAGTAATAACTCAACATAGAAGTCTAGTGCAGTAACTGCAACCAGCTAGATTTCATTTTAGGTTTACTTACGTAAGAATAAACATTCGTGGACCTTACGAAGTCACCCTTCTGCATGCATCTTCTCGTATTTTAAACCTAGCTAGTTTGTTGGCAATGTGTTTCATTAAAGTCACGCCCATTAAAATTTACGGCGAAGACGACACTCCAATTTAATTTCTCGTTATTACGAAGACGCGACGTGCTGTGCTGAGAGAAAAATTGGCATTCCATAAATTATGAAAACTGCAAGACTATTGCAAGCAGACGGCTTTGGCTAATTAAAGTGGGGGCGAGGGCTCTT
The DNA here is from genome assembly GCA_905340225.1 of Abrostola tripartita. Lineage (NCBI taxonomy): Eukaryota > Metazoa > Arthropoda > Insecta > Lepidoptera > Noctuidae > Abrostola > Abrostola tripartita. Next base: position 5,109,910 of record HG996490.1, on the reverse strand, counting down.
TCAACTTGCATTGACAATGGCCATCTACATTATTAGTAATCCAATTTCAAAGTTTATAGTCTGCTTGATATTGACGAAGATTTTCACTTTATTTTGGTTTCAAGCGGTATTATGCAGATCTATAAACTTTATAGACTCATATCGTACACTTCCGAAGTGGGGACACACGAAGGTATCTACGAATTAAAAACTTAAGTCTTTTTAGTTAATCATAAGCAAAGGTAAAGAGAAAATGTAACCTTTTAACCTAACAATTTACATCAAAAACAATGTATTATTAACTCGTTGGAAATACTTTTTACTTTATATTGGGGTATATTTATCCTTTAAATAGCTGGACAACACAAAAGGGACCCTCTCCCTACTTGTTGCAAAGACATTAAAGTTAGTCGAAAAAATATCGAGTTAAGTAGTTTCAAGACGCATGGAGGCATTCAGAAAATACTAGTACTACTAATGTAAGAAGAAATAAAATGAGGTGAAAAGTAAGTAATACATTGAAAATATTAAGCCGTTTCAATTACCAGTCGCAGTTATGTCAAAGGTGGGTGTTGGAAGAATCTTTGCCCACTTCTTTAGAAAACCGCTCTCGCCCACAGCTCTTATAACCCTTAGAATTTTTAGTAAATAACTTTTATTTCAGAGATTGGAATGTACACGAAGGTTTGCACGCGAGTGGGATACCAGCTCGAATCGCCTGCACGCACATATCCCAACTATTCATCCGCCCACTCAAATATAAATCTCTTATAAAATATATTATTTCGGCAGACGCAAGCCGCCGGACAACACACTTAACCTGATTGACCCTCCGTTGGTATTTTTATTGCATCCAAGTCTCCGGTGTTTTGGCCTCTCGAGGACACTTATGCGAACAATCTCGCTCCTTTAAATAGAGAGAATTTTCATCATAAAACGTTTTCAGTGTTTTATAGGAACGCAAAGAGAGAAATCTAACTCTATTAATACCGGCGACATTGCGTACAAAGGGCAAATCGGACATCGCTCTCTGTACGTCCATTGTGTCTGATAGAACTAGCTTGTCCATGGCGGCCATTGTCAATTTCATTCCATCATTCAAAAAGACCTATTGGCAGTCCCGCTATGCGCTTCTATGCACTCAGCTTAAATGGGTATATAGAAGGGAAAATTAAATTACCTACACAAAGGCAAGCAAGCGTATCTAGTTCGAATTCTGATTGTGTATTAATTTCTAGAGGCAAATAATTTCCAATTTCCATGTAAAATATGGTTACATTTGTACGCATCTAATATTCATGTCATTCTAATTTCAGCGCGTACACAGATTGAAACAATAAATTGCATTGTAACAGCAACATGTGGGCGACACACCCCGGCACACAGTCGGCAATCTCGACCCCCAGCCCGTCACACATTACGGCAAAATTAAGACAGCTTGCGATGCCAATATGCAAATACCGCCACCGGCTTCCCCACCGTACGCACATTACATTCAGAACAAATATTGTTTATAGACCACTTACTTTACAAAAAGTGCAACGAGGCAAATACAAAGCTTAAACGTATTTCGAACGACTTTGTTTTCCCTATCGGAACCCTTTGAGCATTTCAAGCCACGAATGAATCCAACGATTCGCCGATTTATTTAGTGAATGTAACTATTGCGTATTTTACCTACAAAGCTCGGTATCCCTTTGAATTGTTTATATAGGTATAATAAAACCGAGTTTGCATTTCCGCAACGTATTTGTTACTCGTTTGTTCAAACAAACAGTGGAATCCCTAAGTTCCTTTCTATCCGTGATAAAATATCACAAGGCAGTCGGTACGCATTCTTTCGATTCCCGCACCGAGCCACCGGTTCGGAAACATCTTTTGTGTTTAACGATACCGCCCTATTCGTTCTACACTAGCGAAAGTTGTTGAGAATTCTCAATTTAAGTTTTCACACAAACGCTATTGTTAATAACAGTGATAACATAACGTGTAATGGAATCGCTCCGTGCATGATCAAGTATCTCCTTTATAAAGTTTTAATAAAAATCAACTCCTTGGAGATTTCGCTCGGTAGCGATCGTGCCGTTGCAATTTACCAATACAGCCATCAGAGGTCTGGAACATCCTAGAGGTAGTCATCTTACAAGCTGAATTGATACTTCAGACACGCCGTGAAGCGCTATTCTCTTGAAAGCTTTTATATTATATTATCTAAGACCTTTCAACACGTGGTAGAAACGTCTGTCGTTGCGATCTATGGATTTCGATTCTCGCCCCTCCTGGGTATACAGTAAAGTGTTCAGTGCAGCGCACCACGTGTCGCCAAAGACGCGCTTAAATGAATTTATAAAAAGCTGCTATCGATACTATGCATACAAGCAATACTTGAATGTCACTTGCTTTTATTTGCGAAAGAAAAGAAAACCATTTCTGAATTCTTTTTACATGTTTTATTAATTGCGATTGGCTTTGACTGTGGCGAAGACAGAATAATATGTATTATTTAGTATAACGTCGTTTATTATATATGTGTCGACAGCTTCGTTAGTCCAGTGGTCGCTAACCGTGACTGCTGAGCAAGAGGTCTTGTATTCGAATCCCGGGTAGGGCAAAATGTTATTGGGTTTTTTCATGAGTAATTCTCAGTAGTAGCACGGCGTCTGGATTTGTACCCGGTTAATGGCAATAGGCTCGGCCCCTTTTACATTGGGACCTTTAACATAACTGGCGACATGTGGGTGGGTGTACTATATGTGCACTTCTGCCTACCCCTTCGGGGAATACAGGCGTGATGTTATGTTGTGTTATATACATATAAACGTCCTCTTATCGATCGAGCAGTAACAGACGACAGCCAAACAAGCGGTGCTTATATTAATTGATCTAAGATTAGGATAACGTATAGCTCGTGTACAAGTGCATCACTTTCTTGGAAATTGCTGCGGGCTCAGACGAGGTTCCGCTTAACCGATCTCTAGCTCCTGATATAAATCCACATTATGCAAGTAACAGCGTTTTGGTTCACTGCCAGCCGACTGCGACGCTATATCTATGTATAACACACTGATTCTGCAGTAAACACATAGCTATGTACCCATAATAACAGCGCAATAACAGTATCAAAGTTAAAATGTAGTGGGAAAGTCAGACGGCCTAAATAACCGTAAAACTTAGGTACTTCATGACTCATTTTTCTTAACGTACTATAAGTAAGAACTAACGACGGCCACTGTTAAACATAGGCCTCCCCGTTTAAGCAGGGGGGGGGGTGCCATAATCCCCACGCTTGGCAAGCGGCTTGGGGATCGCAGTATTGGTGGTCAAGTTACAGAAGACGCTGCTGCCTATCTTCTGAGGTTTCCCTTAGTCGCCTCTTACGACACAAGGAAAAGGGGTGTTCAATTCTAGGCCGGTTACCACACGGCACACACATTTTACATGTAGGTAGGTATAGTAAATATAACGCTAATATTTTAGCTTACAGACTCTACCATGACCTAGATTTTTTTTAAATGTACAAACATATAATGAACACTGGACAGATGACACTGTATCTGATAGCCTGAACCTAACAATACAAGTCCCCAACAAAATACAGCATTTTCAGATCGAAGAACCCGCTCTACCATTGTTAGTAGAGCAGATTTCTCACTATAAAAATCTGTCTAAATTAAAACTAAACTACCACTAGGTAGAGTCAGAAAACAACAGTGTTTCTATAAGAAGGAAAGAGTATTTTCTCAGGTAGGTACAGGTTAATTACCTATAGTTCGAATCAAGGACACACCTAACATTGTATAAAACAAGTGACTGTGTTCCTACGTATATTGCATGCGATTAGCACGCACCAGCGATAACTCTAGCACAGTCGACACTCTGTCACTACCTTAATGCTATATTAACAAACAGTATTGTTTGTCCTATACTACAACTAACTAGCATTGTTTAAATCAAAGCACCCACACAACCAGTAACGTAAATATTATTGGTAATTAAATAAATCAGAGTAGGTTTACAAATAAGAAGGTATTTTTTTATTAGATTGGGCTCGTGGCTCTTGGGCTACTGAAGGGATGAATTGGCATTCTATAACTATATTCATCTTTATTTAACTTCAGGAGGTGTCTCGGAGAGTTAAAAATAATTAACATTAAAATCTAATACTCACGATTACAAGTAAAAATGGATCTAGGTAGAATTTTTTTTTTAGGTAGTCATGACTGACTGACATGTCTAATAACTATAATAACTACGTAAATAATAGTTGTATATATTTAATAACATAATGACATTATAATTTCTGTCAGTGTAAGCAGCTTCCAATTAATTAGAATTAACTTGTTTGATGAAATAATAACGAGAACACACGATACATAAAATATACCTACGTCTAGTTAAAACCATTTCTGTATTCTGAAACGCGGCATACACTTAATGTTTATGATCATGCAAATACGCAAAGCAAATCCCAACGCAGGTTGTTATCTAAAAACATATAAACAACAAATTATAAGACGCAATATAACAAGATCAGCGTGTGATTTACATTAAAAAGCCTCCGGGCGGATCTAATAAAATTAACAGTAACGTTACTTTCGTCCAACAAGGTGTAGGGTGCAGAATTGAAATTCAAATCCAGAGTCTCAAGCATATCTAATATAATTAAGACGCTTCGGTAATTGAGTAGACATCGACCCCGCTTCGACGGAACTTCCACCAATAAAAACGTTGTAAAAATCTAAAAGAATCAGTGAGATTGTTTTCAGCAGCTTTTAATTTCATTATCTGTAGATAAATTACGAGTTGATTAATTCAATCGCAGATAACATTACATTCGAGGAATTCGAAAGCTTAGTAGTTTATACTAATTATGTAACTCCGAAGTTCCTTCTTAACCAAACAGTTACACCCACATACGAACTTAATAAGTTAATAACATTACACAGCAAAATCAACTGGCAGCGAAATGGCTTTGTCAGTAAACATTAGTCTGAGATTAAATAGCAACGCGTCTCGTCACAACGTCAGCGAGTAACAACAAACTAATACAGATGCTATTAGAGGTAAGAAACTATATCTACGTAGTGTATGTAAATTTGAGCAGACGTTAGCCGCAAACATTGGGTGAATTAATGTCTTTGGAACGTCTTACGTCTCCCCTGGGACTACGTGCCGCTATAGTTCCCTGTTTTACATTTAATTATAAATCGATTTAAGTAACAGTCAATATGCATTATAATAATGTATGTACCTGTGAGTTGATAGCGGTAACGTCGCGCCACGAAATTGATTAAATATAATAATAATAACAGCCTATAACTGTCCCACTGCAGGGCAAAGGCCTCTTCTCGTATAGAGAAGGATTGAGCACTGATCACCACGCTAGCTCACTGCGGGTTGGCGATTTCAGATAATTAAATCCAGGTTTCCTTACGATGTTTTCCGTCACCGTCAGTCCGTGGTGTCTTAGAATATCTAAGAAAGTATTTATGACATTGAAAAAGTCACATTGATACTTGCCTGGGTTTGAACCTGCAACCTCGTGCATAGAAATCCGGTAGGTATGTCAACCACTAGGCCACCACGACTTACACGAAATTGATTAATTTGAATGAATTTAATGTTTTTTTGCTCTTCGGGTTGGGATCTTGAGTCAGTATAGCAAAGATTTTTACAACTTTGTCAGACAAGGCTTTATTGAATGTGTGTTGACACAGATCGTTACACTAATCGCTTTAGAATTGTTCTACCTGTTCATAGAACGCGCAGTGGCTAATTGTTATGACTGCTATGCTAGGGGTTTCGGGTTCGATTCCCGACTGGACATATTTTCATGGCTGTTAAACACACCCGGGCACGATAATGGGTAAAATTGCTATGTAACAATAGCACATACATCAAGTTGCGAGTTTGTGTGCCTAGGAGAATGTTTGGTTATGTTTATACGACACTCTACAGTAAGTTAGATATTGTAAGCACAAAGGCGATTTTATAGTTCGTGAAGATGTCATTGTTCTTTTATTTGACAGACGTTTACAGATTGTAGGTATAACATGGTATAACTAAGTATTTACTCACTTAAACTGTGCCTGTGTGTGTCTGTTCCTGTCAACAAAAGACTTCCTGTTTACTATTTTGGTCAAGGGTGTTTATAATAGTGGTTAAAATAGGCAGTCGCCTGTCGGGGTCAAGAACCTAGAGTAAGAAGAACCATTCATGTAACTTTTTATACTGTATTGATAAGAACTGCCGGTGTAGGTACAATAAAAAGGTTTTAAATTATTGTTAGATGGTTAGAACAATCAGGATACTTACCCATATTATGAAAGTATTACCTATCAGAAAGCAAGAGGTAACGCTGTGGCACGGGTTGTTACACCCCGGATTTAAGAACGTTCTATTGGATTTCGACGCTCTTTTCTTAATGGCGACCACTGTCTACGCCCTATTTTTTCATGTTAATTTCTCGCAAGACCGATTTTTTAACTAACATTGAAATTATTTTTACTAGTGTATTTTTTGTCTACTTACAGGTAGGTATCAAATTATGAATAGCATTCTTCATTGAACAAAGAGTTCCAATATATTGCGGCGTTTTGCACTAACATCTACTTACTCAGTCCTTCCATAACAATTTTCCAATATTGGTGAACCGTAAAGATATTATTCGTAGCCAACACTTTTTGAATTAAAGGAAACACATTTTCATAATTAATCATTTATTAATTAGCTACTCAAAATCATATTAAATTATACGGACAGTCTCTACCTAACAGTAGGTACGTACGTTAGTTACAAAACCAAGACGGAAGAATTAATTTTAATTACAGAATTAACGTTTTTTGATTGAGAAACGTAAAGATCACAGAAATACAATGGTTTGAACAAATCTTAGACCAGCATTAAATAAGGCCATGTAAAAATCTTTCATAACAAGCCTATATTCTCTAAATTAGTAGGCAGATGTGTTAAGTGTAAATAATTAAAGTCTACGATTGAAAAACCAATGATTTTCTAGATTAAATTGAAAGAGAAAACGAGCACAGACAAGATTATTATACTTATTTATTTAATCACACTCACGCGCATTATGAAACTCCGCAGCATTATAATAAGGTTTAAAATCAGATGAACGCGCGCAGATGAAATTAAATTTCAAAGTAGTATGATAAAGATAGAATTAAATGCCCTATGGTAGACATTTAGCAAGTCTAAGGGTTCAAAAGCTATCAAAGTAAAAAACGCATAAATATTTAGGTTTACAATATTAATAAATAACGATATCAAAAACAATACAAAGCAAAGGGGTGATGACAATCGTATTTCGCACCAAAACTTAACTTTTTTTATTTGTAAATTGATAAAGGAAATTTGAAAACTGATGGACACGAGCAGTACTTGGTCTTGCGACCTTCGCCGTACCGTGGCGCTGCTCTAACCAACTGAGCCATCGTGTCACTGCTCGCACCCATCGAATTTCAAGTTCCCTTTTTAGTATTTACGTCTTAAGGGTGACGTCAGGTATTATCTGTTGGAATCTATGATTACCAACTCAGTGTTATACCTTTACAGCTATAAATCACTGAAACGACCAACCCAAATTTATATGACATATTTGTCCAGATTACAACAAAAAGGAAGGTCCTCCATTGGCTCACACAGGCACCGGTGACCGCGAACAATATTTTTCCCTTGTGATTGCTGCGTAGCTATCAAGCAACTGATAAATAAAACTACACGAATGCATTTTGGAATTATAAACAGAACTCCGTTGATTAACAAATCTCATTTGATTTATCATTATTTGTATAATTGATCTATTCCTTAATTTGTATTGTAATGGTAAACATACTTTTAATGTTACGAAAAGCAATCAAATTAATTGCAATAACAACATTGTTTTTTATTGTTCTTTATTACATAAATTAGTGAGATTAAAAATAATTTGATGTGTGTATGTACGTATTTCGAAATCAGATACTATCGATCAAAACAGTGGACCTTCCTTTTAGAAATACTTTTATTGTTGCACATCGTGCAGTAGTTTATGGTTCATTACAAAAATCTACAATAATCCGAATAATGGATTACCTGCCAACCAAACTAGGTGTCACCAAAGCGATAAATTTTAAATTCGAAGCATTAGTAAATATGCTTTTGATTCTCAATTTCAATATAAAAGTTGATATAAAAAATAATCTGCGAAATTCCAAACAAAACAATTCTACGCCTAATATTAATGATTTTACATTAAAGCTATGATTTTAGTAGTTATTCTACTATTTAGCTCATATTAGAGACGTTTAACGTAACACTTAGATCTAATTAACACTAAGAACAATTCAAGTTCTTGGGTTCATCCAATGATATTTCAAAAAAGTACAGATATGTTTCTAGATCGTTCCTTCTTAAGTCTCGAAAAGGGGACAATTGTAGTCTTGGTAAGTACAATTGTTGTCCGATTTGACATAAGACTAGTACAGTTCGGACTCACGTGTTCGAAACACTTTTCTCATTAATTTTTTTAGCATATGACGTAGGTATCTATACTTGACATATCGTTGGGTTCATCCCAAACATAACTAAGCGTACGTTTAGATTATATGTAAACATAAATATAAACTATTTCTGTATGTATAATTTATAAGGTTATGTATTTGTACTTCACAACAGTATTACTGAGTATTGTTAGCTTTCCTTGTTACAATAGGATAGGCGCCTGACGTCATCACGTTACAGGCGATTTAGGTTATTGTTTTATTTTCTTATTTGACGCGAACACAACACACAGGGAATTATTATTTGGCTGAAACTCAACTAAGAACACTAAGCTTTTAATCAGTTAAAAAATCCGATCAAATCCGGTTTCCTCCGATTCAATATCTTAGTAATACTAGTTTTATTATTAATTTTTATTTATAATTAAGCCTTTCAGATCACGAAAATTATTTTTACGTTTTAATAAAATCTTTAGTAAATAACAGTAAATATTATATTATGAAAATATACAGTGTTATACGATATTAAATATGTACGTATGGCACTCAAAGTTTATAGCTTCTCAGTGTATATAATGTATCTTAGTATTGTATACAGTTCGTGGGGCAAGCTGACTGAAATTGACTATGAATTATTATAATATTGTTATACGTAAATCGTTTACGTAGAACGTATTACGTACTCGACAAAGTCGTAGTAAATATATTTGTTTATCAATTGTCTATTGCGTCAATTTTAATATAAGTATAGGGAAAACGTGAGGGCAAAAGTGACGTTTAATTTTTCCGAAAAATAGTGACGTCATGTCTACTAGACAGACAACGCGTTATTACTAACGATGTTAGACGATCCACAAATACGTTACCACTGAATACACTAAAATTATGGCAATTGTATATTGTGATTTAATTAATTAAAACTTGATATTCAGACCTTTTCAGACATTATACTTCAATTCATATAACATAGACAACTGCCACAAAAATCTTTGAATAATTATTTTGAAGTAATGTGTAGTTTACTCACAATATATGTTTTTGTAAACACTGTCATCCAAACAATTATGTAGGCTTTGTTAATTTTATCTTTAATATGTTTATCTATGTTATATGGTATGAAGCGTACATTTATTACGTCAGTATCATTATCAGCCTATCTCGGTCCACTGTTGGACATTAATTACCTGAGAGACTACAACTTGTTTCTTTGGACAGACCAAACACTTCAGACCTACCTAATATTTTTCTGAACACAAACCCAGCCTGAACAAAGGCACTTCTACTTATTTTACCATCACAACGCTGTAGCACCATTTTAATGATTTTTGTGCAACTTCCTAAACTCCATATTATTGCGTTTCTGCCTAATATTATGCTTATTAACCAAAAATATATATTTACAAAGACTAGTAACAAAATATTAATAAATACGAAGCTATATTTACAAGTTATTCGGATGATACACTCAAGGCCTCAAGCGGTATGTTATTATTATATTTTAACAGCAACAGCAATTTCAACAAACAACTAGATTATTATGAAATTCTACATTTCTATTTGTAAATAGGTTAATTTTGAATTATTTCTATAGCACACGAATTATGACCATTTAACAGAACATTTGTGACGTTCATTCACTCAATCCCTCCTACACTGAAATGATGAACACTAAAATCTCACTCAATATTTTTATGTATAGGCTAGGTATGATATTGTCTCAAAATTGCTTATCACCTTAACAACACAACCAAGAACGACCAGTTCAAGTCAACTCTGTTAATTAAAATATTTAATTAAAACAGCATTGAGCAACAATGTTCAACAAATCCTAAATATTACAATTTTTAGCAAAGCGTCACCCGCATACAGCTAGCAAACAATAAGAATTTAATAGCTTTATAATAGTACACAATAATTACTACTTGCGGAAAACATTATGCCAAATATTCCAAAATAGTTTAGCGGGTTACGGAGCGCGACCAGACAAGACTGCTGCGAATGGTATAGTTCCCGTCACGTAAAAAGTACGCTGAGCGGCTGTCAGTGACTGTTTGCACTCGGATATTGTCGCTTCCTATGATCTTAGGCTATTGCGGTATATAATTAAGTGTAATTGTATTATTGTAGAAACATTATAGGTACTTTACTAATTACGTAACACTTTGGAATAGACTGGAATTTAAATATTCATTTATCACTGATACTCACTGAAGCATTGCAACAGTAGGCAAAAAATGAGCGCTGTACTTGAAGTATTCGAAAAGCATTTTTTATCTGGTCGCGACCCAGCTGGAACTAAACCGCAACACTAGTGAACACGTTACATAGTCAGACACCACTGGTCGTTATATGACAGGACCTTTACTGCAGAGTGCACCATCCGCGCAGTAGTCAAAGGTTGACGACCCCATTCTCCGCGTAGTACTCGGCTACCGTCTCATCTCCATTCAGCTGTTGATCGCGTATCACGATAGTAGGGTTGTTGGAACACGAGGAATTGTTCGAGAGTGTTCTACGGGTCGTCTTACACCGTTGACATTCTACTACGACGATGGAGTTCGTGTCCATGTCTGTTTCAGTGCTGCTAGTCCGGCGTAAGTGGTTGGGGCTGTTGTGTAGGCGGTGCTCTTGTATCGCTCGCCACAGTCGGAGCTCGATGCCACCTCTGTGGGTAGAGGAATAAATGGTAACGTTTACCTTCGAAAAGATATTTACAAGGCAAATAAATAAGACTGGTAGGTAATTATAAATACATATGCAGTGTCATGTGAGGTCATGATACTAGACTCTTTCTGGTGGCGAACTTAATCCTCGAGCGACAAAGTTGTCCATATTGTGTGCAAGTGTGAGTGGCGGCTGTTTTGACCATCAACTTTATAATCAAAACATCCGGGTGTGTGGCGGCATTTTTGAGAAGAATGAACTTACAATTTGGCCCTAATTAACATTTGGGCCAGCCGTTTGAGGAAGTAACAAACATACAAACACACACAGTCAAACTTTCACTTTATAATATTAGTATGAAGTACAGCCACAAGTCATCGTCATCAGCCGGAAGACGTCCACTGTTGAACAAAGGCCTCCCCCTTTTAGGGGGGGGGGGGGGGGGGGTGTTGCCATAATCCCCACGCTTGGTAAGCGGCTTGGGGGTCCCAGCGTTTGTGGTCAAGTTACAGAAGACGCTGCTGCGATCTACTGGATTTTCTGGAAAGGGGGTGGTGGGTGGTCACCCTGTTAACATGAGCATCTACTAGGGCAGCAGGAGCCGCAGGAGTACGTACTTGAGCGCGAGCCTGGCGACGTCCTCGCGCTGCGCGTGCAGCAGCAGGTCGGGCAGCGCGTAGCAGTGTCGCAGCAGCGCCTCGCCCACGTGGGGCGGCAGGCCTCTCGCTGCTATCCAGGACCGTAAGCGTTCGGCAGCTTCCTCGTCCACAGCTTCACTTCCCTCACCTCCCTCGACTGCCACGCCTGTCTCACTGGATTCAACGGTCGGAGACTCGGCTACTGTCACTTCTGGTGTGGTACAGCTGGGTAATAAAGGTGAATGATAATTTCATGAAAAGAATAAGTTAAGAAGAAAATATTTGCCATAATCTTACATAGGATTGGACAAATATAATTTTAAAATTGCAAGAGTAACGAACTCAACAAATGTAAGATTTAAAACATGTAGCGCAATTGAAGTCACCCTATATTATATTACGATTCCATGTAAAATTTAAGAAAACCTTATGTAAGGGTAGGACAGTAATAGGTAATTTTCCCTCCTAGATAAGTGGCAAAACGCTTGACGAATAGAAATCAAATAGACTAAAAAATGTATGGGTTTGACATATGTCATCGATAACAAAGTCGAAACGTTATGACGTCCCCATACATTTATCATTCTATTAGTCAAGCGTTTTGCCACTTGTCTAGGCTGGCAGATATATCGACGATAACTTACCGAGCCTTCTTTTCGACTAGTTCTCTGAGGATCATTGTGTGTGTTTTCTGCTCCTCCAACATCTGCCGCAACAGGCTCTGATACTGTTGGTAACTTTCTAACAACTCCTGGTGAAGTCTGAAATTAAATACAATCATACTATGCACCTGTATACTTTGCGATTTATAATTACAAGAGAGGTGCCAAACGGTAAGATGTCAAATTAAATAAGCCCTAATCAGAGCTGGAATGTTTGACCATGCCCAAAAATAGCTTATAAATTGATCTTCGTTTGAAACTAGTCAGGTAGTCCTAGAGTATGTTAATAATAAGTCTTTATTTCGAGTATCAAGGACTCATATTAGTGTTAGTAACATAAATGACTTATGATAATTTATTTAATTGCAAAACTTTTCAAAGACATTATCAAATCACTATTTCGACTTATACAACCAGACGAAACCAAATGCAGCATATACCAAAAACATCTAAACACCTTCAAGAGGCTTGAAGTACCTACTCTAAAATCCAAAAGGATTAAAAATACACTTATCGATATATCTAAGTTAATACTTACTTCTGATTCTCGTGCCGTAAAGCGTGCAACGCGTGCGTTTCCCTGGCAGAGTTGGCTGAGGAAAGCGCAGAGGGAGTGATGTCGGCAGCGGGGGGCGCGCCGCCTCGCCGGCCATCCTGGCCCGCTAGATTAGCCCCCAGCTCTGAAACGTATTGATCACGTGTCAAATACAAGACATTTTATAACATTTTTGAGTGGTTTATTGCGTCATCAAAGTTTTCAAGGCTTACAGAAGCTTATCACATTACATAGAAATTACTTTTATAGTCCACTGCTGGACTGGAGCTGGTAGGCCTCCCCCAGGGAACGCAAGGCCCGTTCTACCGTTTTCGCCATCCAGTCCCTACCAGTTTGTACCTACTACTACGTCTGGGGGCCGGGGGACAGAAGCTTATACACATCAATTATTACGCTGTTAGAAGTCTGGATCTTGCGAGCAAAGTGGAACAAACTGGTATACAAGTTTGTCGCTTAGAAAAGCTGAACATCTTAACACTTTGCGCCGTAAATTCGACTAATCTTAGAAAGATCTCAATAGCGAGTTACCTACTAAATATAATAGCAAACACATTACCTGGTGACAACACTGTGATAGCGGCCTGAACTGCGTTCCTCACTAAGTTGTCCAAAGCAAACATCCAATGAGGTTTTATGCTGTGCATCCTTAGAACAGCATTCACAGCTTCTTGGAACATGTATATGGCAGAGTGTAACTCATTTATGGCATTTGAGTCAAAGTCTAACTCTTCTTTCAAGCTAGTTATTGCTTGCTCTATGACACTTTTGTCTTGGTCCATTATGTAGTCTTTTAGCGCGCATCGGAGGGTTTCTAGGTGGTTCTGTAACAAACGGCGGCTTGCAAGAACTTATTGTAATATATACACCGCTTTTACACTCACAAACATGTAAAGTGAACATGTTAGAGTACACGACGATCACAATAAGTGGAGCTACGCGGTGACTGATTCATGCTTGACATTTAAAAGTTAAACTGGAACTCGATATATTTATAGTAATATTGTTGTCGAAAAAAACTGTGCAACACAAGTTCGTGATAAAAATTACGAGAAAGCTTATAAGGTCTAGAATCATCAAAATACAAGATGCACGCTTTTGTGTTGACGCTTCTTCCTGAAATGCCTCAATAAGAGACTAACAATAAAGCCGAATTTTGAAGCTATAAAAATCTGAATTACGGAAAATTCATTTGCGGAATTTATATATTTTATTCGCCTTACCATAGTCAGTACTGTAGTCCCGAAGTCCTGGTGTACACTTAGCATCCACTTGTCGCAAATCATCTCGCTGTCCTGCTCTAGCACGCGAGATAGCGTCAGTCTTCTCTGCGAGTCCTTCTTGAGTAAGTAAAAGCCATCGTGTTCGGGACCGTCTATCGAACAACGCGGTACGTTTGGCATGTCCACCTAACGTGAAATGAGACTTACTAATGAAACACTTAGTAACATGTAACACGATTAAATAACTGTTGAATTACTTGACGTACATACCTATTTGTTTGTTTACTGATCTTTGGGACTAATAAGGATAATACTTTTTTATAATGTGGTTAAGCGTTAGGGAAATTTCCTGCATCTAAGAAGCTTTGATAGGTAGATAGTTGGCTGAAGGCCGTTTTCAAACTGCGCTGGAATACAAGTATTTTATCGTACTAAACAATACTTCAACTTGTTACTCGAAACGTCAAGTCATTCAAAAGTTATTGTGTGATGTAACAATTAAAACTTTAGGACAGCACTTATGTACGTATACTATACAATATACTCACTTCTGGAGACAACAGGCCGCCCGACGAACTCCTACGATTGAGGAGCGTATCACTGCCTTCCATCTCATCCGTAGACGGCGTATTGGGTAAAGTACTAAAACGTAACCAAACCATTATGTACTTTATAATCATCGCTTTAAGATATATTTTTGAAAGAAAACTCGTTGTTAAAAAGATATTCCAAATAAAACAGAAGAAGCATTAGTAATGATTGAGCATTTACACAAATGACTGATTGTTAAGTTTAATTTTATGCAAAAACCACGGATTGATATTGTATGTCTTGATTGATAAACGCTGTGAAATATACGTTAAGATTGCCACACTCAGTAGTCAAGTGCGTAAAATTTCATACTATATAAAACTGACTTTATGATCAGCCCCCCTAGACAAGTGGCAAAACGCTTAACGAATAGAAATCGAATAGAATAAAAAACATATGGGTTTGACATAATGTCATCAATAATATAGTTGAAACATTATGTCATCCCTATACATTAATGCGTTTGTATTTATCTAGGGTTGCAGTATTTATAACTGTACAATCACATATGATTAAAATTTTACACTTGAGCAAAACAAATAAGGATGTTTTCTTAGGTTTTTTTTTTAGTCCCACCCTAGGAATTTCTCCTGTATCGTGAGTGCGTTACGCGTTTCAAACATGAAATATCACAGACACGAACACCCAGGCTCGGGACAATTTTCTGCGGATCACACAAATGTTGGCCCCGTGCGGAAATCGAACCCGCAACCCTTACCGCAGCAGTACAATTGCTTAGCCACTGCGCCAATCAGAACATCTATTATACACAATGTGTTCACAAAATTATTCTACAATACCGCAATTCCAGCTGATAGTTTAGCAGAATAAGACTTTTTGCTTCGCTAAATGTAAATTTCAACATAATTATATGTGACCGTACATTCAGTTGAGAGTATAATTAATACTATAATGGAAAAATTATATTAATCAACGTTTATGAATTAGTTCTATTCTAAAAACAATTCAATACTATTAAATAATTATAATTAAGTTTATGGTAACTAGAGAAGCTTCGTGCGCTACTTGTCGCTTAGTGCGTTTAGTGACTGCGACGTGTTCGGACGAGTAATTCCATAGAATGCAATATTTTATAAGACTGAAGACTTTGGCCGAACTTGCTAACAGCGGATACAAGATTACTAGACCATCCGCGATAGGTCCAAAAACAATTGTGAGGACAACAAAGAACAAAATATGACCAAATGAAATTATCAACTTGTCTACTTGACAATCTTATTTAATTAGAATTAAATCTCCATCCCATCCATTCGCCCGTACTATAATTATCTTAAATAATAAAAGATACATATTTTTTACTTTCAAATAAAACCTAACAATTAGGACCCGTTTCACCATCTACAAGTGTTAAATAGTTACTTCTTGACTAACTCTATACGGCAAGTAAAAGTTACGGGTATCTTCTAGCGTACCTTAGTTACAGGCTAGGTTATCCTCTGATAAATGCTACTCAGATATTGTGATATTCGATTCTTTAATTGGCGGTTAGTCTACTTGACACTTTACTTGTAGATGGTGAAACAGGCTCTTAGTGATATTGAATCTACGGCGTAGTTTATGTATCGCTGTTAGCAAGTCATCAAAAAGTCTACTTAACATATCTTTGTATTTTTATAACCGTATCATGCTATTTATATGCAATAATAGGAACTAACTAATTTGAATCGTGCACATACACTAATCATTAAATATACATTCCTATATTATATAAATTAACCATATTTTAACCAGCTAAATGTTCATTCAATTCAGCTGCGGTTTGCGGGTTTCAGAAATTTATAAATAAAAGGCTTTTCAAAATATAATTAAGGACTCCTTAAATCTCAGGTATAAATTTTGAAAATTAAAAAAAAACATCAAAAATATAGTATTCTATGAATTTGGAACTTAGGTGCCATTAAAAAATGTTACTGTTACCTGCTACTCGACAAGTCCGGTGGATATATCAGTATCGGTGAGAGCATCGACGAAGCCGTCCTAGTGATTGTAGGATTAGACCGGATCGTTTTCACCCTTGACGGCGGGAAAAAATACACGCTTATGTGCCAAGCAATCGACATCGTGTTAAAACATGTGTTAACACGGTCGGGTGTTGTCTACATGTTATATATTATGTTTACAGTTGCTATTGCAAGAAGTGTGACTGTAATTAGGTTAGATTACAATTACACTTCTGTGAATAATTTGGAGATTTTGGTTAGACGTAACACGGAGTTTTGTTAAAGATGTTGAATGCCTGACATGCAATTGAGATACCATAGTTACTAAGTTACAAGGTCATTTTAATAATCTTAAGGTCGCGATTGTGGATCTATGAATGCATATTGTAACCGCCGCGTGCCGCATTAGCGCCCTCTGGCGGTAACAACCATGTAGGTATGATTGAATCAGAAAGTTGTATTAGTTCGTACTGTACGTTTAGTTTGAACGTTCATATATTTTTTTAAAGAATATAATCATATATTTTGTTAAATTAATCATAATAAATTGATTTTAAAATGACCTTGTATAAGTTCTAGTTATCATCATCCACAAAATTCCGTTTTACGACTTTCTAATCCGTGATGCATCGATAATGTTCGTCGAGTGTGAGATTATGTATGCCAATTCGATTCATGTAAAACTCAATACAACATTTAACATCGCTGTTAAATCAGCATGTGTCCTTGCCCAATACATAAGCTCCCTCTCACCAGATTATGTATGATATATGAACATCACACAATGTAAACATGTACGGAAAAACTGGTTTCAAACAATCTTATATTAAGAATTAAAGACATGCGTTTAAGACGTTCGCCGCTGCTGGGAACAGTTGGAATCTTTAGGTCACCGAGCCACTTGCCAAGCGATTTATCTCAATCTCTTTGTAACTTGTTTTTATAAAGGTAATTATTTATTTACCGATTTAACAGTTATATTTAGATAAATCACGTTATTAATAATAACACTAGCCTATAATAATTGTCCCACTGCTCGGCAAAGGCCTCTTTTTAAACAGAGAAGGAACAAGAATTGATCAAAACACTTGCTCACTGTGGGTTTGCATTTCAGATTATTGAATCCAAGTTTCATCCGGACGTTCTTCTTCACACAGATCGCGTACATTGTTAATTTGATTGATATCCAGGGTTCTTTTTAACCAGCGGCAGCGAACATGTTAAAGGATTATATTATATTTCAAAATTCTAGGGCATAGTTTACCATGCGTTGCAAACTCTAAAGCAAGTTTGATACATACGCTAGTAGCTAACTAGCTACATGTTGAGTACTCACTCGATTTCCGGCGAGCTAGGAAGGTTACCCGCTATACAGGGCTCGGAGATTTTCTTCTGTGCGGTCACCGGACGAGCCTTGTCAGCCGGCACTGATATGCTTCGGCTAAAGTCCACGTTACTACTCAACCGGCTTGACGGTTTTTTCTTCCTGTAAATTTAGTCATGTTGTAGTGTTTTGTTGTAACTTTTACAGGCTTTCATTCGGCTTATTAGTTAGCACTTATACATACATGACTTTGATGACAAATATTTAGAGATTTGATATAAATATTCTTCACATAAAGTTCCTTATAAATCATTAGAGTAAACTAGAATATCAACAATGATTTAGAATGTGAAGCTAAGCTAAATATCAACTATACTAGTTTAACAATGAATCAAAATACAATTAGATAAGAATTGAATAGATGGAACTACATGATGATAGGCGAAAAATATAACTACTGATAGCTAAAAAGGGATTACAATATACACGTACTTCTAAATTGATAAAGGAAATTTGAAAAATGATGGACACGAGCGGGATTCGAACCCGCGACCTTCGCCGATCCGTGGCGCTGCTCTAACCAACTGAGCCACCGTGTCGCTGCTCGCATCCATCGAATTTCAAGTTCCCTTTTAGTATTTACGTCTTAAGGGTGACGTCAGCTTCAAGCTTAGCATGGGCAACATGCTAAAATGGCACCAAAAGTCATACACGTACTTTTTAAAATGATATAAATTTTAGCAACAGGTACAAATAGATTAAAGGTCAAGTAGGAATATTTAAACATTTAAATATACTTGAGTCTTTAATCCAATATTCCTAATTGACATCAACTACATACTAAAATACTTAACAACATGTTAAATAAAAAAATATTAACTATAGTATATTGTGCGTATGAGTCGCTTCCCTACTCACTTGTACGGTGAAGATTGAGCGGACCGCACGAATCGCTTCACGCTTGCGTTAAGCAAATAA
The DNA here is from genome assembly GCA_905340225.1 of Abrostola tripartita. Classification (NCBI taxonomy): domain Eukaryota; kingdom Metazoa; phylum Arthropoda; class Insecta; order Lepidoptera; family Noctuidae; genus Abrostola; species Abrostola tripartita. The sequence continues at coordinate 5,090,839 of HG996490.1, read as the reverse complement.
ATTACTTTTATTTACATTTATACTGTAGATATTTAAAATATAAATACATATATTCATATCGTGTGTATTTACAGAAAACAACATTAACTTAACATTATACTAAACTGCTACATTATTTACCCGTTCGACTGGACGGTACTTTAACAACGCGATGTGTACACTTTTTTAACCCCCGACGCAAAAAGAAGGGTGATATAGGTTTGACCGCTATGTGTGTCTGTCTGTGGCACCGTAGCTCTTAAACGGGTGAACCGATTAATATTGAATCCTATACAAAACATTGTGTACGTAGGTCGTCTACATAATAATAAGCATACTTTTAAACTCGTAATATTGTATCATTAATATAGAGTTGATACATACTCGCAAAGGAAGGGATCCTCCAACAGTTCGGCGGCAGTGGCTCGCTGTTCCGGCTCGGGTATGAAGCATCTTAGTATGAAGCTCTTTGCCTTAGTTGATAGCTCGCTCGGAATCTCTGGGTGCATCTTGTAGTATCCTACCTATAGGCGAGATTTTGATTAGAAAGAGAAAAGTTGGCCACCTGGTAAATAATAAACAAATAAGGTTCATCGAAAAAACAACAATCTGCTTATTAGAAGAGAGCTCTTTTTTGGATAAAGCTACAAGATATTTCTTGTTGCCTAGATTTATAGGAATCATTTAAAAGGATCAGTTACTATAGATTTTGTTATGGCTTTGAATGTCACAACTTTGATTATAATTATGTTAGTAACAATGACAAAAAACTGTGTTTTACAGATCCTTTACCATGAATTTTTAAAACAGGGCAGTTTACGATGTGGAAGCGGGACGCCGCATTACACTGCACATAGCGGCGTTTCGCTTCCACGACGTAAACTGTCCAGAGTCCAGAGTTCATGGTAAGGAAGCTGTAGTGTAAAATACTTTATTTTGATCTAAGATTCTTTGAAAATGACTACAAAAACAGTAAAAGTTAAATATAAAGTAAGTATAATAATTATAATTACCTTAAATACAGCTGCCTGGGGAGAACCTAATTCTATGAATGGTGGGTTTCCTGTCGCCATTTCAACCACTGTGCAACCCAACGACCAGATATCAGCCTGAAAGATTATGAGAAAAAGAAGACTTTAAATAATTATATTTAAGCTATTTCATACTTTTAGTTGATACCATTGTGTAATTCTATTCTTCGCTTGTCTAATTTCAAATTAATTTTTTATTTAATCTATGAGACGTCGTTGCTAGCGATGTCTGCCTATCGACTATTCTATACTAATATTCTCCTTCGCGTAAATATGGTTGAACACATGAATTTCCTTTATATTTACACAAATAGAGTTGATTGCCTCCTTGTCAATCGCTATCGATAAATGTCCTCAACCCTAGTGGGTGTAGTGTAGTGTGTAGAGTACCGGCGCGCCGTATCCGCGCTGCCCCTTGTCGATGACCTCGGGCGCCATGTACTGCAGCGTGCCCGCGAAGGTCTCGGTGGAGGGGCACAGGCCGGCCAGCCGCTTGGACGTGCCGAAGTCGGAGATCTTCACCACGCCGCTGTACGTGTTCACCAGCACGTTGTCGCCCTTGATGTCGCGGTGCACGATCTTCTGGTCGTGCAGGTACTTTAGACCTGAGGGGATGTACTTATAAATAAGGAGATGATACAATTATGATTACAAATTATACAATAAAAAAAGTATAAAGAAATAATAATATATAAAATTGTATCATCTGAGGCCGAAATTCGATCAAATTACTTTCATTTAATTGGTAAAAGAGTTTATATGGAAAAATCACATGGTTTTGCTTAATTTAATTTAACTGCCTTTTTTATAACATAGATATCAATACATTAATACATTCTGTGTCATTTAAACATTACAAAAGATTATTAATATGTGAAAACATAATTTACCTTCTAGTATTTGTTTTGTATAGTACGCTATGGTAGCCTCGTTCTCTTTGAGTGGCCCCCACTTAGACCTCAACAGTGCTGAGAGCGACCCTCCAGGCACTTGCTCCATAAAGATTTTGAAGTAGTTGTCTTCTGATATTGAACCCAAATACTGAAATAATTTAAAAGGTATATTATAACGTTCAAATTTAACATCTGAATCAGGATCTCAATTATATTGGGAAACAATATTTAATGAAAGCTCAAGCTGCTGTTAATATTTTTTTACGGAAAGCCGTTAAATAATCTTAAAAAATGAACACATTTTGGATGTCACTTTAATAGAAATAAATGCCACAAAATGACAACCGTTTGTGTACCGTGAGTGTCAAAATATGACATTTACGTAACAAGATTGTCTTTGAACTTGATTCTAATTTTGAAAATTGTCCAATATCGTCTTTAATAGCTAAGTACCATAACGTAGCTACTCACCTGTACTATATTTCTATGCCTCAGCTGCGAATGTAACAATATTTCCTCGTGTAACGGCTGCACATCCCCTAAGTTCCGTTCAGGAATCTCCTTGACGGCGATCCTCACTTGTGTGTTGAGGTCTCTGGCGGCGTACACCACGCCGTACGTACCCTTACCGAGGATCACGCGTTTGTTGTTGTCGTCCAACTCGTATTCAAACTGAGGATGAGGTAGGCGATGATTAAAGAGATTTAGAACAGAAAGCGTAATGATAACTTTCTTCATAGCTTTGATTGTTATAAACAAATTGTTGGGCTTTTAGAGATTATTTCAATTACAGATAGTTTAGTTGGTTATTTTCTCAGACCAATTAATACACAACTACATGATATACAAAGTCGTATAGATATTCTAGTCTTCATCATGTGAGCATTTGGGTAGAAACCTTTATGGTATGGTTTTATTAGCACAAAGCTTCAATCGAGCATAACCAAAAGTAATATATATATAAGTTAAGCGTAGTGGAGTTAGATGTTGATTAATAAAATCGTCAATTATTTTAATACTAATTAGCTTAGATTATGTCAGCGAGAAACCATTTTGTCTAGGTTTTCAGTTAGATACTACGTATGTACCAATGTCCGCAAATACCTTATCAATGACAATATTGGCACACAACCAAATAGCACAGAGTGCGCACCTTGACCTGCTCCTGCATGCCGCTGGTGTCCAGGTCGGTGACCTTCTCGTGGTCGGCGGTGAGCTCGCCCAGCAGGTCGTGCAGGCGCTGGCGGCACGCGTGCGACGGCAGGAAGATCTGGAAGTCGTCCGAGTTCTCGCTCACGTACAGGAACAGGCAGCGCTCGTCGCGCTTGTACAGGCTGGAAGGGCACATTCATTTACTATGATGTTCGTGGACGAGGAGCATAGAATAGAATCGAATAGAAACATTTATTTGCTAGAATATAAGTAATAAGTTGACAATTTCTTTTTAGGTTCTGTCATATTCTACCAGATGACTGGTGCACAAATGTTTTAGTACAATTTTAAAATCAATCACTCTTTTATTGAAGTATTAAACGGTTGTACTTAAGTATTTATGCCGTGAGTACAATGGAGTAAATACAATTTACTACAGTTGTATGTACACGTATGGGCGCAAACACAGGTGCACTCCCTATTCCCTCGCTCTCATAGTCCGATGGGACGGAAAACCAACACGACCGGAGAGAGATCAGGCGCAGGACCAACGGCTTAACGTGCCTTCCGAAGCACGGAGGGGTCTCGACATGTTAAAACGGTCACCCATCACAAGACTGACCGCGGCGAGCACGGCTTAACCTCGCAAATCGACTGATCTGCGGAGTAGCCACGTAGCTACGAACACCTCCTTATATAATATGGTTATTATTACCTGTAGCTCCTTATCATGTCCGAGGTGAAGAGCCAGCGGTGCACCTGCCGACACTCCCCGCGCATGGAGTCTAGGCACAGGTTGAGGATCTCCACAGACTTCTGTTCAGCTCCCATGTTCACGTTTACGTATGACGGCATGTATACTTTTGTAGTTTCTAAGATTAGTACCTGAAAATTTGAAAGTCCCTGTTGATAATCTCTTAAATCATTTTGAATATTTATTTGATACTGATTTTTATAAGTGATTCAGTGTAAATATGTTCCACTAGGATTTAAGATGTTTATGCAAATCTAAATCAATATGCCACTAAAAATAACCTGTAGATATCGTTTTCTTGCTTTTGTACGTGTATTTTGTTCCCACTGTTTTTTTACATCTTTTCTTACACAAATGAGCTATAACTTATTTTGTCTTTAAATTAAATCAAATGATATACAGTTGTAGGTAGACTTACAGGGAACCTAATAATGTTTTCACACTCGCTCTTAGTTGCCTCCACGAAGTATTCCATCCAGAATGAGAACACCTGTTGTTCAGGAGACGTTTCTTCACTTTTCCTAAACCTGAAATACAATACTAAACATTATAATGGTATTTTGTTACAAATCATATCAGCATAGAATTTAGGCATCCGCCTATACTGTGAAGATACGTCATATGATATTGTTGCCAGTTGAAACTGCGAAGTTCCGAGACAATTATCCTCACACATATATACATTATTAGCAAAGCTAGGTGTAAAGTAACCATAAAGTAACTAATCTGAATGAATGATTCTGAAGAATTCACGAATTTCAGAGCAACATTTCTGAGTAATAAATAATATTCTACCGATTCGATTCTAAACAAATTAGGCCGACACGACAAAGGGTAGAGTAAAAAATGTTAGAAAAAAAACCTTATCTTACCTATCAATTAACTCGATATTCCCAATAGTGGACTTCAGGTACCAATTCGGTGGTTTCAGTTTGAACATACATTCTGCTGCCTGTATCGCTTTCACGTAGTCTTGGGCAAGTACTGATATCTCGAAGAACGTCGCCACATCCCAGTAGTCTTTGAGAGATGATAGACTGCCTTTTTTGCCAATAAGGTGATTTAGTACCATTCCTGAAACAAAAGATATGTGTGAAAGATGGACAAGACTTCCCTAAAACGGGAATAAAAAAGAGAAATTTTGAGGTTTCCGGCTTAGAATTGATCACCCCCTTTCCTCCCGTGGGTGTCGTAAGAGGCGACTAAGGGAACAACCAGAAGATGGGCAGCAGTGTCTTCTGTAACTTGACCACCAACACTGCGATGCCCAAGCCGCTTGCCAAGGGTGGGGATTATGCCCCCCCCCCTTCTAAAAGGGGGAGGCCTTTGTTCAACAGTGGATATCTATCGGCTGACGATTTCTGGTTATGGCAAAGAGGGAGAGACGTATGTAATTTAGTAAGGTAGGTATTTATCAAGTCCATCTCCAAACATTGGAGTGTACCTGGGCATAACTGCATTTCGTAAGTTTTACGGAAATGTAGTTGTAATGGGCAGCTCAGGGGTATTTTAATTCAACAAATATTTATGATGAGAATGAGAGTGCATTAATCTTTGCCCTATGAGTGAGTGAGTACCGTCACGCCTGTTTCTTAGTAGGGACTAAGAAACAGGCGTGACAGTACTCACTGTGTGTTTATGTGTGTATGTTTAGTAGCACCTATTATTGTTTGAAGTGTCTTGTCTCCAAGCCAAATCTAAATAGCAAGTCTCATTCTAACTACTTTATTATTTTCAATTTCTTATGTCAAAGTTTCATGAAATATAGCCACATAAAATTAATAATCCATTAGACATCTGTCGGGCTGGCGCGACGCCAAACAAATAAAAAGAATATATTAGTAATAGGTGGTCGAGCGTAGCGGCCCGATGAATTATAAATCAAAGTATTTGGAATGTTAGATGTTGTAAATCTACCGCTACGTTACCACGTTATAGGTATAATAAGGGTAATGCTTTTCCGTTTATGCGGTTGTTTGCAGCTCTTTTATTATTTAATTTACCTAAAAAAATGTAATGTTCTCCTGACCGAGTTTCGGTACGGCGAATCTCAGCTGAGACTAGCCAACAACGCAGGAGATAATAATACATACATGTGTGTGTATGCACTGTAAGTACAATGTACACAGATGCACTCTCTATTCCTTTATGCTAATAGTCCTATGGAATCGCAAACCAATACGACTGCCTCGTTGGTCGGGTGGTCGCTAAGCGTGACTGCTGAGCATAAGGTCCAGGGTTCGAATCCCGGGTCGGGCAGTGTTACAAGGTTTTTCCATTAGGTAATTCTCAGTAGCAGCACTTTGTTCCCGGTTAATGGCAATAGGCTCGCCCACTATTACATTGGGCGAGAACTGGCAAAATGAGGGCGTACTATAAACCGCTATAATAAAATTTAAAAAAAAACTAAACAAAAAAAAGGCACACTATTCCTCTCATGCAACCTCTAGGTTAGACGATGTTCATTTTAATGTCATTTAAAACAACTTACCAATATGTTGCAATTCTTGTGAGTTTTTGAAATCATTACCAGCTATAACTAAAAGGGTTGCTAAATTAATGCCCGCGTATTCATTTGGTTGCACTTCAAAACCCTGTCTGTACCTAAAAAAAACACACTTATGATTAATAATATTATTTTTGGAATAGCAATAAAATGTTAAGCCTAAATGCCAATAGGCTGGCCATAGATTAGGTTGTTGTCACCACCAATCAATTGACATACTTTCTATGAGCTGTCAAAACGCTATTCGCCCATAGATTTTGTATGACAATAGGAACCTGTGATGTCACTTGTTCGCAAACTTAATTGATTTACAATTTATTGATTTCAAATCAAATAAAAATCGAATTTTACAGTAAAATATAATTGTTTTGGGTATTTAGGGCTAAAATAAAGCTTATTCTAGAGAAGTAGTGAGTTAAAAAAGTCCGGCTAAATGTAGTTAAGGAACACCCACACGAGGATTACAGGCAATACAACATGAGCGATTGAAAGATCCTTACCAATGAATAGCGTTTCCCAAACTTTCCTTGTCTGAGTGTTGAGATTCAACGAACTTGTCTTTGTATATGCGCCCACACAAGCATAGCATATCAGGGAACCGGTTCTCCTTCTTCTCCAAAGCCTTGACGCATACTTTGAGAGCATTCTCCCTGTCGCCTTCTTTATTCCGCCTATAAAGTATTAAATATATATATATATAGGTAGGTACAGTCGGCTAAGTAGCATAAGTAGCTTAACATATTTAGAAACCTTATGTCAAATAATGGAAAGAAATAAACATCAATTCAAGTTGTTCCAAATTATAAAAGCGTCAAGCGTTGAGAATATTTAAGACTTTTTACTATATAAAAAGTTGTTCTTCAATTAATGGTATGTTTAAAATTTAAATGTTCAGCTACTTATGTTGCTGACTGTACCTGTAACGACTTAAAATAATTTCGATTGTACCTACTCTATACGACCTAAAAAGAAGAAACTATAGAGAAGAACAATATAATAATATTGTTAACAGACCTCCCATCTTATAACGTTAATCTCAAATCGTAAAGATGCGAACAGTCAGGCAGATGTTAACCCTGGTTAATTAAGATGATGTCTTTTTTCATTTAAAAGGAAACAGCAACGAGCTTAATCAACGTTAATAGGTACCAAGTTTAATAAATACCTAGTAAGTATGTAAAAGTTTCAAAACATTTCAAATCTATCATTGTAGTCGACAATGTTATTAAAACAAAATTCTACATTTATGCAGTAAAAACTAATACAACTTACAACATTAAACTTACCTATTCATTGCAAACGCGTACATAAACCTAATAATAGGCATATTGACGTAGTTTTTCCTATTCATTATGGTTTTCAGGTCATCAACGACCTGGACTATTGCGTCATAGTCTTGTATCTCGCGGTAGGATATGAGCATATTGAGGATAGTGTCTCCTGAGAGGACGGCGGGATCGTCAAGTCTTCGTCGCATGGCGTGCAACATGTTGGCAAGTTCCGGACCTGTGTAGGTCTCTCGGGCTTTACGGAGGTCTGATAGGAATTTTTCCTGGAGATGGGCTCTGGAATTTATTGTCACTTGGTTTATAAGAAAAAATATTATGAGAAATCAATGTAAAACTTATGGATACTCTTTTGGTACCTAGTATTCTTGAAATATGTTAGTAAGAAATAAGTCTTTTTGAGGTATAGATCTTGGCTAAAATCGAACTAGAATCCATTTAACTTTCTGAGTGTATCTTCACCTTCAATAAAGTCTTAAGTAATTAACAGGTTTTTTTTACTAAACAGCGGTATAGATTACTTCGTTTGAGAATTATATAAGGATTCGTTGCTTTTTTGAAATATAGCTTGAAACTCTGCTTTAACTCATTAAATAGTCAAAATTGTATCGTAATCGTAAAGTTCAGAAATCTCATTAATTATTAACCAATATAATAGCCTAAAAACAAATGATTACTTACTTGGTTTGTACTTCAACATCTTGCAGTATGTTCTTGAGTCTTAAGGTCAGGTGAAGTTTAGGGTCGGCAGTATCGTCGCCCTTGAACTTGGTAGCGGCGGGGTTGGTCGTGACACAGGTGCCAACGTCCGTCAGTTTGTACGAAACGAACAGGAAGTTCGGCAGTGATAACTGGCAAAAGGAAAAACCAGGTGTTTACTTGTTTCATTCAAGTGTTATGAGTCATCCATTCAGTTTTAATGTATAGTATTTCTTGGTTTCTTTCACGTTTAGTAGTAACATTTCATGTTCTTAAAAGCTTGAAATTTCGACAACCGCCTGTTTTACAGGATGCGTCAATTAAAACAAATGATTTCGATTTAAAAAATATAAAATGGCTTACATCACTTCCATCAAAACATGTTTTTATCAAGCCTAATAATAAGAAATTGATAGTACCTACGGACTAGATCTAATCGCACTTACTCACTTTTCCTCAAAGTTTTCAGACAAAATAATTACTCAGATACAGTAAAATGAGAAGGACTACTAACTAATCATAATTATCTGACCCTGATACAAATTTTACGCAAACACTTTCGTAAATCAATCATTGAATTGATATGATAAGATAACCCAGTCCTAAATTCATTTTCCCTATCATAATGTCATGATGTCTGATATAATTATACTATAATAGTAACGTTATCACGTTATAAACACAAATAACATTAATCTAATAGGTATAAACAATAGATAAATATAAATTACTGATTCAGTGTTAGCATTCGTTTTATCTTATGCATGGAATTCTGCTGCCTACGCAAACTCATCGAGACGATTCTGCATACCTAAACCTTGATATACTTGTAGGTATATTTACATTTAAATGTTATTGTTCTCTGACACTTTAGTAGGTAGGTACCAAGTTTGTAAGCATCGTCCGTATTCTCTAAAGCGGTGGGCAGAGGTGTATGAACAACTCCCACAAATTTTATTTTTAGGAGGAGATATTCGAAGCGTTTTAGAATTTTACTGTATACCAATAAACGACAATTGATCTGTTAGCTGGTAAACAGTTAAAAAATAACAAATCAATCGTCGCGTCGTTTATTAGACACAATAAAATTCCGAAACGCTGGTCGGGTACTCAGCATAAAGCTAAAATGTTTTTTAATATTTTTTAAAGACGATAATAATGGTTTTCCTCAAAGATACAAAACCAGAACTTTTGCCGTCAGTCCATTGTGTGATACATAGGTACAGAACAAATATACCAAAACACAATAGCTAACACAAATCTCCGTATAAAAACCCGACTCGTAATTGAATTAGGCATAGAGATATTTGAACGTCATTCTAGTATGATTGAACATGCGGGCACGACAATTTGTCAAATTGAGAGCAATAGCTTTTGAGGTGCATATTCAAGGCGTTGCTGACAGAACATAGATGTTTCAATTTTTATTGGAAAATTGCAGCTTAACCTCGCCTAGCTGAAGACACTATCCATAACATTATATAGCGGTTTATAGACTTAACTTTGGCGACACGTTTACTTTAAAAAACTTCACCCCGCTCTACGAATTTCTTCTGTATAGTAAGTGCGTTTCACAAACATGAAATACCACATACACAAACACCCAGACTTGGGACAAACATCTGCGGATCACACAAATTTTTGTCCCGTGCGGCAATCGAACCAGCAACCCCTAGCGCAGCAATCCAATCGCTTAGCCACTGCGCCAATAAGTCGTATCACGATAAGAATGTACCTTGTCAACAAATACACGCGGTAAAGATTGAAGATGTAAGAAGGCACCCAGACATAGCTGAACTTATGACCAACCAACATTTTAATCACGAGTAACTCACAGGTCACTTATTCCATGAAAATTTTAAAAATAGCTTAGAATATAGCAACATAAAAGCCACGCCATATCATACCTCTATAAATCAATTCTAATTTTAAAACCAGTATGTAAACAAAAGAAATAAATCTTCCTTCAACCAAAAACCACAGATAATAGAATTACATGTAATGTTTCCATTCTGAATGGTGATAATATTAGTCATGAAATATGAATGAAACACTTGTAGGTGATTTACAGGAGAACACTCTTTGTTTGTGGACGTATTTAAAACGATTGCATCTCACGTCTTAATAACAGGATAACAATGACAAATACGATATGACGTCTAATATTAAGATAAGTGACTTGGTATTAACAAACATAATTATATAATGTATGAACACATCAATTCTTCTTGAAGCTTACTTGTCTCACACTATAATGAAGAATATTATAAATACAAAGAAGTATTTATTAATTTGCAATACCGTGCGTCCAATTCTTAGGAAGGACACATGATGTTAATATAATAATTTCTGGGAATGAACAAGAGTCAAATCTATCTGGTTCTGAAGTCAAAACAATGAAATACGATATTGTTTGACCATTTCAGAGTTATACTAGAGCCGTTTTAGTCTTCAAGAGAGGTACATAGGTTAATAAACAATTTTATTAAGCAGTTGAAGAAAACAAAAGATCTACAGGGTAACTATAATATTGCATTGCGGGTTATTTTTGGTTGTGAAAGCGAGACTCTGCACTACACTGCACACGAAACTATCCTGCAATGCAAACTAATAGTAAGCTGCCTGGTCTGGTTAAATGTGGTTAAGCAGTCCACCCTTATAGGGATAACAAGTGTGATGAAATATACATTATTATATACCTACCATAAATAAGGAAAAACACACTAATAAGGCTTGAATTAGATTTGTAAAGAAACATGCAATACCTTTAGCCGGAGTGTGGAGTCAGCATCAACATCATTGTACAGCAAAACATTTTCCTTCATGTCAAAGCTTTCCCGTACTCCCAAGTGGTACAGGAGAGAACTCTGCTGCAGCTGCAAGCTGAGGTCCACCAGAGCCACGTCTGCATTGTAGAATGTGTCCAGCACATTGGTCTCACCAAAGTCTAGCTTTTCAAACTGGAAAAAAATGTATGATTATTACTGAGTAGGGTATGAAGATGTATAGATATGTAGAGGCCTAAATCTAATAGAGGATCAATTTGAGTGGTGGATGATGATGATCATGGAGACGATGATGGTGATGATGATTATGATCATGGAGACGATGATGGTGATGATGATCATGGTGATGATAGGTATGGTCCTCTTACAATTATATTTAATTTGATTGAGTATTAAATAGAAACTCGGGAGATCCATTCATGAGATATAAATTAACATTTAATAGGATAACTGTTGAGTACAATTAGTTGAATGATGCCGAGAAATTCTATTTTAAAAATAATACTATGTATTATTTTTAAAATAGAATTTCTCGGACAGACTGCCTTGGTGTTCTAGTGGTCACAAAAAGCAACTGCTGAGTGTAAGGTCCTGTGTTTGATCCTGTGTTTGATCCAGCTGTCTAGTTTTGTACCCAGTTAATGGCAATATACAACAGGTTTTAGGACATGACTTTTAGATAAGCTTAATGCCTCATAATTCTTATAAGAAAATTAAGTTATTAGGTTTGTTCTGGGAAATACCCAGTTACATATACAAACAGCAACCGCATAATAATGATGAAATATCTTAGGTATGAAATGCAGGTCGTAAAGATATCTTTCAAGGTTAATTGACAAGGTCATTGTAGCAATTATACTTATGTAAAAATTATGTCAGTTATTATGTAGTCTTGGTATGTAAGATTATTTATTGTGTAAGTTTGCCATAACACTGTGATTGCCTGTGATACCTAAGGCAAAAAAATAATGCTTTTTTGATAATTTATTTTCTTATTATAATTGTGTATGGATAGTATAGTACTGCTACTAAATGATATATTGGAAAACTCTTAGCATCTGTCAGTCATTAATCATTTGTAGAAATTGGTGAAAAAGCATAAAAATTTTCCATGCAATACTTTAATATATGCATGTTTCTTTAATAGTTACAATCTGCAAGGGTTCATTGAAACAGCATTAAACAAGATCAAATATTAAATAACTAATTTATACAGTACTTAAATTTATGAGTACATAATTTAAAGCCGCATATCATATAAAAATTTCCATAATTTAACATTCTAAATTACAAGAGTAACTTTGGTAACAGGAAAGTGCAATTTGAAGGACATCTCATGGATATCAGGCTGAATAAATTTATTTGTCAAATAATTAAGTTTTATATTAAAGGGAAAACTTACATGTATGTGATGCAAATTAGCATTGACCAATTCAGATGCTAGTCGTACTTCCTCCAAAGCTCTTTTCCTATGAGCAAGGTTTAATGTTTGGGTTATATCCAAAACACATGCTATATCCATTCGAGGCCGCTGGTTGGAAGCTCCAGGCTGCACCGTCGCACTCGACCCATCGCTGCACACACTCTCGCAGATGCTTCTCACTTCTCCTACAAAATAATAATTCGAAACAAAAACTCCAAGACTCACAAAACGAAAACGGAAAAACAAAGTTCACAGTATCGCACCTGTATCCTCTAATGTGGTGGAAGTGTTCCCACCGCCAAATGTTATCATTTTCTCACGTGTTTATTAACATTTGGATAGTTTATACACACATTTCACATTCAATTTACGCAGCATAAAAAATAAATTCCACAACAAGTATTTGCGGGCTTGTGTTATTTAACATTAGTGATGCGATCGATGCACATAATGTTCACATAATTTTAGTTGTGTTATCTGTGACGTGTTGGAATGCATAAAAAATGAAAAACGTTGGATAAAGCAGTCTAAATATTATGGATAAATTGTAAATATGTAGCACAAGTTATATTAAATTTTTTAATCAAAACAGGAATGTATTATTTAATCGAACAAAAAATATTATTCATACTATAACACGTTGATATTTTAAATAAAATAAAATAGTTAGCATAGATGTTGCATTAATGCAGTAGAGATGCGGAGTGAATGTAGATGTAATTACAAAAATCGAGAAGAATATGCTTAGATGGTTTGGGCATGTAGAAAGGATGGATGAAAGAAGAGTGACAAAGCAAATATATGAGGCGAATGTTAGTGGAATATCGGGAAGGGGAAGACCTCGGCGAACATACTTGGACCAGATCGGAGATGTTCTACAAAAGGGTCAAGTGAGGAGTACCCTTAACCGACGAACGTGTATGAGGAATGTGATGCGAGTGAATGAGGCGAAAGAAGTATGTCAGGATCGTAGCAAATGGAAATCCGTGGTCTCTGCCTACCCCTCGTGGAAATAGGCGTGACTTTATGTATGTAGTTAGCATAGTTAAAATAATTGGTATTTGGGAATTCAGAATGAAAATCCTGAAAAAATCATAACAAATTAAAAATAAACTAACAAAGACTGGTGTGCTTAATAACTTGCATCTCTTTTGAGTATTTATTACACGCGGAAATTAAATTGAAAGTTGTATCAATAATTTATATTTTACAAAAATATAACTTTCTTACATAAATAAAAATATAGATTAAAAATAATGTTAATGTATGTTGAAGGCGAACATCACTATCAACGACCTTGAATTAACGATTAAACGCCATCTATACGGAAATATGTATACTTTCTCGCGATGTGACATAAGTGTTTAGTCTTAAAATTATTTACTAGATGTCATTGTAATAAGACTAAACAACATTTTTAAAAAATGTTGCGCAAATAAAATTACTTATTTTAAGATTATAAATAAGCATTGGTCAGTTACCAGCCTACTTCCATCATAACAATAATTTGGCAAATCCAAACCTACCTAGAGAATAGTGTAATACTTCCCTTGAATACCATAGGTATCTGAATCACAGCATAGATCACAGGAACCTGTCATTAATCTGGAAAGATTTTAGAGGGAGTCTACTCTAGGTACTCAAAAAGTCTTGAGTGTTACTCTAATTACAGTTAATTATCGTCAAAAAGGTGACTACATGAAGTGGGTAGATTTATTATAAATAGCCATTCTTACAAAAAAACCTACTTTTCTCCCACTTGCACAAAATCACAAAACAAAATTAAGAAACTGTTTACTGAAAATAAGACGGTAAGGATTATTCATGAGACAACTTAAAATGGCACAGCGATGAAACGTTTGTCATGTGAGTTCAAGGTCACGGATTCATAAGGTCACACATTTGTATTGTTCACGCATGATTAGGTATATTTTAATGTCCTAGATGCATGTAATTTTTCAAGTAACTATGAAGATAGCAACGTTATGTAAAGGACACTGTTTAAACAGTAGGTAATCGACTATTAGTTAACATAACATCAGAATATTTTATTTAAATAAAATTCGTATGAAGTAATTAGTTACCTACAGTTCTTTGTTTTAATTAAATAGAACAAAAGGATGAAAATAGAGAGAGCCTCCTTTTACATAAAGTCACGCCTATTTCCACGAGGGGTAGGCAGAGACCACGGAGTTCCATTTGCTACGATCCTGACGTACTTCTTTCGCTTCATTCACTCGCATCACATTCCTCATACACGCTCGTCGGTTAAAGGTACTCCTCACTTGACCCTTTTGTAGAACATCTCCGATCTGGTCCAAGTATGTTCGCCGAGGTTTTCCCCTTCCCGATATTCCACTAACATTCGCCTATTCAATTCTGTTGTTGATATATTATCAAATACCTACTAAAATAAATATTTAAGGGCTCCCATACAAGATACAACAGCCATGATTTTTTGCCGTTTTTTTGATAATGGTACGGTACCCTTTGTGCGTGAGTCGTACTCGCACTTGACCGGTTTTTATCTCTAGCATCCTCTAGCAGTCTAGCATGATAGCTTAAAATTGCATTACCTCTACCACCTCTACCTACAACGGCTACAGCTTCAGTCTGTCTTCCAATTCTGCTGTTTCAGGTGAAGAGTGCTCTATCCGAATTTTCGACAATCATGCAGGTATGTAGATGGAGTATGTCAGAATCGTAGGAAAATAGTTTCAGAGGTCGTTGACCCATTCAAAGACTACACTTGAGTACAATACATAGGTATTGTACTCTATGTTTCTGATGAGGGGATTTAATATTTTTGGTTCCTCCAGCGTTACCTATACTTACTTAACTTGTATCATTTTTTTGTTGCCTCTTCTATTTTTTTTTATAGGTATAAAATTGTTTGTGTCCAGAATTCAATTCTTTTCAACAACTACTTATTTATTTTCGGCTCATTCAAAAACGGCACATTTCAAAACAAATTCCTAACTACACAATAAGAATACAAATTGTTGTGACACAGTAATCAAACCAGCAGCTTTCAGCGGTCTTCAAGCTCGTCGCTAATATAGAATCATTGATCAAAATAATTGATAAAACGATGTTTTTGTCAGTTCACTGACAAGAAGGTAACGTACAAACTTTACCTTCTTGTCAGTGAACTGACATATACATCACATATACATCATATATACACATATATATCAACTCAGAATACAAGAACAATCTTGTATTCTGAGTTGATAAACAAAAAATGTCATTCGATGATAAACTTACTTGCTTGTGTGTTAACAGTAATTAGTATATAATTAACAAGTCGGGTTTGTAAGAAACCACAACTTGTTTAATTTATTATTTATCTTCAATCATCATCATTATCAATACACAATACAAATACCTAAATAAAATTGGAGTGTCTATTTGTAGCATCAAATTAACAGCTGTCTACTCAATGCATTATGAATTTATGATATTATAATACAACACTTAAATAACAAAACTGTCTGTCTGCCAGTTTGTTCCGGCTAATCTCCAAAACGTCACGACCGATTTTGATGGGATTTTTAGCTACATTTAATTTTAAACATGTTTGGGGTTCGTAAAATACCCATGAAATTGTGAAAAAACTGCTTACTGCTGCTACGTAGAGGATTACACAGTGACGAAGTCGCGGGCATAAGAAATATAAATGATTATAATAATTAATTAGTGACTAACAATCATTTTGGGGATACCTATATTAATGCGTGTATGTGTATATATTTGGGCATATATTTATTTATGAATAAAAAAAATGAACTCAAAAATAAATCACAGTTTATTGATTAAAATTACTCACGAAAATGTTTAAAACAAAGAACCATTGAGTACTTATATTATACTAGCGGCCCGCTCCGGCTTCGCACGGGTATAAAATATATATAAGTATTTCTCCACTATTTAATGGATGTTATTATACATATAAACCTTCCTCTTCAATCACTCTATCTATTAAAAAAAAACCGCAACAAAATCCGTTGCGTAGTTTTAAAGATTTAAGCATACATAGGGATATAGGGACAGAGAAAGCGACTTTGTTTTATACTATGTAGTGATTAAACAATTAGGTATAAATAAAATGAATACAATAACAAAGTATATATTAATTGCTTTAACTTTAATCATAATTAATTTATATTCTTCGTTAAGTAGATAGGCAGGTTAGTAGTACATTATGTATCTACAAACTGATAAGTAAGTCTTCTTTTACAATTTGTTTCCTTAATGAATTCCTAAATACATTGTTAAGTGCATTATTAATTGACATAAATGATCATGCTTCGAACCCACTTGTAGTTATGTCCCTCACTAAATAGTGGTAATACGAATTCAATTTCAACTCTGTTTAACAAGTAGGTATTGTTCTTATATTAGGTTGCATGAAGGTATAGCAATTTTATTTAGAATTCATCAATAGATATTAATATAATCAAACTTATACTTTCAGTAAATCTACAAACAAATAAAAGGCAGATATAAAAAATGTAGACTTACATTCAAATAGTTTATTCAAGTAATACAATTATTGTAACACTAATCTCTTATAATTTCTGTTAGCCTAGTACTCTACTTGCCAAGGATAATTTTACGTGAAGCGCCAAAGCTTTGGCCTGACTGGCTTGCAAGTTTGTTGGTGCCTGCCTGAAGACCGATGACAGATTGGCCAGCGCGGAGAACATCTTCGCTGAATTCACGGCGGTTTTCCTCAGCTGGCCTGGGGCCTAGGTAGGGGCCACGCCATTCCGCGTGTTTGTATGCCTGCGAATTGAAATGAATGGTTATAAATAACTATGTCGTAATCAATCACTAGATTAAGTTATATGAAATATTGTAGCAGCGTCGTATTTGTGCGTATGACAGAATTTATTGTGATGAAATTTTAAAAAAATTGAGATATTTTATTTTCCACCTTAACGTTTGGGTATTCAGTGGAAAAAATCTTGTACACATAGTAATCTGCTTGTGAACAACACTTAGATTTATGATTATTGTGCACAGTGCACTTAAATTACAGTTTGTCGGTCAAAAAATTCTGAACACTGACTCCAAACTCTAAAGAAACGCCTGTAAATTCCCTTTGCGAGTGATGATGATATTTGAAGACTTTGAGTTATTAAAAGTTTATAATAAACATGTCTATAGTATCATATAATTCTTGTTACCGTTGTATTAATTATTGTATTTAACGTACCGTCCTGCCAAGGGCAAATATTGTCTGTGTGACAAGGGCAATGTTCTTCTGGTCCCACAGATCCGTTGTTTGAAAGAGATCCACATCAGGAACTCCGTACTTCACACATGCCTTCTGGAACCTGTAAATGTTTTGAACTCGGTTAAATACATCGTTGAAGTTTTGTGGCGATTAGCACTCAAACTTATCATAAGACATCATTACTCTATGATATCGTGAGGAAACCGGCACACATGAGAAATTTTTCAACGGTGTGTAAAGCCATATCAGAGGCCTATAGGCGGTTAACTTCTAACACCAGCCCTCTTACCATGAACTCTTAAAACAGGACAGTTCACGATGTAAAAGCGGGACGCCGCGCGCCGCTACGTGCAGTGTAATGCGGCGTCTCGCTTCCACCTCTTAAACTGTCCTGCTTTAAGAGTTCATGGTAAGGGGGCAGGTTGTTCATCAACCATATGATGAGAAGAAGATTATTAGGTACTATTTAATACTGTGTGGTATCCGGCCTGTGCCGTGTGGTATCCGGCCTAGAATTGACCACCCCCTTTCCTCCCGTAGGTGTCGTAAGAGGCGACTAAGGGAAAATTCAGAAGATGGGCAGCAGCGTCTTCTGTGACTTCACCACCAATACTGCGATCCCCAAGCCGCTTGCCAAGCGTGGGGATTATGGCAAACCCCCCCGCTTAAACGGGGAGGCCTATGTTCAACAGTGGACGTCTTTGGCTGATGATGATGATGATGATGATGATTTAATACTGATGTAAAACACTTTTAATGTTTGTTTCTTGGTGTAACATATTGAGTTTTATTAGTAATTGAATTTATAGGGAATCAGGTAATTGTAAAACAATTCCCTTCAAGCAGAAAACAAAACAATATAGACAATTGAAGTGTGATTCAAAGAGCTGATACCAAAGATAATAATATTAATATTCATTAGTATTTTTTCAAAGTACTTATGTATTTCCTTGTCGCAAATCGTCATTACCATTTTCTACAAGTTCTAAGGTTTAACTAGGTTTACAAAGGATCAGTAAGCATGTCATAAGAAAAAAAAATATTATTGACAATATTATATTATTATTACTTACTGGTTGATATTATCCATGGACTTGTAATCTCCACCGGAGACATTGACCTTAGAGATGATACCAGGTTGCAGGCGGTTCATTAACTTGCAGAGTATGATGCCATCACGGAGCGCTAGCTCGTATGGCAGATTTGGGAACTGTTCACCGATCACCGCCTCGATCCATTGCTGGGCTTCCTGCTCCTTCTCGGGTTCACGCTTGCCCGCGCACTGGAATTGTACAGGGTGCATTTTAAAATTACTGCTCAAAATAAATAGTTAATTAAGTATTTTAATCAACGCCGCTATACTCATTTTGACAGATTTTATAAATTCAACTAAAATAGATTGAACCCCAACAATCTACTACTCTTCATTAAATACAATTATAGTAAAAAACATCTGAAAATGCTGCTTTAACTGTACCTAAGTAATATTTTTGCTAAAATGTTGTATCCAACCTCACAGGAATGAAGAAGCAATAAATTGGTAAAAAAATACTAATAGTGCTTCAAAGGCTTAATCCGAAACCAATAAATCCTCCCAAGTTTCAAGGCTCATGAATCCTCGTGCAATTTAGAAATAAACCTCATTTGCAAACCATTCACCCATAACCCTCGCGTACGTAAGCCTCAAAAAAATACTTCGATAAAGTGACAGTGAATTCGGTTCGTCTCGAAGGACCAGGGTAAAATGCAGACATCAAAATTAAATGTTCTTAAATGTAACTGAATAATTCATTTAAATTGAACATCGGGCAACCAATCGGCAGTTACTGATAACACTGCGTCCGATACGGACCTTGGCTTTTCTTTGTTTTAATAATATTTACTTATTATTAAAAACTCGTTCATTAGCTTGGTCGCGCGTGCGTACAACATTAGTTAATTTATTGTGTCGACTGTCAGTATCGTGTCAATATGCTGTTAATACTCCTGTGTTCTATTCTATTGTACTCCGCGGTACAATCGCATCCATTCATAGTGCTTTTCTTATTTTTCTACATCCCGAAACATTTTTCTTTGATATTATAAAGTGCAGATTTTTTACTTTATTTAATGGCTTTATTAGTTAAAAATAACATTGAGTGAGGGGTCGTTAGGATAAAGGATTCATAAATGATTAAGGTTGGTACACGATATTATAATTATTTTAAATCGTGTTTTTATTTATTTTTGCGATAGTCATATTTTTTTTTATTGAATCTACGTCTGTCTCATACACCGTAGCTCTTAATTAAACGGGGGAACCGATTTTGATTCGGCTTTTTTTAAAGCAGGTGTTCAAGCGCTGGTTCTTAGACATGTTTTATCGAAATCGGTTCAGCCATTTACAAGATATGGTGGGTGAAAGTGGAGATGACCTATCGAATATTTTCAAATATACGCATGTCGGTCTATTACCTACCTATTAGAGGCTCTGGGCACTATCGTGATCGAGATGGTTCTTACCTAAAATTTATGTTGTGTGGGGGGTTAATAATTTATTTATTTTTGTTTTATGAGAGGATTACTGGCATGTGGCTTTGTGAGGATAGTTAAACTAAATGGTATCTGATTATTTTGATTTTCGAATATAATAGGCTTATAGGAATGTAATTTACTACGACAATACTGACTTGCTTCAATTTTATGCTATTCGTCAAGCGTCTTGAACCCCCATTGTCACTACTTTGCTCGCAGTTTACCAGTATAACTTCGACTTACGAGCTGTTGAAATAAGGCAGGTAAAAAAACTAAGTGCTTAACTTATGACCACCAGAAGTGTTAGCCAAGGTCTCTCATTATAATAAATATTCGATCTTCATGATAATTCACAATAAATCAAATAAAATCATACAGTTGGTAGGTACTTATTTAATACTTAACATTTTAATGCTCTTAAGTTTGATGAGATCTTACAAATGAAAGAAAAAACTTGTAGCTTGTAGGTAAGTGATTAGTTCCTACGTTATTAAAGCGCACTTTTAAGAAAAGATAAACAATTTAGCAAACCTCTGTCTGCCTTTCGAGGAATATCGAAGTAAAGATATCACTATAAATTTTTTAATATGAATAAGTTTTACATGAATTTTGCCGTCTGCATTGTTGAGTATTTTAAATTACTTGGTATACAAAGCAGGTAGCTTCACAGTTCATGCCCTAAACGGAAAACATATCTCCGGATAACACAATTATAATTTATAATGATATTTTGTGGGAATCGAACCCGATGACTGGTGGCGCAGCAGACTAACTACTGCACCCTACTGCACTATTCAGCGTCAACATTTTCCTTACGGTTATTTACGGTAAATAAAATGTTGACCTATTCATTGTTACATTATTTTTCTGTACGGAGATTCTAAAGGATCGTCTGCAAGGCCTTCGTTCTAGACCCCCTTTCAGGATTGCGAGCATTCTATATAAGACGTGATTTCTATCAAAAAAGGGTCTCGGTGTAGTTCAAGGCAACATCGATCGATTTATTATCAAGAAAACAATATTTATAGTCCATAGACCGGACACAATAGCGTCTTGTATCGAACATTAACATATAGTTATAGATTGCTCGAGTGTCCTGAATACAATAGGTCTTGTTAACCATAACAATAAACATGTAGACAAACAGAAGATAGCCATGTAAGTTTGACGACCATTTGTATACAAGGGATGTCGAAGTACAAATATCCTGGGCCATTGTGTACTTGAGGGCATCTACATACGTGTCATTAGTAGCGGCAAATATAGGACTTTTGTAAATTGTTCTTTAGGAACTCGCCGCTCGTTTAATTATGTTTGTCTTGTTTTTTTTGTTCCGTGATGTTGTATACCATTACGTCTATCTATCTATTATGTTTCACGTAGAGGTATATTTTTATTATTGTATTTTATAATATACATGATGCACATTTTGACGTGCGAGCTTATAGCATTTTATCTATTTTGCTGAAAATGCCGTTCTAATTTTCTCTGCGATCGTCCGTGTAACCGAAAAGGAACAGTCGCGAATGACCAACATATATATAATTATAAGTGCCTATGTCACCACCTTGAAACACACTGCTAGAAGGTCTCACCAAAAGAGCGGTTAAAAAGTCCTCTTAGATTTAGATGCAAGAGACATGATCTCCAAAAAAAATTCAAAAACCTCCAAATTTGAATTTAATTACTTGCCGGTTAATTTTATATAAATAAACTTTTTACTATTGCTGATCAGCGGGTGTATTATCTTACCTCAACCAGAGTTAGTTATTTTAAATTTTATGTTCGAGTGAGCCTAACATAAACAGTAAAACAGCGCCATCTGTTTTATACCAGTTGAACTGGAGAGACGTAGTGGTGCAGTGTAATGCTTGACATTAGTTTACAAGACGTTTATTTAAACGAAAGGTTAGTTTACATAGTGTGTCTTTTTAACACGAGGGGGCTCTGCAGAAGAACTGACTGTCAAGTTCCGCACAGAAGTAGAATTGCTCATACAATGCCACAAAGATTATGAAGAAGAGTTTCAGATTTAGAAATGAAAATGGACAATTGTTATGTTTAGATACTCCATTTTTCTGTGATCTATAAGCCTCACTAACATAGGTACTTCAACAGTGCCGCGCGAGACGCTGAGACGAGCGCACGCATTATAAACAGTTCGCTATTTCGTTGTTAACTGTTGCAACTACCCGCTTTTTATAATTATTCAAATGATGACTGATAATAATGGCTGATGAGCCGGCTATTAGTAATTATGAGTTGAGTGGAAATGAGTGCATGGAAGAAGCAATACTGAACGAGAGTGGACAACCAGTTATTGTAAATGCAATGGAAGAAAGTACCAGTTTGAACCGGAGGGGCCCAGAAAAGACAAAAAGACAAGATAGTGAGGAAATAGTAGAAGAAGAGGATGGATTCATAACAGTTCGAAAGAAAAAAGTACCAAAAAGATTAACAAGTAAATCTGATGGTAGAAGTGATGAGAAAAACTTACAAGCCTTGAGCAATACTGTGAGCATTACGGGGAAAGAATCTATATTACCGAAACAATTTGGTTTGGCAAAATTGTTAAGAGCCGAAAATATAACAAATATTATTAAAATTCAATATAAAAACGCGTATAAAGCGATACTGGAATTTGAAGACAGAATAAACGCGGAGAACCTTATTAAGTGTCAAAAATTACATAGCCTAGGCTATAGGTGTCAATTTGTGGATGAAGTAAGTCTATCCTATGCCGTTGTCAGACAAATAGATCTAGATATAAAGGAAGAAGAAATTCTGCAAAGTATAGAATGCGAGTACGACATTGTCACGGTAAGAAGACTAAAGCGACTCAATATGTCAAGAGAATGGGTGGACAGCGAAGCAGTACGTATATGTTTTAAAAGTCCAACATTACCCGCTTATGTCAATATGTATGGGTGTAAATTTAAAGTGGAACCCTATAAGTTCCCTGTCACACAATGCTCTGGATGCTGGCGCTTTGGACACCTATTAAAGGCATGTCCAACAAAGATGATACGTTGTCCAAAATGTGGACAGAATCATAGCAATTGCGAGACTACCAATTTCAAGTGCATTAATTGTAAAGGCTCACATATGGCTCTAGATAAATCATGTCCGGTTTTTATTAAAGAGAAATGCCTAAGAAACATGATGTGTGAGAACAACTACACATATAGGAAGGCTTTATCCATATATCGAGAACAACAAACTGATCAATCTGGATATCAACATATTGAGGAAAGTACATGTAACAAAGATGGGACAAGGTATGAGAAGAGATTGTATAGAGATGTATTAGTTACAGAGACACAAAAAAATATACATGATATGGAAATTGTCACACCAGTGGTAGATATCGAGGAAACAGGAGAACAAAGCAGTGACGAATCAACAGAATCTTTCATTTTGGGGAAGACTTCACAGAAACCAAATAAAAATAAGAAAAAAACAAAGCAGCGTTGTAATATAACACAGGACTATGGAGAAGTATTACCAATACAACCGGAAAACAGTAGAAGTAAAGAGGAACCTGTAAAACATAAAATGGATTTAAAAAAATTGTTACAGAGATTGAAAGAAATTGCTAAATCTGACTGTAATGTTAGTGTTAAAGTTAAATTAGTTTTTAGTTTTATATTTGAAGAATGTTTACAGTATATTTGGAAGTTAGTCAAGGAGACTGATGTTATTAGCACAAGTATGACCACCTTATATGGCTTGTTTACGTAAAAATATAAACTTAAACATAATGCAGTGGAATGCACAGAGCTTAAAACCGAAAGCTGAGGAGGTAAAATGTTTATTGTTGCAAGAAAAGGTACATATAGCATTGATTAGCGAAACATGGTTAGGAGAACAGGTATGTCTTAATTTTAATCAATATAATATTTTTAGACGCGATAGAGAAGATTCGTATGGTGGAATAGCTATAATAACACATTATTCATTAAGTGTGGAGGAAGTACAAATAAGGATAAATAATGCAGGCATCGAGGTAATAGGCATAAAACTTAATAATTACAGCTGCATTCGATATATCATTTTAATTTATTGTCCTAGCTCGGTACATACTACCCAATCAGACTGGGATACTATTTTCTCTATGTTTCCCAAAAATTGTTTGATAGCTGGAGACTTCAATGCGCATCACGCAAACTGGTCGTACAGAAATGATAGCAGGGGTAAACAAATTTTTGAAGCAGCGTTAGAGTTTGGTTTTACTTCTCTTAATAATGGACAACCCACTAGACTTAAATTAGTAAATGGTGTTTTACAAAGCTCATCTCCTGATGTTACATTTGTATCGTTGGATGTTGCGATTCATTTGGACTGGCACGTTACTAATGAAAGTCTAGGAAGTGACCACCTATTTGTCAAAATTAAAGTCAAATGTAATGAAGAGGTATACATAAATAAAAAGCGAAACTACAAGTTAGCTGACTGGCAAGGTTACAAACATTTTTTACTTGATAGATTATCGTTACCTTCTGACGACAACGATGTTCAGGACTTGTACGATAACTTCATTGAGCAAATAAATAACGCAGCTAATGCTAATATTCCTTTTATTAAAGTGTGTAGTAATCCGAACAGCAATTTTAGACCGAAAGGATATTGGAGTCCGTTTATCTCTAGGTTAGTTAGTGAACGTAGATTAGCCCTAAGTAATTTTAGGAGAAATCCTACCCCTGCCAATCTCTCAGTACTTGAAGAAAAAATACGACAAGCAAAGCAGGCTATCCAAACGGCTAAATCAACCAATTATCGACAATTTTGTGATAGCATTGATCATAAGGTATCAGCATCTGACATGTGGAACCGTTTGAGATGGGTGAAAGGTTACAAGAGAGCCAGGGCTCATTGCTCGCAGGAACTAAGGAAAGAAATGCTGTGTGATCTGGCACCTGACTATGTCGTACCCTCTAGGCCATTCTTTAAGTCCGAAAATATATTATTAGAATCAGATTTTACATATCAAGAAATGATACACTGTTTAAAAAAGAAGGATACGGCTCCCGGAGAAGATAAAATTACATACTCTATGATTTCACATCTACCATCTATTGGAAAGCTGTACCTACACAAAATTTATAATATGATATTAAAAACCAGTAATCCTCCATACCAATGGCATGACATCAGAGTTATAGCTATTCCAAAAGCGGGACAGGGTCCAAATAGTAATAATAAACCAAGGCCTATATCATTGATATCTTGTACATGTAAAATTTTCCACGCTATGTTGGCAAAAAGACTGGAATGGTACTTTGAAAGGAAACAGATTCTTTCTCCGTATGCAACGGGTTTTAGACGGGGACAGTCTAGTCTGGATTGTTTAACGCGTTTGGTGACCCAAATTCAGATAGGTTTCTCAAATAATTCTTCGACAGTAGCATGCTTTTTAGACATAAAAAGTGCGTACAATAATGTATTAATAGAAAAGTTACTGTGCATTCTAGATAGCTTTGATGTCGGTAAGAGTATATGCAAATACTTATGGAATTTCTTGAGTCAGCGTCACCTCAAAGTTGCTGATGAACCCGCAGGGGGAACTGATATGATCAGATTTACAGGAAAGGGCTTAGCTCAAGGTGACCCTTTGTCGCCATTACTGTTTAATATAGCTACTTATAGGTTTTGTCGGGAAATCACTGATGTATTTATCTGTCAGTACGCCGATGACTTTGTGCTATATACAACTTATAATAATGTTTTAGAGGCTCAGGCTAAAATTCAGAACGCACTAAAAGTCTTTGTGGTGCTACTAGATGAATTAGGATTAGAATTATCTATTAGTAAATCTAAGTATTGTATTTTCAGTAGGGGATATAGGCGACAACAAATGCAGCTAGTTTTAAATGTTTGTGAACTTGAGTTAGTATTTACTTACAAATACTTGGGGGTTTGGCTGGACAAGACATTGCGCTGGGGTAAGCACATCAATGAGGTTGTCGAAAGGGTTCAGAAACTTATCAATATTCTTAAAATTCTTACAGGTTCTGCCTGGGGTGTACATCAGAGTCACTTACGTAGGCTATATATAGCTTTAATTAGGAGTAGACTAGACTACGGCTGTTTCTTGTATGATAATAGTTCAGATACAAATATCTACAAGTTAGTCAAAGTACAAAATCAAGCATTAAGAGTAGTGGGGGGTTTTATAAGAAGCACTCCCATTCATGTTATGGAATGCGAGCTCTGTGTTCCTCCACTGCATTTAAGAAGAAGGTGGTTAGCTGTCAAATATAGTTTAAAGTCGCGGTCCTTGTCGGATAATATCACAACCAAGCTAATGTCAGAACTGAGCGCTTTGAGAGACAGCAGGTATTGGTCAAATAAGAAACTGCCGTTGCTAATTCGTGTTTTTGCAGAAGTCCAGGAAGAAAATGTAAACTCATCACCCATATTGGAAATGTTTACCTTAGAAACATGGGTCACTAACATTAATACTCTCCATATAATTAAAGTTAATTTAGATGCTTTAAGAAAACCGAAAAAAACCTACGAGCATAATTTAATAAAAACAGAAACGATAAAGGAACTAAGAGAAAAATATGAAGAGTATTCTGTTATCTACACTGATGGGTCTAAGAGCTCTAGGGGAAACGGTGCGGCTTACTATGATCCTCTAAAATCGGAAAATAGTTGTTATAAAATAATGAATCCTGTGTCAGTAATGTCCTTGGAGCTTTTTGCAGTCTTAGAAGCGCTTGTATACATTCATAATAATGACAAAAGAAAAGCTGTAATTTGTACAGACAGTAAAAGCGCATTACAACATATAGCTCGATGCGCCTCTGGTTGCAGAGGTACATCGATAGCATATGGTATTCTTTCTAAGATACAAAATCTAGTTACTAGTGGGTTTGATCTGAGATTGCAATGGGTTCCATCGCATATAGGCTTACATGGTAATGAGGAGGCTGACCGTTTGGCAAAGTTGGGAATAAATGAAGGAATAGAAATACAAATGGGAATCAATTATACGGAACTTCTACCTAAATACAAAAGCAAATGTTATGAACTTTGGAGAGAGTATTTCAATGAAAGATCAAAGACTAAAGGGATATGGTATAAATCTATGGTATCGGAGCCTCCTCATGTACCATGGTTTGGCAACACTAGGTTAGGTAGGCGGCTGGTTGTGATCGCGCACAGACTGCGATCTGGACACATGCCGCTCAATAAGTTTGGATTTTTAATGAAAAAAACCTCTTCACCAAACTGTGATGTTTGTGCAACGCCGGAAGATACAGTACACTTATTGACGGAGTGTTCCAGATTTCAGTCTGACAGAGCAGCGTTATTTAAAGATTTAAATTTAAATAGGTATGATGTGGGTGTATTCCATCATATACTTTCTGATCCTAATTCAGAATCTGCATACAAAGTATTTATGTTCTCTAGGTTACGCTTTAGTTAAGGAATTTTGTTATAAGGTATGATGGGACTGACATACACGTCTGTGTAAAAGTCCCTAATAATAAATAAAGAGGAAAAAAAAAAAAAAAAAAAAAAAAAACATAGGTACTTACCTAATCAGATGTATCTTTATATTCTTTATGACTGTTCGTCACATTTTCATGCCGAATAAGAAAGATCTTCGAGTTACATGCTGTCCAGAATATAGGTCTTTACCAGATACTGTCTCAAAAATCCCAAGACTTTTTTAAGGAAAAATCTAAATTAATTTTAAGTAGGTACCTGCCTTATCATTTTCTTTTCAATACTAGTAGGTACTAAATACTTAAACTATGATACGTATGTGGGTTAAGGCCTACTGCAATTAGGTTTTAATTGCACTCTACAAAGTATCAATAGCTGTGGTATAACGATCCTGGTTTACCACAAACTTAAGCTGTTTAATAAGTCCTAATATGTTTTGCAATTGCCATTTATCCATTGATATAAGTACAGAAACCGTTCAATCGGACACAATAAAATAATGTTTTAGAAATAAAACTATTTGCTATTCTAGTATAGTGGGTATAGGTACTAGTTTTGACCGCAAACATAGCAATCTAAATGCAGCAAGTGGTTTGTAAAGTTAATTTTAGTCCTCGTTAATTTATTATGAATGTTCTCACGATTTGTGAGGTATTTTGAATACTGGATTTTTCTATGTCTAAACGTACTCATAAAATTTTGCCTATGAGCAGAGCATAACATCACTCCTTTAATTCCCAAATGGTAGGCAGAGTTGTATAGTTCACCCATATTTCGCCAGCTATGTTATAGAGTCCCATATAATTGGGATTTGGGAGCGAGTCTATTGCCACTAACCCGGTACAATTCCAGACACTGTGCTACTGGTAAAAGTACCTCATGGAAAAACCTAATAACCCTTTGCTCGAATCCAGAACCAATGAGGCATTTAGAGAAAAGCAGAGCTAATTCTGTTTTATCATGAGTTTCACCCCACATTTCACTGCTCATTATAAATGGTATGGCGAACCGTAAATCAAAGCATTGGGCCCTAACCGGGTTCGTCACACGACTCGCTTTTTCGGTGTCAGAGAAGAATTTTATTCTTAATCTATACCTCCAAGGACACATTATAATCTTAGTAGATTTGTTAGATGTATAATGTATAAATGCGTGTTGCTGTTTTTGCGACATTTGTATAAATTACTATGATTGAACATCTATTAAAGTAGCATTAAAGGAAGGCCTTTGCCCTTCAGATTAATTATAGATAGTGTCTTCAATATATTATTTATACTTAATAGGTCAAATTAAAGGCAGATAAATATGAAATCGTACAAAATGTTAATCGTATGCGGTTACCTATCATGTAAACGGAACAGTTACCTATCATGTAAACTTGCTAACTTATGTCACTTTATGATGAATTTAATGTCGTTATTGTCCTCCATCATCTTCATCAGCCGTAGTCGTCCACTGATGAACAAAGGCCTCCCCTTTAGAACGCCACAATGAACGGCAACTTGCCATTATTGTAGTGTCCTTAGGTATTTATGTCTATTAATCAAACGTTCATTCGTAAACTCTA
This sequence comes from Abrostola tripartita, assembly GCA_905340225.1. Taxonomy (NCBI): domain Eukaryota; kingdom Metazoa; phylum Arthropoda; class Insecta; order Lepidoptera; family Noctuidae; genus Abrostola; species Abrostola tripartita. The sequence continues at coordinate 5,061,549 of HG996490.1, read as the reverse complement.
TCATCTCTACCTAATATTGGTAGAGTTTGCGAAACATTAATGTCATAAATATTCACAAAGGATGTTTAGATTATAATATAGTTGATAGATATTCTGTTTTCAATTAACTGTATGTTGGTATAAACTTTATCAATATTGTAAGAGTTTTCTGTAATAATCAGTGCCTAAATAAGGGGGAGGCCTTTGTTCAACAGTGGACGTCTTCCGGCCGAGAATGATGATGATGAATCAGTGCCTTTCTCCACTATATAATCCAAGTTTTAAAATATATTTGGTAACATCAAGTCTCGCATTACATTATATGATGGATATATATTATTTATGTATTGTTTATGTACGTGCTCGTCAATAAACGAGTATTATTCCTTCATCGATGACAGAACTATTAACTATTATATAGGTTTTATCATGGGTTTATATTAATCGTGTAGATATTATATTCTAAGACCCATTGACAAACAAAAAAAGGATTACTAAGGAGTTTGTTGCACAGTTCCTTCTTCCCAGCTATTACATTAGGAAGCAGTGAAAGGTACCAGTCTACTGTACTACCAAAGAGTACTAATATTAATATTTTGATTAAGTAATTACTTTTATATCTTATCTTTTGCAACCGGTGGATGGGGTGATGCGGTGGTGGTTTAAATGATAATGATTATATTTCTACAAATAGGTTTCAAAAAATACTTATACACGGCTATTTTTTTTAAACGGCGGCTGCATTTCCTTACTGACTACCTCTGAGAAGAAATACCGAAACAAACTCAGGGGTCAAGGTCTCTTTTAAAGTCCAGACAAGTTCAATAATTTATGTGAGAATAGTGTAGGTGGTCGGGTTCTAAGGGGGAGGCCTTTGTCCAACTGTGGACGGCTCCCGGCTGATGATGATGATGATGTCTTATGTTTTCAGTTACTTAGTCAGGCATGTCATCGTCTTAGTGATTTCCTCTTTCTGAATATTTTAGCCGTGATTATGGCGCGTATTAGTGCCAAGTGGCTAGCAAAGCCGAGAATTTCGTCGATTCTAAAATAGCAGAACTGGTAATATCCGGACTTTGTTAGATCAATTTTTCAGTGAGATGAATCTAGGCTGATATGCATACTTTGCAAGTAGAATATTGATGTAGCATAATAATGATTGAAAACACTGATAACAGTCGAAGGATAAATAATTAAGATTTTTATATTTTGTTAGATCAATTATTAAAAAAAAAACATCAAATCAATCCCAAATATTTTAAATTCCTTTCTTATACTCGTCACTTTAGACGTAAGATAATAAACTACTATCATTTATGAAAGATACATTACAGAAAGCTTTACCTACATTAAAAAAAACATAACATCACGCCTGTATCCCCCGAAGGAGTAAGCAGAGGTGTACCTATAATACATCCACATTTCCCCAGTTATGATATAGGTTCCTATCTAATAGGGGGCAAGCCTATAGCCAGTCCGCGGACACAAATCCAGACTCCGTGCTGCTACTGAGAATGACCTAATGGAAAAACTCAAAAACACTTTGCCTGACCCGGAATTCAAACCCAGGACCTCGCGCTAAGCAGTCGCGCTTAGCGACCAGCTAGGCAGCATTATAAACAAATGATTATGTTTTTATTTTCTCTGTACGTCTTTATTACATCAAAGGAACCGGATTCTTACTGTTTACGTTATCACAATGACGCGATATAAACTAAATTTAATATCATACCGTCAGCGCCAGTCGTTTGAAAGTGATCTAATTTTATGTGCGGCATTAAACGCATACTACACATTATGTATTGCACAGCTGTTTTGAAGCTAAGCTCTTTATTTATACTATAGCGCCACACGGCACTACTCGTCAAATTCTCTATAAACATTGTAGAGAATTTAAATTAGAAATAATATGATTTAGAAATTGACTAGACCGCCTCGTTGGTCTAGTGGTGGTTAAGCGCGACTGCTAAGCACGAGGTCCTGGGTTCGAGGGTCAAGTGGTATTGGATATTTGCATTAGGTCATCCTCAGTAGCAGCACGGAGTTTTGATTCGTGCTCGGGTGATGGCAATAGGCTCGCCCCCTATTACATCGGGACCTATAAAATATATGGCGAAATGTGTGTGTAATATCCTCCCCCTCTTCTCTACCCCTGCCTACCCCTTCAGGGAATACAAGCATGATGTTATGGTATCATTTAGAAACACTCTACATTTTACTTCAGCAGGATTTAAGAGTTTAAGATTTTGGATTAGGACTGTCTGATTTTATATACCTACTTCGTTTAGATAAACAAAATTGCTCTATCTTAAGAAGCTCTTGATTTCAATAATTATTGTTCGCAATTGTATATTAGAAAAAAGAGGGAAAAAACACATTTTGTTTTCAAGCTTAAATTTTGAGATTTGACGTACTTTTTCAGTAAATGGTAAGACGTTTGATGAATTTATTTATCGGCTTTTTATCCCAGAAATATAATACTCTTAATAGTGAGATAGGTTGGAGGCATATAATTATACCAGAAAAAGAACATAAAACGCATTACAGTTTGTTTTCATTTTGAAATGGGTAGTAACAAATGAGATAGCATTCACAACCGTGGGCGCAGCGACCGTAAAATACAACATCATAAAATTGTCTTTGGTTCATTCAGGACATACCAAAACTTGTTAAGGTGCGTCCCCACTTGTGTCATTTCAACGAAAATTCCCCCGTGACCGTAACAAAGTGGCGTGTTGTGTCCATACAGAACTCCCGAAGAAACGGTGTTAAGGTGTTATGTTAGAAAAGTTACGAAAAAATGTTACAAGTGTAGACGCACCTTAAAACTTCTAGTTCTCTCCAATGATATGTTTCTTGGAAATTGATTTGTTTGTCATGCGGCACATTTTCCTTGTGTACTACGAACGAGTATTTTACAAGTAAAATCTAATAATTAATTGTGTTTGTATTTAAAAAAAAGTTGAATAGGAACATGAAAAATACATTAACGTTGGTTGTAAATACTATTATTATTTAAAATATTTAAAGAGCTACATTTAAAAAAAATATGCCCTTGTTTTAGTAATGAAAAACATGGTTTATTATTGAGAGAGTAAACCACTCAAATTTCGGAATATTTCTCACTCTATTAAATAAAAAGCATGTGTATTTTTGACATTATTTATTAAACGTTTCATCTGTTACGCAATATATTATAATTATAAAATATTGGCCGACTTTTTAAAAGTATATTCAGCCTATGCCACGTCCGGTTGTCCAAACTTCAAAATTAATGAAGCACGTCCTATATTAAACATACCTATAACGTATCTATTAGTTAAACAAACTTTTGCGTAGCCAATGTAAAAGAAAAACATTCGTGTGTAATATAATATACCTATTTATTTATTCTTGATACAAAAGTGTACAAGCGGACTTAATGCTTTATGCATTTTTTACGAGTCAAGCCTATAAATATTTATAACTGGCCAGTGTACCTACTGTGCAAGATATTATGCGTTTGACGGATTGACTCGACTTGACTGTATTAGGTTAAAGATATACCTACGTCTAATAAAGAAAAATGTATTCCAAATACACTATTAAATATTACTTTGACTTCAATTATGATGTACTCGAAAAACTTTAAAACTTTTATTGCGAAAATTGTATAATTAATTAACTTTTTAAAATCCAAACTAGTGTAAAGTATTATTGAACTTTTGCCCTTTATACGATCACTAATTCGGTTACTTTTGTCAGTGATTTAATATTTACTTACAATAATTAATGTTCATGGTAGTGTCAGTTAAAAGTTCAAGATTAATTTAATAGTTGTTTGTACCACTTTTGTTTCTCTAAGCTATACTCGTATACCGACCTCAATAAAGAATCATCTACACTGAAAAAACGAGTGCAAATGAGCCGGGTTACAAAAACAATCGACTACCGCGAACAATATATTTAACACCCGTGGGCAGACCTCATGAATGGAAGGGTTTATAACGGCTTTATAAACCGGTGTCTTCGATGTAAATAACAGTGACGCCACTATCTTATATTTACGTATGTTATGTACGTAGTTCAAGAGTTAGTGGACGCTCCGCCCGCCCCCGCGGCACGCTGGCTTGGGCGGGCGGAGTGCAGTGCCTACAGTCCACAAGACGAGTTCGAGGCGAAAGCTCGCTCACATAGTCAAGTGTAATAAGTTCTGTGACACTATTATAACATGGCTGTACGTATCACTTGCACACTTCAATACTTTTACTGTACACCCTAACAAAATGTCTCGTTTAGTTCCCTAAAATCATCTAATGTAACTATTATACCATTCGTTCTTTTCTATATTGTACATATTTATGTTGAGTTTATACGAATAGTTATCCCGGTGTTTCTTCTTTTAATCTAAAGTATCTAAATAGTTTTGTTCGGTAAAATTATGAAATCATAATTATTAACTTCGTGACCCTAACTTCAATTCCCTAAATTCAAAACAGTTAATATATTCTCCAATTCTCAGACAAATACTCATTGAATACTCCACCCTTCATCATATATTTTATATACTATACAAACAAAAACAGTGAACTTCCAAAAAGTTAAACAAAAGCATATAATAATAAACATAAACGTCGAGTGTTCGATGACGTCAATAGTTCGCAAGAATACTTAAGATTAATGAGGAGCGCACGCGCAGCTGCGTGCCGCCTATCATATCGCCAACCTCCTTTATGTGTACTCTAAAAAGCTCTCCAGATGAAGCCCATCAGTTTTTGGGATAGGCGATCTGTTTCGTAAACTCACGCTATTTTCGGAGGTGATGCTGGAAGCTGCCCGCCCGCCATCAAACGACTTGGCACTGGAGCGAGTGTTTTACGACCAGCGTTCGAAACATGAGTTACAGTTTTATTAACGGGTTCACTAAAAACTTTTAAATAGCGTTATTATATGGTGTTGCCATAAATCTGTCCCGTAATGTTCAAGATAATAAAGATTTTGTTTTATAATTCATAATTTACTTTTACAGCCTAGGAACAAGGAACAGGAACAGGAGGTGCTGAACTGGATTAGCGCTGTCCTTGGCGAACCAGTCACCAGCGCTGCCTACGAAGACTATCTCAAAGATGGTATCATACTCTGCAAGCTCATCAACAAACTTTGCCCTGGATCGGTCAAGAAAATCCAGGAAAGAGGAACCAACTTCCAGCTTATGGAAAATATCCAAAGGTATTGTAACAAAAATATAATTTATTTTGTAATGGACAGTAAACAAAAAACAAAAGGTAACTAATGCCAAGATGTCTGACAATCATTTCAAAAAGTAACGACTTCTAAGAAAATTGCGCGTATTCTTATAATACAATTATTTTAAATCTCATTTCAATGTTTTCAGGTTCCAAGCCGCCATCAAGAAATACGGAGTGCCAGAAGAAGAGATTTTCCAAACCGCCGATCTGTTTGAGAGGCGCAACATTCCTCAAGTCACACTCTGCCTTTACGCGCTAGGCAGGATTGTAAGTATCCCTTGATAGCTCTACGTAGTTGAAATTTTAAATAGTTTTCGTTGTACCTAAGTATGTTTTTCCTTGTACACAGACTCAAAAGCACCCAGAATGGACAGGTCCCCAGCTAGGACCTAAGATGGCGGAGAAGAATGAAAGAACGTTCACTGAGGAGCAGCTGCGCGCGCACGAAAGTGAGCTGAACCTGCAAATGGGCTTCAACAAGGGCGCTTCACAATCGGGACACGGTGGCTTTGGTAACACGCGTCACATGTAAACTACATCAACACTTCAACGCCACTTTCCTACGCTTGCCAATGTGAGACCAATGCCGAATAATTCGGAGAAAAACAGTATTTCTTTGTATGTCAAATGAAGGTCGAAATTAAATAGTTTTTATTCTCTTCTAAGTCAATGTCTGCAATGCTTAACAACGTCAAAGATTGTGTGATAGTATTAAATTATACTTATTTTAGTAGGTACCTATTATAACTCCTAACAACGCTATTTTTGTTAAGTATTTTCTACCAATATTTTATTTGTAAATATTTAACTTTATCTAATAAATATCGTTTGTAAGTATGTTTTGCTTTTATTACCTATTTCGCCTATTTCTATAGTATTGATTTATTGATATCAACTATTGAGCGTAGGTCTCTACCTACACAGTACACTAAACCGTTAATTGAAGTAGCTATGAAAATGACAAGCACATAAATTCCACTACTAGTAACTTGTGACAGTGATTGCGCCTTCATAACTCAATAAGATAAATTGACAATCTGCTACAATTTTAGGACAGATATTACTAACCGCAAGCACGAAAATATTTCAATTCCATTACTTAAAGAAAATTTGTGGTTCTTTCACAACGAGAAAACAGAGTTAGTATGAAATTAATATGGATGAAGACAATAAACGATCTGGTTCGTGCAGCCGTTATGGAATTAGAATGCCGCGCTAGAGGTTGCGGGTTTGACACATCAAGGGACAAGCATAATAATTATTAATTACTAATAAATGTCCCGCCAATCATATATCCCAAGTCTGGGCGATAGGTACTGCAAGTGATATTTTTATAATTGAAAATGTGAGTGTAACGCTCTCACGGTACAGGAGAAATAGTCTGGGAAAATGCTTTGAAATAAAGTTAAATATAATCTATGCATATAAAAATGAATCCCTCTTTCCCATGGTCACGGCATCATGCTGGACATAGATCCAGCGTTTACAGATACGGCTGAACCAATTTCGAAAATTCCTTTTATGTTGTGATTGTTATTAGTCATTGTCAGGAAAAAGTTCTTATAAAAGAAAAAACTAAGAAAGATGCGCGGAACATCAGAAAATTAATGAAAACTTAACGACTATAATAACTTTTTTTAATGTAACTGCTTTTGACAATAAAAACTTTTCTGATGTAACCTTATGGCGTTTGACATAATCGTCAGTCGAATTCAATATTCTTATTCATAGTTAAGACGTCAACGTCTATCGGGTCAACGAGTAAGTTTATGTATATTATACTGAATTTTATTTATTGAGTTTTACCTACTCTGAGACGACCTCAACACAGTTATGTAAAGGACACTAATAATGATGTCCTACAATACTTAATTGCATATCTAGTATTTTACGACAAACTCTACGTCAGGAATAAAATTATTACCGTGTGTAATTCATCACGGGAACTGCACATGTGCCAAATTTCTTGGTTGACGGGCCGAAAATTTATTGGTGTTGTTTTAGTATAAATATATAAACCGGGACTGGTTATATTTTATTTCGTAATGCTTATCTGTTCCAGAGCTATCTGGAAGAAATGCTTTTAGCGATAAGGCTGAAATTAGACCTGTTTTAATGTAAATTTATTACCCTGTCGTTGGTTCACTCTAATGTATAAGCACTCTTTATATGTAATCATGTATGAATTGCTTGATTATTTTATTATATTAGTAAATAATTATTTACTATTTCTAAAAGAATAAAATGGATAAAATACTTCTACTATAGCAAGTTGTACCTATTTCTTTATATTCTGTAAGACAATAATCCTCAGAAGAAAAAGTCAAATGTTATAGGGTCATTCACCCTTCTTGTGCTTTTTATATTGAACATAATTCATCATCTTCAATAACCTAGACATCAAAAACATTTTACTTTACCTTTGCTACGTATTACGCAAATATTTTGTGTGTCTGTAACTGAATAGAACTAACATTAATTGAATTTCAAATTTGTTTTTTTTTTTAAACAAAGTATTTTTTATCATCAACTATCAAGGAATGTGTCTCAGTCTTGGACGTCTTCTCTGAAGTTCTGTCAAGAATTGTGTCAGATATAAATGAAAATACGACTTCGGTTACCTAGTACATATTATTTAGTTAGTATGTGTCTAATATACATTACATTGTAGGAGTTAGCTACGAAAATTCAAAAGAAGTGAAGGATACCGTTCTTTTAGTAATTATAAATTAGCTTGTTATTATTAAGCTATAGATTTTCATAAGTTACACATGACAGCTACAATATCAACATATTTGTTCCATAATGATTGTTCGTCAGTTAAAATATGGGACGGATATCTGGGTGGTCTCACTCATTTATCTTAAATCTTGAACTGTCAAGAACTGTGCCAGAGAGAGGTAAATAGTGCACCACCTACATTGTTGGAAATTCAACAAGTTTTAGAAGATGCCTTTTTTAAATAGGTGGCATGATCATCTATTCATAGAGAAATCATCATGGCATCTGTTTTTCGTAGCGATTTATTCAGATTCTCGTCTGTTTTGGTAGTAAAGACCAGAAATTAATTTCTAAAAACAGATTCTCAGAAAGTTTAACTTTTTCAACAAAAATCTAGGTGCAGTCTTACTCTACATTGAAGTTAAATTTTAAATAACTAGGAGCTACTCAGATAAATGTTGCTTATCACCTGCTCACGTAATGCTACGTAACACTAATGTGCTCTTAGTGTCTAATATCATTTCTCAGAAGGCATCATCGTCTTCACGTAAGCATACGCAGTTTGATTACGCACAATCTAAAATGGACTAAGTAAACGTTAGTATTGAATACAGTGTTGAGTATACCATCCGTTTTTTAATATAAAGTGCGCCTGTCAGTTTAAACGCAATTTTCAAATACATACTCTCCTTCTGGGACAGTCGGTTAATAAAGAGAAAAAATCTAACCAGTAGGAAAATACAATCCAATGTCACTCTCCGCAATATAATTTACGACCGTACGCCAGCGGTGTGCTATTTAGTTAATATTATTTTAGCACAGACTCAGAGGTCATTCAACCTATTCATTCTTAAATTTATGCAAACAGTGTTTTGTTGTGCTCATCTTCAGCAAAATTTGTCTTTAGAAATAGCTCTACAGTTTATGTTTGTGGCTTTGCAACGCCATGGACAAAAACGTACCTAAGTAAGTAGGGCAAGGGGGTTAAGTATCATATGATTGTGATAAAACGAATGTTGACATGATTCGTTTTTGTTTGTGTATTTCACATTTCAATTAGGAGGTTTTAAAGTTCAAGAACGTGATTATTGTGATAGCTGATAATTTGAACACAGGTCGTAGACATCTTGCACAATACTGATTTGTAGAGGATGCATCCTAAACACGTTGTATGCGGTAAATGTTGTTCGAGAGCTAGTCGTCAAATATTGCCGCGTAGAAAGACTCAAGTCTACATTCAATAATTTATTAATTGTAACTCTTTTATCTGCTGCGAGCCTAGTCCTTGCTACGGCGTCGCTGCAGACGATCAAAGTTCACACAGTAGCGTCTTTTGTTATTTCTTCAACAATACCCACGAACGTTTATCGTGCTTTTGTTTATAGCTACAGAATAAATAAATTATTACATCAGCTAGGTCACGTTCCAGAAAGAGCAGTTCCATCATCGTAGCGTGGGCCAGACGTGGTTACTATGAAAATTGTTTATCTTGATCAACGGCCAAGATTCGAGGATGCTGTAAAATTTATCCTAGCGACACAACACCTTGACATTACGTATTATATTTGTAAACTAATTACTTGTAATCACGAAGTAATTACTCCAAGGTCAAGGTACGCCAGCTAAATATATGCCAAATTTCTAGTTAAAGTGTGATAATTACTATGTACAATGTTCGTAGTAATTTGGCAACTGCTCAACTCTCGGCATGTTTAGGTTAGGTTATAAAAAGCATTACGTTTATACATGAAGATGGTTTTCACACTGGCTGGAGATGACTGACATTTTTCTTGCCAATTTGGTCATAAATATTGGGTAAGATGCACCAAAAAAAAAAGATATTTAAACCTAAAATCAATTCTTATCAATATTTTAAAGACGCCCTAAGTACTTTAGCATTCATCTTTAATTCTATTATATCACTGATGTTAATATCCCCATATTCTAAACCGATGTAAGTGAGATATTTATGAATTACAGCTCCAGCAGAAATAACAGTGTGTTCGCCTGATATGTATCTTTAGTGTGAAATCTCTCTTAGCGCCCCTCATCGAAGCTCTTTTGTAAGATAATGTTTCCTGCATTTCTAGATATAAATAGCAAATGTAGAGAGAATTTTTCTATGCTGCTCTAAACAAATGATGTTAGACTTTGGTTAGGACGGCAGTTGATTTGTACCCCTTTTTAATTTAAATTATTTTCGGTAAATAATTCTCGTTGTTTTTACCAATAAATACTGTATAGTTCTTATTTTATTGCGTGCTCTACTTTTCGTTTTAATATGTCCCATTATTTGGGATGCATTATATCACCCAAACTGTGTTTTTACGCGATGATAAGTCTTAACAACCACAAAGTTTGTCTACGAGCTACCAAACTCCATTCTCGTACAAGTATTTGCATCTCCAAAGAGCGTACCTTACCGCTTAAGGTACGATCAGTACTATTATTTCACAATGACCTCTCTACACGTCTAGTGCTCGTGAAACAAGTTCTACGTGTCGTATACCAGTAGTTATGTATATGTATAGTCTATGTAGAAGTGGTTGACCAAACTGCACCGATTGCATGGGGCTATGGGGTCAAAGTCGTTCACCGACCGCGAGGACTTTCTGAGAATTATTATAAAACTCTTAAGAAATCTTGACGAAAATAAACTTCATAGTTAGTTGGTTTAAAAATGTGGAGCGTTGCTGAGTGATATGGTGTGTGGACGTTATAATGTTACGTGATGACATTCTGATTACTGGATATTAAATAAATTTTAAAAAACTACTTTCTTTTTTTTCTTTGTTAATATAATCAGCGATTACACCTACATATATTCGGAGATGTTGTCCGACCGCCAGATGAAACGTTTATATAGTTTTGAGCAGCATTAACCTCAGACTGCCCATCAAATATAGTCGCTATGTGTTCAAGTCTTGTATGTGTATAATGATTTATGTCACCTGCTATGATATAATGCCATTAAACATGTCACATCATCGCAACATCTATAAGAAACGTCTTATATCATAACTCTGCAGTTTTAATATAACCAACGTTGTTTTACTACGAACCATAATAAAAACGTGAAGGAAAACTTGTCGTCATTGAACCAGTTAACGCATAGAACATTAACAGCAGTAATGTTACATCGTGAGGTCTATCTAATGCGTTTTATGCTTATCTTAACACTGTATAGTCACCATCATCTTTAGACTTCAGGGTTATTATATACCAATAATAGTGTTAACTTGAGAACATGACTAGCTGAGCTCCATAAGAGGATTAACAGTTTCTTCTTTCCCGGAATTTCTGGATACGTTAACTAATCTTGCTCTTACTAATTATAATAAATGAGAAAGTAATTCAGTCTGTTTCATATCTTATCACAGTTAAACCTCATCCTGATAAAAGATATGGAAATAGATTATACCTATGTATTTCAACCCAGCGCAGCGGCTGAATATTTGGTGGCTTATTGCGGGCAAAAGCTAGTTTCTGAATATCCTCACCAGGAGAAGGAACAAGCAATTAATATTTTTAGTGTCTTTAATTCCTAGGATCGATACTAGGACTAATAAAATGAAAATACCAAGTTTCATCCTAAGAAAATTGACTTAAAATTACTTACAAAATATATTGAAAAGGTCGTATTACGCAATATCAGACTAACCAGGTTTAAATCTACAACCCAGCTCTTGTAAATATTATGATCTGTATATACGTCTTCGGAATATCAAGACTATTTCACAAATATTAATACGTTCACATCATTAATGTCTGAAAGAATTTTAATCATGCGATACATAACGAAGAAATATTAAATTAGATTTTTAACCGCATAGAATTGCAAATCTTTGGAGCACGCTATCACAGCGAATCAAAGTACGTTGGTTTACAATAAGGTTTAATTAATTAATAATGTATGTTATTTTGCAATATTGTTCAAAACGATTAAAGCTTCGACACACACTAATGACAAAAATTAAGACAAAATTCACGAAATCCAAATCTTATACTGATGTAAAACGCACTTCGCTTCTGATTCAAAAATAGCTGATCTAATTTCTGTATGCAACTTTTCCGTAACATTTCGTGAATCGTCTCACAATATTTTATTTAAAAAGATAGTAACAACACATGCAGCGCATTAAAACAATTCGGAATTAGATAGAGTGGGTGGAGCTAAATGAAAATTTAACAATTCTAATGCTTTCTATCGTTTATTGCTATGAGGATCAATGATCATGATAGCTGATAGATCATAGGTTCAGCTACTAAGTCTTTTACTTTCCGAAGTTGAAGTTTTTATATTCACAAATTTTACTATATGAACAAAATTTCGTCTCTATTCTTTTATCTGTCAATAGTAGTAACTCCATCTTTACCAGTAACATGGCTGTTAAAGACAGAGAAAAAAGAGAACACGCCGATTATTATTGATTTGGAACCATAAAATTCAATGCAATTAGCCAACATAATAACAATAAGCAAGCGTACGTATTATTACCAAACACTGACCGCGTCGAAGAAGAAGGAATCGATGTTACGGAACGAATGTAATACTTACTACACGTAAGGTCTTAATTGCTAGACAACTAGTCTATTTAACCTGAACTAGTTATGTGCATGTCTTTGAGGAAATCGTCTTGATTTCCTTGATTGCTACTTTGGCAATAGGTCCCCTAAAACTTGTGAAATAATTTTGAGTATTTCATTACAGTTTTTAATTATTCGAAATTGCGCAAATATTAAAATGATTGGCGCAAGGTCTCCAGGAACGGACGAGATTCATAAGATCTTCGCCTAGCTGACCAGTGATATTCTTATGAAATTCATCTGTATTTGCTTTAATAAAATTATTCTGCAATTTAAAATTGTTTACTATATTAGTCTGTACGGAAACATTTATCATATCTTAAGATCGAACGTTTTATTTAAAAACTGAAGTTTTATCTAATGAATGTCTTGTTTCAGCATTGTTTTTATAAAGGCTGTTCGTTATCACACTATAGATCGCGTATAGGTGACATAAGGAGTTCCTAATTGAAAGAAAAATGCAATCCCACGAATAAACTGATATTCGTTATTAGCAATATTAACTTGAGCAACGATAAGTTTAAGCTTTATTTACATAGTTAACAATTGCGTACAGCCCCCCTCCTCGAGGCACTCTTGAGGCATGTGGAGACCCGCAGAGCGGGGCCTTAGTATCACACCACCACCTCGAGCTGCCTGCTCGAGGCGATCCTGACTGGCTTCTCCAATCTCGACCAACGCCGAACCAAATATGCAGTTTAAATTATTTTTAGTGACACTAGTGCTCCACTGTACCACTGGAGAATATTTTAAGACAAAACGTAAGTGATTTTGTATACTTTAACTGTGCCAATTTAGTCGATGACCCACATAGTGTAAAACGTTTTATTTCTGTGATAATCTTGCAATGCGATATTTGTCCCGGTGTGCCGGTTCTCTTCGTTTCATAATGTTGTTGTATTGCATAAATCGATTATTGCCGTTATATCACTGAACGTTACGGCATTTTCTAAGGTATCGAGTGGAATGATCGAGTCGCTGTGACAATATTCGATCGCGATGTTTTTATTAGTACGTACAATTAACACTTCTTGTGTAATGCGACTTTCCAGACATAATTACAGTTCTTTTGTAACGCACTGTCCTGTTTTACTGTGACTTATGACGCAAGTAAAGTGGTTAGTTATGTTTGTTTACAAAATGTGTGGTGTAAGTCAGATTTATTTCCACATTCCACAAAAACATTGCTATTGGTGATCATAGTGTACGTAGTTTTGTAGTTACGTTACTGTATGCAAAAATGTCGGCTACTTTAAAATCTGTGCTAATTATAATCAACACGCAAATGTTGAAAAATACTTAAACACGATACATACCGCATATCTTTCGAATGTTTTGTATTTACAAATGCTCTAAGAGTGAAATATAAATTGTGCGTTGTGCAACGTTATACTTGGGTGTAGCAACGAAACAGTTTATCTAAGCTAATAACAGTAATAACCCATTTAACGGTATGTACATAGATAACATTGGTTGATTTGAAAACCCTTAATCAAAGCTCTCAATATTGGTAGACATAAGATAATATTGTATTGGAGTTATCTTTTTTTATATATTACCTGATATACTCGCAAGTTGTAGCTTTAAATTGAGCTTTCGTAGCGTTACTCAATACTTTGTGTCATTTGTTTATCAAGCAAAGGTCACGAATTTGGTTGACCTTTTTCTCGGCTTCACAGAGTGTTGACACTGTTGACAGATGACACGGTAAAAGTGCGTCTGACTGCACAATAGTGTGAGCTAGATACAAATCCATGTCAATGTCAAGGTTCCCTGAAAGTAATAGTCGTTCAAATGTCCTCGTCATGACTGCACTTTTCAACATAGTTTCAACATTAGCATAACACCATGATTAGGCCGATCAATAATTGAATTTTAATGACTCAAATATTTGAATAGGAGGCGACAGAGACTAGTTTCTAGTAAAATGTATTGCGCGTTCAACAAAAGTTTAAGTAAGCTCGTAATTCGTAATGATATTAATGAATTTCGATTATTTATTTTTACAAAAAGAAAACGTATTCCTCTGATGAATGAACTTACTCTTATGAGACTTTTATAATGAAGATAAGGCTACAGTTAAGCTTAATTTATGTTATTGAAAGAGGTGTCTATCTTACTTCTGGATTAGAAGTGTGAAAACATCAAGTACGAGACACATCGATTTTGTCAAGAGAGCAAACATTTTAAGAATTGTAGCTTTTTCTATTATATTTTTCCTGAAGTCCTGATGTAGCGTTCCCTATGTATTTTACAAGAATATTTTTGAACTTACATAGAGTTTCGTGATAAAAGATCGTATCTTTCTTCTTAAAAACCTTTTTTTTTGGACAGGATTCTCGTTTAAATGTTAATGATGATTCCATTTTGTTATTTCCAGCTGACTTCGTGAAAACATGTTACAAAAGTGATCCAGAATTCGACGACTGCTCGCGGCAAGCCGTGCAGCAGTTGTTCAATGCTCTGGGTCCAGGTAAATATAGCAAAAGCTTTTGTATTCTTGTAAACAAATGACAGACACTAGATTAGCTAGGACAAGACTCTACTACACAACCCTAACTTAACCTGAGCAGCTTACATTGTTGCAAGTTGTAAACTAAATGCCCGAATAAAATTATCATAAATTGTAAAATTATTTGTTAGATTAGGGCAAAATTATTCAACATTGTGCGTATGTAGCCCTGTTTAGACGTTGTAAGAGTGATGATAGACGATTCAAACAGAAGATAAATAAGAGAAACAATAATGTTCTGTTTAATGTAGAGCAAAATCATTCATTTCCATTTCCATCTGCATACATACATTATATGTATCTTGTGCAACTATTAACCCACTAATTCAAAATCTAAAAATAAAACACGTGTGCCAATCAAAACATTATCGCAGTAAACGTTCCAATAACCGTACGGTAGCTGCAATATAAAGAAATGAGCAAAACAAACGCTATACTTTTGATTGGCCTGTGTAGTGTGTACCTATACCTACGGTGTTATTTAGGTACAAACGCAGGTACAAGTGGCTACCGGTCAGCCAGACAACTTCGAAGTAGCTGGCACGCTTTCTGAGTGCCTGGTTTGTTGCACAACCGCTCACAGCTGTTCGTGTTTCGCGCCTTACACGATAGTATGCCACTTGCTCGCGCTGCTATCCTAGTACATTGTTCCCCCACGCGTTTGTTAACGGTTTACACCGTGAAGCAAATTATTGTTTTGTTTAACCCATTTTTATTATTACGTAGCCATAGGTACTATTTAATTACTATTATGTAGTAAATAATTATAATTATTTATTTGTGTACCACTGCTACTAAAATACAATTAATTATTAAAAGGGTTTTTATTAATAAACAAATGAATGATCTATGATCACCATCTCTCCGTCTTCTACGATTAATAATTTTGATCTTCTGTATTTTCTAGCCTATTTTCACAAGGAAACATATTTTCTACGTGTTTTAAATAGCTAGGAATGATTGTTGGTTCATCGGTTGGTAGATTCTCAAGCCACTGGGCTAGTCACATAGCCTCAATTACGAAACATTTGTACATAACTTGCGGAAAGCGAAAGCGCTATTTCTTCACCTTACTCGTGTGACGCCTCGAGGTATCAAATATGCTTTTTATATGACTATCTATATTTTCGTAAATAATTTATTTATGTGCAACACCAGCTGTGCAATACTTGCTTTGTTGATTCAGCATAGATTTGATTAACTTAGGATAAAATTGCCATTTCAAGGGATTCTTAAAATAATAACATTATTTTTAACAATTACAGGTCTTCGCGATATCGGAATGCAGCCTTTGGATCCTCTTAAAATCCCAAAAATAAGGATTTTGCAAGGTGAAGGCCCAGTTAACGTAAATGCTGCTCTCGATGACGTCACTGTTACAGGTTTCGGCAAGACAGAAGTGATATCGAGTCAGTAAGTATTAACACTTTTAACTCATATAGCCCTGGTACCGTACACGACTGCTTGATCGACTAAGTTGAGTAAATTGTAGTCGAGTGGCCTATTTGCATATTCGGTTGTTTCATACATATTTTATTTTAATGAATTAGTAAATTCGCAATATACAAGATGAAAGAAATTAAATAAAATGTAATTTTTACAGGAAATACTGCAAAAAATAATCAAAATAAAAAAATATATTTTGTAGGTACAGATATTTTTGACTAATTATTATTTATTCTTATTTGAATGTTTCAGGGTAGACAGCAAAACGTACGACTTTTACACTAAAGTTAGGGTCCCAAAAATTAGAATAGAGGGTACCTACGACCTTAAAGGAAAAATATTGTTAATCCCCTTGGTTGGACGTGGAGTATGCTGGTTTGAACCAAGTAAGTAACCCTCCTACTGGCGCAGTCGGGTAATTGTAAAAATGTAATTTATTTTTGGACCACACGTGTAATAAATAAGTAGTTGATAAATCATTGTTTATTTTTCTTTTAGCTAACATGACAATCGATATTGTGAGCGATGTAAAACTGTACAGTAAAGATGATTACGTATTTTTCAATGTTACTGGAGCTCATGTAAAATATTCAATTGGAGGATTAAAATTACGCATGAACAATTTATTTGACGGCATTGAGTCGCTCGGTAAGTATAATTTTATAAAACAGTACACATATATGTGCGCACATTGTGTTTACTCAAAGGTATGAAAAGTAAATAAAAATACTGACTATAAAAAGCCTTTTGTTGTTTATAAATCGGCTTTATCATCATCGTGGTAAAAAATCGTAAATAGTTAGGTGGAAAGTGACACTAGCGCCATCTATCGTCCAGTAGATGAATCTACATTTTAGTACAAGCAATACACCACTTGGGTGCGCTGAATATACGTGACGTAGTCTCGCGTATTAGCTCTTTGTCTCTATAGTGTCCTGGTACTAACGTGTTACAAATTGCAACGTTGAGACGTTGTTGAGACGTCGCTAGACGTTTGACAACCGCTCGCTCTCTGTTGCCAATTTTATTCGCATATTAATTTTACTCGACACAGCACCGAGTCACCGACATCTAAATATCGTTTCATGTGGTTCAATAATTATTATATTGGGTAAACTTTCTGAAAATACTGACTGAGCAGAAAATTAATAATTGTCAGAATTTTGGTGTTTTATAAAACACCTTCGTTAGCTAACGGAAAAATATTATTTCGCAAAAAACGTTGCGAAATTTATTATGAATCATACTTTTTGTTTGCTGTTTCAAAGATAGATGGCGGTATACATAATGTTTGTTGAAAACATAATTAAACAAACGGAATCGTTATAAGAACATTTTTTGTTAGTTTTTTTAATATCATTTCTTTTTTCAGAGGAGAGCACTAACGCCTACTTGAATGCAAACTGGAGACCAGTCTCAGAATCTTTGCGACCAATTTTATCAAAGACAATAGAAGATATTTTACTTGGTTTTATGCAAAGATTATTCAATAATTTACCCGGAGATTTTA
Source organism: Abrostola tripartita (assembly GCA_905340225.1). Taxonomy (NCBI): domain Eukaryota; kingdom Metazoa; phylum Arthropoda; class Insecta; order Lepidoptera; family Noctuidae; genus Abrostola; species Abrostola tripartita. Next base: position 5,043,566 of record HG996490.1, on the reverse strand, counting down.
TGGTCGGAGACATAAAAAATTTCTGGCCAAAGAAAAAGGAAGATAAGAAAGTATAGTTATCTTAGTTTGAATATTACTAAATATAATTATTTAAAATATTGCTTTAGGTAACTTAAGATTAACTAGATATCTTTTAATTATGTTATTTTTACTGTATCTAACGAGAAATGATGAATGAATGGAGACTTCAATTATGTCTATTGTAATTAAATAAAGAACAAAATACTACCTAATTTTAAAAAAGAGTACCCAAATGTATGTCATTCGATTTTTGATTGCAATGTAAATAAAAGTATTAAATCAAGTTAGGTCCTTCTATGAAAACGGTTGTGTTGTGTAAATATTGAAAACTATGACATATGCATTTTTTATTTTTACCCTTACTTTTTGTCCACACCCTAAGAGTCTGAAAGCATTGAAAAAGCTAGGTCGAGGTCTATTACCTGCCTAATAGTGGGACTGGAATACTCAGAGAGTATGCCTAATAATGATATCTGGAAGTTTTGTAAATAATGATTAAAATGAAACTTGACACCGTGCCAAATCGTGGAGTTTTACACCGCACGTTGTTTACACACCTGTTATTTTCAGGTGTAGGCTAAGGTTAATATTAGTCATTGTTCCATTTTGCAGTGCTAAGCAAATCGATTGAAACATTCCTAAACTAACTTACAACTTATAGATAATAATATAATTCCATGTTGTGAGTTTCAATGTTTTGAAATAGGTATTCAAATGCTAGTAAAAATGTTAAGGTACGTTTAGTTCAAAGAAAAGTTACAAATACCGAAGTATTTGTAATAAATAACTATGTCGATATCAGTAGCAATTACATACGAGAGTAATAAATAAACAATCACACCAAATCTAACGACTATTTACCAGCACTTCTTGAATAAAAATCATTTATAATATCGTAGACAAAAATATTTACCTGCCAAATAGGACGTCCAGGCATTTTAAAACACAAGGATATTCAAAATATTGCACTAAGGACACAATATCACACCCGCAAATGTTTCGCACGCTGGACACTAGATGGCTCTCTCACCAAAGTTGAGAACTAAATAAGCTTTACTCGCTCATATAACGAGTTTTATACGTCGGGAAAGCTGTATCGATGTAAATACCATTGCGAAGGAACACGAAGCAGAAGCGAGGGAACGATCGACAGAAATATCCCCTTACGTGGCCAGTACCGTTTATTGAGGAATTTCTTCGAAATAAATAAACAATAAGTATTTACTTCTATGTCCATACTTTCAGCAGTATTAATATCACGGTTTTATTTCAGTATGTCTGTTCAGTACAGAGAGCACGTGTTGGATCTTTTTAAATAAACATGCTTAGTTTATGCCAATTGATAGTTTTACTGAATATTTGTAGATTACGGTTCCATAAAAACAAAACGAATAATTTAGACTATACTTGAAATATATTTTTACACTTATATATCGAATAAACATTACGTATCTAAAAACATATTACGTAGTACAGTCGAGTATTTATTTGCCGGATTTTTTGTTGAGAAGAATTGCTGAGCAATCAACCTATCAGAAGCGTAAAACTGTGTTCAAGGATTGCAAATGCAAAGTCAAAACAAGCATACCAAGCTTGCCACAGAGGGCGGGCGAGTGCCGCATTAGACTTGAACGGCTATCATTAAAGAACTATTGGTAATTGGTGTCATGCTGAATAGATAAGATATAATATCCATTGGAAGTATGTATTAAAACCTGAATTGTTATTATTTATATATTAAATATTTTATTTAAAAAAACTACAGGCCTCCAAAAAAACCCTTATTTGGCTTTTCTCGACGTTTTTGGGAAAGACTATGCTAATGAACACCTGTTACTATGTGTAGTAAAAGCCATTGAGGAGAATATTTATAACTGCTCTTGGATTAAGATTCTTGCAGCTCATTGATTGTGTAGTAGGTACGTAATCACGTACTATAATTACCAACACGTCTGCCAAGCGTAGTGATAATGGTTTGTTTGTTTCTCATTGTACATTGAACATTTATTGGAGTCAGTCTGTTAATTGAAACATTATTGCATGCTTATTTTTGTCAGAGGTATTAAAAATGTTTTTTTTTTTAATAAAATATCAGCCTAATAGGACTAATATCAGTGAGCAAACGCGATTATTATCAATATCCCAATGCTGGTAATAAGACTTCTTCAAACTATGCGATTTGACGCGGTCCTATATTGTGCCGATCTTATCCAACATAGCTTTACATTGCATTGACACATTTTTCATTGTGGAAGCGAGACGCCGCACTACACTGTACGTAGCTGCATCTCGCTTCCACAACGGAAAATCTCCTGCAATGCTAGCTCATAGTAACCCCGCAGTAATCTTTGCTCCTTACAATATTATACCTTGTACCTGTGCATTTGTGTAACTGAACGAGTCAAAAATGAATTATTATTTATCTATTAACAACTTTACATTGCTCAGATATTTTTTTAAATTATTTCCTAATTGTGTTTCATTTAATTAATTCACATAAATAAAGAAGTCAAACTGTTACTTGATATACCTATTGACTCTGGCGCAGTTGTCATGTGAGCCGAACTATTCTAGACACAAGAGTTTGTTCAGTATGTGTTTAGACGTTTTATATATAGAACAGTTTTCGTATGTATGCTAACCTGGAACGAGTTTGAAATTTTTCACACTTGCTTTTAAGAATTGACGATGTAATATGTTTTTATTACAGTGGTGAGCAATTGTATGTGATGGTAAGTGATAAAACATACAGTAAGTAAAAAAAAATGGTAATATGAAAAATATAACAGCCTGTATCAGAACGCAATAAGTAGCAGTGACTAAGAAGAAAATTTAGTTTTTATCTACATGTGTTCGATAGCTACAGTAGGTAGGAAGGAATAGGAAATATAAGGGGTTTGTATACGTAATTTAAAAAATAATTACTTTAAAACTAATAATTTTACAATCGTTACGCATAACCTTTATAAATCCTGATGTGTAAGATAAGATTTGCGAATGTGTGAGTAAAATGTAAGTGAAGAATAAAATTGCTGTAGTGTGCAAACCCGTCATATCAGTCATCGATGCAGTAATATTGCATGAACGTTTAAATGCGGTTTGGTGCATCGAACTACTTCTTTATTCTGCATTCCTTGTACAATGAGTTCCTGGTAAGACAATGTTGCAGTTTCTTACTATAACATACATTTACATATCCAATCCATATTATGTATGAACGTACATCATGCATACAATGGACGTATAGCACATAGATTTGTGTGCAAAACATAATTATTTTTGAAAAGATATGGAATACACTAGTCGGGTGCTTCATTTTTCATCAACGAAAGAAGTGAAGTTACTTTAAATAGTATATTTTTTGGAGGATTTTCTCTTAAAAAGTTGTGACTATAAAATTAAATTGAGCTTTTTTCCGGTTGACTTACCGTGATTCGTATTGTATAAAGTAATGTATATATCTGCTACCACCCTTGCCATTCGTGTAGTGACTTCTTAACACTTAGGATAAGGACTTATGACTGCCTAAATTTTATTTTCTGACAATATTTTTTTTTTCACTGGTAATCTTCTCAATATCCATCGATTACGACCTCTCGTGAATAAACAAGTTAAAAGAAACGAATACAGCTAACATCTATTTGTGACTATAAAAAACTGATGATCCCTATCTAAAAAGGCCTGTAATTTTAAGTTAAGTATTAAGCAGTACACACGTTTTTAGTGTTTCAAACATGCGTAGATTGCGCGTGAGTAGAATGACATCTGAGTACGCATAAACATAAAAACAGCAGATGAAGGTCGGTCCGGTGAATGACCGAGAGATGCGCATTGACCCAGAGAAGGGTGCTCGAAGGGGATAGGGCCCCTTTGGTGTCGCTCACAAAAGGAACGTGCACCAGGGTAGCATGAACGCTAGAAGGTTAAGCTGCATACATGCACTTTGCACCGAATGCGCGTGACGTCATTTAGTTCGTGCTGCATTGTTTACCGCTGCATTGCAATTTTGTAATGTAATCATTCATTTACTGGCGTTGTTGTCTTTCGTACTTAGTATAGTCACTAGTGAGCAACGTGTACACGTTTCCCTTTATTTAAAGTGTTGATTAATTATAAAAACATCTATAATATTAAATTTTCAATATTTTTCAAATTAAATTTATGCAAGAGCTTGCATATAAGCTTAAAAATAAAGTAAATGATTGTAATTATAACAACTGTACTTAAAAAATAAGCCAACAAAATCATAGAAAATAATATCCGGAAAATAATAAGGTCACCCTATTTTTTTCCTTGTTGCATGCACACTTGTCTTGAACTTGCATCACCTTGTTAAGGTAGTTTTCCCATTATATGGTTTATGTGTTATAAATATCTGTACAATGAATCAAACATATTTCTGGCAAAAGATGATAGATCCTCTTGACGTACTTGCCCTAACATCCCACCTTCGGAGGCTATTATTGAAAAACATGTTATATTCAAATCTCCAACGAGAACGTTCGTTTAGTCAGTAAACTGAAATAGGTCGTACTTCTGAGCGGTTCAAGGTAGTATATGGGTACGGGAATAGCCTGTGAGTAATCTGCTTAAAATAATATCATCGCACAGATGTCGCTCGGCGGCGTGGCTCGCTTGCCTGTCCGTCGGCACCATCTTTCTCGATATTGAGGCCAACACAACCTTACCACACTGAAAATACAGATTTTACTTTTATTCAAATGATTATGCAATTTTTAAATTAACTAATTCTCACAAATTTTTCACCCGTTGCATTTAAATTCTTTGTCATCATTTTCTTTCTAGAAATTTCCATTTTATATTATTTTCTTCGTTCTGTGTGTAGGTTGTATAAATACTTTGTTATGAGTCAGGCAATAATTTTGTACTATGTTATTAAGTATCGTCTCGCCGACTTGGCAGAGGTGGAATTGTGTTTGCCAAAGAAATTTTGATAAATTTTAAGAGCTTTAAAAAAACGGTTTTAATCTAGTTTGTTTTATATCAAAGCCAAAAAATTTTTTTTTTTAAGTTTACGTGTATGCTGACAAGCAAAAACGTAGCGATGGGAAAATTTTTATACATCTAGGCTATTTCATGTAGTTTTAATACAAACGAAATGTTTTATTAGAAAGTAAACGCACTATTTTATTAATTTGGACAAATGAAACCACTTGGTTATCTAACTCGTGCACATAAATGCAATGGACAAAAAAGAAAATTTAACAAAATTGATACGTTTGACAGATAAGACACCAGAAGCAAACAATATTCTTAAATTGAAATGAATAAAAATAAGATTTTACTATTTTAATGTCAGCCTACAAAGTGCAGATTAATTAAAACAAATGAATGTTTTAATAAAGTTACTGTTTAATTTGCTGGTAGAATAGATTCCTTGGATAATTAAAGAGGTCAACCGTCAAGTATGACAAGACGAGTGGGGCGCCAAGAATGTGGAACGTTTGGAACGTAGGTGGAGAATCTGGAGCAGGCAGTTACGATCGCCATGTACTAGGACAACATAAAGATAAGGTAGCAGAGGTGACTGTATTAAATAACCACTATAGACCTCTAGTGTGGAATAGCAAAAGTTTTTATATTTGCGTTTAGTGTAAATAGTTTCTAACGTAAAACTAGATGGCGCTGTTGCACTATATTTAATGCTCAGAATAATTCTTGCGACCGTAGCGCCATTAACGACTGATAACTTTCGTTTGAAAGACAGGCTAACTGCATCAATGCGGTCTCTAGCTCTACAAGTACACACTATGATTAACGTAGGTATTCGATTAAATAGTGGCAATGTTATAGGGGGCGAGCCTATTGCCATCAACCGGGCACAAATCCTGACTCTATGCTGCTACCGCGATTTACTCAATGGAAAAAAAACCCAGTAACACTTTGTCCAATCCGGGATTCGAACCCAGGACCACATGCTCAACAATCACGCTGAGCGACCACTAGAACAATGCGTCATTTCAGACCAAATTTTCCTTGCCTTGGAAATTTTAAATTAGTTTGTCTTTAGAACGTGCTACCACATTGAATCCAAACTGTAAACTTTTAGGCCAGTATGAAAATTGTATTAGGTAATAAAAAAATAAAACAAACAGTTCTTTGGAATTATTTAACTAGCAGAAAAATATTTACACAATAAATGAAATAAGTACGTATGTTAGACATTTACACGAAACATAATTTAATGAGATCCATCCATTACATGAAAAGTCGTTACATATATCAGTGTCTTAATAAATACTTACTTGCACAAATATAATTATTACTAAACATTATTTGGCATGTTATTGCACTATATCGAAAGTATAACTTTCAGCATTTTAAAACAGACAAAAAACCACATCACTTATAAAAATAATTCGGCAATGATTAATGAAAATAGTGTCATCTTGTTCATTCCAAACGCAACGAGATGAAATAAGACAGAAAATTCACTTTAAAATTACTTCAATATTTTTATGAGTGTTACGGAAATATTAATTAACTACTAACAATCATGTTATTCAGCTTATTGCTTGAGACACGTAGTTTTTTATTTACAGGTATTTAAAACTTAACGTAACTAATAATAACATAAGTTATATTATAATACTACATCAAAATAATTGTGAGTAATGTATATAATTGCATTGTATCAATTTATTTACAAGAGGCTAAACCTAATTCTAATCACACTTCTCATTAGCGGATTACGTTAGAAGCTGGGGCGGGAATTTATATGGAATGAGGGAGAAGGTATTGCATAATTTTGTGCGTCTTACTCTAACTCATCGTACGAATCATTGAAACTCTCTGCCATAACACTGTCGAAGGATGGTAATGTCTTCTTTTGGCTTTCGGTGTCTTTCTGTGCCAGCAGTCGGTCGCATTCTGTCAAGCGTCCGTGAAGAACGTCGTAAACCCGAGTCATCGATGCTACCTTCTCTTTGCATGACGGGTCAGTTTCTATTGCAAAGAGTCGCGAGTCCAGTAACTTAATAGCCGCCACGATGTAGTTTCGTAAGGTTTTTGTTTTGTGTTCGACGCTGATTCGTTCTAAGAACGCGCAGACTTGGCTATCGCCGCACAGAAGTACGTCCACGTCATAAGCTAAAGGCGAATGTTGTCTATGCAGAAAGGCAATCAATCTCTTCGCATAGCGCCGGTAAGTTCTGTACACTTTGCGTTTTTTTGCTCCCAATGTCCTGCCCATAGTCATCGATTTCTTCATATCATCGATTACAGCCTTGTATCCCGCATCTATCTTCGAATCGAATATATCTCGCAATCGTGTTTCAACTGGCTGCAGTTCGTAAGGAGCTGGTGACGGTGGCAGGGATGGTGACGAAGGGGGAGGGGAGGGTGGTAGAGTATTGCGAGTATTTTCTTCTTCGCTGGATTCGCTTGAAGCACGGCGTTCTACCGGACTGGCCTCAGGAGCTGGGTAAGGCCGTGGCCGAGTTCGAGTTTTCTGCACTCGGGCCGGTCTAGGCGCCGTTCTAGCGTTGTAAGCAGTCAAAACATTGGCATCTTGTTCAGTGAGAGGACGGGCACGTTGCGTAGCAGCAAGTGGTATAATTCGTATCTTGACTAGGCCGTAACTTTGGTGAATCTTGGCGCGAATACGAGGATCTTCATAATCGCTGCCCCATAGGTCTCGAATGGCGGATTCCTTAAGGTAGCGTACCTGGCACAGTTCGCCATTGAAAAATCGTTTTCTTTGTTGTTCGTTGAGGGCGTCTCTTTCAGCGCCAGTGAGCCCGTGGATCTTGGTGAGATGGTCGGGCAGCTTACCGTATGTGAACCGTGCGCAGTTTTCTATAGGACACGGAATATTTGCATGGTTTTGTTTCTTAGTGCGGGTGACGGTGGTCGCTGGTCGGGTCGCCATGGTGTAACTGAAACAAAATAAAATTGATGAATTACATACATACATAAAGTCACGCCTATTTCCACGAGGGGTAGGCAGAGACCACGGATTTCCATTTGCTACGATCCTGACATACTTCTTTTGCCTCATTAACTCGCATCACATTCCTCATACACGCTCGTCGGTTAAGGGTACTCCTCACTTGACCCTTTTGTAGAACATCTCCGATCTGGTCCAAGTATGTTCGCCGAGGTCTTCCCCTTCCCGATATTCCACTAACATTCGCCTCATATATTGATGAATTGATTGCAAAATATATAGTAATAGTGGGATAGTATTTAGTAATTATATTACTTATTAGTAAATGGTGTTGTTAAATATGTATTCTGAGATTCATTTACGTTATGCCTGCATTAAATCAAAATATTTATCTTCAACCTGCCCTATTTCTGTAACATACAGAGGGCAAATATTCCCAATTTAGTTTGTACGTCTAGTATTCAGAAATTTTAGAAGTACAAAAAGTAACACATACAATTTAACAATATGGTGTTAAAGACTACATCCCTACAGTTCCTCGTTAAGACTTAAATTAATTACACTTTTTTTAAACCCGAGGCAGTGAACAAATGTTTTGGATAGAGTCCAGTTAATTTATTTAGAGGGTGTTTATCGACACAAGGGTGGCTGTCCGAGTATAATAATTGTGTTGACGGAGGCCAGGGGCTGTTTGTGCAGCGTCCGTGCCTTGTCCTACGTTTAATTTATTGAAAACAATGCTACTCTGAGGAGGTTGGATGTCTTGTCTGTCTGTATTGATGATACATGAGGCTTGTGACATATCCGTACAAATTACAAGATGAAACTCCTCTATGTTCTGTTTTAAAGTTAATTTAGAAGGCTAAAGCAATGTAGTTTTCAGCCTGGTTTCAGAATTTTGTGTTACATATTGTGGTGTTATATTGTATATTATTCTGTTTTCATTGTACATTTCTCTCCGTATTTATCAATAAAATGTCTCCTATCTTTGAAAGGTGATTAAGGTCAAGCACTGCTATGTAGTAACATCTTGTATATTAAACTACGTATGTTATTCTTAGTGTAAATAAAAAAACATCAAAAAGATTTGGTTTTTTTAAGTGAAAATCTCGCTTTGTTACCCAGCGCCGCACGTAGGTACTTAGCAAAAGTATCTATCGTTATTTTTTCATTCAAGGTTATATTGTACATAAGCAGTGGTCAGAAACATAACACCATTCATCTATATACAATTATTTAAAGATACCAAGACACTATGAGCAATAGGAGGTGATCGGTTACGTCCGTTACGAGTGTTACGTCACATGTGGCGGCCAATTTACATCGAATTGAACTGTAGTACCACGTGGTCGGTTCGCGTGTTGCATACGGATACATCGCATAGTAAATCGCAGTGGCCATTGGTTACACCACGTGATTGGCAGTAGTATTATTGCAGAGTTACGTTTCACCGTTCTGTTTGAGGTTTGGTTGCTTTAATTTGACCGCTTTTGACGGGAATTGGGAAGCAAGGGCCCAGTCCATAGTATCTAATTGGAAGTGTAAGTAACGGCCATCGGATACAACTATCCATGCAACAATCCGTGTATTTAGCTACAATTTTGCTCCTAAATAAAAAGCCCATATTTTAAGATATTTTTACCTACTAAGTACCTATAGCTTTAAAGCAAAACTTCGTCTTCTTCGAAAATTGATGCTGTCTAACAAGTTTCCACTAAAGTGAGAAAGTAATATAAGAGATAATTAAACGGAAAACTATAATTAAAGATGTTGATCAACTTTCTGTTAAATTAAAACGTTCATGTCAACATTTATAGATTAGCCCATCATCATTACTCAAGCACTGAAAGCCGAGTGGTATGACCGTTGGACTGCCAAGTTTAAATCCTGGCATGCACCAACGTCTTTTCGAATTCATGTGCGTACTATAAATTAGTTATCAGTTGCTAAAAACGGTGAAGTAAAAAAGGTGTGTTAGTAAAGCTATGTCAGAGGCCTATAACCGGCGCGGCGGTTTAAACTCTGACAACAAGTTGTTTAGCAACCATAAGATGAGAAGAGAACACCGCCAAAAAAGGGTTATTAATGAATGGTTAATAAACAAGTTTGTCCCATCATAAGCAGCTATATTTCTTACCCTGACGAAATAACAGTCAAAACAACGGCTAAGACCGCTCGGTCTGATTGAGCTAATATTTATTTCAGCATTTGTAGATATCAGCTCATTAAACTTATTCAACACTGTCAAAAAAGGGTAATTAATGAATTATTAACAGAATTGTCCCATCATAAAGTAACAGCTATATTTCTTAGCCTGACGAAATAACAGTCAAAACAACGGCTAAGACCGCTCGGTCTGATTGAGCTAATGTTTATTTCAGCATTTGTAGATATCAGCTCATCAAAATTATTAAACACCGCCAAAAAAGGGTTATTAATGAATTATTAACAGAATTGTCCCATCATAAAGTAACAGCTATATTTCTTAGCCTGACGAAATAACAGTCAAAACAACGGCTAAGACCGCTCGGTCTGATTGAGCTAATATTTATTTTGTAAATTAGCTAGCATCGCCGCCAGTGCCCGCTCGCCTTATAATAAATAATCTAAATTGAACGATCCTCTAGGGACGGCACCATCGTATCGCTGTATTGTTTTATATTCTTCAATTAATAATTTTGATTAGTTGTTCTGTTTTGTTGTTTCTTTGAAAATAAACTTAAGATTTTGCTTAGAGTGTTGGGCTTAGATGATGTTGTAAGTGAGAAGAGGCTATATAATGAATAAATGAAATAAAAGCTTCAGATTCTATTCATCTTCCTCAGTAAAATAACCACGTCATTTCTTTACTACGTGGATGCTGTATTTAATTAATAACACTATCTTTGTCTGAATGATCAAATATGAATTATCCATTAAGGTAGGTACTTGTATGTAGTAATAAATACAGCAAGTCAATCAATAGGAAATTTTTCGGCACTGATGACGTCCAATGATAATAATTATTAAATTAAATAATAATATCTTTTCGAATTCATGTGCGTACTATAAATTAGTTATCTGTTGCTAAAAACGTTGAAGGAATACATCGTGAGGAAACCGGCACACCTGAGAAGTGTTTCAACACTCTGTTGTGTTAAGCCACGTCAGAGGCCTATAACAGGCGGTTTAAACTCTGACACCAGGTTGTTTATCAACCATACGATGAAAATAGAATAATTATTATTATTATTACAAGATGAAGGCGAAGTCAAACTAACTCGAAATCAGCGGAATGGTAAAGGCAGCTAAAGAACTTAACAATTATATAAATTACTTCAGGTTAATAAGCGCACTCAAATTACCGTAGTGTAAAGCTGTAAGATGTGAAGAACATGACAGAGTGTCACATTAAACATAAGAAACAAGTTCAAATTACTTCATAGTCTACATTGACATGACAGGCAGGTTGCGAATTACACTGAAAGTTAGTATAAAGAGCTCCCCTTGAAAGTGGCGCGACTTGAATAAATAACTAATTTACATATTTAATAACAGGTATCGCGGGCGGATTCAATTGTTAAATCTTTGAATTATTAACACACCGCGCCAATGTTACCCTCTAGCTTTGACAATTTAATATTCAGATATTGTTTGATTAGCCAAGTATTGCCAAAAACTGGTGCTTTGTCGGACTCATTAATATTATCGAATCTTATGAAATGTTAAGAATAATTTTCTTAATTTGAAAGTTATTTTTTCTTGACTCTGTTAAAGTTTTACTGCTGTCGAGTTGGTAAATTCTTTAACCCGTTTAGAGCAACCTTGTCATTTTTAGCGTGAATAAACTATTATTTGCAAATACATAATTAACAGGTTGATTGAATTAGCTGAATTAACAATAAAAAGGTTAAAGGCCGTGATCGATGATATAATGAAATCGATCGAAAGTCCCAAGACACTGGAAGCAAGAAAACGCAAAGTGTAGTAAGTTAATATTTCTACATACATACATACATAAAGTCACGCCTATTTCCACGAGGGGTAGGCAGAGACCACGGATTTCCATTTGCTACGATTCTGACATACTTCTTTCGCCTCATTCACTCGCATCACATTCCTCATACACGCTCGTCGGTTAAAGGTACTCCTCACTTGACCCTTTTGTAGAACATCTCCGATCTGGTCCAAGTATGTTCGCCGAGGTCTTCCCCTTCCCGATATTCCACTAACATTCGCCTCATATATTTGCTTTGTCACTCTTCTAATATTTCTAATCCGTAATTATTCAATATTAATTTAAATATTTTAAAAATCATACCTAGCTTGGACGGACTAATATTCAGATTTTTTTTTGGCCTTCCTACCTTCTTGGCGTAAACTCTTCCATAATTTTCCATCAAGGGGTTGGTACTTGCTATGCACAGTTTTAGGCTGGATGATCGTTACTATCTTTAACCTTTTGACAAAGCTTCTCTTATGTTATCATCGTATGTACCCTAAGGGGTAGTCAAACGATCTACAGTAAACCTTGAACGCTTGGGTGACGCTTCAGTTGGGGGCACATGATATGAATGAGACCACTTCTGCCGTGCTATTCTAAAGGTATCTTACGAACTCACTTCTAAATCCGCGGTGAGATTGGACACTAGCGCATTGCGAGGTGATGTGCGTGATGATGTTAGTATTTCAAAATAGCAAAGCTGCGCCGCTTTGAAGCAGCAATGTTAACATTCCTCGTGGAGGATTTGGTTTACATTCTGAAGTTATGAGGGTATAACATTGAAATATAGCCAGAAGGTTCTAAATGTTTTTACATACAAATATCTATAATCGCTTAAGAAATAGAAAGATACTTTTTTCCAGTTTTAGAAAACTATTACACCCACATTTGCCGCTCATCATACGGTCTTAATTGCCACATATTAAGACGACCAGCCTATTACCGATTAACATGACCACACCAAGTAAGGTGCCTCTTATATATTATGAAGGCCTCCCGGCCACGATTAAGATAATTTAATTAGTAAATAAAACTATTAATTAATTAATCGCAAAGTTCCTAATCTAATAATTTTAAATATTTATTTCTATATAGAAGAAATAAAATGTTGCATTATAGATTTAACACATTTTTGATTAAGCATCAGGATTCAGAGATTTTTAAGCTTACCAAATGGACTGCTTTTTATTTTATATGACTTTTAAGACACTACTTAATTTATGTGTTAAGTTTAATATTTATTAAGTATAATATTTATTATTACCTAGTTTTTAACGTAAAAAAGTGGTTATTAATTTCAGATATTTATTTTGATATTAAAATAAACATAATTATGGTACAGTACCTGTACAGTGTACATGTATAGAGCGGTATTTATACTTTTGTTTTACTAAAAACTTTCTCTATAGTAAATTATAATTTAATATTACCGAAAAAAATTACGAATGTCTTAAACTCCAACGCTTCAAAACAACAACACAAGTACAACCTATTTATAAATAAACAACAAAACAAAATAAACTCACCTTAATAATCCAACTGCAACAAAGTCCGTGAAGAAAGTTTCGCGCGTTGTTTACGTCAATAAACACGTTGTTGTTGTTTATGTTTTCCAGACACAACAGGCGCAGGGACGTGCCTCCGCGAGCGCTGCCGTCGCTCAACTGACGTTACGTAACAGTATCCTGGCGAATCCCTTTTCTCGACCCCCGTTTTCTATAATTTTCCTACAGATAAACCACTCTACGCTGACCTACCCCGCCGCCCTCATGCTACGCGTTTAGGACTACTGAGATGGAGAGCTTTGTAAGTGTAAGGATCATTGTATCTGGTTTTGGTTTACAGTTACTCGCTTGTGTGTCGTCCGTGCTGTTCGGATAGTGTCGTGTGACGTCGTCGCAAGCTCCGCCTATGCGTAGCCAATGGGATCTACAACGTAACCATTGTCGTAGCGTAGCCGTAGCGCAATTGTTTAAATTTGATTTGTAGGAATTCTAATTATGATTGTAATATTATCTAAGTAATAAACAGTGACCAAGATATTAAGGATACATTGGTCAAGTCCAAATGTTTGGAGGGAATAGAAGGTACGTCAAACGATCAATGCTCTACAATAGAGTTATGCAAGCGTTGGACATTGATTTGCCATGCAAGGAATACAAAGGAAACGGTAAGTGTTTATCATTTATCAAAGTAATTTTCCAAATATTTGATATTTTTAATTGAAGCACGCTTTTAATTTGAAGCAATATTTTGTATTTCTTAGTACATACTTTAAACAAATTAATGTATTTTTGTACATTACATTGTAAAATTATTTAGGTATGGTTTGTTTATGTCTTAGTGGCGTGCTGTTTATATGAAACATGACAGTTTTATTAGATTCCTGACGCATTATTATAATTGTATTTACCTGTCCCAAAATTATGCTTAATTGGGCTTCTATAAATAATCAGCTGTTATAACGATATTAGAGTGTATCTGGTTTTAAAAGTTCTTTATTTGCCTTGCATTAGCCGACTACTCTATGCCAAGCATTTTCTTATAATACATACAGATAACGAATTTTAATGTTCCATTTGGCACGCCCATAAGATAGGCGTGGTTAATATCGCCACGCCTACCGCCTTCAAGCTAAAGCATGAAGCGCTTACTCTCTCATACAAGACAAAGTCCTTTATAATGCTGCTAATGTAGAAATACCATTCTGCGAAGAAAATGTATTAAAAATCGTGGCGTTTACATCGGTCGCCTTATACGGTATGGCGATTCGCATATTGATCGTTCGAACTTTCTAGACTATTGATTTGATACCTAGAAGAGGTTTATGCCTATATTGAAGAGATAATATGATTTTTTCGTTTTTCATTGTCGTGTGGTATCCGGCTTAAAATTGACTACCCGCTTTCCTCCCGTGGGTGTCGTAAGAGGCGATTGAGGGAAAATCCAGAAGATTGGCAGCTGCGTCTTCTGTAACTTGACCACTAATACTGTGATCCCCAAGCCGCTTGCCAAGCGTGGGGATTATGGCACCCTCTTAAGGGGGAGGTCTTTGTTCAACAGTGGATAACTTCCGGCTGATGATGATGTATTATATGAATTTTTCAGCTAGAACAGCCAGTAACTATGTTTCAACTGTATTGTTCAAAGTTCCTGCACTAACAAGGAGGTCCGAGTGTTGCTTAACTATTTAAATGGCGTAGGTGACACGTGTTTAAGCCATTATTAGGTCCTATTATAGGCCTTTATACTATGTTTAAATTATATATAAATCCACTGGACTTCCTCGTTGGTCTAGTGGTCGCTAAGCGCGACTGCTGAGCTAGAGGTTCTGGGTTTAAATCTCGGGTCGGGCAAAGTGTTAATTTTTCATTAGGTCATTCTCAGTAGCAGCACGGAGTCTGGATTTGTTCCCGGTTGATGGCAATGGGCTCGCCCCCTATTACATTGGGCCAACATAACTGGCGAAATGTGGGTGTACTATAGGTACTCTGCCTACCCCTTCGAGGAATACAGGCATGTTGTTATGTTATATTTAAATCCATACGACTGTTACTTTCTTAGCAGACTATGTAGCTGTTATTTAGAATTTTTTTATTTAACCGCCGCACTCAGGGACGTTAATGTTAACTTAAACTGACATTAAGTAATGAGAACGTTTACTTAGTAACAGTTTAAGTAATCATTAAATGTATCTGGGTTCGGCAGTTAGCCTACCAAACAAATCTCTTAAAAGTGTTATCATCTATTACCAATTATCACGTATCAAACATTATTATCGTTTTAAAAATGGGAAGTATTAGAAATACGAATTGTAAAATTAATCATTTGTTCTATGTTTATCTTTTAAAGAAATTGAAATTATTTCAAAACACTTGTATCAGCCGGTATACTGAAAAACGTTTGTGAAATTGTGATGGAAGACACATCTTGTATTGCACATGTTAATCGGCAGTGTACCTACCTACATACTATTTTATGTGAAGAAGTTTTAATATTATAAACTCTTCCAATATAACAGAGGCATTAATTAATTATATATTTAAATAACTAGCATTTATAGGTACTTATAATGCATTTCTAAATTGATAAAATTAATGTAATTATTTATAAGAATAACAGTCATCATCATCATCATCATCAGCCGGAAGACGTCCACTGCTGGACAAAGGCCTCCCTCTTAGAACGCCATAATGAACGACAACTTGCTTTATTAATATTAATTAATTACTTTAAGAATAACAGTGCTTTATTGGATTTATTATTTTTCAAAATATGTGATATCAAAAGTGTCAGATAACTCTCATTTAAATGTTTAGTCTGAAAAAGTTTTAATTTGGTTTCATTAACAGAAATTTACATTATATTGTGACACTTATATTTAGGAGTAATAAGGTAGTTTTTTCAATCTCTCTTATCTTAAAGCTATTAATATTTCCGTTTAACGACCTTTTTCCTAACCTTTTTTCTAACAACTATACAACACATGAAAATATTAATCAAATGCTCTAAAAATATCCCAACATTAATTTTGTTTTTAAGTGAAGTTTAAGCTAGGTGATTGCGCAATCATTAATCAGCTAATAATATGCACTCCCTGTGGAAAACATCGCCGTATCAAAATAAGGGAAGGTTAAAATAGAATGGACATTCTAAACGAAGAAAAAAATCCTGGTAAATTAGGATTTTGTTTTTAGTAGTAAAGTTTTAGTAGTCAATAGTTTATTAAGATTTTATTGTAGTTTTTTTAATACATAGCGTATTGTCACTTTTAAATTAACTTGCTATGGATTATACCCCCATATTTTGGAAAAAGCTGTATTCTATTGTAACGTAGAAATAAATAAAAAAAATTCGACAGTCGAAGTCGAAATTTGACGTTCGGATAAATGCTTAAACCTTTAGAAGGCAATATACCGCCTATAAATAGGTTGTCAATCAATATAACATTTTCATAACATGGTTGTCAACATGTTGCCAAAAAAATCTTATTGCTCGACTGGCAAAAGCTGATTTGTATATAGTGTTATGTATCGTTTAGGATGTTACCAAACATACGACGAGATACACATCAACATATTAATATTATATTAGTAAAAAGGTTATAACACTAATTTGATTATGAATCAAGTCAACATCTAGATACTATAGGAAAACCTGTTTTTCTTTACAGGCAGTCCCACACTAAGCGAACACCGAATTTTTCTTGACATAATGATGATAAAAATATGATGTTGAGCCGCCCCTCCGGATATCCGGTGGATATTGTGTTATCCGGCGTCACAATAAGAAGCTCGTGATAAATTTGTACCAGGAAATGCTACTTGATTGATAATCTCTAGGGTATCTTGTGGCGAAAACAGTGCTCAACTAAAACTGTTTTATATGGCGTCGCCAGTTAAGAACCTTAGTGATGTATCTTTTTGTATGTCTATTGTACTCTGGACTCTGCAGGGAGCAGTCAGCTTTACTCTGATCTTCGTACTGGCTAATCTCCAGTTACACTATTATATGGGATGTGGCGAAAACAGTGCTTAACTAAAAACAGTTTTATATGGGGGACGCAAGTTGAGAATTTAAGCGCTGTATCTTTTTGTATGTCAGTCGCATCCTGGGCAGAGGGCAGTCAGCTCTACTCCGATCTTGCGTACTGGCTAATCTCCAGTTACACTATGATATGGCATGTGGCGAAAACAGTGTTTAACTAAAACTATTTTATATGGGAGGTGGAAGTTGAGAACCTAAGCGATGCATTTTTTTGTATGTTAGCCGCTCCCTGGGCAGAGGGCAGTCAGCTCTACTTCGATCTTGCGTACTGGCTCATCTCCAGTTACACTATGTGGCGAAAACAGAGCTGAACTAAAAACAACTTTATATGGGCGATGCAAGTTGAAATCTCAACCATTTATAATTACATTCGTACAGTTTCTCAACTTGTTGTCGTAGGCGTGTTAGTATTAGCATACTACGATCTAGCTGACTGGCTAAATTGTTCACTACAATATTTTAAGCAATGTACATAATAAGCTTGTATAATTGCTCATGTCGAGACGCAAAGGAAATTCAATTTGATGAGGTGTGAATTTAAGTTATACTGAATATATATGGTTCGGTCTAAGTAACCTTTTTTGTCATACATGTTTAGCATCTATCATAAGATTTGTTTTCCTTATTCAACAGATTGGAAGACTGAAATATCGAAAAACATTGTCTGGAGGTCACTGGACAATCGCAGGGAAAAAGCTTCTTTTTTATATGTATAGGGGAAGTATGTAAGTATACGAACTTTTCCGTAGACTTTTCTTTTTAATTAAAAATATTAAATGCGCTGATTGGCCAATTACCTACATCATGCACGAATTGGTTCATCGTATGGTATTGTTCGTTATAAATGTTTTTCACATGTATCAATTATGTCACTACCAGTTAGTAGTTGTAGCTTAGTATAGGTGGGGAAAGATTAAACGTAATTTTTCACTCATAATTTGTCTTATTAGTATTGCGTATCAAAGTCCGACGGCTTAATCCAATTTGATCTTATTAACTATAAGGATAAGTATTTATGTTTATTTTCATATAAAAACTTGAGATCCCTGATCAAAAGCATAATTCATGTAAACAAAAATACTGCCTTAGCTGTCATCGGATGGGCTATGCAGCGTTAAATCATAGGGCGGCGTGCATAATAATATAATAAAATAGGGTTCCGATACTTTGTTTATTGTTTTGATGAGTCAGCTGTTTCTCCCCCACTCCACGACGGTAGCAGTGCACTTCCTGAGCCCGCATATGCTGTGCCTCGAGAAAAATAACCTCCAAGTTAAAGCGGTAAAGAAGCGCGGATGTAGCTGGATTTAGTTATATCAGGCTTTTGTCGGTAATTGTATTTAGAAGTGATGCGAGTATTAGTATTGATATGCACTGGAATAATTATAGATACATAACCATAGCGCGCTCCATCGTAGGCCACAATATCGAATACCATCAGGCGAATTGTAGGCAAGCGCATACCCATTTAGTATAGGTAGAAAAAAGGGTTTTATTTATTTATTTATTTATTCTTATGGAGAACCAACAGCTGATAACAATAGTTATAAAAACATTATATAAAATTAACATTATTTCACATTGTTTATGGATTGGCAATGTCATTTCGATATTATTTTTTTCCAAAAAATATCCATTTAAAGCGGACTTAAATCTTTTCGCTTATTCAATCTAACAAACATGTTTTACAGTAAACAATCTGAAGTAAAAAATACAAGTTAAGTATACGTAAAAAAACAGAAAAACAATAATTATGCATTTATAATGCTACATCCTCGCGACATAATGAGTATTTAATTCGAAAAGAACAGTAAACGGTTGTTTTCGCAATCGAGTCACACAAATTGCGAACTATTTGTCGATCGTTCAGTTTATCAATTCATCGAATTCGCGTTTGTTTGGTCGTCGTTGCGATTAAGTCGCTGAATTTTTTAACGTCGCATCGTCGTAGAACAACAGGCGAACGTTTTGCGCATCGTTTTTCGGAATTTCACGTGATTGTCATCTGAATAATGGATCCCTCGGCCGTTGGTAGTTCGTAGTACCGATTTTTCAATTACATCACAATGCAACCGTTTCAGCGTTCACGTACGACTAATAAAACCTGCCGAATAAATAAGACTTTGTGTTCGTGTTTGTTGATTGTCTTCTTTTGTTTCTGTTTTAATGTTTAGGAAACTTTTCAATGTCAATAAATCATCTGAACCAATAACAGACACTTCTGCTACTCATATTAAAATGTTATTTCTTTCGAGAGAAAAGCAAGGAATGTAGAAAACTATAAATGACTTTTAAATACTCTACATAATTGTCTACATTACCAATAATACACTGTTGACTTAAAAATAGATAATGTCATGTGAGAAGAATCTAATCAACGTAATAAGTTTTACATACACGTATTTTTTCTCTAAATCAAACTATGCTGCATTTTGCTCCGTTTTCACCAAACTGTTTACGTCTTTGCAATTTATAAACTTAAAAGGAACTCATCAGTACTCTAAACAAGGAAACATAATCGAGACCGTGAGCCCTAAAGCGGCGACCGACGAGTAATGTGCGTTGTGGGGAGGGTGGGTGAGATGGCCTGCCAGCAAAGTGCCGACTGGCCGATAAATGAGTGCTCATTTTTTGTCCTCAAACTAGCAACGCTTTTTACCTCTGATAATATCGGCATTCGGCGCGACTTCGCCGCCGCCGTAATGTCCGTGCGGATTATTGCTATATAAATTGTCCACAGTTGCCCTTTCAATTGGCTAGGGCTGTCCTGAACGAAATTTGTATTAATATATTTTGATTCGTCTACATTTTACACAGAGAATTGTTTTTTTTTGTTTATGTCTAACACGCCACTAACGTTTGAAGAATTCACTTTATTTTTTTATACATAAAATTTTAATATTTACTTACCTTCTTAGGTCATCATTAGTTTTATTTATGGAAGAAGTTTATTTTAATAAATTAATTAATTTCACTTCTATTATTATGTAAGTCGAAACTACTGGGATGAAGATGATAAGCGATTTTATATATAACCATATTATTTACGTGCTTCCACCCGAGACTGCGTGGAATTTTTCACCGTCTTCTCTAGGATTTAATTAGCCTATGTCACCCGTGTGGTATCTGGCCTAGAATTGACCACCCCCTTTCCTCCCGTAGGTGTCGTAAGAGGCGACTGAGGGAAAATCCAGAACATGGGCAGCAGCGTCTTCTGTAACTTGACCACCAATACTGCGATCCCCAAGCCGCTTGCCAAGCGGGGGGATTATGGCAACCCTCCTCCCCTCCTAAGGGGGAAGCCTTTTTTTAACAGTGGACGTCTTCCGGCTGGTGATAATGTTACCCTAAAGGTCTATTCTAAATAATGGCGAAAGAATTTTGTGAGTCGGATGTTTAGTTCTGGAGATTACCTCTTAGATACAAACAAAGTAATCATCAAATTTTATCTAAGTAGATATAGATTGTACTTAGTTAAAATTATTGGCGACATTTTAAATCTCCTATATTTTGGGCAGCCCTAACGACGTCCGAATGTCCGCCAATTGTCCAGTCACTCCCCGAAGGAACATTTAACGATATTAGAGCTCTATTTTTTATAGTTCGGGACAAAAAGTGCTCAAGCGGTATATTGAAGGAAGTGGCTATTGGACTATTTCTGTTTATCATATTCACTTTGACAAATAGTGTGGTCACGTGCTACATAAAATATATATTTTTTAAATGGATGTTAAATCCTCTAAAAGTGAAATCAGACATCAAATGATTTACTTCGACATCATCCACATAGCCTTACTTTGTCCACTGTTGGACATAGGTATCCTATGGCACGCCACTGAGCTCCATCTTCGGCCTTCCACTTCCAATGGTTTACTTATTGTTTATTATACTTTAATTCTCTTAAAACGTAATCAAATAAAATAGCCAGGTAACAATTAGTCATTACAAAAATATTCCATTCAAATATCTTCACGTGGCATCTATCTATTTTGACTGTTTGATACAAAATATGCTAGCACGATTTTAAGATGTAAACCTACCAAATTATTTTCAAGCATTACATTTTTCTATAAAAATATTTTATTAATTTCATAATGTTTTTTGTTTCCGTACCTACGTTCAGGTGATATCAAAAGTTGCAACAAAGGGTCGGCGAAAAAATCCCATTGTTATCGAGGGTATAATTTATTAGGGGCCCTGGCTCACTGGGACCTTTTTTTATATATCATCGCATTATCCCCACTTGGAGAGTTACAACTTCTTAAAGGAAATCAGGGGAAATTAATTTAAGCGTTTAAAACTGTCCTAAACACCGGCCTGACTTTATGTGCTGTTTGATAAATGTCGTTTGGTATTCATTATCTCGTGAAAAATGCGAGAAAGAAGCTTGATTGTTAGAGAAAGTTGTTCTACTTGACTATGCGTTTATGTTAGCATAGTGTCAAAAATTGACCTAAATATAAGAGGTTGGTAATCAATATAATGCTCTAAATACTTTCTTGACATGAGATAAGATAACATTAACTTTGTATGTGAAAACATGTGCAGTTTATAGGTAGCTGAACCATAATTTTATCTGTGTTCGGTGTTTTTTGTAAGTTTTGCTTTTGGTATTACATGATAGCAAAGAATGTACTATCAATTAAGATTTTTTTAAACTACATACGTGTATCTAATTTGATAAAGGAAATTTGAAAAATGTGAAAAATGGACACGAGTGGGTCTTGATCCCGCGACCTTATCAATTTAGATTCAAGCTTAGCCTGGGCAACATAACACCAGATAAAATGACACCAAAAGTCATATAAATAAGTGTATTTCATCTGTAACAAAAAACTGTTTTATCAATACGATACGTTTTCTCAATAAACAAAATACAAACATAACAGCAGCGTACAACACTAGGGCGCTCCATACCCTGTTCATCCGTTTTCGATTAAAATGTGTCCCTAATATTTTTATCTGCTCACATAAATACGCGGTAATGAGCGGGCCGAAATTCTCGGCCGTCCGTTATAAATTTATTCAAGTCTGGCCATGCGCTCGAGTGTGCATAATTTTGATACAAAAATAATCTACGGATGATATTAAAACCCCTATTAATTCAACCGCAAACGTTTTAATTCTAAGCTTTTGGATACACGTTTTGCTCAGAAGGAAAGTGTGTGGGTACCTCGCCCAGAAAACAGGCAGTTCTTCTTGTAACAATTTCCTATTCGAAGCAAGAAGGAAATTGAGGTACGATCTATCGCTTATAAGAATAGCTTTTAAGGTTAATGTATTTTTAACTATACTTACATGTACAAAGTAGAAAGACATACAATGTCTTTGTACATGATGTACACGTACACGTGTACACGTAATGATGAAACGTTAACGTCTTAAAACTTATTTCCATCTTTATGACGCTTCACGCAGTGAAAAGAAAGGTTTAGTAGAATATTTTAAAGGATTTCCTTGATACCTAGCATGAAAATTATTTTTCTATAAAAATAGAGCTTGGATAAAGTAGAGTTGGCACTTTTCACCGGCGAAGGAGGTCACTAATGGAAGCGCAGGCTGATAGCGGCTGAGGAGTCCTGATTTATAACCACCCGGTAACTCGCCGTGAATAATATAACCAAGAATTTATGATCTCGGAAAATTTTCCGCAAGTATTCGACACTACATTGTTTTCTTTGTAAACGTACTTCTGCATTTACCTTTACTTCGTGTTCCACAGTTTTTGCGGTTATTTGGTTATGTTTTATATCAACAACGAACCGTGGCTCACATCCGACGGTAAAATAAATTCAAAAAACTTTCAAGTATCGTTGAAACGTCAGAACACATTGTTCGCAAGCATTGTTCAGTCTGAAAATGTTGTCAAACTCCAGCCGAATAAAGTCCTCATATAAACATCGATGCTAATGGTAACTCTCAATAGAAAAGTTTCACTAACAAAACCAATCAACACGTCTAGTCACTATTTGCTTAAAAGAAGTCTCAATTGTCGTTTGAAACTTAAACATTGGAAGCGTATTGTTTACGCCCGTGCCAATCAACAGGCTCGCTAACAAAACCAATCAACTTGGTCTCGCCTCTATTTGCTTAAAAGAGTGCTACTTTTTCCTTTTAGTTTTTCATTGTCGCTGCGACCCTATCGTCCGTCACCCGCTCCACGGATATATTTGATTAAAAAATAACGTCGTCAGAAAGCGGCCGAGGCCCGTGTGTGTTGCCGAATACGTTGAATATAAAAGGAGTAAAACGTTCCTTGCGTGCAGCGGCTTAGCCGTCATTGTCACGTTCACGCCGAACGCTCGCCGGTCAACGTTTGTGTTTTGTAGTTCCACTATCTGCGAAACCGAAAGGCAATTTTAACGGAACGTGGAAATGAAGCTTATTTTAACCCTTCTAGCATTCCTTTTGGCAGTCTCGGAAATACTAAGTCCCTCAATTTGGCCATCTCGATGGCTAGTCCTTTTCATGCGTGTGCCCTCTCTCTGTTTGCCGATTTCGTGTTTTATTAAATACCCAGCTTTTTAGTTCGCTACCGGACCCCAGTGACAAAAGCCTACCAGATAGTGGTCCTAAGAACAATAGAAAACGATTCGTACCGTCCATTCAACGCACTCTGTTATTCTTTTAATTGAACTCCGGATTGCTGACTGAAAAAAATCTGTATAGCCATAGTCTTTTTTAATTCCTACGTATTGTCTATCGATTTAGTAGAATCAAATAAAGATCCAAGTTATTTTCCTAAGATACTTTTACCTTTTCTTAAGCACTTTCCGTAGTCGGAAAACAAATAAATAACAACAACATGTAATTGTTCGTTAAGGTATAGCTGGTAGACAATTAAAAGGAGTTCCCCGTGAATTTATGTGTTTACGTTTCGGCGGCGGGAGGGCTCCGAACTTCTGCTTCGATGTATTTGTGATTACCCTCCGATTTTTCCAGTGATTGGCATATTAGGAGTTCAGCTATTATTTTCGTCTGCCTCGAATCATTCCGCTCTTATGCAACTGCCACTTTTTTCTTCGCCATAGTATTTTCCAGATCATTATCATGCTTTATTTTTTTTTACCTTTTATGTAAGTACCTTAAATACCGTTTTTTGTGATCGATGATTTAGGCTTATTTACTTAAATAAATCAATTCTTAACAATAAAAATCCCGTGATTGAAGAATTATTAATACCCTTAAAATACGCGAAAAACCTTGCAAAAGAAGACACAAAACAACGTTACGAGCGATTACGATTTATAGTAATAAGTTTTAGTTTAATTTTATAATGAAATCTTCCAAACGGGTTGCGAGGGGTGGCTGCGATACGCGCAACTTTTAAATGACGGGAATCCGGGGCTTTTACGATAACGATCATAATAAATATGGAAGTTTGTTGTTACTAAATGTTTTATTGTAAATACTGCTGTTAATAGTAGATATTAAAATAACTGCGGGAATAATGAAAACATTTTTTGTATACAAATATGTATCGTAAAAACTAATCGTAACTTTGTTGCTCTATTAGATTCAAAACACAATTGGGGCTGATGACGAAATATTAAAGAATGTTTTAAAGTAAACCCAAAAATCCCTAATTGGCACCTACTAAGGCTCATCAGATATCATTTATTTATTATTTTAATTAGGAACCATTTTTTATTAACTAAAGGACACCGATATAGGTGCAATAAGGTAAGGTTATTGCGAGCCGTAAAAAAAACATTTATTTACATTATTTACAAATGATTTTTTAGGAATAATTAGAATACTGTTTATTTTTCTTGTATCACACGATAGGCAGTTGTTAATCTTAAATCCACAATACTAAATAATCACAAAACAACAATAATTTAAAAATAATTACCCGCTATTACGCACCGTGCGCCGCACCGCCGGGACACTGCAATGAAAATTTTGTTATCGGCTAAACAAAACTGCGGCGGTTTTCTTAAACTGTAATAGAGAAAGTTTAGATATCCGAGTTTTATCTGCTCACTCGCCCTCCAGGATCAATTAAAAGTCGGATGAAAATGCCGCACTTGACAATTATTGTTGCAATAAGAACGCAAGAACTCTGCTCTGTGTTGGATATCTGAGTAATTAAATATGCAAAGTTGTATCGTTTGAGACAAATTTGTGGTTTGCTGTATTATTATGAATCCAAAAATGGACCTAGTTATGCAAACAGGAAACAATCCACACTCATGCCAAAATCGAGATATGGTCACAGAAGCTTTCTAAAATGAACTTTCTATCGATCCTGTAAATATCAAAATGATCTGACAATTATGACAGAATAAAACATTACAAAACACAATTTTACTGTATACAACATTTTGTCAAAAATCGCTTTTTCTCAAAACTGTCATTTTGTGGTTTGATTCTGTTTTGCATAACTAGATCCAAATGTGATTGCTATCGTGTGTATAAGTATTTTATCCTTTAAAGAACATTAAACACTGGAACCTTCTGTGTATCGGTTTTGTTTCTGAATCAGTCCTCCTGTAAAACGCAAAAATAATATTGTTACCTAGTTTAATTATACCCATCTTGATATTATAAATGTGAAATTAACTCTATCTGTGTTACACCTTCACGACTAAACCGCTGGAGGGATTTTGATGAAATTTGGTAGAAAGAGCCGAGAAAGGACATAGGCTTACGTTTCTAATTTAAATAGTTAAAAATAGGGGTTAAAGCGGGCGAAGCAGCGGGCAGAAGCTTTTAAAAATATGTTTAAAAGGTGACACTATGACAAATTAGTTATTTATCTTCTGAGTATAGGTACCTTTGCCTTCTGTGCTTGTTGACGGATAGTTTACGCACGAAAACAAGGCTATAATTGTAACTAAGAATTCAAAAACAGTTTATGGCCATAAAAGTTCATTTTACAATTGTTTTGGATAGTACAGTTATTAATTATTATGACGGAGCAACCCGTAAAAACATAAACGTCTCCTTTGAGATCGAATTAATGGCACTTATAATGATACTTTTAATTATTTGAATCGTTGTTCGCAAACAAAAGTCGTTAATTCATTAAAAAGAAGTAATTATGGTCGTAAGTTCGTCATTATTCTTTCTTGATAAACCAAGTAATCATTCCGGGGAATAGACGAAGAATATTTTACATTTGGAAGAGTAAAAAGAAAAACAAAGTGTAATGCAATTTTTAACAAGAACTTTTGTTGGCCGGTTGCCAGGCAACGCTCAGATTCGACACCTAAACATCTCATTAAAGTTGTACTGGTAGACGAAAACGATATATGGACGTGCCATGCACAAGAAGTGTGAATGTAAATATGAAGTATGTTTTTATTTGTTAAATATTCATAACAAATAACACGATAACATGAGGATTTAAACTTCTTATTACGTTTTATCATTCAAGATTGACGATTCTATTGACTTTTGGGTCTTATGTTATAAGTTATGAAATCCTAAAATTTTCATATAGGGTACATATTTATATGACTTGCATAATATTGACTGTCTGATTCTACGTGTTTGAAATGTGAAATGTTCTATAATAGAGTGGTATTCGATAAAAACAAATGAGAATTATTAGTTGCTAATGATATATAAGTAATAGAGTGACAAAGAAACAACAATACAGCAAACAGTATAGCGGAAATCCAATCCAAATTACTATCACCAAACAAAATGTCAATAACAAACAAGGAAGAAAAGTGATCGGTTTAGCAAACGTTAGACGACATCCATTTCCCCGGTCGTTAAGTTCTTGCGAACGTGTTACTGCAATTTCTTGGTACGTGCTAAATGGCCGGCCTCCATCGAGACTCCCAGATACTTTGTTATCCTGGTACTTTTACATGTTTAATCGTTCTCCGGGGACGAAGTGATGTCGCGGGACTTAGGTAGAAATCGGAACCAAGGAAAGGTAACATACAAGATTTAAAGGAGCTTTTGAAATCAAATAAAAGCACAAAAGGTAGCTAAAAATCTAGCTGTTAAAAATGAGCAAACATAGTTTCATAATATAACCTGCATTATTAACACCACAGAACATTTACCCCTGCTATAATTAGTTGAGATCAAAAGTAGCGGTGCGGTGTGGATCTACAAATCTTAGATACGCACTTGTCAAGCTTTAACTTGGATTTATCTTTGTTTTTCTCGCCTCCCGACGAAGGAACTTTGCAATCCCTCAATGTTTGTTCAAGAGCTTACTGGAAACACATTTTATTCCGTATAAGTATTTGTGGTAACTTCGAGGATGTTAGGAAAATAAAAGAAAGCTTAAAAATTGAGTCGGTGCGATTGCGAATAAAAGTAATTGTTACATTCGACACCTCAAGCGTACTAATTCACCATCTGCATAAAATATAGTCTACGCAAGCGTAAATCAAAATGTATTTATTCGTGAGCGGTATAAAAAGTCAATATGGAGGGCAATAAAAAGAGGATGTCGAGAGAAATAATAAAAGATAACCTCTAGAGGAGTGAATAGAATGAGTGAGGCCCTTGTAAAGAATGTTTGCGTAGTGGATAAGACGCGATCATGGGGACACCTCCCCTAGGCATTCAGACGAGTCTGCCGCGGCGAAAAATTAAAAGTACTTTTTACATTGTGTCAGTTTTTCGCCTCGTCGAGTACATTTTATGTAATAGTTAGTTAACTTGACTGTGTGAGTATGAACAGTTTTGTGGCTTTTGCCAAAGTTATGTCAATGTGTTTGTCAAGTTTTATTTGTTTTCTTGCTGCTATTCTGCATGCTTTCATGCAGTAGGTACCTATAAGTTTTATTTTATGTGTTTTGATAAGAGATGTGAAAAACATGTTTAAATCGTTACTAATTTCAATATGTTTTTGTCACAGGGTAAATCATTATCGTTGTTAAATTATTAACTTATGTATTTCTAACATAAATTAATATAGTAGAAATGATCAACGATTTAATAGAACAGCATTTAGATACCATGAAACAAAAGAAAATACACCTTCGTATCAAAAAAACTTACATTTGAGGCCGAGAAACAAAGACAGCAACCATAAAACATTTATTCCGAGTACTTATCAGACAAAGTCGCCTACTTAGACAAATTGTAACAAAGTAGCGTCTGAATCGCGACATGTGTGCCTTATTAACCAGGTCCTTGTAACAGGGTTCATTTCTAATTCAGACTTGTTCTCCGATGCGACATTAAGTCGTTACGTACCCTTGAGCCGTCGGCCCGCCGCCGGTATTACCGCCACGTTGTAACTTCATTTCTGTAAGTCCCGTTTCATGAGTAGATTACAAGTAATTAATTTATAAGAATATGGCTGCCAGTACGCCTCCTGAATTTGTACTGTTATGTTCGGAAGGGTCGGATTAATCTGTGCTGTTACCTTACCGATTAACCTTAAGTGGTTCGTTTATTAGAATGTGGAGAGCTAAGTTTTGTTTTGAATCTTTTAGTGTCGGGTTTTGTGCTGTAAAATCATTTCGTATTTTAATCAATTTATGGAATCTTGGCCGTAGTGTCATATGGCTGGTAATTAATCAAATAAAGCGATAATATCAAAATTGGTCATAATCAGATGTAGTTTTTACTTATTCAAGGTCACTTTTATTTTCTTTCATTTCAGAACCATGTAAATAATAACTTTGGATTTTGATATTTGGATACAGCTATTTGTTGTATCTACAAAGTTTCGTTCGTACTCCCTCTAGGGAGCGGCGTGAAGGCAAGCCGCGTACAAGCTGTTACTTTTAATGCGTTATTCGGTTTGGAATTAATGATTTTATTCCCGACAATTACCAGTGATAGCGGGTTGAGATTCCCACTTTAATCTTTGCAAAATTGTTTATGGGTGTTTAAAATTTTACTTCTGCATTATTCTTGGACTTGAAAATTAAATTGAAGTAATGTTTTTAATCTACTCTTACATTAAAACTGTTACGGTTATTTTATTATAAATCTTCCGAGATTTCCAGAATGTATCTGCTCCAGGTATTTACATATCTTTCCTCTAAATATTTCCACGTCAAAATATCTTCGATACCACTGTGTATTTGTATAAATGTGACTTTTGTTTTTCTTGTCTGTCACAAAGTTCCCGTATCAATATCTTGTGTTTGCATAACTACTTTGTGCTGTACCACTGTGGGGTAAACACATTCATATCAATACCTGAACGACGCACCAGCTTTGTTCGCCCCAACATGATAAACAAAAACATTCAATATTGAATTTAACGTAAGACAAAAATACAATAGAAAGATATTACGCAAAATATATTTCCTATCTATCGCAAATCGATTTTATTAGATGTCCGAAGAAGGACGATAATATCCGCGAAGAAAGTGAGGTCCACGATATAAAACGCACTTGCGCGCATAATATACGTTTTATTAATAAAAAAAGCTTCTGCGAATCGCCCATAAATAGCCTTAACGGCCACTAGTGAGCCGGCGATTTTTTTCGATACATGGCGACGCATTTGTTTGACAAATCCCCCGGGAATAAGCGACACTATCCCCTATATTATCTAAGCTTGAGGGATGCGGGGTCATTCTGGAGGTGATGAAGGCGGTATCGCGAGCTGTCTAAAGGCCCCACTAAATCATGACCTGCCAGGTATTTTCTATTTGACTAGGGTGTTATTTTTAAACAGATGGTACGGATTCTAGTTATTTATGTGGCGAATTCGGAACATATTTTAAGAATAACAAAAATGTAGATCGTTTTTGAACATTGCTTGAAAAAATATATTATGTACCTATATGAGAATTGTATTCAAATTCAAAGACGTAATGAGAACAAAGAAATGCAAAGTTTCAGAAGTTATCTCACAATACAATTGAGTGATCAGTATGCAGAGCCAGTGTTGTGTATTAAGCCGATTTAGAGGAGGAAGCGTTAAAAGAAAATTTATAGCATTGAAAAGTCGTACGTAATTAATAAGACATTTGAAGTTGCGTGAAAATGTAATTTAGATTGTTTTTCATCGAGGGGTCTTTCAGTTTCCTGTCTGTTCAGAATCCTCACAAAGGCGGCTTATTTATATATGGCCGTCTTTATATTAGCGTCTTTAAGGGAATCCAGGGGAGCATAATAAAAAAAAGAATCAGCATCAATGTCTTAAAGCGTCTTCCGGCGCGCGATAGCGGAGAACGCCCCGCCGCAAAATGGCGGTCCACACTCGAATAAATTATACCACCCCCCGAACCGAATCGAACGATTGTTCGATTCTTTTGATACGATTCTCGTTTTAAAGTTGGAGCGCCTTTATTAGTGTAAGCCAGAGACGATTATCTTAAGCCGCCATTACATATTCAAATTGGAGTCATTTTGCTTTGTAGAAATTGACGCGAAATAAAACGGAGCCTTTGATAGCGTTTTCTGCATTAAAATGGTGGTAATGGTATTTTTCAAAGATACTTAAAGTAATTCTGTGTGTGTCTCCCAGATTTACTGCAAATTTTAAAGTCCATGCATTTTGTACAATTTATTGAATTGTTTTAAAATACGAGCTGTGAAAGTTGTGTTTTCATATAAGTAAATTAAATGAGGCTGGTGCGGTCCGTTTCCAGCCCAGTGACCTTTAGCCCAGTCCGAAAAACATAATTTTTGCGCGACTGACCAAAGATTAACATTTAGATACTGCGGTGGACTCTTTGTTCGCGACGGAAACCGGTTCTTCTCCCATTTAATATTCAGATAGAATTTTAAAACATTCTTATCTTACATACGAGTCTATATTCATTACGGCATAGAATAAAACAGTTGCCTGAAATTTCCAAGCGCGTACGTAATCTCTGAACTGTTACACATCATTAATAATTCCAAGTCGGGTATGCATAATAAAATTAATGGCGCGCTTCTAGTAAAAGAAAGCAAGTCAAGCAAATTGATATTTTGAATAATAAAAGGCGAGCGTTGCCCGACGAATTATTATGAGTAACACAAACATAAGTCAATAGCCTGGCGGGGTGGTCAATATTGGATTAGCTGCCAAAAGGAGCCAAAAAGCAACGTATACAAAATCCTTTTACAGCGGTTAGACCTCCGGAAAAATATTTATAAAACGCTCGTTATGAGAGGAGAGTGCTTACTTTTGCTCGAGTTCTGTTAATGTGGAAACTGCGGAGTTGTGTAACAGTTGTAAACACGTCTACTTGGTTTCTTTCAAATGTAGTGTGTTTACAAATTTGTTCATGATTAAAACGAGAAAAAACATTTTATATTTTTGATGCTCAATTGTTGAACATTTTGGCACATTTTGGAACATTAGTGACAAAACAATGTTTCGAACATAACAACAGTTAAAGTTATATCATAGTAATCATTCATATATCATCATAGTATATTAGCGCAATTAAATTAATAGCAAAGTCGGTCTCTATACAAAAAGCTTTACACGGACGAGAACGGCAATAGTGCGGAAGGGTTGGGGTACGAGCTATTGTTTACACAAAGTATAGCATAATATAATCAGAAGTGAAGAAATAGAAATCCGACGAAAAACCAACAGAGTCGGGTGAAAATTTGCTTAGGCCAGCGGAATAAGTGGAGAGGCTAGATACCCCAGACTGGACCCGAGTGGCTCCGCCATTGTCTAACCCGTATGACGAGATTAAAGCAAGCTGCGAGCTTTATCTGCATGTGAGAGAATAATAATGGAAACCTATGTAAACTTGCGATCATAAAGTGCGGATGGAACGGGCAGTGTTATTTTAATGTTGGTCAGTATTTTGCTCTTATAGACAAAGAAAAATTATATGAACGATTATGATGTTTTAGTTCGTTCATTGTGTTGTTTAAATCTGCTTAACTAATTTCGGTCAATACTGTAATTTCTTGACTTTAAGTCAAAAAGTAGAACCTCCTTAAATATAAAGTTTTAATACCAATTTTTTTGAATGGCCTTCTTTTGATTGTAATAATAATAACTTTTACCTTACATTCGTAAAAGGATAGGTTTTTCGAAATTTCAATAACAAAGAAAAAAACAATTGATTGTTATTTTCCTTGATTCAAATGTTTGCATTCATAAAGTCGGCAATCAAATTTTCTCATTTCGCCTCTTTGCACCTGTCACCGGACTTATTAAGACGCACCTGTCAATCTTGCACCACTTTTTATTCCGAATCCTCCTCATTGAGATTGGAAGTGCTTGGTATTGAGCCGTCATTTGAAAAACTCTTATTTTAGCATATTTATTTAGGACTGGGAAAACAGTAGCGAGTTGAATCATTATCAATTCGGGGGCTAAATTGATTTTTGTCCGCGCCATAATTTGGATGGTTCGGCGTAACGTTTCATAAATATAACTATACGGATTAAATTAAAAATAATGTATTTATAAATATTTATAGAATTAGAATAAAATGAAAAATCAGTCTTTATCAGTCATATGGATTGGAATCGAATCTTAGCTGGGTTAAATTCCTATTTAACGAATACTCATTTTGGGTTCTGAAACATTGTTTTATTTTGTAAGAAAAAGCATATGCTTTATTAAGTTTACGTCGCTTCATTACTATGTAGATACAATATTATCACAGCAGTTTACAGTTGTATTAACTTGAGTCTGCACAAACAGTTGTTATAGAGTCGTATTGTATTTGCGGTCACATCGCCGGTCTCCGACAACACGGATAGATAATAGCCCAGCAATCCTAAGTAAACACAATGGTGAATCGACAACGCGTCGGTGGGGTCCACACTTCGATCTTCGATTTCACCCACTACATTAATTCGGGTGTTCATTAAAAATGCCATCAAGTCGCCCGTTAACGAAGTGGTGCGCAATTAAAGTCGCCGCTGACGTCACACCCTCGGCCCTCCTAGAGTGCTCCTTGAGAGGCTCTTTGAACTAGGAGGACACCTTGAGACGGAATTGAAAAATTGATTCGTTATCGATTTATAATTATTAAAAAAAAATTAATAAAAAATCAAAGGGTATCAACGTCACTATTATTATATACCATGAGATGTCAAATCTGTCTTTTTACATTTTCTTGTTTTGATCTTTTTTTCTCAAAAGAGTTTTGTGCGATAATTATAATTTTGTTTCCACTAGCACATTGCACAGCATTGTTTGCAGTATCCTAATAATCTTCATCGTTAACGTGTCAAAATCTTATTATTGTCGCCCGCATAAGG